>CM072098.1:18901099-23701099 GCA_036850905.1 Luffa acutangula
ATTGCAACTTCTCTGGAAAAAGTGTGCTTGTGGTATACTCATATGTATGTGTGTTCCCCCCTACATTATACACATTGGCATATCTAATAGAAAAATGCTTTGATTTGTCTATACTATTATATACATCCATGGAATGGTCTGATGTGTCTACTAGTGTGTGTACACTTAATCCCTCCTGTATTTGAGTTAATCACCCCCTGGATCGTGTATGTCTGGAATGCCCAATAAAAGTACATCTTGTCTTTGTCTGTCTTGCTATATGCAACCATAATAACCCTCGTACCATGTTCACCTGGATGCAAATACCTGATGAATGCCATAACTAATATATGTCTATAGTACATACATATGTGTTCCGCATGCATCCTTTGTGTAGGCATGCATACTTACCCCGGTCCCACCCCCCATATTAGTTATATATACGTTGCAGTTTATATGCACTGTCATCTGTCTGTATGTACTACTACTTACGACTCTTATTGTTGTCCTTTTGTAACATGGATAATGATACAGGACGATGACTGGCAATGTGATTGTGATATGCAACAAATAAAAAAAATAATCTATGACATTTAAATGAAGGGCAAAATGTGAGGGATAAAATGTTTTTTTACCGTTGGAAACGCTGGAACCTAAACCTAAAAAATAGGAGGATCTTTTTATACCGTTGACCACAGATCGCCAACTGAACTCCCTATAAATCGGGATTCATCCATCCCGAAAAAGGGGTGGGGGTAGGGGAGAAAGCTGAATGAAAAAAAATATATGTTAACAGCGTTTGTCTATAGTCATATATACTAGGGGTAAAAATGTAAAAAAAATCTGGAAAACAGTTCCTGAAAATGTGGTAGCCACCCCTGCGAATTCTGAACTCCCATAGCCAAAAAACAAGAAGGCTTTTTTTTTCTAGCTATTCAACACAATTTCCCTATTCTAAAAGGAATTTTCTTTATTTTTTCAATTGAAAAAAGAGAGAGAGAAAGGACAAAAGATAAGAAACAATTACTACACACGTTATCAAACTCGAGTAATTTGTATCTCTTTATACCCGAGTCTAAACACGTTTGTTGCTTTGTTTTCTTTTTAAAGTTTAAAAATCATTTCAATTTTTGTGAAAGTAACCATTTATTCGCTAACAATTTTAGTTTATGTAATTTCAATTTTGTAATAATTTAGTCTCTATACTTTAAAATTTGTAATAATTTAGTCCCTATCGTAAAAAATATTATTAAGATTTAATGAGATTTCTTGCATAGTATTAGACTATATGGGCTTCCATCTCAAAACCAATTGGCAATGAGTGGGGTGACCCTTCTAACATATATATTGTGAGGTCTCCACTTTTCTTTTCGATGTGGGATCCTCAACATGCCCCTTCAAGATGGTGCCTCCTTGGGTTCACCATTCTTGGATCGGATCCCAATTTCTTTTCAACATGCCCCCTCAAGATGGTGCCTCTTTGGGTTCACCATTCTTGAATCGGATCCAGAAAATATAATGATAAATGTATTTTATCATCCCCCCGCAAGCGAAGCCGGCCGAGGAAGGACTGTGAGCTTGTTACGAAGGCTTTGAAAGCGAGAAGAAGCCAACGGTTTAGTGAAAATATCAGCCAACTGATCCTCGGATGGAACAAAACGAACAAGCAATTGTTTGCGCAGGACTTTTTCCCTTATAAAGTGATGGTCAATCTCAATATGCTTGGATCGACTGTGAAAGACCGGATTGGCAGCAAGATATGTAGCGCTGATATTGTCACAAAGCAGTAACGGTGGTGAAGAAGGAGCCAACCCAATTTCAGAAAGGAGAGATTGAATCCAAACAAGTTCTGCAGCCGCATTAGAAAGACCACGGTATTCAGATTCAGCACTAGATCTCGAAACAACCTTCTGCTTAGCCGAGGACCAAGACACCAAGTTGGAGCCAAGAAAGACACAAAAACCACTCGTACTACGCCGGTCGTCTGGGCAATTTGCCCAATCAGCATCTGTATAACTTGTTAAAGAGAGAGGTCCTGAATTAGAAAAAGAAAGACCAAGGCTGCTCGTTGTTTTTAAGTACCTCAAGATGCGCTTGACCAAGTTCCAATGGGCGGTTGTGGGAGCGTGGAGAAATTGGCAGGCTTTGTTCACTGCAAAGCTCAAATCGGGCCTAGTCAAGGTACAGTACTGAAGGGCCCCTACAAGGCTGCGGTACTGCTTAGGGTCAGCCAACAAATCTCCATCTTGAGCAGAGAGCGAGGTTCCAGCCGCCATAGGTGTAGTCATTGGTTTACATAGCAACATATCAGCACGCTGAAGAACATCATGAATATACTTCCGTTGACACAAGTGCAAAGAGTTGGAATCGCGGTGTACTTCAATGCCAAGGAAATAAGACAAATTTCCAAGGTCTTTGAGCGCAAAAAGATTATTCAGAGAGGCAATGAAAGACTGAATAAAAGATGAATTATTACCTGCCACAACTATATCATCTACATAAATCAGAACAACAACAAAAACACCATTCTTGTTAAAGAAGAACATGGAAGTATCACACTTGGAGGCAGAGAAATCCCATTCAATTAAGCACGTACTGAGCTTCATAAACCACTCCCTAGGACTTTGCTTCAATCCATATAAAGCTTTTTGAAGTTTACAGACATGATTTGGATTGTCCTTATCAACGAAACCGGGAGGTTGGAGCATGTAAACATCCTCATGTAGCTCTCCATTTAAGAAAGCATTGTGAACATCCAATTGCTTAACAATCCAACCAAACCGAACAGCAAGAGATAAGATAATCCTGATTGTAGTGGGCTTGACAACTGGACTGAAGGTTTCAAAATAGTCTATACCTTGAGTTTGGTCAAAACCACGAGCAACCAACCTAGCTTTATACCTCTCAACTGATCCATCCGGTTTTAATTTGATTTTATAAACCCATTTGCAGCTGACAACTTTGTAATCAGGGGAATTTGGGACTAAACTCCATGTCTTATTCTGAATCAAAGCATTGTATTCCTTCTCCATAGCACCCTTCCAGTCATCATTCTTAATGGCTATTTTAAAACTAGAAGGTTCTGTTAAAATGTTGGAAGAAAGGGGAGATGAGGCAAGCCAACATTTGGGTTTAAACACACCGGCTTTAGCTCTTGTTATCATAGGATGAATGTTCATTGGGCCAATGGGAGTTGGGGAAGATTGAGAGGAAGACAAAGAAACTTCAGAAGACAAGTGAGAGGGTTCAGCAGCTGAGATAGGAGAAGGCGAGGAAATAGAAGTGGTAGAAGAGGAAGTGGTTGAGAGAGGAAAAGGGGTGGTGGCAGACTGGTGATGAATCAAATCAGTGGAAAAAGGAGCAAAGCCAGGGGGAACCGACGGGGACACAGAGGAAGCGGAAGCAGAAGAAGGCATAGGAGATGAAGATGATGATGCCAACGAAGGTTGAGAAGGAGAAGGAGATAGGTTTAAGGGAGGTAGATTAAACGGAGATGAATGAAAAAAGGAATGATCAGGAACACTAGATTTGACAGACCCAAACTTAAACGAGGAAGAAAGACATGGAAAGACCTTTTCATTAAAAACAACATGCCTAGATACAAACAACCGACCTGAAATGGGATCAAGACATAAGTATCCCTTGTGATTAGGACTATAACCCACAAATAGACATTCAGTAGATCGAAACATTAGCTTATGATCATTAAAAGGTCGTAAGAAGGGAAAACAAGCACACCCAAAACTTCTGAGAAGAGAATAATCTGGAGGCCGCCCATAAAGAGTATAATAGGGAGACTGAAAATTTAATACAGAGGAAGGTAACCTATTTATAATGTATATTGCACTTTGGAAAGCAAAGCTCCAAAAAGATAGAGGCAAACCCGAGTGAGCTAAGAGAGACAAACCAACTTCTATAACATGTCGATTCTTTCTCTCCACTCTACCATTTTGTTGAGGCGTATACGGGCAAGACACTCTATGAACAATTCCATTTGAAGACAAAAAGGAAGAGATGGAGCGAAATTCTCCACCCCAATCTGTTTGTAGGCTTTTTATAGATTTACCAAACTGAACTTCAACTAACTTTTTAAAATTAAGGAAACAAGGAAAAGCCTCATCCTTAGATTTCAGAAGATAAAGCCATGAGAAGCGAGTATAATCATCAACGAATAATAGAAAAAACTAATTAGAACGAGTAACTAATTAGAGACGCAATATGTTTAACAAGCTACAAAGTCTAAATCGTTAAATAATAAAAATCGACATTTAATTTTGATAGAATTTTTAACAGTAGAGATTAAATTGTTATAAATTTGAAAGTGTGGGACTAAATTGTTACATACTAAAGTACAAAGATTCAATTGTGTTAATTTCATGAAAGTTTAGGGACAACAATCGACATTTAATTTTGATAAAACTTTTTTTTTTTAAAAAAAAAGATTTAATGGAACTTCCTACGTATGTAGATTGATAAATTGATTAAGGATTAAATGTATTTATAAACTACAAAGACTAAGTCAGTTACATAATAAAAATCAACGCATAATTTTTTGATGGGATGTTTCATGTTGTAAATATTAAATTGTTACAATTTTAAAGTACAAAGTTTGAGTTGTTACAAATTAATTTTAAAGTATGGGGACTAATTTGTTACTTCCACAAGGGCGGATCAAAGATATTTTCTAACCAAGAAATAAGATGCAAAAAGTTAGAAAAGGATAACATTACCAAAGCAGCCAATCAACTCTTGTTTTTTATGCATCTGACCCTTCTCCCTGGCCCAAAGTTTAGCTTCCAAAAGTGGCTTAGAATTGCAATAATTTGACAGTATTTAAGAGTAAAATGAAAGCATAAAGTAGATTGGGATTGAGTTAGCTAGAAATTACAAAATAAATGGGAAAAAAGGTGGGGAAGAAGTTACAATTTTCATGCAAATATACTTGCAAAGATTTACTTGAAAAGAAGACCAGATCATTTTGAACTCTTATTAGCACACAACATTAAATCTCTTCTTTAGCTGCTCCCTATTATCTCATTGTAAGTTTCCTTTAGTTTCTGCAACAAAGCTTCCCTACAAAAATCCATCAAATGTAAATAATATAAAAGGAACCCCAAAAATAATAATAGTAATTAATAAAAATTCATGGAATCTTAAACAAAATGTTAGAACACACCTGTCTGGTCTGAAGATCAGATACTTGTATGCAAACCACTGCACAAGGATTTCATTACCAAACATAAATAATCATGGAATACAAATCAATTTTTCAAAGCTAAATCAAACAGAATTCCCTTAGCTAAGTTTCAATTTTACCCTGAATCTTAAAAAAGAAAAAACCTACCTTTTGCCTAATTTAGTTATAGCTAAAAAATTTTAACTCAAAATTGAAATCTCAAATCAGATACATAAATTAGAGCCAAAATCGAAGCTAATTAGACAAATTTGAGGCATTTTGTATAATATAGTGGATTTTCTACTCATTTTTGTTTAAATTGGAAGAATTTTTCAGCAACTAAATGAAACTTACCCCAGAGTAACCAATGCCCACAAGCTCAAGCAGGCCAGGAATTAGAGGAAGCCTATCAATTGCCTGTCAAAGAAAAAAAATAAAAAAGAAATACCACAAAATTTTGCCCATTTCTTAGATTTATCACACAACTTAAAATTCCATTATTGATTTTTTTTTTTTTTTTTTTTTTTTAAAAAAAAAAACCTCACCGAGACAACGCCAGCAGAGGACCAAAGTGCGACAAAAGCGGCCACTCCAAGTGAACTTACTGCATACTTATCTTCAACCTTATCCCACTGACAAACAAAATCCAACCCAATCTAAATAAACACAACTGAAAAAAAAAAATTAATTAAAAAACTAAAAAGTAATTTATCTTTTTTTAACATACAGCTTCTTGAACTTTTTTGATAATCTCCGGCAGCTCTGCCAGCTCTGCGGTGGCCACTTCCGCCGGAACTTCTCCGGTGGCCATGGCCATCACATTGCGAGCAAACTTCCGACCTGAAAAAAGAAAAAAATTGTAAATTGTCAAGATTATGAATAAAAGATTAAATTTATCGTAATCCATCGAAATTAGACTTTCAAACGAAGAGTGATTTGACAAAAGTGAGCACAAGAGGGGATCAAACAAATCCCATCAACTTAAATAATGTGCATGGGAATTCTCACAATAGGCAACTGATTTCCAGGGGCGAATCTGCGCCGGCGTCGGTGGCGGTGGGAGAGTGGGGAGCGGCACATTGGACGACGGCGCAGTGGATTGTCGGGGAGCCTTGGAGTCGAGGAGGGTGGAAGAGGAAGAGAGAGCGAATGTGGAGGAAGAAGAAGAAGCCATTGGTAGCTACTCAAATTACACAAGAAAAAGGCTAAAGGTTCCTCTAGGAGGGAGTGAAGATTTGTTGTTGGTAATTTTGTTTTGTTGGGTTTGGTTTTGTAGATTGATTGTGCGTGTGTGTCTTTTTCCTTTTAGGAGGTAATTTTTAAGTTTTTGTTGGAGGGTTTTGATAATTTAGAGATGGGAATGTGGAGATGGAGTTGGGTGTGTTAAGTTTGAAGATGGACAACCACTCATTTCACAATCATTTTGGATAATGTTGTGTGAGTGAGTAATGAGAGAGGATTGAAATGGATAGGGATTTTAAGGTGTTTGATTGGATAAAAGCCTTTTAGGGCTGGACATGAGTGCCTCTTTTCAGTAATAACACCCAATAATATAATCACCCTTCCTCCTCTATCTTCCATAGAAACTTGGATAAATATCTTCTCTTCTTGCTTTTTCTAAATTCTCTTATTAAGGGAAGAAAAAGAACTTTAGCTCCATTCCATTATAATTTTTGTTGGTATCCTTTTATGATTTGCTTTTCTCTATTTTAAAAATAAAGACCAACATGTTTTTATTTATTTATTTATTTAGAGAAAACTAAAATTGTTATAGGCGAAAATCGGCCAATGGAATTTCATGCAGGAAGGCCCAAACGCATTGGGCCCGAAGATGAAACAAGCCCAGCTGACGGAGCAAGGGGCCGAAACACGTTCCAACCCCATACCACGACCCTCGCCCTCGACCCAAGTGAGAGGCCGAGGGTAATGGTCGGCCTCGGTCCAATGTCGAGGCCGACTAGGGCCAAAGGCCCAGTGCCTCCCCAAGAGCCCAGCGGGGGAAGAAACCCTAGAGGAAGTCCATAAATAGGAGGGCGGTACACACTCACAGGTATGAAAAAATTAGCCCCTAGATCTACGATACGAGTTTTCCGGCCAAAGCTAACTTAAGCATCGGAGTGTGTGTGGTCTACACCACACCGGTGTGCAGCGCTTGTTTGTCTTGTAGGTCACGTCTTTCCCGCTTGTTTACAAATTCACTGTTGATCGTTGCGTGGAGCGAAAGGTAGATTCCTAAGCGAAATTTGACCATCAACAGCTGGCGTCGTCTGTGGGGAGGATGTTGACAAGCAAACGTTGTATGCAACAAGTAAGCACGACAATAATGGAACACGAGAATCAGTCGGCAGCAGATTCAGTGAGCCCCTTGGTTCGGCTCCAGGCCCAAGAGACTAAGATCGCAGAGATTAAGGGGAGGATGAACGAGATGGGGCAGAACCTGACTGAAATCCTCACTTTGTTGAAAAGACCCGAGTCTGCTAGGCGCGAGGAAGAGCATCCACGCAGAGACCCCAAAAAGGGTAAGGGGATACCCGACGAGGAGGTAGGAGATTCAGAGAGTGTAACCAGCCGAATGCACCCTCCAAAGAATGACCAAAACCAGAAGGAAGCTGGACCAAGTTACAAAAAGGTCCGCAGAAATTTGCTGCAAAAGCCAGCGCCAGGTATGTACACAGGGAACAATGACAGGAAAAAGTTGGAGGCTCCGGCAAGGTCCAGGGCCGAGCAGGGCCAAAAAGGGCGAGACCGGGGAGCTATCCAAATGGTTGAAAGAAGAAGATAGTCACCACAACTCCCAAAGGAGGACAGAGAACGAGGACATAGAAGGGTTGATCGGACAGGTGGGGCCAGTCTTCACCGATGAAATAATGGGAGGAGAGGTACCGCACAAATTTAAAGTACCGAACTTCCCACAGTATGATGGAAAGAAAGATTCGAAACAGCACCTGGATGCATACCAAACCTGGATGGATTTCCACGGGGTAAACGAAGCGACAAGGTGCCGAGCCTTTGCATTAACACTCATCGGCTTGGCAAGGCAATGGTTTGGCAAGATCCCGCGAAAGTCAATCGGTTCGTTTAGAGAGCTAGCCCGAGCGTTCGTTACGCAATTCCTAGGAGCCCAGAGCCGACAGAAGCCTCAGATCAACCTGTTGACAGTGAAGCAAGTGCCCCGGGAAAGCCTGAAAGATTATATTAACAGATTTAGTAACGAAGTTTTGCAGGTGGAAGGATACGACAACGGGGTTGCCCTGACCGTTGTAATTTCAGGTCTGCAGGATGAGAGGCTGCTCAACTCAATCGGAGAGAGTCAACCACGAACATACGTGGAATTCATGACCCGAGCGCAAAGGTACATAAGCACCGAGGAGCTGTTGAGATCCAAGTAGGAAGAAAGAGAGAGTCGGGGGATGTCAATATCAGACCAGCATCGAGAAGATAGGGAAAAGAGGCACCAGGCCGAGGGAAGAGGCCGGAGCCGACTTGAGCACTCCTCGGCCAACGGCCGAGGCCGACCAGAGGTCAAGGAGCCGCAAGGCCGTGCGGAACCAAAAGCCAGATTCGATAGATATACACCACTAACGGCTTCGCTTGAACAGGTGTTGGCCGCAATACAGGACACGAATCTGCTGAAACGCCCAAAAAAGCTAAGGTCAGACCCCGACAGGAGGAACAGAAACAAATACTACATGTTCCACGGAGATCACGGTCATACAACCCGAGAGTGCATCCAGTTACGGGACGAGATAGAAACCCTAATCCGGGAAGATTACTTGAAGGAGTTCGTGGGACATGACAGGGGGAAGAAGCCGGTGCAGGCAGAGCTAGGCAAGGGAAGCAATAACTCGCCTCTTGAGATACGAACAATTTTAGGAGGACCATCCGGAGGAGAGTCAGGCAGAAAACGAAAGGCCGCAATTCGGGAGGCACAACAAGAGCCCGGAGGGCAAGGTATGTACTCACTCCTACTCGATGAAAACTCACTAAAGTTAGAGTTTACAGAGGAAGAGGTCGTGGGGATACATCATCCGCACAACAACGCACTGGTGGTCACCCTAATGGTTGCCAACGCAAATGTCCATCGAATCCTTGTCGATGGAGGGAGTTCTGCTGATGTACTCTCGATCGCTGCTTTCGATGCCATGAAGCTAGGAAGCGATCGCCTGAAGTCGAGCCTCACGCCGCTGGTGGGGTTTGGCGGAGAAAAAGTAAGCCCAAGAGGAAGCGTTGAGCTACCAGTGAAGTTTGGGGAAGGACTGCAGACAGTAACGAGGATGATCAACTTTCTAGTGGTAGACTGCGTCCCAGCATACAATGCCATCTTGGGACGACCCACCCTACATGGACTCAAAGCTGTAGCCTCAACCTACCACCAGGTCCTGAAATTCCCAACTGAAGAAGGGGTAGGAGCAGTATATGGCGAACAAAAGATGTCGAGGGAATGCTACTTTATGGCACTCAAGAGTGTCGACAGAAAAGTGATGTGCAAATTGCTTACCGCAAGTGTACGAGTCAAGTAATAATATAGTGTTTTCGTGTAAAACGAGTGTCGTCCTCTGGATTGGTTTTCTAGCAAATTAAGTATCGTGAATACTTTTGTTCAATTTTATTTAGGGAGCAAAACTCAATGATAAAAGATAAATCTAAAGACAAAAAGCATAAAATAAAAGTGGAGACTCAAATGGTTACTTGTCTGATGAAAGGAGGTAGGGAAAATTTCTTTGCTTGTGTGTCCTTTATTTGCAGGTAAAATTTATAAATTGATCATTACTATCCATTGAAAGTCAAGGAAAGCCCATGAACTCCAATAGAGAGTGGGGGCTTAATGTTATAGGCGAAAATCGACCAATGGCATTTCATGCAGGAAGGCCCAAACGCATCGGGCCCAAAGACGAAACAAGCCCAGCTCACGGAGCAAGGGGTCGAAACACGTTCCAACCCCATACCACGACCCTCGACCTCAGCCCAAGGGAGAGGCCGAGGGTAATGGCCGGCCTCGACCTAATGCCGAGGCCGACCAGGGCCAAAGGCCCAGTGACTCCCCAAGAGCCCAGCGGGAGAAGAAACCCTAGAGGAAGTCCACAAATAGGAGGGCGGCGCACATTCACAGGTATGAAAAAATCAGCCCCTAGATCTACGATACGAGTTTTCCGGCCAAAGCTAACGTAAGCATCGGAGTGTGTGTGGTCTACACCACACCGATGTGCAGCGCTTGTTTGTCTTGCAGGTCACGTCTTTCCCGCTTGTTTACAAATTCACTGTTGATCGTTGCGTGGAGCGAAGTGTAGATTCCTAAGCGAAATTTGACCATCAACAAAAATAATTTGTTTGGTTAAATTAGAAAACGGTTAAAAATTACTTCTCATCCCTTACTTTTATTAAAGTAACAATTTAATTAGTCCCCGTATTTTAATTTGTAATGATTTAGTCCCTCTAATTTCAAATTGATAATATTTTTTCCTTGAACTTTATTATGTAACAATGTAGTCCAAGTGAAAAAATCTCATCAAAATTTAGTGTCGATTTTTATTATATAACCATTTACTCTTTGTAGTTTATAAACACACATTTGATCTCACATCAGTTCAATTTTAGGTAGATAAAAGAACGATCCATATTAAATCTTAACAATGTTTGTCACTCGTAGGAACTAGGGGTGATCATCAGTTGGTTGGCGTCGATTTTGGGCTCAAACCGACGTCGACCACTGACATGTCAGTTTTAAATCAGTCAGTGGTTGTCGATTTTGGGAGTTATTAGGGAAACGACTAACCAAATATATCAGCCGGTTTCGAGATTCTTGAGAAGAGTATCATTAGTTTGGTGATTTGTGCTCAAAGATGAAAAAAAATCAAAGAGAGAGAAGACGAGAAAGAGAGAAGCAAAAATGAGAGGAGGATGAAGGAAGAAACAAAAAAGAGGTTGTGATTTTGATTAAAAAAATAAAAGAAAGGAGAAAAGAGAAGAACTTACGTAAAAGAGGCGACAGTTATGATAAAAAGAAGAAAAGAATGGAGAAAATGAAAGAACTCTTGCGAAGCAGACGCCGATTATGGATAAAAAGAAGAAAAAAATGGAGAAAAAAGACGATGGAAAGGAGAGAAGTGAAAGAAGAAGAGAAAGGGAAGAGGGGAAAATTAGATGATTACGTGAGAACAGATATTAAATATAGAATAAAATTAAAAAAAAGTAATGATTACCTACTTTTATTACCTAAATATCAACGGTTTGTTTTGGAAAACCAGCAACTGATTTAATTTTTTGAAATAGCTGGGGAGGAAACTTTTCAACCATTTTTTTTAAATGTGTAGTCGGTCGGTTCGGTCGGCTTTAGCCTTCTTGGGCTCATCGATCGACCGAATTGTCGATTTTGCATATTGCAAAACTGACACCAACAGAAGATGGTCTAAAACCAACCGACTGATCGATGTCGGTTCAGTCAGATCAATTTTCGATGTTTTTTGCTCACGCATAGTAGGAACTAAATTATTATATATATTAAAGTTACACGACTAAATTGTTACAGATTTGGAAGTATAGGAACTAAATCATTGCAAATTAAAGTTCACAAGGTATAGCTACAAATTTCATCCTATGATTTTAATTTTGTTTTTATATAGTTTTAAAAAGTTCCAATTTAGCTCCTGGACTCAGTTTCGTCCTTGCATCCTCCTATTTTCTTTTTTTGAAAAAAAATTTGAAAACAAAATAAATATTATAAGATATATGCCCATTTGCTTTTGTGTCCTAAAATCCATGTGTCCATTTTCATGTTGTCCATGTGTCTAGTAACCATAGATGCTTGGTGTTCATTTCGAGCCACATCCTACTTGCCAAATTGCCTATAAATTGTGGCATTTTGTGGTGTTAAGACACAAGCCAATTGGTGAAATCCCACTTCAATATTTTTCCACTTTGTTATTTTATTTCATTTTGCTTTATTTCATTTTATTTTTATTTTTATTTAATTATTATTATATTATATTTTCTCCATTTCCGTGTTCCCGTTGTGCTCCGTTGTGCTCCTCAATTTCACAACACGTTATCAACACGAGCTCCTGTCGTTTCCCTCACTGAAGGTAGGTCCTAAAAGTAGGTCGGTTTTTTTTTTATAATTAATAAACTAAATTTTATTTTTCATATTTAGTACATGTTAAATTTCTAATATAAATTCAATATTTTTTTATAGTGTTGTCATGACAAACCTTACGAAATTAGAATTCGCAGCCCTTAACATTAATGGCAATAATTATTTGTCATGGGTGTCTGATGCCAAAATCCACCGGGATACTATGAACCTTAGGGAAACAATTAAAGAATAAATACGACATCTAGTCAAGATAAATAAAAAGCTATGGTTTTCCTTCGTCATCATCTCCACAAGGGATTGAAAATGGAGTATCTTATAATAAAAGATCCCCATATCTTGTGGAAAAAATTGAAAGAAATGTATGATCATAAAAAAACAGTTATTCTTCCTAAAGCTCATTATGAGTGGATGCATTTGAGGCTACAAGATTTTAAATCAGTAAGCGATTACAATTCCGCAATATTTAAAATCAGTTCGAAATTGTTGTTATGCGAAGAGAAAATTATTGATGTTGATATGTTAGAGAAGGCATTTTCTACATTTCATGTCTTGATTATGCTCCTTGATGTGCTATTTTATTACCTTTAATTTAATCTTGTTAGTTTGCATTTTACGGTTTTATTTATTGTTTTATAGAATTTCGAGCACAAGAGGTTCGTTGGGCTGATTTGTGCTGTCTTTGAGATTTTTCTGAATGTTTTATGTTGCATCCTATGATTCATGTTTAAACCATGGTGTTTGCATATTAGTTTAAGAATTGAGGCCTCTTAGATTAGTTGTAAGTATGATTTATCAGTTATGTTTAGATAGCCACTAGGTTGAGGCGGATCCATCACTTGTTTGACGGTAACCTAGCGTAGACTTTCTATAGGCCTAAGAACATAGGAGAAATTGATTTAATCTAATTAGAGAATTTTAATTCCTAATTCAATTAGACAATTCCGGGCCTTGAGCGATAATGCGATTAGCTAATTAGTATTTTTGAGGACTCATCTGAATATTAATTTAGTTAATTAGATTTAGTCTGAGGAATCATTGGGTTAAGCATGAGGGGCAACAGGCGCAATTAAATAACTAATTGATTAATGAATTCGTGGAGTATCGGGTAAGTTAAACAATTAGACACAAGCTTAGTAGGTGGGCTATCTGAATAGCCAAGAAGCACTACAGGCTCATAGTTATTCATTAAAATCAATGTTTGGATTATCGATGAATGAAATTGAATAAACTGATTATCGAGTATTTTCGATTGCAACAGTCACCAAGGTATGATTAACCTACCTGCCATTTATTTTCCTTCATTTAGCATTCTTGCAATTTATCTTTCCCCGCCTTCAATTTATCCAAATCCAATCCCCCCATTAGTTTTTTCTTCGCAATAAACCTGATTTAGACGAATTAACAATTGTGCTCCCTGTGTTCGACCCCGACCACTACTGCTACAAGTTAGCTTTAGGGGTTGGTGATTATAAATTTATTTGGCACGGACGTTGGAGAATTTGACACCCTCCTCGCGTCTCATCACTCTTGCAACAGCAATATCGAGAGAAAGGTTTTTAACAGTATTCTGAACTAATTTCATGTTTTCTTGTGGTCAAACAAAATAATGAGTTATTGATGAAAAATCACGAATCTCGACCAACTGGAACAACATCATTCCCTGAAGTGAATGTTGTGAACTTTAATAATAATCGGGGTCGAGGTCGAGGTCGTGGTCATGGCAGAGGAAGAAAGAATTATTATTTTCATGGTGGTCGTTCTAATCATTCAAATTTTAAAAGAACCACACAAAATGATGATCACAAAGGAAAAGATCCACAAGATAAGAATTCAAAAAGTGTAGAAAATAAATGTTTCCGATGCGGAATGACTAGGCATTGGTCACGTACCTGTCGTACATCAAAACACTTAGTTGATCTCTATCAAGCCTCCCTGAAGGAAAAAGGAAAAGATGTGGAAGCAAATCTTGCATACCAGGATAATGATATATTTGACCCATCCAATATGACAAATTTGGATCTGGCAAATTTTTTTGAATCTCCTGAAGAAAAGATCAGCACAGTTGGTGCAACATCACAAGTGTCTCTTTTGACTTTAAGAATATATAAACTTAATGTTTTTTTTTTTTTTTTTTTTTTTTATCTATCTTCATGTAAATGTTAACTTTTTTTTTTCAAGTGTTGTTTTCTTGTTATAACTACTTTCTTTTAATGAAGAAATATGGATCATTTTCATATGTTGGGTGATTCAAATTTTAAAAATGAGTAAAGAAGATCTATGTCTGGTAGACAGAGTAACTACACATACAATACTTACAAGTAGAAAATATTTTTCCAAACTGACAATGTTGGAAGCAAAAGTCAATACAATATCAGGTGCTGCAAATTTGATTGAAGGATTTGGAAAAGAAAATATTATTTTGCCTGGAGGAACAAAATTTACAATTGACAATGCATTGTTCTCTAGTCAATCAAAGAGAAATCTACTAAGTTTTAAAAATATACGTTGCAATGGCTATCATAATGAGACTGATAGTAAGAATAATGTGGAATATCTATATATTATCTTTATTGTCTCAAATGAAAAACGTATACTAGAAAAGTTGTTTGCTTTATCTTCTGGATTGTATTATACTCTTATACGAGTAATTGAAACATATGCAACGATGAACCTGAAGTTCATGAATCCAGACATATTTACAATTTGGCATGATCGATTGGGTCATCTAGGGTCTATAATGATGAGAAAAATTATTGAGAATTCAGATAGACATCAATTAAAGAACCAAAAGATTCTTCAATCTAATGAATTATCATGTGTAAAGGGAATAAAAGTCCCCACGCAGCGGAAGCGCATCGATTGGACCTTACGCCGTAAATTAATTAACATTAAAATACCGTTACGAAAAATCAATCAAACTTTAAACATACTTTAAAGTTGCTGGAAAATTAGTTTAAACATGCTGAAAAATAAATCCAAATTTATTTTCATACTTTTCTAAAGAAAAGAGGAAGAACCGTTACAAACTTTCGTTGTAGACTTGACCGTTCTTCACCAACGATGCTCCAACGAACAAAACGCAGCAGCCTCCTTTGTCTCGTGATCGCTGGAAAATTCTTCTTGAATGACACAATAACCACAGAGGTTACACCGGTATGACTCTAGGTCTAGGAGGCAAAAGACTTGTGGGAGTCTTTCTCTAAGAGGGAGGCTAGAGAGAATTCTAGGTCTTGTCTTGAGAATCTAAGAGCAAGAGCAAAAAGTGTCATGGACCAATTAGGTCTAACGTTCTATTTATAGAAGAGAGCCCATGAATAAAATATTCAATTAAAGCAATCTTTTCCAAAATTGATTCAATCTTATTCCTTATTTAATCAATCATGATCAATCAATTCCATAATTGATTAATCTTTTCCACAAATGACTAATTACTTCCATAAGTGATTAGATCATTTCCATAAATGATTAATCACTTCCTTAAGTGATTAATTATTTCCATAATTGATTAATTCCCGGTTAATGAATTCTTAAATTAATTAACCACCAATTAAATATCACATATTTAATTTCCGGCCTTGAATTAATTAATTCGCCCAAATAGATTTTAGGCCTTAAATTAATTAATTCATTATTTGAACTCTTTCAAACTTCCATAAATTTATATTTCAATTTCTTCAAATATTAATTTCTCTCACATTAATATATCAATATATATTATGTTTGTTTCCCTTAGTAAATTGAACATTTTCAATTTACATTTATTACTTAGTTGCCTCAAATTACTTTATGAGCTACCAGTGACCTAATGGACCTGCAGATCAGAAGCTCCAACGATGTGAGATTAATTGGTCAAACTCATTAACCACATTAATCAATATTCGTTAACTGTGTGTTCATTCCACTATAGACTCACAGTTGCACTCTTCTCACTGCAAACATATTTTCAATGTCCACGGATATAGACCAATATCGACTAGTTAGTCCTTCACAAGTGTCCGCAACACCAACTGGGTCAAATTACCGTTTTACCCCTGGGTTACTTCTATTTCCTTAAGTACCAGTTCTCCTCTAATGAACAACCTGCTTGTGGTCCAACCATCAAACAGAAAACCCTCTCGTGCCATTGAGAGGGTAGGACCCTTTGTTCAAGACTCGGAGTAACCACTTAAGGGAACACTCATCTGCTTCCCTAAAGTCGGGAAGGAAAGAATTCCATCTTGTACGATTATGTTCCCAGCTCCCCATTCGGTCTTGTCCCCAAAATGGTAGGCTTATTGAGTCGGCGTATTAGCCACTCTCACCCATGCAAATCAAAGGACAATCTCTCATGAGCAGGAGTCCATAATCAACTCAGGATTAAGACTAAGTTGTCTAGGTCGTCCTAGTGAAATAGAAAACCAACTAGTTAACGGTGTTATAACCAGTGGTTACTATTTCGGGGTCCGGTCTTATGCAAACTCATTGCATAGGATACCCCCACTAGCATGTCTCCTACATGAACGTGTTGGATCGCAACGTTTGTATCAAATACAAAGTGTGACGTATCCATAGTGTCACCAGGATAAGGCACCCAGTCTTATCCCTATACTATAGACCCTTCAGGCTGTTTCTTGAACAATGATCCCATATGTAGTTACATATCGTTCAAGACTCATATTACAACCTTGGATGTCTAGTTTATTGGATTAGGGTTATTTTTAGGCAAAGACAAATATAAAATAACTAATAACAATTAATGGAAAAATATATCAATATTATTTCATTAATATCCGGTCAACAATTACATTCACTATCTACGAGTTTTAGGGCATAAAACCCAACAATGTGATGCTTGCTCTCAAGGCAAATTAATAATTAGACCATTGTTGGATTCCTAGAGTGAGTGAAAATATGGTATAAAAGACTCTAGAATTCCTGTGCAAGTATACACAGTCTGCAGAAAGTAATATTATCAATCCGAGTCCTGAATTAGTTTTCACTCTACCTATTTTGTGTAACTTTCTATTGGTTTCAAAGATGGTAAAATGATTTGGTTTTATAAGAATTATGCTGAGGCAAAATAAATGACAGAACAACGAGTAAACAAATAGATAGACAGATTAAAGACAGACGCTGGTTAGGATTTTGTGATTGTTCTAAAAGATGCTCTAGCAATATTATTGATCATGCATTTCTCGCAGTATTATTAGCGGATTCCTCCCGGAACTCCGGATCTTTTGGGATGTGTTTCAACCCCAATGAAGTACGACCGATCAAGCACTCGGCAACTGGCTATCCCTAGCTCAGTCACTGGCGTTCACCAATACACAATGATCGTAGTGTGGATAATTGCCACACACTCTCTAAATCATCCCTGAAACTAGAGAGGGCTATTCACACCGGCTGGCCAGGCGGGCATAAAATGGAAATAAGTACAACAACTAACCAAAATGCGATAGTCAATATATTACTAAAGATGAAGCACGACAATCACATTATTCTTAACCAACACCTAAGCTACTTAGTTCATAATGGGCATGGAAATATAAATCACAATCTGAGTAGGCATGTCCATAATCACAAGTTAATAAAGAAAATAAACTCCTTAATCAGTTTGCGGATGATGGTGTTCTTGATGATCTTCAATCTCTCTATACTATTCAGCTTCCAAGGGAGAACATGGAATACTTTTGACTTTGACGGCTACTTCCTTTTATAGAAGGATGGAAGGCTTGAATTAGGTCAACTAGGACACGTGTAAGGCTCTCCTTGCTCCTTTATCCCGAAAATAACTCAACAGAAGTCGGTTCATGAAGTTGGCTAACGAGCTGTGATGTGGCAGTTTTGTTCCCAGTTTTGCTGCAGCATAGAATTTGCTCCCTCCAGTCGCTCAGCAGCATAATCTGCACAAAATGATTTCCAAAGCTTCCATTCCTCCAAATGGGTTAAATCATGTAATATCTTTCTAAAACCAACCCTATTAAGCATTAAAGACACACAAATCCTTATGTAAATGAGGCCTAAATAACTACCTTTTGGGCAGTTATCAACCATCACCCAGCTAAAGTGGGAACTCAATCATCTGCATTCTTGGAAATAATTCATGGTGATATATGTGGACCTATTAACCCACCAAGTGGACAATTTAGATATTTTATGGTATTAATAGAAGCATCCAGCAGATGGTCATGTTATGGGCAATTTTGGACCACTTTGATGCACAGGGAGCTGACGAGGACAACCAGGCACAAATAGGACCAAGAAAACCAACCAAGAGAAAGATCGGACCAAAGGGTCGGGCCAACTTGGCCTGATCGATATGGTCGGCCTCAGCCCGAGGCCGAGGCCGACCATTCGACCCGCTAGCTTGTTTGCCTACATTCGGTCCCTGTTGCCTCTTGCCGCCCCGGTTCCGCCTGGTTTGTCCCGAACGCCGAGTAAACTATAACGAAAGACACGGGTATAAATGGGGCCTTCCACACCCAGAAAAAGGGTTTGAAATCTTGCTACCTAAATACTTTTGACTGTTGATCTGACTTAGGCATCGGAGTGTAGGTGGCCTACACCACACCGGTGTGTAGTGGTTCTTACTGGTCTGGCAGGTCATATCTTCCCCGTCCTCAACAAGTTCACTGTTGGTGTCACGTGAAGGTCAGGTGAGTCGCTTAGCCAGATTTTGACATCAACAGTTGGCGCCGTCTGTGGGGAAGAGTGCTTACCAATGCAAACCGCGTGTCGGTGGTGGTTTGCAAAATGGAACAAGTTCAGGGTTTCGCAGAAAACTTCAAGGATGAGTAGGAAACACCGAATCTAGGCACGGTTGACCTCCGTAGGGAAGAGGTCGACCCAAACTTTGGGGACGATCATAAGGTCCCACGTAGTGACAGTGTTGTAGAGTCTAACCCGAGAGGACAACATGCAGAAGAGCTAGAGTCGGTGCCACTAATGTCAGAGGATAGGAGAGTGAACATTGGCACCAAGCTGGGGGCTGGACAAAGAGACAGGTTGATTAGCTTCTTGAGGGCAAATGTTGATCTGTTTGCATGATCACATGAGAATATGCAAAGAGTTGACTCATAAGTGATAGTTCACCAATTAAACGTAGACGGGGATTTCAAGTCAGTAAAGCAGAAGCGACAAGCATTTAATTTGGAAAGGAACGAAGTTATTGCCAGTCAAGTGGATGAGTTGCTTAAAGCGGGGTTCATCAAAGAAGTTCATTATCCTCAATGGGTTGTCAAATGTGGTGCTGGTAAAGAAGGCTAACGGAAAGTGGCGAATGCGCATCGACTTCACCGACCTGAATAAGGCCTGCCCAAAGGACAGTTATCCATTTCCCATGATCGATCAGTTGGTTGATACAACGATAGGACACGAGATGTTGAGTTATATGGATGCGTACTCAGGGTACAATCAAATCAAAATGTACGAACCAGATCGGGAAAAAACTTCATTTATCACCAGTCGAGGGTTGTACTGCTACAAGGTCATGTCGTTCGGCTTGAAGAACGCTGGTGCAACGTATCAACAGATGGTAAACCACATGTTCGCTCCTTTATTAGGAAAGAATCTGGAGGTTTACGTGGATGATATGTTGGTAAAGAGTTTGAAGTCTCAAGGCCATGAGTCTGACCTCAGCGAGGCTTTCCAGATACTCCGGAAGTACCAAATGAAACTGAATCCAAGTAAGTGCGCTTTTGGGGTAACGTCAGGAAAGTTCTTGGGATTCATGGTGCACCAGAGGGGGATAGAGGCAAACCCAGATAAGATCAGAGTAATCATGCCAATGTCCTTCCTGACAAATCTCAAGCCGCTTCAAAGTTTGAACGGGAGGATCGCCGCCCTGAACAAGTTTGTTAGTAGATCTACTGACAAGTGTTTACCCTTCTTTAAAATTTTGAGACAGGGGTCACGTTTCAAATGGACTGAAGAGTGCGAAAAAGATTTTCGGGAATTAAAAGACTATCTGAGCTCGACCCCGCTCCTAGCCAAACCGCTCTTAGGCGACGAGCTGCTGCTCTACTTAGCAGCCTCAGATACGGCAGTACGTTCTGCACTGATCAAAGAAGAAGGAAAACTTTAGCAGCCTGTGTATTATACCAGTAAATCTATGGTCGGAGCAGAAACGAGATATCCCCAAGTGGAGAAGCTCGCCCTGGCTTTGGTCACGTCGGCCAGGAGACTACAACCATATTTCCAGGCCCATAAGGTAACAGTTTTGACAAACTTTCCTCTGAAACAGGTGTTACAGAAACCAGATGCCTCGGGTCGCCTCATGAAGTGGGCAGTGGAGCTGAGTGAGTATGATATCCACTACAAGCCTCGAACCGCAATAAAGGGGCAAGCTGTGGCAGATTTTGTGGCAGAATTAACAGTTGCCAAGGTCGAGGTCAACCTTCAAAAGCCCGAGGCTGAGCAAAACCAATTAGGCACAGTGGTCAATCTACTGAGTATGGGAGAGGTGAAGCAAACTTGGACGCTCTTTGTAGATGGGTCCTCCAATACCAAGGGCTGCGGAGCAGGAATTTTACTAGAATCCCCAGATGGAGGGAGATTCAAGTACACCCTGAGGTTTAATTTCAAGGCCTCGAATAATGAGGCCGAGTACGAGGCGCTCTTTATAGGATTGGAGTTGGCAAGAGAGATCGGAGTATCAGACCTCCTGGTTCAGAGCGATTCACAACTAATCATAAAGCAAGTGATGGCGGAGTATCAAACCAGGGAACAAAGAATGAGTAGGTACTTATCTAAGGCCAGAGAACTACTGTCCAAATTTGAGGAGTGAGAGATCAAGCAAATCCTAAGGTCTCAGGATCCCAACGCAGATTCACTGGCTCGCTTGGGCCTATGATACAGAGTTGAGTAGGACTGTACCAGTTGAGGTTTTGTCTGAGCCCGCGGTATGTACTAAGGAGGTTTCCGAGACAGATGGCCAAGCAGAGGTCGAGCTTGAGGATGAGGCCGAGGCCGAAGAACGAGGCCCGATGTCGAAGATCCTGCATATAGGGAGAGCACCCCATCAATTGAAATTGAACCCTCCCTTGAGGTAAGAGAAACTTCATGGATGGATCCGATCCTTGATTACTTAGAGAAAGACGAGTTACCAGCAGAGAAGACAGAGGCTAAAAAGGTTCAGAGGCGAGCATCGCATTTCGTGTTAAGGGAAGGGAAACTATACAAAAGGGGCTACTCGATGTCATTGCTGAAATGCCTTCCCCAGGGTGATGCTAACTATGTTATAAGAGAGATACAGAAAGGGGTGTGTGGAAACCATTTTGGAGTGAGATCATTGTGTCATAAGATCGTCAGGCAAGGTTATTACTGGCCAACGATGTTAAAAGATGCAAAACATTTCACGAGATCCTGTGACCAGTGCTAAAGGTTTGCACCCATTCCAAGGCAACCATCTGAACCTTTAACGAGCATTATCAGCTCGTTGTCGTTCGTGCAATGGAGAATAGATCTGATTTGACCTCTACCCCAAGGTAAATGACAGACCAAGTATGTAGTTGTGGCCGTGGATTATTTTACAAAATGGGCAGAGGCAGAACCACTAGCAACCATTACCGAGAAGAAAGTTACTGACTTAATATGGAAGAATATTGTGTGCCGTTTTGGGATTCCTAACACCATCATATCAGATAATGGTAGGCAGTTTGACAATGCCGCTTTTAGGAAATTATGTTTAGATTTGGGCATTACGCGTTGTTGTTCATCCCCAGCCCATCCACAAGCTAATGGCCAGGTGGAGGCTGTGCATAAGATAATCAAGCACAATTTGAAAATGAAGCTTGAAAGGCTAAAAGGATTATGGGATGAAAAACTCCCACGTGTAATGTGGGCGTATCGGACAACAGCACGAACCTCAACAGGAGAAACGCCATTTTCCCTTTCATTTGGGGTAGAGGTTGTAGTTTCAGTGGAGGTCGGCATACCCTCCCCCAGGACCGAGCAGTTTAGTGTGCAAGGGAATGATGAAGCTATAAGATTGAGCTTGGACCTTCTAGACGAGCATCGTGACATGGCACAACTTCAAGTTGCAGAGTATAAAAATAATATTGCCAGGCCTTATAATACAAAAGTGAAAAGGCGCACTTCAAGGAGGGAGATCTAGTACTGAGGAAAGTCATGCAAAACACCAAAGATCCCAATGTATGTGCGTTGGGACCAGCATAGGAAGGACCTTATCAAGTTAGCAAAATGGTCCGCCCCGACACTTACACCTTGGTTGACGAAAATGGAAAACCAACTCCACACCCGTGGAATGCAGAACACCTGAAGATTTACTATCAGTAGTCACAGCAAAGATAAGTGGCAGGCAACGTCACCACTGCAGGAAGGCCAAGGCCGACCAGGAACAATTGCTTTCTCAATTTACGTTTACTTTATGTAACGGTTGTCTATAATTTTTCTTACTGTAAAAAACACAAGCATTTGCGAATTTAATAAAAGTTATCACATTGTGTTTTGCATGAGGCGTTTTTTCCATAAGATGCGACGCGCGTGGCCAAACAGGAATGATCCTTGCAGAGGTCAAACTTCCGTACTTTCCAAGTCTCCGGTTGGGAAGAGACTAATTCCTGCAGAGAGGTTGCCACATATCGTCAACCTCCCAGGTCCCCAACAGAGTGTACGCACCCTTGGGAAGAAATCAATTCCTACAGAGAGGTTGGCGCATATCCTCAACCACCCCAGGTCTCCAACAGAGTGTATGCACCCTTGGGAAGAAATCAATTCCTGCAGAGAGGTTGGCGTATATCCTCAACCTCCCCAGGTCCCCAACAGAGTGTACACACCCTTAGGAAGAAATCGATTCTTGCATAGAGGTTGGCGTATCTCCTCAACCTCCTCAAGGCCACGGGTTTACCTCAATTAATCTGGCTCGGTCCCATACACTCCATCTGAGTCTAGCCCACCTGGCCGAGGCCAAGACCAAGCACCTCTTACCCAGACCGAGCATAAACTCTAAAGGTATTCTCCTCCTTACTCAATTATGCTTTATGTTTTAGTAAAGCTTCACTTGAGATTGGGGGCTACGAAATGGATATGCACACCTGTTGGGTTCCTAGAGTGAGTAAAATATGATCTAAAAAGACTCTAGAATTCCTGTGCAAGTATACATAGTCTGCAGCAAGTAATATTATCAATCCGAGTCCTGAATTAGCTTCCACTTTATCTATTTTGTATAACTTTCTAATGGTTTCAAAGATGGTAAAAATGATTTGGTTTTATAAGAATTATGCTGAAGCAAAATAAAAGACAGAACAAAGAATAAACAAATAGGCAGACAGATTAAAGACAGGCGCTGGTTAGGCTTAGTAATTGTTTAGAAATATGCTCTAGAAGGATAGGAGGCTTGAATTAGGTCAACTACTTCATTTTATAGAAGGATAGGAGGCTTGGACGACTACTTCATTTTATAGAAGGATAGGAGGCTTGAATTAGGTCAACTTGGACACGTGTAGGGCTCTCCTTGCTCCTTTATCCCCCAAAATAACTCAACAAAAGTCGGTTCATGAAGTTGGCTAACGAGCTGTGATGTGGCAGTTCTGTTCCCAGTTTTGCTGCAGCACAGAATATGCTCCATCAGGTCGCCCAGCAACAGATTCTGCATAAAATGATTTCCAAAGTTTCCATTCTTCCAAATGGGTTAAAAAATGTAATATCTATCTAGAACCAACCCTATTAAGCACAAAAGACACACAAATCCTTATATAAATGAGGCCTCAATAACTACCTTTTGGGCAGTTATCACACCCCCAAACTTAAACTATTGCGCGTCCCGAGCAATACTAACTCACCTTCCCTTAAGAATTTAAAACACTAGACAAAGAATTAGCTTAATCAAATTAGACAATCCAATACTGCCTTTAACCTTTACCTGAGCACTCTGCAAAACCGAGCTCTGCTGCAGCAAAATGATTCCTCTGGCATGGACAAATAATCACCACTTTTAACTTAATTCTAAGAACTTACCACAGCCTAGCTCTATTATTAGTCATTTCAAAACATATTTTTAGGAGGTTTATATTTTTGTTTTTCAAACTTAAAGCAGCCCTACAGTCATAAGCTCTTAAGCATGGGATGACCCACTTTATGGTGCAGTATACCCTTGCCTCAAACTCATCACCAACTAGGCTCAATACTCATTATAAAGCTAAAAAATCCTTAGTTATTCCATCTCTTGCCCCTCAGAATGGCGACATTTTATGATGAAGCTCACCTAAGTTCTAGGAGACAGAAGAACTGCTGGATCATCGTTCATCCTTCAAAACTTTTGCTCCATGAATTTTTTTAGCAAAATTTTCAACAAATAAATTTTTTTCAGCAAATAATTTTTCTCATTTTTTCACATTTCCTAGGTCATCTTTTGACGCGAAGACAAACTGTGGGTATCATAAATGTCCTCGGTTACTCAACAACCTAGCAAATTTTAAATGAAGGAGAGGAATGCTCGAGCAAAACAATTGGAGTAGCAAAAAGTCCCCCGAACTTGAATTATTCATTGTCCCCAATGAATCATCAATTAAGCAATTATACCCCCAAACTTAAATTTTTCTATCTGAATTTTTAAACTAAGTGTGGGACTAGAACTAAGCTTAAAGTGGATCATATGAGTCAACACTACCTCCAAAATCTTCTTTGTCGCAGCAACAGTCCAGGCTAGAAGAAATGCTCAAGTAAAAGGTTTCTGGATATCAGAATACCTTGATCTAATTAAGCTTAACTAGTCCAAGCTTCAAAAATTCAGAAGAAAATTAGTTCAATTAGGCATTACTCAGTGCTATAAAACAGAAACAACTCTGGAAATTTTATTAAGAACAGAGAAAAATATACATCAGTAGATATTTTTGTCGCCTAGAAACAGAAAACAAAAACCGGGGTTCTCTTCTTTTTAGCTTTCTTTTTCGGAGCATCAGGTGTAGTAGGTTGAACTTCCTCTACATCCATTTCCTTGCGGCTTCTCGTTTTCTCCATTATAGACTTGAAGAAATTTTTTCACTCAGAGAATGGAAGGAAACAGAAGGAAAAACGAATGGAAGAAGAAACAAACCTGAGTGGGGTTTAAATGGGGCTTCAGAAAAATAATCCGTGAAAAATCTTCCCCCAATAATATCTTTTACCGTTTAAACCTGCAAGTAATTAATAAAATTAAATTTTCAAAACGGTAAGATTTTACCATAATGATGTGCTGTCCAACGGCTCTACCGTTCAATTTCCCTATGCAACACATGGAAGCACCTGATCTTCATGCAATATTACCTGCTCACCGAAAATTTAAATCCCAATAGTAAAAATATTCTTAACCACATCCGTAATATTCTGATGATATATTCACTCTAACTAGAAGATTGCAAAAACAAACTGGGTAACAAGATTTTCTTCTAGAAGAATCTTTTTCACACGAAAAATTCAAATTCAAACCGCCAAAATCAAATCTTATCTTATTATTAACTTCAGCTGAATATGTAATTCTTATCTTATCTTTTCACACCGAAATATTATTAAATCTAAACCTAAACAGAAATTCAAATAACCAAAAATAAAAACTAAATAAAATCTAACTAAATCTAATTAATTCAAAGATAATTCAAAGATAATCCAAATAAATAATCCTAAAATCAAATCAAATTCAAAACGAAATAGATAAAATCTAAACAAATACTTAAAGATAAAATCTAATAAACCATGCAAAAATCAAATCTAACCTAATCGAAATTAAAAACAAATCAGCGAAACATAAAATCAATACAAACACTGGGACCTCAAAATTTTGTTCTGTGAAATGCTCCTGCAAAAATCCTGCTCTCTCAATTATCAACCAACCTTAGGGAAGGATATTTCGACTAAAACTCCTCACCCCAATAATGCTTCACACGTTGTCCATTCACCTTGAACACTCTCACATCTTTTTCATCTTGCAAAGTAATTGCTCCATGGGGGAAAACCTCAATCACAATAAATGGGCCTGACCATTTAGATTTTAGCTTCCCAGGAAATAATTTTAATCTAGAATTATAAAGCAAAACTTTCTGACCTTTGACAAACTCTTTAGATTTAATTTTCTTGTCATGCCACAGCTTAGTCTTTTCTTTGTACATTTTCGCATTCTCATAAGAAAATTGGCAAAATTCCTCTAATTCATTAAGCTGCAACATTCTTATTGCTCATGCACGACTCAGATCAAAATTTAACTTTTTCAAAGCCCAAAACGTTTTATGCTCTAGCTCCCATGGTAAATGGCAAGCTTTCCCATATACTAACCTATAGGGAGACATACCTAGAGGAGTCTTATAGGTTGTCCTATAAGCCCAAAGAGCCTCATCCAACCTAAAAGACCAATCCTTCCTAGATGGATGAACTACTTTCTCTAGAATCGCTTTTATTTCCCTATTACTAATTTCAGCTTGACCATTTGCTTGTGGGTGATAAGGGGTAGCTATCCTATGCTTAATCTCATACTTAGCTAACAGCTTAGTTAAGATATTATTAACAAAATGTGTACCCTCATCACTCACTAGAGCTCTAGGTGTCCCAAACAGCACAAAGATGTGCGATTGAAGAAACCTTGCCACTGTCTTGGCATCACTCTGATGGCATGCAATGGCCTCCACCCATTTGGACACGTAATCAACTGCCAATAAGATAAAAACATTGCCATTAGAAGGGGGAAATGGCCCCACAAAGTCAATACCCCATACATCGAACAATTCAACTTCTAAAACATAAGTAAGAGGCATTTCATCTCTAGGCCCCAAGTTTCCTCTCCTTTGGCAAGCATCACATTGCTTGTAGAACCAATGCGCATCCTTAAATAAGGTGGGCCAGAAAAATCCACAATGTAAAATCCTCATAGTTGTCCTCTGACCGCTGAAATGACCTCCATACGGCGAAGAGTGACATTGCTCCAGGATTTCCTTTGCTTCATTACCTGAAACACACCTACAAATAATACCGTCAGAGCATTGCTTATACATAAATGACTCATCCCAATAGAAAAATTTTGCATCATGCTTAAACTTTTTCTTCTGCCTCCAATCCATGTCAATAGGGGTGACTCCCTTTACCAAAAACTTGGCAATATCAGCATACCAAGGGATGTCCCTGACTACCTTTACCTCAACAGCAAAAAGTTGTTCATCTGGAAAAGCATCTGAAATGGCAGATTGCTCCAGCAAAGATGATGATGGATCAAGACGAGATAAATGATCTGCAATAACATTTTCTGATCCTTTCTTATCCTTTATCTCCAAGTGGAACTCCTGCAATAATAAAACCCAACGAATTAGTCTAGGCTTTGCATCTTTCTTAGACATTAAATACCTTATTGCTGCATGATCCGTGAAGACTTTGGAACCAACCAAATATGGCCGGAACTTCTCAAAAGCAAACACAACAGCTAACAACTCCTTTTCAGTAGTTGTATAGTTAACTTGTGCTTCATTTAAAACCTTGCTTGCATAATATATAGGATGGATAAATTTGCCCTGCTTTTGTTCCAGCATAGCACCTACCGCAGCATCACTCGCATCACACATTACCTCAAATGGTAAATTACAATTAGGTGCACACAAAATGGGTGCTGAGATTAAAGCAGCCTTTAAAGTCTCAAAAGCCTTCCTACAATCTGCATTAAAGTCAAAAACATGATCAGTGCACAATAAGTTACAAAGAGGTTTACTGATTTTGGAAAAATCTTTTATGAACCTCCTATAAAATCCAGCATGTCCTAAAAAAACTCCGAATTCCCTTCACTGAATTCGGTGGTTCTAATCTCTCAATCACCTCAATTTTTGCTCTATCAACTTCTAGACCATTCCTAGAAATCCTATGACCTAACACTATGCCTTCCCTCACCATGAAGTGGCATTTTTCCCAATTAAGAACTAGATGGGTATCCTCACATCTCTTTAATACCTTGCCTAAATTATCTAAACAATTCTGAAAAGACCCTCCAAAAACTAAAAAATCATCCATAAATACCTCAACAGTGGACTCAATCATATCAGAAAAAATTGCTAATATACACCGCTGAAATGTTGTTGGAGCATTGCAAAGGCCAAAAGGCATTCGCCTAAAAGCAAACGTCCCATAAGGACAAGTGAAAGTGGTTTTCTCCTGATCCTCAGGAGCAATAGTAATCTGGTTATACCCAGAATAACCATCTAAGAAACAGTAATAGGCCTGACCAGCCAATCTATCCAACATCTGGTCAATAAATGGTAGAGGGAAATGGTCCTTACGGGTGGCCTTATTAAGCCTCCTGTAGTCCATACAAACCCTCCAGCCAGTTACTGTCCTGGTTGGGATCAACTCATTGTCTTTATTGCTCACCACAGTGACACCTCCTTTCTTAGGAACACATTGGACAGGGCTTACCCAATTGCTATCGGCAATTGGATAAATGATCCCAGCATCCAACCATTTAATCACCTCCTTTTTAACAACCTCTTTCATTGCACGGTTAAGCCTTCTTTGTTGCTCAATACTCCTAAAGGATCCCTCCTCTTGAGTGATTTTGTGCATACAAAAAGATGGGTTAATTCCCTGAATGCCAGCCAATGTCCAACCTATAGCCTTGCGGTATTGCTACAGCAATTTTATTAAGGCCTCCTTATGCTCTGACATTAAATCTGATGCAACAATAATGGGCAACGTCTCACCTTTCCCAAGATACACATACTTTAGATGATCCGGCAAGGGCTTCAAATCTAAAGTAGGTGCCTCAATCAGGGATGGCTTAATAGGAGGAGCTTTCCTTTGATCTAAATCTAAAGACTTAAAAACTTCCGCACACCTAAACAATTCTTTTTCATTCTTTCTTTCTAACAAACAAACTTCTAAATCTTCTACACTAACCTCTCCATGCTCTTCCGAGTGCTTACTAGGCGAATCCTATATTGCTGTCTCAATAACTGTGCTCTCCAGAATCCGAATGAAGGAGCAATCCTCTATTTCGTCTGGATATTTCATGGCTTTAAACACATTAAATTTCACTTCCTCATTACAGACTCTCATTGTTAATTCCCCTTTTTGAACATCTATTAACGTCCTACCAGTAGCCAAAAATGGACGACCTATAATGATTGGGACATCTTTATCAGCCTCATAGTCTAAAATAATAAAATCAACAGGAAAGATGAATTTATCTACTTTTACTAAGACATCCTCAATTTTACCCTCTGGATATGTGATAGACTATCAGCTAGTTGAAGTGTGACTATGGTAGGCCTAGCTTCATCAATGCCAAGCTTCTGATAGACCGAAAGAGGCATAAGGTTAATGCTTGCACCTAAATCACAGAGTGCTCTACCTAACTCTTTTCCACCTATAGACACAGGTATAGTAAATGACCCTGGATCCTTAGCCTTAGGTGGTAGCCCATTCTTAAGAATAGCACTACATTCCTCAGTAAGAGATACAGTTTCAAACTCACCTAACCTCTTCTTTTTAGTTAAAATATCCTTAAGAAATTTAGCATAATTAGGCATTTGCTCTATAGCTTCTACTAAAGGGATATTTATGTGCAACTGCTTAAGAATCTCTAAAAACTTTTTAAATTGACCGTCCTGACTCTTAAGCTTTTGCCTTTGTGGAAAAGGTAGAGGTGGTACATAAGGTGGGGGCGGCACATAAGGTGGTTCCACATCTAGAACAAAACCAGATGCTCCAGCATTTTTATTGCTGCCTCCAGCACCCTAACCAGACTCCAACTCTTTCTCAACAACAACATTATTTTTATCACCATTTTTATCTATAACCTGAGTTTTACTAGGCTCTTCTAATGGCTTACCACTCCTAAGAGTTATCGCTTTTACCTGCTCCTTACCTTCCCTTCGAGGGTGTTCAGTATCCGAGGGAAGTTTCCCTTGAGGCCTTGCCTTCAGCTCATTAGCTAGCTGACCCACTTGCAATTCCAGGGCTCTCATCGAAGCTTGATTACTTTGAATTGCGGCATTTGTACGAGCCATAAATTCTTTCATCATCGCCTCGAGAGAACTTCCCGAATTTTACTGGGGCAAAGCCTGCTTATTTTGCTGGGGCAATACCTGCGCTTTAGCAAATCCCGGCTGGTTCACCTTTTGTTGCGCTTGCGCACTACTTCCTTGTCCTCCCCATGAGAAGTTGGGGTGGTTGCGCCAACCTGGATTATAGAAGTTAGAGTAAGGGTTATTCCTCTGATTACCTACAAAAAACACAAAAGCTGGATTGCTGGGCAGAACTCTTAGTTGTGATTTTCACCACAATAGACACATGCTTCCTCTACCACTTGGTTCACCACTGCAGCAGACTCCATAGCTGGTGGCTGCTGATGACTAATCACTGTCACATTCTTAAGAGCGTTAGCAATCATAGCAAGATCAGCCCTAATGGTAGACGCACCATCAACCCCTAATACACTCTTAACCTTTTTATTTGTGCCTCTAACATCCGACCACTAACAACTATTAATCGATATTCTTTCTAAAATCTCATAAGCTTCATCAAAAGTCTTTGCCAAAAGGGCCCCTCCAGCCGAAGCATCGACCATACCTTGGGTTACTCCATTTAAACCATTGTAAAATGTTTCCATTTGAATACAATGAGGTAAACCATGGTGGGGACACTTTCGCAAAAGCTCCTTAAATCTCTCCCAAGCCTCACTAAAAGTCTCATCTTCAAGTTGCTTAAACCCTACTATTTCACTCCTTAATTTAGCATTTCTATTTGGTGGGAAATATTTACTCAAAAAATTTTCAGCTAACTCATCCCATGTCCTAATTGACCCTGAAGTAAAAGAGTTTAACCATGCCTTCGCTCCATCTCTAAGAGAATACGGGAACAAAGTTAATCTAAGAGCATCTCTAGGCACTCCTTGAATTACAAAAGAATCGCTAACTCCTAGAAAAGACTTAAGATGTAAATGAGGGTCTTCAGATGACAAACCATGGAATTGCCCCACGGTTTGCAACATCTGAAACATTACCGGTTTCATTTCAAAATTCGCCGCTTGGATTTGGGGACGTGCAATCCCTGGATTCAACTCATTAAACATTGGGACAGCATACGCTCGAATGGCTCTGGTCCTATTGTTCGCTATCAAGATAGGATTTTCAGCCTAATTATTTTGCTGCTCATTTTGTTCAAACAGCGGATTTTTCTGCAGCAAACGATTCTGGGGGTCTGTTGGACCTTCAGGACCCTCCGGAAGGCGCGTCGCGTTCTCCATCTGGTTTCTGCGTTGCTCTCTCCTTCTAATCCTGAATATCCTCTCAATTTCTAAATCAAGCTCAAACCTTACCCCAGGCGGCTCGTTCATGCACCAAGCTCACACCTGCAAAAACAAAAGAAACAATAAAAAAAGTTCTAGCACCAAACCACTAAAACACATACACAAAACAAATCAGATAAAAACTTATTCAAGTCCCCAGCAACGGCGCCAAAATCTTGTTGGGTTCCTAGAGTGAGTAAAATATGATCTAAAAAGACTCTAGAATTCCTGTGCAAGTATACACAGTCTGCAGCAAGTAATATTATCAATCTGAGTCCTGAATTAGCTTCCACTTTATCTATTTTGTGTAACTTTCTAATGGTTTCAAAGATGGTAAAAATGATTTGGTTTTATAAGAATTATGCTGAAGCAAAATAAAAGACAGAACAAAGAATAAACAAATAGGCAGACAGATTAAAGACAGGCGCTGGTTAGGCTTAGTAATTGTTTAGAAAGATGCTCTAGCAATATTATTGATCATGCAACTCTCGCAGTATTATCAGTGGATTCCTCCCGGAACTCCGGATCTTTTGGAATGTGTTTCAACCCCAATGAAGTGCGACCGATCAAGCACTAGGCAACTGGTTATCCCTAGCTCAGTCACTGGCGTTCACCAATACACAATGATCTTAGTGTGGATAATTGCCACACACTCTCTAAATCATCCCTGAAACTAGAGAGAGGTATTCACACCGGTTGGCCAGGCCGGCATAAAATGGAAATAGGCACAACAATTAACCAAGATGCAATAATCAATATATTACTAAAGTTTAAGCACGGCAACTACATGTTCCTAACCAACACCTAAAGCTACTTAGTTCATAATAAACATGGAAACATGAATTACAATCTGAGTAGGCATGTCCATAGTCACAAGATAATAATAATCTCCTCAACCAACTTGTGAACAATGGTGTTCTTGGTAATCTCTAATCTCTCTATACTGCTCGGCTTCCAAGGAAAGTTGGAGTGCTTTTGACTTGGACGGCTACTTCCTTTTATAGAAGGATAGGAGGCTTGAATTAGGTCAACTTGGACACGTGTAGGGCTCTCCTTGCTCCTTTATCCCCAAAATAACTCAACAGAAGTCGGTTCATGAAGTTGGCTAACGAGCTGTGATGTGGCAGTTTTGTTCCCAGTTTTGCTGCAGCACAGAATTTGCTCCATCAGGTCGCCCAGCAACAGATTCTACACAAAATGATTTCCAAAGCTTCCATTCTTCCAAATGGGTTAAAACATGTAATATTTATCTAGAACCAACCCTATTAAGCACAAAAGACACACAAATCCTTATATAAATGAGGCCTCAATAACTACCTTTTGGGCAGTTATCAACACCCTATCAAACAAAAGGCACGCTGGCTTAGCATGTACATGCTTTAAGTTTATTCTCTTGTTGTTCTTTCGCAAGGACTAACGTATGAATGTAGGGAGCTAAATTTTAAGCTAACAGGGGCCTAAGGTCGAGGCCGACCCTAGCCTTTTCCCTCATTCTTCTTTTGCAAAAGTTAAGTTTATCGATGCAGGATTGTGAAGTCTTCTGTGGATAAGCCCTGGATCTGGAATGAAGAACTTTGAATAACCAAGTACGGGGGTCTCGCTGTTATGCTCGACCTCATTCCGAGGTCGAGGCCGAGGCTAGGCTGGGAATGAGGCCCTCCGACCATTTTTGTAATCTCTCACCTTTCTCATTTCCATTTCACCTAACCTCTATTCATGGAGCGTCTACTTTGTCTATTTATATCCTATCTTGCAAGATGACAATAAGGCCACCCATAGGTCAGCAAAAGGCAAAGAACATTACTCTTAAATCGGGCTTAAGGAGCTCGGCCTATTGCAGTAAGTCGCACCTGACTCCCAATTCAAGAGTGGGGGCTTATTATTATGGGCAATTTTGGACCACTCTGATGCACAAGGAGCTGACGAGGACAACCGAGCAGAGATAGGACCAGGAAAACCAACCTAGAAGAAGAGCAGATCAAAGGGTCGGGCCAACTTGGCCTGACCCATATGGTCGGCCCGCTGGCGCGGGTCGAGCTTGTTCGCCTCCATTCAGTCCCTACTGCCTCTAGCCCCCCCGGTTCTGCCTGGTTCGTCCCGAAACGCCTTCGAACGCTGAGTAAACCCTTACGAAAGACACAGGTATAAATGGGGCCTCCCACACCCAGAAAAATGGTTCGAAATCTTGCTACCTAAATACTTTTGACTGTTGATCTGACTTAGGCATCGGAGTGCAGGTAGCCTACATCACACTGGTGTGCAGCGGTTCTTACTGGTCTGGCAGGTCACGTCCTCCTCGTCCTCAACAAATTCACTATTGGGGTCACATGAAGGTCAGGTGAGTCGTTTGGCCAGATTTTGGCATCAACAGGTCACATGTGTGCTTATTATCAAGTCGAGACCTTGGATTTGCAAGATTACTTACTCAAACAATTAAGATAAGAGCATAATTTTCTGATTATACAATTAAGACCATTCATCTTGATAATGATGGTGAATTTACATCCCAAGCTTTTGATAATTATTGTATGTCAATTGAGATAAGTGTTGAACATCCTGTAGCTCATGTTCATACACAAAATGGTTTAGCAGAATCATATATAAAGCGTTTGCAATTAATTGCTAGACCATTGCTTATGAGAGCTAAGCTTCCTACATCTGTATGGGGACATGCTATTTTGCATGCAGCGTCACTTGTACGCATTAGGCCAGTAGCTTATCATAAGTACTCGCCATTATAATTAGCTTATGGACATGAGCCAAATATTTCCCATTTGAGAATTTTTGGATGTGCAGTATATGTTCCAATTGCTCCACCACAACGTACAAAGATGGGTCCTCAAACGAGGTTAGGAATATATGTTGGATATGATTCCCCATCAATTATTAAATATCTTGAACTCGTGATGGGTGATGTATTTATTGCACGATTTTCTGATTGTCATTTTAATGAGACAAATTTTCCAACATTAGGGGGAAGAATTAAGAAGTTGGAAAAAGAAATTACATGGAATGCATCATTATTGTCTTCTTTAGATCCCCATACAGATCAATGTAAACTTAAAGTTCAAAAGATAATTCATTTGAAAAATATAACAAATCAATTACTAGATGCATTTATAGATGCAAATGAAGTGACTAAATCACATATATCAGCTGAAAATGTCCCATCAAAAATTGATATCCCAACACAAAGAAACGTGGTAGACCAGTGAGTTCCAAAGATAAAAATCCTCGAAAACGAAAAATAATTAATAGTAAAAAAGACTTGGTTGAGGATGTAAATACTGTTGGGTTTTATGCCCTAAAACTCGTAGATAGTGAATGTAAAAAAATTTTATACTTGTGTTCAATAAAGTGTTATTTAGTTTCTGCAATAAAATGTTATTGTTTAATATTGAACTATTTGACCCAAATCCAATAAACTAAAATCCAAGGTTGTTTGTACGTAACTTGAACTAGTATGTAGGGACATACGGGGATCGATGTTCAAGTAACAACCTAAAGGGTTTATAGTATAGGGATAAGGCTGGGTACCTTATCCTGGTGACACTATGGATACGACCCACTTTGTATTATGATACAAACGCTATGATCCAACGCGTTCATGTAGTTGACATGCGAGTGGGGGTATCATATGCAATGAGTTTGCATAAGACCGGACCGCAAAATAGTTAACCACTAAATGTAACACCGTTAGTTGGATTGGTTTCTATTTCACTAGGATGACCTAGACAACTCAGTCTCAATCCTGAGTGGATTATGGACTTCTGTTCACGAGGAGTTGTCCTTTGATTTGTATGGGTGAGAGTGGCCAGCACGCCGACTCAATAAGCCTACCATTTTGGGGACAATACCGAGTGGGGAGCTAGGAACATAATCACAGAAGATGGAATTTACTCCTTCCCGACTTTAGGGTAAGTAGAGGTGTGTTCCCTTAAGTGGTGTCTCCGGGACTAGAACAATGGGCCCAACCCTCTCTATGGCACGAGAGGGACTTCTGTTTGTTGGTTGGACCTCAAACAGGTTGTTCATTAGAGGAGCACTGGGAACTTAAGGACAAAGATGTAAACCAGGGGTAAAACGGTAATTTGACCCAGCTGGGATACGAACACACGTGAAGGACTGACTTGTAGTATTGGTCGATATTCGTGGACACATAAATATTCTACAGTGAGAAGAGTACAGCTGAGGGTCTTTAGTGGAATGACCCACAGTTAACGAATGGAGACTAACTTGGTTAATAAGTTTAAGCCGATTAGTCTCGTATCGTTGGAGCTTCTGATCTGTAGGTCTATTAAGTCCCACTGGTAGCTCGTAAAAATACTTGAAGCAAACAAATATAAATTGTAAATTGAAAGTGTTCAATTTATCCTGGGAATCATATAATGTATATTGATGGATTATAATATAAAGTTTATGAAACTTTATAATATAATTTTTGAATTAATTTCAAAAATTAATTCTTGAGAGAAAATATTTGAAAGAGTTCAAATAAATTTAATATGAATTGGATTCATATTAATTTTAATAAAATCCCTAAGATTAAATATATGATATTTAATTGGGTAATTAATTAATTATGGAATTAATTATTTATTTATTAATTAGAGACCTTTTCCTATTAGGAAAGAAAATATTTGAAAGAGTTCAAATAAATTTAATATGAATTGGATTCATATTAATTTTAATAAAATCCCTAAGATTAAATATGTGATATTTAATTGGGTAATTAATTAATTATGGAATTAATTAATTATTTATTAAAATTAGATATCGTTCAGATAATAGATTTGAACTTATTCCTAGACCTTTTCCTATTAGGAAAAGGTCTTGGCCTTTACCTATATATAGGACCCCTAGGGTGGGGTAAAAGGTATCTCATTGTCTCTAATTCTCTCAGAGATCTCTCCCAAAAGACTCCCATAAGTCTCCTACTTCAAGAAGTCTTAGAGATATACCGGTGTAGCCGATTGGTGGTGTTCGCACAAGAGGGTGGCTGCGTTTTCATTCTTATTGGCAAGAAAAGGCGAATTGATCAAGGTTTTCTACAAAAGTAAGTTTTCTATGAAATCCTTGATCACTAGGATCAATCTACTTGATTTTTAGCATGTTTATAGCCTATGTACAGCCCATTAAATATAGATTTACTGTTGTAATATTTTACAAATTGTATTGGTATTTCAATTAGAATCTAAGACTCTGAGTAGGTTCGGTAATACTTTTCGCTGCGTGGGGCTTTTATCCCTTCAAATACCCATGAAGAAGTTCATGACATAAATAGTAAGAAGGTAAAATACCTAAAGATAATAATAAAATTTTCAAACTATGTCATGACAGGAAAAAGATGGAATCGAAAGAATGTAGTTATTGACAACATTTTTGCATATAATGTTGCTCTTGATATTATATTTGAAAACGAGAATCCTGAACCAATATTTGTTGAAGAATTTCGGCATAGAAAAGATTGGCTTCAGTGGAAAGAAGCAATCGAAGCAGAATTAAACTCACTTTCAAAACATCAGGTCTTGGGCCAATAGTCCAAACACTAGAAGGTGTCAAACTTGTGGGATACAAATAGGTATTTGTGAGAAAAAAAATGAAAATAATGAGATCACAAGATATAAAGCAAGATTAGTTGCACAAGTTTTTTCACAAAGACCTGGTATAGGTTATGAGGAGACGTATTCTCCAGTGGTAGATGCAATTACACTAAGATTTTTAATTGGTCTGACTGTGTATGAAAGTCTGAACATTCATCTTATGGATGTTGTCACAACATACTTATATGGATCTCTTGATAATGATATTTATATGAGAATCCCAGAAGGATTTAAGGTACTTGAAACATATAAATCAAATTCTCAGGAATTATGTTCAATAAAGTTAAAGAGATCATTATATGGATTAAAACAATCAGGAAGAATGTGGTACAATCGCTTGAGTGGATATTTGTTGAAAGAAGAATATCAAGATCCAATATCAATTATGAAAATGATTAATCACTTATCGAAGTAATTAATCATTTATGGAAATGATTTAATCACTTATGGAAGTAATCAATCATTTATGGAAAAGATTAATCAATTATGGAATTGATTGGTCATGGAATTGGTTGGTCATGGAATTGATTAATTATGGAAAAGATTAAATTAGTTATGGAAATAATTGATTTTAAATGAATATTTTATTCATGACCTTTCTCCTATAAATAGAACACTAAACCTAGGGTTTAGACACAACAACATAAGGCCACAAGAATGCACGCTTGCATTCTCTCTAACATCCCTCTCATATTCTATCAACTCAAGAACTTTAGGGAGAATTTTCTCTCATGGAGTCTTTCCCATTCAAGATTAGGTAGTCCCACAACTACGTTCCTAATCTCAGAGTTATAGTGGGGAAGATCAAATGGTGGTGTTCTTCGTTGTTGCAGAGCAATCAAGAATCATTCGTTGAAGTATTCAGAGTCGTCAACGGAGGTATGTTTTCACCGCTTAACCTTTTGCCAATGTATTGGTATTTTGTAGAACAAAATTAATTTACGAACTGTCCAATTGCTTCCGCTGTAACGGAATTGGGAATTCCAATCCTTCACATTCGAGCTTGAAATGGCGAAATATCGTGGATCGATGACGAGCGGCGTATGGGAGAGGGAGAGAGGTCGACGAACCTCGTGGATCTCGTGGGGCGAATTTGAGTTGCTGGAGTGTGGGGCGCGAATCCGAGTTGCTGGAGTGTGGGTACTGGTCAGAGATTGTCGCGGGAGGTTTCGGAGTGGGTCACTTCTTCAACTGAAACAGGTAAAGAGAGGGAGAGATGAGATGAAGAGAGGGAGAGAGAAAGAAAGAAGAGAAAAAAAAAAAGAAAAAGAAAAAACATCTCTGGCGGCAGCGACGGTGACGGTGTATGGTGATGGTTTAGGGTTTGAAGGAGAAGAAAAGAGGAAAAAGAAAGAATGAAGAAAAAAGAAGAAAGAAAGAAGAAAGAAATTCAAAATAATAATATTTTTATTATTTTTATTTTAAAAATTTTAAAAATAATTTTTTTAATTAAAAAAATGTCACATCAGCAAACCGTTTGTTTTTAATGGAAAAATGAATGGAGGGACCAAAACGAAACTAAAACCAAACCTCAGGGACTAAATTGTTGAGTTTGAAAACTCAGGGACCAAAAGAATTCTCCTAACTTGTGGCATCGAAGGCTAGGACATATGAGTGACAAAGGGATTAAACTGTTGGCAGGTAAATCTCTTATCCATGTTGATAAAACAGTTTCTCTTGACCCTTGTGATCATTGTTTGGCAAGCAAGCAGCATAGAATTTCTTTTTCTGGAAAGTCCATCAAAAGGCAAGGAAAGTTGGAGTTAGTTCACTCTGATGCTTGTGGTCCTATTGAGGTTGAGTCTCTTGGTGGCAATAGATATTTTGTCACTTTCATTGATGATGCTACTCGGAGAACTTGGGTGTATATGTTGAAGACAAAAAGCCAAGTGTTCGAGATTTTCAAAAAGTTTCATGCCATGGTAGAAAAGGAGACCGAAAGATAGTTGAAGCGTCTTCGATCTGACAATGGTGGTGAGTATACTTCGAATGAGTTCAGGTATTATTGTTCACATCATGACATTAGACATGAGAAGACAGAGCCCGGCACACCATAACACAATGGAGTTGCTGAGAGGATGAACAGAACCATTATAGAGAAGTTGAGGTGCATGCTTAGAATGTCTAATCTTCCTAGGACATTTTGGGTTGAAGCAGTGCAATGTACCGTGTATTTGATTAATCGATCTCCATCGGTTCCTCTTGGTCTAGACATTCCAGAGAGAGCATGGAAGGGACGTGATCCTACTTATTCACATCTGAGAGTTTTTGGCTGTAAGGCATACATGGATGTGCCTAAAGAACAGAGGTCAAAGCTTGATTTGAAGACCAATCCGTGTGTATTTGTTGGGTATGGGGATGAAGAATATGGTTATAGGCTCTACGATCTAGAAAAGAAGAAGGTAGTGAGAAGTAGAGATGTAGTATTCTTTGAGCACGAGAAGGGTGCAGATCTTCTGAGTACAAGGTACACTTCTACTTCAGAGTTGTTTCTTGATACTACTAATGATTCTACCTCTATTCCTTCTGTTATTCAGCCAACAAGTGAGAATGTTGAAGATGTACTTGATGATGTACACGATGATGTTGGTGAGATACAACCTGATGGTAATGTACAAGATCATGTTGATGATGATAATCTTGACGAGTCTTCGTCTGATGAAGAAATCCATGAGGAAGATGTACATGAGGAAGTGATTCATGAAGAAGTTCATGAGCAGGGGAATCAACCTACCCCTCAAGTGGAGGATACACAGGTTCGAAGGTCCACCGGAGAGCGTAAACCTTCAACAAGATATCCAAGCTCAGACTTCATTCTAGTTAGTGAAGATGGAGAGCCAGAGAACTATCAAGAGGTATTGTCTCATGATGAAAAATATCAGTGGCTCGATGCAATGAAGGAGGAGATGAATTCTCTAAAAGAATGAAACTTATGAGCTAGTGTAACCTCCAAAGCGCAAGAAAGTCTTGCAAAATAGATGGGTTTTCAAGTACAAGAAGAATGGTGAGAAGATAGTGAAGCTCAAAGCCAAATCAGTGGTAAAGGGATGCAACCAGAAAAAGGGCATTGACTTTGATGAGATCTTCTCTCCAGTGGTCAAAATGACATCTATCAGAACAGTGTTGGGTTTAGCAGCAAGTCTTGATCTTGAGTTGGAGCAACTTGATGTAAAAACTGCATTTTTACATGGTGACTTGCATGAAGATGTTGAGTTTTATGCCCTAAAACTCGTAGATGGTAAATGTAAACAAATTGTATACTTGTTTCAATAAAGTGTTATTGAGTTTCTACAATAAAGTGTTATTGTTAAATATTGCACAATTTGACCCAAATCCAATAAACTAAGATCCAAGGTTGTTTGTATGTAACTTGAACTAGTATGTGGGGACATACGAGGATCGATGTTCAAGTAACAACCTAAAAGGTCTATAGTACAAGGATAAGGTTGGGTACTTTATCCTGGTAACACTATGAGATACGGCCCGCTTTGTATTTGATACAGACGTATTGATCCAAAACGTCCATGTAATAGACATGCATGTGGGGGTATCCTATGCAATGAATTTGCATAAGACCGGACCACGAAATAGTCAATCATTAGTTATAACACCGTTAACTAATTAGGTTATTGTTTCAATAGGATGACCTAGGTAACTCAGTCTTAATCCTGAGTGTGTCATGAACTCCGTCTCATGAGAGATTGTCCTTTGATTAGCATGGGTGAGAGTGGCCAATACGCCGACTCAATATGCCTTCCTTTTTGGGGACAAGACCGAGTGGGAGGCTGGGGACATGACAACACAAGAAGGATTCACTCCTTCCCACTTCTAGGAGAAGTAGATGAGTGTTCCCTTAAGTGGTGACTCCGGGACTTGAACAAAGGGATCCCGTCCTCTCACTGGCCAGAGAGGAACTTTCTGTTTAATGGTTGGACCATAAACAGGTTGTTCATTAGAGGAGCGTTGGTACTTAAGGAGACAGATGTAACACAGGGGTAAAACGGTAATTTGACCCAGCCGTGATTACGAACACTCGTGAAGGATTGACTTACCGGCATAGGTCTATATTCGTGGACACAGAAATGTTCTACAGTGAGAAGAGTTCAGCTGTGGGTCTTTAGTGGAATGACCCACAGTTAATGAATATTGGTTAACCTGATTAATGAGTTTAATCTATTAACCTCATATCATTGGAGCTTCTGATCTGTAGGTCCATTAGGTCCCCCTGCTAGCTCGTAAAGAGTAATTAGGAACAAATATATCTTGAGAGAATTTGAATAGTTCAAATTCATATTGAGAATTAAGTTAATTGTATGAGATACAAATTAATATAATGTATAGTGATGCATTAAAATATAAAGTCTAATTTGAGATTAAACTTTATTATACTGAGAGATTGATATATTTGAAAGAGTTCAAATATATGTCTAATTAAATATATGGTATTTAATTAGAAGACGAATTAATTAATTATGAATTAATTAATTATTCAATTTAGTTTAAATTAAATGAGATTTAATTAAACTATAGTCTATGAGAGAAATAACTATTTGAAAAAGTTCAAATATTAATTTGATTCATATTAAATTTATAGGATATAAGAGAATTTGGAGGAGTTTAAATTTTAATATGAATTTTATTCATATTATAGAATTAATTAATTGAAGGTCTCAAATTAAATATATGATATTTAATTAGGTAATTAATTAATTAACTAATAGAAGGTCTGGAATTAAATATATGATATTTAATTGGTGATTAATTAATTAAAGAATTAATTAATTGAAAATTAATCAATTATGAAAATGATTAATCACTTATGGAAGTAATTAATCATTTATGGAAATGATTTAATCACTTATGGAAGTGATCAATCATTTATGGAAAAGATTAATCAATTATGGAATTGATTGGTCATGGAATTGGTTGGTCATGGAATTGATTAATTATGGAAAAGATTAAACCAGTTATGGAAATAATTGATTTTAAATGAATATTTTATTCATGGCCTTTCTCCTATAAATAGAACACTAAACCTAGGGTTTAGATACAACAACATAAGGCCACAAGAATGCACTCTTGCATTCTCTCTAGCCTCCCTCCCATATTCTCTCAAGAACTCTAGGGAGAATTTTCTCTCTAGTGTTTTTCTCATTCAAGATTAGGTAGTCCCACAACTACGTTCCTAATCTCAGAGTTATAGCGGGGAAGATCAAATAGTTGTGTTCTTCGTTGTTGCAGAGCAAACAAGAATCATCCGTTGAAGTATTCAGAGTCGTCAACGGAGGTATGTTTCTCATCGCTTAACCTTTTTGCCAATATATTGGTATTTTAGTAGAAACAAAATTAACTACGAACGGTCCAATTGCTTCCGCTGTAACGGAATTGTGAATTCCAAATCCTTCAGAAGAGATCTACATGGAGCAACCTGAAGGATTTGAAGAAAAATAGAAAGATAAACTTGTTTGCAAGTTGAAGAAGAGTCTTTATGGGCTTAGACATACACCAAGGCAGTGGTACAAGAAATTTGATTCGTTTATGATAAGCAATGGTTATAAACGAACTACAGTTGATTCTTGTGTGTATTTTAGAAAGTTCCCTGAGGTAACTTCATCATTCTTCTTTTATATGTAGATGATATGTTGATAGTTGGACAAGATGCAAATATGATTCAAAGTTTGAAGAAAGACTTGTCCAAGTCATTTGACATGAAAGATTTAGGTCCTGCAAAGCAAATTTTAGGCATGGAGATTGCTCGTGACAGGAAAGCTGGGAAATTATGGTTATCCCAGGAGAAGTATATTGAACGGGTGTTTGAAAAGTTCAATATGAAGCATGCTAAGCCTGTTAGTACACCGCTAGCAACTCATTTCAAGCTAAGTAAGACAGCTTGTCCTACAACAGAGAAGGAGAAAGAAATTATGTCATTCATTCCTTACTCTTCTGCTGTTGGTTCTTTGATGTATGCTATGGTGTGTACTAGACCTGATATTACACATGCAGTTGGTTTAGTGAGTCGTTTCTTATCCAATCCAAGTAAGACTCATTGGGAAGCAGTGAAGTGGATTTTCAGATACTTGCGGGGCACCTCCAGATTGAGTTTGTGTTATGGAGGTGGCAAACCTATACTTGAAGGTTATACTGATGCAGACATGGCAGGTGATTTTGATAATAGAAAGTCTACCTCAGGTTATATGTGTTTACATTCTCAGGGGGAGCCATCTCATGGCAATCCAAGCTACAAAAATGTGTAGCATTGTCCACAACTGAGGCAGAGTATATTGCAGCAGTAGAAGCAAGCAAGGAAATGTAATGGCTTAAAACGTTTCTTCAAGAGTTGGGTTTGAAGCAACATGAGTATGTAGTATTCTGTGATAGTCAGAGTGCTTTGGATTTGAGTAAGAATTCAATGTATCATGCTCGCACCAAACACATTGACATTAGATATCATTGGTTGCAATATGTGATTGAAGAGAAGAGAATGAAACTGAAGAAAGTCCACACACTGACAAGAATAGTGTAGATATATTAACTAAAGTAGTTCCCGGAAGCAAGATTGAGCTTTGTAGTAAGCTTGTCGGGATGAGGTTCAAGTGATCATGGATGTGATTGTGTCTTCCCCGTGATGGACTGGAGGGGGAGATTGTTGTGGGTGTCCAGCCCACTTGTTGCACTAGCAAGAGTTTATATTTAAACTTGTGTTTATGAGCTCAATATGTCGGGTTATGTGTTTAGCCCAATTGGGGTTAAATGAGTGGGCTTGTCTTGTAAGCCTAGGGTTTTTTTTCCTTTGATATGGGATGACCTAAGGAAGACGACAGCAAGAAAAATACACAAAATACACAAAAAAATGGAGAGAAGCAGGGAGAGCAGTGCAGTTCGGATTTTTCAGTGACAGTGTTCACAAAGTTGTCGATTTCCTGAAATTTGGGCAGATTGTTGGGGACACATAAGGTCTCGTTTTGAACGGTTGGATTGTTGTTTTGAGCCCTGGTTTCTTCATGATCACTGCTGGACAGAACCTGTAAAACTGGATATATTTTCATCTTCTTTTATCTCTTTTGTGTTGATCTCTTAGGTATGAAAGTATTGGTGGGTTGTGAATCTTTGTATGACTAATTTGGATTCTTTTTCCCTCAATTTTATCATAATAAGAGAAGGTTGATGTGGAATTTTCCTTACCGCAAGCGCACGGGTCAAGTAATAATTAAGTGTTTGTATAAACGAGTGTCGTCCTCTGGATTCAATGTTTAAGCTAAATCAAGTACTATGAATTATCTTGCTCAATTTTATTTAGAGAACACAATGTAGTGAGTGAATGATATGAAAACTAAATCAAAACAAATAAAGAGTGGAAATTCAATTGGAAGAACACTTAGGGAATTGATTTCACCAATTTAGTCTAGGATTGATTTTAAGAAATAAGTTATTATGCACAATGGAATTATGAGTATAAGACCCTTTAATCACAACTACCTCTCCCGAGTATAATTGATTCTCATGCAAATTAACCAACTCGATATCCCTATCTAAGTTTATTAACGAGCAAGGCAATGAGATCTTTTGACCAATTCCAAAGTTAATCTAAAAACCGTCACGAAATTAGAAAGTAAACTTTAGTCATGCAATCTTGAGTAAGTCTAAATCAAATCCCCTCTCCCGAGCTAGATTCAAAACTTAAATCATTCAACTAATGGCCAATTAATTGAAAGCATTAAATCAAGATTACAAACATAATAACCATTGCACAACTTAAACCATAAATCAATCCATAAATTCAATTGACTACATCAATCTCTAAGCTACAAGTTTAGCTACTCATGATTGGTCTTACAAGCTCAACTAAACATGAAAAAGCCATAAAATCTAACTAAAGTGAGGGAAAGAAGAATTAAACTCGTTGTAGGCCGAGACTGAACGTCCCCGTCATGATCCCCACGAACAATGGGTTGATTTCCAACTTGCTCCTTTTGCTTCAGCTCCAATATGCTCTGTTTTTCCTCTGTTTACGGCTCCAAAAAGTCCCAAATCGAATCCCCCAAAAACCTAGCCGAAAAGAAGCTTATATTCTGTTTTTTCGTCGTAGCGTCGAGACGCTGCCTCTAAACACGCGTGTTCTGGAAAGGAAATTACACAGCGTCGAGACGCTGTGACCGTTTCGCGCCTATTCAGATAAGGAATGCTAGCGTCAAGACGCTCAAGGGCTAGCGTCTCGACACTAGTCTGCATTTGACCGAATTTTGACTTTTTTCCTCTTTGACTCTTTTTCATTCCTTTGCATCTTTTCGCGTCCCAAGCACCCGATTTACTCCACTATTGCGTTTTAGCTCTAATCAACCATTTCCTACAACATAAACATTAAAGCACAATAAAATGACCCAAAAATCATAAAAGACTAGCTAAATTAAATAAGTAAAGATAGTAGCTAGGCTCGCTATCAAATGTGACAAGGGTGGACTCCTCACAAGTCCCGTGGTTTTTACACTTCACATCGAAGGGGTTTTCCACGTATAAATCGTGTGTGTTTTTGCGTTTTTAGTATTCTGAATTTTATGATTGATTTCTGTCCGTGGTTGGTTGTTTTATTGGTGATAAATTGGTAATTTATTTGTGGTGTTTTTGGAGCACTATTAATTGGTTGATTGTCTTGGAGGTGATCCTAGTGGGTAATTAATATACTACTTGGGTCCTATTAAATGAAACCTAACTCAAACCTCAGGGACCAAAAGTGTATTTTTCCAAATATTTTATATGATAATTGTTAAATATGTAACATAAAATATTGTAAATATATATAACACAAAATAAGAATCAAAAGAAAAGTAAATAGAGAGTGAATTTAAGAAGAAGAATTGAAAAGGAAAAAAGAAAAAGAAGTGAGTGAATTTTTAAAAAGAAAAAAGATAAGTGGGGTTGTGGAATAGAGAAAGAGAATGAGAGGAGGAAGGAAGGAAAAAAAAAAAACAAAACAAAAGAACAAAAAAATAAAAAATAAAAATAACAATGAAAAGAGCATTCTCAAGGGTTGAACTTCAGACCTTCTAGAACCAAACATCATCATCATCAATAACAAAAGTGCTTAGCAAATGAGGCTAGAAGAGAAGTGCAATAATATTAGGAAATATTTTGGTTATATTTCAAAGATATTTTGGCGATTTCTCTGTTTTTTTCCGCGTTTTTTCCTTCTGTCGAGCGATAAATTGGAAAAACGATATTTCTGTGATATTTCAGCGATAGTTTCGATATTTCACAAAAAATTGGTAAAAACGATGTTAACCCCCCATATCTCTGTCGGACCCGCAAGAAATTCGATATTTCGGCAATATATCACGATATTTCATCCTTGGTAACTATAGATGCTTGGTCCATTTCAAGCCACATCATACTTGTCAAATTGCCTATAAATAGTGGCATTTGGTGGTGTTAAAGACACAATCCAATTGGTGAAATCCCACTTCCATATTTTTTCACTTTGTTATCTTATTTCATTTTATTTTTATTTATATTTAATTATTATTATATTATATTTGCTCCATTTTCGTGTTCCTATTGTGCTCCTCAATTTACAAGAGCAGCTCTGATTCTTTCTTTTTAGTTTTTGCTTTTAAGAAATTAAAAAAAAAACAGTAGTTTTTTTTTTCTTTTTTTTCACTTCTTTTTTTTTTTAAAATTGAAATTAATATGGATAAATAACAACAATTTAATTTAATATATAAAGTACATATTTTATTTATATTTTAATTTTGAATTATAATATTGTTATAAACAACTTTTTAATTTATTACAAATATTTTCATTTTTTTAATTATTTTTTTCACTTTTCTTTAAAAAATTCAAATTAATATAGGTAAAAAAAACAAGGTAATTAAAAAAACAATTGATCCATATTAGGTGAAATAACTTTTTCAAAATTAAAAAAAAAAATGAAAATACCTATCTATGTTTTATTTGATATATTAAAAACAATAAAATGTAACCTAAAGTTCACTAAGATTTTGGATATGAGATAATGAAATTTAAAAGCATCCATATAAATTAAATGAATGAAATGTAAAAAGGTAGAACATAAAAAGTTTTTTCCATATAGATAAATTATTAATTCTAAAATTAATACTTTTATCTAATTATATTTAATTCTAGAATATAAAATCCTTGGAATGTCAAAAGTTTTATAATTGTTTTATTACCTTCAACTTTAAATTTGTCAACCATACTAAATATATAATGTTTAAAAAAAAACCCATAATAAATATATGGAATCTAAAAGTTAGAATATGAAAAGGTGGTGTTATTTTTTATAAAAATTAAAGGGAAAATACACTTTTGGTCCCTAAGGTTTGGGTTAAGTTACACTTTGGTCCATGAGTTTTAAAACTCAACAAAATTATCCCTGAGATTTAAGATAAGGAGCAATTTGGTCTCTGTCATCTATTTTACCTTTAAATACTAACAGACTACTAATGTGGCCATATTTTTTAATTAAAAAAATTCTTTTTTTTTTAAATTTTAAAATAAAATAAATAAATAAAATAAAAAATATATTTTTCATTATTTTGATTATTTTTCGATCTCTCTTCTTCATCCTCTTCCCTCAACCTCTTCCTTCTTCTTTTTCATATCTCCGGCGATCGGCCACCGCTCGTCGTCGGCGGCCAGTGACCGACGACTGTTTTTTTTTTCATTCTCTTCTTTTCTTCTTCTACTTTTTTCTCCTTTTCTCCAACCTTTTTTTTTTTAAACGTGGTTTTCCACAAAAAAAAAATCGAGGAGGAAGAGTTCTTACCCACTGCTGTAGCCTGTAGGTGCGTAATAAACACCAAAGCTTGTTGAAGGAGAAAACCCACAACCCGAATCATAGGAAATCGCCCAGAGAAGATGTCGTTCATGGGTCTACTCATGTGTGGTGAAAACTCAACGTCGTTGCGACTAGAAGGGCCACACACACTGAGATCGGGCGTGTTTGGAAGCGTGGGTTTTCTCCTTTTGTAAGCTTGTGTAGTGGCAGTCGAAGCTCGTTCAGAGACACAAGCAAATTCAAACAAGACCTCATCAAAGAAATTGCCCCATCAACAGTGATTCCAACAGATGCTGAAACCCATTCTTCCATTCCACAAGCTCAATCTCAAACCACACGTGCAGAAGGCTTATCCACAAGTCTCTTTGGTGAATGAACTAAAGAACAACCAGCAACATCCACGAAGGTAAACTTGTTAATCCATTAAACCACTCAAAATTTCAAAACCCCTTTTTCTTCAACAAGCTGCAATGCCATGGGCTCGAGATTTGATGATCTACTCATGAGCGGCAGATCTGGGTGAACGATGGCAAGATCTGGGCATTTGGAAGTGGCGGATCTGGGCAAACGAAAAAATTGAAGGAGGGAGAAGGCTGAACACGTGAGAGAGAGGAAAGGAATAGAAGAGAAAGAGAAAGGAAAAAAAAAAGTCAGGCGACAGCGGCTGGCCGCCGTAGGTGTGAAGAAGAAGAGGAAAGAAATAATAAAACAATTGTAGAAGAAGAAAGGGAAAGAAGTAATAAAACAATTATAAAACAATAATATTTTTATTATTTTAATATATTTATATTTAAAAAAAATAAAAATATATTTTTGGGAAAAATACACTTTTAGTCCCTGAGGTTTGAGTTAGGTTTCATTTTGATCCCTGAGTTTTCAAACTCAACAATTTAGTCCCTGACGTTTGGTTTTAGTTTCATTTTAGTCCCTCCATCCATTTTTCTATTAAAAACTAACGGTGAGCTGACGTGGCACTATTTTTTTATTAAAAAAAAGTATTTTTGAATTTTTTAAAATATAAATTATATTAAAAAAAGAAAATATTATTATTCTTTTAATTTTTTATTTCTTTCTCTCTCCTCCTCTTCTTTCTTTCTTACTTTCTTCCTTCTTCTTCAAAGAACAATCGGAGTCGCACCGCCATTCACCACTGCCGGAGTCGCACCGCCATTCACTGTCGTCGTTCGCTCCACCGGAGCTGCTCGCCATCGTTCACTTCTCTCTCACCGTCCCTCTCTCTCCCTCACCATCCCTCTCTCTCTTTCACCGTCCCTCTCGCCGGCAAGCTCCCACGAAAGCTTAGATCTTGTCGGACTGTTCCAGATCTTGCCACACGCGTCGCTATTTAGACCATGGTCGGACTGTTCACACCCAGATCTCGCCATCCCTCTCGTCGGACTGTTCCAAATCTCACCAAGCACGTCGGCGAGACTGCGGGTTGCGGCTGTACAATGGTGAATGCGGGAGTGACTGAGTTGTCTACGGGTTTCAGATCTGGGTTGCTAAGGAGAAGAAGAAAAACTCGTGGGTCCTTCTCCTTCTCTCCTTCATTCCCTAAATCTTCTTCTCCTTTTAGAACCCTTTTACCCATTTCATCTAATTCCTCCTAACACTCTCCCTTGACTCCACACCCTTGTTGCTGCTCAAACTCCAGCCGTTCTTTGGATCCCCGGAGCTCCGACACCTGGGCAAAAAAGCCCTATATTTAGGTCCTCATTCTTCATGTTTTCGATGATCGATTCAGCAAAAGAGGCGAAAAAGGTTGTCTCATATTGCAAATTCCCACTCGTCGGAGTTTGAGGATCGGCACATCCGGTGGTTAGAGCATCGAAATACAGCATTGACGAAGGGCTATTGACAAATTATTAGTGTTGTTGATGTGGGTTTGTTTTCCTCCCTTCCTGTCCAAAGGGACCTCCCTCCTCTATTTAAAAAAAGAAATAGAAAAAGAACTGGAAGAAGAGAGAAGAAGATGAAGAGAAGAGAATGAGAGTTAAAAAAAAAACCAGTCACCGGTGGTCGGAAGTTGGAGTTGAAGAAGAGGAAGAATAAGAAGAGGGGGGAGAGACAAATAATAAAAATAAAACAAATAATAATAATATTTTTATTATTTTAATATAATTTATATTTTAAAAAATTCAAAAATATATTTTTTAATAAAAATAATAGTGCCACATCAGCTCACCGTTAGTTTTTAACGGAAAAATGGATGGAGGGACTAAAATGAAACTAAAACCAAACCTCAGGGACTAAATTGTTGAGTTTGAAAACTCAGGGACCAAAATGAAACCTAACCCAAACCTTAGGGAATAAGAGTGTATTTTCCCTATATTTTTTAATAAAAAAAATTAGTGTCACGTCAGCATTCCGTTAACTATTAACGGAAAATTGGATGGAGGGATCAAAATGAAACTAAAACCAAACCTTAGGGGCTAAATTGTTGAGTTTGAAAACTCAAGGACCAAAATGAAACCTAACTCAAACCTCAAGGACTAAAAGTGTATTTTTCCCAAAATTAAATGATTTTCACTAGAAATAATGAATAATAGAATTTCAAAAGTTTGGAATTCCAAAAAGTTTGTAACATTAAAAAAAAAATCTAATTTACATAATTTTTTTTCTTTTTTTTAGTTATTTCTAATTTTCTTACTCTCAAGACCTCTCGAATACTGAAAACAGTTCCAGATGACATATCTTATACATTCAAGTCGATGAAATGCATATAGCTACTTAACTTTTTTTAAAAAAAAAATTACAAATATAACAAAGTTATCCATGATAGACATCGATCACTGATAGATTTCAATCACAATGCATGTAGTCTATCGGTGATAGACTACTATCACTGATAGATAATCTATCGATAGTAATTGCAATTGTGATTAAAGTTTATGTTGATAGACTTCTATTATTGATATATTTTTTTTTTTGAAACGTATTATTGATATACTTTAATTTTGTTATATTTGTAAATAGTTTTGACAAATCTGTTAGTGATAGACATCTATTAATAATATAGACTTCAATCATAATGCATGTAGTCTATCGATGATAGACTACTATGACTGATATATGACTGATAGAATAGTCTATCAACAATAATTACACTTGTGAATTGAAGTCTTTCACTAACAAACTTCTATCACTCAGACTTCAATTTTGCAATATTTGTAAATAGTTTTAGATTTTGCTATATTTACAATTATTTTAGTCTATTTTGCTATTTGTGCAAATAACCCTATTAAATTACCATATTTGGCCCAAAACTCAAATCCAAAAGGTTAAGCCTAAATTCATTTGAGTCTAAGCTCATACAATGTCTATGAAAAGCTCTATAATAGAAAAGTCACCTTCCAATTTGATTCATTCGTAGAAAAGTCAGAGAATTCAGAACACTCTTACAAGATTTGAGATCTTTATGAAGACCAAAATACTATCTAAAAACTTAAGATTGGTGGTTGCGACTGCTACTATATCTTATCTATCTCTTTTTCGAAATGGACGAAGCTCAATTTCAAGAAGGTTTGTAGTTTTGTTTCTTTTAACTTCAATTTATTTTTAGTATCTGGGTTTCAATTTTTAATCGTGGAAGGCCATTTCAATATACACTTTGGTAGCAATGTATTTCTATAGCTCAATGTTACGTAGATGTTGAGTAGCAACTTAAGATGAAAACTTCTTTTCATAGTTTTTTTAATACAAGATATTTGTGTATCTCAATGGCTAAAATCTAAATTAGATTTTGTTCCTTAAATTTAAATACATGATATTTTTTGTGTTTCGAATGCATGAATTTGTCGTCATTAAAATCATATGTTTTTTTTTTTACATACCGTTTACTGTTCTTCGTGATTCGATTTTCTAGATTCTTTATTTATTATGTATCAATATTAAATTATTAACTAATATAGATTGAATTTTCAAATTTTTGATTGCTTGACTGTTTTTTTATGTGAATTGATTTGATTTAATTTGGATTTTAGATACTTTTATTTATTATGTATTGGTATTAAATTATTAATCATATCTCGGTTTGAATTTAAGTTTATGCATCAAATCAGTATTCTGACAATCAATTCGACTATTTTTTTTAATTATCTTGTATTTCTAATTCATTTTTTGTCAATGCCTCTGAAATTTTTGGGTGAATTTATTTAAGTATTTGGATTCTATATTTGATATATCTACCCATGCAATTTTTTATTTTCAGTTAGAATATTTTTGTCAATTGATATTTTAGGTCCTTTCATAACCATTTAGTTTTTGGTGTTTGGTTTTTGAAAATTATGCTCCCAATTTTCCTACTATGATTTTCATCTTTGTCGATGACTCATTTGAATTCCTAGCCAAATTCCAAAAAGAAAAACAAGTTTTTGAAAACTAATTTTTTTAGTTTAAAAAAATTTGCTTGGTTTTTAAAAACATGGAAAGATAGGTATTAGAAAAACAAAGAAACTTGGAGGTGAAACTTAGAAGTAGATTTTTATAAGCTTAATTTTCAAAAACCAAAAACCAAATAGTTATCAAAGAGGCATTAATTACTCCATGATTCTAGGATTATTTTTTGTTGATTTTAAATTTGCTTTTGATTTTGTTACTTAGAAAGATTTTCAATTTCAGATTTATTTTAATTACTCAAATTGTTTTAGCTTATTTTAAATCACATATTTGATTTAACTACACTATAATTCGAGATTTTCAGTTATATTTCTAGTCGAGGGTATTTTCATAACTTAATATTTCATATTTATTAAATCATAAAATCAGTTTAACAACTTATTAAAAAAAATAAACCAAGTTACCTTTTTGAAGATGTGTTTTAAATAGGGGTGGTTGCAGCAATAGCAAAAGAGAAATCCTTAATTGCAAGCGTGCCTCCACTTTTTGAAGATTGCAATTATGACAAAAAAAAAAAAAAAAAAAAATTCAGCCCAACCAAAAACGCAAATAGAAAAAGTCATAAATATTAGGGAAAAATACACGTCAGCTTACCGTTAGGGTTTAACAGAAAAATTGACGGCAGGGACCAAATTGCTCCTTATCTCAAACCTCGGGGGTATTTTTGTTGAGTTTGAAAACTCGGGGACCAAAGTGTCACTTAACCCAAACCTCAGGGACCAAAAGTGTATTTTTCCCTAAATATTATTTCCAACATTTTCACGTGTTTTACTGTTATGAAGTATGCGAGTAGTCAGATATATTGTTGATATACTACTGATATACCTAAAATGAAATATATCAGATATATTGTTGATATACTACTGATATATCTAAAATAAAATATATCGATATACTTTGCTTTGGTATATTAGTGGAATGATATTCCTATTATATCATTATTTTATATTCAATATATAAGATATCACTTATATACTACTTTTTTTTTTTAAAATAATCACTTATATACTACTAATATACTATGATATATTGGTGAAATGATATTCCTAATATGAATTATATATCAATAGTATATCATCACTTCATATTCAATATAAAAAAATATACTTAAAATAAAGTATACCACTGATAATTAAAAATATATATCAATGATTTAAAAAAAAAATAACTAGTCTATCATTGATGTATTTAGCCACTCATAATCAGGTATATCAATTTTATTAATTGTTTGAGTAATATAACATAGGAGGTATATCAATATGATATATTGGTGAAATGATATTCCTAATATGAATTATATATCAATAGTATATCATCACTTCATATTCAATATAAAAAAATATACTTAAAATAAAGTATACCACTGATAATTAAAAATATATATCAATGATTTAAAAAAAAAATAACTAGTCTATCATTGATGTATTTAGCCACTCATAATCAGGTATATCAATTTTATTAATTGTTTGAGTAATATAACATAGGAAGTATATGAGACAACATTTTATGTTATAAAAAATAAAAATTTCGTTTAAAATATGTAAATAACATAACACAATTCAATAAAGAGAAAAGAAACCTAACAAATATAAGTAAAGAAAAGTAACATATCAAATATATCAACATTCATATATTAGGTATATCATTCTTATATCAATACTCATAATTAGGTATATCAAATCAATTATATAAGTATATCATTGTATTCATTCAAGTAAGTCAAATTTGATATATCACTTAACTGATATACTTTATATATTTTCAAAAAAGAAAAAAAAAACTGATATACTTTATATTTCGTATATCAATAAATGTAATGCATATGAGATATACCACTAATATACCTATTGATATACCAACAACGGTAAAACTGGAATAATAAAAAAACGAAAATCAGATTTTTAAGGCCCCGTTTGATAACCATTTGGTTTTTTATTTTTGGTTTTTGAAAATTAAACTTATACACACCCATTTCTAGTTATAAGTTTCTTTGTTTTAGTATAACCTTATTCCTTGTTTTCAAAAACCAAGTCAACTTTGAAAAAAAAAAACAGTTTTCAAAAACTTGTGTTTTGTTTTTAGAATTTAGTTAGGAATTCAAATGGATCCTTAACAAGGATAAAAGCTATGGTAGGGAATTTAGGAGAAAACAAACATAATTTTCAAAAACCAAAAATAAAAAACCAAATGGTTATCAAACGGGTCTAAAATTTTGCTATATTTACAAATTTTAAAAAATATAGCTAAATTTGCAAATGTCCTAATATTATTTATTTTTGGGAAAAATACACTTTTGGTCCCTGAGGTTTGGGTTAAGTGACACTTTGGTCCCTGAGTTTTCAAACTCAACAAAAATACCCCTGAGGTTTGAGATAAGGAGCACTTTGGTCCCTACCGTCAAATTTTCTGTTAACTTTTAACGGTTGCTGACGTGGCACTATTATTTTAATATAAAAATTATTTTTTTTATTTTTTAAATAAAAAATATTAATATTTAATTATTTTTTTATTATTTCTCTCTTTCTCTCTCATCTTCTTCTTCTCCATCTTCCTTCTTCTCCATCTTCTCCCTCCTCATTCTTCTTCTTCCTAAGTCCGGCGACCGGCGGCCACCACTCGCCGCCGCCGGCGACTGAATTTTTTTTTTCTTCTTTCTCCTTTCTTCTTCTTCCCTTCTTTCGTCTTCTCCTTTTTTTCTTCAATGTTTTTTTTTTAAAAAAAAAAATAAAAAATGAGAAAAGGGAGGGAGGAGGGACCTCCCTCCCCCGTGTCCGGCGCCAGACACGGAGGAGGGAGGTCCCCTCCCTTTTCTATTTTTTTTAAAAAAAACATTGAAGAAAAAGAAGAGAAGAAGAAAGAAGGAAAGAAGAAGAAAGGAGAAAGAAGAAAAAAAAAAAAAATTAAGTCGCCGGCAGCCGGCGGCCGGCGGCGGCGGCGTGTGGTGGCCGCCGGTCGCCGGACTTAGGAAGAAGAAGAAGGAGGAGGGAGAAGATGAAGAAGAAGGAAGATGGAGAAGAAGATGAAAGAGAAAGAGAGAAAGAATAAAAAAAATAACTAAATATTAATATTTTAATTTTTTAATATTTTTTATTTAAAAAAAAAAATAATTTTTTATATTAAAATAATAGTGCCGCAACCGTGAAAAGTTAACAGAAAATTTGACGGCAGGGACCAAAGTGCTCCTTGTCTCAAACCTCAGGGGTATTTTTGTTGAGTTTGAAAACTCAGGGACCAAAGCGTCACTTAATCCAAACCTCAGGGACCAAAAGTGTATTTTTCCCTTTATTTTTTTTACTCATTGCAATTTCTCTTTTAAATATGCTCATTTTTGTCATCCCTTGAAAAACGTCGAGGGTCAAGAAGATGGAGTGATTATATTCCTTCCAGTTCCGGGTTATGCCCCGACCCGACTTGTACGTTAATGGCGCTATCCAAATCTAATCCACTCGCCCAAAACTGAGACCGAGAGAGAAAGGGAGGGGTTTGAGCTTCTTCATTTCCGCCATGGCGAATGCTGCCACTTGCTTAACCTCCTCGTCTACCTCTTCTTCTTCCTCATGGATCCTCAAACAGAAATCTCCAAATTGTTCTACATTGAAACAACTGCACTTTTTGCCTTCATCCATCCACTTCGACCACTCCAAGCTCTCCCGCTTGGTTTTCGTTGCCCCTCCCCTGCCATGTGTTTCATCGTCTTCTTCGTCCTCCTCTCATTCCTTGAGGAATAGCCCCAGGGCTAGATTACCAGTGCTTTTCACTGTTCTTGACCAGGAAGCTGCAGTTACAGAAGAGGTAATTGTGGAAGACGATGTTCAGAGCGAAGGCAGTGTTTCAAATCAGGAAGTGAAGAAGCAAGCACGACCTTGTGAGCTCTACGTGTGTAATTTACCGAGGAGTTGCGACATTGCAGAGTTGGTGGCGATGTTTAAACCTTTTGGCACAGTCTTAGCTGCTGAGGTATATTGGATTTTTTTTTCTTAATTTCAATATAATGCTCACCGTCTGCTCATTTGTATTTCAAAAATTCTCTACTGGATTCCATTTTCTGTGTGGAATTTCCGTAAACATTTAGTTTGAAAGATGATTTTATAGAGTAAGTTAGGGCAAATTGGAATTTGGAAAGCATTTTCCCGAATTTGGATGCCGTTATAGACTTACAGTGATGCTTAACAAATTTAATATACCCGAAGATGATCATTATTCTTTAAAGGCAGTCCTCAATTTGCTTATCTGCCTTGAATAGATTGGAGTGATTTCAAAGAGTGACTATGTTTCTTTTCATGTTTTCAATGGACCTAGGTCTCTCGAAATCCTGAGACAGGCATAAGCAAGGGATGTGGCTATGTCACAATGGGTTCAATAAACTCGGCTAAAGTTTCGATTGCAGCATTAGATGGTTCTGTAAGTGTCAAATCAAGCATAACTTGTTTTATTCTTAGCTCGTTCAGTATAATTGAAAGATAAAATTTTATTATTTTGAAGGATGTTGGTGGACGTGAAATGCGCGTTAGATTTGCTGTTGATATGAATCCCAAAAAGAGGAATCTCAATAACCTGCATTCATCACCCAAGAAGAATATAATATATGAAAGTCCTTACAAAATATATATTGGGAATCTTGCTTGGGATGTCAAACCTGGAGATTTGAGGAACCTTTTTAACCAATTTGGAACTGTGGTCAGTGCAAAAGTTTTGAATGATCGTAGAGCTGGGAAAAGCCGCCTTTACGGGTTTCTTTCTTTTTCTTCAGCAGCGGAGCGTGATGCAGCAATTTCTTTGGATGGAACAGTAAAATTCTCTCTCTATGTCTCCTTGAATTTGACTTTTGCATTCCATTTTGTTGTTTTTGACCCTGTTCATTCTTTCATGTAGGAGTTCAACAACAGGAAACTTGTTGTTAGAGTAGGTTTGGAAAGGAACGAATCTTGACTGGCAGCTCTTCTTCTTGAACAAGTAAAAGAAAGAAGTCCCTTCTTGTTTAAGTGTTTTTAATCAGTTACGAGTTTGATTTTTAGCTAAATTATTAGAAGGATCAAGTTAAGTTACCTGTCCTCGTGAGATCTATATTGAGAATCATACAAAGTTTTGCTTTGAGGGTATTAGAACCTTTCACAAGGAATATTCAATCATGAATAGCAGTCATTCTTAGATTCGTTGTATAGAAGTCTCTGCTCTGAATCCAGTTAGTTGGTTAATTTGTTGTTTTTATTTTTCTACTACGCAAGCTCATCTCTAAGGGTGTGCTTTGACACAATACTACTAAAATTTTCATGGTTATAGTATAGGAACTTAAAACACGTTGTGATTGGGAAGCATTGTCATTCTAAAAGTTTGTATTATAATGGACTTTGTCATTCAAAATACCATCCTGTTCGTATGGGCAGTTGATGTATTAGACTGTCCAACTAGAGAACTCAAAACAGATCATGTCTTGAATGACATAGGCAAGGAGGCCATGCGGTACATGTTGGGATCCTAGTATTAGATGAACCAGTGGGCAATTGAGAGGTGGAGTTGTGTTGTCATCATGTACTTAAAAAACTCTGGTAGATATGACCCAAGTGATGGCGTGTTCTATCTTGCTTGAGCATTTTGGTTTAAATGTTTTTCAACCATACATTTTTTTTAAAAACATTTTGTATAAAAATCGTTTAGAATTTAAACACACATATGTTTGGATGCATTTCCTCATAGGTGTTTTTATGCACAAGTTATTGTATACTTAAAGACTTTATTAAAAAGTTAGTTTCAAGTGTTTATCTCAGAATGGTTTATTTATCAATCTCATTTTCTAATAAGTCATTTTTAGTGGTTGCCAAACATTAGAATTTTTTTCAAAATGATTTTTTTGTTTCAAAATTAAACACTTGAAAAGTTAAACTAAACACACCGTGAATTTGTTTTTTTTAGTACATTAACATTTGGGGGTGGGAAGATTCGAACCCCTAAACCTCTTGATCAATGGTACATGTCAATTACCACTGAACTATACTCGTTTTGGCAATTAAAACATTTGTGTGGGGACTCCTTGCAATTAAATAACATATCAAAATTAAACTAATGAGCCTTTTTCTTAAGTATAACAAGTAAAAAAAAAAAAAAACTTGGAAGGGTAAGAAAGATAGTAGAATTATAAAGCCTATAGCCAGTCTCCATGACCCACTGCTATTATTTGCATTATCATTATAATTGGTTACTTAACTTAAGCTTCCACTAGTCTTGTGAAGAGTAAATTAAATTCTATTTGATTTATGTGCTCTCCCTCTATAGAAAATGATGTTTGCATTAATAAACTAACAATTACCAATTGAACTCAACTTTAATATATTTGATTAATCAATTATACAGTAAAAATAATTTGATTCAAATGAAGAAAAATATGGGGGCTTTGATTTTACCTAATTAGTCTTCCTTGAGCTTATATATATATATAAAAGTTTCAATTCAGCCAAGTTTACTCCTTGTGTTGTTAAGGAATTCTTTCAAATTTACCTTTAGTCTTTCTCAAGCACCAGTAAAATAATTTGATATGGAAGTTTCTAAATCTCTAAGGAAATTTATAACTTATCAAAAACCATGAAGGACAAGAAATCTATAAAAGTAGTTGCACAATAGTTTGTGAGCATCTCTAATATGACTTGTTTCATTCTCCTGTAACCTAGCCACGTTACCATACTCATAGCTCACAAAATGAGCTATTTTTTCCAGTATATTTTTGTTAGTCTTTGAGAATTAATTAGCCAAATTCACATACTTTTATGTTTCTTTGGTAGGAATTGGATCATGAGGATGGATTTGAGAAATGAAAGTTGTTCGAGTGTTCGGAGTACAAAAAGAGACAAGAGATTGAAGAAGAACCGAATTTGTAGTTCCCGAGGCTTCAGTGTTGAGACGCTGAGTTGAGAGCGTCGAGACGTTGTTGCAGACTCATGCCTTCACTAAAATCCCAAGGGCACAACATCGAGACGCTGTGCCGCCAACGTCTCGACGCTAGTCAAACTTTCCAAGTTTAATTCGCACGACAAAGGACAGTGTCTTGACGTTGTCCCTAGCGTCTTGACGCTGCACAATTTTTACTATAAATGCAATGCGATTCTATCCGAGAAAGGGGAGTTCACTTTGGAGATTTTAAGCCCTAATCACGATTGGAGACCTCTTGTGGGAGTTTAAGCAAGGACAAAGAGTGAGATTCAAGACGATAGTTCGTGGAGATTGTGACGGGAACGTGCGACATCAACGAGATAGAGTTTTTCCCCTTTCTTTCCTTAACTCTAGTTGTTTTTATGGTTTTTTCTCTTCTAGCTTATATTGTAACGAGGATCGTGAGTAGCTAGACGTATTTCTTAGGGATTGATGTAGCTCTTTGGGCGTTATTGAATTAATTCGTGGATGTTGTATTGCTTTGAACTTATTTGTGCAATTTATGTTCTTAATGCCTTTAATTCACTTTAATTCACTGGTCACGAGTTAGTTGTTGATTTTTCTAATTCTTGCTTGGGAGAGGAGATTTAGTTATAGATCTTAAATTGCATAACTAGAATAATCCTAAGATTGGGAGATTTAGGATAGTTTTAGAAATCGTTAAAAGGATTAAACTTAAGACCTTGCATACTAATGAATCTAGATAGGGATATTGGGTTTATTACATATATGAGGATTAGTTATGCTCGGGAGAGATAGCTATGATAGTCGTTTGTCCTAGATTTATGAGTTATTGCATGTTCACACATCCAAGTAATTAATTCACAACCCCAATAGGTTAGTGATTTTGCACATTACATACTTGTCTTAAACTGCTTCCAAGAGTGAAGATTGTACCCACAAGCTAACACGGGGTCTTTTTCGCATGCTTTGTCCTCACTCACATACTACCTAGGAAAATTCCTATGAGGTCACCCAACTAGATCTCCAAGCCAAGCACGCTTAACTTTCAAAGTTCCTATGATTGAGCCATCGAAAAGGAATGTGCACCTTGTTGGTATAGGTAGTTATTATCATTTCGTTTAAGCTTATCTTGATCGTACTTTCATGTCCTCAAAATCCCTCTCATTCGGATGTGGTCTCGGTTCATTCATGTACCCTTCCTCTACTTGGGTGTCACATAAGTTTTTTTTTTTTTTTTTTTTTTTTTTTTTTTTGCATAAGTTATGTTTAAACATAATTGTAGTTTCATTTTAGCACCTAGTCCATATAGTCATTCCAAGGGTTGAAATAAAGCTAAATTTTATTCTAGTAATGAACAATATTTTCCTATCAATTAGACAATACGAATCTTTGATAGATAGGAAAGAGAAGAAAAGAGAAGGAAAAACTTTTCTTTTGAATAAAACATTTAATAGGGAGCAACAATTAATTAGAGATTTTTTTTAATAATCCAATAACATATGAGAGTGGAGATTTGAGTCTTTAATCTTTTGGTCAAGCACATACTTCCTTGACCAGTTAAGCTATGTCTAGGTTGTTCTTTAGTAACTATTTGTTATTTATGAACACTTAAATGTTTTAGCTATTGAAAATATTAAAAATTTTATAGTGTCTAGGCATCACAAGCAAATCCCTAAACATCATATAAGCACTACGTTGGTATCACTTTCTTTTTCTTATTTCTAGATTTGAAGTTCACATAAAAATAAATGAAATACCTTAAAACTTAAAAAAGAAAACCAAAGATTGTGTATAATAGGGTCATCATGTAACAAAGTTGATTAGAGTCATTTATACTCATCGACGTAACCAATATTTAAGAGTAGAAATGATGTATGTTGTAAAAAAATATGTATTATTAAATGTAGAGTGTCGTCGACTTGACTGTATCATTACAAAGAATAAAGGATGTAGGATGTAGGAAAGACTTGAGTGATGTCAATCTAAATGTATTTGACATTCAAGAACAATAATTAAAATACTACGAGAGAAATTACTCAAGTAGATTAGATTGATTTACCTTTAATTAGAGGTCACCAATCTTTGTATGCGCTTAAGTTGGGGTTGGTGATGTCTGTCGATGTTAGTGCATATTTGGGAGTGCTTTTGAAATAGTTAAAATCACTTTCGTCGTATATTCAAAATTACTCCGAATCATACCTCTAGTAATTAAAAATCAATTTTGATGATATGAAAATCATGTTTAAAAGTGTAAAATAAAACATGAAATTGATTCTGATTAATTAAAGGAATGTTTCGGGGTGATTTCGAACATGAAAAAAGTGATTTTAGCCATTTCAAAATCACTCTCAAACATGCACTTATTTAAGTAGTCGAAGATGATGATTGTGAGTTATGTGCTTTGATTTTCTTGGAAGGGCTTACAAGTGGAAAGTACTTGACAACTTCCAAGTTTGCATAATTATATAGATGTGATTATGATACAACTAGGTCTTAAACGAATTGAAATGATGAGATTTATGAGACTACATATGGATCCAAAACTATGTGATGCGTGGTCATGATGATTTGCTAAGACCGAACTTGTGATGTATTTGTTGGAAATACGTTGTATATAAAAACTGTTGCACACTAGTAAACATATTACAATGCAACTGACTACAAACAAATATAGAGTAAATATATCTATAGACACTATACATTACAAAAATTACATAAATCATAATTAAGTCATATCAAAAGATCAAAAGCACTAGTCTCAAAAAAAAAAAAAAAAGATCAAAAGCACTTCGATGTTCGTAGATGATCCGATTGACAACAACATGTTGGGTTTTATGCCCTAAAACTTGTAGATGGTAAATGTAACATTTGACTTGCTTCAATGAAGTATTATTTCTATATATTTGTTTTGTCTATATATAACCACAAATCCAATAAACTAAGAACTCATGACTATATTATTATGTATACTTGAAGTTTATGTGTGACATAAGTATGGATCAAGTTCAAGTAAATAGTCTAAATGATCTATAGTATATGGATAAGGTTGGGTACCTTAATCCTGGAGACACTATTGGCGTGGCTCGCTATGTTCCTTAAAGACAGACGATGTGATCCTAATCGTTCATGTATAAGACATGTGAGTGAGGGCGTCCTATGCAAAGAGTTTGCATAGAGATCGGGCTAGGAGATAAGTCACTTTCACTTTACAACACCGTTTACTGTTGAAACTGAACATCTCATACATATAACCTAGGTAACTCGATCTTAATCCTGAGCTAACTATGTACTCTTGTTTATTTAAGATTATCCTTTGATTTGCATGGGTGAGAGTGGTCAATCATCGTTGACTCAATAAGCCTACCATTTTGGGGATAAGACTAAATAAATAGCTAGAGACATAGCTTTGCAAGACGGAATCCACTACTACCCATTTTAAGGGTTAGTAAAGAGGTTATTCCCTTAAGTACTGACTCCGAGCCTTGAACAAAGGGGCCCCGCCCTCTCATAACCTTGAGAGGGACTTGGTTCATGTTGGGGTTTATGTCCTAAAACTCGTGGATAGTAAATGTAACAAAGTTATATATAAAACTTATTAAAATAGTTTTTATTATGGTTGTTGAAAGGTTAGTTTAAACTATGTATTTATTAACCCAAATCCAATAAAACTAGAATCCTTGGCTATGATATGAATACTTGAACTTTATGTAGTGACATCAATATGGATCAGGTTCAAGTACATAGCCTAAAACGGTCTATAGTATAGGGATAAGACTGGGTACCTTATCCTAAGAAAAACTATGTGACGTGACCCACTTTGTTTTATTACAAACGATGTGATCTTAATATCGTTCATGTATAGACATGCGAGTGGGGGCGTCCTATGCAAAAGAGTTTGTATAAGACTGGACTGCGAAATAAGTCACTTTCACTTTATAACACCGTTTACTGTGAAACTGACTATTTCAAGTGATGACCTAGGTAACTCGATCTTAATCCTGAGCTAACTATGAACTCCTGTTTATTCGGGATTATCCTTTGATTTGCATAGGTGAGAGTGACCCATAAACGCCGCTCAATAAACCTGCCACTTTGGGGATAATACCGAGTAGATAGCTGGGGACATAGTCCTGCAAGATGAAATTCACTCCTACCCGTCTTTAGGGATAGTAGAAAGGTTGTTCCCTTAAGTGTTGACTTCGGGACGTGAACAAAGGCGCGCTGCCCTCTCATTGGCCCGAGAAGTTTTAGGTTTCGTGCTCGGACCACAAACCAATTGTTGATTAGGGACTCAGTGGAGGCTTAAGGAACAAGAAGTGCTATAGGGGTAAAATGGACTTTTGACCTTACTATAGTTACGAACAACCTGTGAAGGATTGACTTACTAATCACGATTATATCGAGTGGACAGAAATATATCTACGGTGAGGGGAGTTCAGCTGTGGGCTATAGTGGAGTGTCCCGTTAGTTAACGAATGTTGGTTAACTAGGATTGAAAGAGTTCAACGGGTTAATCTCGGATCGTTGGTGCCCATGATTTGTAGGTCCATTAGGTCCTCTTGCTAGCTCAAACGGATTAACCTTAGAACAGAGTGATGAAAAAGTTTGAAAACGTTCAAATTTGTTTTTTGGGAGATATCGCTAATTATATTCGATATAATTTAGCACAATAGTTTAATGGTTGTATTCAACTATAAATTGAGAGAGACAGAAATATTTAAATATGATTTAAATATTATAAATATGTATTTGATACATATTCGGTTTGAAATTGGATAATGATTCAATTTTGTCAGAATTTAAGAGATATCGAGTTTTGTGGAATCATTTGATGGTTGATATTAAATAATTAAAATGTTTAAAGTTAGTTTAATTTTATTGAATATTAATTGAATGAATTTTGTTTTAAAATTAAATAAGTGGATTTAATCAAAATGATTTATGAAATTCATTTTATTTCAATTTAAATCCAAGAGGTGATTAACAACCATTTGCCACCAAACCCATGATATCAACACCTTCATTATGTGCTGTCTTCCTTTTAAGAATTCAAGTGCCATGAATCCTCTTTATATATATGGCCAAGAGGTTGAGTGAAGGGTGTGGCTTGCTGAAGAAAAGAAAGTGGAAAAAGACACTAAATTTTCTCCATAGCCGTGAGTTCCAAGCTCTCAAATACCCATAACTTTCTCTCTCAAATTAATCATGCTCGGGTTCCCACAAGCCCGTTCTAAGGCCGAAGAATAGCAGGGAAGATCTCGGTGGTCGTCCATGGCTCGATCGTACGGAGAAACAACCGAAGAGAACCACGGATTAAGCTCCAAAAGGTTGGTTTTCGATTCCCCTGTTTTTGTTCTTGTTTAAACATGCTTTTAATCCTCAAAATTAATGAAAATCGGTGCCTAAGATCTGCTAACGCTTCTGCTCGAGTGTTCTTCACTCCATCAGTTCAGTGATTGTATCACAAACTATTTGTTCATTAGAGGATCAGTGAAACTTAAGGAACAAGATGTAACTCTAGGGGTAAAACGGACATTTGATCCAGCTCTTGTTACGAACAACCTATGAAGGGTCGACTTACTAATCATGGTTATCTAAAGTGGACAAGAAATATATTTACAGTGAGGGGAGTGTAGCTACGGGCTATAGTGGAGTGTCCCGGAAGCTAACGAACGATGAATGACTAGGTTAATGAGATTAATCAGTTATCATCATTTCGTTGGAGTCCATGATCTGTAGGTCCATTAGGTCCCTCTACTAGCTCATTAGGAATAAAACTTGGAACAATATGATAGGTTAATATTTGAAACGTTCAAAATTCGGAAAAGGATACAAAAGTCGCTTATATACGATATTTGACGACATATTAGTTTAATTATGAGTTAAACTTAAAATAAGAGTTATATATTTAAATATGATTTAAATATTAAACACGTGAATAGGGATTCATGTTCGAGAAAATTCGATGGGAGAAAGAAACCAAGATTGCACAAATGGTATTAATTTAATATGAGATATTAAATTAAATAATTTTATTTTAATTAAATAAATGATATTAAAATAAAAATAAAAATAAAAGAAAGTGGGATTATTCAGAATTTTATTTGCAAATTTTGAATTTAAAAGAAATTCAAAAGTTAGCAAATTTTGGAGGTGGTGCTTAATGACTAATCACTTGTAATTAGCCTTATTGCACCACCTAATCTTGTGACTCAAACTGATCCCTATTTGTTGTCAATTTTTTGTGCAATTCTTGTGCATGATTTTCCTCTATATATAGAGGATAAGCTGATGAGAATTGGTAGATTTTTTCTTCAACCTAAAATGCTGGCAAAATTCTCCCAATAACTTCCATGTTCATACTCTCAAGCTTGCTTATACCCATAAGCTTTCCTTTCCAATTCCTATCAATTGAGGATCCCACAATCCGTTCCAAGGCCTGAGGATAGTAGAGAAGATCCAAGTGGTTGTCCAAAAGTCGTTCGTGTGAATTATAAAGCATCGGATTATACGAATTGGGAGCTCCAAGAGGTAGGTACCTTATTACTCTATTTTTTGTTCTTATGGACAACATGTCTTCTAGGATTAAATTGATCAAATTGTGTGCCTAAGATCCAAAATTGCTTCCGCATGTGTAATATTAACACCTACACAACAACCACATCAAGTGAATAGAACCTGTAAAACAGAAGAATTGATGATTGGTAGTCGAGGCACGCTTCCAAAGCGTTGTCTTGAAGACAATTATTCACTTTGCACGGGTTGCTAGCAGACTACAGTGATTGTCTCAGCAGGATACAACGACTAATTCTGGTAGGATAGCAACCTCGAACTACACGGATCTGGAAGAACTCTTGGATACTTGCTCTCAACTCGACACAATATCAAAAGAAACAAAGAAAGAACAAAGAATACTCCAAATGGAATGAGATGATTCAAATGAAGAAACAAGTTGCTATTTATAGGCTAGCAACTTAGTAACTCCAAAGAACAAACATAAATAAATTTGAAACATATGTAAAATATAAATCAATTGAGTTATAACACCAAATTTAACTTGTAAATAAAACATCAAATTGAATTTGATGTTTCAATCCATTTTGAAACTTTTGATGAATTGAATTTAAACATCACTTTCTTTCACGTTTTATTTGTAAAATATCCAACAATCCCCCACATGAAAGAAAGTGAGAAAATCAAAACAAAAATGTTGAGAGCAAATAGACAGGCTATGCATCAGAAGAGGTGTCTTCTGGACTTAAACCTTCCTTAGTAAATATCTATCGAACTTACCGAAGAAATAGTGAAACGAGCTCTGGAACTATCCTTCTCTTGGTAAATTTAGACAATGAACATCACACATAACTTATCCTATATCTTCGAGTTCTATACGTTTGTATCCATTTTGGTCATGGATAAAATCCCAATTTCATGAGAGCTTTAGAGAATGTAAGCCATTTTGGTCTTAGCTCTCATTGAAGCTGCTAAACTGTTACAATAGATACATATCACACTCACAGGCTTTGGCCACAATGAAATATCTTCAAGAAAATTTTGAAGTCATTCAACTTCTTCTCCAACTTTGTCAAGAGCTGTAAACTCTTACTCCATAGTAGAACGCGCTATACACGTCTGTTTTGAAGATTTCCATGATACAGCTACTCCACCTAAGGTAAAAATATACCCACTAGTTGATTTAGTCTCCATGCTATCAAAAATTCAATTAGAATCACTAAATCCCTCCATTACATGTGGATCCCTCGTATGATGAAATCCATAGTTCAGAGTGTACTTCAAGTACCTAACAACTCTAACTAAAGCATTCCAATGATCATGCCCAAGTTTGTTGGTGTATCTTGCTAACCTATCTACTGAATAGGTGATAACTCTCCAAAAAGGAGTTATTTATAGTCCTTTATCTAATGTTTTGTATGTTATTTGTGTCATTTTGATGTATTTCTTACATGGAATCGTTGTGTTTTGGCCTAATTATGAGAATTGATACTTTGGATTTTCTGTGTAGAAAAAATGTAAATTCTAAGAAGTTGAGAGAGCAGAGTCTGATGATCTAGCAAAATATTAGCAAACCGAGCCACGTAAGCCGCATGTGATTCATTAAATGAGGTGGCGTTTTTAGCATAGATCTCAGAATAATCAGGTTGGGGAAGCACTCCACTTGTTCTAATTAACCTAATTATGTTACACTCTCATCTTATAAATAGAGGAGTCGTATGAAGACAACACATTCCATCCTTGGAGGCCGATTAGGGACCAAGAAATCGATTGGAGACCTTAGAAGACCATTCTCTGAATTCTCTCAAGGAAGATGAAGTCTTTCCATGCTCTTGATGGTTTGGAGTAGCCGTTTCAGCCACCATTACTAGAAGGATTAGTATTTTCTTGTAGAATTTATATTATGGATGTGCTTAATGAGATTGTAACGTGCTTTATGTTTTATATTATGAACTAAATTGCTTGTAGGCATAGGTTGAAAACTATGTGATTGTTATTTTTATAAAATCTGGAAATCCTATTTGATTCTGATCATCTTAAATTATTTGTTGTGCTTAATATTATTATGTGCCCGCCTGGCCAGCCCGTATGTATATCTTCTCCTAGTTTCAGGGATGATTTAGGAGTTGTGTTGAATTTATTCACACTAGACTGTAGATAGTTGGTGAACGCCAGTAGTTGAGTTAGTGATAACCAATTACCTAGTGCATGATCGGTAGAACTTCATTGGAGTTGAAATACATTCCAAAAAATCTGAAGTTCTGGGAGGATCCCGCTGATAAGACTGCATGAGATTGATTGTGAAAGTGTTAATATCTAAAATACGGAAGCAATTTTGGATCTTAGGCACATAACAAGCTCAATTTGATCATTCATTGCATGATGTTCATGAGAAGAAAAACAGAGACAGTTTACCAACCTCTTTTCAATCTTTTCAATGGAGAAATTAGTTGGATTCTTTTGTTATTTTTCTTCACTAATCAATCACGAACCACCATTGGATCTTCCTTGCTATCCCAAGCCTTTGGAACGGATTGTGGGATCCTCAAGAGATGGAATTTGAAGAGAAAAGCTTGAAGAACAAGCTAATGTTAACTTAAACTGATCACTTAGGTTAGTATAGTTTGCATTTAGCTGATGGCCGAAAGGTTGGAGTTAAAGGTGTGGGTTCGCAAAACAATAGTGGAAAAGATCCTAGAAATAGGACTTTGTCTTCTTGCATCCTAGAAATAGAACTAGAACCACTAGGATTTTAAGAGTCAGAGCGTTATTTATCTAAGTTTCAACTAGCCCTAGAAATAGATGTCTAGTTGGCTTAGTCTTCTAAAGGCACCTACAATAGAGCTGAATAGAAGTTGGACTTAACTCACAATCTAGTTGTCAGGGTAATTTCAGGCGCAACTGGGAGATGCTATTTGCACCATGTCTATGTGGCAACATAGATAGTGTTTCTCAACCGACTGTAATGCCTGAGTCATTTGTGAGCGTATATGTGGGCGCAATCTAAGCTTAAAGATGATACTAATCGATTTCCCCCCGTTTATCTCATAAAGTTTTTACCGTTTTCTTTTACTTGTTTCTTTTACTTTCGTCTTAAATCAAAACCATCTTCAAAATATTTCTTTGGTTACCATCTCTGTGGTTGCAAATTAAGAGGAGGTTTCCGTTTCTACAGAATCTTGTGTTGACTTAACTGGTCACCATCTTCCTTGGGTACGATATTCAAAATACTTTCCACTTTATTACTCGATAGTGTATACTTGCACTCAAGCAGTGTCATTGCACATGCAGATCATCACTAATCCCTCTAGGGCCAATGAGAGGACGGGATCCCTTTGTTCAAGCCCCAGAGTCAGCACTTAAGGGAACAACCTCTTTACTATCCTTGAAATGAGTAGGAGTGAATTTCGTCTTGCAAGACTATGTCCCCAACTATCTACCCGGTCTTATTCCCAAAATGGTAGGCTTATTGAGTCGGCGATGATGAGCCACTCTCACCCATGAAAATCAAAGGATAATCCTGAATAAACAGGAGTTCATAGTTAGCTCAAGATTAAGATTGAGTTACTTAGGTCATCACACTAAATAAGTCAGTTTCAATAGTAAACGATGTTATAAAGTGAAAGTGACTTATTTCTCGGTCCTGGTCTTATGCAAACTCATTGCATAGGACGCCCCCACTCGCATGTCTCCACATGGACGATTTAGGATCACATCATCTTTACTAAATACAAAGAGGGTCGCGTTACATAGTGTCATCAGGATAAGGTACCCAACCCTATCCCTATACTATAGAGTGTTTAGGCTATTACTTGAACTTGATTCATTCTTATGTCACTACATAAAGTTCAAGTGTTCATTATATAGCCAGGGATCTTAGTTTATTGGATTTGAGTTATTTAACGTGCAAGTCACTTATTTAATAACTTAAGTGAACAAACTTTGATAACGACTTATCGAACAAGTATATTATTTGTTTCATTCACTATCTATGAGTTTTAGGGCACCAACCCCAACAATTTTATATGAGGGTAACCTTCTATTCCACACTTTATAAGGTGACTTATCACTTTTCTTATGTGGAATTCGATTTAGTATAAAATTTATTGTAAGCAACGCCTCCCCCCACAAATTATGAGGTAAACCTAAACTATTTAACATGCAATTAACCATGTCCTTCAAAGTTCGATTTTTCCTTTCAACTACACCATTTTGTTGTGGTGTATAGGTTGTTGTAGTTTATTTTATCATTAACTTCACAGAATTCATAAAGCATTAATGATTCATATTAACCACTTTTATCTTATCTAAGTACCTGTACTCTCTTTTCAAGTTGATTTTCAACTTCTACCTTATATTCTTTAAAAACATCTAAGGTTTCATCTTTACTATGTAATAAATATACATAGCGATATTTACTACAATCAACAATAAATGTGACAAAATACTTCTTACCTCCTCTTGTGCGGGTACTTTTTATGTCACATACATCACTGCGGATTCAATCAACTCTCGCATTTATGTCTACAATCAATGTTAAAATTAGGCAATAGTCCTAAACTTACAATTCTTTGTAAAGAACGATAAATGACATTCCCCAACCTAGAACGTCATACATCACACAACTTAACAATATAAGCAAATGAGTTGTTATTATTATTATTCTTGATCACTTATTCAATTTGAACAATGACTTGTCCACACAAACATGCCTAGTAGAACCAACATCACCAGTCTTTGGTGTTAGAGGCATAAATACTTCATAAATGACAACAATTATGCAATCATGCATATTAGCTTCTAAACTGGAGCTTTGCCTCTCTTCATGTTGTCCTCTTGAATGTGGAGTCTTATACAAGATCCTTTATGGACAACATATTTTGTTTGTGGTTGAGATCTTAATGTTCTTCTATGAAGGAGGTGAAAGGATTGGAATTCCCAATTCCGTTACAGCGAAAGCAATTGGACCGTTCATAAATTAATTTTGTTCTACAAAATACCAATACAATGGCAAAAGGTTAAGCGGTGAAAAACATACCTCCGTTGGCGACTCTGAATACTTCAACGGACACCACCATTTGATCTTCCCCGCTATAACTCTGAGATTAGGAACGTAGTTGTGGGACTACCTAATCTTGAATGGGAAAAACTCTAGATAGAAAATTCTCCCTAGAGTTCTTGAGTTGAGAGAATATATGAGAGGGCCTTATGGTGGCCATATGTTGTAGTACCTAAACCCTAGGGTTAGTGTTCTATTTATAGGAGAAAGACCATGAATAAAATATTCATTTAAAATCAATTATTTCCATAACTGATTTAATCTTTTCCATAATCAATCAATTCCATAACCAATCAATTCCATAATTGATTAATCTTTTCCATAAATGATTGATCACTTCCATAAGTGATTAATCATTTCCATAATTGATTAATTTCTAATTAATTAATTCTTTAATTAATTAATCACCAATTAAATATCATATATTTAATTTCAGACCTTCTATTAGTTAATTAATTAATTACCCAATTAAATATCATATATTTAATTTCAGGCCTTCAATTAATTAATTCTATAATAGGAATCAAATTCATATTAAAATTTGAACTTCTCAAATTCTCTTATATCCTATAAATTCAATATGAATCAAATTCATATTAATATTTGAATTTCTTCAAATATTATTTCTCTCATAGACTATAGTTTAATTAAATCTCATTTAATTTAAACTAAATTGAATAATTAATTAATTCATAATTAATTAATTCATCTTCTAATTAAATACCATATATTTAATTAGACATATATTTGAACTCTTTCAAATATATCAATCTCTCAATATAATAAAGTTTAATCTCAAATTAGACTTTATATTTTAATGCATCACTATACATTATATTAATTTGTATCTCATACAATTAACTTAATTCCCAATATGAATTTGAACTATTCAAATTCTCTCAAGATATATTTGTTCCTAATTACTCTTTACGAGCTAGCAGGGGGACCTAATGGACCTACAGATCAAAAGCTCCAATGATATGAGGTTAATAGATTAAACTCAATAATCAGGTTAACCAATATTCATTAACTGTGGGTCATTCCACTAAAGACCCACAGCTGAACTCTTCTCACTGTAGAACATTTCTGTGTCCACGAATATAGACGTATACCGGTACGTAAATCCTTCACGAGTGTCCGTAATGACAGTTGGGTCAAATTACCGTTTACCCCGGTGTTACATCTGTCTCCTTAAGTACTAGGGCTCCTCTAATGAACGACCTGTTTATGGTCCAACCAATAAACAAAAAGTCCCTCTCAGGCCAGTGAGAGGGCGGGATCCCTTTGTTCAAGTCCCGGAGTCACCACTTAAGGGAACACCCATCTACTTCTCCTAGAAGTGGGAAGGAGTGAATTCCTTCTTGTGTTGTCATGTCCCCAGCCTCCCACTCGGTCTTGTCCCCAAAAAGGAAGGCATATTGAGTCGGTGTATTGGCCACTCTCACCCATGCTAATCAAAGGACAATCCCTCATGAGAAGGAGTTCATGACACACTCAGGATTAAGACTGAGTTACCTACGTCATCCTATTGAAACAGTAACCTAACTAGTTAACGGTGTTATATCTAGTGGTTTACCATTTCATGGTCCGATCTTATGCAAACTCATTGCATAGTATACCCCCGCTCGTATGCCTACTATATGGACGGTTCGGATCAATACGTCTATATCAAATACAAAGCGGGTCGTATCACATAGTGTTACCAGGATAAGATATCCAACCTTATCCTTGTACTATAGACCTTTTAGGTTGTTACTTGAACACCGATCCCCATATGTCCCCACATACTAGTTCAAGTCACATGTAAACAACCTTGGATCTTAGTTTATTGGATTTGGGTCAAATTGTGCAGTATTAAACAATAACACTTTATTGTAGAAACTCAATAACACTTTATTGAAACAAGTATACAATTTGTTTGCATTCACTATCTACGAGTTTTAGGACATAAAACCCAACAGGAGGCAACTTCTCAATCACAACATCATCTTGGAATGGTCCATGACCAATTCCTCACATTGCAATTTGTACAATTCCATTTGATTGACTACCAAATTGGTATCAATTATTCAAGAAATTTCCAAAGAGGAAATTCTTCGTACAACATCTTTCAGCTTGTACATCTTGTCAATGCCCCCACAAAAACCTCGAAGTTTTATAGGCATTGAAATAGACATTACGAAAAGTGTCCTCACAACCACTTACAGTGTAATTGCAACATAGGATGCATCCACTTTTGCTTACTTAATAGCTTTAGCTTCGGGCTTCTTTAGAATTAATTGGCATCTTCATTCAATATGTGAGCAAGGTCCAACATAGTGAGGTAGAAGATCATCTTTCGTTTTTAGCATGAGTTTTGATAATGGTTGAACCCATCATGGTAGGAGCAGCAACATTAGTAGTGGTACTTGTAACCAACAATCGCCTAATTGCCTTCATATTGTTGGAAATATTGATAAGTGCCAAAAGTATGCCTATTTTTCCACTTATTCTTAGCTTATTTCTTGTGAAACTTGTATGTTTTAGATCAAAATCACTATTCCCGAGCTTAAAAAGTGTTAAAGTTGATAAGTTAGGTCTTTGAAGGTCATGTGTGTCAAATTGTATGCATTTGTGCTAAATTGGACTTATTTTGTTAAGAATTTGACTCAATTTTGTGTGCTGCAGAAAAACAGAGGAAAACAGGGCAGGCAGAAACAGACAAGTCTGAGTCTGTCACGAGTCAGTTTTGGACGAGCTTTCCATGCACCTAACCGACTGATTTGACTCTGAAACTGACAGGGCTACCTGCAAGCACCATTTTCGTGACTCCTCAACCACTCCCCACGCTATAAAAGACCATGAATCGAAGGCAAATTCAAGCAGAACTCACTGGGAAGAAGAGGGAAGTGACAGAACCCTAGTAGACACCTATGAGTAAGGATGCCTGAGGTCCTTGCTAGAAGACGAAATTATAACCTTAGTTAGACATCAAACCTTTGTGTTTGTAGAGATTTCACCCTATTTCCACCTTGTAAAAAGGAGAGTAGAGTGTCGTGAGAACTCTAGAGGGATTGGATAAATTGAAAAAACCATAGTTTTAGCTACTGCACCATATTTTCCAGCACCTATTACTTTCTATTATTTATTGTACTTATCATTTATTTATTCAATGGAAAGTTATTTGTTTGCATTATTATCCACCATGCCTAGCTAACTTCCATTGAGGGGTTCGATATAGTGAATTCCCTTATGGATTAAATGGCTTGAAAGTTGTTTATTTACCTAAGTTATATTTTATGCATGTCATCCTTTATTGATTATCATTCTAATCTTGTTGAGTTTAACTTGATCACTTAGACTTTGCATGCTATGTTAGTTTGGTACTGCAAGGGTCAAACAACATCGGTTCTCATAAAGATGATATAGGAGAAAGGGCTCGAAATAGTGTATTCGGTGTTATAGGGGATGGTCGCTTATAACAACTATAGGGTTATAGGTTGCATACATGAATAATCTATGTAGGGTTGTTCGTTTGTCTGTCGAAGTCGGTTTTAAACGAAAATCAACGCCGAGAACCGATAGGTCGGTTTTCGGTCGGTCGATGGTGGTTGGTTTTGGGATGCTTCATGAAACCGATCGACCAAATACACGGTCGGTCAGTCGGTTTAGTCGGTTTTCCAATTTTAATGGATGAAATTTGACTTTCTTTCCTAGACAGTTCGAAGCACGGTAAGAACAAAAAAAAATGTGAAGAAGAGAAGAAGAGAGAGGAGAGATCCGTGAGGAAGAGGGAAAGAGAGAGAAAAGAGTAAAAAAGACGAGAAAAAAAGATTGGTGAGGAAGAAAGTCGGTGCCGACATCGGACGACAAGGAAGATGGTGAAGAAGACGATGAGGAAGATAAAATAAGAAGAAAACGAGAAGGAGAAAAGAAAGAGAGAGCAAAGAGTCTGAAAAAAATGAAGAAGAAGAGAAGAAAGAAGGGGAAGGAACGATAGAAGATGAGAGAGACAAGAATAAAATAACAATAAATTTAAAAAAGTAATGATTACTTCTTCTTGAAAAATGACATCTTGAAAAGAAAATTAAAAAAAAAAGAAAAGAAAATGGAAATCGTGAGAAGATGGAAGAGAAGAATAAAAAAAAACAATAAATTAAAAAAAAAAAGATAATAATGACTTCTTAGAAAATGACATCTTTGAAAAGATTGCACAAGGCACAAGCACCCATGTAAGTTTACTTTTTCCATGTACAGAACACGTTTTCTTTGATAATAGAGTCTACATATTTTTCTTTTATTATTAATAAAGAAAATCGATCGGTCGATCGGTTTTCTCTATTTTTTGGTGGACCGACCGACTGACGGTTGACAAAACCGACTCTAACCGAGAGTGATAGAAAATTGACCGACCGGCGTTGGTTCGGTCGGTTTTGGTCGATCGGATCGATTTTCGGTCTAGTTTTGAACACCCCTAAATCTATGACTGACAGTTGACAAAACTGACTCTAACCGAGAGTGATAAAAAATTGATCGACCGACGTTGGTTCGATCGGTTTCGGTCGATCGGATCGATTTTCGGTCTAGTTTTGAACACCCCTAAATCTATGTCAGAGTTGAGTCACAAAAATGTGCATAATGGTACTCGCTTAGTCTTCTAACGGTTCTTGGGAGTAAGGCCAAATAGGAGTTAAACCTGATCCAATGTATATTTAGACTTAGGTTAAATAAGTCATTACTAGAGTTATTTGCCTTAGGGTTGAAGTTTTACTGTGCACCTCACTCTTATTATTGTTGTTATTTCTTTTTATTGTTTACTTTATTATTTTCCAAAACCCAACCTCAATTATTTTCCTTGGTTACCTTTTTTAAGCAATTTAAGAACAGTTTCTTCTTCAAATCTGTGTTCAAACTTAGTCTCTATGGAACCGATACTTTTGGAATACTTCAAGAGTTTTTATTACTGCATGTGATAGTGTATACTTGCACTTAGTTGACTGAATTCATTCTTACTTATTATTTCCCATCTTTTCTAACATCCACATTCAGTCTACACCACATCAAATACATTGTATATAAAAACTGTTGCACACTAGCAAGCAAATTAAAATGCAACTGGCTACAAACAAATACAGAGTAAATGTATCTACAGACACTGTGCATGACAAAAATTACAGAACTCATAATTAAGCCATATCAGAAGATAAAAAACGCTTCTATGTTAGTAGATGATCTGATTGACAATAATGGCCACATCAAGTGAATGAACCTATAAAACAGAAGAATGTGATGATTGGTAGTCGAGACATGCTTCCAAAGCATTGTCCTTAAGACAATTATTTGTTCTGCGTAGGTTGCTAGCATACTATAGTGATTGTCTCAGCAGGATACACCGACTAATTCCAGTAGAACAACAACCTCAAACTACACGAATCTGGCAGAACTCTTGGATAATTTCTCTCAACTTGACTCAATATAAAAAGAAACAAAGAAAGAACGAAGAATACTCCAAATGGAATGGGATGATTCAAATGACGAAACAAGTTGCTATTTATAGGCTAGCAACTTAGTAACTCCATAGAACAAACATAAATAATATTGAAACATATGTAAAATATAACTCAGTTGAGTTATAACACCAAATTTAACTTCCATATGTTAAATTTGTAAATGAAACATCAAATTGAATTTGATGTTTCAATCCATTTTGAAACTTTTGATGAATTGAATTTAAACATCACTTTCTTTCACATTTTATTTGTAAAATATCCAACAACATTATCTTAAAATTTTTCAAATTTCAAATAGGAAGTTTAAGGTTTTTTTCACAAAAACGGCTAAAATAAACTCTAAAGAAAAAGGAAAAAAGTGGCAACATGGCAGATTTAGAAGGATCCCAAAATTCAAAAGGGCAAAAAAAAAAAAAAAAAAAAAAAAAAGAAAAAAACAGAAATTATGTCATATGGTCATCTTCCAAACCCATTTATAAAAAATATCCAAGATAGGAATATTTTACTGGTTTAGAAATTTCAAGTTTTTTGTGACAATTTTACCCTTCTTGGCTTCATCTATCCTCAATAATTTCGTATCATATTATCTCTCTTCATTCAATAATATCTCACAGAGATTTTCCTGATTTTGAGGCATTTAGGAAATTTTTAATAAATATGTTTTAATTTTTCCTTTTTTCGTTGTTTTGAAAATTGTGTAATGCATTATTTGTCGTTTTGCACACCATTTTTCAAACTTTTGGGATTCCGGCGGCAATCATCTTCCATAATTTTTTGTCCAAACTGTTATCTTCCTAAAAAGAAAAAAACCTTCTTCATTTCGGCAGCAAGTTATTTATCCTCTTCTCGTTTGTTCTTAGTCTTCCATTCTGGTTTTTGTCATCTCTATCTGTTACCCCTACCCAACATTCTAGTTATCGTCATCCCTATCTCTGTCTACCACTACCACACCCCTATCTGCAAGTTCCTAATTTTTGTTTTGGTTATCGTATCATCCCTATCTTCATCCCGCATTCAAGCTTCAGGCGGCTAATGGGTAATGTCATCACCATTTTTTTCCTGTTTTATATGTTTACGAACCTAATCCATAATATTTCTTTGTTCATTATGATATATATATATATATATATATATATAAGTTTATGATTCTCGTGTTCTTCAATATCCGATGTTATAACAGCATGTTCTAAAAAAAATGTCATACATGTCGTTGGTTTACACTTGCATATTCTTATATATATACATGCCATAATTATGTAGTATATATATATGTTCACTTTATGTTCTCATAATGTTGTCACCAGTATGTTCAGATATAGGATTCGTTATTTCAGTATGTTCGTAAAATATTTAATACGTCCCATAGTATATTTATTTGTTTTGAATACAATCTCGTTATATATATGGAATATCTTCGTGTATGAATTCGTTACATTCTCCATTTTATTCAATAATAATATATTATATATTATTCATATCGTCGTATTTATCAAATAATATTTCATTATCTAGGTACATCTGCTATTCCAATGCTATATGACGAAATTTGGAACGAGCTTGATAATTATGTTGGTTTCCAAGTATCTAAGATTTTTTTGCATGATGATATGAATTTTGTAGAATTACAACAATCAATAATGGAAAAGATTGGCATGATAGGGAATTTGGATGCCCCTGATATATTTCTTTCTTTAGGATCTAAAAATTTAATAAAAAATGATGCAAAGATTACTAAGGATAAAGATGTTAGATGATTAATTGCCTTGATGTGCCCTAATTGTGGTTATGAACAATACTGTGCTCTAGTTGTTGATTAAAAAAAAAATCCTATAATTATTGTTGACAATATACCCCGTATATGTTCTAGTAGTGCAAATCAGTTTGAGCAAGAGAGTTTTTCCACACGATTGATGTAGCAAAGTTGTCTTCCAACTTCAACATATAGTTGGACGACAATTTTCTGCAAAACGTGTATTACAAAATGCCCTTCAAGCTATAGCTATTAGAGATAACTTTCAATACAAGACCGTTAAATCAAATAATGATTTTCTGGTTGTGCAATGTGTTGTCGAAAATTGCCAATGGTTTCTACGAGCATGTCGTTATGGTGAAGTTGGCAGTGACTCATGGGTTATTATGAGATTTGATGACGACCATACATGTTCTCTAGATATTGTTTTGACTGATCATAAACAAGCGACGTATAATGTTATTAAGGATTTTATTAAGAGGAAGATTAGTATTGACGGTAGTCAATTGCCCACTCCAAAGGATATTATATCATACGTTCGTTCTGAGCATGAAATAAGAATTAGCTATCAAAAAGCATGGCGTGCTCGTAAAGCTGCATTGATTGAAATAAGAGGATCACCAGAAGAATCGTATCAAAAACTTGCATCTTTTGCTCATATGCTGAATTTACAGAACCCATGTATTTATACGATGTCAATATATATAATTTAAATTCCATTTTCGGGTATAGGCATTATGTTTCCAGGTATATATCGAATATTTTCTTTGTTATATATTGTGTACAGGTTCGGTTACTAGTCTTAAAGTAGACGATGATGGAAGGTTTAGTTATTTCTTCATGGCCTTATCAGCCTGTATATCTGGTTGGCAACACTGTCGTCCAATTATCTCTATTGATGGGACAAGTATGAAGAACAAATATGCTGGCACCCTTATTACTGCTTCTACCCCTGATGCAAATGACCAATTTTTTCCATTTGCATTTTGCGTGGTTGATTCAAAGAATGATATGTCGTGGCAATGGTTTTTCATGCAACTGAAGAGGATTGTTGGGAATCGTAAAGATCTTGTTATTGTTTTTTACAGGCACAAGAGTATTGCAAAAACAATTCAAATAGTTCTTCCTGACATTTCCCATTGCATATGTATGTTACATCTGATGAGGAACTTGAAGTTGAAATACAAAGACAAGTTTATTGATTCCATATTTTTCCAATGTGCCAAAGATTACAATGTTGTAGATTTTGAAGGTGTACATATTATACATGCGGAAGCAATTGAAGATCGAAAGCACTTAAGACATTCAATTTTACTCCTAAAGCATGCATGCTCTAGAAAAGACAGAATAGAGAGTTTAGAAAACACCAACCTTTGTAGCTCACTTATGTTGAACTCCTTGTGGTGTTTGCCTCTCCTATGCTCCTTGGACAACCTCTAGAGTCTTCCCTACTATACTCCGGACCAAGAACGACTTGTGGGAGTCTATATAAGATAGGGAATGGGAAGGGAATGCTTGAAGCATCAAACAATGGAGAAGAATGAGAGATGAGAGAACTTTGAGTCCAAATTCCAGCAGCATAACATTAAGGAAATGGCTCTCTTATATTTGAATATGATTCAAACTCCTTTTAAAGACATTCTCCATGCAAAGCCAAGCCTCAAGACACAAGACACATGGTGTATTTGCAAGCTCAAGTGGATTCTAGGTGTACATTACACAAGACATGCAACAATGCATGAGTGAGTTTTCTTTCCACTTTGAATGATCATGCATTAAGTGGATTTCCAACTAAATCCACTAAATTCAAATTGAAATCAAATTTCAAGCTTGCAAATTACCCCAATTTCAATTCTAAATTGAAATTGATTGCTTGGTAATTAATTTGAAAATTTTCAAATTAATTTTGATATGCTTAATCTAATTAATCTTTGTTATCTTGTGCAATTCCATATATGATTCCTAATACATATATATAGTATTCAAAACACTTTTAAATACTTCATCTCTCATTTTCTAATTTAATTCATAATTAAATTATTGTGTCAAACACAATTTAAGATAATACCCTTTTTCCCGATTTTGAACGATTCAAAGCTTCCTATCTTTTGTTCTAGGCTTAATTCCGATATGAACTAGTAGGGGGACCTAATGGACCTATAGATCATGGGCTCCAACGATTCGAGGCTAACCGACTAATCTCATTGTCCAAGCTAGCCAACATTCGTTAACTATCGGGACACTCCACTATTGCCCGATAGTTGCACTCCCCTCACTATAGATATATTTCTGTCCACTTGATTTAACCATGATTAGTAAGTCGATCCTTCACAGGTTGTTCGTAGCTATAGCTAGGTCAATAAGCCGTTTTACCCCTATAGTACTTCTAGTTCCTTAAGTCCCGCTGATCCTCTAATGAACAATTGGTTTATGGTCCAACCAATAAACCGAGTCCCTCTCGGGCCAATGAGAGGGCGGGATCCCTTTGTTCAAGCCCTGGAGTCAGCACTTAAGGGAACAACCTCTCTACTATCCCTTATTCGGGTAGGAGTGAATTCCTTCTTGCACGACTATGTCCCCAGCTATCTACCCGTTCCTATCCCTGAAATGGGAGGCTTATTGAGTCGGCGATACTGAGCCACTCTCACCTATGCAGATCTAAGGATAAACCCGAATAAATAGGAGTTCATAGTTAACTCAGGATTAAGATCGAGTTACCTAGGTCATCACATGAAATAGTCAGTCTCGTTAGTAAACGGTGTTATAAAGCGAGAGCGACTTATTTCTTGGTCCTGGTCTTATGCAAACTCATTGCATAGGACGCCCCCACTCGCATGTCTCTACATGGACGATTTAGGATCACATAGTCTATACCATCTATAAAGTGGGCCGCGTCTCATAATGTCTCCAGAATAAGGTACCCAACCCTATTCCTATACTATAGACTGTTTTGGCTATTACTCAAGCTTGATCCACTTTTATGTCTCTACATAAAGCTCAAGTGTTCATCCTATAGCCATGGATATTAGTTTATTGGTTTTGGGTTATTATATGTGCAATTTAATTTATTCAGTAATGACTTTTACTGAATCAATCTCGATAACACCTTTATCGAATAAGTATATAATTCGTTTAACATTCACTATCTACGAGTTTTAGGGCACCAATCCCAACAATCTCCCACTTGAACTAAAACTGTAGTTTAGTGGGATGTATTATAATCTATAACAGCAGTGGATGAATAAATACTTGTATTAATAACGGAGTAAAAATACAATAAACTAGGGCATCTAAATACCCAGTATACTAAGGTATCGATATACCAGTTACAATTCTCCCACTTGACCTAGATTATTTCTCGTACATATCTCGCAGACCTAGACCTTCTAGATGACTCTCGAACACTTTAGCCGTGAGAGCCTTCGTGAGTGGATCAGTAATGTTGTGCTCCGACGCTATCTTCGTGACGATCACGTCTCCTCGGTGCATAATCTCCCTAATGAGATGGTATTTCCTTTCGATGTGCTTGCCTCTCTTATGGCTGCGAGGTTCCTTTGAGTTTGCAACTGCGCTGCTATTATCACAATACAAGGTGATAGGCAGATGCATATTTGGAACGACTTCCAAGTCCGTTAGGAACTTCCTGAGCCATACTGCCTCTTTTGCTGCTTCGCAAGCGGCTACATATTCGGCCTCCATGGTCGAGTCTGCAATGCATCCTTGCTTGATGCTGCGCCATACTATTGCTCCTCCATTTAGAGTGAATACTGACCCCGATGTAGATTTCCTCGAATCTTTATCAGTTTGAAAGTCAGAATTAGTGTATCCTGTAAGGATCAAATCCTTCGAACCATACACGAGCATATAGTCCCTCGTTCTCCTTAGATATTTGAGGATACTTTTAACGACTGTCCAGTGATCAAATCCTGGATTGGATTGATATCTACTGACAATCCCTACTGCATAACAAATGTCAGGCCTTGTACACAACATGGCATACATTAGGCTACCTACTGCAGAGGCATAGGGAAAACGTCTCATGTCCTCAACTTCTTGAGGTGTCTGAGGACACTGTTCCTTAGACAAGTTAATTCTGTGCCTGAAAGGTAATAGTCCTTTCTTGGAATTTTGCATTTTATATCTAACCAACAATTTGTCGATATAAGACGCTTGAGACAGGGCTAGCGTTTTGTTCTTTCGGTTTCGAACAATTTGGATTCCTAGAACAAATTGTGCCTCACCCAAATCTTTCATTTGGAATTGAGTTGCTAGCCATAGTTTAATGTCAGTTAGATAACCTACATCATTCCCGATGAGTAGGATATCATCCACATACAGTACTAAGAAAGCTATAGAGTTGTTGATGATCCTTTTGTAAACACAAGGCTCATCAACGTTTTGTTCAAAGCCATAAGATTTGATCGCAGTATCAAATCTCATATTCCAGGATCTAGACGCTTGTTTTAATCCATAAATGGATCGTTTAAGCTTGCAAACTTTTTGCTCTTGATCCTAAGCTATGAACCCCTCTGGCTGAGACATGTAGATACTTTCTTCCAGATTACCGTTAAGAAAGGCAGTCTTGACATCCATTTGCCATATTTCATAATCGTAAAACGTGGCAATGGATAAAAGTATCCGGATCGACTTTAAAATGGCAACAGGGGAGAAGGTTTCTTCATAGTCAATCCCCTCCCGCTGGGAAAAACCCTTTGCCACAAGTCGTGCCTTAAAGGTCTGTACCTTTCCAGCAGCGTCTCGTTTTCTCTTGTAGATCCATTTGCACCCTATGGGTCTAACCCCTACAGGTTGATCTACAAGATCCCATACTGAATTAAAATGCATGGACTCGATCTCTAAGTCCATGGCTTTAATCCACTCGTTCTTGTCAACGTCATCCATTGCCTGTTTAAAGGTTAATGGATCCTCGATCCCGTCATCAGGTATGACGACTGGAGTTTCAGTTAAACCCAAATAGCGATCAGGCTGTCTAACAACCCTCCCGCTACGTCGAGGTTCTCTTATTTCTTGAGAAGGACGTGATTGACTCGAGGTGCCAGTATCATCAACAACTCTTGTTGATGTTTCTGTAGCTTCGTTAGATAGTTCACTTAAAACGACTTTACTACGTGGCTTGTGATCTCTGAGGTGGTCTTTTTCTAGGAATGTAGCATTTGTCGATACAAGTACTTTATTTTCCTCTGGATCGAAGAAGTATCCACCTCTCGTTTCTTTGGGATAGCCTATAAATAGGCAAAATCTAGAACGAGGCTCCAATTTCTTTGGGTTTGCTTCTAGCACGTATGCAGGACATCCCCAAATTCTGAAATGTCGTAAACTAGCTTTACGACCTTTCCAGAGCTCAAATGGTGTTTCAGAAACACTCTTTGAGGGAACTACGTTCAAGATATAAACTGAAGTCTCTACTACATAACCCCAAAACGAGTTAGGCAACTGAGCATAACTCATCATCGAACGAACCATGTCCAACAAGGTTCTGTTTCTCCTTTCTGATACACCGTTTTGCTGAGGTGTACCAGGGGCTGAGAGTTGGGACGTAATTCCATGCTCTATCAAATAGTCTTGAAAACTTAAGTCCATATACTCTCCACCTCGATCGGATCGAAGTGTTTTTATCGTTTTACCTAATAGGTTCTCAACCTCGGCCTTATACTCCTTGAACTTTTCAAAAGCTTCGGACTTATGATGCATCAGGTAGAGATAGCCATACCTCGAATAATCATCAATGAAACTGATGAAATATTCGTACCCTCCTCGAGCTCTAATGTTCATTGGTCCACAGAGGTCCGAATGAATGAGCTCTGAGGGCTCTTTGGCACGATAACCTTTTCTGGTAAAAGGTCGTTTTGTCATCTTGCCCTCAAGGCATGATTCACAAGGAGGCAACGAGTCGTCTTCTAACTTGTTTAGAAGTCCACTCTTGACCAATCTCCCAATCCTATTGAGGTTGATATGGCCTAACCTCAAGTGCCAGAGATCGGTATCTTGAGAAACTCTTCGCTTTTTAGGTTGAGTCTCAGCGGTTTTAAACATCTCGTGATTTAAAATAGCTTTAGACTCAATTGGTCTCAAAACATATAATTTATTCTTCAAGTTTGCAGAGCAAACATCAATACCTCTTTTAGTTATGAACGCTTCATTAACAGAAAAAGAAATTGAGTAACCTAGTTCTAATAAACAAGATAAAGAAATCAAATTTCTTTTAATCTTTGGAACTATGTACACATTATCTAATATCATGTAGCGTTCCTTGGTGAAGAATAATTTTATGTCTCCCACTGCAATAGCCGAGATGACTTCTCCTGTTCCAACTTTAAGAGTCATCTCTCCAGCTATTAGTTGTTGCCAGGAACTCATTCCTTGAAATGAAGAACATACGTGATTAGTGGCACCTGAATCAAGTATCCAGGCAGAATCGTCGTTTTCCACTAAACACGTTTCCAAGACTAATAAATCACATTTAGAGTCGTGGATCATGTTTTTCTTGGCTACGCAGTTAGTTTGAGGACATTCCTCAATTGAGACCAAACCTAAATTCTTTGCCACGTGTTTAGCGTTTAAGCAAGTATTCTTAGTCGAATGTACTAAACCGTTTAATTTGACATTTGACAAAGCACATACGTTTTTCGACATATTCTGAAACAAACAAATTAATCTCTATTAGAAACATGCACTAAACCCATTAATCACATTTATCCAATCAGATTTAGCAAAAGCAATCATCGACCCATATATACAATTGATTTGTTTTGCAACGATACTTCATGGGTTTAGAATAACCGCTACCGTAGGGCAGTCAGCTACTCCTCCTCTGAATCGAGACAATCTCGGCCAAATACTATTCCCAGAATAACTCTTCCTCCAATAGTTATTAGCTAACGTTAATTTGGTCAAGACCATCTTGTAAGTGTTACCCATCATTTTCAGATTGCAGAGGGCGGCCCCAACAATGCCACCGTAGGGAAGAGCTAATGTTGGGAATGGCCCTAGGAAACCCTATCCATTTCTGGAGTTTGCGTTGTTCTGAATCCCATGCGCAAGCCCTCCGTAGGGTGATCGCTCCCAGGGCGACTCGCAGGCAGCGCATAGGAATCTCACGGTGCAACCTAATGATGGAGACCGCAGGATACGTTTGACACGTTTCCTTCTCCCACTTACTATGAACACTTTCCCCATTCACCTTGATATTAACCCATGCAAACACCATCCGTAGGGGGACGCTCCCAGGGCGCCTCGAGGCCAAGCATGGATCTCACGGTGTGAACTCAGGGGAACGTGAGAGTAGAAACTTAATATGAATATTTCGTTTCTATACTTTTCCTCCCACTAAAGTGTCGTAAAGTTTTAGGGTCTATTACTTAGGTAAATTCCGGCTAAATGAATCTATCTAAGTCTATGCCTTATTAAACAAGGTCTTTACACTAAATGTCTAGGTGAATTAAACTCTTTTAATAACCTAGTGACATTGCATGCTAGTAAGACTTTGGTTAATTCAACTCAGGTTCCGAACCATTTGCCGGGAGAGTTCCCTTATAACCAAGGTCTTATGTCCTACTTACTCAAATTTTAAAACTATTTTAAAAAAAACTAAGACATATTTCTAATCCTATTAGAAAAGGCGATCTTAGATCTATTTCATTTTAAACCATTTAAAGAATGATAAGATCCTAAGATCCTATGTTAGCATGCAACTCTTTGTTATAGGTTTTATGGATTGTATTCATTAACTATTATAACTCTTATAACTTTTAATGAATTAACCCTATAACATGCTTTCTAATGGTGTTTAAAAGCATATAACAATCAATCATTCAAGTTATAAGAAAAGCACCATTTAGAAACAACCTATGTCTAGGTTTGTATAACGCTTTATACTACGATGTTTAGGTGATAACACTTTAAAACCTCACACCGCTCACGCATGCTCATAAAACTCGAGTTAACTTAACTCAAGAACCGACTCGATGCCCAGGTAGGAGGTGTTCCGTAAACCGTCAACTTAAATACCTCCAGCCTTAGACAGCATCTTGTCGGGTGAGTTCTCTCGTAACCATTGTTTTACAAGATATCGACCTAAACTATGCAAGTTGATCGAATCGTTGAAGGTTCATTAACCTAAGTGAGCATGCACTTAATCTTGTTATAGATTTTAGATTTCCATCTCTTTTTATAACAATTATAAAAACAATCCATAACAAGCCTAATTTGAGAATAACACTTATAATCAAACTAATGAAATTTCATGCTTCATGCTTGGTTAATTTTATCAATTAATAATTATAACTATTATAAGAATAATCAATTTTAATTAACCATTCAAGCATGAATCTCCCTAAATTAATACAACACTTATATTAATTAAACACGAAATTTCCCTCATGCATTTGAATTAATCAATAACACTTATTCAAATTAAACAAATGCATGAACATGCTTTCCTATGGTGGGATTTTAATCTATATGGCATGCTCATAATGCACATACATCCATTTAATTAAATCATACATTCACAATGCATAAAGTAATTAAATCAAGCTAAAATGGAATGGTTTGACAATTTTTTTAAAAAAAACACAAGCAATTTCACTAATTATTACAATAATAATTAATAAATAAACTTGCAACACGCCCGAGCTTCACGAACCATCCCGAACGCTCATCCAAGCAATGAACCGGCCATGCAATGAGTGAAATGAGGCTGCAACAGACCGAGCCAGACCAAAAGGCAGCAGCTGAACCGGAATTAAAAAAAACTGCTGCTGGAATTAAAAAAACAGCTTGCTGGAATTTTCATTTTCTGCTGCGTCTTCTCCGGGTTTTCTTCAATTTTACAGCCTATATGGACTCTAATGACTCTATAAAAATTACAGACTATAGTACACACATTAACGCTCTTACATATCCGAGCAATTACAATTTCATGAAGGTTTGAATGCTCAAAAAATTGCCAAACCAGAACACTTCCATTTTAGCACACAGAAAATTCAATTTCAAAATGGTACCCACCAAAGCAAAATTAAAACGAATTAAGTGCTCTAATCATGCTTTGATACCAATTGAAGGTGTACATATTACACATGCGGAAGCAATTGAAGATCGAAAGCACTTAAGACATTCAATTTTACTCCTAAAGCATGCATGCTCTAGAAAAGACAGAATAGAGAGTTTAGAAAACACCAACCTTTGTAGCTCACTTATGTTGAACTCCTTGTGGTTTTTGCCTCTCCTATGCTCCTTGGACAACCTCTAGAGTCTTCCCTAGTATACTCCGGGCCAAGAACGACTTGTGGGAGTCTATATAAGATAGGGAATGGGAAGGGAATGCTTGAAGCATCAAACAATGGAGAAGAATGAGAGATTAGAGAACTTTGAGTCCAAATTCCAGCAGCATAACATTAAGGAAATGGCTCTCTTATGTTTGAATAGGATTCAAACTCCTTTTAAAGACATTCTCCATGCAAAGCCAAGCCTCAAGACACAAGACACATGGTGTATTTGCAAGCTCAAGTGGATTCTAGGTGTACATTACACAAGACATGCAACAATGCATGAGTGAGTTGTCTTTCCACTTTGAATGATCATGCATTAAGTGGATTTCCAACTAAATCCACTAAATTAAAATTGAAATCAAATTTCAAGCTTGCAAATTACCCCCAATTTCAATTCTAAATTGAAATTGATTGCTTGGTAATTAATTTGAAAATTTTCAAATTAATTATGATATGCTTAATCTAATTAATCTTTGTTATCTTGTGCAATTCCATATATGATTCCTAATACATATATATAGTATTCAAAACACTTTTAAATACTTCATCTCTCATTTTCTAATTTAATTCATAATTAAATTATTGTGTCAAACACAATTTAAGATAATACCCTTTTTCCCGATTTTGAACGATTCAAAGCTTCCTATCTTTTGTTCTAGGCTTAATTCCGATATGAGCTAGTAGGGGGACCTAATGGACCTATAGATCATGGGCTCCAACGATTCGAGGCTAACCGACTAATCTCATTGTCCAAGCTAGCCAACATTCGTTAACTATCGGGACACTCCACTATAGCCCGATAGTTGCACTCCCCTCACTATAGATATATTTCTGTCCACTTGATTTAACCATGATTAGTAAGTCGATCCTTCACAGGTTGTTCGTAGCTATAGCTAGGTCAATAAGCCGTTTTACCCCTATAGTACTTCTAGTTCCTTAAGTCCCGCTGATCCTCTAATGAACAATTGGTTTATGGTCCAACCAATAAACCGAGTCCCTCTCGGGCCAATGAGAGGGCGGGATCCCTTTGTTCAAGCCCTGGAGTCAGCACTTAAGGGAACAACCTCTCTACTATCCCTTATTCGGGTAGGAGTGAATTCCTTCTTGCACGACTATGTCCCCAGCTATCTACCCGTTCCTATCCCTGAAATGGGAGGCTTATTGAGTCAGCGATACTGAGCCCGAATAAACAGGAGTTCATAGTTAGCTCAGGATTAAGATCGAGTTACCTAGGTCATCACATGAAATAGTCAGTCTCGTCAGTAAACGGTGTTATAAAGCGAGAGCGACTTATTTCTCGGTCCTGGTCTTATGCAAACTCATTGCATAGGACGCCCCCATTCGCATGTCTCTACATGGACGATTTAGGATCACATAGTCTATACCATCTATAAAGTGGGCCGCGTCTCATAGTGTCTCTAGAATAAGGTACCCAACCCTATTCCTATACTATAGACTGTTTTGGCTATTACTCAAGCTTGATCCACTTTTATGTCTCTACATAAAGCTCAAGTGTTCATCCTATAGCCATGGATCTTAGTTTATTGGATTTTGGTTATTATATGTGCAATTTAATTTATTCAGTAATGACTTTTACTGAATCAATCTCGATAACATCTTTATCGAATAAGTATATAATTCGTTTAACATTCACTATCTACGAGTTTTAGGGCACCAATCCCAACAGATTTTGAGTTTCAGATGCGACAGTTGGAGGTAGATGCTCGAGGTATACGTAAGGAGTTGCAAACTATAGGCTTTTGCAAGTGGTCTCATGCTTATTCTACCTGACGTCGATATAAGATAATGACCACCAACATATCTAAGTCTTTGAATGCTTGCATTAAGGAAGCTAGAGAGTTACCTGTTTCATCTATGTTGGAAGTTCTACAAATGATGCTATAGAGATGGTTCTTCGAAAGACGGAATGAAGCATCTTTCCAAGAAACAGAATTTACAAAATCTACTAAGACGCATCTAAGAGAAGAAATAGAAAAGGGTCGATCAATGCAGGTTAGGTTGTTTGTATACAATTGTATATTATTTCCTTTATATTAATGCACTGATATATACCCTATTATATCAGGTAAACCCAATTGACAATATGCAATTTCAAGTGATCGATGGGACGAGTCAATATGATGTTCACTTAACAACCAAGAGGTGTAGTTGTTGGATGTGGGACATCTTGGAAATTTCGTGTTCTCATGCATGCGCTGTATTGAAAACTAAGCCCGTATCCATCAAGGAGTATACATCACACTTCTACCTTAGCAAGACTATATCTTCTATATGTTGGGTTTTCTGCACTAAAACTCGAAGATAGTGGATGTAACCGTTGACCGGATATTAATGAAATAATATTGATATATTTTTCCATTAAATGTTATTAGTTATTTTTTATTTGTCTTTGCCTAAAAATAACCCTAATCCAATAAACTAGACATCCTAGGCTGTAATATGAGTCTTGAACTATATGTAGCGACATATGGGATCATTGTTCAAGAAACAGCCTAAAGGGTCTATAGTAAAGGGATAAGACTGGGTGCCTTATCCTAGCGACACTATGGATACGACCCACTTTGTATTTGATACAAACGCTATGATCCAACGCGTTCGTGTAGGAGACATGCGAGTGGGGGTATCCTATGCAATGAGTTTGCATAAGACCGGACCGCGAAATAGTAACCACTGGTTATAACACCGTTAACTAGTTGGTTTTCTATTTCACTAGGACGACCTAGACAACTTAGTCTTAATCCTGAGTTGATTATGGACTCCTGCTCATGAGAGATTGTCCTTTGATTTGCATGGGTGAGAGAGGCCAATACGCTGACTCAATAAGCCTACCATTTTGGGGACAAGACCGAATGGGGAGCTGGGAACATAATCGTGCAAGATGGAATTCACTCCTTCCCGACTTTAGTGAAGCAGATGAGTGTTCCCTTAAGTGGTTACTCCGAGTCTTGAACAAAGGGTCCTACCCTCTCAATGGCACGGGTGATAGCGAGCATAGCTAGCTATCTTGACTTATTTAATTTAGCTAGTCTTTTATGATTTTTGGGCCATTTTATTGTGCTTTATTGTTTATTTTGTAGGAAATGGTGGATTGGAGCTATAATGCCAGATTAGAGTTAATAGGGTGCTCGGGGCGTGAAAAGATGCAAATGAATGAAAAGAGTAAAAGTGGAGAAAAGTAAAATCTCGGTCAACAGCAGGCTAGCGTCTCGACGCTAGCTCTTGAGCGTCTCGACGCTCACATTCCATATCAGATTAGGCGCGTAAAGCTTACAACGTCGAGACGCTATGATAGGAAGCGTCCCGACGCTACCGTTTTTCCTTATTCAGAACGCGCGTATAAGAGGCAGCGTCTCGACGCTAAGACGAAAAATCAGAATAAAAGCTTCACTTCGGCTAGGTTTTAAGGGAGATCGATTTGGGACCTTTTGAAGCCGTAAAGAGGACAGAATAGAGGATTTTGAGGCTGCAAACAAAGGAGGAGCTTGGAAATCAACCCATTGTTCGTGGGGGTCGTGACGGGGACGTCGGGACTCGGCCTACATTGAGTTTTCTTTTCCCTTTTCTTTCTTTAGTTAGATTTATGGCTTTCCCATGTTTAGTTGAGCTTGTATTTCCATTCATGAGTAGCTAAACTTGTAGCTTAGGGATTGATGTAGTTGATTAAGTTTATGGATTGATTTATGGTTTAAGTTGTGCAATGTTATTGTGTTTGTAATCTTGATTTAATGCTTTCAATTAATTGACCATTAGTTGGATGATTTAAGTTTCGAATCTAGCTCGGGAGAGGGGATTTGATTTAGACTTGCTCAAGATTGCATGAATAAAGTTTACTTTCTAATTCTTGACGGTTTTAGATTAACTTTAGAATTGGTTAAAAGATCTCATTGCCTTGCATATTAATAAACTTAGATAGGGATATCAAGTGGGTTAATTTGCATGAGAATCAATTATACTCGGGAGAGGTAGTTGTGATTAAAGGGTCTTTGGCTCATAATTTCATTGTGCATAATAACTTATTCTTTAAAATCAATCCTAAACGAAATCGGCGAAATCAATTCCCTAAGTAGTTTTCCCAATTGAATTTCCATTCTTTTTACTTGCTTTGATTTGTTTTTAACTTAATTAATTCATCACTTTTTAATCCCTAAATAAAATTGAGCGAGATTATTCATAGTACTCGATTTGCTTAAAAATCCAATCCAGAGGACGACATTCGAATTTACTATTCACTATATTATTACTTGACCCGTGCGCTTGCGGTTAGGAAAAGTCCACATCAAGTTTTTGGCGCCGTTGCCGGGGATTGACACATTTAGCTAGATTGATATTGTGGAAAAATTGCTTGATCTTAATTTAGGGTGTATTGTTACTTTTTTAGGTTTGTTGCATTTTTTTCCTTATTTGTCTTTCTTTCCATATTTTATTTTCTAGGTTAGTTTTCTTTTAGTTGAGTAATCTTTTCTTTATTTGTTCTTGTTTTTCCTTTTTAGATTAGTTTCCTTATTTGCATTTTGCCATATTTGTTTTTGCATTCCATATTAGGTTACTTTGTTTCCTTTTCTAGATTATATTTTCCTTATTTAGATTAGTTGTTTCCTTTTCTTTATTTCATTCCATAATTGTTTTCTTTCTTTTTTAGGGTAGTTGTTTGTTTATGCGTAGGGATAAAGATTTAATTTTAGCACCATTTGATCCCGAGATAGAAAGAACAATTCTTAGGCTTCGAAGGGAAAATAGAGAAATTATTCAAATGGCAGATCAAAATCCACCTGAGGAGCCTAGGCCTATTAGAGATTATTTTCAGCCTGTGTTTCAGGGACAGCAATCGGGAATTGTCTATGCCCCGATTAATGCCAACAACTTTGAGCTGAAGACCGGTCTCATTCAGATGGCTCGAGACTGTGCATACAGAGGATCGCCCACTGAGGATCCAAATTCTCATCTTAAATCATTTTTGGATATTTGTGGGACGGTAAAGATTAATGGTGTCTCTGAGGATGCTATTCGCTTACGTTTATTTCCCTTTTCTTTGCAGGATAAAGCACGTGATTGGTTGCAGTCCATTACCCCTGGGAGCATCACCACTTGGGATGCTTTGGTCCAGGCCTTCTTAAAGAAATTCTTTCCTCCTGCAAAGACGGTCAAGCTAAGGACCGAGATTGGGACATTCCAACAACAGTATGATGAGCAGCTGTTCGAAGCTTGGGAGCGATTCAAAGAGCTACTGAGGAAGTGTCCTCAGCATGGTTACCCCGATTGGCTTCAGGTACAATTGTTTTATAATGGTTTAACTCCTAGTACAAAAACGATTGTTGATGCAGCTGCAGGTGGGACTCTGTTGTCCAAGACCGTAGAAAACGCTCGCACACTTTTAGAGGATATGGCCACCAACAGCTATCAGTGGCCATCTGAGCGGTCTACACCTAAAAAGATTGCTGCTGGAGTGTTTGAGGTTGATAAAGTAAGTGCACTCCAGGCCCAGATGACTTCCCTCGCTAATGCTTTTATTAAATTTTCAGGTACAGGGAGTGCACAGTCAATTGAATCAGCTGCTGCTTTAGCATCTAGACCTCAGGAGGAGACCATCGAGCAGGTTCAGTATGTATCGAATTTTAATTCTAGGGGATATAATAATAGTTCTACACCTACACATTATCACCCTAACAATAGGAACCATGAAAATTTCTCTTATGCTAATACTAAGAATGTTCTTAACCCCCCTGGTTTTGCCCCTCAAACTCAAGATAACAAAAAGTTAGAAGATCTTGTTGGAGCTTTCATTGCAGAGTCAAGTAACAGGACAACCAAACTAGAGGAGGCAGTCATTGCTATCAATTCAACAGTGAATGGCCACAGTGCAGCCATCAAGAACATTGAGACTCAGCTGGGACAGTTGGTGAATGTTGTAAGCACCATGAATAAAGGTAAGGCCCCAGCTGAACAAGAGAAACCCCAGATGGAGTACTGTAAGGCAATCACTGTGCAACAGGAGGAATCTGAAGAGGAACCTGAATCTGAGGACTATGAAACGCCTACAGGGGAAGCTGAGGAGGACACATCATCTGATGAGGCTGAAAAGCCTAAACCTTGAACCTCCTATTCCTTCTCCCACACTGTTGGTTCCCAAAGAAAAGAAAAATAAAAAGAAGAAAAAGAATAATCAGGTTCAGTTTGATAAATTTATGAATGCTTTTATGAATCTGAATATTAATATTCCATTTGCAGAGGCATTAGAGATGGCCCAATACAACAGGTTTATGAAGGAGTGGTTAGCAAAGAAGCGAAAAGAAAAGAAGGTTGGCACTGTGTATCTTGCTTCCACATGCAGCACCAGAGTACAACAGAAAGTACCTGAGAAAGTAGCAGATCCAGGGAGTTTTTCTGTTCCTTGTAGTTTTGGTACTTATTCTTTCAGAGCATTATGTGATTTAGGTGCTAGCATTAATATCATTCCTTTATCGTTGTGTAAAAAGTTAGAAATAGGTGAGATTAAGTCTACTCCTGTAAAGCTCCAATTGGCTGATCAATCTGTGGTGAGACCAGTTGGTATTGTAGAAAATGTGTTAATCAGAGTAGGTAGATTTTTCCTCCCTATTGATTTATATGTTATGGACATGATAGAAAATCCTTCAATGCCTGTCATATTAGGAAGACCATTCCTCGCTACAGGGCGAGCGATCATAGATATTGAGCGCAGGGAGCTCACTATTAGAGTCAAGAACGAAAAAGAAATCTTTAAAGCAGTTGAAGACTCCAAAGATGAAGTGCTTTACATGGGCTACAGGAAAGGTGCAAGAAAGAGCACCTCTGTTGGATTCACAGAACAAAAGCCTCCTTGAAGCACGTGCAACACGTCGAGCTAATGACGTTAAACAAGCGCTTATGGGAGGCAACCCAAGTAAGTGTAGTGTGTTTTCTTTTTGTTTTTGATTTATTGTTTGTTTTTGTTTTGTAGGTCTTGTTTTCTTTCTCTCCTTTGCTTTCAAGCTATCAAGATTCCAAGCTCTCAAGCAAGAAGTCATCATCATTCCAGGACAGTATTGTTCACTCCTTTAATTCGTTTATTGTTCTCATGCTTGTTTATGCTTTATTTTCTTTATACATTGAGGACAATGCATATTTTAAGTTTGGGGGTGGATTAGCATGTTTGTGGAGCCCTTGAGCATCTGAGTTCGGGCTATAGTTTTGAGCTTTCTTTGAATTATGCATATGGTTGTTTTCTGGATGCTGCTTTTGCATGATTATGATGTCCTAGGATAGGCTTTCTTGTCAATTTTCAAGCTTGTGTTGAGATGTAAGCATAAGTGCCCAAAATGGGAGACTTTTTAAAATTTTTCTAGGAGATGGCTTGCATGAGTAGAGTATTTGTCTTGGCTAGATTTGGATTTGAATGCTTAGGAGCGAATTATTGGGTTCATATGCTTGTTGTCACCTCGATAGGTGTAGGGAAGAGCTGAAAAGTTAATGTTTTGCAAATTAGCATGTTTGATCTTGCTTAGGAGGAAAGAAAAGAATATATGCTATTTATGCTCATAAAGTAAAATCATTCTTGTAGTTACTGTTGAAGAGAAAAATTATTATGCCATGGCCTGTGCACAGTTTGCAATGTTTAATAAAGTTTAGGCAAAAAGAGCTACCCCTGTTGTGATCAGTTAGGCCAACCAGAGAAAACTCAGGTTAAGGGTCCCTGCAATGGGTGTGTGAAAGCTAGTGCCACATTTACATGCTTAATTCAATTGTTAATTAAAAGCACCTAAGTTTGGAGATAAACAAACTAATTTGTTGCATTAACTCATTAGTGAAACCTTAGTGCCAGTGTAGAGGGAAGATGAGCTGAGAGTTTAATAATCCAATCCCGGGCTAGTAGAGTCTGATCTTGTTGAGTTAGATCTCGCTTGTGCAAGTTAATTTTGGAAAAAATTTAATTTGTCTCCCTCATTGGTCCTTGTGTGCATATCTCTTGCTTGCTTGGTTATTGACTTTTGAGCCTTGAGGATTGAGTTATGATTGTTGCATCCATTCTTCCATTGTATGTTTGATGTAGAGTTTGCTCGAGGACTAGCAAAAGCTTAAGTTTGGGGGTATTTGATAGCGAGCATAGCTAGCTATCTTGACTTATTTAATTTAGCTAGTCTTTTATGATTTTTGGGCCATTTTATTGTGCTTTATTGTTTATTTTGTAGGAAATGGTGGATTGGAGCTATAATGCCAGATTAGAGTTAATAGGGTGCTCGGGGCGTGAAAAGATGCAAATGAATGAAAAGAGTAAAAGTGGAGAAAAGTCAAATCTCGGTCAACAGCAGGCTAGCGTCGAGACGCTAGCTCTTGAGCGTCTCGACGCTCACATTCCATATCAGATTAGGCGCGTAAAGCTTACAGCGTCGAGACGCTATGATAGGAAGCGTCCCGACGCTTCCGTTTTTCCTTATTCAGAACGCGCGTATAAGAGGCAGCGTCGCGACGCTGTCTTGACAGCGTCTCGACGCTAAGACGAAAAATCAGAATAAAAGCTTCACTTCGGCTAGGTTTTAAGGGAGATCGATTTGGGACCTTTTGAAGCCGTAAAGAGGACAGAATAGAGGATTTTGAGGCTGCAAACAAAGGAGGAGCTTGGAAATCAACCCATTGTTCGTGGGGATCGTGACGGGGACGTCGGGACTCGGCCTACATTGAGTTTTCTTTTCCCTTTTCTTTCTTTAGTTAGATTTATGGCTTTCCCATGTTTAGTTGAGCTTGTATTTCCATTCATGAGTAGCTAAACTTGTAGTTTAGGGATTGATGTAGTTGATTAAGTTTATGGATTGATTTATGGTTTAAGTTGTGCAATGTTATTGTGTTTGTAATCTTGATTTAATGCTTTCAATTAATTGGCCATTAGTTGGATGATTTAAGTTTCGAATCTAGCTCGGGAGAGGGGATTTGATTTAGACTTGCTCAAGATTGCATGAATAAAGTTTACTTTCTAATTCTTGACGGTTTTAGATTAACTTTAGAATTGGTTAAAAGATCTCATTGCCTTGCATATTAATAAACTTAGATAGGGATATCAAGTGGGTTAATTTGCATGAGAATCAATTATACTCGGGAGAGGTAGTTGTGATTAAAGGGTCTTTGGCTCATAATTTCATTGTGCATAATAACTTATTCTTTAAAATCAATCCTAAACGAAATCGGCGAAATCAATTCCCTAAGTAGTTTTCCCAATTGAATTTCCATTCTTTTTACTTGCTTTGATTTGTTTTTAACTTAATTAATTCATCACTTTTTAATCCCTAAATAAAATTGAGCGAGATTATTCATAGTACTCGATTTGCTTAAAAATCCAATCTAGAGGACGACATTCGAATTTACTATTCACTATATTATTACTTGACACGTGCGCTTGCGGTTAGGAAAAGTCCACATCAACGAGAGGGTTTTCTGTTTGATGGTTGGACCACAAATAGGTTGTTCATTAGAGGAGAACTGGTACTTATGGAAATAGAAGTAACCTAGGGGTAAAACGATAATTTGACCCAAGTGGTGTTACGGACACTCGTGAAGGACTAACTAGTCGATATTGGTCTATATCCATGGACACAGAAAATATGTCTACAGTGAGAAGAGTAAAACTGTGAGTCTATAGTGGAATGTACACACAGTTAACGAATATTGATTAATTTGGTTAATGAGTTAAACCAATTGATCTCATATCGTTGGAGCTTCTGATCTGCAGGTCCATTAGGTCCCACTGGTAGCTCATAAAGTAATTTGAGGCAACTAAGTAATGAATGTAAATTGAAAATGTTTAATTTACTAAGGGAAACAATATAATATATATTGATAAATTATTATGAGAGAAATTAATATTTGAAGAAATTCAAATATTAATATAAATTTGAGTCACATTAAATTTATGGAAGTTTGAAAGAGTTCAAATAATGAATTAATTAATTTTAAGGCCTAAAATCTATTTGGGCAAATTAATTGATTCAAGGCCGAAAATTAAATATGTGATATTTAATTGGTGGTTAATAAATTAAAGAATTCATTAATCGGGAATTAATCAATTATGGAAATAATTAATCACTTAAGGAAGTGATTAGTCATTTGTGGAAAAGATTAATCAATTATGGAATTGATTGATCATGGATTGATTAAATAAGGAATAAGATTGAATCAATTTTGGAAAAGATTGATTTAATTGAATATTTTATTCATGACCTCTCTTCTATAAATAGAACACTAGACCTAATTGGTTCGGTACACTCTCCTCTTGCTCTTAGACTCACAAGACAAGACCTAGAATTCTCTCTAGCCTCCCTCTTAGAGAAAGACTCCCACAAGTCTTTTGTCTCCTAGACTTAGAGACATACCGGTGTAACCTCTGTGGTGATTGTGTCATTCAAGAAGAAATTTCCAGCAATTAAAAGACAAGAGGGCTGCTGCGTTTAGTTCGTTGGAGCGTCGTTGGCGAAGAACGGTCAAGTCTACAACAAAGGTTTGTAACGGTTCTTTCCCTTTTCTTTAGAAAAGCATGAAAATAAATTTAGATTTATTTTTTCAACATGTTTATAACTATTTTCCAGCAACTTTAAAGTATGTTTAAAGTTTATTTGAGTTTTTCATAACGGTATTTTAATGTTAATTAATATACGACATAAGATCCAATTGATGCGCTTCCGCTGCGTAGGGGCTTTCATCCCCTTCACTATATACAGTGGTTTAATTCATCCATAAGGGCATGAGTCTAGCTGGATTATTCTAGAAGAGGTAAAGAACATATATCAAAATTTTGTCCCCCAATGTGAAGCGTTCTGCTGGTAGGCCTAAGAAGATTAGGATTCCTTCCCAAATGGAATTCAAGAGGCGTGTGAAATGTGGTCGTTGTGGACGAGTTGGGCACAATCGAAAATCTTGCAAATTTTCACTTACACAATGATTTCCCTCTATGTTCTGAAGTTTATTTGCAGACAATTAATTATGTTATGAAGTTTATTTGCAGAGAATTTATTTTCAAATTCATTATGTTATGACGTTTATTTCCAGACAATTTCATTACCTTATGAAGTTTATGATGTTCTGAAGTTTATTACTTCAATTTCTTTTCTTCTTCTCATCATACTGTTATCTCTAGTTTAATTTAGTATTATTGTTCTCATCAACATCAATCTTCCATAAAAAGAACTGGTATATACCATTATATTCGACTGTATATTTTTTCTTTGTTTTTTAAAATCTTAGTTATATATTTTTCGTACGATTTTATATATGATTCATATAATGTATATTATATTTAATATACCGTGTATATATATATATATATACACAATGCTAATTTATTAAAAAATTGAGCAATATATTTTCATATGACTTGATATATGATTCATTTATTTGTTTAGTAGGTTCAACCATTATATAAAAGTTAACAATTTATTTTCATACGATTTGATGTATGATTCATATAATGTATATTGTAATTAATATATTGTATATATATATATATATATATATATATATATATATATATATATCACTAATTTATAATTGAATATTCATATTGAACCTAAGAAGCACATCAATGAGAATTGTCAAAAATACATGTATACATTCAATATAATGATTGAACCTGATAAGCAAGTAAATGTGAAATTTCAAAACCCATGTAGTCATAAATTAACATAAAAAAAAGTTCAGACCATTGTCAATCTAACCTAATGGTCTTCAACATCCATATTCACCAATCCAAAAAATCCCAAAACAAAGTCTAAAGTCTTAAATATCAATCCATCACAAAACGAAGTCTAAAAAAGAAAATATAAAATAAACATAGTTTAGTTATCTTCAAAGTTGCAGTCATGGTTGAGAAAGCAGATTAAAACTCGGTGTATTGAAATCTTGTGTTGTTAGGATTTTTTCTGTCTTTGGCCGTTTCTTTTCTTCAGCAGACCCAAACTTCGATGTGAAGGGAGACTTCATTAGTTTCGATGGTATGATCTTCCTTCGTTCCCTCCTTAAAAAAGTCTGACTATCTGCAAACGGTCCAATACCTTTCAACTGCATTTGAAAAGTACAATATAAACATTCGTATATTTCATATATAATCATGTTTTTTCAATTATGAAAAAGCACATATACTTACAACATGCCAATATGCCCCATCAAACACATTTTCTTTTCTTTTCTTCAGAACCTTTTTTCCCTACATCACACATCATCATTAAATTAATCCATATTAAATCAAAAAAGAATGAAACAAACATTTTCAATTTCAACCTCGTACCTTACGAATATTCGAGATTGCAGCTTTTTCAATTTTTTCCACTTCCACTAAGAAGCTATAACTGACAATATCTTCATCTAGTTCTTCCATCGTGTCATCCTATATTACAAAAATTAGATATATCCAAAAATTACCAAGTATACAAAGGTTTATATTCAGCTCCAATATACGTACATTTTTGTAGTTTTCATCTCCTTCACCTTTAATGTTTCCATCTTTTTGCCCTCCTACATTATCTTCATTCCTATTTTCATTCTCACCCTCATTTCCAACATCTCCACCCATGTTGTCCCATTCGTTATTGATAGCGAGCATAGCTAGCTATTTTTCTCTGATTAATTAAGCTAGTCCTTTTCAATTATTTGCCCAAATTTATGCATTTTTATGTTTTATTTGTAGGAAGTATGTGCTTGAAGCTTAATTCAGCAATTGGAGTCAAATAGAGCTTCCAATCTTTTAAAAAAAAAAAAAAAAAAAAAAAAAAAAACATAGCGTCGCGACGCTACAACGAAATTTTGCTATTTAAGCATCTTTTCGGCTAGGTTTTTGGGGACTTTTGGAGCCGACATTAGAGCAGAAAGAGGACAGAATTGAGCTGAAGCAAAGGGGATTAGTTGGAAATTGTTGGGCTCCTAGAGTGAGTAAAAATATGATATGAAATACTCTAGAATTCCTGTGCAAGTATACACAGTCTGTAGCAAGTAATCTTATCAATCCAAGGTCTGAATGAGCTTCCACTTTATCTATTTTGCGTAACTTCCTAATGGTTTCGAAGATAATAAAAATGTTGGGTTTTATAAGAATTATGCTGAAGCAAAATAAATGACAAAACAACGAGTAAACAAATAGATAGACAGATTAAAGACAGGGGCTGGTTAGGTTTTAGTGATTGTTCTAAGATATGCTCTAGCAATATTATTGATCATGCATTTCTCACAGTATTATTAGCGGATTCCTCCCGGAACTCCGGATCTTTTGGGATATGTTTCAAACCCAATGAAGAGCGACCGATCGAGCACTAGGCAACTGGCTATCCCTAGCTCAGTCACTGGCGTTCACCAATACACAATGATCGTAATGTGGAGAATTGCCACACACTCTCTAAATCATCCCTGAAACTAGAGAGAGCTATCCATACCGGCTGGCCAGGCGGGCATAAAATAAGAATAAACACAACAATTAACCAAAATGCAATAGTCAATTTATTACTAGAGATGAAGCACAGTAATCACATTATTCCTAACCAACACCCTAAGCTACTTAGTTCATAATAAGCATAGGAATACGAATTACAATCTGAGTATGCATGTCCATCACTACAAGTTAAATAAGAAGGTAAACTCCCTAATCAGCTTGCGGTTGATGGTGTTCTTGATGATCTTCAATCTTTCTAACTATTCGGCTTCCAAGGGAAAAACATGGAATGACTTTGACTTTGACGGCTACTTCCTTTTATAGAAGGATGGGAGGCTTGAATTAGGTCAACTAGGACACGTGTAAGGCTCTCCTTGATCATTTATCACGAAAATAACTCAACAGAAGTCGGTTCATGAAGTTGGCTAACGAGCTGTGATGTGGCAGTTTTTGTTCCCAGTTTTGCTGCAGCATAGAATCTGCCCCCTCCTGTCGCTCAGCAGCATAATCTGCACAAAATAATTTCCAATGCTTCCATTCTTCCAAATGGGTTAAAACATGTAATATCTATCCAAAACCAACCCTAATAAGCATAGAGGACACACAAATCTCTATATAATTGAGGCCTAAATAGTACCTTTTGGGCAGTTATCATACCCCCAAACTTGAACTATTGCGCGTCCCGAGCAATACTAACCAACCTTCCTTCAAGAATTTTAAAAATATTAGACAAAGAATTAGCTTAATCAAATCAGACAGTCCAACACTACCTTTAACCTTTACCTGAGCACTCTGCAAAACCAAGCTCTGCTGCAGCAAAATGATTCCTCCGGCACAGACAAATAATCACCACTTTTCAACTTACTTCTAAGAACTCACCACAGCCTAGCTCTATTATCAGACATTTCAAAACATATTTTTAAAGGGGTTTATATCATTATTTATCAGACTTAAAGCAACCTTACAGTCATAAGCTCTTAAGCATGGGATGACCCACTTTATGGTGCAGTATACCCTTGCCTCAAGCTCATCACCAACTAGGCTCAATACTCATTATAAAGCTCAAAAATCCTTAGTTATTCCATCTCTTGCCCCTCAAAATGGTGACATTTTATGATGAAGCTCACCTAAGTTATGGGAGACAGAAAAATTGCTGGATCATCATTCATCCTTCAAAACTTTTGCTCCATCAATATTTTCAGCAAAAATCTTCAACAAATAATTTTTTCAGCAAATAATTTTTCTTATATTTCTCATTTCCTAGGTCATCTTTTGACGCGAAGACAAACTGTGGGTATCACAAATGTCCCCGGTTACTCAATAACCTAGCAAATTTTGAAGGAGAGGAATGCTCGAGCAAAATAATTGGAGTAGCTCAAAGTCCCCCAAACTTGAATTATTCATTGCCCTCAATGAATCATTAATTAAGCAATTATACCCCCAAACTTAAATTTTTCTATCTGAATTTTTAAACTAAACATGGGACTAGGATTAAGCTTAAAGTGGATCATATAAGTCAATTCTACCGTCAAAATCTTCTTGCCGCAGCAACAGTCCAGGCTAGAAGAAATGCTCAAGCAAAAGGTTTCTGGAGATCAGAATCCCTTGATCTAATTAAGCGTAATCAGTCCAAGCTTCAAAAATTCAGAAGAAAATTAGTTAAGTTAGATTTAGTCAGTACTCATAGAATAGAAACATTCAGAAATTTCATTAAAATCATAGAAAAAACATTACAAAGCAGAGATATATTTTTAACGCAGAAAAAATTAAAAAGAAACAAGACAATCAAACATTTTTAGCAAGATGGTGTCAGATATGCGCGAGCAAACAAAATGATAAGACAAAAATAATGCTCGATGAAGATCATTCCATCCATCAATCTTCCTGACCCTGGTCTTCATCATCATTCTCTTCTCGTTCAACAGGCGGGGGTGGTATCCAAAGATTAAACAAATCATCGGGAAACACTGGAAAGGCCGGATACGGTGTTGAGAAATTGGTTTGCAAGGCCCCCCTGAGCGCATCATCTCTCCTTTTAGCATAAGTCCAGTAGGTCTGAGCTTGCCTTTCAGCAAACTCTAACCTACTGGTCAACACAGCCAGTTGCTCTAGGATCTGATTAACGCCATACACAAGTCCACCTTGGCGAACCTCTTGCATATGCTGAAGTCGCGCCAGATTAGGTGTGTCAATGATTCCCTTATCAGTCATGATCATATCTTCTGGAACCGTGGGCACTCCTGCCCTGCTGCATAACATCGTAATCGTGTTCGGAAAGAACAGCTTCCCCACCTTCTTTTTCCAGCAATCAACAATCTCAGAAGAAATAATTTTTCCTACATCAATACTCATCGAGCGAAGAATTGCAAAGGCAAGTAATACCCTGTCCCGAGATACCGTGGAGTCGTGTGTTGTCGGCAGCAAGCGTAGCCTGATGAAACCCATCCAAGTGTTGGCTTCACTATTTAAATAAGCAGCTTGAAACGTATGCTTCCGCGTCTGCGACACCCTCCATTGAGCCCCCTCAATGCCTACCTCCCGGAAAGCCGCACTCAGTTGATCACTAGATGGTGCAACCACCATCTCATTAAAAACGGCATGCTGAAAATCTTGGAGATCGAACAGTTCATTAATGGCCTCAGGACTCCACTGTACAGGCACTCCTCGAACGATAACCTCAAAATCATTCTTAACGTCAAGATTGGCATAAAATTCTCGAACAATGTTGGCATTGATAGGTTCTGGTTTCGCACAAAATTGCCTCCATCCAATGTTCACTATTCCAGGCTCCAAGAACCTAGGCAAATCACTGCCAAATCCACGTTCGAACAAAAAGTCCCGTTTCAGTACCTCCTGGTATTTTGCTCGAGCAAGATCGTTGACGAAGCGAATGAATGGCGCCTTCGGCTCCTCAATTTCTCCTGATGCTTCGGCAATTCCTTTGCCCCTGCTTTCTCTCTGGACACGCAAACGCTCTTCCTCTTCCTTTCTTGCCTCTTCTTCTTTTTCCTTATTCTCAGCTTCCCTTCTTTCTTCCTCAGAGTCCGACGTCGGAGGTGATGGAGTGTTCCGAACAACCCTCACGCGACCCGTCTTCCTCTTGATGCGGCGGCGCTTGGGTGGTTCAGGCATAATAATTTCAACATGGGCCTTCTGCACCGGCTCCGGTGTTTTCTCTTTTTCAGGCACACCTGCGACTTGTCCTCCGACCTCTGTCTCATGTTCCTTCTCAACATTCCCTTCCTGAACCATAGCAGAAACTATCGGTTCTGTCTCAAGATCCTGCACAACCGCTGTCTCTTGGATGACTTCTTGTTCCGCAGCCCTCTGTTGCCTCCGTCTTCGCTTCGCCTCCTTCTCTTCTGGCGTCATTTTCTTCTTAGATTTTCCTTTTTGAACTTCCGGTGTGACGGGTATCTCTTCCTCCTCACTCTCCCTCTCTTTTCGCGCTCTTGTTTTAGCCATGGAAGGTATAATAGGGTTTTGCAAAGAAAAAAAGAATAACACACGCACAAGAATTTGATCAAGAAAACGAAGTGAACCAGAGATTGCGAATAAATAGGGCTGCAGCAAACAAGAATCCTAACCGAAAGGATTTGCCCTGCCATAACTAATATTACCGTTGCAATTAAAAATGCAAACCTGAAATTCAAAAATTACCAACGGTAAAATTGCGAATTCCAAACGGCCATGGTAAAAATTAATGCTCTGTCATCATTGAAGCCGTTGGATAATTACTATGCAACACGTGGCCTCATCAGATGATGCACTCACATTTACCTGCGAGAATTTAAAGCTAAGTCTAACGGTAACAATAATAAATTCCAACGGAAACCCTTCTATCTCGGAATAATTTACTCCAGCAATATCTTTGCCGCAACAATCTGCTGAACCTGAAGAATCTCAGATACGGAATTCGAATTTCAAAATAGACAAATCAAATCTTTTTAATTCAAATTAAACCGATCAAAGCAAACTTAACTTGTTATTCTCAAAAGAAGCCGAATGAATTAGAGAAAATCTCTATTAATTAAAACTGAAAATAAAATCTAGATAAAATAAAATCCAACTATCTAAAAGATAATTGCAGGATAATTTAAATAAATAACCCGAAAATCAAATCAAATCAAATCAAAAATAGATCAAATCTAACCTACCAAAAATAATAAAAATACTTAAAAGATAAAATCTAATAAATCACGCAAAATTAAATCTAACCTAACCGAAAAATAAAATCAAATTAACGAAAAATAAAATCAATTCAAATCCTGGGAGCTCAAAATTTTGCTCTGTGAAATGCTCCCGCAAAAGTCCTGCTCTCTCAATCATCAACCAATCGTAGGGAAGGATATTTCGACTGAACTTCCTCACCCCAATAATGCTTCACACGCTGTCCATTCACCTTGAACACTCTCCCATCTTTTTCATCCTGCAAATTAATTGCTCCATTGGGAAAAACCTCAATCACAAGAAACGGTCCTGACCATTTAGATTTTAATTTTCCAAGAAATAATTTTAATCTAGAATTATAAAGCAAAACTTTCTGACCCTTGACAAATTCTTTAGATTTTATTTTTTTGTCATGCCACAGCTTAGTCTTTTCCTTATACATCTTCGCATTCTCATAAGAGAATTGGCGAAATTCTTCTAACTCATTAAGCTGCAGCATTCTTATTGCTCCTGCACGACTCAGATCAAAATTTAACTTTTTCAAAGCCCAAAATGTTTTGTGCTCAAGCTCTAATGGTAAATGACAAGCTTTCCCGTATACTAACCTATAGGGAGACATACCTAGAGGAGTCTTATAAGCTGTCCTATAAGCCCAAAGAGCCTCATCCAACCTAAAGGACCAATCCTTTCTAGATGGATGAACCACTTTCTCTAAAATAGCTTTTATTTCCCTATTACTAATTTCAGCTTGACCATTTGCTTGTGGGTGATAAGGGGTAGCTATCATATGCTTAATCCCATACTTAGCTAAAAGCTTAGTTAAGATATTATTAACAAAATGTGTACCCTCATCACTCACTAGAGCCCTAGGTGTCCCAAACCGCGCAAAGATGTGCGATTGAAGAAACCTTGCTACTGTCTTGGCATCACTCTGATGGCATGCGATGGCCTCCACCCACTTGGACACATAATCAACTGCCAATAAGATAAAAACATTGCCATTAGAAGGGGGAAATGGCCCCATAAAGTCAATACCCCATACATCAAATAATTCAACTTCTAAAATGTAAGTAAGAGGCATTTCATCTCTAGGCCCCAAATTTCCTCTCCTTTGACAAGCATCACATTGCTTGTAGAACCAATGGGCATCCTTGAATAACGTAGGCCAAAAAAATCCGCAATGCAAAATCCTCATAGTCGTCCTCTGACCGCTGAAATGACCTCCATACGGCGAAGAGTGACATTGCTCCAGGATTTCCTTTGCTTCAGTACCTGAAACACACCTACGAATAATACCGTCAGAGCATTGCTTATACAAAAACGGCTCATCCCAAAAGAAAAATTTCGCATCATGCTTAAACTTTTTCTTCTGCCTCCAATCCATATCAATAGGGGTGACTTCCTTTACTAAAAAGTTGGCAATATCAGCATACCAAGGGACATCCCTGACTACCTTTACCTGAACAGCAAAAAGCTGCTCATCTGGAAAAGAATCGGAAATGGCAGATTGCTCCAGCAAAGATGATGATGGATCAAGACGAGATAAATGATCTGCAACAACATTCTCCGATCCCTTCTTATCCTTTATCTCCAAGTCAAATTCCTGCAGTAATAAAATCCAACGAATTAGTCTAGGCTTTGCATCTTTCTTAAACATTAAATACCTTATTGCTGCATGATCCGTGAACACCGTGACTTTGGATCCAACCAAATATGGCCGGAATTTCTCAAAAGCAAACACAACAGCTAACAACTCCTTTTCAGTAGTTGTATAGTTGACTTGTGCCTCATTTAAAACCTTGCTTGCATATTATATAGGATGAATAAATTTGCCCTGCTTTTGCCCCAGCATTGCACCTACTGCAGCATCACTCGCATCACACATTACCTCAAATGGCAAATTCCAATTAGGTGCGCAGAGAATGGGTGCTGAGATTAAAGCAGCCTTCAATGTTTCAAAAGCCTTCCTACAATCTGCATTAAAGTCAAAAACATGATAAGTGCACAATAAGTTACAAAGAGGTTTACTGATTTTGGAAAAATCCTTTATGAACCTCCTATAAAATCCAACATGTCCTAAAAAACTCCGAATTCCCTTCACTGAATTCGGTGGCTCTAGCCTTTCAATAACCTCAACTTTTGCTCTATCAACTTCTAGACCATCCTTAGAAATCCTATGACCTAACACTATGCCCTCCTTCACCATGAAGTGGCACTTCTCCCAATTAAGAACTAGATGGGTATCCTCACATCTTTTTAACACCTTTCCTAAATTATCTAAACAACTCTGAAAAGACCCTCCAAACACTGAAAAATCGTCCATAAAGACTTCAACAGTGGATTCAATCATATCAGAAAAAATTGCTAACATACACCGCTGAAATGTTGCTGGAGCATTGCAGAGGCCAAAGGGCATTCTCCTAAAAGCGAATGTCCCATAAGGGCAGGTGAAAGTTGTTTTTTCCTAATCTTCAGGAGCAATAGTAATCTGGTTATACCCATAATAACCATCCAAGAAACAGTAATACGCCTGACCAGCCAATCGATCCAACATCTGGTCGATAAATGGTAGAGGGAAATGATCCTTTCGGGTGGCTTTATTAAGCCTTCTGTAATTCATACAAACCCTCCAGCCAGTTACTGTCCTTGTGGGGATCAACTCATTATCTTTATTGCTCACCATAGTGACACCTCCTTTCTTAGGAACACATTGGACAGGGCTTACCCAATTGCTATCGGCAATTGGATAGATGATCTCAGCATCCAACCATTTAATTACCTCCTTTTTAACAACCTCTTTCATTGCAGGGTTAAGCCTTCTTTGTTGCTCAATACTCCTAAAGGATCCCTCCTCTAGAGTGATTTTGTGCATACAAAAAGATGGGCTAATTCCCTGTATATCAGCCAATGTCCAACCTATAGCTTTGCGGTATTGCTGCAGCAATTTTATTAAGGCCTCCTCATGCTCCGGCATTAAATCTGATGCAACAATAATGGGCAACGTCTCACTTTCCCCAAGATACACATACTTTAGATGATCCGGTAAAGGTTTCAAATCTAAAGTGGGTGCCTCAATTAGGGATGACTTAATTGGGGGAGCCTTTCTTTGATCTAAATCTAAAGACTCAAAAACATCCTCACACCTAAACAATTCTTTTTCATTTTTTCTATCTAAAGAACAAAATTCAAAATTTTCTACACTAACCTCTCCATGCTTTTCTGAATGCTTATCAGCCGAATCCTGTATTGCTGTCTCAATAACTGTGCTCTCCAGAATCCTAATGAAGAAGCAATCCTCCATCTCGTCTGGATATTTCATGGCTTTAAACACATTAAATTTCACTTCCTCATTACAGACTCTCATTGTTAATTCTCCTTTTTGAACATCTATTAATGCCCTACCAGTAGCCAAAAATGGACGACCTAGAATAATTGGGACGTCTTTATCAGCCTCATAGTCTAAAATAATAAAATCAACAGGAAATATGAATTTATCAACTTTTACTAAGACATCCTCAATTTTACCCTCTGGATATGTGATAGACCTATCAGCTAATTGGAGTGTAACTGTGGTAGGTCTAGCTTCACCAATACCTAACTTCCGATAGACCGAAAGAGGCATAAGGTTAATGCTTGCACCCAAATCACATAGTGCTCTACCTAACTCCTTTCCACCTATAGACACAGGTATAGTAAATGACCCTGGATCCTTAGCCTTGGGGGGTAGACCATTCTTAAGAATAGCACTACACTCCTCAGTAAGAGATACAGTTTCAAACTCACCTAACCTTTTCTTTTTAGTCAAAATATCCTTAAGAAATTTAGCATAATTAGGCATTTGCTCTATAGCTTCTACTAAAGGGATATTTATATGCAACTGCTTAAGAATTTCTAAAAAACTATTTAAATTGACCATCCTGATTCTTAGGCTTTTGCCTTTGTGGAAAAGGTAGAGGTGGTACATAAGGTGGGGGCGGCACATATGGTGGTTCTACATCTGGCACAGAACCAGATGCTCCAGCATTTTCCTTGCTGCCTCCAACACCCTGACCAGACTCCAACTCTTTTTCAACAACAACAATATTATCACTATTACTATTTAAATCCTGGGTCTTTCTAGACTCTTCTAATGGCTTACCACTCCTAAGAGTTACTGCCTTTACCTGCTCCTTACCTTCCCTTCGAGGGTGTTCAGTATCCGAAGGAAGTTTCCCTTGAGGCCTCGCCTTGAGCTCATTAGCTAGCTGACCCACTTGCAATTCCAGGGCCCTCATCGAAGCTTGATTACTTTGAATTGCGGCGTCTGTGCGAGCCATAAATTCTTTCATCATTGCCTCGAGAGAATTTCCCGAATTTTGCTGGGGCAAAGCCGGCTTATTTTGCTGGGGCATTACCTGCGCTTTAGCAAATCCCGGCTGGTTCATCTTCTGTTGCGCTTGTACGTTATTTCCTTGACCTCCCCATGAAAAGTTGGGGTGGTTGCGCCAACCTGGATTATAGAAGTTAGAATAAGGGTTGTTCCTCTGATTACCTACAAAAAACACCGACGCTGCATTGTTGGGGCAAAACTCGTAGTTGTGGTCTTCACCGCAATAGACACATGCTTCGTCCGTGACTTGGTTCACCACTGCTGCAGGCTCCATAGCTGGTGGCTGCTGCTGACTAATCATTGTCACATTCTTAAGAGCATTAGCAATCATAGCAAGATCAGCCCTAATGGTGGACACACCATCAACCTCTAATACACTCTTAACTTTTTTATTTGTGCCTCTAACATCCGACCACTGACAACTATTAATAGATATTCTTTCTAAAATTTCATAGGCTTCATCAAAAGTTTTTGCCAAAAGGGCCCCTCCAGCCGAAGCATCGACCATACCTTGGGTTACTCCATTTAGACCATTGTAAAATGTTTCCATTTGAATACAATGAGGTAACCCATGATGGGGACACTTTCGTAAAAGCTCCTTAAACCTCTCCCAAGCCTCGCTAAAAGTCTCATCCTCAAGTTGCCTAAACCCTACTATTTCACTCCTTAATTTAGCATTTCTATTAGGTGGGAAATATTTACTCAAAAATTTTTAAGCTAACTCATCCCACGTCCTAATTGATCCTGGAGCAAAAGAGTTTAACCATGACTTTGCTCCATCTCTAAGAGAATACGGGAACAAAGATAATCTAAGAGCATCTCTAGGCACTCCTTGAATTACAAAAGAATCACTAACTCCTAGAAAAGACTTAAGATGTAAATGAGGGTCTTCAGATGACAAACCATGGAATTACCCCACGGTTTGCAACATCTGAAACATTACCGGTTTCATTTCAAAATTCGTCGCTTGGATTTGGGGACGTGCAATCCCTAGATTCAACTCATTAAACATCGGGACAGCATACGCTCGAATGGCTCTGGTCCTATCGTTCGCTATCAAGATAGGATTTTCAGCCTGATTATTTCGCTGCTCATTTTGCTCAAACAGTGGGTTTTGCTGCAGCAACGGATTCTATTGGGGGTTTGCTGCTGCTGGACCTTCAGGAACCTGCGGAAGTTGCGGGGCGTTCTCCATTTGGTTTCTGCGCTGCTCCCTTCTTCTGTTCCTAAACGTCCTTTCAATTTCTGGATCAAGCTCAAACCGTACCCCAGGCGGATCGCTCATGCACCAAAATCACACCTGCAAAAACAAAAGAAACAATAAAAAAGTTCTAGCACCAAACCACTAAAACACATACACAAAACAGATCAGATAAAAACTTATTCAAGTCCCCGGCAACGGCGCCAAAAACTTGTTGGGCTCCTAGAGTGAGTAAAAATATGATATGAAATACTCTAGGATTCCTGTGCAAGTATACACAGTCTGCAGCAAGTAATATTATCAATCCAAGGTCTGAATGAGCTTCCACTTTATCTATTTTGCGTAACTTCCTAATGGTTTCGAAGATAATAAAAATGTTGAGTTTTATAAGAATTATGCTGAAGCAAAATAAATGACAGAACAACGAGTAAACAAATAGATAGACAGATTAAAGACAGGCGCTGGTTAGGTTTTAGTGATTGTTCTAAGATATGCTCTAGCAATATTATTGATCATGCATTTCTCGCAGTATAATTAGCGGATTCCTCCTGGAACTCCGGATCTTTTGGGATATGTTTCAAACCCAATGAAGAGCGACCGATCGAGCACTAGGCAACTGGCTATCCCTAGCTCAGTCACTGGCGTTCACCAATACACAATGATCGTAATGTGGAGAATTTCCACACACTCTCTAAATCATCCCTGAAACTAGAGAGAGCTATCCATACTGGCTAGCCAGGCGGGCATAAAATAAGAATAAACACAACAATTAACCAAAATGCAATAGTCAATTTATTACTAGAGATGAAGCACAGTAATCACATTATTCCTAACCAACACCCTAAGCTACTTAGTTCATAATAAGCATAGGAATACGAATTACAATCTGAGTATGCATGTCCATCACTACAAGTTAAATAAGAAGGTAAACTCCCTAATCAGCTTGCGGTTGATGGCGTTCTTGATGATCTTCAATCTCCCTAACTATTCGGCTTCCAAGGGAAAAACATGGAATGACTTTGACTTTGACGGCTACTTCCTTTTATAGAAGGATGGGAGGCTTGAATTAGGTCAACTAGGACACGTGTAAGGCTCTCCTTGATCCTTTATCACGAAAATAACTCAACAGAAGCCGGTTCATGAATTTGGCTAACGAGCTGTGATGTGGCAGTTTTTGTTCACAGTTTTGCTGCAACATAGAATCTGCCCCCTCCAGTCGCTCAGCAGCATAATCTGCACAAAATAATTTCCAATGCTTCCATTCTTCCAAATGGGTTAAAACATGTAATATCTATCCAAAACCAACCCTAATAAGCATAGAGGACACACAAATCTCTATATAATTGAGGCCTAAATAACTACCTTTTGGGCAGTTATCAGAAATCAACCCATTGTTCGTGGGGATCGTGATGGGGACGTTCGGTTGATAGCGAGCATAGCTAGCTATCTTTACTTATTTAATTGAGCTAGTCTTTTATGATGTTTGGGCCATTTTATTGTGCTTTATTGTTTATTTTGTAGGAAATGGTTTATTGGAGCTATAATGCCATATTAGAGTTAATCGGGTGCTCGGGGCGTGAAAAGATGCATAGGAATGAAAAGAGTAAAAGAGGAAAAAAGTCAAATCTCGGTCAACAGCAGGCTAGCGTCGAGACGCTAGCTCTTGAGCGTCTCGACGCTCACATTCCATATCAGATTAGGCGCGTAAAGCTCACAGCGTCGAGACGCTATGATAGGAAGCGTCCCGACGCTACCGTTTTTCCTTATTCAGAATGCGTGTATAAGAGGCAGCGTCTCGACGCTAAGACGAAAAATCAGAATAAGAGCTTATTTTCGGCTAGGTTTTTGGGAGTTCAATTTGGGGACCTTGGATAGCCGTAAAGTGGACAGAATAGAGGACTTGGAGGCTGAAAACAAAGGGAGAGACTTGGAAATCAACCCATTGTTCGTGGGGATCGTGACGGGGACGTCGGGACTCGGCCTAGATTGAGTTTTCTTTTCCCTTTTCTTCCTTTAGTTAGATTTATGGCTTTCACATGTTTAGTTGAGCTTGTATTTACATTCATGAGTAGCTAAACTTGTAGCTTAGGGATTGATGTAGTTGATTAAGTTTATGGATTGATTTATGGTTTAATTTGTGCAATGTTATTGTGTTTGAAATCTTGATTTAATGCTTTCAATTAATTGGCCATTAGTTGGATGATTTAAGTTTCGAATCTAGCTCGGGAGAGGGGATTTGATATAGACTTGCTCAAGATTGCATGAATAAAGTTTACTTTCTAATTCATGACGGTTTTAGATTAACTTTAGAATTTGTTGAAAGATCTCATTGCCTTGCATGTTAATAACTTAGATAGGGATATCAAGTTGGTTAATTTTCATGAGAATCAATTATACTCGGGAGAGGTAATTGTGATTAAAGGGTCTTTAGCTCATAATTTCATTGTGCATAATAACTTATTCTTTAAATTCAATCCAAAACGAAATCGGCGAAATCAATTCCCTAAGTAGTTTTCCCAATTGAAATTCCATACTTTTTACTTGCTTTGAGTTAGTTTTCATATCACCTATTCATCACTTTTTGATCCCTAAATAAAATTGGGCAAGATAATTCACAATACTCGATTTGCTTAAAAATCCAATCCAGAGGACGACATTCGAATTTACTATTCACTATATTATTACTTGACCCGTGCGCTTGCAGTAGGAAAAGTCCACATCATCGGTCTCGGCCTACAACGAGTCTATTTATCTTTTTCCTTACTTTAGACACTTTTTATGGCTTATTTAGACTTAGTCTATATTGTAACGAGGATTATGTGTAGCTAAGTTTAATTCTTAGGGATTGATGTAGCCGTTGGGCAAGTTTTGGATTTATTTACGGTATTTATGCTATTGATGTCATTTATGCATATGTTGTATGTTTAATGCTTTCGATTTACTGGCCATAAATTGATTGATGTTTATATTTGAATCTAACTCGGGAGAGAGGATTTAAATTAGTAATCAATATGCATAACTAGAATTTAGCTAAAAATCGGGAGATTAAGGTTAATTCTAGAAATTGTCATAAAGGTTAGCCTTATTGTCTTGTATGTTTATTGGATTTAGATAGGGATATCGGGTTCAATTGCATATGGGAGAATCATGTATGCTCGGGAGAGATATGTGTGATTTTAATTGCCAAGATTTATGAATCATAGCATGTGTTAATCCGTTTATTAATCCATAACTCCAATTGGTGAAATCAATTCCCTAAGACCAATTATTCCCATTTGATTGTCACTTTTTACTTTAGTTTTGTGTTGATTAATTCATATTCTCATTCTATTTGATTCCCTAAATAAAATTGGCCAAGAGTATTTTCGATAATTAAAACTTGGCTATACACCAATCCAGAGGACGACATTCGATTGCATAATCACTATATTATTACTTGACCCGTACACTTGCGGTTAGCAATTTGCACATCAAGTTTTTGGCGTCGTTGCCGGGGATTGGTATATTTAGTCAATTTTAATATCGTAGAAAAATTGTCCGGTCTTAGTTTAGGGTGTATTTTATTTTTTTGTTATTTTTGTTATTTTTGTTTTTAGGTAGATTGCATTTTTCCTTTATTGTTTTTCTTTTCCATTCTTAAATTTTTCCTTATTTAGATTTTCCCATTTTTGTTTGATTTTTCCATTGTTAGATTTTTAGTTTTTCCTTTTTATATTAGTTTTTCCTTATTTGTTAGTGTCCTTATTGGTTTTTGTTTTATCTATTTTTGCATTCCATATTAGTCAATTTTTTTTCCTTTTGTAGATTATATTTTTCCTTATTTAGATTTAGTTATTTTCCTTTTCTTGTTTCTTTCCTAATTTATTTTATTTCCTTTTCTTTGCCTTTTTAGGTTAGTGTAGTCGGTGTATGCGAAAGGTTTGGGAATTGGCCTTAGTTCCCTTGGATCCAGAAATAGAAAGAACATTCAATAGACTTCGAAGGGAAAATCAAGAAAACATCCAAATGGCCAATCCTAATCCTGAAGAACCTAAGCCCATCAGGGACTATTTTCAGCCGATCTTTCACGAGCAACAGTCGGGGATTGTCTATGCCCCAATTAATGCTAACAATTTTGAGCTGAAAACAGGTCTCATTCAGATGGCTCGAGATTGCGCTTACAGAGGATCACCCATGGAGGATCCAAATTCTCATCTGAAATCCTTCCTAGACATCTGTGGGACGGTAAAATTAAATGGTGTTTCTGAAGATGCCATTCGCTTACGTTTATTTCCTTTTCCGTTGCAGGACAAAGCGAGGGACTGGTTACAATCTATTCCACCTGGGAGCATTACCACTTGGGATGCTTTGGTCCAGGCATTCTTAAAGAAGTTCTTTCCTCCTGCCAAGACGGTCAAGCTGAGGACCGAAATTGGGACATTCCAGCAACAATTCGATGAGCAGCTGTTCGAGGCTTGGGAGAGATTTAAAGAGCTGCTAAGGAAGTGCCCTCAGCACGGATACCCTGACTGGCTACAGGTTCAATTATTTTACAATGGATTAACTCCTAGCACGAAAACTATTGTTGATGCAGCTGCAGGTGGGACTCTGTTGTCCAAGACCGTTGAGAGTGCTAGGACTTTGTTAGAGGATATGGCCACCAACAGCTATCAGTGGCCATCTGAGCGGTCGGGACCCAAAAAGATTGTTGCTGGAGTGTTCGAGGTTGACAACGTAAGTGCACTTCAGGCTCAGATGTCTTCCTTGGCTAATGCATTTTTAAAGTTTTCAGGTTCAGGGAATGCTCAATCAATTGAGTCTGCAGCTGCCCTTGCATCCCAGACTCAGGGGGAAAATCTCGAGCAGGTTCAGTATGTTTCGAATTTTAATTCTAGGGGGTACAATAATAATTCCACACCTACACATTATCACCCTAGCATTAGAAATCATGAGAATTTTTCCTATGCTAATAATAAGAATGTTTTGAATCCTCCTGGCTTCACTCCTCAAAGTCAAGAAAATAAGAAATCTTTAGAAGACCTTGTTGGAGCTTTTATTGCAGAATCAAGTAACAGGTCAAATAAGCTTGAGGAGGCCGTGATTGCAATAAACACTACTGTCAATGGTCATTCTGCAGCAATCAAGAATATAGAGACTCAGCTGGGACAACTGGTAAGTGTTGTCAACTCTATGAATAAAGGTAAAGCCCCAGTTGAACAGGAGAAATCTTCTTTGGAGTACTTGATAACTGTCCAAAAGGTAGTTATTTAGGCCTTAATTCTATAGGGATTTGTGTGTCTTTTGTGCTTAATAGGGTTGCTTTTAGATGAATATTATATGTTTTAATCCATTTGGAAGAATGGAGGCTTTGAAAGTGATTTTGTGCAGAAAATATTGCTGAGCGACTGGAGGGAGCAAATTCTGTGCTGCAGCAAAACTGGGAGCAAAACTGCCACGTCACAGCTCGTTAGCCAAGTTGACAAACCGACTTATGTTGAGTTATTTTCGAGATAAAGGAGCAAGGAGAGCCTGCCATGTGTCCAATTTAACCTAATTCTCATCTTATAAAAGGAGGAGCCGTTAAAGATAAATTCATTCACGATTTGGAGACGGAATCAATCGGTCGGAGGCCGAATTGACGGCGGAATGAAGATCTAAGAAGACCATTTGCGATTCACTCAAGGAGACGAAGTTCTTCCATGTTCTTGGTGGTTTGGAGCAGCCGTTTCATCCCCATTTGCTGAAAAGGATTAGTATTTCTTGTTTATTTCGTAATGTGGATGTGCTTATCGAGATTGTAACGTATTTTATGTTTTCAATCATGAACTAATTACTTTGAAGGCATAGGTTAAGAATTATGTGATTGTTACATTTATAAATCTGGAAATTCTATTTGATCATGATCATCTTGATTTATTGTTGATCTTTAATTTCATTATGTGCCTGCCTAGCTAGCCGGTATGTATAGCTTCTCCTAGTTTCAGGGATGATTTAGGAGTTGTGTGGCAATAATTCACACTAGATCATTGTGTATTGGTGAACGCCAGTGACTGAGTTAGGGATAGCCAGTTGCCTAGTGCTTGATCAGTAGAGCTTCATTGGTTTTGAAACATATTCCAAAAAATCCGGAGTTCCGGGAGGATCCCGCTGATAATACTGCAGGAGATTGACGGATCAAAAGAATTTCTGGAGCATCTTTATAGCAGTTACAGAAGTCTTAACCTGTGTCTGTTTCCATTCTGTTTTCTCTAGTCGTAATCACTTACTTCCTTCGTATTTCTTTTGCTTCAGCATTTTAAAACCCAAATCAATTTAACCAACCTTTTGAAATCACTAAAAAGGCAAATTAAATCAATAGAGGTAGGCATTTCAAGACCCTGTGGATACGATAAATACTTATCACTTGCTGCTAGATTGTGTATACTTGCACGGTATTCTGGAGTTAATTTACCTCATATTTTTAACCACTTCAGAATTGCAACAGTACTGCAAGGCCGTATCTGTGCATTATGAGGAGGAAACTAAATTAGCTGAAGAGGAGAAAACAACTGAACCAGAGGAACTCACAGGAGGAGTTGAAGAAGGCACCACCTCAAACGAAGCTAAAAAACTTAATCCTGAGCCTTCTATCCCTTCTCCTACTGTTTTAGTTCCTAAATCAAAGAAAAAGAAAAATTCTAAGGTTAAGTTTGACAAATTTTTAGATGCTTTTATGGGTTTGCATGTTAATATTCATTTTTCAGATGCCTTGGAGCAGATGCCTCACTACAGAAAATTTATGAAGGAATGACTCAACAAAAAGAAAAAGGAAAAGCAGTTGGAGACTGTATATCTTGCATCGACGTGCAGTGCTCGTGTCCAACAGGGAGTACCAGAGAAATTGTCTGACCTAGGGAGTTTTACTATTCTTTGTAATTTTGGTACTTATTCTTGTAGAGCACTATGTGATCTAGGGGCTAGCATAAATATTATTTCATTATCTCTGTGCAAAAAGCTTAATATAGGAGAAATAAAATCTACCTCTGTTAGACTTCAATTGGCTGACCAGTCTCTGGTTAGTCCATATGGGATTGTTGAGAATATTCTGATTAAAGTAGGTAGATTTTTCCTTCCTGTTGATTTCTTTGTGCTAAATATTAAAGAGAATCCTGCTATGCCTATCATATTAGGGAGACCTTTCCTTGCTACAGGGAGGGTTATAATTGATATTGAACGTAGGGAGTTAATCATAAGAGTCCAACAGGAGAATGAAGTTTTAAAAGCTTTTGAGGACCCCAAGAACACATCAGACACAATGATGGTGGGCTACAGGAGAGGTGCTAGGAAGAGCACCAGTGATGGAAAATCTGACAGGAGACCACCATGATGCATAGTTGGTCAACACGTCGAGCTAATGACGTTAAACAAGCGCTTATGGGAGGCAACCCAAGTGAGTTAGTTATTTCTTTATTTTGAGTTTTATTTATTTTCTGTGTCTGTTTTGTAGGTCTTGTTTTCTTTCTCTCCTTTGCTTTCAAGCTGTCAAGAGTCCAAGCATTCAGTCAAGAAGTCATCATCATTCCAGGGCAGTATTGTTCACTCCTTTCATTCGTTTATTGTTCTCATGCTTGTTTATGCTTTATTTTCGTTATACATTGAGGACAATGCATATTTTAAGTTTGGGGGTGGATTAGCATGTTTGTGGAGCCCTTGAGCATCTGAGTTCGGGCTATAGTTTTGAGCTTTCTTTGAATTATGCATATGGTTATTTTCTCGATGCTACTTTTGCATGATTATGATGTCCTAGGATATGCTTTCTTTTCAATTTTCAAGCTTGTGATGAGTTGTAAGCATAAGTGCCCAAAAAGGGAGACTTTTTAAAATTTTTCTAGGAGATGGCTTGCATGAGTAGAGTATTTGTCTTAGCTAGATTTGGATTTGAATGCTTAGGAGCAAATTATTGGGTTCATATGCTTGTTGTCACCTCGATAGGTGTAGGGCAAAGCTAAAGAGTTAATTTTTTGCAAATTAGCATGTTGCAATTTATGCTCATAAAGAAAAATCATTCTTGTTGTTACTGTTGAAATAAGATAATAATACCATGGCTTGTGCACAATATGCAATGGTTAATAAAGATTAAGGCAAAAAGAGCTACCCCTGTTGTGATCAGTTAGGCCAACCAGAGAAAACTCAGGTTAAGGGTCCCTGCAATGGGTGTGTGAAAGCTAGTGCCACATATACATGCTTAATTTAATTGTTAATTATAAGCACCTAAGTATGGAGATAAACAAACTAATTTGTTCCATTAACTCATTAGTGAAATCTTAGTGCCAGTGTAGAGGGAAGATGAGTTGAGAGTTTAATAATCCAATCCTGTGCTAGTAGAGTCTGATCTTGTTGAGTTAGATCTCGCTTGTGCAAGTTAATTTTGGAAAAAAATTAATTTGTCTCCCTCATTGGTCCTTATGTGCATGTCTCTTGCTTGCTTGACTATTGACCTTTGAGCCTTGAGGATTGAGTTATGATTATTGCATCCATTCTTCTACTGTATGCTTGATTTTTAGTTTGCTCGAGGATTAGCAAAAGCTTAAGTTTGGGGGTATTTGATAGCGAGCATAGCTAGCTATTTTTCTCTGATTAATTAAGCTAGTCTTTTTCAATTATTTGCCCAAATTTATGCATTTTTATGTTTTATTTGTAGGAAGTATGTGCTTGAAGCTTAATTCAGCAATTGGAGTCAAATGGAGCTTCCAATCTAAAAAAAAAAAAAAAAAAAAAAAAAAAAAAAAAAAAAAATAGCGTCTCGACGCTACAACGAAATTTTGCTATTTAAGCATCTTTTCGGCTAGGTTTTTGGGGACTTCGAATTGGGGACTTTTGGAGCCGACATTAGAGCAGAAAGAGGACAGAATTGAGCTGAAGCAAAGGGGATTAGTTGGAAATCAACCCATTGTTCGTGGGGATCGTGACGGGGACGTTCGGTCTCGGCCTACAACGAGTCTATTTCTCTTTTCCCTTACTTTAGACACTTTTTATGGCTTATTTAGACTTAGTTTATATTGTAACGAGGATTATGTGTAGCTAAGTTTAATTCTTAGGGATTGATGTAGTCGTTGGGCAAGTTTTGGATTGATTTACGGTATTTATGCTATTGATGTCATTTATGCATATGTTGTATGTTTAATGCTTTCGATTTACTGGCCATAAATTGATTGATGTTTATATTTGAATCTAACTCGGGAGAGAGGATTTAAATTAGTAATCAATATGCATAACTAGAATTTAGCTAAAAATCAGGAGATTAAGGTTAATTCTAGAAATTGTCATAAAGGTTAGCCTTATTGCCTTGTATGTTTATTGGATTTAGATAGGGATATCGGGTTCAATTGCATATGGGAGAATCATGTATGCTCGGGAGAGATATGTGTGATTTTAGTTGCCAAGATTTATGAATCATAGCATGTGTTAATCCGTTTATTAATCCATAACTCCAATTGGTGAAATCAATTCCCTAAGACCAATTATTCCCATTTGATTGTCACTTTTTACTTCAAAAACTTGATGTGCAAATTGCTAACCGCAAGTGTACGGGTCAAGTAATCATTCTCATTATTGTCAGCATAATGTCCCCCCGATTGCTTGGTGGCCAACATTTTCTTCATTTCAGCAATCTCTCGAAAAAAGCATGGACATCTTCATATTCAATTCCTCCAAGCTTGTAAGAATCATGTCCTTAAAGTCTTCCAAGTTTCTGGGCTCATCCGTGTCAATTTCTTTTGAGCGCGACGTCAATGCATGCGCACGTCTTGGCTCTTGTATTTGCTGAATTGATGACGTTCTTTTATCGACAACATTCTCATCAAGTATCTCATATATTTGAAATTGAAAATAATAAATCATGCATTTTATAATAAATATGAGTATATTTGATATATACTTTAAGTGTACTATATAATAGGGAAAAATACACTTTTAGTCCCTGAGGTTTGAGTTAGGTTTCATTTTGGTCCCTGTGTTTTCAAATTCAACAATTTAGTCCCTCAAGTTTGGTTTTAGTTTCATTTTAGTCCCTCCATCCATTTTTCCGTTAAAAACTAACGGTTTGATGACGTGACTTTTTATTAAAAAAAAATTATTTTTTAGTTTTTTAAAATATAAATATATTTAAAAAAACAAAAATATTATTATTTTATTGTTTTTTCTTTTCTTTCTTATTTTATTATTATTTCATCTCCTTCCCTTCTTCTTCCTCCCCCAACCCTAACCTTAAGTCCTTGCCGCCAGCCGCTTGTCGTCGCCGGCGACGGTCCTTTTTCTTCTTCTTCTTCTTCTTCTTCTTCTTCTTCTTATTCTTCTTTGTCCTCAATAGCATTACCCTTCTTCCTTCTTTTCATTTTCTGGCCTTCTTCTTCCTTTTAATTTTCTAACCTTCTTCTTCGATCCTTTTCTCTTCACTAATTTTGGTCAAGATCGAGTGTCGTCTGTCCAGATTGAACGATGTCTTCAATCGCACCACACAAATCGAACGCCAATGCCAATGCCCAGTTCGATATCGTTCCAGATCGAACGCTCAGACATGTACACTTCGTCGTTGCTGCTGTGGGATAGGAAGAAGAAGAAACCCACGTCGCCGCTCACGTCATTCGGTTCACTGCTGGTCGCCGTGGAGCCTGCTCACGCCGTCGCTGCTAGTCCGTTCGATTCGCCGATGGTCTGTTCGTCATGGTGTAGATCTGGGTTCCAGATCTTGAACGAAGGGAAATCCCCTTCGTTCCAGCCTCTTTTTTTTACAGTGAAAGAAGGGGAAGGACGAAGAATAAGAAAAAAAGGAGAGGGAAGAAGAAAATAGGAGAAAAACAAAGGAAAAAATGGCATGGCGACGGCTGTCCGACGGTGGTGACGGCGACGGCGGTTCGACAACGGCGGTACTGGTGAAGGAGAAGGTGAAAGGTGAAAAAGAAGAAGGAAAGAAGGAAAAAAGAAGAGAAAAAATCGTCGGCCGCCGGTCGCCGGCAAGCGGTTGTCTCCGGCAGTCGGTGGTGGTCGGCGACAATGGGAGATTTAGTGGGGTGGTGGTGATGGTGGAGAAGGAGAGGAGGAGGAAGAAGGAGAGAGGGAAAGAAATAAAAATGTTATAAAATAATAATATTTGTATTATTTTAATATATTTATATTTAAAAAAATGGAAAATAATTTTTTAAAATAAAAAAATATTGCCACGTCAGCAAACTGTTAGTTTTTAACAGAAAAATGGATGGAGGGACTAAAATGAAACTAAAACCAAACCTCAATGACTAAATTGTTGAGTTTGAAAACTCAAGGACCAAAATGAAACCCAACTCAAACCTCAAGGACTAAAAGTGTATTTTTCCCTAAATAATATAACTTACATTTTTGTGTTCAAAGACCTTCATGGCCAAGTCTTTCCATTCTGGTATGTCCGCCACCCAGTTGTTCATCTTCGACATCCCATTTGAAATTTTTTGTGCACAAACTATTGTTGGTCCAGAAAGCATAGATATGCATTCATACGCACACACAAGTAATGCATGTGGGAATCCAGCAATCCCAACCACCAATGCATCAGGATTCTTTATAGCATTCTTTTATTGAGTTTATGGTGGTGGTATATGTTATCCTACCCCAGAGTACTTTTCAAATTGTTCTTCATCATCAAGCAGTGTGATATGATCTAGTTCTACCCCCGTGCTTACTTGTATTCCCAACAAGAAATTTAATAAGAAATATAACTTGGACAACCTCATTTTGTCCTTCTTTTTCACTCCATCCATTTTCATGAAAAGATCAGAAACAATCGATCTCTTTATCGGTTTTTCAGCATTGAAATACTTTTTAAGAAATCTACCTGGCAGTTTTTCATATCCATTTCCGAGAAATCACCACAGTTCAGTCCTGTTATTTTTTCAAAATTCTTCATACAGAACTTTACAACTTTTCCCTCAAAGTTAAACCACAGTTCATCCCCCTTTGTTAGGCTACACTGCCTCCTGATCATATGGTATAGAAGTTGGTTGGGAAACTTATTTATTTGGAGGTCAAGAAATGTTCCAAAATAACTGTTCCTAAACCTGTCCAAGTGTTTTTTACTTAAATTATCCTTAATGTTTGTTATAACTTCATATCTTGAATAAATGTCCAAGCTTCTGAATCTGTCCAAGCTTCTGAACATTAGACCATTTTTCACGTGGTAGCAACAAAGGTGCAGTCTGTTTTAATATAACAGTTTCATTAGGCAAGGATTAAAAAAATATATATTCTATAAAACACATAAAATATAATATATGTTTAGAACATACAACAGTACACAGATACCCAAATATTCTATTGTATATATAAAGTTCCCCTATAATAATTCATTCAATTTTTCTTTTTAAAAGTTACCTCATACAAATCCTCTCTGTTAATTCCAAACACTGATCATCTTGAGAATCATTCCATCTTGATCGCCTTATTTGCAGTTTCACTCTTTCGGTCCATCTAATTAAAACAACAAACAATGAATCAACATATTTTGTAAAAAACTATGGTGTTTTCTTTCCAGTAAGTACTTATTATACCTTTCTCTTATTTGTTTGTCAACCATCTGATGTTTTCTTTCCTTTATCCGTCTGTTTTTTTTTTTTTTTTTTTTGCGCATAACTCGTCTTCCTTGTAATCTGAAAAATAATGCAACACCGATCATCGTTGCTGAACTCAAAATTCATTTTTGAAACTAAATATACATTTTCATCTTAAATACTTACTCTTTTAGAGGATGTTGCCTCTGTGGTTTTCTTCGCTTTTGATTTCTGTTAATAAAAAGATTATTATATGTTCATTGATAGAAACATAATTCAATTATATTGAAAATATACCTTGACAACTTCTACTGTCCTTTTTCTTTTCCCCCTCCCAACTACTTCTCTAGCTGTCGTATTGTCTAGAGCAATAACATCCTCCTGCACTCATCAAATGTTAATATCCATATATACATATCAATATTTGAAATATATTCTTTTTAATATATCACACATGTTAGCATATATATTCACCTCCAATTCATTTTCTTCAACATCCACATTTCCCGCATCACGAGTTTCATTTTGTTCCTCAGAATGAGTCCCCTGTTTCGATTTTATCATTTAGTGTAATAACACACTCACACAAACACATACCTATATATATATATATATATATATATATATATATATATATATATATAAATTAAATGTATTATACCTCTTGAATTCCACCAATCTCATATTCGTCTAGGTCATTTCTTTCTTCGTCATTCTTATCATCCAGATTTCCCTGCATATTTGTCGTTGTTTAGTATGCAGATAATATACATTCACATATTCTTGTGAGTTCCATATCGAATATACCTCTTGATTTTTCTCTATTGCATCTTTTCACTTGTCTTTACCATGTTGATCTTCTTCTGTTGCAACGTGAACATCATGTTCTTCCTGGTCATCCACGTTACTGCCTTGACCAATTAAATCCTATTGCTCGAAATGAGTCCCCTGCAACCATTTTCCAATCAGATATCTGCATATTATATATATATATATATATATATAATTTTTCTGTGTCAATAATGTATATTTATAATATATCCCTTGATTTTCTTTCTCCTACTCATTTGCGACCTCATGATCCAAAACCTCTTCTACCTGTTGTATCGTTTCCTCCTCATGTTCTCCCTGCAATAATTTTTATATTAGTGTTTGTATTATACAACAATGTCGCATAAAATTGTTATACCTCTTTAGCAGTATTCATTGTCTTTTCCCCAAAGCAATATCCATATGGAACTATCTGACTGTTTGCTAAATGAGCAAATTAATGGGTCTATAATCTTGATTGATATAGGTTATGCTTGTTTACGTGTTGGAGGGCGAATCTTAGAAGCCATATCCCCAAACAACCGATTGAAGAACAATGAGTTTGTTGGTACACCGAGGTTGGCTGATCTAGCTAACAACTTCGTCCTGATAATATATTAATATGTAAGTTTATTTCCCATAGATTTAATATTCCATTTCATAATGTTTATTACATACGTCGGAATCTATATCGATAACGTCATTTTCATTCTGTTTCCTTGTATGCAATCCGCTACCACTACTCAATATTCTTTGACTTCTCCGTCTATTATCATTGTTTGCAGTTTTTTTAACTCTAGCCATAACCTATTATATATCATTCATATACACCAGGATATAATGCACACATGTGGGAACAAACTAATAAATGATATAATTTTTTCAACAGGGAGTATATAATATATACATTTATATCTAACCCATTCGTTCATATGAGTTTCTTAATACATACAGTCGTATTCAAGAGTTTCTAAACAGTATAATATACATGTCACTCATACCGTCGTATTAATCCCAACAAACGTTTGACATAAAGTCCTAAAACAGAGACATGCAAATCATGTAAAATCTCAAAATACCTAAACGCATTGTCAATTTAACTGAAACTTAAACATGGAAAAAACTTGACAATGTGTAAAAAGTCTTAAACAGGGAGAAAATCAAAGGATTTTTCGTTCTATTAACCGTTTTAAATTTTTTTAGGGTTCTTCGTTTCAGATTTTTAATTTTTTGAAGAAAAAACCCTATTGAAACCCATATAAACCAGTGGTTAAATGGAAGAAACTACAGAACTAATGAAAGAAACTACATGATATTCAACTTACTATACTTCTCTGTTGTCGATCAGGCTTTTTTTCGTCGTCGTCTATGTCTGAAACGGTCAAGAAAACCCAAAAAAACCTCTGCAGTTTTTTTTTCCACCGGCGAGAGAGATATTAGTGCGAATTGAAGGAACGTTTTTTTTTTCTCTTTTGTCGAGCATGTAATGATGGTATATTTTTTAATTTGAAATTAATGCAACTGTTTGGTTTCCATGTAAGGATCTTTTCTCTCTCATTTTTAGTGCGTAAAACGGGAGACTAATTTTGAGGGCAATAACGTAAAATGACATTAACATTTGTGAAATAAATGGAGGCCCAACGTCTATTTGTGTAAATTATAGGGAAGTTTTCCAGATTTGATAATAGGGCCTCCAATTTGGGCTATATGTGTAGTTATCTCAAAAAACAAACCTCTAAAGCAAGCCCAATAAGGAATGTAAACGAGAGCCCACAAAGGATAAAAAATTGAAGGGGCAACCAGCTAAATGGCCATTTTAAAATAGTTGATTTGAAAAAGAGTCATTCATGTTTTCATTTTGAGATATGGCCAAAAGCTAAATTTAGTAATTTTTTTTGGCAACAAAGTGGACGTAAATACCCAAACCCAAATCTTAATTCATAAATAAATTAAATTAAAATACACTATAAAGAAGGGAAAAAATCTAGGATTGTTACAGATTAATTCAACAATCAAATCAATAACAAACCTACAAATTAAACAAATAAATCTGGAAAATTAAAATTGAAAACAGATTCAAATTCAAACGGGAGAAAAAATCCTGGATGGCCAAAAACATAAAAGCAGTAACCAAGGGGATGAAATAAAACATGAAAGCAATCACAAATATGTGGAAACATACTTATGATATGAATAATCTTTACAGTTAGTAACAAAATGTGTAAAAATGATCCTAACCAAAATCTAAATCCATATTATTTAAATTAAATATAATATAAAAAAAGGAGAGAATCTAGGATTTACAGGTTAATTTAATGTGAAATTCAATAAAATAATTTCAAAATAAAAAGGATAAGTCTAATATTAATTTATCCTAACAGTATAATTTGAAAACAAAAATTTTAATTAAGAAATTTGTTACTAAATTCAAATCACGATTTATGGAGAAAAAATAGGAGAACATAACAAAATACAATATATCGATAAAAAAAAAAAAAAAATCATACATGTTACAGCTAGAATTCATCATGCAAATTAAATATACTATAAAAAAAAGGAGAGAATCTAGGATTTACAAGTTAATTTAATGTTAAATTCAATAAAATAATTTCAAAATAAAAAAGATAAGTCTAATATTAATTTATCTTAACAGTATAATTTGAAAAAAAAATTAATTAAGAAATTTGTTACTAAATTCAAATCACGATTTATGGAAAAAAAATAGGAGAACATAACAAAATACAATCTATCGATAAAAAAAAAATAAAAAAAAATAATAAAAAAAAAAATCATACATGTTACCGCTAGAATTCATCATGCAAATTGAAGAAATTGAAGAAAAATCACTGTAGTTGTGATCTTTGTTTAATCACAATTACAGTGTGTATGAAAACGGGTAATGGTTTCTTCTAAAAATTATTTACTTTTGTAGGAGACGGAAGATTCAAAGGTGATTGAGACTGATGCAGAAGAAAGTTCAAATGAGCTTTCAACAAATGAAAAGAATAGCTCAGGTGAACGAAAACATGAAAGCAATAATCAATTTGAACGCTTTAATCAATCTGAACGCTTACTTTTGGAGTAACAGAAAACATGAAAGCAGTAACAAAAATGTTGAAATATACCTATGATCAATAGCTTTACAGAAGGAACGACAAAGACCAATAATCAATCAGAATGGTTGGAAAAGACGATGAAGCAATCTAGTTTGTTGATTACAAAATAAAAGTCTAATGGAAAAGATGATGAAGCAATCTGGATTTGAATTTCAAATGATAAGAGATAATATATATGTTGTAACCAATCATTGCTTGATTCATGGGATAATTGGTTTTTTTAAAAAAAAAAATTAAATGGCTTCCTCAAATATAGGGTGGGGCGTGAAAATTAACTTAGGGGTATAATTGGAAGAATAAAAAGTGAAAATAGGTTAAAAATACGGTTTGGCCATTTTTCATTAAAAAATACGGTTTGGCCATTTTTCGAAATTACCCTGTAATTTCTGGCCATTTTTTAGGATTTCCCAAAATTCAAAGGGTTTGACAGGAACAACTAAAATAAAAGGTTGGTTTTGATAAAATACCAAAAAAAAAAAAACATTTTTATTGCGAAAATGGTAAAATGATAGAATTGAAAATTTACCAATTGCTTCAAACTAACCAAAATGTCATTGAATGGAAAAAAACAGTATTTTCTTAATTTTAAGCATAAAGCGATTTTTTTAATCTCTTAAGATTCTCAAATAATATCCTAGTCTATCTTCAAAATTCAAACAAACTAAAATCTTGGATAATAACGGTTAAATTATAAAAAAAAATATAAAAACATATTGTTCTAAAATTAACAAAAACTCAAACAAAATAAAATCTTGGATAGTATTATTAAATTTAAAAAAATTTAAAAACGTATTATTCTAAAATTAACTAAAATACCTAAGATATAGAGTCATGAACGTAAAACAAAAATCATCCATTTGCCAACCAAAATATGTACACAAAGAATACAATAAAGAAAAGTCTTCAACAAAAAAAAAAAAAAAAAAAAAAGAATAAAAACAAAACATAAAATTACTTTGTAATTCAAGTATTAAAACAAATCATATAAAATAAAAAATACAATGTATATATGGGTGACTGAGTTGTGTGTAATGTGTAAGACATTAGACTGAATTAGTATCTTTGCAGTTTGAGAACAAACAAAATGGGTGAGAGTCAAATACAATGTCTTTGCAGTTTGAGAACAACAAAATGGGTGAGCGTCAAATACAGTATCTTTGCATCTCAAGAACAACAAATCAACTTTACAACACAAAAGCAGTAAATAAAATAAAATTATGTTGATCCACGACATCTTCCATACCACTTGGATAAGATTCACACCTATATTGAGAGCTTTCGTGATTGGAAGTTCTGTGAGAGTGAGAATTTGCAGCCCCACATCATTCCAACCCTACGTCGGAGTTGAAAATTGGAGTATAGCCTCAAGCGCCACTGACGAATACCAGTGGGAACTTCGTTCGTGCTTGGAGGGGAAGGCAAGTTATCGAAGGAAGAAAGGGATAGAAATAGGGGAGAGGAAGTTGGAGAAGAAGATTTGAATCTTATCCGATAATTATAAAATATAAAGTATTTTTATAATCTAAAATTTGAAAAGATTTAGTTTGTTGGGATATGCCTTAATAAGTTTAGGATTTCTGTAAAGATTCAGTTTGTTGGTTAACATACACCAGGGGACTAAAAGAGAACAATGCAAAAAGTCATGTAGAAGTCACATGTGGCCATATTTCAGTCTTTTTTTTTTATGTTTCAAAACCGCCCCATGCTTTTGGTCATTCGGCCAAAATTCTCAAATTCGAAAGTAGTCCCCAAAAGAAAGCAGGGCGGAGTGGAATAAGCCCACAGAAAAAGAAAAATGTTAAGACACGGAAAAGGCAAAGCCAGACATGATTCAGATCATATAGGTCTGGATATTCAAGAGGAGCAAAAAGGGAAAAATCACGAATTGGAAATCTTGAGGAGACTGGAGGAAAAGAAACAGTGCAGTGTGGATGGAGAAAGAAAGTTTTAAAGAGAGATCGACGGAGGCTAAATGTCAGCCCTGCCAGTCACCATAAAAACACTAAGTTGGAACGTTCAAGGGTTGAGAAATCCTCGAACAGTCTGCAATCTTTGCCTAGAGATAGGCAAAATAAATCCTCAACTAGTATTTCTTATGGAAACAAAAAGCAAAACATAAAGTGGAGGAGAAGAGGAAAAAGGATTTGAATTTTGACCACGGTTTTAGTGTCCCAAGTGTGGGTAACAGTGGCGGCTTGCTACTCCTCTGGAAAGAAGGTAATATGCCACTATTCAAAGCAATGAAGGTTGGTGGGGCGTTTCACAGGATTTTATCCAAGAATGAGAGAGGAATCACAAGAGCTCTTAAAAAGACTCAAGAAAGTTTCTAGTCTCCCCTGGCTGATAGGGGGAGACTTTAATGAGCTGATGTTTATGGATGACAAGGAGGGAGGAGGTTAGGAAAGATCGAAAGCTAATGGACAATTTTTGCAATACTCTGAATTCTTGCCATCTGACTGTTCCAGGGTTTAATGGTCCAAAATATACTTGGAGAAGCAGCCCTCGAGGTACAAATGTGATTGAAGAGAGGCTTGATAGGTACCTCATCAACCCAGAAATCAACCAAATTCTCATCAAAATAACAGTGGAACACCGAGGGTATTACAGCTCAGACCACAGACCGATTGTAGCTTCTCTGTGTTTTAAAAAACTCAGCAAGAAGCCTAAGAAAAAGGCTAAAAGCCAAAAATTCCAAGGGGCGTGGGTTAAGTTTGAAGAGTGTGAAGAAATTATCAGGGACAACTAGAGTAGATTCAATAGGGGAGGCATCAGTTCAGTAAATGACAGAATAGCTCTGTTTGGAGAGTTAATAATCCAAGTGGAATAAATGTAGACTGAATAGCACCATAAAAGGAGCTATTGAGAGAAAAATGAAGGAGATTCATATTCTGGACATGGAGAATAAAGATCAAAACCAGAGGATATTAGAGCTGAGAAAGACCTTGAAAAGTTGCTTGAGGAGTTACAAGTTAAAGAACTGAATCGTGTAACCATAAATATATTGGAACATCCATCCTTGAGCCACATGTAAGTGGTTAGTTTATGTGTTGTATGTCTAAAATGTATTTAATTAATATTATATTGACATTTAATACTTGATGAAAAAATAATAAAGATTGAAATTAGCATTTGTGCAAATCTTAGGGACAACCAGACTATGAAAGTCTGAGACAAAAATAGTACCAAGAATCAAAACACACAAAATACAAGTTATAAAGTATAAGAATTCCAGAACTAAGAAGGTTTTTTTAACTGTTCATAAATCATAAATATTGAAACATAATAGGTAAAGCATTATATATATATATATATATCAATGCTTCCTTCTGACACATAACTAGATTAGTAGAGGAACGTTTTGTAAAGCATACACTAAATCAAAATTGGGAGAAACTACAGAACGACCTGAAGAAAGGAGAGGAATTCCTGCTTGCCTCAGAAAAAGCTAATACATTCAATTACAAATAATCAGAAAAAACCCAACAGAAGCAGTGAAAACCAATTATAATAAATAAAGACTGACTTTGATAGGGAACAAACTTGGGAAGATTAGACATGTGCAGTGCCTTCTGTGAACTTGGGATCCTCACATCTGTACTTTCCATCAGGCCCAATTCCAAAACCTTTTGGATCAGCAAAAACATTCTCTAATAACTGGCTTCTAGCTGGAAGGGGGCTTTCATCTGCAAAATCAACTGCATCTTCAACCACCTCATCTATCTTCTTCTCTATCCCCTTTAGATCCTGTTCACTGGCTAGATTGTTCTCCAGCAAGTATTTCTTCAAAGCTGCAATGGGATCTCTAGCAGCATAACGGGCCTTCTCGGCTGCCACGGTTAAATTGGGAATTATTAATCCTTTGTACTTTCCAGAAATATCAAATTTGGATAAGAAACTACAACATTTGTCTGTAATTAAGCGAAGTACAATGAAGAACATGAAGGGACATTGAGTTCAGTTCAGTCATCTAATTGAGTCTCCATGAACACTAAAGACACCATATTTAACTGAAGAATTTTAGAAATCCAAGATCATATATATTAATATGCCAATTTTCTATGAATGACATGGGTTCCAAGTGTTTTTCCTCGTGAGAAATCATGTAAAAGTCACACAATGGAATAGTTATAGCCATCATGCTTTAACTGGTTTCTTCCTTTTACAAGGTTCACTTGAAAACAAAAAAAGCAAAACAGTTGTCACCACCATGATGTTTGGTTCATTTAAAATCTTAACGTTAAACATTGCAGAATTTGCAGACAACTCCATTAATTGTATCCGGTAGTTGAATACTTGAAGATGAACAATGCAATCTGGCCTCAGACAATGTTCTAGGATTAAATACTGGTAAAATCAATCATGACACTTGTTTCCCTCTTTGTTCAGTAAAAAAGGATAAATGGTGAGCAAATGAGAAAATAAATGTGAAGTTAACTAATGAGTAAATTTCTAGCAGTGCAGCTCATTAACAACCATCAATGGATTAGCATTCTAATATTATAGAGTACGGATTAAGAGATTAACTATCATGATTCATGAGAAATGAATGGAGGAACTTTGACTAGCCGTATTAATAAATGTCAACAAGGCCAAGCAAAAGCATATTCAGAAATGACAGAACCAAATGTAGGTGTGAATTTAAGAGCACTAACCAGGGTCACGGAGTTCATCTGGATCAGCCAGTGAGTGTCCTCTAAACCTATAGGTTTCGCATTCCACAAGTGTCGGTCCTTCTCCTCTCCTGGCTCTTCCAATTGCCTCCTTTGCAACCTCTCTCACCTTCAAAACATCCATACCATCAACATGAACACCAGGCATTCCAAATGCAGGACCCTTCTTCCAAATCTCAGGATCCGAAGTCGCCCTCAAATGTGACATTCCAATTGCCCAAAGATTGTTCTCCACAACAAATACAATTGGCAATTTCCACAGTGCTGCCATGTTTAAACACTCGAAGAACTGGCCATTGTTGCAAGTTCCATCTCCAAAAAACGCCAGTGTGACATCTTCACAGTCTGCCTCTTTCAGAACTTCTGTCTTGTATTTAGATGTGAATGCTGCACCAGTGGCCACTGGTATGCCTTCCCCGATGAAGGCGAAACCACCTATCAGATTATGTTCTTTCGAGAACATATGCATCGAGCCACCTTGGCCGCGGCAGCACCCAGTGGTCTTTCCAAAGAGCTCACTCATGACTTCACGGGCTGGAACTCCCTTGCTGAGAGCATGGACGTGATCACGATAAGTGCTTACTACGGTATCACTCTTTGTAAGAAGGTTAATGAAACCAGTGGAAACAGCTTCTTGGCCGTTGTAAAGATGAACAAAACCAAACATTTTGCCTCTGTAGTACATCTGTGCACACATATCCTCAAAAGCCCTGCCTAATATCATGTCCTCGTATAGTACCAAACCCTCTTCTTTTGTAATCAGCTGTGTAGAGACAATAACGGAACCAAAAAAGGGGAACAACTTTTAGACCAAGACGGTTTATGTAGCAAAGGGATGCATGCAAAAGCTTCCAGTAGAGTACAAATTTGTATAAAATCTAATAATTCAACAAAGCCAATTCCATTGCTAAGGTAAAATAATAATAATAATCTCCAATTTCAGAATGATAACCACAAAACCATCTATCAAATTCGCAAAAGGAAACAAGAACAAGGAGGCCAAAATCGAACAAATTAAATATTAACAAGAAAAAAAGTGTGAAAGCTAGACGATTCCATGAGAGCATAAAAAGTAAAAATTCATGCTAAATAACCCCATTTCCCCCAAATGAGAAATCAGTGAACAGAAACAATCTACGGCAATCCAGAATTGGAAAGAGTACCAAATTGGAAGTGGGTTTGAGCTTCTTCTCCTTGAGAACATCGGAAACGGCAACGACAGTGGAGGATCGAGAGCGAGTAATGGATTTGGAGAGAGAAGGGAGGCGAAATCTAGATCCAAGAAAGTTGGAGGTGGATCTAGAGGGATCAAAGAAGAGGGGTTTTTCATTGGATCTGGTGGAGTTGAGAGGAAGGGGTTGAGGGATTTTGGTTGTGGCAGAAAGGGACATGGTGGAGTGAGGAGAAAGGGGAAAATGGAGAAAGGAGAGAAGAAGGAAAATGGAAAGAGGGGAAAGAAGAAGAGATATAAAAAGGGAAGAGAAAGAGAAAAGGGCGGAGGAAACTAGGAGAGGGAGCTTGGAAATCGCCGCCTTTTCTGAGGCGTGAGGATTTTGGTGTTCGTTTTTCACTACAAACACAGGATCAAATGGACGACGACGAGAAGAAGAAAGCCACTCAACTAAAACCAACTACTTTCTACACCTATTTATGTTATTTATTTTATTTATATATACTCTTTTGTGAAAACCTTATCATTTCTCCCTATTTTCCTTCCAAATTTCACTCTTCTTAATTCTACCCTAAATTCAATCTTTTTTATTTTTATTTTTTTAAATTTAGAAGTTTAAACCATCACACTCTTTATTAAATGTTAAAGGAAAAAAAACAACTTAAAACCAGCTTTTAAATTCTAAACTTAGCCATTATAAATAGTTTCTCTTTAAAAGGAAAAAAATAACTACCTATACATTTTTTTTTTTTTTTTTGACAACACGTGGGTGTGAGGAGACTCGAATCACAGACGTCCTGGTCGTTAGTACAAGAATTATGCCAGTTGAGTTATACTCATGTTGGCTACCTATAGATAGTTCTGTTTATGGGTTGTTGTTCTAAACATAATTATTTGAGTTGTAAAGTTGTATAGTTTTATCATTGTACTTTTACATATATGGCTAAATTAAATATGTGAAATTGGAAAAAAAATTAAAAAGAAGTTGACAATTTTTGGTTTCGTCATAAATGGCTAAAATTTTTAAATCATGTTATGGGTAAATTTGGATCTAATTTTAAGAACATCATAATGATAAGACCAAAGTGGAAATAGGCCTAAGGAGATTCCTTTGACTCAAATCAATCTCTTTCTTGTTCAATTCCTAGAGAGAAAGGAAAACTCTTTCTATATTCCCTCCCCTAAAAGAAAATAAGGACCCCTAGATCAACTATATATATAGAAGATGGTAACTCTAAAGGAGGGGAGCTCAACTAAGTACTAGTATTCTTTCTCCTTCTAGCTGACTTAAGCATTAGAGCTGGTGTGACAAGCACCACACTTGTGTGTAGTTTTCTCTTGTTTTACGGGTCACGTCTTCTCGTTCAAATAAATTTACTGTTGTTGTCATGTGAAGATCAGGTGAATTTCTCCCACTCGAATTTTGACATCAACAAATCGCATTATTTTAGAATTTCAAAATATTGGATATGTCCTTGTAACAACTTTTAGATTTGGTTGGAACACTCAATATAAAATATAATACAGAGATTATTTCAAATATATTTAAAAATTGTGGCCATAAGAAAGAAAGCAAAGATAAAAAATTTCAAACATTTTAAAATTTCAAAATAGATTAGACTACTTATATAAAATAGAAAATATAACAACAAAAAATTATTGGTCAAGAAAATGTTACCATCCATCTTTTAGATGTTGCCAAAAAGTTTCATTGTTATAGGGTGTTGCCAAATACTCTCTCATGTAGTGTGTGTATATATATGTATATTTATTTATTTATATCTATGTAATCATTGCCTTCCAGAGAACTTAACTAAATCTATGTCAAATTTCTAGTAAAAATAAAGGAATATGTGAATTATATGTATCTTTCCCATATAGTTAATCTCTCTCAAAAAAAAAAAAAAAATGTTACAGTATACCTTTATGCAATCAACATAAATTACTAGTGGACAATGTTTCCTTATGTTGATGTGTGTGATTTTGCTAGTGAGCATTGTTGATGTTAGATCCAAAGCGACAAATGACTAGGTCAAAGTGATTACCTTACTCAAAGAACTCACAAAGTTGTAGCGCTATGCCTACCGCATTTTAATGATTAAGTTAATTAGACTTAGTCCAAGGTGGTATTGAGGTGAGTGTAAAGTTGTTTCTTCATTTATAAGGAACTAGAATTGATTGCTTTGTCACCAAATCCATTTGTGTCGGGTTCCATGATGATTATCGTGCCAGATATATGCCCGTGGGACAATATTCCCAAGTGTGTGTGACCACCTTGACTATGTACCGAGGTGATGCTTCACATCAAAAGCATGGCCCAAAGGTTAGTGATCACCTCGAGTCAACCATACATGTGGCTCTTGAATCGACGACACATGGACAAGTGTTTCCTCATGTATAACATTGACTCCACTTTCGTATTGACTCAGTGAGCTCGTTAGAGTGAACTGGGTTGGACTCAAAAGTCTCATCCATCACCATCTATGTTCACTTAGGATCATTTTTCATTTTATATTGGTTGGATTAGTTAAATGATATAAATCATCATCGTCTTTGTTGATGTAGGATCGATTTGTATTTTTAATGGTTGAGTTCTCTCATGGGGGCTTAGCTTGGTCAGGTTAGTGTTGTTGAAACAGAGATGAGACTTAGGTCAGTCATGGTTTAGGAAGAGTAACTCCCCCTTTCCCTTTATCCAACTTCTATGGTCAAGCTCTCTCTTGTGGGGCTTGACTTAGACTTGCTAACAAATTGTTGTACGCTTGTGTTGATGGTCAAATTTGGTCAGAGGAACTCACCTGACCTTCACGTGCCACCAACGGTAAATTTGTTTGAGAGGGGAGAAGACGTGGCCTGCAAGACAGTAAACCTGCACACCGGTGTGGTGCTCGCCACACCGGCTCCGATGCTTAAGTCAGCAAGCAGAACGATGGGAAGCAGGAAAAGTAAGAGCAAGAGGAGAGAGTAGAGTATAGAGAGTAGAGTTTGGGGATAGAATTTGGGTCCCTTCTTCAGTGGCGAAAAGGGGTATAAATACCTACTCATTCTCCTAGGGTTTTTAGGAATTCGGAGGCGTTTCGGGACAAACCAGGCGAAACCGGGGCAGCCAGAGGCGGTGGGGACCAAACGGAGTCGGATGGGCTCGGCCTCGGCCATGTGAGGCTCGGCCTCGGCCCAAGGCCGAGGCCTAGCAGGGGGTCGGGCCAAACGCCCAACCCCTTCGGTCTTGGCCCATCCCATTTGCCAGTCTCGCCTCTGGGGTCCACCTCTCAGCCCTATTTCTGTCCACTGTCCTCGTCAGCTCCTTATACCTCGGAGTGGTCCAAAATTACCTATAACAGCTTGAATTGATCACACATAGAAATTTCATTTGTCCTCTTCGTTCATTCTTTCTCCATCGGGTCTCCACTTGAGTGAAGCTTTGGTTGGGTGTTAGCCACATGGCTAAGCCTAAGCTAAACTTGAGTGTTTATGAAGAAATGAGAAGAAATGATAGTTTTATTCTAAGCTTTCATTATAATGGGGCATTGGTTACAATCTCGATCTCTACTGTTAATATGTTTTAAGTTGTTTTGTGTACTATAGGTGGGAGAGTCATTTACAACTCAGGTCAATGAGGTTGTAGGTGCCAGCTTAGACCATCTTGGTTACTTGGTATGTGCCCTCTCAGGTCAACTCTGTTGCTTCGCTTACTACATCCTTCATATTCTATAGGAGTTTCCATCAACTTGTCTACTTTCTAGCTCCTATGCTTAATGCAAAAGTTATAACATTGTATTGCTTCCTTCATTCTTTTAAGAGATCAAGGTCTAGCCTTAAGCATTTGTGTTGTTGGTTTTAAGATCAAATTGCTTGGTCCTTGAAGAAGGCAGACTTATGTCGGTTAGTACCACTACCTCGAAACTAAAGGTCAAGAAAAATGGGTTTCACCAATTGAGGCTTTGTTGGATTTGATATGCCCACAACACATTCGAGAGCTTTTTAGCCCTTAGTCCTTCTAGCTTTTCTAGCTTTTTTTCCCCTCTTCCTTTTGATTACCTTATCTACTACTTTCACCTACTCTAGCCTACAGATGAGCTAGAGATGAGGTAAGGTGCTTAATGTCGAGGTTCATGTGAAACTCCTTGAAGTTGGTATTGACAAACTAAGTCGGACACTATGACGCATAGGGTATGTCAAAGTTGCACATAATGGAGCATTATCCTGTAATACCCTTACATGACTATATTTTCAAAAGAGCAGGTAAATGAGTGGTTGTTGCATATCCTTTCAAGGATTTCTTGTTGGGATTTAAGTCCTAAAACTCGTGGATAGTAAATGTAACAAAGTTAATTATAAAACGTTATTGAAATGATTCAATTTCTGGTTGTTGAATGGTTGTTTTAACTATGCATTAATTAACCCAAATCCAATAAACTAGAATCCTTGGCTATGATATTAATACTTGAACTTTATGTAGTGACATAAAAGTGGATCAAGTTCAAGTAATAGCCTAAATGGTCTATAGTATAGGGATAAAATTGGGTACCTTATCCTAAGAAAACTATGTGACGCGGCCCACTTTGTTTTAGTACAAACGATGTGATCCTGAATCGTTCATGTAGAGACATGCGAGTGGGGGCGTCCTATGCAAAAGAGTTTGTATAAGACCGGACCACGAAATAAGTCACTTTCACTTTATAACGTCGTTTACTGTGAAACTGACATATTTTCAAGCGATGACCTAGATAACTTGATCTTAATCCTGAGCTAACTATGAACTCCTGTTTATTCGGGATTATCCTTTGATTTGTATGGGTGAGAGTGGCCCAACATTGCCGCTCAATAAGTTCCTACCATTTTGGGGATAAGACCACGTAGATAGCTGGGGACATAGTCTTGCAAGATGAAATTCACTCCTACTTGACTTTAGAGATAGTAGAGAGGTTGTTCCCTTAAGTGCTGACTTTCGGACGTGAACATAAAGGCGCATCGTCCTCTCATTGGCCCTAGAGGTTTTAGGTTTAGTGGTCGGACCACAAACCAATTGTTCATTAGGGACTCAGTGGGGACTTAAGGAATAAGAAGTAACTTCAGGGGTAAAATGGACATTTGACCCAGCTGTAGTTACGAACAACCTATGAAGGGTCGACTTACTGATCACAGTTATATCGAGTGGACAGAAATATATCTACAGTGAATAAGGGAGTGCAGCTACGGGCTATAGTGGAGTGTCCAGTTAGTTAACGAATGTTGGTTAACTAGGTTAAAAGAGTTTAATTGGTTAATCTAAGATCGTTAGAGCCCATGATCGATAGGTCCATTAGGTCCTCCTGCTAGCTCATACGGACCAAACCTTAGAAAAAGTGTGATGAAAGAATTTGAAAACGTTCAAATTCAATTTTGGGAATACACGTACACGTTATTTATATATTGATATATTTGAACGTAATATTGTTTAATTAAGTGTTAAACTATTGAAAGAGTTGTCAATATTTATATAGGATTTAAATATTGTAAATATGTATAGGATACATATTTCAACTTCTATATGAATAGGAATTCATAATCGAACGAGCAGTTTTGAGAGGAATATGGATTAGTACAATTATTTAATTTGGTATTTGATATTGAATTAAATAAATGTTTAATTAATTAAATTAATTTTATTTTAAATTAGTTACTTGAATTAATTTTAAATTAAAATTAATTAAATAAAATAAATTTCATTAATATGAAATTCAAAGAGGTAAATCAAATTTTTAGAAAAACATAAAATGTTCATGCATTATTTCTCCAATTGACACCTCCATATGTGATAAATCAAAAGCCCAACATCTCTTGTCCCTTCATATATATATGTCTTGCATGAGATTGAGAGAAGTGTGTGAGATTTGGGTGGAAAACTCCATGGAAGCCTTGCTTAATTTCCTCTCAAAACAGATGGTAAGAAACCCATTTTACTTCTCATCAACTATCAATATCTTCTTTCCAAGTTCATCACGATTCGGTTCCCACAAGTCCAGTCCGTTCTATGGCTAGAGAATAGTTGGGAAGACTCTAGTGGTAGTCCACGAGCCGTTCGTGTGGAGAAACAACCGAAGGAACTCACGAATTGAAGCTTCAAAGGTGAGTTTTCGTAATCCTCTGGTTTTGTTATAAAAATACAGCATGCTTTCTTGAAGAAATTAATGAAAATCGGTGCCTACGATCCGTAATCGCTTCTGCTCGAGTGTTCTTCACTCCTTCATTTCTCTTATGATGTAAACCATCGCGTCTTGCTCTAGGCACTTCAAGTGGGTAATGAGTTGGCCTTCATACACAACTTCCTGTCATCCAATATGTAATATGTAGCTTGTCCTGTAGGCAACTAACCTGAGCTAGATCAATGAATAATGCGCATTCGGCCTGGAGTTTATCGATAGGATCCATCCATGTAAGTGTAAGGTTTAGGTCAATGTTCTCGAGCTCCATGATGTCATGTGTTGTGAATGTTAGATTGAAAGGCGATTTCTATTGGGATAGTTCAAGCTAACTTAGTCTCGTACCATTATTTTTTAGAAAAACAAATCTAATAAGATTTATAAGAAAAACAACTAAACGCACACATATCTAGGCAATTGAAGGGGTTGAAAACCCATAGCAGAAGCATTCAAGGCCATGCTCGAATTGAATTTCAATTAAGAAAAATCGATGCGTTGGCAAATAAAATTACAGAAACAATTTCTACTAATTTTTACTGTTAAGCATGTTATCTACTGTAAAATTAAGGTCAAGAAACTCACATGATGAAGACCAAATTTACAACACAATGCTCTTTTTTTTCAAGTCACAAACAACAACGAAATTTCCACGAACACCACCACTTGGATCACCCGCTATTCTCTGGATTGTTGAAGTTTTGATTGTGGGATCAACAGACTTGATTTTTGGGAATTAGACTACAACAAAACGTTGTTGTGTTCTTGAGAGAATTGAGAGGGAGAGAACTCTTCTTCTTCCAAGAAGAGTGTGTGTAAAGGAGTCAGTTGTGGAGAGAACTCTTCACCCACTAAAATTACTGCCATCTCACGATTGAGAGAGGAGGGGAAGTTACACATTTGTAACTTCCAATTAGCCACTAATTATTAAACAATAATTTAAAAATTAACTATATATTATGGAAAAAATTAATTTAATTAAAACAAGTTTAATTAAACTAATCATAATATGTAGTTTTAATTCGATTAAATCACATTAAACCGAATTAATCAGCCCAACCAATTAATTCATTAATTAATTGTTCCCAAAATTAATTAAATATCACATACTTAATTAATTTCACAATTGAATCATATCCAAATCTGCCTCTCTCTTTTATCATATAGTTTCATCAAATGTACATTAAATATCAACTATAGTATTAATTTAATTCCTATCATGTAATCTGTTATAGGTGATTTTACACCGTTTTGAAAATCAAACAACAAACTAAAGCAACATTGATCCTGCAGTGTAAAGACAACAAGAGATTGGACCTGCGGGGAAAAAGGGGGCGAGGGAATGGCCAAGTTCCCAACCTCGGTCCAATGTTGAGGTCAACGTACCCTAGGCCCTAGTGTCTGGCCACCCTCACCCTTCACTCACCTTGGTTTGGGAGACTCCTCCTGGCCCAGTTCGACCAATTCTGACCTAAATTGTCCTTGAATGGGTAAAACCCTTGTTGAGTTTTATGTCATAAAACTCAAAATTTATAATCCTTTTGCAATAAAGATGTTATTTAGTGAATTGTTTATTTTATATTCTAAATCCAATACAAAACATCCTTGGTTATAATATGAAATACTCGAACTATATCGTAGATATAGACAGTGATCAAGTTCAGTATATAACCTAAATGGTCTATAGTATAGGGATAGATTGGGTACCTTATCCTGGTAACACTATGGTTGCGGCCTACTTTGCTGACAAGGCAAACGACGTGATTCTGGATCGTTCATGTAGAGACATGCGAGTAGAGGCATCATGTGTAAAAGATGTTTGCACAAGTCACTCTTACTTTCTAACGTCGTTTACTGATGAGACTGATTATTTCATGTGATGACCTAGGTAACACGATCTTAATCCTGAGCTTACTATGAACTCCTGTTCATTTGGGATTATCCTTTGATCTGCATGGGTGAGAGTGGCTCAACTGTTGGGTTTTATGCCCTAAAACTCGTAGATAATAAATGAAACAAATTAATCGATCTCAATAAAACGTTATTTTTGAGTGATTAAGTAATTTGGTTATTGAATAATCGAGTTTTCAATAATAAACCCTAAATCCAATAAACTAAGATCCAAGGTTATTTAAATGAAACTTTGACTAGTATGTGGGGACATACGGGGATCGGTGTCCAAGTAAAACCCTAAAAGGTCTATGTGATACGACCCACCTTGTATTCGATACAGATGCAATGATCCAAAGCATCCATGTAGGAGACATGCGGGTGGGGGTATCCTATGCAATGAGTTTGCAAAAGACCGAACCGTGAAATAGTAACCACTAGATGTAACGTCGTTAACTAGTTTAGGTTTCTATTTCAATAGGATGACCTAAGTAACTCAATCTCAATCCTGAGTCTATTATGAACTCCTTTCAGGAGGGATTGTCCTTAGATTTGTATCGGTGAGAGTGGCCAGTTCGCCGACTCTCTAATCCTACCATTTTAGGGGAAAGACCGAATGGGGGCTGAGAACATAACAGTACAAGATGGAATTCACCCCTTCCTCTATTGGAGTAAGTATATGTGTGTTCCCTTAAAGGCTGGTTCTGGGGCTTGAACAAAGGCGTGTCGTCCTCTCTTGGCCCGAGGTGAACTCCTGTTTAGTGGTTGGACCCTAAACAACTTGTTCATTAGAGGGATCAGTGGTACTTAAGGTGTTGGGTTTTATGCCCTAAAACTCGTAGATAGTGAATGTAACTGTTGACCGGATATTAATGAAATAATATTGATATATTTTTCCATTAAATGTTATTAGTTATTTTATATTTTTCTTTGCCTAAAATAACCCTAATCCAATAAACTAGACATCCTAGGTTGTAATATGAGTCTTGAACTATATGTACCGACATATGGGGATCACTGTTCAAGAAACAGCCTAAAGGGTCTATAGTATAGGGATATAAAACTGGGTGCCTTATCCTGGTGACACTATGGATAGGACCCACTTTGTATTTGATACAAACGCTATGGTCCAACGCGTTCGTGTAGGAGACATGCGAGTGGGGGTATCCTATGCAATGAGTTAGCATAATACCGGATCGCGGAATAGTAACCACTGTTGGGGTGTATGTCCTAAAACTCGTGGATAGTAATTGTAACAAACTTATATATATATAAAACTTATTAGAATAGTTTTTATTATGGTTGTCGAAAGATTAGTTTAACTATGTATTTATTAACCCAAATCCAATAAAACTAAAATCCTTGGCTATGATATGAATGCTTGAACTTTATGTAGTGACATAAATATGGATTAGGTTCAAGTACATAGCCTAAAACGGTCTATAGTATAGGGATAAGACTGGGTACCTTATCCTAGAAAAAACTATGTGACGAGGCACACTTTGTTTTAATACAAACGATGTGATCCTAAATTGTTCGTGTAGAGACATGCGAGTGGGGGCGTCCTATGCAAAAGAAGTTTGTATAAGACCGGACCATGAAATCAGGCACTTTCACTTTATAACGCCGTTTACTGTGAAACTGACTATTTCAAGCGATGACCTAGGTAACTTGATCTTAATCCTAAGCTAACTACGAACTCCTGTTTATTCGGGATTATTTTTTGATTTGCATAGGTGAGAGTGGCCCATAAGCGCCGGTCAATAAACCTGCCACTTTGGGGATAAGACCGAGTAGATAGCTGGGGACATAGTCCTACAAAATGGAATTCACTCCTACCCGTCTTTAGGGATAGTAGAAAGGTTGTTCCCTTAAGTGTTGACTCTGGGACGTGAACAAAGGCGCGCCGCCCTCTCATTGGCCCGAGAGGTTTTAGGTTTAGTGGTGGGACCACAAACTAATTGTTCATTAGGGACTCACTAGAGACTTAAGGAACAAGAAGTGCTATAGGGGTAAAACGGACTTTTGACCTTACTATAGTTACGAAAAACCTGTGAATGATTGACTTACTAATCACGGTTATATCGGGTGGACAGAAATATATCTACAGTGAGGGGAGTTCAGCTACGGGCTATAGTGGAGTGTCCCGTTAGTTAACGAATGTTGGTTAACTTGGATTGAAAGAGTTCGAGCGGTTAATCTCGAATCGTTGGAGCCCATGATCTGTAGGTACATTAGGTCCCCCTGCTAGCTCAAACAGATTAACCTTAGAACAGAGTGATAAAATAATTTGAAATACGTTAAATTTGAATTAGGGAGTTAATGTTAACTATATACGATATACTTAACGTATTTTAGTTTAATCTTTAAATTAAACTATAATTATTAAGAGAGTTAGAATTATTTAAATATGATTTAAATATTTGAAAATGTATTCGATACATGTTCGGTTTTAATTTGAATAGTGATTCAAAGTTATCGGGATTTAAGAGAGTTCGGGTTTGGTATGTTTATTTAATTTAATATTTTGATATTGAATTAAACAAATTAATTAAAATTAGTTTAATTAATTTAGAAATTGATTTTTGATTAACTTTAAAAGAAATTAAAAATAGTTTAAGGTTAATTGATTTTAACATAAAATTGAAAATCAATTTTGAATTGATTTTCATGCAAAATTCAATTTGAAGACACCTCCCATGACTCATCTTATATCCCTCAAATTGTTGTCTTCTTGTGAGCTAATTTTGGGCAAAATAGTTGCTCATATGTAAGCCAAGAAGATGACTCAGTTGAAGTTGCTGGGATTTTACATGCAAAAACCAAATGAAAAACTCTCTCAAACATCATGGCTTCACACTCTCAAAAACCCATGTGTTCTTCATCAAATTCATCATGCTTGGGTTCCCACAAGTCCATTCTAAGGCCGAAGAATAGCGAGGAAGACTCTAGCGGTAGTCCATGTCGAGTTCGGGAGGAGAATCATCCATAGAGATCCACGAATTTGAAGCTTGAAAGATAAGTTCTTTTTCCCCTGTTTTCGTTCTTATTTTCAGCATGCTTTTAATCCTCGAAATTAATGAAAATCGGTGCCTAAGATCCGCTAACGCTTCCGCTCAAGTGTTCTTCACTCCATCAATTGGTATCAGAGCGTGGTTTGGCCACTTGATTTCCATTAATTCGAGTTTGGTGGGTGAATTTTGTTTGTTGAATCTGTTTTGGTTGCTAAAGTGGATGTTTCGGTTTTGGCATCAAATTAAGCTTTTAATCCTTCCTTAAAATTGTAATTGCCTACATGTTTATGGGCATTAATGTCTTGGCAAGAGTCTGTATAAATTTGGGAGTCAATAGAGTCGGATTTAAGCTGTAATCGATCGAGGAAGATGAATTGCTCGCTGGCCGAAAGAACAGGGGATGAATTTATGGGTTGCTGTATGAACAGCGTCGCGACGCTGTTGCGGTTTTCCAGCGGCACACATTTTCTTTTCAAACGGTGGTTCGGTCCAAATCTCGGTCCGGTTCACCGCTTCTCGGCCGGTTCGGTTGGTTCAAGCCCGGTTCAACCTCTTCCATGCCTTATAAATCCGGTTCAAGCTGTTTTTGGGTGGTTCGTTCGAGATGTTTCGAAGTGTTTGCGGCCAGTTCGGGAGCTATTTAAGGCGGTTCAACCATTTATTTAATTATTAATGTAATAATTTAGCTTAGTTTGATTGTTTGGATGCCAAAACCGGTCCGCTGTAGTGTGTTTAATTATTTATGCATTAGGAATGTATGTTATAATTAAATTAAAATTGAATATGCATATCGTATGCCATATAGATTTAAAATCCCACCATAGGAAAACATGTTCATGCATTAGTAATTAATTATAAGGGTTATAATAAAAGAAATGCATGTTAGGTTTCATGATAAATGCATGTTTGATTGTTTTATTTTTCGTTTATGGATATTTTATATAAGTGTTATATTAATAAACGAAAACGAACGAGCATGCAGCATGAAATCACCTTAGCATAGATGAATGTTGTAGGTTGTCTATATTATAAATTGTTATAAAATCGAGATAGACGTTAAAACCTATAACAAAGATAAATGCATGCTCACTTAGGGTTAATGAAATCCAATTTCGAATGATTCGCATAGAATAGGTCGATATCTTGTAAAGCTAAGGTTACAAGTGAACTCACCTGGCGAAATGCTGTCTAAGGCTGGAGGTATTTAAGTTGACGGATTACGGAACACCTCCTACCTGGGCATCGAGCCGGTACTTGAGCTAGGTTAACCCGATATTATGAGCATGCGTGAGAGATGTGAGGTTTTATCACCTAGACATCATAGCATAATAGTTATGCCGTTGGAAATCACCTAGACTTGGGTTGTTTCAAAACGTTTAAGCTTTTTGAATGGTGCTTTAACTTTATATAACTTGAATTATGATTGTTATATGCTTTCATCACCATTAGAAGCATGTTATAGGTTTTAAATCATTAAAAGTTATAAATAGTTATAAGGTTTAAATGAATAGAAACCGTTAAACCTATAACAAAGAGTTGCATGCTAACATAGGATCTTAGGTAGCATGAATCAATTTTAAAACGTTTAAAATCGATTAGACCTAAGATCACTGTTTTCTAATAGGATTAGAAGAGATTCTTACTTAGTGTTTTAATAGAATTAAAATTCGATAAGTAGGATATAACGCCTTGGTTATAAGGGAACTCTCCCGGTAATCCGATACCTGAGTTGAATTAACCATGGTCTAATTAGCATGCAATGTCACTAGGAAATTAAAAAGGTTTAATTCGCCTAGACATTAGAATAAAGACCTTATTTAAAATAGTTATTTATAAGGCATTAACTTAGATAAATTCGTTTAGCCGGGATTTACCTAAGTAAAAGACCCTAAATTTTAAAATACTTAGTGGGAGGAAAAAGGTCTATGAAAAATCGTTTTCTTCTCAAGTTCTCCATAGAGTTCATACGGTGAGATTTATGCATAGCCTCTTGTTACTTTCTAACGTAACCATTCCATTCGGAAGGTGATTGCATAAATCAATATCAAGGTGAACGGAGAAAGTATCTATGTAAAACTTTTCTTCTCACGCTCTCCCTAAAATTCACACCGTGAGATTTATGCATAGCCTCTTGTTACTTACTAACGTAACCATTCCATTCGGAAGGTAATTGCATAAATCAATATCAAGGTGAATGGAGAAAGTATTTATAGTAAGTGGGAGAAGGAAGTGTGTCAACGCATCCTACGGTCTCCTCCATTGGTTTACATAGCAAGATCTCTATGTTCGCCTGCTAAGCACGCCCTGGAGATGCTACACCATTCGGAGGGTTGTAACATAGGGATTATAGCACAGTGAACACCCCATAAGGATAAAGGATTTCTTAGGGTCGTTCCCAACATTAGCTTTTCCATTCGGTAGCATTGTTGGGACCGTTCTCTGAGATCTAAAAAATGGAGGGTCACACTTACAAGACAAAACTAATGGTTAGCTTATTCTTGACCAAACAACGGTAACTAAAACGAAATAACAAGATATGAGCGATTATGGTGTTAACGTTTAGTTGAGAATGTCTCAGTTCAGAGGAGGACTAGCTGACCACCCCTCGGTGGCAGTTACTCTGAACCTTTGAAGTATCGTTGCAGAAGAATTATGATTAATAGGGTGCATAATTGCTTTTGCTAAATTGATTGGATTAGTAAAAGGGTTAATACATTAGACAACCCATTGAAAGTTTATTTGTTTAAATTTTCTGCGATAAAGTATAGGTTCTATAAAATGCCTTCTTTATATGCCAAAATTTGTTATTGGTATAAAACATACTACTAAACAAACTTTATACTCTATAATCGTGGTAAGTGATATGGAAACAGTCTTAAAATGTATAATGTCCTCGAGATGTTATATCTATTTTATTCTCGCAATAATCATGATAAATATAACATAGAAAATTGTCTAGCCAAAAGAACATGATTCAAGACTAGAAATATGATTTATTCGTCTTGAAAACATGTTTAGTGGGAATAGTGATTCAACCTAGGATATTCGGTTCAGGACCCACTAAATCACGTATGTTCTTTTCAAGAAATAATTTCCTAGCACTAGTTGCGAAATAGTTAAGATAACTCTTAGACTTTAAATAGAAGAGTTCATCTCGGTTAAAGCAGTGGGAGACATAAAGTTATTCTTTCAAGGAACGATACATATTATTTAATGTATATAGTTCCTAAGATTAAAAGAAAATTTGATTTCAATATCTTGCTTTCAGGAACAAGACTATTATATTACCTTTTATGTATGAATCGTTCATATCGAAAAGGATGCCAATATTTGTTTTGCAAACATAAAGAATAACATATACGTTTTAAGACCGATGTAGTCCAGAGAGATTTTAAATTATGAGATATTTAAACCGCTGTAACTCAAAAGAAAAGGCGACATGTTTCTCAAGGGACCTATCTTTTGCACTTGAGGTTAGGCCGAACTAAATTTCAATAGGATTGAAGACTGGTCTAAAATGAACTTCTAAACAGGATAGAAGACGACTCATTACCTCCCTATAAGTCATGCCTTAAAAGTAGACTGACTTAATGACTTTTATCACGAAAAAGGTTATCGTGCAAAAGAAACCTCAGAGCTAACACATTCTGAATGTTAATACTCGAAAAGGAATGAATAATTCATTTGTTTCATTGATGATTATGCAAGGTGCTCTATGTTTACCTAAAGCATCATAAAACTGAACTCTTGAAGTTCAGATAATATAATGCTAAGGATAAGATCCAAATTAGGTAAAACAATAACGACACTTCAATCCGATCAAAGTAGAGAGTAAATGGACTTGAGATTCCAGGTCTATTTGATAGAACATGGAATTATGTCCTAACTCTCAATACCTAGTACATCATAGAATAGTGGTGTATCGGAAAGGAGAAACAGAACATTGTTTAACATGGTTCATTAGTTAATGAGTTACCTAAACTTGTTTTGGGATATGCAGTATTGACTGCGATTTAAAATACAAATATGGTTCTTTCAAAATAATGTTTCTGAAACATTATTTGAACTTTGAAAAAGCATAAAATGTGTTTATGTTATTTCATAACTTAGGGATATCCTCATTTGAGATAATCCCGAAGGATATAGAACCTCATTCAAAATTGTGTCTATCTATAGGTTATTCCATAGAAACGAGTTATGAATACTTCTTTGTTTAAAAGAAAGTATTTGTATGGACAAATGTTACTTTCTTAAAAGAAGGTCACGTTAGAAATCACAGCCACGAACTAAGAAAGTGTTAAGTAAGTTATATAGTAAAGCTACAAATATATCAACAAAGAGTTGTTAATAAGACTAATTCTGTTGGGTTTTATGCCCTAAAACTTGTAGATAGTAAATGTACTTTTGACCGAACATTAATAAAAGTGATGTATTATTCAATGTTTGTATTATATCTTGTCTTATTGACCCTAATCCAATAAACTAAACATCCAAGGTTAATAGAATGAGGCTTGAACTAGTATGTAGGGACATACGGGGATCAATGTTCAAGCTTTAGCCTAAAGGGTCTGTAGTATAGGGATAAGGCTGGGTACCTTATCCTGGTGACACTATGGATACTGCCCGCTTTGTATATTGATACAAACGTAATGATCCAACGCGTTCATGTAGTTGACATGCGAGTGGGGGTATCCTGTGCAATGAGTTTGCACAAAGACCAGACCGCGAAATAGTTTACCACTAACTGTAACACCGTTAGTTAGCTCGGTTTCTATTTCACTAGGATGACCTAGGCAACTTGGCCTTAATCCTGAGTAGATTATGGACTCCTGTCCATGAGGGATTGTCCTTTTATTTGTACGGGTGAGAGTGGTCTGTTCGCCGACTCAATAAGCCTACCATTTTGGGGACAAGGCCGAGTGGGGAGCTGGGAACGTAGTCTTACAAGATGGAATTCACTCCTTCCCGACATTAGGGTAAGTAGAGGTGTGTTCCCTTAAATGGTGCCTCCGGGTCTTGAACAATGGACCCTACCCTCTTTATGGCATGAGAGGGACTTCTGTTTGTTGGTTGGACCACAAACAGGTTGTTCATTAGAGGAGCACTGGTACTTAAGAACCAAGAGGTAACCCAGGGGTAAAACGGTAATTTGACCTAGCTGGGGTACGAACACACGTGAAGGGCTAACTTGTTGTTGATGGTTGATATCCGTGGACACAGAAATATGTCTACAGTGAGAAGAGTGCAGTTGTGGTTCTATAGTGGAGTGAACCACAATTAACGAATATTGATTAACTTGGTTAATGAGTTTAGCCAATTAATCTCATATCGTTGGAGCTTCTGATCTGTAGGTCCATTAGGTCCCACCGGTAGCTCTATAAGGGCGTTGAGGTAAATTTCTAAGGGAGAATTGAATATTCGAAGGGGTTCGAATATTAAGTTATAATATGAATTTGATTTAAACTATAGGTTATAATTAATGTGCATTAAATGTACATTAATACCATAGTTTATTTGAGAGAAATATAATTAAATATGTGATATTTAATTAGGATATTAATTAATTGGAGAATTAATTAATTATTGTTTTAATTCAGTTTAATTAAATTTGATTTAATTGAATTAGATTAAAACTTTAGGTTATGTGGTATAATTTTTATAAAATTGTTTTATATGAATTTTGCTAAATTAAATGTTAATTTAATCAAATTAAGTTAATTAATAATTTAATTATTAATTAAATTTGATTTATTATCAGTTAACGTAGCTGATATGGTCTTCCCACTAACCCAGTAAAACGCGTGGTAGAGAGGTTTTTTAGGGAGGGAGTTTCTTCATCCGTTACTTAACTCCCTCACTTGATGTGCAGAAGTGGTTACCCTCTAAGATTCACGCAAATAGGCTCTCTCTCTAACCTGTGATCTCTTGTTTTTTTCTCTAGCAAGACAGAGGCAAAAAATATTCTCTCCAAAACCTTAGAATTTCATTGGTTCCCACAAGCCACTCAATTCCATACCTTAGGAGAATACCGGTGTGATTTTTCTGGTGGTGTCTCACATCAAATCACAGCAAAGAAGGATCTTGAAGGTTGCTGGAATTTTAAATTCAAAGGGTAGAATTCGGCGAGGTTATCAAGAATTTCCATAACGGTAAGGTATTCTTGATCTAGGATCATTAAGATCCTTTCTAGATTAGATATAGGGTAATTCTAGATATATGCATGCTTTATTCGTATTTTTCAGAAGTTTAATTATGATTTTACTGTTGTGTTTAATTTGCCAACGTACAGTATTTTATTCCGAATTGAAAACTGAGTTAAGGTTCTTGGTCGTTTCCGCTGCGCAAGGGCTATTATCCTTTCAATTGGTATCAGAGCCTTCTCTGTATTTTAATTTGTGAATTAAAATTTGCGTTGGTTTTAGGTGGGATTTAAATGCATAATGTATGTTAATTTGCTATGAACTGGAGGTTAATTGGCCTTAGATTTACAATTTTTTGATGTGATCAAATGTAAAGGCCCCTGCGTTTTTGGGCAATTAAATTGTAATTCGAGCTCTGTAAGTCTAAGTCTAGTTTAGGCTAAAGAACGATGAAGATTGGGACCAAATTTGGCCAAAAACGGCGGAAAATGGCGAAGAATTGCAGTTGGAACAGTGTAGTTTTTCCAGAAATTCGAAAAAAAAATCGGACGGAAACGCGCGTGCAAGGATAGGGTCGCTTAGGCTAATTACCAACAGTTGTCTTTCCTAACGGTTGCCTATTGGTCCGTGCCTCTGAGATCTGAAAGTGGGAGGGTTACACTTACGGGGAGGAGTTAATTGTTAACAAATCCTTGACCGAATAACGGTGGTTAATATCTAATGGAATATGAGTTATTCTGGTATTAGAAATTGACTGAGAAGAGTCTCATTTTAGAGGAGGAACAACTGTTCACCCTTCGGTGGTTGTTCTTCTAAACCTCTAAAGCATCGTTGCAAAACACAATCATAGTTTTATTAGGGTTCTTTGATTGTTTGTTTGCAAAATTGATTGGATGTATGAAATTGTTTGTATGGCTTGTGTGGTGGGTTAAGGCAAAGATAACTAATACGGTCAATTGTTCGTTTTTCAGCAATGTCTTCCTCCATAATTTCCTTGCTTAAAAATGAACAACTTATTGGCGAAAACTTTCCACAATGGAAATCGAACTTAAATACCATACTCGTGGTTGAGGATTTAAGGTTCGTCTTAACGGAGGAATGTCCTCCCGTTCCCCCTCGCACTGCCGCTCAGGCAGTAAAAGACGCCTACGAACGTTAGACTAAGGCCAATGAAAATGTCAAAGTCTATATACTGGTCAGCTTGTCTGAAGTATTGGCCAATCGTTACGAAAACGTGGAAACTGCCAGGGAGATTATGAATTCCCTACAGGAAATGTTTGGACTTCCGTCCTACCAGCTCCACCACGACGCCTTGAAGAACATCTTCAATGCCAAGATGCAGGAAGGTCAATCTGTTCGGGAACACATCCTGGACGTGATTAACCAGTTCAATATAGCTGAGGCAAATGGCGACGTAGTCTGTGAGCGCAGTCAGGTTGCGTTCATCTTCATTCGCTCCCAGCTAGCTATCTGTCTTTCAGGACGAACGCGAGCATGAATAAGATTCAGTTCAACCTGACTATCCTCCTCTCGGAGTTACAGATTTATGAATCCTTGCAGAAGAGCAAGGGAAAAAATATGGTTAAAGGAGAGGCCAATGTGGCCCATTCCAAAAAAAAGTTCCTCAAGGGTTCATCCTCGGGGACTAAATCTGTACCTCAAGCTTCTTCATCGAAGCAAATTCAGAAGAGGAAGGGAGACAAGGGGAAGGCTCCTGCACAGGCTGTGCAAGGGAAGGGAAAGGCCAAGGTCGTGGCCGACAAAGGCAGGTGCTTCCTCTGCAACGCAGATGGTCATTGGAAGCGGAACTGTCCCCGTTACCTTGCTGAGAAGAAGAGATAAAAAGAAGGTAAATTCGATTTACTTGTTTTAGAGACCTGTCTCGTTGAACATGATGAGTTCGCCTGGATACTGGATTCGGGAGCCACTAATCATGTTTGCTCTTCTTTTCAGGGAAATGATTTCCAACAGCTCGCAGACGGTGAAAAGACGCTCAAGGTTGGAATAGGAGAGGTCGTTTCAGCTCGTGCAGTGGGAGCTGCAAAATTATTCTTTAGAAATAAGTTTTTAATTTTGGAGAACTTGTTTTTGGTTCCTCGAATTAAAAGGAACCTTATTTCTGTTTCCGCTTTGTTAGAACAAGAATACTCTGTTTCCTTTCAGCTTAATGAAGCAATTATTTCAAGGAATGGTATTTATATATGTTCTGCTCAACGTGAGAATAATTTATTTGTGTTAAGACCAACTGATGCTAAGGCGATTTTAAGTCATGAAATGTTTAAAACGGTCGAAACGCAAAACAAAAGGCAAAAGCTTTCTCCATTGAGTAACAATACGTATCTTTGGCACCTTCGTCTTGGTCATATTAACATCGATCGGATCGATCGTTTGGTTAAAAATGGGCTTCCACTGATGTAGAAGATTCATCTTTACCACCCTGTGAATCGTGTCTCGAGGGTAAAATGACCAAGAGGCCTTTTACTGGAAAAGGTTATAGGGCCAAAGAACCACTTGAACTGATACATTCGGATCTTTGTGGTCCAATGAATGTAAAGGCTCGAGGTGGTTATGAATATTTCATCTCTTTCATAGATGATTATTCTCGATACTGCTACTTGTACCTGATGGGCCATAAGTCTGAGGCTCTTGAAAAGTTCAAAGAGTTTAAGGCTGAGGTAGAAAACCTGTTAGATAAAACAATTAAAATTCTTCGATCCGATCAAGGTGGAGAGTATTTGGATCAGAGATTCCAAGACTATATGATAGAACATGGAATCCAATCCCAACTCTCAGCATCTGGTACACCTCAGCAGAATGGTGTATCAGAAAGGAGAAATAGAACCTTGTTAGACATGGTTCGATCTATGATGAGCTATGCCCAGTTGCCTAGCTCGTTTTGGGGGTATGCAGTAGCGACTGCAGTACATACTTAACAACGTTCCCTCAAAGAGTGTTTCTAAAACTCCTTTTGAGCTATGGAAGGGGGGTAAACCTAGTTTGCGTTACTTTCGTATCTGGGGTTGTCCTGCACATGTGTTAGTGATAAATCCTAAGAAATTGGAACCTCGTACGAGAATATGCCAATTTGTCGGATACCCCGAAAGAAACGAGAGGTGGTCTTTTCTACGACCCTCAAGATAATAAAGTGTTTGTCTCGACAAATGTAACATTCTTGGAGGAAAACCACATTCGAGATCATAAACCACGAAGTAAGTTAGTATTAGGAGAAGCTACAGAAGGATCAACAAGGGTTGTTGATGAACCTGGTCCTTCAACAAGAGTTGTTGGAGAATCCAGTTCTTCTCGTCAATCTAGTCCTCCTCATGTAGTGGGAGAGCTTCGACGTAGTGGGAGGGTTGTGATACAACCTAACCGCTACTTGGGTTTAACGGAAACACAAGTAGTCATACCTGATGACGGCGTAGAAGATCCATTGTCTTATCGTCAGGCAATGAATGACGTAGATAAGGACGAGTGGGCCAAAGCCATGGACCTTGAGATGGAGTCTATGTACTTCAATCAAGTTTGGGAACTTGTAGATCCACCTGAAGGGGTCAAACCCATTGGATGTAAATGGATCTATAAGAGGAAAAGAGATGCTGTTGGGAAAGTACAGACTTTCAAAACAAGACTTGTAGCAAAGGGTTATACCCAACGAGAAGGGGTGGACTATGAAGAAACTTTTTCTCCTGTGGCTATGCTTAAGTCCATAAGAATTCTCTTATCCATTGCCACGTTTTATGACTATGAAATATGACAAATGGATGTCAAGACAACTTTTTTGAATGGCAACCTTGACGAGAGTATTTTTATGTCTCAACCCGAAGGGTTCATAACCCAAGGTCAGGAGCAAAAGGTTTGTAAACTGAATCGATCCATTTATGGGTTGAAACAGGCCTCCCGATCTTGGAATATTAGATTTGATACTGCGATCAAATCTTTTGGCTTTGACCAGAATGTTGATGAGCCTTGTGTATACAAGAAGATCAACAAGAATAAAGTAGCTTTCCTCGTACTTTATGTTGACGACATCCTGCTCATTGGGAATGATGTAGGGTATCTGTCTGACGTAAAAGAATGGCTAGCAGCTCAATTCCAAATGAAAGATTTGGGTGAGGCCCAGTATGTTCTTGGCATCCAGATTATTCGGGATAGAAAGAACAAAACTCTAGCTCTGTCTCAAGCAACGTATATCGACAAGATGTTGGCCCGATATTCGATGCAGAACTCCAAGAAGGGCTTGTTGCCTTTCAGGCATGGGGTTCACTTGTCTAAGGAACAGTCTCCTAAGACACCTCAAGAAGTTGAGGATATGAGACGGATTCCCTACGCCTCTGCAGTGGGTAGCTTAATGTATGCCATGCTATGCACGAGGCCTGACATTTGTTATGCTGTAGGGATTGTCAGCAGATATCAGTCAAATCCAGGGTTAGACCACTGGACCGCCGTTAAAGGAATCCTCAAGTATCTTAGGAGAACGAGGGACTACATGTTGGTATTTGGGGCTAAAGAGTTAGTTCTCACTGGATACACCGACTCTGACTTCCAAACTGACAAGGATTCTAGGAAATCCACGTCAAGGTCAGTTTTCACCCTTAACGGGGGAGCTGTAGTTTGGAGAAGTATCAAGCAAGGATGCATAGCAGACTCCACGATGGAGGCTGAGTATGTAGCTGCTTGTGAAGCGGCTAAGGAAGTTGTTTGGCTAAGGAAGTTCTTGACAGATTTGGACGTTGTTCCAAATATGAACTTGCCCATTACGTTATACTGTGACAACAGTGGGGCTGTAGCCAATTCAAAAGAACCTCGCAGCCACAAACGAGGTAAACACATAGAGAGGAAGTATCATCTGATTCGTGAGATTGTGCAAAGAGGAGATGTGGTCGTGGCCCAGATCGCTTCCGAGCACAACATTGCTGATCCGTTTACGAAGGCCCTCTCGGCTAAAGTGTTCGAGGGTCATCTAGAAAGTCTAGGTCTGCGAGACATGTATATAGCGTAATCTAGGGCAAGTGGGAGATGTGTAATGGGTGTAAGGATGCCCTAGTATATTGTATTTTGTATATTTACTTTTCATGTAATGTACAACATACATGTACCATTTCCAGCTTTCAATTTTAGGAAAAACCTCTACGTTGGCAAATCAAATTAGAAACTAATTTCTAAATAACACAATTAAGCATGCTCAAATCTTAGATCTAAAACTATTTTAGAACTAAGAAAACTTACGTGATTTAGGAGGCAATCACAACACAATGCTCCAATTTCGTTCTTGGGACTTCCAACGAACACCACCACTCGAATCACCCGTTATCCTCTTGGATTACTGAGAACCGGTTTGTGGGAACCCAAGTATCGTCTTGGAAGGGAAAAAATTCAGCAAAAGGAATGCTGTGTTTTCTAAATTCCTTGAGAGATGAAAGAGTTCCTCTCTGTCTTTTTCGTGAATGAGAGGGATTGAACGAGTGTTGGGGAAACTCCCTCCCAACTTTACGATAAGTGGGGAGGGAGTTATTCCCTACTTGATCTCTACCGTTGATCATAATCAACGCGATCCACGCCGTCTATTAATTAAATAATAATTATCAATTAACATTTAATTAATTAAATAATTTTAATTAATTTAATTAAATCAATATTAATTAAACCAATTATAACCTAAGATATTTAATTCAATTTGAATCATATTCAATTGAATTAAATTGGCCATTCAATTAATCTCATCAATTGAATCCACATTAATTAAATATCAAATATTTAATTAATTTTATAATTGAATCACATTCAATTTTATCTCTCATTTAACATATAGTTTTAATGTGCATCAAAATGTACATTAATATAAACTATAGTATTAATTTGATTAAATCACATTTAACCAAATTAAATCAAATTAATTAATTCCCCAATTAATTAATTCATGAATTAATCAAATATCACATATTTAATTAAATTCATTATTCTCTCAATAATTAATTTCAAATCATATTCAAAATTAATTATAAAGTTTAATTCTTTCATTAAACTTTATACTATAATGTATCTCCATACATTATATTATTTCCCAAGACTAAATTATCTCAGAACCCGTTATGAGCTAGCAGGTGGACCTAATGGACCTACAGATCAGAAGCTCCAACGATACGAGATTGATCAGCTAAACTCATTAACCGAGTCAATCAACATTCGTTAACTGTGGGTCACTCCACTAAAGACCCACAGTTGCACTCTTCTCACTGTAGAATATTTCTATGTCCACGGATATCGACCAATTGCAGCAAGTCAATCCTTCACGTGTGTTCGTAATACCAGTTGAGTAAAATTACCGTTTTACCCCTGGGTTACCTCTGGATCCTTAAGTACCACTGATCCCTCTAATGAACAGCCTGTTTAGGGTCCAACCACTAAACAGAAATTCCTCTCGGGTCAGGAGAGGACAACGCGCTTTTGTTCAAGCCCCGGAATCAGCCCTTAAGGGAACACACATCTACTTGCCCCAATAGAGGAAGGAGTGAATTTCATCTTGTACTGTTATGTTCCCAGCCCCCATTCAGTCTTGCCCCTGAAATGGTAGGAATATTGAGTCGGAGAGCAGGTCACTCTCACCCATACAAATATAAAGACAATCCCTCCTGAAAAGGAGTTCATAACAAACTCAGGATTGAGATTGAGTTACCTAGGTCATCCTATTGAAATAGAAACCTAAACTAGTTAACGGCGTTACATCTAGTGGTTACTATTTCGCGGTTCGGTCTTATGCAAACTCATTGCATAGGATACCCCCACCCGCATGTCTCCTACATGGATGCTTTGGATCATTGCATCTGTATCGGATACAAGGTGGGCCGTATCACATAGTGTCACCAGGATAAGGTACCCAGCCTTATCCCTATACTATAGACCATTTAGGTTGTTACTTGGACACTGATCCCTGTATATCCCTACATACTAGTCCAAGTTTCATTTAAACAACCTTGGATCTTAGTTTATTGGATTTAGGGTTTATTAATGTAAACTCAATTATTCAATAGCCCAATTACTGAATCACTCAAATAACGCTTTATTGAGATCGATTAATTTGTTTCATTTACTATCTACGAGTTTTAGGGCATAAAACCCAACAACTCCCACTTGAACTAAACCTCTAGTGGGCAATGTACATCATTAATCAAAATTAATTGAACAATCATTGAAGTAGGAATAATGGTTTTGTATTAATACTGTATAATACATGAAAAGTACAAATACAGATAAATACAATAAACTAGGGCATTTGAATACCCATTACACTTCTCCCACTTGCCCTAGATTATTCTATGTACATATCTCGCAGACCTAGACCTTCTAGATGACCCTCGAACACTTTACCCGTGAGAGCCTTCATAAATGGATCAACAATATTGTGCTCCGAAGCTATCTTCGTGACGATCACATCACCTCGTTGCACGATCTCTCTGATGAGATGATATTTGCTCTCTATGTGCTTGCCTCTCTTGTGACTGCGAGGTTCTTTCGAATTTGCCACTGCACCACTATTATCACAATAAAGAGTGATTGGCAAGTTCATATTTGGAACAACTTCCAAATCCATCAAGAACTTCCTAAGCCATACAGCCTCCTTAGCTGTTTCACAAACAGCGACATATTCGGCCTCCATGGTAGAGTCTGCAATGCATCCTTGTTTGATGCTACGCCAGACTACAGCTCCCTCATTCAGGGCAAACACTGACCCTGATGTGGATTTCCTAGAATCCTTATCAATCTGAAAGTCAGAGTCTGTGTATCCTGTAAGGATCAAATCCGTAGCGCCATACACAAGCTGAAAGTCCCTCGTTCTCATAAGATACTTGAGGATGTTTTTCACTGCAGTCCAGTGGTCTAACCCTGGATTAGACTAGTATCTACTAACTATCCCAACTGCATAGAATATGTCAGGCCTAGTACACAACATGGCATACATAAGGTTGCCCATTGCTGAAGCATAAGAGATCCGTCTCATATCCTCAATTTCTTAAGGTGTTTTAGGACACTGTTCCTTAGACAGATGAACTCCATGCCTGAAGGGGAGTAAACCCCTCTTGGAATTCTGCATCTTATATTTAGACAACATCTTGTCTATATAGGATGCTTGAGACAGGGCTAACGTTCTGTTCTTACGATTCCTGATAATTTGAATCCCTAGAACATACTGAGCTTCACCCAAATCTTTCATTTGGAACTCAGTTGATAGCCAAGTTTTAATTTCAACTAGATATTCTACATTATTCCCAATAAGCAGAATATCATCTACATACAACACTAGAAAAGCTACTGAACCGCTGATAATCCTTTTGTAAACACAAGGCTCAACAACGTTCTGGTGAAAGCCATAAGATTTGACAGCAGTGTCAAACCTTATATTCCAAGATCTGGAAGCTTGCTTCAACCCATAAATGGATCGTTTAAGCTTGCAAACTTTTTGCTCCTAACCTTGAGCAATGAACCCTTCTGGTTGAGACATAAAGATGCTCTCTTCAAGATTGCCATTAAAAAAAGCAGTCTTGACATCCATTTGCCAAATCTCATAATCATAAAACGTGGCAATAGACAAGAGTATCTGTATTGACTTTAACATGGCAACTGGAGAGAACGTTTCTTCATAGTCCACCCCTTCCTTTTGGGTATAACCCTTTGCCACAAGTCGAGCTTTGAAAGTCTGTACTTTCCCAGCTGCGTCTCATTTTCTCTTGTAGATCCATTTGCACCCTATGGGTTTTACCCCTTCAGGTTGGTCTACAAGATCCCAGACTTGATTGAAGTACATAGACTCCATCTCTAGGTCCATAGCTTTGACCCACTGGTCATGATCCACATCATTCATTGCCTGTCTAAAGGTCAATGGATCCTCAACACCATCATTAGGTATGACGACTGGAGTTTCTGCTAAACCCAGATAGCGTTCACGTTGAATAACAACCCTCCCACTACGTCGAGGCATTCTCAACTCTTGAGAAGGATGAGCTTGACCAGATGTACTGGGCTCATCAACAACTCTTGTTGAAGGTCCAGCCTTTGAACTGGGCTCATCAACAACCCTTGTTGAAGGTCCAGCCTCATCAACAACTCTTGTTGATTCATTTGTAGCTTCCCCAGAAAGTTCACTCAACACAATTTTACTGTGTGGTTTGTGTTCTCTAACGTGGTCTTCTTCCAAGAAAGTAGCATTTGTCGATACTAACACCTTATTTTCTTGTGGATTGAAGAAGTATCCACCTCTTGTTTCTTTTGGGTAGCCTACAAATAGGCATAATTTTGAACGTGAATCCAATTTCTTTGGATTTGCCACTAGCACATGTGCAGGGCAGCCCCAAATTCTGAAATGACGAAAACTAGCTTTACGCCCTTTCCAGAGCTTAAATGGTGTTTCAGAAACACTCTTTGAGGGAACAACATTCAAAATATAAACTGCAGTCTCTACTGCATACCCCCAAAAAGAATTAGGCAACTGAGCATAGCTCATCATAGATCGAACCATGTCTAACAAGGTTCTGTTTCTCCTTTCAGATACACCATTCGGCTGAGGTGTACCTGGTGCTGAGAGTTGGGACGTGATTCCATGTTCTATGAAATAGTTCTGGAATTCTAAGTCCAAATACTCCCCACCTCGATCAGATCGAAGTGTTTTAATGGTCTTACCTAATAAGTTCTCAACTTCAGCCTTATACTCCTTGAACTTTTCAAGGGCTTCAGACTTATGACTCATTAGGTACAAATAACCATACCTTGAATAATCATCTATGTAAGAGATGAAATATTCATACCCTCCTCGAGCCCTAACATTCATTGGACCACAGGGATCCGTATGTACGAGCTCTAAGGGCTCCTTGGCACGATAACCTTTTCCAGTAAAAGGTCGTTTGGTCATCTTACCTTTGAGACAAGACTCACACGGAGGTAAAGTACCATCTTCTAACTGGCTTAGAAGTCCGTTCTTAACCAATCTCCCAATCCTATTGAGATTTATGTGGCCAAGTCTCAAGTGCCAAAGATAGGTACTTTGAGAAACTTTCTGCCTTTTAGGTTGAGTCTCAGCTGTTTTAAACATCTCATTGTTCAAAATAGCCCTAACCTCTATTGGTCTTAAAACATATAAATTGTTCTCCAAGTTTGCAGAACAGATATCAGCACCTCTTTTAGTAATGAGAGCTTCATTTACAGAAAAGGACACTGAATATCCTTGTTCAAGTAAACAAGATACAAAAATCAAATTTCTTTTTATTTTAGGAACTATATATACATTATCTAATAACATATAATGTTCCCTAGAGAAGAACATTTTAATGTCTCCCACTGCTTTAGCTGAAATGAACTCCCCAGTCCCAACTCTGAGAGTCATTTCCCCAGCATCTAATTGTTGCCAAGAGCTCATTCCCTCAAAGGAAGAGCATACGTGATGAGTGGCACCTGAATCAAGGATCCAGGCTGTATCATCATTTTCCACTATACACGTTTCAATGACCAATAAATCACATTTATTTTCATTGAGTTTTGCTAAGCAGTCTATGCCATATTCATCATGAACAATTTCAGATGAATTAGACATGTGGGCTTGAGGACAGTCCTCAATTAAGACCAAATCCACGCAATTAGTGTTTGAGTGCATTTCCTTAGTTGTATTAGCGATACCAGTTTTATTACACACGGTGTAATTAGAGGCATACAAAGAACGATTCATGCCGAAACAAACAAATTAATTTAATTAGTGATGTTGCACTAACCCATTACACAAAATATTATTATTATTATTTCAATCCAATCAATTTAGCAAAAGTAATGATCGACCCATAGAATAAACATTCATTTTGCAACGATACTTCAGAGGTTTAGAGCAACAGCTACCGTAGGGCAGTCAGCTACTCCTCCCCTGAATTGAGACAATCTCAGCCAATCCCTATTCCCAGAATAACTCATATTCCAATAGTTCTTAGCTACCGTTTTTCGGTCAGGAAATTATTAACACCTTAACAATTTTCCGTAAGTGTGACCCTCCATTTTTCAGATTTCAGAGGTCGGTCCCAACAATGCTACCGTAGGGAAAGTCAAAGTTGGAAATGAACCTAAGAAACCCTATCCATTTCTGGAGTTTGCGTTGTTCCGACTCCCATGATCAAGCCCTCCGTAGGGTGATCGCTCCCAGGGCGATTCGCAGGCAGATCATGGGGATCTCACGGTGCAACCTAATGGAGGAGACCGTAGGATACGTTGACACGTGTCCTGCTCCAACTTACTATAAAATACTCCGTCATTCACCTTGATATTGATCCATGCAAACACCATCCGTAGGGGGTCACTCCCAGGGTGACTCGAGGCCAAGCATGGACCTCACGTCGTGAACTCTTGAGGACATGAGAGCAAAACATTGATTTATGAAAATCTTGTTTTGATATATTTCCTCCCACTAAGTATTTTTATAATTAAAGGGTCTTTTACTTAGGTAAGTCCCGGCTAAGTGAATCTATCTAAGTCTATGCCTAAATATAACTCTTATATAGAGGTCTTTACACTAATGTCTAGGTGAATTAAACTCTTTTAATTACCTAGTGACATTGCATGCTAACATTAAACTATGATTAATTCAACTCAAGTGTCGGGTCAGTTCCCAGGTAGGAGGTGTTCCGTATAACCGTCAACTTAAATACCCCCATCCTAGACAGAACTTCACCAGGAGAGTTCCCTTATAATCACAGTAATGTATTTCCTACTTAGTACATTAAAACTATTTTAATCCTAAGTAAGAAAATAATTCTAATCCTATTAGAATTAAAATGAGCTTAGGTCTAATTAATTTTAAACAATTTAAAATTAATTCTTTTTAATCTAAGGTCCTATGTTTGCATGCAACTCTTTGTTATAGGTTGACGGTTTCTAATCATTTTGAAACTATTTCAAATTTTAATGATTAGCCCTATAACATGCTTCTATGGTGTTGGGAATAAAAGCAATCATATTTGAATTATTAAACACCATATATAGCCCATGACGCCGATAACGATAATATAACGATTATACTAAAGTAGTGTCATGCTCAATGCTTTTTCATTTTCATATAATTAATATAACATTTTATATTAAATCATACATGAAAACAAACATTGAAATTTATTTCCATTCATAATATAACTATTATATTAATACTCATGAAAATAAATCTAAGCATGCAAGCTACATTAATAAAATATAACATTTTATATTTATCTAATTAATGTCATGCATCATGCTTTCCAATTTCATATATTTAATATAACAATTATACTAAATAACTCATGAAATTTAAATTCATGCATGATTATCATATATTATAACAATTATAACATAAAAATGCATGAAACATGCTTAACCTATGGTGTGATCTAGCTAAATGACATTCATAAAGTAATAAATAGCTGAAAAACCGGTATATTGGCTCCTAGGATAATTAAAATAAACGAAAATTACAATAATTTCAAGCCCGAACCAGCTTGAACCGCTTCAAACCGGACCAAAATGAATTGAACCAGACCAAATCAGCTCAAACCAGACCGCACAGGAAGTAATCCGCACGGAAATTTTTTTTTTTACCCCACGTTCCAACTCGAACACGCAACCTCAGGGACGCTAGACACGCGATCAAACCATTTGCTCCAGACACCCAAGTTCGAAACATAGTGAACGCAAATAATATTTATTTCATAACCGCTTCAACCGCTGGAACCCACGCCGCACGTCTCACTCAACGTTCCGTGAATTTGGAAACTTCCGTCAGCGTCGAGATGCTGCAGGCATAGCGTCTCGACGCTGCCCCGATTTTTTCCAGCCTTCGTTCTTCAGCATCTCGACTCTGTTGAACAGGGTCACGATGCTACGCCTCTGTTCAACCTCTGTTTTCCAGATTCCAGCGCCGATTCTAATCGATTTTTTGCCCAAATTCATCCCGATCTTCATCAAAATGAATCCTAATCTAGACACGGACTTTACAAGACTCGATTTACTGATTTAATTGCCCAAAAACGCAGGGGCCTTTACAAATTAATTAAATCAGATGCAGTAAATCTAAGGCCAAATATACCAAAACAATTTTTCAGCAAACCAACATTCATAATGCAGAATAAATCTCACCAAAAACCAACGCAATTTTCATTAATTGAAATCAATTAACGAGATGGCTCTGATACCAATTGAAGGGTTGAAATCCCTTTTGGCAGCGGAAGCAAACAAGACCTTCCTCGAATTAAATTTCAATTATAGAAAAAACCGGTACGTTGGCAAATCAAAATTAGAAAAAAATTTCTAAGGGCCCGTTTGATAACCATTTCAGTTTTTGGTTTTTGGTTTTTCTGTTTTTGGTTTTTGGTTTTTGGTTTCCTATTTTTTAAAAACAAAAACCACATATGTTTGATAACTGTTTTTTGTTTTTTGTTTTTAAAAAACAGAAAACCAACTTTGTTTGATAACTGTTTTTGGTTTTTCAGTTTTTTAAAAATTAGAAAGATGAAAAGATATTTTAGAGAAATAAAAATGTGTAAAGACGTTGAAACAAAAATTTAGAGACACAAATATAAATGTTTTCAAGAGATTTTTTTTTTGAAAAGACGAGAGAAAAGTTAAACATAGAAAATTTAGAGAGATGAAAGAAAATGTTTAGAGAAAGAATATTAGTTAGACTTGAGAAAAGGTATTAGTTAGAGAAAAAATAGAAAACAAGTTAGAGGAAAAGCGAAAAATTTTAGATTAAAAAAATTAAATAAAAAAAGAAAATTTAGAGAGATAGTAAAGTTAAGAGTAAAAGATATGCTAAAGAACTAACGATAAATTAGAAAAATAAAGAAAAGTTGTAGCGATAGAAAATTTTGGTGACTTTTTTTTTCCAAAAGAAAAATTAGAACATGTTTATTGAGGAGAGAAAAGGTATTGACAAGTTTTTAGAAATAGACAAGTTATAGAGAAAAAAAAAGTTTTGAGAGAGAATTTTAGAGAGAGAAAAATAAATTTGAGAGAGAGAGAGATAATTTTAGAGAGAGAAAAATAAATTTGAGAGAGAGAAAAAATTTTAGAGAGAGAAAAAAAAATAGAGAAAGAAATTTGTTGGAGAGAGATGTAAAAGAGGAGAAAAGTAAGCATTAGAAGAAAAATGAGTTTTTGAAAAACAGAAATCTGTTTTTAAAAACTACTTTTTTTGGTTTTTGAAATTTACTTATAATTTCAAAAACGTTTTTAAAAAACAGAAAACAGAAAACAGAAATGGTTATCAAACACCCCTGTTTTTTAAAAATGAAAAACAAAAACAGAAAACAGAAAACGAAATGGTTATCAAACGGGCCCTAAATTACTAAGATTAAGCATGATGGAAATTTATTCAAGATTAAGAACACTTTATTCGTATTTTTCAATAGTTTAATTATGATTTTACTGCTGTATTTAATTTGCCAACGTACAATATTTTATTCCGAATTGAAAACTGAGTTAAGGTTCTTGGTCGTTTCCGTTGCGCAAGGGCTATTATCCCTTCAAATTTTTCATCAATGGGTTGTTAATCAAGCTACACATTAAGTTAGTCATGCCCTTATCAAATGTTGAGAGAACCTCAATGCAGTGGGAGGGTTGTAAATCAACCTAATGAAAACTGTGTGAGTTTAAGTGAAACTTCGATTGTCATGTCTGATGACTATATCAAAGGATCCATTGACCTTTAACAAGGTATTGGATGACGTGGATAAGGATACTTATGTCAAAACTATGAACCTTAAAATGGAGTATGTATACTTCATTTCAATCTGGTATTGACCAGAAAGGTTCTTAGTCCAGGATCAAGAGCAAAAGGTTTGCGACTTTAACCAGTCCATACTTGGAATTAATTGAAGGTTACGATCTTGGAACATAAGATTTAATGCATGATTAAAACTTATTATGGTTTGACTAGAGTATTGACAAGTCTTGTGTCAACAGAAGAATTAGAAATAGTTTGGTAGCTTTATTAGTTTAGTATATGATTGATATCCTATTCATTAGGAATGATATAGGTTATCCAACTGACATTAGAAATTAGCTAGCAATGCAGTTCCAAACTATAGATTTGGAAAGGCTTAATTTGTTCTTAAAATCTGACACGATCGGGATCACAGGAACGAAGATCGCTAGCTCTATCTCAAGTATCTTATATGGACAAAAGTGTTGGCTAGATATAAGATTAAAATTCCGAGAAAGGTTGTTTACTTTTCAAATATGGAATTCATTTGTCACAGGAGCAGTGTCCTGAGATGCCTCAAGAGGTTGAGAACTTGAGACGAAATTTTCGTGCCTAGGCAATCAATTGTCAAGCTTAGCATAAGGTATGCAGTAGGAATTGTCAGTAGATACCAATTTAGTCCAGAGTAAGGTCGTTGGACTACAATATAGTTATCCTCAAGTATCTTAGGAGAACGAGGGCTTATAGGCTCGTGTATGGTGTTGAGGATTTGATCCTTAAAGGATACACTAATTCTGATTAGCACACCGATCGGGATTCATGGAAATCCACATCAGCATCAGAATTCGCCCTTAACAGGGAGTTATATGTTGGCATAGCATCGAGTAAGGATGTATCACAGACTTCATCTTGAAGGCCAAGAATGTTGCTACTTATGAAGCGAGCTCAGGAGTCTGTAGGACTTAGGAAGTTCATTTGGAAAGCTGTTCCAAATATGAGGCGAGTATATAGGACGAAAACGTGAATCTCATCTGAGAGATTATAAGTTGAGGGGACGTGATTGTCACGAGGAATCCTCAAGAGTAATATATTGTTGAATCATTTACGAAGGTCCTCACGACTAAAAATGTTCGAGGGACATCTAGATGGTTTGGGTCTACGAGTTGAACAGCCCACTAGAGTTTTAGTCCAAGTGGGAGTTTGTTGGGGTTTATGTCCTAAAACTCGTGGATAGTAATTGTAACAAACTTATATATATATAAAACTTATTAGAATAGTTTTTATTATAGTTGTCGAAAGATTAGTTTAACTATGTATTTATTAACCCAAATCCAATAAAACTAAAATCTTTGGCTATGATATGAATGCTTGAACTTTATGTAGTGACATAAATATGGATCAGGTTCAAGTACATAGCCTAAAACGGTCTATAGTATAGAGATAAGACTGGGTACCTTATCCTAGAAAAAACTATGTGACAAGGCCCACTTTGTTTTAATACAAACGATGTGATCCTAAATCGTTCGTGTAGAGACATGCGAGTGGGGGTGTCCTATGCAAAAGAAGTTTGTATAAGACTTTCACTTTATAACGCTGTTTACTGTGAAACTAACTATTTCAAGCGATGACCTAGGTAACTTGATCTTAATCCTGAGCTAACTATGAACTCCTGTTTATTCGGGATTATCCTTTGATTTGCATAGGTGAGAGTGACCCATAAGCCCCGCTCAATAAACCTGCCACTTTGGGGATAAGACGGAGTAGATAGCTGGGGACATAGTCCTGCAAAATGGAATTCACTCCTACCCGTCTTTAGGGATAGTAGAAAGGTTGTTCCCTTAACTGTTGACTCTGGGACGTGAACAAAGGCGGCCCTCTCATTGGCCCGAGAGGTTTTAGGTTTAGTGGTGGGACCACAAACTAATTGTTCATTAGGGACTCATTAGAGACTTAAGGAACAAAAAGTGCTATAGGGGTAAAAAGTACTTTTGACCTTACTATAGTCACGAACAACCAGTGAAGGATTGACTTACTAATCACGGTTATATCGGGTGGACAGAAATATATCTACAGTGAGGGGAGTTCAGCTACGGGCTATAGTGGAGTGTCCCGTTAGTTAACGAATGTTGGTTAACTTGGATTGAAAGAGTTCGAGCGGTTAATCTCGAATCGTTGGAGCCCATGATCTGTAGGTACATTAGGTCCCCCTGCTAGCTCAAACAGATTAACCTTAGAACAGAGTGATAAAATAATTTGAAATACGTTAAATTTGAATTAGGGAGTTAACGTTAACTATATACGATATACTTAACGTATTTTAGTTTAATCTTTAAATTAAACTATAATTATTAAGAGAGTTAGAATTATTTAAATATGATTTAAATATTTGAAAATGTATTCGATACATGTTCGGTTTTAATTTGAATAGTGATTCAAAGTTATCGGGATTTAAGAGAGTTCGGGTTTGGTATGTTTATTTAATTTAATATTTTGATATTGAATTAAACAAATTAATTAAAATTAGTTTAATTAATTTAGAAATTGATTTTTGATTAACTTTAAAAGAAATTAAAAATAGTTTAAGGTTAATTGATTTTAACATAAAATTGAAAATCAATTTTGAATTGATTTTCATGCAAAATTCAATTTGAAGACACCTCCCATGACTCATCTTATATCCCTCAAATTGTTGTCTTCTTGTGAGCTAATTTTGGGCAAAATAGTTGCTCATATATAAGCCAAGAAGATGACTCAACCAGGGGTGGAAGTAATTTGAAGTTGCTGGGATTTTACATGCAAAAACCAAATGAAAAACTCTCTCAAACATCATGGCTTCAAACTCTCAAAAACCCATGTGTTCTTCATCAAATTCATCATGCTCGGTTTCCCACAAGCCCGTTCTAAGGCTGAAGAATAGCGGGGAAGACTCTAGCGGTAGTCCATGTTGAGTTCGGGAGGAGAATCATCCATAGAGATCCACGAATTTGAAGCTTGAAAGATAAGTTCTGTTTCCCCTGTTTTCGTTCTTGTTTTCAGCATGCTTTTAATCCTCGAAATTAATGAAAATCGGTGCCTAAGATCCGCTAACGCTTCCGTTCGAGTGTTCTTCACTCCATCAACCACTAGTTATAACACCGTTAACTAGTTGGTTTTCTATTTCACTAGGACGACCTAGACAACTTTGTCTTAATCCTGAGTTGATTATGGACTCCTGCTCATGAGGGATTGTCCTTTAATTTGAATGGGTGAGAGTGGCCAATACGCCGACTCAATAAGCTTACCATTTTGGGGACAAGACCGAGTGGGGAGCTGGGAACATAATCGTACAAGATGAAATTCACTCTTTCCCAAACTTAGGAAAGTAGATGATTGTTCCCTTAAGTGGTGACTTCGAGTCTTGAACAAAGGGCCCTACCCTCTCAATGGCACGAGAGGGTTTTCTGTTTGATGGTTGAACCACAAAAAAATTGTTCATTAGAGGAGAACTAGTACTTAAAGAAATAGAAGTAACCCAGGGAGAAAACGATAATTTGACTCAGCTGGTGTTACAGACATTCGTGAAGGACTAACTAATCGTTCTTCGTCTATATCCGTGGACACAGAAAATATGTCTGCAGTGAGAAGAGTGCAACTGTGAGTCTATAATGGAATGTACACACAGTTAATGAATATTGATTAATTTGGTTAATGAGTTTGACAAATTAATCTCACATCATTGGAGCTTCTGTTCTGCAGGTCTATTAGGTCTCACTGGTAGCTCATAAAGTAATTTGAGACAACTAAGTAATAAATGTAAATTGAAAATGTTCAATTTACTAAGGGAAACAATATAATATATGTAGACACCGTATTTGGTCCGGCTTGATTTTCAGTAATAATGTTTGAAGTTTTCCAATATTTGGTGGTCAATTTGTTTTTTCTTGTATGTCAACAAGAGCATAGCTCAATTGGCATAAGTTTGTATTGATAATCATAAGGTCTTTGGTTCAAACCCTCTTTTTCACATATTTTTATCAAAAATTCGTTTTTTTTATTTTTATTTTATTTTTTTATTTTTTTTTATTTTGGTCTTCCCCATTCCTATTCAATGGGAAACTTACCTATTCAAAAGCTTTTCCATGGCTCTCATTTTTTTTATTTTTTTCTTTTTTTCTTTTTACCACCATTTTCTCATCCATCCTCCCCCTAATTTAGTAACCCTTCAAGTATAAAAAGGGGGGGGGGGGGAGATGGAGGATGAAAGGACACAAGAAGAATAAGAGGAAGTTTAGAGTAAAAGGGAGCTTGAGAGAGTTTAGGCATTTGAGAGAGAGTTTAGCTTAGAGAGTGATAGAAAAGGAGAGAAAAAAAGAGAAGAAGGTTAGAGTAAAAGTGAGCTTGAGAGAGTTTAGGCATTTGACCAAGAATTTAGCTTAGAGAGTGATAGAAAAAGAGAGAAAAGAAAGTGGAAGAGGAAAAGAGGAAAAAAGAGGGGGAGGAAGGAGTATATGGGGAGAGAAAACATTGGGTAAGAAAGAAGGAAAAAAGAAGAAAGAGAGAAGTAAAAAAGGTGGGGTTTTGTTTTTCTATTTCCTTTGTTTTTTTTGTTTTTTTTTTTGTTTTTTGTTTTGTTATTATTGTTATTATTATTATTATGATTATTATTATCATCATTATCATTATCATTTTTAATTTCTCTCTCATTTTAGTTCACTTTTGCACTTTGCCAACTTCATTTTTTTAAACTTTCTAATTTATTTGTTTTTTCCTTTCATTCTCCAAATTGCTTTAATCTAATCTTTAATTCTGCTTGGTCAGTTTCAATTATTGTTATTGTTTTGATTTTCTTTTGAAAGGGATTATGGGAACTGAGTAATGTGTCTTCGTGGAGTTCAACTCCCGTGTAGGCGTATGAAAATTCTCATTTTCCCTAAAAAGAATTCACTATTTGAATGATTTTCTTCTTTTACATCTATTTGTTTTTTTTTATTTTTAATAAACACAATCATGTATCGCCCATATTTCCTTTAATTAAAAGAGAAATTAGGCATGATTTATATTAAATTGGATATCCAACTCATAATGTTTAATCCTTACTTTATTTCTAAAGTTAAGGTAAAAACAAATGAGACATCTTGTGTTTATTATTGCATTTTGGGTTTATATTTTCATATTTATCATTCTTTTTAAGAAAAATAAAAATAAAGGACTGTTTTTATTCATTTAATTGGACAATTTAAGATACTGTGGTAATCGTTTTCTTAAACGGGTGTTGTAGGGTGCTAATACCTTCCCTACACTCAAACGACTCCCGAACCTAATTTCTGGTTTTCTAAGACTGGTTTTTTGTTTTAAAGGTGACCAATCACACCTTCAATGATTGGTGGCGACTCCAACCTTCTTCTTAAAAACCCAAGAAAGGATGTCGGCCGCTCCGCGTCGCGATGACGTTGCGACAATATATATTGATATATTATTATGAGAGAAATTAATATTTGAAGAAATTCAAATATTAATATAAATTTGAGTCACATTAAATTTATGGAAGTTTGAAAGAGTTCAAATATGAATTAATTAATTTGAAGACCTAAAATCTATTTGGGCAAAATTAATTAATTCAAGACCGGAAATTAACTATGTGATATTTAATTGGTGGTTAATTAATTAAAGAATTAATTAATCGGAAAGTAATCAATTATGGAAATAATTAATCACTTAAGGAAGTGATTAATCATTTATGGAAATGATCTAATCACTTATGGAAGTAATTAGTCATTTGTGAAAAAGATTAATCAATTATGGAATTGATTGATCTTGGATTGATTAAATAAGGAATAAGATTGAATCAATTTTGGAAAAGATTGATTTAATTGAATATTTTATTCATGGCCACTCTTCTATAAATAGAACACTAGACCTAATTGGTTTGGTAGCCCTCTTGCTCTTAGACTCATGTTTTCTTGTGCAATGCGATTTACAATATGCAAGAAATCTTCACAAAAAGCTCAAAAACGTGCAAGTATACACATCATTTGCAGCAAGTGATAAGTATTTTTATATCGTTCTCCACAGGGATTGATGCAACGAAAATCACTATTCTCAAGCCTATTTTCAATGAAATTCAAAGTAACCAAGGACCAAATATTAATTAATAACGAAGATGCACTAATGTAAATATAATTGAGTGAAAATAAAGCAAGAAAAACGGCTGAATGCAGAGGAGAATTAAGGCTCGGATTAGGGATATTCTGTATTGTTTCCAGGGATTGCTATAGAAAAAACTGCGCTAATTCATCTCACCCAGATTTAACACGGGAATTTTCCAATTCTCCAAAGATTAAGGCGATTAAACTCCCATTTAACCCCTTATTTTTAGCTCAATCTGATTAGTGCCTTAGGTGGTGATTTATTCCTAAATACCCACTCATTTTCATGATCATAAAAGACTAAGGTAGAGTAAAGTAATCGGCTACTAAATGTTTTCCCAAACACTCAATAACAATGCTAGAAAATGGTTGTCCAAACGAAATTCTAGCTTTATCAATGAAAAACACTTTACTCTAAGATGAAAATAGCACATTTCAACTACAAACAACCCCTCGTTACAATATAGGATCCCTAATCCTCACCTAAAGAGGATTAGTTCATGTTCAAAGAGAAAATAAGTTCAGTACAGCAGAAAATGCTCATACACAACATGTTTTCAGCTTCTACCACAACTAATACCAATAGGAAGATAAAAGATGAGAAGAAAAGACTAAAGAAGAAGTGCCCAAGATAAAATCCAGCTTTCCCAAGCTGAATAGTAGCTCCACGGCAACTCTCCTTTTCTTCTCCTCTGTTTTTGCTCTCAAATCAGCTTCCTAATCGCAAATCTCTTCCTCTCCAGCCTCCTTTCCAAACTAAGGTCACTTTCTTTAAATACCCAGCTTCAAACGTGGAAATGAGGGCTGATTAGACACTCCAAGCCCACATGGAATACCCAATAAAAGATGAGAATAGTCTTTTACACCAGCTAGGAATGACACCTCATTAAATGAAGCTTTCCACGTTGAAAACAGCTCCAGCCACCAATCTGCCTCTGCCAGGTCATGCTACAGCATAATCTGCACAAACTGGAGCTCCAAGTCATCTTAAAGACAAAAATTAGCGTGAAAATAAAGCCCAAAGCCTCTAATCAGCACTTTCACTTAACAACACTAAATTCAACTAATTCCAGCTCAAATAATAAATTCTCAAAGCAAAACTAAGCCTAAAAGCCCCAAAATCATGGCTAATAACTCTTATTTCTAAAAGTTATCAACTCACAAGACAATACCCTAGAATTCTCTTTAGTCTCCCTCTTAGAGAAAGACTCCCACAAGTCTTTTGCCTCCTAGACTTAGAGACATACCGGTGTAACCTCTGTGGTTATTGTGTCTTTGAAGAAGAAATTTTCAATGAAGAAATCAAGAAGGTATCGCTGCGTTTTCGTTCGTTGGAGCATCATTGGCGAAGAACGGTGAAGTCTACAACGAAGGTTTGTAACGGTTTTTTCCCATTTCTTTAGAAAAGCATGAAAATAAATTTAGATTTAATTTTCCAACATGTTTATAGCAATTTCCAGCAACTTTAAAGCATGTTTAAAGTTTATTTTTCCTTTTCGTAACGATATTTTAATATTAATTAATAAACGACATAAGGTCCATTTGATGCGCTTCCGTTGCGTAGGGGCTTTCATCCCCTTCATAAGGAACCAGAGGTAACCCAGGGGTAAAACGGTAATTTGACACAGGTGGTGTTACAAACACACGTGAAGGATTGACTTACTGCATTGGTCGATATCCGTGGACACAAAAATATTCTAAAGTGAGAAGAGTGCAGCTGTGGGTCTTTAGTGGAGTGACCCATAGTTAACGAATGTTGACTAACTTAGTTAATGAGTTTAGCCAATTAGTCTCGTATCATTGGAGCTTCTGATATGTAGGTTCATTAGGTCCCACTGGTAGCTCGTAAAGAGACTTGAGGCAATTAAGTATAAATTGTAAATTGAAAGTGTTCAATTTATTTAGGGGAATCATATAATGTATATTGATACATTATAATATAAAGTTTATGAAACTTTATAATATAATTTTGAATTAATTTCAAAATTTATTCTTGAGAGAAAATATTTGAAAGAGTTTAAATAATTAATATGAATTGGATTCATATTAAATCCCTAAGATTAAATATGTGATATTTAATTGGGTAATTAATTAATTATGGAATTAATTATTTATTTATTAAAATTAGATATGAATAAGATAATAGATTTGATCTTATTCATAAGGTCTTGGTCTTTTCCTATAAATAGGACTCCTGGGATGGGATAAAAGACATCTCATTCATTCTCCTACTCTCAGAGAATTCCCCTGAAGGCTCTCTTTAGACTCCCACCAGTCTCCTCCCTTTAGAAGTCTCAGAGTCATACCGGTGTAGTCATAGTGATTGTGTTCGCAGTAGTTCGTGATTATTTCACAAGCAGTTGGTGAATTTAATCCTAGTCGTCAACGAGAGTAAGTAATTTGTTACTATATAAATTAGATTTAGATCTAATATTTTTGTATGCTTAGACTTAATATAAATTTAGAATAGTTCTAAGATTATTGCCAATGTATTGGTATTTTAGATTAAATAAAATTAATTACGAATCGGTCCCAATCACGCTTCCGCTTTACGGAATTACAGAATTCCAATCATTCACCAACAACGCCGCTCAATAAGCCTACCATTTTGGGATAAGACTGGATGGATAGCTAGGGACATAGTATTGCAAGACGGAATTCACTCCTACCCGAATCAGGGATAGTAGAAAGGTTGTTCCCTTAAGTGTTGACTCCGAGACTTGAACAAGGGGCCCTACCCTTTAGGTAAACCGAGTTATGAGAGATTTAATATATTTAAATATGATTTAAATATCAAGAACATGAATAGGAATTCATGGTTGAAAAATAACATTTCGCAAATGTTCGGGATTGGTAGCAAAATATTAATTTAATATTAGATATAAAGTTAATGAATTATTTAATTAATAATTATTTTAAATTAATTTTGAATTAATTTAAATTGGAAAATTAAAATTGAATTTTACATTTTTCAAATTATTAATTATAAATAATTAAAATTAAAATATAAGATAATTTTGAATTTAATAAATTCAAAATTAAATTGAATTTTTGGAGGTGGAGTGCATGGTGCTCCCCTCACTTAAGCCACCAAATTACCCTCTAATTGTGGGGTAATTTGGTGTCAATCCCTGGTGAAACTCTTCAGTTTTCATTCCTTTATAAATGAGGATGAAGTTGCTGAAGAAACAACTCTTGATTCTTTAATGAATTGCTGCAAAAATCTCTCCAAACCCAAAACACCATTGAAGCTTGTTCTTCAAGCTTTTTCCCTTCAAATTCCATCACTAGAGGATCCCACAATCTGTTCCAAAGGTTTGAGGATAGCAAGGAAGATCAAATGGTGGTTCGTGACAACTTGGAGAAGAAAAACAACCAAAGGATTAAGCCAATTTGGTGAATTAAAGAGGTTGGTACTTGCTGCAATGTTTTTCTTCTTATGCACAACTTACTGTTGGGTTTTATGCCCTAAAACTCGAAGATAGTGAATGTAACCGTTGACCGGATATTAATGAAATAATATTGATATATTTTTCCATTAATTGTTATTAGTTATTTTATATTTGTCTTTGCCTAATAATAGGCCTAATCCAATAAACTAGACATCCAAGGCTGTAATATGAGTCTTGAACTATATGTAGCGACATATGGGATCATTGTTCAAGAAACAGCCTAAAGGGTCTATAGTATAGGGATAAGACTGGGTGCCTTATCCTGGTGACACTATGGATACGACCCACTTTGTATTTGATACAAACGCTGCGATCCAACGCGTTCGTGTAAGAGACATGCGAGTGGGAGTATCCTATGCAATGAGTTTGCATAAGACCGGACCGCAAAATAGTAACCACTGGTTATAACACCGTTAACTAGTTGGTTTTCTATTTCACTAGGACGACCTAGACAACTTAGTCTTAATCCTGAGTTGATTATGGACTCCTGCTCATGAGAGATTGTCCTCTGATTTGTATGGGTGAGAGTGGCCAATACGCCGACTCAATAAGCCTACCACTTTGGGGACAAGACCGAATGGGGAGCTGGGAACATAATCGTACAAGATGGAATTCACTCCTTCTCGACTTTAGGGAAGCAGATGAGTATTCCCTTAAGTGGTTACTCCGAGTCTTGAACAAAGGGCCCTACCCTCTCAATGGCACGAGAGGGTTTTCTGTTTGATGGTTGGACCACAAACAGGTTGTTCATTAGAGGAGAATTGGTACTTAAGGAAATAGAGGTAACCCAGGGGTAAAATGGTAATTTGACCCAACTGGTGTTACGGACACTCGTGAAGGACTAACTAGTTGATATTGGTCTATATCCGTGGACACAGAAAATATGTCTGCAGTGAGAAGAGTGCAACTGTGAGTCTATAGTGGAATGAACACACAGTTAACGAATATTGATTAATGTGGTTAATGAGTTTGACCAATTAATCTCACATCGTTGGAGCTTCTGATCTGCAGGTCCATTAGGTCCCACTGGTAGCTCATAAAGTAATTTGAGGCAACTAAGTAATAAATGTAAATTGAAAATGTTCAATTTACTAAGGGAAACAAATATAATATATATTGATATATTATTATGAGAGAAATTAATATTTGAAGAAATTCAAATATAAATTTATGGAAGTTTGAAAGAGTTCAAATAATGAATTAATTAATTTAAGGCCTAAAATGTGTTTGGGCAAATTAATTAATTCTAGGCCGGAAATTAAATATGTGATATTTAATTGGTGGTTAATTAATTAAAGAATTCATTAACCGGGAATTAATCAATTATGGAAATAATTAATCACTTAAGGAAGTGATTAATCATTTATGGAAATGATCTAATCACTTATGGAAGTAATTAGTTATTTGTGGAAAAGATTAATCAATTATGGAATTGATTGATCATGATTGATTAATTAAGGAATAAGATTGAATCAATTTTGGAAAAGATTGATTTAATTGAATATTTTATTCATGGCCTCTCTTCTATAAATAGAACACTAGACCTAATTCGTCCAAGACACTTGACACTTTGCTCTTGCTCTTAGACTCTCAAGACAAGACCTAGAATTCTCTCTAGCCTCCCTCTTAGAGAAAGACTCCCACAAGTCTTTTGCCTCCTAGACTTAGAGACATACCGGTGTAACCTCTGTGGTTATTGTGTCATTCAAAGAAGGAATTTCCAGCAAAGAAAATCAAAGGCGGCTACTGCGTTTTGATCGTTGGAGCGTCGTTGGCGAAGAACGGTCAAGTCTACAACGAAGGTTTGTAACGGTTCTTCCTTCTTTCTTTAGAAAAGCATGAAAATAAATTTAGATTTATTTTTTAGCATGTTTAAACCAATTTTCCAGCAGCTTTAAAGAATGTTTAAAGTTTGTTTGAGTTTTCGTAACGGTATTTTAATGTTAATTAATATACGGCGTAAGGTCCAATCGATGTGCTTCCGCTGCGTGGGGACTTTTATTCCCTTCAATCGGCATCAGAGCCATCGCTGTCCCTATTAATTAATATTAAAAGTTGTGATAGGCTCTAATAGGTGGGGTTTATGCATAATGTATGTTTGGTTTGCGTTGAACTGTTTGGGTTAATTTTATGGCCATAGATTTTATTTGTATGTGATTTTGATCATGTAAGGCCCGGTGTTTCGGGTATATTATGTAAAATTGAGTCCTATGTAAGTCCGGGTCTAGAATAAGTTTTGATGAGATGAAAAACGGAGCAATCGTCGCTGAAATCGGGGCAAAATCGGAGAATCGATGCTGCTGCCGCCCAGATTCTGCCTCCAAATGCAACAGCGTCGGGACGCTACATCAACAGCGTTTCGACGCTGTCTCGATACCGCAGGCGCCAGATATGGAAAACACACAGCGTCGGGACGCTATCAACACAGCGTCTCGATGCTGTCACGATGGAGGCGCACATTAGGGTTTCAAAAGGCGCGGTTCAAGGGAAGGCCGGTCCAGTTCGAACCGGTTCGGCTGGGCTGGGACCTATTTGGTCCGGTTCAGCCAATGTTTGGCATGGTTCGTGATTTTGGAGGTCGGTTCGAGGTGGTTCGGGGCGGTTCGTGATGTCTAGACAAAATTCTGGAGCTGTACAAGGATTTTTAGGATAGAATTTAGCTAAATTAATGTAATTTAATGCTTTATTTTATCCTAGGGGCCAAAATTAACCGGTTCAATTGCTATTTATATGCTTTATGGATGTCATATAGAATATTTAATCCCACCTTAGGTTATAAACATGCTCATGCATTTTTTTATATATTATAAATTGTTATAATGTATGTTTAAATGCATGGAATTGTTTTCATATTTTAATATAAGTGTATATTAATTATATGAAAAATTGGAAAGCATGAAGCATGTCATTACTTAAATTAAATATAAATAGTTATGTTTAATGTGATGAATGAAGCATGCTTGATTGATTTTCTTGATTGGCTTATAATTGTTATATTAAAAGAAAATCAAAATTGCATGAAACATGAAACATCCATAGTTAATAATATAATTGTTATATTATTCATGCAATTAGTGTGGTTTAATTATTTAATTTGAATGAGATTGTTAAATGAATTAAACCCTAGATTCTTGATTATAGGATTAATCATTAAAATTTGAAATAGTTCTTTAATATTAATGATTAGAAACCGTCAATCTATAATCAAGATTTGCATGCAAACATAAGATCATAGGATAAAATTGGATTAATCTTAAATTGTTTACAATTAATTAGACCTAGATCAGTTTCTAATAAGATTAGAATCTTTTCTTACTTAGTATTAAAAATAGTTTTAATCGACTAAGTAGGAAAAACATTGCTATGATTATAAGGGAACTCCACCGGTAATGTTCTGTCTAAGGCTGGGGGTATTTAAGTTGACGGTTTACGGAACACCTCCTACCTGGGAACTAACCTGGAATACCGGAGTTGAATTAATCATAGTTAATTGTTAGCATGCAATGTCACTAGGTTTATTAAAAGTGTTTAATGCACCTAGATCTTTAGAGTAAAGACCTTACATTACTGAGGTTATAAGGGAACTCTCTCGGTAAAGTTCTGTTTAAGGCTGGGGGTATTTAAGTTGACGGTTTACGGAACACCTCCTACCTGGGAACTGACCCGAACATTGAGTTGAATTAACCATAGTAATGTTGACTTGCAATGTTGGGTTTATTAAAAGAAGTTTAATTCACCCAAAAGATTGCAGTTGAATCCTTTCCATAATTGTTATAATAGGATCAGACTTAGATAGATTGACTTAGCCGAATTCTATCTAAGTTAAACAACCCTATATTAACCTCAGGACATTTTCAGTGGGAGGAAAATTACAAAACGAGATTTAAATCAAGTTTTGCTCCTATGTTCCTATATTCACAATGTGAGATTCATGCTCGGCTTCGAGTCGCCTTAGGCGCGGCCTCCCTTCGAAAAGTGTTTGCATGAATCAATATCAAGGTGAATGGGAAAAATGTCTAGAGTAAGTGGGAGCGGGACACGTGTCAACGTATCCCTCGGTCTCTGCCCATAGTTCGCACCGTGAGAGTCCTATGATCCGCCTGCAGGTTGTCCTGGCGCAACCATCCCTTCGGAGGGCCTGGTCATAGGATTCAAAACATCGTGAACTCCTGAAAAAGGATAGGAGCTCTTAGGCTAATCACCAACAGTTGTCTTTCTCTTCGGTAGCCTGTTGGTGCGTGCCTCTGAGATCTGAAAATGGGAGGGTTACACTTACGAGGACGAGTTAAAAGTGTTAACAAATCCTTGACCGAACAACGATGGCTAATGCCTATGGGAATATGAGTTATTCTGGAATTAGAATTAGCTGAGAGGTGTCTCATTTCAAAGGAGTGCCTGATCACCCTTCGGTGGCTGATATTCTAAACCTCTGAAACATCATTGCAAAAATCGATAGTTTTAGGGTTTTGTGATTGTCTGTTTTGCTAAATTGATTGGATTGTGTGCAATTGTTTGCTTGTATGATGGGTTAAGGCAAAGATAACTAATACGGTCATTGTTTGTTTAAATTTCAGCAATGTCTTCCTCAATTGTCTCTCTGCTTAAAAATGAGAAATTAACCGGCAAAAATTATGCTACGTGGAAGTCGAACCTGAATACGATTCTTGTTGTCGATGATCAGCGGTTCGTCTTAACGGAGGATTGTCCTCCAGCCCCTGCTCGTAATGCATCCCAAGCAGTTAAGGATGCTTATGACCGCTGGACAAAGGCCAATGATAAGACTCGCGTCTATATCGTAGCCAACTTATCTGAAGTTTTGGCTAAAAGGCATGAGGGCATGGTAACAGCGAGGCAGATTATGAACTCTCTCCGGGAGATGTTTGGACAACCGTCCTACCAACTCCACTATGACGCTCTCAAATACGTTTATAGCTATCGCATGAAAGAGGGCACGTCTGTTCGGGAGCATGTCCTGGATATGATGGTCCAATTCAACGTGGCAGAAGCAAACGGGGTGGTCATAGATGAGCGTAGTCAGGTTGCATTCATCTTAGAATCTCTTCCGAAGAGTTTTCTGTAGTTTTGAAGCAATGCAATGATGAATAAAATAACATTCAACCTGACTAGCCTCCTGAATGAGCTACAACTCTATTAGTCTCTTCTTAAGAACAAGGAACAGATAGAAGGAGAGGCAAACGTTGTTCACTCTAAAAGAAAGTTCGAGAAGGGTTCATCCTCTGGAACTAAATCTGTAGCCACTTCTTCAAAGAAAACTCAGAAGAATAAAGGAAACAAGGGGAAAGCTCCCAGTACTGCTGCTAAAAGCAAGGGAAAAGCCAAAGCTATGGCAGATAAGGGCAAGTGTTTCCACTGCAATGTAGATGGACATTGGAAGAGAAACTGCCCAAAGTACCTTGATGAGAAAAAGAAGGAAAAGGAAGGTAAATTTGATTTACTTGTTTTAGAAACATGCCTGGTAGAACATGATGAGTTTACCTGGATACTTGATTCAGGAGCAACTAATCATGTTTGCTCTTCTTTTCAGGAAAATAGTTCCTTTCGGCAGATGAACGATGGGGAAATGACACTCAGGGTCGGAACTGGAGAAGTCATTTCAGCTAAAGCAGGGGGAGCTGCGAAGTTATTTTTTAGAAATAGATTCTTACTTTTAGAAAGTTTGTTAATTGTTCCCAAGATTAAGAGGAACTTAATTTCTATTTAATGTTTTATTGAACAATCGTATACAGTTACTTTTGATATGAATGAAACGTTCATTTATAAAAATGGTGTACTTATTTGTTCAGCCAAATTGGAAAATAACTTGTATGTTTTAAGACCAACCGAAAACAAAGCACTTTTAAATCACGAATTATTTAAAACTGCTGAAACTCAAAGTAAAAGGAAAAAGATTTCTCCATCAAGCAACAATACTCATCTTTGGCATCTTAGACTTGGTCATATAAACATCGATAGGATCGGTCGTTTGGTAAAGAATGGACTTCTAAGTAAGTTAGAAGACGATTCACTACCACCTTGTGAATCTTGTCTCGAGGGAAAAATGACCAAGAGACCCTTTACTGGAAAAGGTTACAGAGCCAAAGAACCCTTAGAGTTAATACATTCGGATCTATGTGGTCCAATGAATGTAAAATCTTGAGGAGGGTACGAATATTTCATCTCATTTATAGATGATTATTCAAGATATGGTTACTTGTACCTAATGGGACATAAGTCTGAAGCCCTTGAAAAGTTTAAGGAGTTTAAGATTGAAGTTGAAAACCTATTAGGTAAATCTATTAAAGTACTCCGATCTGATTGAGGAGGGGAGTATATGGATCAAAGATTCCAGGATTATATGATAGAACATGGAATCCAATCTCAAGTCTCAGCCCCTGGTACACCTCAGCAGAATGGTGTGTCAGAAAGGAGAAATAGAACCTTGTTAGACATGGTTCGATCAATGATGAGCTATGCTCAATTGCCTAGCTCGTTTTGGGGGTATGCAGTGGAGACTGCAGTATACATCTTGAACAATGTTCCCTCGAAAAGTGTTTCTGAAACACCTTTCGAATTATGGAAGGGGCGTAAACCTAGTTTGCATCACTTTCGCATCTGGGGTTGTCCAGCACACGTGCTTGTGACAAATCCTAAGAAACTGGAACCTCGTTCAAAACTGTGCCAATTTGTTGGTTACCCTAAAGAAACGAGAGAGGTGGTTATTTCTACGACCCACAAGAAAATAAGGTGATTGTATCGACAAACGCCAATTTCTTAGAGGAAGACCACATGAGAGATCATAAACCACGCAGCAAAATAATATTAGGAGAAGCTACTGAAGAATCATCAAGAGTTGTTGATGAAGTTGGACCTTCAACAAGGGTTGATGAAGGAACTAGTTCTTCAGATCCATCCCGTCCATCTCAAACGTTGGGAATGCCTCGACGCAGTGGGAGAGTCGTATTACAACCTGACCGCTACTTGGGTTTAACTGAAACTCAGGTTGTCATACCTAATGATGGCACTGAGGATCCATTGTCCTATCGACAGGCAATGAATGACGAAGATAAGGATGAATGGGTCAAAGCCATGAACCTGGAAATGGAGTCAATGCACTCCAATTCTGTATGGGAACTTACAGATCTACCAAATGGGGTAAAACCCATAGGGTGCAAATGGATCTATAAGAGAAAAAGAGATGTAGCCGGAAAGGTACAGACCTTCAAAGCTAGACTAGTGGCAAAGGGTTATACCCAAAAGGAAGGAGTTGACTATGAGGAAACCTTTTCTCCTGTAGCCATGTTAAAGTCCATAAGAATTCTCTTATCCATAGCCACATATTATGACGATGAAATATGGCAAATGGACGTTAAGACTGCCTTTCTGAATGGTAATCTTGAAGAGAATATCTTCATGTCTCAACCCGAAGGGTTCATAGCCCAAGGTCAGGAACAAAAGGTTTGTAAGCTCAATCGATCCATTTATGGATTGAAACAAGCGTCCAGATCATGGAACATTAGATTTGATACTGCAATCAAATCTTTTGGCTTTGACCAAAACGTTGATGAGCCTTGCTTGTACAAGAAAGTCAACAAAAGGAAAGTAGCTTTTCTAATACTTTATGTAGACGATATCCTACTCATTGGGAATGATGTAGGATACCTCACTGACATTAAGAAATGGCTAGCAGCCCAATTCCAAATGAAAGATCTGAGAGAGACTCAATATGTTCTGGGAATCCAAATCATTAGGGATCGTAAGAACAAAACGCTAGCTTTGTCTCAAGCAACGTATATTGACAAGATGTTGTCTCGATATTCGATGCAAAACTCCAAGAAGGGACTACTACCCTTCAGACATGGGGTACACTTGTGTAAGGAACAATCTCCTAAGACACCTCAAGAAGTTGAGAACATGAGACACATTCCCTACGCCTCAGCTGTGGGCAGCTTAATGTATGCTATGCTCTGCACTAGGCCTGACATATGTTATGCAGTGGGAGTAGTCAGTAGGTATTAGTCTAATCCAGGGTTGGAACACTGGGGAGCGGTTAAGAATATCCTCAAGTATCTTCGGAGAACGAGGGACTACATGCTTGTGTATGGAGCTAAGGATTTGATTCTTACTGGATACACTGACTCTGACTTTCAAGCAGATAAGGATTCAAGGAAATCCACATCAGGATCAGTATTCACCCTCAATGGAGGAACAGTAGTGTGGAGAAGCATCAAACAAGGATGCATAGCAGACTCAACCATGGAGGCTGAGTATGTAGCAGCTTGCGAAGCAGCTAAGGAGGTAGTATGGCTTAGAAAGTTCTTGACTGATTTAGAAGTGGTTCCGAATATGAACGTGCCCATAACACTATACTGTGACAACAGTGGGGTTGTAGCCAACTCAAAAGAACCTCGAAGCCACAAACAGGGTAGACACATCGAGAGGAAGTATCACCTGATACGGGAGATTGTGCAACGAGGAGATGTGATCGTCACTAAGATCGCCTCGGAGCACAACATCGCTAATCCATTCACGAAGGCTCTCACGGCTAAAGTGTTTGAGGGTCATCTAAAGGGTTTAGGTCTACGAGATATGTATGCCATCTAATTTAGGGCAAGTGGGAGAAATGTATAATGGGTATAAGGATGCCCTAGTTCATTGTATTATTTTAATATACATGACATTTCCAGCTTTAGATTATTGCATTTACATCCCACTAACTAGTGTTTTAGTTCAAGTGGGAGTTTGTTGGGTTTTATGCCCTAAAACTCGTAGATAGTGAATGTAACCGTTGATCGGATATTAATGAAATAATATTGATATATTTTTCATTAATTGTTATTAGTTATTTTATATTTGTCTTTGTCTAATAATAACTCTAATCCAATAAACTAGACATCCAAGGCTGTAATATGAGTCTTGAACTATATGTAGCGACATATGGGATCATTGTTCAAGAAACAGCCTAAAGGGTCTATAGTACAGGGATAAGACTGGGTGCCTTATCCTGGTGACACTATGGATACGACCCACTTTGTATTTGATACAAACGCTGCGATCCAACGCGTTCGTGTAAGAGACATGCGAGTGGGAGTATCCTATGCAATGAGTTTGCATAAGACCGGACCGCAAAATAGTAACCACTGGTTATAACACCGTTAACTAGTTGGTTTTCTATTTCACTAGGACGACCTAGACAACTTAGTCTTAATCCTGAGTTGATTATGGACTCCTGCTCATGAGAGATTGTCCTCTGATTTGTATGGGTGAGAGTGGCCAATACGCCGACTCAATAAGCCTACCACTTTGGGGACAAGACCGAATGGGGAGCTGGGAACATAATCGTACAAGATGGAATTCACTCCTTCTCGACTTTAGGGAAGCAGATGAGTATTCCCTTAAGTGGTTACTCCGAGTCTTGAACAAAGGGCCCTACCCTCTCAATGGCACGAGAGGGTTTTCTGTTTGATGGTTGGACCACAAACAGGTTGTTCATTAGAGGAGAATTGGTACTTAAGGAAATAGAGGTAACCCAGGGGTAAAATGGTAATTTGACCCAACTGGTGTTACGGACACTCGTGAAGGACTAACTAGTCGATATTGGTCTATATCCGTGGACACAGAAAATATGTCTGCAGTGAGAAGAGTGCAACTGTGAGTCTATAGTGGAATGAACACACAGTTAACGAATATTGATTAATGTGGTTAATGAGTTTGACCAATTAATCTCACATCGTTGGAGCTTCTGATCTGCAGGTCCATTAGGTCCCACTGGTAGCTCATAAAGTAATTTGAGGCAACTAAGTAATAAATGTAAATTGAAAATGTTCAATTTACTAAGGGAAACAAATATAATATATATTGATATATTATTATGAGAGAAATTAATATTTGAAGAAATTCAAATATAAATTTATGGAAGTTTGAAAGAGTTCAAATAATGAATTAATTAATTTAAGGCCTAAAATGTGTTTGGGCAAATTAATTAATTCTAGGCCGGAAATTAAATATGTGATATTTAATTGGTGGTTAATTAATTAAAGAATTCATTAACCGGGAATTAATCAATTATGGAAATAATTAATCACTTAAGGAAGTGATTAATCATTTATGGAAATGATCTAATCACTTATGGAAGTAATTAGTCATTTGTGGAAAAGATTAATCAATTATGGAATTGATTGATCATGATTGATTAATTAAGGAATAAGATTGAATCAATTTTGGAAAAGATTGATTTAATTGAATATTTTATTCATGGTCTCTCTTCTATAAATAGAACACTAGACCTAATTCGTCCAAGACACTTGACACTTTGCTCTTGCTCATAGACTCTCAAGACAAGACCTAGAATTCTCTCTAGCCTCCCTCTTAGAGAAAGACTCTCACAAGTCTTTTGCCTCCTAGACTTAGAGACATACCGGTGTAACCTCTGTGGTTATTGTGTCATTCAAAGAAGGAATTTCCAGCGAAGAAAATCAAAGGCGTTTTGATCGTTGGAGCGTCGTTGGCGAAGAACGATCAAGTCTACAACGAAGGTTTGTAACGGTTCTTCCTTCTTTCTTTAGAAAAGCATGAAAATAAATTTAGATTTATTTTTCAGCATGTTTAAACAAATTTTCCGGCAGCTTTAAAGAATGTTTAAAGTTTGTTTGAGTTTTCGTAACGGTATTTTAATGTTAATTAATATACGGCGTAAGGTCCAATCGATGCGCTTCCGCTGCGTGGGGACTTTTATTCCCTTCAGTTACATAGTTTGATCAAATTGAACTTATTAAGTGCCTAAGATCCGAAATTGCTTCCATATATTAGATATTAACACTTTCAACCCTAAAGGGGACCAAGATATATAAACCTTTCTTAACCTTGGAGAAGGGATTTCGAAACCCTACTTTTTGAACTATACTATTTATCTTTTGCTCTCGACTTGCCATAACGAACCTATCTCCTTGATGACTTAAGTATCGAAGTCGGTGTGGCAAACATCACACTAGTGTGAAATATTCCTTGTTTTGTAGGTCACATCTTCCCATTTAAACAAATTAACAGTTGCTGTCACGTGAAGGTTAGGTGAGTTTTCCCTTGCCTAAATTTTGGCAACAACAATTGCATGTGTTTTCTATTTATTTATTAAGATTTTAAAAAACACTTTTCATCATCTAAAATCATTAAAAAAAAATTAAAACTACACCAAACACACTTAAAATTACTAAATTTTCTAAATGTGTTTTCTTTATAGAAAATTTGATTTTCTTAAAAAAAATTGAAAAGTTATTGATAAAACACACTATTAACTTATTCTTACGTACATTTACAACTTATAAATGACAAATAAATCAATAATATGAAATTTCAATAGATTACATATAATGAAAACAAGTTAAATTATTAAAAATACCCTTAAACTATGAAGTTGGTTTCAATTATACTCGAACTTTCAAATGTTTCATTTAACCCATGAAGTTTCAAGTTTGTTTCAAAATAACTCTTGAAGACATTTTTCATTAAATTTATGAATGAAAAATGTGTGTCCGTGTTTTTATTGTTTTTTCCACATATGTGTTCAAATCTATTCATATAAGCAATACTACATCAAATACGTCATTTTCCATCCATGAATTTCACGAAAAAAAAACAATCAAAGATTGTTTTGAAACAAACTTCAAACTTCAAAGCTAAAATGAAACTTTTGAAAGTTCAAAAGTGTAATTGAAACCAACTTCATAGTTAATATTTAAGAGATAATTGCGTGGATGACCCACTTTGAGAGGCCAAAATGAAAAATGTCCTACCTTTTCAAAATAAGGATATATGTCCTTTTGCTTACGTCATCATGCTAGCAAAATTATCATTTTACTCTCTATATGAAAACACACATTTAAGGCATTTAAGAGCGAGAAGTTGGAGCAAGAGTGCGATTTAAGAGTGAGATTGGAGAGAGAAATTAGAGAGAGTAAGAGATTGGAGGGTGAAATTGGAGTGAGAGCGAGAGCGAGGAGCGAGAGCGAGATCGAGATTGGAGAGAGGGTAAGAAATTGGAGAAAGAGTGAGAGATTGGAGAGAGAGCGAGAAGCTAGAACGAGAGTAGCGAGATAAAGCGAGGTTAGAATAGAAAGTAAAATGATAATTTTACTAGGATGTTGACGCAAGCAAAAGGACATATATCCTTGTTTTGAAAAGGTGTGACATTTATCATTTCCGTCTATTTTAGATGGTCATCCGTACAAAAATCCCTTAATTTAACCATGAAAATATTCTTTGGTGTGACAGTTTTGAGTGGCAATTATGTGGCCAGCATTGATGTTTGTCTGAACATGTTGGTGAGCTGTCTAACTATTGGATTGTGGATAAAATGTTTCAAAATAAAAACAAAAAACGAAAAAGAAGACTATGGATAGGGATGGAATTTATGAACCACTGTGTTCAAAGTTCAACACATGGGATCCAAGTATAACCACGGAAATTTTGCAACCAAAAAACAAAAATAAAATAAACTCATGGCAAGAAATAAGAGTTTTCCACAAAATATGTCAACTTTTTTTCTCAAATTTGGGTCCATAGCTCAGTGGTAGAGCATTTGACTGCAGATTAAGAGGTCACCGGTTCAATCCCGGTTGGGCCCTATTTTTTCCTCTTTTTTCATATTATTTTCTTTTTCATTTTTTGAAGGATGAAGAAAATACATAAATTTGATTGATATCATAATCTGCCCTCTTTTCCCTATTTTTCTTTTCTTTTTCTTTTTAACGAATTATGAAGAAAATAAATAAATTTGATTGATATCATGATCTGCATACCAAAATAGTCGTGTACTCTTTTCTTCTCATATTTTTTCTTTAAGAAAGAAATTGTTTTAATATGAAAATTCATGTATTCCCATGGATAGCTCCAAAAAATATGTTTTAATATGAAAATTTAACAGCTTAAATATATATATATGTATATATATATATATGATTTTTTTTTTTTTTATATTCACAACATACTTGTTCCTTTGTCAAAAAGAAAAAGTCACAACATAGTTATTCCTTCCTAAAAAAAATATTGTTCATATTCTCTAATGGTATTTGACTAATTCTCTAGATTTACACCTTTTTAACTGTGCCTTATTTTTTGAATTTCACCGTTTTCAAACTTCATCTAAATCTTAGATATCAATCATTCAATCTCGTTATTAATCTCTTTTACCATTTTCAAACTTCATCTAAATCTTAGATATCAATTATTCAATCTCCTTATTAATCGCTATTTTACAACAAAATCAATGAGGTTGGATGGGAGACCGAATGTAGCATATCAGGTTGAAGTGAGGTGAAGCAAAACTGGAGATTGAAGAAAATCGAATAGGAAGATATGTGTGTGCGCGCACGTGTGCGTGTGTGTGCGTGTGTGCGTGCGGTCTTGATTTGATTTTTTTTCATCGATGAATGTAAAAGGTGGTTGAACTATTGTTTTTCAACTCTTTCAATGTTTTTCATTTTGTTGGGTTTTATGTCCTACAACTCATACATAGTGAATGTAACCGTGGACCGGATATTAATGAAATAATATTGATATATTTTTTCATTAAATGTTATTAGTTATTTTATATTTGTCTTTGTCTAAAACAACCTTAATCCAATAAACTAGACATCCTAGGCTGTAATATGAGTCTTGAACTATATGTAGCGACATATGGAGACCATTGTTCAAGAAACAGCCTAAAGGGTCTATAGTATAGAGATAAGACTGGGTGTCTTATCCTGGTGACACTATGGATACAACCCACTTTGTATTTGATACAAACGCTATGATCCAACGCGTTCGTGTAGGAGACATGCGAGTTGGGGTATCCTATGCAATGATTTTGCATAAGACCGGACCGTGGAATAGTAACCACTGGTTATAACACCGTTAACTAGTTTGTTTTCTATTTCACTAAGACGACCTAGACAACTTGGTCTTAATCCTGAGTTGATTATGGGCTCCTGCTCATGAGGGATTGTCCTTTGATTTGTATGGGTGAGAGTGGCCAATACGCCGACTCAATAAGCCTACCATTTTGGGGACAAGATCGAGTGGGAAGTTGGGAACATAATCGTACAAGATGGAATTCACTCATTCTCGACTTTAGAGAAGCAGATGAGTGTTCCCTTAAGTGGTGACCCCGAGTCTTGAACAAAGGGTCCTACCCTCTCAATGACACGAGAGAGTTTTCTGTTTGATGGTTGGACCACAAACAGGTTGTTCATTAGAGGAGAACTGGTACTTAAGAAAATAGAAGTAATCCAGGGGTAAAACGGTAATTTGACCCAGATGGTGTTACGGACACTCGTGAAGGACTAACTAGTCGATATTGGTCTATATCCGTGGACACATAAAATATGTCTGCAATGAGAAGAGTGCAACAGTGAGTCTATAGTGAAATGTACACACAGTTAATGAATATTGATTAATGTGGTTAATGAGTTTGACCAATTAATCTCACATCATTGGAGCTTCTGATCTGTAGGTCCATTAGATCCCACTGGTAGCTCATAAAGTAATCTGAGGCAACTAAGTAATAAATGTAAATTGAAAATGTTTAATTTACTAAGGGAAACAATATAATATATATTGATATATTATTATGAAAGAAATTAATATTCGAAAAAATTCAAATATTAATATAAATTTGAGTCACATTAAATATATGGAAGTTTGAAAAAGTTCAAATATGAATTAATTAATTTTAAGGCCTAAAATCTATTTGGACAAATTAATTAATTCAAGGTCAGAAATTAAATATGTGATATTTAATTGGTGGTTAATTAATTAAAAAATTAATTAATCGGGAATTAATCAATTATGAAAATAATTAATCACTTATGGAAGTGATTAATCATTTATGGAAATGATCTAATCACTTATGGAAGTAATTAGTCATTTGTGGAAAAGATTAATCAATTATGGAATTGATTGATCTTAGATTGATTAAATAAGGAATAAGATTGAATCAATTTTGGAAAAGATTGATTTAATTGAATATTTTATTCATGGACACTCCTCTATAAATAGAACACTAGACCTAATTGGTTTAGTAGTCCTCTTGCTCTTAGACTCACAAGACCCCTAGAATTCTCTCTAGCCTCCCTCTTAGGGAAAGACTCCCACAAGTCTTTTGCCTCCTAGACTTAGAGATATACCGGTGTAACCTTTGTAGTTAATGTGTCTTTGGAGAAGAAATTTCCAGCGAGGAAATCAAGAAGGAATCACTGCGTTTTCGTTCGTTGGAGCATCGGTGGCGAAGAACGGTCGAGTGTACAACGAAGGTTTGTAACGGTTCTTTCCCGTTTCTTTAGAAAAACATGAAAATAAATTTAGATTTAATTTTCCAGCATGTTTATTGCAATTTCCAGCAACTTTAAAGCATGTTTAAAGTTTATTTTTCCTTTTCATAACGATATTTTAATGTTAATTAATATACAGCGCAAGGTCCATTCGATGCGCTTCCGCTGCGTAGGGACTTTCATCCCCTTCACATTTTACTTGTTAGGGTTACTCATTTTCATGTTAAATATATATTCCAATATACTCATATTTAAATCTGTAATTAACATATTATTGATTCCAGAAACTATTTTCATAAGTCTCTCCACACATTTTCGTCATTAATAGGCGAATGAATACATTCCAATATACTCATATTCAAACCTATCATAATATAATCATAGGTCTAATTACGATTATATCTCCTAATAGGAGCTACCAGGACATCATTTTTATTAGTAAGTTCATATATAATTACCATTATTTACCTCATAAACTATTTTCATAAGTATATATGTACATTTTAGTCGTTGAATCTCCAAATTATTATACTAACAATTATTTTGAATTAATGTCACATGTTCCAATTTATTTTGGTTAAGATTGTTTTTTCAACCTCACCTATTTCTCCTCATTGTTATTGTTTGTTAGAATTGTTATTTTTTCACATTGTATTTTTTTCCACGTATTTGTCTCTTTTTCTAATACTTTTTCATTCTTGTTTGTTAAGATTGTTTTTTTCCACTTCACATATTTCTATTCCTTAATATTTTCTCCATTTTGTTTCTATTCCATAATATTCTCTCCATTTTTTTTTAAGATTATTTTTTCCTACTCCACATATGTCTCTTTCCTTAAAACTCACCAAATTTTTTTTCATTCATTCAGTGGATTAAAAGCGTAAATGAGAGTATTTTCATTCTAGCTCAATTTGATAATTCTAATAAAAAATTGCGTTTAGTCATATTTACAAAATCTAATATGTTTAGCCATTTTTCCGAATTATACTATTTAAGATTAGTTATTTTTCTTGTTGACCCCATAATGAACAACAATCTTTAGCAACAACCCTAATTTGAAGAAGGCTCAGAAAAATGGAATAACCTGTCAGAAAATTGTGATTGATAGTTGTTCACACGTCATTTCAAAGAGATGGAACACGTGAAATAAAAGTATTTGTATTAATCTTGTGGGTGTAATACAATCTCTAATATATAATCCTTTGATTCTCTCATTTGTGTATGTGTGTTTCACTCGAGAGCTGAAACGTTTGTTCTCGAGTTTGAGGTTTCAATTGATCCTTGGAGTCTTGAAGTTTATGCGTGTGTCTTTGGTCTTCGAGGAGTGTTCAACACTCAGGGACTTATTGAGAGTTTAATTTTCTAAACCTTTGAAATAGAGGAGAACTCCTCTATTTATAGAGTTTTCCATGGATAAGTGGATTTGAGCTTGAATGACTTTTGGACCTAGCCATTTGGACTTGGGTTTCATTGACTTTGGGTTTAGCCATTTGGATTTTTGTTTAGTTTAAACTTGATCCAAATACCATATAACCCTAATACCATATGACTCAATTTTGATTAAATTAAATTTTTATTATTTGAACAAATGGTCATATTGGAGACGTGTGACATTTCAATATAATTTAGAATTTGCCAACTTTGTCTCCAAATTAAACTTGGGACACATGTCAATTTATAATTGGTCCAAAATTTAATTATTTGTAATTCTGTCATTAATTTGAAACAATGATGTGACAATTTTTGATTGACCGAAATTTCTCATTCAACGATAACTAAAAAGAAAAAACCAAAATGAAACATATATAGCTAAAAAGTTTCATATTTAGCATTATGACTACCTTATAGGAGATAAGAGTGAATATTTTTCTTTCATGTATATATAGATATTCACAACCTTCCCCAACTGCAAGTTGATGTGAGAAAAAAAAAAAAAAAAAAAAAAAAAAAAAAAAAAAAAATCTAACCAATCTTCAATCAAATTTGACCCACCTCTCCATAGCTAGAATTAAATAATTTGAAATTGGCTAGATTTCTAATTAGTTGTAAGATCTATTAACTTTTATATATTTCATCTTAATTTAGGAGGTGTAGGAGGCCGATGAACAACCCTCGAGATAAAGGAAACCTAACGAAAATCTTGTTTAGTTAAATGAAGGGGAAAAAAATGTAGGCATTAAGCAACATGGAGGAAAAAAATCCAATGCATTTAATTTTCGGAAGCAAAAATAATGGTAGAAGAATATAAATATACCTTGGGAATGAGATAAAAATTGCGAACGAGAAGTGACCATTGACCCAATTTGGAGCGTTCATCAACGTAGGAGGTTGGAGAAGACGAAGATGGAGCTAAAGATTGAAGAGGATCAAACTGCATGCGAGAAGGTTTCAAACCAAATGAGTTATATATATATATATAAAGATGGAGGATTTCATTGCTTTATTAAATTGTGGTAATGATTGATCACGTGACTTGACAGGGTTTCAAACCAAATGAGTTATATATATATATATATATATATATATATATATATATAAAGATGGAGGGTTTCATTGCTTTATTAAATGGTGGTAATGATTGATCACTTGACTTGACACCTTCCCTAAGTTAATGCAGCGGGTGATTGTGCTAATCATTTCACACTCCTAGGTTAGGGTTACCGACTCCATGTTAAAGGAAAGTATATATACCTATGGACTCAAAATTAAATATATTTTTATGTAGTTATAGGCTCATACTTTATAGGTGTAATTATGAATATATATATACACACACTAGAAGTTATTTAGGGCATCATTATTTACCTGTGTATAGGCTAGAGTTATTGTTTTCATGTTAAATGAGGGTATATATTGGAAAGATAATATCTAATTTCTGTGTAAACTTTCATTTATCTAAAAAGATAAAATTTGAAATTGAATTTGAAGAGATAAGAGAGAAGATAGATACTGTTATTCTTGTTTTATTATTATTTTTAATTAAATCAGATAGTGGCTTCCAAAAATATAGGTGTGAACTTGAAACTTGACTCAAGGACATAATTGGAAAGATAATCCTCACAGAAATAGGTTAAAAAAACGGTTTAGCCATTTTTAATGGAAAAAATCTAGCGAAAAATACATTTTTAGTCCCTAAAGTTTAGGTTGGATTTCATTTTGGTCATCAAGTTTTCAAACTCGACAATTTAGTCCCTAAGGTTTGAATTTCATTTCATTTTGGCCCTTCAATTTTTTTTTGTTAAAGGTTAACAAAATCCTAACGTGACATTATTTTTTTAATTAAAAAATTATTTTTTAGTTTTTTAAAATAAAATAATATTAAAAGAATAAAAAATATATATTATTATTATTTTCTTTTTTTTCATTTCTATTTTTTTCTTTTTTCATTTATCTTTCTTCTCCTTCTTCTTCTCTCTAGACCACCAGCGACTTCTTCTTCTTCTCCAGACCACTAGCGACCACCTACATCGGAGTCACCGTTCGCCAGAGCTGACCGTTTTTTTTTTTCATTTTCTTTCTTGTCCTTCATCTATCTCTTCTTCATTTCTATCTTCTCCTAACACTCTCGGTCATCTCCTTTTTTCAAACAAGCGATGAAAGGCTTCGAGCGACTGCTGTCGAAGGTATGAGATTCTTACATTAAAAGCCAGATTTGGAAACCCACGCAACGAAAAACGACGATGATTACCCACGCGAACCAAGATTTGGAAACCCACGCGAACAAGACTTGTTTCGAGAAAAAAACTGATGACACAATCGGGGAGATGAGAAGGTCGAAGAGCGATACGAGAGATGGCGAGGGTTTTGACCGAAGAAAAAACCAGATATGTTTTGATAAAATGCCTTACGCCCTGTTGAGGACTCCACAAAGGCAAGAGATGGGGAAGATGGTGAGGGAGAGAGGAAGAAAGAAGAAGAAAAAAAGAGAGAAAACTGGGGAAAGGGGCTCGCGACACACGAAGGAGAGGGGAAGAGGGAGGGAGAGGGAGGAGGAACTTTTTTATTAGATAAAGAAAGAAAAAAGAATATGTAGAGAAAAGGGAAGAAAAGAAGAAAGAAAAAAAAATTGTCGACAGCAAACGGTGGTCACCGATGACCAACCGCTACCAACAACTAGTTTAATTTAATGGTGGCTGGTATGGTGGTTGAAGAGGAAGGCTTTGGTGGTGGTTGAAGAAGAAGAGTAAAAGAGAGAATAAATAAAATTAGAAAAAAAAATAATATTTCTATTATTTTAACATATTTTTATTTTAAATTTTTTTTTAAAAAATAGTTTTTTTAAAATAAACGTCACATCAACAATCCGTTACTTTTTAACGAAAATTAGATGGAGGGACTAAATTGTCAAGTTTTAAAACTCAAGGACCAAAATGAAACCTAACCCAAACTTCAGGGACTAAAAATGTATTTTTCCCAAAAATGTATTTGGCTATTTTCAGAAATACAGTATGTATCTAACCATTTATAAGGATTTCATTCCTCCCCTGACCTGTCACTATTTCTCTAAGGCCTAGATCAAAGTATCTCAGTCCAATAGAATATACATACCCTCTGAAATGGGTTCAAGTCTTTTTCTTCCAATCTTCTAGACTTAAATATGAAAAAAAAATCTTTTATTTATTCTTTCCAACACAGAATCCAATAATGGATCTTGACGGAAAAAAAAGAATAAAAAGAATAAATCCGACAATCGAACTGTGTCAACTCAACTGTACAAAATGAAGTATTCTTGAAAGTTTGAACAATGGAGTAGATTTCAAGTAGTTCACCTACAACCAAAGCTATGAGGTTCAAATCTAAGCTTTTAAACCAACTTTCAAAATGTCTAGTTCAATGCACTTAATTTAAAAAAGAACAAACATTTCAATTCTTGTTCGTCACTGTCCACCTCAACCCGTCTATACAGTTTCAATACATGCTCATGTCAAACGATTAATATATATATTCTCGAAGCTTCTAATATTATTAACAGAATAACAATAAGGATCAAAATGTTTATTTTTTAAAAGTTAAAGAATCAAAATAGATATTTCGCAAACTTCAGAACCAAAGTGGAAATTAGGTACCCAAACGAGATTTATAGCTTACTGTAAACACTCCGGCATGGATCATCAACAATTTCTGGTCTGTCGTATAACCTCGAACGATATATCAGTTGCAGCCACGTTGAAACACAAGGATGAAACCAAAGAATTCCAGACAGAAAGTTTAGGCAATTGACCTTGGCTAATCATTTCTTCCATCCACATCGCAGCTTCATACTGTTTTCCAACCGAACAAAGACCCCTGATAACTGTATTGAATGTGTTAGAAGAAGGCCAATACGATTTGATAACCATCTCTTCTAAGATCTTACATGCTTCAATGTATCTATTTTTACTACAAAGTCCATTTACTAAAGTGCTGTAAGTTTCCTTGTCTGCAACAAGGCCCACCTACTTTGCCATTTTCTTCAAATACTCCATAGCCACTGTTGATTTACCCTCATCACACAGACCCTTCAGAACGATGTTGTACAATGCAATAGTTGGAACACATTTTCTTTTCACTATTTCATCTTCAATAACTTTCACTGCATCATCAACTTTGCCTTCTTTGCATAATGCAGTCACTTTCGCTTCATAGATCGAGGATGGGGCGTGAAGCCTTTAGCTAGCATGTGGCTAACCACTTTATCTCCCTGATTAGTTTCGTTTTCGTTATATAGATCGACAGCCATTGCACAGTAGCTATCTGAACTGGGAATTCCGCCTTTGATTAAAGCTTCATTGATTGAACTCTTGATTTCACCAACAGTGAGGTTGCTATCCCTGCATTGATCGAGGGCAATCTGGTAATGAGCTCGCTTAGGGGCTTTCAGTCCTTTCCTCAAGATCTTGCCAAGTATTTCCACAGCCTGCTCAATCTCTCCGTTATCACATAAAGCAAATAGAAGGGTTCTGTAAACAACTATGTCCCCTCAACTACCTCTTCGAGAAATCCTCCAAAACATGGAATACAACAAATGGATGGCCTCATTAAGCCTACCATCTTGACACAGCCCTTTCATTAGAATCAAATAACTCAGCCTATTTGGATAGCAACTTTGGTAATCCATCTCTTGAAAGACATGTAAAGCAAGTTCAGATTGGCCTCTTTGGCAAAGGGATTGCATAAGCAAATTCAAGGAACGAGTCCTGGATTTCACTTCCCAACCATAAGAACTCTGCTGAAAAAGCTGACAAACAGCATCAAGCTGAGATTCATTCAAGAGAATCTCCAAAAGGGTATTGAAACTTTGTGTTCTATTTGTACAGTTAAATCTCCCAAGGCTTTTAAACAGGGATATACCTTCTTCCAATAATCCATGACTAGCATACGTTTTAATTGCAAATGAAAATACAGAATCTTTGCACTCGCAGGAGTCATCTTTCATCTGATTTATCACTTCTCTCATCTCGGAAATTCGGCCCGAGTTTCCAAGTATATCGATCATTGCAGCATACACCGGACCATTGTGCCGATAATCTGGGTACCTACAACTGGCTTCCTTGAACAATTGGTAAGCTCTTAAGGGGTTATTCTGCTTCCTAATAATCTGAGATAGGTATGTGGGCGTTAAAAGCTTTGGCCACCTAACAGTCATAGATACTTAATTGGTGTCAATCAAGAACATGCTAGAGCTTTAACTAAGTGGCCAAAATCTTATCAAAGTGCGACAAGAATCAAGAGAGTTCAGGCAATTCTAGGAAGGACATTTTGACAAACATGTTATGAGCTGACGGAAAGTTCAGAGCTTTGGAATTTATTAGTTTGGTGGGATTTTCTATCTTCACCTCAAAATCAACTTCTGCGTTGGAAAAATTGTTAATCGATCGAATTTGACTAAGCCCAAAACCTCCTCTTTCCTACAGAGACGGCAACTGTTTAGTCGGCCCCGTGCAGGTGAAGTCCTGGGGCGAGAGTGCACCACACATCCTAAAATAGTAAAATTTGATAATGTTATTTTTTTGGGTTTGACTAGAAAAATTTAAGGGTGTGTAGAAAGATATTTACCTACCAGTGTCCAGCAAGTATTATTCTTCCACCAAACTGTCCAAGTTCTTTGAGCTGTTAACATGGATACAAATGGTCAATTATTTTAAGGAAAATTTTAATTTTAACTCTGGAGTTGGAAAGGTGTATCAATTTTCACCTAAAAACTCTACAATTTAATGAAAATTAAAGCCCCGTTTAATAACCATTTGGTTTTTGGTTTTTGAAAATTAAGCTCCTTTCCTCCAAATAATAATCCTCATCACCTACAAGTCTGGTGGTGTGTCAGTGCAAACTACGTATTGAGTAAGTGGCTTACACTTGAGGAGCCATCAAACAAAAATAACAAAGAATATATCACAATCGTCATGCTTTTTATAATCACACTAATCATACAAACGTGCATGAAAAACAAGTAACAACTATATTCATATTCAAGCCAGGCAGTTTAACCACAATATACAATAATGATTACGCTCAAGTCATTCTCATGTAACTCTACTGGACTTCATCAAACTCACCAAGACTCCACTGAGCTCTCTCAATCCACTCTTGTTTAGCCCTCACAAAGCTCATTGAGACGTACTCCTTCGAGTTACGTCGACCCATGACCATTTTTACCAAGGGCTTAAACGCTTCTCTACGACGCTCAGCATTTGACCCTTGACCATTTTTACCCTAGGCCTCAAACTGCTGAATTGCCAGTTGACCAATTTTACCCAAAGGCACCTGATGACTTAACGATGTATTGGCCCTTCCCTGCGTCCTAATACACGATTTCTAGACTCATCACATTGACCCTTGACCCTACCTCGATGCTCCTTTTAAACTATCCAATAGTAACATACCACCCCTTGTCCATTTTTACCTGAGGTGCACTGGTATTCACCCCACTTCCTTTATAAACATACATGGTCTTCTGACCTCACTATCTCACTAGAATGTAGAAATCCTACACATCGTGCTCTTTGACATGTTTGATGCCAAAATCTACATAAAACATGCAACACGCTCTCAACATAATCTATACGCTTATTTAGACGATACAGTATGTTCAAAAATCACAATATACTCATTAGAACTCCATGCTCTGATAGACCTCCAATTAAATATGTATATAAGAGGAGGAGAGTTAGGAAGGAGAAAGATAGTTAGAAATGGTTAGTTGGTTATAAGTGGGGCACCACTTTAATATTGTGAATACAACTGCTATATAAGCTGGGATGTAAATAGTATCGGGGCTTTTTTGGTTAGTCATTGGACTTGGGTCCAGTCTTGGGAGGGATAGGGGAGCTCTCGAATTCTCCTCTTGGCTTGTAGGTGTGCCTTAATCAATAAAGAACTATTCGAATCCTATCATTTTGGTATCAGAGCAGTTCGTGATTGGGAATGGCAACAAGAATGGAATCACGTGTGGAAAATCTTGAAGGAAGGATGCTGGAATTGAGCAACGAGATGGCAGGAATGAGGCAAGGATTTCAACGGAAGTGGAGGCGGTCGTTTCAAAAAGTGTGGGAGATGCTATGAAGGAAGGGATGCAAGCGATCCTTGCAAAGATCGAAGGATTGAGATGCGTTGATCAACCAGAACAAAATAAGTAATCGAAGGGGAAGAATGTCGTCGGATCTGACGAGGTTGCTGTAGAAGTAGGCGAAGGAAGCAACAAGGATTTACAATCTCACCTGAGCAAATCTTTAGCTCCGGTATTTGATCTGCGACTGCGTAAACTGGAAATACCGGTTTTCGGAGGAGCAAATCCGGTAGAGTGGCTGCATCAAGTAGAACGTTACTTCACTGTAAATCGTTTGACGAAAGATGAGAAGCTTGAAGCCGTTGTGCTCTGTCTTGAAGGCGTAGCACTTAAATGGCATTATTGGGAAGATAAGCAACAATCGTTCGGTAGTTGGGAGGATTTTCGTCGACTGCTGTTGAGAAGGTTTTTGGCGCCGAAAGAAGGTACGCTCCATGAACGATTTTTTGCCCTAAAACAAGATTCCACCGTAGCAGAATATAGGGAGAAATTTGAGGAATTTTCGGGTGCTGTGGACAATCTAGATGATGCTTCTTTAGAAGGAAAGTTCGTGGATGGGTTAAACGAAGATATTAAAGTAGAGATGAGGATCTGTATGCCTGTTGGGCTGAGATCCAAAATGGAGATGGCCTAAAAAATAGAGGATAAACTTTTGCATTTAGAAAGTAAACAGTTGGGAGTTTCCTTGAGTCCAAAAACATTGGGCCAATCGATTAGTAACAATAAGCCCGTTTCGTATGGGGCTGGGGCCAACGCACGTACCGTCTCTGTCAATCCGAGTAAATTGGGAGAGAGACTGCGAAAAGAAATGCCTGTGAAATCGCAAGAGGCTTATTCTTCTTCCTCTCTTTACAAAAGATTAACTGAGTCTGAGTTTCAAAATAGAAGAGACAGGGGTCTTTGCTATAAGTGTGAAGAAAAGTTCTCTCCTGGACACATGTGCAAGAAAAAAGAGTTGCAAGTCATGATCATACACGATGCTGACTTGGAGGATGCCGAAAGCAACGAAGAAATGGCCATGCAGACGGCGGAAATGGCAGAAAATAACAAAGAAGAAGATCCAACAGGGAATGTAGCGGAACTCGCCTTCAATTCCATGGTTGGGCTCGAATCGCCCAAGACCTTGAAGGTTAAGGGATTAATTAAAGCTCGAGAGGTGGTAGTGTTGATTGACAGTGGAGCGACTCACAATTTTATAGCTTCTTCGTTAGTGAAGGAACTACAGCTACCGACGGGACAAACCGAAGGCTATGGCGTAGTGTTGGGCACTGAAGAGTCTTCAATCAAAGGAACCAAGATTTGTAGAGAAGTGGTCCTGTCCTTGGGACCGATCACGATTGTGCAAGACTTCTTGCCTTTACCCTTGGGGAGCGCAGATGTCATCCTGGGTGTACAGTGGTTATAGCGAGGTTGGGCGATATAACAACCAATCATCAGAGCTTGTTGATGAAGTTTAGATTGGGAAAATCCTCGGTCGCTCTCCAAGGTGATCCATCCTTGGTACGTTCCCAGGTAACACTTAAATCTTTGATTAAACAGCTTAAATTGGAAAAACATGGGTTCTTGGTTGAACTTAATGTGCTTCAAGGGAAGAAGAGGGAGGTAATCGATATCGTGACAGAGGATTGGGAAGAAGTTCCGGAATGCATTCGCTCTGTGTTACTTCAACATTCCTCCGTATTTCAACCTTTACCTGGTCTTCCGCCCGAGAGGGATGGCGACCATTGCATTGAACTAATGCCCGGAACAGCGCCTGTAAGTGTACGTCCGTACCGATATCCCCAATGCCAAAAAGACGAAATTGAGAAATTGGTAGAAGAAATGTTGAAGGCAGGAATAATTCAACCGAGTAACAGTGCTTTCTCGAGCCCTGGTTTGCTGGTTAAAAAGAAAGATGGTAGTTGGAGGTTTTGTATTGATTATAAGATCATTGAATAAAGTAACTGTGCCAGACAAGTTTCCGATTCCGATGGTCGATGAACTTCTTGATGAATTACATGGAGCTGTCATTTTTTCGAAAATTGACTTGAAGGCCGGATATCATCAAATCTGTCTAAAAGCAGAGGATGTCCCGAAGTCTGCTTTTCGTACCCACGAGGGACATTATGAATTTTTAGTTATGCCTTTCGGTTTGACAAATGCCCCTTCGACTTTTCAAGCGCTTATGAACAAGGTACTACGACCATTTTTACGAAAATTTGCTCTAGTCTTCTTTGATGATATCCTGATCTACAACCCATCTTTGGAAGCTCATGCCAAACATTTAGCGGAAGTGATGAAAATCCTCCGTGAGCACAAGTTGGTGGCTAATCGCAAAAAATGTCAATTTGCTCTTCGACAAATTGAATATCTGGGGCACATCATATCGACTGATGGGGTGTCCGCTGATCCGTCGAAGATTGCCGCAATGGAACAATGGCCCATTCCTCGAAACATTAAAGAGCTAAGAGGTTTCCTCGGATTGATCGGTTATTATCGTAAGTTTGTTCAGAATTATGGCTTGATTGCTCATCCTCTAACTCAGAACTCAAAAAAGATAGTTTTGCGTGGAATGATGAGGCTACAGAGGCATTTTTCAAACTGAAGACGGCTATGGTTACGGTACCAGTTCTTTGTTTACCCGATTTTTCAAAGGAATTTGTAGTGGAGGCCGATGCTTCAGGAGTGGGTGTTGGGGCTGTCTTAATGCAAGATTCACGTCCAATCGCATATTTCAGCCATTCTCTTCCTCTTTTACATCGGGCCAAGGCAGTGTATGAACGTGAACTTATGGCTATTGTGATGGCTGTGCAAAAATGGAGACCTTATCTTTTGGGGCAGCGTTTTACAGTTCGAACGAATCAGAGTAGTTTGAAATTCATTCTTGATCAGCGTCTAATAGCGGGCGATTATCAAAAATTGATGACCAAGTTGTTGGGCTACGATTTTCAGGTGGTCTACAAGCCAGGAGTTGAAAACTCAGTGGCGGATGCCTTATCTCGACTTCCTAGTGCTTTAGAGTTTGCTGCAGTTAGTTTGGTTGGTGGGTTAAATACCAACATTGTGGTTGACCAGCAGCACCATGATCCTGTTTTGGCTGCTTTGCGTAGTAAGATTAATGAAGGCGACGAGGTTCCTATTGGCTATTCCATGAAAGGAAATGTGCTTTATTATCGAGGTAAAATTGTGTTACCGGAAGACTCGCCGACAATTCCATTGCTCTTAGAAGCTTTTCATTCTTCTCCAGTAGGTGGTCACGGTGGAACTTTAAAGACATTTCAACGATTAGCTAAAGAGGTTTTTTGGAAGGGCATGAGGGCTCGCGTGAAAGCTTTTGTCAGTGAATGTACTATCTGCCAACAAGCTAAGTATGTAGCTTTAGCCCCAGCAGGACTACTTCAACCGTTACCAATTCCGGACCAGATTTGGGAAGATATATCTATGGACTTTGACATTGGTCTACCCCGAGCAGAAACGTTTGACTCTGTTTTCGTTGTGGTGGATAGATTGTCCAAATATGCTCATTTTTTACCTATCAAGCACCCATTCACTACCACTGGGATTGCTCAGGTTTTCGTCAAGGAGATAGTGTGTTTACATGGTATTCCTCGTAGCATTGAGTCTGATCGTGATCCGGTTTTCACTAGTCTATTTTGGGAGGAGCTTTTTCGTTGTCCAAGCACCCAACTGAAAAGAAGTACAGCTTACCATCCTCAAACGGATGGCCAAACTGAGGTGGTAAACCGAGGTATGGAAACTTATTTGCGTTGTTTTGCAATGCATTGCCCTTTTAAGTGGGTACGCTGGTTGGCGTGGGCTGAATACAGCTATAATACATCCTATCATTCGGGACTAAAAGCTTCGCCTTTTGAGGTTGTATATGGACGACCCCCTCCTTCGATCTTACCATATCACCCAAATGATTCTCCTGTGTCTGAAGTGGATTATCAGCTTAAAGATCGAGACAGAATGTTGGCTTTAATTCGGGAGCGTCTATTGGATGCCCAGCAGTATATGGCTCGCGTGGCAAATGAAAAACAGTGAGAGGTCGAGTTTGCGGTGGGTGATTGGGCTTACTTGAAATTGAGGCCCTATAGACAAGGTACGTTGTCTAAACCGTTGAATGCTAAGTTAGCTCCACGGTTTGTGGGTCCTTTCCTGGTGGAAGCAAAAATTGGGAATGTGGCCTATCGACTTACATTACCGGAGTATGTGCGAGTGCACCCAGTTTTCCACGTGTCTCAGCTTCGAAAAGCCTTGGGAAGTTCGTTTCCGGTGGTTCCTTTTCCTCAGAACATTTCCCCGGATATGTTGATCAAAGTAGTACCGGTGGAACTTTTGGGCTTGCGGCAGGCTATGGAGGACCCCTCAAATTGGAAGTGTTAATTCGTTGGGCAGAATCGGAAGTTTCAGAAGCTACATGGGAGGACGCAACACAATTAGCAACGCAATTTCCAGATTTTCACCTTGAGGACAAGGTGGCGCTTTGGGGGTCGGGTAGTGATAGACCTCCAATTAAATATGTATATAAGAGGAGGAGAGTTAGGAAGGAAAAAGATAGTTAGAAATGGTTAGTTGGTTATAAGTGGGGGACCACTTTAATATTGTGAATACAACTGCTATATAAGCTGGGATGTAAATAGTATCGGGGCTTTTTTGGTTAGTCATTGGACTTGGGTCCAGTCTTGGGAGGGATAGGGGAGCTCTCGAATTCTCCTTTTGGCTTGTAGTTGTGCCCTAATCAATAAAGAACTATTCGAATCCTATCATGCTCACATCCATGAACGATCATAACATTTCATTTCTTATATCGCAATACCATCATAACAGCACAACGTGCTCCACATAGCAAATCATCACAAAACATCTCCATGGTTCAAGCTCAACAGAAAACATACGAACTCATGGAAGTATATATCACACACTAAATTTAATCAAGTAACGCACAACATCCTAAGCACACAACAAACAAGCTCAACAAGTAGAAACCACCTACTAAAGGCTAAACCGCTCCTAAAGCAGTCCGAAAGGGTGCCTAAACAATAAGGACAAGACTGAGAGTTAGAATTTAGTTCATAATCCTTATTCGAAACCAAAAAGGATTGAAAAGGACTTTCCTACCGAAAACCAACCATAAAGGTTACTTCGAACACTTCAAACTATATTTAACCAAACAACAGAAGAGTTCCAAGATTAGAGACTTATTTCGAGTACTAAAACATAATCCGAGACTTTAACCGAACTGTAACCCAGCCAACCTTATCAAAAGGTTTGGATATTTGCTGGAACGTATTCAAATGGCTCCAGGTTGGCTTAAAACTGTACATAGAAGACTCTCAAGTATTGCGGGGCTTAGTTAAACTAATCTAGTTGATTTCGAAAGGGCTAAGAGAGTGTCAAATCTTACCGAAATTGAGAAGACGCTGCTGATAGATGAACGAAGAAGTTCGATTACGCAAATCTAAACTATTTAGGCTATTTGGGGATAAACAAGTTGTGAGTCACGAATAGAAAGCGGCTTGGAGTCTGATTTCGAGCTATTGCTGCTGCTGAAAAAAAAAAAAAGAAAGTGTACCACCCAATCGAATTCGTGTCGTGGAAAGTCCGTGGCTATTGAAAATCGAGTCTCCGCTTACTAAGAGTCTGATTGTGGTATTTGGAATCACATGGCTGCCGAAATCGCGTGAAGTAGGATGCCGGCGATAAGAATCGCCGGCCAGCTTCCGTCGGGACAGGGCTTCTAGACGTTTTTGGCGCACTCTTCGTTGGACTGAAGCCACAAGCTTGCCGGAGGAGGGTTAACGCCGGGATAGCAACTGAAACATGCAACCATCGGTCGTTGAGCTCGTGGAGAATACCGAACAACGTGGGTGTTGCGGCGTCGGAGAGAAAGCGTCGTCGACTCGTGGCTGCTGCGCATGAACACTGCTCGCGAAAAAAATTGAAAAAAATCATTTTTAATCCTAAACTTTCAAGGTTATATCAATTTTAACCTAACTTTCAATTTCATCGAATTGAACCCTAAACTTACCATGTCATATCCATTTTAACCGAACTTTCAATTTCATCAAATTGAACCTTAAACTTATCAAATCGTATCGATTTTAACCCCAAACTTGCATAATTGTTACGATGCATACCTTTGGTTAACTTTCTGTTTGAACCACCGTACGAAATTGATTATTTTTTCCTTTTTTTTTCTTAATTCACATTGCACCTGAATTGGTTTCTTATAAATAAAATATTGGAGAAACTTTATTTTAGATGGACCTTTTCTTGTTGTTGAGAACTTTGTGATGACTTTTTTTGCTACTATTTAAAATTACGAGTAAAGAAACTTTGGAGGTTTTTTTTCTTCAAATATTTACTAATTTTTTCTTGTTGCTAAGAACTTTGTGTGATTTTCTTCTTTTACTGTTTTTTTTCTTTACTAATTAGAAGAAGGTAAAAATGTAGGAAATGAAAATAAAGAAATTTCAAGTTTTTTATTTCTCATATTTGCTGGATTTTTCTTGTTGCCAATAATTTGGTGATTTTTTTTATTTAATAATGAGAAGAATAGTATGAGATATTTGATTTCTTTTGATAGAGTTTTTTCAACAAATTTCTAACAAAACACTAACTCAAGGTGCAATGTGAATTACAAAAAAAAGAAAAGGAAATCGTCAATTACATGTTTTAATAGCAATTCAAATTAAAAAGTTGACCAAAGGTCTACATTGCAACATTTATGCAAGTTTGAGGTTCAAATTGATACAATTTGTTAAGTTTTGGGTTCAATTTGATGAAATTGAAAGTTTAGGGTTAAAATTGATACATGTAACGCCCCAAAATTTTTTTACCTATATTAAGAGACATTACTAAACATTTACCCTAATGCCAACTTAATGCCCCGAAAATTACGGCAGCATGACTGCGTAACTATAGCTAACCAAAAATTTTAGACACTTGAAAACAAGAATACACACTTCTAATCCATATCACAACTCTACTTCACTTGACAACATCCCGACATACTCATTGAATTATGAACTAACATCAAATCTCAAGCAAATATAATACGAGTCAAATCTCGTAACAAGTACCAATTAATAAAACTAACACATCCCAGATAAGAGAGACTACAAGATTAAGTCTATTACATATTGAACAAATTAACCACAACTGTTAAACAAATTAACCAACAACTAAATCAGTTTAACTAACTCCAATAAGAATCTAAACACAATAGTAAATAGAAACAGCTACCCAAGGCACCCGATGACTTCACAATCAACCTAGGCTATCTAGGTCAGTCTACAGGAACGACATTGCTCTGATACCAACTGTAACGCCCCAGGTTCTCTAACCTCCAGCCTAGCGACGTTACTACATACTCTAGACTCTGATCAACTAGGACAACTCACTTTAGACTGAATGTACCGAAAATTTCAACAACATAACGACGTAAAACTGGTTATCCCAAAATTTTAAACACCTGATAAGTATTATTAACACTTCTAAATGAGCAACAACCAAGCTCCACTAACTACCAACAGAGTTCACAAGCATATCTCCTCTACACAAGCCATACTTTACCATAACATGCAATAAAATGAAAATCATGCAGCGGAATCATAAAGACTTTTATTAACAAAAACAACTAGTCCACCAGCCAAAACAAAACAACTAATCAACTCAACCAACTATCAAATCTAGTTTTAAGCTAAAAAAAAAAACATAAACCTTTCTCAGGTGAAACTCTCACCATCATAGAACTACAAAGTAACACATTCCAGGCTAACTAACAAGCAACTAAGAAAGAACATAGCCACGAAAAGACTTAACACATAGGAATTTTTCTCATAGTCCTCCTCCTCGCCACCAAGGTCTGGATCATCCTCGATACCTGCAACATCTAAGATGTTGGGGGAAGGTGGGGAAGGGGGTATCAGTACAACCACGGTACTGGTAAGTAGCTCACACGAGCTAGATCACATGCATCAAACAATTACAATCAGCATGCTTCTCACACGCATACAACAGACTTCCAAAAAGCAGTAAAAACTCATCATGCTTAGAAAGCAATAAATGACATCATGCATATGCTTCCCACACTATGCACCCACATCCTACTAGACTACGCACGATTTACGCGTCATGCCACGCTATCAACCACATGCATTACGCGCCATGCCACGCTAAACTAACCACATGCATTACGCACCATGCTACGCAACCACACACGTGCATTACGCGCCACGCTACGCTAAACTATTCGCATGCAGTACGCGTCATGCTACGCTAATCCAAACAAGTGAATTACGCACCACATTGCGCACCTACACATGAATTACACACCATGCAACGCTACCGCTAGACTTATGCTACACTTCCCGTGACACAAGCTAGCCTAACCAACATGCTTGAACCCAAACACAACATGCTTAGACAACAATTACAACTCACAATCATTTTTCATGCTTATCACAAAAGCACGCATGCTTATCCCAGGCACTGAACAAGATAATATCATCTCAAGCATCTCATAACAAGTACAAACAACAAAACATGCTTTCACAAGAATAAAGACAAAACATAAACAAACATCATGCTTCACACAGTCAAACAAGATCGAGCAAGTAGAAACTACTTACTAGCACTCTTAAATACCAGCGCTGCTGGAAAATACAAGAGCAAGCTCTAAGCAAACCAACAACACAACCAAGGACTCCTAGAGATTAGGGAGTAGCTCAACAACCATCCAAACACCTAAGGGAAACTAAAACGAAGAATAAGGAACCAAAACTCACCCAAACAGGAGTTGAACCTCGCTGGAACAACCTAAAACAGCACTGAAACTCCTTAAACAGATGTTGTCCAAGGTCTGAAACCACAAGAAACTAACACCAAAAAGGCACCCAAGGGTTAGAAATTGCACTAAAGCCAACCACAACAATTACCAAAGGTTTTGGGCACAAAGACTTACCAATCAGCACCAAACAGACCCAATTAGGTGTTGTACAGCGGTTGCAAATGGCCCGAATCTGCAATTTGGAAGTCGTTATGGCTTAGGTAACCAAGAACTAAAGCGAACGAGCAAAGGGTCAAGCTAAACTTGCAAGGGGTTGTCCAAAAACACCCAAGGAAGGCTGAAACCTTACCAACTCAAGATATTTGAGGTCGAAAGCTTCCTAGACGGCGATGCAGATCAGAATAACATACTCAACTTAATTTTCCAGCACTCTACGCTAATGGGTAAATCGATTCATGAACCAAAAGCCAAAGTTGAGCACTTAAAACTTACCAACAAGGCTAGGCGACGCTTCCACGGTCCAGAATGGGGTCCAAACGCCGCTGGACAGAGGCGAGGATGCTCGAAAACGAACCTCAAGCTGCTAGACGTGCGCGGATCGGGCTAAACGAGAGAGGAAACGATGAGATCGACCTAAAACCAACTAGATCGGAGGGGAAGAACTTACCCACGTCTCACCTTGGCCGAAATCGCACGAAACAAGGGGAAGAGAGGCGGCGGCTTTGATCTGGGCTCGGCAGAGCCAAACGGCGGCAACGACACTATCCGGGCGACAGCGCGGGGGAAGGCGACGGCGGATGGGGGAGACGGTGCAGAGAGAGAGAGCTCACAGAGAGAAGAATCGCACGCAAAGGGAGGCGGCGCGACGAATGGCTACCTACGCGACTTCAAACGACGGCGGCTCAACGACCACGAGCAGGGCAGCGCGAGGAGCATCGACGGCTCGATCTAAACGGAAACGACACAGAGAGACGGATCCGCGAACTGCCACAATACCCGACCTCGAACAGCGGCGGTGCGAGATTTCAACTGGAGGCGGCGGCGTGACTGAATGAGGAAGGCGGCAACGTCTCCAGGGGGAGGCAACGACGGCGCGAACGGCTGGGGGGGGGGGGTCACGCGTGAAGAGATGAAGAGAAGGAGAGTTAGGGTTTGCTTCCTTTTTCCTTGAATTTTTAATCTTTTAACTCATTTTCCCTTATCTCAAAAATCCAAAAATAGTCATTTCTCAACCAAATCTCACATTTTAACGCAAAAAAAATGAATTTACGTAGCTAACGAATCTCAAACTAACAACAAACCAAGTCCAACCACTTTAGTGAGAGATTTATTTCAGTAAAGCTCAACACCCAAAAGACTAACATTCAACAATAAGTTTTTTTTTTTTTTTTATTAACTCTCAAAATACAAGCAAGGTTATAATTAAATTAACCTTGGTCTTAAATACAAGAGAATTAACACTTTGAAATGCTCGGGGCATTACATTCTCCCCACCTTAAAAGCTTTCGTCCTCGAAAGTCTACAGCTCGAACAATTCAGGGTACTTGGTTATGATTTCAGCTTCTCTTTCCCAAGTAGCTTCTACTGCATTATGGTTCTTCCAAAGCACCTTCACCAAATTGATAGTTTTGCTTCTCAGAACTTTTACTTCCTTGGCTAGGATCTTGACAGGCTTCTCCACATACGTCAAATTCTCATTCAACGCCAGGAGTTCAGGATTCAACACGTGCGAAGGATCGTGCACGTACTTCCTCAACATGGATACGTGAAATACATCATGCACAGTCGACATGGTCGGGGCAACGCCAACCTGTACGCAACAGGCCCGATGCGTTCCAGGATCTCGTAGGGTCCAACGAATCTGGGACTGAGGTTCCCTTTCTTGCCAAAGCGAAGAACCCCTTTCATTGGCGCCACACGCAAAAATACGTGATCGCTTATACTGAACTCCAAGCCTTTACGCCTTTCATCAGCGTAGCTCTTCTACCTACTCTGGGCAGCTTGCATTATTGCTCTAATTTGCTGAACCACTTCATTAGACTTCTGAACTCTGGACCTAACAGGGCCTTTTCACCGACTTCATCCCAATGACTGGGAATCTGCACTTCTTCCCATACAAGGCTTCGTAGGGAGCCATGCCAATCGTAGCCTGATAACTGTTGTTATAGGCAAACTCGATCAAGTACAAGTGATTCTCCCAACTACCTCCAAAGTCCATGACACAAGCCCTGAGCATATCCTCTAAAACTTGGTTCAACCGCTCAGTTTGGACATCGATTTGTGGATGGAATGCGGTACTAAAGTCCAACTGGGTGCCAAAAGCCTTTTGCAAGCTTCGCCAAAAGGCTTACCAGGAATGAAATGGGCCGATTTGGTTAAACGATCAACTACAACCCAGATCACTATGTTGCCCCTTAGTGTCCTCGGCAGGCCAACAATGAAGTCCATGGACACATTTTCCCACTTCCAAACTGGGATTTCCAAAGGTTGCAACAACCCAGCAGGTCTTTGCCGTAAAGCTTTCACCTGTTGGCAGGTCAGACACCTACTGACGAACTGGGCAATCTCCTTCATACCTTGCCACCAATAGTGCTCCTTTATGTCCTTGTACATCTTAGTACTGCCAGGATGTACGGAGAAAGGAGTATTATGCGCCTCTTTCAACAACAACTTCTTCAACAGGGGATCCTTAGGCACAGACAATCTTCCCTGATACAGCAAAGATGAGTCACTGCGAGGGTAAAGTCTCCTTGACCTACCTTCTCCAAAAGCTTGACAATCTCACGATCTTCCCCCTGAGCATCAACAATTTGCTTCCTTAAATTAGGGACCACTGACAGCTGAGCCAACAAGGCTGAAACATCTGCCACTGCTAGCTCGATCTCTGCCCGATCCAACTCTGCTAGCAAGGGATTCTGAGACGAAACCAGCGACGCCACACTTGTTGCTCTCCTGCTAAGAGCATCTGCTACAACATTAGCTTTGCCAGGGTGATAACTGATTTCACAGTCATAGTCCTTCACCAACTCCAACCATCTCCTTTGCCTTAGGTTAAGCTCCTTCTGAGTGAAGAAGTACTTCAGGCTCTTGTGATCCGTGAATATCTGAATCTTTTCCCCATACAGGTAGTGTCTCCAAATCTTTAACGCAAACACTACAGCAGCAAGTTCCAGTTCGTGGGTAGGATAATTAAGCTCATGCCCTTTTAGCTGACGCGAGGCATAAGCAATCACCTTACCATGCTGCATGAGCACGCAGCCTAGACCCTTCCTCGAGGCATCACTATAAACCACCAGGCCTCCTGACTCATCAGGAATGGTCAACACCAGGGCAGTGGTCAACCGCTCCTTCAACTCCTGGAAGCTTTTCTCAAAGTCCTCGCTCCACGTGAAAGTTGATTCTTATGGGTCAACTGCGTCAATGGGGCTGCCAGACCGGAGAAATCCTGAACTAACTTCCGGTAGTAACCTGCTAAACCGGGGAAGCTACGAATTTCAGTCACTGAGCTGGGTCGAGGCCAACTACGGACTGCTGCCACCTTAGCAGAGTCCACTGAAATGCCTTCCCGAGTAACTACATGGCCCAGAAACGCCACTTCTTCCAACCAAAACTCACATTTTGAAAATTTGGCGTAGAGCTCATTGCTTCTCAAGGCTTCCAACACTAGGCTGAGGTGTTGCTCATGTTGCTTCTCGCTCTTGGAATAAATCAGGATGTCATCAATAAAAACGATGACGAACGAGTCCAAGAAACCCTTAAACACCCGGTTCATAAGGTCCATGAAAGCAGCAGGAGCATTAGTGAGTCCAAACGACATCACCTTTAACTCATAGTGTCCATACCTTATCCTGAAAGCAGTTTTCAGAATATCGGACTCTTTGATTCTCAACTGATGATATCCAGATCGCAGGTCAATCTTCGAGAACACCTTGGCACCTTGAAGCTGGTCGAAAAGGTCATCGATGCGAGGGAGGGGGTACTTGTTCTTTACAGTTACCTTCAACTCCCGATAATCGATACAGAGCCTCATCGACCCATCTTTCTTTTTAACGAACAAAACAGGTGCACCCCGGGGAGAAACGCTGGGCCGAATGAATCCTTTCTCGAGCAATTCCTCCAGTTGCACCTTCAGCTCCTTCAATTCGGCTGGAGCCATTCGATAGGGAGCCTTGGACAGGGGGGTTGTCTCAGGTAGTAAATCGATGCAAAAATCTATTTCCCTTGTCGGGGGTAGACCAGGGAGGTCCTCTGGGAAAACGTCTGCATAATCTCTTACTACAGGTACTGAGTCCAACTTAGGGGATTCCTTGATAGTATCCACTACGCTTGCTAGATAAGCCCAAGCACCGTGCTGCACCAGGTGCTTAGCTTTCAATGCAGAGATTACTTTTGAACTTCCACCATTTGAGCCTTTGAATCTGAACTCTTGTCCCGAAGGTAGCTTGAGACGTACTTCTTTCTTGGCACAATCGATGGTAGCTCCATTGCTGGCTAACCAATCCATACCCAGAATTACGTCGAAATCGCGCATATCCAGCTTGATCAATCTAGCTCCGAGACTCTAGCCCGCGATTGAAACTTCACCCGTCCTTAAGACTTGCTGAGCAAGCATCACAAATCCGGAGGGGGTGGACACTAAGAGAACAAACCCTAGCGGCTCTAACTTCAGATCAGCTTGATCGACAAACGCCGATGAGATAAAAGAGTGACTCGACCCCGAGTCAAATAACACAAAAGCAGGGACTTTCAAAACAAGAATAGTTCCTGATTCAACATGCCACAATCAAGAGACAGAAAACAAGAACCATAGAAATACATGGTTGTAAGAGGCGTACCTGTCACCACGGCATCATCCTCCACAATTTCATCATTCAGGGCAAAAACACGAGCTTTTTGCTTGCCACCTTGACCAGGAACCTAGGCGACCTTCAGTGCCGGTCCTTCAGCCTTTAACTCGCCTCTGGTGGGACACCACTTGGCATAGTGTCCTTCTTGGCCACATCGGAAACAAACTTTCTCACCTGACTCGCATTGACCCACATGGTTTCTGCTGCACACATTGCAACAAGGAATGGTCGAGGTCTGCTTCTGGAACTGCTGGCGAGGTGCCTTCTGCAGAGGTCTCGCTTGAGTGGGTGGGGGCTTCCTTTTAACCCCAGAGGTCGAACCGACCTCCCAGTGAGTCTGTGCATTCTTGGCCAGGTTTTTATCCAAGACCAACGCCCCACGGAGGGCCGCAACAAAAGTAGTAGGTGCATTCAGGGCAATAGTTCCTCGAATTTCTTCTCGGAGGCCCTTGATGAACCTCTTGATTTTTCTTTTCGGCATGCTAAACAGATCCAGAGAAAAAACGCGACAGCTCCGTGAACTTTCGCTCGTACTGGATTACATACATAGTGCCCTGAGTATAGTGCAGGAGCTCTGTCTCTTTGTCGTCCTTGACGGTCTCCGGGAAGTAGTAATCGTAAAGCAGATCCTTAAATCTCCCCAACAAGATTGGTACATTGGCATGATCTTCAGCAGCTGCAATTGACTTCCACCAATTCCGGGCTTCATCCCTCACCATGAAAACTACGCCTCATACTTTCAAGCGATCGTCGCAGTTCATATAGTCGAACATGGCTTCGAGGTTGCCGGTCCAACGCTCGGCTGCCAACGGGTTCTCAGAACGCCCATCGAAAGAGGGAGGGCCATATCGCTTGAAATCGCGAATGAATTGAGACTCCATTGGATCCTCGGCTGCCCAATTTGGTTGGCGGGGCTGATGAAACGTTCCGCTGAGCCACATTCTCAAACATGGTTTGCAGGGCTTTAGTAGAAATCAACATGTGCGGGACTGGAGGTGGTGGTAGGGGAACCACTGAAGGCGGTGCTGGGGGAACAACCTCTTGCTGCCTACGAGGAGCACGGGGGACTGGAGGGGGCGGAGGGTCAACTTCGTGCTGACTAGGAGGAATCGGCTGGTTAATCTCCGGCGGAGCAGGGGCATCATCGACATGGTCCTCCTGTCTGTTAGCTGGATTCCTGGGTCCACGGCCACAACCCCGTCCACGACCACGACCACGAGCCATCGACTGAGAAGATGGGGTACTAAGGTCAAAGAATGGGTTACAAGCCAAGATACAATATCTACCCTAAGTCTAGGCAGCAACCTAATCCTACTACCATACAACAGGCATGCAAACACAACAAGCTATCTAGCCACCTAAAGGGAACATCCTAAACCTAGCTTCCAACGATATAAAGTAATCAAGGAAGTCAATCATGCTTGAACAAAATACAGGGCAAACAACAAGCAAGAAAACAATATAAGCAGACAGATAACTCATACAAGCACAATATATCATAACAAATAAATATCGATGCTTCCATACCTCGTGATGGAGAGGAGAACGAGGAACAACCTCTAACTCACACAACTAAACAACCTAGGCTATCTAGGTCAGTCTACAGGAACGACATATATCTGATACCAACTGTAACGCCCCAGGTTCTCTAACCTCCAGCCTAGCGACGTTACTACATACTCTAGACTCTGATCAACTAGGACAACTCACTTTAGACCGAATGTACCAAAAATTTCGGCAACATAACGACGTAAAACTGGTTATCCCAAAATTTTAAACACCTGATAAGTATTATTAACACTTCTAAATGAGCAACAACAAAGCTCCACCAACTACAGACAGAGTTCACAAACCTATCTCCTCTAGACAAGCCATATTTTACCATAACATGCAATAAAATGAAAATCATTCAGCGGAATCATAACGACTTTTATTAACAAAAACAGCTAGTCCACTAGCCAAAACAAAACAACTAATCAACTCAACCAACTATCCAATCTAGTTTTAAGCTAAAAAAAAACATAAGCCTTTCTCAGGTGAAACTCTCACCATCACAGAACTACAAAGTAACACATTCCAGGCTAACTAACAAGCAACTAAGAAATAACATAGCCACGAAAGGACTTAACGCCTAGGAATTTTCCTCATAGTCCTCCTCGCCACCAAGGTCTGGATCATCCTCGATACCTGCAACATCTAAAATGTTGGGGAAAGGTGAGGAAGGGGGTATCAGTACAACCACGGTACTGGTAAGTAGCTCACACGAGCTAGATCACATGCATCAAACAATTACAATCAGCATGCTTCTCACATGCATACAACAGACTTCCAAAAAGCAGTAAAAGCTCATCATGCTTAGAAAGCAATAAACGACATCATGCATATGCTTCCCACACTATGCACCCACACCCTACTAGACTACGCACGATTTACGCGTCATGCCATGCTATCAACCACATGCATTACGCGTCATGCCACGCTAAACTAACCACATGCATTACGCGCCATGCCACGCTAAACTAACCACATGCATTACGCGCCATGCTACGCAACCACACACGTGCATTACGCGCCACGCTACGCTAAACTATTCGCATGCATTACGCGTCATGCTACGCTAATCCAAACACGTGAATTACGCACCACGTTGCGCACCTACACATGAATTACGCACCATGCAACGCTACCGCTAGACTTATGCTACACTTCCCGTGGCACAAGCTAGCCTAACCAACATGCTTGAACCCAAACACAACATGCTTAGACAACAATAACAACTCACAGTCATTTTTCATGCTTATCCCAAGCACTGAACAAGATAAGCTCATCTCAAGCATCTCAGAACAAGTACAAACAACAAAACATGCTTTCACAAGAATAAAGACAAAACATAAACAAACATCATGCTTCACACAGTCAAACAAGATCGAGCAAGTAGAAACTACTTACTAGCACTCTTAAATACCAGCGCTGCTGGAAAATACAAAAGCAAGCTCTAAGCAAACCAACAACACAACCAAGGGCTCCTAGAGATTAGGGAGTAGCTCAACAACCATCCAAACACCTAAGGGAAACTAAAACGAAGAATAAGGAACCAACACTCACCCAAACAGGAGTTGAACCTCGTTGGAACAACCTAACACAGCACTGAAACTCCTTAAACAGGTGCTGTCCAAGGTCTGAAACCACACGAAACTAACACCAAAAAGGCACCCAAGGGTTAGAAATTGCACTAAAGCCAACCACAACAATTACCAAAGGTTTTGGGGCACAGAGACTTACCAATCAGCACCAAACAGACCCAATTAGGTGCTGTACAGCGGCTGCAAATGGCCCGAATCTGCAATTTGGAAGTCGTTATGGCTTGGGTAACCAAGAACTAAAGCGAACGAGCAAAGGGTCAAGCTAAACTTGCAAGGGGTTGTCCAAAAACACCCAAGGAAGGCTGAAACCTTACCAACTCAAGATATTTGAGGCCGAAAGCTTCCTAGACGGCGCTGCAGATCAGAATAACATACTCAACTTAATTTTCCAGCACTCTACGCTAATGGGTAAATTGATTCATAAACCAAAAGCCGAAGTTAAGCACTTAAAAAACTTACCAACAAGGCTAGGCGACGCTTCCACGGTCCAGAATGGGGTCCAAACGCCGCTGGACAGAGGCGAGGATGCTCGAAAACGAACCTCAAGCTGTTGGACGCGCACGGATCGGGCTAAACGAGAGAGGAAATGGTGAGATCGGCCTAAAACAAACTAGATCGGAGGGGAAGAACTTACCCACGTCTCACCTTGGCCGAAATCGCGCGAAACAAGGGGAAGAGATGTGGCGGCTTCGATCTGGGCTCGGCAGAGCTCGACAAACGGCGGCAACAACACTTTCCGGGCGGCGGCGCGAGGGAAGGCGACGGCGGATGGGAGTGACGACGCGGAGAGAGGGAGCTCACAGAGAGAAGAATCGCACGCAAAGGGAGGTGGCGCGACGAATGGCTACCTACCCGGCTTCAAACGGCGACAGCGCGACGACCACGAACAGGGCGGCGCGAACTGAGCGGCGGCTCGATCTGAACCGAAACGACACAGAGAGACGGATCCGCGAACTGCCACAATACCTGACCTCGAACAGCGGCGACGCGAGACTTCGGCTGGAGGCGGCGGCGTGACTGAAAGAGGAAGGCGGCAACGTCTGCTGGGGGGGGTGTCACGCGTTAAGAGATGAAGAGAAGGAGAGTTAGGGTTTGCTTCCTTTTTTCTTGAATTTCTAATCTTTTAACTCATTTTCCCTTATCTCAAAAACCCAAAAATAGCCATTTCTCAACCAAATCTCACATTTTAACACGAAAAAAAATGAATTTACATAGCTGACGAATCTCAAACTGACAACAAACCAAGTCCAACCACTTTAGTAAGGGATTTATTTCAGTAACGCTCAACACCCAAAAGACTAACATTCAACAATAAGTTTATTTTTTTTATTAACTCTCAAAATACAAGCCAGGTTATAATTAAATTAACCTTGGTCTTAAATACAAGAGAATTAACACTTTGAAATGCTCGAGGCGTTACACTCGGTCATCTCCTTTTTTCAAACAAGCGATGAAAGGCTTCGAGCGACTGCTGTCGAAGGTATGAGATTCTTAGATTAAAAGCCAGATCTAGAAACCCACGCAATGAAAAACGACGATGAAAACCCACGCGAACCCATATTTGGAAACCCACGCGAACCAGATCTGTTTCGAGAAAAAAAACTGATGACACAGTCGGGGAGATGAGAAGGTCGAAGAGCGATACGAGAGATGGCGAGGGTTTTGATCGGAGAAAAAACCAGATCTGTTTTGATAAAATTCCTTACGCCCTGTTGAGGACTCCACAAAGGCGAGAGATGGGGAAGATGGTGAGGGAGAGAGGAAGAAAGAAGAAAAAAAAAAGAGAAAACTGTGGGAAGGGGGCTCGCAACACACGAAGGAGAGGGGAAGAGAGAGGGAGGAGGAACTTTTTTATTAGAAAAAGAAAGAAAAAAGAATATGTAAAGAAAAGGGAAGAAAAGAAGAAAGAAAAAAAAATTGTCGACAGCAAATGGTGGTCACCGATGACCGACAGCTGCCAACAACTGGTTTAATTTAATGGTGGATGGTATGGTGGTTGAAGAGGAAGGCTTGGGTGGTGGTTCAAGAAGAAGAGTAAAAGAGAGAGAATAAATAAAATTAGAAAAAAAAATATTTCTATTATTTTAACATATTTTTATTTTAAAAAATTAAAAAAATACTTTTTTTAAAATAAACATCACATCAGCAATCCGTTACTTTTTAACGAAAAATTAGATGGAGGGACTAAATTGAAACGAAATCCAAACCTCAAGAACTAAATTGTCAAGTTTGAAAACTCAAGGACCAAAATGAAACCTAACCCAAACCTCAGGGACTAAAAATGTATTTTTCACAAAAATCTATTTGGCTATTTTCAGAAATACAGTATGTATCTAACCATTTATAAGGATTTCATTCCTCCCCCAACCTGTCGCTCTCTAAGGCCTGGATCAAAGTATCTCACAGTCCAATAGAATATACAGACACCCTCTGAAATGGGTTCAAGTCTTTTTCTTCCAATCTTCTAGACTTAAATATGAAAAAAAAAATCTTTTATTTATTCTTTCCAACACAGAATCCAATAATGGATCTTGACAAGAAAAAAAAGAATAAAAAGAATAAATCCGACAATCGAACTGTGTCAACTCAACTGTACAAAATGAAGTATTCTTGAAAGTTTGAACAATGGAGTCAGTGTGAAGTAGATTTCAAGTAGTTCACCTACAACCAGAGCTATGAGGTTCAAATCTAAGCTTTTAAACCAACTTTCAAAATGTCTAGTTCAATGCACTTAATTTAAAAAAGAATAAACATTTCAATTCTTGTTCGTCACTATCCACCTCAACCCGTCTACACAGTTTCAATACATGCTCATGTCAAACAATTAATATATATATTCTCGAAGCTTCTATTAAATTATTAACAGAATAACAATAAGGATCAAAATGTTTATTTTTTAAAAGTTCAAGAATCAAAATAGATATTTCGCAAACTTCAGAACCAAAGTGGAAATTAGGTACCCAAACAAGATTTATAGCTTACTGTAAACACTCCGGCATGGATCATCAACAATTTCTGGTCTGTCGTATAACCTCGAACGATATATCAGTTCCAGCCACGTTGAAACACAAGGATGAAACCAAAGAATTCCAGACAGAAAGTTCAGGCAATTGACCTTGGCTAATCATTTCTTCCATCCACATCGCAGCTTCATACTGTTTTCCAACCGAACAAAGACCTCTGATAACTGTATTGAATGTGTTAGAAGAAGGCCAATACGATTTGATAACCATCTCTTCTAAGATCTTACATGCTTCAATGTATCTATTTTCACTACAAAGTCCATTTACTAAACTGCTGTAAGTTTCCTTGTCTGCAACAAGGCCCACCTGCTTTGCCATTTTCTTCAAATACTCCATAGCCACTGTTGATTTACCCTCATCACACAGACCCTTAAGAATGATGTTGTACAATGCAATAGTTGGAACACAACTTCTTTTCACTGTTTCATCTTCAATAACTTTCACTGCATCATCAACTTTGCCTTCTTTGCATAATGCAGTCACTTTCGCTTCATAGATCGAGGATGGGGGCGTGAAGCCTTTAGCTAGCATGTGGCTAACAACTTTATCTCCCTGATTAGTTTCGTTTTCGTTATATAGATCGACAGCCATTGCACAGTAGCTATCTGAACTGGGAATTCCGCCTTTGATTAAAGCTTCATTGATTGAACTCTTGATTTCACCAACAGTGAGGTTGCTATCCCTGCATTGATCGAGGTCAATCTGGTAATGAGCTCGCTTAGGGGTTTTCAGTCCTTTCCTCAAGATCTTGCCAAGTATTTCCACAGCCTGCTTAATCTCTCCGTTATCACATAAAGCAAATAGAAGGGTTCTGTAAACAACTATGTCCCCTCCACTACCCCTTCGAGAAATCCTCCAAAACATGGAATACAGCAAATGGATGGCCTCATTAAGCCTACCATCTTGACACAGCCCTTTCATTAGAATCAAATAACTCAGCCTATTTGGATAGCAACTTTGGTAATCCATCTCTTGAAAGACATGTAAAGCAAGTTCAGATTGGCCTCTTTGGCAAAGGGATTGCATAAGCAAATTCAAGGAATGAGTCCTGGATTTCACTTCCCAACCATAAGAACTCTGCTGAAAAAGCTGACAAGCAGCATCAAGCTGAGATTCATTCAAGAGAATCTCCAAAAGGGTATTGAAACTTTGTGTTCTATTTGTACAGTTAAATCTCCCAAGGCTTTTAAACAGGGATATACCTTCTTCCAATAATCCATGACTAGCATACGTTTTAATTGCAAATGAAAATACAGAATCTTTGCACTCGCAGGAGTCATCTTTCATCTGATTTATCACTTCTCTCATCTCGAAAAATCGACCCGAGTTTCCAAGTATATTGATCATTGCAGCATACACCGGACCATTGTGCCGATAATCTGGGTACCTACAACTGGCTTCCTTGAACAATTGGTAAGCTCTTAAGGGGTTATTCTGCTTCCTAATAATCTGAGATAGGTATGTGGGCGTTAAAAGCCTTGGCCACCTAACAGTCATAGATACTTAATTGGTGTCAATCAAGAACATGCTAGAGCTTTAACTAAGTGGCCAAAATCTTATCAAAGTGCGACAAGAATCAAGAGAGTTCAGGCAATTCTAGGAAGGACATTTTGACAAACATGTTATGAGCTGACGGAAAGTTCAGAGCTTTGGAATTTATTAGTTTGGTGGGATTTTCTATCTTCACCTCAAAATCAACTTCTGCGTTGGAAAAATTGTTAATCGATCGAATTTGACTAAGCCCAAAACCTCCTCTTTCCTACAGAGACGGCAACTGTTTAGTCGGCCCCGTGCAGGTGAAGTCCTGGGGCGAGAGTGCACCGCGCATCCTAAAATAGTAAAATTTGATAATGTTATTTTTTTGGGTTTGACTAGAAAAATTTAAGGGTGTGTAGAAAGATATTTACCTACCAGTGTCCAGCAAGTATTGTTCTTCCACCAAACTGTCCAAGTTCTTTGAGCTGTTAACATGAATACAAATGGTCAATTATTTTAAGGAAAAATTTAATTTTAATTCTGGAGTTGGAAATGTGTATCAATTTTCACCTTAAAAACTCTACAATTTAATGAAAATTAAAGCCCCGTTTAATAACCATTTGGTTTTTGGTTTTTGAAAATTAAGCTCCTTTTCTCCAAATAAACATTTTCCCATTTTTCCTAGACTTCCATATTTGTTTTATTTTTAATCATGTATTGTGACTATAAATTTATAGATGCTTCGTAATTTGGTCCTCAACGTTTAGGAAGAAGAGGAGAAAAAACACAAAATTTAATACTAACTTGATCATAGTTCAACTTAATGTTTTTTTTTAATGAATAACCATGCTTTCATTCAGAAAAAATGAAAGAATACAAGGGCGAACAAAAACAACCAGTCCACAAAAAAAAAGAGAGAGAGACCCCATTAGATAAAGGGGCTCCAATCCAAAATAATAAGATCTATGGAATAATTGCAAAATAAACGCGTCACCGACGCCCAAGGAAAAACATTATATCTAACAAGGGACCAAACCTCAGTCGCATCCCTCTCCATCCCACTAAACGTCCTATTGTTCCTCTCACCCCAAAGCCTCCAAATAATAGTGCAGATCCCAGCTTGCCACAAGAAATTTCCTTGATCCCTAAAAGGAGGATGGGAAAGGAACTCCTCGATCATCTCTCTAAGGCCCCTATGTCTGGCAAACTGCAAACCAAACGATGCAAAAAACTCATCCCACACTGCCTTAGCAAATCTACAACTCCACAGAATATGGTCGAGGTCTTCCTCCGCCATCCGACAGAGAATGCAACAAAAAGGCCCGATCAAGCAAAGGATCTTTCTGGAAAGTCGATCAAGAGTATTAACTCTTCCATGGACAACCTGCCAAATAAAAAACTGCACCTTTTTTGGGGCTTTCACCTTCCATAACATGGAAAAGATAAACAAGTCGAAAGGAGAGGGGTCTAGTAAGCAATGGAAGGACCGACAAGAGAAGTCAATGGATGGGCTAGGAATCCACAAATGGAAATCCCTCCTCGTAGTACTAAAAGAGAACTCCCCAATCAAGGACAAGAGAGACAAGAGGTCTGTAGTATCTCTATCAGATAACGAACGCAAGAAGCCAAAAGAATAGGATAGAGAACTCCCTAAAGGACTCAAAACCTCAACCACAGGGTGGTTTTTCATAGAAGATAAGTGATAAAGCCGAGGAAAAGTAGCACAAAGGGGTCTATCTCCCACCCACCTGTCTTCCCAAAAATATGTATCCTCCCCATTCCCCACAGAATAACAAACAAAAGAGGTCAAGGAAGGGAGCTCGTGAGAAATTTCTTTCCAAGGGTTTCTAGAAGTGCCTTTGATCCCTCCCATCACCCATTCAGAAGGATGAGGGTCGTATTTGCTAACAATAATCCTGTGCCACAGAGTGTTGGATTTGGAATAAAAGCGTCATAGTCATTTAGCCAGCAGAACTTTGTTACGGATTCTCAAATTATCCACCTCAACCCCCCCCCCCCCCCGACTTAAAGGCCGCCCCACTAAGTCCCAACTCACCAAATGAATAGACTTGCCCTCATACACTCCTTCCCACAGAAAGTCCTTCATCAGCTTCTCGAGAGTTTTACACATCGAACAAGGGGCTCTGAAGCCACTTAACACGAAACGGATGAGGGTCAGTCTACCTCCTTTGGAGAAAAAACTCTTCTTCCAACTTGCAAGTCTTTTCCTCACCTTATCCATCACTGGGTCCCAAAACAACGAAGATACCGGATTGTGCCCCAATGGTAAACCTAAGTACGAGTAAGGAAACGAACTCATGTCACAGCCTACAATCTCTGTCCATCTCCTCACCTTACTAACCTCGCAGCTCAGACCCAAAATTTGGCATATTTACCCTTATTAATTTTCAAGCCAGACATGGATGTTGGACTCACTGGAGAGGAAAACTCTAAAGGAGGCCTGGTTTGCATGCAGCTGAACTAAGGGGAAGAGAGGGGAAAAAAAGAGGGGACGAGAATAAGAGAAATTAGGGTCTACTTTTCCTTTTTTTTTTCTCTCTTTATTTTTCTTCCAATAGAAAAATAGGATCCAAATAAATAAAAGAGGGAAATGGTTTAGAGTTTTTCAATTTCCCAATTGTACCTTTTTTTCCAAATCTATAGAAATTAAATTTACCAACTTAAGGCTAAGCTTAAATTCTAATTTTCTAAATTAGAATTCAAATCCAATTACTCTAAAAATGGTATAATTTGAAACATGGGGTGTTATGGACTCCCCACCTTTAAAAACTTTCGTCCTCAAAAGTTGCTCGCCTAACCAGTTTGGATGGCTGGCCTTGATTCCAACTTTTCCTCTTCAGCCCTTCTTTCATAGCGATTCATGCTTTAAAGCTCTTTTGCTGAGGAAAGTTCACAATTTCTCAAGATCTTGGTCTCACTTAAACTTAAAACTTTGGCCAAACAGTTAGAACATAGAAAGTAGATAACCTAATGGCTCTAGCTCAACATTCACTTGACGAACAAATGTCAAGGAAACAATGAAATGTCTCTATCCGGAGCCAAACATCACAAAGCAAGGATTCTTAAAGCCAACTTGCTAACTTTCCAAGACAAAGAAGATCTAACCTTAAATCCAACAACTACTCTTTTGCATGACGAAAAATCCAATATCAAAGCACAAGGGGAAGGAAAACCAAAGTAATAGATAATTTGGGAAGAGAATGCTAACCTGAAAACATTGGGTATTGCGAACTGAAAAGAACCGGAATAGAACTATGACGTATTATTACAATATCCCAAGTGTTCGAGGTACTTGGACCCTCCCTCTCTTGAGAACACCCAAGAGTAATCACTCGCTACTCAATTCCCCTATCTTCCCCTTTCCCCACTCTCTCTATTTATAACTCCATACTCTAACAACTCCCTAACTAACTCCTAATATACCCTTACTAATATTCCTAATTACCCTTAGGTACATTCCTATCATTTACCGGCCCTTGAAACACACCTTGTCCTCAAGGTATGGTTACACAAAAATTCACAAAATTGGGTAACAATCTCAAAATATAACTCTCCTTTTTTTTCTTATAGCAGTAATGAAAATAAACGGTCCAGAATCTTCATGTTGTTTTATGTAACAGCCCCAAATCCAGCCTACAGAATATTGGGCCTCCACCAATTCCTTTAGAATCGGCCCATTGAATATCCCACCACACCAATCCTGTTTTCCAGATTTTTCTCCAAGATGGACTTCAACTAACTCAATTAAAATAAGCCCATTGAAAAGCCCAATGTTAATGCCCAACCTTTTCCAAATCCATGGCCCCACTCCCTGACATTGCACGTGACTAGGGTTTATTTCGTCTTGTTCATTACGAAAGATGAGTTTGCACCTCCATCGAAAAATTATCACCTCCATCTGCATTTGTTGCTGGGTCCATTCTCCGTCAAGAAGGATTTCATTTTTAGTTTGATTTTCTTCATGGTCCTTCTCCTTCATTTCTTTCCCTGCATTTTTACTAATCTTGCGATGGCACATTACCCAAAATTTTGTCTCCGACCACACATGTCGACATTGCCAGTGACGACCACTGTCGGCCATTCTCCTTTTCTCCTCGTTTTCTTCTGCCTTTTTCCTAACTTTGTGGTCGCTGCTATGTTCTCCTCTCCAAGTTTTCAACTCTTGCCACGAAAGCTTCGACACCCAACGATCGTACTTCGAAAATCCAGACTTCGCCACGACCGATTTCTTTCTCGCCCATTCTTGCATGATTTTCACACTCCGATGACATACAAGCGTATATCCTCGTAACCCAGCTTTTTTCTCCGGAATCATTCGACAATTTCTCCATTTTCTTGTTTCTTTTTCCTTCTTTTTGCCAAAGAACACAGTCTTGAACAACTTTACTCTTTTCCCTCTGTTTTTTCCGCCAACCATTGCTTACGAACTTATTCTTTATCGAACGATTCTTGCTTTTTCTCTTACCTTCTTTCTTCACAGTTTCTTTGTCGATCGATTCCTTGTTATTAATTGACATCTCCAACAACTTTGCTTTTCTTCTTGCTCTATATCGATTTCTCGATTTCTGTGTCTTTTCCTTGGTCAATATAAACTCTTGGTCAATATAAACTCTCTCTTCATTGTTGAAAACTCTTCTGTAAATTCTCCAAAATTTCGCTTCATTTCTCCAACACTCCACTCCAATTTCATTGTTTCTTCGCACAAGACATTCAGTAACTCTCTCATTTTCTTGCTAATCTCCTCTAACTTCATGTCAGAATCGAACGACTCTGATACCAAATTGATAAGAACCGGAATAGAACTATGACGTATTATTACAATATCCCAAGTGTTCGAGGTACTTGGACCCTCCCTCTCTTGAGAACACCCAAGAGTAATCACTCGCTACTCAATTCCCCTATCTTCCTCTTTCCCCACTCTCTCTATTTATAACTCCATACTCTAACAACTCCCTAACTAACTGTTAATATACCCTTACTAATATTCCTAATTACCCTTAGGTACATTCCTATCACGAACTCTCCACCTCTAGGGACTTTCGTCTTTGGGAGTTTCTTCATCATACAGCCTTGGATACTCAGCCTTAAGCTCTTCATCTGAATCCTAAGTTATTGTTTTTAATTGAAGTAGATAAAATTGATGATGCAAACTTTATAGTTCACCCTTTTATAGGTACAAGAATAAACATAATTAATACCGTTAACTTATAATTTTAAAACAACATTAAAATTAGAAACTCACAAAACTTAAAAGGACAAAAAACTCAAATATTAGATCTAACTTTAAAAAGAAACTTAAAACATTAAATTGAAAAAAAGAAAAACTCATAACTTAACCATTTCTTCCTACTTGACGTCCTATAGCACTTTTTCTAAGGTATTTATGAGCTCGTTGGAGTCTTAACCTCTCTTGCCAAGGTCCTACGGGGACCCTCTCCAAGTGGAGGACTTTCATCACGATGAGTTGACACAGGGTCCAACTTTTCTACAAGGCATATCCTTATGCTTCCTTGAGTGAGTATTAGAAACTCTGGTTTTTATCCAATTCCTCTACAACATCGGGGAGGCATTTTTCAAATTGTCCACACAGAAGTTCCTTGAATCTCGCCCAAGTGAGTGGGTTGTCCATGCGACCCTCAGATGGTTGCAATAGTCTCCACTACAAGCGAGCCTGGCCCTTAAGCGAAAAGACAGCTCCTCTTACTATTTGATGATCATTAACACGCATACCCGATGTCATTGCTTTTGCAAGCCATCCATTAAATGCCAGAGGCTTTGCTTGCCCAAAGTTACTAAGGAATTGAGTTATATTACTAGGTGTATGAGCTTGATTGAAACCAAGGTGTTGAAAGTTGTTGCTAACAGCACTGTCTACCAAGGCTTGCAACGCTTTGCCAAAGTCACTTGAGGCAATAAAGGAAAGGAGGAGTAAGAGGATCTACCCTTGATTGCAAGCTGACCTCTGGAATCTCAGACATGCTATAATGGCTTCTCTCTCTTCGCTCGCTAGAACTCATCATCCAAAAGGAATATATTGGAGTCATTTAACTAAGTAATAAGCTAAGGCTTGAAAATAGTAACCTTACATCTAAGGTAACCACCTAATCTTACTAGCATACAACAGACACAAGCTCAAAACATGAACCATCTAGCCAACTATGGGAGCATCCTATACCTATTAACAATTAATAGGCATAAAAGCAAACAACAAGCTACCTAGTTAACTATGGGAGCATCCTATGCCTACTAACAAAAAACATGCACACAATAAGCAAATTGGCAAGTCAACAAACATGCAGAATACGTATATTCGAAAAAAGGCGACTAGTAAGTCAAACAAACATGAACAAAATAAGCACAAGACTACCTTGTCAGCTAAAGGAAACTTTCTATGCTTAACTATTAAAAAAGAAGGCAATCATACAAGTCAAGCATGCTCATACAAGACAACAAGTAGGCCAAGCAATAATCAAATAAGACAAACAAACAAGTCAAACAATAGCCACACAAGGCAAACAATAGCCACACAAGGCAGCAAATAAATCAATTATGATAGCAATTATACATTACCGGGTGATGGAGAGGAGACTGAAAAAGATCATTAACTCGAATAACTTAACAACCTAGTTTTCCTAGGTTATAGTCTACAGAAAAAACTCTGCTCTGATACCAACTGTAATGCCCCAAAAATTCGACCTAATCTAAGGAACATTAAAAGTCAACTTTATTATCCACTGTAACGCTACCGAAAATTCAACAACATAACGACGTAACTACAACTACCTCAAAAATTTAACGACATGATAAGAAGATAACATAACATTCAGAGAATCCAAGACAACAACAGGAGTAAGATCTCGTAACAAGTTCTATTTAAATAAACTCAAGTAAGATCTAAGTCTATTACAAACGCTAAGCAAAATAAATGAGAATCATCCTTCAGTCCAACAAAATGTCTAATTCATCTAGCAACAACTAAGCATAAGACGACAACAAAATAATGATCTAATACACTATTCTTTCTCAGGCCTCCCCCTCAGCATCACCAAGCTCATAATAATCCTCATCACCTACAAGTCTGGTGGTGTGTCAGTACAAACTACGTATTGAGTAAGTGGCTTACACTTGAGGAGCCATCAAACAAAAATAACAAAGAATATATCACAATCGTCATGCTTTTTATAATCACACTAATCATACAAACGTGCATGAAAAACAAGTAACAACTATATTCATATTCAAGCCATGCAGTTTAACCACAATATACAATAATGATTACGCTTAAGTCATTCTCATGTAACTCTACTCGACTTCATCAAACTCACAAAGACTCCACTGAGCTCTCTCAATCCACTATTGTTTAGCCCTCACAAAGCTCTTTGAGACGTACTCCTTCGAGTTACGTCGACCCATGGCCATTTTTACCAAGGGCTTAAACGCTTCTCTACGACGCTCAGCATTTGACCCTTGACCATTTTTACCCTAGGCCTCAAACTGCTGAATTGCCTGTTGACCAATTTTACCCAAAGGCACCTGATGACTTAACGATGTATTGGCCCATCCCCGCGTCCTAATACTCGCTTTCTAGACTCATCACACTGACCCTTGACCCTACCTCGATGCTCCTTTTAAACTATCCAATAGTAACATACCACCCCTTGTCCATTTTTACCTGAGGTGCACTGGTATTCACCCCACTTCCTTTATAAACATACATGGTCTTCTGACCTCACTAACTCACTAGAATGTAGAAGTCCTACACATCGTGATCTTAGACATGTTTGATGCCAAAATCTACATAAAACATGCAACACGCTCTCAACATAATCTATACGCTTATTTAGACGATACAGTATGTTCAAAAATCACAATATACTCATTAGAACACCAAGCTCACATCCATGAACGATCATAACATTTCATCTTATATCGCAATACCATCATAACAGCACAACGTGCTCCACATAGCAAATCATCACAAAACATCTCCATAGTTCAAGCTCAACAGAAAACATACAAACTCATGGAAGTATATATCACATACTAAATTTAATCAAGTAACGCACAACATCCTAAGCACACAACAAACAAGCTCAACAAGTAGAAACCACCTACTAAAGGCTAAACCGCTCCTAAAGCAGTCCGAAAGGGTGCCTAAACAATAAGGACAAGACTGAGAGTTAGAATTTAGTTCATAATCCTTATTCGAAACCAAAAAGGATTGAAAAGGACTTTCCTACCGAAAACCAACCATAAAGGTTACTTCGAGCACTTCAAACTATATTTAACCAAACAACAGAAGAGTTCCAAGATTAGAGACCTATTTCGAGTACTAAAACATAATCTGAGAGTTCAACCGAACTGTAACCCAACCAACCTTATCAAAAGGTTTGGATATTTGCTGGAACGTATTCAAATGGCTCCAGGTTGGCTTAAAACTGTACATAGAAGACTCTCAAGTATTGCGGGACTGAGTTAAACTAATCTAGTTGATTTCGAAAGGGCTAAGAGAGTGTCAAATCTTACCGAAAGTGAGAAGACGTTGCTGATAGATGAACAAAGAAGTTCAATTACGCAAATTCAAACTATTTAGGCTATTTGGGGCTAAACAAGTTGTGAGTCACGAATAGAAAGCGACTTGGAGTCTGATTTCGAGCTATTATTGCTGCTGGAAGAAAAAAAAAAGTGTACCACCTGATCGAAATCTCGTCGTGGAGAGTCCGTGGCTACTGAAAATCGAGTCTCTGCTTACTAAGAGTCTGATTGTGGGATTTGGAATAACATGGCTGCCGAAATCGCGTGAAGTAGGATGCCGGCGAGAAGAATCGTCGGCCAGCTTCTGTCGGGACGGGGCTTCTGGACGTTTTTGGCGCACTCTTCGTTGGACTGAAGCCACAAGCTTGCCGGAGGAGGGTTCACGCCGGGATAGCAACTGAAACATGCAACCGTCGATCGTTGAGCTCGTTGAGAATAACGAACAACGTGGGTGTTGCGGCGTCGGAGAGGAAGCGTCGTCGACTCGTGGCTACTGCGCGTGAACACTGCTCGCCGCGCTCTTGAATCTTGTCGATGAAGAATGGTCTGAGGTGACGGAGAAGGACACAGCGGCGGGAGAACGAGAGTGAATCGGGGGGGTCGATTGCGTGAAGAAGAGAAGGGAGGAAAAAAAAGATTGAAAAAAATCATTTTTAATCCTAAACTTTGAGGGTTATATCAATTTTAACCTAACTTTCAATTTCATCGAATTGAACCCAAAACTTATCAAGTTGAATCAATTTTAACCGTGAACTTTCAATTTCATCAAATTGAACCTTAAACTTATCAAATCGTATCGATTTTAACCCCAAACTTGCATAAATGTTACGATGCATACCTTTGGTTAACTTTCCGTTTGAACCGTCATACGTAATTGATTATTTTTTCTTTTTTTTTTTTCTTAATTCACATTGCACCTGAATTGGTTTCTTATTGGAGAAACTTTATTTTAGATGACCTTTTCTTGTTGTTGAGAACTTTGTGATGACTTTTTTTGCTACTATTTAAAATTACGAGAGTAAAGAAACTCTGGAGGTTTTTTTTCTTCAAATATTTGCTAATTTTTTCTTGTTGCTAAGAACTTTGTGTGATTTTCTTCTTTTACTGTTTTTTTTTTCTTTACTAATTAGAAGAAGGTAGAAATGTAGGAAATGAAAATAAAGAAATTTCAAGTTTTTTATTTCTCATATTTGCTGGATTTTTCTTGTTGCCAATAATTTGGTGATTTTTTTTATATAATAATGAGAAGAATAGTATGAGATATTTGATTTCTTTTGATAAAGAGTTTTTTCAACAAATTTCTAACAAAACACTAACTCAGGTGCAATGCGAATTACAAAAAAAGAAAAGGAAATCGTCAATTACATGTTTTAATAGCAATTCAAATTAAAAAGTTGACCAAAGGTCTACATTGCAACATTTATGCAAGTTTGAGGTTCAAATTGATACAATTTGTTAAGTTTGGAGTTCAATTTGATGAAATTGAAAGTTTAGGGTTAAAATTGATACATGTAACGCCCCAAAAAATTTTACCTATATTAGGAGACATTACTAAACATTTACCCTAATGCCAACTTAATGCCCCAAAAATTACGACAGCATGACAGCGTAACTATAGCTAACCAAAAATTTTAGACACTTGAAAACAAGAATACACACTTCTAATCCATATCACAACTCTACTTCACTTGACAACATCCCGACATACTCATTGAATTATGAACTAACTTCAAATCTCAAGCAGATATAATACGAGTCAAATCTCGTAACAAGTACCAATTAATAAAACTAATACATCCCAGAGAAGAGAGACTACAAGATTAAGTCTATTACATATTGAACAAATTAACCACAACTGTTAAACAAATTAACCAACAACTAAATCAGTTTAACTAACTCCAATAAGAATCTAAACACAATAGTAAATAGAAACAACTATCCAAGGCACCCGATGACTTCACAATCAAACTGTACATCGCCCCTTGGTCATATGACCCAAGGTACCGGATGACTTTCATAACATATAGACTCATCACATCTCCCCTTGGCCATATTACCCAAGGCACCCGATGCTCCTCTTAATCCATTGGTGACATACCACCCCTCGACCATTTTTACCTGAGGCACCTAGTATTCACCTAACTTTCTTTTTCAACTCACAAGGCCCTCTGAGCTCACAATCTCACTAGAATGCATGTATCCTACCCATCATGCTTCTAAACCATGTTTTATGCCAATGACATGCAACCCATAATGCACGTACCAAATATGTTTATAAACCATGCATTAAGTCATGAAACACATCAAATGAACCGCACATTCACGCTTTTCAATAAATCACAACAAAACAACATTCTTAGTACAATAGTTCACCATATAAGCTCAACACAGCAGCTCAACGATTCAAAACTCGTCACGAACACATAACACATACATATCTATACAGTATATGATAAAACCACACAAGTAAGGCACACAACATGCTAGCATACAAGCAAATAGACCCAATAGGTAGAATTCAACTTACATGAAACTCTAAATGCTCCTAAACTAGACGAAAAGCTCCAAAGATAATCCAATAGCTCCTAAACCAAAACTAGGCAAGCTCCAAACAAACTCAATGTAAGCTTGAAGGCTAGCTCGATGACTTGGAACAAGCCTAATTTCAGCCTAGCTTTGCCAACACGAACTTGATCCTTGCTTGGAAGTATAAGAACGGTTCGAGTTGGATCAAACTTCAAACAAAGAACGCAAGAGTTAGAGGCAGCTCTAAAATGCCCTAAATTAAATTCAAAGAATCCAAAAGGAACTTACCGCCTTAAACTTCCCAAAGGAAACTTGGGTCTTTGCAAGGAAGCGTATGAGGGAGTTCAAATCTATAAAACAGAGAGTTTCTAAGGATTAGAGACCGATCTAACATACTTTAAAACACTCTAAACGAAACCAAAATGAGCTAAGTATGCTAAGAGTCGCTAAACCTTACCGAAAATGGTTTGAATCCTTGCTGAAACGTGTTTGATAAGATTTGAATTCACAAACCCAAACTCTTTAGGTTATGGGTGACTTGAGTTGAGACCCTTCGGGCTATGGGTATTCGTCGAACACCTATTTCAACCCAAGACGAAGCTGGACAGCAATGGAATACACCCAATCATGCAATTTCGAAGTCAATGAGGAATGGGTAAACCATATCAAGGTCATTTGGATTATGGGTCACGAGTCAAGGATGATTTTGAGTCTAAGACAGCACTGCACATCGCTGGGAAATCAAGAAATCAATCCTAAAACCCAATTATAAGGCCGAACAAGAATGGGTAAGCTAAATTTGAGGTTAATAAAGCATGGTTAATGATGAAAGCTTACCGAAAGAGCCCGAACACATCGGAACGATCCTTAAACTAGCCTAATCACGCCCAAAACGCGAGGGAGAGAGAATATCAAACTTCTACTCACGATTCTGGCCGAAAAAACGCAACAGGGATTAGGCTTGTTGTTGACGAAATCGAATGGAAAACGAGAAAGGGAGGAACGACCTTACCGTGCGAGGGGTTTGCTTGCCGACGCACATGAGGAGGGTACACGAACACAGTGGCTCGCGGCGAAAAGAAGCGGCACCACGGCCTGCTGTTTGCGGGACGACAACGCAAGATAGAGAGCAAGGGAGACGGCTTCGCGGGTCTTAACGCCGACGAGAAGAATACTTGCTGCTCGAAGAAGACAACGACGTTGTTGCTCATTGCTTCTCAAGGCTTCCAACACTAGGCTGAGGTGTTGCTCATGTTGCTTCTCGCTCTTGGAATAAATCAGGATGTCATCAATAAAAACGATGACGAACGAGTCCAAGAAACCCTTAAACACCCGGTTCACAAGGTCCATGAAAGCAGCAGGAGCATTAGTGAGTCCAAACGACATCACCTTTAACTCATAGTGTCCATACCTTATCTTGAAAGCAGTTTTCAGAATATCGGACTCTTTGATTCTCAACTGATGATATCCAGATCGCAGGTCAATCTTCGAGAACACCTTGGCACCTTGAAACTGGTCGAAAAGGTCATCGATGCGAGGGAGGGGGTACTTGTTCTTTACACCTTCAACTCCCGATAATCGATACAGAGCCTCATCGACCCATCTTTCTTTTTAACGAACAAAACAGGTGCACCCCGGGGAGAAACGCTGGGCCGAATGAATCCTTTCTCGAGCAATTCCTCCAGTTGCACCTTCAGCTCCTTCAATTCGGTTGGAGCCATTCGATAGGGAGCCTTGGACAGGGGGGTTGTCTCAGGTAGTAAATCGATGCAAAAATCTATTTCCCTTGTCGGGGGTAGACCAGGGAGGTCCTCTGGGAAAACGTCTGCATAATCTCTTACTACAGGTACTGAGTCCAACTTAGGGGATTCCTTGATAGTATCCACTACGCTTGCTAGATAAGCCCAAGCACCGTGCTGCACCAGGTGCTTAGCTTTCAATGCAGAGATTACTTTTGAACTTCCACCATTTGAGCCTTTGAATCTGAACTCTTGTCCCGAAGGTAGCTTGAGACGTACTTCTTTCTTGGCACAATCGATGGTAGCTCCATTGCTGGCTAACCAATCCATACCCAGAATTACGTCGAAATCGCGCATATCCAGCTTGATCAATCTAGCTCCGAGACTCTAGCCCGCGATTGAAACTTCACCCGTCCTTAAGACTTGCTGAGCAAGCATCACAAATCCGGAGGGGGTGGACACTAAGAGAACAAACCCTAGCGGCTCTAACTTCAGATCAGCTTGATCGACAAACGCCGATGAGATAAAAGAGTGACTCGACCCCGAGTCAAATAACACAAAAGCAGGGACTTTCAAAACAAGAATAGTTCCTGATTCAACATGCCACAATCAAGAGACAGAAAACAAGAACCATAGAAATACATGGTTGTAAGAGGCGTACCTGTCACCACGGCATCATCCTCCACAATTTCATCATTCAGGGCAAAAACACGAGCTTTTTGCTTGCCACCTTGACCAGGAACCTAGGCGAACTTCAGTGCCGGTCCTTCAGCCTTTAACTCGCCTCTGGTGGGACACCACTTGGCATAGTGTCCTTCTTGGCCACATCGGAAACAAACTTTCTCACCTGACTCGCATTGACCCACATGGTTTCTGCTGCACACATTGCAACAAGGAATGGTCGAGGTCTGCTTCTGGAACTGCTGGCGAGGTGCCTTCTGCAGAGGTCTCGCTTGAGTGGGTGGGGGCTTCCTTTTAACCCCAGAGGTCGAACCGACCTCCCAGTGAGTCTGTGCATTCTTGGCCAGGTTTTTATCCAAGACCAACGCCCCATGGAGGGCCGCAACAAAAGTAGTAGGTGCATTCAGGGCAATAGTTCCTCGAATTTCTTCTCGGAGGCCCTTGATGAACCTCTTGATTTTTCTTTTCGGCATGCTAAACAGATCCAGAGAAAAACGCGACAGCTCCGTGAACTTTCGCTCGTACTGGATTACATACATAGTGCCCTGAGTATAGTGCAGGAGCTCTGTCTCTTTGTCGTCCTTGACGGTCTCCGGGAAGTAGTAATCGTAAAGCAGATCCTTAAATCTCCCCAACAAGATTGGTACATTGGCATGATCTTCAGCAGCTGCAATTGACTTCCACCAATTCCGGGCTTCATCCCTCACCATGAAAACTACGCCTCATACTTTCAAGCGATCGTCGCAGTTCATATAGTCGAACATGGCTTCGAGGTTGCCGATCCAACGCTCGGCTGCCAACGGGTTCTCAGAACGCCCATCGAAAGAGGGAGGGCCATATCGCTTGAAATCGCGAATGAATTGAGACTCCATTGGATCCTCGGCTGCCCAATTTGGTTGGCGGGGCTGATGAAACGTTCCGCTGAGCCACATTCTCAAACATGGTTTGCAGGGCTTTAGTAGAAATCAACATGTGCGGGACTGGAGGTGGTGGTGGGGGAACCACTGAAGGCGGTGCTGGGGGAAATACCTCTTGCTGCCTACGAGGAGCACGGGGGACTGGAGGGGGCGGAGGGTCAACTTCGTGCTGACTAGGAGGAATCGGCTGGTTAATCTCCGGCGGAGCAGGGGCATCATCGACATGGTCCTCCTGTCTGTTAGCTGGATTCCTGGGTCCACGGCCACAACCCCGTCCACGACCACGACCACGAGCCATCGACTGAGAAGATGGGGTACTAAGGTCAAAGAATGGGTTACAAGCCAAGATACAATATCTACCCTAAGTCTAGGCAGCAACCTAATCCTACTACCATACAACAAGCATGCAAACACAACAAGCTATCTAGCCACCTAAAGGGAACAGCCTAAACCTAGCTTCCAACGATATAAAGTAATCAAGGAAGTCAATCATGCTTGAACAAAATACAGGGCAAACAACAAGCAAGAAAACAATATAAGCAGACAGATAACTCATACAAGCACAATATATCATAACAAATAAATATTGATGCTTCCATACCTCGTGATGGAGAGGAGAACGAGGAACAACCTCTAACTCACACAACTAAACAACCTAGGCTATCTAGGTCAGTCTACAGGAACGACATATATCTGATACCAACTGTAACGCCCCAGGTTCTCTAACCTCCAGCCTAGCGACGTTACTACATACTCTAGACTCTGATCAACTAGGACAACTCACTTTAGACCGAATGTACCAAAAATTTCGGCAACATAACGACGTAAAACTGGTTATCCCAAAATTTTAAACACCTGATAAGTATTATTAACACTTCTAAATGAGCAACAACAAAGCTCCACCAACTACAGACAGAGTTCACAAGCCTATCTCCTCTAGACAAGCCATATTTTACCATAACATGCAATAAAATGAAAATCATTCAGCGGAATCATAAAGACTTTTATTAACAAAAACAGCTAGTCCACTAGCCAAAACAAAACAACTAATCAACTCAACCAACTATCCAATCTAGTTTTAAGCTAAAAAAAGATGTTAGAACTTATCGAATAACCATAAGCTATTCACAAGTTAAAGAGCACCCAATGACCATAAGCTATTCACAAGTTAATTTAGACAAATTCCAAAGGTTTAAAGATGTTAGAACTTATCGAATAACTCCAAATTTCTGCTGGTTTGTGTTCGAATTAACCCCAACAACCAAGTTCCCAAGCCGACGGGTCATGAGTAACTCGATTTAAGGCCGTTCGGGTTATGGGTATTCGTCGAAAACAAGTTTCGAGCCCAAACGCTCGCTGGTTGGCTTACAAAGAACCTTAAACCTGTAAAATTGAAGCTACTAAACAATGGGTAATCCAAATTCCAAGTCGATTTTAATCTTCCTCCAAAATCAATTTTAAAGATAACTCCTCCCCTATTACAAGCCCTCTAATCCATGGTGACCTCAAGAAAGGATTGTTTATTTCCATAGTTCTTTCCTATTTGCTGGAGGAAGATGGAAGAAAGTCTTCACCCAAAACTAAAAATAATTCACTCTAACTACCTCATTTTTATCAATGATTCGTGCAGGTGAGTGTATGCACTTAAAAAATAAGATCAAACTTCCCAAAATTACCCTAGAAATAAATAGTGCGCACCTTAATTCCAACTCTCACTTTTCCTCTGTTAGTAAGGAAGATCAAATTCAACTACAATCACGACCCATAACATTATTCTGCACAGAATCGCCAAAATCCCCATAAAGAAACTATTAGTGCTCATATAGAATCTCCAATGCCCAAAGATCGAACCCCAACTATTATCATCCAAATTTAGATTTCTAGTGTAAATTCTCATCAAAAGCCATATAGGGTCACCAAATCTCTAACGACCTAGATCATAATTTCTCGCAAAAAGTTCGTTCAATAAAGCCCAGAAAATCAGAAACCATAACCCCATAATCATTAGAAGAAAGCACGGGAAACAACATAAACACATCATATCATTTCAGTTACTTTCTCGATAGAACTAACGAGAAAATTTCAAAGCAATAAAGGACAGACGCAAGAAACTTGAAAATGAATGGGGAGAAACCAAAACAATAGGCAAATTAACAGGTAGATACCTCTGCGCGAAGAAGAAAACGTGGGGGGGGGGGGGGGGGGGGGGGGGGGGGGGGGGAGGGGGGGTTACGGCGTGGAGAGCGAAAAAAGAGAAAAGAAATGTTTTAGGGTTTCTGGCTGCAAACTGCTACGAGCTGAGAAGACCAAGAACGGCGGCTGCGAACTGCTAGCGGCGTGCGAAGGAAAAAACGGGGGGGGGGGGCCTGGAACAACGTTGGGATAGAGGGAGAAAAGAAGAGTATTGGGTTCTTTTTTTTCCAACTTTTATCTCTTTTCTAATTAAAAATCAAATTTAAATTATTAAAATCACTTCAAATTTTGGAGCAATTTAAACTTAAATCCAAAATTCCAAAATATGATAGATTTTTTGACGTTTATTGCGTGTCAATATATTAATGTTTATTGACGCTTATTAGCCATCAATGAATGCGGTTTTTATTGACGGCTAATAAGCGTCAATAAAAACCGTCAACAAAATCCTTTTCATTGATATCTTTTGTCCGTCAACTATGTGAAAAGACGGAGTTTGACGAAAATCTACGTAAAGTACGTTTTTAATCACATTTATTGACGTTTTTTGTCCGTCAACATAACTCATATCATTTCTTGATACCATAAAACCGTCAATGTATCTATTTAATTATTAATAATTTATTTTAAAGTACAAAAATTATGTTTATTGACGTTTTTTTGACACAAGCGTCAATAAACATAAAAAGTCAAGCGTCAATAAAGGTCAAATTTGTAGTAGTGATAGGGTAAAAGAGAGGAAGAAAAGAGAAGAAGAGAAGAAAAAAAAAAAAAACAGTTGCCGGCGGCGGCGGGCGGCAGCGGGCGGCGGCGGCCGGTCGTCGGAGTTAGGAAGAAGAAGAAGGAAGATGAAGGATATGGAGAAAGAGAAAGAAGAAGAAAGAGAAAGGGAGAAAAAAGAATAAAAAAATATTAAAAATATTAATATTTTATTATTTTATTATTTTTATTTTAAAAAATAAAAAAAAAAATAATTTTTTTTATTAAAATAATAGACTAAAATGCTCCTTATCTCAAACCTCAAGGGTATTTTTGTTGAGTTTGAAAACTCAGGGACCTAAGTGTCACTTAACCCAAACCTCAGGGACCAAAAGTGTATTTTTCCCTAGAATTTATATCTTATTTAGGATTTTAATTAAAAAACTCAAACTTAACTCCTAAAGGAAATATAATTGATTTGGGATTTGGGTCTTTTGATATTTAAAATAAATATTGAATATTAAACCTTCAAAGGAATTAAACATTTAATTTAACGACCCAAGGCTAAGCTTAAATTCTAATTATCCAAATTAGAATAAGAACGCTCAACAATTTCCAAAATGGTTTGATTTCGAAACACGGCGTTACAATACAACATGCTAAGTTCAAGGGTTAAAATTGATTTTTTTTCCTTTTTTTTTTCAAAAAGAGGGAGAAGAAAAAAAAAGTTGAATATGGCTTTCTTTTGGGTAGAATACACAGTCTAATAAATTTTCAAAATCGGAGAAAGTCTTCTAGGTTTCGGAAATAGTTAGTCTTTCCACCGTTCATTTTTTAACGGTTTTTGACGTGGCAATTTAAAATAATAAAATATTTTTTAAATTAAAATAAAAAATAAATAGTAAAAATAATATATTTTTTTTAAAAAAAAATACTCTCTCCCTCCTTCCCTAAAACCCCTTCCATTTCTTTCCCTTCTTTCTGTTGCCAACAATGGCCTTGTCGCCCTCCACCTCCGTCGCTAACCCCTCAAATCCAACACTGACGATGCCAACCCCCAACTTGCTCACCCCTCTTCTTCGTCTTTTCTTCAAACAAAAAACTCTTCCCCTTCGGCCCTTTCTTTTCCCCTTCCAGCTTCGATGCCAACCCCCCTAGCTCTAGCGTCATTTGAGGTGGTGGTTGTTGTTGTTGTGTGTGTGTGTGTGTGTGTTTCTTGCTTAGATTTGGAATCTTGTGGAGATGGTGGTTTCTTTTTTTTTCTTTTTTTTTTTTTCGATTGAAGCATGGAGAAGAATTTGGGGAAGAAGATGGGGAGTGGTAGGTTCTTTTTAGATTGAAGAAGATGAAAGAGTGAGGTGGGTTTTTTAGTTTGAAGAGAAATTTGTGGGTTTGTTGAGGAAAATGAAGATGGAGGAGGAGGGTTTGTACAGACCGAAGAAGAAGATGGGGGTGATAACACCAAATTGTTGCTAATTAATTTCTGAAAAATCTTGCTTATCCTAATGTTATTATTTGTGAAAATTGACTAATTTTGAGTCTTATTGTTGTATAGGTCATTTTGGTGTTCTCAAGATCAAGAAGGGCATTTTGGTAATTAAAAGTAAGCCAAATTTGGTCAAAAGAAGCGAAAGTCAACCTAAAAGTCAACATGGACCAAAACTCAACCAAATTCTCGAGGGCACAACGTCGAGACGTTGTGCTTATATCGTTTTGATGTTGGTCTATGTGCACACGTTCTCCGTCAAGCCCAGTCGAAGCGTCTCGATGCTCTCGCTAGCATATATATGTATATTTTCGCGTTTTAGGTTTTCCAAGCTTGTTTTTCTCCGAATTTCCGCCGCAATTTTTTGATTATCTTTGTAATTTTTTAGTTTTTATTGTATTTGCATTAGATTAGATTAGTTTCTCGGATATAGGAATGGTTAATCAAGCTCTGACACTTAGTTGGAGTGTTTCAATGTCCGACTAAGTGTAGATTGTCTTAATTTGGAACTCTGAATGTAAGTTTTGCATTCCTTTGAAACCTTGTACTTCAAATTTCCTTGAATTGTTGTTGAATTGTGTTTGTAATTCCCGTTTGATTCGCAATTAACTTGAATGCATAGATTGACGACTTATCGTGTTTGAATCAATTGCTTTGCTAGAATTGGTAGCGAATAAATCTATTTTTAATCTTGATTAAAAGATGTTTTATCCCAATTGATCCAAATTGCATGATAGATTTTGGAGTCAAAGCGTTTATGCATTCTATCTAACATTCCATCGTTCTTAATGCCATTAAATTCTAATTAGTGAGACATCATTGGTTAGATTTTTAATTAGGCCATGAGCTCGATGCTCTGGTTGGGTTAGAAATAATTTGGATCATTAATCCCGCTGGCTTTTCCAGTGGTAGTTAGACAATTGGCCAATAATTCGTTAATTAAGTGAAAGTGAGTCAATGATTTGGAATTGTTGTTGGGTTTTATGCCCTAAAACTCGTGGATAGTAAATGAAACAAATTAATTAATCCCAATAAAGTGTTATTTAAGTGATTCAGAAATTTATAATTGAATATTCGAGTTTTGCATTAATTAATCCTAAATCCAATAAACTAAGATTCAAGGTTGTTTAAATGAAACTTGGACTAGTATGTGGGGACATACGGGGATCAGTGTTCAAGTAACAACCTAAAAGGTCTATAGTATATATAGGGATAAGGTTGGGTACCCTTGGTGACACTATGTGATACAACCAGCTTTATGTATTCGATACAGATGCAATGATCCAAAGCATCCATGTAGTAGACATGCGAGTGGGTGTATCTTGTGCAATGAGTTTGCATAAGACCGAACCATGAAATAGTAACCACTAGATGTAATGTCGTTGACTAGATAGGTTATTATTTCAATAGGATGACCTAGGTAACTCAATCTGAATCTTGAGTATGTTATGAACCCATTTTCATGAGGGATTGTCTCTAGATTTGTATGGGTGAGAGTGGTTGGTTCGTCGACTCAATAAGCCTACCATTTCAGAGGCAAAACCAAGTAGGGGCTGGGAACATAACATTACAAGATGGAATTCCCTCCTTCCCCTATAGGGGTAAGTAGATGTGTATTCCCTTAAGGGCTGATTCCAGGTCTTGAACAAAGGCACGCCATCCTCTCGGGCCCGAGAGGAATTTTTTGTTTATTGGTTGGACCATAAACAACTTGTTCATTAGAGGGATCAATGGTACTTAAAGTTCAAGAGGTAACCCAAGGGTAAAACGGTAATTTGACACATCTGGCATTACGAACACTCGTAAAGGATTGACTTACTGGTATTGACCGATATCCGTGGATACCAAAATATTCTACAGTGAGAAGAGTGCAACTATGAGTTTTTAGTGGAGTGACCCACAGTTAAAAAATGTAGCTTAACTTGGTTAATGAGTTTAGCCAATTAATCTCGTATCGTTGGAGCTATTGATCTGTATGTCCATTAGGTCCACATGCTAGCTCGTAAAGGGTTATGAGATTATATAGTCTTGAATATTAAGAGAATTTTTGTTAATTGTATGTGATGCAATTAATTATAATGTATGGAGATACATTATAATACAAGTTTAATTAGTGGATTAAACGTTATAATTGATTTTGGATGTGATTCAAAATTAATTAATGAGAGAATTAAGTATTTGAAGGAGTTCAAATATCAAACATGAATTAGATTCATATTGAAATTATAAGTTAAAGTTAATGTGAATGAGATTCATATTAAAACTATAGGTTATGAGACAAATATGCATTTGAATATGATTCAAATAAGAGATTAATTAGATATGTGATATTTAATTAATTTAGTAATTAATTAATTTAATTTAATTGATACTATAGTTTATAATTAATGTACATTGGATGAACATTAAAACTATAGGTTAAAAGAGAGAGATGTACATTTGAAGATGATTCAAATGTGAACCTAATTAAATGTGAGATATTTAATTTAGAAATTAATTAATTTGTTAATTTAATTTGATTAAATTGAATTAATACTATAGGTTATGTGGAATAGATAATTAAATATGATTTAATTATTGATTTAATTTATTATAGTAATTAATTAAATTTAATTTTAATGTTAGTTAATTAAAATTAATTTAAATAAAAACTCTCAGTAGTTGGGAGTTGATCTCTAGTGGGGAGTCACTACCTGTAACCTCCCCCATAACCTCTGATACTCTCTCTCTCCTGGGTTAGAAGAATACAGGGAACTGAAGTTCTTTTCTGTAAATTCTCTCTCAAGTGTTCTTCACTCTCCAACTCTCTCTCTCATCTCTCTAAAGTAGAAAAGTACAACAACACCTTTGCTGTAGCATTTTCCCTATCCAAGACGGTGATCCCACAATCGAGATCTCAAAAGATTCTGAGAATAGCGAGTGATTTCTAAATCGGTGGTGTCTTGGAGCATACTATACATGTTCATCAAAAGGAGCATTGTGCAATGAAATTCGGTCTACAACAAGTAAGTACCGAATCTCTAGATAGTTTAGAGTTAATCAACATGCTTAATTTGTATATATACTGTATAAAATGTTCTGTTGTATTTTGCCCAATGTACCGGTATTCTAAGTAATTAGAATTGAATTACAATCGATTAATTTTGCTTCCACTAGGGATTCAAACCCTTCAATTGCCAAACTAAAAATCAAATAACCAATTGCACGGTCTCGAGGTGAGATTAGTCAGGCCATCCTTTTCATTTTCCTGTTATTTTAAATTCAGCAATTTAATTTCTAGCATTTTCATTTTTTCATCCTCAAATCTTCTTCCATGCCAAACCCCCCTCCGGTTACTAATTGAAGAATATTAAGTTAATTAAATTAATTTGGTTGCTCCTTGTGTTCGACCCTATCCACTTTTACTGTAAAGTAGCTAGGAACTAGTGAATATAAATTTATTTGATCTGAAGCCTCGACGACTTCGGTATGTCAAATTGACATCGTTGTTAGGGAGCATGGTTAATTTCTTAATTTTAGATTCTTTGCCTTTGTTTTTCTCTTTTGTTTTTGTTTGCATCTTGCAGGATTTTCATTGATTAATTGAGTTTGCAAGAGAAAATCGAGCTTTAGAAGAGAGCATCAAGGTCGAATCCAGCATAACCTCGGTCGAGCTCATATTCTTATCAAAGATAGCTGAACGCACTTTAAAAGAGTTGGCAACACCTTATTTAAGCCAAATGCCTTGTGCATAGTGTATCTCGAGACCCAAGGTAATTACACACTTATAGCTTTAATACACTGTTGCGCAAAATGTTCAGCGCAAGTGTATGGGTCAAGTTTTAATATAGTGATTCGTGATTACGAGTGTCATCCTCTGGATTGGTTTTCTAGTCAATTAACTACCATGAATACTTTTTCTCAATTTTATTTAGAGATTAAACCGTAGTGAGAATAATGAATAATCAAACTAACAAAGGTTAAAGTTGGAAATTCAAATGGAGAAAATGATAGCGAGCATAGCTAGCTATTTTTACTTATTTAATTTAACTAGTCTTTGATGATTATTGGCCATTTTATTGCACTTAATTGTTTATTTTGTAGGAAATGGTTGATTGGAGGTATAGAGCAATAATGTGTTGGGATTGGTGCCCTAAAACTTGTAGATAGTGAATGTTAAACGAATTATATACTTATTCCATAAAGGTGTTATCGAGATTGATTCAGTAAAAGTCATTACTGAATAAATTAAATTGCACATATAATAACCCAAATCCAATAAACTAAGATCCATGACTATAGGATGAACACTTGAGCTCTATGTAGAGACATAAAAGTGGATCAAGCTTGAGTAATAGCCAAAACGGTCTATAGTATAGGAATAGGGTTGGGTACCTTATTCTGGAGACACTATGAGACGCGACCCACTTTATAGATGGTATAGACGATGTGATCCTAAATCGTCCATGTAGAGACATGCGAGTGGGGGCGTCCTATGCAATGAGTTTGCATAAGACCAGGACCGAGAAATAAGTCGTTCTCGCTTTATAACACCGTTTACTGACGAGACTGACTATTTCATGTGATGACCTAGGTAACTCGATCTTAATCCTGAGCTAACTATGAACTCCTGTTTATTCGGGCTTATCCTTAGATCTGCATAGGTGAGAGTGGCTCAGTATCGCCGACTCAATAAGCCTCCCATTTCAGGGATAGGAACGGGTAGATAGCTGGGGACATAGTCGTGCAAGAAGGAATTCACTCCTACCCGAATAAGGGATAGTAGAGAGGTTGTTCCCTTAAGTGCTGACTCCGAGGCTTGAACAAAGGGATCCCGCCCTCTCATTGGCCCGGGAGGGACTCGGTTTATTGGTTGGACCATAAACCAATTGTTCATTAGAGGATCAGTGGGACTTAAGGAACTAGAAGTACTATAGGGGTAAAACGGCTTATTGACCTAGCTATAGCTACGAACAACCTGTGAAGGATCGACTTACTAATCATGGTTAAATCAAGTGGACGGAAATATATCTATAGTGAGGGGAGTGCAACTATCGAGCTATAGTGGAGTGTCCCGATAGTTAACGAATGTTGGCTAGCTTGGACAATGAGATTAGTTGGTTAGCCTCAAATCGTTGGAGCCCATGATCTATAGGTCCATTAGGTCCTCCTACTAGCTCATATCGGAATTAAGCCTAGAACAAAAGATAGGAAGCTTTGAATCGTTCAAAATCGAGAAAAAGGGTATTATCGTAAATTGTGTTTGACACAATAATTTAATTATGAATTAAATTAGAAAATGAGAGATGAAGTATTTAAAAGTGTTTTGAATACTATATATATGTATTAGGAATCATATATATGGAATTGCACAAGATAATAAAGATTAATTAGATTAATCATATCAAAATTAATTTGAAAATTTTCAAATTAATTACCAAGCAATCAATTTCAATTTAGAATTGAAATTGGGGGTAATTTGCAAGCTTGAAATTTGATTTCAATTTGAATTTAGTGGATTTAGTTGGAAATCCACTTAATGCATGATCATTCAAAGTGGAAAGACAACTCACTCATGCATTGTTGCATGTCTTATGTAATGTACACCTAGAATCCACTTGAGCTTGCAAATACACCATGTGTCTTGTGTCTTGAGGCTTGGCTTTGCATGGAGAATGCCTTTAAAAGGAGTTTGAATCATATTCAAACATAAGAGAACCATTTCCTTAATGTTATGCTGCTGGAATTTAGACTCAAAGTTCTCTCATCTCTCATTCTTCTCCATTGTTTGATGCTTCAAGCAATCCCTTCCCATTCCCTATCTTATATAGACTCCCACAAGTCGTTCTTGGCCCGAAGTATAGTAGGGAAGACTCTAGAGGTTGTCCAAGGAGCATAGGAGAGGCAAACACCACAAGGAGTTCAACATAAGTAAGCTACAAAGGTTGGTGTTTTCTAAACTCTCTATTCTGTCTTTTCTAGAACATGCATGCTTTAGGAGTAAAATTGAATGTCTTAAGTGCTTTCGATCTTCAATTGCTTCCGCATGTGTAATATGTACACCTTCATAATGGAGTTAATCGGGTGCTTGGACACGAAAAGATGCAAAGGAAGAAAAAAAGAATCAAAAAGGAAAAAAGTCAAAATAGGGTCAAATGTTGACTAGCGTCTTGACGCTAGCCCTTAGGCGTCTCGATGCTAGCATTCCTTATTCGAAAAGGCACGAAATTGTCGCAGCGTCTCGACGCTGCGACCTTAGCATCTCGACGCTGCTAGAATTCCTTTTCCAGAATGCGTGTTTTGAAGACAGCGTCTCGACGCTACAACGAAAAATTAGTATTTATGGTTCTTTTCGGCTAGGTTTTTGGGAGGATCTTTTGGGACGTTTTAGGGCCGTAAAACAGGGCAGAACAGAGCATCTTGGAGCAAAAGCAAAGGGAGAAAGTTGGAAATCAACCCATCGTTCGTGGGGATCGTGACGGGGATGCTCGGTCTCGGCCTACATTGAGTTTTTCCTTCCCTTTTCCTTTCTTTAGCTAGACTTTATGGCTTTTACATGTTTAGTTGAGCTTGTAATTCTATTCATGAGTAGCTAAACTTGTAGCTTAGGGATTGATGTAGTTGATTAAGTTTATGGATTGAATTTATGGTTTAAGTTGTGCAATGGTTATTATGTTTGTAATCTTGATTTAATGCTTTCAATTAATTGGCCATTAGTTGGATGATTTAAGTGTTGATTCTTGCTCGGGAGAGGGGATTTAGCATAGACTTACTCAAGATTGCATGACTAAAGTTTATTTTCTAATTTCGTGACGGTTTTTAGATTAACTTTAGAATTGGTCAAAAGAACTCATTGCCTTGCTTGTTAATAAACTTAGATAGGGATATCAAGTTGGTTAATTTGCATGAGAATCAATTATACTCGGGAGAGGTAATTGTGATTAAAGGTTCTTAGGCTCATAATTCCACTGTGCATAATAACTTATTTCTTAAAATCAATCCTAGACTAAATTGGCGAAATCAATTCCCTAAGTGTTTTCTCAATTGCATTTCCACACCTTTTACTTTCTTTGATTTAGTTTTCATATCATTCACTCACTACTTTTTGATCCCTAAATAAAATTGAGCAAGATAATTCACAATACTGGATTTGCTTAAAATTCCAATCCAGAGGACGACACTCGTTTATACAAACACTTTATTATTACTTGACCCGTGCGCTTGCGGTAAGGAAAATTCCACATCAGAAAACTCTTAGGGAATTGATTTCACCTATTGAGTTTGTGAATTAATTACTTGAATGTTTTAACATGCAATGATTCGTGATGTGGAATTTTCCTACCGCAAGTGTACGGGTCAAGTAATAATATAGGGATTTTAAAATCGAATGTCGTCCTCTAGATTGGTTTTCTAGTTAAATCAATTACCGTGAATACTTATGCCCAATTTTATTTAGAGATAAAAAAAAAAAGAATGATAATATTGAATCAAAGGCAATGCAAATGAAAAGATGGAAATTCAATTGGAAGAATTCTTAGGGATTTGATTTCGTCACTTTAGATTTAGGATTAATTAGAGGGAATGAACTTTTGACGTGCAATTATTTTATAAGACAAAGAACCTAAAATCACAAATATCTCTCCCGAGCATAATTGGTTCTCATGGATACAATAAACTTGATATCCCTATCTAAGTTCATTAGCATGCAAGGTTTTGAGTTTAGTTATTTTTACAACTTCTAAAATTATTCTAAATCTCCTGATCTTAGAAATCTACCTTAGTCATGTGATTATTAAAGTCTAAGCTAAGTCCTCTCTCCCGAGCAAGATTCAACACTAAATCATTCAACTAGTGGCCAAATAATTGAAAACATTTAAACATAATTGCATGCATAAAATAAAGGCACAAAACATCCCAATAATCAATCCCATAAACTTAAAGGACTGCATTAGTCCCTAAGAAACACACCTAGCTACTCATACAATGCGTTTTGATATAAGCTAGATATGAAAAAGTCATAAAACTAACTAGAGATAAGGTAAATATAAGGAAAAACTCAATTCTGCCGAAAATCGCACGTCCCCGTCACGATCTCCACACGTTCTTGAGTGATTCTCGCTCCTTGGCCTTGCTTCAACTCCCACAGAAGGTCTCCAATCGATTTTAGGTCTAAACACTTCCAAATTGAACTCCCCTTGGTCGTGCAAGAATAAGATGTAATTATAGAAAATTTGTCGACAGCGTCTCGACGCTGTCCTAATTATCGCCCAAATCAGATATGGTTCTTGGCATCTCGGCGCTACCTCTCGGGTTTGCCACTTTTGATAAGCTTCTAATTTGAGTCTTTTTTGCTTCTTTTGCTTTTCTCTAGGTCCCGATCACCCGATCAACTCCAATTTCTCTAATTTATCTTCAAAACTCAATTTCATAGAAAATAAACTTTAAAGTGCATAATTTGGCCAAATAATACTCAAAGCCTAACTAAAATTAACCAGGAAAAATAGCTCGCTATGCGCGCTATCAAACACCCCCAAACTTAATCTTTTGCTAGTCCTCGAGCAAACTAAAAATTAGGCATAGATTGTAAATAGATGCAACAAACATATAACTCAATCCTCAAGGCTCAAAAGTCAATAATCAAGCAATTAAGAGACATGCACATAAGGCCCAATGAAGGAGACAAATCAAAATCATTCCAAAATTAACTTGCATAATAGAGATCTAACTTACTTAGATTGGACTCTACTAGCTCAGGATTAGATTATTAAACTCTCAACTCATCTTCCATCTACACTGACACTAAGAATTTACTAAAGAGTCAATGGAATAAATTAGATTGTTTTTATCCATACCTAGGCGCTTTAAATTAAAATTGAATCTGTAACAACCCAAATAAAAAATTAAAAAAAAGAGGGAAATGGGGGGACTTTTTCCCCCCAAAATTTCGTTAAAGACAAAAAAAAGGGGCGATCTCTCTCCCTCTCACGTTCTCCCTCTCCCTCTCGACACTCTCCCTCTCTCCCCCTCAGCCTTCAGCTCGCCGCCGCCTTAAGCTCACCGCTGCCGACCGTCGTGCCTCCGCCTCTGCCGTTCGCCACGCCGCTGCCACTTGCCGACGGTAAGGTATCTCTCTCTCTCTATCTTTCTCGTTTTCGTCTCTCTCTCTCTAACCCGTTTCTCTCTCTCTCTCCGTTCGCCGCCTCCATGCGCCGCTGCCCTCTGCTGCAGATCCCCACGCGGCTATCGCCACTTACCTCACATTGTCGCCGCCGTGAGTTCCTTTTGGGTCGTTTTTAGCATTTTCCGGCGAGCTTCAGCAGTGGGTAAGTGAATTAAGTCTATTTTTGGTTGATTAAAGCGATTTAGAAAAATACCCATTGAGTTTGGTTAATGATTTCGAGGTACCCATAGTGATAAGAGACCGAATTTTAGAATTAAGGTGAAATTGGAAGCCCGAACAGCAAACATCGATCTCTTTTAGTGAGTCTTGGCCTCCTCATTTTAAGTTGGATCTAAAGAAAATTATGAGAATTTGATGCCCCTAATTTTTAGACCTTTCTTGTGATTTTTTTTTAGATTTGAGTTGCTTGTGGCGTGAGCGGTGTCGCATTGAATTAGTTGGTGGGTGCTTAAATCAAGTATATTCTTCACTATGTAAGTAACCTTACTACTTGGAAAGCCTTGGCTAGGCTAGACTATTTATTATGAATTGGTACATGCTTTGAATAGTACAGAACATGAGACATCGTTTATGTATGGATGGAATATGGAATGTTGGATATTGTGTGTTCTGGCGATATTAAATCTTCTCGTCATGAGTGTGTTCGTCTATATTGAATGCTCTGAATGTTTTGTGTTGGTAAGTATAGAATATTCTGCTTGGGTAAACCTTGAATGCTCTGAATGCTCTATGTTGGGTAAGATAGGATGTTCTATGTAGTTTGGTTGTGGATGCGAGACCGGACTCGCTTTGTTTTGTGGAAGTTCGGAGTCTTTTCTATTGTTTGGAAGTGTTATGGAAGTTTGTAGTTGGGCAGTTTTGAATATGGAAGTGTATTCTCTTGGTTACAGGTGATAAGAAATTTGGGAACAACTATACGTATGTCGTTATGCTGCCGAATTTCGGTAGCATTACAGGGAATAACGAGGCTAAGTGTCGTGCTATCACTTGGATTACGATGTGCTAATGTTGGTTGCTGGTCGTTTAAAATATGCGCCTTTTCTACTTAGTGTTTTGGATGTTGGTTCGATAATTACGCGTGAATGAGACGAAAGACGAGGTAGTCAAAGCATGTGAAATTAGCCCTTCAGAGACTTTTATGGGAAAGAAACTTGATGGGTAGGTTGCAAGCTAAACCGGACTCTGTTAACAGGGGCCCTAACACGAAATGAGGATAGGTTACTTATTCCAGTGGGGACCGTGGCAATTAAACACCTAGGACTGAAATGTTTATAGACTGAGATGAGGAGCTAAATGGGCGAGACTCGACTTTGCAGACTAGGTGCCATCTACTATCTGTGGGAGTAAAGTTCCGACTACAAACCCATGGACGCCCCACCAGTGAGTTGGTAGTTATAGTGCTATGCACACATAGGTGCCTTGATGGGTGAGACTTGGCTTCACTGACTGGGTACCTTCTACAATCAGTGGAAGTAGAGATCACTCGCGATTCCCACTTGTGTACCTCCAGTGAGTTGGTAAGCATGTGACAGGCTGGTTAATTGTCCACGTGACCCGTACGTCATGATAAATGAAATGAACTGAAATGAAATGAACTGAAGTGAAATGAAATGAAACGAAATGGAATGACTATTAGGCCCTTTAATAGCAACTAACCCCCAAATATCCATGTAATGCTTGTAAATCTCCTCCCAATAGTAGTGTTACTTACAGAGTATTTTTAATACTCATTCTTTTCAAAACGTTTCCTTTCAAGTACAAGCAATGACATACGGAGCGCGTGGCGTACTGCTGCTGACGAGCCATGGATTTCCTTAGGATAGACTTCCTCATTTTATGTTTTCAAAATTCCTTCTTTTGGAACTTGTTATGTGATGTTTTTAAGATTTATTCCGCTTAAAGTCTTTTGCTTGAATGGCTAAAATTTCTTCTTGTTCTTTTTTAACTCGGATCCCAGGCTGAAAAGTTTCACGTATTTTCTAAGCATGTTTTACTTTAAATGTCATTTCATCGTTATTCTTAGAAGAAAAAAAAATGAAATGTATGTGGTAATGGCCCTAGGAATTTGTCATGAGAAGGTGGGTCGTTACAGAATCAAACATTTTTAAGTGGAACTAGCTTTCGCACACCTATTGTAGGGACCCATAACTCGAGTTTAACCCTTGGTTGGCCTAACTGATCACAACAGGGGTAACTCTTTTTGCCTAAAACATTATTAAACATTGCATCACGCACATAAGTCATGACTTTATTTTTCTTTCAAATGTAACAAGAATGATGTTCCTTTTCAAGCATAATAAGCAAGTGTTCTTTTCTTTCCTCCTAGGCAAGATTAAACATGCTAATTTGCAAAAAAATTAGCTCTTTAGCTCCTCCCCACACCTATCGAGGTGACAACAAGCATATGAACCTAATATTTCGCTCCTAAGCATTCAAGTCTAATTCTAAACCAAAGAAAATACTCTACTAAAGCAAGACATCTCCTAGAAAATTTTTAAAAAGTCTCCCTTTTGGAGCACTCATGCTTACAACTCATTAAAAACTTAAAAATTGACAATAACGTTTATCCTAGAAAATCATAACCATGCAAAAATAACATTAAAAAACAACCATATGCCATAATCACAATAAGCTAAAAAATATAGCCCGAACTCATATGCTCAAGGGCTCAACAAGCAAAGCATTCCACCCCCAAACTTAAAACATGCATTGTCCTCAATGTATAGAAAACTAAAGCATAAATAAGCATGAGAACAAGAAGAGAATGGAAGGGGTGAACAATACTGCCCTGGAATGATGACCTTCTCATGAATGCTTGGCAAGGATAAGAGTACGGGAATACCTACTGATGACCGCAAAGTGCACGGGCCACAAGTAATATAAAACGGAAAGTATTCCGAGTATCGAATCCACAGGGAGGCGAAGCGAAACTTAAGCAATTAATTAAAATTCTCTTGAGCACTGAAAATACTCAGGAGAAATAATATTTAGGGACCAAGCTCATGTGATAAAAAGAATTCGAATTTAAAAAGACTTAATGAAAACAAATTTGATCAATCAAAAATAAAATGTGGAGAAAGAGGTTTTTCTTGAAATGGGAAGAGGGGTCTTGAAAATCAATGATTAGCTAAATAATTGCTATAATTATCCTATCTCATTGCCCAACTAATTATAAACCTAGAATCTCCGTTAATCACATAGGTTCTCCTGTCGGTTTCCCCTAATTGTAATTAATTCATTTTAACAACCTAAGTGTCCTTAGCGCTATTAAAAATCATTAATTATTACGCCCTGATTCATTTTAGGAATCTATGTTTAATCAACTAATCCCGGTGTCACAACGGGCAATTAAACTAGTTGCATGGATTATGATCTATCCTAATTTCTCTCCGTCGAGTTTCCATTAAGAAACGAATCATTACACAATTGGCCAGATTGAGTAAAGCATTAAGCACATCCATACAAATAATTAGGACATGGGCAAGAGACAAGAAATTATAACAATATTTCCACTAACATTTCATTTCAAGACCCCAAATTGGGGTTTTAGCTACACATAATATTCACAATAATTACAAGGGAACGCATATTAAAAGGCATAAAGGAAAAGGAATTGACCGTCGAAAAAGCCCTTGCTGACGCTTGGAGCCCCCGCTGACTACTCCTCGAGCCTCTAGAATTGCTCCCCAAAATTCCCCAAAAATTCCCACTAGAAGAACCCTCTCAAAAAGGCTCAAAAGCCTTGAGAGGGGCTCCAAAAAAGGAGTCTTAAGAAAGGAAAGAAAGGAATTGGAAGGATGATTGAATTATGATTGATTGATGATTGATTGATATCAAAATGAGGCACCAAGGGCGCCTATTTATAGGCCTGGAAAAGGGGTAGCGTCGCGACGCTGCCTTGCCAAGCGTCGCGACGCTGCTGCGCACGCGGCTTGGGCAACAAGAAAGGGCAGCGTCGCGACGCTGCCTTGCTAAGCGTCGAGACGCTGTCCAGATTTTCCAGAAAAATCAGCTTCTTTTTGGGCTGATTTTTGGGCCTTCTTCTTCATTTCTTTTGGTGTATTCTTCATGGATGCCTTCTTTGGGCTTCCAAATGCTTCAAACTTTGATTTGGGCTATAATTCCATCAATTTTGGCTCTTTTTCTCCCAAAATCATCATTTATGCTCCTAAAGACAAAATAACAAAATTCAATAAATATATTCATTAAAATCACGATTAAAGCACCAAAAAGCTTAATAATTTGAGGCTAAAATAGCGACATTTCTGCTCGCTATCACCTACAAAACAAAAACAACAAAGGCATTAAAAACACAAAAACAAAAACAAACTCACATGGGTTGCCTCCCATAAGCGCTTGTTTATCATCTTTAACTTGACGTGTTAACCGTGCATCAAGGAAGTCTCTTGTCAGTGAATCCACCAGAGGTGCCCTTGCTTGCACCTTTCTTGTAGCCCATCACGAGCACCTTAGAACGATCTTTAGAGTCCACAAAAGCTTTGAATACTTATTTTTCATTCTGGACTCTAACAGTGAGCTCCCTACGCTCAATGTCAATAATAACTTGCCCAGTAGCGAGGAATGGTCTTCCTAGAATGACAGGTACTGTAGGATTTTCCATAATATCCATAACATACAAATCAATAGGGAGGAAAAATCTACCTACTTTGATTAAAACATTTACTACAATTCCATATGGACTAACCACAGACTGGTTAGCCAATTGGATCCTAACAGAAGTAGATTTAATCTCACCTATATTTAATTTCTTGCATAAGAATAAAGAAATGATATTAATGCTAGCACCTAAGTCACACAATGCACGAAAAGAGTAAGTACCAAAGCTACAAGGAATAGAAAACTCCCTAAATCTGCTAGTTTATCAGGTACTTTCTGCTGCAATTGGGCACTGCATGTCAAGGCGAGGTACATTGTGTCAATCTTCTTTTCCTTTTTCTTCTTTGAGAGCCATTCTTTCATGAACCTGTTGTACTGGGGCAATCTCCAATTCTTCTGCAGAAGGTATATTAATATTTAAATTCATAAAAGCATTCATAACCTTTTCAAACTGAACCTGACTTTTTTTCTTCTTCTTTTTCTTCTTTTTGAGGACCAACATAGTAGGAGAAGGGATAAGGGGCTCAGGATTAAGCTTTTCTGCTTCGTTTGAGGATGTGTCCTCTTCAGCTTCTCCATTGGGGCCTTCTAGTTCAGTAGTCTCCTGCTCATCTATCTCAGGTTTCTTAACTTTTTCAATCTCTTCCACCTGGTGCACAATGATGGCCTTACAGTACTCCATATGAGATCTCTCCTGCTCACTTGGGGCCTTACCTTTCTCCATAGTGTTTACAACACTTACCAATTGTCCCATCTGAGTCTCAATGTTCTTTACAGCTGCACTGTGGTTCGTTACTGTGGTATTAATGGCAATCACTGCCTCCTCAAACTTGTTGCTCCTGTTACTTGATTCTGCAATAAAAGCTCCAACAAGATCCTCAAGAGATTATTTATTTTCTTGCTTTTGAGGGGTGAAACTAGGAGGATTTAAAATATTTTTATTATCGCCATACGAACAATTCTCATGGTTTATATTGTTAGGGTAAGAGTGTGTAGGTGATAGCGAGCATAGCTAGCTAGTTTTCTCTAATTAATTTAGCTAGTCTTTCATGACTTATTGGCCATTTTATTGCACTTAAATGTTTATTTTGTAGGAAATTGTTGATTAGAGATAAAACGTGATTTTGGAGTTAATCGGGTGTTCGGGACATGAAAAGAGGCCAAAGAACCGAAAAGAAACAAAGTTGGAAGAGTACAAAAGAGGCCTGACCGAGAGCTAGCCTCGAGACGCTAGCTGATAACTCTCCAAAAGGGAGTTATTTAGGCCTTAGTTCTATAGTATTTTGTGTGTCATTTATGTTAAATAAAGTTGCTTTTAGATGAATATTATATGTTTTAACCCATTTGGAAGAATGGAGGCTTTGGAAGTTATTTTGTGCAGAAAATATTGTTGAGCGACTTGAGGGAGCAATTTCCATGATCCAGCAAAATTGGGAGCAAAACTGCCACGTCACAGCTCGTTATCCATTTTAATAAAGTGGCATTAGTTGAATTATTTTCGGATCTTAGAAGCTTGGAGAGTCTGTCATGTGTCCAATTTAACCTAAACCTCATCTTATAAAAGGAGGAGCCGTCAAAGATAAAGGCATTCACGACTTGGAGACCGAATCAATCGACCGAAGGCCGAATTGACAGCATAATGGAGATCTAAGATGACCATTTGCCATTCCACTCAAGAAGACGAAGTTCTTCCATGTTCTTGGTGGTTTGGAGCAACCGTTTCATCCCCATTTGCTGAAAAGGATTAGTATTTCTTGTGTATTTTGTATTATGGATGTGCTTATCGAGATTGCAACGTATTTTATGTTTTCAATCATGAACTAATTGCTTTGTAGGCATGGGTTAAAAATTACGTGATTGTTATATTTATAAATCTGGAAATTCTATTTAATCATGATCATCTTGAATTATTGTTGATCTTTAATTTCACTATGTGCCCGCCTAGCTAGCCGATATGTATAACTTCTCATAGTTTCAGGGATGATTTAGGAGTTGTGTAGCAATAATTCACGCTAGATCATTGTGTATTGGTGAACGCCAGTGACTGAGTTAGGGATAGCCAGTTGCCTAGTGCTTGATCGGTAGAGCTTCATTGGTTTTAAAACATATTCCAAAAAATCTGGAGTTCTGGGAGGATCCCGCTGATTCTACATGAGATTGACGGATCAAAAGAATTGCTGGAGCATCTTTATAAACAATTACAGAAGTCTTAACCTGTGTCTGTTTCCATTATGTTTTCTCTGTCGTAATCATTTACTGCTTTCGTATATCTTTTGTTTTAGCATTTTAAAAACCCAATCAATTTAACCAACCTTTTGAAATCACTAAAAATGCAAATTAAATCAATAGAGGTAGGAATTTCAAGACCCTGTGGATACGATAAATACTTATCACTTGCTGCTAGATTGTGTATACTTGTACAATATTCTGAAGTTAATTTATCTCATATTTTTAACCACTTCAGAATTGCAACACTAGCCTCTTGGCGTCCCGTCGCTAGCATATTCCTTAAGTGTTTTGGGCGGCAGAGGTCACAACGTCGAGACGCTGTGACAAGAGCGTTGCAACGCTCTTGATTTATTCCATATCCAGAATGCGTAGCAGTCGACAGCGTCGCGACGCTATGTCCACAGCGTCGTGACGTTATCGACAGATTTCCTATTTAATGTTCTTTTCATGCTACGGCCAAGGGGAGCCCAATTTGAGAGATTTTAGCCCTAATTTCGACTAGAGGCCTTCTGTGGGAGCTGAAGCAAGGACAAGGAGTGGGAATCTAACTGGGAGGCGTGGAGATTGTGACGGGGACGTGCCGGTTTCGACGACTTTGAGTGTTTCCTTTCCTTTTCCTTTTCTTTAGTTAGATTTAATGGTTTTTTCATGCTTAGTTGATATTGTAACGCCATGTATGAGTAGCTAGCTTGTTACTTAGGGATTGATGTAGTCTTTTTAGTTTATGGATTGATTTATGGGATGATTTGTGCAATGGTTATTATGTTTGCAATCTTAATTTAATGCTTTCAATTAATTGGCCATTAGTTGAATGATCTAAATGTTGAGTCTTGCTCGAGAGAGGGGATTTAGCGTAGACCATATTAAGATTGCATGACTAAAGTTTATGTTCTAAGCTCGTGACGGAATTTAGAGTAACCTTAGAATTGGTCAAAAAGAACTAAATGTCTTGCATGTTAATAAACTTAGATAGGGATATCAAGTTGGTTAATTTGCATGAGAATCAAATATTCTCGGGAGAGGTAGTTGTGATTAAGGGTTCTTAGGCTCATAAATCCATTGTGCGTTATAACTCATTCCCTAAAATCAATCCTAGACTAAATTGGCGAAATCAATTCCCTAAGTGTTCTTTCAATTGAATCTCCATTGTTTGTTTGCATTGATCTAGTTTACTACCATTCACTACTTTTTGGTCCCTAAATAAAATTGAACAAGAATATTCATGGTAGTTAATTTAACTTATAAATCCAATCCAGAGGACGACACTCGATTTTACGATCACTTTATTACTTGACCCGTGCGCTTGCAGTAGGAAAGTTCCACATCAGTAGGTGTAGAATTATTATATCCCCTAAAATTAGAATTTGACACATACTGAACCTGTTTGATGACGGTCTCCTCACGGACTGAGATGCAGTAGCAGTAGTTGACTCAATAGATTGTGCGTTCCCTGTACCTGAAAACTTCAAGAAAGCATTAGTAGGGGAGACATCTGGTCTTGTAAGGCACTTACGTTGTCGATCTCAAACACCCCAGCTGCCACTTTCTTTGGTGTAGACCGTTCAGATGGCCATTGATAGCTATTGGTAGCCATATCCTCCAGTAAAGTTCATGCATTCTCCACGATCTTAGACAACATAGTCACACCTGCAGCTGCATCCACAATAGTCTTAGTACTAAGATTTAATCCATTATAAAAGAGTTGGATCTGCAGCCAGTCGGGGTATCCATGCTAAGGGCACTTCCTCAGCATCTCCTTGTAGCGCTTCCAAGCCTCGAACAGTTGTTCATCAAACTGCTACTAAAATGTCCCAATTTCGATCCTCAACTTGTGTTGGGTTTTATGCCCTAAAACTTGTAGATAGTGAATGTAAACAAATTGTACACTTGTTTCAATAAAGTGTTATTGAGTTTCTACAATAAAGTGTGATTGTTAAAAATTGCACAAATTGACCCAAATCCAATAAACTAAGATCCAAGGTTGTTTGTATGTAACTTGAACTAGTATGTGGGGACATACGAGGATTGATGTTCGAGTAACAACCTTATCCTGGTAACACTATGAGATACAACCCGCTTTGTATTTGATACAGGCACATTGTTCCAAAGCGTTCATGTAGTAGACATGCAAGCGGTGGTATCCTATGCAATGAGTTTGCATAAGACCAAACCATGAAATAGTAAACCACTAGATATAACACTGTTAACTAGTTATGTTACTGTTTCAATAGGATGACCTAGGTAACTCAGTCTTAATCCTGAGTATGTCATGAACTCCTTCTCATGAGGGATTGTCCTTTGATTAGCATGGGTGAGAGTGGCCAATACGCTGACTCAATATGCCTTCCTTTTTGGGGACAAGACCGAGTGGGAGGCTAGGGACATGACAACACAAGAAGGAATTAACTCCTTCCCTCTTCTAGGAGAAGTAGATGAATGTTCCCTTAAGTGGTGACTCAGGGACTTGAACAAAGGGATCCCGCCCTCTCACTGGCCTGAGAGGGACTTTTTGTTTATTGGTTGGACCATAAACAGGTTGTTCATTAGAGGAGCACTGATACTTAAGGAGACAGATGTAACACAGGGGTAAAACGGTAATTTGACCCAGCTGTGATTACGGACACTCGTGAAAGATTGACTTACCGGTATAGGTCTATATCCGTGGACACAGAAATGTTCTACAATGAGAAGAGTTTAGCTGTGGGTCTTTAGTGGAATGACCCACAATTAATGAATATTGGTTAAACTGATTAATGAGTTTAATCAGTTAACCTCATATCATTGGAGCGTCTGATCTGTAGGTCCATTAGGTCCACTGATAAGGGTAAAAAAATACCTATTTTGCCCTTATATTTAGCTCATTTCTTGGCCAAATGTTGTATGTTGTGATCAATTTACTGTTCCCGAGCTCAATTATGCTTAATATGATAAGTTAGGGTGTTGAGAATCACTTTTGTCAAATTTAACTCATTTGTGCTTAAAAAGACTTGATTTTAAGAGAATTTAACTTAGTTTGTTGTTGTGCAGAAAAATAGAGAAAAAGCTGGAATTCCCCAGAAATGCGACCGCATTTCTGGGAAGGAAAAAATGAAATGCGACCACACTTCTGGAAAAATCTAAAGCCATTCTGAGTCGTCCGCGGGTTGTTGTTGACCAGTCTTCTTCGCACCTAACTGGCTGTTTTGACCCCGAAACTGACTGGGCAACCTTCCAACACCTATTTCGCAACTTCTCAACCATTTTCTACAGTATATAAGCTCGAGATTCGAAGTCAAATTCAAGCAGAACTCACTTGGAAGAAAATGGTGGTGACAGAACCCTAGCTCAACGCCAATGAGTAGGGATGCCCGAGGTCCTTCTTAGATGATTGAATTCTAACCTAAGCCAGACATCAAACCTTGTGGTGTATAGAGAGTTTCACCCATTCCCACTTGTAAAAGCGAGAGAGTGGAGTGTCTTAGCGAAAGAGATTGTTCGACAGTATAGGGCAAGCTGCCTAAGGCACCCTATATCGACTATAGGGTTATGGGTTGCATTCGTGAATTATCTATGTCGGAGTCGAGTCACATAAATGTGCATAACGGTACTCGCTTAGCCTTCTAACGGTTCTTGGGAGCAAAGGCCAAATAGAAGTTAAATCTGACCCAATGCAGTGAATACACTTAAGTTAGATATTGCATGATTATGGTTATTGCATTAGGGATGAATCCATGTTGAATACCTCGTTTATTTCTTATTGTTATTCTTATTGTTATTTTCATGTTATCTTTTCAAAAATCCAATCAATCAACTTATTTTCTTTGGTTACCTTTTTTCAAAAGCAATCATTTGAGCAGTTTCTTATTCAAATCTGAATTTCCAGTTTAGTCCTCATGGGATGGATACCCTTGGAATACTTCTAAGGTTTTTTATTACTATGTGCGACAGTGTATACTTGCTCTAAGTGTTAGCTGAATTATTCTTCATTATTATTATTCATCTTATCTCACATTCCATCCATTCAGCTGATGATGCACCATCCCCCTGCTAGCTCGTAAAGAGTAATTAGGAACAATTATATCTTGAGAGAATTTGAATAGTTCAAATTCATATTGGGAATTAAGTTAATTGTATGAGATACAAATTAATATAATGTATAGTGATACATTAAAATATAAAGTCTAATTTGAGATTAAACTTTATTATTATGAGAGAAATAAATATTTGAAGAAGTTCAAATATTAATATGAATTTTATTCATGTTAAATTTATAGGATATAAGAGAATTTGAAGGAGTTCAAATTTTAATATGAATTTGATTCATATTATGGAATTAATTAATTGAAGGCTTGAAATTATATATATGATATTTAATTGGATAATTAATTAATTAACTAATAGCAGGTCTGAAATTAAATATATGATATTTAGTTGGTGATTAATTAATTAAAGAATTAATTAATTGGAAATTAATCAATTACAAAAATAATTAATCACTTATGGAAGTAATTAATCATTTATGGAAATGATTTAATCACTTATGGAAGTGATCAATCATTTATGGAAAAGATTAATCAATTATGGAATTGATTGGTTATGGAATTGATTAATTATGGAAAATATTAAATCAGTTATGGAAATAATTGATTTTAAATGAATATTTTATTCATAGCCTTTCTTCTATAATCTAGGGTTTAGGTACTATAACATATGGCCACCATAAGACCCTCTCATATTCTCTCAACTCAAGAACTCTAGGGAAAATTTTCTCTCTAGAGTTTTTCCCATTCAAGATTAGGTAGTCCCACAACCAGGTTCTTAATCTCATAGTTATAGCGGGGAAGATCAATTGGTGGTGTCTCAATTGTTGACGCTTGGGCCAAAATCAAGAAAGGCGTTCTTGGTATTTCAGAGACGACAACGACGGTATGTTTGCTTCTCCCCTTTAAAATTAGTTCTAAGGTTGTATGCTTAGCCTTAATAATTGATTTAGAATAGTTTTCTAAATTTTTCCAATGTATTGGTATTTTGGTGGAAACAATATTAACTACGAATCGGTCCCAATTACGCTTCCGCTTTACGAAGTTAGGGAATTCCAATCCTTCAACTTGACCATCTTAGCAGGGGGAAAGCAACCCAGGTGGTGATGCTCCCAGGGGAATAGACTGCAACCAATCTCGGGCCTTGTCCTGCAACGAAAAAGGAAACAAGCATAAGCAAATGGTATCTTCAGTAACACCATTAATTTTTACCATCCCACAAATATCAAGAAAATATTTGAGATGAGAATTTGGGTCCTCTGTGAGTGATCCTTTGAATGCGGAATCACGAGCCATTTGAATGAGACTGGTTTTCAGCTCAAAGTTGTTGGCAATGATCGGGGCATATACTATTGGTGCGTGTTGGACTGAAATGTGGATGTAAGAAAAGATGATAGATAAAGATTAAGAATGATTCAACCCAAGCTAGTGCAAGTATACACTGTCGCACGTAGTAATAAAAACCTTAGAAGTATTCCAAGGGTGTCGATCCCACGAGGACTAAATTGGAAACACAGATTTGAAGAAGAAACTGTTCAAAGATTGCTTAAAGTAGGAAAGCAAAGAAATAATTGATGATTGATTTTTGGAAATTAAACAAAACAAATAAGTAAAGAAATAACAATTATAAATACAACGAGGTGCTCAATATAGTTTGTCCCTTTCGAGATCAAACTCACATAGCACGCAAAGTCTAAGTGATCAATTTAAACTCAACAAGATCAGAATGATAATCAATAAAGTATGAGATGCATTGAATAGAAACTTAAGCGAATAAACACTGTCAAGCTATTGAACCATAAGGGAATTCACCATATTGAACCCCTCAACGGAATTTAGCTAAACATGGTGGGATAAAGTGCAAATGAAAAACTTTCCATTGAAAATAAAATATAAAGAATACAAATGAATGAAAAGTGACAAGTGCTGGAAATAATGGCAGTAGCTAAATACTAGGGTTTTTTCTTTTATTCAATCCTTCTAGAGTTCACTCGACACTCCACTCTCTCGCTTTTACAAGTGGGAATGGGGTGAAAATCCCTACAAACACTAAGGTTTGATGTCTAACTAAGGTTAGAATTCAGTCTTCTAAGAAGGACCTCAGGCATCCCTACTCACGGGGGTCTATTAGGGTTCTGTCACCACCATTTTCTTCCCAGTGAGTTCTGCTTGAATTTCTCTTCGAGTCATGAGCTTATATAGTGTGGGGAGTAGTTGAGGAGCCACGAAATAAGTGCTGGTAGGTAACCCAGTCATTTTCGGGGTCAAAACGGCCGGTTAGGTGCGCAAAAGTCTCATTCAAAACGACCTGCGACGGACTCGGAACGACCTCTATTTTTCCAGAGATGCGGTTGCATTTGATTTTAGCTTTCCTAGAAATGCGATCGCATTTCTGGGTAACTTCCAACCTTCCTTTGTTTTCCTGCACAACACCAAATTGGGTCAAATTCCTATCAAATTGAGTCTTTTTAAGCACAAATAAACATAATTTGACAAATGTGACTCTCAACTCCTTAATTCATCAACTTTAACATAATTTGAGCTCGAGAATAGTAAAATTGATCTAAACATACAACCTTTGACAAGGAAATGAGCTAAATATAAGGGTAAAATAGATATATTTTTTACCTTTATCAACTATCCCCGATTGTTGCCCCTGAAACACGGGCTGAAAATAGTCACAAATGAGCTTAGGCTCCTCTGGTGGATTTGGATCGACCATTTGGATAGATTCTTTAGTTTCCCTTCGAAGCCTACTAATAGTCCTCTCAATCTCGGGGTCCAAAGGTACGAAGGTTAAATCCCTATCCTTTTGCATATACAATCTAACCTAACCTAAAAGAAAACAACTGAAAATGAAAGACAACAAATAAGGAAAGAAAATAGAAAAGGAAACAACTAAAACAAAAAGGAAAGATTAACTAATAAAAAGGAAATACTAATAAATAAGGAATGCAAAATCAGATAAGGAAAAGATAATTGAGGAAAATAACTAACAAGGAAAAAATCGAACTAAAAAGGAGAAAAATCAAAGACAAATAAAGAAACTAACAAATAAGGAAAAAAAGAAAACAAATAAGGAAAGCACTAAAATAGGAAACTACAAAATAAATAAAATAACAATAAAGGAAAAAAACAAATATGGAAAGAAAGCAAAAAAAGGAAAAAAATGCAACTACCTAAAAAAATAAAAATACACCGCAAATTAAGACCGAACAATTTTTTCACAATATCAATCTAACTAAATATGCCAATCCCCAACAACGCCGCAAAAAACTTGATGTGGAATTTTCCTACCGCAAGTGTACGAGTCAAGTAATAATATAGTGATTTTAAAATCAAATGTCGTCATCTTGATTAGTTTTCTAGTTAAATCAATTACTATGAATACTTTTGCCCAATTTTATTTAGAGATAAAAAAAGGAATGGTAATAATGAATCAAAGGCAATGAAAATTAAAAGATGGAAATTCAATTGGAAAAATTCTTAGGGATTTGATTTTGTCACTTTAGATTTAGGATTAATTAGAGGGAATGAATTGTTTACGTGCAATTATTTTATAAGTCAAAGAACCTAAAATCACAAATATCTCTCCCGAGCATACATGATTCTCATGCATATAATAAACTTGATATCTGTGACGCCCCATGCATTTCGATGTAATTAATTCCATGAATATAGTCGAATGAAGTGTAGTTTTTATTTTGTCTTTTATTTATGGAATTATTAAGTTTATACCAAGGCACTTGGGAATTAGTTTTGAAATATAAGCATGGCGTTAAATTAATTTCTCCCTAAAAGCTCGTTTAAATTCTAAGTCAACATTGGTTATAAGGTCAGTCTAAGGCGCAAAAATTCCCCGCTTATTAAGGGAGTTAAGCTAGTGGTTAGCTATTCTTGGGGTTTTATTTATGGTTTTTGATTTATTAAATGGAAAAGGAGTTAAAAGATTAAAAGAAATTAAGCAAAGAAGGAAAAAGAAAACCCTCAAACCTTCTTCCTCTATCCTTCTCTTTGTGCAGCCCCCCTTGTCGTGTCGTTCAGCACCGCCGCAACCTTCCCCTCGCCATATCTGTCGCCTCGCCGTGCCACTGCCAGTGATCAAAGCGTCGCCACCCCGCCCAGCTCCTCGCGTCGCCCCTCTTCATGTCAGTCTTTCTCTCTCCACGGTCTCTCTCTCTTGGTGTTCGCGTGGAAGCTGCCCAGCACGTTGCCGCCACTGCCCAGCCACTCCCGTTCCACCGTCGTGCTACCTTCCCCGTGTCTCTGTCAACCTCTGTCGCCGCCAACCCGTGAGTCTTGCGTGAAGGCCTTCGTGCCACTGTGTCTCTCTCGTTTCGCTGTAAACTGCGCCATCTCCCTCTCTTTTTCGTTGTTTGACCAAAGGAAAAATTCTTGGGTAAGCCTTTCTCTCCCTCGTTCTTGTTGGTTAAGGCTCGATCTAACCTTCCTTCGCTCTGTTCGGTCAAATTCGCGCGCGTCCAGCAACCCAGGCCTCGTTTTCTCGCGTTTTTACTTCTGTTCAGTGGGTGATTTGGCTTGGATCTCTTTGGCTAGTAAGTTTAAGCCCTACTCGTAGTTGATGGGTGCTTAAATCAAATTACCCATTTCTTTTTGGGCATAAGGATTGAATTTCTTGCTTTAAATTTTGTTCTGCAGTGCCGCCTAGGAATCGTTCGGGTTCGTATTGCTTCAAGCTTGGAGACCCACTGCCTAAAGGTCTTTTAGTGATCTGTCTTGGTTTAGTAAGACCCATTTCGTCGTGGTTTCATGTCCGTTGAGCAAGAAACCCTTGCTGTTTTTGGTTTATTTCTTGTTGTTTTAGTCTAATAGCATAAGGTATCGTTACCCATTAGTTGTTTAAGTCTTAAAAGTGTTGTCCAACCCCTATAGGTTCCTAGAATATGAAAATATGTGGTTGTTGCTCGCTGTCCAGTGGCTGTATAACCTTAATTTCGACATCCAACAGATACCCACTACTCGTGATGCCTTAGACGTGGTTGCCCATGGTCTAATGGCTTTGGGTTTTCAATTTGGGTAATTTTTAGATGTTGTCCAACAAGGAATTAAACCGTTATTGGTTAAGTTTTGCCTTAACAACATGTTTTAAGCTATCATCTAGTTTAGACTTCCTTTAATGGCTAGTAGTTTTGTTGTAGCTGGAGGATCATATTGGAGTGTGATTGTGCAATTTCCAGCAAGCGTTGGTTTTGATGGATTTGGAATTACCTAATTCCGATAAATCGGTAGCGTAATTGCGACCGAATCGTAGTTAATTTTGTTTATCCAAAAATACCATTACATTGGCAAAAATCATAGAACAAATTCTATAGAAACTTAAGGCTAAGCATACAACCTTAGAACTAATTTGAAGGGGAGAAGCAAACATACTGTCGTTGTCGTCTCTGAAATATCAAGAACGTCTTGATTTTGGACCAAGCTTCAACAATTGGGACACCACCAATTGATCTTCCCTGCTATAACTCTAAGATAAGGAACGTAGTTGTGGGACTACCTAATCTTGAATGGGAAAAACTCTAGAGAGAAAATTCTCCCTAGAGTTCTTGGTTGAGAGAATATGAGAGGGAGGCAAGGATGACCTTATGGTGGCCATATGTTGTAGTCCCTAAACCCTAGGTTTAGTGTTCTATTTATAGGGGAAATGTCATGAATAAAATATTCATTTAAAATCAATTATTTCCATAACTGATTTAATCTTTTCCATAATTAATCAATTCCATAACTAATCAATTCCATAATTGATTAATCTTTTCCATAAATGATTGATCACTTCCATAAGTGATTAAATCATTTCCATAAATGATTAATTACTTCCATAAGTGATTAATAATTTCCATAATTGATTAATTTTCAATTAATTAATTCTTTAATTAATTAATCACCAATTAAATATCATATATTTAATTTCAGGCCTTCTATTAGTTAATTAATTAATTACCCAATTAAATATCATATATTTAATTTCAGGCCTTCAATTAATTAATTTTATAATATGAATCAAATTCATATTAAAATTTGAACTCCTTCAAATTCTCTTATACCCTGTAAATTTAATATGAATAAAATTCATATTAATATTTGAAGTTCTTCAAATATTTATTTCTCTCATAATAATAAAGTTTAATTTCAAATTAGACTTTATATTTTAATGTATCATTATACATTATATTAATTCGTATCTCATACAATTAACTTAATTCCCAATATGAATTTGAACTATTCAAATTCTCTCAATATATAATTGTTCCTAATTACTCTTTACGAGCTAGCAGGGGGACCTAATGGACCTACATATTAGAAACTCCAATGATATGAGGTTAATCAATTAAACTCATTAATCAGGTTAACCAATATTCATTAACTGTGGGTCATTCCACTAAAGACCAACAACTGAACTCTTCTCACTGTAGAACATTTCTGTGTCCACGGATATAGACCTATATGAAGGGGATGAAAGCCCTCACGCAGAGGAAATGCATCGATTGGACCTTACGCCGTATATTAATTAACATTAAAATTTCGTTACGAAAAGGCAAAATAAACTTTAAACATGCTTTAAAGTTGTTGGAAATTGCTATAAACATGCTTGAAAATTAAATCTAATTTATTTTCATCATTTTCTAAAGAAACGGGAAAGAACTGTTACAAACCTTCGTTGTAGACTTGACCATTCTTCGCCAACGACGCTTCAACGAACGAAAATGCAGCAACCTACTTGTAGTTTCTTCGCTGGAAAATTCTTCTTCAAAGACACAATAACCATAGAGGTTACACCGGTATGTCTCTAAGTTTAGGAGGCAAAAGACTTGTGGGAGTTTTTCTCTAAGAGGGAGACTAGAGAGAATTCTAGGATCTTGTCTTGTGAGTCTAAGAGCAAGAGGAGAGTACTAAACCAATTAGGTCTAGTGTTCTATTTATAGAAGAGAGACCATGAATAAAATATTCAATTAAATCAATCTTTTCCAAAATTGATTCAATCTTATTCCTTACTTAATCAATCTAAGATCAATCAATTCCATAATTGATTAATCTTTTCCGCAAATGACTAATTACTTCCATAAGTGATTAGATTATTTCCATAAATGATTAATCACTTCCTTAAGTGATTAATTATTTCCATAATTGATTAATTCCCGGTTAATGAATTCTTTAATTAATTAACCACCAATTAAATATCACATATTTAATTTCCGGCCTTGAATTAATTAATTTGCCCAAATAGATTTTAGGTCTTAAAATTAATTAATTCATTATTTGAACTCTTTCAAACTTCCATAAATTTAATGTAACTCAAATTTATATTAATATTTGAATTTCTTCAAATATCAATTTCTCTCATAATAATATATCAATATATATTATATTGTTTCCCTTAGTAAATTGAACACTTTCAATTTACATTTATTACTTAGTTGCTTCAAATTACTTTATGAGCTACCAGTGGGACCTAATGGACCTGCAGATCATAAGCTCCAACGATGTGAGATTAATTGGTCAAACTCATTAACCAAATTAATCAATATTCGGTAACTGTGTGTACATTCCACTATAGACTCACAGTTGCACTCTTCTCACTGCAGACATATTTTCTGTGTCCACGGATATAGACCAATATTGACTAGTTAGTCCTTCACGAGTGTCCGTAACACCAGCTCGGTCAAATTACCGTTTTACCCCTGGGTTACTTCTATTTCCTTAAGTACCTGTTCTCCTCTAATGAACAACCTGTTTGTGGTCCAACCATCAAACAGAAAACCCTCTCGTGCCATTGAGAGGGTAGGGCCCTTCGTTCAAGACTCGAAGTCACCACTTAAGGGAACAATCATCTGCTTCCCTAAAGTCGGGAAGAAGTGAATTCCATCTTATACGATTATGTTCCTAGCTCCCCACTTGGTCTTGTCCCCAAAATGGTAGGCTTATTGAGTCGGCGTATTGGCCACTCTCACCCATACAAATCAAAGAACAATCCGTCATGAGCAGGAGTCCATAATCAACTCGGGATCAAGACCAAGTTGTCTAGGTCGTCCTAGTGAAATAGAAAACAAACTAGTTAACGGTGTTATAACCAGTGGTTACTATTTCGCGGTCCGATCTTCTGCAAACTCATTGCATAGGATACCCCCACTCGCATGTCTCCTACATGAACGCGTTGGATCATAGTGTTTGTATCAAATACAAAGTGGGTCGTATCCATAGTGTTACCAGAATAAGGCACCAGGTCTTATCCTTATACTATAGACCCTTTAGGCTGTTTCTTGAACAGTGATCCTTATATGTCGCCACATATAGTTCAAGACTCATATTACAGCCTAGGATGTCTAGTTTATTCGATTAGGGTTATTTTAGGCAAAGACAAATATAAAATAACTAATAACATTTAATGGAAAAATATATCAATATTATTTCATTAATATCCGGTCAACGGTAACATTCACTATCTACGAGTTTTAGGGCATAAAACCCAACACTATACTGGTAAGTCAATCCTTCACGAGTGTCCGTAATCATAGCTGGGTCAAATTACCGTTTTACCCCTGTGTTACATCTGTCTCCTTAAGTACCAGTGCTCCTCTAATGAACAACATGTTTATGGTCTAACCAATAAATAGAAAGTCCCTCTCGGGCTAGTGAGAGGACAAGATCCCTTTGTTCAAGTCCCGGAGTCACCACTTAAGGGAACACTCATCTACTTCCCCTAGAAGTGGGAAATAGTGAATTCTTTCTTATGTTGTCATGTCCCCAGCCTCTCACTCGGTCTTGTCCGCAAAAAGGAAGGCATATTGAGTCGGCGTATTGGCCACTCTCACCCATGCTAATCAAAGGACAATCCCCCATGAGAAGGAGTTCATGACACACTCAGGATTAAGATTGAGTTACCTAGGTCATCCTATTGAAACAGTAACCTAACTAGTTAACGATGTTATATCAAGTGGTTTACTATTTCATGGTCTGGTCTTTTACAAACTCATTGCATAGGATACCCTCGCGTGCATGTCTACTACATGGACGCTTTGGATCAATGCGTCTGTATCAAATACAAAGTGGGCCGTATCACATAGTGTTACCAAGATAAGGTACCGAACCTTATCCTTGTACTATAGACCTTTTAGGTTGTTACTTGAACATCGATCCCCGTATGTCCCCACATACTAGTTCAAGTTACATACAAACAAGTATACAATTTGTTTACGTTCACTTTCTATGAGTTTTAGGGCATAAAACCCAACAGGTTTAATTTAAGAGTGCTATAGGTAAGTAGTTTCTACTTGTTGGGTTGTGTTTGACTGCATGAAACATGTTTGTTTGTTATTCGTTTTATCCATGTACTTATGCTAGGTATGAACTATTGTGTTAGTATTTGCTGATGTGCGTGTTAAGCATGAACTGTATCTAGTATGTTGCTTGAGATGAGCATGTTTTGGTTGTTTAAGTATGATGAGATGTTATGTTAAACATGTTTGAGTCTGGCTAGCATGTTGCATGGGGATGTGTAGCATGAGTCGGGTTAGAGGCGCAGCACATGGCGCATAATTCATGTGTAGCAGAGCATGGCGCGAAAATCACGTGGGTGTGAGTGCGGAGCATGTTGCGAAAATCACATATGAGTGGCGCACCACATGACACAAAATTCATGTGGGGTAGGTGTGGAGCATGACACAAAAATCATGTAAATGCGGAGCATGACGCGGAAATCATGTAATTGCAGAGCATGACGCGAAAATCATGTAGTTGCAGAGCATGTCGCGGAAATCATGTAGTGTCTGAAGGAGTGCACAAGACACTAATGGAAGTGATTTGGATCGAGAACCACTCAATTTCATTAATTTAGCCATTGAAATCATGCCAAAATAAGAATGAAAAATAGAGTGTTTATTGTACCAACCTCTCTGGATGAAATTCGAGCACTCCATGGGGTTATGTTGAATACGATCGGTTTGTGGACGACCACCGACGTCTTCCCCGATATTCTTTGGTCTTAGAACCGCTTGTGGGAGCTTTTGGTGTCGATGAATTTGGAAGGGAGAAAGTATGGATGTTGAGAGAGCTTTGAGTTTTTTTTTCTTCTGTTTTTAAAGAATCCAGCAACCCACACCTCTTCAGCTCAATTCTTCTTCTTTTATATAATGGTTACATGCAAACCAATTTCTCAAGGAGAAGCCAGCTGAAGGATGTTTAGATTTTTCATTACAATAGGTGTCTTCACCTTAAAGCTACATGAAATGAGCTTTGTAAAACTCATGTAATTTTAATTTCATATTTACATATAACTAATCCAAAATTAGTTTTTACATAAGTAAATAAAATTTATTTGAATTAAACACTTTAATTTAACTTAATAATTATTTAATCAAATTAAATAATTACACAAACCCCATTACCTCTCCAAACCGATTGCTCGTTCATGAATTCCTATTCACGTGTATAATATTTAAATCACATTTAACTATTTTCAACTCTCTCTATAATATAGTTTAATTAATAATTAAACCAAAACACGTTACGTATATCACATATAATTAACGTTCAACTCCCTAAACGAATTTGAACGATTCAAATCCTTTCATCACACTGTTCTAAAGTTCAGTCTGTATGAGCTAGCAGGGGAACCTAATGGACCTACAGATCATGGGCTCCAACAATCCAAGATTAATCGGCTAAACTCATTAACCTAGTTAACCAACATTCGTTAACTACCGAGACACTCCACTATAGCCCGAGAGTTGCACTCCCCTCACTGTAGATATATATATGTCCACCCGATATAACAATGATTAGTAAGTCAAACCTTCACAGGTTGTTCGTAACTACAGCTAGGTCAAATGTCTATTTTACCCATGAAGTTTCATCTAGTTCCTTAAGTCCCACTGATCCTCTAATAACCAATTGGTTTGTGGTCCAACCATCAATACCTCTCATGCCAATGAGAGGGCGGGGATCCCTTTGTTCAAGTCCTAATGTCAGCAGGGGAACAACCTCTCTACTATCCTTGAAACGGGTAAGATTGAATTTCGTCTTGTAGGACTATGTCTCCAGCTACCTACCCGGTCTTATCCCCAAAATGGTAGGCTTATTGCGTCAGTAAATTCGAGCCACTCTCACCCATGCAAATCAAAGGACAATACCGAATAAACAGAAGTTCATAGTTAGCTCAGGATTAAGATCGAGTTACCTAGGTCATTGTATGAGATAGCCAGTTTTATCAGTAAACGGTGTTATAAAGTGAAAGTGACTAATCTTATGGTCCGATCTTATGCAAACTCATTGTATAGGACGCACTCATTCGCATGTCACTATATGAACGATTCAGGATCACATTGTTTGTATTAGATACAAAGTGAGTCGCATCCATAGTGTCCCCAGGATAAGGTTCCTAGCCTTATCCCTATACTATAGATCGTTTAGGCTATTACTTGAACTTGATCCTCTTTTATGTCACTATATAAAGTTCAAGTTTTCATAACATAGCTTGGGGTTCTTAGTTTATTGGATTTGTGGTTATTTAGGCAATACTAATCATTATAGAATCAATAACACTTTATTGAAAGGAAATAACTCTTTAGTTATAAACAATCGTCAAATCCATACACCAAGGTGAATACTGACCCTAACGTAGATTTCCTAGAATCTTTGTTAGTTTGGAAGTCAGAATCGGTGTATCTTGTAAGGATCAGATCCTTAAATCCATACACAAGCATGTAGTCCTCCGTTCTCCAAAGATATTTGAGGATGATTTTAACCGTATTCCAGTGGTCTAACCCTGAATTGGACTAGTACCTACTGACTATTCCCATTGCGTAACAAATTTCTGGTCTAGTACAGAGCATTGCATACATTAGACTACCTACAGTTGATGCATAGGGAATACGTCTCATATTCTCAATTTCTTGAGGTTTCTTAGGACATTGTTCCTTTGACAAGTGAACTCCGTGCCTGGAAGGTAACAAACCCTTCTTGGAGTTCTGCATCGAATATCGAGCCAACATCTTGTCGATATACGTTGCCTGAGACATAGCTAGTGTTTTGTTCTTGCGGTCTCTTATAATCTAGATTCCAAGAACAAACTGTGCCTCTCCTAAATCTTTCATTTGGAATAGGATTGCTAGTGACAGTGCACTATGATACTGCTCGAGTGCAAGTATACACATACACAAGTAATAAAGTGGAAAGTATTTCGAATATCATACCTAAGGGAGATGGTGACTAGTTGGGAAACACACGATTCTGTAAAATGGGAACCTCCTCTAAAATTGAAAACAAGAGCGCGCTCACGATTGGAAAAGACCCATCTCATTTTCTTTTCTCTCTACCACTTAGAAAACCCTCTTCTCCGATTTCCCTCACTCTCTCTAATCTCTCTCTTTCTCCTTCTCGGTCACGAATAAGTAGCCCTACCACTGCCATATTCTCTCGCCTCCGATTGAACTCCGGCGTCCACAAAGAGGATTGGCAGCACTCCTCCCTTCCATCTCCAGCGTCGTGTGTGTTCGACGTAGGTAGCAGCGATAGCAAGTTCTCCGGTGTGGGTTTTTTTCTGTGTGTTTCTGACGATCCGAGCAGCTCATTGTTTCCTCGAGAATCAACTAACAGAGAGCTGTGAGTTTGAGCGGGGTGCATTTTTTGGCAGTATCACAGTGCGAACAGTAGCGTTTTGGCGTGTTTCTCGCAGACAACAACGTTCTTGTTCATCTTTCTAGCGATTTTTATCAATTAATGTGTATGCATTTTTCAGTGAACAGTAGCATTTTCTCAAGGGCATACTTCGTCTGTTCTTCTTCTTCCTTTTCCTCTATATTTCCTCTTCTTAATAAATCTCACTATTTATTTCTCTCTGATTTTTCTTAAGAGTGTCGACATGAGAGAAAAATCGATAATGGTGGCACATAGTAAATGACCTTCTCTGTCTTTAGTAGCCCTAGCAATGGTGGTCTTTGTAACAATCGTTCTGGAAAGACCTATGAAATTAGATAACTATTTCCTCTATTTCCTCTTTTACGCTAATAGTCTCATTCTGATGTGTTTGATTTGGTAATTTTAGCAACATTGTGTTATCAAGTTAAAAGCAAATTGCAAGGTTTGTATAGTACTGATTCTTTTTTATTTCAATTGTGTGATTTGATGTATGATTCCTTTAGCCTCAATTCTCTCTCTTGGCCTCAATTCTTTGACTTCATGATGTTCGTTTTTGCTCTGAAACCTTAATTATAGAGTCTTCTTTAATTGGAGCTTGAGTTTTCAGATTGAGAGTGAAGCGTGAAGCATTTGTGTTCTAATAGAGTGAAGTGCAGGATTACATAGTTGAGCTATGGCTATACCGAACGTTGTACCTGGTGGACATGGTGAACTAGAAGATCGAGCGAGTCCTGAAACTTGACTCTATTGAGAGCGACAATGTCTGGGGAGGAATGGACATGTGCTCATCTTCAACAATTGGCATTGATGGACTCACACCGGCTGTTCTTAGTCGTAAGTCTTTTGATTTTCCTACTCATAATTGATTTGCCATCGATACTCCAATTCTATATTTCTTATGATTTGTTAATGAATAAATTAGTTGGGTTTCACTCATTAATGAAACTTATTGTATGTTTTTTTTTTCCATCTCATAGTGTGAGATTGGAGCAAGGGGCAGTCACGTCACTGCTTGAAGAAAAGGGAACAATCAAAGGTGTGTAGTTTAAGTCTAAAAATGGTGAAGAAAAAACAACATATGCACCTCTGATTATTGTTTGTGATGGTTGCTTCTCAAACTGGTGTGTAGTTTAAGTCTAAAAATGGTGAAGAAAAAACAACATATGCACCTCTGATTATTGTTTGTGATGGTTGCTTCTCAAACTCGTGTCGCTCTCTTTGCAAGCCTAATGTAAGGAGGCTTCAACTGTGCAGGGCACCCCAAAATCAACATTGATTTTCTTAGGATTTGAGTGGCTGTAGAATTATTCCAATTACATTTTGCCTGCATAAGTGAGGAACCTAGAGCAGTCTATTACCATAACATAGAATTATTAAATAAGTCTTCAAATTTTGAACCCTTTAACTGCTTTATCTTTTGTAGGTTGATTTTTCGTCTTGTTTTGTGAGATTGGTTCTGGAGATTTGCCAACTTTCTTTTGCAAATCATGGACATGTTGTTCTCGAAGATCCTTCTCCTATTTTGTTGTCTGGTTGACGTTCCTGGTTAGAAGGTTCCTTCTATATCAAATGGTGAAATGGAAAAGTATTTGAAGACTATAGTAGCTCCTCAGGTACAACTTTTTAAATAATTGTATTTGTTATGGATTATTTTTTTAGTTGTCATTCTTACGTCATAAGAGATTTTGATCTGTTGTTTACTCTTAGAATTTGATGCAATGTATTATGTTCCCCACTTAAAAAGAAAAATACATGTTTCATTGCATTTTTATGGCAATAGGTGATTTTTGTCCATTGAATGTATGGTTTGTTTTCGTAGTTTTAAGTGAACTGAAAAGAAAAAATGTAACGAAAAAATGTGGGATTTTGAAAGGTGCAAGTGATTGAGCAACTTCTTGAAAAAAGAAAGAAATGAGATATCAAAAGTGGGTGATTGGCAATGGTCTGCTTCACACACAATCTCATTTTTTGATGTTGAAACTCCCTCATAAGTAGGGTCCATGATAAGGATGTACCTGTTATCTAGTATGTAAATTGAATTAAGTGAGGTACTATTCAAACTTACTCTACCAAATCAACTAACTTTCTAATCTTTAGTTTATTTGAGAACTTTCCATAGCTTTGCAGTTTTGAAGTTGTTAAATTGAGGTACTCATATCTTTAGTAGTTTCACATTTGTCCTTTTTCTTCAATTTATTTTTTTGCTTCTTGCATAAATTTTACACGATTTTGATTACTTTGTAGGGATGTATAGTTCACAAACAATGCTATTTGAGACAATTCACAAAGAAGGAAATAAGCATAATTAGATCCCAAAAAAGGTAGGTACTACTGTTGAAGTTGTTGATTTGTTGGATGTGTAGGTTGTTGGTCTGTAGGTGTTCTTACAATTTGCTGTTTTTATATTTCCTTTGGCTAATTTTTAGTTTTAATTGTTCTTGAATAAAATCTTAAACTTTTCCATAAGAGTTATAAAGAAATGATGACAAAGTTCAAGGGGTTTAGGGTAGTGTGTGTGATAAATGTATTTGAATCTCTAACAAATAAGAAAGTAAGGGGCTGTTTGGGGCGCTGAATTGGTTATAATATCTGGTGGTTATAATAATCTGGGGGTTATAATAATCTGTGTTTGGGGTGCAGATTATTATAGTCTGGGATAAAATAATTTGTGTTTGGGGTGCAGATTATTTTAATCTGGGATAAAATAATCTGTGTTTGGAGTGTTGATCTGTTTTAACATGAGGTTCTGAATCAAAGGTTCAAACTGACTGTTTTCTTTTTCTAGTTTTTTTTTTTTTTTTTTTTTTTTTTTTTTTTTTTATGATATACAACACTTTGATTTGATTTAGAGTTATGCTTTTTTTTTTTGTTACAAAGCAAAAAAGTTTAGGTTTTGGTATAGAAAAATCATATTAGTTAACTTTTAGTATTGCCAAAATAAAAATTGTAAATGTTTAGTTCAAAAATCATATTAGTTTTTTTTTTTAATCAATAAAATCATTTGAAATAAACTTGAGTGTGGTAAATATAATTTCGTTTGAATGTTTTTTTTTTTAAAGTTGATTAACCTTCGATGTTGTCAACGACTTTTCCGGCAACCTTTGATGTTTTTTTTCTTTATTTTTATTTTTTATATTTTTCAAAATGAAATTGAGAAGAAATATGGAAAAAAAATTGGTGGCCGGAAAAGTCATCGGCGATCGCCGGAAAAGTCGTCGGCGGTCGTCGGAAAAGTCAAGGAGTCGCATGGAAGAAGTGAGGAGATAGTTACTGTAGTGGGTTGAATAATGGTTACTGTAGAAAATGGATAAAATAATCGGGGGTTAAAATAACCCACCTCACCAATTATTTTTGTTGGTGCCCCAAACATTGAATAGGTTATAATAAGGGGGGGTTATTATAACCTATTCAGTGCCCCAAACACCCCCTAAATGTCTACGGAGTTTGTATGTTGTGACAACTTATTTTATATTGTGAACGTGAAAGTCATCTATTGTAAGTGACGAATGCTAGTTCATTCTCTCACTTCTCTTTTTCTTTCTTCTTTTTCCAGATATTTGTAAAGGGTGTTTGGAAAGGAATTGCTAATGTGTTTTGTGTTACAAGTCCTAAGACACATGAGCAACAACAAATCAAAGCATATAACTCCTCTCAACTAGCATGTGTTTTTAGTTTATGAGTTTAGAGTTGTTTACAAATCTACATCTTGATAGCTCTTAGTAATGAATGATCTATTGTTCCTTCTGAACGTAACCTATTCAATTGTTTAATCATATTTTTGTTCATGAGAAGCAAGTTGCACACAAAAACTTTGAAGCATGTAGGGATAGAAAGAAGTCGGATGGGGACCAATAGAGGTTAGTTTGTTAAGTCTGTTAGTGTTAGCAGTTATGTTGTATAAAGGTAGTTGTGTAGCTATTAGTGGGTATCTTTTGGCTAATGTACCTAGATGAGTACATGTTTGGAGAGAAGGAGAAACTCTCGAAACTTTCCCTAGACTTGTAACAGAACTTGTTAAAAAATAATAACAAGGTTCTATCAATTTGGTATCATAGCAGTGTTTGTTCTTGAAATTTTCTTTTCCTAATAACGACTCACATGGAATCTCAAATGGAGGTGTTAGAAGGAAATTTGCAAGTGAAAGAGGGATTGATGGTAGTCATGTTTCAAATTGAAATTTTACGATCGGAGAGAGTGGCTAAAAGAACAAGAAAAGAGGCAAGATGAAGGTGCGAGTGTTCCCTATAACAAACATCAAAACCCTTTGGTGGGGATCTTGGAACACAAACATCAAAACCCTTCACACACACAATGTTTCAACTCAAAGAAAAGTTAGGATGGGGTTGCCTTTAGTGGTCAAATACCAAGAAGCAAGGATAAAAAATTCCTAGTCCCGAGTTTGAAACACTCCACAGATTTGATGACCAAACATTGACTCCACAGATTTGATGACCAAAATCAAACATTGACTCTCTCATCTTGTTTTCACCTTCCTTTGTTTGTTTCCTAAGAAAAAATGTATGGGTTCTTTAGAAAACATTCAACAAATTATGAAAACTCAAATTGTGCTCTGTGCAAATTTATAGTACTTGAAATTTGTTGCGTGAGGCATACTTGGACTCCCTGCTAGTTAGTTGGGTTAAGCGTTTAAGGAGTTGTTTCATTGCAAATGGTCTCCATGGTATTTGGGATAAGCGTTTAAGGAGTTTATTTTTGTTAAGAGATGTTAAGTTGGGTTGTTAAGTTGAGTTCTTCAATTTGCAAAGTTTGGTTTTATTGTTTGAGTAATTAATTTCTTGTTTTTAGGGGGTCAATACCATGTTGCACTAAGTTATTTTTTTAACTAGTTTACTTGTTTTCATCCATATTTTTAGGTCTCATGGTTTGGTTTAGTAGAGTTGTTTCATTGCAAATGGTCTCCATTATATTCGGGATAAATGTTTAGGTGTTTACTTTGGTTGAGTTATTCCAATAGAAAAGTTGAGTTTCGTTGTTTGAGTTCTTAAGTAATTGTGTTTAGGGGTGGCCAATGTCTTGTTGCACTTAGAATGAACAATCTCCATCGGTAAATTTATTTTTTAATGTATGATGAAATAATATTATTACTTTTGTTATCATTCAATTCTCATTTATCTTATATTTTCTTCTCATAAAGAGTATTAAAAATAATACTCAAATTAAGTGCAAGTTATTAGATTGGCATGGCTCAGGAGAGATAGTTGCAGAAGGACGTTGGTCTTCTAATGATCCAGCTGCTCTTGTTCATCACATTCCTATTGGACCACATGCAGTTAGAGTTTGGGTTGATGTCTCAAAGAAACCTGATGCATTCTTATGGAGGCCCACATCAGAAATGACATGCATTGAAGAAGCTGTGGGTAGTACAGTTGCATGGGCATCTGACAAAGTGACTATTAGTATGAATTTTTTCTAAGTCTATTTATTTTCATTTAATAAAGAATCTCGTTTCTTTCACTATTGATATTTCCATAAACATATATATTTATATAGATTTTACACATCTATGTAGGTGAATGAAATGATACCTTTACACATGCAAAAGGATCATAGGTGGCAACTCAACTCCATGATAATATAATGTTGAGCACTTGATGAATTTTGTATTTTGTGAACTACTTTATCTCTTGTTAGAAATTACATTCGAAGAATTTTATGTATTGTTGGATAACTTTTTTGTTCAATACTATTGACAACTCGATGTTAGCTATTTAATACTTTCTTTTGTAATGTAAGTAGATTACAAAATTTCAATTTGGAAGAAAAGTCATGATAATATTCTATGAAATATTTCCTGTGTGTAGATTTAGTTAAATTAAAAACAAGTACTTCAAGTAAATTTTACCAAAATTGCACCGATTTAAATGATATTTAAATAATAAATTGAATTTGGGGTAGCACAAAAAGTAAATTATATAGCCATTAGTAGATATTATAAAATTTACAAAACAAAAAACAAATGCTATGAAAATATTATATGTTAAACATAACATTGAGAAAAAGCTATAATATGTTAAAAGATAGCATTAAAAATTTCTATAATATATTAAAGATAGCGTTAAAAAACAACTATAATATGTTAAAAGATAACATTAAAAAATGCTATAAAATATTAAAGATAACGTTTAAAAAAAGTTATAATATGTTAAAGATAGAATTGTGAAAAAGCTATAACAGCTTAACGATAGCGTTAAGAAAATGCTATTATAAACATATGATAGCTTTAATAACAAACGCTATCAAAAGTTTCCATAGCAATGCATATATGCTATATCTCTATACCCTATTATAGCACTCATCATAGCTCTACAAAAACGCTATAAAAAGTCTCAAACTTTTAATAACATGGGCTGTCAGGACCTTCGAAAAAAGCTATAATAGGTCTTTTATAGCTTTTTTCGTTAGTTATCGTATCCGTTATTTCTTGTAGTGAATGGTAGGCTTATTGCGTCAGCGAATTCGAGCCACTCTCACCCATGAAAATCAAAGGACAGTACCGAATAAACAGAAGTTCATAGTTAGCTCAGGATTAAGATCGAGTTACCTAGGTCATTGTATGAGATAGTCAGTTTTATCAGTAAACGGTGTTATGAAGTGAAAGTGACTAATCTTATGGTCCGATCTTATGCAAACTCATTGTATAGGACGCCCTCACTCGCATGTTAATATGAACGATTCAGGATCACATCGTTTGTATTAGATATAAAGTGAGTCGCGTCCTTAGTGTCCCCAGGATAAGGTACCTAGCCTTATCCCTATACTATAGATCGTTTAGGCTATTACTTGAACTTGATCATCTTTTATGTCACTACATAAAGTTCAAGTTTTCATAACATAGCCTAGGGTTCTTAGTTTATTGGATTTGTGGTTATTTAGGCAATACTAATCATTATAGAATCAATAAAACTTTATTGAAAGGAAATAACTCTTTCATTATAAACATTCGTCAAATCCATACACCAGGGTGAATACTGACCCTAACGTAGATTTCCTAGAATCTTTGTTAGTTTGGAAGTCAGAATCGGTGTATCTTGTAAGGATCAGATCCTTAAATCCATACACAAGCATGTAGTCCTCCGTTCTCCAAAGATACTTGAGGATGATTTTAACCTGTCTAGTGGTCTAACCCTGAATTGGACTAGTACCTACTGACTATTCCCACTGCGTAACAAATGTCTGGTCTAGTACAGAGCATTGCATACATTAGACTACCTACAGTTGATGCATAAGGAATACGTCTCATATTCTCAATTTCTTGAGGTTTCTTAGGACATTGTTCCTTTGACAAGTGAACTCTGTGCCTGGAAGGTAACAAACCCTTCTTGGAGTTCTGCATCGAATATCGGGCCAACATCTTGTCGATATACGTTGCCTGAGACATAGCTAGTGTTTTGTTCTTGCGGTCTCTTATAATCTAGATTCCAAGAACAAACTGTGCCTCTCCTAAATTTTTCATTTGGAATAGGGTTGCTAGTGACAGTGCACTATGACTGATTGCTTGCGAAATGCAAGTTATTTCCCTCTAAACTTAGGCTAAAAGAAGGCTAAAAGAACCTCCGATGCGTTATCTTAGCGCATAAAGAAAAGAAAAAGTGCTTTGATATAAGCGGCGGGCTATAACTGTGTATGCGATAAGAAATTATAAATACAAAGCGCTAACGCAACTAATCTGGTCATTTTAGGTATTTTTTTAGCTCAGGCACACTTTCCAAGATGATCAAGAGACAGAAAAAGATGGATGAAAAGACAAGCGCCAGCACAGCCAGAGCAAGTAGACGAAAAAGAAGATTAGAAAGGCGCAAGTGGCCTAATGATGATTAAACGCTGACACAACTAACGCAAGTGGGCTTGCAAGTTGGCCGTTGGTGACTTGTAGAAGTTAGCTTCCCTCGCCTATAAATAGAAGTCACCTGCTCAAAGGAGAGTATCATTATCATCATTTTTTATCATTCCTCATACAATTCAATCAAGAGTGAAAAGAGGAGAAGAGAGGAGAAGAAACTCACGAAGGAACTGCAGAAATTTGCTAATGGGAGCATACTTGTGTGTAATGTATCATTCCATGTATTTCTGTTTTGCTCTCATAAGCTAAATCTTCTCTTCAAGGCTTAGCGCAAGCGCCTCATGCGGCGATAAGTACAACTTGTAAGCGCACATTTTGGTTTAATTGAAACATTGATTGCTTTCTACTTAGTTGTTTTATTCTTTTCATTGCTAACTCCCGCTTGGCCAGCCGGATGCGGTAACAATATGATAAATCCTTGACAGGTAACGCATATGGATCTCTCTAAGTAGAACAAGTTAGTGCATGCCATGTAGTCTTGGTAGCATTTAATCATCACCACTAAAAGATATTGCATGCTTGCGTTTCGATTGCGTTGTGACTAACGAAATCCCTTGTAAGTATTAAGAGAACTAAACTTCGCACATAAACTAGTCAAAGAATCATTTGTTAGTTTATTGCTAAAACGCATAAGGAGTACCGGAAGGGAAACTTAATGATTTTTTCTTGCTTAGGCATTAATGGATCAATTAATCAAAAATTAGTGCTACAAGTCTCTTATAAACGCATGAGGTTGCTACCGCAACAGCCTTGATACTCTTCGCATTGAACTCCTTTCCTCAATTTATATTATTCATTTTCTTTCCGCAAGACATTTATTGTTCAAACTATACCAATCATTTTTTTCTTACTTATGTCGCACGTTGAGAAATTAAATCAGTGAATATCTATATTTTTTTGTTCCATTTCCCTGTGGATTCGACCCTGAACTCATCAGGTACTACTTGATTTAGTCAGTTTATACTTGGATTGATTTAAATCTACGACTATTTTACCAATTACACTGACAGCCAATCAATGAACTGCTCGAGTGCAAGTATACACTATCAAGTAATAAAGTGGAAAGTATTCCGGATATCATACCCAAGGGAGATGGTGACTAGTTGGGAAACACACGATTCTGTAAAATGGGAACCTCCTCTAAATTTGCGGCCATGGTTGGTAACCAAGAAAAATAGTTTGATTGAGGTTTTTGATTTAAGACATAAATTTGAAATAAGCAAGAAAACGGTTAAAATTCTATGAGATAAACTGGAGAATTTAAATAGTTTCAACCTTAAGCTTTAGATTACACCCACCTATGACCTCACAAATTACACAGACATTGCAGTAGGCTGAGAAACACTATCTATGTTGCCCACATAGACATGGTGCATATAACATCTCTTAGTTGCGCCCGCAATTACCCTGACAACTAGATTGTGAGTTAAGTCCAACTTCTATTCAACTTCGCGGTAGGTGCCTTTAGAAGACTAAGCCAACTAGACATCTATTTCTAGGGCTAGTTGAAACTTAGATAAATAACACTCACTACTCTTAAAACCCTAGTGGTTCCAGTCCTATTTCTAGGATACAAGTGAAGGGATAAAAGCCCTTTGGCAGCAGAAGAATTTTACAGAACCAAACACTGTATTAAAAAATATAAGGTGCGTTCTTGATCGTTTCGCCTTTCCCCAACGGAATGCAGAGAATTCAGCGACCTCCAAGGTTTGATCTTGCTGATTTTTTAGGACAACACCACAAAATCTTCACCGGTATTCTCACAGGGAATGATTGGTTGTTTGCTTGTGGGAGCAAGACAAAATTTGGGAATTTTCTCCTTGGTCTCTGTACTCTAAAGAGAAAAACGCAGAGAGTAAAAAAACGGAGAGAGAGAGTTTTTCTGTGAGCATCAATTAGAGAGTGAGAGTCCAACCAACTGAAGAGGTGAGTCCCCGTAAAAATACCAGAACTACCTCCTAACTTCCCTCTCAATCGTGCGTTCAACTAGGTTCGTGGGAGAAAACTTCTCATCAGTTACAATTAACTGATAAATTAATTATATATTAAATAAAATAAATAATTAATCAAATAATAATAAGATTACTAATTAATCTTAATATAACTTACATAAATCACATTTATGTAAACATCCCACATAACCTATAGTTTTAATGTAGTTCAATTAAATCGAATTTAATTAAACTAAATTAAAACAACAATTAATTAATTCTCTAATCACTTAATATTATAATTAAATATCACATATTTAATTACATTTTTCCCTCAAATAAACTATAGTATTAATGTACATCAAATGTGCATTAATTATAACCTATAGTTTTAATGTGAATCCAATTCATATTTTAATCTTAACATTCGAACACCTTCGAATATCAAATTCCCTTATAGAAATTTACCTCAACGCCCCTAGTGAGCTACCGGTGGGACCTAATGGACCTACAGATCAGAAGCTCCAACGATGTGAGATTAATTGGCTAAACTCATTAACCAAATTAATCAATATTCGTTAACTGTGGTTCACTCCACTAAAGAACCAAAACTGCACTCTTCTCACTGCAGATATATTTCTGTGTCCACGGATATCAACCATCAACAACAAGTAAGCCCTTCACGTTGGTTCGTACCCCATCTAGATCAAATTACCGTTTTACCCCTGGGCTACCTCTTGGTCCTTAAGTACCAGTGTTCCTCTAATGAACAACCTGTTTGAGGTCCAACCAATAAACAGAAATCCCTCTCGTGCCATAAAGAGGGTATGATCCATTGTTCAAGACCCGGAGACACCACTTAAGGGAACACACCTCTACTTACCCTAATATCGGGAAAGAGTGAATTCCATCTTGTAAGACTATGTTCCCAATTCCCCTCTCGGTCTTGTCCCCAAAATGGTAGGCTTATTGAGTCGGCGAACAGGCCACTCTCACCCGTACAAATCAAAGGACAATCCCTCATGGACAGGAGTCCATAATCTACTCAGGATTAAGGCCAAGTTGCCTAGGTCATCCTAGTGAAATAGAAACCGAGCTAACTAACGGTGTTATAGTTAGTGGTTAACTATTTCGCGGTCCGATCTTTGTGCAAACTCATTGCACAAGATACCCCCACTCGCATGTCAACTACATGAACGCGTTGGATCATTACGTTTGTATCAATATACAAAGCGGGCCGTATCCATAGTGTCACCAGGATAAGGTACCCAGCCTTATCCCTATACTACAGAACCTTTAGGCCAAAACTTGAACATTGATCCCCGTATGTCCCTACATACTAGTTCAAGCCTCATTCTATTAGCCTTGGATGTTTAGTTTATTGGATTAGGGTTGATAAGACAATATATAATACAAACATTGAATAATACATCACTTTTATTAATGTTCGGTCAAATGTACATTTACTATCTACGAGTTTTAGGGCATAAAACCCAACAGCAAGAAAACAAAGTCCTATTTCTAGGATCTTTTCCACTATTGTTTTGTGAACCCGCGTCTTTAACTCCAACCTTTCGGCCATCAGCTAAATACAAACTATGCTAACCTAAGTGATCAGTTTAATCTAACAATAAACTTTAATCTCAACAAAAACAAACAATGCTAGAGGGAGCACAGTTGCTTTTGCATAGGCGGGGCTTTCTCTACTCAAGGAATCCATATATTTGAACCCCCAAGTAGAAGCTTAGCTCATAATTGAAAGTAAAGTGCAAAAAAAAAAAAAAAAAACTTGACATAGAGAAAAAATAACTTAAATTAATATGAAAGATGAATTGAGTACAAGAGATTAACGTACAACTGAAAAATAAAGGAAAACAATAACACGACTGTTGGAAATAAAAGAATGCTAAACAAAAGTAAAGACAAGACTTTATTAACGATCTCTCCCTCTCTATCTAGCTTGCTCTTGCCCTTTTTCAAAGAGAGACAAGCCTTTCTCTTCTTCTTCTTTCAAATGGAAGAGCCGACAGAGGCTGAAAGACCCGGAACTCGGAGTGATTACAAGATGAGAAGAGAAAAACTTAAAAATCTATCCTAATCCTAAGGACGAAAACTCCAAGCTCCCTTTGCTTCTTGCATCTTAGTCCCCTTTTATAGACCTTGGAAGGTGAGGTTGGCTGTCGAGATTAGTGTGAGAAGGTGTTGAAAGGTAAGAATCCACAATCTTCGAAGATTTGATACCAGATTGGGGATTTTCGGACAATTCTGTGAAGATCCCGTGAATCTCGATATTCTGTTGGAAAGTCCAGTTGCGGCCGCATATCGGGAACATTTTCTCCTATGTGCTGCCTTGACAAGCCTGTCTTCAGCATGGGGCTACTTTCCTTATATGGTTTGCGGGCGCATTTTGATCGCATATCCCACATCCTCAGGTCCAGATGCAGGCGCAATTCTTCAGCTTCAACTCACTTGCTCTGTTAACCTTTAATCTCCTCTTGCGGCCGCATCTTCCTCGTAACGACTTCTACAACAAAACATTAACTTGGGTAAATTCCTACATAAATAATCTCCTTTTGTACATTTTAAGCTTAAATTCTATAATTCTAATATTTTCTTCATTATTCTACAACTTTCGCTAAAATGACTTGAAATGATAAGATTTTAAACCCAAAGTCTTTGCTTTCCAAACAATATCCTAGGTTTTTAAGGCTAAATAACGCACATAAATGAGCGTTATCAGCTAGCCAGTTTTTCACGTCAGTAAGGTATCGTACGTCATTTCCTATGAGTAGGATATCGTCCACATATAGTATTAAGAAAGCTACTTTATTCTTGATGATTTTCTTGTACACACAAGGTTCATCAAGGTTTTGGTCAAAGTCGAAAGATTTGATCGCAGTATCAAATCTAATATTCCAAGATCTGGATGCCTATTCCAACTCATAAATGGATCGATTCAGTTTGCAAAATTTTTGCTCCTAACCTTGAGATATGAACCCCTCGGGCTGAGACATAAAGATGTTCTCTTCAAGTTTGCCATTTAGAAAGGCAATTTTGACATCCATCTGCCATATTTCATAGACGTAATATGTGGCTATGGATAAAAGAATTCTTATTGACTTTAGCATAGCAACAGGGGAAAAAGTTTCTTCATAATCAACCCCTTTCCTTTGGGTGTAACCCTTTGCTACAAGCCTTACTTTGAAGGTCTGTACCTTCCCAACAACGTCTCTCTTTCTCTTATAGATCCATTTGCACCCTATGGGTTTTACCCCTTCAGGTGGATCTATAAGTTACCATACCGAATTGAAGTACATTGACTGTAGCAGCCGCCGAGGATCATGCTAACGAACCAGTATCGTGGGAGAGGTTCAAAGATATTCTTTACGACTATTATTTCCCCAAGACTGTCAAAGATGACAAAGAGACAGAGTTCTTGCATTTGACCCAGGGAACCATGTCCGTGATTCAGTATGAGAGGAAGTTCACTGAGCTCTCGCGTTTTGCTCCTGATTTAGTCAGCACGCTGGAGTGAAAGATGAAGAGGTTCATCAAGGGCCTCAAGGAAGACATTCAGGGTACAATCGTCCTAAATGCACCTACTGTTGGGAGTGAGTCCAAAGTCTCACATTGGCTAGATAAGGGGATGATCATGGGTATATAAGGGAGGACAAGTATCTCCATTGGTATGAGGCCTTTTGGGGTGATCCAAAAACAAAGCCACGAGGGCTTATGCCCAAAGTGGACAATATCATACCATCGTAGAGATATGTGTAGTGTTGATGTGGAATTTTCCTTACCGCAAGCGCACGGGTCAAGTAATAATAAAGTGTTCGTATAAACGAGTGTCGTCCTCTGGATTGGATTTTTAAGCAAATCAAGTATTGTGAATTATCTTGCTCAATTTTATTTAGGGATCAAAAAGTGATGAATGAATGGTATCAAAAATAAATCAAAACAAGTAAAAAGTGTGGAAATTCAATTGGGAAAAACACTTAGGGAATTGATTTCGCCAATTTAGGAAATAAGTTATTATGCACAATGGAATTATGAGCCTAAGACCTTTTAATCACAACTACCTCTCCCGAGTATAATTGATTCTCATGCAAATTAATCTACTTGATATCCCTATCTAAGTTTATTAACATGCAAGGCAATGAGATCTTTTGACCAATTCTAAAGTTAATCTAAAACCGTCACGAATTAGAAAATAAACCTTAGTCATGCAATCTTGAGTAAGTCTACATTTAAACCCCTCTCCCGAGCAAGAATAAAAACTCAAATCATTCAACTAATGGCCAATTAATTGAAACCATTAAATCAAGATTGCATACATAATAACCATTGCACAACTTAAACCATAAATCAATCCATAAACAAAATCAACTACATCAATCCCTAAGCTACAAGTTTAGCTACTCATAAATGAAGTTACAAGCTCAACTAAACATAACAAAGCCATAAATCTAGCTAGAGAAAAGGAAAGGGAAAGGAAAAACTCAATGTAGGCCGAGACCGAGCGTCCCCGTCACGATCCCCACGAACAATGGGTTGATTTCCAACTTGCTCCCTTTGCTTTGGCTTCAAGATGCTCTGTTCTGCCCTATTTTACGGCTCTAAAACGTCCCCAAAAGCTTCCCCCAAAAACCTAGCCGAAAAGAAGCTTATATTCTGTTTTTTGTCATACTGTCGAGACGTTATCAAGACAGCGTCTCGACGCTGCCTCTAAAATACGCGCGTCTGGAATGGAAATAACGGTAGCGTCGAGACGCTATTGTCACAGCGTCTCGACGCTGTAACGCTGCCGCTTCTTCTAATTAAGGAAAACCAGCGTCGAGACCCTCTAAGAGTGGCGTCTCGACGCTGATGGGCAGAATGCCCTCTCTTGGCTCCTTGTTGCATGATAAGCAATTATTCTTTGCTTTAATCAACGCTTTCCTACAAAATAAACAATAAAGCACAATAAAATGGGCCAAAAATCATAAAAGACTAGCTAAATTAAATAAGTAAAGATAGCTAGCTATGCTCGCTATCAAATACCCCCAAACTTAAGCTTTTGCTAGTCCTCGAGCAAACTACAAATCAAACATACAGTAGAAGAATGGATGCAATAATCATAACTCAATCATCAAGGCTCAAAAGTCAATAGTCAAACAAGCAAGAGACATGCACATAAGGACCAATGAGGGAGACAATAACTTGCACAAGCGAGATCTAACTCAACAAGATCAGACTCTACTAGCCCGGGATTGGATTATTAAACTCTCAGCTCATCTTCCCTCCACACTGGCACTAAGGTTTCACTAATGAGTTAATGAAACAAATTAGTTTGTTTTCCTCCCAACTTAGGTGCTTATAATTAACAATTAAATTAAGCATGTATATGTGGCACTAGCTTTCACACACCTATTGCAGGGACCCTTAACCTGAGATTTCTCTGGTTGGCCTAACTGATCACAACAGGGGTAGCTCTTTTTGCCTTAATCTTTATTACTCATTGCTTTGTGCGCACAAGTCATGACTTTCTCTTTTTCAAATTGTAACAATAAAATCTATTTTTCTTTATGAGCATGATAAGCAATTATTCTTTTCTTTCCTCCTAAGCAAGATCAAACATGCTAATTTGCAAAAAATTAACTCTTTAGCTCTACCCTACACCTATCGAGGTGACAACAAGCATATGAACCCAATAATTTGCTCCTAAGCATTCAAATCCAAATCTAGTCAAGACAAATACTCTACTCATGCAAGCCATCTCCTAGAAAATTTTTAAAAAGTCTCCCTTTTTGGGTACTCATGCTTACAACTCATCACAAACTTGAAAATTGACAAGAAAGCCTATCCTAGGACATCATAATAATGCAAAAATACATCCAGACAACAACCATATGCATAATTCAAAGAAAGCTCAAAACTATAGCCCGAACTCAGATGCCCAAGGGCTCCACAAACATGCTAATCCACCCGCAAACTTAAAACATGCATTGTCCTCAATGTATAAAGAAAATAAGGCATAAACAAGCATGAGAACAATAAAAGAATGAGAGGGGTGAATAATACTGTCCTGGAATGATGTTGACTTCTTGCTTGAAATCTTGAAAGCTTGAAAGCAAAGGAGAGACAGAAAACAAGACCTACAAAAAAAACACAAACAATAAATAAAACTTAAAAGAAAGACACGACTAACTTACTTGGGTTGCCTCCCATAAGCGCTTGTTTAACGTCATTAGCTCGATGTGTTGACCGTGCTTCAAGGAGGCTTCTTTTCTGTGAATCCAACAGAGGTGCTCTTTCTTGCACCTTTCTTATAGCCCATGAAAAGCACTTCAGATTGTCCTTTAGAGTCTTCAACTGCTTTAAAAATTTCTTTTTCGTTCCTGACTCTAAGAGTGAGCTCACTGCGCTCAATATCAATAATCACTCGCCCAGAAGCGAGGAATGGTCTTCCTAATATGACAAGCATCAAAGGATTTTCTATCATGTCCATTACATATAAATCAATAGGGAGGAAAAATCTACCTACTCTGATTAAAACATTTTCTACAATTCCAACCGGTCTAACCACATACTGATCAACCAATTGGAGCTTTACAGGAGTAGATTTAATCTCACCTATATCTAACTTTTTACACAAGGATAAAGGAATAATATTAATGCTAGCACCTATATCACATAATGCTCTGAAAGAATAAGTACCAAAACTACAAGGAACAGAAAAACTCCCTGGATCTGCTACTTTTTCAGGTACCTTCTGTTGGACTCTAGTGCTGCATGTGGAAGCGAGATATACGATGTCAACCTTCTTTTCCTTTCGCTTCTTTGCTAACCACTCCTTCATGAACCTGTTATACTGTGGCATCTCTAATGCCTCTACAAAAGGAATATTAATGTTCAGATTCATAAAAGCATTCATAAATTTATCAAACTGAACCTGATTGTTCTTTTTCTTCTTTTTCTTTTTCTTTTCCTTGGGAACCATCAGTGTCGGAGAACGAATAGGAGGCTCAAGGTTAGGCTTTTCAGCCTCATCTGCTGATGTGTCCTCCTCAGCTTCCCCTGTAGGCGTTTCATAATCCTCAGACTCAGGCTCCTCTTCAGCTTCCTCCTGGTGCACAGTGATTGCCTCACAGTACTCCATCTGAGTTTTCTCCTGTTCAGCTGGGGCCTTACCTTTATTCATGGTAGTTACAACACTTACCAACTGTCCTAGTTGAGTCTCAATGTTCTTGATGGCTGCACTGTGGCCATTCACCGTGGTGTTGATGGCAATTACTGCCTCCTCTAATTTGGTTGTCCTGTTACTAGACTTTGCAATGAAAGCTCCAACAAAACCAGGGGGGTTAAGAACATTCTTAGTATTTGCATAAGAGAAATTTTCATGGTTCCTATTGTTAGGGTGATAATGTGTAGGTGTAACATTATTATTATATCCCCTAAAATTAGAATTTGATACATACTGAACCTGTTCAATGGTCTCCTTCTGAGGTCTAGATGCCAAAGCAGCAGCTGATTCAATTGACTGTGCACTCCCTGTACCTGAAAATTTCATAAAAGCATTAGCAAGGGAAGTCATCTGGGCCTGGAGTGCACTTACTTTATCAACCTCAAACACTCCAGTAGCAATCTTTTTAGGTGTAGACCGCTCAGATGACCACTGATAGCTGTTGGTGGCCATATCCTCTAGAAGTGTACGAGCATTTTCCACAGTCTTGGACAACAGAGTCCCACCTGCAGCTGTATCAACAATCGCTTTTGTACTTGGAGTCAAACCATTATAAAACAATTGAACCTGAAGCCAGTCGGGATATCCATGCTGAGGGCACTTCCTCAGTAGCTCATTAAATCGCTCCCAGGCCTCGAACAACTGCTCATCATATTGTTGTTGGAACGTCCCAATCTCAGTCCTCAGCTTGACCGTCTTTGCAGGAGGGAAAAATTTCTTCAAAAAGGCCTGGACCAAAGCATCCCAGGTGGTGATGCTTCCAGGGGGAATGGACTGCAACCAATCTCATGCTTTATCTTGCAAAGAAAAAGGAAACAAGCGTAAGCGAATGGCCTCCTCAGAAACTCCATTAATTTTTACCGTCCCACAAATGTCTAAAAATGATTTAAGATGAGAATTTGGATCCTCGGTGGGCAACCCTCTATATGCACAGTCTTGAGCCATCTGAATGAGACCGATCTTCAGCTCAAAGTTGTTGGCATTAATCGGGGCATAGACAATCCCCGACTGTTGTCCCTGAAACACGGGCTGAAAGTAGTCTCTAATAGGCCTAGGCTCCTCAGGTGGATTTTGGTTAGCCATGTGAATAATTTCTCTGTTTTCTCTTCGAATCCTATGAATTGTTCTTTCGATCTCGGGATCCAACGGTATCAATTCTCTACTACTACGCATACAAAAGCAAAACTACCCTAAAAAGGAAAGAAAACAATTATGGAAAGAAATAAAGAAAAGAAAACAACTAATCTAAATATGGAAAATATAATCTAGAAAAGGAAACAAAATAACCTAATATGGAATGCAAAAATAAATATAGCAAAACAAAAATAAGGAAACTAACAAATAAGGAGAAACTAATCTAAAAAGGAATAACAAGAAACAAGTACGGAAAAGATTACACAACTAAAAGAAAAACTAAGCTAAAAAAAAAATATGGAAAGAAAAAAAAATAAGGAAAAAAAATGCAATCAACCTAAAAAAGTAAAAATACACCCTAAATTAAGATCAAACAATTTTTTCACAATATCAATCTAGCTAAATGTGCCAATCCCCGGCAACGGCGCCAAAAGCTTCCCCCAAAAACCTAGCCGAAAAGAAGCTTATATTATGTTTTTTCGTCATAGCGTCGAGACGCTATCAAGACAGCGTCTCGACGCTGCCTCTAAAATACGCGCGTCTGGAATGGAAATAACGGTAGCGTCGAGAGGCTATTGTCACAGCGTCTCGACGCTGTAACGCTGCCGCCTCTTCTAATTAAGGAAAACCAGCGTCGAGACCCTCTAAGAGTGGCGTATCGACGCTGATTGGCAGAATGCCCTCTCTTGGCTCCTTGTTGCTTGAACTTTCCGGTTCTTTGGCATATTTTCACGTCCCGAACACCCGATTAACTCCAATTCCACGTTTTTGCTTTAATCAACGCTTTCCTACAAAATAAACAATAAAGCACAATAAAATGGCCCAAAAATCATAAAAGACTAGCTAAATTAAATAAGTAAAGATAGTTAGCTATGCTCGCTATCAAGTGTCCGGTAATCCCTTACAATTGGTATCAGAGCCATCTCTGTGATTTTTTCTCACTGATTAAAATTTGCAATTTGCTGTTATGGTGGGATTAATTGCATAATGTATGTATTGGTTTGAGATAAACTGTTTTTGGTTTAATTTGGCCTTAGATTTACAGTAATTTTATTGATTTGATCATGTAAGGCCCCTGCGTTTTTGGGCAAAATTCTGTAAATCGAGTATGTACAGTCCGGGTCTAGAATAGGTTGAAGATCGGTGAAGAACACGGTATAAATCGAGGCCAATTTTGAAGAGTTCAGCCGCTGTTTTTGCCCAGAATCGAGCTCCAGATGCAACAGCGTTGGGACACTTGGCCTATTGCGTCTCGACGCTGTCGCGATTTCACCCAGCGAACGGTTGAAATCGCGCCAGCGTCGGGACGCTGTGCCTTCAGCGTCTCGACGCTGTCGCGATTTCATGCAGCAATTCAGCCTTCGTGAAGACGTGCGCTGAAACCCTAATGGGCGGTCCGGTTCGTGCGGTTATGATTGAGCTGGGACGGGTTTGGTCCGGTTCTACCCGATTCTTGGACGGTTCGAGATTTTCAAGGCCGATTCAAAGCGGTTCGGGTCGGTTCGTGGATTTTAGACCAGTTATGGAGCTGTACTTTATGTAATAGGATAGTTTTAAAGCTTTAATTAGAGTAATTTTTGCTTTAATTATCCTAAGGGCCAATTAAATCGGTTTATTCGCTATTTAAATGCTTTGTGGATGTCATTTAAATTTTGATACCCCCTTAGGATATAAAGCATGCTCATGCATTATGTATGTTATAATGTGATTATAATATTTGGATGATAATGTATAGATTTTCATGATTGATTTATATATGTTTGAGTTATATAATAGTCGTGAAAATGATATAGCATGATGCATGCAATTACATAGTTTTAATATAAGAGTTATATTTAAAATGAATTGTTTGCAGCATGCTACTATGATTTACAATTTTTGGCAATAATTAATTGTTAATTTATTAAAAATGAAAGTCAAGTTGCATTGAGCATGAAACATCCATAGGTTAATATAAAAGTTATATTAATTTTCATGCAATGCAAAGTTGTATAGTTTAAATTTGATTAATTCGAATATGATTTAAACTATAGTATGCATGATTATAGGGCTAATCATTAAAATTTTGAATTAGTTTAAAATTTATGATTAGAAACCGTGTTGGGTTTAATATCCTATAAACTCGTAGTTTGTAAATCATTAAACATATTCTATTTCAATAAAGACGTTATTGAGTTTATTCACTAAAAGATGTTATTGAATATGTAAATTGCGAATGATTAACCTAAATCCAATAAACTAAGATCCTTGGCTATTAAATGAATACTCGAACTATATGTAGAGACATATCATAGGATCAAGTTCAAGTTTTGATACGCAAATTGCTAACCGCAAGTGTACGGGCCCAAGTTATAATATAGTGATTTAAAATCGAATGTCGTCCTCTGGATTGGTTTTCTAATTCCCCTAATTATTAAAGGTATATTTGCCAAATTTTATTTAGAGAAAATAAACAAGAGATATGCAAAACAATTAAAAACTAATAAAAGCAATAAAATGTGGAAACTCAATGGAGAAAGGCCTTAGGGAATTGATTTCACCTATTAGATGCATGGATTAACTAAACGAATAATTAAGGACAAATTCGTAACAAGTTTATAAACCGAGGATTATGAATAATTAAAAGCCTCTCCCGAGTGCAATTAATCCTTTAAGCAAATTAAGAAATTGATATCCCTATCTAATTTCAATAATAAGCCTAAGCAATTAGAACAACCCTCATGACGGTTTCTCAAGCAATTCCTAATCTCCCGATTTACGAAATACCTAAGTCATGCAATTGAAAGCCTAATCTAAACTACCCTCTCTCGAGCGATTAGTTCAGAAACAACAACATACAATCCGTGATCAAGAGATTATAAGCATTAATCATACAATTGCATAAATAAACCGCGTTACGAAACGTCCTAAAAAGCCGTAAATTAATCCATACAAACTAATGGCTACATCAAGCCCCTAAGAAACGAAATCTAGCTACACATGGTCTCTAAAATACCATCGAAATATGTCCCAAACATGCTACAAATCAATACAAGAAATAAGGGAGAAAGATTAAACTCGTTGGCCGTGATTCCCGTGCGTTCCCGTCACCAACCTCTCGATCCAAGCTCCTCGAATCAAACCCCCTCGCTCTCTGCCTTGTTCTGGTCGTTTTTCTCTCTCTAGAAGTCGGTTTTCTCTCTCCAAAACAGCCCCCCCAATCTGAAAGCATCGTTTTCTTTAAATACTGTCGAATCTGCGTGACAGCGTCGAGACGTTGAGGACATAGCGTCGCGACGCTGTCACGCGTACGCCCTAATTAAATCTGGAAAGTTCGCAGCGTCGAGACGCTGTGGGGGTAGCGTCTCGACGCTGACCCGAATGCGCGCGCCTCCTGACTTGCGCCCAGCGTTGAGACGCTCCAAGGGCTAGCGTCTCAACGCTAGGCTTTTAATTTATCTTCCTTTTCTATTTTCTTGGCCCGAACTTATTCTTTAGCTCTAAATTCATCGGTAGTGCTTAAAAACGTCAATTTCCATTGAAATACTTGATTCCTACAAAACAAAACCAAATAGAGATAAAAATGCCCAAATAATACTCAAGACTAACGGTAAAATTATCTAAAATATAGCACAATAAATTGCGCTATCAAATACCCCCAAACTTAAGCATTTGCTAGTCCCGAGCAAAGTAAGAATCAAGCCAAGTAAGAATCAAAATAATCTGTCTACAAAAAAATACTTGAGGAAGTGTTGCTAATGACTCTTGCCTCAGGAATCCCAAATCACAGATAAATCACACTGAAACATTAATGATTAAACACATTCATCATGATAAGCCTCATTTATTTCATTCATCTCTCACGTGTGTGTGTGACTAGTCCTCTCTATCTCAGTCCTTTAAGCCCGGAACAGTTTTATGCAGCCCTTCGCTCGTTTTCCCCCTACTCTGGTCCTAAGTCCCAATCATCAAGCCTCTCCACACTCAAGATGGTAATATGCCACTAGGGTGCCTAAACGGGGTATACAACCCCCAAACTTTGAGTTTTTTCATAATCAAAAGTAGTGGTCACTAGCTTTCACACGCCTATTGCAAGGACCCTTAACCTGAGTTTTCTCTGGTTGGCCTAACTGATCACAACAGGGGTAGCTCTTTTTGACCTTAATTCATTTTTTTTCTTTATTCAACTCATTATTATTCTCTTTTCTTTCATTCATTCATTTTTTTTTCTTTTCTTCTCATTAACATGCAATATATGGCATTATTTTCTCCTAAGTGTAACATTACTAACTATCATGCAGATTAACCATCAAATAAGTTCCTAAACCTTTCGAGGTGACAACAAGATCTAGATCACATAACTCTATTCTAAGCTCGCCAAACTAAGACAGAAGACTACATGCTCAAATGGTGCAAGAGATTCATAAAATAAAATCAACCTGTCTCGAATCCTGTTTTTAATTATTGATGCACAGAATAACTTACTTGTTTTCTGAAATTAGGTATCCTCATCGGTTGTCATAATCAAAACAACACACTCAAAGAAAATATATCTTAGACAGATAACACAATCAACTCAGATTTCAATGGAAAAAAATAATAATAAAAATAATAATTCAAAATGATAACCTGAATAATCAAAAAAATTTACACCTGATAATCCAACAAAGAGAATGGTAAAAAGAGATATATCAAATAATAATTACAGACCCAAAAGTAAAAGTAAATACTTTCCACCCCCAAACTTAGAAATTACATTGTCCTCGATGTAAAATAATAAGATGTACAGACCAATATGAGAACAAATACAATGAAAAATAAGAAAGAGGGGGAAAGAAAACAACCGTGTGCAGAGGGAAGGCGGCAGAGCATCACGCGTCCTCATCCTCGTCCTCAGGCGACTCGTACGGTGGTAAAGGTGGCGGTAAAGGCTGACCCGTACTCATAGCTACGTGACACTGATAGGTGTGGGCATGCATGCTCGTGGAGTAGAGGAAATGACGACGATCTCTACGCCTCTCTCTCTGGTGCTCTCGCTGCTGGCTCTGGATGCCCTGCTGGAGAGTTTGGAACTCTAGACGATGGCTCTGAAACTCCATACGCAGCTGCTGCAGCTGCTCCTCGATGGAGGGATGTGGAATCTCCTGCTCCTGCTGCTCAGGCTCTGCAGGCTGCTCGTGCTGCTCATGATGCTGTGGCGGTGCATGGATAGGGAGGGGTGGCTGTGCGCCCTGTGGTCCAGGTCCTCTGTAGCGACTGATGAAGTTCTTGTCGATTAGCGCTCCAGGATGAACCAACTCCTCTTGGGCGTCCCACACGACACCAGCAGCTCGGCAAAGGGCTGTGATCAGTGAAGGATGCCTGAGCCCTACTGTCGTGTAACGTCGGCGAATGTGGCGCATAGAATGATGGATGACTTGGCCGACATTTACTGAGCGGCCTGTGGCGATAGCGAAAAGCAGGATGGCACGACTCTTGGTAACGTCGCTTAGATGCGCCACAGGCATCAACTTGGCACAGAGGAAGGTGTGCCACGCTCTGTAGTCTACGAACAAATCAGTGGTCTTGAATCTCACCACCTCTGCGCCAGTCATAATCCACTCTGCCCCTGACCTACAAATAGTCTGAATGACTTCGTTAACGTCCAATTGGCCATGCAGGTAGGTACTATATTCATCCCTCTCAAAGTCGGGTAGCCCATAGAACCTATTAATGGTGAGGGGGTCGTAGGGGACACGGTGTCCTCGAACAAAGGATGATGAAGAGGAGGTTTCCATGTTGGCATAGAACTCCCTCACTATAGTTGCTACCCCAGGTGCAGGATGATGAACAAAGTCGCCCCAACCCCACGCAACAATGTTATTAACTAGGTTTGGTTGCATCTCGGGGTCGGGGCTAAAACCACGCTCAGGAATAAAATTTCTACCCTCCACATATTTATCAAACCTCGCTGAGGCTTCAGCACTAACGAACCTATCTTGGTCAGAAGGTGGAGGGGGAGAGGAAGAAGAAGAGGCAGCATGTCTCTTAGATCTTTTATGCATTGTAACTAATGGAGAGATACTAAAATCTAGGAGTAAAATTTTCTATCACAGTCCCACGCCACCAAACACTCCACAAACTACAAATATAGCCCGTCCGCCTCAGAAATAAAGTCACAACAGCAGCAACAGAGCTCAACAACAACAGCAGTAGAGTCCAAAAACACTAAACAATGCAAATAGCCTAACAAAACTTCACCAAGAAGGCACACAATGATGCTTGAATGATACCCAATACTCAATACTAGTATATCATTAAAAATTCAGCATCTCAACATAGAATATGGGTGCAAATACATAACAACCAGCAGCTAATCCTTTCTAAAACACCCACAAACAGCAACAAGCAACTTCAATATTCAGCTCAAAGTCTCTCACAGCAACAAGAAATCAATTTTTTAGCCCAAAAGTCATATATTTCAACCTCGAAGCCCACTTAAGCATGAATCTAAAGCAAGATTATGACTAAAATTCGAAGAACAATACCAATAATGCACTACCCACGACCAAATCGGGCATAATCAAGCACGTAGATGGCAAAACTCACTGCACAAACAGCCCAAACCCGCTGAAAACGCCGAGAACCACGATACCCACGGCTAAACCGAGCAGAAATCGCCCAAAAACGCCTATTTTCGCTAAAACCCACGGCCAAATTGCGAAATCCAAGCACACCCACGACAAAAATACGGATACTCGGTCGAAAATGAGTAGATAATGGGCGGAAAACTCACCACAAACATGAAACCCACAGTAGAACGCTGCAAACGGCCGAAAATCGAGCACCCACACGTTTTTTTCTGCAAAAATCGACCAAGAGAAGGGCCAAATCTAAGATCATAAGCACAAATTTGAAGAAAAGTGCTTGAAATCGAACAAGAAAGAGTAGTGAGATAGGAAAAAGAGGGCTGGCGGCTAGGGTTTCACTTCAGATTTTTTTTTCTTTTCGATTCTAGGCTGTTTAGGCTCTGATTCGCGACAGCGTCGCGACGCTAAGGGCTAAAGCGTCGCGACGCTGTCGCAATTTTAGCCCAAAACGCGCGTTGCGCGATTTTTTATTTTTTATTATTATTATTTTTTTTTATTTTAAAAAAAAAACAAAATTAAAATTTCACCTGCATCAAAAAGAAAGAAAAAGTGAGATAAAAATAAAAATAAAAATAAAAATAAGAAAATCAAATTTAAAGAAATTAAATCAAATAGAAGTACAATAAAATAAAATAAAAATAAAAACAAGACTAAGATAAAAACACTTGGGTTGCCTCCCAAAAGCGCTTGTTTAACGTCGTTAGCTCGACGTGGTGACCGTATATGCTTCAAGGAGGTCTATTGTCACGGGCTCCACCGGAGGTGCTCTTGCTTGCCCCTTTTCTGTAACTTACCATCATAACTTCAGAGCAATCTGTAGAGGCTCCAACCGCTTTAAAAATTTCTTTTTCATGTAGGACTCGCACAGTCAGCTCCCTACGCTCGATGTCAATGATAACTCGCCCAGTTGCGAGGAATGGTCTCCCTAAAATCACAGGCACTAAAGGATTCTCCTTTACATCCATCACAAAGAAGTCAACTGGCAGAAAAAATTTCCCAACTTGAATCAATACATTCTCTACTACTCCATACGGACTAACTACAGATTGGTCAGCTAACTGGAGTTTCACTGCAGTAGGTTTAATCTCTCCTATGTTTAACTTTTTACATAAAGATAAAGGGATTATGTTAATACTCGCGCCTAAATCACACAAAGCACGAAAAGAATGAGTACCAAAATTGCAGGGAAAAGAAAAACTCCCTGGATCAGCAAGTTTGTCAGGCACATTCTTTTGAAGTCGGACACTGCATGTAGAAGTAAGGAATATTGTCTCAACTTTCTTTTCCTTCTTTTTCCTCGAAAGCCATTCCTTCATAAATTGTACATATTTGGGCATCTGCTCCAAAGCCTCTGCAAATGGTAAATTAATATTTAAACTCATAAAAATATCAAGAAACTTTTTGAATTGAGTTGAGTAATTCTTTTTCTTCTTTTTCTTGGGCTTTGGAACCAGAACAGTAGGTGAAGGAATAAGAGGGTCAGAAGTGAGTTTTTCAGCTTCGTTGGAAGATGAACCCTTTTCAACTTCTTCCTTAATGACTTCAGGCTCATGAATCTCCTGTGTATCAACTACTTGAACTTCCTCCACTTGATGTACGGTAATGGCCTTGCAATACTCCATTTGGGTTTTCTCTGGTTCAGCTGTGGTTTTACCTTTCTGCATACTACTTACAACATTCACCAGTTGACCCAGTTGAGTTTCGATGTTTTTAATTGCTGCTCCGTGACCTGTCACAGTGGTATTTATTGCAATCACTGCTTCCTCCAGCTTGTTGGTCCTTTTGCTCGATTCTGCAATAAAAGCTCCAACCATATCTTCAAGAGAAGGTTTATTTTCAACCTTTTGAGATGTATAACCAGGAGGGTTCAAGATATTCTTAGTGTTAGCATATGAGAAATTTTCATGATTTCTAACATTAGGGTGGTAGTGTGTGGGTGTAGAATTATGGTGGCCCCTATAGTTAGAATTTCTTTCAACATAATGAACCTGTTCAGTCGTGGTCTCCTCCTGACACTGAGATGCAAGAGCAGCTGACTCAATAGATTGTGCACTCCCTGTACCTGAGAATTTCATGAAAGCATTAGCAAGGGAGGTCATCTGGGCTTGAAGCGAACTTACATTATCGATCTCATAAATCCCAGCTGCAATTTTCTTAGGTGCAGACCGCTCAGTTGGCCACTGGTAGCTGTTCGTGGCCATATCCTCAAGTAAAGTTCGTGCATTCTCTACAGTCTTGGACAACAGAGTCCCACCTGCAGCTGCATCAACAATGGTTTTAGTATTTGGATTTAGACCATTATAAAACAACTGGATCTGCAGCCAATCTGGGTATCCATGCTGAGGGCATTTCCTCAGTAACTCCTTATAGCGCTCCCAAGCCTCAAATAGTTGTTCATCGCCTAGCTGCTGGAATGTCCCAATCTCTGTCCTAAGCTTGACTGTCTTTGCAGGTGGAAAATATTTGGCAAGAAAAGCTTGAACCAACGCGTCCCACGTAGTTATGCTTCCAGATGGAAGTGATCTGAGCCAGTCTCTAGCTTTGTCCTGCAAAGAAAAAGGAAATAATCGTAAGCGTATGGCATCTTCAGAGACACCATTCAACTTCACAGTCCCACAGATGTCAAGAAAAGATTTTAAATGAGAATTAGGATCCTCAGAGGGGAATCCTCTAAATGCACTGTCTCTAGCCATCTGGATGAGGCCAGTTTTGAGCTCGAAATTATTTGCATTAATCGGCGCGTAGACTATCCCAGACTGTTGATCAGGAAAAGTAGGCTGGAAATAGTCTCGTATCGGCTTCTGCTCATCTTGTGGATTTTGATTGGCCATTGATGCAAGTCTTTCCCTCTTCTCTTTCCTGTTCTTTTTGCAAGTCTTTTCAATTTCAAAATCAAAGGGCACTAGCAGAGCGTCCTTATCCTTTCGCATACACAATCACACCTTAAAATTAAATAAGAAAAATAAAACCAAAAATAAAACAAAAACAACAAAAATAAATAATAAAAGGAAAAAAATAAGACAAACTCAATAAAATACACTCTAAAGTAAGACCAAACAAATTCCCCAAAATATTAAGCGAACTAAATAATTGCCAATCCCCGGCAACGGCGCCAAAAACTTGATACGCAAATTGCTAACCGCAAGTGTACGGGCCCAAGTTATAATATAGTGATTTAAAATCGAATGTCGTCCTCTGGATTGGTTTTCTAATTCCCCTAATTATTAAAGGTATATTTGCCAAATTTTATTTAGAGAAAATAAACAAGAGATATGCAAAACAATTAAAAACTAATAAAAGCAATAAAATGTGGAAACTCAATGGAGAAAGGCCTTAGGGAATTGATTTCACCTATTAGATGCATGGATTAACTAAACGAATAATTAAGGACAAATTCGTAACAAGTTTATAAACCGAGGATTATGAATAATTAAAAGCCTCTCCCGAGTGCAATTAATCCTTTAAGCAAATTAAGAAATTGATATCCCTATCTAATTTCAATAATAAGCCTAAGCAATTAGAACAACCCTCATGACGGTTTCTCAAGCAATTCCTAATCTCCCGATTTACGAAATACCTAAGTCATGCAATTGAAAGCCTAATCTAAACTACCCTCTCTCGAGCGATTAGTTCAGAAACAACAACATACAATCCGTGATCAAGAGATTATAAGCATTAATCATACAATTGCATAAATAAACCGCGTTACGAAACGTCCTAAAAAGCCGTAAATTAATCCATACAAACTAATGGCTACATCAAGCCCCTAAGAAACGAAATCTAGCTACACATGGTCTCTAAAATACCATCGAAATATGTCCCAAACATGCTACAAATCAATACAAGAAATAAGGGAGAAAGATTAAACTCGTTGGCCGTGATTCCCGTGCGTTCCCGTCACCAACCTCTCGATCCAAGCTCCTCGAATCAAACCCCCTCGCTCTCTGCCTTGTTCTGGTCGTTTTTCTCTCTCTAAAAGTCGTTTTTCTCTCTCCAAAACAGCCCCCCCAATCTGAAAGCATCGTTTTCTTTAAATACTGTCGAATCTGCGTGACAGCGTCGAGACGCTGAGGACATAGCGTCGCAACGCTGTCACGCGTATGCCCTAATTAAATCTGGAAAGTTCGCAGCGTCGAGACGCTGTGGAGGTAGCGTTTCGACGCTGACCCGAATGCGCGCGCCTCCTGACTTGCGCCCAGCGTTAAGACGCTCCAAGGGCTAGCGTCTCAACGCTAGGCTTTTAATTTATCTTCCTTTTCTATTTTCTTGGCCCGAACTTATTCTTTAGCTCTAAATTCATCGGTAGTGCTTAAAAACGTCAATTTCCATTGAAATACTTGATTCCTACAAAACAAAACCAAATAGAGATAAAAATGCCCAAATAATACTCAAGACTAACGGTAAAATTATCTAAAATATAGCACAATAAATTGCGCTATCAAGTTTATAGTCAAAATTGTCTATAGTATAAGGATACGGTTGGGTGCCTTATCCTGGGGACACTATGGACGCGGCCCACTTTGTATTAAGTACAAACGATGAGATCCTAAGTAGTTCATGTGGAGACATGCAAGTGGGGGCGTCCTATGCAATGAGTTTGCATAAGACTAGACCACGAAATAAGTCACTTTCTCTTTATAACTCCGTTTACTGAAGAAACTGACTATTTCTCATAGGTGACCTAGGTAACTCGTTCTTAATCCTGAGCTATCTATGAACTTCTGTTTATGCGAGATTATCCTTTGATCTGCATGGGTGAGAGTGGCCAGCTTCGCCGACTCAACAAGCCTACCATTTTGGGGATAAGATCGAATAGATAGCTGGGGACATAGTTACGCAAGACGGAATTCACTCCTACCCATTTCAGGGATAGCAGAAAGGTTGTTCCCTTAAGTACTAACTCCAGAACTTGAACAAGGGGCCCCACCCTCTCGTTGGATCCAGAGGGACTTAGGTTTGATGGTTGGACCACAAACCGATTGTTCATTAGAGGATTAGTGGAACTTAAGGAACAAGAAGTACTATAGGGGTGAAACGGTTATTTGACCTAGCGATAGCTACGAACAACCTGTGAAGGTACGACTTACTGAACATGGTTAAATCAAGTGGACGGAAATATATCTATAGTGAGGGGAGTGCAACTATCGGGCTATAGTGGAATGTCCCGGTAGTTAACGAATGTTGGCTAGCTTAGATAAGAGATTAGTCGGTTAGCCTCGAATCATTGGAGCCCATGATCTATAGGTCCATTAGGTCCCCCTACTGTTGGGTTTTATGTCCTAAAACTCGTAGATAGTGAATGATAAACGAATTATATACTTGTATCAATAAAGTGTTATTGAGGTTTATGCAATAAAGTGTTATTGTCATTTTTAAGTCTAATATTGCACAATATAACCCAAATCCAATAAACTAAGATCCAAGGTTGTCGATATATAACTTGAACTAGTATGTGGGGACATACGGGGATCACTGTTCAAGTAACAACCTAAAAGGTCTATAGTATAGGGATAAGGCTGGGTACCTTATCCTGGTAACACTATGAGATACGACCTGCTTTGTATTCGATACAGACGTACTGATCCAAGGCGTCCATGTAGAAGACATGCGAGTGGAGGTATCCTATGGAATGAGTTTGCATAAGACTGGACCACGAAATAGTAAACCACTAGATGTAACACCGTTAACTAGTTAGGTTACTGTTTCAATAGGATGACCTAGGTAACTCAGTCTTAATCTTGAGTGTGTCATGAACTCCTTCTCACGAGGGATTGTCCTTTGATTAGTACGGGTGAGAGTGGCCTGCACGCCGACTCAATAAGCTTACCTTCTTGGGGGCAAGACCAAGTGGGGGGCTGGGGACATAACAACACAAGATGGAATTCACTCATTCCCGCTTCTAGGTGAAGTAGATGAGTGTTCCCTTAAGTGGTGACTCCGGGTCTTGAACAAAGGGATCCCGCCCTCTCATTGGCCCGATAGGGACTTTCTGTTTACTGGTTGGACCATAAACAGGTTGTTCATTAGAGGAGCACTGGTACTTAAGGAGCCAGAGGTAACACAGGGGTAAAACGGTAATTTGACCCAACTGTAGTTACGAACACTCGTGAAGGATTGACTTACTGTTATTGGTCAATATCCGTGGACACAGAAATATTCTACAGTGAGAAGAGTGCAGCTGTGGGTCTTTAGTGGAGTGACCCACAGTTAATGAATATTGGTTAACTCGATTAATGAGTTTAGTCAGTTAACCACATATCATTGGAGCTTCTGATCTGTAGGTCCATTAGGTCCCCCTGCTAGCTCGTAAAGAGTAATTGGGAACAATTTATCTTGAAAAGAATTTGAATTATTCAAATTCAATTTGGGAATCAGGTTAATTGTATGAAGTACAATTAATATAGTGTATGTTGATACATTATAATATAAAGTTTAATTTGTGATTAAACTTTATTAAAATGAGAGAATTATATATTTGAAAGAGTTCAAATATATAACTAATTAAATATAGTGAATAAATTAATTAATTGTGAATTAATTAATTATTCAATTAGTCTAATTAAATGTGATTTAATTAAACTATACTATATGAGAGATATATTAGAATATGATTCTAATATGTAATTAATTAATTGTTCAATTTAATTTAGTTAAATGTGATTTAATTAAATTAAAACTATAGATTAATTTTAATGTGAATTTTGATTCATATTAAAACTATAGGTTATAAGAGAGATGCACATTTGAATATGATTCAAATGCCTGATTAATTAAATATATGATATTTAATTGATCTAAAAATTGATTAATTGTGCGATTTAATTAATTTAATTAAATATGATTTAATTAATCTTAATTAAAATCATATAATATGTGAGGCATGTTCATATGATTAAATATGAGATATTAAATCATATGGATATACTTTGGTTAATTATTAATTAATTAAGTATCGTTTAATTAATTATAATTAATTTTCATTTGATGGTTGGTTATATGGTAATCAATCAAATGGTTGAGATTTGATCTCCCCCCTCACATATCACACACGCCTAAGGGGTCTGTTGTGGAGAGGTTCATTCTGCAGAATTCCTCACTCCCTAATCTCTCTCACTCTCTCATTCTCTCTCAACAAGAAACACAGAGGAGAAGATTTTCTCTCTACTACTTCCCAAAATTCAAGAAAGATGAGATCCCACAATCTCGTTCCCATCTTAGAGAATAGTGGGGAAATCTCATGGTGGTGTCTAAAACATCGTTGGTGATTTTGCTTTTAATCCCTGCAAATTAAGAATGCGTTCTTGATCGTTCTGAGTCGACAACGACGGTAAGTTTGCTTAACCTTAGATTGTAGAATTATGAATTCTGAATTTTGCCAATGTATTCGGTATTTTGTTAAACGAAATTAAATTGCGAACGGTCCAATTGCTTCCGCTGTAACGGAATTGGAAATTCCAATCCTTCACCTACTAGCTCATATCGGATTTAAGCCTAGAATATTTTGATAAGAATCTTTGAATCGTTCAAAAAACGGGAAATAGGGTTTTATCGTAAAACGTGTTCGACACAATGATTTAATTATGAATTAAATTAGGAATTGAGAGATAAGGTATTTAAAAAGTGTTTTAAATATCATATATATGTATTAGGAATCATGGCACTAGGTGATAAAGATTAATTGGATTAATCATATCAAAATAACTTGGAAATGTCCCAATTAATTGCCTAGAAATCAGTTTCAATTCTGAATTGAAATTGAAATGAAATTCAAGCTGAAAATTCACAATTAGGATTCAAATCATAGTGGATTTAGTGGCATTCCCACTCTTGCATGATGATGCATAGTGGAAAACAACACAACCATGCACTAGATGCATGTGTTGTGAATTAAACACCTAGAATCCACTTTGAGTTGCATTTTCACCATGTGTCAAGTGTCATGAAGCTTGTCTTTGCATGGGAGAGGTCTATAAAAGGAGCTTGAATCAGATTCAAGAAGATTAGAGCATTCATCTTAGTGTTATGTTGCAGAATTTCTCCCTCAAACACTCTCTCATCTCATTTCTTCCTAAAGCTTGTACCTTCAAGCATTCCCTTCCTATTTATTACTACTATAGACTCCCACAAGTCTTTCTAGGCCCAAGAGAATAGTAGGGAAGACACTAAAGGTTGTCCAAGGAGCATAGGAGAAGAAAACACCACAAGGAGTTCCTCATTAGTGAGCTACAAAGGTTGGTGTTCTCTATACTCTCTATTCTGTCTTTTCTAGAACAAGCATGCTTTAGGAGCAAAATTGAATGTATTAAGTGCTTTCGATCTTCAATTGCTTCCGTATGTGTTATATGAACACCTTCAAACCGTTAATCTATAATCAAGATATGCATGCTCACATAGGATCTTAGGTTAAAATGAACTAATTTTAATGAGTTAAAATTAATTAGACCTAAGATCATTTTCTAATAGGATTAGAAATTCTTACTTAGTTTTAAAATAGTTTTAATGAACTAAGTAGGACAACATTCCTGTGATTATAAGGGAACTCTACCAGTGAAGTTCTGTCTAAGGATTGGGGGTATTTAAGTTGACGGTATACGGAACACCTCCTACCTGGGAACTGATCTGGAACAACCACTACAACAAATATCACTTTTCATAGCATTGCATTATAACTTAACCTTATTCATGTTGTTAAAAAAAGGCGGACATTGAAAAATTTGGCATTTAATTAAAATTGAAAAAGCCCGCTCACTCGAAAATGAAAGTTACGATTCCCTTACTTCACTTCCACCCAAAATTTCACAATTCTCTCTCTCACACACACACAAACTCGACATTCTCTCTCTCAGAAAATTGATTGTAAAGCTCTCTCAAAATGTTCTTTCCAAGTTTTAGTTCTTCACCCACACAATCGCAAAATCAAAATCGCAAACAGGGAATTTGAAGGCTTGGAATCGCAAGAGCCACTCTTTTTGATTTGGGAATTTTTCGTTTCTACAATCAAAACATAATTAAACCTCATCGTGCTTCTCATCATTTGCAAGGTTAGTATCTAAGTTCAACATTCCAATGGTTTTCTTTCTTATTGTGTAGTGTAGCTAAAGTTGAAGTTTGAAGGAATTCCTGTTGTTGTTCTTCTTCAGGAATTTTAGCTTCTCTGCTTTTTTTGGAGCACTGTAGTACATTTTTTACTTGACGACTAATCACAAGGTGAGTAGAGTAAAGTCATTTTTGTTTGATTTTGTATATCCTCAAGGCACATTCCTTTTGTGGAATTTAGGTTTTAGGTGGGGAAAGTTATTATAGGTTATGTGTTTGTTAAAATTTATGGAGGGCTTAGACACAACTTAGTTTGTATTTTAACATTGTGGATTTGGTGTAACTGATTGGTGAAAAAAATATATGTTAAGTCAAGATGCTGAAGCTAAATACATAAGGTCTGCTTGTGGGATGCAATAATCTCGAGTGTGTTGAGAAAATAAAGCGATTTATGGTTGAAGAAGGTGGAATCTCCATGTTTATTTTCTTTGATTCGTTTGGTTGGGGGTTCTTAATTCAGGCTTGAAGCGATATTTTTTTTGCGTAGAATTTTTCATCTCTCTTTTTGAAGATTCTGTATATTCTTTTTCTTTTTCTATGTCTCACTTAAATTTGTGTTTAATATTTGGATGTTTGATTCACTTTGGAATCTACATAAATTGGATGCCTTTATTACTTTGGTTTTGCTTTTCATTATTACTTTTTCCTTTATTTTAATTTTAGTTCAAAGTGGGTTCGCTTTCTGCAACAGTTGTTTTCTCCATTTTCAAATTTTGGAAGTTCGCTGAACAGGAAAAAACAAGGCTGAATGATACGGAGAAAGATTAATGCATGCTTATTTTGTAAGATTTCTAATTAAACAACGCTTATCATCTCCTATGTTTTGTATTCTGGGGATACATTTTCTTCCACATGCTAAGAATTCCAGTAGGGCCTTTTTGTAGGTGTTGGAAAGGTGAGTAGGGGTTAATACCATCTCGACAATATCAAAGTAATAATCTACTCTAGTGGAGACGAATTATTTTTTATATGCAATTAAAAGCAAATGTAGTAGTAGACATATATTTGATCCCAAACTCAGAGGGATATCCTAATAAGATGGGCAAAGAGAAATGTCATATACTTTCATTGAGCATAATGTGAGTTAAATCTTTCTTATAACTCCATGAAAATACCTTACACTGATCTAGAAAACAAATCAATTAGTCATGAATCTACCATCATATCATGACACCTTATAATAAATCTTATTTCTAGCAAAGATGAAGTTGATAAATCTAGTCCTAAACCTTAGTTAAATTATAGACCCTTGTGAACACAAGGATAAAGAAAAAGCAATGGACAAATTTCATATTAAAAATATTAGTGATGGTTAAGAATTGTAGCATCAATTGCTTTCCAGCCGTTGAGTTCAGAATACTATGGCCACCTAGGGAATTAGAAACCTTGACATGTGATGGTGGCAGATTCAAGTAGTTTGACCTTTGGTTAGAATTGAAAATGATTGATTATTTATTTATTTATTTATTTTTGTGAAATGATAGATAATAGTTCTTGTAATCAAAGCTTTATTCTTATAAAAGGAAAAAGTAATCAAAGCTTTATTCTTATAAAAGGAAAAAGTAATCAAGGCATTATTGATTCTTATAGAAAACATAATAATGGTCATTTGTTTTGATGGTATTGTAAGGAGCAGTAAATTAAAACATTTCTAGTTTGGATATTTGAAGTATAATTTTGTGCAATATATGTTTGGTCCTTTATCAAAAAAATAATAACTGTGCAATATATGTTGTAAAAAGTCTTACTTTTGAAACTGACTCAATTTCCAATTTCAGTTATTTCTGCCGGGTAACATCTTTGAGGATGGTTTTGAATATAATAATTATAATAACTCAAATTTTATTCTCTTAGGTAACTTGCATACCCTTAAACATCAATATAGTAGTGTTACAGTTCATGTTTCATACTAACTCATTTTGCATATAGGTTGGATTTTCATTTCTTGATTCTTGCAAGTTGCGAAAGTTGGTTTACAGGTTTTGATTATGGTGGTAATTGTGGGTTCATGAGAGTCGTCTTCCTATGTTTGGTTTTTAGTATGAGTAATTTGTTAGTTGAGTGGTTTGCCTTTTAACTTCTCAGATAATTGTTCTTTATTTCCTTAAAGGTAGCTCCAAGGTATTAATAAAGAAAATCTTACCCATCGAGGTTTTTCTAAATAGTTATTCCTAGTCAATTAGAAACTCTATTCTCTTTCAAAGGTTTGTTGGCATTGATTTATTTTGGTAGACTTAAGTTCTTTTTCTAATGATGGAAATCTCTTCCAGATGTTTGTTGGCATTGATTTATTTTAGTAGACTTGAGATCTTTTATTAGTGATTGAAAGGCTAAATGAATTACTAGCCTTTTGTACAACGTAATTAAATGAAATGTAAAAGGAAAGCTTTATTGATTTGCCAGAGAATTGAAGCATTGAGGAATTGGAGATTTGATTTGAATATTTCTAGAGCCTTGATTTGGGTGATTTCTCCATGATTGTGAGAATTGATCAAAGAATTTTGTGTCATGTTACAATCACGTTTATGTATTCTCAACGATCTTCTTTTAGCTGAACTTTTGAATATTTATCAACTAATTGCAGCTGGAGGTATTAAAGTATCTTTTGAGTTTGTGGCAATGAGCTTTAAGCATATTGATTGAATTTGGCAATGCTGTTTTCGCATGTTCATAAAGATTTTTTTTTTGTTTGGTATTTGTCTTTTGGTGTAATAGGGAGACTATGGGAGGGAAATCAACTCGGACTAAGTTGGAAGATGGAGATGGAGGCTTGTTCACCATTTTAACACTTCTAATCTTTGATTTATGAGCTTTGTTATTACTAACCATATGGTTGGTGAATTGATTAAGGATTTTAAATTGAAATCTGGTTGCAAATATAATTAGGCATATGAACTCTGGAGAGTATAGCATAGGATTATGTTCTAGAGGTTCAAAGAGCAGATTCGAAAGCCAAGGTATGCCCTCCAAATCAATATGTAGTTGACATTGTACAACTTTTTCCCTTGAATTGAATTAAGGGATTGCTGCCCTTTTTATTTGCTAGTGGACAAGATGGTTTGTCTATCTTCCACTTCACTTGAGAGTGAACGTTCGTGTGGTAAATATAATATTGCATATATTTGTCGTAATATTACACTTTAAGCATGCCTTATTTAAAGTCCTCTTTGAGCAAAAGTTGCAGTGGTAAGTTGATATAATTTTAAAAATTATCAGTTAGCATTTTATATCATCTTTCTTTGTTTTACCATTTTATTTTATTTTATTTTTAACTTCTAGTGCATGTTTTTTCCCTTGTGCAGATTGCTTTAGGAAATATTTTGGAGTTCCGAAAGAAAATTGGCAATTTCAATTCATTGGTGGTATCATATACTTTATATTGGTTTTTCTATGTTTCCACAGGTTGGCTTCTAACCTCTCTGCCTAGAGATTTTTTTTTTATTTTTTATTATTTTTGAGAAGTTATTTATAAATTTTAATGTTATGCTTGTAAAGTTGTTGTTATGCTCATCAAGTTTAGATAAGTTAGTTTAAGTTTTTTTTGTTATGAACTTGGTTATTTGTTTTGATGTTAAGGTCGTTTGTTTTGAAAAGTTCGTTTGTTTAGTTAAATCTATATGTATTGCAACTTTATTTTTGAGAAGTTACTTATAAATTTTAATATTATGCTTATAAAGTTGTGATTATTTTTTAATTGTGAATAGGATAACTTGGAGCAATGAGCTAAATAAATTCTAGGAGTATCAATTTCGTTGTTTAGTGTATATATTTTGGAGCAATGAGGGGTTACTTTTACTTTGCCTTTTGGACTAGTTCTTATGTGTGGAACTTTGGAGCAATGAGACGTTTCTCATTGTTCATTATCATTGTTTTTTCTTTGAATGAGATAGTTCATTATCATTGTTCTTACGTTCAGTTGATAGAGATTAAGTTTGTTTTTAAAAAAGTGTGTAATATGCTTTTGTTGAGTTAGGTTGAGAACCTATTAGGTAGTTGTTGATACGAGACCTGACTCGTATGGTGATACTTTGTTGTGGGAGTTCTATTGTGTTGAAGTCAAGTGGAGTAGATGAATATGTTATAGAAGTGTTATTCTTGTGTTAACAGGTGTATGAAATTTTTTGGTTAGCTCTACGTATGTCATTATGTTGTCAAAAATTTTGGAGCATTCAGTTAGTTTTAAGATAGATGATTTAGTAATGTCTCTAGAATAGGCTTAAAGATCTGGGGGAGTTACATTAATCTTATAAATTTATTTTGTTTTTGTTTTTTTATAGGTGAATGAAATGATGACACACCAACATATTTATGGAAGGATATATCCATCTCTATCTTTTCAACCACGTGTGTACACATTGTAATGTGTTTTGGAATTATGTATTGGTTTTTATTTTCATTTTGACTTTTGGAATATGGATTATACATGTATTTGTTAGAACATTTTGAGATTATGAACTTTTGGTACTATGTCTATTCTTGAAATTTATTTTGATGTAAGTGCACTTAAATACATTGCATGTTTATATAAATGAGTTTATTTTTACAATAACATTTGAAAATATTTGGTACTCATATAAAATGTTATATAAATTGTTACATATTACTCAAAAATGGTACAAATGTATGCGTGTATGTATAAATGCTATTAAAAGTTACCTACTACCCATAACATTGACTATCATGACGATGAGATAAAAAATTATTATGTTTTGTTACCTTTTTAATTGTTATAAAAAGATACGATTAAAGAGCAATCATAACATTTTTTGCTAGTGTTATGAAAATTTTTTATAACATTAAAAATGTGCAATAAAATTGTGATTTTTTTATAGCTTTTTCTATAACATTGAAAAAATGCTATAAAAAGTCAAAGACTTTCAATAACATTGGCTATAATAGCGTGTCTAAAAATGTTATGATATATTTTTTATAGCGTTTTTTTACAGCTATAGAAAACGCTATTAAAGGGCAAACATAGCGTTTTTTCTAACACTATGAAAAAATTTCATAACATTAAAATTACGTAATTGAAACGGAATTTTTATAGCCTTTTTTATAGCGTTGAAAAAACGCTATGAAAAGTTGAAGACTTTCAATAACATCGGCTACGACAGCGTTTCAAAAAACGCTATGGAAAGCCTACGATAGCGTTTTTTTAATGCTATCGTAAGTGATATTTGTTGTAGTGAACGGAGTTGAATTAATCACATGTTAATGTTAGAATAATGTCGCTAGGTAGATTAAACTGTTTAATACACTTAGACATTAGGTCTTATTATAATAGTTATAATAGGACTAGACTTAGATAAATGACTTAGCCGGATTTATCTAGGTCTAATCAAACCCTAAAATACTTGATAGGTTACTTTAGTGGGAGGAAAATTACAAAACTTAATTTAAATTGAGTTTTGCTCCTACGTCCCCGTGAAGTTCACGCCGTGAGATCCATGCTCGGCTTTGTGTCGTTTTAGCTCGGCCTCCCTTCAAAAAGTGTTTGCATGGATTAATACCAAGGTGAATGGGGAAAGTGACTATAGTAAGTGGGAGCGGGACACGTGTCAATGTATCCTTCGGTCTCCACCCCTAGGTCACAACGTGAGATTCCTATGATCTGCCTGCATGTTGTCTTGGCGCAACCATCCCTTTGGAGGACCTGATCATAGGATTCGGAACACCGTGAACTCCTGAATAGGATAGGATCGCTAAGGCTAATTACCAACAGTTGTCTTTCCTAACGATAGCCTGTTGGTTCGTGCCTCTGAGATTTGAAAGTGGGAGGGTTACACTTACGGGGAGGAGTTAATTGTTAACAAATCCTTGACCGAACAATGGTGGTCAATGTCTAATGGAATATGAGTTATTCTGGTATTAGAAATTGATTGAGAAGAGTCTCATTTTAGAGGAGGAACAACTGATCACCCTTCGGTGGCTGCTCTTCTAAACCTCTAAAGCATCGTTGCGAAACACAATCATAGTTTTATTAGGGTTCTTTGATTGCTTGTTTGCAAAATTGATTGGATGTATGCAATTGTTTGTATTGCTTGTGTGATGGGTTAAGGCAAATATAACTAATACGGTCAATTGTTTGTTTTTTCAGCAAAGTCTTCCTCTATTATCTCCTTGCTTAAAAATGAACAACTAACGGGCGAGAATTTTCCACAATGGAAATCGAATCTAAATACCATACTCGTGGTAGAGGATCTTAGGTTCGTCTTAAGAGAGGAATGTCCTCCCGTTCCCCCTCGTACTGTCGCTCAGGCAATAAAGGATGCCCACGAACGCTGGACAAAGGCCAATGAAAAGGTCAAAGTCTATATACTGGTCAGCTTGTCTGAAGTTTTGGCCAAGCGTTACGAAAACGTGGAAACTGCAAGGGAGATTATGAATTCCCTGCAGGAGATGTTTGGAATCTCGTCCTATCAGCTCCACCACGATGCCTTGAAGAACGTCTTCAATGCCAGGATGCAAGAGGGTCAGTCTGTTTGGGAACATGTCCTGGACATGATTAACCAGTTCAATATTGTTGAGGCAAATGGCGGGGTAGTCTGCGAGCGTAGTTAGGTTGCGTTCATCCTTCACTCGCTTCCTGCAAGCTATATGTAGTTTAGGACGAACGCGAGCATGAACAAAATTTAGTTCAACCTGACTACCCTCCTCTCGGAGTTACAGATTTATGAGAGGCCAATGTGGTAAAAGGAGAGGCCAATGTGGCCCATTCCAAAAAGAAGTTCCTGAAGGGTTCATCCTCAAGGACTAAATCTGTACCTCAGGCTTCTTCATCGAAGCAAATTCAAAAGAGGAAGGGAGACAAGGGGAAGGCTCCTGCGCAAGCTGTGCAAGGTAAGGGCAAGGCCAAGGTCGTGGCCGACAAAGGCAGATGCTTCCACTGTAATGAAGATGGTCATTGGAAGCGCAACTGTCCCCGTTACCTCGCTGAGAAGAAGAGAGAAAAAGAAGGTAAATTCGATTTACTTGTATAAGAGACTTGTCTCGTCGAACATGATGAGTTTGCCTGGATATTGGATTCGGGAGCCACTAATCATGTTTGCTCTTCTTTTCAGGAAAATGATTTCCAGCAGTTGGCTGATGGTGAAATGACTCTCAAGATTGGAACAGGAGAGGTCGTTTCAGCTCGTGCAGTGGGAGCTGCAAAATTATTTTTTAGAAATAAGTATTTAATTTTAGAGGACTTGTATTTGGTTCCTAGAATTAAAAGGAATCTTATTTCTGTTTCTGCTTTACTTGAACAAGGTTATACTATTTCATTCTTGCTTAATGAAGCTTTAATTTCTCGGAATGGAATTTATATTTGTTCAGCTAAGCGTGGAAATAATTTATTTGTGTGAAGACCTACCGACGCTAAGGCTATTTTAAGTCATGAAATGTTTAAAACGGCCGAAACACAAAACAAAAGGCAAAAGATTTCTCCTCTAAGTAACAATTCGTATCTTTGGCACCTTCGTCTCGGTCATATTAACATCGATCGGATCGATCGTTTGGTCAAAAATGGACTTCTAACTAATTTAGAAGATACATCCTTACCACCATGTGAATCGTGTCTCGAGGGAAAATGACCAAGAGGCCTTTTACAGGAAAAGGTTATAGGGTCAAAGAACCACTTGAACTGATACATTCAGATCTTAATGGTCCAATAAATGTAAAGGCTCGAGGTGGTTTTGAATATTTCATCTCTTTCATAGATGATTATTCTCGATACGGTTACTTATACCTGATGGGCCATAAGTCTGAGGCTCTTGAAAAGTTCAAAGAGTTTAAGGTTGAGGTAGAAAACCTGTTAGGTAAAACAATTAAAATACTTTGATCAGATCGAGGTGGAGAGTATTTGGATCAAAGATTCCAGGACTATATGATAGAACATGGAATCCAATCCCAACTCTCAGCACCTGGTACACCTCAGCAGAATGGTGTATCAGAAAGGAGAAATAGAACCTTGTTAGACATGGTTTGATCAATGATGAGCTATGCTCAATTGCCTAGCTTGTTTTGGGGGTATGCAGTAGACAATGCGGTACATATTCTTAACAGCGTTCCCTCAAAAAGTGTTTTTGAAACTCCTTTTGAGTTATGGAGGTGGCGTAAACCTAGTTTGCGTTACTTCCGTATCTGGGGTTGTCCTGCACATGTGTTAGTGAATAATCCTAAGAAATTGGAACCACGTACGAGAATATGCCAATTTGTTGGATACCCGAAAGAAACGAGTGGTGGTCTTTTCTACGACCCTCAAGATAATAAAGTTTTTGCATCGACGAATGCAACTTTCTTGGAGGAAGACCACATTCGAGATCATAAACCACGAAGTAAATTAGTATTAGGAGAAGCTACAGAAGGATCAACAAAGGTTGTTGATGAACCTGGTCCTTCAACAAGAGTTGTTGGAGAATCCAGTTCTTCTCGTCAATCTAATCATCCTCACGTAGTGGGAGAACTTCGACGTAGAGGGAGGGTTGTAATACAACCTAACCGCTACTTGGGTTTAACGGAAACACAAGTAGTCATACCTGATGACGGCGTAGAAGATCCATTGTCTTATCGTCAGGCAATGAATGATGTAGATAAGGACGAGTGGGCCAAAGCCATGGACCTTGAAATGGAGTCTATGTACTTCAATCAAGTTTGGGAACTTGTAGATCCACCTGAAGGGGTCAAACCCATTGGGTATAAACGGATCTATAAGAGGAAAAGAGATGTTGCTGGGAAAGTACAGACTTTCAAAGCAAGACTTGTAGCAAAGGGTTCTACCCAACGAGAAGGGGTGGACTATGAAGAAACCTTTTCTCCAGTTGCTATGCTTAAGTCCATAAGAATTCTCTTATCCATTGCCACATTTTATGACTATGAAATATGGCAAATGGATGTCAAGACAACTTTTTTGAATGGCAATCTTGACAAGAGTATTTTTATGTCTTAGCCCGAAGGGTTCATAACCCAAGGTCAGGAGCAAAAGGTTTGTAAGCTGAATCGATCCATTTATGGGTTGAAACAGGCCTCCCAATCTTGGAACATTAGATTTGATACTGCGATCAAATCTTTTGGCTTTGACCAGAATGTTGATGAGCCTTGTGTATACAAGAAGATCAACAAAAATAAAGTAGCTTTCCTTGTACTTTATGTTGACGACATCCTACTCATTGGGAATGATGTAGTGTATCTGTCTGACGTAAAAGAATGGCTAGCAGCTCAATTCCAAATGAAAGATTTGGGTGAGGCTCAGTATGTTCTTGGCATCCAGATTATTAGGGATAGAAAGAACAAAACGCTAGCTCTGTCTCAAGCAACGTATATCGACAAGATGTTGGTCCGATATTTGTTGTAGAACTCCAAGAAGGGCTTGTTGCCTTTCAGGCATGGAATTCACCTGTCTAAGGAACAATCTCCTAAGACACCTCAAGAGGTTGAGGATATGAGACGGATTCCCTACGCCTCTGCAGGGGGTAGCTTAATGTATGTCATGCTCTGCACGAGGCCTGACATCTGTTATGTTGTAGGGATTGTCAGCAGATATCAGTCAAATCTAGGGTTAGACCACTGGACCGCCGTTAAAGGAATCCTCAAAGTATCTTAAGAGAACGAGGGACTACATGCTGGTGTTTGGGGCTAAAGAGTTAGTTCTCACTGGATACACCGACTCTGACTTTCAGTCTGACAAGGATTCTAGGAAATCCACGTCAGGGTCAGTTTTCACCCTTAACGGGGGAGCTGTAGTTTGAAGAAGTATAAAACAAGGATGCATAGCAGACTCCATGATGGAGGCTGAGTATGTAGTTGCTTGTGAAACAGCGAAGGAAGCTGTTTGGCTAAGGAAGTTCTTGACAAATTTGGAAGTTGTTCCAAATATGAACTTGCCCATTACGTTATACTGTGACAACAGTGGGGCTGTAGCCAATTCAAAGGAACCTCGCAACCACAAACGAGGTACACACATAGAGAGGAAGTATCATCTGATTCGAGAGATTGTGTAAAGAGGAGATGTGGTCATGACCAAGATCGCTTCGGAACACAACATTGCTGATCCGTTTACGAAGGCCCTCTCGGCTAAAGTGTTCGAGGGTCATCTAGAAAGTCTAGGTCTACGAGACATGTATATAGCGTAATCTAGAGCAAGTGGGAGATGTGTAATGGGTGTAAGGATGCCCTAGTTTATTGTATTTTGTATATTTACTTTTCATGTAATGTACAACATACATGTACCATTTCCAGCTTTGGATTATATTGTATATACTTTCCCTTAACTTGAGTTTTAGTTTAAGTGGGAGTTTGTTGGGTTTTATGCCCTAAAACTCGTAGATAGTAAATGTACATTCCACCGAACATTAATAAACGTGATGTATTATTCAATGTTTGTATCATATCTTGTCTTATCAACCCTAAATCCAATAAACTAAACATCCAAGGCTAATAGAATGAGGCTTGAACTAGTATGTAGGGACATACGGGGATCAATGTTCAAGTTTTAGCCTAAAGGGTCTGCAGTATAGGGATGAGGCTGGATACCTTATCTTGGTGACACTATGGATACGACTCGCTTTGTATATTGATACAAACGTAATGATCCAACGTGTTCATGTAGTTGACATGCGAGTGGGGGTATCCTGTGCAATGAGTTGTCACAAAGACCGGACCGCGAAATAGTTAACCACTAACTGTAACACTGTTAGTTAGCTCGGTTTCTATTTCACTAGGATGACCTAGGCAACTTGGCCTTAATTCTGAGTGGATTATGGACTCCTGTCCATGAGGCATTGTCCTTTGATTTGTACGGGTGAGAGTGGCCCATTCGTCGACTCAATAAGCCTACCATTTTGGGGACAAAACCAAGTGGGGAGCAGGGAACATAGTCTTACAAGATGGAATTCACTCATTCTCGACTTTAGGGTAAGTAGAGGTGTCTTCCTTTAAGTGGTGTCTCCGGGTCTTGAACAATGGGCCCTACCCTCTTTATGGCACGAGAGGGACTTCTGTTTGTTGGTTGGACCTCAAACAGGCTGTTCATTAGAGGAGCACTGGTACTTAAGGACAAAGAGGTAGCCCAGGGGTAAAACGGTAATTTGACCTAGCTGGGGTACGAACACACGTGAAGGGCTAACTTGCTGTTGACGGTCGATATCCGTGGACACAGAAATATATCTGCAGTGAGAAGAGTGCAGTCGTGGCTCTTTAGTGGAGTGAACCACGGTTAACGAATATTGATTAACATGGTTAATGAGTTTAGCCAATTAATCTCATATCGTTGGAGCTTCTGATCTGTAGGTCCATTAGGTCTCACCGGTAGCTCATTTAGGGCGTTGAGAAAAATCTCTAAGGGGAGTTGCATGTTCGAAAGTGTTCGAATATTAAGTTTAAAGAATATGAATTGGATTCATATTAAAACTATAGGTTATGATTAATGTCCATTGGATGCACATTAATACTATAGTTTAGATGAGAGGTTTATAATTAAATATATGATATTTAATTGTATTATTAATTAATTAGTGAATTAATTAATTTTGTGTTTTAATTTAATTTAATTAAATTTTTTATTTAATTAAGTTATATTAAAACTTCGAGTTATGTGGAATATGCACATAAAAGTGTTTTTTGTAGTAGTAATTAAATTAAATGTTGATTTAATTTTAATTATCTATTATTAATTAACTGATCAGTTGAGAAACCGATCAGTCAATCACTTCCCTAACCCTACACGCGTGAACAAGAGTTTTTTAAGGGAGTGGGACGGTTTCGTTAGTGTGGATTTTATCTTTTTCCCGTAATTGGTTTGTAGAGTTCCAAGAATCACTCTCCTCTCTAACTCACGCAATTCCTCTCTCTGGAGTTCTCTGAGTTTCCAAGAATACACAGAGGGCAAGTATTCTCCTTATCATCTTAGAGTTTTTGATTGGTTCCCACAAACCTCTCAACCTAAAATCTTAGGAGAATACCGGTGATACTACGTGGTGGTGTTCGTGAGCGATTTGCAGCATCAAAAGGAAAAGTTCTTGCTGCTGGAATTTTCGGATTCGACGAGGATTTGTTGGCGAAACAATCGAGAACGACTTCTATAGTGAATATTCTTGATCCCGGATCAATAGGGTCCATTATAGATTAGATCTAGTGTATTTAGAGATCTTTAAAGCATGTTTTATATAGTTTTACAACATGATTTATATGTGTTTTTCTTGCTGTAAAAGCCTTTGCGAATTGTATCAGTATTTTGATCTTGAGAAAACACAGTATGGTTAATGATCGTTTCCGCTGCATTGGGGCTTTAATCCCTACACCCACGACCTTTGCTGCAACCCTTCGAGGAGCATTGGTCATGGATAAAAATCAGTCGAAGAAGGCGCAACCCCGCTGGGAGGTCAATTCGACTTCCGGGGTTAAGTGAAAACCCCCTTCAGGCCAAGCGAGGCCACCACAGAAGGCTCCCCACCAACAACCTCAGAAGCAGGCTCTGGCCATTCCCCGTGGCAATGTGTGCAACAAGCAACACGCGGGTCAATGTGAATCAGGAGAAAGGGTTTGTTTCAGATGTGGCCAAGAAGGACACTATGCTCGGTGTGTAGGGATTAAGACCCTTACGTAGCGGAAACAATCAGAGGACCAATCTCAAATTAAACATCGAATGGAATACCGATACGACGAAAATAAAATCACAGCGAGATAAATCATATAAAACTTACTGTATTTAGGTTAAAACATGCTGAAATTGATTTAAAATAAACTAGATCTAATCTAGATTTGACCCTAGTGATCAAAGGAACAAGATAAACTTACTATCGTTCGAAGTCTTGACCGATTCCACCAAATCCTAGCCTTTCGATATGAAATTACAGCAGCCCCAACTTCTCTTCTTTTCTGAAAAACTTCCAAGGACACTACCATGAAAGAGCCAACGGTATTCTCTGATGGCTTGTGTGAGATTAGCTTGTGGGGGCAAAATCTTTCTCTGGGGAAAATTTTTGGATTCTGTAAAACTCAGAATGCTAGAGAGAACGAGAGAGAGGGCGTGAGACTCTGAGAGAGCGAGAGATCGTATCAAAACGTGAAGCTCCTCAACTATCTCCTATTCTCTCTCCTTTAGACGTGTGCTACACCGTTAGTGGGGAAAACACGTATTATCAGTTATTTTAACTGATAATATTAGTTATTAATAAATAAATTATTAATAATGATTTTATTTACTAATTAAATTAACATTTAATTTAATCATGTTATAAATATTCCCACATAACCTTATTTTAAAATAATTCAATTAAATCTAATTTAATTAAATTAAATTAAAAAACAAATAATTAATTAATTTTCAAACTAATTAATTATTAAATTGAATATCACATATTCAATTACTTTTCTCTCGTTTAAACCATAGTTTTAATGTACATCTAATGCGCATTAGATTTTAACCTATAGTTTAATATGAATCCAATTCATATTCTAATTTAGTATTCGAACCTTTTCGAATATTCAATTACCCCTTAGAGAATTTACCTCAACTCCTTATACGAGCTACCAATGAGACCAAATTGACCTACAGATCAGAAGCTTCAACGATATGAGATTAATTGGCTAAACTCATTAACCAAGTTAATCAATATTCGTTAATTGTGGTTCACTCCATTATAGAACCACAACTACACTATTCTCACTGCAGATATATTTCTGTGTCCCCGAATATTGACCAATAACAGCAAGTCAGTCCTTCACGTGTGTTCGTAACCCCAACTAAGTCAAATTACCGTTTTACCCCTCTACATCCTTAAGTCCCAGTGCTCCTCTAATGAACAACCTGTTTAAGGTCCAACCAACAAACAGAAGTCCCTCTCGTGCCATAGAGAGGGTAGGGCCCATTGTTCAAGACCCGGAGACACCACTTAAGGGAACACACATCTACTTACCCTAAAGTCGGGAATGAGTGAATTCCTTCTTGTGTGATTATGTTCCCAGCACTTCACTCGATCTTGTCCCTAAAATGGTAGGCTTCTTGAGTCGGCGTGCAGGCCAATCTCACCCATAGAAATCAAAGGACAATCCCTCGTGAACAAGAGTCCATAATCCACTCAGGATTGAGACTAAGTTGCCTGGGTCATCCTAGTGAAATATAAACCTAACTAATCAACGGTGTAACAACTAGTGGTTAACTATTTCGCAGTCCGGTCTTATGCAAACTCATTGCACAGGATACCCCCACTCGCATGTCCCCTACACGAACGCGTTGGATCATTGTGTTTGTATCATAATACAAAGTAGGTCGTATCCATAGTGTCACCATGATAAGGTACCCAGCCTTATCCCTATACTATAGACCCTTTAGGCTGTAACTTGAACAGCGATCCCCGTATGTCCCCACATACTAGTTCAAGTCTCATACTAACAGCCTAGGATGTCCAGTTTATTGGATTGGGGTTATTTAGGCAAGATATACGAAATACAAACAATAATAAATGGATAATACAAGAAATATCAATTTATTTATGTTTGGTCAAATGTTTACATTTACTATCCACGAGTTTTAGGGCATAAAACCCAACATGGTGGTCTCCCACCAGAGATGAGACCCAGGCAGGAAGACCAGCCTTGAAGGCCACCCAGGCTCCTTGTCAAGGCAGTAAGCAGAAGGCACACCTTTTCGCCCTTAAGGAGGAGATTACAGAGGATGATGTTGTGGTGACAAGTATGTTTCCTATAGCTAAGTATTTATGTGGTTCCTGTTTTCCCTCTCTTAATTGTGGCATGTTGATTCAATAACTATTCTTGTTTTGAAAGTCCTTGCTTTTGTCTCATCGGCTTTTGTCTCATCGAGTCACTCTTCATCTCATCGACATTTGTCGATCAAGCCGATTTGGAGTTAGAGTCGCTAGGGTTTGTTCTGTCAGTGTCCACCCCTTCTGGATCCGTAATGCTTGCTCAACAAGTGGTGAAGTTGGGTGAAGTTTCAATCGCGAGCCAGACTCTCAGGGCTAGATTGATCAAACTAGATATGCACGATTTTGACATAATTCTGGGTATGGATTGGTTGGCCGGCAATGGAGCTACCATCGATTGTACCAAGAAAGAAGTACGTCTCAAGCTGCCCTCAGGGCAAGAGTTTAGATTCAAAGGCTCAAAGAGTGGGAGTCCAAGTAATCTCGACGTTGAAAGCTAGGCACCTGGTGCAACATGGTGCTTGGGCTTATTTAGCAATCATGGTAGATACTAGCAAGGAATCTCCTAAGTTGGACTCGGTACCCATAGTAAGGGATTATGTAGACGTTTTCCCAGAGGACCTCTCAAGTTTACCTCCAGCAAGGAAAATAGATTTTTGCATTGATTTGCTACTCGGGACAACCCCCCAGTCCAAGGCTCCCTAGCGAATGGCTCCAGCCGAGTTCAAGGAGCTCAAGGTGCAATTGGAGGAACTGCTCGAGAAAGGATTCATTCGGCCCAACGTTTCTCCTTGGGGTGCACCACTTCTGTTCGTTAAGAAGAAGGATGAGTCGATGAGGCTCTACATCGATTATCAGGAGTTGAACAAGGTAACTATGAAGAACAGTATCCCCTCCCTCGCATGGACGACATTTTCGATCAGCTTCAAGGAGCCAGAGTTTTCTCGAAGATCGTCCTACGATCTGACCGACCTGAACCTATTTGAACCAGCCTCGAAAACCACGAATGGAGCTAAAATCCGGTTGAACCGGAACAAATAGGTCCTAGTCAACCAAACCACAAATTAGGGTTTATGCATGCAATTCAAAACCCTAATCCAACCGCTTCACGTGACAGCGTCGAGACGTTGGAAGTAGCGTCTCGACGCTACGAAGAACAGTACCCCCTCCCTCGCATTAACGACCTTTTCGATCAACTTCAAGGAGCCAGAGTTTTCTCGAAGATCGTCCTGCGATCTGACCGCCTGAACCGACCTGAACCTCTTTGAACCAGCCTAAAAAACCACGAACCGAGCTAAAATCTGGTTGAACCGGACCGAATAGGTCCTAGTCAACCGAACCGTAAATTAGGGTTTATGCATGCAATTCAAAACCCTAATCCAACTGCTTCACGTGACGGCGTCGAGACGTTGGAAGCAGCATCTCGACGCTACGAATTTTTTGTATCGCCTGGAATCGCGACAGCGTCTCGATGCTATTGCGTCTGGAGAAATTTCTGGGCACGACCCACGATTATTCTTCATGATTTTAGCCTTGAATTCATCTGTGATTTCAATGATCGACATCCCTATGCTAGACCCGGACTTACAGACTCTGAATTTGCAATTTATGCCCAAAACACAGGGCCCTTACATGAATAATTCACATAAAAGAACAAAATCTTTGGCCAAATAAACCTAAACAGTTCAACGCAATCCCAACATTCATGTTGCATTCAATCCCACCTATTAGAGCCAATCACAAATTTTAATCTCGATTAAAAGGGACAACGAGACTCTGATACTAATTGTAGGAATTAAATCCCTAGCGCAGCGAAAGATTTATCAGAGGACCTATGACTGTGTTTTAATCTATATTAAAATACCGATACAATGGGAAAAGCTTACAATAATTATCATGCATAATCTACTGTAAATATATCTAAAGCTTGCTGGAATCTACTTAATTAAAGTCTATTTAATTCATGTAAGTTTAGAAAAAAAGGTTTTCACCAACATACCGTCGTTGGCGACTTGACTGTTACACCTAAACTCTTGATCCTTCTCTTAGATGAAAAACGCAGCAACTAAGCATGATCTTTCGCTGGAAATTAAGTATTGCGAACACCACCATTATGGCTACATCGGTATGACTCTGACACTTTTAGAGGCAAGAGACTGGTGGAAGCCTTCAGGGGAATTCTCTGAGAATAGAAGAATGAATGGATGCCTTTCACCCTACCCCGGGGTCCTATTTATAGGAAAAGGTCATGTGAATAAGATCTAATCAAATCTATTATCTTATTAATATCTAAATTTTAATAAATAAATAATTAATTACCCAATTAAATATCATATATTTAATTTTAAGGATTTTATCAAATTATTAGTTATTAATACAAATTCGATTCATATTAATTATTTGAACTCTTTCAATTATTTTCTCTCAAAAAATTAATTTTGAAATTAATTCAAAATTATATTATAAAGTTTCATAAACATACATTATATGATTCCCCTAAATAAATTGAACACTTTCAATTTACAATTAATACTTAATTGCCTCAAGTCTCTTTACGAGCTACCAGTGGGACCTAGTGGACCTGCATATCAGAAGCTCCAACGATATAAGATTAATTGGCTAAACTCATTAACCAATTAATAAATTTTCGTTAACTGTGGGTTCACTCCACTAAAGACCCACAGTTTCACTCTTCTCACTGTCTGTGTCCATGGATATAGACCAATAACAACAAGTTAGTCCTTCACGAGTGTTCGTAACTTCAGTTGGGTCAAATTACCATTTTACCCCTAAGTTACCTCTACCTCTTTAAGTACTAGTGCTCCTCTAGTGAACAACATGTTTGTGGTCCAACCACCAAACAGAAACCCCTCTCGGGCCAGTGAGAGGGTAAGGCCCTTTATTCAAGACCCAGAGACACCACTTAAGGGAACACTCATCTACTTCCTCAAAGTCGGGAAGGAGTGAATTCCATCTTGAACCCTATACTATAGACCTTTTAGGTTGTTACTTGAACAACGATCCCCATATGTCCCCACATACCAGTTCAAGTTATATACAAACAACCTTGGATCTTAGTTTATTGGATTTGGGTCATATTGTGTAATACTTAACAATAACACTTTATTGTAGAAACTCAATAACACTTTATTCACTCTAGTTTAGTGGGATGTACAATAATCTATACAGCAGTGGGTGTATAAATACATGTATAAAATATATACAATGTACAAATACAATAAACTAGGGCACCACTATACCCATTACATAATGGTATCACTATACCCATTACATTTCTCCCACTTGACCTAGATTACATCTTTGTACATAACTCGTAGACCTATTCCTTCTAGATGACCCTCATACACTTTAGCCAAGAGAGCCTTCGTGAATGAATCAACAATATTCTATTCAATTCAAATTGTCTGCTTGTCTTGGGCTGCAAGGTTCTTTTGAATTTGTCGCAGCAACACTATTATCACAATAAAGTGTGATGAGCAAGTTCACATTTGGAACACATTCCAAATTAGTCAAGAACTTCCTAAGCCATACAGTCTCTATTGCTGCTTCTCAAGCAGCTACATTTTCGGCCTTTATGGTCGAGGCTGCAACTATGCCTAGCTCCTCTATTAAGAGTGAACATAAATACTGATGTAGACTTCCTCAAATCCTTATCATTCTAAAAGTCTATGTGAGTGTATCCTGTAAGGATCAAATCCTTAGCATCATACACGAGCATATTTGTGTTTGCCTTTTATTCACCCTTCAACATTCCACTCTCTCTGTTTTTTGTTATTTTTTCTCTATTCCTTTATTTTATCTTCCTTCCTTCCCTACTTCTCTTTTGCCTTCCATCATTCCATGTGCATACCCAAATAACCCCATCATTTTCTTCCTCTAATTTCAAATTAAACCCATCCAATTTCCGAACTACCTTATTTTTGTTTCAACCAACCTTATTATTGACAGTGCAATCAAACCAAACCCTTCACCCACATGTCACTTCCCATACACAACACATGTGTCTTGCCCTCACCCACCTAATTCTTGAATTTCAGCTCTTTTTTTTTTTTTTTTTTTTTTAATTCTTCACTACATCCATTGAAACCCTTTGTTTTCTATCCCTTTATATAAACCCCACTGTTGATGGAGAAATTTTGACCAGTCACGAATTGCCACGTTGTTACATAAAATTAATGATGAAATTAAAAATTAATTAAATTTGGGACCAATTATAAATTGACATGTGTCCCAAATTTAATTTGAAAACAAGGTTGGCCAATTATAAATTTATAGAGTCAAATTTCTATTTGATCAATTAATTAAAATCAAATTATTTAATTTGACCAATTAATTAAAATAATAATTATTTGGATCAAATTTGGGTCTTTTAAATGTTTGGGTCATATGGTTTTTGGGTCAAATATGAACCAAACCAAGACTAAATGGTTAAGCCCAAGACTAATAAAGCCCAAGCCCAAGTTGTTAGGCCCAAAAGTCTACAGGGCCCATCCAACGAGAACTCTATAAATAGAGGAGTTCTCCATCATTTCAAGGGTTCAGAATTTTGGAGCTCTCAACTATACTTAGAGAATTCAGAGAAATTCCCCCAAAACAGAAAACTGAAGACTCTCTGAAATCTATAAATTTCCAAGTACTGAACACTTCTTGAAGACTGAAGACTCATTCAGAAGACTTCAAGTTCCAAGAATCCATTGAAGTTTCAGACTCGAGATCAAGCGTTCCAGCCCTCGAGTGAAACACATTCACACACAAGAGAGAGAATCAGAGGATTATGTACTAGAGATTGAATACTCACACGCATACAACATTAATACAACTCAAAGTTTATTCCACGTGTCTCATTCATTTGAATTTACGTGTGAACACCTACATCACACCATTCTTGTGTTTTCATTCTAAAGTAAGGTTATAGTCTGCCAGCAACGAGAAAAGGGCTTGGGTATAAGTCGCCAGAGCTGGTTCACATAACAAGAAGAGGGAAGGCGAAAGTGGTAGACACAAATCATATAACAGTAGAGGAGGTTGATGATTCAAAAGAAAAGGAGAGTGTCGACCAACGAACTTCTGTTTTTAGGCGCATTAGGCCACTGGTTGCTCGTGCATTAGTCTTTCAGAGATTAAGTGTCAATGAAATGGAAGAAGAAAGCACACAACCTACTAATAACTCCATTCGACCTTTAGTTTTTTGAAGGTTAAGTATGCCAATTGGGGAATAAGAGAGTACATTTTCAACTCCAAATGTCACTCGACCTTCAGCGTTTAAAAGGTTAAATATGCCCATTGGGAAAGAAGAGAGTACATTTTCAACTTCGGATGTGACTTGACAATCAGTTTTTCAGAGGTTAAGTGTTACCACGGGAAGAGACAAAAAAGAACAGTCTGCTTCATCGATATCTCACCGACTTCAATATGAAGATGCGATGAAAAATGAAAAGATCACGAAGGCTGATGGAGAAATTCGTAGTGCAGTTCCTTCACGAATGAAAAGAAAAACCTTTGTTACTGTCAATACGGATGGTTCCTTGAAGGTAAAGTGACGTGATGTTGTCATCACCAATCCTTCGGAAGAAGATAGTGATCATGAAGAAGAACAAACCTCTTGTCTTCATATTACTGTTGAAGAGGAAACAGAGGTCGAAATGTCTGAAGTAGATGAGGACGAAGCACCTTTATTACTTGAAGACAACAGCGAATCCACAGTGGATGAGCTTAAAGAGGTAAACCTGGGTACACCAGAAGAGTCGCGCTCAAATTTTATTAGCGCATCACTTACTCGCGAAGAAGAGGGTGAATATATGAGTTTACTTGCTTCGTATAAAGACATCTTCGCCTGGTCATATAAAGAGATGCCACTTGATCCGAAAGTAGCTGTCCATCATCTCGCAATTAAAGAAGGGTATCGGCCAGTCAAGCAGGCTCAACGACACTTTCGCCCGGAACTTATCCCTCAAATCGAAATAGAGGTCAATAAGTTGATAGAACCAGGATTCATCCGTGAGGTAAAATATCCTATGTGGATAGCCAACATTGTTCCTGTTAGAAAGAATAATGGATAACTTCGTGTTTGCGTTGACTTTCACGATTTGAATAATGCATGTCCCAAAGACGATTTTCCACTGCCAATCACGGAAATCATGGTGGATGCCACCATAGGGCATGAAGCTTTGTCTTTTATGGATGGATCATCGGGTTATAACTGAAGGGAATAAAAGTCCCCACGCAGTGGAAGCGCATCGATTAGACCTTACGCCGTATATTAATTAACATTAAAATACCATTACGAAAACTCAAACTAACTTTAAACACACTTTAAAGCTGCTGGAAAAATTGGTTTAAACATGCTAAAAATAAATCTAAATTTATTTTCATGCTTTTCTAAAGAAAGAAAGAAGAACCGTTACAAACCTTCGTTGTAGACTTAACCGTTCTTCGCCAACGACGCTCCACGAACGAAAACGTAGCAGCCGCCTTTGATTTTCTTTGCTGGAAATTCCTTCTTTGAATGACACAATCACCACAAAGGTTACACCAGTATGTCTCTAAGTCTAGGAGGCAAAAGACTTGTGGGAGTCTTTCTCTAAGAGGGAGGCTAGAGAGAATTCTAGGTCTTGTCTTGAGAGTCTAAGAGCAAGAGCAAGAATGTCAAGTGTCATGACCAATTAGGTCTAGTGTTCTATTTATAGAAGAGAGGTTATGAATAAAAGATTCAATTAAATCAATCTTTTCCAAAATTGATTCAATCTTATTCCTTAATTAATCAATCATGATCAATCAATTCCATAATTGATTAATCTTTTCCACAAATGACTAATTACTTCCATAAGTGATTAGATCATTTCCATAAATGATTAATCACTTCCTTAAGTGATTAATTATTTCCATAATTGATTAATTCCCGGTTAATGAATTCTCTAATTAATTAACCACCAATTAATTATCACATATTTAATTCCCGACCTAGAATTAATTAATTTGCCCAAACTCATTTTAGGCCTTAAATTAATTAATTCATTATTTGAACTCTTTCAAACTTCCATAAATTTATATTTGAACTTTAACCTGTTTGTGGTCCAACCATCAAACAGAAAACCCTCTCGTGCCATTGAGAGGGTAGGGTCTTTTGTTCAAGACTCGGAGTAACCACTTAAGGGAACACTCATCTGCTTCCCTAAAGTCGGGAAGGAGTGAATTCCATCTTGTACGATTATGTTCCCAGCTCCCCATTCGGTCTTGTCCCCAAAGTGGTAGGCTTATTGAGTCGGCGTATTGGCCACTCCCACCCATACAAATCAAAGGACAATCTCTCATGAGCAGGAGTCCATAATCAACTCAGGATTAAGACTAAGTTGTCTAGGTCGTCCTAGTGAAATAGAAAACCAACTAGTTAACGGTGTTATAACCAGTGGTTACTATTTCGCGGTCCGATCTTATGCAAACTCATTGCATAGGATACCCCCACTCGCATGTCTCCTACACGAGCGCGTTGGATCGCAGCGTTTGTATCAAATACAAAGTGGGCCGTATCCATAGTGTCACCAGGATAAGGCACCCAGTCTTATCCCTATACTATAGACCCTTTAGGCTGTTTCTCGAACAATGATCCCATATGTCGCTACATATAGTTCAAGACTCATATTACAACCTTGGATGTCTAGTTTATTGGATTAAGGTTATTATTAGGCAAAGAAAAATATAAAATAACTAATAACAATTAATGGAAAAATATATCAATATTATTTCATTAATATCCGGTCAACGGTTACATTCACTATCTACGAGTTTTAGGGCAAAAAACCCAACAATAACCAGATTCGAATGGCTCTTGCAGATGAAGAAATGACAGCCTTTCGAACTCCAAAAGGGCTATATTGTTATAAAGTGATGCCCTTTGGATTAAAGAATGCTGGTGCTACTTATCAACGTGCTATGCAAAGGACTTTCGATGATATGCTGCATAAACATGTTGATGTTATGTTGATGACCTTGTTGTTAAGTCAAAGAGACGACAAGATCACTTGAAGGATCTAAAAGTGGTCTTTGATCATTTGAGAAAGTATCAATTGAGGATGAACCCTCTCAAATGTGCATTCGGTGTTACTTCGGGAAAATTCTTTGGGTTCGTTGTTAGACATCGAGGAATCAAAATAGACCAGTCAAAGATTGACGCCATTCAGAAGATGTCAAGGCCTAAAAACTTACATGAGTTAAGAAGCCTACAAGGTCGTTTGGCCTACATTCAGAGATTCATTTCTAACTTAGCCGGTCGAAGCCAACCTTTTCAAAGGCTAATGAGGAAAGGAGAAAAATTCGAGTGGGATGAAGCATGTCAAAACGCCTTCGAAAGCATTAAGAAATATTTGCTTAACCCTCCTGTCTTTGGAGCCCCCATGGCTGGAAAGCCATTGATTCTATTCATCGCTGCTCAAGAAAGATCACTAGGAGCGTTATTGGCACAAGAATGTAAGAAGGGAAAGGAACGAGCCCTTTATTACTTAAGCAGGACTCTAAATGGAGTTGAGATAAATTACTCACCCATTGAGAAAATGTGCCTTGCTCTTTTCTTTGCTATTGACAAGTAAAGACATTACATGCAAGCTTTCACAGTGCACCTGGTCGCGAAAGCTGATCTTATCAAATACGTTCTATCGAGGCCAATTATTTCTGGACGCCTAGCTAAGTAGGCCATCTTACTTCAGCAATATGACATCGTGTATGTACCTCAAAAGGCGGTCAAGGGGCAGACATTAGCCGACTTCTTGGCAAATCATCCAATCCCGTCAGATTGGAAGTTATGTGAAGACCTACCTGATGAAGAGGTCTTCTATGTTGAAATCACCGAACCTTGGACCATGTACTTTGATGGTGCAGCACCAAGAAATGGAGCAGGGGCAAGAATCGTCTTTATTTCGCCTGGGAAACACATGCTCCCCTATAGCTTCATGCTTGGTGAATTATGTTCAAACAATGTTGCTGAATATCAAACGTTGATAATTGGCCTACAAATGGCCTTGGGAATTGGCATAACATATATAGAGGTCTATGGTGATTCAAAGTTGGTCGTTAGTCAACTCTTACTCCAGTATGAAGTGAAACATAAAGACTTAAAGCCTTATTTCATCTATGCAAGGCAACTGCTAGAAAGGTATGACTGAATAGTACTGGAGCATGTTCCGAGATTAGAAAATAAAAAGGCAGATGCTCTAGCAAATTTAGCGACTGCTCTAACAATCCCAGAGGATATGTCAATGAACATCTCACTATGTCAGAACTGGATTGTGCCGTTAATAGAAGATGAAGGTCAAGAGGCAAATATGATCTCTGTTTATGCAATTGAGGAAGAGGACTGGTGACAACCTATTATAGATTATCTTCAACATGGAAGACTTCCCATAGATCCCAGGCGTAGGGCCGATATACGAAGAAGAGGCGCCCGATTATCTACTATAAGGAGACCCTTTATCGTCGTTCTTATAAGGGACTCTTCCTTCGATGCCTTGAAAAGGAAGAAGCAACGAAGGCATTAGAAGAGGCACATCCAGGTGTTTGTGGCGCCCACCAATCGGGTCCAAAACTCCAGTTTCAATTAAAAAGGATGGGTTATTATTGGTCTACAATGATTCGAGACTCAATGGAATATGCAAAGAAGTGTGAAGCCTGTCAATTCCATGCAAACTTCATACATCAGCCACCAGAGCCTCTTCATCCGACTGTAGCTTCATGGCCTTTTGAAGCTTGGGGACTTGACCTTATTGGCCCTATAACACCTAAGTCTTCAGCAGGACATTCTTACATTCTTGTAGGGACGAATTACTTCTCAAGATGGGCTGAGGCTGTCGCATTGAAAGAAGCCAAGAAAAAAATGTCCTGGATTTCGTCCGAACTCATATAATCTATCGGTATGGTATCCCTCATCGTATCGTGACAGATAATGGAAGGCAATTCTCTAATGGCCTAATGGACAAGTTGTGTGAGAAATTTAACTTCAAGCAATACAAGTCCTCTATGTACAACGTCGCGGAGAATGGGTTGGCAGAAGCATTCAATAATACATTGTGTAACTTATTGAAGAAAGTAGTCTCCAAGACAAAGAGAGATTGGCAAGAAAAGATCGGTGAAGTGTTGTGGGCTTACCGAACTACTCATCGCACTCCTACATGGGTCACACCTTATTCCCTCGTTTGTGGGATGGAAGTTGTGCTCCCGTTAGAAAGAGAGATTCCCTCATTAAGGAAGGTCATCCAAGAAGGGTTGACAACGGAAGATAATGCTAGGATGCGCCTTCAAGAGTTAGAAGCACTTGATGAAGGGAGGTTAGAGGCCCAACAGGCGTTGGAATGCTACCAAGCACTGATGTCTAAAGCCTTTGATAAGAATGTGAAGCTTCGATCATTTCAAGTTGGTGATCTTGTACTCGCTGTTCGAAGACCCATCATCACGACACGACACACAGGGAATAAATTCACACCTAAATGGGATGGACCCTACATCGTCAAAGAAGTCTACACAAACAGAGCGTACAAGATTGTGGACAAAGACGAATTAAGAATAAGCCCGAAAAATGGCAAGTTTCTTAAAAAGTTTTATGTGTGAAATGTAATACTCCTTATCGTAAGAGTATAAACTACATGATATTCCTGGCCCGCATGAGTTAAAAAAGGTGAGCGGCCAAGAAAAAAATTGTATATTGAACTATGTTGTGACTTGATCCCTTCCCACTTGAAGGGTGCGTAGGCAGCTTAAGGAAAAAAAAAACTTAAGTTCAGTCCAAGCAAAAAAAAAAAAAATCAATGTTGTAAATAAAATTCTAAATTTTTATTAAGGCATAAATAAAGTAAGAATGTCTAATACAATGAATTGAAAGAATGTCTAATACAATGAATTTAAAGAATGTCTAATACAACGAATTGAAAGAATGTCTAAAAAAAATTTCTTGCACATGAGAAAAAGCTTAGGATAAACTGAAGAGACCATGAATTAAGGATTCCATTGAAGTGCTTTCAGGTCGTCACGAGTACTCTCCAAAAGCCTGCGAAGTGTCGCTAGGGTGCGAACTTCTAAAGCACTGACGATGGGGGCACACTCGATGTCACTAATCTCCTCACGTATTTTCGAAACTACAAGTTTTTCATGAGCTAAGTCCTTTTCCTTTTCAGAGACCGAATTGGAAAGACTTTCTACCTTGGCCTCTGCAGCTGTTAACTTGACCTCTAGTTCTGCAACCTTGGTCTTTAGATCTGCAACCTCTGAGACAGAGCGAGCAAGTTGTTTTTGAAGTGCATCTTTTTCCTCAACAACATGACTTTTGGTAGGCAAAGCCTTCTCTAAATGGAGCTCCTTTTCCTCCTATTGACTATCCCTACTCGATGGGGTCAAGTGAGTAGAGAGTGAAGATTGTAATCCATTGAATTCTCGAACTTTCTTGAAGTAGTTGCCTACAAATTCTTGCGGAGGTTTCAAGTTGTTCGTGGTGGCCTCTGCCATTACATCAAAAATCTTGTGAGATTTTTGCTCAAGGTGCTCAAGGCTAGCAACATGTTCAAAAGAAGTACGTACAATCTTCTGTTGTATGCTTGACCATATGGATAAAGTAGCTTGTCGTCGAAGGTTGGAAATTACATCATCAGCATAAAACTAAGAAACTTCAAAGACTGGGGCAACCACTTTCTCATGAGTATGCTGTGGGACTTTCTCAGTAGAACGACAAGATGAATTCACGACTTGTTTGCTCGAAGATGCATGAGAGCTTTCGAAGTTCTTCACGGTAGAAGCAAAAGCATCAGGACTTGTCAAAGATTGCTCGCTCGAACATTCTTCCTCTTTTTGAACACGGTCATTTAAAGGAAGTTGCACAAGAAAAGTAAAAGAGGGTCTAAGTAAATAAAAAGGTTGTTCAACTAAAGTCTCAGTGTTGACAGGAGTTTGTGAAGCATTAGAGGCACTCTTGATGGACTTGTCATCAAGATCAGAAGCTTTCGTGGGTCTTTTGGCTCTTTTCCAGTGTCGATCTCTAGTGTTTTTTTGACTTTCTTCGTCAGTTGAATCGTCTAGAGATCTGGCCACCTTGAGCAGACGGAGTTCTTTTCCCCCAAATTTAGAGTCGCCTTTTTTAGGTAGCTTGGGTTGGGCTTGAGAGGGAATGATACTGTCAACCAACTTACTTATGTCGTCCCCTAGGTAATTATCATACTTTTCTGACCACCAACTTCGATAACGTGAAGTGACATGGTCTTGAGGATTCAATGTACGAGCTGGAAGAAATATTTGAAACTCCACATTGGTTCGCAGGCAAACCCGCCAGTGGTGTAAAATGTTTTCCAAGGTGACTAGGGGCAAAACTTCTCCTAAGTCATTAGGTATGTCCTGATAAAAAGCCAAACTAGCGGCCGAATCGGTAGGGGTTGTAGGGTTCAATAACTAATGAATCTTTACATCGCGCTGACAGATAACATGAACGAAGGCTCGAGAAATAGGAAGAAGGTATGAATTTCGAAATCTTTTCATACTTTATGGTCTCGTTTTTGTTCCTACTAAGGTTCGTGTGCCATTATATGGATGCGCCCCCATGGATTAATTCGCGAGCCTCAAACTCATCAAAATATATAGCTCCACCTTCGCCGAAAAATTCAACCATGCTGGGACCTCAAACTTTCGCTGGAATCTTATAATTGATACCAAAATAATGGGCGAGCCAACCAAAAATGTAATGCACGGGGAGAGAAACATCTATGCGTCCAACTGAAACGGAAGCATTGGAAACTTTGCTTAACCCGTGGTAGATGTTGGCAAGGACGAGGATTGCAAGACTGAAAGTTTTCCCCTCAGCCATTAAGCTGGCAGCCTTAAAAACACTTGGGCGAATGTGGTTAGCATTCCCTTGAGGAAACACAAAGGCACAAAGCCAACAAGATAAAAAGGCCGCCAAGTATGTCTGGTCTATGTGTTTCATGTCAATCTTTAGCTCGTGAAACAAGTTGTTCTCCTCATCTGACCACTCGTGAAGCTTAATATTTGTGCCGGTTGGGTTATGAGTTGTGCTAGGCCGAGAGGTCTTCTTCGGTCTCCGTTGAGGGGGCTTTGTGTACCTTTGTTCACCCTTGAACTAAAAGGAAGTCCAGGAGCTAATTGGAACATGGGAATGGTCAGTTCTTGAAGCGCTAAGCAAGTAGAATGCATGGAAAAGGTGTTCACAGCTTTTTGGAAGATGTTTTGCCTGTTGGGTTTTATGCCCTAAAACTCGTAGATAGTAAATGTAACATTTTACCGAACATTAATAAAATAGTTTATTTTGTTTGTATTTAGAAGATCTTGTCTTATTAACCCTAATCTAATAAACTAAACATCCTAGGCTGATAGTATGAGACTTGAACTAGTATGTAGGGACATACGAGGATCAATGTTCACGATTCAGCCTAAAGGGTCTATAGTATAGGGATAAGGTTGGGTACCTTATCCTGGTGACACTATGGATACGACCCACTTTGTATTATGATACAAACTCTATGATCCAACGCGTTCATGTAGTTGACATACAAGTGGGGATATCCTATGCAATGAGTTTGCATAAGACCGGATCGTGAAATAGTTAACAACTAACTGTAACACCGTTAGTTGGCTTGGTTTCTATTTCACTAGGATGACCTGGACAACTCAGTCTCAATCCTGAGTGGATTATGGACTTCTATTCACGAGGAGTTGTCCTTTGATTTGTATGGGTGAGAATGGCCAGCACGCCAACTCAATAAGCCTACCATTTTGGGGACAATACCGAGTGGGGAGCTGGGAACATAATCACACAAGATGAAATTCACTCCTTCCCGATTTTAGGGTAAGTAGATGTGTGTTCCCTTAAGTGGTGTCTCCGAGACTTGAACAATGGACCCAACCCTCTATATGGCACGAGAGGGACTTCTGTTTGTTGGTTGGACCTCAAACAGGTTGTTCATTAGATGAGCACTGGGGACTTAAGGACAAAGATGTAAACCAGGGGTAAAACGGTAATTTGACCCAGCTGGAATACGAACACACGTGAAGGACCGACTTGTAGTATTGGTCGATATTCGTGGACACAGAAATATTCTGCAGTGAGAAGTGTGCAGCTGAGGGTCTTTAGTGGAATGACCCACAGTTAACGAATGGAGACAAACTTGGTTAATGAGTTTAAGTCGATTAGTCTCGTATCGTTGGAGCTTCTGATCTGTAGGTCCATTAGGTCCCACTGGTTGCTCGTAAAAAGACTTGAAGCAAACAAATATAAATTGTAAATTGAAAGTGTTCAATTTATCTTGGGAATCGTATAATGTATATTGATGCATTATAATATAAAGTTTATGAAACTTTATAATATAATTTTTGAATTAATTTCAAAAATTAATTCTTGAGAGAAAATATTTGAAAGAGTTCAAATAAATTTAATATGAATTGGATTCATATTAATTTTAATAAAATCCCTAATATTAAATATATGATATTTAATTGGGTAATTAATTAATTATGGAATTAATTATTTATTTATTAATTAGAGACATTTTCCTATTAGGAAAGAAAATATTTGAAAGAGTTCAAATAAATTTAATATGAATTGGATTCATATTAATTTTAATAAAATTCCTAAGATTAAATATGTGATATTTAATTGGGTAATTAATTAATTATGGAATTATTTAATTATTTATTAAAATTAGATATTGTTCAGATAATAGATTTGAACTTATTCCTAGACCTTTACCTATATATAGGACCCCTAGGGTGGGGTGAAAGGCATCCCATTGTCTCTCATTCTCTCAGAGATCTCTCCCAAAAGACTCTCACAAGTCTCCTGCTTCAAGAAGTCTTAGAGATATACCGGTGTAGCCGATTGGTGGTGTTCGCACAAGAGGGTTGCTGCGTTTTCATTCTTATTGGCAAGAAAAGGCGAATTGATTAAGGCTTTCTACGAAAGTAAGTTTTTTATGAAATCCTTGATCACTAGGATCAATCTAGTTGATTTTTTTAGCATGTTTATAGTCTATGTACAACCCATTAAATATAGATTTATTGTTGTAATATTTTGCAAATTGTATTGGTATTTCAATTAGAATCTAAGACTCTGAGTAGGTTCGACAATACTTTCCACTGCGTGGGGCTTTTATCCCTTCAATTGGTATCAGAGCCAACTAAATTGTTCTTGATTTTAAATTGAAATTTGCAATTTGTTCTTGGTGGGATTTTATGCATTATGAATGCTATGGTTTGCATATAAATGATTTCGATTAATTTGACCATAGATTTACGTTTTCTTGAATGGTTCTATGTAAAGGCCCTTGCGTTTTTTGACATATTTTGTAAATCTATTATCCTCTGTAAGTCCGGGTCTAGATGAGGGTGTTTCATGATGAAGATCGTTGAAAATCAAGTCCAAAATCGAGACCAAATACGAAGAACAGTCTCTGGAATTTTCGGATTTTGCCTCCAGACGCTATCACGATTTCGCGAAGAAGGAGTTCTGCGATCGCACAAGCATCGCGACGCTATCATCTCAGCATCGCGACGCAAACCCGATTTCATACAATATGCGGCTAGGGCTTTATGAAGCGGCTACAAGATTTTTTGCAGTCTAGTTCTACCGTCATGGCTGGTTTGGGGTCGGTTTGGCTTGGTCTAGCCCAGTTCAAGCTTGTTTTGGTGTTTTGGAATCCGGTTCGAAGCGGTTCGAGTCGGTTCATGCGGTCTAGCCTGGTTCTGAAGCTGCAGAGGGATAATTTTAGGATAAAATAGCTTAAATTATTATAATTTATGTGCTTTATTTTATCATAGGGGCCAATTAATCGGTTTATACGCTATTTAAATGCTTTATGGATGTCATTTAGATTTAAAATCCCACCTTAGGTTATAAAGCATGCTCATGCATTTTATATATATTATAATTAGTTATAATGTATGGATTGAAATGCATGGTTTATTTTCATGAGTTTTTAATGTATAGTTGAGTTATATTAAAATCAAGAAAAAGGATAAACATGATGCATACAATACCTAGTTAAATATAAATAGTTATATTTAATAAAATTGTTTGCAGCACGCTACTTTGATTTACCATTTTTTGGTAATATTTTAATTGTTAATTTATTAATAATGGAAATCAAACTTGCATTGGGCATGAAACATCCATAGTTTAATATAATTGTTACATTAATTTCATGCAATGCAAGACAATATATATATAGTTTTATTATATTAACTTGAATATGATTGTTGATTATTTTAAAACTATAGTATGCATGATTATAGGGCTAATCATTAAAATTTTGAATAGTTTAAAAATTGATGATTAGAAACCGTCAACCTATAATAAAGATTGCAATAGGATCATAGGTAAATGTATTAATTTTAAAATGTTTAAAATTAATTAGACCTAAGATCTCGTTAATTCTAATAGGATTAGAATTAAGTCTTCCTTGGTTTCTTAAAAATAGTTTTAACCCACTAAGTAGGACAAACATTACTATGATTATAAGGGAACTCTACCGGTAAAGTTCCGTCTAAGGTTGGGGGTACTTAAGTTGACGGTTTACGGAACACCTCTTACCTAGGAACTGGCCCGGAATACTGGAGTTGAATTAATCATGGTTAAATGTTAGCATGCAATGTCACTAGGTTTATTAAAAGAGTTTAATACACCTAGATCTTTAGAGTAAAGACTTTACATTACTATGGTTAAAAGGGAACTCTCCCGGTTACGTTCTGTCTAAGGCTGGAGGTATTTAAGCTGACGATTTTACGGAACACCTGTGATAACTCTTAGAAATAAGAGTTATTAGCCATGATTTTGGGGCTTTAAGGCTTAGTTTTGCTTTGAGAATTTATTATTTGAGTTGGAATTAGTTGAATTTTATGTTAATTAGTGAGAATGCTGATTAGGGGCTTTGGGCTTTAATTTCACGTTAAATTCCGCAATTAAGCTGACTTGGAGCTCCAGTTTTTGCAGATTATGTTGTAGCATGACCTGGCAGAAGCAGAATGGTGGCTGGAGCTGTTTTCCACGTGGAAGGCTTCATTAATTGATGTGGCGATCCCAGCTAGTGTATGAAGCTATTTTCATCCTTTTAAGGGGATTCCACGTGGGCTTAGCTTGTCTAATCAGCCCTGAATCCCACAAATATGGCTGAGTATATAAAGAAAGAGGCCCTAATTTGGAAAAGGAGGCTGGAGGAAGGAGATTTCTGAGATTGGGAGCTGAGAACCAGAGAAAAACAGAGGAGGAAGCTGAGGGAAGCTGCCGTGGAGCCAATATTCAGCTTGGGAAAGCTGGATTTGATCTTGGGAGCTTCTTCTTTAGTCTTTTCTTCTCTTCTTTTAGCTTCCTAGTGGTATTAGTTGTGGTAGAAGTTGAAAGTATGTTGAGTATGAGCATTTTCTGCTATATTGAACTTGTTTTCTCTTTGAACATGAACTAATCCTCTTTAGGTGAGGATTAGGGATCCTATATTGTAACGAGGGGTTGTTTATAGTTGAACCGTGCTATTTTCATCTTAAAGTAAAGTGTTCTTTATTGTTTAAGCTGGAATTTCGACTGGCCATCCATTTTCTAGCATTGTTATTGGGTGTTTGGGAAAACATTTAGTAATCGATTGCTTTGCTTTACCTTAGTCTTTTACGATCATGAAAATGAGTGGGTATTTAGGGATAAATCACCACCTAGGGCACTAATAAGATTGAGCTAAAAATAAGGGGTTAAATGGGAGTTTAATCGCCTTAATCTATGGAGAATTGGAAAATTCCCGTTGAAAATCTGGGTGAGATGAATTAGCACAGTTTTTGCTATAGCAATCCCTGGAAACAATACAGAGTATCCCTAATCCGAGCCTTAATTCTCCTCTGCATTCAGCCGCTTTTCTTGCTTTATTTACTTCAAGTTCTCTTTAATTTCACTCAATTTTATTTACATTAGTGCATCTTAGTTATTAATTAATATTTGGTCCTTGGTTACTTGAATTTCATTGAAAATAGGCTTAGGAATAGTGATTTTCATTGCATCAATCCCTGTGGAGAACGATATAAAAAAATACTTATCACTTGCTGCTGATCGTGTGCACTTGCACATGTTTTTGTGAAGATTTCTTGCATATTGTAAACCACATTGCACAAGGCAACAAGTTTTTGGCGCCGTTGCCGGGGATTGAGTCGATTTTTGCTATTTTTGAGTTAAATTTCGGTGAGATTGGTGCTATAACAGAATCTAAACTTTGTTGATTGATTTTGCAGGTACGGGTAGCTGTGTATGAACGAGTTCCCTGATTTGGAATTCAATTTGGATCCAGAGATTGAAAGAACTTTTCATAGGAGGAGAAGGGAGCAACAATAAAGGAACAATAGGATGGATCAACCACCTCTCTTACCTCCAGGAAATCAGCCGCTTAATCCTGAGATAAATCAGCAACAAGGGGCAGAAATTCAAGCTGAGAACCCTGTCCTGATAGCCAACGATAGGGGAAGAGCTATCAAAGCTTATGCAGTCCCTACTTTCAATCAGTTGCATCCGGGGATAGCAAGGCCAGAGATTCAGGCTCAGAATTTTGAGATGAAGCCTATGATGTTTCAGATGCTGCAAACAGTGGGTCAGTTTCATGGGTTACCTTCAGAAGACCCGCATTTGCACCTTAAATCTTTCTTGGGAGTAAGCGACTCATTCAGAATTCAAGGAGTTTCCCAAGACGCATTGAGGCTAACTTTATTCCCTTATTCTTTGAGGGATGGAGCTAAGGCTTGGTTGAACAACTTTGCCCCTGGCTCTATCACTACTTGGAATGAGCTAGCCGAGAAGTTTCTGATCAAGTATTTCCCTCCCACGAGGAATGCCAAGCTTAGAGCGGATATAGTATCTTTTAGGCAATTTGACGATGAATCATTCAGTGAAGCTTGGGAGAGATTCAAGGAATTGTTGAGAAAATGCCCCCACCATGGACTCCCCCATTGCATTCAAATGGAGACTTTTTATAATGGGTTGAATATGGCTACTCAGAATATGGTAGATGCTTCAGTTAATGGAGCTTTGTTGTCCAAGACATATGATGAAACTTATGCTATTTTAGAAAGGATTGCTACAAACAGTTGTCAATGGTCTGATTCAAGAAGCATGGGTGGAAAGAAAAATAAAGGTATGCTTGAGGTTGACACAGTTACATCCTTTAATGCAAGGTTTGATACCATGGAAAGTATGATGAAAAAGTTGACTTTGGGGCTTGAAAATTTGAATATGTTGAATTCTGGTGCAAATCAGAATGCTGCAACAATTAACATAAGTCAGAATGCAGCAGATTCTTGTGTGTACTGTGGGGAAGACCATACTTTTGAGTTTTGTCTAAGTAATCCAGCTTCAGTGTGTTATGTTGGAAACCAAAATGCCCAATGGAATAACCCCCATTCCAATACCTATAATCTGGGTTGGAGAAATCATCCTAATTTTGCTTGGGGAACTCAAGGAAGTAATTCCAACACCCAACAAGCTCAACAAAAGATGAATGGTCCACTTGGATTTGGACAACAAAACCAGCAAGCTAATGCTCAATACCAAAACACCATGAACCAACATATTCCAGGTACTTCTTTAGAGAGCTTGTTTAAGGAATATATGGCTAAAACTGATGTTGTCATTCAAACACAACAAGCTTCTTTGAGGAATTTAGAGGTTCAAATGGGCCAAATAGCAAGTGAGTTGAAGGCAAGATCGATGGGTAAGCTCCCTTCGGATACTGAAAGTTCAAAAAGGGAAATAAAAGAGCAAGTTCAAGCTGTGGAATTGAGAAGTGGTAGGACATTGATTGAAAAGAAAGAACCCAACCAACAAAAGAAAGTTGGACAGCAAGTTGATGTTCAAAATGACAGTGAGAAAAGTGCAGAAAAACCAAGTGAAAAAGTGGTTGAAAATGAGGAAATTGAGACACTTAGGACAACCCCTTTAGCACCAACCAAGACTGTACCCATACCTCCCCCAGTGTTTAAACCACCCCCACCACCCTTTCCCCAAAGGCTTAAGCAGAAAAATCAAGATGGTCAATTTAAGAAATTCCTTGAGGTTTTGAAGCAACTTGATATTAATATACCACTAGTGGAGGCCTTGGAACAAATGCCCAATTATGTAAAGTTCCTCAAGGATATTTTAACCAAGAAAAGAAGATTGGGTGAGTATGAAACGGTGTCTTTGACTGGGGAGTGTAGTGCCATTTTGACAAACAAAATTCCACCCAAAGTGAAAGACCCTGGGACTTTTACCATTCCTATTTCTATAGGAGGTAAGGAGTTGGGGAGAGCTCTTTGTGACTTGGGAGCTAGCATTAACCTCATGCCATTGTCCATCTTCAAGAAATTAGGAGTGGAGAAGCAAGGCCAACCACTGTGACTTTACAACTTGCTGACCGATCCATCACCTACCCTGAAGGCAAGATTGAGGACATTTTGGTGCAAGTAGATAAGTTTATCTTCCAGGCTGATTTTATCATTTTGGACTATGAAGCCGACAAGGATGTGCCAATTATTTTGGGAAGGCCATTTTTAGCAACCGGGAGAACCTTGATAGATGTCCAAAAGGGTGAGCTAACTATGAGGGTGAATGACCAAGAGGTGAAGTTTAGTGTCTTTGATGCCATAAAGTCCCCCACTAATATTGAAGAGTGTTCTGTCATTCAAGTGAAAGATGAGTTGGTTGATGATCAAGTTGAGGAGGAACTGTTGCAGCATCACTCACATACAACAGTTGGGAAAAATTGGAATTGAGGATTTGGAATTAGACAAATTGGAGCTTGAGCTTGAAAGTAGTGTAGGCGAGGTTTTTGGTTTTAATAGGAGTTTTGAATCCTCAGAGTTGATTGATAAGAAAAATCCACCTACAAAACTATTTAGTTCATTGAAATTGTTTCAACAACTTGAGTTTGAAAATTATTTCCTTGATGAGTTGTTTTTTACAGTAGCTCACACCCAAAAAATGAAAACACTTTGGTTTGTTGACCTCACCAATTACCTTGCTTTTGGAACATTGCCCCATGGTTTATCAAAGCAACAATTTAAAAAGTTTTTCCATGAGATAAAGTTTTATTTTTGGGATGATTCATTTGTGTTTAAACAATGTGTTGATAATGATGGCAGAGAGTTTAAGGTAAATGGGCAAGGGTTGAAACATAATTGGATAGAAAATTTCCAAGGATGTTATGCCTCTTGCATTTTAGTTGAAAATTGAGTTGTGAGCTAGAAAGGGGCAGTGTGTTTAAATTTCTATTTTTGTGAATGCCCAGTGAGGTGATTTTGAAAAAGTCGGCTTCAACTTCTGTTATTTTTGCATTTTTCGTTGGTAGTTGATTTATTTTCAAATAAGTAGTTTTATCTTTATTTTGTTATTTTATTTTTGTCTAGCTTAATGCTTTAATTGTTTTTGCTTAAGATTTGGTTTTGTAGAAAATTTCAGCAATTGTTGGAAGAATTCAATGGTGTAGCAGAAAAAAAAAATGGAGAAGATTAGGCATTTTTGGAAAGCTTCAATTTGATGGGAAATCTTTTCAGCTTTTGCTAGAGTCAAGAAGCCCTCATTCGTTTTCTAGTGAAGAAGAAGTAGTTGATGCTCATGATGATGAAGATGCTGAAGATGCTGAAGATGGCAGCTAAAAAAGGGGAGTTGTAGTTGCTGCCTATGTTTTTATGAGTGATTATTCTGTTTTCTGTGGGTCTTGTGGTTGTTTTGTTGGAAAAAAAAAATGAAAATGTGTGTCTGTGGGTTTTGGTGCTTGTGTGTTTGTTGTAATCAGTTTATGACTTGTGTGATCTTGATGAAGAAGAAAACAAAATCTGTTGCATGATTGTGTGTTTAAGAAAAAGTTGTGTAATGAAAATTCTATCTCTCTTTATCTTTCAAGCGTAGTAGATTCTTGTTGTAATGCTTGGGCTTTTATGGTGCAAATTTAAAGGTTGAAATTTAAGCTTGATCAATTGGGTATGAGTATGGTTTGCCCTTAGTGAGTGTTGTTGGATTGTTGCATGATTTGGATTAATTAGTAATTTCAATTTTGAAGGCAGTAGCTAGCTTTTTCATGCAAGTAAATTGAGCTTCATGCATAATGTAGCTTCTAAATTTGACATGTTTTAGTTTTAGTCTGAAGCTTCAAATTAGTCTTGTATGAGAGCCTTTTTGGATGTTTCACAGCTGTGCTTTTGTCTGAATTTCCCTTGACGAATGTTGCAGCAACTCACTGCTTGGTTGAGACAAAAAATTTGTTTTTATAAAAAAAAATAGCATGGTGTCTTTTGATCTTAAGCTTCTTAGCCTCTTGCTTAGTTTGATTATTTGGTTGGATTGTAAATCCTTAGGTTGATTATGAGCTTCCTAAATTTCTTCCTTTAGCTTAGTGATAACTGCCCAAAAGGTAGTTATTTAGGCCTCAATTAGAGATTTTTGTGTCCTTTATGCTTATTAGGGTTGGTTTTGGATATATATTACATGTTTTAACCCATTTGGAAGAATGGAAGCATTGGAAATTATTTTGTGCTGATTATGCTGCTGAGCGACTGGAGGGAGCAAATTCTGTGCTGCAGCAAAACTGGGAGCAGAAACTGCCACATCACAGCTCGTTAACCAACTTCATGAACCGACTTTTGTTGAGTTATTCTCGTGATAAAGGAGCAAGGAGAGCCCTACACGTGTCCTAGTTGACCTAATTCAAGCCTCCCATCCTTCTATAAAAGGAAGTAGCCGTCAAAGTCAAACTCATTCCATGTTTTCTTTTGGAAGCCGAATATTTTAGAGAGATTGAAGATTATAAAAAACACCATCTTCCGCAAGCTGATTAGGGAGTTTATTTTCTTTATAAACTTGCAGTTATGGACATACCTACTCAGATTGTAATTTGTATTCCTATGCCTATTATGAACTAAGTAGCTTAAGGTGTTGGTTAGGAATAATGTGATTACTGTGCTTCATCTTTAGTAATATATTGACTATCGCATTTTGGTTAATTGTTGTGCTTATTCTCATTTTATGCCCGCCTGGCCAGTCGGTATGGATAGCTCTCTCTAGTTTCAGGGATGATTTAGAGGGTGTGTGGCAATTATCCACACTACGATCATTGTGTATTGGTGAACGCCAGTGGCTGAGCTAGGGATAGCCAGTTGCCTAGTGCTTGATCGGTCACACTTCATTGGGTTTGAAACATATCCCAAAAGATCCGGAGTTCCGGGAGGAATCCACTAATAATACTGCGAGAAATGCATGATCAATAATATTGCTAGAGCATATTTTAGAACAATCACTAAATCCTAACCAGCGCCTGCCTTTAATCTATATATCTATTTGTTTACTTATTGTTCTGTCATTTATTTTGCTTCAGCATAATTCCGATAAAACCCAATCATTTTACTATTCTTGAAACCATTGGAAAGTTACACAAAAATAGGTAGAGTGGAAACTAATTCAGGGCTCGGATTGATAATATTACTTGCAGCAAACTGTGTATATTTGCACAGGAAATCTAGAGTATTTTATATCATATTTTTACTCACTCTAGGAACCCAACAAGTTTTTGGCGCCGTTGCCGGGGACTTGAATAAGTTTTTATCTGATTTATTTTTGTGTATGTGTTTAGTGGTTTGGTGCTAGAACTTTTTGATTGTTTCTTTTGTTTTTGCAGGTGTGATTTTGGTGCATGAGCGATCCACCTGGGGTAAGGTTTGAGCTTGATCTAGAAATTGAAAGGACATTTAGGAACAGAAGGAGGGAGCAGCGCAGAAACCAGATGGAGAACGTGCCGCGTCTTCCGGAGGGTCCTGAAGGTCCAGCAGACCCCCAGAATCGTGTGTTGCAGCAAAATCCGCTGTTTGAGCAAAATGAGCAGCAAAATAATCAGGCTGAGAATCCTATCTTCATAGCGAACGATAGGACTAGAGCCATTCGAGCATATGCTGTCCCGATGTTTAATGAGTTGAATCCAGGGATTGCACGTCCCCAAATCCAAGCGGCAAATTTTGAAATGAAACCGGTAATGTTTCAGATGTTGCAAACTGTGGGGCAATTCCATGGTTTGTCATCTGAAGACCCTCATTTACATCTTAAGTCTTTTCTAGGAGTTAGTGATTCTTTTGTAATTCAAGGAGTGCCTAGAGATGCTCTTAGATTAACTTTGTTCCCGTATTCTCTTAGAGATGGAGCAAAGTCATGGTTAAACTCTTTTGCTCCAGGATCAATTAGGACGTGGGATGAGTTAGCTGAAAATTTTTTGAGTAAATATTTCCCACCTAATAGGAATGCTAAATTAAGGAGTGAAATAGTAGGGTTTAGGCAACTTGAAGATGAGACTTTTAGTGAGGCTTGGGAAAGGTTTAAGGAGCTTTTGCGAAAGTGTCCCCACCATGGTTTACCTCATTGTATTCAAATGGAAACATCCTACAATGGTTTAAATGGAGTAACCCAAGGTATGGTCGATGCTTCGGCTGGAGGGGCCCTTTTGGCAAAAACTTTTGATGAAGCTTATGAAATTTTAGAGAGAATATCTATTAATAGTTGTCAGTGGTCGGATGTTAGAGGCACGAATAAAAAGGTTAAGAGTGTGTTAGAAGTTGATGGTGTGTCCACCATTAGGGCTGATCTTGCTATGATTGCTAACGCTCTTAAGAATGTGACAGTGATTAGTCATCAGCCGCCATCAGCTATGGAGCCTACTGTAGTGGTGAACCAAGTCACGGACGAAGCATGTGTCTATTGTGGTGAAGACCACAACTACGAGTTTTGCCCCAGCAATCCAGCTTTTGTGTTTTTTGTAGGTAATCAGAGGAACAACCCTTATTCTAACTTCTATAATCCAGGTTGGCGCAACCACCCCAACTTCTCATGGGGAGGTTAAGGAAATAACGTACAAGCGCAACAGATGATGAACCAGCCAGGATTTGCTAAAGCGCAGGTAAAGCAAAGTAAGCAGGCTTTGCCCCAGCAAGATTCGGGAAACTCTCTCGAAGCGATGATGAAAGAATTTATGGCTCGCACAGATGCCGCAATTCAAAGTAATCAAGCTTCGATGAGGGCCCTGGAATTGCAAGTGGGTCAGCTGGCTAATGAGCTAAAGGCAAGACCTCAAGGGAAACTTCCATCAGATACTGAACACCCTAGAAGGGAAGGTAAGAAGCAGGTAAAGGCAGTAACTCTTAGGAGTGGTAAGCCATTAGAAGAAAGAATTGAGCCTAGTAAAACCTAAGTTATAGATAAAAATGGTGATAGAAATAATAATGTTATTGTTGAAAAAGAGTTGGAGTCTGGTCAGGGTGCTGGAGGCAGCAATAAAGATGCTGGAGCATCTGGTTCTGTTCCAGATGTGGAACCACCTTATGTGTCGTCCCCACCTTATGTACCACCTCTACCTTTTCCACAAAGGCAAAAGCCTAAGAATCAGGATGGTCAATTTAAAAAGTTGCTAGAGATTCTTAAGCAATTGCATATAAATATCCCTTTAGTAGAAGCTATTGAGCAAATGCCTAATTATGCTAAATTTCTTAAGGATATTTTGACTAAAAAGAAAAGATTAGGTGAGTTTGAAACTGTATCTCTTACTGAGGAGTGTAGTGCTATTCTTAAGAATGGGCTACCCCCCAAGGCTAAGGATCCAGGGTCATTTACCATAATGGTGTCTATAGGTGGAAAAGAATTAGGTAGAGCACTCTGTGACTTAGGCGCAAGCATTAACCTTATGCCTCTTCCAATCTATCGGAAGTTGGGTATTGGTGAAGCTAGGCCTACCACAGTCACACTCCAATTAGCTGATAGGTTGATAGCGAGCATAACTAGCTATCTTTAATTATTTAATTTAGCTAGTCTTTTATGATTTTTGGGCCATTTTATTGTGCTTTAATGTTTATTTTGTAGGAAAAGGTTGATTGGAGCTAAAATGCAATAGTGGAGTTAATCGGGTGCTCGAGACGCGAAAAGATGCAAAGGAAGGAAAAAAATCAAAATGGAAAAAAGTCAAAATTCGGTCAAAAGGTGACTAGCGTCTCGACGCTAGCATTCCTTATTCGGATAGGCGCGAAATCGTCGCAGTGTCGAGACGCTGCGACCTTAGCGTCTCGACGCTACCGTAATTTCCTTTCCAGAACGCGCATGTTTAGAGGCAGCGTCTCGACGCTACGATGAAATTTCAGAATAAATAGTTCTTTTCGGCTAGGTTTTTGGGGATTCAATTTTGGGACTTCTTGGGGCCGTAAACAGAGCAAAAATAGAGGAATTCAAGGTTGAAGCAAAGGGGAAAATTCGGAAATCAACCCATTGTTCGTGGGGATCGTGACGGGGACGTTTGGTCTCGACCTACAACGAGTTTAATTCTTCTTTCCCTCACTTTAGTTAGATTTGTATGGCTTTTACATGTTTAGTTGAGCTTGTAATTTTAATCATGAGTAGCTAAACTTGTAAGCTTAGGGATTGATGTAGTTGATTGTGTTTATGGATTGATTTATGGTTTAAGTTGTGCAATGTTATTATGTTTGTAATCTTGATTCAATGCTTTCAATTAATTGGCCATTAGTTGAATGATTTAAGTTTTGAATCTAGCTCGGGAGAGGGGATTTGATTTTGACTTACTCAGGATTGCATGACTAAAGTTTAGTTTCTAATTCGTGACGGTTTTAGATTAACTTCAGAATTGGTTAAAAGATCTAATTGCCTTGCATGATTAATAAACTTAGATAGGGATATCAAGTTGGTTAATTTGCATGAGAATCAATTATACTCGGGAGAGGTAGTTGTGATTAAAGGGTCTTTGGCTCATAATTTCATTCTGCATAATAACCTACTCCTTAAAATCAATCCTAAACTAAATCGGCTAAATCAATTCCCTAAGTAGTTTTCCCAATTGAAATTCCACACTTTCTACGTGTTTTGATTTAGTTTTCTTATTATTCAATCATCACTTTTTGATCCCTAAATAAAATTGGACAAGAAAATTCACAATACTTGATTTGCTTAAACATCCAATCTAGAGGACGACACTCGTGTATACAAACACTTTATTATTACTTGACCCGTGCGCTTGCGGTAAGGAAAATTCCACATCATAGGTCTATCACATATCCAGAGGGTAAAATTGAGGATGTCTTGGTAAAAGTGGATAAGTTCATATTTCCTGTTGATTTTATTATTTTAGACTATGAGGCTGATAAAGATGTCCCAATTATTCTAGGTCGTCCATTTTTGGCTACTGGTAGGGCGTTAATAGATGTTTAAAAAGAGGAATTAACAATGAGAGTCTGTAATGAGGAAGTGAAATTTAATGTGTTTAAAGCCATGAAATATCCAGACGAAATGGAGGATTGCTCCTTCATCAGGATTCTGGAGAGCACAATTCTTGAGACAGCAATACAGGATTCGGCTGATAAGCATTCGGAAAAGCATGGAGAGGTTAGTATAGAGGATTTTGAATTTTGTTCTTTAGATAGGAAAAATGAAAAAGAGTTGTATAGGTGTGAGGATGTTTTTGAGTCTTTAGATTTAAATCAAATGATGGCTCCTCCTATTAAGCCATCCCTGATTGAGGCACCTACTTTAGATTTGAAGCCCTTGTCGGATCATCTAAAGTATGTGTATCTTGGGGAAAGTGAGGCGTTGCCCATTATTGTTGCATCAGATTTAATGCCAGAGCATGAAGAGGCCTTAATAAAATTGCTGCAGCAATACCGCAAGGCTATAGGTTGGACATTGGCTGATATTCAGGGAATTAGCCCATCTTTTTGTATGCACAAAATCACTCTAGAGGAGGGATCCTTTAGGAGTATTGAGCAACAAAGAAGGCTTAACCCTGCAATGAAAGAGGTTGTTAAAACACAAATTATGTGTGGTGACCATCTTCAGGCCCCATTTTACAATTTTGTCCAAGTTAGGGAAATTTTTCTGATTTGGAATTTTCATATTTTTCTTGACAAATTTGCCCTTTTTCGCTTTTCTCTCTCATCTTTAAATTTTCTCCCTATTATCTCTCCTCCTTTATTATAATCCTCGAGATTTCTCGTTTTCGATGCATTTTATAAAAAACTCATCTCTCCTCCTTAATTATAATTCTCGATATTTCTCGTTTGCAATTAATTCTTGTTTTTTTTTTCCTTTTATATTTTGTTATGAAAATCGTGTCCTTTATTTCCTGTCTTTTTTCCTTCTAATGTTTGAACTTTTGATATTTCGACGCCATCATATTTCCCATCATTGCCCTAAAAAGTTAAAAAATCATCTTCTGTTCTACAACCATCTTCTTCCAACAGCCCCCTTCTTCTGTTTGACAGTAGGTTAATTTCGGCGGCATTCTGCTACCGACAGAAGTCTGATATTTATCTTTATATTCTCGTTCGACATCCATTTAATCATCCTCGTTGTCACTCTTTCCATCTATTCAACGTCATCATCGTTGTCAGCCTTGCTGTCAACCTTTCAATCCGCTAATGGGTATTTATGATATATATATTCATTTACTATTAGTATATTTCTGTGTGCTTTTATATTCCATGTTGTATTAGCATATTCTCTAGAGCATATAATATCTATCGTTGTTTTCATGCTGCATATTCTTGTATATATTTGTCATAGTTACATAGTATATATACCTTCATGTGCTTATTTTGTTTCTCTTAATTTTGTTCCCAGTACGTTCATGTGCATATTTTTTTTTAAATGCACTGTCGATATTTATATGGTATATATCCGTGTAGTATGACTTCCCTATTTTTTCCAGTTTATTATATTATATTTAATTATTTATTATTCATTTTGTAGTATTTATCAAAATAATATTTTATTATATAGGTACATCTGCTATTCCAATGCTTCATGACGGAATTTGGAACCATCTTGATAATTATGTTGGTTTCCGAGTATCTGAGATATCGTTGCATTATGAAATGAGTTTTTTAGAATTACAACAATCAATAATGGAAAAGCTTGGCATGTCTGGTAATTTGGATGCCCCTAATATAGTTCTTTCTATAGGATCTAAAAGTTTAATAAAAAAGGATGCAAAGATTTCGGAGGATAAGGATGTTAGATGATTAATTGCATTGATGTGCCCTAATTGTGGTATTGAACAATAATTTGCTTTAGTTGTTGATTCTAAGAACATCCTATCAGTCATTGTTGACAATGTTCCCCGTATATGTTCTAGTAGTGCAAATCAGTTTGAGCAAGGACGTTTTTTCCACACAATTGATGTAGCAAAGTTGTCTCCCAACTTCAACATACAGTTGGACGACATATTTTCTGCCAAACGTGTATTACAAAATGCCCTTCAAGCTATAGCTATTAGAGATAACTTTCAATTCAAGATCGTAAAATCGAACAATGATTTACTGGTTGTTCAATGTATTGTCGAAAATTGTGAATGGTTACTACGAGCATGTCGTTATGGTGAAATTGGCAGTGACTCGTGGGTTATTACCAGATTTGATGACGACCATACATGTTGTTTGGACATTGTCTTAAATGATCATAAACAAGCGACGTATAATGTTATTAAGGAGTTCATTAAGAGGATGATTAGTATTGACGGTAGTCAATTACCGACTCCAAAGGATATTATCTCATTCGTTCGTTCTGAGCATGGGATAAGAATTAGTTATTATAAAGCATGGCGTGCTCGCGAAGCTGCACTGAATGAAATAAGAGGATCACCTGAAGAATCATATCAGAAACTTGCATCTTTTCCTCATATGTTGAATTTAAAGAACCCAGGTATTTATACGTTGTCAATATATGTGTATAATTTTGAAAATCATAATTGAGTATATTTTATTTATATTAATGTATATATTGAATTGTATTACAATTATATTTTTTTGTATAGGATCGATTACTAATCTTAAAGTAGACGACGATGGAAGGTTTCGTTATTTCTTCATGGCTTTATCAGCATGTATATCTGGTTGGCAACACTGTCGTCCAATTATCTCTGTTGATGGGACAAGTTTGAAGAACAAATATGCTGGCACTCTTATTACTGCTTCTACACCCGATGCAAACGACCAAATTTTTCCATTAGCCTTTTGCGTGGTTGATTCAGAGAATGACATGTCGTGGCAGTGGTTTTTCATGCAACTGCAGCGGATTATTGGTAACCGTAAAGATGTTGTTATTGTGTCTGACAGGCACAAAAGTATTGCAAAAGCAATTCAGATTGTTCTTCCTGATATTTCTCATTGCTTATGCATGTTACATCTGATGAGGAACTTGAAGTTGAAATACAAAGACAAGCTTATTGATTCTATATTTTTTCAATGTGCCAAAGCTTTCAATGTTCTAGATTTTGAATTTCAGATGCGTCAGTTGGAGCTAGATGCTCGAGGTATCCGTAAGGAGTTGCAAACTATAGGCTTTTCCAAGTGGTCTCGTGCTTATTCTACCCGACGACGATATAAGATAATGACCACGAACATATCTGAGTCTTTAAATGCTTGCATGAAGGAAGCAAGAGAGTTACCTATTTCATCTATGTTGGAAGTTTTACGAATGATGCTACAAAGATGGTTCTTTGAAAGACGGAATGAAGATTCTTTTCAAGCAACAGATTTTACTAAATATACTGAGAAGCATCTAAGAGAAGAAATAGAGAAGGGTCGAACAATGCAGGTTAGGTTTGATTATATACAATTGTATTTTATCCTCTTTTTTATTAATTCCCTAATATATTCCATGGTATTTCAGGTAAACCCAGTTGACAATATGCAATTTCAAGTGATCGATGGGACGAGTCAATATGATGTTCACTTAACAACCAAGAGGTGTAGTTGTCGGATGTGGGACATCTTGGAAATTCCGTGTTCTCATGCATGTGCTGTGTTGACAACTAAGCATATATCCATCAAGGAGTATACATCAAACTTCTACCTTAGCAAGACTTTATCTTCTATATACAGTGGCTTAATTCATCCATTAGGACATGAGTCTAGCTGGATTATTCCCGAAGATGTAAAGAACATCAAAATTTTTCCACCCAACGTGAAGCGTTCTGCGGGAAGGCCGAAGAAGATCAGGATCCCTTCCCAAATGGAATTCAAGAGGCATGTGAAATGTGGTCGTTGTGGACGATTTGGGCACAATCGAAAATCTTGAAAATTTTCCCTTACCCAATGATTTCCCTCTATGTTCTGAAATTTATTTGTAGTATTTTAATTATGTTAGTTGCAGACATTTCCAGACTATTTTCATTATTTTTTTGGAACATTTCCTATGTCATTTCGTCCATTTCCAGACTATTTTCATTATTTTTTTGGAACATTTCCTATGTCATTTCGTCCATTTCCAGACTATTTTCATTATTTTTATGAAGTTTATTATTCCTTATATTCGATTGTATATTTTTTATTATTCTTATTATGTCTGTAACTATATGTTCTGAAGGTTATTGCAAATATTTTAATTATGTTATGATATTCTACCATTATATTCGATTATATATTTTGTTGTTTATTTCTAAGTCTTTAAATATATATTTTATATTCAATTGAATATATGATTCTTCTTATCTTTAATCATTATATAAAAGTTATCAATGTATTCGTCCTACGATTTGATTCATATACAATTTTTATATACAATTTCATATCATTCTTCGCATCCCCATGTGAATTTATATATATATATATGTTCATATAATTTATATATATATATATACATTTATTTTATATATGCATTTGTATATTACAGTTATAATGATTGAACATGTTCAGCAAATGAATGTGCAGATAAAACAACCCCATCTATTGATAACTAACCAAAATAAACATGAAATACTTCAGAGTTTAGACTCCTATCAATCTAACCTAATGGTCTTCAACATCCATATCAAGCAATATTTAAAAAATAACCCAAAACAAAGTTTTATAGTCTTAAGCATCAATCCATCCGATAACGAAGTCTAAAATATAAAATATGAAATCAACATAGTTTTCTTGTCTTCAGATTCGCATTCACAATTGAGAAAGGAGATTAAAACTGGGAGCATTGAAATCTTGTGTTGTAAGTATTTTGTTCTGTCGTTCCTTTTCTTCCGCAGACCCAAACTTTGTTGTGAAGGGAGACTTCATTAGTTTCGATGGTATGATCTTCCTTCGTTCCCTCCTCAAACAAGTCTGACTATCTGCAAACGGTCCCGTTCCTTTCATCTGCAATTGAAAATTATATTATAAACATTAGTTTATTTAATATAAAATCATGTTTTTTATGATGAACGAATAAGATCATAACTTACAGCATGAACATATACCCCCTCGAACACATTTTCTTTTCTTCTCGTCTGAAGCTTTTTTCTCTACATCCCAGACCATCAATTATTAAATACATAACAAATCAAAACCGATTGAATAAAAAAGTTTACAATTTCAACCTCTTACCTTATGAATATTCGATATTGCAACCTTCTCAATTTATTCCACCTCCACTAAGAAACTATTGGTGACAATATCTTCATCTACCTCTTCCATCGTGTTATCCTACATTTCAGACATTTCATATATACAGTCTTAAAAAAATTTTCAACGATTGATATTCATATATAGCTTACATGTACCTTACTGTTGTTCTCATTTCCTTCACCCTCAGTTTTTCCATCTTTTTGCCGTCCTTCATTTTCTTGAGTCCTATTTTCATTACCAGCCCCCTTCCCACCATTCCCACCCATGTTGTCCCTTTCGTTATTGTCATCATTCTCATTATTGTCGACATAATTTCCCCCCGATTGCTTTGTCGCCAACATTTTCTTCATTTCAGCAATTTCTCGGAAGAGCTGGGACATTTTCATATTCAATTCCTCCAAGCTGGTAAGAATCATGTCCTTAACGTCTTCCAAGTTAGTTTGTTCATCTGGGTCCATTTCTTTTGAGCGTGACGTCGATGCATCCTCTCGTCCTGTCTCTTTTAGCTGCTGAATTTCTTTTGAGCCTGACGTTCTTTTTTCGGGAACATCCTCATCAATCAACTCATATATTTGAAACTGGAAATATTAAGAAATAAACAAAATTATAAACCAGGGTATATTTCTTATTTAATGTAATTGTTCTATATAATATAACTTACATTTTTGTGTTCAAAGACTTTCATAGCCAAGTCTTTCCATTCAGGATGTACGTCTGCCACCCAGTTGTTCATCTTCGGCATCCCATTTGAAATTTTTTGCGCGCAGACTATTGTTGGTCCAGATAGCATAGGAATGCATTCATATGCCCACACAAGTAATGCATGTGGGAATCCAGCAATCCCAACCACCAATGCATCAGGATTCTGTATAGCATTTTTTATTGAGTTGATGGTGGTGGTTTATGCTAACCTACCCCAAGAGTACTTTTCAAATTGTTCATCATCATCAAGCAGTGTGATATGATCTATATCTACCCCCGTGCTTACTTGTTTTCCCAACAAAAAACTAGATAGAAAATATAACTTGGCCAATTTAACTTTGTCCTTCTTTTTCACTCCATCCATTTTCATGAAAAGATCATAAACAATAGATCTCTTTATTGGTTTCTCCGCATCGAAATACTTCTTAAGAAACCTACCTGGAAGTTTATTCATATCCATTGCCGGGAAATCTCCATAGTTAAGTCCAGTAATTTTTTCAAAATCTTTCATACAGAATTTTACAACTTTCCCCTCAAAGTTAAACCACAATTCATCCCCCTTCGTTAGGCTACACTGCCTCCTGATCATATGGTATAGAAGTTGGCTGGGGAACTTATTGATTTGAATGTCAAGAAATTTTCCAAAACAATTGGCCCTAAATTTGTCCAAGTGTTTTTTTCTTAACCTATCTTTAATGTTTGTTATAACTTCATATCTTGAATAGATGTTAAGTTTTTGAACACTGGACCACTTTTCCCGTGGTAGCAACAAAGGTGCAGCCTGTATTAATATAACAGTTTATATAAATAATAACATATTCCATATATACCCCCTGGTATGTAATATAATTTTAACACATACAGCAGTATATAATATTATCGATATGCGTTTATCGATAAACGTTACCTCATACAAATCTTCTCTTGTAATTCCAATGACTGATCCTCTTGAGAATCGTTCCATTTTCATCGCCTTGTTTGAAGTTTCACTCTTTCGATCAATCTAATTACAACACAAAAAACAAACAAGAAATCAGCATATATTTATAATTATATGAAGTTTTATTTGTCGTATTTATTATACCTTTCTCTTTTTTTTTTGTCGTACATCTTGTTGTTTTTTTCCTTTATCCGTTTGTTTTTTTCCCGCAGATCTCGTATTCCTTGTAATCTGAAAAATTTATAACCCCGTTCATCTTTTTATGAACTAAAAGTTCATTCCTTGAAATTAAATATACATTTTCATATTATTATATTCTTACTCTTTTAGAGGATGTTGCCTCTGTGGTTTTCTTTGCCTTTGATTTCTGAAAATAGAAAGATTGTTAAATGTTCGTGTATACAACACATAATTGATTTTTATTTAAAGATAATATACCTTTACAACTTTTTCAGTCCTTTTCCTTTTGTCCCTCCCAGCTTCTTCCCTATCTGTCGGATCTTCCAGAGCAATAACATCCTCCTGCAATGAACAAAATTCACACATATACGTATTTGTAATAAATTCATATATCCCACATTTTAGCTCCATCCTTCACCTCCGTTTCATTTTCTTTAAGTTCCACATTCTCCGCATCCCCATGTTCTTTTTGATCCTCCGAATGAGTCCCCTGGTTATATTTTACCATTTAGTGTAATATCCATCAACCAATTACAAAACGTATATCTTCCGTTGTTTTTATGCAGACAATATTTTCAGTTATATATCTAATATACCTTTTGTTTTTTCTCCGTCAAATCTTTTCCCCTGTCTTCACCTTCTTTATCTTCATCCGTTGCAACCTGAACAACATGTTCTTCCTGTACATCCCCCTCTCTGCCTTCAGCAGCTAAATCCTGTTGCTCGACATGTGCCCCGTACAGATAATTTCCGATCAGCTAATAATATATAAATGTATGAGTTTATATATACATATATATATATTTTGAGGTCAACAATGTTTATTGATAGTATACCCCTATATTTTCTTCATCCTGTTCATTAGCGTCCTCGTCATCCAAAGCCTCTTTCTCCTGTTGAATCGATTCCTCCTCATGGTATCCCTGCAATATTTTTTTTATATAAGAGATTATATTATACAAAGTGTTTTATAATATTGTTATACCTCTTCAGCAGTATTCCTTGTCTTTTCCTGGAAGCAATATCCATAAGGAACTATTTGACTGTTCGCTAAATGAACAAATGGGTCTACAATCTTTAGTGGTATAGGTTCTCCTTGTTTATCATCCTCTTCATCCCTTCTTCGAGGTCGTATTTCAGAAGCCATATCCCCAAACAACCGATTGAAGAACGTTGAGTTAGTTGGTATACCGAGGTTGGCTGACCTATCAACTTCGTCCTGATAATACATTAAATTTGTTAGTTTATTTGACATATAGTTAATATTCCATTTCAACATTTTTATTACATACCTCGGAATCTATATCGATAACATCATTTTCATTTCGTTTTCGTGTTCGCAATCCGCTTCCACTACCCAAAATTCTCTGACTTCTTCGTCTATTATCATTCATTGCAGTTTTCTTAACTCTATCCATAACCTATTGTATATCATTCATATACACCACGGTAAAATGCCCATATATTCGAAAACAAACTGATAAAAAATATAAATTATTCCCCATGGGGTATATAATAATATGAACATCAATATCTACCACATTCGTGTCCATGAGTTTCTAAACAGTGTCGTGTCAATCCCAACAATCAAAATACCTAAATACATAAAATCAGAGACATGCAAATCTCTAAATATTCGCCTTTCCAACCACTTTCTCAACTTCACCATTCCCTTGTAGTAATCGTTAATTTTCTAGAATTAAAATTGTTTCTGTTTTCCATTTTCTATTTTCCTAGGGTTTTTCGTTTTCCTTTTCTCTTTCATTTCTATCCCTACCGAAACCCATATAAACCAGAGATTAAATGGAAGAACCTTCCGAATAAAAAAAAAAGTAACTGCATGATATTCGGCTTACCGTTCTTCTTTGTTGTCGATAACCCCTTCTTTCGCTGTCGTCTGCAATGTTCCTAAATTCTTAAAAATTCTTTTGCATTTTTTTCCACCGGCGAGAGAGAGAAAAATGCGAATCCAACCTCTGGTTTTTTCCTCTTTTGTCGAGTGTGATATGATGGTATATTTTTTAATTCGAAATTAATGCAACCGTTGGTTTCCATATGAGAATCATTTCCCCTCATTTCCCTCCCATTTTCCGTGCGTTTAACGGGAAAACCAAAACAAGGGCAATAATGTAAATGGGCCCAAACATATGTGAAATAAATGGAGGCCCATAATCTACTTTTGTAAAATATAGTGAACTTGTTCAGATTTGTAAATAGGGCCTCCAATTTGGGCTATATGTGTTGTTATCTCTTGTTAAAAAGGAGGTGATTAAATGGTTGGATGCTGGGATCATTTATCCAATTGTCGATAGCAATTGGGTGAGCCCTGTCCAATATGTTCCTAAGAAAGGAGGTGTTACTGTGGTGAGCAATAAAGATAATGAGTTGATTCCAACCAGGACAGTAACTGGCTGGAGGGTTTGCATGGATTACAGAAGGCTTAATAAAGCTACCTGAAAGGATCATTTCCCTCTACCATTTATCGACCAGATGTTGGATCGATTGGCTGGTCAGGCCTATTACTGTTTCTTGGATGGTTATTCTGGGTATAACCAGATTACTATTGCTCCTGAGGATTAGGAGAAAACCACTTTCACCTGTCCTTATGGGACATTCGCTTTTAGGAGAATGCCTTTCGGTCTCTGCAATGCTCCAGCAACATTTCAGCGGTGTATGTTAGCAATTTTTTCTGATATGATTGAGTCCACTGTTAATTGGGAGAAATGCCACTTCATGGTGAGGATACTCATCTAGTTCTTAATTGGGAGAAATGCCACTTCATGGTGAAGGAGGGCATAGTGTTAGGACATAAAATTTCTAAAAATGGTCTACAAGTTGATAGAGCAAAAGTTGAGGTTATTGAAAGGCTAGAGCCACCGAATTCAGTGAAGGGAATTTGGAGTTTTTTAGGACATGCTGGTTTTTATAGGAGGTTCATAAAGGATTTCTCCAAAATCAGTAAACCTCTTTGTAACTTATTGTGCACTGATCACGTTTTTGACTTTGATGCAGATTGTAGGAAGGCTTTTGAGACTTTAAAGGCTGCTTTAATCTCAGCACCCATTCTTTGCGCACCTAATTGGACTTTACCATTTGAGGTAATGTGTGATGCGAGTGATGCTGCGGTAGGTGCGATGTTGGGGCAAAAGCAGTGCAAATTTATCCATCCTATATATTATGCAAGCAAGGTTTTAAATGAAGCACAAGTCAACTATACAACTATTGAAAAGGAGTTGTCAGCTGTGGTGTTCGCTTTTGAGAAGTTTCGGCCATATTTGGTTGGGTCCAAAGTCACGGTTTTCACGGATCATGCATCAATAAGGTATTTAATGTCTAAGAAAGATGCAAAGCCTAGACTAATTCGTTGGATTTTACTGTTGCAGGACTTCGATTTGGAAATAAAGGACAAGAAGGGATCAGAAAATGTCATTGCAGATCATTTATCTCGTCTTGATCCGTCATCATCTTTGCTGGAGCAATCTGCCATTTCCGATTCTTTTCCAGATGAACAGCTCTTTGCTGTTGAGGTAAAGGTAGTTAGGGATGTCCCTTGGTATGCTGATATTGCAAACTTTTTAGTAAAGGGAGTCACTCCTATTGACATGGATTGGAGGCAGAAGAAAAAGTTCAAGCATGATGCGAAGTTTTTTTATTGGGATGAGCCATTTATGTATAAGCAATGCTCTGATGGTATTATTCGAAGGTGTGTTTCAAGTTCTGAAGCGAAGGAAATCCTGGAGCAATGTCACTCTTCACCGTATGAAGGTCATTTCAGCGGTCAGATGACAGCTATGAGGATTTTGCATTGCGGATTTTTCTGGCCTACATTATTCAAGGATGCCCATTGGTTCTACAAGCAATGTGATGCTTGCCAAAGGAGAGGAAATTTAGGGCCTAGAGATGAAATGCCTCTTACTTACATTTTAGAAGTTGAATTATTCGATGTATGGGGTATTGACTTTATGGGGCCATTTCCCCCTTCTAATGTCAATGTTTTTATCTTATTGGCAGTTGATTATGTGTCCAAGTGGGTGGAGGCCATCGCATGCCATCAGAGTGATGCCAAGACAGTAGCAAGGTTTCTTCAATCGCACATCTTTGTGCGGTTTGGGACACCTAGGGCTCTAGTGAGTGATGAGGGTACACATTTTGTTAATAATATCTTAACTAAGATTTTAGCTAAGTATGAGATTAAGCATAGGATAGCTACCCCTTATCACCCACAAGCAAATGGTCAAGCTGAAATTAGTAATAGGGAAATTAAAGCTATTTTAGAGAAAGTGGTCCATCCATCTCGAAAGGATTGGTCCTTTAGGTTGGATGAGGCTCTTTGGGCTTATAGGACAGCTTATAAGACTCCTCTAGGTATGTCTCCCTATAGGTTAGTATATGGGAAAGCATGCCATTTACCATTAGAGCTTGAGCATAAAACATTTTGGGCTTTGAAAAAGTTAAATTTTGATCTGAGTCGTGCAGGAGCGATAAGAATGCTGCAGCTTAATGAGTTAGAAGAATTTCGTCAATTTTCTTACGAAAATGCGAAAATGTATAAGGAAAAGACTAAGTTGTGGCATGACAAGAAAATTAAATCCAAGGAGTTTATCAAGGGTAAAAAAGTTTTGCTTTATAATTCTAGATTAAAATTATTTCCTGGAAAATTAAAATCTAAATGGTTAGGACCATTTATTGTGGTTGAGGTTTTCTCCAATGGAGCAATTACTTTGTAGGATGAAAAAGATGGGAGAGTGTTCAAGGTGAATGGACAGCGTGTGAAGCATTATTGGGGTGAGGAGTTTCGGTTGAAATATCCGTCCCTAAGGTTGGTTGATGATTGAGAGAGTAGGACTTTTGCGGGAGCATTTCACAGAGCAAAATTTTGAGCTCCCAGAGTTTGTATTAATTTTATTTTTCGCTGATTTGATTTTAATTGCGGTTAGGTTAGATTTGATTTTGCATGATTTATTAGATTTTATCTTTAAGTATTTTTATTATTTTTGGTAGTTTAGATTTTATCTATTTCATTTTTGAATTTGATTTGATTTTAGGATTATTTATTTGGATTATCTTTTAATTAATTAGATTTTATTAGATTTTAGGGAAAAATACACTTTTGGTCCCTGAGGTTTGGGTTAAGTGACACTTTGGTCCCTGAGTTTTCAAACTCAACAAAAATGCCCCCGAGGTTTGAGATAAGGAGCACTTTGGTCCCTGCCGTCAATTTTTCTGTTAACTTTTAACGGTTGCTGACGTGGCACTATTATTTTAATATAAAAAATTATTTATTTTATTTTTTTAAATAAAAAATATTTAAAAAATATATAATATTAATATTTTATTATTTTTTATTCTTTCTCCCTTTCTCTCTCATCATCTTCTTCTTCTTTTCTATCTTCTCCATCTTCTCCACCTTCTCCTTCCTCTTCTTCTTCTTCCTATGTCTGGCGACCGGCGACCGGCGGCCACCGCTCGCCGCCACCGGCTGGCGGCCGCCAGCGATTTTTTTTTTTTTTTCCTTTTTCTTCTTTCCTCTTTTTCTCTTCTTTCTTCTTCCCTACATTTTCTTCACTGCTTTTTTTAAAAAAAAAAAAAAACAGAAAGGGGAGGGAGGTCCCTCCTCGACCTCCCTCCCCTGTTCCATGTTTTTTTTAAAAAAAAAAAGCAGTGAAGAAAATGTAGGGAAGAAGAAAGAAGAGAAAAAGAGGAAAGAAGAGAAAGGAAAAAAAAATTCTCCGGCAGTGGCGAGCGGTGGCCGCCGGTCGCCGGTCGCCGGACATAGGAAGAAGAAGAATTAGGAAGGAGAAGGTGGAGAAGATGGAGAAGATGGAAAAGAAGAAGAAGATGATGAGAGAGAAAGGGAGAAAGAATAAAAAAATAAAAAAATATTAATATTATATATTTTTTAAATATTTTTTTTAAAAAAATAAAATAAATAATTTTTTATATTAAAATAATAGTGCCACATCAGCAACCGTTAAAAGTTAATAGAAAAATTGACGGCAGGGACCAAAGTGCTCCTTATCTCAAACCTCGGGGGTATTTTTGTTGAGTTTGAAAACTCAAGGACCAAAGTGTTACTTAACCCAAACCTCAGGGACCAAAAGTGTATTTTTCCCTAGATTTTATCTTCAGTTATTTGAATTCTGTTTAACTTAAATTCTCTCTTATTTATTTGGCGTCAATTAGAAATAAAAGATAAGATTGAATTTGATTTGGTCGGTTAATTTAAATTTAAATTTGAAAGAAGAGATTTTCCCATTTTTGAAATTTAATTTCCGTATTAAAGATTCTGCAGGGTCAGAAGGTTGTTGCAGCAAGTTTATGGCTGGAGCAAAATAATCCGAAGGAAAAGGGTTACTGTTGGAAATTTATTATTTTTACCGTTGGGATTTGGCTTTGAATTTTCACAGGTAAATTTGCATGCATCATCTGATGAGGCCACGTGTCTTAGAGCAATTATTTGAAGGCTTCAATGATGATAGCACATAAATTTTTACCGTGGGCGTTTGGAATCCACGATTTTACCGTTTATGGTTTTTGAATTTCAGGTTTGCATGTTTAAATTAAAACGGTAATATTAGTTATTGCAGGGCAAATCTTTTCGATTAGGATTGTATTTTGCTGAAGCCCTATTTATTAGCAACCTCTGGTAAGCACGTTTCACTTCGTCTTCTTGATCAAATCTTAGTTGTGTGCATTCTTCTTTCTTTCTTTGTATTCTCTGTAAAACCCCCCTTACACCTTCAATGGCAAAGACAAGAGCTAGAAAAGAGAGGGAGAGTGATGAGGAAGAGATACCCGTGACCCCCGAAGTTCAGAAAGTAAAAACCAAGAAGAAAAGAACACCAGAAGAGAAAGAAGCTAAAAGAAGAAGACGACAACAGAGAGCTGAAGAACAAGAAAAGGCAAGAGAGGACGAGGTTGTTGCAATAGAAGAAGGAGACCCGAAAGAATCTGATAAACAGAATCAAGAAGAGGTTACGCAGGGAATGACAGCTACAGGAGAAGTTCGAGAGGGAATTTAGAAGAAACAGAGTGAGGATGTGCAGACAGAGGCTGTAGAGGAAGAAGGCAGAGAACCAGTTCAGGAGGCTCGTTTTGAGGTTATCATACCTGAACCTCCGAGATGGCGCCGCATTAAGCGGAAAGCTGGGCGCGTTCAGGTGATCAGGACTGATACCCCATCGCCTCCATCATCAGATTCCGAGAGAGAGAAGGCAGAGCGGGAGGAACGAGAGAAAAAAGAGGCTGAGGAGAAAATGCGGGAAGAAGCAGAGAAACAGGGAGAAGAGGAACAGTTGCTGAAGCGGAGAGAAGAGTAGGGCAAAAATATTGCTGAAGCATCGGAGGAACACGATGAAATAGAAGAGCGACAGGTGCCATACGATCGCTTCGTCAATAATTTTGCTAGAGCAAAACACACTGAGCTCCTGAAAAGGGATTTTCTATTCGAAAGAGGTTTCAGCAGTGATCTTCCACCATTTCTGAGGACCAGAATGGCAGACCACGGCTGGGAGCTGTTTTGTGCTAAGCCGGAGGCTGTGAACGCATAGGTGGTGCGTGAATTCTATGCCAACATTGATAAAGAAGAGGGTTTCCTGGTAATTGTCAGAGGAGTCGAGATAGATTGGAGTCCAAGTGCAATCAACGCACTGTACCATCTTCAAAACTTCCCCCATGCGGCATTTAATGAGATGGCAGTCGCGCCATCTGATGAACAGTTAAGTAATGTTGTGAGGGAGGTAGGAATCGAGGGGGCGCAGTGGCAACTATCTAAGACTCAGAAAAGGACATTCCAGTCGGCTTATTTGAAAAAGGAAGCGAATACGTGGATGGGTTTCATCAGGCAAAGATTGCTTCCAACAACGCACGACTCGACAGTATCCAGGGAAAAAATTCTTCTAGCTTTTGCTATCTTAAGGTCTCTCAGTATTGACGTAGGAAAAATTATTTGTAATGAGATTGCTGGCTGTTGGAAAAAGAAGGTGGGGAAGTTGTTCTTCCCGAACACGATTACTATGCTGTGCAGACAAGCAGGGGCTCCAGTGGATGAAAGTGATGTGATTCTATTCGATAAGAGGATCATTGATACGCCCAATTTGGCACGGCTCCAGCGCACGCAGGAGATACGACAAGGCGGGCTTATCTACGACATTAACACGATTCTAGAACAATTGGCACTTTTGGCCAGTAGGCAGGAGTTTGTTGAAAGGCAAACTTTAACCTTCTGGACCTACGTTAGGAATCGTGATGCTGGTTTGAAGAGGGCGCTGCAAGAAAATTTTTCAAAATTGTATCCAGTCCTCCCTGCATTCCCCGAAGACCTGCTGAACCCCTGGATTCCACCGCCGCCTGCTGAGAAAGATGATGAAGAGGAAGATTTGGGTCAGGAAGATTGAAGAGGGATTTGAGCGCACAATCTTTTTGATGAAATATTTTGTTTGCTGGCGCATTCCTGACCCCATCTTCTTATATGATTGCTTGTCTTGTTTCTTTTTAATTTTTCTGCTTTGAAAAAATATCTCTCCTTATGTAATATCTTTGTCTATGTTTTTAATGAAATTTCCAGTTGTTTGTTTTGTTTCATGAGCACTGAGAAACTCTAACTTAACTAATTTTCCTCTGAATTTTTGAAGCTTGGACTGATTACGCTTAATTAGATCAAGGTATTCTGATCTCCAGAAACATTTTGCTTGAGCATTTCTTTTAGCCTGGACTGTTGCTGCGGCAAAGAAGATTTTTGAAGGTAGTATCGACTTATATGATCCACTTTAAGCTTAATCCTAGTCCCATGTTTAGTTTAAAAATTCAGATAGAAAAATTTAAGTTTGGGGGTATTATTGCTTAATTAATGATTCATTGGGGACAATGAATAATTCAAGTTTGGGGGACTTTTTGCTACTCCAATTATTTTGCTCGAGCATTCCTCTCCTTCAAATTAAAATTTGTTAGGTTATTGAGTAACCGGGGACATTTGTGATACCCACAGTTTGTCTTCGCGTCAAAAGATGACATAGGAAATGTGAAAAAATGATGAGAAAAATTATTTGCAAAAAAAAAAAAAAAATTATTTGTTGAAAATTTTGCTGAAAATTTTGACGGAGCAAAAGTTTTGAGGGATGAATGATGATTCAGCAGTTTTTCTGTCTCCCAGAACTTAGGTGAGTTTCATCATAAAATGTCGCCATTCTGAGGAGCAAGAGATAGAATAACTACGGATTTTTGAGCTTTATAAAGAGTATTGAGCCTAGTTGGTGATGAGTTTGAGGCAGAGGTATACTGCACCATAAAGTGGGTCATCCCATGCTTAAGAGCTTATGACTGTAAGACTGCTTTAAGCCTGATAAATAATGATATAAACCCCTTTAAAAATATGTTTTGAAATGTCTGATAATAGAGCTAGGCTGTGGTGAGTTCTTAGTATTAAGTTGAAAAGTGGTGATTATTTGTCCATGCCGGAGGAATCATTTTGCTGCAGTAGAGCTTGGTTTTGGAGAGTGCTCAGGTAAAGGTTAAAGGTAGTGTTGGACTGTCTGGTTTGATTAAGCTATTCTTTGTCTAATGTTTTTAAATTCTTAAGGGAAGGTGAGTTAGTATTGCTCGGGACGCGCAATAGTTCAAGTTTTGGGGTATGATAACTGCCCAAAAGGTAGTTATTTAGGCCTTAATTATATAGAGATTTGTTTGTCCTCTATGCTTATTAGGGTTGGTTTTGGATAGATATTACATGTTTTAACCCATTTGGAAGAATGGAAGCATTGGAAATTATTTTGTGCTGATTATGCTGCTGAGCGACTGGAGGGAGCAAATTCTGTGCTGCAATAAAACTGGGAGCAGAAACTGCCACATCACAGCTCGTTAGCCAACTTCATGAACCGACTTTTGTTGAATTATTCTCATGATAAAGGAGCAAGGAGAGCCCTACACGTGTCCTAGTTGACCTAATTCAAGCCTCCCATCCTTCTATAAAAGGAAGTAGCCGTCAAAGTCAAACTCATTCCATGTTTTCTCTTGGAAGCCGAATATTTTAGAGAGATTGAAGATTATCAAAAACACCATCTTCCGCAAGCTGATTAGGGAGTTTATTTTCTTTATAAACTTGCGGTTATGGACATACCTACTCAGATTGTAATTTGTATTCCTATGCCTATTATGAACTAAGTAGCTTAAGGTGTTGGTTAGGAATAATGTGATTACTGTGCTTCATCTTTAGTAATATATTGACTATCGCATTTTGGTTAATTGTTGTGCTTATTCTCATTTTATGCCCGCCTGGCCAGTCGGTATGGATAGCTCTCTCTAGTTTCAGGGATGATTTAGAGGGTGTGTGGCAATTATCCACACTACGATCATTGTGTATTGGTGAACGCCAGTGACTGAGCTAGGGATAGCCAGTTGCCTAGTGCTTGATCGGTCACACTTCATTAGGTTTGAAACATATCCCAAAAGATCTGGAGTTCCGGGAGGAATCCGCTAATAATACTACGAGAAATGCATGATCAATAATATTGCTAGAGCATATTTTAGAACAATCACTAAATCCTAACCAGCGCCTGCCTTTAATCTGTCTCTCTATTTGTTTACTTATTGTTCTGTCATTTATTTTGCTTCAGCATAATTCCGAAAAAACCCAATCATTTTACAATTCTTGAAACCATTGGAAAGTTACACAAAAATAGGTAGAGTGGAAACTAATTCAGGGCTCGGATTGATAATATTACTTGTTGCATACTGTGTATACTTGCACAGGAATTCTAGAGTATTTTATATCATATTTTTACTCACTCCACGAACCCAACACTTAGCTCAAATTTAAGAAAGCTTGTGCCTAGTTCTTTACCCAAGGTTATAATCTCCCTAAGCAATAGGCCCTAACATCTCTCTCAAAAGAAAATAAGTTTGGGGGTTCTTGCCTTACTTTCTCATTAATTGGGGACAATGAATAGTTTAAGTTTGGGGGTGAGGTGCCCTTTCGAAAAAAAAAATTAGAAAAAGCATCTTAGAAGCATTCCTCTTTGTCCTAGTGTTGTCTAAGATGTACTCCTCTCCCTTTGTAGAATTTATTCTTTTCCTGAGCTTACCTAGTAACCAGGGGGATTTATGATACCCATAGTTTGCCCTTGCGTCAAAAAGTAGCTCTTGAAAGGTATGAGTTCCAATGAAAAAGAAGAAGAAAAATCAAAAGTTATGATTAAGGGATGAGTGCTAGCTTGAAAGTTGCAATTTCCCCAAAGCTTAGGTGAGCTTCACCAAAACGTGTCGCCACTCTGAGAAGCAAGGAAAAAGTTGCAAGATAGCTATCTTAGGCAATTTTAGGGGTTATGAATGCAATGCTCGCTAGGTGATGAGCTTGGAGGCTTGGGTGAGCTTCACCATAAAGTGTTGCCATACTGAGACCAAAAAGGCTATGACCTAAGAGATTTTCTAAGTTGGTAAAAATCAAAAAGAGAATAAGAATTGAGAGAAGTTTGGGTTGAGCTTAGAGTTTTTATAATTTGGGCATTAGGATTATAGGCTTGGTTAACAAGCTTAAGGACTAAATTTTGAGCTAAGGAAGAAAGAAAGTTAGTGGCTTGTTTGATGCCTAGAGTTTTTATAATTTGGGCATTAGGATTATAGGCTTGCTTAACAAGCTTAAGGACTAAATTTTGAGCTAAGGAAGAAAGAAAGTTAGTGGCTTGTTTGATGCCTATAGGTTGGCTCAATTGGATTTGATAGCTAATCAAGATGGGCTAAGAGCGTGGATCAAAAGCATAATGTTGATTTGGAGATGCCAAGTGTTGTTGCCTAAGTTGTTTTTAAATGTTGAATTCTTTTTGGAGCTATGTGCATTTGTTAAGGGAAGTTTTGAGCAAGAAGTAGCTGTGTGGCTCGTGAAAGGCTCTAATGAGAGGCTAGCTGATTTTTTCTTGTTTAGTTGAGCTTTTGGCCTAGCATTGCTCGCGGACGAGCAATGAGCTAAGTTTGGGAGTGTGATAACTCTTAGAAATAAGAGTTATTAGCCATGATTTTGGGGCTTTAAGGCTTAGTTTTGCTTTGAGAATTTATTATTTGAGTTGGAATTAGTTGAATTTAATGTTAATTAGTGAGAATGCTGATTAGGGGCTTTGGGCTTTAATTTCACGTTAAATTCCGTAATTAAGCTGACTTGGAGCTCCAGTTTTTGAAGATTATGTTGTAGCATGACCTGGCAGAGGCAGAATGGTGGCTGGAGCTGTTTTCCACGTGGAAGGCTTCATTAATTGATGTGGCGATCCCAGCTGGTGTATGAAGCTATTTTCATCCTTTTAAGGGGATTCCACGTGGGCTTGGCTTGTCTAATCAACCCTGAATCCCACAAATATGGCTGAGTATATAAAGAAAGAGGCCCTAATTTGGAAAAGGAGGCTGGAGGAAGGAGATTTCTAAGATTGGGAGCTGAGAACCAGAGAAAAACAGAGGAGTAAGCTGAGGGAAGCTGCCGTGGAGCCAATATTCAGCTTGGGAAAGCTGGATTTGATCTTGGGAGCTTCTTCTTTAGTCTTATCTTCTCTTCTTTTAGCTTCCTAGTGGTATTAGTTGTGGTAGAAGTTGAAAGTATATAGAGTATGAGCATTTTCTGCTGTATTGAACTTGTTTTCTCTTTGAACATGAACTAATCCTCTTTAAGTGAGGATTAGGGATCCTATAGTGTAACGAGGGGTTGTTTATAGTTGAACCGTGCTATTTTCATCTTAAAGTAAAGTGTTCTTTATTGTTTAAGCTGGAATTTAGACTGGCCATCCATTTTCTAGCATTGTTATTGGGTGTTTGGGAAAACATTTAGTAACCGATTGCTTTGCTTTACCTTAGTCTTTTATGATCATGAAAATGAGTGGGTATTTAGGGATAAATCACCACCTAGGGCACTAATAAGATTGAGCTAAAAATAAGGGGTTAAATGGGAGTTTAATCGCCTTAATCTATGGAGAATTGGAAAATTCCTGTTGAAAATCTGGGTGAGATGAATTAGCACAGTTTTTGCTATAGCAATCCCTGGAAACAATACAAAGTATCCCAATCCGAGCCTCAATTCTCCTCTGCATTTAGCCGCTTTTCTTGCTTTATTTACTTCAAGTTCTCTTTAATTTCACTCAATTTTATTTACATTAGTGCATCTTAGTTATTAATTAATATTTGGTCCTTGGTTACTTGAATTTCATTGAAAATAGGCTTAGGAATAGTGATTTTCATTGCATCAATCCCTGTGGAGAACGATATAAAAAATAATTATCACTTGTTGCTGATCGTGTGCACTTGCACGTGTTTTTGTGAAGATTTCTTGCATATTGTAAATCACATTGCACAAGACAACAAGTTTTTGGCGCCGTTGCCGGGGACAAACTCGGAACCTGAGTTGAAATAACCATATACGGTGTTGCTAGATTTGTTAAAAGAGTTTAATTCACCTAGAACATTACAAATCTTATTATAATAGTTATAATAGGATTAGACTTAGATAAATTGAATTAGCCAGATTTATCTAGGTTAATAAACCTTAAAATATACGGTAGGTCACTTTAGTGGGAGGTAAAATCAAAAGTTGATTTAAATCGAGTTTTTACTCCTACGTCCCTATATTTGCAATGTGAGATCCATGCTCGGCTTCGTGTCGTTTTAGCGCGACCTCCCTTCGGAAAGTGTTTGCATCAGTCAATAACAAAGTGAATGGGGAAAGTGCCCATAGTAAGTGGGAGCGGGACACGTGTCAACGTATCCCTCGGTCTCCACCCATAGGTCTCACCGTGAGAGTCTTATGATTCGCCTGCGTGTTGTCCTGGAGCAACCATCCCTTCGGAGGGCCTGATCATAAGATTCATAACACTGTGAACTCCTAGAAAGGATAGGGTCACTTAGGCTAATTACCAACAGTTGTCTTTCCCTTCGGTAGCCTGTTGGTGCGTGCCTCTGGGATCTGAAAGTGGGAGGGTTACACTTACGAGGATAAGTTAATTCGTTAATGAATCCTTGACTAAACGACAGTGGTCAATGTCTATAGGAATATGAGTTATTCTGGTGATAGAATTGACTGAGAAGTGTCTCATTTTAGAGGTGGAGTAGCTGATCACCCTTTGGTGGCTGTTTCTCTAAACCTCTAAAGTATCGTTGCTAAACACAATCGATAGTTTGTTAGGGTTCTTTGATTAATTGTTTGCAAAATTGATTGGATTTGTGCAATTGTTTTGTTTGTCTGTTTGATGGGTTAAGACAAAGATAACTAATACGGTAAAAGTTTATTTTTCCAGCTGAAGGTGTACATATTACACATGAGGAAGCAATTGAAGATCGAAAGCACTTAAGACATTCAATTTTACTCCTAAAGCATGCATGTTCTAGAAAAGACAGAATAGAGAGTTTAGAAAACACCAACCTTTGTAGCTCACTTATGAGGATACTTTTAACGGTTGTCCAGTGATCAAATCCTAGATTGGATTGATATCTACTGACAATCCCTACTGCATAACAAATGTCAGGCCTTGTACACAACATGGCATACATTAGGCTACCTACTGCAGAGGCATAGGGAAAACGTCTCATGTCCTCAACTTCTTGAGGTGTCTGAGGACATTGTTCCTTAGACAAGTTAATTCCGTGCCTGAAAGGTAATAGTCCTTTCTTGGAATTTTGCATTTTATATCTAACCAACAATTTGTCGATATAAGACGCTTGAGACAGGGCTAGCGTTTTGTTCTTTCGGTTTCGAACAATTTGGATTCCTAGAACAAATTGTGCCTCACCCAAATCTTTCATTTGGAATTGAGTTGCTAGCCATAGTTTAATGTCAGTTAGATAACCTACATCATTCCCGATGAGTAGGATATCATCCACATACAGTACTAAGAAAGCTATAGAGCTGTTGATGATCCTTTTGTAAACACAAGGCTCATCAACGTTTTGTTCAAAGCCATAAGATTTGATCGCAGTATCAAATCTCATATTCCAGGATCTAGACGCTTGTTTTAATCCATAAATGGATCGTTTTAGCTTGCAAACTTTTTGCTCTTGATCCTGAGCTATGAACCCCTCTGGCTGAGACATGTAGATACTTTCTTCAAGATTACCATTCAGAAAGGCAGTCTTGACATCCATTTGCCATATTTCATAATCGTAAAACGTGGCAATGGATAAAAGTATCTGGATCGACTTTAACATGGCAACAGGGGAGATGGTTTCTTCATAGTCAATCCCCTCCCGCTGGGTAAAACCCTTTGCCACAAGTCGTGCCTTAAAGGTCTGTACCTTTCCAGCAGCGTCTCGTTTTCTCTTGTAGATCCATTTGCACCCTATGGGACTAACCCCTTCAGGTTGATCTACAAGATCCCATACTGAATTAAAATGCATGGACTCAATCTCTAAGTCCATGGCTTTAATCCACTCGTTCTTGTCAACGTCATCCATTGCCTGTTTAAAGGTTAATGGATCCTCGATCCCGTCATCAGGTATGACGACTGGAGTTTCAGTAAAACCCAAATAGCGATCAGGCTGTCTAACAACCCTCCCACTACGTCGAGGTTCTCTTATTTCTTGAGAAGGACGTGATTGACTCGAGGTGCCAGTATCATCAACAACTCTTGTTGATGTTTCTGTAGCTTCGTTAGATAGTTCACTTAAAACGACTTTACTACGTGGCTTGTGATCTCTGAGGTGGTCTTCTTCTAGGAATGTAGCATTTGTCGATACAAGTACTTTATTTTCCTCTGGATCGAAGAAGTATCCACCTCTAGTTTCTTTGGGATAGCCTATAAATAGGCAAAATCTAGAACGAGGCTCCAATTTCTTTGGGTTTGCTTCTAGCACGTATGCAGGACATCCCCAAATTCTGAAATGTCGTAAACTAGCTTTACGACCTTTCCAGAGCTCAAATGGTGTTTCAGAAACACTCTTTGAGGGAACTACGTTCAAGATATAAACTGCAGTCTCTACTGCATAACCCCAAAACGAGTTAGGCAACTGAGCATAACTCATCATCGAACGAACCATGTCCAACAAGGTTCTGTTTCTCCTTTCTGATACACCGTTTTGCTGAGGTGTACCAGGGGCTGAGAGTTGGAACGTAATTCCATGCTCTATCAAATAGTCTTGAAAACTTAAGTCCATATACTCTCCACCTCGATCGGATCGAAGTGTTTTTATCGTCTTACCTAATAGGTTCTCAACCTCGGCCTTATACTCCTTGAACTTTTCAAAAGCTTCGAACTTATGATGCATCAGGTAGAGATAGCCATACCTCGAATAATCATCAATGAAACTGATGAAATATTCGTACCCTCCTCGAGCTCTAATGTTCATTGGTCCACAGAGGTTCGAATGAATGAGCTCTAAGGGCTCTTTGGCACGATAACCTTTTCCGGTAAAAGGTCGTTTTGTCATCTTGCCCTCAAGGCATGATTCACAAGGAGGCAACGAGTCGTCTTCTAACTTGTTTAGAGTCCACTCTTGACCAATCTCCCAATCCTATTGAGGTTGATATGGCCTAACCTCAAGTGTCAGAGATAGGTATCTTGAGAAACTCTTCGCTTTTTAGGTTGAGTCTCAGCGGTTTTAAACATCTCGTGATTTAAAATAGCTTTAGACTCAATTGGTCTCAAAACATATAATTTATTCTTCAAGTTTGCAGAGCAAACATCAATACCTCTTTTAGTTATGAACGCTTCATTAACAGAAAAAGAAATTGAGTAACCTTGTTCTAATAAACAAGATAAAGAAATCAAATTTCTTTTAATTTTTGGAACTATGTACACATTATCTAATATCATGTAACGTTCCTTGGTGAAGAATAATTTTATGTCTCCCACTGCAATAGCCGAGATGACTTCTCCTGTTCCAACTTTAAGAGTCATCTCTCCAGCTTTTAGCTGTTCCCAGGAACTCATTCCTAGAAATGAAGAACATACGTGATTAGTGGCACCTGAATCGAGTATCCAGGCAGAATCGTCGTTTTCCACTAAACACGTTTTCAAGACTAATAAATCGCATTTAGGGTCGTAGATTATGTTTTTCTTGGCTATGCAGTTAGTTTGAGGACATTCCTCAGTTGAGACCAAACCTAAATTCTTTGCCACGTGTTTAGCGTTTAAGCAAGTATTCTTAGTCGAATGTACTAAACCGTTTACTTTGGCATTTGACAAAGCACATACGTTTTTCGACATATTGCTGAAACAAACAAATTAATCTCTATTAGAAACATGCACTAAACCCATTAATCATATTTATCCAATCAGATTTAGCAAAAGCAATCATCGACCCATATATACAATTGATTTATTTTGCAACGATACTTCAGGGGTTTAGAATAACCGCTACCGTAGGGCAGTCAGCTACTCCTCCCCTGAATCGAGACAATCTCGGCCAAATACTATTCCCAGAATAACTCTTACTCCAATAGTTATTAGCTAACGTTAATTTGGTCAAGACCATCTTGTAAGTGTTACCCATCATTTTCAGATTGCAGAGGACGGCCCCAACAATGCCACCGTAGGGAAGAGCTAATGTTGGGAATGGCCCTAGGAAACCCTATCCATTTCTGGAGTTTGCGTTCTTCCGAATCCCATGCGCAAGCCCTCCGTAGGGTGATCGCTCCCAGGGCGACTCGCAGGCAGCGCATAGGAATCTCACGGTGCAACCTAATGATGGAGACCGCAGGATACGTTTGACACTTTCCCCATTCACCTTGATATTAACCCATGCAAACACCATCCGTAGGGGGACGCTCCCAGGGCGCCTCGAGGCCAAGCATGGATCTCACGGTGTGAACTCAGGGGGACGTGAGAGTAGAAAATTAATATGAATATTTCGTTTCTATACTTTTCCTCCCACTAAAGTGTCGTAAAGTTTTAGGGTCTATTACTTAGGTAAATTTCGGCTAAATGAATCTATCTAAGTCTATGCCTTATTAAACAAGGTCTTTACACTAAATGTCTAGGTGAATTAAACTCTTTTAATAACCTAGTGACATTGCATGCTAGTAAGACTTTGGTTAATTCAACTCAGGTTCCGAACCATTTGCCGGGAGAGTTCCCTTATAACCAAGGTCTTATGTCCTACTTACTCAAATTTTAAAACTATTTTAAAAAAAAACTAAGACATATTTCTAATCCTATTAGAAAAGACAATCTTAGATCTATTTCATTTCAAACCATTTAAAGAATGATAGGATCCTAAGATCCTATGTTAGCATGCAACTCTTTGTTATAGGTTTTATGGATTGTATTCATTAACTATTATAACTCTTATAACTTTTAATGGATTAACCCTATAACATGCTTTCTAATGGTGTTTAAAAGCATATAACAATCAATCATTCAAGTTATAAGAAAAGCACCATTTAGAAACAACCTATGTCTAGGTTTGTATAACGCTTTATACTACGATGTCTAGGTGATAACACTTTAAAACCTCACACCGCTCACGCATGCTCATAAAACTCGAGTTAACTTAACTCAAGAACCGACTCGATGCCCAGGTAGGAGGTGTTTCGTAAACCGTCAACTTAAGTACCTCCAGCCTTAGACAGCATCTTGTCGGGTGAGTTCTCTCGTAACCATTGTTGTACAAGATATCGACCTAAGCTATGCAAGTTGATCGAATCGTTGAAGGTTCATTAACCTAAGTGATCATGCACTTAATCTTGTTATAGATTTTAGATTTCTATCTCTTTTTATAACAATTATAAAAACAATTCATAACAAGCCTAATTTGAGAATAACACTTATAATCAAACTAATGAAATTTCATGCTTCATGCTTGGTTAATTTTATCAATTAATAATTATAACTATTATAAGAATAGTCAATTTTAATTAACCATTCAAGCATGAATCTCCCTAAATTAATACAACACTTATATTAATTAAACATGAAATTTCCCTCATGCATTTGAATTAATCAATAACACTTATTAAAATTAAACAAATGCATGAACATGCTTTCCTATGGTGGGGTTTTAAAACTATATGGCATGTCATAATGCACATACATCCATTTAATTAAATCATACATTCACAATGCATAAAGTAATTAAATCAAGCTAAAATGGAATGGTTTGGCAATTTAAAAAAAACACAAGCAATTTCACTAATTATTACAATAATAATTAAATAAATAAACTTGCAACACGCCCGAGCTTCACGAACCATCCCGAACCGCTCATCCAAGCAATGAACCGGCCATGCAATGAGTGAAATCAGGCTGCAACAGACCGAGCCGGACCAAAAGGCAGCAGCTGAACCGGAATTAAAAAAAACTGCTTCTGGAATTAAAAAACAGCTTGCTGGAATTTTCATTTTCTGCTGCGTCTTCTCCGGTTTTTCTTCAATTTTACAGCCTATATGGACTCTAATGACTCTATAAAAATTACAGACTATAGTACACACATTAACGCTCTTACATATCCGAGCAATTACAATTTCATGAAGGTTTGAATGCTCAAAAAATTGCCAAACCAGAACACTTCCATTTTAGCACACAGAAAATTCAATTTCAAAATGGTACCCACCAAAGCAAAATTAAAACGAATTAAGTGCTCTAATCATGCTCTGATACCAATTGAAGGTGTACATATTACACATGCGGAAGCAATTGAAGATCGAAAGCACTTAAGACATTCAATTTTACTCCTAAAACATGCATGTTCTAGAAAAGACAGAATAGAGAGTTTAGAAAACACCAACCTTTGTAGCTCACTTATGTTGAACTCCTTGTGGTGTTTGCCTCTCCTATGCTCCTTGGACAACCTCCAGAGTCTTCCCTACTATACTCCGGGCCAAGAATGACTTGTGGGAGTCTATATAAGATAGGGAATGGGAAGGGAATGCTTGAAGCATCAAGCAATGGAGAAGAATGAGAGATGAGAGAACTTTGAGTCCAAATTCCAGCAGCATAACATTAAGGAAATGGCTCTCTAATGTTTGAATATGATTCAAACTCCTTTTAAAGACATTCTCCATGCAAAGCCAAGCCTCAAGACACAAGACACATGGTGTATTTGCAAGCTCAAGTGGATTCTAGGTGTACATTACACAAGACATGCAACAATGCATGAGTGAGTTGTCTTTCCACTTTGAATGATCATGCATTAAGTGGATTTCCAACTAAATCCACTAAATTCAAATTGAATCAAATTTCAAGCTTGCAAATTATCCCCAATTTCAATTCTAAATTGAAATTGATTGCTTGGTAATTAATTTGAAAATTTTTCAAATTAATTTTGATATGATTAATCTAATTAATCTTTGTTATCTTGTGCAATTCCATATATATGATTCCTAATAAATATATATAGTATTCAAAACACTTTTAAATACTTCATCTCTCATTTTCTAATTTAATTCATAATTAAATTTATTGTGTCAAACACAATTTACGATAATACCCTTTTTCCCGATTTTGAACGATTCAAAGCTTCCTATCTTTTGTTCTAGGCTTAATTCCGATATGAGCTAGTAGGGGGACCTAATGGACCTATAGATCATGGGCTCCAACGATTCGAGGCTAACCGACTAATCTCATTATCCAAATTAGCCAACATTCGTTAACTACCGGGATACTCCACTATAGCCCGATAGTTGCACTCCCCTCACTATAGATATATTTCCGTCCACTTGATTTAACCATGATTAGTAAATCGATCCTTCACAGGTTGTTCGTAGCTATAGCTAGGTCAATAAGCCGTTTTACCCCTATAGTACTTCTAGTTCCTTAAGTCCCACTGATCCTCTAATGAACAATTGGTTTATGGTCCAACCAATAAACCGAGTCCCTCTCGGGCCAATGAGAGGGCGGGATCCCTTTGTTTAAGCCCCGGAGTCAGCACTTAAGGGAACAACCTCTCTACTATCCCTTATTCGGGTAGGAGTGAATTCCTTATTGCACGACTATGTCCCCAGCTATCTACCCGTTCCTATCCCTAAAATGGGAGGCTTATTGAGTCGGCGATACTGAGCCACTCTCACCTATGCAGATCTAAGGATAAGCCCGAATAAACAGGAGTTCATAGTTAGCTCAAGATTAAGATCGAGTTACCTAGGTCATCACATGAAATAGTCAGTCTCGTCAGTAAACAGTGTTATAAAGCGAGAGCGACTTATTTCTCGGTCCTGGTCTTATGCAAACTCATTGCATAGGACGCCCCCAATCGCATGTCTCTACATGGACGATTTAGGATCACATCGTCTATACCATCTATAAAGTGGGCCGCGTCTCATAGTGTCTCAAGAATAAGGTACCCAACCCTATTCCTATACTATAGACCGTTTTGGCTATTACTCAAGCTTGATCCACTTTTATGTCTCTACATAAAGCTCAAGTGTTCATCCTATAGCCATGGATCTTAGTTTATTGGATTTGAGTTATTATATGTGCAATTTAATTTATTCAGTAATGACTTTTACTGAATCAATCTCGATAACACCTTTATCGAATAAGTATATAATTCGTTTAACATTCACTATCTACGAGTTTTAGGGCACCAATCCCAACACCAACAATGTCTTCCTCTATCATCGCTTTATTGAAAAATGAAAAATTAACCGGCGAGAATTTTCCTACGTGGAAATCCAACCTTAATACAATTCTGGTTGTTGAAGATCTCCGGTTCGTCTTAACGGAGGATTGTCCTCCAGTTCCCCCTCGCAATGCATCCCAAGCGATAAAGGACGCGCACGACCGCTGGACTAAGGCCAACGAAAAGGCCCGTGTCTATATCTTGGCTAGCTTAACTAAAGTTTTGGCCAAGAAATATGAGAACGTGGAAAGTGCAAGGGAAATTATGAATTCCCTTCAGAAGATGTTTGGATTACCATCCTACCAGCTCCACCACGAGGCTCTACAAAAAATCCATAACTCCTGCATGGAAGAAGGACAATCTGTTCGAGAACATGTTCTCGACATGATAAACCAATTCAATATTGGGGAAGCTAATGGTGGAGTCATCTGTGAAAGAAGTCAGGTTACGTTTATATTGCATTCACTTCCACAAAGTTTTATGCAATTTCGAACAAACGCTAGCTTGAATAAGATTCAATTCAACCTGACTGCCCTTCTAAATGAGCTACAGGTTTATGAGTCCATGCTGCAAAGTAAGGGCAAAAATGTGGTTAAAGGAGAGGCCAATGTGGCCCATTCCAAAAAGTTCCTGAAGGGTTCATCCTCAGGAACTAAACCTGTACCTCAAGTTTCTTCTTCTTCAAAGAAGATACAGAAGAAGAAGGATAATAAGGGGAAAACTCCTACAAAAGCTGCTTGAGGCAAGGGAAAGACCAAGGATGTGGCTGATAAAGGCAAGTGCTTCCAGTGCAATGTGGATGGTCACTGGAAAAGGAACTGCCCTCGATACCTTGCAGAGAAAAAAAAGGACAAGGAAGGTAAATTTGATTTACTTGTTTTAGAAACGTGCCTTGTTGAATGTTGGGTTCCTAGAGTGAGTAAAATATGATATAAAATACTCTAGAATTCCTGTACAAGTATACACAGTCTGCAGCAAGTAATATTATCAATCCGAGCCCTGAATTAGTTTCCACTCTACCTATTTTTGTGTAACTTTCCAATGGTTTCAAGAATAGTAAAATGATTTGGTTTTATCGGAATTATGCTGAAGCAAAATAAATGACAGAACAATAAGTAAACAAATAGATAGACAGATTAAAGACAGACGCTGGTTAGGTTTTAGTGATTGTTTTAAGATATGCTCTAGCAATATTATTGATCATGCATTTCTCGCAGTATTATTAGCGGATTCCTCCCGGAACTCCGGATCCTTTGGGATATGTTTCAAACCCAATGAAGAGCGACCGATCAAGCACTAGGCAACTGGCTATCCCTAGCTCAGTCACTGGCGTTCACCAATACACAATGATCGTAGTGTGGATAATTGCCACACACTCTCTAAATCATCCCTGAAACTAGAGAGAGCTATTCACACCGGCTGGCCAGACAGTCATAAAATGGGAATAAGCACAACAATTAACCAAAATGCGATAGTCAATTTATTACTAGAGATGAAGCACAGTAATCACATTATTCCTAACCAACACTTTAAGCTACTTAGTTCATAATAGGCATAGGAATATGAATTACAATCTGAGTATGCATGTCCATAACCACAAGTTAATAAAGAAAATAAACTCCCTAATCAGCTTGCGGAAGATGGTGTTCTTGATGATCTTCAATCTCTCTAAAATATTCGGCTTCCAAGGGAAAACATGGAATGAATTTGACTTTAACGGCTACTTCCTTTTATAGAAGGATAGGAGACTTGAATTAGGTCAACTTGGACACGTGTAGGGCTCTCCTTGCTCCTTTATCCCGAAAATAACTCAACAGAAGTCGGTTTATGAAGTTGGCTAACGAGCTGTGATGTGGCAGTTTCTGCTCCCAGTTTTGCTGCAACACAGAATTTGCTCCCTCTAGTCGCCCAGCAGCATAATCTACACAAAATAATTTCCAATGCTTCCATTCTTCCAAATGGGTTAAAACATGTAATATCTATCCAAAACCAACCTTAATAAGCATAAAGGACACACAAATCCCTATATAATTGAGGCCTAAATAACTACCTTTTGGTCAGTTATCATACCCCCAAACTTGAACTATTGCGCGTCCCGAGCAATACTAACCAACCTTCCTTCGAGAATTCAAAACATTAGACAAAGAATAGCTTAATCAAACCAGACAGTCCAACACTACCTTTAACCTTTACTTGAGCACTCTACAAAACCAAGCTCTGCTGTAGCAAAATGATTCCTCCGGCATGGACAAATAATCACCACTTTTCAAATTAATTCTAAGAACTCACCACAGCCTAGCTCTATTATCAGACATTTCAAAACATATTTTTAAAGAGGTTTATATCATTATTTATCAGACTTAAAGCAGCCTTACAGTCATAAGCTCTTAAGCATGGGATGACCCACTTTATGGTGCAGTATACCCTTGCCTCAAGCTTATCACAAACTAGGCTAAATACTCATTATAAAGCTCAAAAATCCTTTGTTATTCTATCTCTTGCTCCTCAGAATTGCGACATTTTGTGATGAAGCTCACCTAAGTTCTGGGAGACAGAAAAACTGCTGGATCATCATTCATCCTTCAAAACTTTTGCTCCATCAATTTTTTCAGCAAAATCTTCAACAAATAATTTTTTTCAGCAAATAATTTTTTCTCATTTTTACACATTTCCTAGGTCATCTTTTGACGCGAAGACAAACTGTGGGTATCACAAATGTCCCCGGTTACTCAATAACCTAACAAATTTTAATTTGAAGGAGAGGAATGCTCGAGCAAAATAATTGGAGTAGCAAAAAGTCCCCCAAACTTGAATTATTCATTGTCCCCAATGAATCATTAATTTTAGCAACTATACCCCCAAACTTAAATTTTTCTATCTGAAGTTTTAAACTAAACATGGGACTCAAATTTAAGCTTAAAGTGGATCATATAAGTCAATACTACCTTGAAAATCTTCTTTGCCGCAGCAACAGTCCAAGCTAGAAGAAATGCTCAAGCAAAAGGTTTCTGGAGATCAGAATACCTTGATCTAATTAAGCGTAATCAGTCCAAGCTTCAAAAATTCAGAAGAAAATTAGTTAAGTTTGGCATTACTCAGTGCTCATGGAACAGAAACATCAGGAAATTTCATTAAAAATATGAAGAAGAAATTACAAAGCTGATATATATATATATATATATAAAAGAAGCAGAAAATTAAAAAGAAGCAAACAAACATAACAACAAACAGGGTCAGATATGCACGAGCAAACAAAATATAGGAACAAAAGAAAATGCTCACCGAAGATCATTTCATCCATCAATCTTCATGACCCTGCTCTTCATCATCATCTCCTTCTCGTTCAATAGGTGAGGGCGAAATCTAGGGGTTCAACAGATCCTAAGGGAATGCTGGAAGGGCTGGATATGATTTTGAAAAATTTTCTTGCAGCGCCTTCGTTAAGCTGGCATCCCGATTCTTAACATAGTTTCAGAAGGTTAAAGTTTGTCTTTCAGCAAACTCCTGCCTACTGGCCGAAAGTACCAGTTGTTCTAGAATCGTGTTGATGTCGTAGATAAGCCCTCCTTGACGTACCTCCTGCATACGCTGGAGCCGTGCCAAGTTAGGCGTGTCGATGATCCCCTTGTCAAAGATCCCCTTGTCAAATAGAATAATATCCTCTGGAACCGTGGGCACTCATGTCCTGCTGCATTACATAGTGATCGTGTTTGGAAAAAGCAGCTTCCCCACCTTTTTCTTCCAACATCCAAATATTTCATTAACAATGATCTTCCCTACGTCAATGCTGAGAGACCGCAAAATCGCAAAAGCTAGAAGAACTCATTCCCTTGAGACTGTTGAGTCATGTGTCGTTGGAAGCATCCTTTGTCTGATAAATCCCATCCACGTGTTTGCTTCCCTTTTCAAATAAGTCGACTGGAACGTCCTCTTCTCCGTCTTGGACAGTTGCCACTGTGCCCCTTCAATACCTACCTCCCGCACAGCCTCACTTAGTTGCTCACTAGATGGCGCTATAACCATTCATTATATGCTGCATGGGGGAAATTCTGAAGGTTAAATAGTGCATTAATAACACCAGGACTCCAGTCTATCTCGACTCCTCGAACAATCACCTGGAAACCATCTTCTTTGTCAATGTTAGCATAAAATTTGCGCACCACCTGCGCGTTTACAGACTCAGGCTTCGCACAAAACAACTCCCAGTCGTGGTCTGCAATACCGGTCCTTAGAAAATGCGGAAGATCACCGCTAAATCCTCTCTCAAACAGGAAGTCTCTTTTCAGCAGCTCAGTGTATTTTGCTCTAGCAAAATTGTTGACAAAGCGATCAAATGGTAACTGTTGTTCTTCTATTTCATCGTGTTCTTCTGATGCTTCAGCAACACTTTTGCCCCTTTTCCGCCCTTCGCTTGAGCAACCGCGGTTCCTCAACTTTCTTCTTTGCGTCTTCTCTCACTTTTTCCTCAGCTTCTTTTTTCTCTCGCTCTTCTTTCTCTGCATTTTCTCTTTCATTTTTTCTCTGCATTTTCTCTTTCAGTTTGTCTCTTCTTTCAGCTTCTTTTTTTCTCTCGCTCGTCTTCTCTGTTCAATCTGTTCTGGATTTTGTTCTTCTGGTTCTTTCGGGTCCTCTTCAACTACCGTGGCAGCAACATCTTCCATACCCTTTTGAACATCTTCTTGGTCCTCCATCCACTGTTGACGTCGTCTTCTCTTAGCTTCTTTTTCTTCTGGCGTCTTCTTCCTCTTCGCCTTTGTTCGTGGTACTTCAGGGGCAACAGGTACCTCATCTTCCTCATTATCTCTTTCTTTTCTTGCTCTTGTCTTAGACATTGAAGACTCAAGGAGGTTTGCAGAAAATAGCAACAAAGAAAGAAGATTGCAAACGGCAAAGATTGGAAGCAAGAAAGTGGAGTGAGAAGCACTTACCGAAGGGTTGTGAATAAATAGGACTGCAGCAACTCAAATCGTAACCGATAGATTTTGCCTCCTCATTACATGTGATTACCATTTACATCTTTTTATTTGAAAATCGAATCAGTAGTTAAATCTTGAATTTCAAATCGCTCAAGGTAAATAATAATCGCTGCCAAACGGCTAAACCGTTGGATTACCTTTACGCAATACGTGGCAGCATCCCTGCAATTTACCTGCCCACATAAATCAAAATCAAACGGTAAAAATAATTAATTCACCACAGAACCCTCTTTATTCAGACGAACGATTTGCTCCAGCCATAACTTTGCCTCAACAACCCCTCTGAACAAAAAATTACCTGCAGAATCTTGGATACGGAATTCAAATTTAAAATAGGAAATCAAATCAGGAAATTCAAATTAACCGCTCAAATCAAATCTTATCTTTTATTTATTATTCAAAACTGAATAAATCAAGAGAGATTTTATTCAAATCTAATCTAAAAAGAAATTTAAATAACTGAAAATAATAACTGAATTAAAATCTAATAAAATCTAATCGGAACTAATCTCTAATCTAAATTAATCAAATTAAATAACTAGAGAAAAAAAAAAATAAAATCTACAGAATAAATAAAAATAAATCTTGAAGAATTTAAACAAACCAAATCTAAAATAATTCGAATTTAAAATCAAATTATATTCAAAACGAAATAGATAAAATCTAAACTACCAAAAATAATAAAAATACTTAAAGATAGAATCTAATAACCAATTCAAAATCAAATCTAACCTATTAAAAACAAATCAACGAAAAATCAAAACGAACACTGGGAGCTCAAAATATTGCCCTGTAAAATGCTCCTGCAAACATCTTGTTTTCTCTAAATCTGCCAACAACTTGAAAGAAAGATATTTGGAAGAAAACTCCTCTCCCAATAATGCTTAACACGCTGACCATTCACTTTGAACACTCCCCCATCGTTTTCAACACATTGTTTAACCATAGATGCATCATTCGATAAATAAAACTTCACCCCATGGAAAAATTCTTTCATTTGTTCTTTTGACATACCAGGAGGAAAATTTCCAAAATCAAGGTAATTGAAAAAGTCATCATACCAAGGTGTTTTCACTGCCTTAATATGGACTATAGTTAAATATGATGCAACAGTAATGGGCAACGTCTCACCCTCCCCAAGATACACATACTTTAGATGATCCGACAAGGGCTTCAATTCTAAAGTGGGTGCCTCAATCAGGGATGACTTAAAAGGAGGAGCCTTCCTTTCATCCAAATCTAAAGACTCAAAAACATGCTCACACCTAGACACTTCTTTTTCATTTTTTCTTTCTAACAAACAAACTTGAAAATCATCTACAATAACCTCTCCATGCTTTTCCGAATGCTTACTAGCCGAATCCTGTATTGCTGCCTCAATAACTGTGCTCTCCAGAATCCTAATGAAGGAGCAATCCTCCATTTCGTATGGATATTTCATGGCTTTAAACACATTAAATTTCACTTCCTCATTACAGACTCTCATTGTTAATTCCCCTTTTTGAACATCTATTAACGCCCTACCAGTAGCCAAAAATGGACGACCTAAAATAATTGGGACATCTTTATCAGCCTCATAGTCTAAAATAATAAAATCAGCAGGAAATATGAATTTATCAACTTTTACTAAGACGTCCTCAATTTTACCCTCTGGATATGTGATAGACCTATCAGCTAGTTGGAGTGTAACTGTGGTAGGTCTAGCTTCACCAATACCTAACTTTCGATAGACCGAAAGAGGCATAAGGTTAATGCTTGCGCCTAAATCACAGAGTGCTCTACCTAATTCCTTTCCACCTATAGACACAGGTATAGTAAATGACCCTGGATCCTTAGCCATGGGGGGTAGCCCATTCTTAAGAATAGCACTACACTCCTCAGTAAGAGATACAGTTTCAAACTCACCTAACCTTTTCTTTTTAGTCAAAATATCCTTAAGAAATTTAGCATAATTAGGCATTTGCTCTATAACTTCTACTAAAGGGATATTTATATGCAACTGCTTAAGAATCTCTAAAAACTTTTTAAATTGACCATCCTGATTCTTTGGCTTTTGCCTTTGTGGAAAAGGTAGAGGTGGTACATAAGGTGGGGGCGGCACATATGGTGGTTCTACATCTGGCACAGAACCAGATGCTCCAGCATTTTTATTGATGCCTCCAGCACCCTGACCAGACTCCAACTCTTCTTTGACAACAACATTATTATTTCTATCACCATTTTTATCTATAACCTGGGTTTTACTAGGCTCATATCTTTCTTCTAATGACTTACCACTCCTAAGAGTAACTGTCATTACCTGCTCCTTACCTTCCCTTCTAGGGTGTTCAGTATCTGATGGAAGTTTCCCTTGAGGTCTTGCCTTCAGCTCATTAGCTAGCTGACCCACTTGCAATTCCAAGGCTCTCATCGAAGCTTGATTACTTTGAATTGCGGCATCTGTGCGAGCCATAAATTCTTTCATCATCGCCTCGAGAGAATTTCCCGAATTTTGCTGGGGCAAAGCCTGCTTATTTTGCTGGGGCAATACCTGCGCTTTAGCAAATCCCGGTTGGTTCATCTTCTGTTGCGCTTGTACGTTATTTCCTTGACCTCCCCATGAGAAGTTGGGGTGGTTGCGCCAACCTGGATTATAGAAGTTAGAATAAGGGTTGTTCCTCTGATTACCTACAAAAAACACAGACGCTGGATTGCTGGGGCAAAACTCGTAGTTGTGGTCTTCACCGCAATATTGTTGTTAGTACGGTTGTACTAAACGATTATCCGCAAGCGCACGGGTCGTCACAAGTTATATAAAACGGAAAGTATTCCGAGTATCGAATCCTCAGGGAGGCGAAGCGAAACTTAAGCAAATAATTAAAATTCTCTTGAGCACTGAAAATACTTAGGTGAGATAATATTTAGGGACTACGTTCATGTGATAAAAAGAACTTGAATTCAAAATGACTAATGAAAACAAATTTGATCAATCAGGAAAAAAATGTGGAGAAAGAGTTTTCTTGAAATGGGAAGAGGGGTCTTGAAAATCAATGGTTAGCTAAATAATTGCTATAATTATCCTATCTGATTGCCCAACTAATTATAAACCTAGAATCTCCGTTAATCACATAGGTTCTCCTGTCGGTTTCCCCTAATTGTAATTAATTCATTTTAACAACCTAAGTGTCCTTAGCGCTATTAAAAATCATTAATTATTACGCTCTGATTCATTTTAGGAATCTAAGTTTAATCAACTAATCCCGGTGTCACAACGGGCAATTAAACTAGTTGCATGGATTATGATCTATCCTAATTTCTCTCCGTCGAGTTTCCATTAAGAAACGAATCATTACACAATTGGCCAGATTGAGTAAAGCATTAAGCACATCCATACAAATAATTAGGACATGGGCAAGAGACAAGAAATTATAACAATATTTCCACTATCATTTCATTTCAAGACCCCAAATTGGGGTTTAGCTACACATAATATCCACAATAATTACAATGGAAAGCATATTAAAAAGCATAAAGGAAAGGAATTGACCGTCGAAAAACCCCTTGCTGACGCTTGGAGCCCCCGTTGACTACTCCTCGAGCCTCTATGATTGCTTCCCAAAATTCCCAAAATTTCCCCACTAGAAGAACCCTCTAAAAAAGGCTCAAAAGCCTTGAGAGGGGCTCCAAAAAAGGAGTCTTAAGAAAGGAAAGAAAGGATTGAGTGATGGTTGATTTGATTGATGAGAAATGAGGCACCAAGGGCACCTATTTATAGGCCTGGAATAGGGGTAGCGTCGCGACGCTGCCTTGCTAAGCGTCGCGACGCTGCTGCGCACGCGGCTTGGGCAACAAGAAAGGGCAGCGTCGCGACGCTGCCTTGCTAAGCGTCTCGACGCTGCCTTGCTAAGCGTCTCGACGCTGCTGCGATTTTCCAGATTTTTCAGCTTCTTTTTGGGCTGATTTTTGGGCCTTCTTCTTCATTTCTCTTGGTCTTTTCTTTATGAATGTCTTCTTTGGGCCTCCAATTGCATCAAGCTAGGATTTGGGCTAGAATTACTTCAATTTTGGCTCTTTTTTCTCCCAAAATCACCAACTTAGCTCCTAAGGACCAAATAACAAAATTCGTTAAATATATTCATTAAAAACACGATTAAAGCACCTAAAAGCTTAATAAATTGAGACTAAAATAGCGACATTTCTGCTCGCTATCACACCCCCAAACTTAAACTTTTGCTAGTCCCGAGCAAAATAAATTCTAAAGATGCATGAAAAAGAATCACTCAACCCTCAATGATTTTGGAATTCTTAGGATCGAATGGAAAACATGCAAGTGGAATAAGCAAGCACCGCATACTTTTGAAGAAATCTTAAACTAGTTTGAACTTAAGATTAATGAATAGCATGCTCAAGACTTATCTATTGATTCTTTTACTAACCTAGATTAGTCTTATGGCTTTCTCCATTTGTTTTCCCCCTACACTGGCTAAGAGCCCCTAATACTTTGGAGTCCTTCTATCATGCAAAAAAAAGTAACTAGGGTGCCTGTCATCTTTTTCTTTTCTCATGGGGGAGCAGAATTCTCACAAGATTTTTCTTTTTCTCATCTTTTTTTTCTTTTGTTGCTTTTGCTCCTCCCCCAAACTTGCATTTTGATATCTAATGGTACTAGCTTTCACACTAGGAGCACTTCATCCTCTTCCTTTGGATCCATGAAAAATGGGAAATGTGGAATTTTGGGATTTGCTAAGGTGATCCTGCAAAACAAAATTGGATCACGGAGCAAAGAAAATTATTTACCGCAAAAACAACTATCTACTTTAATCCTTGGGTTGCCTCCCAAGCAACGCTTTCTTTAACGTCTTTAGCTAGACTAGGCTCGGCACGCTTACGGAGGATCAAAATAAAAATTTTCATCATCCTCCGGGCCCTGCAAGAAATCACGCACCGAATTGCATACTACAAACAGGGGAGAAAAAAAACTTTCCCCTGGCCCATCTTCACTAAAGAGATTCTTATAATAACATTTTAGAAAATAATCAGCTGCATCAAATCTCTTTTCTAAATCTCTATTTTCAAAACAGTTGTTAACAGAGTCATCAAGCGTTATAATATCTACTGGTCTAGGATCTAGAGATGGCCTATCAATCATGCCAGTCCATTCATCAGAAAAAATATCTACATGCTCAGTAGATCCTTCAGACTCAGAATTAAAAAATGATTCAACTAAGCTATCACATGACTCATCATCAGAAGAATTAAAGAATTCAAGAATTTCAGGATCAGATTCTATACTATGCACAGATTCAAGTTCTTCTGGGTCAGTTTCTATGCTATACACATCATCAGGACATGAAAAGAAAGTATTCACATTGTCAGGATTCATGCATTCAGGAATGTCAAGATCAGACTCAATAGATTCACTGTAATCATGGTCAGACTCAAAATTATCTATCGAGTAATCTTTTTTATGCCTTTTATGTTCATGCTCAATGTCAGGCAATTCAATATCATCATCAAAATTATTCATTTCAGGCAATTCCAATTCATTTTCAAAGGAAGGTAGATCATCAACTGCAGATCTTTCATTTTCACAAGCAGGCAAGTCTAATTCATTTTCAAAGTCAGGCAGATCCAAATCATTTTCAAACAGAGGATTATCCATATATACATCATGATCAAAATCCATATTATCAACAAGCATTTCTCCTAAGCCTAGGCCAAGATTATAGTCTACCTCTTCATCGTCATCAGTCAAGTATTCAGGCCCAACAGAAAAACATGTATGCAAGCTACAAACGGATTCATCTTGGCCAAAAATACTAAACACGACTTTTTCATCATCAATGTTCAAGGTAAGCTTACCTGTATGCACGCTAATCTCGGCCTTACCAGTGGCTAGGAAAGGTCTGCCTAAGATAATTGGCACCTCTTTGTCCTCCTTCATGTCCAGTACCACGAAATCTACAGGGAAGATGAATTTGTTGACTTTCACCAACACGTCCTCCACAACACCCATCGGGTGGGTAATCGATCTGTCGGCAAGCTGGAGAGTGACGTCAGTGTCTGTCATACCTGATAAACCAATCTTCCTGTATATAGAGTAGGGCATCAAATTTATACTTGCTCCTAAATCACACAAAGCCCTATCGAAGGATACTTCTCCTATGGTACAGGGAACAGTAAAACTCCCTGGGTCTTTCTGCTTAGAGGGTATCCTACCAGAAATAATGGTACTGCTACTCTCAGATAAATTAAAAACTTCTTTTTTCAGACTTTTCTTTTTAGAAAGCATTTCCTTCATGAATTTTCCATAATTTGGCATATTATACAAAGCTTCTACCAATGGAATATTCACAAACAACTTTTTAAACATTTCTAAAAATTTTTGAAATTGTTCATCTAATTTGACATTTTTAAATCTTTGAGGAAAAGGTAACTCCCTGAAATCAAAGGTTGGACATTCGCCCCTCCGCTTGGGCGGGCTAATATGCGAACCTCTGTCATGGTGGTTGCACGGAACCACTTCTTCCTCAGTCATCTTTTTATTGTCATTCTGCTTCTCTTCTTCTTTTTTACCTGCACAGCTGTTAGAAAAATCACATTTTAATTCAATAGAGTTGGGAGGATGTTGGAACCTTTCAGAGGAGGCTTTTTGTGCCTCAGCCCCTTCATCTTCATCCCTTCTCTTTTCTTCTTCCTTTTTCTTCTCTATACTGTCCTCCAGTCTTCTGCCACTTCTTAGAACCACCATCTTACACTGCTCTTTCGGGTTAGGCTCAGTATCGCTTGGAAATTTTCCCTTCTGCAGGGAATTTACTGCTGAAGCAATCTGACCTATCTGCACTTCCATATTCTTTAGAGTTGCGTCGTGGTTGTTCACTGATGTCTGGAGATTAACATTCAATATTCTTTGTTCCTTGATGAATAAAGCCACCATCTCCTCCAGATTATTTTTCTTCTCAGGAGTACTCGTTGATGCAAAACCTGGGGGTGGCTGTAAAACATTCTTCGTATTCGCATATGAGAAGTTCTCGTGATTGCGCAGACTGGGGTGGTAGAAGTTTGGTACTCCTTGAGTATATGGTCTATTTCCTATGTATTGAACTTCTTCCACATCTTGACCTTCTTTCTTCGAATGTCCTTCAGCTAAGGTGGAAATGGACTTCACCACCTCAGATGACGTCAATTTGTTTAGTGCATTGGTCAGAGATGCCAGTTGCGCTTTCAGTGAACTTGACTCATCTAATTCATATAATCCAGCCTTTTTTGTAACTGTTCCTCTCTCCGTCGGCCATTGATAACTTGTTGCCGCCATTTCCTCAAGCAGGTATTTGGCTTCTGTCACCGTTTTTGAAAGAAAACTCCCTCCTGCTGATGTGTCAAGGACTGACTTCGTGGAGGGGTTTAATCCATTATAGAATAACTGTACCTGAAGCCAATCAGGATATCCGTGTTGGGGGCATCGCCTAAGCATTTCCTTATATCTTTCCCACGCTTCGTATAACTGTTCTTCGTCAAGCTGTCTGAATGTTCCAATTTCAGTCCGCAGCTTGGTAGTCTTAGCTGGTGGAAAAAATTTTGTCAGAAAAGCCTGGGCAAGCTCGTCCCAAGTACTGATGCTGCCCGTCTCGACTGATTCGAGCCAATCTTTTGCTTTATCCTGCAGGGAAAATGGAAACAGCCTTAATCTGATTGCGTCGGCCGGAACTCCGTTCATCTTTACTGTCCCGCATATTTCTAGGAATGATCGCAGATGAGAGTGGGGGTCCTCGGAAGGATGTCCCTTGAACGAGTTATCGCGCGCCATCTGAATCAACCCTGTTTTGAGCTCAAAATTTGTAGCTTGGATGGGGGCGTAAACAATTCCAGAATTCTCGGTAGGAAGAACTGGCTGTAGAAAATCTCTAATTGCCTAGGGAGCTTCTTCTTGGTGGGCCATCGTTTCTGCTAATCTTTTATCTTTTCTAATGAATTTTAGAGTCCTGTTAATCTCAAGATCTAACGGAAACAGATCAACCACCTTGTTTCTTCGCATACAATGCTCCCAGATAAAAAGAACCAAACAAAAATGAAAATAAAAATAATATTCACAAAATGAAGAAAGAAAAATATTTACACCTAAATTACCATTTACCCTTTCTTTTCGATGTCAAGAAAAATTAATTTTTGCTTAAAAATCAAGCCTCCCCGGCAACGGCGCCAAAAACTTTGTTGTTAGTACGGTTGTACTAAACGATTATCCGCAAGCGCACGGGTCGTCACAAGTTATATAAAACGGAAAGTATTCCGAGTATCGAATCCTCAGGGAGGCGAAGCGAAACTTAAGCAAATAATTAAAATTCTCTTGAGCACTGAAAATACTTAGGTGAGATAATATTTAGGGACTACGTTCATGTGATAAAAAGAACTTGAATTCAAAATGACTAATGAAAACAAATTTGATCAATCAGGAAAAAAATGTGGAGAAAGAGTTTTCTTGAAATGGGAAGAGGGGTCTTGAAAATCAATGGTTAGCTAAATAATTGCTATAATTATCCTATCTGATTGCCCAACTAATTATAAACCTAGAATCTCCGTTAATCACATAGGTTCTCCTGTCGGTTTCCCCTAATTGTAATTAATTCATTTTAACAACCTAAGTGTCCTTAGCGCTATTAAAAATCATTAATTATTACGCTCTGATTCATTTTAGGAATCTAAGTTTAATCAACTAATCCCGGTGTCACAACGGGCAATTAAACTAGTTGCATGGATTATGATCTATCCTAATTTCTCTCCGTCGAGTTTCCATTAAGAAACGAATCATTACACAATTGGCCAGATTGAGTAAAGCATTAAGCACATCCATACAAATAATTAGGACATGGGCAAGAGACAAGAAATTATAACAATATTTCCACTATCATTTCATTTCAAGACCCCAAATTGGGGTTTAGCTACACATAATATCCACAATAATTACAATGGAAAGCATATTAAAAAGCATAAAGGAAAGGAATTGACCGTCGAAAAACCCCTTGCTGACGCTTGGAGCCCCCGTTGACTACTCCTCGAGCCTCTATGATTGCTTCCCAAAATTCCCAAAATTTCCCCACTAGAAGAACCCTCTCAAAAAGGCTCAAAAGCCTTGAGAGGGGCTCCAAAAAAGGAGTCTTAAGAAAGGAAAGAAAGGATTGAGTGATGGTTGATTTGATTGATGAGAAATGAGGCACCAAGGGCACCTATTTATAGGCCTGGAATAGGGGTAGCGTCGCGACGCTGCCTTGCTAAGCGTCGCGACGCTGCTGCGCACGCGGCTTGGGCAACAAGAAAGGGCAGCGTCGCGACGCTGCCTTGCTAAGCTTCTCGACGCTGCTGCGATTTTCCAAATTTTTCAACTTCTTTTTGGGCTGATTTTTGAGCCTTCTTCTTCATTTCTCTTGGTCTTTTCTTTATGAATGTCTTCTTTGGGCCTCCAATTGCATCAAGCTAGGATTTGGGCTAGAATTACTTCAATTTTGGCTCTTTTTTCTCCCAAAATCACCAACTTAGCTCCTAAGGACCAAATAACAAAATTCGTTAAATATATTCATTAAAAACATGATTAAAGCACCTAAAAGCTTAATAAATTGAGACTAAAATAGCGACATTTCTGCTCGCTATCACACCCCCAAACTTAAGCTTTTGCTAGTCCCGAGCAAAATAAATTCTAAAGATGCATGAAATAGAATCGCTCAACCCTCAATGATTTTGGAATTCTTAGGATCGAATGGAAAACATGCAAGTGGAATAAGCAAGCACCGCATACTTTTGAAGAAATCTTAAACTAGTTTGAACTTAAGATTAATGAATAGCATGCTCAAGACTTATCTATTGATTCTTTTACTAACCTAGATTAGTCTTATGGCTTTCTCCATTTGTTTTCCCCCTACACTGGCTAAGAGCCCCTAATACTTTGGAGTCCTTCTATCATGCAAAAAAAAGTAACTAGGGTGCCTGGATTTTAGATTTCGGAGCAACTAATCATGTTTGTTCTTCTTTTCAGGGAAATGATTTCCAGCAGCTTCAAGATGGTGAGATGACACTCAAGGTTGGAACGGGAGATGTCATTTCAGCAAGTGCAGTGAGAGCTGCGAAGTTGTTTTTCAGAAATAAGTTTTTGTTTTTAGAAAACTTGTATGTTGTTCCTCGAATTAAGAGGAACCTTATTTCTGTTTTTGGATTGTTATAACACAATTATTCTATTTCTTTTGAATTAAATGAAGCGTTCATTTCTCGAAATGGATTATTTATATGTTCTACTAAGCTAGAAAACAACTTATATGTGTTAAGACCAACCAACACAACAACGCTTTTAAATCATGAGATGTTTAAATCGGCTGAAACGCAAAATAAAAGGCAAAAGATTTCTCCAATAAGTAGCAACACATATCTTTGGCACTTACGTCTTGGTCATATTAACATCGATCGGATCGATCGTTTGGTAAAAAATGGACTTTTAACCGATGTAGAAGACGAATCTTTACCACCCTGTGAATCGTGTCTCGAGGGTAAAATGACCAAGAGGCCTTTTATCGGAAAAGGTTATCGTGCCAAAGAACCTCTAGAGTTGATACATTCTGATCTTTGTGGCTCAATGAATGCAAAGGCTCGAGGTGGTTTTGAATATTTCATCTCTTTCATAGATGATTATTCTTGATATGGTTACTTATACCTAATGGGTCACAAGTCTGAAGCTTTTGAAAAGTTCAAAGAGTTTAAGACTAAGGTAGAAAACCTTTTAGGTAAGACGATTAAAACACTTCGATCAGATCGAGGTGGAGAGTATATGGATCAATGATTCCAGGACTATATGATAGAACATGGAATCCAATCCCAACTCTCAGCACTTGGTACACCTCAGCGGAATGGTGTATCAGAAATGAGAAATAGAACCCTGTTAAACATGGTTTGTTCTATGATGAGCTATGCTCAATTGCCTAGCTCGTTTTGGGGGTATGCAGTAGAGACTGCAGTTCATATTCTAAACAACGTTCCATCAAAAAGTGTTTCTGAAACACCTTTTGAGCTCTGGAGGGGGCGTAAACCTAGTTTGCATTACTTCCGTATCTTGGGGTTGTCCTGCACACGTGCTAGTAACAAATCCTAAGAAACTGGAACCCCGTTCTAGAATATGCCAATTTGTTGGTTATCCTAAAGAAACGAGAGGTTGTCTGTTCTACGACCCTCAAGAAAACAAAGTGTTCGTATCGAAAATCGCTACTTTCTTGGAGGAAGACCACATTCGAGATCACAAACCACGTAGTAAACAGGTATTAGGAGAAGCTACAGAAGAGTCAACAAGGGTTGTTGATGAAGCTGGTCCTTCAACAAGAGTTGATGTAGGAGCCAGTTCTTCACGTCAATCTCATCCTCCTCCCATAGTGGGAGGGCCTCGACGCAGTGGGAGGGTTGTGATACAACCTGACCGTTACTTGGGTTTAACTGAAACACAAGTGGTCATTCCTGATGACGGTGTTGAGGATCCATTGTCTTATCGACAGGCAATGAATGATGTAGATAAAGACAAATGGACCAAAGCCATGGACCTTGAGATGGAGTCTATGTACTTCAATAAAGTTTGGGAACTTGTAGATCCACCTGAAGGGGTTAAACCCATAGGGTGTAAATGGATCTATAAGAGGAAAAGAGATGTTGGGAAAGTACAGACTTTCAAAGCAAGACTTGTAGCAAAGGGTTATACCCAAAGAGAAGGGGTGGACTATGAGGAAACTTTTTCTCCTGTTGCTATGTTAAAGTCAATAAGAATTCCCTTATCCATAGCCACGTTTTATGATTATGAAATATGGCAAATGGATGTCAAGACTGCCTTTCTGAATGGTAATCTTGAAGAGAATATCTTTATGTCTCAGCCCGAAGGGTTCATAACCCAAGGTCAGGAACAAAAAGTTTGTAAACTGAATCGATCCATTTATGGGTTGAAACAAGCTTCCAGATCTTGGAACATTAGATTTGATACTTCGATCAAATCTTTTGGCTTTGACCAAAATGTTGATGAGCCTTGTGTATACAATAAAATCAACAAAAACAAAGTAGCTTTCATAATACTTTATGTTGATGACATTCTACTCATTGGGAATGATGTAGGATATCTGTCTGACGTAAAAGAATGGCTAGCGGCCCAATTCCAAATGAAAGATTTAGGAGAGGCCAAATATGTTCTTGGAATCCAGATCATTCGTGATCGAAAGAACGAAACGCTAGCCCTGTCTCAAGCAACGTATATTGACAAAATGTTGTCCCGATATTCGATGCAGAACTCCAAGAAGGGCTTGTTGCCTTTCAGGCATGGGGTTCACTTGTCAATGGAACGGTGTCCTAAGACACCTCAAGAAGTTGAGGATATGAGACAGATTCCCTACGCCTCAGCAGTGGGCAACTTAATGTATGCGATGCTCTGCACGAGGCCTGACATTTGTTATGCTGTAGGGATAGTCAACAGATATTAGTCAAATCCGGGGTTAGACCACTAGGTCGCCGTTAAAGGAATCCTCAAGTATCTTCGGAGAACGAGGGACTACATGTTGGTGTTTGGGGCTAAAGAGTTAGTTCTCACTGGATACACCGACTCTGACTTCCATTTTGACAAGGATTCTAGGAAATCCACGTCGGGGTCAGTGTTTACCCTTAACGGGGGAGTTGTAGTTTGGAGAAGCATCAAGCAAGGATGCATAGCGGACTCAACCATGGAGGCTGAGTATGTAGCGGCTTGTGAAGCAGCCAAGGAAGCGGTTTGGCTAAGAAAGTTCCTGACAGATTTGGAAGTAGTTCCAAATATGGACTTGCCCATTACATTATACTGTGACAACAGTGGGGCTGTAGCCAATTCTAGAGAACCTCGAAGCCACAAACGAGGAAAACACATAGAGAGAAAGTATCACCTGATACGGGAGATTGTGCAACGAGGAGATGTGATCGTCACTAAGATCGCCTCAGAGCACAACATTGCTGACCCTTTTACGAAGGCTCTCCCGGCTAAAGTGTTTGAGGGTCATCTAGAGTGTCTAAGTCTACGAGATATGTACATTGTGTAATCTAGAGAAAGTGGGAGATGTGTAATAGGGTATGAGGATGCCCTAGTTTATTGTATTTACCATTTCCAACTTTAGATTATTTGTACATGTTCTTTCCCATTATCTTGAGTTTTTAGTTCAAGTGGGAGTTTGTTGGGTTTTATGCCCTAAAACTCGTAGATAGTAAATGTAACATTTTACCGAACATTAATAAAATAGTTTATTTTGTTTGTATTTAGAAGATCTTGTCTTATTAACCCTAATCCAATAAACTAAACATCCTAGGCTGATAGTATGAGACTTGAACTAGTATGTAGGGACATACGAGGATCAATGTTCAAGATTCAGCCTAAAGGGTCTATAGTATAGGGATAAGGTTGGGTACCTTATCCTCGTGACACTATGGATACAATCCACTTTGTATTATGATACAAACGCTATGATCCAATGCGTTCATGTAGTTGACATGCGAGTGGGGGTATCCTATGCAATTAGTTTGCATAAGACCGGACCGCGAAATAGTTAATCACTAACTATAACACCGTTAGTTGGCTTGGTTTCTATTTCACTAGGATGACCTAGACAACTCAGTCTCAATCCTGAGTGGATTATGGACTTCTGTTCACGAGGAGTTGTCCTTTGATTTGTATGGGTGAGAGTGGCCAGCATGCCGACTCAATAAGCCTACCATTTTGGGACAATACCGAGTGGGGAGCTGGGAACATAATCACACAAGATGGAATTCACTCATTCCCGACTCTAGGGTAAGTAGATGTGTGTTCCCTTAAGTGGTGTGTCCGAGACTTGAACAATGGGCCCAACCCTCTCTATGGCACGAGAGGGACTTTTGTTTGTTGGTTGGACCTCAAACAGGTTGTTCATTAGAGGAGCATTGGGGACTTAAGGACAAAGATGTGAACCAGGGGTAAAACGATAATTTGACCCAGCTGGAATACGAACACACGTGAAGGACTGACTTGTAGTATTGGTTGATATCCGTAGACACATAAATATTCTACAGTGGGAAGAGTGCAGCTGAGGGTCTTTAGTGGAATGACCCACAGTTAACGAATGGAGACTAACTTGGTTAATGAGTTTAAGTCGATTAGTCTCGTATCGTTGGAGCTTCTAATCTGTAGGTCCATTAGGTCCCACTGGTAGCTCGTAAAAAGACTTGAAGCAAAAAAATATAAATTGTAAATTGAAAGTGTTCAATTTATCCTGGGAATCGTATAATGTAAATTGATGCATTATAATATAAAGTTTATGAAACTTTATAATATAATTTTTGAATTAATTTCAAAAATTAATTCTTGAGAGAAAATATTTGAAAGAGTTCAAATAAATTTAATATGAATTGGATTCATATTAATTTTAATAAAATTCCTAAGATTAAATATATGATATTTAATTGGGTAATTAATTAATTATGGAATTAATTAATTATTTATTAATTAGAGACCTTTTCCTATTAGGAAAGAAAATATTTGAAAGAGTTCAAAAAAATTTAATATGAATTTGATTCTTATTAATTTTAATAAAATCCCTAAGATTAAATATTTGATATTTAATTGAGTAATTAATTAATTATGAAATTAATTAATTATTTATTAAAACTAGATATTGTTCAGATAATAGATTTGAACTTATTCCTAGACCTTTTCCTATTAGGAAAAGGTCTTGGTCTTTACCTATATATAGGACCCCTGGGTGGGGTGAAAGCCATCCCATTGTCTTTCATTCTCTCAGAGATCTCTCCCAAAAGACTCCCACAAGTTTCCTGCTTCAAGAAGTCTTAGAGAGATATCGGTGTAGCCGATTGGTGGTGTTCGCACAAGAGGGTTGCTGCGTTTTCATTCTTATTGGCAAGAAAAGGCGAATTGATTAAGGCTTTCTACAAAAGTAAGTTTTCTATGAAATCCTTGATCACTAGGATCAATCTAGTTGATTTTTTAGCATGTTTATAGCCTATGTACAGCCCATTAAATATAGATTTATTGTTGTAATATTTTACAAATTGTATTGGTATTTCAATTAGAATCTAAGACTCTGAGTAGGTTCGGTAATACTTTCCGCTACGTGGGGCTTTTATCCCTTCATTGCCTAGTTGTTTGACCCAGTTAATTCTTTAAAGCTAGGGATAACTTCCTCATAAAATCTACCTCTGATGGGCAGACACCCAAATGTCCAAAGATCCCATAGGAAAATTGAAAGTTCTCCCGCACGAGTATGAAATGTATTGGTTGCAGGACACCAAGCTTCACAAAAAGCCCGAACTATATCGTTATTTCGATCATAAGTGTAAAGGGAAGCCATCACTACATCCAATAAATGAGCAGTCTGAAGCACCTCTTCATTTCGACCAACGAAAAATTCCAATCACTCCCAATAGCGAGGAATGAAAAGAAATTCGCTTAAAATTTTCAAGGCGGATTCCCAACGAACTGATCCATCAATTATCTAGCGCCTTAACGTCACCTATGGATGTCGATTAGGATTTTGTATATGGATTGGGGATTCTAGAAAACAAGCCTTAGAATCTTCGTCTAAAGGCCTTTCTACGGACCAATCCGAAATAGTATGCAAATTTAGTGGTGGTGGCCATTGGGCTGCAAGACGTCCAGTCTTAGGCTCTTCTACTAAGAAGCTGAGTCCGCTTCTTATGGGTTCATTGTTGTCTTTCAGGAGAACAAGGTACGTCTTTTCAGAAACAATATGTTCTGCAAAACACACCATGACTCTGCAAAATTTAAAGAAATGAAAGTTAACACAAGTCAAAAGAATAAGATTTTTACGAAGATAAGTTAAAAATGATAATAATAATAATGCATCAAGGAAAATTTCCTAGGACTAATGTTTCAAAACATCATGACAACAAGAGTTCAAGGACGTCACATGTCCTTATACTCATGCTGAAAGACGTGGCAACGACAAAAAGTCCAAGGAACATGTCCTTGTACTCATGCTGAAGGACGTGGCAGCGACAAATGTCCAAGGAACATGTCCTTGTACTCGTGCTAGAGGACGTGGCAGCGACAAAAGTCCAAGGAACATGTCCTTGTACTCATGCTGAACGACGTGGCAGTAACAAAAGTCCAAGGAACATGTCCTTGTACTCATGCTGAAGGACGTGGCAGCGACAAATGTCCAAGGAACATGTCCTTGTACTCGTGCTAGAGGACGTGGCAGCGACAAAAGTCCAAGGAACATGTCCTTGTACTCATGCTGAACGACGTGGCAGTGACAAAAGTCCAAGGAACATGTCCTTGTACTCATGTTGAAGGGCGTGGCGACGGCAAAAGTTCAAGGAACATGTCCTTGTACTCATGCTGAAGGGCGTGGCAGCGGCAAAAGTCCAAGGGACATGTCCTTGTATTCATGCTGAAGGCGTGGTAGCGACAAAAGTCCGAGGAACATGTCCTTGTACTCATGCTGAAAGAAGTTGTACCTGCAAATAAAAAAACAACACTACAAAAAAAGAGGTGTTTGTCTAACTTACCTTTTTGGTGAGTAGATGAATGTATTGTTCCTGCAACGAGAATATCGGCAATGTGGTGTTAGTTCAAAAAGGTGAATGTTAAAAAAAAAATAAGAGGAATGATTACTTAGAAATTTGTCTCTCGAATTGAGGGGGGGAAAAGATGCCCGAAGCGTATATATATATATATTCTCCAAGTCTCCAAGTCAAGCTTCTTTCCTTAAAAGAAAGAAAAAAAAAAGGCAAAGAGGAAAAAAAAAGAGCATCAAATCAAATTAAACTAAGGATGTTGGAAGCTTATGGAAAATTGAAAATAGTCAATATCGGGTTATTTTGAAAATTTACCTTTATGAACTATAAACAAGGTTTATGAAAATTGTCCCTCCAAAAGAAAAGGAATGAAAAAGATAAATTAAAAGAAAAAGAGAAGAACAGAAATTTAGAAAGAAAAAAAAAGGTTAAAAAAATAAAAGAAACCGTAAAAAAAAATGATGAAAGATAAAATTAAAAAGAAAAGAAAAGAAAAGAAAGCTAAAAAAAAGGGAAAAAAAAGGATTTTGGAAGTTTGTTTAAAAAAAAAAAGAAGTTAAAAAAAAAAAGAGAAAAAAAAGAAATTAAAAAGGAAAACCAAGAGTTCAAAATTTTGGATAGACAAAAAAGACTAAAAAAAAGAAAGAGAGAAGTGGGTACACATTTATTTTCTAAAAATAGTAAAACAAAAAGTTTTTTTAAAAAAAAAATAAAGGAGGCTAAAAAAGAGGGTCCATGTTTTTGCTAAAAAGTTTTTTAAAAAATAGTTAAATCAAAAGCAGAAAATCGAAACAAAAAAAAAAAAAGAAAAAGAAAAAGTGAAGGTAAGAATTGCAAATATGGCAAAAAATTAGAATACATTTTGATAATTCTCATTTTGGTGGAGTTCTTGTGTGATTAATATGTTTTTTTCCCTCTGTTTTGTTGCTTTTTATGATGTTGAGGTATTGTTATGATTGTTTCTTCTTCTTTTTATTCTTCTTTATATATATATATATTTTGATAATATGTGGGGAGGGGGATTCGAACCACAGAACTTGTAGTTATCAGTACAACTTCATGCCAATTGAGCTAAGCTCTTGTTGGCCTTCTTTTTAATTCAAGAATGCCAAGAATACAATAGCAATTTTGGTGAGTGTTTGTATAGGTATATCAAAGTATATCACTTAATATACTCCGATTAATCGTAGTCTATCACCGACTATCACTCGTCGAAGTCTATCACGAACTATAATTGATAGATAATGAAATACAAAGAATACAAGAATAGCAATTTTATGGTGGTGGTCACGAAGCTTGTGTGCTAGGCTTTAAAAATTATATTGTTGATTGAGAGTCGCTTGTTCGTAATGGTTATTTTTGGATTTTATGTTCTAATTACCATAAGAGACTTAAATTTTTTGTTCAATTTATGATTGTAGTATAATAATTTTTTATGAGTTTTCTAATTATCGAGATGATTGCAATGGAAAGTACTTTACTGATAGATTTCAATTAAATTGATTTCTATCAGTAACAATCATTGGTAGACTTCAATTAATTGATAATTATCTGATTTCTATCTGAAATAGAAACTGATAGACTTCAATTAACTGATTTCTAATCCTTGATAGAAAATGATAGATTTGAATTAAACTAATTTCTATCAGTGATACAAGTCAATATACTTTAATTAAATTGATTTCTGATAGAAACTGATAAACTTCAATTAAATTGGTTTCTATCAGTGATAGAAACTACTAGTCTTGAATTAAATTGATTTCTATCAACAACAGAAAATGATAACCTTGAATAAACGATTTTATATCAGTGATTATCACTGATAAACTTAAATTAAACTGATGGATATAAACTGATAGCCTTGAATCAAACCGAACTAATAGCCTAGAATTAAATTGTTTTCTATCAGTGGCTATCATTGATAGACTTGAATTAAACACAATAAAAACTTGTAGATTATGATTATCAGAGTCTATCAGTGTACACACTAATAGACTTCAATTTATCAAAGTTTATCAGTGTCTATCACTAATAGACTCCGATTAATTAAAGCTTATCATCAAAGTCTATCAGTATTTATCACTGATAGACTCCGATTAATCGAAGTCTATCAGTGACTATCAATAATAGGGACTGATAGACTATTGGAGATACTAAGGGTATTTTCGTAATTTAACTTATTTTTTGCTATTTCCGCAAATAATTGTATTTTTTTGCTATTTTTGCAATACTTTTGTCGATTTTTTCTATCTGTGCAAAGCCCCCTTAAAAAAAGTTCATCTTTTCACTAAAGGACAAAGAAATCAATATAAAAAAAAATTTAAAGCCAAGACGAAAAAAATTTTTTAAAAAAAGGGAAGTCACGGGTTTTTCTCCCCCTTTCCCTCTCTCACCACATTCTCTCTCTCCCACCATTCTCTCAACCACTCTTCTCTCTCTCAAACCCTTCACCCTCTCACTCCCCTGATATGCTTCTTTCTCCCTTCTATTCCACTTTTTTTCCCTTTTCTTGTCGTCCATCCCACATGAGTAGCAACTAGGGGTGAAAACGGGTCGGGTCGGGTCGGGTTTCCATAAAATCCGACCCGACCCGATATGGATCGGTTCTGAATATGAGTAAACCGACCCGACCAGACTAGAATCGGGTCGGATCGGGTCGGTTTGACGTGTAATGCCAGAAATCAAAGAGAAAAGAAAAAACGAAAGAAAACTAGAATCAAAACTTATCGAAAGTCAGATTCCTTTATTTTGTCCTCATGCAATACTCCCAAATTGAAAAAGTACAATAAAAATCAGAAGAAACCCTAGATGCAAAAATCAGAAGAAACCCCAGATGAGAAAATAAGAAGAAACAAAATCGAAAATCAAGAACCGCGGGAGATTGACATCGTTCGTGGAGGAGGCGGCGATGGGAAGGAGTCGACGCTCGTGGTTGAGGAGGCGGCGGGGGGAAGGAGTCGACGCTCGTGGTGGAGGAGGCAGTGGCGGGAAGGAGTTGACGCTCGTGGTGGAGAAGGCAGCAGTGGGAATGAGTCGATGCTCGTGGCGGAGGAGGCGGCGACAGCGGCGGCGGGAAGGAGTCGACGCTCGTGGTGGAGGAGGCAGCGGCGAGAAGGAGGCGGCGGAAACAGGGATGAAAAAGGAGATGAGATCGTGCTTTGAGAGAGAGAGAGAGAAAAGGGCCAAAAAAACAAGACAACAGAGTGACTGAAAGTGAAACCCTAGGTAAAATTTCTATTTATATCAAAAGTGAGAATCGAATCGAACCGAACCGGTTCGGTTCGGTTCGGGCTGGATAAACTCAAAAACCGAACCGATCCGAACCGAATCGATTTGGTCCGGTTCGGTTTTTTTCACGCCTAGTAGCAACTCGTCGTAGTCACCGCCATGAAGGGGAGTGTCGCCGCCGCCGCGTTTCTGCAAGCAGCAGCTTGACGCACAAAAAAAAAAGAAGAAGAAGGCGTTTGTTTCTCTCCCTCTCTTTCTCTTTCTACAATTACTTGTCGTTCTTAAGAAAAAAAAATTCTTGAAAGTTTACCATGAAAGAACGAATGGTGATGTTGAGATAAAAAAAGACTCGTCAACAAAAAGAATCAACGAAGAAGCAAAAAAGAAAAGAAAGGGGGAAACGTTCTATGAGTTAAAAGAAAAAAGAAGAAAGAAGAAGTCATGGCAACCTAGATTTTTTTTCCCTTCTGAGCAGTGATCAATCTGTACAAAAAAAGGTTGCAGAGAAAGTGAGTAAGGGAGTAAAGAAAATGTATAAAAAGAAGAAGGAGAAAAGGCTTGCTGTGAATGTCAAAAAAAAAAAAAGAAAAGAAAAAAAGGGAGAGGAAACGTACCTATCAGTCGTGAGTTAGAAAAAAAAAAAAAAAGTTTGTTGTGGTTATTTATAGGAATAAGATTTTGGATTCAAATAAGGAAGAGATATTGTGAGATTTGGGTTCAAATTGAACTTTATCTCTAACTAGATCCTTATCAAATTAGGAGTGTCAATTTAAATCATAATACAAGTGGGAAATTTAATTCAAATCAATTTTGAATAAAAATTCAAATTGATCCAATTTTAAAGTAAAGATAAATTGGATAAAATTCGAATTTGATTCGATTTGAATTAAATTAAATTTAGTATAGCTAAACTCTTGCCTAAATCAAATTCAAAGGGGGTATATTTGAATTCTATTCCTCAAATCAAAATTTGGATAGAATTTAACATTACTTCAACTAAAATTTTTCAAGCCTTATTTCAAATTCAAGGTATTTGAGGTTGAGTTTATCTTGAGATAATTTGGGTCTAATCGTTATTCGCCCCCAAATTAAACTTGAGCCAAAGTCAGAATGAAGAGAAATTACTCAAAATTCAAAGTTATATAGAATTTGGACACGACTGAAATTCAATATGGAATTAAAATCCAATTGGGGTTCAAGTTGCAATTTGTCGCCAAGCAAGTGGATCAAAATTTCGAAAAAAAGAAAGAAGAAAATTTCGAATTTTGATTAAATCGGCATAGCATATGTGTAAACAAAAAAAAAATTAAAATTTTGATTGACACATCAAGCGGAGTCAAAATTTTAAGAAAATTGGTTCCAAATAATTTCTTTTCGAGGTTCATCCACACATAATTTGTGCCTAAATCTCGAAAAGGGGACATTTGTTGATGGAGAAATTTTGACTAGTCACGAATTGCCACGTCGTTACATAAAATTAATGACGAAATAAAAAATTAATTAAATGTGGAACCAATTATAAATTGACATGTGTCCCAAATTTAATTTGAAAACAAGGTTGGCCAATTATAAATTTATAAAGTCAAATTTCTATTTGATCAATTAATTAAAATTAAATTATTTTGATCAAATTATTTAATTTGACCAATTAATTAAAAATAATAATTATTTGGATCAAATTTGGATCTTTTAAATGTTTGGGTCATATGGTTTTTGGGTCAAATATGAACCAAACCCAAGACTAAATGGTTGAGCTCAAGACCAATAAAGCCCAAGCCCAAGTTGTTAGGCCCAAAAGTCTCCAGGGTCCATCCAAGGAGAACTCTATAAATAGAGAAGTTCTCCACCATTTCAAGGGTTCAGAATTTGGAGCTCTCAACCAGACTTAGAGAATTCAGAGAAATTCCCCCAAAACGGAAGACTGGAGACTCTCTGAAATCTATAAATTTCCAAGTACTTAACACTTATTGAAGACTGAAGACTCTTTCAAACTTAGAAGACTTCAAGTTCCAAGAATCCATTGAAGCTTCAGACTCGAGATCAAGAGTTCCAGCCCTCGAGTGAAACACATTCACACACAAGAGAGAATCAAAGGATTATGTACTAGAGATTGTATACTCACACACATACAACATTAATACAAATCAAAGTTTATTCCACGTGTCTCATTCATTTGAATTTACGTGTGAACACCCACACCACACCATTCCTTAACAACACACACATAAACTTCTTCTTTCTTTCACATCCCTTATACACAAAACTTCTCCCTATCATGGCTCGCCTTCAATAGTTCGTTATTCTCTTGTCGTTCCTATTGATTTCATTCTCATCTGTGGAAGAATCTAAACAGGCCCTGCATGTGAACCTCGCAACACGATCAAAGTTTGAAGAGGAGAATTTTTTTTTGTTCAATACATTTATTCAAACTTCATGCATGTATGAAGGAGGTTTCCATGTTCTCCCTTCATGGAAAAACCAACTTAGGTGTCAACTGTTGTGAAGCAATCAAGAGTATTCAACATGAGTGTTTGCCAAAATTTCTCAACTACTTTCGAATTACAACAAAATAAGGCACCATTCTTACGTCCTACTGTGATATGGCTATTGTCCATTAAGTAAGATTATGCTCATTGGGAAGAAAATGATGTTTGTAATAGAATATATAATAATATGTGTGGGACTCAAGCTACATATTATATATAAGGTTATGGTGAATATTGTTATGGGTTATGTGGGTTTGTAGTGTGTGAATCAAAGTAATATTTGATGTATTATGCATTGTATTGAAGTACTGTTATTTTACTAAATATTAAATGAACTTTACTTATGTTATTTGTTGATTTTATATTTTCAATTGGTGTGGTCTTGTGGTGTAAGTTGAAAAACCAAACTCATGTTAAAAGTATTTTTTGTTGTCCCTCCTACATAACCCATGAGGCTTCCTTTTCTTTTCCGGCCACAGGTCCTACAACTTCCTTTGATCTTTGATGCGTGCGACCCAATGACAACGTCCAACAACCCAACTCATGAGTTATTGTGTAGTTCAGATTGATGGCTAATCTTTTAAATGTTTAAAGAAAAGTGGAGATTTGGTGGCTCTCCAATATTGTTATGTCAAGTTGTATTAGTAGAAGATTGTAGGTAAATTCTTAAGCCCAATCTCCAATTGTGTTTTGCATCACAAATAGCTTCCAATTTTTATTTTATTTTATTTAATTACCAAATGTAGTTTATATATCTTAACCATAAAATTCAATCAAGAGATCTTAAATTAACAAATATAATACTCAAATAATTTGGAAGAATAGAAAATAATAATGAAATAAACAAATGCTTCTTATTTAGAATAGAGTTCCCAATTTTTTAAGGTAGAAAATGTTGTATAGAACGTATTTGTTATATGTACATACAATTTAACTATATTTAAAGATCATACAGATTCAAGTTTCACGCATAACTTTGGAACAATGTGATGGGAAGTATTATAAATGTTCAAACTTGGAAAAGGGAACAAATGTTGATTAAGTTATGGACACGTTGGTTTAATTTCAAATGAAACTAAAACTTGAAAGTTGAACTTATTTAAATATGATTTAAATATTGAGCTCGTACATAGGGATTAATGTTCGAGAACATTAATTTTGAGGATGGTCGGGATTAGTGGTAAAAATATTAATTCAATATTTGATATTAAATTAATATATTTATAATTAATTAATTAATTAAAATTTGAATTAAATATAATTATAAATTTTATTTAAAAGGAAAATTGAAATATAATTATGAATTATATTTAAGAATAAAATTAAGATTAATTTTGAATTAATTAATTCAAAATTAAAATTAATTTTAGGAGGGGTGGATTACACCACCTCCATGCACTTAACCCACCTAAGACACCTTAATCCTTCTCTGATTAGGTGTCCAATTTGCTGTCCAATTTTGGGGGTTTTGAGTCTCATAATTTCCTCTATATATTTGGAGCAAGAATGACTAAAGAAAAGTACGAAAATTGTGTAGTGTTATGCTCCCAATTTTGCTTCTCAAACCAATAAGTTCATAACTCCATAAAGCTTGAAACTCAAGCACTTTTCCTTCCAATTTCAATCACTAGAGGATCCCACAAATCCGTTCTAAAGGCTTGAGAATAGCAAGGAAGATCTTGTCGTGGTTCGTGATTAGTTGGTGAGGAAAAACAACACAACAATTGGTCCAATTTTGAGCTACAAAGAGGTTGGTATTCAAAGCTTTGTTGTAGTAACTTTGGACAACATGCTTTCTATGGTCAAATTGATGTTATTATGTGCCTAAGATCCAAAATTGCTTCTGCACATTAGATATTAACACCTTCAAATTTATCATTTAAATCTAAATTTCAACTAAAATTTTCGTATAACATAAAAATAATTTCTAATTTATCTATATAGACAATAATAAGATGTTGAAACTTTATACTTCTATTCATTAAATTTAATATAATCTATCTTTTTTTTTTTTTTACTATTTTCTCAATGTTTTCATTTATTTGTATTTTAAAATAAACTAGAAATTTCACGTGCTATGCACTTGTTTGCCTACTAGTCTATACTAAACATCTACCTATTAGATTAAAAATAATAATAATTTGACTTTATTTTTTAGATTGGATTGATAAAATTTGAAGTTTCATTTTTTTATCTTATTACTTTTCATATTATCTTTTTAGATAGTTCTTACTTAATTGATTGTAGATAAACATGTCAAATTTACTTTTGAAAATTTTCCAAACAATGAAAATAATGGCTAAACTGTTTTGTATTTTTTAATTATATGATTTTTCTTTCGATTATACCTCGATTTAATTTTCTTGTTCGCACCCTATTTTTAAGCCAGTTGTTATCTGATAAGCAAATTGCTAACCGCAAGTGTACGAGCCAAGTTATAATATAGTGAAAATAAATTTTGAATGTCATCCTCTGGATTGGGTTTCTAGCCAATTTAATTACCAGAAGTACTTTTGACCAATTTTATTTAGGGAACACACTTTAATGAACAAGAATGTAAATCAAACACAAAACAATAAAGAAGTGCGACAATCTAATGGTGACAAAGGCCTTAGGGAGTTGATTTCACCAATTGGGATTATGGATTTATTAATAGATTAATAACATGCTATGATTCATAAATCAAGGAAACAACAATCATACATATCTCTCCCGAGCATACATAATTTTCTCACATGCAATGAACCCGATATCCCTATCTAAATTCATTAAACATGCAAGACATTAAGGTTAGTCCTTTTTACCGATTTCTAGAATTAACTATTATCTCCCGATATAATTAACTATTATCTCCCGATATCTAGCTAAATCCTAGTTATGCATAAGGATTTCTAAGTTAAATCCTCTCTCCCGAGTTATATTTAATCACAAACAACATTCAATTCATGGCCGGTAAATTGAAAGCATTAAACATACAATATGCATAAATGAAATCAATAGCATAAATCCATAAAATCAATCCATAAAGTGCCCAACGGCTACATCAATGTAACGCCCCGCGTTTCAAAATTATGCCATTTTTGATTAATCGGGTTTGAATTCTAATTTGGGGAAAATTAGAACTTAACTTTAGCCTTTAATTGAATTTTGGAAATCTAAATCGAGATATTTTTGTTTCCTTGCATAAGTGGCTGAGTAGTGAGATTCAAATAAAAAAGTTGGGAAGTTACGTGGGTATGAGTTGTGCGTTTTTTTATGCATAGTTGATATTGGAAGTTATTGGAATTAAGAGAAAAAGAAGAAAAGCAATCAAGAAAAGCCCTAAAACCTTTTTTCCCTCTCTCTTTTCTCCTTGTTTGCACGCGTCCGCCCCCCTTGTGGTTTTTCTCCTACGGCAGCCCCTCCCTCATTTCTCTCTCCCTTCCTTTTTCCCTCACGCGCAGCCAGCAGCCCCTCCCCTTCCTTTTCGATTTTCTTCTTCTTGCATCACTGCCATCTCTCCCGCCGCTGTCCTCATCACGTCGCGCTGCCCCCATTTCTTCTCAGTTCGTTTCGCCTCCAGCAGACCCACGAAACCCACACCGCAAATCCTCTAACTTGCGTTTTCTCTCGTCGCCGACATCTCTTCCTCTCGACATTCACGTCTTCTGCCGGTGAAATCCCTCTCCCTTTCAGTTTCATCTTCTTGCCACTATACCCACGCGTTTGCAGCAATGCTACACGTGTTCAGTGTCATGTTTTTGCTTTCGTTTGGCTCCAATCCATGGGTTTTAGTCTCCATCAAAGCGTTTCAACAGTTCCGGTAATGTTAGCCTCGACCCAATCGATTTTATTCATGTTTCAGCATTTACCCACTTGATTTTAGATTCTAAATTATGTCTAAATCGTGGTCCTTGCGAAATTGACTTCAAAACTTATTTACCCAATCCTTATCGACTATGGATTTCAGGTGTAAGCCTTCTTCGAGTGCTAACCAGTGAGCGTTTGGGCTTGGAATTGACTTGCAACAATTACCCACAACTCGAACGACTTTAAATTAGAGTGTCCATAACCCGACGGTTCGAGATTTGCATTTTTGGGCATTTTCGATTAGAAACCAGCTCATGTTCAAGTCTTTTGGTAAGATTTAACATTGCCCCATGCTTATTTGGCTTCAAAATCAAGATACCCATTTAGTAACGACTTCTAAATTGCAGGATTAAGCCTCATTTTTCTGCTGTGCAGCAACCAAATGGACCTAAAGTGGGCTTTGGATGATTACCCATAAGTCGATTGACCTCGAATCGAAGTCCCCATGGTTCACCAACTTTAGATCACTGTTCTTGGAGCTTTTCGATCACTGGGCAGCAAGCTTCAAGGTCGTTTAGGTGCGGATCGGTTAGTTTCCTCACCCTTGAACCTTTAGAATTTATCTAGAGTAGCTTTAGATTAGCTTTTAACCTTTGGGTGTCATTTAGTTTCAGTTTAGTATCAATTCGGGATTCGAACAACACTTGTATAAGGTATTTCATTGCTGATTGGTAATTTCCAGCAAGGTTTCTGCCCTTGTTCGGTAAGCTTCAGCACCTTTCAGCACGCTTTAGGTCCCTTTTAATTTATGTTAGGTGTTGGAAAGGTTGTTAGGCTATTCCCTAACCTTTAGAAGGTCTCTATTGTGCTCGTAGGTCTGCTTAGAGCCTAATCCGATATTTTCCAGCAAGTGATAACTTGGTTTAGGAGTGCTTTCTAATTTGTGTAAGTAGTTTCTACTTGAATGAGTCTGATTGTTTGTTTGAGTATGTTGTTGTTTTACTCGTTTTGTTATTATATCTTGTGTTTGATATAAATGTAATTCTTTACGTGAAATGAACATGTCGCTTTGTTTGTTTCCATAAGCATGAGAGACTGTTGTCAGTTGGCTATGTGGCATGTGAGTCATGTCTGCATAGTGTTTGTTCATTGGGGAGAGGCGAAGCATGATGCATAAATCATGTGTTGGGTGTGTGTGCGAAGCGTGACGCGGAAATCACGTGTGGGTGTGAGTGTGGAGCGTGACGCGGAAATCACGTGTGAGTGGCGTTGCACATGGCGCGTAATAATACATGTGTTGGGTGGGTTTGCGGAGCGTGATGCGGAAATCACGTGTAGGTTGTGAGTGCGGAGCGTGACGCGGAAATCATGTGTGAGTGTGCGGGCATGGCGCGGAAACGATACGGGGGTGCATAACATGATGCGTGGATTCATGTTGGCATCCCATTTTGCATGAAACATGTGTTGGCATTGTTGTTTTCGTGTTTGCGAGTTTGTCGGTTTGTTTTTCGCTTTACAAGCATGATATGTGTGTGGATAGCATGTTGTTGTGGTTGTTTGTTGTATGGTGGCTCACCGGGTGTGAGCTACTTACTAGTACTGTGGTTGTACTGATACCCCTCCCCTTTCTTTCCCCCAACATTTTTCAGTTTATGCAGGTGTTGGCGAGTTTTATGTGCCCGGTGATGTTGAGGAGGAGGCTCACGAGAAATGACCCTAGTAGCTGAGTTGTTTTATTTTCATGCCTATTGAGATAGGACGTTAGTTGTGGTTCGTAGTCAGCTAGGTAGATTTAGTATGATGACTCTTTTGTAATATGTTTAAGTTCTAAATTAGTTAACCATCTTCTTGCTTCCAGTTGTGCATAGTTTAATAAAGTTGAGTTGCTCCTAGGAAGTTAAGTGTTTTGCTTTTGGTAAAGGAAGTCGTGGTTTGTCATTAGTTGTGAATACGAGACCTGACTCGTATTGTGGTTGTGAAGTTGGTTTCTGATGTGCTGAGCAAAAGTGAGTAGAATGGATGGTTATAGAAATGTGGTTTGGTGTTTAACAGGTGTTAAAAATTTTGGTTTCGTTCTATGTACGTCGTTATGCTGCCAAAATTTTTGGAGCTCTCGGTTAGTTTGAATAGGAGTTTAGTAATGTCACTAGGCTAGATATTAATAAAACCTGGGGCGTTACAATCAATCCCTAAGATTCAAGACTTAGCTAAACATACATCGCGTTACGATATAACTAGAGTCTAAAGCAACCATTAAAACTCCTAAAGTAAGGGAAAAGAGAAATAAATAGGTCGAGACCGCACGTCCCCATCACGATCTCCACGAACAAAGCTTTGATTCTCGCTCTTCCTCCGCTTGGTTCAACTTCCACAGCCCCAATTCTTTCTGTTTTACGGCTCCAAATGCCCCTTTTCATGTCCCGAACACACGATTAGCTCCGATATTTATTTCCTACAAATAAAGGATGAAAATGCATAATGTTGACCATTTAAATATAAAGACTAGCTAAATTAATTAGGAAAAACTAGCTAGCTATGCTCGCTATCATTATCTAATTTTTTTTTTTTTTTTAAAAAAACTTCACAGTTTCTTCCTTATTCAAGCAAATTGGGTTAGTTACATTCAAATATGAAAATAACGATATTGGTACCAATATTGATAACTCAGATTTACAAAAAAAATCGATAGATATACTAGAAAAAAATCATAGATATCATGGAAATTCATAAAAATATTGTGAATTTTTTTGTGAAACTTTAGAATAAGCTTATTTAAGTAATAAACTACTACTTCAAGCATATATATCAATCATTATAAGTTAAATATGAATAGTAATACAATAATAGATAACGTTGAAGACTGAAAAATGAACATGAACTTGAATATTTCATTGATAAAAAATTGTAGTCATACAAGTACATGTTTTAATAATTACATTGATGATCTTGGAGGTATTAGACCACGGTTGTACTGATACCCCGTTCCCCACCTTCACCCAAACATTTTAGATGTTACAGGTATCGAGGATGATCCGGACCTTGGTGGCGAGGAGGAGAACTGGGAGGAAAGATTCCTAGAGTGTTAGTTTCCTTGTTGATATGTTTTCCTAGTGCTGTAATAAATTAGCTGGAGAATGGCTTATTTTCGAGTTTATAAACTAGAGTGGATAGTTTGGTTGAGTTTAATAAAATGTATAGCTAGTGGATTAGCTCCTTTGTTAATAGAATGTCTTTATGATTCCGCTGCATGATTTTTGGTTATTGTATGTTGCTGCGAGTTTCTGTCTCGTCTAGAGGAGATAGGTTGTGAAATCTGACTGCAATTTGGTGGAGATTGACTTATGCATGATTAGCAGTGTTAAAATGTCTTTACCAGGTGTTGTAAAAAAATTTGGTTCAGGCCATTTTACGTCGTTATGCTGCCGAAATTTTCGGTACATCCGGTTTAAAGTGGTTCAGTTCTAGAGTTAAGAGTTAAGGGTTGTAGTAGTGTCCCTAGGCTAAGGGTTGGAAAACCTGGGGCGTTACAGTTGGTATCAGAGCGATTACGTTCTTGTAGACTGACCTAGATAGCCTAGGTTGTTTAGTTGTGTGTGAGTTAGAGGTTTTTCCTCGTTCTCCTCTCCATCACTAGGTATGGAAGTATCGTATTGATTTTTGTTTGCTTATTGATATATGATTTTATGTTGAGTTGTCTGCTTACCTTGTATTATCTTGCTTGTTATTTGCCTTGTGTTTTGTTCAAGCATGATGTTTCCCTTGGTTGCTTTTTGGTAGAAGCTAGGCCTAGGATGCTCCCTTTAGGTGGTTAGATAGCTTGTTTTGATTGCATGTTTGTCGAATGGTAGTAGGATTAGGATGTTGCCATAGTTCCTAGATAGTTCGCATGTCTGCGTGGCTTCTAATCTAAGTTGTTGCCTTAGCTCGAGGTTAGTCCCTCCTATTCAAGCTTCTTAGAAGAGTTCTTTTAATGAGTTCCTTGTTCCATCTCTTAGCGATGAGTTCTAGTGGGAGTTGGAAAAGTGGTCATTCTGGCTCTCCTATCGTTCTCGAAGTTAATTTACCCTCGAGGTGAATTCCCTTGTTCGTCTTCCGTTACCTCAGGCGATGTTGACATTGGGTGCATTGCAAGCTTTGATTGACAATGCAATCCAAAGCAACTTGGAGCACCTTGGTGTGAATCTAGTCCGTACTCATAGATGAGGAGCTCAGTTCTTTCGAAGCTTCAAGTAAGCAAGGCCTCTTTCATTCGATGGTCAGCTCGATAATTCAGGAGTTGTTGAAGAATGAGCTTCGAAGGTAGAAGCCCTGTTCTAATATCTCGAAGCTAATGCCTTGGATTTCGAATTAAGAACTCAAAGCCGAGTATCCAGAGCTCTACGATGACGAATCTAAAGAAGAGGAAAGTCCCTAAGGTGGGGAGTCAGTTTCACCTCACATTTCCAAGCTAGTGCTTTTTCCTCGAGTTCATCTATTTCTCTAGAATTACCTTTCCTATTTTGATGTTTTGTCATCTGAATCTATCTGTGATGTGAGTCCTTAGGCCTTCTTTAGTATGTTTTTCTGCATCGGTCAAATCTTTCATTTCCTATGTAGTTAGTGAAAGCTAGTAAATTTGTTTCCAAGCTCTACCAAGCGTCGCCTTGATTCTAGGGAGTCAGGAGATTTCCTTGTAATAGGTGAAGTTCGGCGAACCTCTTAGTATTAGCTAGTTTCAAGGAAAGGATCTTCCTAGAATGGTTTTGTGATCTAGCTTCTTAAGTTGTGATCGTGGAATTATCTTTCCAAGGTTGCTTTCAAAACCAAGTTCGAGTGTTGCAGGCTTGCTGTGAGGTCTTCGGGCTAAAATAGCTTTGCAACTGTTATGGATGTTCCGTAGTGCTTAGATTCTTTGTTCTTTAGTTCATTTCAAGGCCCTGTTGGTGTCGCCTAGTTTCTAAGGAGTTTAGCAATTCCTTTGGGTTTAGCAGAAGGTTTCCTTAGGATAGTTCTGTAACCAATCTCCCTAGTTGAAGGTCAAGGAATTGTCATTCCAAGGATGCCTAAGAATCCAAGATTGAACGTTGCAAGCTGTTGTTATGTCTTCGGACTCACAAATAGCCTTGTCGCTGCTTGGGTTTCATGAATCAAGTCTCAAGGTTTGTGGACTTTCTCGTGACGATGCTCTTGATGGTGTTGGTCTATTCTCAGCCCAAGAGTCAAGCATTTCCCTCACGCAGTAAGGTCTCAACCAAAGCCAATGTGATATTGAGAATCAGTATCGAGTCATGACTGCAACGTCAGTTGTCGTCACGACGAAGTTACCTTGGTATGCAGTTATAAGGATGTGTCAACGGTGGAGTAAGTGTCATCTCGTAGCCATTTTTTAAGGATGATTTGAAAAGGTGAGTTGGCATAGCGGAAGCCGTTTCAGAGTTATTGTTCCTCCCTCAGTGATGCCTAGTTGAAGTTGGTGGTTGGAACTTACCAACTAAATTGGTGAAGTTGCTGATGAAGCTTCCTGCAGATCGAAGTCGTAGTTAATTCGTTGATGGTAGGTTCTAAAGTGTCTAGCTCTAGGTTAAGCTGGCATTGGCAACTTATGTGGTGTAAGTAACATCAGAGAATAGAAATTCCTTGTAGGTCGTGTAAGAACGAAGCTGGATTCAATCTTGTTAGGTCGTTTGATTCGTGATGTGTGAAGTCAGGTTGCTCGTAAGTAAGCCTTGCTTCAAGTGTTGTATGTTCAACACGACACGTCTCAAGAGTTGTTGTTATGCATACACATCACCTATTCCTCTTGTGCCTCAGTTTTAAGCTTTGGGATCCTAGAGGAAATTGGTTTGATGAGCAGAAGCCTCTGGTGTTAAATGCCTTGTGAAGCGTGAGTTGGAGTCAAGGCCAGTCCACCAGTGTGGTTAGGCGAGCACTTTCGAGAATCTGAAGTTCAGTTTTGGTGATCGTGTGTTCTTGCACATGTTGTCATTGGAAAAGGGTTCTTCACTTGGTGAAAGGAAGCTTGGCTTAGGTTCATTGGACCACATGAGATCTTGGAGCGCAGCGAGCCTGTTGCTTACAGGTTGGCGTTATCACCGACCATGTCGACTGTGCACGATGTGTTCTATGTGTTCGCATTGGAGAAATGCGTGTATGATCTTTCGCATGTGTTGAATCCTAAACCCCTGTCGTCGATCGAGGACTTGGCGTATGTGGAGAAGTCTGTCAAGGTCCTAGCAAATGAAGCGATGGTTCTGAGAAGCTAGACTGTTGTTTTGGTGGAAGCGCAATGGGTGAACCATAGAACAGAAGAAGCTACCTGGAAGAAGTAGGTGAAATTTGAGCCTGGTTCCTGAGTTGTTCGAGCTGGAGTCTTTCGAGGACGAAAGCTTTTAAGGTAGGGAGAATGTGACGCCCCGTGCATTTTGGTATATTTATATTTCGTACATCTGGTCAAATTAAATGTGAATTTTATTTGAACTAGTACTAAGGGATTATTAATTTAAAACCAAGGTGTTTGGGGAATTCTTATTGGAATTTAATCGTTACGTTGATTTGATTCTCTCCCTAAAGCCGTTAATTTCTAAAACTTTTAAGCTTAATACTGTGCGTTGAAAGTGTCACGCTATTAAAAGGGTTTTAGTTGGAAAAAGCTATTCTGGGGCTTATATTATTGGGTTTTCTTAATTAAAGAAAAAGAAAAGGAGTTAAGAAAAAAAAGAAAAGAAAAAGAATCCCTAGCCTCTTCATCTCCTTCTCCCTCTCTTGTGTTCGTGCGTGACAGCCACCCCCCCTTGAGAGTGCCGCCCAATCGCCACCGGAGAGTGCAACGCCGCCCAGCCCCGCCGCCTGACCTCGCTCTCGCCGGTTCGTGCGTCGTCGCCGCTCCTATTCTGTTAGCAGTGTCGTCATAGCAATCACGTCGCCGCCGCAGTGTGGGTCTCCTTCTTCGCGTGAGTTCTTTCCCTCTCCCTCTCCTCACGTGGAATCGCCGGTCGAAGTCGCAGCCTCGTCGCGCTGCCACTGCTGCAGCAGGTGCCGTCGCCGCGTCTCTATTTCGTGGGTTAGATTCGTAGCTCCATCTCTCCTTTCCTTGCATTTTCAGCAAGTTAAAGATCGTGGGTAAGATCTTTTCAGTTGTTCTTGGTCGTTTTAAGCTCGATCTAAGTGTCTCTTGGTCTGATTCGTTAGATCTCGCGTCCTAGTAGCTCGAAGTCTCAGTTCCTCGCGTTTTCGGCTTCCTAGCTTTAACTCATATCCATTCTTGGTGAGAGCTTAAACTAGATTGCCCAAGTTGTTTAGGTGCTGGAAATTTAATTTAATGCTGGATTTTCTGATTTGCAGCATCGTAAAGGTGATCGATTGAGTTCGAATCACTTCGACTCGAATACCCATTTGCCCAAGGAGCATTCTGACCCACTGGTTGTGGTTTGTATAGCCCGTCTTGCATTGAAACAGGTCCGTTTGGGTAAGTTCCTTGCTGTCCCTTTATCTATAGCGTTGAGTTTGTTGCTCCTTTAGTTGTTCTAGCCTTAAAGCGTGTTTTAGATCATTGCCCAATAGTTATTCTAGCCTTAGAAGCATGTGTTAGTTGATGCTCATTGCATATCTAGGCCCTTAAGTGTTGCCCAACCGTTATAAGTCCTAGAATATGCATTCAAATCGGTCATTGTGTCTGTTTTGGGTAAAGGGCACGTAGTTTATCAATGCCCATTGGTTGTTTAGGCCTTGTTAGTATTGCCCAACCTCTTTGGAGTCCTAGAACATGTTTATAAATGGGTTGTCGTTGTTTTAGTTAAAATTCATATAGCTCATCAATGCCCATTTAGTCTCGTCGCCTTTATAGTTTTACCCGACCCTTATAGGTTCTCTAAGCATTGTTTACATGAGCTTTTGCTTGTTGTACGTGGCTTAAAAAGCATGCTTAGGTCGAGTCTCATTAATTAACTAGGCCTTGGTTGCATTGCTTAAGCTTTAAGAGTTTCTAGAATGTCATTCCTGTGACTTCTCACTTGTTGTCCAGCGACTGAAAAGCCTTATTAATGGTCGTTCAGCATAAGCCCATTGTTGGGTTTTATGCCCTAAAACTCGTAGATAGTAAATGAAACAAATTAATCGATCTCAATAAAGTGTTATTTGAGTAATTCAGTAATTTGGTTATTGAATAATCGAGTTTGCATTAATAAACCCTAAATCCAATAAACTAAGATCCAATGTTGTTTAAATGAAACTTGGACTAGTATGTGGTGACATACGGGGATCAGTGTCCAAGTAACAACCTAAAAGGTCTATAGTATAGGGACAAGGTTGGGTACCTTATCCTGGTGACACTATGTGATACGACCCACCTTGTATTCGATATAGATGCAATGATCCAAAGCATCCATGTAGGAGACATGCGGGTAGGAGTATCCTATGCAATGAGTTTGCATAAGACCGGACCGCAAAATAGTAACCACTAGTTGTCCCGCCGTTAACTAGTTTAGGTTTCTATTTCAATAGGATGACCTAGGTAACTCAATCTCAATCCTGAGTCTGTTATGAACCCCTTTCAGGAGGGATTGTCCTTAGATTTGTATGGGTGAGAGTGGCCAGTTCGCCGACTCAATAATCCTACCATTTCAGGGGCAAGACCGAATGGGGGCTGGGAACATAACAGTACAAGATGGAATTCACTCCTTCCCCTATTGGGGTAAGTAGATGTGTGTTCCCTTAAGGGCTGATTTCAGGGCTTGAACAAAGGCGCGTCGTCTGCTCCTATCCCGAGAGGAACTCCTGTTTAGTGGTTGGACCCTAAACAACTTGTTCATTAGAGGAATCAGTAGTACTTAAGGAACCAGAGGTAATCCAGGGGTAAAACGATAATTTGACTCAGCTGGTGTTACGAACACACGTGAAGGATTGACTTACTGCTTGGTCGATATCCATGGACACAGAAATATTCTATAGTGAGAAGAGTGCAGCTGTGGGTCTTTAGTGGAGTGACGCACAGTTAACGAATGTTGACTAAACTTGATCAATGAGTTTGGCCAATTAGTCTCGTATCGTTGGAGCTTCTGATCTGTAGGTCCATTAGGTCCCACTGGTAGCTCGTAAAGAGACTTGAGGCAATTAAGTATAAATTGTAAATTTAAAGTGTTCAATTTATTTGGGGAATTGTATAATGTATATTGATGCATTATAATATAAAGTTTATGAAACTTTATAATATAATTTTTGAATTAATTTCAAAAGTTAATTCTTGAGAGAAAATATTTGAAAGAGTTCAAATAAATTTAATATGAATTGGATTCATATTAATTTTAATTTTAATAAAATCCCTAAGATTAAATATATAATATTTAATTAGGGAAATTAATTAATTATGGAATTAATTAATTATTTATTAAAATTAGAGACATTTTCCTATTAGGAGAAGGTCTTCCTTTTCCTATTATTAAGAAGGTCTTGGCCTTTACCTATAAATAGGACCTCTGGGGTGGGGTGAAAGGCATCTCATTCATTCTCCTTCTCTCAGAGAATTTCCCTCAAGGATTCCTCTAGACTCCCACTAGTCTCCTGCCTCTAGAAGTCTCAGAGTCATACCGGTGTAACCATAGTGGTGGTGTTCACACTAGTTCGTGATTAATTCACATGCAGTTGGTGAATTTAATCTGAGTCGTCAACGAGAGTAAGTAATTTGTTACTTTATAAATTAGATTTAGATCTAATATTTTTGTATGCTTAGCCTTAATATATATTTAGAATAGTTCTAAATATTATTGCCAATGTATTGGTATTTTAGATTAAACAAAATTAATTACGAATCGGTCCCAATCACGCTTCCGCTTTACGGAATTATGGAATTCCAATCCTTCAATTGGTATCAGAGCCGATCGTAGATCTAATTTTGTTTCACTAAAATTTGCATTGGCTATTGGTGGGATTGATTAATGCATAATGTATGTATGGTTTGCATTGAACTGTTTTGGTTAATTTTATGGCCATAGATTTTACTGTTTTTATGTGATTTGATCATGTAAGGGCCCGGTGTTTCGAGTATTTTATGTAAAATCGAGTCCTATGTAAGTTCGGGTCTAGAATAAGTTTTTATGTGATAAAAATCGGAGAAATTGCGACGCTATCACAATTACAGCACACGTTAGAAATTCGCAAACAGGACGGTTCAAGGCTATTGGGCTGTCCGGTTCACGCGGTCTAGCTGGGCTGGGACCGATTTGGTCCGGTTCAGCTGGAATTTAGCTCGGTTCCTGGTTTTCGTAGCAGGTTCGAAGTGGTTCGAGTCGGTTCAAGCGGTCTAGACCAATATTTGGAGCTGCAGAAGGACTTTTAGGATAGAATTTAGCTATAATTATTGTAATTTATGCTTTATTTTATCCTAGGGGCCAAAATTAACCGATTCAATTGCTATTTATTTACTTTATGGATGTCATATAGCTTAAATTCCCATCATAGGTTAAGTAAGTTTTCATGCATATTTATGTTATAATTGTTATAATGTATGGTAATTATGCATGAATTTAATTTCATGAGTTATTTAATATAATTGTTATATTAGATATATGAAATTGGTGAAGCATGATGCATGACATTAATTTAGTTAAATATAATTGTCATATGTTATTAATGTAGCATGCATGCTTAGGATTATTTTCATGAGAATTAATATAATTAGTTATATTATCAATGAGAATAATCAATATATATCAATGCTTGTTTTCATGTATGATTTAATATAAAATGTTATATTAATTAAATGAAAATGGAATAGCAATGAACATGACATTAATTAGATTAATATAAGAGTTATATTATATTAATGTCACATTTCATGTAATTTAATTTCATGCATGTTTAATTAATATAATCGATATTAATTAAATGAAATTGAAATTGCATGATGGATGACACCACCTTAGATTAATATAATCGTTATATTATCGTTATCGAAGTCATAATAATATGGTGTTTAATAATTAGAATATGATTGTTATTTGTCCAACACCATAGAAGCATGTTATAGGGCTAATCATTAAAATTTTATAATAAGTTATAAAATTGGATTAGAAACCGTCAACCTATAACAAAGAGTTGCATGCAAACATAGGACCTTAGGTTAAAATGAATTAATTTTAAAATGTTTAAAATTAATTAGACCTAAGCTCATTATAATTCTAATATGATTAGAATTATTTTCTTACTTAGAATTAAAAATAGTTTTAATTGACTAAGTAGGAAAAACATTACTATGATTATAAGGGAACTCCACCGGTTAAGTTTTGTCTAAGGCTGGGGGTACTTAAGATGACGGTTAACGAAACACCTCCTACCTGGGAACTAACCCGGAATACCGGAGTTGAATTAATCATAGCTAAATGTTACCATGCAATGTCACTAGGTTTATTAAAAGAGTTTAATTCACCTAGATCTTTAGAGTAAAGAGTTTACATTACTATGGTTATAAGGGAACTCTCCCGATAAAGTTCTGTCTAAGGCTGGAGGTACTTAAGATGACGGCTTACGGAACACCTGCTACCTGGGAACTGACTCGGAACTTGAGTTGAATTAACCATAGTTATGTTAGCATGCAATATCACTAGGTCAATTAAAAGAGTTTAATTCACCTAGATCTTTAGAGTAAAGATTTATCATAACTATTGGTTATAAGGAAACTCTACCGGTAAAGTTCTGTCTAAGGTTGGAGGTACTTAAGATGACGGTTTACGGAACACCTGCTACCTGGGAACTGAGCCGGAACTTGAGTTGAATTAACCATAGTTATATTAGCATGCAATGTCTCTAGGTAATTAAAAGTGTTTAATTCACCTAGACACATCAGAGAAAAGACCTATATATATAAAAGTTATATGCAGGCATAAACTTAGATAGATTCATTTAGCCGGAATTTACCTAAGTAATAGACCCTATAATTATAAAAATACTTAGTGGGAGGAAATATATCGAAACAAGATTTTCATAAATCAAGTTTTGCTCTCACGTCCTCAAAAGTTCACAACGTGAGGTTCATGTTTGGCCTTGAGTCACCTTGGGAGTGACCCCCTACGAATAGTGTTTGCATGGATTAATATCAAGGTGAATGAGAGAGTATTTTATAGTAAGTGGGAGTAGGACACGTGTCAATGTATCCTACGGTCTCCTCCATTAGGTTGCACTGCGAGATGCCCATGATCTGCCTGCGAGTCGCCCTGGGAGTGATCACCCTACGGAGGGCTTGATCATGGGAGTCGAAACAATGCAAACTCCAGAAATGGATAGGATTTCTTAGGTCCATTTCCAACTTTGACTTTCCCTTCTAAGCATTGTTGGGGCCGACCTTTGAAATCTGAAAAATGGAGGGTCACACTTACGGGAAATTGTTAAGGTGTTAATAATTTCCTAACCGAAAAAATGGTAGCTAAAAACTATTGGAATATGAGTTATTCCGGGAATAGGGATTGGCTGAGATTGTCTCAATTCAGAGGAGGAGTAGCTGACTACCCTACGGTAGCTGTTGTTCTAAACCTCTGAAGTATCTTTGCAAAATGAATGTTTATTCTATGGGTTGATCGTTACTTTTGCTAAATTGATTGGATTAAAATAATATTATTTTGTGTAATGGGTTAATGCAACAATACTTATTAAGTTAATTTATTTGTTCTATCATCAATGAAACGTTCTTTGTATTCCTCTAATATCGCCAATTACAAAACTGGTATTTCTAATACAACTAAGAAAATGAACTTAAACACTAAATGCGTGGAATTGATCTTAACTAAGGACGGTCCTCAAGCCCATATGTCTAATTTATCCGAAATTGTTCATGATGAATATGACATAGACTGCTTAGCACATCTCAATGAAAATAAATTTCATTTATTGATCATTGAAACATGTATAGTGGAAAATGATGATACAGCCTCGATCCTTGATTCAAGTGCCACTCATCACGTATGCTCTTCCTTTGAGGGAATGAGCTCCTGGCAATAGTTAGATGCTGGGGAAATGACTCTCAGAGTTGGGATTGGGGAGCTCATTTCAGCTAAAGTAGTGGGAGATATTAAAATGTTCTTCTCCAGGGAACGTTATATGTTATTAGATAACGTATATATAGTTCCCAGAATAAAAAGAAATTTGATTTCTATTTCTTGTTTGCTAGAACAAGAGTATTCAGTGTCCTTTTCTGTGAATGGAGCTTTCATTACTAAAAAGGGTGCTGATATATGTTCTGCAAAAATGGAGAACAATTTGTATGTCTTAAGACCAATAGAGTCTAGGGCCATTTTGAACAATGAAATGTTTAAAACAGCTGAGACTCAACCAAAAAGGCAAAAAGTTTCTCAAAGTACCTATCTTTGGCACTTGAGACTTGGCCACATAAATCTCAATAGGATTGGGAGATTGGTTAAGAACGGACTTCTAAGCCAGTTAGAAGATGGTACTTTACCTCTATGTGAGTCATGTCTCGAAGGTAAGATGACCAAACGACCTTTTACTGGAAAAGGTTATCGTGCCAATGAGCCCTTAGAACTCAAGGTATGGTTATTTATACCTAATGAGTCATAAGTCTGAAGCCCTTGAAAAGTTCAAGGAGTACAGGACTGAAGTTGAGAACTTGTTAGGTAAGACCATTAAAACACTTCGATCTGATCGAGGTGGAGACTATTTGGACTTAAAATTCCAAAACTATTTGATAGAACATGGAATATCTCTCAGCACTAGGTACACCTCAGCAGAATGGTGTATCTGAAAGGAGAAACAGAACCTTGTTAGACATGGTTCGATCTATGATGAGCTATGCTCAGTTGCCCAGTTCTTTTTGGGGTTATGCAGTAGAGACTGCAGTTTATATTTTGAATGTTGCTCCCTCAAAGAGTGTTTCTGAAACACCATTTGAGCTTTGGAAAGGGCGTAAAGTTAGTTTACGTCATTTCAGAATTTGGGGCTGTCCTGCACATGTGTTAGTAGCAAACCCAAAGAAATTGGATTCACGTTCAAAATTATGTCTATTCGTAGACTACCCAAAAGAAACATGAGGTGGATACTTCTTTGATCCAAAAGAAAATAAAGTGTTTGTATCGACAAATGCTACTTTCTTGGAAGAAGACCACGTTAAAGAACACATACCACGCAGTAAAATTGTATTAAGTGAACTTTCTGGTAAAGCTACAAATGAATCAACAAGAGTTGTTGATGAGGCTGGACCTTCAACAAGAGTTGCTGATGAGCCCAGTTCAGAGGCTGGACCTTCAACAAGAGTTATTGATGAGCCTAGTACATCTGGTCAAGCCCATCCTTCTCAAGAGTTGAGAATGCTTCGACGTAGTGGGAGGATTGTTATTCAACCTGAACGCTATCTGGGTTTAGCAGAAACTCCAACTGTCATACCTGATGATGGGGTTGAGGATCCATTGACCTTTAGACAGGCAATGAATGATGTGGACCATGACCAGTGGGTCAAAGCTATGGACCTAGAGATGGAGTCTATGTACTTCAATCAAGTCTGGGATCTTGTAGACCTACCTGAAGGGGTTAAACCCATAGGGTGCAAATGGATCTACAAGAGAAAACGAGACACAGCTGGGAAAGTACAGACTTTCAAAGCTCGACTTGTGGCAAAGGGTTATACCCAAAAGGAGGAGGTGGACTATGAGGAAACCTTCTCCCCAGTTGCCATGTTAAAGTCGATAAGAATTCTCTTGTCCATTGCCACCTTTTATGATTATGAGATTTGGCAAAAGGACGTCAAGACTGCCTTTCTGAATGGCAATCTTGATGAGAACATCTTTATGTCTCAACCAGAGGGGTTCGTTGCTCAAGGTCAGGAGCAAAAAGTTTGCAAGCTTAGACGATCCATTTATGGGTTGAAGTAAGCTTCCAGATCTTGGAATATAAAGTTTGACACTGCTGTCAAATCTTATGGCTTTGACCAGAACGTTGATGAGCCTTGTGTTTACAAAAGGATTATCAACAATTCAGTAGCTTTTCTGGTGTTGTATGTAGATGATATCCTTCTCATTGGGAATGATGTAGAATATCTGGCTGACATTAAAAAATGGCTATCGACTGAGTTCCAAATGAAATATTTGGGTGAAGCTCAGTATGTTCTAGGGATTCAAATTATCAGGAATCGTAAGAACAGAACGTTAGCCCTGTCTCAAACATCATATATAGACAAGATGTTGTCTAGATATAAGATGCAGAATTCCAAGAGGGGTTTACTACCCTTCAGGCATGGAGTTCATTTGTTTGTTATCTGCTTTCCTTATATATATGCTGAGAATGAAATGTTATGTATACACTTGTGAACATTGAAATGGTTGTATTAATCTTAAATTGTGGTTATTGCATTGCTTGAGACGTGTACGCTTAAGAAGTATAAGCATGATAGGTACTTGTCTTAGGCTTAGTGACTGTTGAGTCAAGCATGTTGAGTCTGGCTTGCATGTTGCATGGGGGATGTGTAGCATGAGTCGGGTGTGAGGCACAGCACATGGTGCGTAATTCATGTGTAGCGGAGCGTGACGCGGAAATCACGTGGGTTGTGAGTGCGGAGCGTGACGCGGAAATCATGTAAGAGTGGCGCAACACATGGCGCGGAATTCATGTGGGGTAGGTGCGGAACATGACGCGAAAATCATATAAGTAGCGCAGCACATGGCGCGGAATTCATATGTAGCGGAGCATGACGCGAAAATCATGTAAGTAGCGCAACAAATGGCGCAGAATTCATGTGTAGCGAAGCATGACGCGGAAATCATGTAGTTAGCGGAGCATGACGCGGAAATCATGTAGTTAGCGGAGCATGACGCGAAAATCATGTGGGGTCTAGTGCGTGTGTTGCATAACATGTGGTGCATTGGCATGAGTTGATTGTTTTTAAGAAAGTGGTTAGTTTTTAGCTTGAAAACATGTTTCTTATCGTGGTTGTGTAACCTGTTGGATGCGTATGCCGAGCATGATGCTTGTATTGGTTGTTTGTTTGCGGTTTGGTAAGTGTTAGCTGCTTACCAGTACCACGGTTGTACTGATACCCCCTTCCCCACCTTCCCCCAAACATTTTAGATGTTACAGGTATCGAGGATGATCCGGACCTTGGTGGCGAGGAGGAGAACTGGGAGGAAAGATTCCTAGAGTGTTAGTTTCCTTGTTGATATGTTTTCCTAGTGATGTAATAAGTTAGCTGGAGAATGGCTTATTTTCTAGTTTATAAACTAGAGTGGATAGTTTGGTTGAGTTTAATAAAATGTATAGCTAGTGGACTAGCTCCTTTGTTAATAGAATGTCTTTATGATTCCGCTGCATGATTTTTGGTTATTCTATGTTGCTGTGAGTTTCTGTCTCGTCTAGAGGAGATAGGATGTGAAATCTAACTGCAGTTTGGTGGAGATTTACTTATGCATGATTAGCAGTGTTAAAATGTCTTTATCAGGTGTTGTAAAAAAATTTGGTTCAGGTCATTTTATGTCGTTATGTTGCCGAAATTTTCAGTACATCCGGTTTAAAGTGGTTCAGTTCTAGAGTTCAGAGTTAAGGGTTGTAGTAGTGTCCCTAGGCTAAGGGTTGGAAAACCTGGGGCGTTACAAAACTACAGTCCATCTTCTAAGATGAGTAGTCTCTCTCTCTGTGGAACTCTCTGTAAGATTGAAAGAAAAATATTTTCTCTCAAAGATTTTCTTCTCTCACACACAAAAACAAAGCATCATTCTTGCTGTTGTTTTTCCTTCAAAAATTCCCTTCAAAGTCGAGTTCCCACAAACTCTATCTCAAGAATCCAGAGATATAGTGGGTGTACTATTTTGGTAGTGTTCTTGGAGCAAAAAGGCAGTACGTGAATTTTCATATTGGAGCATTGTGCTGAGGTGTTTGGCCACTACAATTCACGTAAGTTTCTTCAACTCTAAAGTAGTTTAGAGTAATTTACAACATGTTTAATCTTAGAATTCTGAAGAAATAGTTTCTGAATTGGCCCAATGTATCGGTGTTTTTCAAAGAAACTAAATTATTTTCTTTCTTGCATTTCTTATTCTTAGATAGGTTGTTTGTCATTGTTTGTGTCTTTTGTTTTTTGTTTTGTTTGGAAAAAATTATGAAAAAAGTATATCTCTATGAAAAAACCACTAGATGTCTAGTTGGCTTAGTCTTCTAAAGGCACCTACAGCAGAGCTGAATAAGAGTAGAACTTAACTTACAATCTAGTTGTCAGGGTGTTTGCAAGCACAACCGGAGGAATCTGTCTGCACCATGTCTATGTGGGCATTGTAGATAGCATTCTCCAATCGTTTGCAATGCATGAGTGAGTCGTTAGCGCAAAGGTGGGTGCAATCTAAAGTTTTTGGTTGATGTTATTTGAATTCCCCGTTTATCTCTATATCTTTACCGCTTTCATTTACTTTCTTTATTTTATCTTTTTGTCTTCAATAAAAAAACCCTTAATCAAATTATTTCTTTGGTTACCATCCTCAGTTGCAAACTTAGAGGAGGTTCTTGTTTTGCAGAATTGAGTGTTTTCAACTAGTCACCATCTCCCTTGGATACGAAATCCGAAATAATTAACTCTCCACTGTATTACTTCATAGTGTATACTTGAACTCACATCAGCCATCACTGCTTTAGAACTTTTTGTTAGATCTTGGATGAGAGAAAAAGATGAAAGGTAGAGAGGTTCCACCAGACGTTCCGAACTATTCACACGAGATTTCAGGTGAGAAATTTGATTTGTGACACAACTTCTAGTATGTATTGATTCTTGTATAAGTATAGTGGAGTACAATCTCTAGTTACAATCCTTTGATATTTTCTCTCACAAACTTAAGGTAGCTTTGATCTACAAAGTCTTCAAGAAGCTTTTGTCTTGAGTCTTGAAGGTTTGTTCGCTCTTTAAAAGGATTTGAGCTCTTTTGGATAGATTAATGTAGACTTCAGTTTTCAGGTCTTCATTCTTCCAATCTTTAGAAGGATTTCACTTCAATCTTCAATTTTGCAGGAGGATTTGAGCTTGAACCTTCATTTTTGCAGGAGAATCTGAGCTTCAATCTTCAGTTCTGTAAGAGGATTTGAGCTTTAATGTAAACCCGAGACTTTCCTTGGATTATTTTCTCTTGTCACATATTGTAGCACTACAGGAAAATTCACATATGATAGCATTCAAAAAACGCTATCGTAAGGCTACTATAGCGTTTTATGGAACGTTGTCGTAGCCCATGTTATTGAAAGTCTGAGACTTTTAATAGCGTTTTTTTCCCGCTATCGAAATCGCTGTAGAAAGTCTAAATTTATTGCGTTATTCTAATGTTATGGATACCTTTCATAGCGCTGGAAAAAACGCTATGGTTTCTCTTTAATAATGTTTTTATAGCTGTAAAAAAACGCTATAAAAGGCATATCATAGCGTTTTTACCACGTTGTTGTAGCCGATGTTATTGAAAGTCTCTAACTTTCTATAGCATTTTTTCGACGCTATTGAAAATGCTATAAAAAGTTTATTTTTATTGCGTTACTTTAATGTTATGGAAACTTGTCATAGCGTTGAAAAAACAATATGATTTCTCTTTAATAGCATTTTTATAGCAAAAAAAAAAGCTATAAAAGACATATCATAGTGTTTTTACCATGTTGTTGTAGCCAATGTTATTGAAAGTCTCTAACTTTTCATTACATTTATTCGACGCTATTGAAAATGCTATAAAAACGTCCATTTTTTATTTCGTAATTATAATGTTATGGAATTTTTTCACAGCGTTACGGAAAAAGCTATGATTGGTCTTTAATAACATTTTTTATGGCAGTGAAATAATGCTATAGAAAATATAGTATAGCATTTCTAATCTTGTTATGATAGACACACTAATTGACTTTTAATAGTTTTTTTTATATATATATTATATTGTTTTGTTTACATTTATATATATATATATTTTTGTTTCAAATGTTTTTATATTGAAAAATCAACTTGAATTTTTTTATAATGTATTTAAATTCATTTTCAAAACTAATAACATATATATCTATTGAAGTCGGTTGTCTCATCATGTATAGACAACTAAAAAATGCAAATCTTCAAATTTCTCATAAAGATACACATAAAATCTTCAAATTCCCAGCACAAAAAATGAAGTACTACAATAAAATCAAAAGTTTGTTATAGCAAATAAATATAAAGAAAGTTGCAAATTTATAATCCAAATAACTAAGGCCCCGTTTGATAACCATTTCGTTTTTTGTTTTTTGTTTTTGAAAATTATGCTTGTTTTCTCCTAAATTCCCTATCATGACTTTCATCCTCATTAATGATCCATTTGAATTCTTAGCCAAATTCTAAAAACAAAAACAAGTTTTTGAAAACTACTTTTTTTTTGTTTTCAAAATTGGACTTGGTTTTTGAAAACAAAGAAGAAGGTTGATACTAAAACAAAGAAACTTATAAGTAAAATTAGGTGTGTATAAGCTTAATTTTCAAAAACAAAAAACAAAAAACGAAATGGTTATCAAACGGGACCTAAAATAACTACATATAGTCCCAAAAAGTTCATATACTCAAAAACAACTAAGAGAGTTGATGAAATGGTTGCGTACTAACAATTCCCCCATGAACATGCAGTTGCATGTGTCTTATCCTTTCATTCACCTAATAAATTAAAAAACCAAATGTACTAAAAAAAACAAATTAAAAAACCAAAATATCTTTTATAAATCATGATTTAAACTCTAACCCATGAACCAATATAATAAATAAACATTAAAACTCATAAACAGTTTTACACATTAGAATTGCAACATTATAAAACACCAGCTCATGTAGAAATCAACAAACAGTTAAACCTTGCAAGAAACAATAACAAAAAGACCAAAAGTGTTTGAATGTGTAACGTCTCAGGTTTCTATACCTAACCTAGCGACATTCCTAAAGCCCCTATCTTAATTCTAATCAGATACTTTGAAAATTTCAGCAACATAACGACATACATATAGGACTAACCCAAATTTTTTTAAACTTGTTAAACAAGATAAACGCACTTCTATATGAAAAACCGCCCAACTACAACCTCACAACACTTCAGGTTCACAACAAGACTCCAAATATCCTCAAACTAAGCAAGCCAGGTCTCGCATCAGATACTATTCAAAATCTAATCCAAGAATTATACAAATTTAATTTAAACGTAGGGACTCAATCACAAACTCTAATTTTCAAATCTGAATTCAAACCAAGTAATGAACGGTAAACATGCTATACTTATTTCCAAAAGTCATAAGAAAACTTTTAGAATCGCAAACCAAACCACTGCAAATACTATAGGTAGCCACATCCACAAATCTAAACTACCATTGCGACCTATAATTTAAGCAAGAATCTCAAACTATTTAATCAAAATCTCAAAACTAACAAAAACCTTGGTCAAAATTATAAAACATGATCACACTCAAAACTAACAAACCTGGACTAGCAAAACTAACCCCTCATTGCTCTAAAATATATAAACTAAACAACAAAATTGATGTTCAACAAAACAACGAGTTCAAAGCACCAATTGTAACCCACCCCCTCTATTAACAAAATCTTTAAGCAAAAACAACTACTTCAAATCAAATCCAAAGCAATCTACCCTCACATGCTCAAAGCCTTTAACAAGTGAACTAGAAAAGCTAAAACAATCAAAGTTTTAGAAGCATAACATCAAAACGTATAACTGATGTGGAATTTTCCTTACCGCAAGCGCACGGGTCAAGTAATAATAAAGTGTTCGTATAAACGAGTGTCGTCCTCTGGATTGGATTTTTAAGCAAATCAAGTATTGTGAATTATCTTGCTCAATTTTATTTAGGGATCAAAAAGTAGTGAATGAATGGTAGGAAACTTAATTCAAAGCAAGTAAAAGGTGGAAATTCAATTGGAAACAACACTTAGGGAATTGATTTCGCCGATTTAGTCTAGGATTTATTTTAAGGAGTAAGTTATTATGCACAATGGAATTATGAGCCAAAGACCCTTTAACCACAACTACCTCTCCTGAGTATAATTGATTCTCATGCAAATTAACCAACTTGATATCTCTATCTAAGTTTATTAACAAGCAAGGCAATGAGATCTTTTAACCAATTCTAAAGTTAATCTAAAACCGTCACGAATTAGAAAATAAACTTTAGTCATGAAATCTTGAGTAAGTCTATATCAAATCCCCTCTCCCGAGCTAGATTCGAAACTTAAATCATTCAACTAATGGCCAAGTAATTGAAAGCATTAAATCAAGATTACAAACATAATAAACATTGCATAACTTAAACCATAAATCAATCCATAAACACAATCAACTACATCAATCCCTAAGCTTACAAGTTTAGCTACTCATGAATAGAATTACAAGCTCAACTAAACATGTAAAAGCCATAAAATCTAGCTAAAGAAAGGAAAAGGGAAGGAAAAACTCAATGTAGGCCGAGACCGAACGTCCCCGTCACGATCCCCACGAACAATGGGTTGATTTCCGAATCTCTCCCTTTGTTTCATCCTTCAATTGCTCTGTTTCTGCCCTCTTTACGGCTCCAAGAAGTCCCAAAATTGAATCCCCAAAAACCTAGCTGAAAAGAACTATTTAATCTGAAATTTCATCGTAGCGTCGAGACGCTGTAAAGACAGCGTCGCGACGCTGCCTCTAAACACGCGCGTTCTGGAAAGGAAATTACGGCAGCGTCGAGACGCTAAGGTCGCAGCGTCGAGACGCTGCGATGATTTCGCGTCTATCCAAATAAGGAATGCTAGCGTCGAGACGCCTAAGGGCTAGCGTCGAGACACTAGTCACCTTTTGACTGAATGTTGACCTTTTTCCCTTTTGATTTTTTTCCTTCCTTTGCATCATTTCGCGTCCCGAGCACCCGATTAACTCCACTATTGCATTTTAGCTCCAATCAACCTTTTCCTACAAAATAAACATTAAAGCACAATAAAATGGCCCAAAAATCATAAAAGACTAGCTAAATGAAATAATTAAAGATAGCTAGCTATGCTCACTATCAATAACAAACCTGAACAACCAATTTTTACCAGCTTTTTGCTAAGTAACCAAAGGTTAAGAAACATAAACTCTACCTACCTAGAAGTAACTCATCCCTCAACTTTCAAAAGTAATAAACAAAACAACCAAATGAACTAATCTTGTTTGTCTACCTAAAGTTTCAAACATAAGAACTTCATATTCCACCATAAAAGCAACCCACCCCCCACGCTCCTTTAAGCAAAAACAAACAACTAATGAACATGTAATCAACTAATGGACTATAAACGGAATCAAAACAATCAAAATTTCATGTTCGCATGCCATTAAAACAAACAATGCAAAATATTACTCTTACCTATAGCATCTTTAAACAAAAACAATCAAAGGTAGAAGCATACGATCAAAACTTATAACAAAAATAAATAACTAAATTTAACCAAGTTTGGTAAGTAACCAATGGTTAAGAAACATAACACTTACCTACATAAAAACAAACTCACCCCTCATTATTCCAAAAATTTATGAACAAAACAGCTGATACTCAACGATCACCATAACTGCAGGATAGCCACATACAACTATTACTATTACCTATAAATAGTTTTCAAAACAAATGAACTTAACATCAAAACAAATAACTAAGTTCATAACAACAAAACTTAAACTTAATGAGCATAACATCACAACCAAATTTAACTAAACTTAAACTTATCAAGATAACCTTTAAAAAACTTATCATAAAAATGAATACTAACATATCAAATTAATACAAACCACTAAACATACCAAAATATGAACATAAACAAGTAAATCAACTTTCATAAACAAGGGAGCACACTTCTATATTTAAAATTGCTCAACTACAAACTTCGTCGATCAAGCTCCGGACAAATAAAACTCTTTTACTCATTTTCTACATTAATTTGTATAAAAACAGAAATTTGAGAAAACAATCTCACATGTTGCAAAAAAAATTATGTGATAGAAAACTAGATATAACAAGACTCGTCGAAATGATGTTAAAACTAAACATATGTAACTATAACTCAAAACTGGTCCAATAAAATGAAATAAAATTATCTCATAAATAGTAAAAGCTGTGGATCTAATAAATAGTAAAAGTTCTGGAGGAAGAAAGATAACTGCAGAAATATATAGAGTTAAAGGAAATGGTTTGGACCTGCATATACATATTCATTACAATGGTACTGCTTCTTTGAAACCTAGCAAAAAAAAAAAAAAAAAAAAAGCTTTCAAGTTACCAAAGATTTAAGAACATGACTAATAATATTGAAGGTTAACTAGTTGGTAGAAGCCTACATTGTCACCGAAGAACTTGCACTTCGCACAAAATTACTTCCCCATGCAAACTCCACATTGAATATCCATGAAATGCAAATCACATGCTAAAATTGAGTCTACTTCGACCAATATAAAGGAAAATAACAAACGAAACAATGTGTGAACAATGATAATGAACAATGAAGCATCACAATGTGGAAGATAAACTCAAAGCTAGAACAACCTAAACACATAAATACAATAAAAAAAATATATATTCCATTAAAACAAGCAACTGATAGAGGCTAACAACAAAATATGTTCACTTCAATAACACATACGAAAGGATTGAGATGAACATATCCTCCTATACATAACCAGGTGTGTCATAATTTTATTGACCTATAAAAGAACAACCTATACTAAAAAACATGAATATTTATGAACATGGGAACAGAGTAGTGTAATTCTATACTTCTTTTTCATATTTCATAAACATCATGGAAGTAGATTCCTCACAGTAACTAGATTCACAATAATGCATCAATGATTCAGTTATAAGCAGCAAACCAATTTCACATTTAAAGAAACTCAATTGTTGTTCAAATAGAACTTGAAAGTTCTAACTAAAATAGCCTATCCAACATGATTTTTATGCTAGCAATACTAGTATATCCATATTGCCACTACTGCACCTGATAAATAAGTAATTAAACCAATCCAATGAAATGAACCCGATTCTTCAAGTCCTTTCTGGTTTGATTCCAAAAGGCAAAAGGGAGCATATATAACATTCTCGAGTGTGTCAGTGGGTGTGGAGGGAAGTAAAAATGTAGGGAGAAGACTTGTAGTGTCTTTTCACTTCTTCACAAAACGTTCTTCCTCTAGAAAGGTTCATAAAGCAAGTGAATGGACCTGCAAGGATCTCGCAATAAAGTTTGAAGGACAAACAACTAAAGACACGCCCCAATTAATATCATGTTGGTAGAACTCAAAAAATATATAGTCATTCCTAGCTCAAACATTCTACTGAAAACTTCTTTTTGCCACTTAAAGATCAATGAAGGAATACTCAATTAGCCTACTACAAAAATTATATCAACCCAATGATTCACTCTACAAAGAGAGAGAGAATCAATATGGTATAACAAATGTCACTTAGAGCCTATGATTTCTTATGCCAAAGACCTTCAATTCCAATATAAATCATTTGAACAATTAATAATTCAAAGTGATGCTCAATAAAAATAAAACAATACTTTTTTTTCGCAACTTAGAGTGAGGCAAAATCTTATTCAACATAACAATACTTACTTTTTTTTTTTTTTTTTGCAACTTAAAGTGAGGCAAAATCTTATTTGATTAAACCAGTCAACATATTACACAATTAACTAACATGGGTTTGTTTCCCTCAATAGCAATCTCTTACGCTCCAATAACAATATCGTCCTAAAAAGCAACCGTCGATCAGCAGCACACTTATACACCTATTCATACCCAAGAAAATATAAGTTCAGACACAAATAAAACCCTCAATAGCAAAATGCGCAGTAAAAAATGCAGAGTAAGGATGAAAATAAAGAAGTACTCAGTGCTTTGTTAAAACTATTTAGGGACTTCTCTAAATTTTTTGTGAATCTAAACTCTCGTAGTCCTAATTTCCTGTGTTAAAGATGGTCATCTAAATAAGTAAAACCCCAACCCTAATCAAGAAGATACTAAACATGACCTATGTTGCAAAATAAATAGAAAGCTGCAAAGTTGTCATGTTACATTTACAACACACATTACCCTGAACCCCTTGAATGCTTGAAACTGTCAAGCCTCGCAAAAGTTCATTATCTTTATCTTCAATGGCTTTTTCTAGTTCTTAGACTCTTACCTGATAATGATCATTAGACATTAAATTGGATGAAATGCATCAAATGAGATTTTATTTGTTATGAGCTCACCTTCAGATTATTTCTTTTCTCTTTTGCCTTCTCAAGTTTCTTACAAGAGCGAGTCTCTCCCCTTCTAAGAAGATTGCACTTTGTCATCAGTTCTTTATAACTCCTATGGAAAAGTTGAGACTTTTTAAAAGAACACTTAAAACGAAGAATTAGTCAAAGGAAATACATACATATTATCATAATTGGTGTAATCTTCAAGAATTATTTGTACATACTTGAACAACGCATCTTTTGATTTGTAAAGTTGCTCAAAGTTTCAATATAAGGTCAAATCACACAACCAAATTCCAAAAGTTACATTCTAAGATTATTTCAAATTTCCATAGGTATCATTGAAATAACTGACCTATTACACAGAACCAAGGATTTCCTTAGAATGTCATTATTTGCTCCACTCCCCAATGAAGAAAACTTTAGAACCTCTTCTTCATCAAGATCCAATTCAGATACCCTGCAATACAAATGGCAACACTATTGGTATGCGAACACACAAAAGGGAACACAAATTTTTAGTAGTACATAGATTGCAAAAAGAAAATAGAGGCCTCGAGACTAGACACTTCCAATAAACATAGATGGAGAACTTGGGATTAAAACACTCTCACTATGCACTAATTAAGTGACATTGATGATATATCCAAGGAAACAAATCTCCGTAACACCAAAAAGTAGTCTTACAATTTTATGGTTTAACTTAATGAGGTAAAAACGGCATTTACCAATCTAACCCACTTTTTTTTTTAATCCAGATGCCTTTACCTTGTCCTACAAACAATTTATCTAATACTTCAGTATTGGCAACTAACATTGCCCCAGGTTTTGAAACATAGTTTCCACAATTTCATTTGTGTAGATTTATAACTATTTGCTAGGATAAGTTTTTGCTGGATTAAATAAAATAGGTTGTTAAGTAATGTATTTATTTTAAGAAAGGAAGCATATGGAATGCTACTAGGGTATTGTTAAACCACAAACTCACTTCATAGGCTAAAGACTTCAATCTTAGTAACTCTCTTATATGATGTTCACTTTCCTTTTAATACATCAATATCGTGCGGATGTTCATTCACCAAATAGAACAACATTAAACGTCAAAGACTGTAATCTTCAAACAAAGAGATGAAGCACTCTAGATGTAAGAAACACCGTTTTGATAGAATTGTAGGCAAAATAACTCAGCAGTAGTTTTCCACACAGTAAAATTTATACTAAAGGTCATATATACCTCGATTTTGAGAATTGCTGGTTCGTTTTCCTTCAATGAAGTTCTAATTCCTACGATCTTTGACCCATTCGATTTCAATTTTTTTCCAATACCCATTTTGCAAAACCTCCCAAGTTAGTTGCTTCCTTACAAAATAGGCCTTTACCACCAATTCACCACCCCCGTTTTTAGACTCAAACTGCACCAAAAATAAAAATTTTATTATTCTTCTTATTATTATTATAATTTTTAGAATATAGAAACTGGAAAAGGACTTGTGTAGAATTTTGTTTTACCTTCCATTTGCCAATAAGAAGCATCAGAGGTCTTAAAAGGGAGATCCTCACCCTTTCTTTATCGACTTTGGGTTTACTTGTTGTAATGTCTTTAGACTTTATTCTTTTAGTTTTCTTGCTTGATTCTTCCATCACCATCAATGTTAATTAAATTTCAAGCCCTTTATAATAACTTTGCTTTTACCTGAAAAAAAAAATCAAAAGAGAACAAAAGGTATGAAAGAGATTGAAAAAGAAAAAAGAAAAAAAAATATTGAGAGGAGAAAGAAGAAGAAAAGGAATCAAAGAACTCTGACTTGAGAGAACAGGATTTAGCTAGAGAATTAGAGAACAAATTTGCAAAAGGATATTTTTTGTGACAAAACGAACAAAATAACTAGACTTCGATTCAAGAACCTTTTTATCAAACGTCAGTGGGTATCTTTGATTGAACAGATAATCACTTAAAACTCAATAAATCTCACTTACCCACTACTGCCCAAAACCGCCGAGTCTACGCAATGTCGTCGAAAACCCACGCCAAAACAACCAGAGAAGTCACTGCCGCCACTCGTCTGCGACTTACTGTACTGTCGGAGAAGACGATCGACCAAGAGGAAAAGATGAACCGCTGGCTAATCTGCTCTCGTGTCGACGTCGGGGAAGCTATTAGTTCAAGCGTGTGGCAGTGGTGATTGGTTTTCCGATTGCCGGCGGTAGCTACACGGGGAGAGGTAAAGGGTCGAAGCAGCGTGAGAGGAGGGAAAAAATGCTGAGGAGAGTTTCGGGAGGAAGAAAGCGGAAGATGGATTAATTGGTCTCAAATTTGTAATTCTAAGAATTTAATCTTCGATTGGGTTTTGATTTAGAAGGCAAACACACTCTGAGTAAAGAAAGAAAGAAAGAACTATACCTCATCATTTACCCAAATATCCAAAATACTCCTGGCTCGCCTTAGCCTTTGTAGAAAAGAAACAAGGATAGAGAGTGAAATTGAAAAAACTAACGGCAAAACCGCATTTGAGAATCTTAGTGTGCAATAAGCTTTCACTCACCATTGCGAAAATGCAAAAAATATCTGCGAAGACTTTCTATTCATTTACCTCTGTCAGTCGATCTAAAGAAGAGATCGAAACGAGAGAGAGATCTCACGGAGAGAGGGCGGCGGCATTGACGTTTCTCGCAGCGTGTGTGAGTGGCTGAGGCGCAGAAGCAGCTGCACGCAATCTTTGGTAGATCTCCAAGAATACGAGAGAGATGGAGAGGAAAGGGAGAGGCACGCAAGAGATAAAAAGGGTCTGAGGGTTAACGTTGCGCGCTTTTTTTATTTTTTTTTCTACTTTGCCACTTTTTTCCCTTTTTTTCATAGTGTTTTATATAAAAAGCTATCCTAAGATGCTATTAAAAGTGAATTTTGTTGTAGTGTAGGAAGTTGGATTTAGTTATTGTGGTTTCATTGTTGGATTAAGTTGTTGGAATTTATAAATTTAAAAGAAAAGAAAAGAAATAAACCAAAAGAAATGAAAAGAGGAAAACAAAAGAAAGAAAATGGAAAACAAAAAAAAAGAAAAAAAAGAAAAAAAAAGAAAGAAAAGCACTTTCGGTGCTTAAAACCCCACCACCGCTTAAGGTCTTCTCAGCCCATTTTCTCCATCTTTTTCCATCAAAACTTCAGAGCATTCGAGGGAGAGAGTGAAGGAAGAAGAAGAAGAAGATTTTCTCCATCTGGAAATACTTCTTTATGAAGCATCCCATATGAACACCATTTGTTTCTTTGTGAAACAGGAAATTTTAATTGATTCATAGCTCACATGGGTTGTGAGTCGAGGTATGGATCATCCAGATCGTAGTCTGGTCCGTTCTCTTCTCCTTGTGCAGAAGAAGCAGGTGACTCGCTTGTAGTGGAGGCTGCCATTTGTAGGATCCTCTGGAAGTCTGCATTAGAGGTTGTCTGTGCTAGGGCTGCAAGAAGTTTTGATTTATCATTAAGGAATTCGGCATTCCTTTTTATGTCGATATCTTGTAGATAACAGTTCTGTGCGAACCATTCTTTAATTTGCTTGAGGGTGGTGTGCTGAAAATTATATTTTTCCCACCACTTGTTCTTCAAGATCTTTGTCACTGTCTTGTATTGTGGATGATTGCTTGTAGAAAATTCCAGCAAAATATCCAAGGAATTTGAAAATATAAACAGAATCTCATTGAATTATGAAACGTTGTTTTTTTAATGTTCCTTGCAAAATGAATGTATTCCACCATTGAATGAACCAAAGAGGAAATGTGATTTTGTAGGCATTTTGACAAAAGGATATGAACCAAGAATGATTGTAGTTTGAATACCACGTAACATTATACCAGGCTCTTACATAGTCCCGATATGAGTATGTTTGTGGTGCGAATGGTTTTGAAAAGGATTTATCGGTATAAAGACCTTGATTCCAATGGGTTGGATGTAAGGCTTTGAAGATTTTGAATTTGGAATAAGCAATCTTAGATGGATCGTTCTTGTCTGTAATATGGGTTATTTCTGCTGACTTGGTGTCAACAAGAATAAACTCATAAAAGGTTCTTGTTTTTTGAAGGTCTTCAGGCATGAAGTTAAAGCCTGATGGATACATATTTGAAATGGTCTCTTCAAGGTTGAGACCTTGGAATTCTGGTTCAATGATGGGTTCAGTGATAACCAAAGATTTTTTAAAATAGGATTTGATCTCAGGGCGAGGTACAAACCTCTTTTCTGGTGTAACGGCTTAAGAATAAGAAGAAGGTGACGGGGTTGATGACCCTATCCTTGAATCTGGTGAGACTGGAGGTCTCAGTTGAACAACACCGCCAGAAGGATGGACTAGGTTGGCCGAAGGCCTTGGTGGAGTGGATGACTCCATTGGAGACATCAGACGTATGCCGCCCGTTCTTGCTCTATATCGAGTTACCAGAGTAAACCCTAGATCCATAGCGTATTGATCAGCACTCATAGGGGGAGTTGCTGAAGAAGAGGAACTAGGCTTTTGCCCTTTGAAGAGGAGGCTTTTGCCTTATTTCCGCTCATTCACTCTTTTTTCTTTTAGAGAGAGGGAGAGAGAGAGGAGAGAGTTTTGGAGTTAGAAACTCCCTTGAGAGATAATCTGGTAGATGATTTTGTTCTCCTTTTATAGGCAAAACTTCAAAATCAAAACATGAGAGAATTGCTTGCCATCTGGCAAAAATTTATTTTGAAACAAGATTTTTTACATCTTTTTCTAAAACGAATTTTGACGCTCTAGAATCTGTCTTAATTGTAAATCTTTTATTAATTAATTCTCCTTGGAATTTTTGAACACAAACGACAATTGCAAGTAATTCTTTTTTTACTGCTGAATAATTTTTTTTGAGTATCGTTCCAGACTCCTGAGTGAAATCTGATTATTGATTCGTTCTTATCTATACACTGTTTGAGGATTCCTCCATATCCTAAATTTGATGCATCTGTTTCTACTATCAGACTAGCTTTATAATTGATTAGACTCAAATAGGAAATTGATTTGATTAAAGCTTTTATTTTTTGTACGGCTTTAGTATGCTTATCTAACCATGGCTCTGGATTTTTCCTAAGCCTTTGAAAAAGTGGTTTGCAAATGGGTCTGAGGTTTTGGATAAAGTCAGACACATAATTTAAACAGCCAAAAAACCTTTGTAGTTGGGTTTTATCTGTTATTTGGTCTAGAAAGTTTGTAGCAAAGTTTATGGACCTTTGAATGGGTTTTATTAGGCCCATATGTATATCAAAGCCCAAAAATCTAATTTTTTGGTTTGAAATAATTTGACTTTTGGTAACGACACCACCAAACCATTTTGTTTGATAATGTTAATAAAAATATTAAGGTGTTTGAAATGTTGATCAATACTTGATGAGAAAACTAAAACATCGTCAATATAGACTATTGTAAAATTTTTAAAATCATTGAAAATGTCATTCATAATTTTTTGAAATTCAGAAGGGGCATTTTTAAGCCCAAAAGGCATTACATTTCTTTCGTATTGTCCGAATGGCACATTGAAAGCAGTTTTATATTTGTCTTCTTCGGAAATTTGAATTTGCCAAAATTCGGATTTCATATCAAATTTTGAAAATATTTTTGCATTGGAAATTCTTTTGAGCAAATCTTGTTTGTTTGGAATTGGATATCTTATCCATTCTAAAACTTTGTTCAAGAGTTTATAATTGATTACTAACCTTGGCACACCACGCTCCTGTTTGGATGCGTTGTTGACGTAGAAGGCTGCACATGACCATGGACTTTTTTATGGTCTGATCAGTCCTTTATTCATTAATTCTTGTATTTCTTTTTTACAGAATGTTAGTAGTTCTGCATTCATTTGTATGGGTCTTGCCTTTGTTGGAATATTAGATTCATTGAAATCTTTAATATATGGAAGATTTACTATATGTTTCTTTCTGTCCCAAAAAGCATTTGGCAGATTTGAACATATCTCTTTTTCAATCTTTTTTCTATTTCTTTTATTTTTAATTTTATTGAGGGGTCATTGAGATTTTCTTCTATTCTTTTATAACTTATTTCTTCTTTAAGAAATAGAATTTGCTTTTGCTTTCTCTTGATTTCTTCTGTTTTTAATTCACTTATTTCCATAATATCATATGGAAGAATTGGAGTTATAAATTCAAAGATTATTTCTTTGTCATGAATTTGACTAACTAAACCTTTTTCGGTTATTTTGATTGGGTAGAGTTGTGTTAGGAACGGGGTTCCTAGAATTAATTCTTGCTTTAAATCCTTTACTAGAAGTAGGGAATTTATAAAGCAAAATTCTTCATTACAAATATGTACATTTGAAAGTTTATATTGAATAAATAAACTTTGTCCATTTGCACTACTCAATTTTTCAGTAGTTTTTTCAAAATATTTAGTTGGTATTAATCCTTGTTCTATGCAATTTTGATCAACTCCTGAATCTATAAGAGCCTTTAAAGTAATTTGAAAATCTTCTATTTTTAAGGTTACCAAGGAATACCATTTTTGATATTGTGACTTTGTTACTTGATTTACTAAGAAATCTTCTCCCTCATTATCAGAATTATTATTACTTATTTTGAGATTATTTATCTCTTGTTTGATTTGTTCAATTTCATTTTTATTTTCTTGAATTTCTTTTTTGAGATTGTTGATTTCAAATTGTAGATCTTTAATTGAAGTTGGTTTGAAGTCTTCTTTTCTTTGAAGTATTTCTTTAAGACTCCTAGATTTAATCTCTTTCCTTTTAATTTGAATTTCAGAATTATTTGAAGATTCTAAAGATTGCTTTAGAGTTTTTAATATTGTATTTTTCATTTCTTCGTCTTGATAGCGAGCATAGCTAGCTATCTTTAATTATTTAATTTAGCTAGTCTTTTATGATTTTTGGGCCATTTTATTGTGCTTTAATGTTTATTTTGTAGGAAAAGGTTGATTGGAGCCAAAATGCAATATTGGAGTTAATCGGGTGCTCGGGACGCGAAAAGATGCGAAGGAAGGAAAAGAATCAAAATGGAGAAAAGTCAAAATTCGGTCAAAAGGTGACTAGCGTCGAGACGCTAGCCCTTAGGCGTCTCGACGCTAGCATTCCATATCAGAACAGGCGCGAAATCGTCGCAGCGTCGAGACGCTGCGATCTTAGTGTCTCGACGCTATCGCTTTTCCTTTTCTGAAACGCGCGTTTTGAAGGCAGCGTCGAGACGCTTCGACGAAAAAACAGAATAAAGGTTTATTTTCGGCTAGGTTTGGAGGAGTTCGATTTGGGGACCTTTGGGAGCCGTAAACAGGGCAGAACAGAGCACTTGGAGGCTGAAAACAAAGGGAGGAATTTGGAAATCAACCCATTGTTCGTGGGGATCGTGACGGGGACGTCGGATTCGGCCTACATTGAGTTTTCTTTTCCCTTTCCTTTCTTTAGTTAGATTTATGGCTTTTACATGTTTAGTTGAGCTTGTATTTACATTCATGAGTAGCTAAACTTGTAGCTTAGGGATGATGTAGTTGATTAAGTTTATGGATTGATTTATGGTTTAAGTTGTGCAATGTTATTGTGTTTGTAATCTTGATTTAATGCTTTCAATTAATTGGCCATTAGTTGAATGATTTGAGTTTCGAATCTAGCTCGGGAGAGGGGATTTGATTTAGACTTACTCAAGATTGCATGACTAAAGTTTAGTTTCTAATTCGTGACGGTTTTAGATTAACTTTAGAATTGGTTAAAAGATCTCATTGCCTTGCTTGTTAATAAACTTAGATAGGGATATCAAGTTGGTTAATTTGCATGAGAATCAATTATACTCGGGAGAGGTAGTTGTGATTAAAGGGTTTTTGGCTCATAATTTCATTGTGCATAATAACTTCTTCCTTAAAATCAATCCTAAACTAAATCGGCGAAATCAATTCCCTAAGTAGTTTTCCCAATTGAATTTCCATTCTTTTTACTTGCTTTGAATTAATTTTCATATCATTTAATCATCACTTTTTGATCCCTAAATAAAATTGGGCAAGATAATTCACAATACTTGATTTGCTTAAAAATCCAATCCAGAGGACGACATTCGAATTTACTTTCACTATATTATTACTTGACCCGTGCGCTTACGGTTAGGAAAAGTCCACATCACGTCTTTGATATGATCTATAGATTTGAAGAGTACTTCTTGTTCATTGGTAAGGACATTTATACATTATCCTTCACATGTTTTTCCACATGCTTTGACTCCTTCATATTCTTCACTTTCACTTTGACTCGATATTTCTGAGTCAGTTTCATCTAGCTCTTGAATTCTAAGTTCATATTCGGAGCTGTCTGAATAATCTGATGAATATTCTTCATCTTGATCTAGTTCATTAACTCTTTTGTTTGGACAATTATTTACATAATGTCCTTCTCTTTGACATTTGTAACAAGAGATTTTCTTTTTACCTTTTGATTTATTATTTTGATTTGGACGGGTGTTTTGTCTTGAATTTTTCTTGTATAATATTTTCTCGGGATGTATTCTCTTTGAGGTCTTTGTATGTATTGTCTCCGGTAATGGTCTTTATAATATCTTCTATTATTGTTTTTTCTAACAATTTTTCTTCTAGAGGAATTTGGTTCTTCTACTTTTTCACATCCATATTTAGAGCAAAAGGCTTTCATTTCTTTTACTTTTAATCTTTCATTCTTTTGAACTTTATTTTGGACATTTATCTCATTGCAGATTTCTAAGCCGCAATTAATGATATAAGTTGTTATTTGTCCAAACGATAATTCGTTCCATTTTGTGTCATTCTCATAATGTTTATTGAGGGTTGTATATACCCTTTTCTGCCACAAAACTGGGAAGTCCATCTATGAACTTTTCTTTCCAGTGTTGTGTACTAACGTCTGTCATATAATAGACTCTTGCTAAGAACATATCTTTATACCATTTAAAATTTTCTAGATTTGTACACCTTTCTTTGATTGTCTTCGAATAGGGTACTAGTTCCTGTAGTAAAATGGAAGGATATTCCATAGATTAGTGTTTCTTCTGCGTCTTCTATTTCTTCTTCTACTTCTATTGTCTTAGTAGTAGAAGTTGATGACCCGCTTGGGAGGACGTTAGTGGCTTCAATTTTGACTTCTTTGGTCCTTTTGACCTTAGATTTATGTCCTTTTATATTGGCTTTTGATTCAGGAGACAGAGCTTCCCACCAAGCTTTCAGCATTCCTGAAAACCCGTTTATAATCATTATTGCTGCTTCATGATTCGTATGGTTATTAGCTTCATTAGCAGTTGTTGCTATTAGCATTTCATTTAGCATGTCTGTAATTTGTTTATCAGACATTCCATCTATATTCCAAACATATAAGGAATTACCATCATACTGAGTATTTCTCAGAAATTTGTAATTTTGTTCGTAATTTAAATCTAGCATAGTAGGTTTATGGTACCAGTTTAAATTATCATTTGGATTGGTTGTTCTATATTTTCTAATTCGGATAAATCCTTAAGATTCTTCCGTTTGAAGGACCAAAAATTGTTCTATTATTGAGTCTATGTCACTATCATTAAGGACGTTTATTTGATTTGAAGTTTCTCTTGAGGTTTCTCCTCCTAAGTTTAAGGCTTTTAACCTTTTATCAATTTCTTCCATAATTTGAGTTTTTGATGTTTTTAATTTGACCTTGTCTAGAGGGCTAAACAATGGTTTTACTATTGGTTTTGGAGGATCTATTAATTCCTCTAACTTATAAACTTGTTCTGCTATTGAAGTTAACATTCTATTTGAATAATTATTTTGGACTTGTATGCTTTTAATTTCTTTATTTGTTGGAGGCTAATTTTCTTCTGCCTCTTTAATTAATTGAAAGGGTTTGGCTATAATTTTCTCATTATAGAAGCTATCGAATTCGACGTCTTCCATTGGAGGAAAATCACTTTGAATTTCTCCCCTTCTTATTGTTTTCCATTTTTCTTTTTCTTTTATGGTGCAAATATGAGAATATTCTTCTCTTTGATTGAACCATCTAAAAAATGATATATGTTAAGTTTTTCTAGAGTCTTAAAATACTCTTCTTTAAAGTTTTTTCTTTGTTCTTTTGTGTATGATTTAAAGAAGCGTTTTCTGTCTTCTTTATTTTCTTGAGCCATAAATTCTTGTTGTAAGGCTTGTTTGTCTATTTTGAATTCATTTTCTAAAATTATGACATTCAATTGACTTTTAAATATTGATTCTGTTTCCATATCAGTTTGGGTTGGAGAAGGTGGTTTTTCTTCTTCATATTGAAGATTTGGGATTCCGTGTTCTAATTTTACTGACTTAATTCTTAATGAATTTGTCCTATTTAAATTTTGATAGGCTTCTGGCCTTATACCAGAAGTACTTGGTCTTGAACTCATGAATTCTTTTTTACTCACGTTTTCTTTCACAACAGGGAATTGAGATATTTCATCTTCAAATTTTATTTCTATTCTCCCATCTGGATATTCTATTATATGGGAAAGTTCATTTTCTCCTTTTTGAGGGACAAAGACATTATTGATTGTCCATTTTGGATTTCTCGTTATATCATCCCATGATAGCATTTTTGGAATACTAACAGAGGATTTGTTGATATTTGTTTCTATAAGCATAGTTTTTCCTTTTGGGGATTGGACCAATGCTTTTGGTTCCATTGAAGAGGTTAATGTTTTATATGTTATTTTGTATAAAAGTGTCACCTTTTTAACACCTTTTTCAAAGTTTAATCCTTGTCCTATAATATCAAGACTTAAGGTTTTGAGAATATGGGCGTCATCTAGAGCCACCATAAAATTTGGATAGCAGGTGAAATATACTGGTCCTTCTGCTAAATTTGATTCTATTATTCCTAATAGAGAATTAGTAAAATCTTTATGACGTTTGTCTCTAAGAATTGCTAGGACAGGAGTATCTAATCCTATTCTAAACGTTGTTCTAAGAGCAACTTGAACTGCTCCTATATGTAAAAATTGAAAATCTTTCCTATATTTAGGATATCATCTTTTGGAAATAATTGAATAGAATCAACGTTTCCATATACAAGAATTTTTCTTTCAACAATTTTTATACATTGTTGTTCTCTAAAATTGAATGTATTATGGATATAAATTGTTTTGTTGTCAAGCTTGGGTAGTCCCCACCTTTGAAGATTATTTTCTATCTTTGCTATATGCAAAGCTTCATTTGAAATTTCTCCAGAGCTTGAAGAGGCCATATGTTGGTCCTCTACTTCATTTTGAGTTAGTTCTTTTGAAGAAAGATTTTTAAATAGGACAGACATTGATTTAGTTAATGAAAATCATTTAATTAGATTTTACTCAAATAATTTTCAATCTAATATAACGATCTTTCTAAAAATAGATTATTAGAAGATTTTTACCTCTGATCACTGTTTCGGCAAGAAGGCAAGGTAGGCTTACCAACGGCTTTACTGCGCTTCAACGCATCTTACAACCTGGAACACCAACCGCAACGGTCCTTCGCAGCTGTCCGTCTCAGCAATTGAGCATAACAATATTCCAACAATCTAATCTTTTTAAAAGAAAGCTTAATTGGATTGATAATAATTTGAATATCACCTAAAAGAATGATATTCTATAACTCTCAATCTCTTCCTCCCCGAAAAAGAATTTGAAATCAACAATTGTAATTGACAATAGTTGAATTGAATTCAGTTGGCTCGGATACCAATCTGAGAATAAAGCTTACAACACTGCGCTAGAGATTGCTAGACGCATAGAAAGTTATCGATAGAGAGGGTATTTTGGTAACTTAACATCACTTATATATATATATATATATATATATTCTAAATTATATATTCTAAATTAATGTCATAAAAATAACTTCTTTTTTTTTTTATAAAATCTGTGGTAAATTTTTCAAGTTTGAGTTTTTTTTTTTTTTTTTTTGTATATATTTAGGTGAATAATACTATAATTTTTTATTGATATTATTAATTTAAATATTATATATCAATATTTCAATATATTGATATGATGGGTAAATTACAAGTTTTGTCTTTGATTTTTTTAAAATTTGTGTCTAATAAGTATCTATATTTTAAAAAGTGTCATTGAACTCCCAATTTGTCTCTAATAATTTTTTTTTTATAAAATCTGTGATAAATTTTTCAAGTTTGAGTTTTTTTTTTTTTTTTTGTATATATTTAGGTGAATAATACTATAATTTTTTATTATAATTTTTTATTGATATTATTAATTTAAATAATATATATCAATGAATTTCAATATATTGATATGATGGGTAAATTACAAGTTTTGTCTTTGATTTTTTAAAAAATTTGTGTCTAATAAGTATCTATATTTTAAAAAGTGTCATTGAACTTCCAATTTGTCTCTAATAAATTCTTGAATTTTGAAAATTTGTAATGGATTCATGAACTTACAATTTTGTATTCAATAGTTCCAAGACATATTCAAATTTTTTAAAAAATAATAGTTCAAAAATTTTGTATTTAATTAGAACTTAAACTTTCTATTTTGTATTTAATAGATATGTGAACTTAAAAAAACATATATATATATATATATATATATATATATATATATATATATATATATATTTAATAGATTGAGGACCTATTAGACTTAAAATTAAATTTCATTTCTAACAAAGCATCAATTTTTAAATTTTTTAATGTGTTAGAGACTTATCACAAAGTTGAAAGTTCCATGCTCAACAAACAAAATTGAAGGTTTAAGAACCTATCGAACCCTTTATAAAGTCCAGAGACCATATAGAAACAAATCTAAAAATTCAGCCACTAAACTTATAATTTAATTTGATATGAATTTCTGCCGCTCTAACATAAAATCCTGGATCCGTCTATATTTTGATGGTAGTTTTGAAAAATGACCAAATTTCTAATGAATTTTATAATTATGGTCAACCTAATTATTCTTACATGCTTGTTTTCATCTTTCCCCTTCCACCTAAAAAAAAAAAAGTAAATACCTTTTTGGTCCCCCATGTTTCAAGTTCGTTTCCAATAGGTCCATAGGTTTCAAAATCGAGCAATCAAGTTCCTACTGTTTTGGAAATGCTTCTATTAAGTCCCTCCACCGTTAATTTTTTTAATGGTGCTGACGTGGCATGTTTAAAAAATAAAATAATAAATTTTAAATTAAAATAATAATAATAATAATAATAATAAGTTTTTTTAAAAAAAAAAACACTCTTTCTCTCTCCTTCCCCCCCCCCCCCCCCCCGAACCCTCCCTTTCTTTCTCCCTCATTTCCCCCACCCTTCCCTACCGACATCGTTGCTGATGACCCGCCGCCGATGGCTCGTTGCCTTTGCCACCTTTCTTCTTCTTCTTCCCATTCTTCTCCTTCTTCTTCTTCTTCTTCACTCAAACAAACTCACCCCTTCTTTTTGTTGTCGGTGGCCACCCCCACCCACCCATTCTTTTTCTTCTTCTTTTTTCAAATCAAACCCACCCCCTTTCTTTTCTTCTTCTTCAAAACCGAACTCATCCCTTTCTCTTCTTCTTCCTCTTCAAAACAATACCCAACCCCACCCTTTTATTCTTCTTCTTCAAAACCGCAAACCCACCCCATCCCTTTTTTATTCTTCTTCAAAAGCCCAAACCCACCCCACCCCCTTCTTCTTCTTTAAAAACTCAACCCCATGCCCTTTTTGATCTTCTTCATATCTAAACCCAAAAAAAAAAAAAATTAATAACCCACCCCACTTGAAATCTGAAAATAATAAAAATTCAGAAGAAGAAGAGAAGTCGGCGGAAGAAGAAAAAGATGGAGAAATCATCGTCGTTGTTGCGTCCATCACTGGCAAGGGAAAGGAGGGAGAAAGAAAGGAAAAGAAAGGGAGGGTGGGTGGGGGAGGAAGGAGAGAGAAAGAGTATTAAAAAAAACTTATTATTATTATTATTTTATTGTTGGGTTTTATGTCCTAAAACTCAAAGTTTGTAATCCTTTTGCAATAAAGATGTTATTCAGTGAATTGTTTGTTTTATACTCTAAATCCAATGGAAACATCCATGGTTATAATATGAAATACTCGAACTATATCATAGATATGGACAGGGATCAAGTTCTAGTATATAACCTAAATGGTCTATAGTATAGGGATCAAGTTCTAGTATATAACCTAAATGGTCTATAGTATAAGGATAAGGTTGGGTACCTTATCCTGGTAACTAGCATTGTCTCAAGTGTCCTATATCGACAATATTTTAGTTCGATATTTGATGCGCAATTCCAAAAAGGGTTTATTACCTTTTAGATATGGAATTCACCTATCAAAGGAACAAAGTCCAAAGACACCTCGAGAAGTTGAGGATATGAAACGAGTTCCTTATGCATCAGCAGTCTGTAGTTTAATGTATGCAATATGTAATGTTATGCACACGACCTGACATATGTTATGTTGTAGGTACTGTCAGCAGATATCAGTCCAATCCAGGTCAAGCACATTGGACTGCCGTTAAGAATATCCTCAAATATCTGGGGAGGACAAGAGACTATTCGCTAGTATATGGATCTAAGGATTTGATCTTTACTGGATACACTAACTCAGATTTTCAAACCGACATAGATTCTAGGAAGTCTACATTGGGATCTGTGTTCACTCTTAATGGAGGAGCTGTTGTGTGGAGAAGCATTAAGCAAGGATGTATCGCCGACTCCACGATGGAAGTTGAATACGTTGCAGCATGTGAAGCGTCAAAAGAAGCAGTGTGGCTTAGGAAATTTCTAATCGAGTTAGAAGTAGTTCCTAACATGCATCTGCCTATCACTCTGTATTGTGATAATAGTGGAGCAGTTGTAAATTCAAAGGAACCTCGAAGCCATGAACGAGGAAAGCACATTGAACGCAAATATCATCTCATTCGAGAGATTGTACAAAGAGGAGACGTGATCGTCACCCAGATAGCCTCAGAGCAGAACATGGTTGGTCCATTTACAAAATCCCTCACGGCTAAAGTGTTTGAGGGACATCTCCAGAATTTAGGACTACGAGTTTTTAGCATATGATGTATTGCTAATTACCTAACATTTTGTAATCTCACTTGAGTTTTAGTCCAAGTGGGAGTTTGTTGGGTTTTATGTCCTAAAACTCAAAGTTTGTAATCCTTTTGCAATAAAGATGTTATTAAGTGAATTGTTGTTTTACACTCTAAATACTCGAACTATATCATAGATATGGAAACATCCATGGTTATAATTGAAGGGATGAAACCCCTTGCGCAGCGGAAAGTTATACAGAACCTTTAAAACCCGGATTAATTTAAGAATAAAAATACCAATACGTTGGGATAAAATACATGAAATTTACAGCAACAATAATAGGAAAAGCTTGCTGTAAAACAGATACAAGCATGCATATAATCAGAGAATTAATCCTAGATCTAATCTAGAATTGGGTCCTATTGACCCTAGTTCAAGAACAACATTACCTTTGAAGAAATCCTTGAACTTTTCGCCGAATTCTCTGAATTTTTCCTCAAAAATACAGCAGCAACACGAACACCACCACAAGGGTACACCGGTATTCTCAGCAGGATATGCGTTGGGAGCTTGTGGGAACTCAACAGACTCTAAGGATTTTTCTCTGTGAGAATTCTCTGCAGAAATGAATTGTGTGTTCTCTGGAACAGAATGAGAGAGTGATCAATATTGGGATGGTCAGGCGTGAGACTAGGGAGTTAAGATAACCACTCCCCTGACCACGTCTGATCATTTAAAATATCAGATAACTGATATTTCAGTTATCTGATATTTTAAATAATTATAATTTGAAAAAACATAAATTCAAATTATAATTAATTATCTTTTAATTAATCAAAATTAATTAAAATAACTTTAATTTAAATCCTATTTAAATTAACATCCCTTTTATCTTATAGTTTAATTAAATCAAATTTAATTAAACTAAATCAATTAATTAATAAGAAATTAATTAATTAATAAAATAAAATTGAACATCACATATTCAATTACTATTTTCTCTCTCATAACTATAGTATTAATATACATCCAATGCATATTAATTTTAACCTATAGTTTTTAATATGAACCAAATTCATATTTTAGTATAATATTCGAACACCTTCGAATATTCAATCCATCCTTAGAATTTTACCTCAACGCCCCAAATGAGCTACCGGTGGGACCTAATGGACCTACAGATCAGAAGCTCCAACGATGTGAGATTAGTTGGTTAAACTCATTAACCAAGTTAATCAATATTCGTTAACTGTGGTTCACTCCACTAAAGAACCACAGCTGCACTCTTCTCACTGCAGATATATTTCTGTGTCCACGGATATTGACCGTCAGCAGCAAGTTAGCCCTTCACGTGTATTCGTACCCCAGCTAGGTCAAATTACCGTTTTACCCCTGGGCTACCTCTTGGTCCTTAAGTACCAGTGCTCCTCTAATGAACAACCTGTTTGTGGTCCAACCATCAAACAGAAAACCCTCTCGTGCCATAAAGAGGGTAGGGCCCTTTGTTCAAGACCCGGAGACACCACTTAAGGGAACACACCTCTACTTACCCTCATATCAGGAAGGAGTGAATTCCATCTTGTAAGACTACGTTCCCAGCTCCCCATTCGGTCTTGTCCCCAAAATGGTAGGCTTATTGAGTCGGCGAACTGGCCACTCTCACCCGTACAAATCAAAGGACAATCCCTCATGGACAGGAGTCCATAATCTACTCAGGATTAAGGCTAAGTTGCCTAGGTCATCCTAGTGAAATAGAAACCGAGCTAACCAACGGTGTTATAGTTAGTGGTTAACTATTTCGCGGTCCGGTCTTTGTGCAAACTCATTGCACAGGATACCCCCACTCGCATGTCAACCACATGAACGTGTTGGATCACTACGTTTGTATCAATATACAAAGCGGGCCGTATCCATAGTGTCACCAGGATAAGGTACCCAGCCTTATCCCTATACTACAGACCCTTTAGGCTAAAACTTGAACATTGATCCCCGCATGTCCCTACATACTAGTTCAAGTCTCATTCTATTAGCCATGGATGTTTAGTTTATTGGATTAGGGTTAGCAAGACAAGATATAATACAAACATTGAATAATACATCACTTTATTAATGTTCGGTCAGATGTACATTTACTATCTACGAGTTTTAGGGCATAAAACCCAACAAACTCCCACTTGAACTAAAACTCAAGTTACAGGGAAAGTATATACAAAATAATCCAAAGCTGGAAACGGTACATGTATATTTGTACATTACATAAAAGGTAAATATACAAAATACAATAAACTAGGGCATCCTTACACCCATTACACATCTCCCACTTGCCCTAGATTACGCTATATACATATCTCGCAGACCTAGACTGTCTAGATGACCCTCGAACACTTTAGCCGAGAGGGCCTTCGTAAACGGATCAGCAATGTTATGCTCAGAAGCGATCTGGGTCACGACCACATCTCCTCTTTGCACAATCTCTCGAATTAGATGGTACTTCCTCTCTATGTGTTTACCTCTTTTATGGCTGCGAGGTTCCTTTGAATTGGCTACCGCCCCACTGTTGTCACAGTATAACGTAATGGGCAAGTTCATATTTGGAACAACTTCCAAATCTGTCAAGAACTTCCTTAGCCAAACAGCTTCCTTAGCTGCTTCACAAGCAGCTACATACTCAGCCTCCATCGTGGAGTCTGCTATACATCCCTGCTTTATGCTCCTCCAAACTACAGCTCCCCCGTTAAGGGTGAAGACTGACCCTGACGTAGATTTCCTAGAATCCTTGTCAGTTTGGAAATCAGAGTCGGTGTATCCAGTGAGCACTAACTCCTTAGCCCCAAACACCAACATGTAATCTCTCGTTCTCCTAAGATACTTGAGGATTCCTTTAACGGCGGTCCAATGGTCTAACCCTGGATTTGACTGATATCTGCTGACAATCCCTACAGCATAACAAATGTCAGGCCTCGTGCATAGCATGGCATACATTAAGCTACCCACGGCTGAGGCGTAGGGAATCCGTCTCATATCCTCAACCTCTTGAGGTGTCTTAGGAGACTGTTCCTTAGACAAGTGAACCCCATGCCTGAAAGGCAACAAGCCCTTCTTGGAGTTCTGCATCGAATATCGAGCCAACATCTTGTCGATATACGTTGCCTGAGACAGAGCTAGCGATTTGTTCTTCCTATCCCGAATAATCTGGATCCCAAGAACATACTGAGCCTCACCCAAATCTTTCATTTGGAATTGAGCTGCTAGCCATTCTTTTACGTCAGACAGATACCCTACATCATTCCCAATGAGTAGAATGTCGTCTACATAAAGTACGAGGAAAGCTACTTTATTCTTGTTGATCTTCTTGTATACACAAGGCTCATCAACATTCTGGTCAAAACCAAAAGATTTGATCGCAGTATCAAACCTAATATTCCAAGATCTAGAAGCCTGTTTCAACCCATAAATGGATCGATTCAGTTTGCAAACCTTGTGCTCATCACCTTGGGATATGAACCCTTCGGGTTGAGACATAAAAATACTCTCGTCAAGATTGCCATTCAGAAAAGCTGTCTTGACATCCATTTGCCAAATTTCATAATCATAAAATGTGGCAATGGATAAGAGGATTCTTATGGACTTTAGCATAGCAACTGGAGAAAAAGTTTCTTCATAGTCCACTCCTTCTCGTTGGGTATAACCCTTTGCTACAAGTCTTGCTTTGAAAGTCTGTACTTTCCCAGCAGCATCTCTTTTTCTCTTATAGATCCATTTACACCCAATGGGTCTGACCCCTTCAGGTAGATCTACAAGTTCCCAAACTTGATTGAAGTACATCGACTCCATCTCAAGGTCCATGGCTTTGGCCCACTCGTCCTTATCTACATCATTCATTGCCTGACGATAAGACAATGGATCTTCTACGCCGTCATCAGGTATGACTACTTGTGTTTCTGTTAAACCCAAGTAGCGGTTAGGTTGTATCACAACCCTCCCACTGCGTCGAAGCTCTCCCACTACGTGAGGAGGACTAGATTGACGAGAAGAACTGCATTCTCCAACAACTCTTGTTGAAGGACCAGGTTCATCAACAACCCTTGTTGATCCTTCTGTAGCTTCTCCTAATACTAACTTACTTCGTGGTTGATGATTTCGTATGTGGTCTTCCTCCAAGAAAGTTGCATTTGTCGATACAAATACTTTATTATCTTGAGGGTCATAGAAAAGACCACCTCTCGTTTCTTTCGGGTACCCAACAAATTGGCATATTCTCGTACGTGATTCCAATTTCTTAGGATTTGTCACTAACACATGTGCAGGACAACCCCAGATTCGAAAGTAACGCAAACTAGGTTTACGCCCCCTCCATAACTCAAAAGGAGTTTCAGAAACACTTTTTGAGGGAACACTATTAAGAATATGTACTGCAGTCTCTACTGCATACCCCCAAAACGAGCTAGGCAACTGAGCATAGCTCATCATAGATCGAACCATGTCTAACAAGGTTCTGTTTCTCCTTTCTGATACACCATTTTGCTGAGGTGTACCAGGTGCTGAGAGTTGTGATTGGATTCCATGTTCTATCATATAGTCCTGGAATCGCTGATCTAAATACTCTCCACCTCGATCTGATCGAAGTGTTTTAATTGTTTTACCCAATAAGTTTTCTACCTCAGCCTTAAACTCCTTGAACTTTTCAAGAGCCTCAGACTTATGGCCCATTAGGTACAAGTAACCGTATCGTGAATAATCATCTATGAAAGAGATGAAATATTCAAAACCACCTCGAGCCTTTACATTCATAGGACCACAAAGATCTGAATGTATTAGTTCAAGTGGTTCTTTGGCCCTGTAACCTTTTCCAGTAAAAGGCCTCTTGGTCATTTTACCCTCGAGACACGATTCACAGGGTGGTAAAGATGTATCTTCTATGTCACTTAGAAGCCCATTTTTAACCAAACGATCGATCCGATCGATGTTAATATGACCAAGACGAAGATGCCAAAGATACGTGTTGTTACTTGAAGGAGAAACTTTTTGCCTTTTGTTTTGCGTTTCGGCCGTTTTAAACATTTCATGACTTAAAATGGCCTTAGCATCATTTGGTCTTAACACAAACAAATTATTCTCACGCTTAGCTGAACAAATGTAAATTCCATTCTTTAAAATTAAAGCTTCATTAAGCAAGAAGGAAATAGTATAACATTGTTCTAACAAAGCTGAAACAGAAATTAGGTTCCTTTTAATTCTAGGAACCAAATACAAGTCCTCTAAAATTAAAAACCTATTTCTAAAGAATAATTTTGCAGCTCCCACTGCACGAGCTGAAACAACGTCTCCCGTTCCGACCTTGAGCGTCATTTCACCCTCTGCCAGCTGCTGGAAATTATTTCCCTGAAAAGAAGAACAAACATGATTAGTGGCTCCCGAATCCAGTATCCAGGCAAACTCATCATGTTCAACGAGACAAGTCTCTAACACAAGTAAATCAAATTTACCTTCTTTTTCTCTTCTCTTCTCAGCAAGGTAGCGGGGACAGTTGCGCTTCCAGTGACCATCTGCATTGCAGTGGAAGCATCTACCTTTATCGGCCACGACCTTGGCCTTCCCCTTCCCTTGCACAGCCTGTGCAGGAGCCTTCCCCTTGTCTCCCTTCCTCTTCTGGATCTGCTTCGATGAAGAAGCCTGGGGTACAGATTTAGTTCCTGAGGATGAACCCTTCAGGAACTTTTTCTTGGAATGGGCCACATTGGCCTCTCCTTTCACCACATTCTTTCCCTTGCTCTTTTGCAGGGATTCGTAAATCTGTAACTCCGAGAGGAGGGTAGTCAGGTTGAACTGAATCTTATTCATGCTCGCGTTCGTCCTAAAAGACAGATAGCTCGCTGGGAGCGAGTGAAGGATGAACGCAACCTGACTGCGCTCGCAGACAACCCCGCCATTTGCCTCAGCTATGTTGAACTGGTTAACCATGTCCAGGACATGTTCCCGAACAGATTGACCTTCCAGCATCTTGGCATTGAAGACGTTCTTCAAGGCGTCGTGGTGGAGCTGGTAGGACGGGAGTCCAAACATCTCCTGCAGGGAATTCATAATTTCCCTGGCAGTTTCCACGTTCTCATAACGCTTGGCCAAAACTTCAGACAAGCTGACCAATATATAGACCTTGACCTTTTCATTGGCCTTGGTCCAGCGTTCATAGGCGTCTTTAACTGCCTGAGAGGCAGTGCGAGGGGGAACGGGAGGACATTCCTCCGTTAAGACGAATCTTAAATCCTCAACCACGAGAATTGTATTAAGGTTTGATTTCCATTGGGGAAAATTCTCGCCGGTTAATTGTTCATTTTTAAGCAGAGATATGATAGAGGAAGACATTGCTGAAAAAACAAACAAGTGACCGTATTAGTTATCTTTGCCTTAACCCATCACACTAGCAATACAAACAATTGCATACATCCAATCAATTTTGCAAACAAACAATCAAAGAACCCTAATAAAACTTATGATTGTGTTTCGCAACGATGCTTTAGAGGTTTAGAAGAACAGCCACCGAAGGGTGATCAGTTGTTCCTCCTCTAAAATGAGACTCTTCTCAGTCAATTTCTAATACCAAAATAACTCATATTCCATTAGAGATTAACCACCGTTGTTCGGTCAAGGATTTGTTAACAAATTAACTCCTCCCCGTAAGTGTAACCCTCCCACTTTCAGATCCCAGAGGCACGCACCAACAGGCTACCGTTAGGAAAGACAACTGTTGGTAATTAGCCTAAGTGATCCTATCCTTTTCAGGAGTTCACGGTGTTCCGAATCCTATGATCAGGCCCTCCGAAGGGATGGTTGCGCCGAGACAACACGCAGGCGGATCATAGGAATCTCACGTTGTGACCTAGGGGTGGAGACCGAAGGATACGTTGACACGTGTCCCGCTCCCACTTACTATAGTCACTTTCCCCATTCACCTTGGTATTGACCCATGCAAACACTCTCCGAAGGGAGGCCGCGCTAAAACGACACAAAGCCGAGCATGGATCTCACGGTGTGAACGTCACGGGGACGTAGGAGCAAAACTCAATTTAAATTAAGTTTTGTAATTTTCCTCCCACTAAAGTAACTGATTAATTTTAGGGTTTGATTAAACCTAGATAAATCCGGCTAAGTCATTTATCTAAGTCTAGTCCTATTATAACTATTATAATAAGACCTAATGTCTAGGTGTATTAAACCAATTTAATTAACCTAGTGACATTATTCTAACATTAACCTGAGATTAATTCAACTCCGGTATTCCAGATCAGTTCCCAGGTAGGAGGTGTTCCGTTTACCGTCAACTTAAATACCTCCAATCCTTAGACAGAACTTCACTGGTAGAGTTCCCTTATAATCTTAGGAATGTTCGTCCTACTTAGTTCATTAAAACTATTTTAAAACTAAGTAAGATTTTCTAATCCTATTAGAAAATGATCTTAGGTCTAATTAATTTTAACCCATTAAAATTAATTTAATTTTAACCTAAGATCCTATGTGAACATGCATATCTTGATTATAGATTGACGGTTTCTAATCATAAAATTTTAAACTATTTCAAAATTTTATAATGATTAGCCCTATAATCATGCATACTATAGTTTTTAAAACAATTAACAATCACATTCAAGTTAATGAAATTTTAAACTATAGTACTATGCATAGCATGATAATTAATATAACCCTTATATTAATCTATGGATGTATCATGCTCAATGCAACTTGATTTCCATTTAAATAATAAACAACTTTATTATAGCCAATAATGGAAAATCAACTTAGCATGCTGCAAACAAATAATTTTTAATATAACACTTATATTAAAACTATGTAATTGCATGCAACATACTATTCCATTTTCATGAATTTAATATAACTCTACTATATATTAAATAAATCATGAAAATCAAACCATGCATTTCATACATATATTATAATCTAATTATAACATTCATAAATGCATGAGCATGCTTTATATCCTAAGGTGGGATTAAATTTAAATGACATCCATAAAGCATTTAAATAGCGAATAAACCGATTTAATTGGCCCCTAGGATAGATTAAAGCAAAATTACATTAATAAAGCAATAAATCTATCCTATTACATAATTCTGCAGCTCCAAAACCGGTCTACTAGCCTTGAACCGACCCGAACCACTTCGAACCGGACTTGAAAAACTCGAACCGCACCCAAAACGGGTCAAACCGGACCGAACCGGTCCCAGCCGACCCAAAACGCTCGAACCGAACCGGCCAAATTAGGGCACCACGTCTGATTTCGCGAAAATCCTGGCGCCGCACGAAATCGTGACAGCGTCGAGACGCTGCGAAGAAAGCGTCCCGACGCTGGCGCGATTTCAACCGTCTGGAGCGTGGAATCGCGACAGCGTCGAGACGCACAAGGCTAAGCGTCCCGACGCTGTTGCGTTTGGAGCTGATTCCTGGGCAGAACAGCGGCTGTTCTTCATGATTTTCACCAAATTCTTCTGCGATCTTCATCGATTTTCAAGCCTAACTAAGACCCGGACTGTACAGACTCGATTTACACAATTTTGCCCAAAAACACAGGGGCCTTACATGATCAAATCAAGTAAAAAAATGGTAAATCTATGGCCAAATTAAACCTAAACAGTTTATCGCAAAATTAAACATTCATAATGCAAATCCCACCTAAAACCAACGCAAATTTTAATTCTTAAATTAAAATCCAAACCTGGCTCTGATACCAATTGAAGGGATGAAACCCCTTGCGCAGCGGAAAGTTATACAGAACCTTTAAAACCCGGATTAATTTAAGAATAAAAATACCAATACGTTGGGATAAAATACATGAAATTTACAGCAACAATAATAGGAAAAGCTTGCTGTAAAACAGATACAAGCATGCATATAATCAGAGAATTAATCCTAGATCTAATCTAGAATTGGGTCCTATTGACCCTAGTTCAAGAACAACATTACCTTTGAAGAAATCCTTGAACTTTTCGCCGAATTCTCTGAATTTTTCCTCAAAAATACAGCAGCAACACGAACACCACCACAAGGGTACACCGGTATTCTCAGCAGGATATGCGTTGGGAGCTTGTGGGAACTCAACAGACTCTAAGGATTTTTCTCTGTGAGAATTCTCTGCAGAAATGAATTGTGTGTTCTCTGGAACAGAATGAGAGAGTGATCAATATTGGGATGGTCAGGCGTGAGACTAGGGAGTTAAGATAACCACTCCCCTGACCACGTCTGATCATTTAAAATATCAGATAACTGATATTTCAGTTATCTGATATTTTAAATAATTATAATTTGAAAAAACATAAATTCAAATTATAATTAATTATCTTTTAATTAATCAAAATTAATTAAAATAACTTTAATTTAAATCCTATTTAAATTAACATCCCTCTTATCTTATAGTTTAATTAAATCAAATTTAATTAAACTAAATCAATTAATTAATAAGAAATTAATTAATTAATAAAATAAAATTGAACATCACATATTCAATTACTATTTTCTCTCTCATAACTATAGTATTAATATACATCCAATGCATATTAATTTTAACCTATAGTTTTTAATATGAACCAAATTCATATTTTAGTATAATATTCGAACACCTTCGAATATTCAATCCATCCTTAGAATTTTACCTCAACGCCCCAAATGAGCTACCGGTGGGACCTAATGGACCTACAGATCAGAAGCTCCAACGATGTGAGATTAGTTGGTTAAACTCATTAACCAAGTTAATCAATATTCGTTAACTGTGGTTCACTCCACTAAAGAACCACAGCTGCACTCTTCTCACTGCAGATATATTTCTGTGTCCACGGATATTGACCGTCAGCAGCAAGTTAGCCCTTCACGTGTATTCGTACCCCAGCTAGGTCAAATTACCGTTTTACCCCTGGGCTACCTCTTGGTCCTTAAGTACCAGTGCTCCTCTAATGAACAACCTGTTTGTGGTCCAACCATCAAACAGAAAACCCTCTCGTGCCATAAAGAGGGTAGGGCCCTTTGTTCAAGACCCGGAGACACCACTTAAGGGAACACACCTCTACTTACCCTCATATCAGGAAGGAGTGAATTCCATCTTGTAAGACTACGTTCCCAGCTCCCCATTCGGTCTTGTCCCCAAAATGGTAGGCTTATTGAGTCGGCGAACTGGCCACTCTCACCCGTACAAATCAAAGGACAATCCCTCATGGACAGGAGTCCATAATCTACTCAGGATTAAGGCTAAGTTGCCTAGGTCATCCTAGTGAAATAGAAACCGAGCTAACCAACGGTGTTATAGTTAGTGGTTAACTATTTCGCGGTCCGGTCTTTGTGCAAACTCATTGCACAGGATACCCCCACTCGCATGTCAACCACATGAACGTGTTGGATCACTACGTTTGTATCAATATACAAAGCGGGCCGTATCCATAGTGTCACCAGGATAAGGTACCCAGCCTTATCCCTATACTACAGACCCTTTAGGCTAAAACTTGAACATTGATCCCCGCATGTCCCTACATACTAGTTCAAGTCTCATTCTATTAGCCATGGATGTTTAGTTTATTGGATTAGGGTTAGCAAGACAAGATATAATACAAACATTGAATAATACATCACTTTATTAATGTTCGGTCAGATGTACATTTACTATCTACGAGTTTTAGGGCATAAAACCCAACAATAATATGAAATACTCGAACTATATCATAGATATGGACAGGGATCAAGTTCTAGTATTTAACCTAAATGGTCTATAGTATAGGGATAAGGTTGGGTACCTTATTTTGGTAACACTATGGATGCGACCTACTGTAACGCCCCAGGATTTTAAAAGCTAACCCAGCGACATTACTAACTCCTAGACCAAAACAAACCATGAGCACCGAAAATTTCGGCAGCATAACGGCGCACATTGGACTAACCCAAAATTTTTCCTACACCTGCTGAACAAGAAAAGCACTACTACAAAGCAATACTAAACTACTTCCCACTCCACAGCTCAGCAGAACATAAACAGAACCAACAGACAGACAGATCTCGCATAATCAACTATTAGCTAGAACCAAATACATCTTAAACAAAATCTTGAAACGACACCTCATGCGAAACAAGCTTATTAAACCACTAACTGAATGAATCAATGGAGTTCTAAAAACAAAAACAACTAATTCCAGGGATTTACAGGAATGAATCAGGACTAACCAAGCTTAACAACTTTCAAAAGCAGCAAACACAACTGCCCTAACTAAAACCTAAGAAAATAAAAGCAAGAACATGATATTAGTTATGGTTCCTCCTCATACGCCTCCTTCGCATCACCATAGTCCACGCGGTCCTCGTAACCTGCAAAATCTGGTAGTTGGGGGGAGAGAGGAGGGGGTCAGTACACTAAGGTACTGGTAAGCAGCCCCTACCTGAGAAGCCATCAAACAGCAAACAACAAACAACGTGCTTTTCATGCGCAAGCAACATACTGTTAAAAGCAGTAAACATAACATCATGCCCATAATGCTAGTAAAACATATGACTCTTCTAAGCCACAACTCATGCATCACCATGCAACTTACTAACCACTCAAGCTCCACGAGCTCACTCAACACTCGTATTTAGCCCTCACATGGCTCTCACACGTGATTTTCGCGTCACGCTCCGCAAAACTCTCCAAGACTAACCCTTCGAGTTGTACCGACCCCTGACCATTTATACCCAGGGCCTCGGCACTTCTCTACAGAGCTCGGCATTCGACCCTTGACCATTTATACCCAAGGCCTCGAACTGTGCATCGACCCTTGACCATTTACACCCAAGGCCTCGATGACTAAGCAACGTATTGACCCTTGACCATTTATACCCAAGGCCTCAATACTTGCCTCAAGACTCATCACACCGACCCTTGACCATTTATACCCAAGGCCTCGATGCTCCTCTTTATCTAACATTGGCATAACGACCTTCGACCATTTATACCCGAGGCATCGACATCCAATAGTAATATATCAGTCCCCGACCATTTATACCCGAGGCCCTGATAATCACTTTACTTTTCTCGAAACAATATCAGTCCTCGACCATTTATACCCGAGACCCTGATATCTCAACCACACTGCTAGTTCCCTTTAACCCATGGTGACATGTCACCCCTCGACCATTTGTACCCGAGGTGCACTGACACTCACCCAACTTTCCTTTCTTTCACACTTTAGGTCCCTGACCTATATCTCACATCTCCTAGAATGCATATGCCCTGCAACATGCTTCTAGACTCATGTTCATGCCCACTAAGCATTTACATGACCACATCTCACAACACATGTTTGACTCTCGAATGCAAAACCGAACCAACACGCTTGTGTTGTTGGTTATCCGCAAGTGCACGGGCCACAAGTAATATAAAACGAAAAGTATTCCGAGTATCGAATCCTCAGGGAGGCGAAGCGAAACTTAAGCAATTAATTAAAATTCTCTTGAGCACTGAAAATACTTAGGTGAAATAATATTTAGGGACCACGTTCATGAAATAAGAAGATTTAATTTAAAATGATTAAATAAAAACAAATTTGATCAATCAGAAATAAAATGTGGAGAAAGAGTTTCTTTAAGCGGGAAGAGGGGTCTTGAAAATCAATGATTAGCTAAATAATTGCTACAATTATCCTATCTCATTGCCCAACTAATTATAAACCTAGAATCTCCGTTAATCACATAGGTTCTCCTGTCGGTTTCCCCTAATTGTAATTAATTCATTTTAACAACCTAAGTGTCCTTAGCGCTATTAAAAATCATTAATTATTACGCTCTGATTCATTTTAGGAATCTAAGTTTAATCAACTAATCCCGGTGTCACAACGGGCAATTAAACTAGTTGCATGGATTATGATCTATCCTAATTTCTCTCCGTCGAGTTTCCATTAAGAAACGAATCATTACACAATTGGCCAGATTGAGTAAAGCATTAAGCATATCCATACAAATAATTAGGACATGGGCAAGAGACAAGAGATTATAACAATATTTCCACTATCATTTCATTTCAAGACCCCAAATTGGGGTTTAGCTACACATAATATCCACAATAATTACAAGGGAAAGCATATTAAAAGACATAAAGGAAAAGGAATTGACCGTCGAAAAACCCCTTGCTGACGCTTGGAGCCCCCGCTGACTACTCCTCGAGCCTCTAGACTTGCTTCCCAAAATTCCCCAAAAATTCCCACTAGAAGAACCCTCTCAAAAAGGCTCAAAAGCCTTGAGAGGGGCTCCAAAAAAGGAGTCTTAAGAAAGGAATTGGAAGGTGAGTGATGATTGATTGATGATTCCAAATGAGGCACCAAGGGCTCCTATTTATAGGCCTGGAAAAGGGGTAGCGTCGCGACGCTGCCTTGCCAAGCGTCGCGACGCTGCTGCGCACGCGGCTTGGGCAACAAGAAAGGGCAGCGTCACGACGCTGCCTTGCTAAGCGTCTCGACGCTGTCCAGATTTTCCAGAAAAATCAGCTTCTTTTTGGGCTGATTTTTGGGCCTTCTTCTTTATTTCTCTTGGACTTTTCCTCATGGATGTCTTCTTTGGGCTTCATACTTTGATTTAGGCTATAATTCCATCAATTTTGGCTCTTTTTCTCCCAAAATCATCATTTATGCTCCTAAAGACAAAATAACAAAATTCATTAAATATATTCATTAAAATCACAATTAAAGCACCAAAAAGCTTAATAAATTGAGACTAAAATAGCGACATTTCTGCTCGCTATCACACCCCCAAACTTAAGCTTTTGCTAGTCCCGAGCAAAATAAATTCTAAAGATGCATGAAATAGAATCGCTCAACCCTCAGTGATTTTTGAATTCTTAGGATCGAATGGAAAACATGCAAGTGGAATAAGCAAGCACCGCATACTCTTGAAGAAATCTTAAACTAGTTTGAACTTAAGATTAATGAATAGCATGCTCAAGACTTTATCTATTGATTCTTTTACTAACCTAGATTAGTCTTATGGCTTTCTCCATTTGTTTTCCCCCTACACTGGCTAAGAGCCCCTAATACTTCGGAGTCCTTCTATCATGCAAAAAAAAGTAACTAGGGTGCCTGTCATCTCTTTCTTTTTTTTTTTTTTCATGGGGGAGCAGAATTCTCACATGATTTTTCTTTTTCTTTTTCTCTTTCTTTTCTTTTTCTTTTGTTCCTCCCCCAAACTTGCATTTTGATATCTAATGGTACTAGCTTTCACACTACGGTGCAGGGACCCTTAACCCGAATTTTATTCTTTGGTTGGCCTAACTGATCACACCGCAGGTAGCTCTTTTTACCCCTAGGCTTTTTTCTTTTGAGCAAGCAAAAATTCTTTTTCAACAGATTTTCTTTTTCTCACATTTTCTTTTGTTGCTTTTGCTTTTCTCTCAGCAGGCATAGCATTTTTTCTACCTAGTTCTTTAGAGCAATCAAGCGTGAACTTCCTGATATTAGAAACTAAGCCTATCGGGGTGACAACAACTTTGAAAACCATAATAAGAATCTAGATTTTCAAAGACGTCATTAGATAAGACTATTGCATGCTTTAGACATCAAAACTAAGTATCAAAAAATTTTAAAATTTCACAATTTCTGCCGTGCTCCCAGATTCCACAACATATAAACCATTTTCTCCCAAAATTTCAAAAATCACATCCTTGGCTATCATGGCTATCTATTCATGCATCCAACAGAATTTAAATATGCTCAACACAGCGGAAACCTCCCCCCCAAACTTAAACTAAACATTGTCCCCAATGTCTTAAAACAGAAAAGCATAAAGAGAGATACTGAGACTTCCCTGAGCTAGGAGCGCTTCATCCTCTTCCTTTGGATCCATGAAAAATGGGAAATGTGGAATTTTGGGATTTGCTAAGGTGATCCTGCAAAACAAAATTGGATCACGGAGCAAAGAAAATTATTTACCGCAAAAACAACTAACTACTTTAATCCTTGGGTTGCCTCCCAAGCAGCGCTTTCTTTAACGTCTTTAGCTAGACTAGGCTCGGCACGCTTACGGAGGCTCAAAATAAAAATTTTCATCATCCTCCGGGCCCTGCAAGAAATCACGCACCGAATTGCAAACCACAAACAGGGGAGAAAAAAAACTTTCCCCTGGCCCATCTTCACTAAAGAGATTCTCATAATAACATTTCAGAAAATAATCTGCTGCATCAAATCTCTTTTCTAAATCTCTATTTTCAAAACAGTTGTTAACAGAGTCATCAAGCGTTATATTATCTACTGGTCTAGGATCTAGAGATGGCCTATCAATCATGCCAGTCCATTCATCAGAAAAAATTTCTACATGCTCATTAGATCCTTCAGACTCAGAATTAAAAAATGATTCAACTAAGCTATCATATGACTCATCATCAGAAGAATTAAAGAATTCAAGAATTTCAGGATCAGATTCTATACTATGCACAGATTCAAGTTCTTCTGGGTCAGATTCTATTCTATACACATCATCAGGACATGAAAAGAAAGTATTCACATTGTCAGGATTCATGCATTCAGGAATGTCAAGATCAGACTCAATAGATTCACTGTAATCATGGTCAGACTCAAAATTATCTATCGAGCAATCTTTTTTATGCCTTTTATGTTCATGCTCAATGTCAGGCAAATCAATATCATTATCAAAATTATTCATTTCAGGCAATTCCAATTCATTTTCAAAGGAAGGTAAATCATCAACTGCAGATCTTTCATTATCACAAGCAGGCAAGTCTAATTCATTTTCAAAGTCAGGCAGATCCAAATCATTTTCAAACAGAGGATTATCCATATATACATCATGATCAAAATTCTCATTATCAATAAGCATTTCTCCTAAGCCTAGGCCAAGATTATAGTCTACCTCTTCATCGTCATCAGTCAAGTATTCAGGCCCAACAGAAAAACATGTATGCAAACTACAAACAGATTCATCTTGGCCAAAAATACTAAACACGACTTTTTCATCATCAATATTCAAGGTAAGCTTACCTGTATGCACGCTTATCTCGGCCTTACCAGTGGCTAGGAAAGGTCTGCCTAAGATAATTGGCACCTCTTTGTCCTCCTTCATGTCCAGTACCACGAAATCTACAGGGAAGATGAATTTGTTGACTTTCACCAACACGTCCTCCACAACACCCATCGGGTGGGTAATCGATCTATCGGCAAGCTGGAGAGTGACGTCAGTGTCTGTCATACCTGATAAACCAATCTTCCTGTATACAGAGTAGGGCATCAAATTTATACTTGCTCCTAAATCACACAAAGCCCTATCGAAGGATACTTCTCCTATGGTACAGGGAACAGTAAAACTCCCTGGGTCTTTCTGCTTAGAGGGTATCCTACCGGAAATAATGGTACTGCTACTCTCAGATAAATTAAAAACTTCTTTTTTCAGACTTTTCTTTTTAGAAAGCATTTCCTTCATGAATTTTCCATAATTCGGCATATTATACAAAGCTTCTACCAATGGAATATTCACAGTCAACTTTTTAAACATTTCTAAAAATTTTTGAAATTGTTCATCTAATTTGACATTTTTAAATCTTTGAGGAAAAGGTAACTCCCTGTAATCAAAGGTTGGACATTCGCCCCTCCGCTTGGGCGGGCTAATATGCGAACCTCTGTCATGGTGTTTGCATGGAACCACTTCTTCCTCAGTCATCTTTTTATTGTCATTCTGCCTCTCTTCTTCTTTTCTACCTGCACAGCTGTTAGAAAAATCACATTTTAATTCAATAGAGTTAGGAGGATGCTGGAACCTTTCAGAGGAGGCTTTTTGTGCCTCAGCCCCTTCATCTTCATCCCTTCTCTTTTCTTCTTCCTTTTTCTTCTCTAAACTGTCCTCCAGTCTTCTGCCACTTCTCAGAACCACCATCTTACACTGCTCTTTCGGGTTAGGCTCAGTATCGCTTGGAAATTTTCCCTTTTGAAGGGCATTTACTGCTGAAGCAATCTGTCCTATCTGCACTTCCATATTCTTTAGAGCTGCGTCATGGTTGTTTACTGATGTCTGGAGACTCACATTCAGTATTCTTTGTTCCTTGATGAATAAAGCCACCATCTCCTCCAGATTATTTTTCTTTTCAGGAGTACTCGTTGATGCAAAACCTGGGGGTGGCTGCAAAACATTCTTTGTATTCGCATATGAGAAGTTCTCGTGATTGCGCAGACTGGGGTGGTAGAAGTTCGGTACTCCTTGAGTATATGATCTATTTCCTATGTATTGAACTTCTTCCACATCTTGACCTTCTTTCTTCGAATGACCTTCAGCTAAGGTGGAAATGGACTTAACCACCTCTGATGACGTCAATTTGTTTAGTGCATTGGTCAGAGATGCCAGTTGCGCTTTCAGTGAACTTGACTCATCTAATTCATATAATCCAGCCTTCTTTGTAACTGTTCCTCTCTCCGTCGGCCATTGATAACTTGTTGCCGCCATTTCCTCAAGCAGGTCTTTGGCTTCTGTCACTGTTTTTGAAAGAAAACTCCCTCCTGCTGATGTGTCAAGGACTGTCTTCGTGGAGGGGTTTAATCCATTATAGAATAACTGTACCTGAAGCCAATCAGGATATCCGTGTTGGGGGCATCGCCTAAGCATTTCCTTATATCTTTCCCACGCTTCGTACAACTGTTCTTCGTCAAGCTGTCTGAATGTTCCAATTTCAGTCCGTAGCTTGGTAGTCTTAGCTGGTGGAAAAAATTTTGTCAGAAAAGCCTGGGCAAGCTCGTCCCAAGTACTGATGTTGCCCGTCTCGACTGATTCGAGCCAATCTTTTGCTTTATCCTGTAGGGAAAATGGAAACAGCCTCAATCTGATTGCGTCGGCCGGAACTCCATTCATCTTTACTGTCCCGCATATTTCTAGGAATGATCGCAGATGAGAGTGGGGGTCCTCGGAAGGATGTCCCTTGAACGAGTTATCGCGCGCCATCTGAATCAACCCTGTTTTTAGCTCAAAATTTGTAGCTTGGATGGGGGCGTAAACAATTCCAGAATTCTCGGTAGGAAGAACTGGCTGCAGAAAATCTCTAATTGCCTTGGGAGCTTCTTCTTGGTGGGCCATCGTTTCTGTTAATCTTTTTTCTTTTCTAATGAATTTTAGAGTCCTGTTAATCTCAAGATCTAACGGAAACAGATCAACCACCTTGTTTCTTCGCATACAATGCTCCCAGATAATAAAAGAACCAAACAAAAATGAAAATAAAATAATATTCACAAAACGATAAAAGAAAAATATTTACACCTAAATTACCATTTACCCTTTTCTTTTCGATGTCAAGAAAAATTAATTCTTTGCTTAAAAATCAAGCCTCCCCGGCAACGGCGCCAAAAACTTGTTGTTGGTTATCCGCAAGTGCACGGGCCACAAGTAATATAAAACGGAAAGTATTCCGAGTATCGAATCCTCAGGGAGGCGAAGCGAAACTTAAGCAATTAATTAAAATTCTCTTGAGCACTGAAAATACTTAGGTGAAATAATATTTAGGGACCACGTTCATGAAATAAGAAGATTTAATTTAAAATGATTAAATAAAAACAAATTTGATCAATCAGAAATAAAATGTGGAGAAAGAGTTTCTTTAAGCGGGAAGAGGGGTCTTGAAAATCAATGATTAGCTAAATAATTGCTACAATTATCCTATCTCATTGCCCAACTAATTATAAACCTAGAATCTCCGTTAATCACATAGGTTCTCCTGTCGGTTTCCCCTAATTGTAATTAATTCATTTTAACAACCTAAGTGTCCTTAGCTATTAAAAATCATTAATTATTACGCTCTGATTCATTTTAGGAATCTAAGTTTAATCAACTAATCCCGGTGTCACAACGGGCAATTAAACTAGTTGCATGGATTATGATCTATCCTAATTTCTCTCCGTCGAGTTTCCATTAAGAAACGAATCATTACACAATTGGCCAGATTGAGTAAAGCATTAAGCATATCCATACAAATAATTAGGACATGGGCAAGAGACAAGAGATTATAACAATATTTCCACTATCATTTCATTTCAAGACCCCAAATTGGGGTTTAGCTACACATAATATCCACAATAATTACAAGGGAAAGCATATTAAAAGACATAAAGGAAAAGGAATTGACCGTCGAAAAACCCCTTGCTGACGCTTGGAGCCCCCGCTGACTACTCCTCGAGCCTCTAGACTTGCTTCCCAAAATTCCCCAAAAATTCCCACTAGAAGAGGGGCTCCAAAAAAGGAGTCTTAAGAAAGGAATTGGAAGGTGAGTGATGATTGATTGATGATTCCAAATGAGGCACCAAGGGCTCCTATTTATAGGCCTGGAAAAGGGGTAGCGTCGCGACGCTGCCTTGCCAAGCGTCGCGACGCTGCTGCGCACGCGGCTTGGGCAACAAGAAAGGGCAGCGTCGCGATGCTGCCTTGCTAAGCGTCTCGACGCTGTCCAGATTTTCCAGAAAAATCAGCTTCTTTTTGGGCTGATTTTTGGGCCTTCTTCTTTATTTCTCTTGGACTTTTCCTCATGGATGTCTTCTTTGGGCTTCATACTTTGATTTAGGCTATAATTCCATCAATTTTGGCTCTTTTTCTCCCAAAATCATCATTTATGCTCCTAAAGACAAAATAACAAAATTCATTAAATATATTCATTAAAATCACAATTAAAGCACCAAAAAGCTTAATAAATTGAGACTAAAATAGCGACATTTCTGCTCGCTATCAGCTTGCAACCATTCATCACGCAACAACAATTCATGCTTTTCCACAGAATCATATACATACATATATATATTCAAAGAACAGGAACACGAGAACAGTTACAAGACAAGAAAACATTCAGCATGCAACACACAGTCAAACAGACTTCAGCAAGTAAGAACTACTTACCGGAAGCTCAAACGCTCCTAAACAATCCTAAAGGACCAATGGAAACAACCGGAAGAGCCTAAAGAGCTCAAACTACAAGCAACGATTACCATGGGTTAGGAATTGATAAACAACACCCAAGAGACTTAATAAAGGAAGGTAAAGGATGCTGGAATTTACCGCTTAGTGCTCAAACAACCTTGAGAACAAGCTGACTTGTGTTCGAAACGACCCAACAACCAAGATCCCAAGTCACCGGGTTATGGGTAACAAAAATCAAGGTCTTTCGGGTTGTGGGTATTCGCTGAACACGATATTTGAGATCAAACGCTCGCTGAACAGCAACCGAATACACCTAATTCTGCAATTATAAGGCCGATAACAAATGGGTATCGATTAAAACATGGTTTAAGGCTTGGATAACTATTGGGCAGCAACCCTTAACGCTAAAAGCAAAGGGACAGCAAGGAAACTTACCCAAACGGACCCGCTTCTACGCTAGACGGGTTACACCAACCACAACCAATGAGCTAGAACACTCTTTGAGCAGTGGGTACCCAAGTTGAAGTGTTTCGAACTTAATCGAACACCTAGACGGCGCTGCAGATCAGAATATTGAACACAATTTAGCTTTCAGCACCTAAAATGAATGGGCATTCTACCAAAGGCTCCAAACAAGAATGGGTAAACTATATTCGAACTCAAACCAGCATGGGGCATCGCTGAAACTTACCGAAAGAGTCCGAACACGCTGAAACAGACCTTAAATCAGCCCAAACGCGCACAACACGCCAGAACGACGAAGACTCCAGCCACTACTCACCAGCCCAGCCGAAAATAAAAGAAATCAGTGGGTTAAACTCGTTGCTTGCGAAACTTGAAAGAGATTCAAGGGAAAAAGAGACCTTACACGCGAGTTTGAAGGAGACGAAACTGAAGACATGGGTGCTGGCCGACGCTCGTGAATACAGGGGCCACGGGTCTGCTGCTGTCGGCGACTGAACACTAGAGAGAGAGAGAGCTGCGGCTTCAGCGAGCGACGCACGGAGAGAGATAAGAACCTCACGAGTCTTGCAGCCGTCGGACGAGCGCACAAGAGTGAGGGAGAGGGAAGAGATGAATAGCTTTGGGTCTTCGAGTGGTTGGCGGCGCAAGAAGAAGCTAAAGGAGAAGGGGCTGGCGGCTGAAGAGGAACACGCAGGAGGGGGGGTCTGGCGGCTGCTACACGAAAAGAGAGGGAAGAGATGAATAGCTTTAGGGCTTCTTTTTTTTTTTAATATTCTATTCCATTTCCTTTCTTTTCTTGATTTTTAAACACACCCAAGAATAGAAAATCTCCATTACAATAAGGAGATCTTATCTAGGTTTCAAATTTAAAAACCCAAACTTAACTCTTGAAAGATTTGGAAATAGAAAATAACCCGACTGATAAAAGGGTTTGGGTCTTTTGATATTTAAAATAAATATCAAATATTAAACCTCTAACTTTAGGAAACTTAAAGATTTAATTAAAAATCTCTTTCCCCTAAATTTTAGAAATTTAGTTCAACGACCCAAGGCCAAAGTTAAATTCTAATTTTCCGAATTAGAATAAGAACGCCCAATAAATTCCAAAACAGCTCGATTCCGAAACGCGGGGCGTTACACCTACTTTGCGAACAAGGCAAACGACGTGATCCTGGATCGTTCATGTAGAGACATGCGAGTAGGGACATCCTGTGTAAAAGATGTTTGCACAAGACTAGACCAAGAAATAAGTCACTCTTACTTTCTAACTTCGTTTACTGATAAGACTGACTATTTCATGCGATGACCTAGGTAACTCGATCTTAATCTTAAGCTTACTATGAACTCCTGTTCATTTGGGATTATCCTTTGATCTGCATGGGTGAGAGTGACCCAACAACGCCGCTCAATAAGCCTACCATTTTGGGGATAAGACTGGATGAATAACTGGGACATAGTATTACAAGACGGAATTCACTCCTATCCGAATCAGTGATAGTAGAAAGGTTGCTCCCTTAAGTGCTGACTCCGAGGCTTGAACAAGGGGCCCCACCCTCTCATTGGCCCGAGAGGGACTCTGTTTAGTGGTTGGACCATAAACAAATTGTTCATTAGAGGACCAGTGGACTTAAGGAACAAAGATGTGTTATAGGGGTAAAACGGACATTTGACATTGCTATAGTAACGAACGACCTGTGAACGATTGACTTACTAATCATGGTTATATCGAGTGGACAGAAATATATCTACAGTGGGGGGAGTTCAACTACTAGGCTATAGTGGAGTGACCCGATGTTAACTAGGTTAAAATGGTTTAGCCGGTTAAACCTTGTACCGTTGGAGCCCATGATCTGTAGGTCCATTAGGTCCCCTCGCTAGCTTGAGAATAACCTTTGGAACAATATGATGGAAGGAATTAGAATAAGTTTGAATTCGGTTTAGGGAAATGGTTGGACATATTTGACATTATCGACACGTCAGATTTTAGATAAACCGAGCCATAAGAGATTTAATATATTTAAATATGATTTAAATATCGAGCACATGAATGGAGATTCATGATTAAAAAATAACATTTCGAAAATGTTCGGGATTGGTAGCAAAATATTAATTTAATATTAGATATTAAATTAATAATTATTTTGAATTAATTTATTGAAAATTGAAAATTGGATTTTGCATTTTCAGATTATGAATTATAAATTAATTAAAACTAAAATCCAAATTAATTTTGAATTGATGAAATTCAAAATTAATTTGAATTTTAGGAGGTGAAGTGCATGGTGACTAAACTCATGCACTCCCCCTCACTTAGCCACCAAATTACGTACCCACTAATTGTTGGGTAATTTGGTGCCAATTTGTGGTGTTTCTCATCAGCTTACATTCCTCTATAAATGAGGACAAATTTGCTGAAGAAAAATAGCTTGAATCCTTAGGGAAATGCTGCCAAAATCTCTCAAAAACTCAAGAACTTCCAACCTCCATTGAAGCTTATTTTTCAAGTTCTTTCCCTTCAAAATTCCATCACTAGAGGATCCTAGTATCCGTTCCAAAGGCTTGAGGATAGCAAGGAAGATCAAGTGGTGGCTCGTGACAATTTGGAAAAAAAATACAAGCAACGGATTCAACCAATTTGTTGAATTAAAGAGGTTGGTACACACTGCCCTGTTTTTCTTCATATGAACAACATGCATTGTTTGATCAAATTGAAGTTATTAAGTGCCTAAGATCCAAAATTGCTTCTGCATGTTAGATATTAACACCTTCATTTATTATTATGATTATTTTAATATTTTAATATTTTAGTATATTATTATTTTAATTTAAAAATTAGGGAAAATACACTTTTGGTCCCTGAGGCTTGGGTTAAGTTACACTTTGGTCCCTGAGTTTTCAAACTCAACAAAATTACCCCTGAGGTTTGGATTTCGTTACACTCTTGGTCCCTCCGTCTATTTTTTTGTTAAATCTTAATAGTTTGCTGACATGACGCCTTTTTTTTATTAATTTTTTTAATTTTAAAAAATAAATATATTAAAATAATATAAAATATTATTAAAATAATAAAAATATATTTTCTTTTTTCACCTTTACCAACTCTCCTTCTTCTTCTTCATTTTCACCACAAAACTAACCCTAAACCTAACTCTAAGCCTCGTCGCCGCTCGCCACGGCCAGTCATCGCTGGCAGCGACTACTTTTTTTTTTCTCTTTCTTTTCTTTTTTTCCTCTTCTCCATCTTCCCCCCTCCAAACCCTAATGATGTCACGTTAGCATTTCATGAGGATTTAACAGAAAATTTGACAGAGGGGCCAAGAGTGTAACGAAATCCAAACCTCAAAGGCTAAATTGTTGAGTTTTTAAACTGAGGGACCAAAATGAATTCTAACCCAAACTCCTAGGGCTAAAGCGTATTTTTTCCTATTTTTAAAATGTATCATAGAATTTGAATGTGAATATTTTAGATTATAGACAAACACCATTTCTAATTTTAAATTGTTCCTAAATTCTATCATTAAAATTCTATCATTAATCATAATTTAAAAAATCCATTATGTATTTGTAATTCCCAAATTACATATTTTCTCTATCTTTTAATTTTCATCATATAATTATGAAAAATTGTAATGAGTGGCAAAATTCTAATGGTTAATTGCAGATATAGCAAGTTTTATAAACAAATTGCAAATATAGCAAAAATTTTAAATCGTTTTTTTAATTCCTATTTTGCCCCTGTTCTGATTTCAATCGCAGATAGAATAATCCAGTGAGGATTTCTATCACTGATAGAAATTTATCGTTGATAGAAACCAATAGTGTATTTGATTACGTGATAATTTGCACATACCTTTTGTTTTTTCTTTTTTTTTTATAGAATTTTAGAGAAGTCTATCATTGATACAATTCTATCACTATAAGTGATAGACTTCTATCACTAATAGAATTACAAGATTTTTGATAGAATGATAGATAGAGTGATAGAATGGTAGAATGTTTTTTATTGAATGATAAAAGTCTATTAGTTTTTGTTATCATTCTATCAATAGATAGACGGATAGATTTACAAGATTTTGATAGAATGATAAATAGAGTGATAGAATGATAGAAGTCTATCAATTTATCATTATCATTTTATCATTGATAGAAATCTATTAGTGATAAAAGTCTATCTATGAGTGATAGATTTAAAAAATGATAGAATTCTTTCGATAATGAAAGTTTATTTACAATAGTAGTCAATGAGTGATAGAAGTTTAGAATTCTTCTATCAATACAGAAAAAATGTGAATATCAATAATCTCTATGAGGGATAGAAGTCACATTTGATTATCAACAATCATCTATCACTATAGCAATAAAAAAAAAAGCGTGAATATCACCCAAAAAGATGTACAAATATATAACATTAAAATGATATAATTCTATCGGTGATAGATTCAGTGATGGAATCTATCTCACCGATAGAATTCTATCAGTCACCGATAGAAACGAAAAGAAGGAAAAAAAACGAGATTGGACTGAAAATTCGGGCTGAATGGATTGAATTGAGTGGGATGGACTTTTTAGTAAATTTTGCTATTTTTTGCAAATACTTTAATATGTTGCTAATTTTGCTATTATTTTAGTTGGGTTTGCTAATTTGTGCAAACAACCCTATAATTATCATATCACGTTTCTTTTCTTCTTTATTTATTACTAACTACTCTTTTGGATGTTCGGACAATCATAACATAATTGAACCCAATATTGAGTTGATTCTCCTACATTGATTCAATCGTTTGCTCAATTCTTCCTTTAGTAGACAAAGGTCAAAATGAACATTTTCAAACTACATGGATTAGAAGTTGAAAATGAATGAACCACAGCCTTATGCATAAATTTTTTTTAATACATGTTTAACTGATCAGCTTCCCTTTGCCATTCCATCTGCACATTGGCATTTGACAAGCAGATCATTGTAGAAAATACAAGCGAAAAAAAAAAAAAAAAAACCCTAGTACTCAATACAATGGAAGAAAATTTTCAGTTGAAATTCAAACATGAGTTGAAGTTAAAAAATATGAAACTCACAAGTGGAAGAAAAAAAACCTGTAATGAAAACCAAACCAAAGAATTCTATGGAGGATCCCAAGCAGGCACATGAGTCCCTAAAACCTGCCTTGACCAACTTTATGACAGAAGCTCCCAAAAAATAATAATAATAATAATAATAATTAAAAAGGTAAAAGTAAAAGAAATAGTAATAAAAAAAAACACACACACACAATTAACTATTAGGACCCTTTGGATTCCAGACACAGTCTGCAAAGTCCAAAAGAAGTGATTATGGTAAAGCAAAGAATCCTAATAACCAAAAAGAAACCAACTGATAGTGATATGTGAAACAACAGCAGCAAAAGAGGCAATAATTTTGCTCAAACAAATTAGACACATATCTTTTTCTAACTAATCCAACCCCTCCAAAAGTATTTTAATCAAAAGAAGATCCATCAATTACACATCAACCAGCTAAGCTTTTGGAGCTTGCCTTTCCTTGTTGACCAACCAGAAATTGTGAAGCTCAAAAGACATAAAATCAATGTTTTGAACCATTCACTGTTAATCATATAAACAAGACTGTGTCACAGGATGCTCCGTGCTTCCCCAACACGATCGTCTCGTTGCAGTCAGAGCGAAAGACGGGAATCCAAGAATCCAAACCCTTCGTCTTTCGGTTCCCCGTCTTTTCGCTTAATACATGAATGAATAAAATTCTTCACCTATTTCTAACAAACTACTTGCAGACTCCTCTCAAATACACTGGACCAAACTTAAATAATGTTCATAGAGATGGGATATGATGTTACTGAAGCAACTTTGTATTCTTTCTCGAATGTTTGTTTGTTACCGACTTTAACCAACGACTCGATGATGCTCGAACATGAATTTCTTTTCCATCATCCTTCTTATCGAATCACACGACTTAAAAACTTGCCATTATTATTCAGTATTCCCTCGACGTTTGTTTTTCTCCAAGCTTTGTCGATGTGGTTAGCGTGTGACAAGAAGGCATTACTGTCATCCAGTTGAGATTAACTCAGAAGAATTCTGTTCAGATGCTACTGCAGAAGAAGCTTGTGAAGGACCCGACCCAACCGCCATAATCGTTGTCGCTGTTGCACCTGTTACATTTTGCACATAAATCTCCAATCTACTTTCAAAACCAACATGCTCCAAACAAGATGACATTCTTTAGATAACAATGCCCCAACATCATTGACACAAAAAATGATTATATTACAAGCATTTGTATTCATTTAGCACCTGCATTGGTCGTTCCTGTCGCGGACGAGCCAGGAAGTGATAGGATACCGGTCGAGCCGTGCTGCTGAGAAAGATATGGATACTGCATTAGGTGTGGGTACTGGATTCCGAAGCCGTACCCCTGGCTACTTTGAGCATAGAACGGATAGAGATTTTGAAACATTCCAGCCGGTCCCGAAATCCCATTTGCAGAGTAATAAGGCGAAAATTGTTGGCCCCCGTAAACACCGTAATAGTTCTGCAACGAAAACACGACACTCAGATCAAATCAATGCCAAGAACATCAAAAAGACTAAACCAAAAAGAAACAATAGACATAGAGACAGATAAACATTCAAACATTCGCACCAATGGATAAATTCTGTCTTGCGAATATCCAGCATACCTGAAATTAGGACAAAAGATAGAGAAAGGACAGTTTGAATGAGAAAAAAGGAAGATGTGAAAATTGGGTTTGTGAATGCATTTGTTTCAACCTTACCCATAAGCTGAAAGAGGGAAGGAATATTGACCAGTGGGCTGATGAATGTAAGATGATGAAGAGACATGGTAAGAAGGGGGGGTCACAATCCCAGATGCACCTCTAAATCTTCCACCACCACCACCACCTGCAAATTTGGTTCAACTTTTTTGGGTGAATTTTGTTTAGATTTGACATATTCCTCGATAACAAAAAAAAACAAATGCAGATTGAAGAAGAAAATCCCATGTGTTTGCATGTGAAAAATTGAATGATCCATAGATGAGATGAAAGGTAAAAGAATGGGAAAAAGAACCATGTTGTTGAGGGGTGGGAGGAGGAGGCTTATGAGCACCGAGAGAAGCAAGATTGCAATTAGCCCTTCTTCCATCGATGACAGGGGAAGGGTTTTGACAAGCTCTAATGGCAGCATCAGGATCCTTAAACGTGACCTGAAAACAAAATCAATATCAAACCCCAAATCCATTTGGAGAGGAAGAGAAAGAACGAAAGAAAAAGGAGAAATTAAATGTGGAAACTTACAAAGCCATAACCCTTGGATCTGCCAGTGTTCTTATCAGTAATAACAACAGCTTCCAAAATTTCACCAAATTGTTCAAAATACCTTCTCATGGTATGCCTCTGAGTCTCCCAAGCCAAGCCTCCAACAAAGATTTTGGTGAAAGTGGTGTCATTATTGTATTGAGGTCCAAGGCCAAGGGTGGTGGTGCTGCTGCTGCTGTTGCTGTTGCTGATGTTATGAAATTGCCTATGTTGTTGTTGTTGTTGTTGCTGCTGCTGCTGCTGAGACATAGGGGAAATAGAGAGAAGAGAAACACAAAAATATGCCCCCTCTCCCAATAACTAAATGCACACAAATCTCCCACACGTTTTCAAGACCAAATCAATGGAGTCCCATTTTTCTCGACGACGACGACGACGATTAGAATGCTGATTTCTTTTTTCTTTTTCTTTTCTAAAATGTATTTTTGTTTTAATAACAATAAAAACTAGCCCTTTTTGCACATACACAAACAACGACAACTATTCAGATTCCTCAAAACAACGATACCCTTAACGAGAAAATCATTACTGTTTTGTTTTGAGGGTGGAAAATGATTTCATTTATAGAGAGGGGTCTGATGATGAACTGGTAATATGATCCAAGGAAGGACAATATGATATTGATGAAGAAGAGAGAGAGAGAGAGATAGAGAGGAATTTTGTTTTTAAAAAAAAAAAAAAAGGAAAGAAAAAAAGAGAGAAGACAAAAAAGCTGCTAGTGGGTACCCACGCACGACGACAGAGCCTGGAGAGAGATTTTTGCTAATACCCAAAATAGAATATTTAAGTCTTTATTATTATATTTGCTGGACTGCTCTGGATTACCCTTTGCTTCGCTGTATTCAAAACCAATCTCTCTCTCTCTCTCTTTCTCTCTCTATTTTTTTCCCACCTCTCAAGAAATTTGAGGAATTTAGGATCTTCCTTAATGAAAATTGGTGGCTCAATCTCTTGATTTGTCTTATAGGTTTTTAAATTTTAAATTTAATAGATTTTTTATCTTTAAAATTATCTAATACGATCTTCAGCTTTTAATTTTGTATCTAATAGGTTTATGAATTTTAAATGTAAATTACTCTTAAATATATGGTTGATAATGAATGAAAATAGTATTTATTATGTTAAAAAATTTCTTAATTTTAAAATTTTTTGAAGGGTTATAGTTCTTGCTTCTTTTGTCCATGATATTAATTTTTCTTAAGAAATAGTTCTCTTACAATGTGTGAATGTTAAAATTGATTGACCATAACTTATATGATAGCAAGTTTGACAAAATATATATATATATATATATATATATATATATATATATATATATATATATATATATATATATCATCTAAAAAAAAGAAAACTCAAGATCACTACCAATTTGTTAGAAATAAGGAGGAATTAGAAACTTTCCTTGTTGAAGTGACCTTTTTCCTCCTCTAAATTTACACAAATTCATTAATTGTTATTTCATGTATGGCTAATGCATCAAGAAATTTTATTATTCTCCAACCGTGAGAGACTAAATTGAAACTTTTTAAACAATACAGACTAAAAGTTAAAAAAAAAATGCTCAAACATCAAAGATGACCTAAATAATTGTTCAATGCGGTTAAATTCCACATCACTCTGGAATAATGTTAACGTGATTGACAATAAATGAAAATAATAACCCGTTTTGAAAAAATTTCCATCTTTCTAACGTTGCGTGTGCTTCCCCATCTATAGCATGACATTTATTGGGGATGTGAAGACATGAAAAAAAAAAGTTAAAATTCTTTTTAATTTTTTAATGGTGTAGTTGATAGACTTGGAATAAGATGTGAATGTGAGTATCCAAAGCCAAAGTGTAGAAGTTTTTTGGGTATTGTTGATGGATGCTAATTACTTAGGTAGTCAGAGATTAAAAAAAGGTTACACTCTTTTGACCGGACAGCGCCCACAGATATGAGACATCCGCCCCACTCATTCTTCCACCTATTTTAATATATATATATTTACTTATTCATTTATTTATTTATTTTGTGCCACCAATTTTGTTCCGTTATTTATTATTATTATTTTATCAATGATGGAAATTTGGAAGAATTGCTAGATGACAAATTTTATACATGTTCCATTCTCAGTTTGGTTTCGGCTAAATTATATAACTATAATGTTTGTGAATTTTATTATTAAGGATAGTAAATTATTTTTATAAAATAAGTTTGATTAAAAAAAAAAAAAAAAAAAGAAACCTGTAAAATGATTCAGAAAATCTCTCCAATATATTTTTTTTTCCAAAGTTTTTTTAATAAATTAAATTAAATTTATTTATTTATAATATACCATTTTTATTTATATATATTTTTTTCTCTTTTTTTCTAAACCCATTTTCAAGTTTACGAGTAATTAACACGTGTTATGCACGTGAAATTTATTAAACATTAATAAAATAGTAAAAAGAAAATTAAATATATTGTTTAATTTAATTATTACAATAAATAAATTAGAAATTAATTTTATGTTATGAAAAAAATTTAATTGAAATTTAGATGATAATGTGGGAGAGGGGGAGAGAAAGAGAGAGGAGAGAATAGTTTTTTTCATCATAGAAGAGCTTTAACCAACAATATATATATATATATACTCCAAACTCAAAGTTTCACTCTTTTTTATTAGCTCTCATTACATAAGATTTCCAATCCGTTAGTTTAGGCCATTATTTACAGGGGTTAGATGAATCTAGGTTGTTGTGATAAATCTTTTCAAATAAGACATTTTGAAAATTTAAAACAAATTTTAGTTTTTCAAATTTAATTTCATAACCATCTAATCGAAAATTAAACTTAATTATCTTTTTAGTTTTGAAAAATCAAAAGAAATGAATAAATAAATAGAATCTATGTGTAGAGAATTTATCAAAAACAAAAGAATCAATCAGAATCTATGCGTAGAGATTTTATGACATTTATTTAAATGTTGTTTAATATAATAAATAAATAGAATTTATGTGTAGAAAATTTATAACGTTTATTTAAATATTGTTCAATATAGTAAATGAATAAATAAATAAATAAAAAGAAAAAAATAGGAATTTTCAAATTAAGAAGGGGCAAAAGGGAAAATCAAAAGTTTTTCCCTTAAGTCCCTCTTAGATAGACTAGTCTTTTAACACGTGTTTTGCATGTGGTATTTTTCATTGTTAAGAATTTGAGAGTAGTGAATTGAAAGATCTGAAAGTTTAGAAAGAATGAAGCTTGTTGATGAAAAAAGGGTGTAAACTTTGTTGATGAAAAAATGGTGTAAACTTGTTGATGAAAAAAATGGAAGAAGACAACCTCTTTTTATAGTGGTAGATAACTAAAAGTTACAAAACTTTTAGGATTCAAAAACTATCTTAACTTCTATTATTATTAATTGTAATTAAAGAAAAAAAATATTTAACTAATGAAAGAACTTTTTGAATTCTAACTTCTCATATTCCATATCAATAATTTAAGGGAAAAATACACTTTTAGTCCCTAGGGTTTGGGTTAGGTTTCATTTTGGTCCCTGAGTTTTCAAACACAACAATTTAGTCCTTGAGGTTTGGTTTTAGTTTCATTTTAGTCCCTCCATCCATTTTTCTGTTAAAAACTAATGATTTGCTGGCGCGACACTATTTTTTTAATTAAAAAACTTATTTTTGAATTTTTAAAATATAAATATATAAAAAATAATAAAATATTACTATTAATTTTTTTATTTCTTTATATCTTCTCTCTCTCCTCCTTATTCTTCATCATCTTCTTCTTCACCCAACGTCTGGCAACCGGTAGGTGGCCGGGAGCTGCCGCTCGTCGACAACGATTTTTTTTAATCTTTCTTTTCTCCTTCTTCTCCAACATTTCTTTTCTTTTTAAAAAAAAACACGAAACGAGGGGAGGAGACCCTCTCGTTCCGCCACCGCTGCATACCCCTCCTTAACGCCGCCTTGCGCCGCTGCCTGCATACCCACGAACACCGAACTCGATACAAACCCACAAACGGAGATCTGAACGTAGAGGGGATGCAGATCTGCGATTTCGAGCACCGTTTCAAGCACGAGATACAAACCCTCTTGTATCATTTCATTTCTCCCATGTTCGAGCACCGTTTCGAGCACGCAATAACCCTCTCATTTCATTCCATTTTTCCTCTAGTAAGAATCCTAGTTCATTTTTCTCCTCTCCATTTAGATCTTCGTTCGTGGGTTCGTATCGCGTTCGATTGGAGGTGGCGTTCGACGTTCGATTGGAAGCGGCGATCGTGGGTATGCAGGCGGCGGCGTTCGTGGAGGGGTATGCAACGACGACGGAACGAGAGGGTATCCTCCAATCATTTCGTGTTTTTTTTTTAAGAAAAGAAATGTTGGAGAAGAAGGAGAAAATAAAGAGTTAAAAAAAAATTGACGGCTGTCGCTGGCCATCTACCGGTTGCTAGACGTTGGGTGAAGAAGACATGAAGAAGAAGATGATGAAGAATAAGGAGGAGAGAGAGAAGAGATAAAGAAATAAAAAAAAATTAAAATATTAATATTTTTATTATTTTTAATATATTTATATTTAAAAAATTCAAAAACAATTTTTTTTAATAAAAAAATAGTGTCACGTCAGCAAACCTTAACGGAAAAATGGATGAAGAGACTAAAATGAAACTTAAACCAAACCTCAGACACTAAATTGTTGTGTTGGAAAACTTGGAGATCAAAATGAAACCTAACTCAAACCTTAAGACTAAAAATGTATTTTTCTCATAATTTAATTATATAGATTTTTGTCATAAAATAAAATGACAATTTAAATGCACTATACTATAAATCAAATAATAAAATATTAACAAAATTAAATTTTATTTGATTTTTTAAAGATATGTAAAGCCTATTCTTTTTAGTTCATGTAAAGTCTTTTTTTTAGTTCAATTAAAGTCTAATTTATTTATTAAATAAATATTTACAATTTTTTATATTAATTTAAATACATTTCTAATTAATTAGAGTAATTATGTTTTTAATATTTAAATAATACATTATTTTTTAAAATAATATTTAAATAATACATTAATTATTAGTAATCAATGATAATGACATAATTGTAAATTTAGAATTTGAAGTAGGGGTATAATAGTCCAAAAATGTTTTTCCAAGATTCTCCTTTTTAATAGAAACTAGTTTGTGACCACGTGCTATGCACGTTTATATATCCTAATTATGCATACAAAAAAAAAAATCCAAAATATAGATTAAATATCAATAAAATATAAATACAATATATTTATTAAAATTAATTTATGTACATTTTCATTTCATATAATTTATACCTCTTATTTTTTTAACAAAAAAAATTAGTTTTTTTTAGTTCTATTAAAAAAATAAAATAAATAAATAAATAAATAAATAAAAACTAAAAAATTTAGACAACAATCATAAAAAAAATAAAAAAAATATTGTTGAGGGAGAAATTTTGACCAATCACGAATTGCCACGTCGTTACATAAAATTAATGACGAAATTAAAATTAATTAAATTTGGGACCAATTATAAATTGACATGTGTCCCAAATTTAATTTGAAAACAAAGTTGGCCAATTATAAATTTATAGAGCCAAATTTCTATTTGATCAATTAATTAAAATTAAATTATTTTGATCAAATTAATTAATTTGACCAATTAATTAAAAATAATTATTATTTGGATCAAATTTGGGTCTTTTAAATGTCTGGGTCATATGGTTATGGGTCAAATATAAACCAAACCCAAGACTAAATGGTTCAACCCAAGACCAATAAAACCCAAGCCCAAGTTGTTAGGCCCAAAAGTTACCAGGGCCCATCCTACGAGAACTCTATAAATAGAGGGGTTCACCACCATTTCAAGGGTTCAGAAATTCTACACTCCCACAAAGACAAGAGTTTAGAGTTTCAAAGCTCTCAAGCAGAACCAGAGAATTCAGAGAGACTCCACCAAGTCTGAAGACCGAAGACTCTCTGCAATCCACAAGTCCAAGTGTTGAACACTTCTTGAAGACCAAACACTCTTCAAGACTTCAGCACTCCTTGAAGACCAAACACCCTTCAAGACTTCAACACTTCTTGAAGATCAAAAAACTCTTCAGGACATCAACATTTCTTGAAGACCAAACACTCTTCAAGACTTCGACACTCCTTGAAGATCAAAGACTCTTCAGGACATCAACACTTCTTGAAGACTGAAGACTCCTTCAAGACTAGAAGACTTCAAGCTCCAAGAATCCATTGAAGCTTCAAACTCGGGATCAAGCGTTCCAGCCCTCGAGTGAAACACATTCACACACAAGAGAGAGAATCAGAGGATTAAAGTTAGAGATTGTACACCCACACGCATATTACATTAATACAAATATATTATTTATTCCACGTGTCTCCATCTTCGAAGTTACGTGTGAACAGATTGGCACGCCCAGTGGGACCATCTCTACCTCTCATCTCTCTCTCTTATCTTAAAACACAAGTGTAAACATGTCGTTCAAGACTTCCTCAATGGTCTCTGTCATGAACAAGTCTTACATAGGTTCTACTGCTCATTGTTGCTTCAACGAACTGACGTTGCAAGAAGATACAACTTCTATCGTTGCAGGCCAAGAAACAACCTTGCAGGGGGCATATCCTAATGACAAATTTCTTGTTAAGTATAACCCTCTGTTTGAACCTGATTCTGACGTAGTGACTGTCATGATGACTGAGACAAGAACTATGGAAGAAAGAATGACTGAGATGCAGGAGCATATCGACACCTTGATGAAGGCGATTGAAGAAAAAGATTCTCAAATCGAGCAACTAAAGAGCCAAATTGAGAACCAACATATCGCCGAATCAAGTCAAACCCAAGTCGTAAAAAATCACGACAAAGGAAAGACTATAGTGCAAGATGATCAACCACAGTGTTCTGCTTCGATCGCTTCACTATCCATCCAACAGCTCCAAGATATGATCACAAACTGTATCAGAGCTCAGTACGGTGGACCTACTCAAGATTCCCTCTTGTATTCCAAACCTTATACTAAGAGGATTGATAACTTGAGAACGGCAATCGGGTATCAGCCACCAAAATTTCAACAGTTTGATGGAAAGGGCAATCCTAAACAACATATTGCCCACTTCGTTGAGACATGTGAGAACGCTGGTACTCGAGGGGACCTACTAGTCAAACAGTTCGTTCGAACACTTAAAGGAAATGCGTTTGACTGGTACACTGATCTAGAACCTGAGTCAATAGACAGTTGGGAGGAACTCGAAAGAGAGTTTTTGAATCGCTTCTACAGCACTAGACGAACCGTTAGCATGTTCGAGCTCACCAACACTAAACAACGAAAAGGTGAACTCGTTGTTAACTATATAAATCGCTGGAGAGCTATGAGTCTAGATTACAAAGATCGCCTCACTGAATTCTCTTCCGTTGAGATGTGCATTCAAGGCATGCACTGGGAACTCCTCTACATCCTTAAAGGTATAAAGCCTCGCACCTTTGAGGAACTAGCAACTCGTGCCCACGATATGGAGCTAAGTATTGCTAGTCGAGAAAAACAAGACCTTCTCCTCCCTAACATGAGAAAAGAAGGAAGGAACGATGAAGAGACTATAGAAGAATCCATGGTTGTAAACACAACCCTTCCCAAGTCGTCTTCGAAAGAAAAGCGACAAACTAATGGAGCGCATCACTTAACTTTAAAGGAAAGACAGAAGAAAATCTATCCTTTCCCTGATGCCGACATCCCTGATATGTTGGAACAACTATTGGAAGCGCAACTGATAAAACTTCCTAAGTGTAAACGACCAGAAGAGATGGAGAAAGTCGATGATCCCAAGTATTGCAAGTATCATCGAGTTATTGGTCATCCAGTGGAAAGATGTTTCGTCCTAAAGGACTTAATTTTAAAGCTGGCTAAGGAAGGCAAAATCGAGCTCGACCTTGATGAAGTAGCCCAATCAAATCTTGCTACAATCAAAGGAAATAACAAACATCAAAGAAAGAAGGATCCTAAGAAACTTCAACCCAAGAGGAAGAGAAGTAAAAAGTTTTCCCAACCTCAACAACTGGTGATGTTGAATAAATCCTTCTCCAAAACTTTCCACAAAAAGAAAAAAGAGAACCTTGCAACTTCCTACTGCATCGACGTAGAAGAAGTTGACAATTCCAAGAAAAGTGAACAAAGGACTTCTGTCTTCGATCGCATCAAGCCTCCAACTACTCGTCCTTCAATATTCCAAAGAATGAGTATGGCCGCGACAGAGGAAGAAAATCAATGTTCGATGTCCACCTCCACTCGACCTTCAGCTTTCCAAAGGCTAAGTGTCTCCACATCGAAGAAAAGTCAACCTTCGACATCTATTTTTGATCGCCTCAAAGTAACAAGCGATCAACCTAAAAGAAAAATGGACAACTTGGAGGTGAAACTTTTCGATGAAGTAAACCGCGACAAGAAGCTTCATAGTAGCGTCCCGTCACGGATGAAGAGGAAATTCTCTGTTCTCATAACTACAGAAGGTTCCTTGAAGGTGAAGCCAAATCTCATTGTCTTGACTAATCCTATAAATGAAGGATCTGATCAAGACCATGATAAAGATAATAGCTTTTAAAATGTAAAAGCTCCTTATCGCAAGAGCCTAAACTGCATGATGCTCCTAGCCCACACGAGCTTAAAAGGTGAGAGCAAAAAAAAAAAAATAATAATAAAATTTTGAACTACGTTATGACTTGATCCCTTTTCTTCAAAGGGTACGTAGGCAGCTTAAAGAAAACTTTAAGTTCAGTCTCTGCAAACAAAAAAAAAAAGAAAGTGCAACAAATATTGAAGCACGACGATATAAATTGAGGAAATTCATCACTAGTGGGGGCAACACAGCGAATGGAAGTTGCTTCCTCCAAGTTCGAAAGTTCTCACGCGCATCGCCACAGTTCCTTCCTCCAAGTTCGAAGGTTCACACGCGCATCGCCACAGTTCCCCTTCCTCCAAGTTCGAAGGTTCTCACGCGCTTCGCTGCAGCTCCTTCCTCCAAGTTCGAAGGTTCTCACGCGCTTCGCTCAACAATTCCTTCCCCCAAGTTCGAGGGTTCTCACGCGTTTCGTTGCAATTCCTCCTCCAAGTTCGAGGGTTCTCACGCGCTTCGCTGCAGTTCATTCCTCCAAGTTCGAGGGTTCTCACGCGCATCGCCACAGTTCCTTCCTCCAAGTTCGAAGGTTCACACGCGCTTCGCCACAGTTCCCCTTCCTCCAAGTTCGAAGGTTCTCACGCGCATCGCCACAGTTCCTTCCTCCAAGTTCGAAGGTTCACACGCGCATCGCCACAGTTCCCCTTCCTCCAAGTTCGAAGGTTCTCACGCGCTTCGCTGCAGCTCCTTCCTCCAAGTTCGAAGGTTCTCACGCGCTTCGCTCTGCAATTCCTTCCCCCAAGTTCGAAGGTTCTCACGCGCTTCGTGCAGTTCCTTCCTCCAAATTCGAAGGTTCTCACGCGCTTCGTTGCATTTCCTTCCCCCAAAATTCGAAGGTTCTCACGCGTTTCGCTGACACCGCTTCGCTGCAGTTCCTTCCTTCAAGTTCGAAGTTCTCACGCGCTTCGCTGGAGTTCCTTCCTCCAAGTTCGAGGGTTCTCACGCGCTTCGCTGCAGTTCCTCCTCCAAGTTCGAGGGTTCTCACGCGCTTCGATGCAGTTCCTTCCTTCAAGTTCGAAGGTTCACACGCGCATCGCCACAGTTCCTTCCTCCAAATTTGAAGGTTCTCATGCGCTTCGCTGCAGTTCCTTCCCCCCAAGTTCGAAGGTTCTCACGACGCTTCGCTGCGCTCATGCGCTTTGCTACAGTTCCTTCCTCCAAGTTTGAAGGTTCTCACATCGCTTCATTGCAGTTCCTTCCTCCAAGTTCGAAGGTTCTCACGCGCTTCGTGCAGTTCCTCCCCCCAAATTCGAAGGTTCTCACGCGCTTCGCTGCAGTTCCTTCCTCCAAGTTCGAGGTTCTCACGCGCTTCGCTGGAGTTCCTTCCTCCAAGTTTGAGGGTTCTCACGCGCTTCGCTGCAGTTCCTTCCCCCCAAGTTCGAAGGTTCTCACGTCGCTTCGCTGCGCTCATGCGCTTTGCTACAGTTCCTTCCTCCAAGTTTGAAGGTTCTCACATCGCTTCGCTGCGATCCTTCCTCCAAGTTCGAAGGTTCTCACGCGCTTCGCTCTGCAATTCCTTCCCCCAAGTTCGAAGGTTCTCATGCGCTTCGTGCAGTTCCTTCCTCCAAATTTGAAGGTTCTCATGCGCTTCGTTGCATTTCCTTCCCCCCAAATTCGAAGGTTCTCACGCGCTTCGCTGCAGCTCTTTCCTCCAAGTTCGAAGGTTCTCACGCGTTTCGCTCTGCAATTCCTTCCCCCAAGTTCGAAGGTTCTCACGCGCTTCATTGCAGTTCCTTCCTCCAAGTTCGAAGGTTCTCACGCGCTTCATTGCAGTTCCTTCCTCCAAGTTCGAAGGTCCTCATGCTACGCTCGGCTGCACTGCTGCGCTACTTCCTAAAGTCCAAAGACGTCAATTGTCCTCACGCTGCGTTGCTTCCTTCTCCAAGTTCGAAGGTCCTCATGCTACGCTCGGCTACACTGCTGCGCTACTTCCTAAAGTCCAAAGACGTCAATTGTCCCTGCACTCATGCTGAAAGGGCGTAACGGCGACACAAGTCCAAGGACATGTCCCAAAGCAAGGAACATGTCTCTGTACTCATGCTGAAAGGCGTGGCGGCGACACAAGTCCAAGGACATGTCCAAAAGCAAGGAACAGGTCCTTGCACTCGTGCTGCAAGGCGTGGCGGCGACACAAGTCCAAGGAACATGTCCCAACTCAAGGAACACGTCCTTCCACTCGTGCTGAAAGGCGTGGCGGCGACACAAGTCCAAGGAACATGTCCCAACTCAAGGAACACGTCCTTGTACTCGTGCTGAAAGGCGTGGCGGCGACACAAGTCCAAGGAACATGTCCCAACTCAAGGAACGCGTCCTTGCACTCGTGCTGAAAGGCGTGGTGGCGACACAAGTCCAAGGAACATGTCCCAGCTCAAGGAACATGTCCTTGCACTCGTGCTGAAAGGCGTGACGGCGACACAAGTCCAAGGAACATGTCCCAACTCAAGGAACACGTCCTTGCAACTCGTGCTGAAAGGCGTGGCGGCGACACAAGTCCAAGGAACATGTCCCAACTCAAGGAACATGACCGTGCACTCGTGCTGAAAGGCGTGGCGGCGACACAAGTCCAAGGAACATGTCCCAACTCAAGGAACATGTCCGTGCACTCGTGCTGGAAGGCGCGGCGGCAGCACAAGTCCAAGGAACATGTCCCAACTCAAGGAACATGTCCGTGCACTCGTGCTGAAAGGCGTGGCGGCGGCACAAGTCCAAGGAACATGTCCCAACTCAAGGAACACGTCCTTGTACTCGTGCTGAAAGGCGTGGCGGCGGCACAAGTCCAAGGAACATGTCCCAACTCAAGGAACACGTCCTTGTACTCGTGCTGAAAGGCGTGGCGACGACACAAGTCCAAGGAACATGTCCCAACTCAAGGAACACGTCCTTGCACTCGTTCTGAAAGGCGTGGCGGCGACACAAGTCCAAGGAACAAGTCCCAACTCAAGGAACACGTCCTTGCACTCGTGCTGAAAGGCGTGGCGGCGACACAAGTCCATGGAACATGTCCCAACTCAAGGAACACGTCCTTGCACTCGTGCTGAAAGGCGTGGCGGCGACACAAGTCCAAGGAACATGTCCCAACTCAAGGAACATGTCCTTGCACTCGTGCTGAAAGGCGTGGCGGCGACACAAGTCCATGGAACATGTCCCAACTCAAGGAACACGTCCTTGCACTCGTGCTGAAAGGCGTGGCGGCGACACAAGTCCATGGAACATGTCCCAACTCAAGGAACACGTCCTTGCACTCGTGCTGAAAGGCGTGGCGGTGACACAAGTCCAAGGAACATGTCCCAACTCAAGGAACACGTCCTTGCACTCATGCTGAAAGACATTGTACCTGCAAATTGAAAACATGGATATGTATGCCTAAAAAAAAATCACTTACCTACGTACTTACCTTTTTGATGGTGGATGAAGGCACTGTGCTTGTAATTGAAATATAGGCAAGGTAAAAAAAAAAAAAAGGAAAAAAACGAAAATTAAAAAAAAAAAAAAACCGAAAAAAGGAAAAAAAAGGAAAAAAAAACGAAAATTCAAAAAAAAATCAAAAAAAAAAAAAGGAGAAGAAAGTTTCCTACTTGAATCATTTCTTGAATGCTCCTTGCAATTGATGTGTGCTCTCCCCTGCTGAGGTTCAACCTTATTTATAGAAGGGAAAGTTGGATTCAAATAGATAAATCTTATCTCCAACGTCAATCTCCATCAATTTTGGGATAAGTTCAAATATAAATCTTATCTCCAACGGCAATCTTCATCAATTTTGGGATAAGTTCAAATATAAATCTTATCTCCAACGACAATCTTCATCAATTTTGGGATAAGTTCAAATATAAATCTTATCTCCAACGACAGTCTTCATCAACTCTGAGATGGGCTCAAAGTTTAACCCAAAGACATAAGATTTGATTTAAATCAAATTGAAAGATAAAAATTTGGAGATTTTGTTTCAAATTTTAATCCAAAGTATGACATTTGATTTACATCAAATTGGAGATAAATTCAAATTGGTTTGATAAACTCCTACACAGATTTGGATTGAATTAAACTGAATTTGGGTATAATTAAACTCTTATCCCAAATCAAATTTTCTAAGATCCATATGAAAATTTTATTCCAAATTACTACCAAATTTTGGATGCAGCCTTAGATTTACTTTAATTAAATTCTGGGCATAATCCAAATTTTATCCCAAATGAACCAAAGTCAAAACTTCAAATTCTATTCCAAATATGAGTTAAAATTGGGTAAGATTTTACCTCAAATCAAAATTTGGGTATAAACCAAAATTTGCCCAAACTTCAAATCAAAGTTTATTCCAAATAAGAAAAAAAAAAAATCAAAATTTTGACCAAACTTCAAATTTTGATTAATTGGCGATAAAGGTGTGTCAAATAAAAAAAAAATCAAAATTTTGACCAAAATTCATATTTTGATTAAATTGACACACAAAGGGAGTCAAAATCAAGAACAAATATCTTGCATTTTGATCACAAAATATCTTTTTCGAGATTCATCCACACATAATTTGTGCCTAAATCTCGAAAAGGGGCATTTGTTGAGGGAGAAATTTTGACCAATCACGAATTGCCACGTCGTTACATAAAATTAATGACGAAATTAAAATTAATTAAATTTGGGACCAATTATAAATTGACATGTGTCCCAAATTTAATTTGAAAACAAAGTTGGCCAATTATAAATTTATAGAGCCAAATTTCTATTTGATCAATTAATTAAAATTAAATTATTTTGATCAAATTAATTAATTTGACCAATTAATTAAAAATAATTATTATTTGGATCAAATTTGGGTCTTTTAAATGTCTGGGTCATATGGTTTTGGGTCAAATATAAACCAAACCCAAGACTAAATGGTTCAACCCAAGACCAATAAAACCCAAGCCCAAGTTGTTAGGCCCAAAAGTTACCAGGGCCCATCCTACGAGAACTCTATAAATAGAGGGGTTCACCACCATTTCAAGGGTTCAGAAATTCTACACTCCCACAAAGACAAGAGTTTAGAGTTTCAAAGCTCTCAAGCAGAACCAGAGAATTCAGAGAGACTCCACCAAGTCTGAAGACCGAAGACTCTCTGCAATCCACAAGTCCAAGTGTTGAACACTTCTTGAAGACCAAACACTCTTCAAGACTTCAGCACTCCTTGAAGACCAAACACCCTTCAAGACTTCAACACTTCTTGAAGATCAAAAAACTCTTCAGGACATCAACATTTCTTGAAGACCAAACACTCTTCAAGACTTCGACACTCCTTGAAGATCAAAGACTCTTCAGGACATCAACACTTCTTGAAGACTGAAGACTCCTTCAAGACTAGAAGACTTCAAGCTCCAAGAATCCATTGAAGCTTCAAACTCGGGATCAAGCGTTCCAGCCCTCGAGTGAAACACATTCACACACAAGAGAGAGAATCAGAGGATTAAAGTTAGAGATTGTACACCCACACGCATATTACATTAATACAAATATATTATTTATTCCACGTGTCTCCATCCCCGAAGTTACGTGTGAACAAATATAAATAAAAAATCAGTTTTTTTTTTTTTTTGAGTTCTATAAAAAAATAGTTATATTTTGGGGATGAAAACAAAATTTCAAAACTTTTCAATAAAATTGAAGGTTATATATGGAAAATTGTTAATTATATGGTAGGTTAGGTTTTTTTTTTTTTTTTTTTTTTTTTTTTTTTTTTTTTTTTGGTAAAGAAATTCGAATGAACCCACCACAACAACAAAAAAGGAAAAAATGGATGGAATGTTTGGGCAAATATTTTTTTCCATCAATAATTATGATAATACATTTTAATTATTGTTATTTTTTTACAATTAATTATTGCTATTAAAAATGAGATAAAATATTATAATAAACATGCTAAATTTCTCATAGAATTTAAACAATGTTGATAAAAACAAAACACAATAATATAATAATTATAGAAATAAAATAAAATACAATGGTAACATAAAAAATCAAACTCAATCTATACTCATATTCTTGAAATAGATTTATGTCACTTGATGGTTGCTTCACAATCATTTAATTTATTTATTTTTCAGTACAACAACATTTGGAGTGTGGAATTGGAATCTCTGAACTTGTGATCAAACTATATGCTCTTTCTCATGTTTAGGGTTTAACTTCATCAAATAGACTATACCAAAAAAATCTTCAAAACTTATGAATTAGGATATATATATATTTGATACATGTGTTTTTTCTTTTTTTTTTGACAATATGCATGGTGGAGGATTCGAACCCAAAGCCTCGTGGTCATCAGTATAACTTTATGTCAATTGATCGATGTCTTGTTGGCATATTTGATACATATTTTCATTGTAAATTTAAACTTAAAAACATCATGATTTAACTTCGTCGAACTGAATGTACCATATATATCTAAGCTTTTTAGATTAGAGAAACCGTAAAAGTAAGAAAATTAAGAGCCACAAAGATTAAGTAAAAAAAAAAAGCCACAAAGATAAACATGAGAAAGTTACCAAACTTTGAAATCCTATTATTAGTTAATAATTAATAAAAATAATTAAGTTATTAATAAAATAAATAAAAACATTTTTCATATTCCATATATTTATTATGGTTGATTTTTTTTTTCTTTTTTTAGTACATCAACATTTGAGATGAAGATTAGAAACTCGACCTCATGGTCCCGTACATGTCAATTATCGTTGAGCTAAGCTCACTTTAGCTTATGGTTAATAATTAATTCATCAAATTTTATTTTTTTTTCAAATAGGATTAATGAATAATAATTTTGACTTAAATTAAATTTATCAAATATAACATCAAGAATTTTTATTTTACTTGACTTGTTAAATAATTAATTTATTATTGATAATTAATGATTGATGACCTAATTTTTGTGTGTGTATATATATATATATTTATATATTTATATATTTTGTACAAATGATATAAGGAAAAAAAAAAAAAAACATTATCTCTATGCAAACTTTCTTAAAATATATTTACTTTTATTTTTCCTTCCACTTTAATTTATTAAAAGAGACTTAAAATGGTTTGAATATAATGAATTATATTTTTTTCCCATGATTTAATGGAAGATTTTATTTGGACTTTTAAGTTTTTACAAAATCTAATAATCAACCTTATTGCATTCTAGCTAGCTTTTGTAAACAAAAATGTGATGTGGCATATTTTCTAACATGAATCAACGAAATAATTATGTTCTTTATATTATTGATGAGACAAATTTTATTGAGATAATTTTTTAAAAAAAGTGTACTATTGATGTAAAAAATAAATAAATTATTGTATAAAACTGGAACACGCGACCTCTTCCTACACAGGGGCGGACCCACGTGGGGGCCAGGGGGGGCACGTGCCCCCCTGACATTTTAGGTTTTACATATATGTATATTCTATGTTAGATTTATTTCCAATGGTAGAAGTTTGGTTCAGTGGTTGGGGGCACGCATTCCGATTGCTTTTGACGCCAAGTTCCAGCGTTCGAATCCCTGTCAAAGCAATTGAGGCATTTAATGTTACTTTTTTGCTCCTGCGTGCTATATTGATTTTATTTCATTTTTTTCTTTATATATAATATGATATAAGCTATTCAATTTAATTTTTTTTCTTTATATACTACTATTTTAATTTTCAAGTTTTAATAATTTTCAATATATACATTTATATATTATTTTAACTTTTTATTTGTATTATATATTATTTTATAGATTGGAACTTTTACATACATTTTAAAATTACTTTAGAAAAATTAACTGCATAAAATAAACTCAATTCTATAATAAAAAAATCTTATATATTTCAAGTTTCATTCTTTGTTTGAATTTTTATTTGGATGTTTCCAAATGGTTAATTTTGTAATTAGTATTATATAATATATCAAAACGTTTAAAATTATATTTATATGAAAGTTAAATTACAAAGTTTAGTCCATGAAGTTTAAAATTTATCTCTATTAGATCCATAAACTTTCAATTCCATGTCTAATTAAGTCATTGAACTTTAAAATAATGTCTAATAGATCCATGAACTTTCAATTTTGTATCTAATAGGTCGTATATATTAAAAAAATTAATTTAATTATTATATTTAACATAAAATTTAACTTGGTATCTAATTAAACCTTAAACATTCAATTTTGTAACTAATAAATACATTAATTTAAAAAAAAATTGAATAGGTTACTTATTAGACAAAAGATCAAATTCTCAAAGATAATATTTGATTTTTAAAAAACTTGAGTATGTCAAAAACCTATTGGACTAATATCAGATAAAACTTAAGAACTTATTAGACATTTTTTTAAGTTCAAGAACCTATATAGACAAAAATCTAAAATTCCATAGACTAAACTTATAATTTAATCTAATGTGAACTCGTGCCCCCCCTTACCTCAAATCCTGGATCCGCCACTGTTCCTACACCCCACATATTGTAAAAAAAATTAAAATTAAAAATAAATTCCTTACAAAAATAATTAAAATAAAAAAACAAATAATTGTATTCTATTTTCCCTCTCCTCACGGTCTCTCTCTTCCTCCCACGGTTTAAGTCTCCTCTTCAGAATCACTCTCCCTCTCCCAAGCGTTTAAGATGAGGATCTCTATCGTCTGCAACAAATCTCTATACGTCGCTAGTAATTTTGTTCAAATTGCTTTGTCAGTTTTCCTTCCGTGTAACACTTGTCAAAACTTCAAGTTCATATCCAAAATCAAGTGAGAGATCCAAAATTTCAGGTTAAAAAAAAAGAGAAAAAAAAGGAAAAAAAGGAAAAAAAAACAATGGAGAACAAAATACGTAGAACCTAGAGAGATAACATGCTGTGAAGGAAAGTTGCCAAGATGAAAATGCATCAGAGTTCGAAAATGGGAGTTCAATGGTTTTTTTTTCCAGTTTTTAATGAATTTAATCCTCTTTGAAACGTATATGGTTTGGTGGATTGGTTTTTTTTTTTTTTTTTTTTTTTTTTTTTTTTTTTTTTAATGAATTGGAAAGAAAGTGAATTAATGATTATCTTTTTAAATGAATGGTTATCTTTGTAAATGAATTAGAAGCGGATCAGTTAGAATATGGAAAAAAAAACTATAAATTATTATTATTACTTTTAATAACTATTTAATTTAAATGCATTTTTTATAATTAAATAATTATTTTATAAATTTAGTAATTAATTATAGGTGGCATGATTTGTAAATTTAGTATTTGACAAAGGGGTAAAGTAGTCCAAAAATGTTTTTTCAAGATCCTGGCTATTTAGAGATTAGAGATAAATTAGAGTATAGATATTATAGATATAGAATATAGATAGATTGGTTTTAGATTTTTTTATCCTTTAAAATATACATATATATTGAAAATTTATCTATTATTATCTATTATTTAAATATTTGATTATCGTAGTTGTATATTAATTATTTTGATCGTTCACTTATTTGTTTTTAAATTCTTTAAGATTTTTAAAATAATTTAGAGATCATGAGTCAATAAGATTTCAACAATATTTATTATTTTAGAAAATAAACACAAATCTATATATCTTTTTTTTTTATTTTTAAATATAATAGTGAATAATACTTTGATCCAATTTTCATATTAATTAATTAATTCTATGATAATATTTTTCCTCATCCGACTTGTTCCTTTCAAGGGTTAAGAATTTATCCACGGTTGTCTTTGTCTTATTTTTCTCCAAGTTTTTTTTTTTTTTTTTTTTTTTTTTTTTTTTTTTTTTTTTTTTTTTGAAAAGGTTCTCTTAGGAGTTCATCTTTTACTTATGATAATATTTTATTTTTACTTGTAAATTCGAACAATGTATTTCCAAAACGAATGTGATGATCCTAAGGTCTAATTTTAAAAAGATATAAACATATTGAAATATTGAACCTAAAAGAAGATTGAATTTAAGGTTTTTTACATAACCATTTTTTATTGGTCTCAAATTCAAATTTAAAATATTTTTGTATAATATAATAACCCGTCCTCTGAACTTAAATCAATTCAAAATTTTCAAATTAAAAAAAAACATAATCGATAATTTTCAATTAAATATTGTTTCATGAAAAAAACTTTCTTAAATAATTAAAGTCAGATTTTGATGGTTTTGTCTTTTGTTGTTTGAAAAAATGGAACAAATTCATAAAATCAATTAATTAATATGTGTTGAATGACAAATTTCAGCTAATCACAAATTGCCACGGTATTAATTTAAATTAATGATAAAATAAATTTGGGACCAATTACAAATTTACATGTGTCCCTAAATTAAATTAATAGACATTAAAATTCGACAAATCAAACAATGCCGGTAACGGTCCGACTTCTTAAATAATCTTTTCGGAATCTTTACGACAATTCATGTTTTTTAGGCCTTTTTAAATAAAAATATTTTGAAACATAAACACTAATTTAATTAAAATCTTTAAAACAAAACTTTTATTCGGGATCCCTAATTTTAAAAGTTTTAAATATTCTTAAATAATTTCTAAAATATAAATGCACATGGCCTCTAGAAAAATTTTCAAACAAATGTACAAATCAAATAAATACAACAGAGTTCTTAAAGCAGAAGAAAAATAAAATATGAAGTTTCTGGTTCCCTCATGGCTGCCTAACAGATTCTCATCAGTCGCTTTGCATCTACCCTTGCCTTTACCTAAAAAAAATATTTTGAAAAGAATGAGTATTTAAAATACTCAGTAAGTGACCCTACTATTGAGGTTGGGTCACGCTTTAAACACGTTTTAAAAATCAACAAATATCTCTTTGATGGCTCTAAACTTTATTTTAAACTTAATAATGAGAGAGGATATACATCAATTTCATGCATATTCTAAACACATCGATTTCATGTGTCTCCTACGGAGGCTGTCAATTTCACAAAACCTCGAGGCCGTCAATTTCAAGAACCTCGACTTAGGTACATCAATTTCATGTCCCTAAGTCTTGTGTAGACATCTTTGAATGTACATCAATTTCATGTACACTTATAAAATTTAAGAAACTCATAAATCATTTAAAACTCATACATATAATGGAATATTGAGAGACCACCAACTCAAATATTTCAACATTAACGATTACAAGCAATAATAATAAATTTCATGCTCTCAATAATTTTCATAAACGAAAATATAATCAAACAATTCATAAAGCACAGGAATTTTGGAAAATCAAACACGCGCACCCAATTTAAAAATTTCAATAGTAAAGCCACTTACCTCGGCTTAAATATTCTGAACAAAACTAAATTAATTCTTTAATTCCAAGGTCCTTAACCACACAAAACAGAATGTCGCTTGTTGTTCGGGGTCTTAAATCCGCTCCAATCCTCCAATTGAATCACCAATAGGCTAACGACCTTGGAATCACAAGGCAAAATCAATGGGTATTTAATTTCACACCATAAACAACTTCAAAACCACCATAGAACTCTTACCCATTGTTGGAATTAGCTAAAAACCCAACGAATCGAGTTGAAATTTGGAGAAAATCACGCCTTCAACACTGCCTCGCCGGAAAACACGAACACAAGCTATTGTCGCTGCTATACCGCCACGAAGCTCGCTAGAAAACGTGCGACGAGGCCGGATCTACGAAGCCCACTTGTTTGAAACGTGTTGCTACTTGCTGAAGGAGAAGACGTCGCTGCAAACCTGAAGAACTGTTGCGCGACCAACCTGAAACCGCGCCTGAAGGAAGTTCATCGGAGGAAATCGCGAGGTCCACGCGCGCGCCCACTGCACCGCTGTTGACTTGTCGTGGTTCACGTGTTCGCCGAAAACGAAAGGGGAGACGTCGCCGGAGTGGTGCTTAGAGGCTGCCGTCAAGTGAAGAAGGAAGAAAAAGAAGGGTGCTTGTCGTGGGAGAGAACTTAGAGAAGAAGATGGCTAACTTGGGGGTTCTTGGGCTGCGTGCAAGCTGATTTAAAAGGATGGCTTAGGGTTTTGCTTGGCTAAAAAATCCATCTATTTACAAAAACGCCATCCAACCCAAATTTTAAAATTTCACAAAATTTCAAATTTTCAAATTTCCCTCTTACCCCAAATTAACTCCCAAACTAAATAAATTTGAATTTTACCTTAAATTACGGACGTTACAATGCCACTTGTCTATTACTGATTAATCAGATGACATAAGTCAAGTCCAATCAAATTATGCCACGTGGCAATTGGACCCGAGACTAATGTAACCTGAGGTCATTGAAGAAATTAAGATAAATTAAAATAATCCAACCTTATTAAAAAAGGATTGGATTAAAGCCCAAAAGTTGGGTCCAAAATCAACCAAGCCCAAGCTGTTGGGATTGTGTCCTAAAACTCGTAGATAGTGAATGTTAAACAAATTATACATACTTATTCGATAAAGGCGTTATCGAGATTAATTCACTAAAGTTATTATTGAATAAAGTAAATTGCACATATAATAACCCAAATCCAATAAACTAAGATCCATGGCTATAGGATGAATACTTGAGCTTTATGTAGAGACATAAAAAATGGATCAAGCTTGAGTAATAGCCAAAACGGTCTATAGTATAGGGATAGGGTTGGGTACCTTATTTTGGAGACACTATGAGACGCGACCCACTTTATAGATGGTATAGACGATGTGATCCTAAATCGTCCATGTAGAGACATGCGAGTGGGGGCGTCCTACGCAATGAGTTTGCATAAGACCAGGACCGAGAAATAAGTCGCTCTCGCTTTATAACACCGTTTACTGACGAGACTGACTATTTCATGTGATGACCTAGACAACCTGTGAAGGATCGACTTACTAATCATGGTTAAATCAAGTGGACGGAAATATATCTATAGTAAGGGGAGTGCAACTATCGGGCTATAGTGGAGTGTCCCGGTAGTTAACGAATGTTGGCTAGCTTGGATAATGAGATTAGTCGGTTAGCCTCAAATCGTTGGAGCCCATGATCTATAGGTCCATTAGGTCCCCCTACTAGCTCATATCGGAACAAAGCCTAGAACAAAAAGATAGGAAGCTTTGAATCGTTCAAAATCGGGAAAACGGGTCTTATCGTAAATTGTGTTTGACACAATAATTTAATTATAAATTAAATTAGAAAATGAGAGATGAAGTATTTAAAAGTGTTTTGAATACCATATATATGTATTAGGAATCATATATAATTCATGGCACTAGGTGATAAAGATTAATTGGATTAATCATGTAAAAATTACTTGGAATTGTACCAATTAATTGCCTAGAAATTAATTTCAATTTTGAATTGAAATAGGAATGAATTGCAAGCTGAAAATTGAGAATTTAGATTCAATTTTAAGTGGATTTAGTGGCATTCCCACTCTTGCATGTTGATGCATAGTGGAAAACAACACAACCATGCAATAGTTGCATGTGTTGTGAATTAAACACCTAGAATCCACTTTGAGTTGCATTTTCACCATATGTCTAGTGTCATGAGGCTTCTCTTTGCATGGAAGATGTCTATATAAGGAGTATGAATTAGATTCAAAGGAGTAGAGCCATTTTCCATATTGTTATGCTGCTGGATTTTGGTCTCAAACTCTCTCATCTCCATATATCTCTCTAGTGCTTGAACTTTCAAGCATTCCATTCCCATTCCCTATCTCTATAGACTCCCACAAGTCGTTCTTCAAAGGGGACAGTTGAAAACTTTGCTTCACTACAAATGTTGGTGGTTGAAGCTTTCATTGTCGTTTCATCTTTAAAAGTTGACAGTTGGAAACCTCGCTTCATCTTCAAAGGTTGGTGGTGGAAGGACTCTCTCTTGCTCCATCTTCAAAGATTGACAGTCAACATCTTTGTTTCATCTTCAAAGGTTGACAGTTGAATGCTTTGTTTTCGCTTCATCTCCAAAAGTTGGCGGCTTCACTTCATCTTCAAAAGTTGGCAGTTGGCAGCTTCACTTCGTCTTCAAAAGTTGATAGTTGGCGGCTTCACTTCGTCTTCAAAAGTTTACAGTTGGCGGCCTTGCTTCTTTTTCAAAAGTTGACGGTTGACGACTTCATTTCATCTTCAAAAGTTGGCGGTTGGTGACTTTCGCTTCATCTTCAAAAGTTGACGGTTGGCGACCCGCTCCTTCTTCAAAGTTGACGGTTGACAACTTCACTTCATCTTCAAAAGTTGGCGGTTGGCGACTTTCACTTCATCTTCAAAAGTTGGCGGTTGGCGACTTTCACTTCATCTTCAAAAGTTAACAGTTGGCAGTCCCGCTTCTTCTTCGAAAGTTGACGGTTGACAACTTCACTTCATATTTAAAAGTTGACGGTTGAAGTCTTCGCTTTAGAACATCTGCAAAGATGAACGACTTTAATGTTGACTTTATCTTGAAAGTATCTAGACTGGAATATGCATCTTAGCTGCAAGCTAAAAAAAATGTTTGATATCAAACCACAAAAAAAAAAAAAAAAAGAAGAAAGACAATAAGGGTGTTGTTAAAAAAATGGTGACCACCCATGCAGGAAACTACAGTCATCAAAGTGACTGGTCTAGACAGGAGGTGAAGTCACTGCAAATGAAGTTCATGACGACCGTTGTAGGCGAGTCTGGTGACCACCCCTACAGGATACTACAGTCATCAAAGTGACTGGTCTAGACAAGAGGTGAAGTCACCGCAAATGAAGTTAACGACGACCGTTGTAGGCGAGACGGGTGACCACCCCTGCAAACTACTCAAATCACCCAATAAAATGAGGACTGGTCTAGCAGAAGTGCATCACTGTGGACGAATCTGGTGACCACTCCTGCAGGCTACTCAGATCACCCAATAAAATGGGGACCGGTCTAGTAGGAGTGCATCACTGAAGGCAAGTTTGGTGACTTCCCCTGCAGGCTACTCAGATCACCCAATAAAATAGGGACTAGTCTAGCAGGAGTGCATCACTGTAGGAAAATCTGGTGACTACCCCTGCAGGCTACTCAGATCACCCAATAAAATAGGGACGGGTCTAGCAGGAGTGCATCACTGTAAGAAAATCTGGTGGCTACCTCTGCAGGCTACTCAGATCACCCAATAAAATGGGGACTGGTCTAGCAGGAGTGCATCACTGTAGGCAAATCTGGTGACTACCCCTGCAGGCTACTTAGATCACCCGATAAAATAGGGGATTGGTCTAGCAGGAGTGAAATCACTGCAAGTGAATTTGGAAAAGATTGCTGCAAGATGCTTACACATGCAAGTAAGAAATAAACAAATTGCAATAATATATGTGAAAAAAAAAGTAGGAGACAAAATCTATAAGCACAATCAAATTAGCAATATGTGCACATGCAATATAAACATCAATGGAATATATGCATATTAAAAAAACAAAAAAGGAAAAAAAGAGTTTGAATATGTATATACCTTCCAAGTGGTGGACAAAGATGGATCCAAGGAGATTGGCAACCAAATTTGTTAATTTCGAATCCTACACAGAAAGGAGGGTAATCAAAACAAATCATTGGCAAAGTGAGTAACAAAATATATATAAACTGCATGATGGACGTGTCTCCATCTTAAAAAAAAAATTAGCAAAGCAAGTGTAGTGCGAGAAAACAAGTTAAAAAAAAAGGAATTGACATGAAGCAGCAGCAAAAAAAAAAAAAAAAAAAAATGAAGCGGCGACAGAAGAAAAAAAAGCGTCTATCATTCGCCTCCATCAGCGACAGCTTTCAGATCAACGATTTATTACTCTCCACCGTCAGTTGGATCTGAAACATCCAAATTCACGATGACTAAACAACCATTTAGGCCTCGTGAGAAACTTATTGAAAGGCAAAAATATTTGCAGAGCATCCACAAGCACACATGTCTTAAAAGGGCAATGGATAAAGTCATCTTTGTGGCCATTCCAATTGCTGCTTCATCATTGTATCTTATAGGATGGAGAATTTATAACATGTCACATGGGATTGGGAAGAAAGAATGAGCTGCAACAATTTTTTTTTGTTTTTTAGGAAAGAAATGTTGCACAAAGGGATTAAGCACACAAAACATGAAGTTGGAGATTCTTACCAATGGCGCTGAAAGAAGAAAAAAAAAGTAAGGCTGAAGCTTCAAGAAATATATATATTCAGTTTCTTTTTCTTTTTATTTTCCACATGGTCATCTTCTTCTTCGAGAATATTGCTACATCTCCTTCCTATCACCAACAAGTTCACTCTTCGCTCTAGCAAACCCACGTTAGCTTGGTGGAATATTAGGCGGCGAGGGAAGGGAACCACATTCCTTGATGCAATTATAAAACCCACGACCGACTTCAGATCGGAGAGCGACAATATTTCAACCAATCAGCCACAAGGTCGACGATCGATGACATGGAGATCCACGCTGAACATGATGCTGTAATAGAGCAAAACTACAGTGATCTGTTGGACGCACGATAAAACTCCCAATCGAAGAAGTAGACTAAACCCATCAACAGAGGTAGTCGAAAATAAAGAAGAAGCGAATTCGTTGATACTCTTGGCATGGTGAATACCCACGATACATATAGAGAAAATTCATGAGATTTTCAGTCCAGTTGATCATTTAAAGTTTGATAAGATTTCATTCCATATTGAAATTGAATTTGATGGTCCGGAATCCAATTTAGCTCGATGATAGGATAAAATCTAAGATTTATTATGTACACCAAATCTTTAATTTTATTCATATTTTGATGTAAGTGGAAGATTTGTCCAAAGTTGACGGAATTCTAAATTTTAGATTGGATTGTTCCAAATCAAAGATGGGATCAAAATTCAAACTCAAGCCGAATTTTGGTAAAGTCTAAATTTTACCATACATTCAAATTTGGACATAATCCTAGATTCCTCCCGAACTTCAAATTGGATAGATTTCGAATTCTATTCAATGTAAAAATCTCGATAGAGTTCAAATTTCCTCAAATCTTGGATATACTTCAAAATTTTCCCAAATTTGATTTCAAATTCAAGCAAAGTTTTGGATAGAACTAAATTCTATTCAAATTCAAAACTCCTCAAATCCAAAAAGATTTGGTCACACTCCAAATCATTCTCAAGTCAAAATTGGGGTGCGATTCAAATTCAAATTTCATTCCAAATTCAAGCCAAATTTTGGTTAGAGTCTAAATTCAAATATCATTCCAAGTTCAAGTTTAAATCTTACCTCAAATTAAATTTGGGAATAATCCAAATTTGAGGAAGATTCAAATTGAAATTCTACTTCTACTTCAAATTCATATACAAAAAAAAAAAAAAAAAAGTAGTAAGAGGCATTCAAATTTAAACTCCAAATCTTTTTTCGAGATTCAGTCACACATACTTGTGCATAAATCTCGAAAAGGGGGCATTTGTTGAATGAGAAATTTCGGCCAATCACTAATTTTCACGTCATTAATTTAATTAATGGTAAAATAAATTCGGGACCAATTATAAATTTACACGTGTCCCTAGATTAAATTAATAGACATTAAAATTCGGCAAATCAAACAATGCCACTTGTCTATTATTGATCTATGAGATGACATAAGTCGAGTCCAATCAAATTATGCCACGTGGCAAATGGACCTGAGACTGATGTAACTCGAGATCATTGAAGAAATTGGGCTAAATTAAAATAATCCAACTTTATAAAAAAAAAAAGAGTTGGATTAGAGCCCAAATATAGCCTAAGTCCAAAGGTTGGGCCCAAGCCCAAGCCCATATGAGGTCCATCAAACTCTATAAATAGAGGAGGTCACCATTCATTTTGGGCATTGAGATTCAGATTCGGAGATTCAGACCAGAGAACTCAGAGTCCAGAGAATTCTGCCAGAGTCTAGAGTTATCAGAAGTCAGAGAGTCTAGAGAATTCAGAAGATCCAAGATTCAGAATTCAACCACAATTCAAGACTCATAAGGTTTGAAGACTAGAAGACTCTAAGAAGAGATCAATAAGCCAATCGACCGATCAAGAAGATCAACAGTCAGCAGGCCGATCATCCAAGAGGATCAACAAGCTAACAAGTCGATTCGACCGATCATCAAACCGATCATCCAAGAAGATCAACAAGCCAACAGGTCGATCATCCAAGAAGATCAACAAGTCAGCAGACTAATCATCCAAGAAGATCAACAAGCCAACAGGCCGATCATCCAAGAAGATCAACAAGTCACAACAGGCCGATCCAAGAGATCATTAAGCCAGCAGACCGATCATCCAAGAAGATCAACAAGCCAATAAGCCGATCAAGGAGATCATCAAGCCAACAGGCCGATCCAAGAGATCATCAACCTAGCAAGCCGATCATCCAAGAAGCCCAACAAACTGGCCCAAGAAGAGCAACAAGCTAGAGGTCAAAGTTTATATATTTGTGAGAAAGAATCAGAGGATAAATATTAGAGATTGTAACACTTATACATCAAATTCAATAAAATCAAGTTCATTTCCACGAATTAAATTTCTTTGTTGAAATCTCGTGTGAACAAGTAGCTTTAGGCGTTGGTTAAGTAATATGTAGTTGCCGTGCTTCATCTCTAATAATATATTGATTATTGCAACTTGCTTAATTGTTGTGCTTATTCTTATTTTATGCCCGCCTGGCCAGCCGGTGTGAATACCTCTCTCTAGTTTCAGGGATGATTTAGAGAGTGTCTTGCAATTAATCACACTACGATCATTGTGTATTGGTGAACGCCAGTGACTGAGCTAGGTATAGCCAGTTGCCTAGTGCTTGATCGGTCGTTCTTCATTGGGGTTGAAACACATTCCAAAAGATCCGGAGTTCCGAGAGGAATCCACTAATAATAGTGCGAGAGTTTGCATGATCAATAATATTGCTAGAGCATCTTTCAAAACAATTACTAAACTTGACCAGCGCCTGTCTTTAATCTGTCTACCTATTCGTTTATTCTTTGTTCTGTCATTTACTTTGTTTCAACATAATTCCTATAAAACCAAATTATTGTTACCAACTTTGAAACCATTAGAAAGTTACACGAAATAGATAAAGTTGAAGCTAATTCAGGACTCGGATTGATAATATTACTTGCTGCAGACTGTGTATACTTGCACACGAGTTCTAGAGTCTTTTATATCATATTTTTACTCACTCTAGGAACCCAACAAGTTTTTGGCGCCGTTGCCGGGGAACTTGAATAAGTTTTTATCTGATTTATTTTGTGTATGTGTTTTAGTGGTTTGGTGCTAGAACTTTTTGATTGTTTCTTTTGTTTTTGCAGGTGTGAGTTTGGTGCATGAGAGATCCGCCTGGGGTAAGGTTTGAACTTGATCCAGAAATCGAAAGGACATTCAGGATAAGAAGGAGAGAGCAGCGCAGAAACCAAATGGAGAGCGTGCCGCGTCTTCTAGAGGGTCCTGAAGGTCCAGCAGACCCCCAGAATCGTTTGCTGCAGCAAAATCCACTGTTTGAACAAAATGAGCAGCAAAATAATCAGGCTGAAAATCCTATCTTGATAGCGAACGATAGGACCAGAGCCATTCGAGCGTATGCTGTCCCAATGTTTAATGAGTTGAATCCAGGGATTGCACGTCCCCAAATCCAAGCGGAAAATTTTGAAATGAAACCGGTAATGTTTCAGATGTTGCAAACCGTGGGGCAATTTCATGGTTTGTCATCTGAAGATCCTCATTTACATCTTAAGTCTTTTCTAGGAGTTAGCGATTCTTTTGTAATTCAAGGAGTGCCTAGAGATGCTCTTAGATTAACTTTGTTCCCGTATTCTCTTAGAGATGGAGCAAAGGCATGGTTGAACTCTTTTTCTCCAGGATCAATTAGGACATGGGATGAGTTCACTGAAAATTTTTTGAGTAAATATTTCCCACCTAATAGAAATGCTATATTAAGGAGTGAAATAGTAGGATTTAGGCAACTTGAAGATGAGACTTTTAGTGAGGCTTGGGAAAGGTTTAAGGAGCTTTTGCGAAAGTGTCCCCACCATGGTTTACCTCATTGTATTCAAATGGAAACATTTTACAATGGTTTAAACGGAGTAACCCAAGGTATGGTTGATGCTTCGGCTGGAGGGGCCCTTTTGGCAAAAACTTTTGATGAAGCCTATGAAATTTTAGAAAGAATATCTATTAATAGTTGTCAGTGGTCAGATGTTAGAGGCACAAATAAAAAGGTTAAGAGTGTGTTAGAGGTTGATGGTGTGTCCACCATTAGGGCTGATCTTGCTATGATTGCTAACGCTCTTAAGAATGTAATAGTGATTAGTCATCAGCAGCCACCAGCTATGGAGCCTACTGCAGTGGTGAACCAAGTGGCAGAAGAAGCATGTGCCTATTGTGGTGAAAATCACAACTACGAGTTTTGCTCCAGCAATCCAGCTTCTGTGTTTTTTGTAGGTAATCAGAGGAATAATCCTTACTCTAACTTTTATAATCCAAGTTGGCGCAACCACCCCAACTTCGCATGGGGAGGACAAGGAAGTAATGTGCAAGCACAACAAAAGGTGAACCAGCTGGGATTTGCTAAAGCGCAGGTATTGCCTCAGCAAAATAAGCAGGCTTTGCCCCAGCAAAATTCAGGAAGTTCGCTCGAGGCGATGATGAAAGAGTTTATGGCTCGTACAGATGCCACAATTCAAAGTAATCAAGCTTCGATGAGAGCCCTGGAATTGTAAGTGGGTTAACTAGCTAGTGAGCTGAAGGCACGACCTCAAGGGAAGCTTCCATCGGATACTGAACACCCTCGAAGGGAAGGTAAGGAGCAGGTAAAGGCAGTGACTCTTAGGAGTGGTAAGCCACTAGAAGAGCCTAGAAAAACCCAGTATTTAAATAAACATGGTGATAAAAATATTGTTGTTGAGAAAGAGTCGGAGATTGGTCAGGTTGCTGGAGGCAGCAATAAAGATGATGGAGCATCTGGTTCTGTTCCAGATGTGGAACCACCTTATGTGTCGCCCCCACCTTATGTACCACCTCTACCTTTTCCACAAAGGCAAAAGCCTAAGAATCAGGATGGTCAATTTAAAAAGTTTTTAGAGATTCTTAAGCAATTACATATAAATATCCCTTTAGTAGAAGTTATAGAGTAAATGCCTAATTACTCTAAATTTCTTAAGGATATTTTAACTAAAAAGAAGAGGTTAGGTGAGTTCGAAACTGTATCTCTTACTGAGGAATGTAGTGCTATTCTTAAGAATGGGCTACCACCCAAGGCTAAGGATCTAGGGTCATTTACTATACCTGTGTCTATAGGTGGAAAGGAATTAGGTAGAGCACTTTGTGATTTAGGTGCGAGCATTAACCTTATGCCTCTTTCGGTCTATCGAAAGTTAGGTATTGGTGAAGCTAGGCCTACCATAGTCACACTCCAACTAGCTGACAGGTCTATCACATATCCAGAGGGTAAAATTGAGGATGTCTTAGTAAAGGTAGATAAATTCATATTTCCTGTTGATTTTATTATTTTAGATTATGAGGCTGATAAAGATGTTCCAATTATCCTAGGTCGTCCATTTTTGGCTACTGGTAGGGCATTAATAGATGTTCAAAAAGGGGAATTAACAATGAGAGTCTGTAATGAGGAAGTAAAATCTAATGTGTTTAAAGGCATGAAGTATCCAGACGAAATGGAGGATATCTCCTTCGTTAGGATTCTGGAGAGCACAGTTATTGAGACAACAATACAGGATTCAGCTAGTAAGCATTTGGAAGAGCATGAAAAGGTTAGTGTAGAAGATTTAGAAGTTTGTTTGTTAGAAAGAAAAAATGAAAAAGAATTGTTTAGGTGTGAGGATGTTTTTGAGTCTTTAGATTTAGATCAAAGGAAGGCTCCTCCTATTAAGCCATCCCTGATTGAGGCACCTACTTTAGATTTGAAGCCTTTGCCAGATCATCTAAAGTATGTGTATCTTGGGGAAGGAGAGACGTTGCCCATTATTGTTGCGTCAGATTTAATGCCAGAGCATGATGAGGCCTTAATAAAATTGCTGCAGCAATACCGCAAGGCTATAGGTTGGACGTTGGCTGACATTCAGGGAATTAGCCCATCTTTTTGTATGCACAAAATCACTCTAGAGGAGGGATCCTTTAGGAGTATTGAGCAATAAAGAAGGCTTAACCCTGCAATGAAAGAGGTTGTTAAAAAGGAGGTGATTAAATGGTTGGATGCTGGGATCATTTATCCAATTGCCGATAGCAATTGGCTAAGCCCTGTCCAATGTGTTCCTAAGAAAGGAGGTGTCACTGTGGTGAGCAATAAAGACAATGAGTTGATCCCAACTAGGACAGTAACTGGCTGGAGGGTTTGCATGGACTACAGGAGGCTTAATAAAGCTACCCGTAAGGACCATTTCCCTCTACCATTTATTGACCAGATGTTGGATAGATTGGTTGGTCAGGCCTACTACTGTTTCTTAGATGGTTATTCTGGGTACAACCAGATTACTATTGCTCCTGAGGATTAGGAGAAAACCACTTTCACCTGCCCTTATGGGACATTTGCTTTTAGGAGAATGCCTTTTGGCCTCTGTAATGCTCCAGCAACATTTCAGCGATGTATGCTAGCAATTTTTTCTGATATGTTTGAGTCCACTGTTGAGGTATTTATGGACGATTTTTCAGTATTTGGAGGGTCTTTTCAGAGTTGTTTAGATAATTTAGGTAAGGTATTAAAGAGATGTGAGGATACCCATCTAATCCTTAATTGGGAGAAATGCCACTTCATGGTGAAGGAGGGCATAGTGTTAGGTCATAGGATTTCTAAGAATGGTCTAGAAGTTGATAGAGCAAAAATAGAGGTTATTGAGAGACTAGAACCACCGAATTCAGTGAAGGGAATTCAAAGTTTTTTACGTCATGCTGGATTTTATAGGAGGTTCATAAAAGATTTTTCCAAAATCAGTAAACCTCTTTGTAACTTATTGTGTACTGATCATGTTTTTGACTTTAATGCAGATTGTAGGAAGGCTTTTGAAACTTTAAAAGCTGCTTTAGTCTCAGCACCCATTCTTTGTGCACCTAATTGGAATTTACCATTTGAGGTAATGTGTGATGCAAGCGATGCTGCGGTAGGTGCAATGTTGGGGCAAAAGCAGGGCAAATTTAGTCATCCTATATATTATGCAAGCAGGGTTTTAAATGAGGCACAAGTCAACTATACAACTACTGAAAATGAGTTGTTAGCTATGGTGTTTGCTTTTGAGAAATTCCGGCCATATTTGGTTGGATCCAAAGTCACAGTGTTCACGGATCATGCAGCAATAAGGTATTTAATGACTAAGAAGGATGCAAAGCCTAGACTAATTCGTTGGGTTTTATTATTGCAGGAGTTCGACTTGGAGATAAAGGATAAGAAGGGATCAGAGAATGTTATTGCAGATCACTTGTCTCGTCTTGATCCATCATCATCTTTGCTGGAGCAATCTGCCATTTCAGATGCTTTTCCAGATGAACAGCTTTTTGCTGTTGAGGTAAAAGTAGTCAGGGATGTCCCTTGGTATGCTGATATTGCCAACTTTTTGGTAAAGGGAGTCACTCCTATCGACGTGGATTGGAGGCATAAGAAAAAGTTTAAGCATGATGTGAAATTTTTAGAGCCAGTTATGTATAAGCAATGCTCTGATGGTATTATTCGCAGGTGTGTTTCAGGTGATGAAGCAAAGGAAATCCCGGAGCAATGTCATTCTTCGCCGTATAGAGGTCATTTCAGCAGTTAGAGGACAGCTATGAGGATTTTGCACTGTGGATTCTTCTGGCCTACCTTATTTAAGGATGTCCATTGGTTCTACAAGCAATGTGATGCTTGCCAAAGGAGAGGAAACTTGGGACCTAGAGATGAAATGCCTCTTACTTACATTTTAGAAGTTGAATTATTCGATGTGTGGGGTATTGATTTTATGGGGCCATTTCCCCCTTCTAATGGCAATGTTTTTATCTTATTTGCAGTTGATTATGTGTCCAAGTGGGTGGAGGCCATCGCATGCCATCAGAGTGATGCCAAGACAGTTGCAAGGTTTCTTCAATCGCACATCTTTGTGCGGTTTGGGACGCCTAGGGCTCTAGTGAGTGATGAAGGCACACATTTTGTTAATAATATCTTAACTAAGTTGTTAGCTAAGTATGTGGTTAAGCATAGGATAGCTACTCCTTATCACCCACAAGCAAATGGTCAAGCGGAAATTAGTAATAGGGAAATAAAATCGATTCTAGAGAAAGTAGTTCATCCATCTAGGAAGGATTGGTCTTTTAGGTTGGATGAGGCTCTTTGGGCCTACAAGACAGCCTATAAGACTCCTCTAGGAATGTCTCCCTATAGGTTAGTATATGGGAAAACTTGTCATTTACCATTGGAGCTAGAGCATAAAACGTTTTGGGCTTTGAAAAAGTTAAATTTTGATTTGAGTCGTGCAGGAGCAATAAGAATGCTGCAGCTAAATGAATTAGAGGAATTTTGCCAATTCTCTTATGAGAATGCGAAAATGTATAAGGAAAAGACTAAGCTGTGGCATGACAAGAAAATAAAATCTAAAGAGTTTGTCAAGGGTCAAAAAGTTTTGCTTTATAATTCTAGATTGAAATTATTTCCTGGGAAACTAAAATCTAAATGGTCAGGACCATTTATTGTGGTTGAAGTTTTCCCCCATGGAGCAATTACTTTGCAGGATGAAAAAGATGGGAGAGTGTTCAAAGTGAATGGACAACGTGTGAAAAATTATTGGGGAGAGGAGTTTCAGGCGAAATATCCTTCCCTAAAGTTGGTTGATGATTGAAAGAGCAGTAGGTTTGCGGGAGCATTTTCAGCGCAAAATTTTAGCTCACAGTGTTCGTATTAATTTTATTTTTCGCTGATTTGTTTTTTTTTTTATTTAGATTAGGTTTGATTTGATTTTGCATCGGTTATTAGATTTTATCTTTAAGTATTTTTTTTATTGGTAGTTCAGATTTTATCTATTTCGTTTTGAATTTGATTTGATTTTATTTTCGGGCAATTTATTTAAATTATCTTTAAGTTATCTTTTCATTAATTAGATTTTATTAGGTTAGATCTAGATTTTATTTTCCGTTATTTTAATTCTGTTTAATTTGAATTAATAAAGATTCTCTTTAACTTATTTGGCTTCTCTTGAAAAAGATTAAATTTGATTTGGTTGAAATTAAATTTAAATTTAAAAGAGATGATTTTCCCACTTCAAAATTTGAATTCCGTATAAGAGATTCTTCAGGTTGTTGCAGCAAAAGTTATGGGTGGAGCAAATCGTCCGAATAGGAAGGGTTTGTTGGAGTAATTATTATTTTTACCGTTGGGATTTTTCTTTGAATTTATGCAGGTAAAATTTGCATGAGTCATCTGATGAGGCCACATGTCAAACAACAATCATCCAAGGGCTTTAATGGTGGACAGCGCATCGTGAATTACCATGGGCGATTGAGATTCATAAATTACCGTTGATGGTTTGAAATTCCGAATTGGCATGCAATTAAAATTAAAACGGTAAGATAATTTAAGAACAACAAATCCTTTCGGTTGAGATTTCATTTTGCTAGAGCTGTATTTATTTGCAAACCCTGGTAAGTTTTTTTTTCACTTCGACTTCTTGTTTGCATTCCTCTGTTTTCGTTGCTATTATCCTTTCTCCTTGCAAACACCCCCTTGAATCCTTAATGGCAAAAACAAGAGCGAGGAAAGAAAGAGAGAGTGAGGAGGAGGAGGAGGTACCAGTTACTCCAGAAGTAAAAAAAGGGAAAACCAAGAAGAAAAGAACGTCAGAGGAAAAAGAAACCAAGAAAAGGAGAAGGCAGCAAAGGGCTGCAGAACAGGAAGAAGTTCAGGAGGTGGTAGAGGTTGTTGCCACTGCAGCGGAGGATGCCGGCTTAAAGAGGGCGCTGCAAGAGAATTTTTCAAAACCATACCCAACCCTTCCCATATTCCCTGACGATCTATTGAACCCCTGGATTCCGCCCCCACCTACTGAAAGAGGAGAAGAGAATGATGATGAAGAGCAGGGTTAGGAAGATTGATGGATGAGATGATCTTCAGCGAGCATTACTTTTGTTCCTAAAATTTTGTTTGCTCGCGCATATCTGACCCCGTTTGCTTGTTTCTTTTTAATTTTTCTGCTTTAAAAAATATATCTCGGCTATGTACTTTCTTTTCTTATGTTTTTAATGAAATTTCTAGATGTTTTCATTCCATGAGCACTGACTAACTCTAACTTAACTATTTTCTTCTGAATTTTTGAAGCTTGGACTGATTACGCTTAATTAGATCAAGGTATTCTGATCTCCAGAAACCTTTTGCTTGAGCATTTCTTCTAGCCTGGACTATTGCTGTGGCAAAGAAGATTTTGGAGGTAGTGTTGACTTATATGATCCACTTTAAGCTTAGTTCTAGTCCCACGTTTAGTTTAAAAATTCAGATAGAAAAATTTAAGTTTGGGGGTATAATTGCTAAATTATTGATTCATTGGGGACAATGAATAATTTAAGTTTGGGGGACTTTTTGCTACTCCAATTGTTTTGCTCGAGCATTCCTCTCCTTCATTTAAAATTTGCTAGGTTGTTGAGTAACCGGGGACATTTGTGATACCCACAGTTTGTCTTCGCGTCAAAAGATAACCTAGGAAATGTGAAAAAATGAAAAAATTATTTGCTAAAAAATTATTTGTTGAAAATTTTGCTGAAAAAATTCATGGAGCAAAAGTGTTGAAGGATGAATGATGATCCAACAGTTTTTCTGTCTCCCAGAACTTAGGTGAGCTTCATCATAAAATGTTGCCATTCTGAGGGGCAAGAGATAGAATAACTAGGGATTTTTGAGCTTTACAATGAGTATTTAGCCTAGTTGGTGATGAGTTTGAGGCAAGGGTATACTGCACCATAAAGTGGGTCATCCCATGCTTAAGAGCTTATGACTGTAGGGCTGCTTTAAGTATGAAGAATAGAAATATAAACCTCTTGAAAATATGTTTTAAGATGTATGGTAATAAAACTAAGCTGTGGCAAAGATCTTAGAATTGAGTTAAAAGTGGTGATTATTTGTCCATGCCGGAGGAATCATTTTGCTGCAGCAGAGCTTGGTTTTGCAGAGTGATCAGGTAAAGGTTAAAGGTAGTGTTGGACTGTCTGGTTGGATTAAGCTATTCTTTGTCTAATGTTTTGAATTCTTGAAGGAAGGTTGGTTAGTATTGCTCGGGACGCACAATAGTTCAAGTTTGGGGGTGTGATAACTGCCCAAAAGGTAGTTATTTAGGCCTCATTTATATAGGGATTTGTGTGTCCTTTGTGCTTAATAGGGTTGGTTTTAGATAGATATTACATGTTTTAACCCATTTGGTAGAATGGAAGCTTTGAAAATCATTTTGTGCAGATTAATGCTGCTGGGGGACTGAAGGGAGCAAATTCTGTGCTGCAGCAAAACTGGGAACATAACTGCCACATCACAGCTCGTTAGCCAACTTCATGAACCGACTTCTGTTGAGTTATTTTCGGGATAAAGGAGCAAGGAGAGCCCTACACGTGTCAAAGTTGACCTAATTCAAGCCTCCTATCCTTCTATAAAAGGAAGTAGCCGTCCAAGTCAAAAGTATTCCATGTTTTCCTTGGAAGCCGAGTAGTATAGGGAGATTGAAGATTACCAAGAACACCATCATCTGCAAGCTGATTAAGGAGATTATTATTTTCTTTATTATCTTGTGATTATGGACGTGTCTACTCAGATTGTAATTCATGTTTCCATGCTTATTACGAACTAAGCAGCTTTAGGCGTTGGTTAAGTAATATGTAGTTGTCGTGCTACATCTCTAATAATATATTGATTATTGCAATTTGCTTAATTGTTGTGCTTATTCTTATTTTATGCCCGCCTGGCCAGCCGGTGTGAATACCTCTCTCTAGTTTCAGGGATGATTTAGAGAGTGTGTGGCAATTATCACACTACGATCATTGTGTATTGGTGAACGCCAGTGACTGAGCTAGGGATAGCCAGTTGCCTAGTGCTTGATCGGTCGTTCTTCATTGGGGTTGAAACACATTTCAAAAGATCCGGAGTTCCGGGAGGAATCCGCTAATAATACTGCGAGAGTTTGCATGATCAATAATATTGCTAGAGCATCTTTCAAAACAATTACTAAACTTGACTAGCGTCTGTCTTTAATCTGTCTACATATTCGTTTATTCTTTGTTCTGTCATTTACTTTGTTTTAGCATAATTCCTATAAAACCAAATTATTGTTACCAACTTTGAAACCATTAGAAAGTTAGACGAAATAGATAAAGTGGAAGTTAATTCAGGACTCGGATTGATAATATTACTTGCTGCAGACTGTGTATACTTGCACAGGAGTTCTAGAGTCTTTTATATCATATTTTTACTCACTCTAGGAACCCAACATCATTCTTTAAATGGTTTAAAATGAAATAGACCTAAGATCGCCTTCTCTAATAGGATTAGAAATATGTCTTAGTTTTTTAAAATAGTTTTAAGATTCGAGTAAGTAGGACATTAGACCTTGGTTATAAGGGAACTCTCTCGGCAACTGGTTCGGAACCTAAGTTGAATTAACCATAGTCTTAAATAATAGGATTAGAAATATGTCTTGCTCTCATGATGGATGAACAGAATTGGATACATGCTCTCATAATTAATGGACAAAGTTAAGACTAAAACTCAAAAAAAAAATGTTTGAGAAAGTGTATCAACCCAGCGGAGAAGACGATTGTATTATTGTGCATGAATGACAACATTGATAACATCACCTAACAAATGAAGAGTTTGTTCTAAACAATTTAAGAGTTTATAGTTTAAAATGGAACTTTTTAAACGATGGAGATATAATTGAAATCAAGCCTATAATTTAGATGTATTTTATTTTAATTAGTTAACTTTTATGTTTATTCTATATATATATTTTTTAAATTTTTAAATAATTTCATAAACCAAAAATTTAAATAAAATTTTTAGTGGTTGTAATTAACATTTTAAGAAACTTTTTAAAAAGAAAATTCACATAAGCACATTATTTGTCCACTTTAACCTTATTTATAGATAATTAGAGGGCGAGAAAATTTCTAGTACTACGGTAGTACTTACTCCCTCCATTCAGCATTTGACACGTCATTTAATGAGCATTTAATGATATAATATTTTATTGTATGGGTCCCACACCATTATTAAATATTCCTTACATGGCAAACAATGAATGGAGGTAGTATGAAAAATTTTCCATACTACCGTAGTACTAGAAATTTTCCCATTAGAGGGCAAACATTTATGGCTACACATGGAGTAGGTTAGCTTTGAAAATTGGCATGTGCCCTCCCCTTGAAAGGAACGAGGTTTGAATTTTCCATTCTCAATTGCTTTTAAACTCAAAACTAAGTAAATAAATAAATAGAAGAATGAAAATTTCCAAATGGATATGTGAGGTTCTTTGACTAATTACAAAAAAAAAAAAAAAAAAAAAACTAGAGGAAGAGCTAATTTCATTCTTAGTATCCTATTTTTAAAAATTAGGTTTGTTTTCAATAATTTTTTTTTATTTTTAGTTCAATTTGTTTTCCACAATCGTTTCCATAGGTTTATCACCTTACTTAAAAACACATTTGGTTGTTGCTAACATAAGTGTCGCAACGTCATCGCGAAGCGGAGCAGCCGGCATCCTTTCTTGGGTTTTTTAGAAGAAATTTGGAGTCACCACCAATTATTGAGGGTGTGATTGGTCACCTTTAAAATAAAAAACAAAACTAGTCTTAGAAAACCAGAAATTAGGTTCAGGAGTCGTTTGAGTGTAGGGAATGTATTAGCACCCTACAACACCCGTTTAAGAAAACGATTACCACAGTATCTTAAATTGTCCAATTAAATGAATAAAAACAGTCCTTTATTTTATTTTTCTTTAAAAAATGATAAATATGAAAATAAAACTCAAAATGCAATAATGAACACAAGATGTCTCATTCGTTTTTACCTTAACTTTAGAAATAAAGCAAGGATTAAACATTATGAGTTGGATATCCAATTTAGTATAAATCATGCCTAATCTCCCTTTTAATTAAAGGAACATGAGTGTACATGATTATGTTTACTAAAAATATTTTTTTAAAATAAAAAGGATGTAAAAGAAGAAAAATTATTCAAAGAGTAAATTCTTTTAAAAGGGAAAATGAGAATTTTCATACGCCTACACGGGAGTTGGACTCCACGAAGGCACATTACTCAGTTCCCATAATCCCTTTCAAAAGAAAATCAAAACAATAACAATAATTGAAATTGACCAAGCAGAATTAAAGATTAGATTAAAGCAATTTGGAGAATGAAAGGAAAAAACAAATAAAATAGAAAGTTTAAAAAAATGAAGTTGGCAAAGTGCAAAAAGTGAACTAAAATGAGAGAGAAATTAAAAATGATAATCATAATGATGACGATAATAATAATAATAATAATAATAATAATAATAATAATAATAATAATAATAATAATAATAATAATAATAATAATAATAATAATAACAACAACAACAATAATAACAAAACAAAAAACAAAGGAAATAGAAAAACAAAACCCCACATTTTTTACTTCTCTCTTCCTTCTTTTTTCCTTCTTTCTTACCCAATGTTTTCTCTCCCCGTATACTCCTCCCTCCCCCTCTTTTTTCCTCTTTTCCTCTTCCACTTTCTTTTCTCTCTTTCTATCACTCTCTAAGCTAAACTCTTATTCAAATGCCTAAACTCTCTCAAGCTCACTTTAACTCTAAACTTCTTCTCTTTTTTTCTCTCCTTTTCTATCACTCTCTAAGCTAAACTCTTATTCAAATGCCTAAACTCTCTCAAGCTCACTTTTACTCTAAACTTCTTCTCTTTTTTTCTCTCATTTTCTATCACTCTCTAAGCTAAACTCTTATTCAAATGCCTAAAATCTCTCAAGCTCACTTTTACTCTAAACTTCCTCTCCTTCTTCTTGTTTTTCGTCTTTCTTACCCAATGTTTTCTCTCCCCGTATACTCCTTCCTCCCCCTCTTTTTTCCTCTTTTCCTCTTCCACTTTCTTTTCTCTCTTTCTATCACTCTCTTAGCTAAACTCTTATTCAAATGCCTGAACTCTCTCAAGCTCACTTTAACTCTAAACTTCTTCTCTTTTTTTCTCTCCTTTTCTATCACTCTCTAAGCTAAACTCTTATTCAAATGCCTAAACTCTCTCAAGCTCACTTTTACTCTAAACTTCCTCTCCTTCTTCTTGTTTTTCGTCTTTATTACCCAATGTTTTTCTCTCCCCGTATACTCCTTCCTCCCCCTCTTTTTTCCTCTTTTCCTCTTCCACTTTCTTTTCTCTCTTTCTATCACTCTCTAAGCTAAACTCTTATTAAAATGCCTAAACTCTCTCAAGCTCACTTTTACTCTAAACTTCTTCTCTTTTTTTCTCTCCTTTTCTATCACTCTCTAAGCTAAACTCTTATTCAAATGCCTAAACTCTCTCAACCTCACTTTTACTCTAAACTTCCTCTCCTTCTTCTTGTTTTCCGTCTTTCTTACCCAATGTTTTCTCTCCCCGTATACTCCTTCCTCCCCCTCTTTTTTCCTCTTTTCCTCTTCCACTTTCTTTTCTCTCTTTCTATCACTCTCTAAGCTAAACTCTTATTCAAATGCCTAAACTCTCTCAAGCTCACTTTTACTCTAAACTTCTTCTATTTTTTCTCTCCTTTTCTATCACTCTCTAAGCTAAACTCTTATTCAAATGCCTAAACTCTCTCAAGCTCACTTTTTCTCTAAACTTCCTCTCCTTCTTCTTGTTTTTCGTCTTTCTTACCCAATGTTTTCTCTCCCCGTATACTCATTCCTCCCCCTCTTTTTTCCTCTTTTCCTCTTCCACTTTCTTTTCTCTCTTTCTATCGCTCTCTAAGCTAAACTCTTATTCAAATGTCTAAACTCTCTCAAGCTCACTTTTACTCTAAACTTCTTCTCTTTTTTTCTCTCCTTTTCTATCACTCTCTACGCTAAACTCTTATTCAAATGCCTAAACTCTCTCAAGCTGACTTTTACTCTAAACTTCCTCTCCTTCTTCTTGTTTTCCGTCTCTTTCATCCTCCATCTCCCCCCTTTTTATACTTGAAGGGTTACTAAATTAAGGGGAGGATGGATGAGAAAATGGTGGAAAAAAGAAAAAAAAGAAAAAAAATAAAAAAATGAGATCCATGGAAAATCTTTTGAATAGGTAAGCTTCCCCTTGAATAGGAATGGGGAAGACCAAAAAAAAACAAATTAAATAAATAAATAAAAAAAAAACGAATTTTTGATAAAAACATGTGAAAAGGGGGGTTTGAACCATAGACCTCATGATTATCAATGCAACTTTATGCCAGTTGAGCTATGCTCTTGTTGACATATAAGAAAAAACAAATTGACCACCAAATATTGGAAACCTTCAAACATTATTACTGAAAATCAAGCCGGACCAAATACGGTGTCTACAATAAGCATAGCTCAACTAACATAAAGTTTGTACTAATGATAAAAAAGTCTATGGTTCGAATCCTCCCACTCTCCACATATTCTTAAAAAAAAAAAAAAGCACATTTTTTTATCACAATTGTTTCTATATGTTTATCACCTTTCTTAAAAATACATTTTAATTCTTATCTAAATTTTAAAAACCAAAACTACTTTTTTTAGTGTTCAAAATTTAGCATAGATATCAGAAACATTTTAAAAAGCGGAAAACAAAGCAAATAAATACATATGTGAAGTTATTAAAAAAACAAAAGGGAAAAATACACTTTTAGTCCCTGAAGTTTGAATTAGGTTTCATTTTGGTCCCTGAATTTCAAACTCAACAATTTAGTTCCTGAAGTTTGATTTTTGTTTCATTTTGGTCCCTCCATCTAGGGGTGATCACCGGTCGATCGGAGTTGGTTTTGGACAAAAACCGATGCCGAACCGACCAGGTCGTTTTCCGTGGGATGAAAACCGACGGTTTTTTTATGGAGTTTTATCGCCGACCGACCGACTAATCGATTCGGTCAGTCGGTTTGGTCGGTTTAAGAAGAAAAAGAGGGAAAGGACCAAAGCAATGTAGAAATCCCAAAACTTCGACCGTGACAAGTGTAAAATATAACTCCAACGGCAATAACGGGCAGTATGGGAGAAGAAGAAGGCGGCACTGCGTGAGGTGTTGAATAAACTTGTGGGTTGAAGAGAGAGAGAATAAAGAAAAAAGTGGGACTACACGCATGAGGTGTTGGATATTTGTGAGTTGAAGAGAGAAAGAGAGAAGAAGGAAGAAGATGGAGTTGAGAGAAGAAGAAGGGAAAAAAGTGTGAAGTTGAAATGGGTAAAAAATGGTTGTACTCTGCAGAGAAGAGATTAAGGGAGAGAGAAGAGATGAAAGGATAGATGGGAAAGGGCCTTGGATTTCGAAATCCCAACCCAATTTACCATTTTTTTTTAATAAAATGTGGAGTTTCGAAAAAACCATATTATGCATTGAAACTCTACAAATGCATTGAAACTCCACAAATGCATTAATTTAAAGTCTGCAACAACATTAATTTTTCAGATTGCATTTTTCCTCTTCGTGATTGTGTGGTAGGCGGTTGATCGGTCGATCTTTTTACTTTTTGATTAGACCGACCGACCGACCCATCGGTTTTTTTAAAGATAAAGCCAATTCCGACCGAACCAATAATCAAACCGACCGACCGACGTCGGTTCGATCAGTTTTTCTCGGTCGGATCGGTTTTCGGTCCAAAGTTGAACACTCCTACCTCCAACTTTTTTTTCCTTCTTCCTCCTTTCCTCTTCTTTCTTTCTATTTCCTTCCTCCTCCTCAAGCTTCTTCCCCATGAAACGGCGCTGCAACCCCACGAAAATGGCACGCAGCCACCATCGGAACAAAGAAAGAAAAGAAAAAAATGAAAAAAAAATCGGAACGAAGATGCAAAGGTTTGAAATCGTGGATTTGGAAGCTGCAGATCTAAACTCGTGGGTTTGAAAGCTGCAGATCTGAACTCAGCAAGCAGTGTTATTTCGTGGAGAAGAAATTGAACGGATCTAGAACGAAATCCAAACAGCCGCATCGTGGGTTTGAAATCGAACATATGTGGAATGGTTCGAGGTATGTTCGTGGGTCTTCTATTCGCATGGGTTTTTCATTGTGTCGTTGTCGTATGGGCTGTTTGGTTGTGTGATTTCACCGTCGTGCACCTGGCGAGTGGGTGTTGTTTCGTCTGGACTAAAAGTTTTGCCGTTTCATTGTGCCGCGCGGGTGCCGTTTCGTGGGGATGAAGCTTGGGGAGGAGGAAGGCAATGGAGAGAAATAAGAGGAAAGAAGGAAGAAGGAAAAAGAAGTTGGTGGTCGCCGGCGAGTGGCGGTCACCAGTCGCCAGTTACCGACAACAATTGGAGTAGATGGTGGTGATGATGCTTGGAGAAGAAGGGAAAGGTGAAGAAGAAGAAGGAGAGAGGGAGGGGAAAAGAAATAATAAAATTATTATATTTTTATTATTTTAATATATTTGTATTTTAAAAAATAAAAAAATAAATATTTTTAATAAAAAATTAGTTCCACGTCAGCATTCCGTTAATTATTAACGAAAAATTGGATGGAGAGACCAAATTGAAACTAAAATCAAACCTCAGGAACTAAATTGTTGAGTTTGAAAACTCAGGGACCAAAATGAAACCTAACTCAAATCTCAGGGACTAAAAGTGTATTTTTCCCATAATAAAAATATATATGTTAAGTAGTATTTGTAAGGGTATGTTTGGGAGTGATTTTGGCAAAATTGTTTTGTTTATAAATGATTTATTTAAATTGATTTTCATATAATCATTTCAATGTTTGGTTTTACACTTTTAAAAATGATTTTCGCACAATCAAAAGTGATTAAAAGACTTCGACCTGATCGAGGTGGAGAGTATATGGATTTAAAATTCCAGGATATTTGATAGAACACGAAATAACATTCCAACTCCCGACACTTGGTACGCCTCAGCAGAACGGTGTATTAGAAAGAAGAAATCGAACCCTATTGGATATGATTCGTTCCATGATGAGCTATGGTTAATTGTCTGACTCGTTTTGTGGTCATGCAATATTGATTGTTGTTTATATTTTGAACAACATAATATCCAAAAGTGTTTCTGAAACACCATTTGAGTTGTGGAGATGACGTAAAACTAGTTTACGTTACTTCAAAATTTGGGGGTGCCCGATGTAGGGACGGAGACCCTAGCGCAGCGGAAACGTATCGAGAGAATCTCACATCGTATATTAATCAACATTAAAATACCAATACGAAAAGGCAAAAACGCTATTTTAATCATGCATTAAAATCGCTGTAAATCTGTTATAAACATGCTGGAAAAACAAGAAGAATAAAACTATTTTATGTTCATGTTTTTCAAAGGAAAAAGAAAGAATTGATACAAACCTTTGTTGTGAACTTGACTGGTTCTTCAACTCCAAGAATCCTTCGCTGGAATTTTCTTCTCCAAAACACACTACCAATGAGGTTACACCGGTATGTCTCTAAGTCTAGGAGGCAATGGGTTGGTGGGAGTCTTTCTATAAGAGGGGGGTTGAGAGAATACAAGAGGCAGTCTTTCAGTCTTGTATTATCAATATGAGCATTGGGCACCTAAACCTTTAGGTCAGTGTTTTATTTATAGGAGAAAGGTCATGAACAAAATATTCATATAAAATCAATTATTTCCATAATTGATTTAATCATTTCCATAATTAATCAATTCCATGACCAATCAATTCCATAATTGATTAATCTTTTCCATAAATGATTGATCACTTCCATAAGTAGTTTAATCATTTCCATAATTGATTAATTACCCAATTAATTAATTATTCAATTTAAATATCATATATTTAATTTCAGGCATTCTATTAATTAATCACCTAATTAAATATCATATATTTAATTTCAGGTTTTTAATTAATTCCATAATATGAATCAAATTCATATTAAAATTTGAACTCTTTCAAATTCGGTTATATCCTATAAATTTAATATGAATCAAATTCATATTAATATTTGAATTTCTTCAAATATTTATTTCTCTCATAATAATGTATCAACATACATTATATTGTTTCCCTTAGTAAATTGAAGACTTTCAATTTACATTTATTACTTAGTTGCCTCAAATTACTTTACGAGCTACCAATGGGACCTAATGGACCTGCCGATCAAAAGCTCCAACGATATGAGATTAATTTGTTAAACTCATTGACCAAATTAGTCATTATTTGTTAATGGTGGGTATATTCAACTATAGATTCACAATTGCACTCTTCTCACTGTAGACATATTTTTGTGTCCACGGATGTAGACCATTAATAATAAGTTAGTCCTTCACGAGTGTTCGTAACACCAGGCGGTTCAAATTACCGTTTTACCCCTGGGTTACTTCTATGTCCTTAAGTACCAGTTCTCCTCTAATGAACAACCTGTTTGTGGTCCAACCATCAAACAGAAAACCCTCTCGTGTCATTGAGAGGGTAGGACCCTTTGTTCAAGACTCGGAGACACCACATAAAGGAACACTCATCCGCTTCCCTAAAGTTGGGGAGGAGTGAATTCCATCTTGTGCGATTATGTTCCCAGCTTCCCACTCGGTCTTGTCCCCAAAATGATAGGCTTATTGAGTTGACATATTAGCCACTCTCACCCATACAAATCAAAGGACAATCCCTCATGAGCAGGATTTCATAACCAACTCAGGATTAAAACTAAGTTGTTTAGGTCGTCCTAATGAAATAGCAACCTATCTAATTAACGGTGTTATAAGCAATGGTTACTATTTTGCAGTCCGGTCTTATGCAAACTTATTACATAGGATACCCCCACTCGCATGTCTCTTACACAAACTCGTTAGATCATGGTGTTTGTATCAAATACAAAGTGGGTTGTATCCATAGTGTCACCAGGATAAGACTCAGTCTTATCCCTATACTATAGACCCTTTAGGCTGTATCTTGAACAATGATCCCCGTATGTCTTCACATACAATTCAAGACTCATACTACAATCTAGGATGTCTAGTTTATTGGATTAAGGTTATTTAGGCAAGACAAACATAATACAAATAATAATTCTCAATTGAATAATACATAAATATCATTTCATTAATATTCGGTCAATTGTTACATTCACTATCTACAAGTTTTATGGCATAAAACCCACCACCCGCCACACATGTTAGTGATTAACCCGAAGAAACTAGAACCCTATTCAAAACTATGCCTATTTGTAGGCTACCCCAAGGAAACGAGAGGTGGATACTACTTTGATCCACAAGAGAATAAGGTATTTGTATCGAAAAATGCCACATTCTTAGAAGAAAACCACATTAGAAATCATAAGCCACAAAGCAAAATAGTGTTAAACGAGTTATCAAATGAAGCTACAGAAACATCAACAAGAGTTGTTGATGAAGCTGGTGTTGGGTTTTATGCCCTAAGATGCGTAGATAGTAAATGTAACAATTGACCAAACATTAATAAAATGTTATTGATATATTATTCAATAAAGTATAATTGTTTGTATTATGTTTGTCTTGCTTGAATAACCCTAATCCAATAAAGTAACATCCTAGGTTGTTGTGTACAAGTCTTGAACTGTATGTGGGGACATACGGGAATCACTGTTCAAGATACAACCTAAAGGGTTTATAATATAGGGATAAGACTGGGTATCTTTTCTTGGTGACACAATGGATACGACCCGCTTTGTATTTGATACAAATGCAATGGTCCAACGCGTTCGTGTAGGAGACATGCGAGTGGAGGTATCTTATACAATGAGTTTGCATAAGACCAGACCGCAAAATGTAACATTGTTGACTAGTAAAGTTTCTATTTCACTAAGATGACCTAGGCAACTTAGTCTCAAACCGGTGTGGGTTATGGACTCCTGTTCACAAGGGATTGTCCTTTGATTTGTATGGGTGAGAGTGGCCTGTATACCGACAGCATCGGGACGCCGATGAGCAGCGTCGCGACGTTGGCTCTCGGCTTTCCTGAATTTTGTGATTTTTCAGCGTCATTTCTTCTTCGATTTGGCTCAAACTTCATCGATTTTCATAGCAAAATAACCACAATCGATAGACACGAACTTACAGACTCGATTTGCAACAGAATGCCAAAAACATCGGGCCCTTACATTAATCAAATCAACAAAAATTGCAAATCTAATGACAAAAACCCAAAACATCTACTAGCAAACCTTTCATTCATCAAATGCATAAAGGTACTCACCAAACAACAATGCAAATTTTGCAAAACAAAATTAAGCATACGATCGACTCTGATTTCAATTCATGGATTTGGAATTCCCAATTCCGTTACAGCGGAAGCAATTGGACCGTTCGTAAATTAATTTTGTTCTACAAAATACCAATACATTGGCACAAGGTTGAGCGATGAGAAACATACCTCCGTTGACGTCTCTGAAAATCAAGAATAATTCTTGATTGCTCTACAACGACGAAGAACAACACCATTTGATCTTCCCCACTATAACTCTGAGAATAGGAACGTAGTTGTGGGACTACCTAATCTTGAATGGGAAAAACTCTAGAGAGAAAATTCTCCCTAGAGTTCTTGAGATGAGAGAATATGAGAGAATATAAGAGAATATGAGAGGGAGGCTAGAGAGAATGCAAGAGTGCATTCTTGTGGCCTTATGTTGTAGTAGCTAAACCCTAGGGTTAATGTTCTATTTATAGGAGAAAGACCATGAATAAAATATTCATTTAAAATCAATTATTTCCATAACTGATTTAATCTTTTCCATAATTAATCAATTCCATAACCAATCAATTCCATAATTGATTAATCTTTTCCATAAATGATTGATCACTTCCATAAGTGATTAAATCATTTCCATAAATGATTAATTACTTCCATAGGTGATTAATCATTTTCATAATTGATTAATTTCCAATTAATTAATTTTTTAAATTAATTAATCACCAATTAAATATCATATATTTAATTTCAGACCTTCTATTCGTTAATTAATTAATTACCCAATTAAATATCATATATTTAATTTCAGGTCTTCAATTAATTAATTCTATAATATGAATCAAATTCATATTAAAATTGGAACTCCTTCCAATTCTCTTATATCCTATAAATTTAATATGAATCAAATTCATATTAATATTTGAACTTCTTCAAATATTTATTTCTCTCATAATAATAAAGTTTAATTTCAAATTAGACTTTACATTTTATTGTATCATTATATATTATATCAATTTGTATCTCATACAATTAACTTAATTCCCAATATGAATTTGTACTATTCAAATTCTCTCAAGATATAATTGTTCCTAATTACTATTTACGAGCTAGCAGAAGGACCTAATGGACCTACAGATCAGATGCTCCAATGATATGAGGTTAACCGATTAAACTCATTAATCAGGTTAACCAATATTCATTAACTGTGGGTCATTCCACTAAAAACCCACAACTGAACTCTTCTCACCGTAGAAAATTTCTGTGTCCACGGATATAGACCTATATCGGTAAGTCAATCCTTCACAAGTGTTCGTAACTACAGTTGGGTTAAATTACCGTTTTACCCTTGTGTTACCTCTGGCTCCTTAAGTATCAGTGCTCCTCTAATGAACAACCTGTTTATGGTCCAACCAGTAAACAGAAAGTCCCTCTCGGGCCAGTGAGAGGGCGAGATCCCTTTATTCAAGACCCGGAGTCACCACTTAAGGAAACACTCATCTACTTCTCCTAGAAGCGGGAAAGAGTGAATTTCATCTTATGTTGTCATGTCCCCAGCCCCCCAAGAAGGTAGGCTTATTGAGTCGGCATGCAGGCCACTCTCACCCATACTAATCAAAGGAAAATCCCTCGTGAAAAAGAGTACATGACACACTCAAGATTAAGACTGAGTTACCTAGTCATCTTATTGAAACAGTAACCTAACTAGTTAACAGTGTTACATCTAGTGGTTTACTATTTCGTGGTCTGGTCTTATGCAAACTCATTGCATAGGATACCCTCGCTCGCATGTCTCCCACTCGATCTCGTCCCCAAGAAGGTAGGCTTATTGAGTCGGCGTGTAGGCCACTCTCACCCATACTAATCAAAGGGCAATCCCTCGTGAGAAGGAGTTCATGACACACTCAGGATTAAGATCGAGTTACCTAGGTCATCCTATTGAAACAGTAACCTAACTAGTTAACGATGTTACATCTAGTGGTTTACTATTTCGTGGTCTAGTCTTATGCAAACTCATTGCATAGGATACCCCCACTCGCATGTCTCCTAGATGGACGCCTTGGATCAATACGTCTGTATTTTATACAAAGTGGGCTATATCACATAGTGTTACCAGGATAAGGTACCCAACCTTATCCCTGTACTATAGACCTTTTAGGTTGCTACTTGAACACCAATTCTCGTATGTCCCCACATGCTAGTTCAAGTCACATGTAAACAACCTTAGATCTTAGTTTATTGGATTTGGGTCAAATTGTGCAATATTTAACAATAACACTTTATTGTAGAAACTCAATAACACTTTATTGAAACAAGTATACAATTTGTTTACATTCACTATCTACGAGTTTTAGGGCATAAAACCCAAAAAACTCCCACTTGAACTAAAACTCTAGTTTAGTGAGATGTACAATAATCTATACAGCAGTGGGTGTATAAATACATGTATAAAACATATACAATGTACAAATACAAAAAACTAGGGCATCACTGTACCCATTACATATTGGTATCACTATACCCATTACATTTCTCCCACTTGCCCTAGATTACACCTTTGTACATATCTCGTAGATCTAGACCTTCTAGATGACCCTCAAACACTTTAGCCGAGAGAGTCTTTGTAAATGAATAAGCAATATTTCATTCAATTTAATGTGTCTGCTTGTCTAAGGTTGCGATGTTCTTTTGAATTTTCCACAACACCACTATATCACTATAAAGTGTGATGAGCAAGTTCATATTTGAAACACATTTCAAATCAATCAAGAACTTTCTAAGCCATACAGTCTCTATCGCTGTTTCAGCAGCTATTTTTTCGGCCTACACGGTCAAGACTGTAACTATGCCATACTATAGCTCCATCGTAAAGAGTGACCACATATACTGATGTAGATTTCCTCAAATCCTTATCAGTCTTAAAATCTGTGTCAGTGTATCCTGTAAGGATCAAATCCTTAGTCCCATACACGAGCACATAGTTCCTCGTTCTCCTTGAATACTTGAGGATATTCTTAATGGTTTTCCAATGATTAAATCTTGGATTAGATTGATACTTACTGACAATTCCTATTGCATAGGGCATTCGTCTCATCTCTTCAACTTCTTGAGGTGTCTTAGGAAACGATTTCTTAGACAAAAAGAATTCCACGTCTGAAAGGTAGTGAACCCTTCTTGGAATTCTGTATCTTATATCTAATTGACATCTTGTAGATATAAGTCACTTGAGACAAGGCTAGTTTTTTTTTTTTGGTCTAACGATTCCTAACGATTTGGATCCCAAGAACAAACTCGGCTTCTCCCAAATTTCCATTTGGAAATGAGCTGCTAGCTCCTTTAATGTCAGTAAGATAACCTACATTATTCCCAACGATTAGGATATCAATCATATACAACACTAAGTAAGCTACTGAACTATTGATGATTACTTGTAAACACAAGACTCAATAATGTTCTGAATAAAGCCAAAAGATTTGGTCAATATATCAAATCTTATATTTCAAGATCGAAATGCTTAGGTGAATCCATGAATGGATCACTTAAGCTTGCAAACCCTTTTGCTTTCGATCTTGCTGTATGAACCCTTCTGGTTAAGACCTTTAATGTCTCGTTTTCTCTGGTAAATCCACTTGTAACTAATAGGTGTTACCCATCAAGCCGATCTACAAGATCCCAGATGGAAGTGAAATACAAAAGACTTCATTTTCAGGTCCTTGACTTTAATCCATTGGTCATTGTCAACATCATTCATTTTCTTTCTAAAAGATAATGAACCCACTATGCCATCATCAGGTATGATGACCTAGACTTCAAACAAGCCCATGTAACGTTCAGGTTATCAAACAACCCTCCTACTACATTGAGGCAATCTCAACTATTGAGATGGATGTGACTGACTAGATGCACTGATCCATCAACAACTCTTGTTGAACAGTCAACCTCATCAACAACTCTTGTGGATGTTACTGTAGCTTTATTAATTAACTTACTTAAACCGACTTTACTCTTGTGGTTTATGATTTTTGACATGGACTTCTTCTGAGAATTTAGAATTTGTCGATACAAATTCTTTATTCTCTTGTGAATTGAAGAAGTATCCACTTCTTGTTTCCTTTGCAGTTTACCTACTACAGTATGCAATGCAGTCAACACTAAATGACCCCAAAACGAGCCAGACAATTGAGCATAGCTCAACATGGAATGTACCATATCCGATAGGGTTATATTTCTCCTAAATGAGATTTAGGGTGTGATCCCATGTACTATCAAATAGTCCTGGAATCTCAAATCCCTATACTCAACACTTTGATAAGATCAAAGTGATTTTATTATCTCACCTAACAAGTTTTCAACTTCAGTCCTAAGGCCCTTCGGATATCTCAAGAGCTTTAGACTTAAGTTGCATTAGGTAAAAATACTCATACCTTTGAATAATCATCCAAAAGAGATGAATTATTCATGCCCTCCCACTGCTTTAACATATTGAATCACAAGGATCCAAATGTACAAGCTCCAAGGGCTCTTTGGCTCTTAGATCTTTTATAGTAAAAAATCTATCAGTCATATTGCCCAGAAGGCATGACTTACAAGGTACTCTTGACCAATCTCCCAATCAAATTGAGATTAATATGGTCTACCTTAGAACCAAAGAAATGTATTTTCCTTTAGGAGAAATCCTTTGCCTCTTTTCACATTGAGTAGTAGCAGTCTTAAACAACCTAGTGTTCATGATTGCTTTACTCTTGATTAGTCCTAAAACATTTAGGTTACTTTCCAGTAAAGCAAAACAAATGTCAACTCCATTTCTTGAAATAAAATTGTGTTAGCAGAGAAAGGTAAAAAGTAACATTTTTCCAACAAATAAGACACAAAAATCAAATTTCTTTTGATCTTAGGAATTACATACACATTATCTAATAATATGTATTTTCTCCCACTGAGAAAAATAACTTAATGTTCCCCACTGCTATAACCAAAATAACCTCTCTAATTCTAACTTTGAGAGTTATTACACAAGTAGCAAGCTGTTGCCAGGAACTTATAGCTTTAAAAGAAGAACACACGTGATTTGTGGCCCCTGAATCAAGTATTTAGGGAGAATCACTATTCTTCACTAATCACGTTTTCAAGACAAGTAAATGAAAAGTACGGTCTTGAACAAGTTCTCTTTTTGCTAAGCAAGGTTCTATGTCATATTAATCAAGAACAATTCTTGATGAATTAAACATATGGGGCATGAGGACATTCCTCAGTTAAGAATGATCCTAGACTTATTTACCACAATTTGTCGTTTAAGCTTGTAGTATTACCATTATTTATAAAATGACGTAAGACAATACTCATAAAATTATTATATAATTGCTGAAGTAACAAATTTCTTGTATTATTAATTGCACTAACCCATCACAAATAATCCAATCAAATTCTGCAAAAACAAATAAGCAATCAAAGAAACCCTATAAAACTATTGATTTAGTTCTTGCAACGATACTTCAAAGGTTTAAAACAACAGTCACCGAAGGGTGGTCAACTACTCCTTCTCTGAATTGAGACAATCTCAACCAAACTCTAACACCAGAATAACTCATATTCTGTTAGCGTTTAGTTACCGTTGTTCGGTCAAGGGTTAGTTAACACATTTAACTTATCCCCGTAAGTGTAACCCTCCCACTTTCAGATCTCAGAGGCACGCATCAACAGGCTACCGAAGGGAAAGACAACTGTTGGTGATTAGCCTAAGTGACCCTATCCTATTCAGGAGTTCACGGTGTTCCGAATCCTATGATCAGACCTTCCGAAGGGATGGTTGCGCCAGGACAACCTGCAGGCGGATCATAGTATCAAATCTTATATTCCAAGATCGGGAAACCTGTTTCAACCCATAAATGAATCGATTCAGCTTACTAACCTTTTGCTCCTGACCTTGGGTTATGAACCCTTCGAGTTGAGACATAAAAATACTCTCGTCAAGGTTGCCATTCAAAAAAGCTATCTTGACATCCATTTGCCATATTTCATAGTCATAAAACGTGGCAATGGATAAGAGAATTCTTATGGACTTAAGCATGGCAACTGGAGAAAAGGTTTCTTCATAATCCACCCCTTCTCGTTGGGTATAACCCTTTGCTACGAGTCTGGCTTTGAAAGTCTGTACTTTCCCAGCAACATCTCTTTTCCTCTTATAGATCCATTTACACCCAATGGGTTTGACACCTTCAGGTGGATCTACAAGTTCCCAAACTTGATTGAAGTACATAGACTCCATCTCAAGGTCCATGGCTTTGGCCCACTCGTCCTTATCTACATCATTCATTGTCGGACGATAAGACAATGGATCTTCTACGCCGTCATAAGGTATGACTACTTGTGTTTCTGTTAAACCCAAGTAGCGGTTAGGTTGTATCACAACCCTCCCACTGCGTCGAAGATCTCCCACTACGTGAGGAGGACTAGAACGACGAGAAGAACTGGATTCTCCAACAACTCTTGTTGAAGGACCAGGTTCATCAACAACCCTTGTTGATCCTTCTGTAGCTTCTCCTAATACTAACTTACTTCGTGGTTTATGATCTCGAATGTGGTCTTCCTCCAAGAAAGTTGCATTTGTCGATACAAATACTTTATTATCTTGAGGGTCGTAGAAAAGATCACCTCTTGTTTCTTTCGGGTACCCAACAAATTGGCATATTCTCGTACGTGGTTCCAATTTCTTAGGATTTGTCACTAACACATGTGCAGGACAACCCCAGATACGAAAGTAACGCAAACTAGGTTGACGCCCCTTCCATAGCTCAAAAGGAGTTTCAAAAACACTTTTTGAGGGAACGTTGTTAAGAATATGTACTGCAGTCGCTACTGCATACCCCCAAAACGAGCTAGGCAACTGAGCATAGCTCATCATAGATCGAACCATGTCTAACAAGGTTCTATTTCTCCTTTCTGACACACCATTCTGCTGAGGTGTACCAGGTGCTGAGAGTTGTGATTGGATTCCATGTTCTATCATATAGTCCTGGAATCGCTGATCTAGATACTCTCCACCTTGATCTGATCAAAGTGTTTTAATCGTTTTACCTAACAGGTTTTCTACTTCAGCCTTAAACTCTTTGAACTTTTCAAGAGCCTCAGACTTATGGCCCATCAGGTACAAGTAACCGTATCGAGAATAATCATCTATGAAAGAGATGAAGTATTCATAACCACCTCGAGCCTTTACATTCATTGGACCACAAAGATCCGAATGTATCAGTTCAAGTGGTTCTTTGGCCCTATGACCTTTTCCAGTAAAAAGCCTCTTGGTCATTTTACCCTCGAGACACGGTTCACAGGGTGGTAAAGATGTATCTTCTACATCAGTTAGAAGTCCATTTTTAACCAAACGATCGATCCGATCGATGTTAATATGACCAAGACGAAGGTGCCAAAGATACGTGTTGTTACTTAAAGGAGAAACCTTTTGCCTTTTGTTTTGCGTTTCGACCGTTTTAAACATTTCATGACTTAAAATAGCCTTAGCATCAGTTGGTCTTAACACAAACAAATTATTTTCACGCTTAGCTGAACAAACATAAATTCCATTCCGAGAAATCAAAGCTTCATTAAGCATGAATGAAATATTGTAACCTTGTTCAAGTAAAGCAGATACAGAAATAAGATTCCTTTTAATTCTAGAAACCAAATAGAAGTCCTCCAAAATTAAATACTTATTTCTAAAAAATAATTTTGCAGCTCCCACTGCACGAGCTGAAACGACGTCTCCTGTTCCAACCTTGAGCGTCATTTCACCGTCTGCCAGCTGCTGGAAATCATTTCCCTGAAAAGAAGAACAAACATGATTAGTGGCTCCCGAATCCAGTATCCAGGCGAACTCATCATGTTCTACGAGACAAGTCTCTAATACAAGTAAATCGAATTTACCTTCTTTTTTCTCTTCTCTTCTCAGCAAGGTAACGGGGACAGTTCCGCTTCAAATGACCATCTGCATTGCAGTGAAAGCACCTGCCTTTGTCGGCCACGACCTTGGCCTTTCCCTTCCCTCGCACAGCCTGTGCAAGAGCCTTCCCCTTGTCTCCCTTCCTCTTCTGTATTTGCTTCGATGAAGAAGCCTGGGTACAGATTTAGTCCCTGAGGATGAACCCTTCAGGAACTTCTTTTTGGAATGGGCCACATTGGCCTCTCCTTTAACCACATTTTTGCCCTTGCTCTTTTGCAAGGACTCATAAATCTGTAACTCTGAGAGGAGGATACTCAGGTTGAACTGAACTTATTCATGCTCGCGTTCGTCCTGAAAGACAGATAGCTCGCAGGGAGCGAGTGAAGGATGAACGCAACCTGACTGCGCTCGCAGACAACCCCGCCATTTGCCTCAGCTATATTTAATTGGTTAATCATGTCCAGGACGTGTTCCCGAACAGATTGACCTTCCTGCATCTTGGCATTGAAGACGTTCTTCAGGGCGTCGTGGTGGAGCTGGTAGGACGAAAGTCCAAACATCTCCTGTAGGGAATTCATAATCTCCCTGGCAGTTTCCACGTTCTCGTAACGCTTGGCCAATACTTCAGATAAGCTGACCAGTATGTAGATTTTGACCTTTTCATTGGCCTTAGTCCAGCGTTCGTGGGCGTCTTTTACTGCCTGAGCGGCTGTGCGAGGGGGAACGGGAGGACATTTCTCCGTTAAGACGAATCTTAAATCTTCTACCACGAGTATATTATTGAGATTGAATTTCCATTGTGGAAAGTTTTCGCCTGTTAGTTGTTCGTTTTTAAGCAAGGAAATAATAGAGGAAGACATTGCTGAAAAAACAAACGAGTGACCGTATTAGTTATCTTTGCCTTAACCCATCACACAAGCAATACAAACAATTGCATACATCCAATCAATTTTGCAAACAAACAATCAAAGAACCCTAATAAAACTATGATTGTGTTTCGCAACGATGCTTTAGAGGTTTAGAAGAACAACCACCGAAGGGTGATCAGTTGTTCCTCCTCTAAAATGAGACTCTTCTCAGTCAATTTCTAATACCAGAATAACTCATATTCCATTAGATATTAACCACCGTTGTTCGGTCAAGGATTTGTTAACAATTAACTCCTCCCCGTAAGTGTAACCCTCCCACTTTCAGATCTCAGAGGTACGGACCAACAGACTACCGTTAGGAAAGACAACTGTTGGTAATTAGCCTAAGCGATCCTATCCTATTCAGGAGTTCACGGTGTTCCGAATCCTATGATCAGGCCCTCCGAAGGGGTGGTTGCTCCAGGGCAACACGCAGACGGATCATAGGAATCTCACGTTGTGACCTAGGGGTGGAGACCGAAGGATACGTTGACACGTGTCCCGCTCCCACTTACTATAGTCACTTTCCCCATTCACCTTGGTATTGACCCATGCAAACACTCTCCGAAGGGAGGCCACTCTACGACGACACGAAGCCGAGCATGGATCTCACGGTGTGAACTATACAGGGACACAGGAGCAAAACTCGATTTAAATCAAGTTTTGTAATTTTCCTCCCACTAAAGTAACCTATCGGGTATTTTAGGGTTTGATTAGGCCTAGATAAATCCGGCTAAGTCATTTATCTAAGTCTAGTCCTATTATAACTATTATAATAAGACCTAATGTCTAGGTGTATTAAACAATTTTAATTTACCTAGCGACATTATTCTAACATTAACCTGAGATTAATTCAACTCCGGTGTTCTAGATCAGTTCCCAGGTAGGAGGTGTTCCATATACCGTCAACTTAAATACCTCCAATCCTTAGACAGAACTTCACTGGTAGAGTTCCCTTATAATCTCAGGAATGTTTGTCCTACTTAGTTCATTAAAACTATTTTAAAACTAAGTAAGAATTTCTAATCCTATTAGAAAATGATCTTAGGTCTAATTAATTTTAACTCATTAAAATTAATTCATTTTAACCTAAGATCCTATGTGAACATGCATATCTTGATTATAGATTGACGGTTTCTAATCATAAATTTTAAACTATTTCAAAATTTTAATGATTAGCCCTATTATCTTGCATACTATAGTTTAAATCAATTAACAATCATATTCTAATTCATCAAATTTAAACTATATAACTTTGCATTGCATGAAATTAATATAACTCTTATATTAACCTATGGATGTATTATGCTCAATGCAATTTGATTTCCATTTTTTAATAAATAAACAATTTTATTATAGCCAAAAATGGAAAATCACCATAGCATGCTGCAAACAATTTATTTTTAATATAACTCTTATATTAAAACTATGTAATTGCATGCATCATACTATTCCTTTTTCATGAATTTAATATAACTCAACTATATATTAAATAAATCATGAAAAACCATGCATTAGCATCCAAATATTATAATCATATAATAACATACATAATGCATGAGCATGCTTTATATCCTAAGGTGGGATTAAAAATTTAAATGACATCCATAAAGCATTTAAATAGCGAATAAACCGATTTAATTGGCCCCTAGGGTAGATTAATGAAAAATTACACTAATAAAGCAATAAATCTATCCTATTACATAAATCTGCAGCTCCAAATCCGGTCTACAAGTCTTGAACCGACTCGAACCGCTTCGAACCGGGCTTGAAAAATTAAAACCGCGCCCAAACCGGGTTAAATCGGACCAAAACGGTCCCAACTAACCCATAATGCTTGAACTGGACCGGCAAACTAGGGCACCATTCACGTTTCTACGGAAAACTGACGCTGCACAAAATCGCGACGCTGGCGCGATTTCAACCGTCTGGAGCGTGGAATCGCGACAGCGTCGAGACGCATAAGGCCCAGCATCCCGACGCTGTTGCGTCTGGAGCTGTATTCTGGGCAGAAGCGTGGCTGTTCTTCACGAAATTCATCGATTTCTTCTGCGATCTTCATCAATTTTCAAGCCTAAACTAGACCCGGACTGTACAGACTCGATATTTATGATTTAATGCCCAAAAACACATGGGCCTTTACAATTGATCGCATAAAAAATCATAAATTCTAAGGCCAATTAAACCTAAACAGTTTATCGCAAAATAAAACATTCATAATGCAAATCCCACCTAAAACCAACACAAATTTTAATTCCTAAATTAAAATACAAACCTGGCTCTGATACCAATTGAAGGGATAATAGCCCTTGCGCAGCGGAAAAGTGTACAGAACCTTTAACCCCGAATTAATTTAAGAACCAAAATACCAATACGTTGGAACAAAATTGCAGCAGTAAAAACCATAAGGAAACTATTGAAATTTTACACATATAGCATGCTAAATCACCTCTAAACGCTATAGATCTCATCTATAAAGGACCCTATTGATCCGAGATGAAGAAAACTTACTTAAGAAGTTGTTCTCGATCGATTCACCAACAAAATCACCTTGAATCCGAAAATTCCAGCAGCCTTAAAACCCTTTCTTTGCTGCAAATCTACCACGGACACCACCAAGAGAGTTGCACCGATATCCTCCCAGGATTTGGAGTTGAGTGGCTTGTGGGAACCAAAAATCTCTAAGGATCAAGGAGAGAATTTTGTCTCTGTATTCTCTTGGGAAAGTTACAGAGAGTTCTTGAGAGAGAGGTTATGCGTGAGGCTCTGTAGAGAGTGATCCTTGGGGCTCCCAAAAAGAAGTTACGGTAAATTAAAAACCTTCCGCAAGAAAACGTCCCACTCCCCTAAAAAATAGGTAGTTCACGCGTGTAGGGTTAATGGGTGAGTTTGACTGATCAGTTTTCAACTGATTAGTTAAAAAATTAAATTAAATTAATATCTAATTTAATTATATACACATAAAACACTTTTATGTGTATTTTCCACTTAACCCAAAGTTTTTTATTTATCTTAATTAAATCATAATTTAACTAAAATCAAATTAAAACATCTATATTAATTAATTCACCAATTAATTAATATCTTTAATTAAATATCATATATTTAATTATGCTTCTCTTAGCTAAACTATAGTATTAATATTCATCCTATGAACATTAATTATAACCTATAGTTTTAAATATGAATCAAATTCATGTTTAATTTTAATATTCGAACACCTTCGAATATTCAATTCTCCCTTAGAATTTTACCTCAACACCCCAATGGAGCTACCGGTGGGACCTAATGGACCTACAGATCAGAAGCACCAACGATATGAGATTAGTTAGCTAAACTCATTAACCAAGTTAATCAATATTCATCAACTGTGGTTCACTCCACTAAAGAACCACAGCTGCACTCTTCTCACTGCAGATATATTTCTGTGTCCATGGATATCGACCGTCAACAGCAAGTTAGCCCTTCACGTGTGTTCGTACCCCAGCTAGGTCAAATTACCGTTTTACCCCTGGGCTACCTCTTGGTCCTTAAGTACCAGTGCTCTTCTAATGAACAACCTGTTTGTGGTCCAACCAGCAAACAGAAATCCCTCTCGTGCCATAAAAAGGGTAGGGCCCATTGTTCAAGACCCGGAGACACCACTTAAGGGAACACAACTCTACTTACCCTAATATCGGGAAGAAGTGAATTCCATCTTGTAGGATTACGTTCCCAGCTCCCCACTCGATCTTGTCCCCAAAATGGTAGGCTTATTGAGTCGGCGAACAGGCCACTCTCACCCGTACAAATCAAAGGACAATCCCTCATGGACAGGAGTCCATAATCCACTCAGGATTAAGGCCAAGTTGCCTAGGTCATCCTAGTGAAATAGAAACCGAGCTAACTAACGGTGTTACAGTTAGTGGTTAACTATTTCGCGGTCCGGTCTTTGTGCAAACTCATTGCACAGGATACCCCCACTCGCATGTCAACCACATGAACGCGTTGGATCACTACGTTTGTACCAATATACAAAGCGGGTCGTATCCATAGTGTCACCAGGATAAGGTACCCAGCCTTATCCCTATACTACATACCCTTTAGGCTAAAACTTGAACATTGATCCCCGTATATCCCTACATACTAGTTCAAGCCTCATTCTATTAGCCTTGGATGTTTAGTTTATTGGATTAGGGTTATTAAGACAAGATATAATACAAACACTGAATAATACATCACTTTATTAATGTTCGGTCAAATGTACATTTACTATCTACGAGTTTTAGGGCATAAAACCCAACACATAGGACTCTCACGGTGTGAACTAGGGGCGGAGACCGAGGGATACGTTGACACGTGTCCCGCTCCCACTTACTCTAGACATTTTTCCCATTCACCTTGTTATTGATTCATGCAAACACTTTCCGAAGGGAGGCCGCTCCTAGGGCGACTCGAAGTCGAGCATGAACCTCACGTTGTGAAAATAGGGACGTAGGAGCAAAACTTGATTTAAATCTCGTTTTGTAATTTTCCTCCCACTGAAAATGTCCTAAGGTTAATTTAGGGTTGTTTAACTTAGATAAAAATCGGCTAAGTCAATCTATCTAAGTTTGATCCTATTATAACAATTATGGAAAGGATTCAACCACAATGTTTTATGTGAATTAAACTTCTTTTAATAAACCTAACATTGCAAGTCAACATTACTATGGTTAATTTAACTCAAGGTTCGGTCAGTTCCTAGGTAGGAGGTGTTCCGTAAACCGTCAACTTAAATACCCCCCAACCTTAGACAGAACTTTTCTGAGAGAGTTCCCTTATAACCACTGTAATGTAAGGTCTTTACTCTAAAGATCTAGGTGCATTAAACACTTTTAACAAACCTAGTGAAATTGCATGCTAACATTTAGCTATGATTAATTCAACTCCGGTATTCCAGGTCAGTTCCCAGGCAGGAGGTGTGATGTAAACCGTCAACTTAAATACCCCCAGCCTTAGACAGAACTTTACTGGTGGAGTTCCCATATTATCATAGCAATGTTTTTCCTACTTAGTCAATTAAAACTAATTTTAATTCTAAGTAAGAATAATTCTAATCCTATTAGAAATGTGATCTTAGGTCTAATTAATTTTAAACATTTTAAAATTAATTCATTTATCCTAAGATCTTATGTTTGCATGCAATTCTTTGTTATAGGTTAACAGTTTCTATTCATTAATTTTATAACTATTATAAATTTTAATGAATTAACCCTATAACATGCTACTATGGTGAATAAATTAACAATCAAATCCTAATTAATTTATAAAACCATACATTAGCATACATGACATACCATAAATATTAACAATTATATTAATCTAAGGTAATGTCATGCTCGATGCAATTTAATTTCCTTTTAATTAACCTAACTCTTAAATTAATTATACAAGAAAATTCAAATTAAGCATTACCATTTTCATATATTAACATAACATTTATATTAATAGCTCATGAAAATTAAGCATGTAAATTACTAATATAAGTATAACTCTTATATTTTTAAACTAAAGTAATTTCATGCTCAATGCAAATTAATTTTCTTTAATTAATCTAACTCTTAAATTAATTACCTAGGAAAATTAAAGGGTAAAATACCTTTTTGGTCCCTCATGTTTCGAGTTAGTTTCTAATAGGTCCCTAGGTTTTAAAATCAAACAATCAAGTCCCTATTATTTGGAAAATGTTTCTATTGAATCCCTCCACCGTTAATTTTTTTAACGGTGCTGACGTGGCACATTTAAAAATATTAAAATATTAATTTTAAAATTAAAATAATTAAATAATTAATATATAAAAAAAAAACCTTCCTCTCTCCCTTCTCTCCCCATCTTCGTCTCTCTCGCCATCGCCCTCCACCTCTCTTCTTCTTCTTATTCTTTTCATTTCATCATCGTTGCAAAACACAAAAGATTGCCAGAAAGTGGAAATTAGAATCAGTTTGTTTCTGAAGCTTTAACAAGAAATCTTGCTCTTCCATTTGAGAACTTCTTCACGAACTTTGGTGGAAGACCCATCTTCTCTGAGAACCCTTTGAGCTGCATCCTTCAACTTCTTCATATTAGCACACAATTTCTTCCCCTCTTCACCTTCCAACAACGATTTCACCACTTTCGAAATCTCCTCCCTCTCCACAATCTCATTTCTCTCATTCCTTTTCGGCCTCAACGCCACTTCAATCTCCTCTGTCAGCATCACGACGTTCATTCTTTGCTCTGCGTAAAGTGGCCAAGCAAGTAGAGGAACCCCATTGACAACACTCTCCAATGTAGAATTCCATCCGCAGTGTGTCAAAAACCCACCGGTGGACGTGTGTTTAAGGACCCAAGCCTGCGAGACGCCCACCAGGCCATCACCAATCCCTTTCCCCTGTTTCTCTCCAAAAACCCCTCCGACAAGAATCTCAACGGATCATTCTGTCTATGCACACTGAAAATCGATCCATTACCTTCCTTATCGCTGGCAACTCTAACGACCCACAAGAATCTCTGCCCACTCATTTCCAATCCCAAGAATTGAAGGATCCAGAAAATAAAAAACAAACCTAGGGCGAAGAAGAAAGTGAAAATCGCGGACAAGAAGTTGCCAAAGAATCGCAAAAACCGCATAGCAGCAAATTTCTCTAACTCTCTCAAAGAGATTCCCAAACGAAGGCGATGAGGAAGAAGAAAACCAAAATGGGTTGGATATGAAATCCATGGAAATCAAAAGGGTCGATCCAAAATGAAGAATCCGAAATGGGTTTCAACGAAACGAGATTGGAGATTTCAAAGAAAAGCAGAAAAAGGAAATTTGAAAGAGAGGGAGAGAAGATGAAGGTGGCGGCAGGCGACGACAACGGCAAGGGGGCGGCTGCAAGAGGCGACGGCGACGACGACGGCTAGGTTTCAAGAAGAGAGAATAGGGTTTCGGGGTGGGGGAGGAAGAGGAGAGAGAGTAGGGGATTTAAAAATTATTATTTTATTATTTTTAACTGCCACGTTAGCACCGTTAAAAAAATTAACGGTGGAGGGACTTAATTGAAGTATTTTCGAAACAGTAGGGACTTGATTGTTCGATTTTGAAACCTAGGGACCTATTAGAAATGAACCTAAAACACGAGGGATCAAAAAGATATTTTACCCAAAATTAAAATAAGTATTCACATTTTCATACAATAACATAACACTTTATATTAATTGCTCATGAAAATAAATAAACAAATAAATTACTTTCATAAATATAACTTTTTATATTTTTACTAAAGTAATTTCTTGCTCAATGCTTCTCAATTTTCATCCATTTAATCATAACAATTTATATTAAATGCCCATGAAAATTAAATTCATGCATAATGCTTATATTATAACAATTATAATTAAAAATGCATGAATATGCTTAACCTATGGGGGATTTTAAGTTATATGACATCCATAAAGCAATTAAATAGCTAAGAGCCCGTTTGATAACCATTTGGATTTTGGTTTTTTGGTTTTGAAAATTAAGCTTATACACACATACTTGCACCTATAAGTTTCTTGGTTTTAGTACCATTCTTCTAACTTGTTTTCAAAAACCAAGTCCAATTTTGGAAACAAAAAAAAAAAAAAGGTTTTCAAAAACTTGTTTTTGTTTTTAAAATTTGGTTAGGAATTCAAATGCAACCTTAACTAGGATGAAAGCCATGGTAGGGAATTTATGAGAAAACAAGCATAATTTTCAAAAACAAAAAACAAAAAACCAAATGGTTATCAAACGGGACCTAAGTAGACGGGTTTTGGCATCCTAGGACTCAAAACAATAGAAAAATTACATTAATTAATCTATAAAAGCCCTATCCTATCGTGAATCAGCTCAAAACAGCCTTGAAACGGGTCCAAACCCTTCGAACCGACAAAAATTTGGGCTGAACCGTGGGGGCGCAATCCAGGGGTTCAATAAATCATCAGGGAACACTGGAAGGACTGGATATGGTTTGAAAAATTTTCCTGCAACGCCTTCTTCAGGTTGGCATCACGACGTTTAACATAGTTCCAGAAAGTTTGAGATTGCCTCTCGGCAAACTCTTGCTTGCTGGCCGACAGTGCAAGTTGTTCTATAATCTTGTGAATGCCATAAACAAGTCCACCCTGACGTGCCTCTTGCGTATGCTGAAGCCGTGTCAAGTTAGGAATATCAATGATCCCTTTGTCAAATAAAATAACATCTCCTTCATTCTCTAGAACCCCTGCACGCTTGCAAAGCATTGTAACTGTATTTGGGAAAAACAGCTTCCCCACTTTCTTCCTCCAACATCTAGATATCTCACTACAATAATCTTGCCCACATCAATACTGAGAGACCTTAGAATCGCAGACGCCAGAAGAACACGTTCCCTAGAAATCGTTGAGTCACGAGTCGTTGGAAGCAACCTCTGTTTGATAAATCCCATCCATGTATTTGCTTTCTTCTTTAGATAGGCTGACTGAAATGTCATTTTATCTGTTTTTGAAAGTCTCCACTGCGCCCCTTCAACACCAACTTCCCTCACAGCATCACTCAATTGCTCATTAGATGGCGCCACAACCATCTCATTATATCCTACGTGGGGGAAATCTTGAAGGTTATACAGTGCGTTAATAGCAGCACGACTCCAGTCGACTTCTACACCTCGGACGATTACTTGGAAACCTTCTTCTTCGTCAATATTTGCATAAAACTCGTGCACTACCTACGCGTTCACAGATTCAGGCTTAGAACAGAACAATTCCCAACCGTGGTTCGTAATGCTGACCCTCAGAAAATGTGGAAGATCACCACTAAATCCTCTCCCAAACAGGAAGTCTCTCTTCAACAACTCAGCATATTTTGCTCTAGCAAGATTGTTGATGAAGCGAACATACGGCAACTTTGGCTCTTCTATCTCACCAGGTTCCTCTGATGCTGCAACAACACTTTTGAAGGGAATAAAAGTCCCCACGCAGCAGAAGCGCATTGATTGGACCTTACGCCGTATATTAATTAACATTAAAATGTCGTTACGAAAACTCAATCAAACTTTAAACATACTTTAAAGTTGCTGGAAAATCAGTTTAAACATGCTGAAAAATAAATCCAAATTTATTTTCATACTTTTCTAAAGAAAAGAGGAAGAACCGTTACAAACCTCCGTTGTAGACTTGACCGTTCTTCGCCAACGATGCTCCAACGAACAAAACGCAGCAGCCTCCTTTGTCTCGTGATCGCTGGAAAATTCTTCTTGAATGACACAATAACCACAGAGGTTACACCGGTATGACTCTAGGTCTAGGAGGCAAAAGACTTGTGGGAGTCTTTCTCTAAGAGGGAGGCTAGAGAGAATTCTAGGTCTTGTCTTGAGAGTCTAAGAGCAAGAGCAAAGTGTCATGAACCAATTAGGTCTAGTGTTCTATTTATAGAAGAGAGACCATGAATAAAATATTCAATTAAATCAATCTTTTCCAAAATTGATTCAATCTTATTCCTTATTTAATCAATCATGATCAATCAATTCCATAATTGATTAATCTTTTCCACAAATGACTAATTACTTCCATAAGTGATTAGATCATTTCCATAAATGATTAATCACTTCCTTAAGTGATTAATTATTTCCATAATTGATTAATTCCCGGTTAATGAATTCTTAAATTAATTAACCACCAATTAAATATCACATATTTAATTTTCGGCCTTGAATTAATTAATTCGCCCAAATAGATTTTAGGCCTTAAATTAATCCATTCATTATTTGAACTCTTTCAAACTTCCATAAATTTATATTTGAAGTTCAAATATAAATTTCTCTCACATTAATATATCAATATATATTATGTTTGTTTCCCTTAGTAAATTGAACATTTTCAATTTACATTTATTACTTAGTTGCCTCAAATTACTTTATGAGCTACCAGTGGGATCTAATGGACCTGCAGATCAGAAGCTCCAACGATGTGAGATTAATTGGTCAAACTCATTAACCACATTAATCAATATTGGTTAACTATGTGTTCATTCCACTATAGACTCACAGTTGCACTCTTCTCACTGCAAACATATTTTCTGTGTCCACGGATATAGACCAATATCGACTAGTTAGTCCTTCACGAGTGTCCGTAACACCAGCTGGGTCAAATTACCGTTTTACCCCTGGGTTACCTCTATTTCCTTAAGTACCAGTTCTCCTCTAATGAACAACCTGTTTGTGGTCCAACCATCAAACATAAAACCCTTTCGTGCCATTGAGAGGGTAGGGCCCTTTGTTCAAGATTCGGAGTAACCTCTTAAGGGAACACTCATCTGCTTCCCTAAAGTCGGGAAGGAGAGAATTCCATCTTGCACGATTATGTTCCCAGCTCCCCATTCGGTCTTGTCCCCAAAATGGTAGGCTTATTGAGTCGGCGTATTGGCCACTCTCACCCATGCAAATCAAAGGACAATCTCTCATGAGCAGGAGTCCATAATCAACTCAGGATTAAGACTAAGTTGTCTAGGTCGTCCTAGTGAAATAGAAAACCAACTAGTTAACGGTGTTATAACCAGTGGTTACTATTTCGCGGTCCGGTCTTATGCAAACTCATTGCATAGGATACCCATAGAACGCTTTGGATCGCAGCGTTTGTATCAAATACAAAGTGGGCCGTATCCATAGTGTCACCAGGATAGGGCATCCAGTATTATCCCTATACTATAGACCCTTTAGGCTGTTTCTTGAACAATGATCCTATATGTCGCTACATATAGTTCAAGAAACATATTACAGCCTTGGATGTCTAGTTTATTGGATTAGGGTTATTTTTAGGCAAAGACAAATATAAAATAACTAATAACAATTAATAGAAAAATATATCAATATTGTTTCATTAATATCTGGTCAACAGTTACATTCACTATCTACGAGTTTTAGGGCATAAAACCCAACAACTTTTGCCTCTGTCTGCCTTTTGCTTGAGCAACTGTTCTTCTTCAGCCTTCTTCTCTGCTTGCTTTCTTTCTTTTTCCTCGGCCTCCTTTTTCTCCTGTTCCTCTCTCTCTCTGCATTTTCTCTTTTAGAATCAGTAGTTGAAGGCGAGGGAGTATCAGTTCGGACTACCTTGACGCGACCCGCTTTTCGCTTTATGCGGCGACGTTTGGGCACTTCTGGCATGATCACCTCCACTCGAACCTCCTGTTCTTGCTCATTACCTTTTTCAGGCGCAATCTCTGCCTGTTCTTCTTGCACATTCTCAGTCTGTTTTTCTTGAACTTCCTCTGTATTTTCTTCTCGAACTTCCTCTGTATCTGCAACTCTCGACACAGTCTGCTCTAGGTTTTATTCTTCTGGTTCCTTTGGGTCTTCTTCAACCACTGTGGCAGCAACATCCTCCAAACCTTCTGTACAACTTCTTGATCCTCAGCCCTCTGTTGTCTTCTTCTCCTCTTAGCTTCTTTCTCTTCTGGTGTTTTCTTTTTCTTTGCCTTAGCTTTCGGTACTTCGGGGGTAACAGGTACCTCCTCTTCCTCATTATCTCTCTATTTTCTTGCTCTCATTTTTGCCATTGGAGACTCAAAGGAAGTTTACCGCACACAGAGAAAGAAGAAAAAATACAAATGGCAAGGGATAATCCAGAACTTAGGTGAATGATGAATGATAATCCAACAATTTTTCGAGATAATAGAGCAAGAAAAGAGAGGAAAGTTCTTAGAATTGAGTGGAAAAGTGGTGATTATTTGTCCATTCCGAAAGAATTATTTTTCTGCAGTAGAATTTGGTTTTGCAGAATGCTCAGGTAAAGGTTGAAGGTAGCGTTGGATTATCTGCTTTGATTAAGCTATTCTTTGTCTAACGTTTTGAATTCTTAAGGGAAGGTTGGTTAGTATTTCTCGGGACGTGCAATAGTTCAAGTTTGGGGGTATGATAAATCTCCAAAAGGGAGTTATTTAGGTCTTATTTCTATAGGGATTTGTGTGTCTTTTATGCTAAATAGGGTTGCTTTTAGTTATATATTATATGTTTTAACTCATTTGGAAGAATGGATGTTTTGGAAGTTATTTTATGCAGAATGTATTGCTGAGCGACCTGAGGGAGCAAATTATGTGCTGCAGCAAAGCTCAGAGCAAAACTGCCACATCATAACTCGTTAGCCAACTTAATGAACTGAATTCTGTTAAGCTATTCTCGGGATAAAGGAACAAGGAGATCCATCCACGTGTCTAGGTCAACCTAATTGAAGCCTCCTATCACTCTATAAAAGGAGATAGCTGCCCAAGTCAAATGCATTCCATCCTTGGGAGGAACATTCCACTCTTGGAAAGTTTACTTCCACTTTTGGAAGCCGAATAGAGGAGAGAGATTGGAGACCGACAAGAAGACCATCAATTGTAAGCTGATCGAGGGAATTAATATTTTCTTGTCTTCTCATGCATCAATTTTCAATTTTTTTTTTCAAATCATTCACTTGCATTTCATGAAAAAAAAAACTTGCACAATCCTTTTATCTTTTTTTCTAAAAGAAAATGGCTCACAACCACATGATCCTCGTTCTTACAAACTACAAGGCAAAGACATGGAAGAACAAAATGTTGAGTAGTCTCATGAACAAGCCATGAAAATTCTCTCTTTTGGAGAAGAGTGAAACAGTGGCAGATGTCTCTCAACCTGACATCCCAGTCAATAATCCTGGTGACTCACCTCATTTGCACAAGTTGAAAGTATCTCTTTGTCAACCAACTAGAGATTTCACCCAACAACAATCATCACCCACTTTTAACTAACAAGGAATTGACAACTATGTTCCATAATACCCTTGAATCTCCCTACTATGATCGAATGATAGGAAGTGCATCCACCAATTTTTCAGACATCAAGATGATTGGAGAAAGAAAAGAATACGAGGTTAAGCATGGAAGGATATTAAATAATGCAATTGAATCATCAATCGAAGACGAAGAAGACTGGTCAAGGGATCAACAAGTGCAAGTAAACCGTTCAAAGGAAATCAACAAAGTTCCTCAAAGTCATTCGCTAATTCACTTATTTTGCAGCATAATTCACAACCAACAAGGTTGACTGTTTTTTACAATCATAATGGTAAGAGGCAACAAAGGTGGAAAATGTCGATCAAATATCAATTGCATTTATCGAGTCTTCGTCGTGCTTATTGATAGCGAGCATAGCTAGCTATTTTTCCTTATTTAATTTAGCTAGTCTTTTATGATTTATGGGCCATTTTATTGCACTTAATTGTTTATTTTGTAGGAAATGATTGATTGGAGCTAAAACGCAATAGTAGAGTTAATTGGGTGCTCGGGACACGAAAAGATGCAAAGGAATGAAAAAGAGTCAAAGAGGAAAAAAGTCAAAATAGGGTCAAACGCAGACTAGCGTCTCGACGCTAGCATTCCTTATCTGAATCGGCGCGAAACGGTCACAGGGTCTCGACGCTGCGACCTTAGCGTCTCGACGCTGTGTAATTTTCATTCCAGACACGCGTGTTTTAGAGGCAGCGTCGAGACGCTGTCTTGACAGCGTCTCGACGCTATGACGAAAAATCAGAATATAAGGTTATTTTCGGCTAGGTTTTACGGGGATTCTTTTGGACACTTTTGGAGCCGTAAAATAGAGGAGAAAACAGAGGATTGAGGCTGAAAAACGTAGATCAAGGTGGAAATCAACCCATTGTTCGTTGGGATCGTGACGGGGACGTTCGGTCTCGGCCAACATTGAGTTTTTCCTTTCCTTTCCCTTTTCTCTAGCTAGATTTTATGGTTTTGTCATGTTTAGTTGTGTTTCTAATATCATTCATGAGTAGCTAAACTTGTGGCTTAGGGATTGATGTAGTTGATTTAGTTTATGGATTGATTTATGGTTTAAGTTGTGCAATGATTATTATGTATGCAATCTTGATTTAATGCTTTCAATTAATTGGCTATTAGTTGAATGATTTGAGTTTTGATTCTTGCTCGGGAGAGGGGATGAAATGTAGACTTACTCACGATTGCATGACTAAAGTTTATTATCTAATTCGTGACGATTTTTAGATTAACTTTAGAATTGGTCAAAAGAACTCATTGCCTTGCATGTTAATAAACTTAGATAGGGATATCAAGTTGGTTAATTTGCATGAGAATCAATTATACTCGGGAGAGGTAATTGTGATTAAAGGTTCTTAGGCTCATAATTTCATTGTGCATAATAACTTATTCCTTAAAATCAATCCTAGACTAAATCGGCGCAATCAATTCCCTAAGTATTCTTCCAATTGAATTTCCACTGTTTACTTGTTTTGATTTAGTTTTTGATCTATCACTCATTATATTGTGTTCCTTAAATAAAATTGAGCAAGATAATTCACAATACTTGATTTAGCTTAAACATCCAATCCAGAGGACGACACTCGTTTATACGAACACTTTATTATTACTTGACCCGTGCGCTTGCGGTAAGGAAAATTCCACATCAAGTTTTTTGCGCCGTTGTCGGGGATTGGCACATTTAGTTAGATTGATATTGTGAAAAAAATTTTCCCTCCTGCAAAGACGGTCAAGCTGAGGATCGAGATTTGGACATTCCAACAACAATATGATGAGCAGCTGTTCGAAACTTGGGAGCGATTTAAAGAGTTACCGAGGAAGTGCCCTCAACATGGATACCCCGACTAGCTTCAGGTTCAATTGTTTTATAATGGTTTAACTGATAGTACAAAAACGATTGTTGATGCAGATGCAGGTGGGACTCTGTTGTCCAAGACTGTGGAAAATGCTCACACACTTCTAGAGGATATGGCCACCAACAGCTATCAGTGGCCATCTGAGCGGTCTGCACCTAAAAAGATTGCTGCTGGAGTGTTTAAGGTTGACAAGGTAAGTGCACTCCAGGCCCAGATGACATCCCTTGCTAATGCTTTTATGAAATTTTCAGGTACAGGGAGTGCACAGTCAATTGAATCAGCTGTTGCTTTAGCATCTAGATCTCAGGAGGAGACCATTGAGCAGGTTTAGTATGTATCAAATTTTAATTCTAGGGGATATAATAATAATGCCACACCTACACATTATCACCCTAACAATAGGAACCATGAAAATTTCTCCTATGCTAATACTAAGAATGTTCTTAATCCTCCTGGTTTTGTCCCTCAAACTCAAGAAAATAAAAAGTTAGAAGATCTTGTTGGAGCTTTCATTGCAGAGTCTAGTAACAGGACAACCAAATTGGAAGAGGCAGTCATTGCCATCAACTCAACAGTGAATGGCCACAGTGCTGCCATCAAGAACATTGAGACTCAGCTGGGACAGTTGGTAAGTGTTGTAAGCACCATGAATAAAGGTAAGGCCCCAGCTAAGCAGGAGAAAACCCAGATGAAGTACTGTAAGGAAATCACTGTGCACCAGGAGGAAGTCGAAGAGGAGCCTGAGTCGGAGGATTATGACACTCCTACTGGGGAAGTTGAGGAGGACACATCATCTGATGAAGCTGAAAAGCCTGAACCTGAGCCTCCTATTCCTTCTCCTCCCTTGATGGTCCTCAAAGACAAGAAAAAGAAAAAGAAGAAAAAGAACAATCAGGTTTAGTTTGGCAAATTTATGAATGCTTTTATGAATCTGAACATTAATATTCCTTTTGCAGAGGCGTTAGAGATGCCCCAGTATAACAGGTTCATGAAGGAGTGGTTAGCAAAGAAGCGAAAGGAAAAGAAGGTTGACACTGTATATCTCGCTTCCACATGCAACACCAGAGTACAACAGAAGGTACCTGAAAAAGTAGCAGATCCAGGGAGTTTTTCTGTTCCTTGCAGTTTTGGTACCTATTCTTTCAGAGCATTATGTGATTTAGGTACTAGCATCAATATCATTCCTCTATCTCTGTGCAAAAAGTTAGACATAGGTGAGATTAAATCTACTCCTGTAAAGCTCCAATTGGTTGATCAGTCTGTGGTTAGACCAGTTGGCATTGTAGAAAATGTTTTAATCAAAGTAGGTAGATTTTTCCTCCCTATTGACTTGTATGTTATGGACATGATAGAAAATCCTTCAATGCCTGTTATACTAGGAAGACCATTCCTCGCTACTGGACGAGTGATTATTGATATTGAGCGCAGGGAGCTCACTCTTAGAGTCAGGAACGAAAAAGAAATTTTTAAGGGAGTAGAAGACTCTAAGGGACAATCTGAAGTGCTTTTCATGGGCTACAAGAAAGGTGCAAGAAAGAGCACCTCTGTTGGATTCATAGAAAAGAAGCCTCCTTGAAGCACGGTCAACACGTCGAGCAAATGACGTTAAACAAGCGCTTATGGGAAGCAACCCAAGTAAGTGTAGTTGTTCTTTTTTGTTTGCTTTTGATTTATTGTTTGTTTTTGTGTTGTAGGTCTTGGTTCCAGTTTCTCCTTTGCTTTCAAACTTCCTTGAGAAAGGTCATCATCATTCCAGGGCAGTATTGTTCACTCCTTTCATTCTTTCTTTGTTCTCATGCGTGATTATGCCTTAATTTCTTTATACATTGAGGACAATGCATGTTTTAAGTTTGGGGGTGGAATAACATGTTTGTGGAGCCCTTGAGCATCTGAGTTCGGGCTATAGTTTTGAGCTTTCTTTGAATTGAGTATATGGTTGTTTTCTGGATGCTATTTTTGCATGGCTATGATATCCTAGGATAGGCTTTCTTGTCAATTTTCAAGCTTGCGATGAGTTGTAAGCATGAGTGCCCAAAAAGGGAGAGTTTTAAAACTTTTTCTAGGAGATGGCTTGCATGAGTAGAGTATTTGCCTTGGCTAGATTTGGATTTGAATGCTTAGGAGCGAATTATTGAGTTCATATGCTTGTTGTCACCTCGATAGGTGTAGGGAAGAGCTAAAGAGTTAATTTTTTGCAAATTAGCATGTTTGATCTTGCGTAGGAGGAAAGAAAAGAATATTTGCTATCTTGTTAACAAAGAAAAATCATTCTTGTTGTTATTGTTAAAAAAAAAAAATTATCATGCCATGGCCTGTGCACAGTTTGCAATGTTTAATAAAGTTTAGGCAAAAAAAGCTACCCCTGTTGTGATCAGTTAGGCCAACCAGAGAAAACTCAGGTTAAGCGTCCCTGCAATGGGTGTGTGAAAGCTAGTGCCACATATACATGCTTAATTTAATTGTTAATTATGAGCACCTAAGTATGGAGGAAAACAAACTAATTTGTTCCATTAACTCATTAGTGAAACCTTAGTGCCAGTGTAGAGGGAAGATGAGTTGAGAGTTTAATAATCCAATCCCGGGCTAGTAGAGTTTGATCTTGTTGAGTTAGATCTCGCTTGTGCAAGTTAATTATGGAAAAATTTTAATTTATCTCCCTCATTGGTCCTTGTGTGCATGTCTCTTGCTTGCTTGTCTATTGACTTTTGAGCCTTGAGGATTGAGTTATGATTGTTGCATCCATTCTTCTACTGTATGTTTGATTTGTAGTTTGTTCGAGGACTAACAAAAGCTTAAGTTTGGGGGTATTTGATAGCGAGCATAGCTAGCTATTTTTCCTTATTTAATTTAGCTAGTCTTTTATGATTTATAGGTCATTTTATTGCACTTAATTATTTATTTTGTAGGAAATGGTTGATTGGAGCTAAAACGCAATAGTGGAGTTAATCGGGTGCTCGAGACACAAAAAGATGCAAAGGAATGAAAAAGAGTCAAAGAGGAAAAAAGTCAAAATAGGGTCAAACGCAGACTAGCGTCGAGACGCTAGCCCTTGAGTGTCTCGACGCTAGCATTCCTTATCTGAATAGGCGTGAAATGGTCACAGGGTCTCGACGCTGCGACCTTAGCGTCTCGACGCTGTGTAATTTCCATTCCAGACATGCGTGTTTTAGAGGCAGCGTCTCGACGCTATGACGAAAAATCAGAATATAAGGTTATTTTCGGCTAGATTTTACGGGGATTCTTTTGGACACTTTTGAAGCCGTAAAACATAGGAGAAAACAGAGGATTGAGGCTGAACAAAGTAGGTCAAGGTGGAAATCAACCCATTGTTCGTGGGGATCATGACGGGGACGTTCGGTCTCGGCCTACATTGAGTTTTTCCTTTCCTTTCCCTTTTCTCTAGCTAGATTTTATGGTTTTGTCATGTTTAGTTGTGCTTGTAATATCATTCATGAGTAGCTAAACTTGTGGCTTAGGGATTGATGTAGTTGATTTAGTTTATGGATTGATTTATGGTTTAAGTTGTGCAATGGTTATTATGTATGCGATCTTGATTTAATGCTTTCAATTAATTGACCATTAGTTGAATGATTTGAGTTTTGATTCTTGCTCGGGAGACGGGATTAAATGTAGAATTACTCACGATTGCATGACTAAAGTTTATTTTCTAATTCGTGACGGTTTTTAGATTAACTTTAGAATTGGTCAAAAGAACTCATTGCCTTGCATGTTAATAAACTTAGATAGGGATATCAAGTTGGTTAATTTGCATGAGAATCAATTATACTCGGGAGAGGTAATTGTGATTAAAGGTTCTTAGGCTCATAATTTCATTGTGAGAGGTAATTGTGATTAAAGGTTCTTAGGCTCATAATTTCATTGTGCATAATAACTTATTCCTTAAAATCAATCCTAGACTAAATCGGCGAAATCAATTCCCTAAGTATTCTTCCAATTGAATTTCCACTGTTTACTTATTTTGATTTAGTTTTCGATCTATCACTCATTACATTGTGTTCCTTAAATAAAATTAAGCAAGATAATTCACAATACTTGATTTAGCTTAAACATCCAATCCATAGGACGACACTCGTTTATACGAACACTTTATTATTACTTGACCAGTTAGCTTGCAGTAAGGAAAATTCCACATCACTTATTCAGGAAAAATCTATTGGTACTCACGCTTACAATACCAACTCAATCTGTCCATACCCAAAGTAATGTGATCCCAATATCATGGAAGAGCTTTAGGCCACACTTGAAAGAATCGAAGCATCATGTGCAAGATCGAATGAAGGCAGTTCAGGCATTAATCACTATAGTTTGGGGCTTCTATTCATCATGGGAAGAAATATTTAGTGTATCTAATTATTCTTCATTATTAATAAAGTCTCTACTCCTCTTTAAATTGTCTTTAAGATTATGGAATTCAAAGATAGAGAAGGACCCATGACTCAAGAACAAATGCATGAAATATGATTATCACAAGTCAACTAAATAGTCAGGAAGAACGTGGGCATGTGAAAATTGAGCTATTTTCTTTAGGTCAAGGTTTCATCATACATTCATTTATGCATCATTCATTTCGTATGTTTTTTTCAACAGAAAGAAAGTGATATTTTATTGCAAACAAAAGTAAAACCACATGTTTCTTCTAGAAAATTAGAAAATTTTTAGGATCAAAGCTTACTTTGATCATTCTTGTCAGTTAAGAGCTTAGCAAGAATCTTGGACAACCATAGTGGGTTTCCATTTGGAGGAAATGAAAAAAAAAAAAAAAAGAAGAAGAAAAAAGAAGAAAGAAGAGAAAAGAAAAGAAAAAGAAAAAAAATGAATGCTCTCACTACTCTCACCGAGAAAAAGGGAAAAGTGGTCAAGTCTCAATCATTTTTGTTTCCTTCTAAATATCTTCCACTCTATTGTTGCAAAATCATAGTCTCAATTAAAGGCAATTTTATTTTGACCTTCATATTTCTCATGTGCTAAAGAATTCATATTAATTACAATACCTTCTCGAATAAGGTTTCAATTTTCACACTAGGGCCAGTACCCCTCTTGAAGTGATTATCCAAAATTACTCACTATAAAACCTTGAGCCTAGCCCACCACACATGTGATTTTTGTGGTAAAACAACTTGAATTACCGATTCAACTATAAACTCGTTGCTAAACTCATCATGTATAGCTGCGATGAATCTCCATATTTATTTACCCACCTAAGAGCCATTTGCTAAGCCTGCCACATCGAATTATGTGACAAACATTCAAAACAACCCACCCGATGTTACCAAGAGAGCTTTGATGGTAATGAAATAGGGATTAAACTCTTATGATTTACTGCTTCATAATTAAGACTTGTAGTTCTTTGAGTATTCCTATATTTCAACTTTTTTCAATCTACACTCTTCCTACCATTTCTATCTTTTGTCTTCTCTCCTTTTATTAGAAGGTGACTCCAAGACTAAGGACGATAATCTTGAGAACTTGGACTTAGTAACTTGAGAAATTGTCTCAAAGTCTCAAATCCTTTCAATGAGTTTTGCTTGAGAAATAACCCTATCATGGTACCAAGGAAGATCGACAAATAAAAAATATTGAGGGATTATTGAAGTTGGCAAATGATGACTAACACATGATTGATCTTCTATATGTGATTGCACCATATTCTGCTGGTCATGAAAAAAAAATATATTTGGTCTAAAAAAAGAGTTATGAAAAACAGGAAAAAGAAAAGAAAAAAGAAAATGAGAAAAAGAAAAAAAGAAAAAGAAATTATAAGGTCAGGATAATTCTTAAATTACATGATTGGGGCAGTCAATATAGATCAAGAGGTCACACCTCCAAACGATTTGAAGATTTTCTTTGTCAATCATCAATTGAACAAGAACCTTCATTGCTACACTAGGGCAAAGTCATCGTCACTAGACTGGGACAATGCCAACATTATTAAGTTAGAGCAAGAACCCTTATCATTATACTAGGACAAAGTCTTCATCACTATACTGGGACAAAGTTTTCATCACTATACCGAGGCAAAGCCATCATCACTACGTAAGAGTAAATCCTTCATAACTACACTGGGGTAAAGCTTTCATCATCATGCTGGGGCAAATCCATCATTATTAAATTGGAGTAAGGGCATTCACCACTACACTAGATCAAAGTCATTTCACAATTTATGTAAGTTGTTTTAAACTGGGGCAAAGGCCAAGTTAAGAGAATCAGACTTCTCTTACGAAGAATCTTTCAATCTCGAGCGGTTCTCCACATTCAAGAATAAAAAGCAGAATCACATTTTCATAGAAGAATCACATTCAGGCAAAGAACAATCACAGTAATGAGGGTTTTTCATCAAAGATCTCAAGCTGACTTATATAAAGAACGAGACATATGAGATGATCTCTTGAGAGCTACTCATTGTTCTCACAGTGGTTGTCCAAAGAATTGGGGTCACCTTAGCAAATACTTTCATTTGGATCATATTCTAATTATTCGAATGTTCAAAATTATGTTCAATCTCTTATTGTTCAAGAGATTTTTTATAAAGACATTTGTGACCCATGTTTTCTTTCTTCAATCCTTTTTTTTTTTTTTTTTGGAAAAAGAAACTTGATTTCTTTCTTTGTTGACTAAGATCCCCATCTGTCTCTAAGCCAAATTCATCTTCTTGTATCCAACATTTCTGTCCACTACAAGGCTAAAGTTATGAAGCAGTTGAATCAAGTAAGATGTTTAATGCTATGAATTACCATTGATAGTTCTCTAAACTAGCACATGAGACACTTCTAAAAAACCTACTATACCCGATATGATTGAGCAATCTATGATTAACATATATGTTTCCTTTCGGATTGAGCAATCTCTGAATAACAACATTATCCCTTTCAGGTGAAGACATTAAAAAAAAAAAAAAACAAGAGAGAGAGAAAAGAAACAAGATAAAAAAAAAAGAAAAAAAGAAAAAGGAAAAGGAAAAATAACATGTTTCCTCCAATGATGACAACGAGGTTCTGATTTGATTCCTTTCTAAATATTGATTGATAAGAATGATGAAAGTAAGTATTAAGATAGTTAATTAGTTTCCCTCATTTGTGTTTAGTTTGTTAAATTAATTAGTTTCCTTCTTTTATGTTAGTTTGTTAAATAGTTTGTTTCTCATTTTTGTTATTTCTGGTGTATAGTTTGGCTATATATATAGCCTTGTTATCAATGGAACATCATGCAAAGTTTTATGCCTCTCCCAGTCTTAATATGGTATCAGTTGTAAAATTTTTCCTTCTTTGAGCTTTGAGAGTTTTCCCCTTGCATCCTCCCATGGCTGATCCTAATAACTCTTCTTCGTCCACAATCCATTCTACTAATCAATCTGTCATACAACAGTATGAAAATCCATATTTTCTTCATCATTCCGATGGCACCAACCTTGTTCTCGTTTCTAAACCTTTAACTGAATCAAATTACATTTCCTGGTGTAATGCTATGATCATCGGTCTCACTGTGAAGAACATTGGGGTTCGTGGATGGTTCCATCACTTAGCCAAGCAGTGAATTGAAACGTTCTTGGATTATTTGCAACGGAGGGGTAACTGCGTGGATCTTGAACTCTCTTTCGAACGAAATTGCGGCCAATGTCAATTTTGTTGAAATCGCCAAGGATATTTGGCTTGATCTTCAACAGAGGTATCAAAGGAAGAATTGTCCTCGTATCTTCCAACTTCGTCGTGAGATTTCTAACCTTGTTCAAGATCAAGAATCTGTCACCATGTATTTTGCCAAGCTCAAGACGTTGTGGAATGAACTTGCGTCCTATCGGCATGTCTGTAATTGCGGCAAATGTTTGTGTGAAGGAATTCGAAAGCTTGCTGAATATTTTCAAACAGAGTATGTTATGGCATTCCTTATGGATCGGAATGAATCGTTCAATCAAATTCGTACTCAATTGCTTCTCAGGGAGCCTGAACCAACAATTCAACGAGCATTCTCCTTAGTAGCACAAGAAGTGGAACAGAGAGTTTCTTCAACATCGCCAACAACTAACTCTGCTAATTCAATAAATTCTTCGTTGGCTCTTCTCGTTAAAAGTTCTTCTACTATTCGAAATCAGTCGAACTCTACTAATGAAGAAGAAAGAAAGGCCATTTTGTACTCATTGTAATGTTCAAGGACATACCGTGGATCGTTGTTACAAGATCCATGGATACCCCCTGGGTATCGCAATCAGAAGACTAATTCCAGTTCATCGAAGTCAGAAACCGCTTCTTCTGGCGATTCCATGTCTGCTCTAACTACTGAGTAATGTGAGGGTTTATTGACTGCTCTTCAAAGTCATCTATCTTACTAAAATGGCTTCTTCTGGTACTTTTGATACTTCATCATCTTCTCATGTAGCAGGTATTGTTCCAATTTCTCATGATTTTTCTTCTGCATCATGGGTACTTGATTCAGGAGCATCCACACATATTTGCTACATGAGAGATTTTTTCATGTGTTTGACACCAGTTCAAAATAAGTCCATTACTTTGCCTTATCAAACTCAGATTTTAGTTGATTTTGTTGGAGATATTCAGCTGAACAGTCATATATTGCTCAAGAATGTGATGTTTATACGATCTTTTACCTTTAATCTGATATCTATCAATGCGTTAACTACTGATCAGCCTCTTATTATAAAGTTTGTTGAGAATTTATGTTTTCTTCAGGACAAGTTCTTTTTTAAGACGATTGGGAAGACTCACTTTTGGTAAGGACTATTTTTGTTGAGAGTTGATGTTCCTAAGCATTATTTGTCTACTACTACTACATTTTGCAACTCTGTATCTTGGCATGATAGACTTGGTCATCCCTCCCCCAAACACCTTACTGCTTTAAAAGATTTGTTGCATTATAGGACTATTAAACCTATTTCAAGTGATCCATGTTTAATATGTTTCATTGCTAAGCAATAGAGGTTATCATTTCAATCAAATAATTGTTTGTCTGATAAGGTGTTCGATTTGTTGCATTGTAATATATGGGGCCCCTACAAGACTCTTACTCATGCTGGTTACCGTTATTTCCTTACTATTGTAGACGATCATTCTCGTTACACATGGGTATTTTTTATGAAACAGAAGTCAGAAGCCTTAGGAATCATCCCTCGCTTCTTTAAACTTGTAGAAACTCAATACTCTGCCTCTATTAAACAGTTTCGATCAGATAATGCCCCTAAGTTAGCTTTTACAGATTTTTTTTACCTCTAAACGAGTTATTCATCAATATTCTTGTGTTACAAGGCCTGAACAGAACTCTGTAGTCGAACGGAAACACCAACATTTGTTAAATGTTACCCGTGCTTTGTTGTTTCAGTCACGGGTTCTTGTACAATTTTGGGGAGAATGTGTTCTTACGACCTGTTTTCTCATTAACCGAACTCCTTCTCCTTTACTGAAATGGGATACTCCATTCTTTCGACCACACAAGAAGCAAGCTGACTATTCTCAACTCAGAGTCTTTGGTTGTCTTTGTTTTGCTTCAACATTACAGAACAACCGTTCCAAGCTTCTTGCTCGAGCACTTCCAGCTGTGTTTCTTGGTTATCCACCTGGAATCAAAGGTTTTCGGTTGTATGATATTAAATCCAAGAAAAGTTTTATTTCACGGGATGTGTTTCATGAACATCTATTTTCTTTTCACAGATTACTCATCAAGATGATGTTGTTAATGTTTTTCCTGATTTGGTCCTGCCATTATCTTTTGATTATTCTGGTATAGGACCTATGGGTGCTTCTACTGCCAATTCTCAACATACTAATGATGCTTCTCTTGAAGATAATGTCGTGTCTGCTCAAGATATACCTGATGGTTATATCAATACAGATGTTTCACAAGCTGTTATTCCTAACATAGCAGAAAATCTCCCTGAAACTTCTAATACCATTGGCAGCTCTAATGATGATAGAACTTGTGCCCCTCGGCGCTCAAATAGCAATCTAAAATGCCTTCTTATCTCAGAGATTACCATTGTAGTCTTTTATATTCTACTGATTTGCAAAAGGCTTCCATTATGCATCCTTTGGATAATTGTTTGTCTTATGACAACTTATCTCCCATATATAGACATTTTGTTCTTAATGTCTCTACTGACTATGAACCAACCTTTTATCATCAAGCTGTGCATTTTCTTCACTAGCGTGATGCAATGACTACTGAATTACAGGCTATGGAAACCAACCGTACGTGGTCTGTTGTTCCACTTCCCAATGGACATCATTCCATTGGGTGCAAGTGGGTTTACAAAATTAAACACAAGTCTGATGGATCCATTGAAAGATACAAAGCTCGCCTAGTAGTGAAAGGATACACTCAGCAAGAAGGAATCAATTACATAGAGACCTTTTCCCCCGTTGCAAAGCTCGTTACTGTGAATGTACTTCTTTCAATAGTCGTGTCTTTGAATTGGTTCTTAATACAATTAGATGTGAACAATGCATGTCTTCATGGGGAGCTTCATGTGTATATGGATATGCCGCTTGGATATAAACATGGAGTGAAGCATACTGGTAATGAACGGTTGGTTTGCAAGCTTCACAAGTCCATTTACGGACTAAAAAAAGCATCTAGGCACTGGTTTGATAAGTTTACATCTGCCCTCCTGTTGCTTGGTTTCCAACAGTCTAAGAGTGATTACTCGTTTTTTACCAAAGGCACAGGAGTCAATTTTATAGCCCTTCTTGTTATGTCGATGACATAATCATAATTGGGCCATCTGAAAATATTATTGTTGATCTGAAGAAACATTTGAATGATGCCTTCAAGCTCAAAGATCTAGGATCCCTACGCTATTTTTTAGGCCTAGAACTTGCTCGTTCGTCTAAGGAAATTCATTTGTCCCAACACAACTATGTCTTACAATTGCTAGAAGACACAAGTTTTTTAGCCTCTAAACCTTCTAATCTGTCTATGGATCCTGTTGTGAAACTTCAGATCGATAATGGTGAATTGTTAAGTATATCAACGACTCATAGGTCGATTGTTGTATCTGACCATTTCTCGCCCAGACATCACGTTTGCTGTTCATAAGTTGAGCCAATTTGTTGCTCATCCCAGAAGTTCACATCTTTTCGCTGCTCATTATCTTTTGCGTTACTTAAAGGGCTCTCCGAGACAAGGGATTTTCTTTCCTTCTTCATCTAATTTTCAGTTACGTGCCTTCACGGATGCAGATTGGGCTTCTTGCCCATATAGTCGTAAATCCACAACTGGATTTTGTATCTTCTTAGGGGACTCTTTGGTGTCATGGAAAGCTAAGAAACAACATATTGTTTCAAGGTCATATGCTGAGGCTAAATATAGAGCTTTGGCCACCACTACAAGTGAACTTGTTTGGCTTCTTCAGCTCCTACAAGAATTCCAAATCTCATCGCCTGCGCCTGCTGTAATATTTTGCGATAATCACTCTACAATTCATATTGCTACAAATCCTGTTTTTCATGAGAGGACCAAGCGTATAGAGATAGATTGCCATTTTGTTCGAGATATAATAGTCAAAGGAGAAGTCAAGTTGTTGTCCATCCGTTCCAGTTTACAGCTTGCTAATATTTTTACTAAGGCTCTTCCTCATTCTATTTTTTCTGTATTACTTTCTAAGATGGGAATTCTCAATATACTAAGCCCATCTTGAGGGGGGGAGTATTAAGATAGTTAATTAGTTTCCCTCATTTGTGTTTAGTTTGTTAAATTAATTAGTTTCCTTCTTTTATGTTAGTTTGTTAAATAGTTTGTTTCTCATTTTTTTTTTATTTCTGGTGTATAGTTTGGCTATATATACAACCTTTTTATCAATGGAACATCATGCAAAGTTTCATGCCTCTCCTAGTCTTAATAGTAAGGAATGATGACCATTTTTTTAAATATGGAAAACACATTTGGTTATCTTAATTGTTTTCACAAATCAAGCTCTTCATCATCGTTTGATCGCTATTACTCACAAAAATTCATTTTCATACCACGGAGTTGGTGAAAATAGATCACATGAATATCATGCATACATGACACTATTGATCTACCTTTGGCATGCATATACATCCCTACATCATGCCTTCAGAGTCGAATTTATTGACTTAGCCAATTCATCATCAGGGCATATGTCGTCATACATGGTTAGTTGCATTATCATTGCTTAGAGTGGTCAATGAGCATGTTCAATCCATGACACTGGGGCAAAAACACGTATCTATTTCACGTAGGATATTCACATGAAAATAGTGTATCATATCTTACATAAATGTTATAGCTTGCATTTGCATATCTACACAACCTCTTTTGAGTGTGTTATCTATCATTTCAAGATGACTTTTCATATGTAAAACTCACATTTCATCCGTGTGGGCATGTTCCATTCACAAGAATTCCCAATATGTTCAAAAGAATATTTTCTTTCTTATAATCAATTTTTTTTCTTTTTGGAAACTAAGTTTTGGAATAAAAATTGTTGTCTCATTTTAAAACAAACTTTTGAAATACGAAGTCCCTGTTTTAAAGTCTTTTCCTTTTTGATAAATGAGTTTTGAAATAAAAACTGTTGTCTCCTTTTAAATCAAATTTCTGAATTACGAAATGTCTATTTTGTTTTCTCAAAGATTTGTCTTCGGTTAAATTGAACCTGACTATTCAGTCGAGGTCGAAGCCTATATCCATTAGGTCCAATATATTTCGAACCCAACCCTAGAGTTGAGGTCGAAGCCTTCTCAAATTTTAGTTAAATCTAACTCAGTCCTAAAACTGAGGTCGAAGCCTGTATCCATCAGGTCCAATATATTTCAAACCCAGTCCTAGAGCTGAGGTCGAAACCCTCTCAAATTCTGGTTAAGTCGAACCCAGTCTTGGAACTGAGGTCGAAGCCTGTATCCATCAGGTCCAATATATTTCGAACCCAGTCCTAGAGCTGAGGTCGAAGTCTTCTCAAATTCTGGTTAAATCAAACCCAGTCCTAGAACTGAGGTCGAAGCCTGTATCCATCAGGTCCAATAAATTTCGAACATGATTATGCAGTTGAGGTAGAAGCCTGTGTCAATCCAGGTCCATTTTCAATTTTTCTCTTAGTTAAATCGAACTCGACTATTCAGTCAAGGTCGAAGCTTGTAGGTCTGTTTTTAGCTTTTCTTTTGGTTAAATCGAACCCTATTCCTGTTTAGAGGTCGAAGCCTGGTGAGAGTCAGGTCCATTCACTTTTCTTTTGGTTAAATCGAACCTTATTATTCCTGTTTAGAGGTCGAAACCTGGTTAGAGTCAGGTCCATTTCCTATTTCACTTGGTTAAATCGAACCCTATTCTTGTTTAGAGGTCGAAGCCTGTATCCATCAAGTCCAATATATTTCAAACCCAACCCTAGAGCTGAGGTCGAAGTCTTCTCAAATTCTTGTTAAATCGAACCCAGTCCTAGAACTGAGGTCGAAGCTTTTATCCATCAGGTCCAATAAATTTTGAACCCGACTATGCAGTTGAGATCGAAGCCTGTGTCAATCCAGGTCCATTTTAAATTTTTCTCTCAGTTAAATCAAACCCGTTCAGTCGAGGTCGAAGCATGTGTCAATCCAGGTCTATTTTTAGCTTTTCTTTTGGTTAAATCGAACCCCGTTCCTGTTTAGCGGTCGAAGCCTGGTCAGAGTCAGGTCCATTCACTTTTCTTTTGGTTAAATCGAACTTTATTATTCTTGTTTAGAGGTCGAAGCCTGGTTAGAGTCAGGTCTATTTCCTATTTCACTTGGTTGGTTAAATTGAACCCTATTCTTGTTTAGAGGTAGAAGCCTGATCAGAGTCAGGTCCATTTCATTTCCTTTTGGTTAAATCGAACCCTATCTTTGATTAGAGATGAAAGTTTGGTCAAAGTAAGGTTCATTTTCTTTTTTCCAACTTTAGGCCATGTTTGGTTTAAGCATGAAGCCATTTTATTTATTTTTAACTAAAAATCTTCGTCTTCCCAATACTTTGTCTTTTTCCTTTGTCTACCCTTTAAATCCTTCAAGGATATACAAAGGGGAACAAACTGTAGACACCGTATTTGGTCCGACTTACTTTTTAGTATTAAAGTTTGATTTTCTCCAAAGTTTGATGTTGAATTTTATTTCATTTTATGTTAATTTTCTTTTTGGCTTTTATTATTTATTTTATTTTCATATTTCAATTAATTTTGAATTTAATTATTTTTTATTTTAATTTTGTTTTATTTTTTCCCAATTTTCAAAGTATTCCTATTCCTTCTCCTTCTCCCTCTCCCCCTCCTTCTCAACACACTCCCCCACTCTCTCCAACTCCCTCCCCCTATTTCTCAACCTATTCCCCCATTTTCCCTCAACCATTTCTCCAAGCTCTCCTATATAAGGAGAGCTGGTGGTGGAGAAAAACAAAAGGCAGAAAATGGGACAGTAGAACAAGAGCAAAGTGAAAAAAAGGGAGAAAAACACAAAAAATGAGAGTTTTAGAGGAGGAGATTTTAGAGAGATTCGTAAGAACTCATTTGTGATTTTCCTTGAATCACCATGATTTTGGCGCTCCAGCCTGTCAATCCGCTACCGCTGCATCAACTCAAAGATCCACACTGATTCTGACGAGTTTTAAGGTGAGACTTGAGGAGGAGGAAGAAGAAAAAATGGGGGATGAGAGAGAAAGAAAGTAAGGAGGAAGAAGAAAGTTTGGTGGGCCCATCTCTATCCTTTGTCATTTTTCCCTTATTTATTAACCATTTCTTTTAAGATGTTTTCAAGTTTTTTTCCCTCTCTTTATCTTCCAATTTGATTTTAACTTAAAATTTCTCACATGAATTTCCCAATCAATTTTAAGTTAGACTTTAAGTTGAAAATCTCAAGCCAATTCCAATTTAGTTTTAATTTGAAATTTTGGTTTCAATTCCATTTTGATTTTAAATTTGAATTTCCAATTCAATTTCATTTTGTTTGTTAAATCGATTCAATTTCAATTTGATTTTAAATTTGATTTCCTCAATCCATTTCAAATTACCTTTACTGTGTCATTTTCCAAAAAAAATTCATTTCAAATTGGATTCCACATTGAAATCTCCAAATCAATCTCAATTATGTTTTAATTTAGAATTTCTTATTTCAACCTTAAATTTGTTTTAATGTGGAATTTTCAATAGGTTCTAATTGGAAATTCAAAATCAATGTCTATTTGGTTTTATATTAAAAATTAAATTGGAAATCAATCAATGGCTATGAATTTTTAATTAAATTGGAAATCTATTTCAATTGTTAAAAGGTTAAATTAAATTTCAAAAACCAAAAATTCAAATGTGTGTTTTTCAATGGGGTTTAGCCCATTGTCTCTTCTTTTATTTTGTTATTATTATTATTTTTTTAGTTATTTAATATTTTGGAAAGTTAAAATAGATTGATTATGGAAACTTTAAAGTTAATTTTGTCTAAGAACGGATACTTAAGCTGACCGAAAGGGAACACCCTGACTGGAAATTAGCCTAAAGTTTAACTAGTAAATTATTTTGGCAATCAAAATTCCAATTTGATCTTAATTTATATTTTTTAAAAAATCAACTTCAAATTGATTTTAAATTGGATTTTCTAAATTAATTTCAAAATCGTTTTACTTTAGTATTTCCAAATGAATTTCTCATTGAATTTGATTTAAAAATTTTAAAAAATATATATTTTTCATTGAATGGTGTGATACCAATCATAATTAATAATTCACATTTTATTTTTAAAATGTGAAGTAATAGACATGAAACAACAACAAATTCATGTAGAACCAATGATGGAGGTTAGAAAATTAAAATTTTGATTTTCTAATATTCTTGATGTGAGGAAAGTTATTTTGGGAAACCAAAATAAATTTTCAATATGTTTCAATGGCTTTTGTGCCACTCATACTTGTTGGTTCATATTTTGTCTCCGAAATATGAATTAATAAATATGGGACATTTAAAAATAAAAGAAATAAAATTTTGTGGACCAATATTTACTTATTTTTAAATTGGATAATAAAAGATAAAATTTGGTAATCGTTTACACAGCTGTTGTATGGTGCTAATACCTTCCCTACACACAAATGACTTCCGAACTTGAATTTGATTTACGCAGACCATTTTTTTTTTTTTTGTTAAATTGAGTAACCAATCACACCCTTAATATGATTGGTGGGGATTCCAAAACTCTTTTCCAAGAGACCCTTAAAAGAGGATATCGGCCGCTCCGCGTCGCGATCTCGTTGCGACAAGCTCCTCGCGGTGGCGACAACGCTTCTTCATGTGTACTAGCGGCAAGTTCCAATCTCGGCCTCAATTGCGCATGACTTCAGTCCGCAGGCATTTTCTTATTCCTCTCGCATTGGCTCTCTCTCTCGTTTTCGGCTTTGGGCGCACCCAAATTGTGAGTACTCCGACTATCACGCAACTTGTAGTCATGGGTAAGTTTCCTTTTTCTTTAATCATTTGTTTTCATCATTTGGCCGCTCACAAGTTGCGTTATGCTTAAAGTAACTGGACCCATGCCTTTTCAGTAGCGAATTCGCTCGAGCAACGGAGTTTTGTGTGTTTTGATGGTGGTTGGTGATTGCCTACAACCTATGTAGCCTCGATTCGACACACCCATAGTGTAAAGAGTTCGTAGTTGAATGTTCAAACCTGTTCAACCACATTCCAGCATGCTTTCGAGCTCTCTTGGGTAAGGTCCGATATGTAAATACCGTTTTTAGACCCTTTCGACCTCGATTAATTTGGTTTAGTTATGTTCGTAACTTTTAGGAGTTAATGTTTGTAGTTTTGGGCTGGAATTTAGTGTTCGACAATTACCCACATGCTCAACAACTTTGATTCAGATTACCCAGATAGCTCAAGTTTAACGGTCTCGACTCTAGCATGCACCAACCAACATGGGTTCAAGCTTGTTTAGGTTGGTTCAGTAAGTTTCAACCCACTTTGAATCATTTCAATCTCGTTTAAAGTGTTTTAATGTAGTTTAAGTGCTTTCAAATTTGTTTATATAAGTCTGGGTGAGTTTTTAATGCTTGGGAGAAATAATCATTATAGGTTCAGACTCATTTAATCACGTATACCAAGAACCAAAGCCCATTTCGATGAGTTTTAGGTGCTTAAGCTTCGCTTAGTCCCTTTTGAATTCTTATGTGTGCTTTAGATCAAATTCTAATCTCTGATAACCTAAGAAGCACAGACACAGACACGACAGGACAAGACGATACGTCAATTTCTAAAAAACTAGGATATGGACACATTGAAGATACGTTGTTTTTATTTTTATTTTTTTAGTATATATATTTTAAAAATTTTTAGTATATATATAGATTTTTTTTAAAAAAAATAGTATATGTATAAAATTTTCTTGAGAGTAGTTTAATAATCATTCTTTTTAAAAAAAAAAAAAAAATTAAACATAGTTCCTTTATTGGGCTAGGCCTCAGTTTGTCTAGGTTAATTTAAAAAGAGGTTTAAAAAGATAAAAGAAAAGAAACCCCTAAACTTACGATGAACCAGAAAAAAGGTGGGTGAGCAACTTCTGGCGGCAATTGCAACAAGGAGTGGAAATTGCAACAAGGAGTGGAAATTGCAACAAGCGACGCGGTGGCGAAAACGGACGACGCCGACCGTGACAAAGTGAGAAGAAAAGAGGCAAACGGAAATCGTGAAGAAAACTGGTTCTCGATATGTATTTGAGGTTTATGTGTTTTCTATTTCTCTCTCTCTCTTTCTCTCTCTAATTAAATAGTAGCCTAGACTCTAGAGAATTGGGCTTCAATTCATACCCAATCTTTTAAATTTTGAAACGAGCGTGTCTGTGGGCGTGTCTAGGCGTGTCTGAAAATTAAAAAAAAAATAGGACATGCAAAATTGTGTGTCTGACACGTGACTAGAGCATGTCCGAACGAATTCGTGTCCGTGCTTCCTAGCTGATAACTCTTGGTTTATAGTTTGAAAGTGTTTGAATAGCCGTTAGAGTTGTCCTTGGATAAAATTGTCCCTCTTAAATTCCTTTTTAGCTTCAACTAAGTTTTAGAATTGAGTTTAGCCTTGAACCTTGTTCGTCTTGTTTTAGGGATTTGTTGGACTAAGTTAGGAGAATTTTAGAAGTATGGTAAGTGGAATTCTACCTGTTTGGTCTGTTTGCTTGTGTGCTATCATGTTGTGTGTTTTACTTGTTTGGTTTTATCATATGCTGTATAGATATGTATGTGTTATATGTTCATGACGAGTTTTGAACATGATGAACTGTTGTGTTGAGTTGATATGGTGAAACTGTTGTGTTAAATATGTTGCTTCATTGTGATTGATTGAAAATCATGAGTATAATGTTGTGGGCATGTTGTTGATTTAATGTGTTTTATGGCTTAATGCATGGTTTAGAAAGCATGTTTGGAATGTGCATTCTAGTTTGTGAGCATGTCATTGGCATGAAGCATGGTCTAGAAGCATGATGAATAGGATTTATGCATTCTAGTGAGGGTGTGAGGTTAGAGGACCTTGTGTGTCTAAAAGGAAAGTTAGGTGAATACCAGGTGCCTCGGGTTAAATGAAGGATTGGAATTCCCAATTCCGTTACAGCGGAAGCAATTGGACCGTTCATATTTAATTTTATTTCACAAAATACCAATACATTGGCAAAAAGTTAAGCGGTGAAAATCATACCTCTGTTGACAACTCAGAATACTTCAACGGACACCACCACGAGGCTACCCTGCTATTCTCTGAGATTAGGAACGTAGTTGTGGGACTACCTAATCTTAATTGGGAAAAACTCTTGGAGAGAAAAATTCTCTCTAGAGTTGTTGAGAGAATATGTGAGGGAGGCTAGAATGAGACCTTAGGGTTAGGGTTCTCATAACCTTTCCTTTTATAAGAGAGGAAACCCTAATGTAAGGTTAGGAAACAATCTTGACCATTAGATTAAGATCAATTAATTAATTGATTAAATCAATTAATTAATCATATTAATTAATTAATGTCATGTACATTTAAATCTTATTTAAATGTAATTCCCTCACATAATATATAGTTTAATTAAACTTAATTAAATTGCATTTAATTAATTCAATTAAACTAACCAATTAATTAATTCCAATAATTAAATATCATCCATAATTAATTAATTACACATTAGATTCATATTCTAATAATTCCCTCATAGACTATAGTTTAATTAAATCTCATTTAATTTAAAACTAAATTGAATAATTAATTAATTCATAATTAATTAATTAATTTAATAATTAAATATCATATGTTTAATTGAAGGGAAAAACAAACTTTTGGTCCCTGAGGTTTGGGTTAAGTGACAGTTTGGTCCCTGAGTTTTCAAACTCAACAAAAATACCCCTGAGGTTTGAGATAAGGAGCATTTTGGTCCATGCCGTCAATTTTTCTGTTAAATTTTAACAATTCCTGACGTGGAACTATTATTTTAATAAAAAAAATTATTTTTCTAATTTTTTTTAAAAATAGAATAGTAATAAATTAAATAAAAAATATTTATTATTATTATTTTTATTTATTTTTCCCTTTCTCTATTCCTCTTCTTCTTCCTCCTCTAATCCATCATCTTCCTCTTCTACTTCTTTAACCACCGGTCGTCCGAGACAGCCGGCTGCAGCTCGTTGCCGGCGCCGGAGACCGGCGACATTTTTTTTTTAATCTTCTCTTTCCCACAGAAGAAAGAAGGAAGAAGAGAAGGAAAAGAGAAGATAAAGAGAAGAGAAGATTAAAAAAAAATGTCGTCGGTCGCCCGCGTCGGTGACGGGAGGCGGTCAGTTGTCTCCGACGACCGATGGTTGAAGAAGTAGAAGAGGAAGATGATGGATTAGAAGAGGAAGAGGAAGAGAGAGAGGAAAAAAGAAATTAAAATAATAATTAAAAAATATTTTTTATTTAATATATTACTATTTTATTTATAAAAAAAATTAGAAATTTTTTTTTTCATTAAAATATTAGTGCCACAGCAACTGTTAAGATTTAACAGAAAAATTGACGGCAAGGACCAAAATGCTCCTTATCTCAAACCTTAGGGGTATTTTTGTTGGGTTTGAAAACTCAGGGACCAAACTGTCACTTAACCCAAACATTAGGGACCAAAAATGTTTTTTTTTCCCTTAATTGAATATATATTTGAACTCTTTCAAATATATTATTCTCTCATTAAAGTTTAATCACAAATTAAACTTTATATTATAATGTATCACTATACATTATATTAATTGTATCTCATATAATTAATTTGATTCCCAAGATGAATTTAAACTATTCAAATTCTTTTCAAGATAAATTGTTCCCAATTGCTCTTTACGAGCTAGTAGGGGGACCTAATGGACCTACAAATCGGAAGCTCTAATGATATGAGGTTAACTGGCTAAACTCATTAATCGGGTTAACCAATACTCATTAACTGTGAGTCACTCCACTAAAGACCCACAGTTGCACTCTTCTCACTGTATAATGTTTCTGTGTCCATGGATATTGACCAATATCGGTAAGTCAATCCTTCACGAGTGTTTGTAACTTCAGCTGGGTCAAATTACCGTTTTACCCCTTTAGTTACCTTTGGCTTCTTAAGTACCAATGCTTCTCTAATGAACACCCTGTTTATGGTCCAACCAGTAAACAGAAAGTCCGTCTTGGGCCAATGAGAGGGCGGGATCCCTTTGTTCAAGACCCGAAGTCACCACTTAAGGGAACGTCACTCATCTACTTCTCCTAGAAGTGGGAAGAAGTGAATTTCATCTTGTGTTGTCATGTCCCCAGCCCCCCACTCGGTCTCGTCCTCAATAAGGTAAGCTTATTGAGTCGGCGTGTAGGCCACTCTCACCTATACTAATCAAAGGGCAATCCCTCGTGAGAAGGAGTTCATGACACACTCAAGATTAAGATTGAGTTACCTAGGTCATCCTATTGAAACAGTAACCTAACTAGTTAACGATGTTACATCTAGTGGTTTACTATTTCGTGGTCTAGTCTTATGCAAACTCATTGCATAGGATACCCCCACTCACATGTCTCCTAGATGGACGCCTTGGATCAATACGTCTGTATTTTATACAAAGTGGGCTATATCACATAGTGTTACCAGGATAAGGTACCCAACCTTATCCCTGTACTATAGACCTTTTAGGTTGCTACTTGAACACCAATTCTCGTATGTCCCCAAATGCTAGTTCAAGTCACATGTAAACAACCTTGGATCTTAGTTTATTGGATTTGGGTCAAATTGTGCAATATTTAAAAATAACACTTTATTGTAGAAACTCAATGACACTTTATTGAAACAAGTATATACAATTTGTTTACATTCACTATCTACGAGTTTTAGGACATAAAACCCAACAAACTCCCACTTGAACTAAAACTCTAGTTTAGTGGGATGTACAATAATCTATACAATAGCGGGTGTATAAATACATGTATAAAACATATACAATGTACAAATACAATAAACTAGGGCATCACTATATCCCTTACATAATGGTATCACTATACTCATTACACTTCTCCCACTTGCCCTAGATTACATCTTTGTACATAACTCGTAGACCTAGACCTTCTAGATGACCCTCATACACTTTAGCCGAGAGAGCCTTCGTGAATGAATCAACAATATATTTTTAGATTTAATGTGCTTGCTTGTCTTGCAATAGGAAAGTTCATATTTGGAACACCTTCTAAAATAGGCTTGAACTTCCTAAGTCATACAGTCTCTATCGCTGCTTCTTAAGCAACTGCTTATCGGCTTATACCGTTGAGGCTGCAACTATGTTATATTATATCTCCTCTGTTAAGAGTGAACATAGATACTGATGTAAATTTCCTCAAATCTTTATCAGTTTAAAAATCTGTGTCAGTGTATCGTGTAAGGATCCAATCCTCAGTGCCATACACGAGCATATAGATCCTCATTCTCCTAAGATACTGGAGGATGTACTTAACGGCTCTCTAGAGATCAATTATTGGATTTGATTGATACTTACTGAAAATCCCTACTGCATAGGGTTTATGTCTCAAGTCCTCAACATCTTGAGGTGTCTCAGGACACAGTTCCTTAGACAAAAGAATTTCATGCCTAAAAGGTAGTGAACCCTTCTTGGCATTCTGCATCTTATATCTAACTAACATCTTGTAGATATAAGACACTTGAGACAAGGCCAACTCAACTTCTCCTAGATTTTCATTTGGAAATGAGCAACTAGCCTCTTTTAAGGTGAGTAAGATAACCTACACCATTCCCAATGATTAGGATATCAATCATATACAACACTAAGTAAGCTATTGAACTATTGATGATTACTTGTAAACACAAGACTCATCAATGTTTTGATTAAAGCCAAAAGATTTGGTCATATATTTCAAGATCGAAATGCTTAGGTCAATCCATGAATGGATCACTTAAGCTTGCAAACCCTTTTGCTTTTGATCTTGTTGTATGAACTCTTCTTGTTAAGACATGATTGTCTTGTTTCCTCTTGTAAATCCACTTGTAACTAATAGATGTTACCCATCAAGCAGATCTACAAGATCCCAAATGGAAGTGAAATACAAAAGACTTCATTTCTAGGTCCATGACTTTAATCCTCTGAGTGTTGTCAACATCATTCATTTTCTTTCTAAAAGACAATGAATCCTCTATGCCATCATCAGATATGATGACCTAGGCTTCAATCAAGCCCATGTAACGTTCAGGTTATAAAACAATCCTTCCACTACATCGAGGCACTCTCAACTATTGAGATGGATGTGTCTGACCAAATGCACTGGTCTATCAACAACTCTTGTTGAACAGCCAGCCTCATCAACAACTCTTGTGGATGTTACTGTAGCTTCATTAGTTAACTTACTTAAATCGACTTTACTCTGTGGTTTATGATTTTTGATGTGGACTTCTTCTGAGAACTTAGCATTTGTCCATACAAATTCTTTATTCTCTTGTGAATTGAAGAAGTATCCACTTCTCGTTTCCTTTGGGGCCTACTGTAGTATGCAATGCAGTCAACACTGCATGACCCCAATACGAGCCAGACAATTGAGCATAGCTCAACATGGAATGAACCATATCCAATAGGGTTCTATTTCTCCTAAATGAGATTTAGGTTGTGATCCCTTGTACTATCAAATAGTCCTGGAATCTCAAATCCATATACTTAACACTTTGATCAGATCGAAGTGTTTTTATCATCTCACCTAACAAGTTTTCAACTTCAGTCCTAAGCTCCTTCGAATATCTCAAGACCTTCAGACTTAAGTTGCATTAGGTAAAGATACTCATACCTTTGAATAATCATCCAAAAGAGATGAATTATTTGTGCCCTCCCACTACTTTAACATATTGAACCACAAGGATCCAAATGTACAAGCTCCAAGGGCTCTTTGGCTCTTAGATCTTTTCCAGTAAAAGATCTATCAGTCATATTGCCCGCAAGGCATGACTTACAAGGTAGTAGAGAGTCATCTTCTAACTCGCTTAGAAGTTCACTCTTGACCAATCTCCCAATCAAATTGAGATTAATATGGTCTACCTTAAAACCAAAGGTATTTTCCTTTAGGAGAAATCTTTTGCCTCTTTTCACATTGAGTAGTAGCAATCTTAAACAACCCAGTGTTCATGACTGCTTTACTCTTGATTAGTCTTAAAACATTTAGGTTACTTTCCAGTAAAGCTAAACAAATGTCAACTCCCTTTCTTGAAACAAAACTGCATTAGCAGAGAAAGGTAAAGAGTAACATTGTTCCAACAAATAAGACATAGAAATCAAATTTCTTTTGATCTTAGGAATTACATACGCATTATCTAATAATATGTATTTTCTCCCACTGAGAAAAATAACTTAATGTTCCCCACTGCTATAGCCAAAATAACCTCTCTAATTCTAACTTTGAGAGTTATTGCACAAGCAGCAAGCTGTTGCCAAAAACTTATTCCTTTAAAAGAAGAACACACATGATTTGTGGCCCCTAAATCAAGTATTCAGAGAGAATCACTATTCTTCACTAATCACGTTTTCAAGACAAGTAAATGAAAATTACGATCTTGAACAAGTTCTCTTTTTACTAAGCAGGGTTCTATGTCCTATTCACCAAGAACAATTCTTAATGAATTAAACATATGGGGCATGAGGACATTTCTCAGTTAAGAATAATCCTAGACTTATTTACCACAATTTTTCGTTTAAGCTTGTTGTATTACCGTTATTTATAAAATGAATTAAGACAATACACATAAAAATATTATATAATTGCTGAAGTAACAAATTACTTGTATTATTAATTGCACTAACCCATTACCAATAATCCAAACAAATTCTGCAAAAACAAATAAGCAATCAAAGAAACCCTAGAAAACTATTGATTTAGTTTTTGCAACAATACTTCAGAGGTTTAGAGCAACAACCACCGAAAGGTGGTCAGCTACTCCTCCTCTGAATTGAGGCAATCTCAACCAAACTCTAACACCATAATTACTCATATTCCGTTAGCGTTTAGTTATCGTTGTTCGGTCAAGGATTAGTTAACACATTTAACTCATCCCCGTAAGTGTAACCCTCCCACTTTCACATCTCAGAGGCACGCACCAACAGACTACCGAAGGGAAAGACAACTGTTGGTGATTAGCCTAAGTGACCCTATCCTATTCAGGAGTTCACGGTGTTCCGAATCCTATGATCAGGCCCTCCGAAGGGATGGTCGCTCCAGGACGACATGTAGGCGAATCATAAGAATCTCACGGTGTGACCTAGGGTTGGAGACTGAGGGATACGTTGACACGTGTCCCACTCCCACTTACTATAGACACTTTTCCCATTCACCCTGATATTGACCCATGCAAACACTTTCCGAAGGGAGGCCGTGCCCAAGGCGACACAAAGATGAGCATGAATCTCACGTTGTAAATATAGGGACGTAGGAGCAAAACTTGATTTAAATCTTGTTTTGTAATTTTCCTCCCACTGAAAATGTCCTATAGTTTATTTAGGGTTATTTAACTTAGATAAATTCAGATAAGTCAATCTATCTAAGTCTAATCCTATTATAACTCTTATGGTGAGGATTTAATTGCAACAATCCAAGTGAACTAAACTCTTTTGATAAACCTAGTGACATTGCATGCTAACATTTAGCTATGATTAATTCAACTCCGGTATTTCGAGTTAGTTCCTAGGTAGGAGGTGTTCCGTAAACCCTCATCTTAAGTACCTCCAGCCTTAGACAGAACTTAACCGGTGGAGTTCCCTTATAATCATAGTAATGTTTTTCCTACTTAGTCAATTAAAACTAATTTTAACTCTAAGTAAGAATAATTCTAATCCTATTAGAAATGTGATCTTAGGCCTAATTAATTTTAAACATTTTAAAATTAATCTATTTATCCTAAGATCCTATGTTTGCATGCAATTCTTTGTTATAGGTTAACGGTTTCTATTATTAATTTTATAACTATTATAAATTTTAATGAATTAACCTTATAACATGCTACTATGGTGAATAAATTAACAATCAAATTCTAATTAATTTATAAAACCATACATTAGCATACATGACATACCAAAAATATAACAATTATATTAATCTAAGGTAATGTCATGTTCAATGCAATTTAATTTCCTTTTAATTAACCTAACTCTTAAATTAATTATACAAGAAAATTAAAATTAAGCATTACCATTTTCATACATTAACATAACATTTATATTAATATATCATGAAAATTAATTAAGCATGTTAATTACTTATATAAATATAACTCTTATATTTTTTAAACTAACGTAATTTCATGCTTAATTCAAATTAATTTTCTTCAATTAATCTAACTCTTAAATTAATTACCCAAGAAAATTAAAATAAGCATTCACATTTTCATACATTAACATAACACTTTATATTAATTGCTCATGAAAATAAAATAAGCAAATAAATTACTTTCACAAATATAACCTTTTTTATATTTTTACTAAAGTAATTTCATGCTCAATGCTTCTCAATTTTCATCCATTTAATCATAAAAATTTATATTAAATACCCATGAAAATTAAATTCAATGCATAATATTTATATTATAACCATTATAATTAAAAATGCATGAATATACTTAACCTATGGTGGGATTTTAAGCTATATGACATCCATAAAGCAACTAAATAGCTAAGTAGACGGGTTTTTGGCATCCTAGGACTTCAAAAAATAGAAAAATTACAATAATTAATCTATAACAGTCCTATCATGTCGTGAACCAACCCAAAATAGCCTCGAACCACGTCCAAACCCTTCGAACCGGCGAGAAAACAAGCTGAACCGCATTAAACCAGCTTCAAAACTCCTTGAAACAGCTCAAAATTGCTTGAACCGAACTGAACAATGCTGAACCGGGTAAAAAACCCCTTGAACCAATCAATATGAAGCTGAACCGAGCCCAAAAAATGCCTAGACCGTTCGAATCGAGTCAAGAACCAGCTGGAACATCGTGAACCGGTCAAAGACCGGTCAAACGTTCATGAACCGTGCGCTCAATTGCCCAGGCTGGACCGAACCACATTGAACCGCGCAAACAACACAGGAACCGGCGCACGAAAAATTTCTCTAAAATCGAAAATTACGTATATTGTCGGGCTCGAACTGCTGCGTTTGGATTTCATAGGCGCTGATACATCAACCGAACGCACGCGTTCTTAACATCAATATCTGATTTTTTTTTTAATTTTATTATGTCCACGCGATTTGTTCTGTTTCTGGGTTTTTCCTCCAGTGTCAAGACACTATTGAGACAGCGTCAAAAGACGCTGGCTCTCAGATTTCAAGAAAAACTTCAATTTCCAGTGCGATTTTTCTCCAATTTTGCCCCAAATTGCTCCGAATTTCTTCCTCAATTGATACAAAACAACGACATGGACATGGCAATTAAAATACCCAAAACAAAGGGCCCTTACACTGATCAAATCAACTTAAAATTTGCAAAAACTAATGTCTAAAACCCAAAACATCTACTAGCAAACCTTTATACATCAAATGTAGAAAATTCCCACCAAAGAACCAATGCAAATTTTAGGAAACAAAATTAAAATCTACGATCAGCTCTGATACCAATTGAAGGATTGGAATTCCCAATTCCATTACAGCGGAAGCAATTGGACCGTTCGTATTTAATTTTATTTCGCAAAATACCAATACATCGACAAAAAGTTAAGCGGTGAAAAACATACCTCCGTTGACGACTTTGAATACTTCAATAGACGCCACCATGAGGCTACCCTGCTATTCTCTGAGATTAGGAACGTAGTTGTGGCACCTAATCTTGATTGAGAAAAACTCTTGAAGAGAAAAATTCTCTCCAGAGTTCTTGAGAGAATATGTGAGGGAGGCTAGAATGAGACCTTAGGGTTAGGGTTCTCATAACCTTTCCTTTTATAAGAGAGGAAACTCTAATGTGAGGTTGGGAAACAATCTTGACCGTTAGATCAAGATCAATTAATTAATCATATTAATTAATTAATCCCTTGCACATTTAAATCTTATTTAAATGTAATTCCCTCACATAATATATAGTTTAATTAAACTTAATTAAATCGCATTTAATTAATTCAATCAAACTAATCAATTAATTAATTTCAATAATTAATTAATTTCAGAATTAAATATGATCCATATTACACATTAGAATCATATTCTAATAATTCCCTCATGGACTATAGTTTAATTAAATCTCATTTAATTTAAAACTAAATTGAATAATTAATTAATTCATAATTAATTAATTAATTTAATAATTAAATATCATATATTTAATTGAATATACATTTGAACTCTTTCAAATATATTATTCTCTCATTAAAGTTTAATCTCAAATTAAACTTTATTATAATGTATCACTATACATTATATTAATTGTATCTCATATAATTAATTTGATTCCCAAGATGATTTTGAACTATTCAAATTCTTTTCAAGATACATAGTTCCCAATTACTCTTTACGAGCTTGCAGGGGAACGTAATAGACCTACAGATCAGAAGCTCCAATTATATGAGGTTAACTGACTAAACTCATCAATCAAGTTAACAATTATTCATTAACTGTGAGTCACTCAACTAAAGACCCACAGTTGCACTCTTTTCACTGTAGAATGTTTCTGTGTCCATGGATATTGACCAATATCGGTAAGTCAATCCTTCACGAGTGTTCGTAACTTCATCTGGATCAAATTACCATTTTACCCCTGAGTTACCTACTTCTCCTAGAAGTGGGAATGAGTGAATTCCATCTTGTGTTGTCATGTCCCCAGCCCCCCACTCGGTCTCGTCCCCAAGAAGGTAGGCTTATTGAGTCGGCGTGCAAGCCACTCTCACCCATACTAATCAAAGGACAATCCCTCGTGAGAAGGAGTTCATGACACACTTAGTATTAAGACTGATTTACCTAGGTCATCCTATTGAAACAGTAACCTAACTAGTTAACGGTGTTACATCTAGTGGTTTTTACTATTTCGTTGTCCAGTCTTATGCAAACTCATTGCATAGGATACCCCCGCTCGCATGTCTCCTAGATGGACGCCTTGGATCAATATGTCTGTATCGAATACAAAGCGGGCCATATCACATAGTGTTACCAGGATAACGTACCCAGCCTTATCGCTGTACTATAGACCTTTTAGGTTGTTACTTGAACATCAATCCCCGTATGTCCCCACATACTAGTTCAAGTCACATGTAAACAACCTTGGATGTTAGTTTATTGGATTTGGGTCAATTTGTGCAAAATTTAAGAATAACACTTTATTATAGAAACTCAATAACAGTTTATTGAAACGAGTATACAATTTGTTTACATTCACTATCTACGAGTTTTAGGGCATAAAACCCAACATTAATATGGTCGAGGGGTGGTATGTCACGAATGGATTAAGAGGAGCATGGGGTGCCTTGGGTAATATGGCCAAGGGTCGAACGCTGAGCGCCGTAGAGAAACGTCGAGGCTCTGGATAATATGGTCAGGGGTCGGCATGACTTGAAGGAGTTAGTCTTAGAGAGCTTTGTGAGGGCTACGAGTGTTGAGTGAGCTCATGGAGCTTGAGTGGAAACAGAGAGTGCACGACATGGTGCGAGAATTCATGTGTTAGGTGCATAGTTGTTACACGATTGCATTAGTTGAGTATTTTATAATGTGTATGTTGTTCACCTCGTATATACAACATGTTATTGTGAATGAAAAACATGATGTTTGCCCTGTATGTTGTATGTTGTTTAATGGCTCTTCAGGTGTGAGCCACTTACTCAGTACCGTGGTTTTGTACTGACCCACCACCAGGTTTTACAAGTGATGAGTCAAAATATAAAGAAAACAAAAATAAACAAAGAGGAAATGACTAAAGAGAAAACCTTTATCATATTTGTATTACTTTGGCTAGATGAATACACAATACCAATAGCAGATATATACACTGCTAGATAGAGGGAAAAAACTCTTTACCAACCAAATGAACTATTTTAGCAAATTACATGGAAAAAGATCTTAACAACTTTAAGTAACAAATTGAACTAAAAGATCTTAACAACTTTAAATAACAAACTAAATTGAAAAAACTAAATTCAATGAGCTGCCTTAACACCCCCCTCAAGCCAATGGAAGAGGGATCTCGAACATTGAGCTTGGACCGAAGTTGAAGAAAAATTGTAGCAGATAACGACTTGGTGAGAACATCTGCTATTTGTGCAGAGGCTGGTAAATGACGAACGCTTAGCTTTTTTGAAGAACCAAATCTCTAACGAAATAGATGTCTAGCTCAACGTGTTTGGTCTTAGAATGGAGCACTGTATTAGCACTAAGATGCACCACACTTAAGTTATCACACCATAACACCGGTGGTTGATTCACATATATTCCCAAGTCAGAAAATAATGAACGCAGCCAAACCAACTCAGTGGCGACTAAGGTAAGACAACGATACTCGACCTCTGTACTAGACCGATAAATAATAGACTGCTTCTTAGATCCCCAGGTGATCAAATTGCCTCCAAAGAAAACACAAAAACCTGATGTTGACTTTTGATCATCCAGGTCAGATGCCCAATCTGCATCAACATAGCCATGTAAAGAAAAATTATTAGTCTTATGAAGAAGCAAACCATGAGTAAATGTACCTTTGAGATAACATAGAATCCTCTTCACTAATTGCCAATGTAGGATGGTTAGAGCATGCATAAACTGACATGCCTTATTAACATAGTAAGATATCTCCAGATGAGTGAGTGTGACATATTGTAAAGCCCCAACCACATTCCTATATAAATGAACATCTGCAAATGCTTCTCCTTGTCGAGCAGACAAAATAGGTCCACTTACCATAGGAGTTGATATAGCTTTAACCTCTGCCATATGAGTACGCTGCAAAAGATCCATGATATATTTTGCTTGGGAGAGAAATAGGCCACCTGATGGTGGGTAGGACACCTCAATTCCCAGAAAATAACTAAGAGGACCCAAATCTTTAAGAGAAAACCGACCATTCAACTCGACAATTAGAGATGTAACAACAGCCATTGAATTACCCATAATTATAATATCATCCACATACACAAGAATGTAACAATATATATTTCCAGATTTTCGAAACAGTAATGAAGTATCAGCTCTAGAATTCACAAAACCAAGAGATTGAAGAAACAGGTTAAGGCTATCAAACCAAGCATGAGGAGCTTGTTTTAGGTCGTATAGAGCCTTATGAAGTTTGCAAACAAGTGGGTACGAACCATGAACTTGAAAACCAGTGGGTTGTTCCATATAAACAGTTTCAGATAACACTCCATGCAAGAAGGCATTATTAATGTTAATTTTTCTAATTGGCCAATCATAAGAAATAACAAGTGAAAGAAGCACACGAATCATTTTGGGCTTAACAATAGGACTAAACGTTTCAAAATAGTCAATGTCAGCTGATTGATGAAACCCCTTTGCCACTAATCTGGCCTTGTAACGAGAAATAGACAATGGTGAAAGTGAAGGACTATTTGTGGGTAAAGAGACAGAGGCATGATCCTTAACAGACGGGGAAACAATAGACATTTGCTGAGACACAATTGAAGGAGCATTAGTGACAGATTTAGACCTAGAATTCGCAAAGGGAAAACAAGTCTCATAAAAAAGCACATGTCTAGAAATATATATACGACCAGTAGAATCAAGACATTCATAGCCCTTGTGCATATGACTATAACCACTTACACCCAAATACTTTGAGAGATGTATAATCGGGCTGGCGGTGGAAGAGTTTCTCCATGGGACTTGCTCCACCAAGAACTATAGAAGGCAACCTGTTGATAAGAAAAACACTAGTAGAAAAGGCATCGTCCCAAAATGTTAGAGGCATGGATGATTGAGACAACAATATAAGACCTACATCAACGATATGCCTATGTTTACATTCGACAATACCATTTTGTTGAGAGATATTGATAAGGGTAAAAAATATACCTATTTTACCCTTATATTTAGCTCATTTCTTGGCCAAATGTTGTATGTTGTGATCAATTTACTGTTCCCAAGCTCAAAGTATGCTTAAGTTGTTAAGTTAGGGTGTTGAAAATCACTTTTGTCAAATTGTACTCATTTGTGCTTAAAAAGACTTCATTTTAAGAGAATTTGACTTAGTTTGTTGCTGTGCAGGAAAACAAAGGAAAAGCTGGAATTTCCTAGAATTGCGACTGCATTTTTGGAAAGGCAAAAACGAAATGCGATCGCATTTCTGGAAAAATTGAAGCTGTTACGAGTCATTCGCGGTTCGTTGTTGACAAGTCTTCTTCTCACCTAATCGGTTGTTTTGACCCCGAAACTGACTACGCTACCTTCCAGCACCTATTTTGCAACTCCTCAACCATTTTCTACACTATATAAGCTCGAGATTGGAAGTCAAATTCAAGCAGAACTCATTTGGAAGAAGAGGGTGGTGACAGCCCTAGTTGACGCCTATGAGTAGGGATGCCCGAGGTCCTTCTTAGATGACTGGATTCTAACCTGAGTTAGACATCAAACCTTAGGATTTGTAGGGATTTTCACCCATTCCCACTTGTAAAAGCGAGAGAGTGGAGTGTCTTAGCGAACTCTAGAAGGATTGAGTAAATAGAAAACCCATAATATTTAGTTATCTCTATTTCCAACTTATGATACTTTTCAATATTCTGTATTATTTACATTCTTATTTCAATGGAAATGTATTTATTTTCTCTTTATCTCACCATGTGTAGCTAAATTTCATTGAGGGGTCCAATATGGTGAATTCCCTTATGGTTTAATGGCTTGAAAGTGTTTTATTTTCTTAAGTTTTTGTTCGATGCATGTGATTCTTTATTGATTATCACTCTAATCTTGCTGAGTTTAACTTGATCACTTAGACTTTGCATGCTATGTGAGTTTGATCTCAAAAGGGACAAACAATATCGGTTATAATAAAGGTGATATAGGAGAAAAAGCTCGAAACACATTGTTCGACTGTATAGGGCAAGCTGCCTAAGGCACCCTATATCGACTATAGGGTTATATGTTGCATTCTTGAATTATCTATGTCAAAGTCAAGTCACAGAAATGTGCATAACGGTACTCGGTTAGCCTTCCAACGGTTCTTGGGAGCACGACCAAATAGAAGTTAAATCTGACCCAATGCATAGAATAAGCTTAAGATAAATATTGCATGACTATGGTTATTGCTTAGGGATGAACCTATGTTGAATACCTCATTTTATTTCTTATTGTTATTCTTTTGTTTACTTGCTTGTTTTATTTATCTTTTCGAAAACCCAATCAATCAACTTATTTTCTTTGGTTACCTTTTTCAAAAGCAATCATTTGAGCAGTTTCTTCATCAAATCTGAATTTCCAATTTAGTCCTCGTGGGATCAATACCCTTGGAATACTTCTAAGGTTTTTTTTATTACTGTGCGACAGTGTATACTTGCACTAGGGTTAGCTGAGTTTGTTTGTATTATCTCACATTTATTAATTTATCCTCTGTCTCACCAAGTTTCTGGCGCCGTTGTCGGGGACCAAAAGTGAAACCAGATTTTTTTTTAAATTGCGATCAGATTGCGACCGCATTTCTGTCTCGAAGGGAATTTGACTTCGGTGTGCATTTGTTTTGCTTTTGTAGGTTGAAGTTAGTGCATGAACAAAGGGTATCCACTCATTGATATTGATCCAGAGATAGAAAGAACATTTCGTCATCGAAGGAAGGAACAGAGATGAAAGAAAAAGGAACAACAAGAGTTGAGCGCACAGGGATCTCTAGAGGAAGCATCTTACATTCATGAGTTTCCAATGGAACCTCCTAGAGTCGATCCTCAAGTTGATCCACAAGATTGTGGAAGGGAGCATAATGGCTGGAGAATTCCTCCTATTCCTCCAGTTCCACCGGTGCCATAACAAGAAAATCCAATCCACATTGCTGAAGATCGCAATAGAGCAATAAGGGACTACGCTTTACCAGTTTTCCAAACATTAAATCCAGGAATTTTGGACCCACCTATCGATACTCCACAATTTGAACTTAAACCAGTGATGTTTCGAATGTTGAATACAATGGGCCAATTCTCTGGACTTCCAAATGAAGATCCACACAAGCATATTAAGCTATTTTTTAGAGTTCGCAATTCTTTTAAAGTCACGGGAGTATCGGAAGATACGTTAAAACTAAAGCGTTTTCCATTTTCTTTGCTGGGAGATGCTGAAGCTTGGTTAGATTCATTTCCTCCAAACTCCATCACCTCTTGGAATGATTTGGCAGAGAAATTTTTGGAGAAGTTTTTTCCCTCCAATAAAAATGCCAAGTAGAGAGCTGAAATTATTGCTTTCAGACAATCTTACAATGAACCTTTGGATGCAGCTTGGGAAAGATTTCAAAGGCTGGTTCGGAAGTGCCCACACCATGGATTGCTTGCTTGCATTATTTTGGAGCACTTTTATAGTGGATTAAATCAAGCTTCAAAGACACTAGTAAACGCAACTGCAAAGGATCTTTTCTGAAGAAGTCTGCTAATGAGGCGCACGCTATTCTAGACACCATAGCCACCAACAATCGGCATTGGGATGAACCAACAACCATTTTGAAGAATCCAGTGAAAGTAGTGGAAACAGAGGCTAACTCTACGATGCAAGCCCATATCAAGGTCATCCATAACATGATGATGGGCATGACCATGACCAATCAAGCCAACATAGCCTCTGCCAATGCTGTCTCTTCTCTTTGTTGTGAAATATGTGGTGAGGAACACATCGCTGATAATTGTCCACTAAATCCAACATTTGTTTTTTATGTAGGTCCACAAGGAAATCAGAACCAGAATAGATAGAATCCTTATTTGGCCACATACAACCCAGGATGGAGACTGTTGGGTTTTATGCCCTAAAACTCGTAGATAGTGAATGTAACCGTTGACCGGATATTAATGAAATAATATTAATATATTTTTCCATTAATTGTTATTAGTTATTTTATATCTGTCTTTGCCTAAAAATAACCCTAATCCAATAAACTGGACATCCAAGGTTGTAATATGAGTCTTGAACTATATGTAGCGACATATGGGATCATTGTTCAAGAAACAGCCTAAAGGGTCTATAGTATAGGGATAAGACTGGGTGCCTTATCCTGGTGACACTATGGATACGGCCCACTTTGTATTTGATACAAACGCTGCGATCCAACGCGTTCGTGTAGGAGACATGCGAGTGGGGGTATCCTATGCAATGAGTTTGCATAAGACTGGACTGCGAAATAGTAACCACTGGTTATAACACCGTTAACTAGTTTGTTTTCTATTTCACTAGGACGACCTAGACAACTTAGTCTTAATCCTGAGTTGATTATGGACTCCTGCTCATGAGAGATTGTCCTTTGATTTGTATGGGTGAGAGTGGCCAATACGCCAACTGAATAAGCCTACCACTTTGGGGACAAGACCGAATGGGGAGCTGGGAACATAATCGTACAAGATGGAATTCACTCCTTCCCGACTTTAGGGAAGAAGATGAGTGTTCCCTTAAGTGGTTACTCCGAGTCTTGAACAAAGGGCCCTACCCTCTCAATGGCACGAGAGGGTTTTTCTGTTTGTTGGTTGGACCACAAACAGGTTGTTCATTAGAGGAGAATTGGTACTTAAGGAAATAGAGGTAACCCAGGGGTAAAACGGTAATTTGACCCAGCTGGTGTTACGGACACTCATGAAGGACTAACTAGTCGATATTGGTCTAGATCCGTGGACATAGAAAATATGTCTGCAGTGAGAAGAGTGCAACTGTGAGTCTATAGTGGAATGTACAAACAGTTAACGAATATTGATTAATGTGGTTAATGAGTTTGACCAATTAATCTCACATCGTTGGAGCTTCTGATCTGCAGGTCCATTAGATCCCACTGGTGGCTCGTAAAGTAATTTGAGGCAACTAAGTAATAAAAGTAAATTGAAAATGTTCAATTTATTAAGGGAAACAAATATAATATATATTGATATATTATTATGAGAGAAATTAATATTTGAAAAGTTCAAATATAAATTTATGGAAGTTTGAAAGAGTTCAAAATAATGAATTAATTAATTTAAGGCCTAAAATGTGTTTGGGCAAATTAATTAATTCTAGGCCGGGAATTAAATATGTGATATTTAATTGGTGGTTAATTAATTAAAGAATTCATTAACCGGGAATTAATCAATTATGGAAATAATTAATCACTTAAGGAAGTGATTAATCATTTATGGAAATGATCTAATCACTTATGGAAGTAATTAGTCATTTGTGGAAAAGATTAATCAATTATGGAATTGATTGATCATGATTGATTAATTAAGGAATAAGATTGAATCAATTATGGAAAAGATTGATTTAATTGAATATTTTATTCATGGTCTCTCTTCTATAAATAGAACACTAGACCTAATTGGTCATGACACTTGACACTCTTGAAAGACAAGACCTATAATTCTCTCTAGCCTCCCTCTTAGAGAAAGACTCCCACAAGTCTTTTGCCTCCTAGACTTAGAGACATACCGATGTAACCTCTGTGGTGATTGTGTCAATCAAAGAAGAAATTTCCAGCGAAGAAAAGCAAAGGCGGCTGCTGCGTTTTCGTTCGTGGAGCGTCGTTGGCAAAGAACGGTCAAGTCTTCAACGAAGGTTTGTAACGGTTCTTCCTCTTTTCTTTAGAAAATTTTTAAAAATAAATTTAGATTTATTTTAGCATGTTTAAACCAATTTTACAGCGGCTTTAAAGGTTGTTTAAAGTTTTGTTTGAGTTATAGTAACGGTATTTTAATGTTAATTAATATACGACTTAAGGTCCAATCGATGCGCTTCCGCTGCGTGGGGACTTTTATTCCCTTCAGAGACAACATCCGAATTTTTCTTGGGGAGGACAAGTCGGGTCAAGTAATTCCAACACTCATCAATTTGGAAAGCAGCCTACACAACAACAGCCGCAGAAAAACTTTCAACAAGTTCCAGTGCAGAGTCAAGAGTCAAATCTAGAGACTCTTATGAAGGAGTACATGGCAAGGAACGATGCTACAGTAAGAAATTTGGAAGTTCAACTTGGACAAATTGCTCAGGAGATTAAGAATAGACCACAAGGGACGTTGCCTAGCAAGACCGAGATCCCTCACAGAGAAGGAAAGGAACAATGCAAGGCAGTGACATTAAGAAGTGGATTAGAATATGATGGACCAAAGTATCCAGTAAATCAAGAAGCAGAGATCCCAGTTGAAGCTCGAGAAAAGATTTGTGAAAAGAAGTCAGACATTACCTCAAATAATTTATAGAATAAAGAAGATAAAGTAGAAAAGACCAAGGAGCATTAAACCTTGGTGGAAAAAGAAGAAAAATCAAAGTTGGAGAAAAAACAGGGGAATGCGACTGCAAAACCCCAAAAATTTGTGATAGATCCAGATTACAGACCACCTCCTCTGTACTCTCAGAGGTTCAAACATGCCTCGCAAGATTTACAGTTCAAGAAATTTTTAGATGTATTGAAGCAGTTGCACATCAATATCCCATTGGTGGAGGCACTTAGACAAATGCCTACATATCTGAAGTTCCTGAAAGATATCCTATCAAAAAAGAGAAGGTTGGGAGAATACGAAACGGTTGCACTCACGGAATGTTCCAGTGCACTGGTGAAGAACGATATCCCTCCCAAGCTTAAAGACCCAGAAAGCTTCACCATTCCATGCTCTATCGGAGGCAGGGATGTAGGCAGAGCTCTGTGCGACTTAGGAGCAAGCATCAACTTAATACCATATTCGGTTTTTAAACAGTTAGGGATAGGTGAAGCACGAACAACAACTGTGACCTTACAGTTGGCAAACCAATCACTTACACATCCCATTAGAAATATTGAAGACGTATTGGTTAAAGTTGACAAGTTTGTTTTCCCTGTAGATTTCATCATTTTAGATTGTAAAGCTGACAAAGACGTGCCAATTATCTTAGGAAGATCGTTCCTAGCCGCTGGCAGAACCTTAATAGATGTGCAAAAAGGAGAATTGACCATGAGGGTCAACGATCAGCAAGTCACGTTTAATGTGATGAAGGCAATGCAATATCCAGGATACCTTGAGAGGTGTTCTATGATTGAACAAGTTGACGAACTTTCTGTATCTATTTTGCAGGAAACGTTAAAAGGATAACCACTGAAAGGGAGCAAGTTCGAAAAGGAGGAATTAGAAGAGAAGGGAATTGAAGAAATACCAGTCACAAATGATTCTACAGTAGCAAGGATAGAGGCATTAAGGGATTCATCAGACCAAGAAGAAATCAGGTCGTTACAACCATCTCTGATCAATCCTCCTTAACTGGAACTCAAGCCACTGTCAGAGCATCTTAAATATAGCTTTCTTGGTGAAAACAAGACATTACCAGTCATTATCTCAGCTTACCATACTGAACAAAATGAAATTTCTTTGTTGCAGGCCCTCTCTAAACATAAAAAAGCAATATGATGGACCATTACAGACATTCAAGGAATCAGCCCCTCATTTTGCATGCACAGGATAAACCTTGAAGAAGAAGCTAAAAATTCCATTGAAAGTCAGAGGAGATTAAATCCCATCATGAAGAAAGTTGTTAGAAAGGAAATCTTAAAGTGGATGGACGTAGGAGTCATCTACCCAATTGCAGACAGTAGCTGGGTCAACCCAATTCAATGCGTTCAGAAGGGTGTGATGACCGTAGTGGAGAATGAGAAAAATGAATTGATCCCAACAAGGACGGTTACAGGATGGCGAGTCTGCATAGATTATCGTCGCCTTAATAAAGTGACCAGGAAAGACCACTTCCCGTTGCCATTCATAGATTAGATGCCAGACAGGCTTGCAAGGAAAGACTATTATTGCTTCTTAGACGGTTACTCCGGTTACAATCAGATAACTATAGCCCCAGAAGACAAAAAAAAGACAACATTCACATGTCCATACAAAATGTTCGCCTTCCAGAGGATGCCATTTGGTTTATGCAATGCACTAGCCACCTTCCAAAGGTGTACGATGGCTATATTCTCTGGTATGGTAAAATGAACCGTTGAAGTATTCATGGATGACTTCTCTGTCTTTGGTGAATCATTTTCAGCATGTCTACGAAATTTAGACCAAGTGCTAGAAAGATGTGAAGGAACCAATTTGGTACTGAATTGGGAGAAGTGCCATTTTATGGTACGAGAAGGCATAGTCCTTGGACATCGCATTTCCAGGAAAGGAATTGAGGTGGACAAGGCAAAGATCGAGATCATATCCAAGTTGCCTTTCCCAAAAACAATGTGAGATATCATAAGCTTTCTAGGTCATGTCGGTTTCTATAGAAGATTTATTAAGGACTTTTCTAAAATTTCCAAACCTTTGTGCTGGTTACTGGAGGTAGATAGACCATTTGACTTCGATGAAGATTGCAAACAAGCGTTTGAGACTTTAAAGAAGGCACTCAACTCATTGCCAATCATAATTGAACCAGACTGGACTCAACTATTTGAGTTGATGTGCGACGCTAGTGACTTTGCAGTTGGTGTAGTCCTATGTCAGAAAAGAGGAAAGATAGTGCAACCTATCTACTTCGCAAGCAAGACGCTCAACAAGGCTCAGTTGAACTATACAGTCACAGAAAAGAAATTACTGGCAGTAGTGTTTGGTTTTGACAAATTTAGATCCTACCTTGTGGGAACTAAAGTCATAGTTCACACAGATCATTCAGCCCTCAAGCATTTACTTTCGAAAAAAGATGCCAAACCCTGACTAATTCAATGGATTTGGCTTTTGCAGGAGTTTGACATAGAGATCCAAGACAGAAAAGGAACAGAGAATTAGGTAGCAGACCATCTATCAAGACTTGGAGAGGAAGCACAAATAGAAAAAGGGTTGGACATTCAAGAGTCGTTTGTGGATGAGCAAATTTTGGCGGTCAGAACTGTTGAACTTCCATGGTTTGTAGATTATGTAAACTATCTAGTCAGTGGACTAAAACCACTAGAGGCAATCGTTCAACAACTCAAGAAGTTCGTAAAAGACGTAAAAGACTACTACTGGGATGAACCGTATTTGTATAAGCTAGGGCCTGATCAAATACTATGACGGTGTGTACCAGAGGAGGAGATACCTTTGATATTGGGAGCCTGTCATGCAGCTCCATACGGAGGACATTTCGCAGGACTCAAGACAGCGGCCAAAGTCCTCCAATTTGGCTATTTTTGGCCCAGTCTCTTTAAAGATGCGCACCTCATCACGAAAAATTGTGATCAATGCCAAAGGACGGGGAACTTGACAGTTAAAAGCGAAATGCCTCTACACTTCATACTCGAAGTGGAAATCTTCGACGTGTGAGGGATAGACTTTATGGGACCATTCCCACCATCCTTTGGAAACATCTACATCTTGCTAGCAGTGGATTATGTATCAAAATGGATTGAGGCAATAGCAACCGCAACAAATGATGCCAAGGTGGTAAAGAAATTCTTCCTGAAGAATATCTTCACAAGATATGGAACCCCTCGCTTCATCATAAGTGACGAAGGATCTCACTTCCTAAACAAAATAATAGCCAATTTGTTTTCCAAATACAACATTAGACACAGGGTAGCTACTGCTAACCATCCCTAAACTAATGGACAAGCAGAGCTCTCTAACAGGGAAATCAAGGCTATTTTGGAAAAAACAGTGGATCCCACTCGCAAGGACTGGTCATTGAGGCTCAATGAAACATTATGGGCCCATAGAACTGCATATAAGGCACCATAAGGAATGTCTCCGTACCGCCTCATATTCGAAAAAGCCTGTCACTTGCCACTCGAATTAGAACACAAGGCTTATTGGGCATTGAAAAAGTTTAACTTCAACATGGAGAAAGCAGGGATCAAAAGGAAATTGCAACTTAACGAGCTTGAAGAACTCCGACATTTCTCTTATGAAAATGAAAGACTCTACAAGGAGAAAGTCAAACGATGGTATGATAGAAGAATTCACCCAAAGGAGTTCTACAAAGGCCAGAAAGTATTACTTTGTAATTCCAGACTCAAATTATTTCCAGGAAAACTCAAATCAAGATGGTAATGGCCTTTCAAGATTGTGAAATTTTTTTTATTATGGAACTGTGGTATTGACTGAAAATCAGGGCATGCACTTCAAGGTAAATGGACAAAGGAGCAAACCATATTGGGGGAAAGGCTTCGAGGATGAGGAAGCCCACGTCTCTGTGATTTACCTGGTATGACCTCTACACTTTGAGAATTTATTTTTTTATATTATCTGGGTCTATAAAATAATAATCTAGACAAGAACTCCAAAATATCTGGACAAGAGTAAAAACTCTGTCTAGGAAAAGGTACTTGCCTGGACAAAATAATATGGACTTTTCAAAACTCCCAGGTTGACCATTGGGAACATCTTTTCCTGGGGATTTACCTGGGAGTTTTGAAAAGTCCATATTATTTTGTGCCCTGTCTCGTGTTAAAATAAAAGCAGAAAAATGGGAAAAAGTGTAAGTTTGTTTTTAATAAATGTTTTTTGATCAAGAGGGAACTTTGTTTGAGGAAAGTCCGGACTAGGCTGAGGTATTTAAGCTGACCTTAGGGAACACCTCTACCTGGGGACTTACCTGGAAGTTGAATTGATAAAAAATATTTTGTCTTAATTTCTCTTAAAAAAAGAAAAAGATTAATAAATCATGATTAATCATATGAACTTTCTAACTTATTTATGAGTGTTTTAGCAAAGAGGAGAAAGCAAAGGAAAACGAAAAGTCAGAAATAAGAAAGAAGGCAGAAAAAAAACTGGGTGTAATGCGACCGCATTTCTCCCCAGTGTATTTGAGAATGCGATCGCATTTTCAAGAATAAGTGGGGAGTCACGAATTTCGTTTGACCTGCTGTTGGGTTTCTAGAGTGAGTAAAAAATAAGGTGTAAATAGACTCTAGAACTCTGTGCAAGTATACACAATCCTCAGCAAGTAATAAGTATTTATCGAATCTAGGGTCTAAATTAGCTCTCACTTTATCTATTTTGTTTAGCTTTTCAATGGTTTCAAAAGTGGTTAAAATGATTGATTTTTATAGAATGCTGAAGCAAAAGAAATGACAGAATCGAAAGTAAACAAATAAGCAGACATATTAGAAACAAGCATTGGTCAGGATTCAGTAATTGTTTCGAAAGATGCTCTAGCAATATTATTGATTATGCAAAACTCTAGCAGTCTTATTAGCAGATTCGTCCCGGAAGTCTGGATTTTTTAGAATGTGTTTCAACTCCAATGATGCACTACTGATAGCGAACATAGCTAGCTATTTTTCTCTGATTAATTAAGCTAGTCTTTTACAATTATTTGCCCAAATTTATGCATTTTTATGTTTTATTTCTAGGAAGTACATGTTTGAAGCTTAATTCATCAATTGGAGTCAAATGGAGTTTTCTACCTAAAAAAAAAAAAATTCATAGCGTCGCGACGCTATAGACAAATTTTCCAAAATTGCGGATCGCGACAGCGTCGCGACGCTGTCTGTAGCGTCTCGACACTATGACGAAAAAATAGAATAAAAGCTTATTTGCGGCTAGGTTTTGGGGGGTTCGATTTGGGGACTTTTTGGAGTCGTAAACAGAGGAAAAACATAGCATATTGGAGCTGAAGCAAAGGGAGCAAGTTGGAAATCAACCCATTGTTCGTGGGGATCGTGACGGGGACGTTCGGTCTCGGCCTACAACGAGTTTAATTCTTCTTTCCTTTTCTTTAGCTAGAGTTTATGGCTTTATTATGTTTAGTTGAGCTTGTAATTACATTCATGAGTAGCTAAACTCATAGCTTAGGGATTGATGTAGTTGATTTTGTTTATGGATTGATTTATGGTTTAAGTTGTGCAATGTTTATTATGTTTGTAATCTCGATTTTATGCTTTCAATTAATTGACCATTAGTTGAATGATTTAAGTTTTGAATCTAGCTCGGGAGAGGGGATTTAATATAGACTTACTCAAGATTGCATGACTAAAGTTTATTTTCTAATTCATGACGGTTTTAGATTAACCTTGGAATAGGTCAAAAGATCTCATTGCCTTGCTTATTAATAGACTTAGATAGGGATATCAAGTTGATTAATTTGCATGAGAATCAACTATACTCGGGAGAGGTAGTTGTGATTAAAGGGTCTTAGGCTCATAATTTCATTGTGCATAATAACTTACTCCTTAAAATCAATCGTAGACTAAATCGGCGAAATCAATTCCCTAAGTATTACTCCCAATTGAATTTCCACACTTTTTACTTGCTTTAATTTAGTTTTCCATTAATCACTCATCACTTTTTGATCCCTAAATAAAATTGAGCGAGATAATTTACAATACTTGATTTGCTTAAAAATCCAATCCAGAGGACGACATTCGAATTACATTCACTATATTATTGCTTGACCCGTGCGCTTGCGGTAGGAAAAGTTCACATCAAGTTTTTGGCGCCGTTGCTGTGGATTGGCACATTTAGTTAGATTAATATTGTGGAAAAATTGTTCGGTCTTAATTTAGGGTGTATTTTTACTTTTCTAGGTGTATTGTATTTTTTCCTTATTTGTTTTTCTTTCCATATTTGTTTTTCTAGTTTAGTTTTTCTTTTACTAATCTTTTCCTTATTTGTTTTTTTTTTTTCTAGCTTAGTTCTTCTTTTAGTTGTTAGTTTCCTTTTTGTGTTTTGCCATATTTATTTTTGCATTTCATATTAGGTGATTTTGTTTCCTTTTCTAGATTATATTTTCCATATTTAGATTAGTTGTTTTCTTTTCTTTGTTGCTTTCCATAATTGTTTTCTTTCCTTTTTTAGGGTAGTTTAGTTTTGTATGCGTAGTAGTAAAGATTTAATTTTAGCACCATTTGATCCCGAGATAGAAAGAACAATTCATAGGCTTCGAAGGGAAAATAGAGAAATTATTCAAATGGTAGACCAAAATCCACCTGAGGAGCCTAGGCCTATTAGAGATTATTTTCAGCATGTGTTTCAAGGACAGCAATCGGGGATTGTCTATGCCCCGATCAATGCCAACAACTTTGAGCTGAAGACCGGTCTCATTCAGATGGCTCGAGACTGTGCATATAGAGGATCGCCCACCGAGGATCCAAATTCTCATCTTAAATCATTTTTGGAAATTTGTGGGACGGTAAAGATTAATGGAGTTTCTGAGGATGCTATTCGCTTACGTTTATTCCCTTTTTCTTTGCAGGATAAAGCACGAGATTGGTTGCAATCTATTCCCCCTGGGAGCATCACCACCTGGGATGCTTTGGTCTAGGCCTTTTTGAAGAAATTTTTCCCTCCTGCAAATACGGTCAAGCTGAGGACCGAGATTGGGACATTCCAACAACAATTTGATGAGCAGTTGTTTGAGGCCTGGGAGCGATTTAAAGAGCTACTAAGGAAGTGTCCTCAGCATGGATACCCCGACTGGCTTCAGATTCAATTGTTTTATAATGGTTTAACTCCTAGCACAAAAACGATAGTTGATGCAGCTGCAGATGGGACTCTGTTGTCCAAGACCGTGGAAAATGCTCGCATACTTCTAGAGGATATGGCCACCAACAGCTATCAGTGGCCATCTGAGCAGTCTGCACCTAAAAGGATTGTTGCTGGAGTGTTTGACGTTGACAAGGTAAGTGCACTCCAGGCCCAGATGACTTCCGTTGCTAATGCTTTTATGAAATTTTCAAGTATAGGGAGTGCTCAATCAATTGAATCAGCTGCTGCTTTGGCATCTAGACCTCAGGAGGAGACCATTGAACAGGTTCAGTATGTATCAAATTCTAATTTTAGGGGATATAATAATAATTCCACACCTACACATTATCACCCTAACAATAGGAACCATGAAAATTTCTCTTATGCTAATACTAAGAATGTTCTTAATCCTCTTGGGTTTGCCCCTCAAACTCAAGAAAATAAAAAGTTAGAAGATCTTGTTGGAGCTTTCATTGCAGAGTCTAGTAACAGGACAACTAAATTAGATGAGGCAGTCATTGCCATCAACTCAACAGTGAATGACCACAGTGCAGCTATAAAGAACATTGAGACTCAGCTGGGACAGTTGGTAAGTGTTGTGAGCACCATGAATAAAGGTAAGGCCCCAGCTGAGCAAGAGAAAACCCAGATGGAGTATTGTAAGGCAATCACTGTGCACTAGGAGGAAGCTGACGAGGAGCCTGAATTTGAGGACTATGAAACGCCCACAGGGGAAGCTGAGGAGGACACATCATCAGATGAGGCTGAAAAGCTTAACCCTGAGCCTCTTATTCCTTCTCCCACACTGATGGTTCCCAAGGAAAAGAAAAAGAAAAAGAAGAAAACGAACAATCAGGTTCAGTTTGATAAATTTATGAATGTTTTTATGAATCTTAATATTAATATTCCTTTTGCAGAGGCATTAGAGATGCCCCAATACAACAGGTTTATGAAGGAGTGGTTAGCAAAGAAGCGAAAGGAAAAGAAGGTTGACACTGTATATCTCGCTTCCACATGCAACACCAGAGTACAACAGAAGGTACCTGAAAAAGTAGCAGACCCAGGGAGTTTTTCTATTCCTTGTAGTTTTGGTACTTACTCTTTTAGAGCATTATGTGATTTAGGTGCTAGCATTAATATTATTCCATTCTCCTTGTGTAAAAAGTTAGATATAGGTGAGATTAAATCTACTCCTGTAAAGCTCCAATTGGCTGATTAATCTGTGGTTAGACCAGTTGGCATTGTAGAAAATGTTTTAATCAGAGTAGGTAGATTTTTCCTCCCTATTGACTTGTATGTTATGGACATGATAGAAAATCCTTCGATGCCTGTCATATTAGGAAGACCATTCCTCACCACTGGGTGAGTGATTATTGATATTGAGCGTAGGGAACTCACTGTAAGAGTCAGGAATGACAAAGAAATATTTAAAGCAGTTGAAGACTCTAAGGGACACTCGCACGTGCTTTTCATGGGCTACAAGAAAGGTGTAAGAAAGAGCACCACTGTTGGATTCACAGAAAAGAAGCCTCCTTGAAGCACGGTCAACACGTCGAGCTAATGACGTTAAACAAGCGCTTTTGGGAGGCAACCCAAGTAAGTTGAGTGTGTTTTCTTTTTCTTTTTGATTTATTGTTTGCTTTTGTTTTGTAGGTCTTGTTTTCTTTCTCTCCTTTGCTTTCAAGCTTTCAAGATTTCAAGCTTTCAGTCAAGAAGTCAGCATCATTCCAGGCCAGTATTATTCACTCCTATCATTCTTTTATTGTTCTCATGCTTGTTTGTGCCCTATTTTATTTATACATTGAGGACAATGCATGTTTTAAGTTTGGGAGTGGAGTAGCATGTTTGTGGAGCCCTTGAGCATCTGAGTTCGGGCTATAGTTTTGAACTTTCTTTGAATTATGCATATGGTTGTTGTCTGGATGTATTTTTGCATGATTATGATGTCCTAGGACAGACTTTCTTGTAAATTTTAAAGCTTGTGATGAGTTGTAAGCATGAGTGCCCAAAAAGGGAGACTTTTTAAAATTTTTCTAGGAGATGGCTTGCATGAGTAGAGTATTTGTCTTGGCTAGATTTGGATTTGAATGCCTAGGAGCGAATTATTGGGTTCATATGCTTGTTGTCGCCTCGATAGGTGTAGGGTAGAGCTAAAGAGTTAATTTTTTGCAAATTAGCATGTTTGATCTTGCTTAGGAGAAAAGAAAAGAATATTTGCTTATCATGATCATAATGAAAAATCATTCTTGTTGTTACTGTTGAAAAAAAAAAGAAAAAAAAAGTCATGACTTATGCGCGCAATATGCAATGGTTAATAAAGATTAAGTCAAAAAGCACTACCCCTGTTGTGATCAGTTAGGCCAACCAGAGAAAACTCAGGGTAAGGGTCCCTGCAATGGGTGTGTGAAAGCTAGTGCCACATATAAATGCTAAATTTAATTGTAATTTATAAGCACCTAAGTATGGAGGAAAACAAACTAATTTGTTCCATTAACTCATTAGTGAAACCTTAGTACCAGTGTAGAGGGAAGAGGAGCTGAGAGTTTAATAATCCAATCCCGGGCTAGTAGAGTCTGGTCTCGTTGAGTTAGATCTCGCTTGTGCAAGTTAATTTTGGAAAAATTTTAATTTGTCTCCCTCATTGGTCCTTATGTTCATGTCTCTTGCTTGCTTGACTATTGACTTTTGAGCCTTGAGGATTGAGTTATGATTATTGCATCCATTCTTCTACTTTATGTTCGATTTGTAGTTTGCTCGAGGACTAGCAAAAGCTTAAGTTTGGGGGTATTTGATAGCGAGCATAGCTAGCTATTTTTCTCTGCTTAATTAAGCTAGTCTTTTACAATTATTTGCCCAAATTTATGCATTTTTATGTTTTATTTGTAGGAAGTACGTGTTTGAAGCTTAATTCAGCAATTGGAGTCAAATGAAGTTTTCTACATAAAAAAAAAAACAAATCATAGCGTCGCGAAGCTTTGATCAACTCCGTAATTGATGGTCTTCTTGTAGTCCCTAATCTTCCTCCTCTATTCACCTCCCAATGATGGAAATGAGAAATGATCTCTTCCCCAAGAGTGGAATGAATTTGACTTGGGCGGCTTTTCCCTTTTATAGAGTGAAGACTGAAGGATTGGAATTCCCCAATTCCGTTACAGCGGAAGCAATTGGACCGTTCGTAGTTAATTTTGTTTCTACTAAAATACCAATGCATTGGCAAAAGGTTAAGCGATGAAACATACCTCCGTTGACGACTCTGAATACTTTAACGGATGATTCTTGATTGCTCTGCAACAACGAAGAATACCACCATTTGATCTTCCCCGCTATAACTCTGAGATTAGGAACGTAGTTGTGGGACTACCTAATCTTGAATGGGAAAAACTCTAGAGAGAAAATTCTCCCTAGAGTTCTTGAGTTGAGAGAATATGAGAAGGCCTTATGGTGGCCATATGTTGTTATACCTAAACCCTAGGGTTAGTGTTCTATTTATAGGAGAAAGGCCATGAATAAAATATTCATTTAAAATCAATTATTTCCATAACTGATTTAATCTTTTCCATAATCAATCAATTCCATAACCAATCAATTCCATAATTGATTAATCTTTTCCATAAATGATTGATCACTTCCATAAGTGATTAATCATTTCCATAATTGATTAATTATCAATTAATTAATTCTTTAATTAATTAATCACCAATTAAATATCATATATTTAATTTCAGACCTTCTATTAGTTAATTAATTAATTATCCAATTAAATATCATATATTTAATTTCAGGCCTTCAATTAATTAATTCCATAATATGAATCAAATTCATATTAAAATTTGAACTCCTTCAAATTCTCTTATATCCTATAAATTTAATATGAATCAAATTCATATTAATAATTGAACTTCTTCAAATATTTATTTCTCTCATAGACTATAGTTTAATTAAATCTCATTTAATTTAAACTAAATTGAATAATTAATTAATTCATAATTAATTAATTCATCTTCTAATTAAATATAGACATATATTTGAACTCTTTCAAATATATCAATCTCTCAATATAATAAAGTTTAATCTCAAATTAGACTTTATATTTTAATGCATCACTATACATTATATTAATTTGTATCTCATACAATTAACTTAATTCCCAATATGAATTTGAACTATTCAAATTCTCTCAAGCTATATTTGTTCCTAATTACTCTTTACGAGCTAGCAGGGGGACCTAATGGACCTACAGATCAGAAGCTCCAATGATATGAGGTTAATTGATTAAACTCATTAATCAAGTTAACCAATTCATTAACTGTGGGTCATTCCACTAAAGACCCACAGCTGAACTCTTCTCACTGTAGAACATTTCTGTGTCCATGGATGTAGACCTATACCGGTAAGTCAATCCTTCACGAGTGTTCGTAATCACGGCTGGGTCAAATTACCGTTTTACCCCTGTGTTACATCTGTCTCCTCAAGTACCAGCGCTCCTCTAATGAACAACCTGTTTATGGTCCAACCATTAAACAGAAAGTTCCTCTCGGGCTAGTGAGAGGACGGGATCCCTTTGTTCAAGTCCCGGAGTCACCTCTTAAGGGAACACTCATCTAGTTCTCCTAGAAGTGGGAAGGAGTGAATTCCTTCTTGTGTTGTCATGTCTCCAGCCTCCCACTCGGTCTTGTCCCCAAAAAGGAAGGCATATTGAGTCGGCGTATTGGCCTCTCTCACCCATGCTAATCAAAGGACAATCCCTCATGAGAAGGAGTTCATGACACACTCAGGATTAAGACTGAGTTACCTAGGTCATCGTATTGAAACAATAACCTAACTAGTTAACGGTGTTACATCTAGTGGTTTACTATTTCGTGGTCCGGTCTTATGCAAACTCATTGCATAGGATACCCCCGCTTGCATGTCTCCTACATGGACGCCTTGGATTAATACGTCTGTATCGAATACAAAGCGGACCGTATCACATAGTGTTACCAGGATAAGGTACCCAGCCTTATCCTTGTACTATAGACCTCCAATCCCCGTATGTCCCCACATACTAGTTCAAGTCACATGTAAACAACCTTGGATCTTAGTTTATTGGATTTGGGTCAAATTTTGCAATATTTAACAATAACACTTTATTGTAGAAACTCAATTACACTTTATTGAAACAAGTATACAATTTGTTTACATTCACTATCTACGAGTTTTAGGGCATAAAACCCAACAAACTCCCACTTGAACTAAAACTCTAGTTTAGTGGGATGTACAATAATCTATACAGCATTGGGTGTATAAATACATGTATAAAACATATACAATGTACAAATACAATAAACTAGGGCATCACTATACCCATTACATAATGGTATCACTATACCCATTACATTTCTCCCACTTGCCCTAGATTACATCTTTGTACATATCTCGTAGATCTAGACCTTCTAGATGACCCTCAAACACTTTAGCCGAGAGAGTCGTTGTAAATGAATCAGCAATATTTCATTCAATGTAATGTGTCTACTTGTCTTAGGTTGCAATGTTCTTTTGAATTTGCCACAACACCACTATATCACTATAAAGTGTGATGGGCAAGTTCACATTTGGAACACATTCCAAATCAATCAAGAACTTTCTAAGACATACAGTCTCTATCGCTGCTTCACAAACAGCTAATTTTCCGGCCTATACGGTCAAGACTGTAACTATGTCATACTATAGCTCCATCGTAAAGAGTGACCACAAATACTGATGTAGATTTCCTCAAATCCTTATCAGTCTTAAAATCTGTGTCAGTGTATCCTGTAAGGATCAAATCCTTAGTCCCATACACGAGCATATAGTTCCTCGTTCTCCTCGAATACTTGAGGATATTCTTAACGGTTTTCCAATGATTAAATCTTGGATTAGATTGATACTTACTGACAATCCCTACTGCATAGGGCATTCGTCTCATGCCCTCAACCTCTTGAGGTGTCTTAGGAAACATTTTCTTAGACAAAAGAATTCCATGTCTGAAAGGTAGTGAACCCTTATTGGAATTCTGCATCTTATATCTAACTAACATCTTGTAGATATAAGACACCTGAGACAAGGCTAGCCTTTTGTTCTTACGGTTCCTAAACAATTTGGATCCCAAGAACAAACTCAGCTTCTCCCAAATTTCCACTTGGAATTGAGCTGCTAGCTCCTTTAATGTCAGTAAGATAACCTACATCATTCCAATGATTAGGATATCAATCATATACAATACTAAGTAAGCTACTGAACTATTGATGATTACTTGTAAACACAAGACTCATTAATGTTCTGATTAAAGTCAAAAGATTTGGTCTCTTTATCAAATCTTATATTTCAAGATCGAAATGCTTAGGTTAATCCATGAATGGATCACTTAAGCTTGCAAAACCTTTTGCTTTCGATCTTGCTGTATGAACCCTTCTGATTAAGACCTTTAATGTCTCGTTTTCTCTTGTAAATCCACTTGTAACTAATAGGTGTTACCCATCAAACAGATCTACAAGATTCCAGATGGAAGTGAAATACAAAAGACTTCATTTCCAGGTCCATGACTTTAATCCATTGGTCCTTGTCAACATCATTCATTTTCTTTCTAAAAGATAATGAACCCACTATGCCATCATCAGGTATGATGACCTAGGCTTCAAACAAGCCCATGTAACGTTCAGGTTATCAAACAACCCTCTCACTACATTGAGGCAATCTCAACTATTGAGATGGATGTGACTGACTAGATGCACTGATCCATCAACAACTTTTGTTGAACAGCCAACCTCATCAACAACTCTTGTGGATGTTACTGTAACTTCATTAGTTAACTTACTTAAATCGACTTTACTCTGTGGTTTATGATTTTTTTTTATGTGAACTTCTTCTGAGAATTTAGCATTTGTCGATACAAATTCTTTATTCTCTTGTGAATTGAAGAAGTATCAACTTCTCGTTTCCTTTGGGGTTGCCTACTACAGTATGCAATGCAGTCAACACTACATGACCCCAAAACGAGCCAAACAATTTAGCATAACTCAACATGGAATGAACCATATCCAATAGGGTTCTATTTCTCCTATATGAGATTTAAGGTGTGATCCCATGTACTATCAAATAGTTCTGGAATCTCAAATCCCTATACTCAACACTTTGATCAGATCGAAGTGTTTTTATCATCTCACCTAACAAGTTTTCAACTTCAGTCCTAAGCTCCTTCGAATATCTCAAGACCTTCAGACTTAAGTTGCATTAGGTAAAGATACTCATACCTTTGAATAATCATCCAAAAGAGATGAATTATTCATGCCCTCCCACTACTTTAACATATTGAACCACAAGGATCCAAATGTACCAGCTCCAAGGGCTCTTTGGCTCTTAGATCTTTTCCAGTAAAAGATCTATCAGTCATTTTGCCCACAAGGCATGACTTGCAAGGTAGTAGAGAGTCATCTTCTAACTCGCTTAGAAGTTCACTCTTGACCAGTCTCCCAATCAAATTGAGATTAATATGGTCTACCTTAGAACCAAAGAAAGGTATTTTCCTTTAGGAGAAATCCTTTGCCTCTTTTCACATTGAGTAATAGCAGTCTTAAACAACCCAGTGTTCATGACTGCTTTACTATTGATTAGTCTTAAAACATTTAGGTTAATTTTCAGTAAAGCTAAACAAATGTCAACTCACTTTCTTGAAACAAAACTGGGTTAGCAGAGAAAGGTAAAGAGTAACATTGTTCCAACAAATAAGACACAGAAATCAAATTTCTTTTTATCTTAGGAATTACATACACATTATCTAATAATATGTATTTTCTCCCACTGAGAAAAATAACTTAATGTTCCCCACTGATATAGCTAAAATAACCTCTCTAATTCTAACTTTGAGAGTTATTACACAAGCAGCAAGCTCTTGCCAGGAACTTATTCCTTTAAAAGTAGAACACACGTGATTTGTGGCCCCTGAATCAAGTATTCAGAGAGAATCACTATTCTTCACTAATCACGTTTTCAAGACAAGTAAATGAAAATTACGGTCTTGAACAAGTTCTCCTTTTTCTAAGCAAGGTTCTATGTCATATTCATCAAGAACAATTCTTAATGAATTAAACATATGGGGCATGAGGACATTCCTCAGTTAAGAATAATCCTAGACTTATTTACCACAATTTGTCGTTTAAGCCTGTTGTATTACCGTTATTCATAAAGTGACGTAAGACAATACACATAAAATTATTATATAATTGCTGAAGTAACAAATTACTTGTATTATTAATTGCACTAACCCATCACAAAAAATCCAAACAAATTCTGCAAAAACAAATAAGCAATCAAAGAAACCCTATAAAACTATTGATTTAGTTTTTGCAACGATACTTCAAAGGTTTAGAACAAAAGCCACTGAAGGGTGGTCAACTACTTCTCCTCTGAATTGAGACAATCTCAACTAAACACTAACACCAGAATAACTCATATTCCGTCAGCGTTTAGTTACCGTTGTTCGGTCAAGGGTTAGTTAACACATTTAACTCATCCCCGTAAGTGTAACCCTCCCACTTTCAGATCTCAGAGGCACACACCAACAGGCTACCGAAGGGAAAGACAACTGTTGGTGATTAGCCTAAGTGACCCTATCCTATTCAGGAGTTCACGGTGTTCCGAATCCTATGATCAGGCCCTCCGAAGGGATGGTTGCGCCAAGACAACCTGCAGGCGGATCATAGGACTCTCACAGTGTGAACTAGGGGTGGAGACCGAGGGATACGTTGACACGTGTCCCGCTCCCACTTACTCTAGACATTTTTCCCATTCACCTTGTTATTGATCCATGCAAACACTTTCCGAAGGGAGGCCGCTCCTAGGGCGACTCGAAGCCGAGCATGAACCTCACGTTGTGAATATAGGGACTGTCGCAACGTCATCGCGACGCGGAGCGGCCGACGTCCTTTCCTAAGGGTCTCTTTCGAGGTGAGAGGTTTGGAGTCGCCACCAATCATCTTGGGGTGTGATTGGTCACCCATTTTAAAGAAAAACCGGTCTTTGAAAACCAAAGATTAGGCTCGGGAGTCGATTGAGTGTAGGGAAGGTGTTAGCACCCCTACAACACCCGTTTAAAAAACGGTTACCACATTTTATTTTAAAATTATCCTTTTATAACATAAAATGATCCTTATTATTTGAAAGAAATAAAAGAAATTAATAACAAATGTCTCACTTGATCTTACCTTAGCTTTGAGCGATAAAGTAAGGGTCTGATGTAGTGAATGGGGTTATACCCATTGTTTGTCATGTTGAAATTTTCTTTTAATTAAAGAAAATTTGTCACCTCAAGAATTTGAGAAATTCTCAACTCCGTCATAGGTTATACATGAGCTATTTTGTCTCACACCTATTATTTCACATTTCAACAATAAAATATGAACTAATAGTCATGAGTGGTATGACACCAAAACGAAAAAAAATATGTTTTCATTTTTAAATAAAATTCAATTAAAAATTCATTTGAAATTTCTAAAGTAAAACCATTTTGAAATTCATTTGGAAAATTCAATTTAGAATCAATTTGAAATTCATTTGAAAATATCTAAGTTAATCAAATTTAAATTTTGATTGCCAAAATAATCGATAGTTACATTTTAGGCTAATTTCCAGGCAGGGTGTTCCCTTTCGGTCAGCTTAAGTACCCGTTCTTAGACAAAATTAGCCTTAAAGTTTCCGTAATCGATCTATTTTAGCCTTTCAAAATATTAAATAATGTTTTCGAAATTTGATTTAACATTTGAAATTGATTTCCAATTTAGTTTAGAACTGAAATTGATTTTCAATATAAAACCAAATAGACATTGATTTTGAAATTCCAATGAGAACATATTGAAATTTATTGAAAAATTCTAAATTAAAACCAAACCGAAATTGATTTTGTGATTTCAATGTCAATTCAATTTGAAATGAAATTTATTCGTGAAATGACACCATCAAGGTAATTTGAAATTTATTTAAGAAACCCAATTTACATCAAATTGAATCAATTTTAAAAATCTAAATTAAAATCAAATTGAAATTCATGTGTGAATATCAAATAAGGACCGAATTGACATTCATCCAAGAATTACAAATTTGAGATTTTATTCAAATTAAAATTAATCAAAGAAAAATTAAAATTCTATTTGAAAATTTCAAACCAAAACTAAATTGAAATTGAGTTAATTTAAAACCAAGAATGAAATTGAATTGAAATCCAAATTAAATCAAATTGACTTTGAATTTTTAAAATCCTAAAAGAAATTAAATTGGACATTCAAATTTAGAATCAAAATGGGATTGAAATCAAAGCTTTAAATAAAAATTAAATTGAAACTGAATTGAGATCTCTAATGTGAATTAAAGACATTGATTCAAAAGTCAATTAAAACCAATGTGAAATTCTAATTAGAAATTTCATGTTAAAGCCTAATTTGAATTGATTTTGAGATTTTAATGTAAACCAAAATTGAAATTGAACTCCAATTTAACTAAAGTCCATAGACATTCCCAATTTAATCAAAATTGAAATTGATTTCCCATTTAGAACCAAATGGACATTGATTTGTTTCAAATTTTACAAAAGTTGAAAATGACTTCCAATTTAAAACCAAATAAACATTGATTTGCAAATTACTAATTTCCAACCATGATGAGTTCAAGATTTGAAACTAGATTGAAATTGATTTGGTCAATTGAATTGAAATTTTTTCAAATTAAACCCAAATTGAGATCTATTTTAGAGGAACAAACAATGTTAAAGCCATTTTGAACTTTGTTTGGAAAGACCAAAGTAAAAATCATTTTAAAATTTGTTTGGAAAGACCAAAGTGAAGATCATTTTGAAATTTGCTGGAACATCCATTAATTTCAATAAAAGAAAAAAAAAACAATTTGGAATTGATTTGAAAATTAACTTTAAAATTCAAATTGGAGTAAAATAAAACAAAACTCATACAATTAAAAGGGAAAAAGGAAGTTTGTTTTCTTTTTTAAAAAAAAATCTTGTTTTTTCCTTAAAAAATAAAGAAAAGAAAGAATGAACAAATAAAAAGAAATGATAAATAGCAAAATAATAATAAAGAGTGGGACCCACCATCATTTCATCATCTTCCTCACTTTCTTTCTCTCTCCCCATTCTTCTTTTCTTTTTCCTTTTCCACCTCCACTTAAATCTTCTTTACCTTTCTCTTCCATGAAAATTCACTGGAATGTGGGTCAAAGTTACTCCTGGTTCTTCGGATGGTTGGAGTTCGCGGTGGCGACGGATGTCAGATCGGGATTGGATTAGTGGCGAAGTTCGTCGGAGTGGCGGCGACGATGTGGTGAGCGGTGGCAGCGAAGCAACAAGCAACTCAATCTTTCAAAAGATTAAAATTTCTCTCCCTCTCTCAAATTTCACTATTTTCTCTCTCAAACTTCACATCTTTCTCTCCTTGTTCTCCCATTTCCCACCACCTTTTTGTTCTCCCATTTTCCACATTTTGTTCTTGTCCCCATTCTACTCCACAAGCTCTCCTTTTATAGGAGAGCTTGGAGAAACAGTTGAGGGAAAAGGGGAATGGGTTGAGAAAGTGGGGGGAAGGTGGAAGGTTGGGAGAATAAGGGGGAGAGGGAGAAGGAAGTGGAAGAATGGACCAAAGAAAGATGGAAAAAAAAAAATTAAAATTAAATAATAAAAAAAAAATTTAATTAAATAAAAATAATAATAAAAAAGAAAAAAAAATGAAAATGAAAATGAAAATAAACAATTCAAACCAAAAAACAAATGTTTTTAATAATATGTGGGGTGGAAGGATTTGAACCATAGACCTCACGGTTATCAGTACAACTTTATGCCAATTGAGCTATGTTCTTGTTGGATACCAAAAAACAAACTGACCACGACATATTGGAAATATTCAAATATTTTTACTAAAAATCAAGCCGGACCAAATACGGTGTCTACAGTTTGCCCCCCATTGTGTATCCTTGAAGGATTGAAAGGGTAAACAAAGGAAAAAGACAAAGTATTGGGAGGGCTAAGATTTTTAGTTAAAAATAAAAGGAAGGGTTTCATGCTTAAACCAAGCATAACCTAAAATTGGAAAAAAGAAAATGAACCTTACTTTGACCAGTCTTTCATCTCTAATCAAAGATAAGGTTGGATTTAACCAAAAGAAAATGAAATGGACCTGACTCTGACTAGGTTTCGACCTTTAAACAAGAACGAGGTTCGATTTAACCTACAAAGTGAAATAGGAAATGGACCTGACTCTGACCAGGCTTCGACCTCTAAACAAGAATAGGGTTCGATTTAAGCAAAAGAAATGGGGAATGGACCTGACTCTGACCAGGCTTCGACCTCTACTAGCTAGTAGGGTTCGATTTAACCAAAAGAAGAGGAAATGGACCTAACTCTGACTAGGCTTCGACCTCTACTAACTAGCAGGGTTCGATTTAACCAAGAGAAAAATTGAAAACGGACCTAGATTGACACAGGCTTCGACCTCGACTGAATAGTCGGGTTCGATTTAACCGAGAGAAAAGCTAAAAACAGACCTGGATTGACACAGGCTTCGACCTCGACTAAATAGCTTGGTTCGATTTAACCAAGAGAAAAATTGAAAACGGACCTGGATTGACACAGGCTTCGACCTCGACTGAATAGTTGGGTTCCATTTAACTGAGAGAAAAATTGAAAATGGACCTGGATTGACACAGGCTTCGACCTCGACTGAATAGTCGGGTTCGATTTAACTGGGAAAAAAATGGAATGGACCTGACTATAGCCAAGCTTCGACCTCTACTACCTAGTAGGGTTCGATTTAACTGACAGAAATGGAAATGAAATGGACCTGACTCTGACCAGGCTTCGACCACTAAACAAGAATAGGGTTCGATTTAACCAACAAAGATGGAACTGAAATGGACCTGACTCTGACCAGGCTTCGACCACTAAACAAGAATAGGGTTCGATTTAACCAACAAAGATGGAAATGAAATGGACCTGACTCTGACCAGGCTTCGACCATTAAACAAGAATAGGGTTCGATTTAACCAACAAAGAGAAATAGGAAATGGACCTGACTCTGACCAGGCTTCGACCTCTAAACAAGAATAGGGTTCGATTTAACCAAAAGATGGAAATGAAATGGACCTGACTCTGACCAGGCTTCGACCACTAAACAAGAATAGGGTTCGATTTAACCAACAAAGATGGAAATGAAATGGACCTAACTCTGACCAGGCTTCGACCACTAAACAAGAATAGGGTTCGATTTAACCAACAAAGAGAAATAGGAAATGGACCTGACTATGACCAGGCTTCGACCTCTAAACAAGAATAGGGTTCGATTTAACCAAAAGATGGAAATGAAATGGACCTGACTCTAACCAGGCTTCGACCACTAAACAAGAATAGGGTTCGATTTAAATGAAATGGACCTGACTCTGACCAGGCTTCGACCACTAAACAAGAATAGGGTTCGATTTAACCGACAAAGAGAAATAGGAAATGGACATGACTCTGACAAGGCTTCGACCTCTAAACAAGAATAGGGTTCGATTTAACCAAAAGATGGAAATGAAATGGACCTGACTCTAACCAGGCTTCGACCACTAAACAAGAATAGGGTTCGATTTAAATGAAATGGACCTGACTCTGACCAGGCTTCGACCACTAAACAAGAATAGGGTTCGATTTAACCGACAAAGAGAAATAGGAAATGGACATGACTCTGACAAGGCTTCGACCTCTAAACAGGAATAAGGTTCGATTTAACCAAAAGAAGAGGAAATGGGAATGGACCTGGCTCTGACCAGGTTTCGACCTTTAAACAAGAACGGGGTTCGATTTAACCAAGAGCAAATGAAAATGGACCTGGCTCTGACCAGACTTCGACCTCTAAACAAGAATAGGGTTCGATTTAACCAAAAGATGGAAATGAAATGGACCTGACTCTAACCAGGCTTCGACCACTAAACAAGAATAGGGTTCGATTTAAATGAAATGGACCTGACTCTGACCAGGCTTCGACCACTAAACAAGAATAGGGTTCGATTTAACCGACAAAGAGAAATAGGAAATGGACATGACTCTGACAAGGCTTCGACCTCTAAACAGGAATAAGGTTCGATTTAACCAAAAGAAGAGGAAATGGGAATGGACCTGGCTCTGACCAGGTTTCGACCTTTAAACAAGAACGGGGTTCGATTTAACCAAGAGCAAATGAAAATGGACCTGGCTCTGACCAGGCTTCGACCTCTACTAGCTAGCAGGGTTTGATTTAACCAAAAGAAGAGGAAATGAACCTAACTCTGACTAGGGTTCGACCTCTACTAACTACTAGGGCTCGATTTAACCAAGAGAAGAGGGGAATGGACCTGACTCTGACTAGGCCTCGACCTCTACTAGCTTGCAGTGTTCGATTTAACCAAAAGAAAAGGGAATGGATTTCATATTTCAGAAAATGACAACGGTTTTTATTTCAAAACTTAGTTGCCGAAAATGGAAGAATTTAAAACAGGGACTTCGTATTTCCGAAATTTGTTTTAAAGAGGTGACAACGGTTTTTATTTCAAAACTTAGTTGCCAAAAATGAAAGATTTTAAAACAGTGAATTCGTATTTCAGAAATTTGTTTTAAAATGAGACAACGGTTTTTATTTCAAAACTTAGTTGCCAAAAATGAAAGATTTTAAAACAGGGACTTCGTATTTCAGAATTTTTTTTTAAAATGAAACAACGCTTTTTATTTCAAAACTTAGTTGCCAAAAAGGAAAAGATTTTAAAACAGGGACTTCGTATTTCAGAATTTTTTTTTTTAAAATAAGACAACGGTTTTTATTTCAAAACTTAGTTGCCAAAAAGGAAAATATTTTTAAACATGGATTTCGTATTTCAGAAATTTGTTTTTAAAATAAGACAACAGTTTTTATTTCAAAACTTAGTTGCCGAAAAGGAAAAGATTTTAAAACAAGGACTTCGTATTTCAGAATTTTTTTTTTTTAAATAAGACAACGGTTTTTATTTCAAAACTTAGTTGCCAAAAAGGAAAATATTTTTAAACATGGATTTCGTATTTCAGAAATTTGTTTTTAAAATAAGACAACAGTTTTTATTTCAAAACTTAGTTGCCGAAAAGGAAAAGATTTTAAAACAGGGACTTCGTATTTCAGAAATTTGTTTTAAAACGAGACAACGGTTTTTATTTCAAAACTTAGTTGCCGAAAAGGAAAAGATTTTAAAACAAGGACTTCGTATTTCAGAAATTTGTTTTAAAACGAGACAACGGTTTTTATTTCAAAACTTAGTTGCCAAAAATGAAAATATTCAATTATAAGAAAGAAAAGATTCCTTTGAGCATATTGAAAATTTTCATGAATGGAGCATGTCCAAAATGAGAGTTTTACATATGAACAATCGTCTTAAAATGAGAGATAACACACTCAAAAGAGGTTGTGAAGATATGCAAAGGCAAGATATAACATTTATGTAAGATATAATGCACCATTTTCATGTGAATATCCTACGTGAAATAAATGTGTGCTTTTGCCCCAGTGTCATGGCTGGAACATGCTCATTGACCACTCTAAGCAAGGATAATGCAACTAACCATGTATGACGACCGATGCCCTGATGATGAATTGACTAAGTAAATAAATTCGACTCTAAAGGCATGATATAGGGGATGCATATATGCATGTCAAAGGTAGATGTATGCATGATATTCACGTGATCCATTTTCACCAACTCCGCGGTATGAAAACAATTTTTTGAGAGAAATAGCGATGCAAACGATGTTGAATTGGTAAACAATTTTTTGAGCTTGATTTGTGAAATCAATTAAGATAACCAAATGTGTTCTCCATATTTAACAAAATGATCATCATTGCTTACTTTCATCATTCTTATCAATCAATATTTAGAAAGGAATCAAAGGAGAACCTCGTAGTCATCATTGGAGGGAAACATTTTTTCTCTTTTTTTCCTTTCATTTCTTTCTTTTTGTTTATCTTGTTTCTTTTCTCTATTTTTGAATGCCTTCACTTGAAAGGGATCATGTATGTTAATCAGAGATTGCTCAATCTGAAAGGAAACATATATGTCAATCATAGATTGCTCAATCATACTGGGTATGGTATGCTGTTTTAGAAGTGTCTCATGTGCTAGTTTAGAGAACTATCAATGGTAACTCGTAGCATTAGACATCTTACTTGATTCAACTGCTTCATAACCTTAGCCTTGTAGTGGACAAAAGATTGGATACAGGAAAATGAATTTGGCTTAGAAAAACAAACGAGAATGATAGTCGAACAAAGAAAGCAAGTTTCTTTTTCGAAGAAAAAGAATGAAGAAGGAAAACATGGATCACAAATGCATTTATAAAAAATCTCTTGAACAATAAGAGATTGAGCATAATTTTTAACATTCACATACTAGAATATGATTCAAATGAAAATATGTGCTAAGGTGACCCCATTCCTTTGGACTACCATTGTGAGAACAAGGAGTAGCTCCTCGATAGATCATCTCATATATCTCTTTCTTTCTTCAAGTCAGCTCGAGTTCTTTGATGAAAAACCCTCATTATTGTGATTGTCCTTTCCCTGAATGTGATTCTTCTATGAAAATATGATTCGACTTTCTATTCTTGAATGTGGAGAACCGCTCGAGATTGAAAGATTCTTCGTAAGAGAAGTGTGATTCTCTTGACTTAGTCTTTGCCCCAGTCTAGAAAAACTTGCATAAATGGTTGAATGACCTTGCCCCAGTGTAGCAATGAAGATTCTTGCTCCAGTTTAATAATGATGATTTTGCCCCAACGTAATGATGAAAGCTTTGCCCCAGTATAGTTATGAATGATTTACTCTCACGTAGTGGCGATGGCTTTGTCTCGCCAGTATAGTGATGAAGGCCCTTGCTCCAATTTAATAATGTTGACTTTGCCCCAGTCTAGTGACGATGGCTTTGCCCCAGTGTAGCAATGGAGGTTCTTGCTCAGTTGATGATTGACAAAGAAAATCTTCAAATCGCTTGTAGGTGTGACCTCTTGATCTATATTGATTGCCCCAATCATGCAATTTAAGAATTATCTTGGCCTTGTACATTTCTTTTTCCTTTTCTTTTTCTCTTTTTCATTTTTTTATATTTTTCTCTTTTTTTTTAGGCCAAATATATGCTTCCATGACTAGCAGATGATGCAATCACATATAGAAGATCAATCATGTGTAAGTCATCCTTTGCAACTTCAATAATCACTCCATGTTGCTTCTTTGTCAATGCTCCTTGGTACCATGATAAGGTTATTTCTCAGGCAAAACTCATTGAAAGATTTTGAGACTTTGAGACAATTTCTCAAGTTACTAAGTCCAAGTTCTCAAGATTATCGTCCTTAGTCTTGGAGTCACCTTCTAATAAAAGGAGAGAAGACAAAAGATAGAAATGGTAGGAAACGTGTAATTGAAAAATAGTTGAAATATAGGAATACTCAAACAACTACAAGTCTTAATTATGAAGCAGTAAATCATAAGAGTCTAATTCCTATTTCATTACTATTGAAGGTCTCTTCGTAATATTGGGTGGATATTTTGAAATGTTTGTCACATGGTTAGATGTGACAGACTTAACAAAAGGCTCTCAAGTGGGTAGACAAATATGGAGATTCACCGTAGCTATACGTGATGAGTTTAGCAAAGGGTTTGATGGTGAATCAGTAATTCATGTTGGCTTACCACAAAATCACATGTGTGGTGGGTTAGGCTCAAAGTTTTTCAGTGAGTGATTTTAGATCATCACTTCAAGGGGTATTTTCCCTATTGTGAAAATTTAAACCTTGTTCGATGATGTATTGTAATATGAATTCTTTAGCACATGAGAAATATGAAGGTCAAAATAAAATTGCCTTTAATTGAGACTATGGTTTTGCAACAATGGAGTGAAAGATATTTAGAAGGAAACCAAAATGATTGAGACTTGACCACTTTTCCCTTTTTCTCGGTGAGAGTAGTGAGAGCATTCATTTTCTTTTTTCTTTTTTTTTTTTCTTTTCTTTCTTCTTTTTTCTTCTTTTTTTTTTTCATTTCCTCCAAATGGAAACTCACTATGGTTGTCCAAGATTCTTGCTAAGCTCTCAACTGACAAGAATGATCAAAGTAAGCTTTGATCCTAAAAAATTTTTGGAAGAAAACATGTGGTTTTACTTTTGTTTGCAATCAAAAATCACTTTCTTTCTTTAGAAAAAAAAACATATGAACTGAATGATGCATAAATGCATGTATGATGAAACCTTGACCAAAAGAAAATAGCTCAATTTTCACATGCTCACGTTCTTCCTGACTACTTAGCTAACTTATGATAATCATATTTCATGTCTGTGTTCTTGAGTCATGGGCCTTTGTCTATCTTTGAATTTCATAATCTTAAAGGCAATTCAAAGAGAAGTAGAGACTTTATTAGAAACACTAAATATTTCTTCTCATGTGAATAAAAGCCACAAACTCTAGTGATTAATGCCTGAACTGCCTTCATTTGATTTTGCACATGATGCTTCGATTCCTTCAAGTGTGGCCTAAAGTTCTTCCATGATATTGGGATCACACTACTTTGGGTATGGAGAGATTGAGTTGATGGTATTGTAAGCATGAACACCAATAGATTTTTCCTGAATAAGCATGACGAAGCCTCGATAAATGCAATTGGTACTGGATGAACATTCACCATCTTTGCTACTTCTTACCATTATGATTGTAAGATACAAACCACCTTGTTGGTTGTGGATTATGCTGCAAAATAGGTGAATGAGCAAATGGTTTTGAGGAGAACTTTGCTGATTTTCTTTGTAGTTGTGCATGAGTCTTAGCGTAGAAAATATTACTTGTTGATCCTTTGAGCAGTCTTCTTCATCTTCGATTCAATTGCATTATCGATTATCCTTCCATGATTAACCCCGTATTCTATTCTTTCTCCAATTATCATGATGTCTGAAGAATTGGTGGATGCACTTCCTACCATTCGATCATAGTAGGGAGATTCAAGGGTATTATGGAACATAGTTGTCAATTCTTTGTTAGTTAAAGGTTGGTGTACTTGTGCAACTGTATCCCTCCACCTTTGAGCATATTTTTTAAAGCTCTCTGCTTCCTTCCTCCCCATGTCTGCAAGTCTAATCGATCAGGAGTCATGTCTATATTATGTCTGTATTGCTACAAAAAGGAATCAACCAAACTCCTCCAAGGACGGATGTGTGCATTGTCTAATTGCATATACCATCGAGATGTTGGACCAATTAAACTATCTTGAAAATAGTGTATGAGGAGCTTGTCATATTGAGAATAACCCGACATCTTTCTGCAATACAAAACGAGTTGGCTTTTGAGACAATACGTCCCATCATATTTTCCAAACTTAGGTACTTTGAATTTGGGTGGAATAACCAAGTTGGACACCAGACATAATTGGGTAGGACCAACATTACCAAAGATGTCAGTTCCTTTAATCGCCTCAAATCTTTCCTCAAGCATTTCAACATTTTCTTGGTAATAACTTTTTACCTTTTCCAGTCAAGGCTCTTCAAATTACAGGATCATGAAGTTTAGGAACATTGAAAGTTGCTTTCAGTGGGATAGGTTTCTGGAATGCATATTCAGTTTGACGACTTATGCTAGATTGATCCTCTTGAAAAACATGAAAACTGATAGCTTACTGAAGGGAGGTGATGACTGTGGTTGAGTGAAATCTCTAGTTGGCTGACAAAGAGATATTTCTGACTTGTGCGAATGAGGTGAGTCACCAAGATTATTGACTGTGATGTCAGATTGAGAGACATTTGTCACTGTTTCACCATTCCCCAAAAGAGAGAATTTTCATGGCTTGTTCATGAGACTGCTCAACATTCTGTCCTTCCATGTCTTTGCCTTGTAGTCTGTAAGAACGACGAGCATGTGGTTGTTGAGTCATTCGCTTTTAGAAAAAAGAAAAAATAAAAGAACTATGCAAGTTTTTTCATGAAATGCAACTGAATGATGTGATCGAAGAATGAAAATTGATGCATGAGAAGATACTATGCCATTATTGAGTAAAAAATGCAAGAATTTTTTTTTTTAAAAAAAAAATGACCTTAACATGAAATATGAGATAATGATGTATGGAAAAAATGTGTAAATTGTAAACATGGATTGAAATGCATGAAAAATGCAATATTAAGTCCTAAATGTATCTCATGAAGAGAAAAATGTCTCCTAACCATAAACATGAGTGAAAGATTTTTTTGTGTTTGCACGAGAGTCAATGTCTCACAACTTTATGCTAGTGTGAACATATATAGATCGAAATGCATGACACTCTTGTTCTAAAGATGAACTCGGGATCTTATGATGAATGAATGGACATGAGGAACGAGGGTATTAAAAATCGACACTACCCTATCATACGAATGCTCTAACCCTAGATGATGGTTTATGAAGAAAATATTGTTATGTGAGGGATGAAAGATAATTCTAACCCTAATAAAGTGAGAAATCCGAACCTCTAAGAGTTCAAAAATTAATTTCAATGTTATAAAATAACAAAGAATTAACTTAAGTGAAGATTTTTCATGTGCCTACACGGGGCAATTATATTCCCTCGAAGGTCGACACTACTTCATCATGACAAGTATGATCCCAAAGGTCGTAAATGAGATGAACCTAAACTATATGCATGACTCCTAAGACTCAAATATTTGCTAGATGTGCAACTTAAATCTATAAGGAGAAAAAAAAAATCTAAGAATTTTTTCTTTTCCTGAAAGGTATATGGAGAATTTATTTCAAGGTGAAAATTTATCTCCACAATTTATTTCTTAAAAAAAATGGAAAAATAAAAATTTTAAAAGGAGAGATTCACTCAAGTTAAAGGGAATCATTTTTCTTTTTTCTTTTTACTTTTTTTTTTAAAAAAAAAGAAACAATAAGAAGCTGATAAAAGAAATTCTTTTTGCCTATTTTTTTAACAATAGATCCTATTATTTCCAAACAAAAAAAAATATCAATATCCCTTTTTTTAATCCCTTTTTTTTTTGTTTCACAAGAAATGATAAAATGAAAATAATAAAATATTTTTTTTTCAAATAACAAAAGATATTTGACCAAAGAATTGTAAAAGCTATGAGGATGATTCAAACCCTGATAAGGGACCTCAAAATCAATTCAATGTTATGAAATAACAATTGAATTAACTTGATTAGTGAAATGGTGTGAGGATAAAACTCTAATCCTAGAATACAAAGGATCTCATATCAATTTCAATAACAATTGAATTAACTTGAGCAATGGGAATGATGTGAGGATAAAGTTATAATCCCAAAAACAAAAGATCTCAAATCAATTTCAATGTTCTCAAATAACAATTGAATTAACCTAAGTGGTAAGGATAATGTGAGATTAAAGTTCCAATCCGAAAGAGGAAAAAAAATCCCAAATTAATTCAATGTTATAAAATAACGATTAAATTAACTTGAGCAAAAATTTTCATGCACCTACACGAGGACAATGATGTCCATTCGAAGGTCAACATTACTACTTTCGAATGTGATGCAGGGAATGAGGAAAAAAATGGTCAAGAACTGAACGAGATGGAAAATAATTGAAGAAGGAAAAAAAAAAAACCTTCATTTCGAAGAGATTTTCTCCCTCTTTTTTTTTTTTAAAAAAAAAGAAAAATTCAAAAGAAAGATAGAAAACCCTTAAAAGAAACGAAAGAGATAAAAATACTTGATTTTTTTTTTAAAAAAAAACAAGTGACGATAGAAAGACTTTTATTTTTAAAGAAATCTTTTTAAAAAAACAACAAAAGTAGGAAGACTCCTAAGTTTTTTTCAAAAACAACGAGGATAAGATGACTTCATTTTTTTAATAAAAGCCTTTAAAAAAAGGTAAGATGGTATCAACAAAGAAAGAGTTGAAACCTAATGACCATGATTAACCCACAAAAATAATGATAATACAAAATAAATGACCCAGAACTATGAGAATGAAGTGAGGGTATAAAGATTCTAACTCTAATGGATAAAAGGCTCCCAAATTAATCCAAATGTTATAAAATAACATATGAACTAACCTGAGTGAGGATTTTTCGTGCGCCTACACGAGGGCAATGATGTCCCTTCGAAGGTCGACACTACTACATCCTCGATTCTAATCCTAAGGGTATAGCCCGGGTATAGAGCTGTGATTGTGTGAAATGCATGACGACCTAAAAAAAAAAATTACAGAAATAAAATAACATAATGAACCAAATAAATTAATAAAAGGATAATAGAAAATAAAATTGAAGTGGCTTGACTCTCTAAAGTCCCCAGCGGAGTCGCCAAGCTGTCGCAACGTCATCGCGACGCGGAGCGGCCGACGTCCTTTCCTAAGGGTCTCTTTCGAGGTGAGAGGTTTGGAGTCGCCACCAATCATCTTGGGGTGTGATTGGTCACCCATTTTAAAGAAAAACCGGTCTTTGAAAACCAAAGATTAGGCTCGGGAGTCGATTGAGTGTAGGGAAGGTGTTAGCACCCCTACAACACCCGTTTAAAAAACGGTTACCACATTTTATTTTAAAATTATCCTTTTATAACATAAAATGATCCTTATTATTTGAAAGAAATAAAAGAAATTAATAACAAATGTCTCACTTGATCTTACCTTAGCTTTGAGCGATAAAGTAAGGGTCTGATGTAGTGAATGGGGTTATACCCATTGTTTGTCATGTTGAAATTTTCTTTTAATTAAAGAAAATTTGTCACCTCAAGAATTTGAGAAATTCTCAACTCCGTCATAGGTTATACATGAGCTATTTTGTCTCACACCTATTATTTCACATTTCAACAATAAAATATGAACTAATAGTCATGAGTGGTATGACACCAAAACGAAAAAAAATATGTTTTCATTTTTAAATAAAATTCAATTAAAAATTCATTTGAAATTTCTAAAGTAAAACCATTTTGAAATTCATTTGGAAAATTCAATTTAGAATCAATTTGAAATTCATTTGAAAATATCTAAGTTAATCAAATTTAAATTTTGATTGCCAAAATAATCGATAGTTACATTTTAGGCTAATTTCCAGGCAGGGTGTTCCCTTTCGGTCAGCTTAAGTACCCGTTCTTAGACAAAATTAGCCTTAAAGTTTCCGTAATCGATCTATTTTAGCCTTTCAAAATATTAAATAATGTTTTCGAAATTTGATTTAACATTTGAAATTGATTTCCAATTTAGTTTAGAACTGAAATTGATTTTCAATATAAAACCAAATAGACATTGATTTTGAAATTCCAATGAGAACATATTGAAATTTATTGAAAAATTCTAAATTAAAACCAAACCGAAATTGATTTTGTGATTTCAATGTAAATTCAATTTGAAATGAAATTTATTCGTGAAATGACACCATCAAGGTAATTTGAAATTTATTTAAGAAACCCAATTTACATCAAATTGAATCAATTTTAAAAATCTAAATTAAAATCAAATTGAAATTCATGTGTGAATATCAAATAAGGACCGAATTGACATTCATCCAAGAATTACAAATTTGAGATTTTATTCAAATTAAAATTAATCAAAGAAAAATTAAAATTCTATTTGAAAATTTCAAACCAAAACTAAATTGAAATTGAGTTAATTTAAAACCAAGAATGAAATTGAATTGAAATCCAAATTAAATCAAATTGACTTTGAATTTTTAAAATCCTAAAAGAAATTAAATTGGACATTCAAATTTAGAATCAAAATGGGATTGAAATCAAAGCTTTAAATAAAAATTAAATTGAAACTGAATTGAGATCTCTAATGTGAATTAAAGACATTGATTCAAAAGTCAATTAAAACCAATGTGAAATTCTAATTAGAAATTTCATGTTAAAGCCTAATTTGAATTGATTTTGAGATTTTAATGTAAACCAAAATTGAAATTGAACTCCAATTTAACTAAAGTCCATAGACATTCCCAATTTAATCAAAATTGAAATTGATTTCCCATTTAGAACCAAATGGACATTGATTTGTTTCAAATTTTACAAAAGTTGAAAATGACTTCCAATTTAAAACCAAATAAACATTGATTTGCAAATTACTAATTTCCAACCATGATGAGTTCAAGATTTGAAACTAGATTGAAATTGATTTGGTCAATTGAATTGAAATTTTTTCAAATTAAACCCAAATTGAGATCTATTTTAGAGGAACAAACAATGTTAAAGCCATTTTGAACTTTGTTTGGAAAGACCAAAGTAAAAATCATTTTAAAATTTGTTTGGAAAGACCAAAGTGAAGATCATTTTGAAATTTGCTGGAACATCCATTAATTTCAATAAAAGAAAAAAAAAACAATTTGGAATTGATTTGAAAATTAACTTTAAAATTCAAATTGGAGTAAAATAAAACAAAACTCATACAATTAAAAGGGAAAAAGGAAGTTTGTTTTCTTTTTTAAAAAAAAATCTTGTTTTTTCCTTAAAAAATAAAGAAAAGAAAGAATGAACAAATAAAAAGAAATGATAAATAGCAAAATAATAATAAAGAGTGGGACCCACCATCATTTCATCATCTTCCTCACTTTCTTTCTCTCTCCCCATTCTTCTTTTCTTTTTCCTTTTCCACCTCCACTTAAATCTTCTTTACCTTTCTCTTCCATGAAAATTCACTGGAATGTGGGTCAAAGTTACTCCTGGTTCTTCGGATGGTTGGAGTTCGCGGTGGCGACGGATGTCAGATCGGGATTGGATTAGTGGCGAAGTTCGTCGGAGTGGCGGCGACGATGTGGTGAGCGGTGGCAGCGAAGCAACAAGCAACTCAATCTTTCAAAAGATTAAAATTTCTCTCCCTCTCTCAAATTTCACTATTTTCTCTCTCAAACTTCACATCTTTCTCTCCTTGTTCTCCCATTTCCCACCACCTTTTTGTTCTCCCATTTTCCACATTTTGTTCTTGTCCCCATTCTACTCCACAAGCTCTCCTTTTATAGGAGAGCTTGGAGAAACAGTTGAGGGAAAAGGGGAATGGGTTGAGAAAGTGGGGGGAAGGTGGAAGGTTGGGAGAATAAGGGGGAGAGGGAGAAGGAAGTGGAAGAATGGACCAAAGAAAGATGGAAAAAAAAAATTAAAATTAAATAATAAAAAAAAAAAATTTAATTAAATAAAAATAATAATAAAAAAGAAAAAAAAATGAAAATGAAAATGAAAATAAACAATTCAAACCAAAAAACAAATGTTTTTAATAATATGTGGGGTGGAAGGATTTGAACCATAGACCTCACGGTTATCAGTACAACTTTATGCCAATTGAGCTATGTTCTTGTTGGATACCAAAAAACAAACTGACCACGACATATTGGAAATATTCAAATATTTTTACTAAAAATCAAGCCGGACCAAATACGGTGTCTACAGGGACATAGGAGCAAAACTTGATTTAAATCTTGTTTTGTAATTTTTCTCCCACTTAAAATGTCCTAAGGTTAATTTAGGGTTGTTTAACTTAGATAAAATTCGGCTAAGTCAATCTATCTAAGTCTGATCCTATTATAACAATTATGGAAAGGATTCAACCACAATGTTTTAGGTGAATTAAACTTCTTTTAATAAACCCAACATTGCAAGTCAACATTACTATGGTTAATTCAACTAAAGCTTCGGGTCAGTTCCCAGGAAGGAGGTGTTCCGTAAACCGTCAACTTAAATACCCCCAACCTTAGACAGAACTTCACCGAGAGAGTTCCCTTATAACCACAGTAATGTAAGGTCTTTACTCTAAAGATCTAGGTGCATTAAATACTTTTAACAAACCTAGTGACATTGCAAGCTAACATTTAGCTATGATTAATTCAACTCCGGTATTCCAGGTCAGTTCCCAGGTAGGAGGTGTTCCGTAAACTGTCAGCTTAAATACCCCCAGCCTTAGACAGAACTTTACCGGTGGAGTTCCCTTATAATCATAGCAATGTTTTTCCTACTTAGTCAATTAAAACTAATTTTAATTCTAAGTAAGAATAATTCTAATCCTATTAGAAATATGATCTTAGGTCTAATTAATTTTAAACATTTTAAAATTAATTCATTTATCCTAAGATCCTATGTTTGCATGCAATTCTTTGTTATAGGTTGACGGTTTCTATTCATTAATTTTATAACTATTATAAATTTTAATGAATTAACCCTATAACATGCTATTATGGTGAATAAATTAATAATCAAATTCTAATTAATTAACCATACAATAGCATACATGACATACAATAATATAACAATTATATTAATCTAAGGTAATGTCATGCTCAATGCAATTTAACTTTCCTTTTAATTAACCTAACTCTTAAATTAATTATACAAGAAAATTAAAAAATAAGCATTACCATTTTCATACATTAACATAACATTTATATTAATAGCTTATGAAATTAATAAAGCATGTTAATTACTAATATAAATATAACTCTTATATTTTTTAAACTAAAGTAATTTCATGCTCAATTCAAATTAATTTTTCTTCAATTAATCTAACTCTTAAATTAATTACTCAAGAAAATTAAAATAAGCATTCACATTTTCATACATTAACATAACACTTTATATTAATTGCTCATGAAAATAAATAAGCATATAAATTACTTTCATAAATATAACTCTTATATTTTTAAACTAAAGTAATTTCATGATCAATGTTTTTCAATTTTCATCCATTTAATCATAACAATTAATATTAAATACTCATGAAAATAAGCATTGATGTTTTATTTCCATCCATAATATAACTAATTATATTAATACTCATGAAAATAAACCTAAGCATGCATGCTCCATTAATATAATATAACACTTTATATTTATCTAATTAATGTCATGCATCATGCTTTTCCAATTTCATATATTTAATATAACAATAATACTAAATAACTCATGAAATTTAAATTCATGCATAATTATCATATATTATAACATTTATAACATAAAATTGCATGAATCATGCTTAACCTATGGTGGGATCTAGCTAAATGACATACATAAAGCAATAAATAGCTATAAAGACCGGTATTTTGGCATCCTAGGGCAAAAATAATGAAAAATTACATTAATAATTCAAAATCTAGCCCTAAATTGCCTTGTAATTGGTTTGAACTGCCTCGAACCGCTCAGAACCAGCTCGAACCGTGTCAGAATGGCCCAAACCCGACCCAAATACCTCAAACCGGCCCAATATGACCTTGAACCGGACCAGACCAGAATGAACCGGACCAAACACTTAGTGAACCGGACCAAGCCGAACTCTGAACCGCCAAACACATTGCGCGCACGAAATTAAAAAAAATGAACTTGGCCAGCCTCGAACTCACGTCCTCACGGTTGCCAAAGAAACGCGCATGCCACTACTCCAAATGCCCATGTTCAATAATTATTGAACACAAAATAAGTAATATTTCGTAACCGTCTGCAGAAACTGCTGGTTTCGCTCAACGCTCCGTGAATACAGAAACTACCATCAGCGTCTCGACGCTGAAAGCAAAGCGTCTCGACGCTGACCCGATTTTTCCTGTTGGTAAGTGTTGTGAGCACCATGAATAAAGGTAAGGCCCCAGCTGAGCAAGAGAAAACCCAGATGGAGTATTGTAAGGCAATAACTGTGCACTAGGAGGAAGCTGACGAGGAGCCTGAATCTGAGGACTATGAAACGCCTACAGGGGAAGCTGAGGAGGACACATCATCAGATGAGGCTGAAAAGCCTAACCCTGAGCCTCTTATTCCTTCTCCCACACTGATTGTTCCCAAGGAAAAGAAAAAGAAGAAAGAAGAAAAAGAACAATCAGGTTCAGTTTGATAAATTTATGAATGCTTTTATGAATTTGAATATTAATATTCCTTTTGCAGAGGCATTAGAGATGCCCCAATACAACAGGTTTATGAAGGAGTGGTTAGCAAAGAAGCGAAAGGAAAAGAAGGTTGACACTGTATATCTCGCTTCCACATGCAACACCAGAGTACAACAGAAGGTACCTGAAAAAGTAGCAGACCCAGGGAGTTTTTCTATTCCTTGTAGTTTTGGTACTTACTCTTTTAGAGCATTATGTGATTTAGGTGCTAGCATTAATATTATTCCATTCTCCTTGTGTAAAAAGTTAGATATAGGTGAGATTAAATCTACTCCTGTAAAGCTCCAATTGGCTGATCAATCTGTGGTTAGACCAGTTGGCATTGTAGAAAATGTTTTAATCAGAGTAGGTAGATTTTTCCTCCCTATTGACTTGTATGTTATGGACATGATAGAAAATCCTTCGATGCCTGTCATATTAGGAAGACCATTCCTCACCACTGGGTGAGTGATTATTGATATTGAGCGTAGGGAACTCACTGTAAGAGTCAGGAATGACAAAGAAATATTTAAAGCAGTTGAAGACTCTAAGGGACACTCGGACGTGCTTTTCATGGGCTACAAGAAAGTTGCAAGAAAGAACACCACTGTTTGATTCACAGAAAAGAAGCCTCCTTGAAGCACGGTCAACACGTCGAGCTAATGACGTTAAACAAACGCTTTTGGGAGGCAACCCAAGTAAGTTGAGTGTGTTTTCTTTTTCTTTTTGATTTATTGTTTGTTTTTGTTTTGTAGGTCTTGTTTTCTTTCTCTCCTTTGCTTTCAAGCTTTCAAGATTCCAAACTTTCAGTCAAGAAGTCAGCATCATTCCAGGCCAGTATTATTCACTCCTATCATTCTTTTATTGTTCTCATGCTTGTTTGTGCCTTATTTTCTCTATACATTGAGGACAATGCATGTTTTAAGTTTGGGGGTGGAGTAGCATGTTTGTGGAGCCCTTGAGCATCTGAGTTCGGGCTATAGTTTTGAGCTTTCTTTGAATTATGCATATGGTTGTTGTCTGGATGTATTTTTGCATGATTATGATGTCTTAGGACAGGCTTTCTTGTAAATTTTAAAGCTTGTGATGAGTTGTAAGCATGAGTGCCCAAAAAGGGAGACTTTTTAAAATTTTTCTAGGAGATGGCTTGCATGAGTAGAGTATTTGTCTTGGCTAGCTTTGGATTTGAATGCCTAGGAGCGAATTATTGGGTTCATATGCTTGTTGTCACCTTGATAGGTGTAGGGTAGAGCTAAAGAGTTAATTTTTTGCAAATTAGCATGTTTGATCTTGCTTAGGAGAAAAGAAAAGAATATTTGCTTATCATGATCATAATGAAAAATCATTCTTGTTGTTACTGTTGAAAAAAAAAAAGAAAAAAAAAAGTCATGACTTATGCGCGCAATATGCAATGGTTAATAAAGATTAAGGCAAAAAGCACTACCCCTGTTGTGATCAGTTAGGCCAACCAGAGAAAACTCAGGTTAAGGGTCCCTGCAATGGGTGTGTGAAAGCTAGTGCCACATATAAATGCTAAATTTAATTGTAATTTATAAGCACCTAAGTATGGAGGAAAACAAACTAATTTGTTCCATTAACTCATTAGTGAAACCTTAGTACCAGTGTAGAGGGAAGAGGAGCTAAGAGTTTAATAATCCAATCCCGGGCTAGTAGAGTCTGGTCTCGTTGAGTTAGATCTCGCTTGTGCAAGTTAATTTTGGAAAAATTTTAATTTGTCTCCCTCATTGGTCCTTATGTGCATGTCTCTTGCTTGCTTGACTATTGACTTTTGAGCCTTGAGGATTGAGTTATGATTATTGCATCCATTCTTCTACTGTATGTTCGATTTGTAGTTTGCTCGAGGACTAGCAAAAGCTTAAGTTTGGGGGTATTTGATAGCGAACATAGCTAGCTATTTTTCTCTGCTTAATTAAGCTAGTCTTTTACAATTATTTGCCCAAATTTATGCATTTTTATGTTTTATTTGTAGGAAGTACGTGTTTGAAGCTTAATTCAGCAATTGGAGTCAAATGGAGTTTTCTACATAAAAAAAAAACAAATCATAGCGTCGCGAAGCTAGGACCAGCGTCGCGACGCTATAGACAAATTTTCCAAAATTGCGGATCGCGACAGCGTCGTGACACTGTCTGTAGCGTCTCGACGTTATCACGAAAAAACAGAATAAAAGCTTATTTGCGGCTAGGTTTTGGGGGATTCGATTTGGGGACTTTTTGGAGCCGTAAAATGAGGAAAAACAGAGCATATTGGAGCTGAAGCACATTGTTCATGGGGATCGTGACGGGGACGTTCGATCTCGGCCTACAACGAGTTTAATTCTTCTTTCCTTTTTCTTTAGCTAGAGTTTATGGCTTTATTATGTTTAGTTGAGCTTGTAATTACATTCATGAGTAGCTAAACTCATAGCTTAGGGATTGATGTAGTTGATTTTGTTTATGGATTGATTTATGGTTTAAGTTGTGCAATGTTTATTATGTTTGTAATCTTGATTTAATGCTTTCAATTAATTGGCCATTAGTTGAATGATTTAAGTTTTGAATCTAGCTCGGGAGAGGGGATTTAATATAGACTTACTCAAGATTGCATGACTAAAGTTTATTTTCTAATTCATGACGGTTTTAGATTAACCTTGGAATAGGTCAAAAGATCTCATTGCCTTGCTTATTAATAGACTTAGATAGAGATATCAAGTTGATTAATTTGCATGAGAATCAACTATACTCGGGAGAGGTAGTTGTGATTAAAGGGTCTTAGGCTCATAATTTCATTGTGCATAATAACTTACTCCATAAAATCAATCCTAGACTAAATCGGCGAAATCAATTCCCTAAGTATTTCTCCCAATTGAATTTCCACACTTTTTACTTGCTTTAATTTAGTTTTCCATTAATCACTCATCACTTTTTGATCCCTAAATAAAATTGAGCGAGATAATTCACAATACTTGATTTGCTTAAAAATTCAATCCAGAGGACGACATTCGAATTACATTCACTATATTATTACTTGACCCGTGCGCTTGCAGTAGGAAAAGTTCACATCAACTACCAATCAAGCACTAGGCAACTGGCTATCCCTAGCTCAGTCACTGGCGGTCACCAATACACAATGATCTAGTGTGATTAAATGTCACACACTTCCCAAATCATCCCTTTAACTAGAAAGTGGTATTCATACCAGCTGGCCAAGCAAGCACAAAATGTAAATAAGCACAACAAATAATAAAGATGCATCAAATCTGTTGGGTTTTATGCCCTAAAACTCGTAGATAGTGAATGTAAACAAATTGTATACTTGTTTCAATAAAGTGTAATTGAGTTTCAACAATAAAGTGTTATTGTTAAATATTGCACAATTTGACCCAAATCCAATAAACTAAGATCCAAGGTTGTTTACATGTGACTTGAACTAGTATGTGGGGACATACGGGGATTGATGTTCAAGTAACAACCTAAAAGGTCTATAGTACAAGGATAAGGCTGGATACCTTATCCTGGTAACACTATGTGATACGACCCGCTTTGTATTTGATACAGACGTATTAATCCAAGACGTCCATGTAGGAGACATGCAAGCGGGGGTATCCTATGCAATGAGTTTGCATAAGACCGGACCACGAAATAGTAAACCACTAGATGTAACACCGTTAACTAGTTAGGTTACTGTTTCAATACGATGACCTAGGTAACTCAGTCTTAATCCTGATTGTGTCATGAACTCCTTCTCATGAGGGATTGTCCTTTGATTAGCATGGGTGAGAGTGGCCAATACGCCCACTCAATATGCCTTCCTTTTTGGGGACAAGACCGAGTGGGAGGCTGGGGACATGACAACACAAGAAGGAATTCACTCCTTCCCACTTCTAGGAGAAGTAGATGAGTGTTCCCTTAAGAGGTGACTCCGGGACTTGAACAAAGGGATCCCGTCCTCTCACTGGCCCGAGAGGAACTTTCTGTTTAATGGTTGGACCATAAACAGGTTGTTCATTAGAGGAGCGCTGGTACTTAAGGAGACAGATGTAACACAGGGGTAAAACGGTAATTTGACCCAGCCGTGATTACGAACACTCGTGAAGGATTGACTTACCGGTATAGGTCTATATCCCTGGACACAGAAATGTTCTACAGTGAGAAGAGTTCAGCTATGGGTCTTTAGTGGAATGACCCACAGTTAATGAATATTGTTTAACCTGATTAATGAGTTTAATCTATTAACCTCATATCATTGGAGCTTCTGATCTGTAGGTCCATTAGGTCCCCCTGCTAGCTCGTAAAGAGTAATTAGGAACAAATATGTCTTGAGAGAATTTGAATAGTTCAAATTCATATTGGGAATTAAGTTAATTGTATGAGATACAAATTAATATAATGTATAGTGATGCATTAAAATATAAAGTCTAATTTGAGATTAAACTTTATTATATTGAGAGATTGATATATTTGAAAGAGTTCAAATATATGTCTAATTAAATATATGGTATTTAATTAGAATATGACTTAATTAATTATGAATTAATTAACTATTCAATTTAGTTTAAATTAAATGAGATTTAATTAAACTATAGTCTATGAGAGAAATAAATATTTGAAGAAGTTCAAATATTAATATGAATTTGATTCATATTAAATTTATAGGATATAAGAGAATTTGAAGGAGTTCAAATTTTAATATGAATTTGATTCATATTATAGAATTAATTAATTGAAGGCCTGAAATTAAATATATGATATTTAATTGGGTAATTAATTAATTAACTAATAGAAGGTCTGAAATTAAATATATGATATTTAATTGGTGATTAATTAATTAAAGAATTAATTAATTCGAAATTAATCAATTATGAAAATGATTAATCACTTATGGAAGTAATTAATCATTTATGGAAATGATTTAATCACTTATGGAAGTGATCAATCATTTATGGAAAAGATTAATCAATTGTGGAATTGATTGGTCATGGAATTGATTAATTATGGAAAAGATTAATCAATTATGGAATTGATTGGTTATGGAATTGATTTTAAATGAATATTTTATTCATGACCTTTCTCCTATAAATAGAACACTAACCGTAGGGTTTAGGTACAACAACATATGGCCACCATAAGGCCCTCTCATATTCTCTCAACTCAAGAACTCTAGGGAGAATTTTCTCTCTGAGAGTTTTTCCCATTCAAGATTAGGTTGTCCCACAACTACGTTCCTAATCTCAGAGTTATAGCGGGGAAGATCAAATGGTGGTGTACTTCGTTGTTGCAGAGCAATCAAGAAAGGCGTTCTTGAAGAATTCAGAGTCGTCAACGAAGGTATGTTTCTCATCGCTTAACCTTTCGCCAATGTATTGGTATTTTTGTAGAACAAAATTAATTTACGAACGGTCCAATTGCTTCCGCTGTAACGGAATTGGGGAATTCCAATCCTTCAAAATCAACGTATATTGCATAGAAAATTAAGCACGACAATTACATGACTCCTAACCAGCACCTAAAGAGATTTAGTTCATAACATTCATGATAACACACACTAAATCTTAGTATGTGCATTCATAATTACAAAATAAATACAAGAAAATACTAATTCCCTTGATCAACTCCGTAATTGATGGTCTTCTTGCAGTCCCTAATCTTCCTCCTCTATTCACCTCCCAATGATGGAAATGAGAAATGATCTCTTCCCCAAGAGTGGAATGAATTTGACTTGGGCGGCTTTTCCCTTTTATAGAGTGAAGACAAGCTTGAATTATGTTGACCTAGACACATGGATGGCTCTCCTTGCTCCTTAAATCCGAGAATAGCATAACTAATTTCAATTCATTAAATTGGCTAACGAGCTGTGTCATGGCAGTTTTGCTCCTTGCTTTGCTGAAGCACAAATTTTGCTCCCTCAAGTCGCTCAGCGATATATTCTGCATAAAATAACTTCCAAAGTGTCTATTCTTCCAAATGGGTTAAAACATGTAATATACATCTAAAAGAAACCCTATTTAGCACAAAAGACACACAAATAACTATAGAAATAAGGCCAAAATAACTCCCTTTTGGAGAGTTATCACCTGCACATGACCTAATTGGAAAAGTATAAATAGCTGACTTTAGTTCCTTTTCTCTTCACCAACCACTTAACCCTTTGCATTCAAGTCAAAACCTCAACTCTCCATATTCTCTCATCTTGAAACCGAAAGACCCACATTCAAGAAGATGAAGAATACTCAAAACTAATCATCCTCACACAAGATTAGTCGTTCCCAGAGTAATTCGAACACCCACGAAGCTGAAACTAGCGTGCGACGGCAAGAAGAGCAATCTGAAACGCCCATGCACGGCACACAAAGGACAAGACCCACGAGATTCTCAACGACGATCGTGAACGTTGGACCCAACGCTCAAACTCCATCTTCTTTGGCAATGCCACCCAGTTCGAGGGAGATGTCGAGTTCGTCTACACCACGGAGGTTCACGCGCGCCACTGCCATCCTCCAAACCCAAAAACCCGCCACTCAACAGTTCAGAAAATGTTCGCGGGAATGGTTTACGATGATCTGGGAGATAGGAGCTCAGAGACGTGTTGCCCTTGAAGAAGAAGGGAATAGGCGAGATGAAGAAGAAGTCACCAAGGCAGTTGGAAGCTCCCGGCAAGGAGAAACTTCAACGGCTAAAAGTTTCGAGCCTTCAACTAACCCTTCTTTATCTTGCAGGACCAAGCTCGTTGTTACCTATAGCGCAAGAAAGAGGTGCTCGAAGAAGGTTGTGCCTAAAAAGTTGCTTGTTATCAAGCCTCTCAAAACCACAAGAATGCCTCCAGACGAATTCGAAGGAATAATTTGCCAAGCAGTGGCAAAGGCTCTTGCGATTGCTGAAGGGTACAAGGCTGAACAGGATGCTTTGAAAGAGATTGAAGTTGAGAGAGAAATAGAAAATCAACATATGATGGAGGAGGATGACTTTGCGAAGAGAAGAGATGAGGAAGAAGAGAAAGAATGAGAGAAGAAGAACACGAGGACGAGAGGGCCTTAGAAGTTGAAGAAGAAAGAAAATATGAGGAAAACCTCAGGAGGGCAGCCATTGATTTGCAACTCCTTGAGGAAGAGAAAAAAAAGAAGGGAAGAATTGAAAGAAGATGAGAAAAGAAGGAAGAAAGCTGAAGACTTCCTTGCAACCTTTGAGCCACTCCACAAGGCTCAAAGTGAGGCTAAAGCACTGCAAGGGAGGGTGGACGAAGAGCTCAACAGGGGCTAAGAGAAGAAAATTTAGAAAAAGAAAAAGAAAGAGAAGTAGAGGAAGAAGGATAGAATGCGATCGCATGTGGGCCACATTCTGAAAAAGGCCTAGCCGAGGCCACCATTGATCAGCTAGCTGAAGAGGTTTTTGAACCTCTATTTACGAATGACCCTACCAGAAGCTGATAGCACCTCTTCGGGAGAGAAGAGGGACAAAGAGGAAAAAAAAGACAAGGAGGCTGAGACCTCCACTAACTCTGATACAGAATCTGATTCAGAGATAAGGGAGCTAGATGGCGACCAAGTCCCTATCTCTGCACCATTGAAGAGAAAGAGAAGGAGAGAGAGATAAAGGCTGAGAGGAGGATGAAAAACAAGAATGACCCAATTTTTGCAAAGAGGTCGAGGACTAGGTCCATGGACGCTTCCCCTGCAGTTCCTCCTACCGTCTCACCCGCCAAGCCAAAGGGCAAGTCACCCAAGGCTGCATCTCCTAAAAATCCATTCCCCGAGATATTTAAAGATGTTAATTTTCAAGAACGGATAGAGATCATGAAAAAGACAGATCTCCTCAATGAGAAGGGATTCTCTAATAGAGTAGGAGCGCTGCCAGAGTTCGTAACAAGAGTTATCTTTCAGTATAAGTGGCAGGAGTTCTGTGCTCACCCTCAGGAGGCTGTAATGCCTTTAGTACAAGAGTTTTACGTCAGCCTGAGGGAAGGGAGCATTAGCATGGCGGTGGTGAGGGGGAAGATGGTCAGTTTCTCCCCAGTCGACATTAACAAGGTGTACAGGATCAAGGCACCCTTGAATCGGAGAGGGAATGATAAGATAAGGAAGCCTTCGGCCAAGCAAATGAAAGACGCATTGAAACTTGTGGGCAATCAGGGGGTTCAGTGGAAAGAATCACAGACGAAAGTGAGGTCTCTAGTGCCAAGCGACCTAAAGCCATAATCGACAGTTTGGCTTCACTTCATCAAAAACTGTTTCATGCCAACCACCCACGACAACACGATCTCAGTGGATAGAGTGATGCTACTCTATTGCATTATGAAGGGGTTGGAGATCAACGTAGGGAGCATTATAAGGGATGCGATTTTAGCCTGTGGGAGAAAATGGGCAGGCAAGCTTTTCTTTCGATCACTTATCACCCAACTCTGCCAAAGGGTGAAGATCGTTCCGGGCAAGGACGAGGAGCGTCACTTCTTCAAGCCGACCATTGACCTGTCCTTGATTGGGAAGCTCCAGCAGAACAACATCCAGAGGAAAGACAAAGCCTCCACATCTCTGGTCACTCCGACATCGAGGTCGAGCATGGCTTCTCCATCCCAGCACACTTCTTTTACAGGGCCTTCACCGTCATCAGAAGCCCTAGCCATTGCCTACGACCAGCTAGATCAAATCAGGGAGAATCTAAGAACATATTGGGCATATGCAAAGGAGCGGGATGAAGCCATTAGAGAGTTCTACCTCTCTATCGCTCCAAGTATTGCTTCGGTCTTTCCCAATTCCCCTCAGTCGCTGCTGCCTCAAGAAGAGAAGGATTTTGATGAAGAGGATGATGAAGATGATGATGAAGATGATGAAGAGAAAGAGAGTTCCTCGGACGAGGAATAGGGGAGTTTTCTGACCCCTTTACTTGTTGTTTTTGTATATAATTTTGTTTTTGATGCTTGATATTTTTTGTTTTTAGCATGTTTTAAATTTCTTTTTTTATTGCGTAGTTGCTGTTTTTATTGATTTAAATTGGTTATTTGTTAATAATTTTGATCATAGGATAGTTTAGATAGTTTGTGGATAGTTTAGGATAGGTAAACTTGGGGTTTTCAAGTATTTTCTCTAAAATCTGCTTGCTGTTTTTGAGCTTAACCTATGAACTTTTTTAAGAGAAAAATCAACTTTAAGAAAGAATATGTGCTTTAAAATGTTTTGGAAGAAAATCATGTTTTCAAAGGAGTTTTCTTTTAAGCCCTTGATGATGAAAACTAGAGCTTTGTTCCATCTCAAAAGTGCCACCGTCACAACTGAATTATTTTCTTAGAGTCTAAACTTCTTCGTGTTTAACCTTTCTAACACTCTAGGAGAGTTAAGCCTTGATGTTTTGAAAACAAAAAGCCTTATGTTAAGCCCATGCCTAAAAACAAGCCAATGAGGACATTGTCTAGCTTTAAGTTTGCGGGGGTGCTTTATTCTTACTATGTAAATATCTTTTATAAATTTGTACTGTTGGGAAAGAAGATGTGCTCAGTGTAGTTGAAAAAAAAATATGAAAAAGAGAAAAATCGAGAGTTACTTCTCCTTCCTAGGGTTTATTGAGTAACCAGGGCATTCATGACACCCATGGTTTGCCACTACATGAAAGGTTTACCTAGGGAAGTGAGTATCATTCCAAGCTCGTGAACTTTGCTTGTAGCTAGATATCTTCACCACAAAGTGTCGATAAGCTAGAACGAAGGTAAAGATGATAGCAAGGACACTCTTGGGAGAAAAAGAAGTTGAATAAAAAGAGCACCAACAGTCAAATAAGTTTGGGGGAGATAGAAGAGGTCTAGTAATTCATGTATGCTCATGTTTTCCTCAAGATTGTTTTCCTTAACTAAAAGGACTACACTAGGCTCTATGAGTAGAAGTTCAGTAGTTTAAGCACATTGGTTAGGATGGATTAGAGAGAGTTTTGCTTTGAAAAAGAACAATAGAAATCTTCATGCCTACAAACTCAGACGTTGTGACTGGCACTAGAGTAGAACCCTCTCCTGAAAGGAAAACTTTTTAGAAAACGATCTTGAAAAACATGTTTACTTGATTCCATGTCACTTGATTTGAAATGAAAAGTTGATACTAGTACCATGATTGATTACTACACATGAACTCTAACCTTTTGATTCGCAATTAATATTGAGCTCTTACATTCTGATTTGCAATTAAAAAGTTGATCTCTAACATTTTGATTGACAATTGCTTGAGGACAAGCAATGAGTTAAGTTTGGGGGTATGATAAGGGTAAAAAATATACGTATTTTACCCTTATATTTAGATCATTTCTTGGCCAAATGTTGTATGTTGTGATAAATTTACTGTCCCCGAGCTCAAAATATGCTTAAGTTGTTAAGTTAGGGTGTTGAAAATCACTTTTGTCAAATTGTACTCATTTGTGCTTAAAAAGACTTGATTTTAAGAGAATTTGACTTAGTTTGTTGTTGAGTAGGAAAACAGAGGAAAATTTGGAATTTCCCAGAAATGCAACCGCATTTCTGGAAAGGCAAAAATTAAATGTGACCGCATTCCTGGAAAAACTGAAGCCGTTCTGAGTCATCCGCGGGTCGTTGTTGACAAGTCCTCTTCGCACCTAACTGGTTATTTTGACCCCGAAACTGACTGGGCTACCTTCTAGCACCTATTTCACAGCTCCTCAACCATTTTCTACACTATATAAGCTCGAGATTCGAAGTCAAATTAAAGCATAACTAATTTGGAAGAAGAGGGTGGTGACAGAACCCTAATTGACGCCTATGAGTAGGGATGCTCGAGGTCCTTCTTAGATGACTGAATTCTAACTTGAGTTAGACATCAACCCTTAGGGTTTGTAGGGATTTTCACCCATTCCCACTTGTATAAGTGATAGCGAGCATAGCTAGACACCTAGTCTTATCCCTATACTATAGACCCTTTAGGTTGTTTCTTGAACAGTGGTCTCCATATGTCGCTACATATAGTTCAAGACTCATATTACAGCCTAGGATGTCTAGTTTATTGGATTAAGGTTATTTTAGACAAAGAAAAATATAAAATAACTAATAACATTTAATGGAAAAATATATCAATATTATTTCATTAATATCCGGTCAACGGTTACATTCACTATCTACGAGTTTTAGGACATAAAACCCAACAAAATGAAAAAACATTGAAAGAGTTGAAAAACAATAGTTCAATGATAGCGAGCATAACTAGCTACTTTTACTTATTTAATTTAGCTAGTCTTTTATGATGTTTGGGCCATTTTATTGTGCTTTATTGTTTATTTTGTAGGAAATGGTTGATTGGAGCTATAATACTATATTAGAGTTAATCGGGTGCTCGGGGCGTGAAAAGATGCAAAGGAATGAAAAGAGTAAAAGTGGAGAAAAGTCAAATCTCGGTCATCAGCAGGCTAGCGTCGAGACGCTAGCTCTTGAGCGTCGAGACGCTCAAATTCCATATCAGATTAGGCGCGTAAAGCTCACAGCGTCGAGACGCTATGATAGGAAGCGTCCCGACACTACCGTTTTTCCTTATTCAGAACGTGCGTATAAGAGGCAGCGTCGCGACGCTGTCTTGACAGCGTCTCGACGCTAAGACGAAAAATCAGAATAAAAGCTTATTTTCGGCTTGGTTTTTGGGAGTTCGATTGGGGGACCTTGGATAGCCGTAAACAGGGCAGAACAGAGCATTTGGAGGCTGAAAACAAAGGGAGAGACTTGGAAATCAACCCATTGTTCGTGGGGATCGTGACGGGGACGTCGGGATTCGGCCTACATTGAGTTTTCTTTTCCCTTCTCTTTCTTTAGTTAGATTTATGCCTTTCACATGTTTAGTTGAGATTGTATTTACATTCATGAGTAGCTAATTTTGTAACTTAGGGATTGATGTAGTTGATTAAGTTTATGGATTGATTTATGGTTTAAGTTGTGCAATGTTATTGTGTTTGTAATCTTGATTTAATGCTTTCAATTAATTGGCCATTAGTTGGATGATTTAAGTTTCGAATCTAGCTCGGGAGAGGGGATTTGATCTAGACTTACTCAAGATTGCATGAATAAAGTTTACTTTCTAATTCTTGACGGTTTTAGATTAACTTTAGAATTGGTTAAAAGATCTCATTGCCTTGCATATTAATAAACTTAGATAGGGATATCAAGTTGGTTAATTTGCATGAGAATCAATTATACTCGGGAGAGGTAGTTGTGATTAAAGGGTCTTTAGCTCATAATTTCATTGTGCATAATAACTTATTCTTTAAAATCAATCTACTTGATATCTCTATCTAAGTTTATTAACATGCAAGACAATGAGATCTTTTGACCAATTCTAAAGTTAATCTAAAACCGTCACGAATTAGAAAATAAACTTTAGTCATGCAATCTTGAGTAAGTCTATGCTAAATCCCCTCTCCCGAGCAAGAATCAAAACTTAAATCATCCAACTAATGGCCAATTAATTGAAAGCATTAAATCAAGATTACAAACATAATAACCATTGCACAACTTAAACCATAAATTCAATCCATAAACTTAATCAACTACATCAATCCCTAAGGTACAAGTTTAGCTACTCATGAATAGAATTACAAGCTCAACTAAACATGTAAAAGCCATAAATATAGCTAAAGAAAGGAAAAGGGAAAAGAAGACTCAATGTAGGCCGAGATCGAACGTCCCCGTCACGATCCCCACGAACGATGGGTTGATTTCCAACTTGCTCCCTTGCTTTGGCTCCAAAGATCCTCTGTTTCTGCTCTGTTTTCGGCTCTAAAACGTCCCAAAAGCTTCCTTCCAGAAACCTAGCCGAAAGGAAGCTTATATTCTGATTTTCGTCCTAGGTCGAGACGCTGCCTTCAAAACGCGCGTTTCTGGAAACGAATTAACACAGCGTCGAGACGCTAAGGTCGCAGCGTCGAGACGCTGTGACCTTTTCGCGCCTATTCAGGTATAGAATGTGAGCGTCTCGACGCTAGCCTGCTGTTGACCCAATTTTGACTTTTTTTTCTCTTTGACTCTTTTTTCATTCCTTTGCATCTTTTCACGTCCCGAGCACCCGATTGACTCAAATATCACACTTTAGCTCCAATCAACCATTTCCTATAAAATAAACATTAAAGTGAAATAAAATGGCCAATAATCATCAAAGACTAGTTAAATTAAATAAGTAAAGATAGCTAGCTATGCTCGCTATCAAATACCCCCAAACTTAAGCTTTTGCTAGTCCTCGAGCAAACTACAAATCAAACATACAGTAGAAGAATTGATGCAATAATCATAACTCAATCCTCAAGGTTCAAAAGTCAATAGTCAAGCAAGCAAGAGACATGCACATAAGGACCAATGAGGGAGACAAATTAAAAATTTTCCAAAATTAACTTGCACAAGCGAGATCTAGCTCAACAAGATCAGACTCTACTAGCCCAGGATTGAATTATTAAACTCTCAGCTCATCTTCCCTCTACACTGGCACTAAGGTTTCACTAATGAGTTAATGGAACAAATTAGTTTGTTTTTCTCCATACTTAGGTGCTTTTAATTAACAATTGAATTAAGCATGTATATGTGGCACTAGCTTTCACACACCCATTGCAGGGACCCTTAACCTGAGTTTTCTCTGGTTGGCCTAACTGATCACAACAGGGGTAGCTCTTTTTGCCTTAATCTTTATTAACCATTGCATTGCGTGCATAAGTCATGACTTTTTATTTTTCAACAATAACAACAAGAATGATTTTTCGTTATGAACATGATAAGCAGATATTCTTTTCTTTTCTCCTAAGCAAGATCAAACATGCTAATTTGCAAAAAATTAACTCTTTAGCTCTACCCTACACCTATCGAGGTGACAACAAGCATATGAACATAATAATTCGCTCCTAAGCATTCAAATCCAAATCTTGCCAAGACAAATACTCTACTCATGCAAGCCATCTCCTAGAAAAAGTTTAAAAAGTCTCCCTTTTTGGGCACTCATGCTTACAACTCATCGCAAGCTTGAAAATTGACAAGAAAGCTTATCCTAGGACATCATAATCATGCAAAAATACATCCAGAAAACAACCATATGCATAATTCAAAGAAAGCTCAAAACTATAGCCCGAACTCAGATGCTCAAGGGCTCCACAAACATGTTAATCCACCCCCAAACTTAAAACATGCATTGTCCTCAATGTATAAAGAAAATAAGGCATAAACAAGCATGAGAACAATAAAAGAATGAAAGGAGTGAACAATACTGGCCTGGAATAATGATAACTTCTTGACTGAAAGCTTGGAATCTTGAAAGCTTGAAAGCAAAGGAGAGAAAGAAAACAAGACCTACAACACAAAAAACAAACAATAAATCAAAAATAAAAAGAAAACACAACTAAACTTACTTGGGTTGCCTCCCATAAGCGCTTGTTTAACGTCATTAGCTCGACGTGTTTACCGTGCTTCAAGGAGGCTTCTTTTCTGTGAATCCAACAGTGGTGCTCTTTCTTGTACCTTTCCTGTAGCCCATGAACAACACTTCAGATTGTTCTTTAGAGTCTTCCACTGCTTTAAAATTTTCTTTTTCGTTCCTGACTCTAACAGTGAGCTCCTTGCTCTCAATATCAATAATCACTCGCCTAGTAGCGAGGAATGGTCTTCCCAATATGACAGGCATTAAAGGATTTTCTATCATGTCCACAACATACAAATCAATAGGGAGGAAAAATCTACCTACTCTGATTAAGACATTTTCTACAATGCCAACTAGTCTAACCACAGATTGATCAGCCAACTGGAGCTTTACAGGAGTAGATTTAATCTCACCTATGTCTAACGTTTTACACAAGGACAAAGGAATAATATTAATGCTAGCACCTAAGTCACATAATGCTCTAAAAGAGTAAGTACCAAAACTGCAAGGAACAGAAAAACTCCCTGGATCTGCTACTTTTTCAGGTACCTTCTATTGTACTCTGGTGCTGCACGTGGAAGCAAGATATACAGTGTCAACCTTCTTTTCCTTTCGCTTCTTTGCTAACCACTCCTTCATGAACCTGTTATACTGGGGCATCTCTAATGCCTCTGCAAAAGGGATATTAATGTTCAGATTCATAAAAGCATTCATAAATTTATCAAACTGAACCTGATTGTTCTTTTTCTTCTTTTTCTTTTTCTTTTCCTTGGGAACCATCAGTGTGGGAGAAGGAATAGGACGCTCAAGGTTAGGCTTTTCAGCCTCATCTGCTGATGTGTCCTCCTCAGCTTCCCCTGTAGGCGTTTCATAATCCTCAGACTCAGGCTCCTCTTCAGCTTCCTCCTGGTGCACAGTGATTGCCTTACAATACTCCATCTCGCTTTTCTCCTTCTCAGCTGGGGCCTTACCTTTATTCATAGAGCTCACAACATTTACCAACTGTCCCAGCTGAGTCTCAATGTTCTTGATGGCAGCACTGTGGCCATTCACCGTGGTGTTGATGGCAATGACTGCCTCCTCCAATTTAGTTGTCCTGTTACTAGACTCGGCAATGAAAGCTCCAACAAGATCTTCTAACTTTTTATTTTCTTGAGTTTGAGGGGCAAAACCAGGGGGATTAAGAACATTCTTAGTATTTGCATAAGAGAAATTTTCATGGTTCCTATTGTTAGGGTGATAATGTGTAGGTGTAACATTATTATTATATCCCCTAAAATTAGAATTTGATACATACTGAACCTTTTCAATGGTCTCCTCCTGCGGTCTAGATGCCAAAGCAGCAGCTGATTCAATTGATTGAGCACTCCCTGTACCTGAAAATTTCATAAAAGCATTAGCAAGGGAGGTCATCTGGGCCTGGAGTGCACTTACCTTATCAACCTCAAACACTCCAGCAGCAATCTTTTTAGGTGCAGACCGGTCAGATGGCCACTGATATATATTGGTGGCCATATCCTCTAGAAGTATGCGAGCATTTTCCACGGTCTTGGACAACAGAGTCCCACCTGCAGCTACATCAACAATCATTTTCGTACTAGGAGTTAAACCATTATAGAACAATTGAACCTGGAGCCAGTCGGGGTATCCATGCTGAGGACACTTCCTCAACAACTCTTTGAATCGCTCCCAAGCCTCGCACAGCTGCTCATCATATTGATGTTGGAATGTCCCAATCTCGGTCCTCAGCTTGACCGTCTTTGCAGGAGGGGAAAATTTCTTTAAAAAGGCCTGGACCAAAGCATCCCAGGTGGTGATGCTCCCAGGGGGAATGGACTGCAACCAATCTCGTGCTTTATCCTGCAAAGAAAAGGGAAATAAACGTAAGCGAATAGCATCCTCAGACACTCCATTAATTTTTACCGTCCCACAAATATCCAAAAATGATTTAAGATGAGAATTTGGATCCTCGGTGGGCGATCCTCTATATGCACAGTCTCGAGCCATCTGAATGAGACCGGTCTTCAGCTCAAAGTTGTTGGCATTAATCGGGGCATAGACAATCCCCGATTGTTGCCCCTGAAACACGGGCTGAAAGTAATCTCTAATAGGCCTAGGCTCCTCAGGTGGATTTTGGTCAGCCATTTGAACGTTTTCTCTATTCTCCCTTCGAAGCCTATAAATTGTTCTCTCGATCTCAGGATCCAATGGTGCTAAAATTAAATCTTTATTCCTACGCATAAACAAACAAAACTACCCTAAAAAGGAAAGAAAACAATTATGGAAAGCAACAAAGAAAAGAAAACAACTAATCTAAAAATGGAAAATATAATCTAGAAAAGGAACAAAATAACCCAATATGGAATGCAAAAATAAATATGCAAAACACAAGTATGGAAACTATCAAAAAAGGAAAAACTAATCTAAAAAAAAAAGAATAACAAGAAACAAATAAAGCAAAGATTACAAAACTAAAAGAAAAACTAAGCTAGAAAACAAATATGGAAAGAAAACAACTAAGGAAAAAAATGCAATCAACCTAAAAAAATAAAAAATACACCCTAAATTAAGACCGAAATTTTTTTCCACAATATTAATTTAACTAAATATACCAATCCCCGGCAACGGCGCCAAAAACTTGTTGTGGACTTTTCCTACCGCAAGCGCACTGGTCAAGTAATAATATAGTGAATGTAATTCGAATGTCGTCCTCTGGATTGGATTTTTAAGCAAATCAAGTATTGTGAATTATCTCGCTCAATTTTATTTAGGGATCAAAAAGTGATGAATGAATGGTATGAAAACTAAATCAAAGCAAGTAAAAGAATGGAAATTCAATTGGGAAAAATACTTACGGAATTGATTTCGCCGATTTAGTCTAGGATTGATTTTAAGGAACAAGTTATTATGCACAATGGAATTATGAGCCTAAGACCCTTTAATCACAACTACCTCTCCCGAGTATAGTTGATTCTCATGCAAATTAATCTACTTGATATCCCTATCTAAGTTTATTAACATGCAAGGCAATGAGATTTATTATTCAAAGATTGGACAGAAGCAAGCAAAGCAATAAAGTTGGAAGGCAAAACTGATTCAGAAACAACAGAAACAAAATTATTAAATGACTTGAAGACAGAAATATTAGCATTTGATGGGATAGAGTGCTGAGGCTTGGATAGGTTGAACTTGTATAGTCCTTCATGTAGAGTCCCATGGAGAAGTACTCGCCCAGTTGCTTGGTCCTTCACAAGACAAAAAGTAGGGTGAAATTCAAAGAAAACGAAATTGTCTTTGGCAAACTGACTGACACTAATCAAACTCTTGGTAATGGATGGAACATGTAAAAGATTATTTAGATGAAAGACATGATTACTAGGTGAAGTAAGAGAAGCATATCCAAACCGATTTATAGCCAAACATGTACCATTGCCCACATGAATTTGATTGTTTCCAAGATATTCTGAGCTGGTAGACATGTTCCCAAGGCTATTTGTTAAGTGATTTGTAACCCCAGAATCCGGATACCAATTACAATCTTGATTAAAGCTTGGAGTAGCTGCCATGGCCTACATTGGAGAGAATTGGTTCTATAACGCCCCAGGTTCTTATAACTACTAACCTAGCGACATTACTAAAACTAACCGAGTGCTCCGAAAATTTCGGCAACATAACGATGTACATCGGACCAATCCAAATTTTTTGTCCAAACCTGCTAAACAAGAAAAACGCTTCTATAACATTCCCAATAACGACTCCATACTACAACACAGCAGAACTCCAGAGAACAAGCGAGTAATAACGGACAACTAAATAAAGCATCCACGACCAAAACTCAACTAAGCATAACTAACTACACTTTAACTTAATAGGAAAAAACTTGATCATTTTAAACCAAAATAAGAGATAAAGTCAATTCAGCAACTCAACTAATAAAATCTCACAGGAACGAATTTCAAGACTAAAGTAAACAGACAAACAGTTGTCCAACATAAAAAGCAACTATTATCCTATCCGAAAGAAATAAAAAGGAAAACAGCGTAGAATAGCTAAGGTTCTTCCTCATATGCCTCCTCTGCATCACCATGGTCCACGCAGACCTCATAACCTGCAAAATCTGGTAGTTGGGGGGAGAGAGAGGGGAGGGGGTCAGTACACTGAGGTACTGGTAAGCAGCCCCTACCTGAGAAGCCATCAAACAACAACCAAGTGATGTGAAATTTTCCTACCACAAGCGCACGGGTCAAGTAATAATAAAGTAATCGTAAAAACGAGTGTTGTCCTCTGGATTGGATTTTTAAGCTAAATCAAGTACTGTGAATAATCTCGCTCAATTTTATTTAGGGAACAAAAAGTAGTGAATGGTAGAACGAAAACTAGATCAAAACAAATAACGAAGGAGATTCAATTGAAAGAGCACTTAGGGAATTGATTTCGCCAATTTAGTCTAGGATTGATTTTAGGGAATGAATTATCATGCACAATGGAATTATGAGCCTAAGAACCTTTAATCACAACTACCTCTCCAGAGTATAATTGATTCTCATGCAAATTAACCAACTTGATATCCCTACCTAAGTTTATTAACATGCAAGGCATTGAGTTCTTTTGACCAATTCTAAAGCTAATTTAAAATCCGTCACGAGCTTAGAATAAAAACTTTAGTCATGCAACCTTAATAAAGTCTTCGCTAAATCCCCTCTCCCGAGCAAGATTCAACACTTAAATCATTCAACTAATGGCCAATTAATTGAAAGCATCAAATTAAGATTGCAAACATAATATCCATTGCACAACTCATACCATAAATCAATCCATAAGTTAAAACGACTACATCAATCCCTAAGCCACAGTTTAGCTACTCATACATAGCGTTACAAGGTCAACTAAACATGAAAAAGCCATTAAATCTAGCTAGAGATAAGGAAAAGGAAATGAAACACTTAATGTCGTAGAACCTGGCACACCCCCGTCACGATCTCCGTGCCACCAAGTGAGATTCCCGGTCCTCGTCCTTGCTTCAGCTCCCACAGTAGGTCTCTAGTCGAAATTAGGGCTAAAATCTCTCAATTTGGTCTCTCCCAATCCGTAGCATAATAAAAGAAGTATATATAGGAAATTCTACCGATAGCGTCGAGACGCTAAGTAGACAGCGTCTCGACGCTGTCACCTGCCGCGTCTGCTGAATAAGGGAAAAATCAATAGCGTCGAGATGCTCTTGTCACAGCGTCGAGACGCTGTGACTGCTGCCGCCCAAATTAAACAAGGAAAGGCAGCGTCTCGACGCTCCAAGAGTGGCGTCTCGACGCTGGTATGTAGATTGCCCTCCCTTGGCTCCTTGTTACTTGAATCTTTTCGGTTCTTTGGCATCTTGTAACTTCCCGAACACCTGATTAAATTTGATTCCACGCTTTAGCTCTAATCGACACTTTCCTACAAAATAAACAATTAAGTTCAATAAAATGGCCAATAAATCATAAAAGACTAGCTAAATTAAATAGGAAAAAATAGCTAGCTATGCTCGCTATCAAATACCCCCAAACTTAAGCTTTTGCTAGTCCTCGAGCAAACTAAAAATCAAGCATACAGTGGAAGAATGGATGCAACAAACATGACTCAATCTTCAAGGCTCAAAAGTCAATAGTCAAGCAAGCAAGAGACATGCACATAAGGACCAATGAGGGAGACAAATTAAAATTTTTCCAAAATTAACTTGCACAAGCGAGATCTAACTCAACGAGATCAGACTCTACTAGCTCGGGATTGGATTATTAAACTCTCAGCTCATCTTCCCTCTACACTGGCACTAAGGATTCACTAACGAGTCAATGGAACAAATTAGTTTGTTTTCCTCCATACTTAGGTGCTTCAAATTGTAAATCAAATCAAGCATGTATATGTGGCACTAGCTTTCACACACCTATTGCAGGGACCCTTAACCTGAGTTTTCTCTAGTTGGCCTAACTGATCACAACAGGGGTAGCTCTTTTTGCCTAAAACTTTATTACTCATTGCATAATGTGCACAGGCCATGGCATAAATTTTTTTTCTTTCAAAAGTAATCACAAGAATGATTTTTCTTTCATGATCGTTATAAGCATATGTTCTTTTCTTTCCTCCTAAGCAAGATCAAACATGCTAATTTGCAAAAAAAATTAACTCTTTAGCTCTTCCCTACACCTATCGAGGTGACAACAAGCATATGAACCTAATAATTCGCTCCTAAGCATTCAACTCCAAATCTAGCTAAGATAAATACTCTACTCATGCAAGACATCTCCTAGAAAAAGTTTAAAAAGTCTCCCTTTTTGGGCACTCATGCTTACAACTCATCGCAAGCTTGAAAATTGACAAGAAAGCCTATCCTAGGACATCATAGCCATGCAAAAATAGCATCCAGAAAACAACCATATGCTCAATTCAAAGAAAGCTCAAAACTATAGCCCAAACTCAGATGCTCAAGGGCTCCACAAACATGCTATTCCACCCCAAACTTAAAACATGCAATTTCCTCAATTATAAAGAAAATAAGGCATAATCAAGCATGAGAACAAAGAAAGAATGGAAGGAGTGAACAATACTGCCCTGGAATGATGATGACCTTTCTCATGGAAGCTTGAAAGCAAATGAGAAACTGGAACCAAAACCTACAACACAAAAACAAACAATAAGTCAAAAGCAAACAGAAAAGCACAACTAAACTTACTTGGGTTGCCTCCCATAAGCGCTTGTTTAACGTCATTAGCTCGACGTGTTGATCGTGCATCAAAGAGGTTTCTTTTCTGTGAATCTAACAAAGGTGCTCTTGCTTGCACCTTTCTTGTAGCCCATGACAAGCACTTCCGATTGTCCCTTAGAGTCTTCTAGTGCTTTAAATATTTCTTTTTCATTTCAGACTCTAACAGTGAGCTCCCTACGCTCAATATCAATGATCACTCGCCTAGTAGCGAGGAATGGTCTTCCTAGTATGACAGGCATTGAAGGATTTTCCACCATATCCATAACATATAAATCAATAGGGAGGAAAAATCTATCTACTCTGATTAAAACATTTTCTATAATGCCAACTGGTCTAACCACAGAATGATCAGCCAATTGGAGCCTAACAGGTGTAGGTTTAATCTCACATATATCTAACTTTTTGCACAGAGATAGAGGAAATAATATTAATGCTAGCACCTAAATCACATAATGCTATAAAAGAATAAGTACCAAAACTGCAAGGAACAGAAAAACTCCCTGGATCTGCTACTTTTTCAGGTACCTTCTGTTGTACTCTTGTGCTACATGTGGAAGCAAGATATACGGTGTCAACCTTCTTTTCCTTTCGCTTCTTTGCTAAGAATTCCTTCATGAACCTGTTGTACTGGGGCATCTTTAATGCTTCTGCAAAAGGAATATTAATGTTCAGACTCATAAAAACATTCATAAATTTATCAAACTGAACCTGATTGTTCTTTTTTTTTTTTTTCTTTTTCTTTTTCTTGTCTTTGAGGACCATCAGTGTGGGAGAAGGAATAGGAGGCTCAGGTTCAGGCTTTTCAGCTTCATCTGATGATGGGTCCTCTTCAGCTTCCCCAGTAGGAGTGTCATAATCCTCAGACTCAGGCTCTTCTTCGACTTCCTCCGGGTGCACAGTGATTGCCTTACAGTACTCCATCTGGGTTTTCTCCTGCTCAGCTGGGGCCTTACCTTTACTCATGGTGCTAACAACACTTACTAACTGTCCCAGCTGAGTCTCAATGTTCTTGATGGCTGCACTGTGGCCATTCACCGTGGTGTTGATGGCAATGATTGCCTCCTCCAATTTGGTTGTCCTGTTACTAGACTCTACAATGAAAGCTCCAACAAGATCCTCTAATTTTTTATTTTCTTGAGTTTGAGGGGCAAAACCAGGAGGATTAAGAACATTCTTAGTATTAGCATAAGAGAAATTTTCATGGTTCCTATTGTTAGGGTGATAATGTGTAGTTGTAGAATTATTATTATATCCCCTAGAATTAAAATTTGATACGTACTGAACCTGCTCAATGGTCTCCTCCTAAGATCTAGATGCTAAAGCAGCAGCTGATTCAATTGACTGTGCACTACCTGTACCTGAAAATTTTAGAAAGGCATTAGCAAGGGAGGTCATCTGGGCCTGGAGTGAACTTACTTTGTCAACCTCAAACACTCCAGCAGCAATCTTTTTAGGTGCAGACCGCTCAGATGGCCACTGATAGCTATTGGTGGCCATATCCTCTAGAAGTATGCGAGCATTTTCCACGGTCTTGGACAACAGAGTCCCACCTGTAGCTGCATCAACAATCGTTTTTGTACTAGGAGTTAAGCCATTATAAACTAATTGAACCTGAAGCCAGTCGGGGTATCCATGCTGAGGGCACTTTCTCAGCAACTCTTTAAATCACTTTCAGGCCTCGAACAACTACTCATCGAATTGTTGCTGGAACGTCCCAATCTCGGTCCTCGGCTTGACCGTCTTTGCAGGAAGGAAGAATTTCTTTAGAAAAGCCTAGAATAAAGCATCCCAGGTGGTGATGCTCCCAGGGGGAATAGACTGCAACCATTCTCGTGCTTTATCCTGCAAAGAAAAAGGAAAGAAGCATAAGCGAATGACATCTTCAGAAACTCCATTTATTTTTACCGTCCCACAAATGTCTAAAAATGAGTTTAGATGAGAATTTGGGTCCTCGGTGGGCAATCCTCTATAAGCACAATCTCGAGCCATCTGAATGAGACCAGTCTTTAGCTCAAAGTTGTTGGCATTGATCGGGGCATGGACAATCCTCGATTGTTGCCCCTGAAACACAGGCTGAAAATAATCTCTAATAGGCCTAGGCTCCTCAGGTGGATTTTGGTCAGCCATTTGAATGTTTTCTCTATTTTCCCTTCGAAGCCTATTAATTGTTCTCTCGATCTCGGGATCCAGAGGTGCCAAAATTAAATCTTTATTCCTTCGCATAAACAACCTAAACTATCCTAAAAAGGAAAGAAAACAAATAAGGAAAGAAATAAAGAAAAGAAAACAACTAATCTAAATATGGAAAATATAATCTAAAAAAGGAAAATACTATCTAATTAAGGAAAACAAGCAACAAATATGGAAAATTACAATTAAGGCAAAATACTAACAAGGAAAATATCTAGCTAAAGCACAAAAAAAGAAAATCAAAGAAAATATTAAAAAAAAACAAATAAGGAAAAGATTACACAACTAAAAGAAAAACTAAACTAGAAAAAACAAATATGGAAAGAAAAACAAATAAGGAAAAAAATGCAATCAACCTAAAAAAGTAAAAATACACCCTAAATTAAGGCCGAACAATTTTTTCACAATATCAATCTAACTAAATGTGCCAATCCCCGGCAACGGCGCCAAAAACTTGATGTGGAATTTTCCTACCGCAAGCGCACGGGTCAAGTAATAATAAAGTGATCCTAAAAACGAGTGTCGTCCTCTGGATTGGATTTTTAAGCTAAATCAAGTACTGTGAATAATCTCGCTCAATTTTAATTAGGGAACAAAAAGTAGTGAATGGTAGAACGAAAACTAGATCAAAACAAATAACGATGGAGATTCAATTGAAAGAGCACTTAGGGAATTGATTTCGCCAATTTAGTCTAGGATTGATTTTAGGGAATGAATTATCTTGCACAATGGAATTATGAGCCTAAGAACCTTTAATCACAACTACCTCTCCCGAGTATAATTGATTCTCATGCAAATTAACCAACTTGATATCCCTACCTAAGTTTATTAACATGCAAGGCATTGAGTTCTTTTGACCAATTCTAAAGCTAATCTAAAATCCGTCACGAGCTTAGAATAAAAAATTTAGTCATGCAACCTTACTAAAGTCTACGCTAAATCCCCTCTCCCGAGCAAGATTCAAAACTTAAATCATTCAACTAATGGCCAATTAATTGAAAGCATGAAATTAAGATTGCAAACATAATATCCATTGTACAACTCATACCATAAATCAATCCATAAGCTAAAACGACTACATCAATCCCTAAGCCACAAGTTTAGCTACTCATACATAGCGTTACAAGGTCAACTAAACATGAAAAAGCCATTAAATCTAGCTAGAGATAAGGAAAAGGAAAGGAAACACTTAATGTCGTAGAACCCGACACGTCCCCGTCTCGATCTCTGCGCCACGAAGTGAGATTCCCAGTCCTCGTCCTTACTTCAACTCCCACAGTAGGTCTCTAGTCGAAATTAGGGCTAAAATCTCTCAATTTGGCCTCTCCCAATCTGTAGCATAATAAAAGAAGAATATATAGGAAATTCTGCCGATAGCGTCGAGACGCTAAGGAGACAGAGTCTCGACGCTGTCGCCTGCCGTGTCTACTGAATAAGGGAAAAATCAATAGCGTCGAGACGCTCTTGTCACAGCGTCGAGACGCTGTGACTGCTGCCGCCCAAATTAAACAAGGAAAGGCAGCGTCGAGACGCTCCAAGAGTGGCGTCGAGACGCTGGTATGCAGATTGCCCTCTCTTGGCTCCTTGTTACTTGAATCTTTTCGGTTCTTTGGCATGTTTTCACTTCCCGAACACCCGATTAAATCTGATTCCACGCTTTAGCTCTAATCGACACTTTCCTACAAAATAAACAATTAAGTGACATAAAATGGCCAATAAATCATAAAAGACTAGCTACATTAAATAGGAAACAATACCTAGTTATGCTCGCTATCACCAAGCAAACAACATGCTTTCCATGCGCAAACAACATGCTTCTTAAAGCGGTAAACACAACAACATGCTCAAAAGCCAGTACAATGAACGACTCTTCTAAGCCAAACCTCATGCATCTCTCTATGTAACTCACAACTAATCATCAAATGTATTTAGCCCTCACTTGGCTCTCCAAGACTGATCCTTCGAGTCGCACTGTCCCCTGACCATTTCTACCCAGGGCCACAATGCTCTCTACGGAGCACGGCGTTTGACCCTTGACCATTTGTACCCAAGGCCTCGAACTGTGCATCGCTCCTTGACCATTTGCACCCAAGGTGCACCGATGCTTTCTAGACTCATCACACCGACCCTTGACCATTTGTACCCAAGGTCTCAATGCTCCTCTTAAACCAATGGTGATGTGCCACCCCTCGACCATTTGTACACGAGGTGCACTAACACTCACCCAACTTTCAATTCTTTCACACTTTAGGTCCCTGACCTCTATCACACATCTATCTAGAATGCATATGCCCTGCAACGCTTCTAGACTCACGTACTATGCCCACCAAGCATATACGTATAACCACATGCTCTCAACTCATGCTTGACCCAGAAATGCAAAACAAAACCAACATGCTTACAACCAATCAACACGCAACAACAGTTCATGCTTTTCAACGATTCATATATATACATATACATTCAAAGAAACAAGAAACATGAGAATAGTTATAAAGCGAGAAAACAACCAGCATGCATCACACAGTCAAACAGACTTCAGCAAGTAAGAACTACTTACCATGAAGCGCTCCTAAGCTAACCTACAAACCAACAGGACGAACCGGAAGAGCCTAAGGAGCCCGAACTACAACCAACAACTCCTAAGGGTTAGGAAATAATTTAAAGCACCTAATAGACTTAATAAAGGAAACAAAAGGTGCTGGAATTTATCGTTCGGCGTCCAAAAGGCCCCAAACACTTGCTGTCCAACGAACTAAGTGATTTGAAACCACGTGTTTAAAGTCCTTAGACCATGGGTGTTCGAGTTTAAGGCTCAACGGACGATGGGTCACAAAAAAAAGATGATTTCGAACCCAAGACGGCTCCAAACAGCATTGGAAAAACGAGAATCAACCACAAAACTCAATTTAAACATCGAACAAGAGTGGGTAAACTTATTTCGAATCCAAGAAAACATGGGTTATGATTTAAAGAAATTTTAGGACCTAAACTCGAATGGGTATAATCTAAACTTATCGAAAGGGATTGAACAACACTAAAAGGGACTGAAAATCCACAAATCAGCAACCTGCCGAAGCAAATCGGGATTGGAGGGGTCGGTACTACGTGCTGGCTGTAAACGAGAGCAAGAAGGGTGATCCTCACGAGTTCTGATGATCAGCTACACGTGAAAGTACAAGTAAATGGAGGAGCGGCACGAAGAAGAAGGAATCGAGACTTCAGCCTATCGAAACTAACAAAAAATAAATAAACCAAAGAAAAGACACTTACATGAAGACTGCTCGCGAAGGGGAAGAATCGACGTGGGTGACTGACCGGAGAAGAAACACCCACGGGGAGAGAGGCCACGAGTAGAGGCGACGCGAAAGAGCTGGGATACACGACGACGACTTCATGGCAGCGGCACGAGCATTACAGCAGCAACACGATGAGAGAGAGAGGAAGAGTCGCGGAAGAGAGAGAGAGAGATCTGCGAGAAGGCAGTGCGACGGTTGGGTACTGGCAGTGCTACGAACACGGGCGACGGCACGGCAAGGGGGCGACGATGGCGTGCTGAAACGTGGGTGCTGGCTGGTGGGAAGAAAACACAGCAGGGAGAGGCGACAGCGGAGGACGAGACCTTCAGAGAGTAGCCGACGACTTAAATACGAGGAAGAAGAATTTTGGAGGGGGGGTCTGGCGACTCCACAAGGAAGAAGAGGGGAAAATTAGGATGTAGGGTTTTCTTTTTTTTTTTCCTCTTTTCCTTTTATTGAATAAAAATCCCTTTTCCTTTTCTTGAAATAAATCTTAGTCAAAAGAAAGCTCAATTTAAAAAGGAATTAGGATTTCAATTTAAATCCCCAATTTGAGTTTTAATCACAATCTTAGCTCCTACAGAATTCGGGATTTAAACTGATTAAGAGGAGTTTGGGTCTTTTGATATTTAAAATAAATATCAAATATTAAACCTCCAATCTTTAGGAAATTAAAGATTTAATTAAAAATCTGTTTCCCCTAAATTTTTAGAAATTTAGTTTAACGACCCAAGGCTAAACTCTAATTCTAATTTTCCAAATTAGAATAAGAACACCCAATAGATTCCAAAACGACTCGATTTCGAAACACGGGGCGTTACAGGTTCCCATACATCTGACCAGAATTCTGCCCCATAAAAAACTAACTAGAGGGATTGAATTGAGCCAAGCAAGCCCCATGCATCTAAACACGAGAATATCATTTTAGGGTTGTATCACCAATTTTGTTACAGATTTGACACTAAGGTCTGTTTCTACTATTCCAAGACCTTGTTTCTACTATTCCAAGACCTTCCTCCTCTACCTTGACTAGAATTAAATCTCCCTCTGCCTCTACCATTATTGAAACTTTGTTGTTGTTGCGACTGACTCACATTTCTCAAATTTTTTGTATCTTTTTGTGTAGGATTTTGAATTGTGAGATTAGCAGTAGGTAAGACTCTATCAACATTAATAGAAGATTTGCTTTCTATCCTACTTTCATGTGTTAAAAGCAATGCAATAACATCTTGAACAGTTTGTGACCCTATTTTGGCAATAATCACTGAAACCATAGTTTCATATTCTGCACTAAGACCAGCTAGGATTTTGTTGGGTTTTATGCCCTAAAACTCGTAGATAGTGAATGTAAAAAAATTGTATACTTATTTCAATAAAGTGTTATTGAGTTTCTACAATAAAGTGTTATTGTTAAATATTGCACAATTTGACCCAAATCCAATAAACTAAGATCCAAGGTTGTTTGTATGTAACTTGAACTAGTATGTGGAGACATACGGGGATTGATGTTCAAGTAACAACCTAAAAGGTCTATAGTACAAGGATAAGGTTGGGTACCTTATCCTGGTAACACTATGTGATACGACTCGCTTTGTATTTGATACAGACGTATTGATCCAAACTGTCCATGTAGTAGACATGCGAGCGGGGGTATAATATGCAATGAGTTTGCATAAGACCGGACCATGAAATTGTAAACCACTAGATATAACACCGTTAACTAGTTAGGTTACTGTTTCAATAGGATGATGTAGGTTCAGGCTTAATCCTGAGTGTGTCATGAACTGGTTCTCATGAGGGATTGTCCTTTTATTAGCATGGGTGAGAGTACCCAATACGCCGACTCAATATGCCACCGAGTGGGAGGCTGGGGACATGACAATACAAGAAGGAATTCACTCCTTCCCACTTCTAGGAGAAGTATATGAGTGTTCCCTTAAGTGGTGACTCTGGGACTTGAACAAAAAAATCCCGCCCTCTCACTGGCCCAAGAGGGACTTTCTGTTTAATGGTTGGACCATAAACATGTTGTTCATTAGAGGAGCACTGGTACTTAAGGAGACAAATGTAACAAAGGGGTAAAACGGTAATTTGACCCAACCGTGATTACGAACATTCGTGAAGGATTGACTTACCGATATTGGTCTATATCCGGACACATAAATGTTCTATAGTGAGAAGAGTTCAACCGTGGGTCTTTTGTGGAATGACCCACAGTTAATGAATATTGGTTAACCTGATTAATGAGTTTAATCGGTTAACCTCATATCATTGGAGCTTCTGATCTGTAGGTCCATTAGGTCCCCCTACTAGCTCGTAAAGAGTAATTAGGAACAATTATATCTTGAGAGAGTTTGAATAGTTCAAATTCATATCGGGAATTAAGTTAATTGTATGAGATACAAATTAATATAATGTAGAATGATACATTAAAATGTATAGTCTAATTTGAAATTAAACTTTATTATTATGAGAGAAATAAATATTTGAAGAAGTTCAAATAATAATATGAATTTGATTCATATTAAATTTATAGGATATAAGAGAATTGGAATGAGTTCCAATTTTAATATCAATTTGATTCATATTATAGAATTAATTAATTGAAGGCCTAAAATTAAATATATGATATTTAATTGGATAATTAATCAATTAACTAATAGAAGGTCTAAAACTAAATATATGATATTTAACTGTTGATTAATTAATTTAAGAATTAATTAATTGGAAATTAATCAATTATGGAAATGATTAATTTTTTATGGAAGTAATTAATCATTTATGGAAATGATTTAATCACTTATGGAAGTGATCAATCATTTATGGAAAAGATTAATCAATTATGGAATTGATTGGTTATGGAATTGATTAATTATGGAAAAAATTAAATCAGTTATGGAAATAATTGATTTTAAATGAATATTTTATTCATGGCCTTTCTCCTATAAATAGAACACTAACCCTAGGGTTTATGTACTACAACATATGGCCACCATAAGACCCTCCCATATTCTCTCAACTCAAGAACTCTAGGGAGAATTTTCTCCCTAGAGTTTTTCCCATTCAAGATTAGGTAGTCCTACAACTACGTTCCTAATCTCAAGGTTATAACGGGGTAGATCAAATGGTGGTGTTCTTCGTTGTTATCGAGCAATCAAGAATCATTCTTGATTTTCAGAGACGTCGACAGAGGTTTGCTTCTCTTTTCATTATTATAGATTTAGATCTAAATTTTGTATACTTAGCCTTCAGTTTCTATAGAATTTGTTCTATGATTTTTGCCAATGTAATGATATTTTTTGGGTAAACAAAATTAACTATGAATCGGTCCCAATTACGCTTCTGCTTTATCAGAATTAGGGAATTCCAAATCCTTTCAATACATAATATGATCTTCAACTGGTACAGTTTTCCCTATGGCAGCTAAAGCATCAATACACTTCTTAATCTTGGAAATATACTCACTCATGGTTGAGCCCCCTTTTTGAAGATTCTGTAATTTAGACTTTATTTTCATTATTTGGGCAAGATGTCTAGAGTTAAAACTTTTGCAAAAGACAACTCCAAATTTCCTTTGCAGACGTACAGTGCATCACTTGTTCAAGAATAGACTCAGTCATTGAACCAACAATCCAAGAAGATAGTAGTTTATCCTGTCTTTTCCATAACTTATAATTAAGGTTAGGTTTACTTACAGTGGAGGTACCTTCACTTACTTCGATTTTCTGTGCAGGAGGTTGGCAATCTTCACTAATATGCTCTTCCAATCCATGTCCTTCGAGCGTCGTGGGAACTTGAAATTTCCTGAGTAGGAAATTTTCCTTAGTTAGCTTTATTGTTGAGATCTTGTTTCCAGGTTAATTGCTTGAGTGACTTGACTACCACTTGAAATTTCAGAGTTCGTCTCTGAAAAATCCTTATTGCAAGATCGAAGTGTCGTTGGACAGTAGCTCTGATACCATCAAAATATAAAGAAAAAAAATGAACAAAGAGGAAATGGCCAAGGAGAAAACCTCTATCAGATTTGTATTACTTTGGCTTGATGAATACACAATACCCATAGAAGATATATATATTACTAGATAGAGGGAAAAAACTCCTTAGCAACCAAATGAACTATTTCAGCAAATTACATGGAAAAAGATCTTAACAAATTTAAGTAACAAATTGAACTAAAAGATCTTAACAACTTTAAATAAAAAACTAAATTGAAAAAACTAAATTCAATGGGCTGCCTTAACAATGAGGAGTACTATGAACCGGGTGATGCTGAGGAGGAAACCAGAGAAAGAATATAACACTAGATAAATTAATACTTTGTACTTGGAATTTACCTTATGGCTTTGTGTTTATTCCATTCAATATCAATCGTTCTTAGGCCTAAACTTGAGTTGAATTGTGTTCTAGTTGTTGTTTCCCTTGGGATGTAAATGAGCAGAGATTGGAGATAGCTGAAGTTAGTGTTGGTGGAAAGTTGTGAATATGTTCTTAGGATTCCTACTTCTACTTGGTAGTTGTTAAAGTTTGTATAATTGAGAGTTTGCGGATGTTATGTTGTGTCTGATGTGAAATGGAGTTGTTGGTTGGTTGTTTAGAATTATAGAAGTGTGTAAACCTTGTTTTCAGGTAGTAAATAAATTTTTGGTTAGCTATAGTTATGTCGTTATGCTACCGAAATTTTTGGGGCATTAGGTTGACATGAGAGTAAATATTTAGTAGCGTATCCTTAAGTTAGATTAAATTTTGGAGGCGTTACATTAGATTTTAATTATCTAATCAGTATCTTCATCATTTTTTCCCAACTTTTTGTCATCCATCGATTTTTTGCTCTGTCGTTCATATCACCATTGAAAGGGTTATTGATCTACATCATAGGTATGTTAAATATTGGATTTTGTATTTATCTATCATTATTTTCCTCCTTGTAACCTATTTTTCAACACGAAGTATTTTTTACTTTTTTCAAAGTCTTCAATGGTTTCCAAATGAAAGCTTTTGGAGGAAGAATAGAATGGAGAAAGGTGCCCAAAAGAAAATCAGAGGTTTCTCGAGAATTTTTTTTGAAATGGTTGGAAGAATATGAGAATGGGAAAGACCGCACAAACTGAAGAAAATTGGAAGAATCTCAAGGGTTCTGATTTTTTTTTAAAAAAAAATAACATGAATACTAAATCCCCAATTTTCGAATTAAGTTGAAGGGAAATAGTGAGTAATGATTTCTTCTCGTTCTTTTTAAATGATTTGATTTGCACCATAGTAAATTATTTGCATGTTGTCTAATATGTTAGTTTACTATATACACTGTATTTGCATAATTTGTTTACTGAATACACTGCATTATATTTGCATAATTTGTTTACCGAATACAATGTATATGCATAATTTTTCTTTTAATAAACTTGAATGTTTTTTATTGTTCTAGTAACCATTTGTGAGTAATGCTTTCTTCTCATTTTTCAAGATTGAAATCATTTACAAGTTTACTTAATACACTTTGAAGTTAGGTTATTGAATACCCAGCCAGACAAAAAATAGAGTTTTGTGTGTAAATGAATTTAGTAATTTAAATACACACTAGGTTAACCGATTCAACAAGAGTTCACAGATTTTTTTGTAAAGAAAAAAATCTACAACTCTCTCCCTTGATTCGTGCTAATTGGTTGATGTTTGGTATCTTATTTGTTAAATTTGAATTTGATTGATTTTCAATGGGCCCTTAAATTAAGGGTAAACACTAGATTCTCTCCTAAATTTATGTTGTTTTGTATGTATAGTTCACTACAATTACGTTGTATTTGAATTTATCGGTTCATTGGATTTAGATTTCATTTAGGGGCATTTTCGTCTGATTTGTTGTAAAAAAAACCGACTAAAATTAGCAATTAGCCATTTTTCAAATGGAAAAATCATATGACCATTTTTCAAAATGTCCAATTAAAAATAGACACTTATATAGTTGCCCAAAAAAAAAAAAGAGAAATTTTGGTGGATGGACTAATTTGAAATCCTATTTTCAGATTTTTCAAAAGATTTGAAAATTTACAAAATTAGATTTTCGTATAAATTTTCTTACAGTATTACCCTTGTTCTGATTCTCTCTCCATAATTAAATTCAACCCTGAAAATATTTTGTCAATTATCTTTCCTAATTAAAATTTAATCCATATATATATCAATTTTCTTAATTCTCTCTAAGTTTCACAATTTTAGCAATTTGATTAAATTTTATTTGTTGATTTCTCAATTTCATCTTCTTCTCTCTCTATAATAAATTCAGTGATTTTGTTTATTTTCTTTCCTATATTATATCTAATAATTAAATGTTTTAAATTTGATTTTAAAATTTTAACTTTTTTTCATAATAATCTCACGTTTTTTTGCATTGATTTTGTATAACACGATTTTTTGTTCAAGATTTTTTCATTTTACTGAAAAAAACGTCGATATTCATTTATAATTTCATATATACCATATATAATTTCATATATACTTTATATATATACCATGTATGTATGGGTGTATATATATACAATACGTTTTTTTTTTAAATGTCTCATAATCTTAGCATCGATATTTGTTTATAATTTCATATATATCTTATATAATTTTTCAGATTTTTGCATTTTGCGGAATAACATTTATAGTCATATATACCAGTTTATTTTATTATTATTTTTTTTTAAGGAGACAGTTTATATTTACTATGTACATAAATTTTTATTTTTTTTTAATCATTATTGTAGCCAAGTTTTTTTTTCCATTTTTTTTTTTGTCATGACTATAGTATACCCCGTACATTTAAGAGAATTATAGATATTGGAAAAACCATTATACAACCATAAAAACTCTATTGTTTTAAATAATAATAAAAGATTTTCCCCTATTATGGATTTCATCAAATACACTCGGTATATTCTTTTATTTGCAAATATATACTCCATATATTTGTTCGTCACCGCTGATCATCTGCATAAATATATACACAGATACATATCTTTTCCAAAAAAAGTTATATACAGAATATATCCCTCATATTATTTAATATACTACTACATTAAGAAATATATACATGGTATGAAACAAATATACAACTATATATATAAAAAACCATGGTATGAAACAAATATACAACTATATATATATATATATAAACTTTACTATTTTTCAAAAACTCTCTTCTCCGACAACCAGGTGGCTTCTCATTGAGCTTCTTCCTGCAGCGACATCGACAATCAACTGTTTGGGACGTAGCTAGCTTGAACAACTGTGGTTGTTGCGCCGTTGTAGGAGGAAACCCATTTTTTGAAGCATCTTATACAACCGACTGTAGCTTGGGCTGACATGGATTCGGGGTCAGAATAGGCAGTTTCTTCATGCATTCTTTGGTATGCAAAAGCTCTGCCATTAAAGCAAATTTCGATAAAAAGAAAGAAATAAACATGTCAGAAAAAGAAAAACTCCCTCTAAGAGAGACGAAGCTAGGAAGAAATTCAAGCTATAGACCCATAACCTTATCTCTTAAGCAAGGAAAGTTAAAGCTACGAAAGTCTTCAATTCACATCCATTGATGATCAACAAAATCCCAAATCTATGCAGAAGAAGAAACTTAAAGAAGAAGAAAGGAAGAAGAATTGGACAGTGATGGATGAGGGAGAGGGAGGCTGAGAGAAAAAATCGTGAGGGAAGAAGTGTGTGACTAATTTGAAAAAATGGGGAGTGATTTTTGAGGATTTTTTTTAAGAAATGAGGAGTGATTTTAGGGATTCTTCCATAATTGGAGAGTGAATTAAACACATTGGAAATTTTTAAATAAGGAAGGATAAAATAAGATTTTTCCCTTTATGATTTTTTATTGTTTTTTAAGTATAAAAATTATGTAAGGGGACATAAAAGTAATTGAATAACAATTTATATGTAAAAACTGTAACACCCCGTGCACTTTTGGGTGTATTTAAATTTCATGTTTCGAGTTGAAAGAAATATAAATTCTATTTTTGGCTTGAACTTAGGGATTTAATTATATACTAAGGTGTTTGAGAAATTATTCTGTTATATTAATTTATTTCCCTTCCCAAAAGCTTGATTAAATCGGTTAGCGTGGTTTAGCCGGTTGGTCTAAGCGTTGAGTTTTTCACGCTTAATCAAGAGAATTTGTTGGGAGATCTTATTCTTGGGTTTCTATTTTGGGCTCTTGAATTATTCAAAGAAAAGAGAAAATAAGGAAAAAAAAAAGGAAATCCCTAAAGCCTCCATCTCTTCTCTCTATCGTGTGAGGCAGTCCCCCCCCCTTGCCAGAATCGAGCGTCGTGCCGCCGTAGGAGTTTGCGCAATCGTCGCTGTCTGGTTCACGTCACCATCGTCGTGGAGTCGGCGGATTTCTCTCTCTCTCTTCGCGCACGTGTCCTCTCTCTTCTCGTGGGTTCTGTTCGCAAGCTCCTTCTCCTGTGGGTTGTGTCTCTTCGTCTTGTGTCGTACCGCCGTCAACCTTGGCCGGAGATCAAAGACCCAACCGTGAGTCGTGCGTATAGGTCTTCACACGACTCTATCTCATTCATTTCGTCATTTTTGCGTCGTCTCCCTCTATGTCCGTGCGTTTTTGGCCAAGAAGTCTCCTCTCCCTCGTTCTTGTTGGTTTAAAGCCCGATCTTAGTCCCTTGTGTCTGTATTGGTTAGATCGTGCGCTGACAGCAGCTCGAAGCCTTGTCTCCTCTACCTTTCAACCTTAAAAAAATCATGGGTAAGCCTTTTCCCTTTCCTTTCCATGTGGTTTAAGGCTCGATCTAAGTTTCTCTTGGTTCAGTGTTGTTGGATCTTGCGTGCCTAGCAATTCAAAGCCCCGTCAACCTCGTTTCAGTCAATTCTGCCTCTATCCAGCAGCGTTTTGGTTGTTGGTGTCGTTTGGCATTTCCGATAAGTCTAATCCCTTACCCATGCTTGTATGGTGTTAAGATTAGAATACTCATTCGTTTTAGGTGCTGGAAAATTAAATTGTGTTTGATATTTTGATCTGCAGCGTCGTCTAGGTGATCGTTTGGGATTCGAATCACTGGAACTTGAATACCCACTGCCCAAGGAGCATTCTGACTCGCTGGTTGTGGTTTATATAACCCGTCTAGCGTTGAAACGGGATTGTTTGGGTAAGATTCGTTGCTGTCTTTTGTTGGATATCATTAAAGTTTGTCGCTGTTAGGTGATTTATCCTTAGAATCATGATCTTATCGTTACCCATTGCATATCTAGGCTCTTAAGTGTCGCCCCAACCTTTATAGGTCCTAGTTTATGTTTTTAAATGGGTCATCATGCTTGTTTTAGTTAAAATCATGTAGTTATTCAATGCGCATTAAGTCTCGTTGCCTCAATAGTCTTGCCCAACCTTTGTAGGTTCTTAAAGCATGAATTAATGAGCTTTCCCTTGCTATTCGTAGTTTAAAAAGCTTGTCCGGTAGGTCTCCATTAATTGTCTTTGGTTTAGTAGCGTGCTCGGTCCTTAGGAGTTCCTAGTACGCTTTATGTGGGTCATTTACTTGTTGTTCAGTGGCTAAAAAGCCTTATCTGGAGTCGTTCGGCGAAGACCCATTGCCTGTTGTGCCTTAGACATGGTTGCCCATGGTCTAAATGTTGGGTTTTATGCCCTAAAACTCGTAGATAGTAAATGTAAACAAATTGTACACTTGTTTCAATAAAGTGTTATTGAGTTTCTACAATAAAGTGTTATTGCTAAATATTGCACAATTTGACCCAAATCCAATAAACTAAGATCCAAGATTGTTTGTATGTAACTTGAACTAGTATGTGGGGACATACGAGGATCGATGTTCAAGTAACAACCTAAAAGGTCTATAGTACAAGGATAAGGTTGGGTACCTTATCCCGGTAACACTATGAGATACGACCCGCTTTGTATTTGATACAGACGTATTGATCCAAAACGTCCATGTAGTAGACATGCAAATGGGGGTATCCTAGCCAACAAGAGCATAGCTCAACTGGCATAAAGATGTATTGATAACCACGAGGTTAGTGGTTCGAATCCCCCACCCCACATTGTCAAAAAAAAAAAAAAATGGGGGTATCCTATGCAATGAGTTTGCATAAGACCGGACCACGAAATAGTCAACCATTAGTTATAACACTGTTAACTAATTAGGTTACTGTTTCAATAGGATGACCTAGGTAATTCAGTCTTAATCCCGAGTGTGTCATGAACTCCTTTTTATGAGGGATTGTCCTTTGATTAGCATGGGTAAGAGTGGCCAATACGCCGACTCAATATGCCTTCCTTTTTTGGGACTAGACCGAGTGGGAGGCTGGGGACATGACAACACAAGAAGGAATTCACTTCTTCCCGCTTCTAGGTAAAGTAGATGAGTGTTCCCTTAAGTGGTGACTTCAGGACTTGAACAAAGGGATCTCGCCCTCTCACTGGCCCGAGAGGGACTTTCTGTTTAATGGTAGGACCATAAACAGGTTGTTCATTAGAGGAGCGCTGGTACTTAAGGACACAGATGTAACATAGGGGTAAAGCGGTAATTTGACCCAGCTGTGATTACGGACACTCGTGAAGGATTGACTTACCGGCATAGGTCTACATCCATGGACACAGAAATGTTCTACAGTGAGAAGAGTTCAGATGTGGATCTTTAGTGGAATGACCCACAGTTAATGAATATTGGTTAACCTGATTAATGAGTTTAATCTATTAACCTCATATCATTGGAGCTTCTGATCTGTAGGTCCATTAGGTCCCCCTTCTAGCTTGTAAAGAGTAATTAGGAACAAATATATCTTGAGAGAATTTGAATAGTTCAAATTCATATTGGGAATTAAGTTAATTCTACGAGATAAAAATTAATATAATGTATAGTGATGCATTAAAATATAAAGTCTAATTTGATATTAAACTTTGTAATATTGAGAGATTGATATATTTGAAAGAGTTCAAATATATGTCTAATTAAATATATGGTATTTAATTAGACGATGAATTAATTAATTATTCAATTTAGTTTAAATTAAATGAGATTTAATTAAACTATAGTCTATGAGAGAAATAAATATTTGAAGAAGTTCAAATATTAATATGAATTTGATTCATATTAAATTTATAGGATATAAGAGAATTTGAAGGAGTTCAAATTTTTATATGAATTTGATTCATATTATAGAATTAATTAATTGAATGCCTTAAATTAAATACATGATATTTAATTGGGTAATTAATTAATTAACTAATGGAAGGTCTGAAATTAAATATATGATGTTTAATTGGTGATTAATTAATTAAAGAATTAATTAATTGGAAATTAATCAATTTTGAAAATGATTAATCACTTATGGAAGTAATTAATCATTTATGGAAATGATTTAGTCACTTATGGAAGTGATCAATCATTTATGGAAAATATTAATCAATTATGGAATTGATTGGTCATGAAATTGGTTGGTCATGAAATTGATTAATTATGGAAAAGATTAAATCAATTATGGAAATAATTGATTTTAAATTAATATTTTATTCATGGTCTTTCTCCTATAAATAAAGCACTAAACCTAGGGTTTAGGTACAACAGCATAAGGCCACAAGAATGCACTATTGCATTCTCTCTAGCCTCCCTCTCATATTCTCTCAACTTAAGAACTTTAGGGAGAATTTTCTCTCTAGAGTTTTTCCCATTCAAGATTAGGTAGTCCCACAACTACGTTCCTAATCTCAGAGTCATAGCGGGGAAGATCAATTGGTGGTGTCCCAATTGTTGACGCTTGGTCCAAAATCAAGAAAGGTGTCCTTTGAGGTATTCAGAGTCGTCAACGACGGTATGTTTGCTTCTCCCCTTTAGATTTAGATCTAATAATTTTTGTATGCTTAACCTTAAGTTTGTATAGAATTTGTTCTATGTTTTTTGTCAATGTAATAGTATTTTTTTATAAACAAAATTAACTACGAATCGGTCCCAATTACGCTTCCGCTTTATCGGAATTAGGGAATTCCAAATCCTTTCACTAAAGGTTTTGGGTTTTCATTTTTGGGTACGTTTAAAGGCTGTCCAGTAAAGAAATGAGTTGGGTAAACTGGTTTTGGCCCCTAGTAGCATGTTAGGTCATTCTCTCTTGGTTTAGTCTTTGATGTACTAGCATTTTTTGTTGTAGTTCAAGGTGCTTGTGGAGCTTGGTGCAAGTGCCGCCTTGTTGGTAAATAGAAGCATTGTTGTAAGTAGTTTCTACTTGCTACATTTTGGTTGATTGTGTGAAGCATGATGTTTGTTTATGTTTTATCATTGTACTCGTGAAAAGCATGTTCTGTTGTACATAAATGTACAGCATGTTCTGTTTAGTAGGTTGGGATAAGCATGATTTGCTATGTTTGGATGTACTGCAATGCTTGAGATGAGCATACTCTGTTTAGTTGTTTGGGATAAGCATATTGTGTTATTGTTAAAGCATGACTAGGTGTTGCATTCTAGCATGATGGAATGCGTGTTATGTATGTGGGGTTAGGCTAGCATGTTGTCACGGGATGTGTAGCATGAGTCTAGCAGTTGTGTTACATGACATGTCAATCATGTGTAGGTGCGCAGCGTGGCGTATAATTCACGTGTTTGGATTTTTCGTAGCATGGCGCGTAATGCATGTGAGTGGTATCTTGACGTGTAATGCATGCGAATGGTTTTGCGTAGCGTGGCGCGTAATGCACGTGTATGGTTTTGCGTAGCATGGCGCGAATTGCATGCGGTTAGTTTTGCGTAGCATGCGCGTAAAGCATGTGGTGGTTAGGTGCGGAGCATGACGCGTAAATCATGTGTGGTCTAGTAGAGTGTGGGTACATAGTGTGGGAAGCACATGCATGATATGGTTTTATTGCTTATGAGCATGATGTGAATTTATTGCTTTTAGAAGTATGTCAAATGCGTGTGAGAAGCATGTTGTTTGAAATTGTTTGATGCTTGTGATCTGGCTTGTGTGACCTGCTTACCAGTACCCAGTACCACGGTTGTACTGATACCCCCTTCCCCACCTTCCCCCCAACATTTTTAGATGTTGCATGTGATGATGATCCTGTTGGGTTTTATGCCCTAAAACTCGTAAATAGTGAATGTAAACAAATTGTATACTTGTTTCAATAAAGTGTTATTGAGTTTCTACAATAAAGTGTTATTGTTAAATATTGCACAATTTGACCCAAATCCAATAAACTAAGATCCAAGGTTGTTTACATGTAACTTGAACTAGTATGTGGGGACATACGGGGATCGGTGTTCAAGTAACAACTTAAAAGGTCTATAGTATAGGGATAAGGTTGGGTACCTTATCTTGATAACACTATGTGATACGGCCCACTTTGTATTCGATACAGACGTATTGATCCAAGGCGTCCATGTAGGAGACATGCGAGCGGGGGTCTCCTATGCAATGAATTTGCATAAGACCAGACCACGAAATAGTCAACCATTAGTTATAACACCGTTAACTAGTTAGGTTACTGTTTCAATAGGATGACATAGGTAACTCAATCTTAATCCTGAGTGTGTCATGAACTCCTTCTCATGAGGGATTGTCCTTTGATTAGCATGGGTGAGAGTGGTCAATACGTCGACTCAATATGCCTTCCTTTTTGGGGACAAGACCGAGTGGGAGGCTGGGGACATGACAACACATGAAGGAATTCACTCCTTCCCACTTCTAGGAAAAGTATATGAGTGTTCCCTTAAGTGGTGACTCCGGGACTTGAACAAAGGGATCTCGCCCTCTCACTGGCCCGAGAGGGACTTTCCGTTTATTGGTTGGACCATAAATAGGTTGCTCATTAGAGGAGCACCGGTACTTAAGGAGACAGATGTAACACAGGGGTAAAATGGTAATTTGGCCCAGCTGTAGTTACGGACACTCGTGAAGGATTGACTTACCGGTATAGGTCTATATCCGTGGACACAGAAATGTTCTATAGTGAGAAGAGTTCAGCTGTGGGTCTTTAGTGGAATGACCCACCGTTAATGAATATTGGTTAACCTGATTAATGAGTTTAATCTATTAACCTCATATCATTGGAGCTTCTGATCTGTAGGTCCATTAGGTCCCCCTGCTAGCTCGTAAAGAGTAATTAGGAACAAATATATCTTGAGAGAATTTGAATAGTTCAAATTCATATTGGGAATTAAGTTAATTGTATGAGATACAAATTAATATAATGTATAATGATGCATTAAAATATAAAGTCTAATTTGAGATTAAACTTTATTATATTGAGAGATTGATATATTTGAAAAGGTTCAAATATATGTCTAATTAAATATATGGTATTTAATTAAAAAATGAATTTTAATTATTCAATTTAGTTTAAATTAAATGAGATTTAATTAAACTATAGTCTATGAGAGAAATAAATATTTGAAGGAGTTCAAATATTAATATGAATTTGATTCATATTAAATTTATAGGATATAAGGGAATTTGAAGGAGTTCAAATGTTAATATGAATTTGATTCATATTATGGAATTAATTAATTGAAGGCCTGAAATTAAATACATGATATTTAATTGGGTGATTAATTAATTAACTAATAGAAGGTCTGAAATTAAATATATGATATTTAATTGGTGATTAATTAATTAAAGAATTAATTAATTGGAAATTAATCAATTATGGAAATGATTAATCACTTATGGAAGTAATTAATCATTTATGGAAATGATTTAATCACTTATGGAAGTGATCAATCATTTATGGAAAAGATTAATCAATTGTGGAATTGATTGGTCATGGAATTGATTAATTATGGAAAAGATTAAATTAGTTATGGAAATAATTGATTTTAAATGAATCATGGTCTTTCTCCTATAAATAGAACACTAAACCAAGGGTTTAGGCACAACAACATATGGCCACCATAATGCCCCCCATTCAAGATTAGGTAGTCCCACGACTACGTTCCTAATCTCAGAGTTATAGCAGAGAAGATCAAATGGTGGTGTTCTTCGTTGTTGCAGAGCAATCAAGAAAGGCGTTCTTGAAGAATTCAGAGTCGTCAACGAAGGTATGTTTCTCAACGCTTAACCTTTTGCCAATGTATCGGTATTTTAGTAGAAACAAAATTAACTACGAACGGTCCAATTGCTTCCGCTGTAACGGAATTGGGAATTCCAAATCCTTCAATTGGTATCAGAGTCGATCGTATGTTTAATTTTGTTTAACAAAATTTGCATTGGTTGATTGGTGGGATTAATTTATGCATTGGATGTATGAAATTTTGCTAGTAGATGTTTAAGGTTTTGGCATATAGATTTGCTGTTTTTAATTGATTTGATCAATGTAAGGGCCTGGTGTTTTGGGCGTTTTGTTGCAAATCGAGTCTGTAAGCTCGTGCCTATCGATTGTGGTTATTTTGCTGTGAAAAGCGACTCAACTTGGAGCCAAATCGAAGAATCGAGAGATAGCGTCGAGACGCTACTCATAGGTGTCCCGGCGCTGAGGAAAACCTAGAAAATTCACGGAATCGCGCTGTAATACAAAAAAAATAAAATCTGCGTCGAATTTGAGTTGAAACCCGGACGTGGCTCAGCGGCTGGGCCTGCGCCTTTTGTCCTTGAGGTCATGGTTTTGAGCACCATTGCTGCTGTTTTTATTTTGAAGCTTGTGTCTGCTGTGATGGTTTATTCAGTTTTGGCGTGAATAAAAGGGCAAGGGTTCGAATCAGAGCGCGTGTTTGTCAATTTTTGGAGTGTTGGATTTAAAAAAAAAAAAAAAAGGAATTGAAAAGTGCAACTTCTGGGGATTGAACTTTGGCACAAGCGCATTTCTTGAACGCATAATGAAGGCTCTAACCAAATATCTTATTGCTGCATGATCCGTGAAAACCGTGACTTTGGATCCAACCAAATATGGCCGGAATTTCTCAAAAGCAAACACAACAGTTAACAACTCCTTTTCAGTAGTTGTGTAGTTGACCTGTGCTTCATTTAAAACCTTGCTTGCATAATATATAGGATGAATAAATTTGCCCTGCTTTTGCCCCAGCATCGCACCTACCACAGCATCACTCGCATCACACATTACCTCGAATGGCAAATTCCAATTAGGTGCGCAGAGAATGGGTGTTGAGATTAAAGCAGCCTTCAATGTTTCAAAAGCCTTCCTACAATCTGCATTAAAGTCAAAAACATGATCAGTGCACAATAAGTTACAAAGAGGTTTACTGATTTTGGAAAAATCCTTTATGAACCTCCTATAAAATCCAGCATGTCCTAAAAAACTCTGAATTCCCTTCACTGATTTCGGTGGCTCTAGTCTTTCGAAAACCTCAACTTTTGCTCTATCAACTTCTAGACCATTCTTAGAAATCCTATGACCTAACACTATGCTCTCCTTCACCATGAAGTGGCACTTCTCCCAATTAAGAACTAGATGGGTATCCTCACATCTTTTTAATACCTTTCCTAAATTATCTAAACAACTCTGAAAAGACCCTCCAAAAACTGAAAAATCGTCCATAAAGACTTCAACAGTGGACTCAATCATATCAGAAAAAATTGCTAACATACACCGCTGAAATGTTGCTGGAGCATTGCAAAGGCCAAAAGGCATTCGGCTAAAAGCGAATGTCCCATAAGGACAGGTGAAAGTGGTTTTTTCCTGATCTTCAAGAGCAATAGTAATCTGGTTATACCCAGAATAACCATCCAAGAAACAGTAATAGGCCTGACCAACCAATCGATCCAACATCTGGTCGATAAATGGTAGAGGGAAATGATCCTTTCGGGTGGCTTTATTAAGCCTTCTGTAATCCATGCAAACCCTCAAGCCAGTTACTGTCCGTGTTGGGATCAACTCATTGTCTTTATTGCTCACCACAGTGACACCTCCTTTCTTAGGAACACATTGGACAGGGCTTACCCAATTGCTATCGGCAATTGGATAGATGATGCCAGCATCCAACCATTTAATCACCTCCTTCTTAACAACCTCTTTCATTGCAGGGTTAAGCCTTCTTTGTTGCTCAATACTCCTAAAGGATCCCTCCTCTAGAGTGATTTTGTGCATACAAAAAGACGGGCTAATTCCCTGAATATCAGCCAATGTCCAACCTATAGCTTTGTGGTATTGCTGCAACAATTTTATTAAGGCCTCCTCATGCTCCGGCATTAAATCTGATGCAACAATAATGGGCAACGTCTCACCTTCCCCAAGATACACATACTTTAGATGATCTGGTAAAGGCTTCAAATCTAAAGTAGGTGCCTCAATCAGGGATGGTTTAATTGGGGGAGCCTTTCTTTGATCTAAATCTAAAGACTCAAAAACATCCTCACACCTAAACAATTCTTTTTCATTTTTTCTATCTAAAGAAAAAAATTCAAAATCTTCTACACTAACCTCTCCATGCTTTTCTGAATGCTTATCAGCCGAATCCTGTATTGTTGTCTCAATAACTGTGCTCTCCAGAATCCTAATGAAGGAGCAATCATCCATTTCGTCTGGATATTTCATGGCTTTAAACACATTAAATTTCACTTCCTCATTACAGACTCTCATTGTTAATTCTCCTTTTTGAACATCTATTAATGCCCTACCAGTAGCCAAAAATGGACGACCTAGAATAATTGGGACATCTTTATCAGCCTCATAATCTAAAATAATAAAATCAACAGGAAATATGAACTTATCAACTTTTACTAAGACATCCTGAATTTTACCCTCTGGATATGTGATAAACCTATCAGCTAATTGGAGTGTAACTGTGGTAGGTCTAGCTTCACCAATACCTAACTTCCGATAGACCGAAAGAGGCATAAAGTTAATGCTTGCACCTAAATCACAGAGTGCTCTACCTAATTCCTTTCCACCTATAGACACAGGTATGGTAAATGACCCTGGATCCTTAGCCTTGGGGGGTAGACCATTCTTGAGAATAGCACTACACTCCTCAGTAAGAGATACAGTTTCAAACTCACCTAACCTTTTCTTTTTAGTCAAAATATCCTTAAGAAATTTAGCATAATTAGGCATTTGCTCTATAGCTTCTACTAAAGGGATATTTATATGCAACTGCTTAAGAATCTCTAAAAACTTTTTAAATTGACCATCCTGATTCTTAGGCTTTTGCCTTTGTGGAAAAGGTAGAGGTGGTACATAAGGTGGGGGCGGCACATATGGTGGTTCTACATCTAGCACAGAACCAGATGCTCCAGCATTCTCTTTGCTGCCTCCAGCACCCTGTCCAGACTCCAACTCTTTCTCAACAACAACATTATTATCACTATTACTATTTAAATCCTGGGTCTTTCTAGACTCTTCTAGTGGCTTACCACTCCTAAGAGTTACTGCCTTTACCTGCTCCTTACCTTCCCTTCGAGGGTGTTTAGTATCCGAAAGAAGTTTCCCTTGAGGCCTCGCCTTGAGCTCATTAGCTAGCTGACCCACTTGCAATTCCTGGGCCCTCATCGAAGCTTGATTACTTTGAATTGCGGCGTCTGTGCGAGCCATAAATTCTTTCATCATCGCCTCGAGAGGATTTCCCGAATTTTGCTGGGGCAAAGCCGGCTTATTTTGCTGGGGCATTACCTACGCTTTAGCAAATCCCGGCTGGTTCATCTTCTGTTGCGCTTGTACGTTATTTCCTTGACCTCCCCATGAGAAGTTGGGGTGGTTGCGCCAACCTGGATTATAAAAGTTAGAATAAGGGTTGTTCCTCTGATTACCTACAAAAAACACAGAAGTTGGATTGCTGGGGCAAAACTCGTAGTTGTGGTCTTCACCGCAATAGACACATGCTTCGTCCGTGACTTGGTTCACCACTGCTGCAGGCTCCATAGCTGGTGGCTGCTGATGACTAATCACTGTCACATTCTTAAGAGCGTTAGCAATCATAGCAAGATCAGCCCTAATGGTGGACACACCATCAACCTCTAACACACTCTTAACCTTTTTATTTGTGCCTCTAATATCCGACCACTGACAACTATTAATAGATATTCTTTCTAAAATTTCATAGGCTTCATCAAAAGTTTTTGCCAAAAGGGCCCCTCCAGCCGAAGCATCGACCATACCTTGGGTTACTCCATTTAAACCATTGTAAAATGTTTCCATTTGAATACAATGAGGTAACCCATGGTGGGGACACTTTCGTAGAAGCTCCTTAAACCTCTCCCAAGCCTCACTAAAAGTCTCATCCTCAAGTTGCCTAAACCCTACTATTTCACTCCTTAATTTAGCATTTCTATTAGGTGGGAAATATTTACTCAAAAAATTTTCAGCTAACTCATCCCACGTCCTAATTGATCCTGGAGCAAAAGAGTTTAACCATGACTTTGCTCCATCTCTAAGAGAATACGGGAACAAAGTTAATCTAAGAGCATCTCTAGGCACTCCTAGCATTACAAAAGAATCACTAACTCCTAGAAAAGACTTAAGATGTAAATGAGGGTCTTCATGACAAACCATGGAATTGCCCCACGGTTTGCAACATCTGAAACATTACCGGTTTCATTTCAAAATTTGCCGCTTGGATTTGGGGACGTGCAATCCCTGGATTCAACTCATTAAACATCAGGACAACATATGCTCGAATGGCTCTGGTCCTATCGTTCGCTATCAAGATAGGATTCTCAGCCTGATTATTTCGCTGCTCATATTGCTCAAACAGTGGGTTTTGCTGCAGCAACGGATTCTGCTGGGGGTTTGCTGCTACTGGACCTACAGGAACCTGCGGAAGTTGCGGGGTGTTCTCCATCTGGTTTCTGCGCTGCTCCCTCTTTCTGTTCCTAAATGTCCTTTCAATTTCTGGATCAAGCTCAAACCGTACCCCAGGCGGATTGCTCATGCACCAAAATCACACCTGCAAAAACAAAAGAAACAATAAAAAAGTTCTAGCACCAAACCACTAAAACACATACACAAAACAGATCAGATAAAAACTTATTCAAGTCCCCGGCAACGGCGCCAAAAACTTGTTGGGTTCCTAAAGTGAGTAAAAATATGATATGAAATACTCTAGAATTCCTGTGCAAGTATACACAGTCTGTAGCAAGTAATATTATCAATCCAAGGTCTGAATGAGTTTCCACTTTACCTATTTTCTATAACTTTCTAATGGTTTCGAAGATAATAAAAATGTTGGGTTTTATAAGAATTATGCTGAAGTAAAATAAATGACAGAACAACGAGTAAACAAATAGACAGACAGATTAAAGACAGGCGTTGGTTAGGCTTTAGTGATTATTCTAAGATATGGTCTAGCAATATTATTGATCATGCATTTCTCGCAGTATTATTAGCGGATTCCTCCCGGAACTCCGGATCTTTTGAGATATGTTTCAAACCCAATGAAGAGCGACCGATCAAGCACTAGGCAACTGGCTATCCCTAGCTCAGTCACTGGCGTTCACCAATACACAATGATCGTAGTGTGGAGAATTGCCACACACTCTCTAAATCATCCCTGAAACTAGAGAGAGTTATCCATGCCGGCTGGCCAGGCGGGCATAAAATAAGAATAAGCACAACAATTAACCAAAATGCAATAGTTAATTTATTACTAGAGATGAAGCACAGTAATCACATTATTCCTAACCAACACCTTAAGCTACTTAGTTCATAATAGGCATAGGAATACGAATTACAATCTGAGTTTGCATGTCCATAACTACAAGTTAATAAAGAAGGTAAACTCCCTAATCAGCTTGCGGTTGATGGTGTTCTTGATAATCTTCAATCTCCCTAACTATTCGGCTTCCAAGGGAAAACATGGAATGAATTTGACTTTGACAGCTACTTCCTTTTATAGAAGGATGGGAGGCTTGAATTAGGTCAACTAGGACACGTGTAAGGCTCTCCTTGATCCTTTATCACGAAAATAACTCAACAGAAGTCGGTTCATGAAGTTGGCTAACGAGCTGTGATGTGGCAGTTTCTGTTCCCAGTTTTGCTGCAGCATAGAATTTGCTCCCTCCAGTCGCTCAGCAGCATAATCTGCACAAAGTGATTTCCAAAGCTTCCATTCTTCCAAATGGGTTAAATCATGTAATATCTCTCTAAAACCAACCCTATTAAGCATTAAAGACACACAAATCCTTATATAAATGAGGCCTAAATAACTACCTTTTGGGCAGTTATCAGGGCCCAAGGCCAAAATTAGCTTAGGTCCATTACAAGAGATCGAAACTATGTATGATGGCTTGAATAGCTAAAATAAATAACGTGATTTAAAAATAATGGCTATATGTGTTTCAAAAAAAAATAATGGCTATATGTTTTTTTTTTTTTTTTTTTTTTGAAAAATGGCTAAAAGTATTAGATTTGATAAATTTGTCTAAATAATTTTTTTTTATAGAATCTGGAAATTTATTATGGACAAAATTGCCCCTAACACAATAATTATGAAAGATATAAAAATCACTTTCAAATATGCCACCAGAAAAACGAAACAAAAAACACACACATCCTAATTATTTAAAACTAAATTTAGGACATTTGTATATTGATACTTATTGTTTGGGATCTTAAATCAGAAAAGGAAAATGAACCCAGTAGACCACTAGGACATTTGTTGGTTCTTCCTGAAGATATATGTTTGAATGTATCATACTTGTTATGGGCAAAACTATTCAACGTTATCTTATTCAGAATAGGCCCAAATTGGTCGGGCCCAAAGTCAAAAGAAGCCAAACCAACGAAGCGAAGGGTCGGAGCTCCTTCCCGCCCACGACGACCACGCTTGGCCTCGACCCATTGCCAAGGTCGAGAATGAGGTCGGCCTCGGCCACTGCCGAGGCCGACCAGGGCCAAAGGCCCGATGAGCACTGGGAGATCAGTGGCAGCGAAAACCCTAGGGGAGCTTATAAAAGGAGACACCACGCACGCTAGGTATGCAAAACATCAATCCCTAAATACATTCTACGTGCTTTTCGGCCAAGGCTAAATTAAGCATCGGAGTGTGTGTGGTCTACACCACACCGGTGTGCAGTGTTTGCTCGTCTTGCAGGTCACGTCTTTCCCGCTACCTTACAAATTCACTGTTTATCGTCACGTGGAGCGAGGGGTAAATTCCTAAGCGAAATTTGACCATCAACAGTTGGCATCGTTTATGGGGAAGGTTCGTTGACAAGCAAACGTTGTGTACAGCAAGTAAGCGCGACAACAATGGAGCACGAAAATCAACCGATCGCTCGAGATACGAACAATTTTAGGAGGGACATCCGGAGGAGAGTCAGATAGAAAGTGAAAGGCTGCAATTCGAGAGGCACAACAAGAGTCTGGAGAGCAAGGTATGTATTTGCTCCTACTCGATGAAAACTCACCGAAGTTAGAGTTTACAGAGAAAGAGGCCGCGGGGATACGCCATCGGCACAACGATGCGTTGGTGGTCACTCTAACGATTGCCAACGCAAAAGTTCACCGGATCCTTGTTGATGGGGGAAGTTCTGCTGATGTACTCTCAACCACTGAGTTCGACGCCATGAAGTTGGGAAGTGATCGTCTGAGGCTGAGCCTCACGCCGTTGGTGGGGTTTGGAGGAGAAAAAGTAAGCCCAAGAGGAAGCGTTGAACTACCAGTGACGTTCGGGGAAGGACGGCAGATAGTAACAAGAATGATCAACTTTCTAGTGGTGGACTGCGTCCCGGCATATAATGCCATCTTCGGACGACCCACCCTACATCAAGTCCTGAAATTCCCAACCGAAGAAGGTGTAGGAGCAGTGCATGGAGAGCAAAAGATGTTGAGGGAATGTTACTTTATGGCGCTCAGGAACGTCGACAGAAAGGTTCAAGCAACAACGGCCTCGGGAGATGGCCAAGGCCAAGCATTCGTGGGATCAAACTATCCCCTTCCAATGGAGCATTGATTTCTTTTGATTATGTTTTCCAGTCCGTTGGGACCATGTTCAGTTTTCTTTTATTTCTAGCAACGTGTTATTCAGAATGTAATCCATTGATTAACTTGGAATAAAGTATTTCGAATTTTGCTTCAGAAGTTTGCTACAGCTTACGCTTGAAGAGAGGCTTGGGAACTTTCTAGGCCTCCCCAAGCTCTTTCCCCAGAAGAGTGTACGCACCCCTGGGATGAACACTACACTTGAAGAGAGGCTCGGGAACTTCCTAGGCCTCCCCAAGCTCTTTCCCTAGAGTGTACGCACCCTTGGGATGAACACTACGCTTGAAGAGAGGCCCGGGAACTTCAGGCCTCCCCAAGCACTTTTCCCCCAGAAGAGTGTACGCACCCCTGGGATGACCACAACGCTTGAAGAGAGGCCCGGGAACTTCCTAGGCCTCCCCAAGCATTTTTTCCCCAGAAGAGTGTACGCACCGGTATGATGACCACGACGCTTGAATATAGGCCCGAGAACTTCCTAGGCCTCCCCTAGCATTTTTTCCCCAGAAGAGTGTATGCACCCCTGGGATGCCCACGACGCTTGAAGAGAGGCCCAGGAACTGTAAGGGACTATCGGACACACACATATCTCCACAATGGTATGATATTGTCCACTTTGGGCATAAGCCCTCATGGCTTTGCTTTTGGTTCACCCCTAAAGGCCTCATACCAATGGAGATACTTGTCATCCCTTATAAACCCATGATCATCCCCTTATCTAGCAAATGTGGGACTTTGGTCGCACTCCCAACAGGAACTTCCTAGGCCTCCCCAAGCACTTTTTCCCCAGACGAGTGTACGCACCCTTGGGATTACCACGACGCTTGAAGAGAGGCCTGGGAACTTCCTAGGCCTCCCCAAGCATTTTCCCCAGAAGAGTGTACGCACCCCTGGGATGACTATGCAGAGGAAATGCTCGGCCTCATGCCAAGGCCGAGGCCGAGCACCCCAACTCCTAAGGCCGACCTCAAGAGCATACAGTGAGGATTCGACGGGATTTTTCAGCGCATCGCGAGTATTAAAAAATACGAGGAGGTGCCCAACCGTAAGGCGAACTAGCATACAAGTCCAAGCTCTGATGCAAGCGAGGCGGCGGTGGAGAGAGTCGGGAAAGCACATTTTGAGTGGGGGCTGGGAATCAGGATAGGCTAAGGCCAAAGCTAGGGCCATTTTATCCCGTTGTGCGATTTTTTTTCATATGGTGATTGTTTGCATGATTTGTTTTAGTTGGTTTGCTCCCTTTTTCTTGTGTTGTTGCTTGTTTAAAGATGAGATTATTCCGTGAATTATAGTACAAAGCAGAAGGGGTGATTTCTCATTCATTGAAAAGGGAAATAACAAGCGCAAAAGGAGAAGTACGTTGCATAAATCGAAGGAACAAAGTTTAAGAAAGCAGAACTAAAAATACACGTCATCAGAGAAATCAACAAGGCATCCAGATTAGTCAGTGGTGGTCATCTCCAGAAAAATCCATCTTCTCGCGTCCGCTTGATGAGCTCTCTAAAGCTGGATAAGAGCTGGGATCAACAATCATAGCAGACATCTCGATTTTCAGAATGGATCGGTCAATGTCAGGGAAGTGCTTCCTCAAACGTCGAACAACCCATGTCTCCCCATCCTCCAACATTTGATTATTGGTAAGGATGTAATCCTCTGTCTTCCGATACTGCTCAGCGAGGTATTTGGCATCAAATAGGTGGGCCTGAGCTTCAGCCAGCTGGGTTTTGGTTTTATCCCAGCCCGTCTTGTGAAACTCGAAGTCGGCCTTGACCTCTTCAAATAAGCGGTTGGCGTGGTTGAGGCTATTCTGAGAGCTTGAACTAACTCTTGCCTCGGGACACTGTTCGACTGTAGCTCATTGATTTTGTTTGTCAAACTCATGGCAGAGATAGTGACTTTGTTGAAAGCCTATAGAAGAAGTGAGACTTGGTGAGGGATTGTTCCAAGAGAAAAAGAGACAACCAAGTCAAGGACAAGTGTGAATAGCCTACCTCGCGGAGGTGGCGATGGACGGACTGGAGGCTCTTTGCTGGGTCATTGATAACTGCCCAAAAGGTAGTTATTTAGGCCTCATTTATATAGGGATTTGTGTGTCTTTTGTTCTTAATAGGGTTGGTTTTAGATAGATATTATATGTTTTAACCCATTTGGAAGAATGGAAGCCTTGGGAATCATTTTGTGCAGAATCAGTTGTTGGGCGACTACAGGGAGCAAATTTTGTGCTGCAGCAAAACTGGGAGCAGAACTGCCACATCACAGCTCGTTAGCCAACTTCATGAACCGACTTCTGTTGAGTTATTTTCGGGATAAAGGAGAAATGAGAGCCCTACACGTGTCCAGGTTGACCTAATTCAAGCCTCTTATCCTTCTATAAAAGGAAGTAGCCGCCCAAGTCAAAGTCATTCCAATTTTCCTTGGAAGCCGAGTAGTATAGAGAGGTTGGAGACCACTAGAAGACCATCATCCGCAAGTTGATTAAGGGGATTATTATTTTCTTTATTATCTTGTGATGATGGATATGCTTACTCAGATTGTAATTCGTGTTTCCATGCTTATTATGAACTAAGTAGCTTAGGTGTTGGTTAGGAAAAATGTGATTGTTGTACTTCATCTTTAGTAATATATTGACTATCGCATTTTGGTTAATTGTTGTGCTTATTTCTTTTTTATGCCCACCTGGCTAGCCGATGTGAATACCTCTCTCTAGTTTTAGGGATGATTTAGAGAGTGTATGGCAATTATCCACACTACGATCATTGTGTATCGGTGAACGCCAGTGACTGAGCTAGGGATAGCCACTTGCCTAGTGCTCGATCGGTCGTACTTCATTGGGGTTGAAACACATCCCAAAACATCCGGAGTTCCGGGAGGAATCCGCTAACAATACTGCGAGAAATGCATGATCAATAATATTGCTAGAGCATCTTTTGAAATAATCACTAAATCCTGACCAACGCCTGTCTTTAATCTGCCTGCCTATTGGTTTATTTGTTGTTCTGCCATTTATTTTTTTTCAGAATAATTCTTATAAAATCAAATCATTTTTAACCATCTTTGAAACCATTAGAAAGTTGCACAAAATAGATAAAGTGGAAGCTAATTCAGGACTCGGATTGATAATAATAATTGATGCAAACTGTGTATACTTGCACAGGAATTCTAGAGTCTTTTCATACCATATTTCTACTCACTCTAGGAGCCCAATAAGTTTTTGGCGCAGTTGCCGGGGAACTTGAATAAGTTTTTATCTGATTTGTTTTGTGTATGTGTTTTAGTGGTTTGGTGCTAGAACTTTTTGATTGTTTCTTTTGTTTTTGCAGGTGTGAGCTTGGTGCATGAGCGATCCGCCTGGGGTAAGGTTCGAGCTTTATCCAGAAATTGAGAGGACATTTAGGATTAGAAGGAGAGAGCAGCGCAGAAACCAGATGGAGAACGTGCCACGTCTTCCGCAGGGTCCTGAAGGTCCAGCAGACCCCCAGAATCGTTTGCTGCAGCAAAACCCACTGTTTGAACAAAATGAGCAGCAAAATAATCAGGCTGAGAATCCTATCTTGATAGTGAACGATAGGACCAAAGCCATTCGAGCGTATGTTGTCCCATTGTTTAATGAGTTGAATCCAGGGATTGCACGTCCCTAAATTCAAGCGGCGAATTTTGAAATGAAACCGGTAATGTTTCAGATGTTGCAAACCGTGGGGCAATTCCATGGTTTGTCATCTGAAGATCCTCATTTACATCTTAAGTCTTTCCTAGGAGTTAGCGATTCTTTTGTAATTCAAGGAGTGCCTAGGGATGCCCTTAGATTAACTTTGTTCTCGTATTCTCTTAGAGATGGAGCAAAGACATGGTTAAACTCTTTTGCTCCAGGATCAATTAGGACATGGGATGAGTTAGCTAAAAACAATTTTAGTAAATATTTTCCACCTAATAGAAATGGTAATTTAAGAAGTGAAATAGTAGGGTTCAGGCAACTTGAAGATGAGACTTTTAGTGAGGCTTGGGAAAGGTTTAAGGAGCTTTTGCGAAAGTGTCCCCACCATGGTTTACCTCATTGTATTCAAATGGAAACATTTTACAATGGTTTAAATGGAGTAACCCAAGGTATGGTTGATGCTTCGACTAGAGGGGCCCTTTTGGCAAAAACTTTTGATGAAGCCTATGAAATTTTAGAAAGAATATCGATTAATAGTTGTCAGTGGTCGGATGTTAGAGGCACAAATAAAAAGGTTAAAAGTGTATTAGAGGTTGATGGTGTGTCCACCATTAGGGCTGATCTTGCTATGATTGCTAATGCACTTAAGAATGTGACAGTGATTAGTCATCAGCAGCCACCAGCTATGGAGCCTACTGTAGTGGTGAACCAAGTGGCAGAAGAAGCATGTGTCTATTGTGGAGAAAATCACAACTACGAGTTTTGCCCCAACAATCCAGCTTCTGTGTTTTTTGTAGGTAATCAGAGGAATAACCCTTACTCTAACTTTTATAATCTAGGTTTGCGCAACCACCCCAACTTCTCATGGGGAGGACAAGGAAGTAATGTGCAAGCACAGCAAAAGGTGAACCAGTCGGGATTTGCTAAAGCGTAGGTAATGCCCCAGCAAAGTAAGCAGGTTTTGCCCCAGCAAAATTCGAGAAGTTCTCTCGAGGTGATGATGAAAGAATTTATGGCTCGTACAGATGCTGCAATTCAAAGTAATCAAGCTTCGATGAGAGCCCTGGAATTGCAAGTGGGTCAGCTAGCTAATGAGCTGAAGGCAAGGACTCAAGGGAAACTTCCCTCAGATACTGAACACCCTCGAAGGGAAGGTAAGGAGCAGGTAAAGGCAGTAACTCTTAGGAGTGGTAAGCCACTAGAAGAGCCTAGAAAAACCCAGGATGTAGATAAAAATGATGATAAAGATGTTATTGTTGAGAAAGAGTTGGAGATTGGTCAGGGTGCTGGAGGCAGCAAGAAAGATGCTGGAGCATCTGGATCTGTTCCAGATGTGGAACCACCTTATGTGTCGCCCCCACCTTATGTACCACCTCTACCTTTTCCACAAAGGCAAAAGCCTAGGAATCAGGACGATCAATTTAAAAAGTTTTTAGAGATTCTTAAGCATTTGCATATAAATATCCCTTTAGTAGAAGCTATTGAGCAAATGCCTAATTATGCTAAATTTCTTAAGGATATTTTAACCAAAAAGAAGAGGTTAGGTGAGTTTGAAACTGTATCTCTTACTGAGGAATGTAGTGCTATTCTTAAGAATGGGCTACCACCCAAGGCTAAGGATCTAGGGTCATTTACCATACCTGTGTCTATAGGTGGAAAAGAAATAGGTAGAGCACTCTGTGATTTAGGTGCAAGCATTAACCTTATGCCTCTTTCGGCCTATCGAAAGCTTGGTATTGGTGAAGCTAGGCCTACCACAGTCACACTCCAATTAGCTGATAGGTCTATCACATATCCAGAGGGTAAAATTGAGGATTTCTTAGTAAAAGTGGATAAATTCATATTTCCTGTTGATTTTATTATTTTAGACTACGAGGCTGATAAAGATGTCCCAATTATTCTAGGTCGTCCATTTTTTGCTACTGGTAGGGCATTAATAGATGTTCAAAAAGGGGAATTAACAATGAAAGTTTGTAATGAGGAAGTGAAATTTAATGTGTTTAAAGCCATGAAATATCCAGACGAAATAGAAGATTGCTCCTTCATTAGGATTCTGGAGGAGCACAGTTATTGAGACATCAATACAGGATTCAGCTAGTAAGCATTCGGAAGAGCATGGAGAGGTTAGTGTAGAGGATTTAGAGATTTGTTTGTTAGAAAGAAAAAATGAAAAAGAGTTGTTTAGGTGTGAGGATGTCTTTGAGTCTTTAGATTTAGATCAAAGGAAAGCTCCTCCTATTAAGCCATCCCTGATTGAGGCACCTACTTTAGATTTGAAACCCTTGCCGGATCATCTAAAGTATGTGTATCTTGGGGAAGGAGAGACGTTGCCCATTATTGTTGCATTAGATTTAATGTCGGAGCATGAAGATGCCTTAATAAAATTGTTGCAGCAATACCACAAGGCTATAGATTGGACATTGGCTAACATTCAGGGAATTAGCCCATCTTTTTGTATGCACAAAATTACTCTAGAGGAGGGATCCTTTAGGAGTATTGAGCAACAAAGAAGACTTAACCCTGCGATGAAAGAGGTTGTTAAAAAGGAGGTGATTAAATGGTTGGATGCTGGGATCATTTATTCAATTGTCGATAGCAATTGGGTGAGCCCTGTCCAATGTGTTCCTAAGAAAGGAGGTGTCACTGTGGTGAGCAATAAAGACAATGAGTTAATCCCAACCAGGACAGTAACTGGCTGGATGGTTTGCATGGACTACATGAGGCTTAATAAAGCTACCCGTAAGGATCATTTCCCTCTACAATTTATTGACCAGATGTTGGATAGATTGGCTGGTCAGGCCTACTACTGTTTCTTAGATGGTTATTCTAGGTATAACCAGATTACCATTGCTCCTGAGGATCAGGAAAAAACCACTTTCACCTGTCCTTATGGGACGTTCGCTTTTAGGCGAATGCCTTTTGGCCTTTGCAATGCTCCAACAACATTTCAGCTGTGTATGTTAGCAATTTTCTCTAATATGATTGAGTCCACTGTTGAGGTATTCATGGACGATTTTTCAGTGTTTGGAGGGTCTTTTCAGAGTTGTTTAGATAATTTAGGTCAGGTGTTAAAAAGATGTGAGGATACCCATCTAGTTGTTAATTGGGAAAAATGTCACTTCATGGTGGAGGGCATAGTGTTAGGTCATAGGATTTCTAAGAATGGTCTAGGAGTTGATAGAGCAAAAATAGAGGTTATTGAAAGGCTAGAACCACCGAGTTCAGTGAAAGGAATTCGGAGTTTTTTAGGACATGCTGGATTCTATAGGAGGTTCATTAAGGATTTTTCCAAAATCAGTAAACCTCTTTGTAACTTATTGTGTACTGATCATGTTTTTTACTTTAATGCAGATTGTAGGAAGGCTTTTGAGACTTTAAAGGCTGCTTTAATCTCAGCACCCATTCTTTGTGCACCTAATTGGAATTTACCATTTGAGGTAATGTTTGATGCAAGCAATGCTGCGATAGGTGCTATGTTGGGGCAAAAGCAAGGCAAATTTATTCATCCTATATATTATGCAAGCAGGGTCTTAAATGAGGCACAAGTCAACTACACAACTACTGAAAATGAGTTGTTAGCTGTGGTGTTTGTCTTTGAAAAATTCCGGTCATATTTGGTTGGATTCAAAGTCACAGTGTTCACAGATCATGAAGCAATAAGGTATTTAATGACTAAGAAAGATGCAAAGCCTAGACTAATTCGTTGGGTTTTATTATTGCAGGAATTCGACTTGGAGATAAAGGATAAGAAGAGATCAAAGAATGTCATTGCATATCATTTATCTCGTATTGATCTAGCATCATCTATGCTGGAGCAATCTGCCATTTCAGATGTTTTTCCAAATGAACAACTTTTTGTTGTTGATGTAAAGGTAGTCAGGGGTGTCCCTTGGTATGCTGATATTGCCAACTTTTTGGTAAAGGGAGTCACTCCTATTGACATGGACTGGAGGCAGAAGAAAAAGTTTAAGCATGATGCAAAATTTTTCTATTGGGATGAGCCATTCATGTATAAGCAATTCTCTGACGGTATTATTCGTAGGTGTGTTTCAGGTGATGAAGCAAAGGAAATCCTGGAGCAATGTCACTCTTCGCCATATGGAGGTCACTTCAGCAGTCAGAGGACAGCTATGAGGATTCTGCATTGTGGATTTTTGTGGCCTACCTTATTTAAGGATGCCCATTGGTTCTACAAGCAATGTGATGCTTGTCCAAGGAGAGGAAATTTGGGACCTAGATATGAAATGCCTCTTACTTATGTTTTAGAAGTTGAATTATTCGATATATGTGGTATTGATTTTATGGGGCCATTTCCCCCTTCTAATGGCAATGTTTTTATCTTATTGGCCGTTGATTATGTGTCCAAGTGGGTGGAGGCCATGCATGCCATCAGAGTGATGCCAAGACAGTAGCAAGGTTTCTTCAATCGCACATCTTTGCACGGTTTGGGACACCTAGGGCTCTAGTGAGTGATGAGGGTACACATTTTGTTAATAATATCTTAACTAAGCTTTTAGCTAAGTATGGGATTAAGCATAGGATAGCTACTCCTTATCACCCACAAGCAAAAGGTCAAGCTAAAATTAGTAATAGGGAAATAAAATCGATTTTAGAGAAAGTAGTTCATCCATCTAGGAAGGATTGGTCTTTTAGGTTGGATGAGACTCTTTGGGCTTATAGGACAACCTATAAGACTCCTCTAGGGATGTCTCCCTATAGGTTAGTATATGGGAAAGCTTATCATTTACCATTAGAGTTAGAGCATAAAACGTTTTGGGCTTTGAAAAAGTTAAATTTTGATCTGAGTCGTGTAGGAGCAATAAGAATGCTGCAGCTTAATGAATTAGAGGAATTTCGCCAATTTTCTTATGAAAATGCGAAAATGTATAAAGAAAAGACTAAGTTGTGGCATGACAAGAAAATAAAATCTAAAGAGTTTGTCAAGGGTCAAAAAGTCTTGCTTTATAATTCTAGATTAAAATTATTTCCTAGGAAGCTAAAATCTAAATGGTCAGGACCGTTTATTGTGATTGAGGTTTTTCCCCATGGAGCAATTACTTTGCAGGATGAAAAAGATGGGAGAGTGTTCAAGGTGAATGGACAGCGTGTGAAGCATTATTGGGGTGAGGAGTTTCAGTCGAAATATATTTCCCTAAGGTTGGTTGATGATTGAGAGAGCATGATTTTTGCAGGAGCATTTCACAGAGCAAAATTTTGAGCTCCTAGTGTTTGTATTGATTTTATTTTTCTAATTTGTTTTTAATTTTGTTTAGGTTAGATTTGATTTTGCATGGTTTATTAAGTATTTTTTTTTTTATTTTTGGTAGTTTAGATTTTATCTATTTCTTTTTTAATTTAATTTTATTTTTCGGGTTATTTATTTGGATTATCTTTGAATTAATTAGATTTTATTAGATTAGATATAGATTTCATTTTCAGTTATTTTAATTCTGTTTAGTTTAAGTTAATAAAGATTTTCTCTAAATTAATTCGGCTTCAAGAAGGATTAAATTTGATTTGATTCGTTATTTTTAAATTTAGAAGATTTGGTTTTCTATTTTGAAATTTGAATTCTGTATCCAAGATTCTTCAGGTTTAGCAGGTTGTTGCGGCAAAGTTATGGTTGAAGCAAAATCATCCGAATTAGAAGGGATTTCGTTGAAAATTTATTATTTTTACCGTTGGGATTTTCTTTGAATTTTCCCAGGTAAATTTCAATGCATCATCTGATGAGGCCACGTGTCACACAGCAATCATCCAAGGGCTTTGATGGTGGACAGCGCATAGTGATTTACCGTGGGCGATTGGACTTCACGATTTTACCGTTGCTGGTTTCAAATTTTCAGGTTGCATGCGATTAAAACGATAATATAATTTAATGTGGCAAATCTTTTCAGTTGGGATTCGATTTTGCTGAAGCTATTTATTTAAAGACAGTGGTAAGTTTCTTTTTATTTCACCTTTCCATTTAATTCCTTTACTGTTCGTTCTTTCTTCTTCTTCTTCTTTCGTTATTTTTCTCTGTAAAATCTTTGAGATTCCATGGCGAAAACACGAACAAGAAAAGAAAGAGAGAATGAGGAGGAAGAAGTTGAGATCACCCCTGAGGTACAGAAAAAGGCGAAAAAGAAGAAGACCCCGGAGGAGAAAGAAGCCAAGAGAAGAATGAAGCAACAGAGGGTTGCAGAACAAGAACAGGTTCAGGAGATGGTAGAGGATGTTGCCACTGCAATAGAAGAAGGAGTTACACGGGAGCCTAAAGCGCAACACCCAGTGGCGGTCGAACCAATAAAAGCTGATACTGAAAGAATGCAGGAAAAGAACACTGAAGAAAATCAAGAAACACAGACTGACACGGTTCAAGAAGAAAAGGCAGTGGCTGTGCATGGGAAAGAGACTGAAAGCGAACCAGTTCAGGAGGCTCGAGTAGAGGTAATCATGCCAGAGGTACCTAAGCGTCGCCGCATTAAGCGAAAGGTCGGCCGCGTTCAAGTGATTCGAACTGATACCCCATCACCACCATCGTCAGATTTTGAGAGAAAGAAGGCATAACGAGAGGAAAGAGAGAAAAAAGAAGTTGAGGACAAAGTGCGGGAAGAAGCAGAGAAGAAGGCTGAGGAAGAGTAGTTGCTCAAGCGACGAGCGGAAAAGGGCAAAAATATTACTGAAGCATAGGAGGAACACAATGAAATAGAAGAACAGTGATTGTCGTATGATCGGTTCGTCAACAATTTTTCCAGAGCAAAATACGCTGAGCTTCTGAAAAGGGATTTCTTATTTGAGCGAGGGTTCAGCGGTGATCTTCCGCAATTTCTGAGGACCAGTATTGTAGACCACGACTGGGAGTTGTTTTGTGCGAAGCCTGAGTCTATAAACGCATAGGTGGTGCGCGAATTTTATCCGAACATTGACAAGGAGGATGGTTTCCAGGTAGTTGTTCGAGGAGTCGAGGTAGATTGGAGTCCTAGTGCTATCAACACACTGTACAATCTTCAGAACTTCCCCCATGCGGCATATAATGAGATGGTTGTGGCACCATCTAATGCGCAGTTAAGTGATGCTGTGAGGGAGGTAGGTATTGAAGCAGCCACAGTGGCAGCTGTCCAAGACTCCGAAGAGGACATTCCAGGCGGCTTATTTGAAAAGAGAAGCAAACACGTGGATGGGATTTATAAGACAGAGGTTGCTTCCAACAACACACGACTCGACAATTTCCAGGGAACGAGTTCTTCTAGCTTTTGCAATTTTACGGCCGCTCAGCATTGATGTAGGGAGGATCATTTGTAGTGAAATTTCTGGATATTGGAAAAAGAAAGTGGGCAAACTGTTCTTTCCGAACACAATCACGTTGCTTTGCAGAAGAGTAGGGGTTCTAGTGGATGAGGGGGATGTAATTCTGTTTGACAAGGGAATCATTGACACACCCAATTTGGCACGGCTCTAGCGCATGCAGGAGGTACGTCAAGGTGGGCTTATCTACGACATCAACACGATTCTAGAACAACTGGCACTTTCGGCCAGTAGGCAAGAGTTTGCTGAGAGGCAAACTTTAACCTTCTGAAACTATGTTAAGAATCGTGATGCTGGTTTAAAGAAGGCGCTGCAAGAAAATTTTTCAAAACAATATCCAGTCCTTCCTGCATTCCCTGAAGATCTGTTGAACCCCTGGATTCCACCGCCGCCTGTTGAAAAAGAGGGAGATGAAGAAGAAGAGCCTGGTCAGGAAGACTGGCGGAGGAGAGTTTGAGCGCGTAGTTTTTTTTTTTTTTTGTTGAAATATTTTGTTTGCTCGCGCATTCCCGACCGCATCTTCTTCTATTTCTGCTTGTTTTGTCTGTTGCTTTTTAATTTTTCTGCTTTAAAAATATATTTCTGCTTATGTAATGTCTTTGATTGTTTTTAATGAAATTTCTAGATGTTTTTGTTTTATGAGAATTGAGTAACTCTAACTTAACTAATTTTCTTCTGAATTTTTGAAGCTTGGACTGGTTAAGCTTAATTAGATCAAGGTATTCTGATCTCCATAAACCTTTTGCTTGAGCATTTCTTCTAGCCTGGATTGTTGCTGCGACAAAGAAGATTTTGGAGGTACTGTTGACTTTTATGATCCACTTTAAGCTTAGTTCTAGTCCCACGCTTAGTTTAAAATTCAGATAAAAAAATTTAAGTTTAGGGGTATAATTGCAATAATTAATGATTCATTGGGGACAATGAATAATTCAAGTTTGGGTGACTTTTTACTACTCCAATTGTTTTACTTGAGCATTCGTCTCCTTCAAATAAAAATTTGTAGGGTTATTGAGTAACCGGGGACATTTGTGATACCCACAGTTTGTCTTCGCGTCAAAAGATGACCTAGGAAATAGGGAAAATGAGAAAAAAATATTTGTTGAAAAAAACTATTTGTTGAAAAAAACTATTTGTTGAAAATTTTACTGAAAAAATTCATGGAGCAAAAGTTTTGAAGGATGAATGATGATCTAGCGGTTTTTCTGTCTCCCAGAACTTAGGTGAGCTTCATCACAAAATGTCGTCATTCTTAGGTGCAAGAGACAGAATAACTAAGGATTCTTGAGCTTTATAAAGAGTATTGAGCCTAGTTGGTGATGAGTTTGAGGCAAGGGTATACTGCACCATAAAGTGGGTCATCTCATGCTTAAGAGCTTATGACTATAGGGCTGCTTAAAGTCTGAAAAACAAGAATATAAACCCCTTGAAAATGTGTTTTGAATGTTTGATAATAGAGCTAGGTTGTGGTAAGTTCTTAGAATTAAGTTAAAAAGTGGTGATTATTTGTCCATGCCGGAGGAATCATTTTGCTGCAGCAGAGCTCGGTTTTGCAGAATGCTCAGGTAAAGGTTGAAGGTAGTGTTGGACTGTCTGGTTGGATTAAGTTATTCTTTGTCTAATGTTTTGAATTCTTAAGAGAAGGTTTGTTAGTATTGCTCGGGACGCGCAATAGTTCAAGTTTGGAGGTGTGATAACTGCCCAAAAGGTAGTTATTTAGGCCTCATTTATATAGGGATTTGTGTGTCTTTTGTGCTTAATGGGGTTGGTTTTAGATAGATATTATATGTTTTAACCCATTTGGAAGAATGGAAGCCTTGGGAATCATTTTGTGCAGAATCTGTTGCTGGGCGACTGGAGGGAGCAAATTCTGTGCTGCAGCAAAACTGGGAGCAGAACTGCCACATCACAACTCGTTAGCCAACTTCATGAACCGACTTCTGTTGAGTTATTTTCGGGATAAAGGAGCAAGGAGAGCCCTACACGTGTCCAGGTTGACCTAATTCAAGTCTCATATCCTTCTATAAAAGGAAGTAGCCGCCCAAGTCAAAGTCATTCAAATTTTCCTTGGAAGCCGAGTAGTATAGAGAGGTTGGAGACCACTAGAAGACCATCATCCGCAAGTTGATTAAGGGGATTATTATTTTCTTTATTATCTTGTGATGATGGATATGTTTACTCAGGTTGTAATTCGTGTTTCCATGCTTATTATGAACTAAGTAGCTTAGGTGTTGGTTAGGAAAAATGTGATTGTTGTACTTCATCTTTAGTAATATATTGACTATCGCATTTTGGTTAATTGTTGTGCTTATTTCTATTTTATGCCCGGCTGGGCCTGGCCAGCCGGTGTGAATACTCTCTCTAGTTTCAGGGATGATTTAGAGAGTGTGTGGCAATTATCCACACTACGATCATTGTGTATTGGTGAACGCCAGTGATTAAGCTAGGGATAGCCAGTTGCCTAGTGCTCGATCGGTCGTACTTCATTGGGGTTGAAACACATCCCAAAATATCCAGAGTTCCAGGAGGAATCCGCTAACAATATTGCGAGAAATGCATGATCAATAATATTGCTAGAGCATCTTTTGAAACAATCACTAAATCCTGACCAGCGCCTGTCGTTAATCTGCCTGCCTATTCGTTTATTTGTTGTTTTGCCATTTCTTTTGTTTCAGCATAATTCTTATAAAACCAAATCATTTTTTACCATCTTTGAAACCATTAAAAATTTGCACAAAATAGATAAAGTGGAAGCTAATTCAGGACTCGGATTGATAATATTACTTGCTGCAGACTGTGTATACTTGCACAGGAATTCTAGAGTCTTTTTATACCATATTTCTACTCACTCTAGGTGCCCAACAGTCATCATAGCCTAGTTCTCCCACAGGTTTGTGGGATTGCAAGCTCTGCCAGCAGCGGAGGTCATGAGCTAGCATGTCCACCTGGTTCCCTGTGCCAGAATAATCCTCCGGGAGGACGCAAGCAGGGAAGGAAGTACCCTTCTCTCTGGTGGGAGAAGGGGCGACCGGTGGACGATGGCGTGATGATCTCCTCAGGCCCGTAGTGGAAGAGCGGGCGATGACGAAGGGCGCGTCGGACTCATCCTCAGTTAAGTTGGTGACAATCGCTTGGGAGGTACCGGCCACACCCTTGTTCTTCTTGGGTTTGCCGCTCTCATTGAAGATTAGGCGTGGAGGCATTGCTGAGCATAAGGAAATAAGTGGCAAAGTTAGCGGTGTAGCAAGATTGAATAAAAGAAGGAAAAACGTCAGCGGGACAACAAGGAGAAACTTACTTGAAAGGGGGCGAGCGAGCCTAAGAAACACGAGATTTTCCTAGTTAACGAGGTCGGGACCGTAGCGATGGCAAAGTGGGATCTGTTGTACAACCTCAGCAAACAGGCGAGCTTCAGCGGTCCTACGGGCCTTCCGAGGGACTGGGCAAGAGAAAGATATGGAAGGTGAGTTAGAGGAATTGGTCAAAGCAATAAGTGTGCAAATACTCACCATATTTTCGAAAAGATGTAGAAACAGCGTAATGGCTACCATCTGGGTTTCGTTCTAACCAATTTCCCCTAACGAAAAACCACCAATTCCTCCAATTTTTCACAGACGAGGGAGTATTAACAATGGTCCCCTGTTTGGCGCTAATATAATAAAATAACTGCCCAAGGTTGGGACTGCGGCTGATAGAGTGTAAAGAAAAGAAAATGTCTGGGTCCATAGTGGCATCTGGGTTGCCATATGCCTATAGTAGAATACAACCAATGAGGTGAGCCCACCCATTGGGCACAATCTGGGCGGGGGCTAACCTAGTGATCGTCAGAAAGTGTTGGAGGAGCAAGAGGAGCGGGAGGCGAACTCCTAATTTGAACATGGCCCTATAAAAAGCTACCTCGCCTACAGGAGGGTGGGAGAAGCTTTCATCTGGATCTGGGACCCTCATGTGCACGTCGTCGGAAACGCCATACTCATACCGAAGGCGCTCCAATTGAGCCTCGGTCATCGAGGATGACGTAACCAAAGGAGGTGTCGGAGGCATGGAGTCCTCAGCTTCCTCAGCATCTTCCTCCCCCTCCGAGTAGGGAGACTCATCATAGAAACTCGAACCGCTCCCAGAATAAAAATCGGTATGAACAGACTCCTCACTCGCCATGACAAAGGAAAAAGATTCAAAATGAATAGAAAAAGGGCAAAAAGCTACTACCTTGGAGAGAACTTGAGGAAGATGAGAGAAATTTGGTGAGTAGAATGGGGAAAATGGAAGGTCTGTTTATAGAGCCAAAATGAAGGGAAAGTTGAAGGGTAATTTGAATTTCAAATTTGAAATTCAAAAAAAACAAAGATGATGGGACAAGACGTGCTAGGCCTGCCATAGCAAGCCGAGCGTACCTGCTGCCAAGGCAGCAGGTACTTGCCACGCCAGGCACGCGCCTGGCGAGGCAGCAGGGGGCTGACCCCCTCGGTCAGCCCCCCTTTTGTCTTTTTCCCTTTGTCTTATTTGCCTAACTAGATCCTCATCGGATTCTAATATTCCGAGTTCCGAGGTTGGTTCCAAACCAACTAGAAAGTTTCTTTTTAAAGTTTGTGGTCATAACCAAATGCAACCTTTCTGCCCCACAAATCATAACCAAATGGTTACATGTCTGATGGTAAGATGCAGAATAATCTTTTTGCTTTGTATACACCTTTTATTGCAGAAGAAGCTTCTAATTTCCTACTCTCCATTGGAGATCGAGACAGGCCCATGCCCTCTAATAGAGAGTGGGGGCTTAATGTTATGGGAAAAACTATTCAACGTTATCTTATTCAGAATAGGCCCAAATTGGTCGGGCCCAAAGTCAAAAGAAGCCAAATCGACGAAGCGAAGGGTCGGAGCTCCTTTCGACCCACGACGACCACGCTCGACCTCGGCCCATTGTTGAGGCCGAGGATGAGGTCGGCCTCGGCCCACTGCCGAGGATGAGGTCGGCCTCGGCCTGACCAGGGCCAAAGGCCCGATGAGCGCTGGGAGATCAGTAGCAGTGAAAACCCTAGGGGAACTTATAAAAGGAGACACCACGTACGCATTCAGGTATGCAAAACATCAATCCCTAAATACATTCTACGTGCTTTTCGGCCAAGGCTAACTTAAGCATCGGAGTGTGTGTGGTCTACACCACACCGGTGTGCAGCGTTTGCTCGTCTTGCAGATCACGTCTTTCCCGCTACCTTACAAATTCACTGTTGATCGTCACGTGGAGCGAGGGACAAATTCCTAAGAGAAATTTGACCATCAACAATACTTAATGCAAAAGTTTTTAAAATTTCAAGATGTCTAATAAATCTTTAAATTTGTAGAATCTCTAATATGTCCCTAACTTTTAAATTTTTTTCTAAATAATTACTCACGTATTAAGAGTTTAAAAAAATTAACTAATATATTAGATATAAAAATGTCTAGTTGGTCCTTAAATTTTTAAAAATGTCAAATAGGTCCAAGACCAAATAGAATCCAAGGAGGCTATAAATTGATAAGAGTTCAAGGTATTAATGAGTAGAATTATTAGTTTGAGATTTTAATTGATGCAATTGCAAAGTTAATTTAGGCCTTGTTTGATAACCATTTGGTTTTTGGTTTTTGGTTTTTGAAAATAACTTATACGCACCTACTTTCACCTATAAGTTTCTTTGTTTTAGTGTCAATCTTCTTCATTGTTTTCAAAAACCAAGTCCAATTTTGAAAACAAACAAAAGTAGTTTTCAAAAACTTGTTTTTGTTTTTAGAATTTGGATAGGAATTTAGGAAAAAAAACCAAGCATAATTTTCAAAAGCCAAAAACAAAAAACCAAATGGTTATCAAACGGGACCTTAGAGATAGAAATCAATTTCTTTTCCAAAAAATTATATTACAAATTTGATACTATAATTTAGATTTAGCTCAATATCCCTTTTATATTCTTAAAATTTTCAAAACTTAATTCCTATAGTTTGAACCTAGTTTCCATTTGATTTATATATGATTTTAGAAGTTTTAATTTAGTTTGGCTAATTGATTTGTTAGCCAATCAAAAGCATCAACTTATTATCATGTAAATTGAAAAGGTGCCATGTTAGTGTGAGTTAAACCAAATTATAGAGACTAAATTAAAATGTTTACCTTATAGGAACCAAATCGAAATTAAAGGTACTAATTAAATTGAAGCATTTAAAATCACACCGGCCAAATTGATAATTCTAAAAAGAGAGGAAAGAAGAAAAAATTGATAGGAGAAATTGAAACACAATTGTTGTGTCGTGGATATGACCACTACCTTGAAAGCAATTTCGGCACGACCACGGTGCTAAATCGTTTACGCCGGTTGCTCCCCAAGGTTTACACAACACCCTCCTCGATCGTGCACTCGAGAGAGAAGGATTGGAATGTAGGAAATACTTTGCTCAGAGAAAAGGGAAGTAGAGAAGATGAATAGAAGTGAATGTGAATGAATGAAATGAAACTTGGTTTGCTGCCTTTTATAGGGATGAGTCACCAACGATCAAGGTCTCACAGCTCGCCACGTGTCAATCGTCCAACCACAAGAAACGGTCAGCCCTCGCACACGGTCAGTTGCAGAGAAATGGTAGTCCACGAGAAACGGTCTGCTGCTGCACGAGAAACGGTCAGCTTGGGCGGTCCGGTCAAGGCGACACGTGGCGGCGGACTGGGGTGACGCGTGTAGGATTTTAATAAAAGAAAAATAAAAATGAAATTATCTTTGCCAAAACAACAAAAAATAAAACTTGCTGTCTTTATTACGTGCGAGCGCGGTTACCCGAACCCATCCGTCCGTCCGTCCGTCCATCCGACCGACGGCGGCGGCGGCGGTGCGCGCGTGTGGGGTGAAGACTTGTTTCCACTCTTAACCACTTTTACTAGAGAGAGGGAGAGTGTTTGTATAAAAACACTCTTCCCAATTCTAAATTTATCCATGTGGGACAAATTCTTCAACCAACCCTATACTAGGCAAAGATTAAGTCATTCCCAACAATCCCCCACGAATGACTGTAAGTAACAATTTCTGAGCAAAGGAGGAATTTAAACTTAAGCATTAATATCTTTCGATTTGAATTAACGCATAGTGAAGTAAGGCAATAACCAGCCTAGTGAAAGTAAGTTACGTTTTGAACTTTCAGTAGTCATGGTTTAGACCCCCACAACACGTTTGTATCCTCAGGTTTTCCTTGATTCCACGATACAATAGTAGAACCAGTGCTATTTAAGGCCATGCACAAAACACCTTGGGTCATCGTGAAAGCTCTAGAAAGAGATCCATTACACTCTTTCATAGAAGGCGGCCACACCTTCACAATCACGTTGTGCTTCATCAAGTCTACCGTAGTAAACCACTCAAACTTGAGCTATGAAGACTTTCAAAATGTGTCCATCAAGTCCGTATTTGGACCACCCAAATAAAGGGCTATGGACTCATTTCAACAGTTTGAGTCCCATACATTCTGAGGACTCTAGAATTATTCTCCTTGTTAGGCCTTTGGTGAGAGGATCTGCCAAATTCCTCTCAGACCTCACGTACTCCAAGGAGATAACTCCATTTTTCAACAACTGCTTCACAACTCCATGTCTCAGGCGTATATGCCTTCGCTTGCTATTATATACACTGTTCTTGGCAATTCCTATGGCAGCTTGTGAATCACAGTGCAGAGAGACTGGCACTGACGCCCCCCACAGTGGTACGTCTTGAAGTAAACTTCTTAACCATTCCGCCTCTTGCCCTGCAAGCTCGAGAGCTATAAACTCAGACTCCATGGTGGATCGCGCAATGCAGGTTTGCTTTGCAGACTTCCATGATATAGCTCCTCCACCAAAAACGAACACATATCCGCTAGTTGAACTTACTTCGTCGTTATCAGTTACCCAGTTTGCATCACAATAACCTTCTAATACTGCAGGAAATTTATTAAATTGCAAACAGTAATCTATTGTACCTTTAAGGTACCTCAGCAGACGACGAAGTGCAACCCAATGCTCTCTATTAGGATTATGTGTATACCTACTCAATCTACTCACAGCATATGCAATATCAGGTCTAGTATAATTCATCAAATACATCACACTACCTATAATTTTTGCATATTCAGATTGAGAGACACTATCCCCTTTATTTTTCTTAAGTTTCATACTAGCATCATAAGGTGTTCTTACAGGCATATAATCAAAACAATCAAATCTCTTTAGCATCTTTTCAACATAGTGTGATTGATTCAAAGAGTGCCCATTTTCGATTTTCCTCAATTTAACACCAAGTATCACATCAGCCTCACCTAAATCTTTCATTTCAAAGTGTGAGGATAAAAACAACTTGGTATAATTTATTACTTCTAAATTCGTACCGAAAATAAGCATATCATCAACATACAAGCAGATAATCACATAGTCAACACCAAACAATTTCGAGTAAACGCATGTGTCAGAAGAATTTACCCTAAACTCATTGTTTACTAAGGTATTATTAAATTTCTCATACCATTGTTTGGGAGCTTGTTTAAGACCATAAAGAGATTTTTTAAGCTGATATACCTTGTCTTCTTGACCAGAAACTACAAAGCCCTCAGGTTATGCCATATATATCTCCTCTTCTAAATCTCCATTGAGAAATGCTGTTTTTACATCCATCTGATGTATTAACAGCCCACAGATAGCTGAAAGAGCGACTAGACATCTAATAGTAGCTATTTTAGTTACAAGAGAATAAGTATCAAAGTAATCAATACCTTGTTTTTGTGAATAACCCACAACCACTAATCTAGCCTTGAATTTTTCAATTGAACCATCTGGTCTGATTTTCCTTTTAAAGATCCACTTACATCTAATAGGCTTACTTCCCTTAGGTAAATCTACCAAGTTCCATGTTTGATTCATAGTCAAAGAATCCAGTTCACTTTTAATGGCCTCTTTCCAGAAACTAGAATCTACAGATTTTAAGGCCTCTTGGTAGGTTTTAGGATCCTCATCTATTAGATATATGCATGCAAATTGATCGTCAATTTTATCTGAGTTTTCAATAAGAAAAACCGTTAAAAAATCCGATCCAAAATCTTTCTCAATTCTCTTTCTTTTACTCCTCCTAGGTTCAATTTCATGCATAATATCAGCAGTAGAAGAAGGACTAGCAGACACCTGACTAGATCGTGAAATATTAACTGACTCATTTTTAATCATAGGAAAAATGTGTTCGAAAAATTCAGCATCTCTATATTCACAGATTGAATTATCATCTAAACACATGAACCTATATGCAGCACTATTATGAGCATACCCAATAAACACACAATCAAAGGTTTTAGATCCTACCGTAGGTTTCTTGAATACTGGATATGCCACTTTAGCTAAGCATCCCCATACCTTCAGATAGCTCAGGTTCGGCGAATATCCTTTCCAGAGCTCGTATGGTGTCTTATCCAGCCTTTTGTGAGGAACTCTGTTAAGAACAAAACAGGCAGAAAGCACAGCTTCCCCCCACATACTGTTAGGCAATCCAGAACTTATTAACATAGCATTCATCATTTCTTTTAATGATCTATTTTTACGTTCAGCTATGCCATTCTGTTGAGGAGAATATGGTGCAGTACTCTCATGGATAATACCATTTAATTCACAAAACTCCTTGAGAGACTTGTCACTGTATTCACCTCCTCTATCGGATCTTAACCTCTTGATCCTTTTATCTAGTTGGTTTTCTACTTCTGCTTTGTATTTCCTAAACATGCTACTAGCTTCATCCTTTGATTTCAAAAGATATATTTTCGTGTATCTAGAGAAATCATCAACAAAGGATATATAATATTTTTGCTACCTTTGCTAGTAGTATTTTTGAAATCAACTAGATCAGAGTGAATTAATTCAAGCAGTTCAGTACATCTAGTTGTAACAGGCTTAAACGGTTTTTTAACAAATTTTGCCTCTACACATACTGAGCATCTACTATCATTAGGAGATTCCGATACATTAAGAAGATGCAGTTCTTTTAGCCTTTTAATAGATGCAATGTTCACATGACCTAGTCTACCATGCCATACATCAATAGATTCAACAATATAGGCAGAACGAGATGTACTTTCATTCATGTTTGCAGGAATAGAAACAGTGTTTAACACAAACAAACCATTGGCTAAGTACCCCTTACCAACAAAGTCACCATTTTTAGTGATGACAACCTTGTCAGCTTCAAAGACAATTTTAAGTCCTGCCCTGTTCAACAAACTTCCAGACACCAGATTCCTACGCAATGACGGAACATACAATACATCATTCAAAGATAATGTTTTTCCAGAAGTAGGTTTTAAGAGAACCTTCCCTTTCTCAAGTACTCCAGCAGTGGTCGAGTTCCCCATGTATACGCATTCGCCGTCAACAGTGTCATGGAACTCGTGGAACAAGCTTCGATTTGAGCAGAAGTGTTTTGAGGCACCAGTGTCAAGAATCCAGTCTGATTTGTTCTCCAACAGGTTAGCCTCTACTACCACTGCAGCAATGATGTCGTCTGCTTCAACAACGTGGGCTTGTGCACCATCAGGCTTCCGATCTGGCTTTCCTTTCCTCTGGTTGCACTGATAAGATTTGTGCCCTGGTTTCCCGCAGACATAACATATCACCTTGGATTTCTCCTTCTCTATTTTCCCGCTAGGAGACTTGAATGGATGGTTCTTCTTCTGCGAGGATTTGTCTTTATTTTTATTTTTGAACCTGTCTTTTGATGCAGCAGAAGATTCAACTAGGTTAGCATTAACTGAATTTAAGGATTTAGATTCCAACTTATCCTTTTGCCTGTTGGCTTCTTCAGTTCGCATGTGGCTGATCAACTCTTGTAACGTCAGGTCCTTCTTCTTGTGCTTTAAATGATTACGGTAGTCGCTCCACGAAGAGGGGAATTTTTCGAGCAAGACATTCGCCTGGAGAATCTCACACATCTTCATACCTTCTGACAGGATGTTTGCCACTAGATTCTCGTACTCATGAACCTAGTCCATCACTGGTTTGTGATCCGTTATTTGGAACTGCATCCACTTACCGACCACGTATTTCTTTCTCCCTGCATCATCGCCGCCATATCTGGACTCTAGAGTGTCCCAGATAACTTTAGCTGACTTCTGAATCACGAACAGGTCAAACAGTGAGTCGTTCATGTGGTTCAATAGATAACCCCGAACCGCCTTGTTGTCTCTCTCGAATTTATCTGAATCAACATCCTGACTACCCTTTGGGATTTGAGGGACAGTCTGAACCTCCTTAGAACTATGTGGATCAGGCTGGACCTCCTTAGATTTTTCCAGATGAGTGACGGGTGCTGCCGTTTTTTCTACATAATCGGTGGTTATAATATAATCAACCTCCAGTTGTTCGAAGAAGATGAGCAGCTTCTGAGACCAGCGGCGGTAATTAGAATCATCCAGAGGTTCTAGTTTGGATAGATCCGGAACATGTTTCTTGGTCTTGATGGACATTTTTCAAATTGCTTTCAAATTGATAGGAGAAATTGAAACACAATTGTTGTGTCGTGGATATGACCACTGCCTTGAAAGCAATTTCGGCACGACCATGGTGCTAAATCGTTTACGTCGGTTGCTCCCCAAGGTTTACACAACACCCTCCTCGATCGTGCACTCGAGAGAGAAGGATTGGAATGTAGGAAATACTTTGCTCAGAGAAAAGGGAAGTAGAGAAGATGAATAGAAGTGAATGTGAATGAATGAAATGAAACTTGGTTTGCTGCCTTTTATCGGGAGGAGTCACCAACGGTCAAGGTCCCACAGCTCGCCATGTGTCAATCGTCCAACCACAAGAAACGGTCAGCCCTCGCACACGGTCAGCTGCAGAGAAACGGTAGTCCACGAGAAACGGTCTGCTGCTGCACGAGAAACGGTCAGCTTGGGCGGTCCGGTCAAGGCGACACGTGGTGGCGGACTCGGGTGACGCGTGTAGGATTTTAATAAAAGAAAAATAAAAATGAAATTATCTTTGCCAAAACAACAAAAAATAAAACTTGTTGTCTTTATTACGCGCGAGCGCGGTTACCCGAACCCGCCCGCCCGCCCGTCCGACCGACGGCGACACGCGCGTGTGGGGTGAAGACTTGTTTCCACTCTTAACCACTTTTACTAGAGAAAGGGAGAGTGTTTGTATAAAAACACTCTTCCGAATTCTAAATTTATCCATGTGGGACAAATTCTTCAACCAACCCTATACTAGGCAAAGATTAAGTCATTCCCAACAAAAACAAAAAAAGAAGGATGGGAGAAATTTGTCATACTATTTAACCATTCTTGTGAAGAAATTTTAAAATGAATAAATAAACTGGGATATTAAATATGAGTATAGAGTTAAAGGACAACATAACTCCACGGTCTTCTCCAAAAAAAAAAAAAAAAAAAAAACTCCACGGTCTCTACAATGATTACAAGATATTATCCATTTTGGATATAAATCCTTGTGACTTTGCTTTTAGTTCCATCCAAAAGGCTTCACTACAAGAAAATATACTTTTAACGACAACTTTTTAATGACGTGGGTCTAAATAAGTCACTAGAAGTGTTATCCTGAAAGTGATTTTTTTTTTTTTTTTTTTTTTTTTTTTTTGTATCCAAGGAGATAGTAATCCTCGCTTATATACCCATGATTTTATTCCTTTTATCTAACTAAAATATAAGAAAAAAAATTGAAAATAAATGTGAAGCATTGAATGGTTGAAAAGATATGAATGGTGATAGATAAGTGACTGGTAACTAAAATATGGAAATTGAATCAAATATTGAATGCGAATGCATACTCAATAGGCCAGCCCTTGTTAATTACTTTAGGACAATTAAGTTTCAACCCCCATCTTAAATGGTTAAAAATAATGAACAAAAACCCTTCAGCTTTCCATCTCAAAATAATTCCCAAAGGCTAAGAAGAGAGAGATGGGAAATTGGATGGGAAAGAGCAGGGCAGTACATCCAATTGAGGGCCACGAAGGATTGAGAAGTTCGAGGACTTTGAGGATCAAAGTAGTGATGACTCGAACCCAGCTGAAGCAGCTCATGGCTATGGCGGCTGAGCTGAGATTGAGTGATGATTTAGGCCGCTTCATCGTTCAACAATGCTGCCAAGGTAAATTAGATGCTCGTCTTCTCACTTGTACGTACTTGAACGAGACTCGTTTTTAGGGGTTCTCTTTTTCTTTTTTTTCTTTATGTTTTATTTTGTATAAACGCAATGGAGACTGAGATTTAGGATATTTGGTTTCTATATTCACTATCATAGTGCCTTAATTACCTCTTGCTTGAATTGAAATTTGGGTTCAAGTATATGAATTTGGTTCTTAAGAATTTTAGGGTTGTTGTCCTCATTTATTTTAATAAGTTTCTAATGGGTTCTCTTTCAACTTTTAGTTTTAGGATTGCGTTTATTTAATATCTCTATACTTCCTAAGATTCGAAATGATTGTATGAACTTTCAAATTTGTGTCTAATAGATTCATATCATCTAATCTATTCATTTAACTTTCGTTTAATAACCATTTAGTTTTTTTAAATTAAGCTTATAACTACTACTTCTATCTATTTGAGCTTCTTTTTCTATTTTTTTTATTTTTTATTTGTTATCTATTTTCTAAAATTGTTTTCAAAATTTAAGTCAAGTTTTAAAAACTAAAAAAAAATAATTTTATTAATTAGTTCTTATTTTTAAAATTGATTAAGAATTCAAATGTTTTTTTTTAAGATATGGAAACCATAATAAATAAATTGTAAGGAAGCAGTGATGAATTTAAAAAATATATATATAAAAACTAAATGGCTGTTAAATGACCCTTATGCATATTAGGTTTTTTGACTAAATTATTATGAAGTAAAATTGAATTAAAACTAATTAAGATTCTCTCCTCCCTCCCTGCATCCTTTTTTATTTTACATTATTATCTTGCATTCATTCCAAAATTCATTAGATTTATGTCATGTTACAATCGTTAAACTTGTATATATTGATATAAATTATATTTGAACTAAAAAAAAAATTATTTTTATTATTTTTTTTATCTGCTTTAATAATTTACATTTACATGGTTCTCAAACATGACATATAAACGATGGTGGTTATACATTTCAGATAAATAAACATAAATTATCTAAAAGGGAAGGAAGGGAGGAGTTCTCCTCCCTCTCCCTCTTCTTTATTAAAAAAAACAAAGAAAAGGGAAAGAAATGGAAGAGAAAAGAGAAGAAGAGAGAAAGAAAGAAAAAAAAATCTCGTCGGTCGGCGAATGAGGGTGGCCGCCGACCACCGGAGTTGGAGAAGAAGATGTTGGAAAAGAAGAGGAAGAATAAGAGAGAGAGGGATAAAGAATTTAAAAAAAAAAAGATAAAATAATAATATTTTAATATTTTAATATTTTTTATTTAAAAAATGATTTTTTTATTAAAATAATAGTGCCACGTCAGCAACGGTTAGGATTTAACAAAAAAATAGACCGCAGGGACCAAAGTGCTCCTTATCTCAAACCTCAGGGTATTTTTGTTGAGTTTGAAAACTCAAAGACCAAATTGTAACTTAACCCAAATCTCAAGGACCAAAAGTGTATTTTTCCCTATTTTAAATGTTTTATATTATATTTTGTTTCGAATTAATATTAATTTAGCTACTAAGATGTAAAATTAACATGAAAATAGTTTAGCTATTAAGATATAAATTAACATCAAATAGTTTTTTTTTTTTAACTCAAGTCTTTTTTGGACCCACTTGAACTATTTTTTTTAAAAAAATTAATTTAAAAACAACCATATATAAAAATATTTTGGAATCATGGTGTAGATCATTTGAATAAAGTTTTAATGAAAAATCAATTTTTTAAAAAGAAAATTGATTTTGAATGTTTAAGTGACTTTTAAAATTTATTTGATTTTGTTGATTTATTTCTTGGTACTATTTTAATTCATATTGAAGCTTCTTTTTCAAATATTTTTCAAAGAACCTTTTCCAGAATTTAGTCTTTATAAAACCAAATATTAATTGCAATAATTTTCAAATTAAAGAAGAAAAAATTTCAAATTTCATTATCATAGCAAACAAAAAAAAATAATAGAAAAATAAAACATAAGGAAAAGTCTATCTCTAATTTTTGCTTGAATAAGTCTATAAACTTGAATTTAGCTCCTAAATTAAGAGAAAGATAATAGGAAATAATAAAACATAATTGAGTAAAGAAAAACCTAAATCTAATTTTCTCATGAGAATAATTCCCCATACTTGAATTTAACTTCTAACTTAAGATTTTTGTAGCTTGTTTTTTTTCACCTCTTCACTTTGATTCTTTTCATCATTGCTTTCACTCTAATTTCTTCCATGTTTCTTTTTTGCCATTGATTCGACACTACAAATTTCTTGAACCACAATCTGTTTACGGACACGATCATTTTTTCCTCCTCTGTCCATTTTGACCAAAAAAAATATATTTCTTATTTTCTACTAGTACCAAATTTTTATAATCATTGCATTCCTCATTTTTTATTTTCTGAACAATATAAAAGTTAGATCATTCATCTATAAATAAATTATATAGATTTAAACATATTAAATAAGATGTACATTCAATTGGTTGAAATATTTTGTTGCACCACATCCAATCAAGTAATCGGCATAATAAAAAAGAGTTATGTAGGCTTCTTCATCTCCATCAGTCACAACCATTTTTAGCATGTATTTCCTCGCGAATTTTGAATTTTCATTATTACAATTTGGACAATTAGAAGTTGAATTGAATTCAATCGGATGCACTCTTTCATTGCATATATGACATTTCTCAAACCATGGACAATCTTTGTTCTGAATTTTTACTATTCTTCCAATAAAAGAACAAAATAGTCCATCAACTTCATTTCTAATAACAAAATCCATCTCCACGTTTTTTGCTTCAATCAACTTCTTAGATGGATATAGAACATCTTTAACATTCGTATCATCTGAAAGTGTTTTCATCCTATTGACATTTTTCATATAAATGCAAATTAAAAAATATATATGAATTTTTATTTTGAAAATTTTACATGCATTTTAATGAGTCTATGCTCTCTGTCTTCAGATTTATTGCAACAATACTAAGGTTTGTTGAGGATAGACAAACTTCATCTAATATATATTTGTTATTCAACATGTAGTTTAGAAAACTAAAACTAACTACTCATTCATTATATAATTATTTAATAAAAAAAATGTGTTACCTTCATATTGTGTAGATTTGACATTTGTGATGATTATTACATTATGTTTTGCACAATTGTCCCTCCAAATGTTGTCCTTCATTTTCAGTTAAATCGTTCCATAGTGTAAGCTTCATCGTATTGAACATGTACATAGCAAAACCACAGTTTAGGACACTAATGTATAGAAGTTTAAACAACCGTTGAATATTCATATTTTGATACGTACTTATTGTCCATAAGCATAGTCTCTCTTTTTTAAATAATTGACATTAGTTCTTCTCGCAGATATCGACTTGACGTGGATTACTCTGCCCACCACATCTATAATATGAAATCAATATTAGTAAATAGTAGGATAATGCTAACATAAGCAATGTAACTCCACCAACCTTTATGAATTTCTGTTTGTTTATCACTCATCAACATTTCAAAATCAACCAGATTTTGATTCTTTGTATTGTATACTTCTCCTTCTAGTTCTTGATATATCTCAGTCATTTGAGATAATGAGATCTCAATCTTTGGATGAACATTTGGATACCTTATATCTATTGATTTTATGGTACCGCCATAGATCATATATAAATTTCCCTTTTCAAGTTTTTCATTGAATTTGTCAATAACCTCATTGAACAAAGTGACCTGAACACATACTCCCTGCATATAAGATATTTGTTTAAAAAATATGCAATTATATATGTTAAACACAAAGAAAATAACTAAATGCGTAATACCTCTTTGTCCACAATAATCAATTTCATAATTCTTAAAGGATCTCCTTTTCTACTTTTGAATTGTTGGATTGGGAATTTTCAGAGAACAGACACTTTAATCCTCCAACCTTTGTCAAAAGGTTTAAGTTCTTCAATTAACATATCTGCCATCTGAACAAAAAAATAGATAAGAAATTGTTTGGGAGAAAAGAGTACACACAAAATATAATATTTTAATTTTCATGACATTAAGAAAGGAAAATAAAAATGAAAGGAAAAATACACTTTTAGTCCCTAAGTTTTGGGTTAGGTTTCATTTGGGTCCCTAAGTTTTCAAACTCAACAATTTAGTCCTTGAGGTTTGGTTTTAGTTTCATTTTGGTCCCTCCATCCATTTTTCGGTTAAAACTAACGGATTGCTGACATGACACTAATTTTTTTATTCAAAAATTATTTTTTAATTTTTAAAAATAAAAATATAATTAAAAAATATTAAAATAATAAAAATATATTAATTTTTTATTCTTTCTCTTTTTCTTCTTCTTCTTCTTTCATCTTCTTCACCTTCACCTTCAACTTCATCTTCACCTTCACAACTTGTCGGCGTCGGCGTCGGAGCCCTCGCCGGAGCTGCCACCGTTTTTCTTTGTTTTTTCTCCTCTTTTCTTCTTCTTTTCTCTCCTCCCCTTTTTCTTCCTCCCCTCTTCCTTCCCTCCTCCTCCCTCCCCTCTTCTTTCACTGTTTTTTTTAAAGGAAGGTAAACCCTCGAATCCGACTGAAACGAGGGGGAGGGGGCGATTTCGGCATGGCTTTAGACGAACGGCTGCAACAACGTTGACAAATCTGGGCGTTGGTCACGAACGACGATTCTGAGTCGATCGAAGGCAGCAACTGCGATGGTGTTGACAGATCTGGGCGTTGGTCATGAACGGCGATTCCGGCACCACAGATTGGACGTTGGTGTTCAATCGAAGGCAGCAGCTGCGACGACATTGACAGATCTGAACGTTGACAGATCTAGGTGTTCGATTCCTACACGGCTTCAGCAACTGCTTCAGATCTCGGGTTCCTTCATCGTTCCTTCCTTCCTTCGCGAGTTCCTTCGCGTCACTGTCATCGCCTCAAGTTATTTCGCATGCTCGACTCAAGGCTTTGTTCCTTCTTTTTTCAAAACAAGTGAAAGAAAGGGAAGAAGAACCAGCAAAAGAGGAGGAGAGGAGAGGGAAGAAGAATAAAAAAGGAGAAAAAAAATAGTGGCAGTGCTAGCAACCTACGGTACGGTGGGCGGCGGCTGACTGCGGTGATGGCTGCTGGTGAGTTGAGATTAGGGTTTTGAAGAGTGGTGGAGAAGAAGAAGAGGAAGATGGAAGAAGAAAAAAGAAAAAAGAAGGGAAAATACACTTTTGGTCCCTGAGGTTTGGGTTAAGTTACACTTTGGTCCCTGAGTTTTCAAACTCAACAAAAATACCCCAAGGTTTGAGATAAGGAGCAATATAGTCCCTGCCGTCCAATTTGTCGTTAAATAGTAACAGAATGCTGACGTGGCACTATTATTTTAATTAAAAAACTAATTTTTAATATTTTTAAATAAAAATATATTAAAAAATAAAAATATTATTTTTTTAATTCTTTTTCCCCTCTTTATTCTTCTTCTTCTTTCTCTTCTCCCCTTTCTTCTTCAACTTCTTCTTCAACTTCTTCTTCTCCAACTTCGGTGGCCAGCGGCCACCACCGTTCACCGGCCATCCGTCGCCGGCGAGATTTTTTTTTTCTTCCTTCCTTTTCTTCTTCTTCTTCTCCTACCTCGAAGCTTCAACCTTTATTTTTTTTAACTGAAAGAGAAAGAAGAAGGGAGGACTCCTCCGTTTTCCAGCTCCGAAACGGAGGGAGGAAGTCCCTCCCTCCCTCCCCGTTATAGATCTGTAACAGGGAGGGAGGGAGGTGTTGGGTTTTATGCCCTAAAACTCGTAGATAGTAAATGTACTTTTGACTAAACATTAATATAAGTGATGTATTATTCATGTTTGTATTATATCTTGTCTTATTAACCATAATCCAATAAACTAAACATCCAAGACTAATATAATGAGACTTGAACTAGTATGTAGGGACATATGGGGATCGATGTTCAAGTTTTAGCCTAAAGGATATGTAGTATAGGGATAAGGTTGGGTACCTTATCCTGGTGGTACTATGGATACGGTCCGCTTTGTATTTTGATACAAACGCAATGATCCAATGCGTTCATGTAGTTGACATGCGAGTGGGGGTATCCTGTGCAATGAGTTTGCACAAAGACTGGACCGCGAAATAGTTAACCACTAACTGTAACACCGTTAGTTAGCTTGGTTTTCATTTCACTAGGATGACCAAGGCAACTTGGCCTTAATCCTGAGTGGATTATGGACTCATGTCCATGAGGGATTGTCCTTTCATTTGTATGGGTGAGAGTGGCTTGTACACCGACTCAATAAGCCTACCATTTTGGGGACAAGACCGAGTGGGGAGCTGGGAACATAGTCTTACAAAATGGAATTCACTCCTTCCCAACTTTAGGGTAAGTAGAGGTGTGTTCCCTTAAGTGGTGTCTCTGGTTCTTGAACAATGGGCCCTACCCTCTCTATGGCACGAGAGGGACATCAATTTATTGGTTGGACCTCAAACAGGTTGTTCATTAGAGGAGCACTGGTACTTAAGGAAGAAGAGGTAGCCCAAGGGTAAAACGGTAATTTGACCTAGTTGGGGTACGAAGACACGTGAAGGGATAACTTGCTGTTAATGGTCGATATCCATGGACACAAAAATATCTCTGCAGTGATAAGAGTGCAGCTATGGTCAAGGATGAAAAAATCGGGATATTTGGGCGATATATCGCCGATATATCCAAAATCTCATAGATGCGATATGGATATGGGGGGTAAGATCGTTTTTACCAAAATATCGTGGATATATCGCAAATATCGTGGATATATCGTTTTGACGATATATCGGATGGAAGTAATCAAAACCGCGGATATTAGAAGATATATCGCGGATATACCGATACAAAATCGGGGAAATTTCTGCAAAAAATCGAAGATAAATATTTAATAAGACCTTTTAAATATATCTGAAAGTTTGGTCCATTGGTTGTCTTTCACATCTATTATCTTTCAATGCATGAGTTTGATTCTGACATTGTACTTTTTTTCTTTCCCTCTTCTCTCTTTCATTCCACTACAAGCACATTGTACTTTATATTATACCCTTTTAATACTATATAGAATACTTATTGTTTAATTATATAGAATACCTATTGTTTTTATTTTTTAATAAATAAATAGCATATTTGTAATAATTTTGTAGATAAATTTTTTATCCTCCTTTCCCTTAAACTTTGATTTAATTCCTCTTCAATTTATTTTTGTTACATGTAACCTTCTACAATTTCCTATATTCTTTTTTTGGTATTTTCCACATTTGATTTCAATTTTCAACATTGTCATTGTTTTTTCACTTCAAACATGACATTTGAAATGATCTTTACTTGTTTGTTATTATTTTGTTTCTCTTTCCTTCTTCTCTCTTTCATCATTCCACTACAATCACATTGTACTTTATATTATACCTTTTTAATGGGTTTTTTGTAAAAGTAAAATGAAAAAAGAAAAAACTTAGAAAAACCGACTACTTTTAAAACTATTTCGTAAAAACATGTGTCGCTCCTCTCCAAGAGGCGCGACAGTTTGTCGTGTAGCGAGTTGACGGGATGGAATTGGACAGCAAGAAGACGGATGAGTGTTCCGTTTGACGGTGTTGGGTCGCGCCTCTTGAAGAGGAGCGACTCTTACGCTGGTCTCGAGGTTACTTCGTGAAGGAACTTCTGCATGCGAAATAAATTCTCTAACCTGCCGTTTTTAATCTCTTTTTTTTTCTTCTTCTTGAAGGGCCATGCATGGTTTTAAATAACAAGTTTTCTACTTCCTCCCTTTTTGTTGAGAAATTTTTTAGTGGAGGTTGAGAAGCATTTCAGCTACAATTTTATTTTTTTATTGTTATTTTTATTTATTTATTATATATTTTTTTTTAAGTTTTCATATACCCCACTAAGAGGAATTTTAAAATTAAGGAGTGATTTCTTCTTTTGTTTTTTATTTTTTGGAAACAAAAATTAAAAACAATAGTTTCTTTCTTTATTTATTTTTTACAACAAATTAGACAAGAATTTCAATCTTATAAAAACTTTAGTTTTGATCCATATTCGTTGGTTGCTCATTTTAAAGCTCTCCCGTCATATCGCTTGCTTTCTTCAACGTTCATTATTTATTATTATTATTTTTTTTAGAAGATCGGTATTTTTTGTTACATTGTATTTTACGCCCTTTATTTTTTTGTTTTAGCAGCTAATTTTGTTGTTTATACGGATTTTTGTTTTCCTGGACCAAACTCTACCGAAGAAATAAAAAAAAAATCTTAAAAAAATCCTTAAAAAAATCTTTAATAAGATTCTCTTTTTTGTTCTTTCTTATTAAAATAAACATGTAGCACCTAAATTTTATTCCCATGTTTATTTTTTTTTAAATAATTCTCATCTTTGATTTAGTCATTAATTTTTTTTAATGTATATAATACACACATATATATTTGATAAATTAGTATAGATATCAAATTGACCACAACTAATAGTAAAATTATATGATTTATTTAGTTATGGATTAACATTAATATATATGAAAATAAAAAGTTTGGATATATATAATATATTAGAAGTTGAAAAAAAAAAAAAAAAGAAGCTTGTTTAATCAAGGGTAAGAAGAACCTACCCTTCACAACTTTCTTAAATTTAGAAAATGTAAAAATGTAAAAAATTATATTTAAAATAATTATAGAGGGTTATTTAAAAAAATTACAAACTTTTAAATTTAAAAACATAATCATTGTGTTATGATTGAGAATTTTATAATAATCATTAATGAAATAAAATAAATTTAAAAAATGGGTGGAAACCGGTGGTTGATTTGACAAAGTAATATGAAAATAAAAAAAATAAAAAAAAGGGTTGTCATGACACCCTATTTGTCCAAATAGTTTCACGAGTGATTGTTTTTTCTAATTTTTTTCATTTTTTTTATTATGTTTCCAAAAAGCCCCTTTTTAATACTATAATATAATTTTAAATTTAATTTATATAGAATACTTATTGTTTTTATTTTTTAATAAATAAATAGTATATTTGTAATAAATTTGTATATATTTGGTAATTTTAAATCTTGTTTGTAGATAAATTTTTTATTCTCCTTTGCCTTAAACTTTGATTTAATTCCTCTACAATTTCCTTTTGTTACATGTGACCTTCTACAATTTTCTATATATTTTTTGGTATTTCCCACACTTGATTTCAATTTTCAACATTGTCATTGTTTTTTCACTTCAAACATGACATTTGAAGTGATCTTTACTTGTTTTACATGAAAAGGAATTGATTGCTTTTAATTTTCAAGAATTGTATTACAAAAAAAAAAAAAAAGGCAAAAAAAACTCTTAATTTTTACCTATAAATACCTCCACCACCACATCACTTCTCACACCACTCTCAAGTCTTCCTTCTATCTTGCTATAATTTCCTTCTATCTTGCTAAATACCTCCACCACCACACCACTCTCTAGTCTTGTAGAACATCTTTCTAAGTCTTCCTTTAATCTCTCTCTTTATGGTCTATGTATTTTGTTTATTATTTAATTGCTATAATTTTAATGTTCCTCTTTATGTTTAATGTTACAAGTTTCAAATTTACTTATGTTTATTGTTATAATTTTCACATTTACTTATGTTTATTGTTATACTTTTTATATTTAATTTCCTTTATTGTTATAATTTTCATCTATACTTATCTTTATTGTTATAATTTTCACATTTACTTATGTTTATTGTTATAATTTTCACATTTACTTATGTTTATTGTTATACTTTTTATATTTAACTTCCTTTATTGTTATAATTTTCATCTATATTTATCTTTATTGTTATAACTTTCACATTTACTTATGTTTATTGTTATAATTTTCACATTTACTTATGTTTATTGTTATACTTTTTATATTTAATTTCCTTTATTGTTATAATTTTCATCTATACTTATCTTTATTGTTATAATTTTCACATTTACTTATGTTTATTGTTATAATTTTCACATTTACTTATGTTTATTGTTATACTTTTTATATTTAACTTCCTTTATTGTTATAATTTTCATCTATATTTATCTTTATTGTTATAACTTTCACATTTACTTATGTTTATTGTTATAATTTTCACATTTACTTATGTTTATTGTTATACTTTTTATATTTAATTTCCTTTATTGTTATAATTTTCATCTATACTTATCTTTATTGTTATAATTTTCACATTTACTTATGTTTATTGTTATAATTTTTATATTTAATTTCCTTTACTGTTATAATTTTCACCTATACTTATCTTTATTGTTATAATTTTCATATTTACTTATGTTTATTGTTATAATTTTCACATTTACTTATGTTTATTGTTATAATTTTTATATTTAATTTCCTTTACTGTTATAATTTTCACCTATACTTATCTTTATTGTTATAATTTTCATATTTACTTATGTTTATTGTTATAATTTTCATATTTACTTATGTTTATTGTTATAATTTTCACATATACTTATCTTTAATTGTTATAATTTTCACATTTACCTATGTTTATTGTTATAATTTTTATGTTTAATTTCCTTTATTGTTATAATTTTCACATATACTTATCTTTATTGTTATAATTTTCACATATACTTATCTTTATTGTTATAATTTTCACATTTACCTATGTTTATTGTTATAATTTTTATGTTTAATTTCCTTTATTGTTATAATTTTCACATATACTTATCTTTATTGTTATAATTTTCACATTTACTTATCTTTATTGTTACAATTTCACATTTACTTATGTTTATTGTTACAATTTTCACATTTACTTATCTTTATTGTTACAATTTTCACATTTACCTATGTTTATTGTTATATTTTTCACATTTACTTATGTTTAATTTTGAATCAGTTCATCTCATTATAATTAATGTTATGAAATTTTTAATTCATATACAGTTCTCATATCTAACATTACAATGGAAGGTGACAATCAAACACAAGGTAGTGTAGGACGATCTGATGGTGCTTGGGCCCACTGTATAGAGATCCCAAGGAATAGAAATGGCACAGTATGTAAATATTATGGCCAAGTTAATAAGAGTGGGGGAATTACTAGGTTCAAGTATCATCTTACTGGTACTGACCCACGTAAGAATGTTAAGAAATGTCCCAACGTTCCACCAGAAGTTAAAACTGAAATGTTGTTAAGCCTTCAAAGCAAAGAGAAGGCAAAAGAAAAAAAGAAGGCCATCATTGAAAACATACGTGAAGAGTTACGTGGAAATCTTGGACATCATGTAAATTCTGATGATTCGAACTCAGACGATGATGATGATTGGTTTGCAACGAACTATATAGCATTATCTAGTTTATTAAATAAAAAATTTGGCTTGAATAAATTATTTACTTGTGATGATTGGTTTGAAAATAAGTTGAGTTGCACAATTACTGGTAAAGACATTGAATCACGTGTGCTCAATAATAATTTTTGGGAGTCCGTACAAGCAGTGGTCAGCATATATGAACCAATGTATGTTGTCTTAAGAATTGTTGACACTGAAGTGGTCCCTACAATGCCTTTAGTGTATGACCTGTTCGAAATTATGAAAGCCAAACTTTCACAACTTAGAGGTAGACAATGGGTCACAAAGATTGTGCAGACTCGGTGGGATAAGACGCTATCTCATCCATTACATGCAGCAGGTAAAAATTTATTTCCTACTTGTTTAAAGTTTTAGTGCACAATTTCTCTCTTACTAATGTATCATACTTTATTTTTAATATTTGATAGTCTATTATTTAAATCCGAGATATCAATATCGACCTAATGTAAGGGACAACTCGTCTTTAATTGATGCCGTCCATCAAGTATATGCCCCACTGTTTCCAACTAGCCCTGGAATTGCTGAATTTGGGAACGAGGTTTGTACCTTCTATTAAATTGTGTTTTTTGTTTTACAATATCTCAATATTTTTGCACTAATTAATATATGGTTTTTGTTCCTTTTTTTTTTCTTATGTTTTTTTTTAGCTAACTTACTTCAGAGATGCAAAAAGAAGTTTTTCGAATAATGCTGCTATTGCATCCCGTTGTACAATGGTTCCATGTAATAATCAATATCTTAAACTTCACATTCAAATTAAGAATTACTATCTTTTACCGTTAACCATATGATACTTGTTTTAATCTATAAATGCTGTTACTTTTTAGGTGAATTGTGGCATATGTATGGATCAAGCTCTCTCACTGTTCGAGATTTAGCAATGAAAGTTTTATCTCTAACAGCTTCTTCTTCCGCATGTGAAAGAAATTGGAGCACATTTGCATTGATACACACTAAACAACGGAATCGATTGGCATATAAAAGATTGGAACAATTGGTTTTCTGCTACTATAATATGAAGTTGAAATTAAGAGATATGGAAGCTAAGGCAGAAAAAGTTGGAGAAACTACTAATTATTTGGATTTGCTTGAGGTTGGGGCTGATCTGGGTGATGAAGAAAACGATCCACTGTACATGTGGGTTCGCCCTGCACACCTTGATGATTCACGGGGCAATCCAGATCCACAAGTTGCTACTGCTGCACAAGAAGAAGGTATTAATGTTCAACGTGTGATAAATGAAGAGGTAATAAGTAGTAGCTCAAATAGTGGTGATGATTCTTTTATGCGGAATATGCGTGCTACACACTATAACTTGACTACTGAAGAAGAGCAACGATTAAATCAAGGTCAAGAAGGTCAAAGTCAAGGTCAACAAGATGAAGATGATGGTGATCATGGTGATGATGACGACGATGATACGGGTGATGGTGATGGTGATGATAATAATGGTGGTAATGGTGGCCAAATGATGGAAAATGTTGGAAGAAGTGAACAACATGAAGGACTTAGCCCCTTCACTGGAGAGTCTCCATTCACTCATGCCACGCAAGACTCTGATCATGGCCATAGAGCTGGTGGACCAGGAATTGGAGCAATAAGAAAACCTTTCATCCGTAGAAGATCCACGAATTATGATGCTCAACTTGATGATGAAGTCTCACTTGTTTCAAGTATGGAAGGAATGAGTTTAGACACTGAGTATAGGCATGACCAATTTGACTATAGCAGTAGTAGTAACTATGGTTATAGCAGTAGTAATTGTGGTTATAACAATAGTAATTACTATGGCTATAACGCTAGTAACTATGGTTATAGCAATAGTAACTATAGTCATTCAAGTGATTATGGTTATAGTGGAGGCCATAATACATCCATCTATACAAGGGGCCCAATACTTCCTGCTGAAGATAATGCTGACTCAGATTCAGAACCTTTGCATTATCTCCATTCTTCAGAGCATCCACATCTAGATGCAACGTGGTTTGATGAAAGGTATCCTCCTATTGGAGTCATTGGTGCAAATGTTGATACTCATGCTTGGCATACTTCAAATTATGTCAAGAATTTTGAGCATACCATGACTTGGAAACAATATTGTCATTATCAAATCAATTATATCAATGATGGTCTAGTGCCTCCAAGATCGTCATGTTATTATTAAAACATGTACTTGTATGACTACAAATTTTTATCAATGAAATATTCAAGTTCATGTTCATTTTTCGATCTTCAATGTTATCTATTATTGTATTACTATTCATATTTAGCTTATAATTATTGATATATATGCTTAAACTAATAGTTTGTTGCTTAAATAAGCTTAGTTCAAAGTTTCATAAAAAAATTCCGAATATTTTTACGAGTTTTCGTGATATCCGTCATTTTTACCAGAATATCCGTCGATATTCAAATATTCGTCGATATATCCGTAAATCCAGTTACCGATATTAGTACCAATTTTCATCCTTGGTTGTGGTTCTATAGTGGAGTGAACCATAGTTAACGAACATTGATTAATTTGGTTAATGAGTTTAGCCAATTAATCTCACATCGTTGGAGATACTGATTTGTAGGTCCATTAGGTCCCATCGGTAGCTCTATAAGGGCGTTAAGGTAAATTTCTAAGGGAGAATTGAATATTCGAAGGAGTCCGAATATTAGATTAAAATATGAATTTGATTCATATTAAAAACTATAGATTATAGTTAATGTTCATTGGATGTACATTAATACTATAGTTTATTTGAGAGATATATAATTAAATATGAGATATTTAATTATAATATCAATTAATTGGTGAATTAATTAATATTTTGTTTTAATTAATTTAATTAAATTTGATTTAATTGAATTGTATTAAAACTATAGGTTAAGTGGTAATATTTGTATAAATATAATTTATTTAAGTATTAGTTAAATTAATTGTTAACTTAGTTAATTGATTATTAATTTTATTATTAATAATTAATTAATTTATCAGTATAACTGATAAAGAAAAATTCTACCCACTAACCTAGTGATATACACGATGGGGAGAGTTTTAAGGGGTTGGTTTTGCCTTTTATCGCTCTCTAGTTGTTCAGTTAATACGAGGCTTTTGAGAAAACACATATCTCTTTCTCTCTCAATTCCAAGAACGCTCTGTGATTATTCTCTCAAGAATACAGAGAAGATTCTAACCCTTAGAAATCACACTCTCACAAGCTCTTGACGCATTTTCCTTCAAGAGAATATCGATGCAACCTACGTGGTGGTGTTCGTGACGAATTCCAGCAAGATCAAGATCCTTTTGTTGCTAGTTTTTTGCGTGGATTCAAGGGAAATTTTGGTGAAACGATCAAGAACGACTTCTAAAGTAAGTGTTTCTTGATCTAGGATCATTAGGATCCAATTTAGATTAGATCTAGATTTTTCCTAATGGTTTTAAGCATGCTTTATTAGTGTTGTACAGTATGTTAAATTTTGTTTACTGCTGTGATTTTTTATTCCAACGTATTGGTATTTTAATCCGTATTAAAATCTGAGAAAAGGTTTTGAACGTTTCCGCTGCGCAAAGGATTTTATCCCTGCAATTGGTATCAGAGCCATCTCTGTATTTTAATTTGAGAATTAAAATTTGCGTTGGTTTTAGGTGGGATTTGCATAATGTATGTATTAATTTGCGAAAAACTGTTTAAGTTTAATTGGCCTTAGATTTCATGAATTTTGATGTGATCAATTGTAAGGGCCCCTATGTTTTTTGGCATTAATTCATGATTATCAAGTCTGTACAGTTTGGGTCTAGTTTAGGCTTGAAGATCGATGAAAATTATTGAAGAAATCGACAAAAACCGTGGAGTACAGTCGCTGTTATGCCCAGAAACGAGTTCCAGGCATAACAGCGTCGGGACGCTTGGCCTTATGCGTCCCGACGCTATTGTGATTTCACACTCCAGTTAGTTGAAATCGCGCCAGCGTCGGGACGTTATTGCTTCAGTGTCTCGACGCTGTCACGATTTCACGCGACGTCAGATTTTCCGTGGAGACGTGCGTGGTGCACTAAAATCGCCGGTCCGATTCGGTTGATTCAGGTGTGCTGGGACCGGTTTGGTCCGGTTCAACCCGGTTTGGGTGCGGTTCGAGGTTTTCAAGACCGGTTCAAAGCGGTTCGGGTCGGTTTGAGGGTTCTAGACCGAATTTGTAGCTGCAGATTTTTGTAATAGGATAGATTTATTGCTTTATTAGTGTAATTTTGCTTTAATCTATCCTAGGGGCCAATTAAATCAGTTTATTCCCTGTTTAAATGCTTTGTGGATGTCATTTAAATTATAACCCCACCTTAGGATATAAAGCATGCTCATGCATTATAGATGTTATAATATGATTATAATGTATGATTGATAATGCATGGATTTTCATGATTGATTTATATATATTTGAGTTATATAATTATCATGAAAATGGAATAGTATGATGCATGCAATTACATAGTTTAAGTATAATTGTTATATTTAAAAAAATGAATTGTTTGCAGCTTGCTACTATGATTTACCATTTTCTACAATAATTAATCATTAATTTATTAAAAAAAAAAGGGAAAACAAAGTTGCATTGAGCATGAAACATCCATAGTTTAATATAAATGTTATATTAAAGACATGCAATGCAAATAGTATAGTTTTAATTTCATTAACTAGAAAATGATTGTTAATTGTTTTTAAAACTATAGTATGCATGATTATAGGTCTAATCATTAAAATTTTGAAATAGTTTAAAATTTATGATTAGAAACCGTCAATCTATAATCAAGATATGCATGCTCACATAGGATCTTAGGTTAAAATGAATTAATTTTAATGAGTTAAAATTAATTAGACCTAAGGTCATTTTCTAATAGGATTAGAAATTCTTACTTAGTTTTAAAATGGTTTTAATGAACTAAGTAGGACAAACATTCCTGAGATTATGAGGGAACTCTACCAGTGAAGTTCTATCTAAGGAATGGAGGTATTTAAGTTGACGGTAAACGGAACACCTCCTATCTGGGAACTGATCTGGAACACCGGAGTTGAATTAATCACAGGTTAATGTTAGATTAATGTCACTAGGTTAATTAAATATGTTTAATGCACCTAGACACTAGGTCTTATTATAATAGTTATAATATGACTAGACTTAAATAAATGACTTAGTCGGATTTATCTAGGTTTAATCAAACCCTAAAATACCCAATAGGTTACTTTAGTGGGAGGAAAATTTCAAAACGTGATTTAAATCTAGTTTGCTCCTACGTCCCTGTATGTTCACATCGTGAGATCCATGCTCGGCTTCTTGTCGTTTTAGCGCAGCCTCCCTTCAGAAAGTGTTTGCATGGATCAATACCAAGGTGAATGGAGAAAGTGACCATAGTAAGTGGGAGTGGGACTCGTGTCAACGTATCTCTCGGTCTCCACCCCTAGGTCACAACATGAGATTCCTATGATCTGCCTGCGTGTTGCCCTGGAGCAACCATCCCTTCGGAGGGCCTGATCATAGGATTCAGAGCACCGTGAACTCCTGAATAGGATAGGATCGCTTAGGCTAATTACCAACAGTTGTCTTTCCTAACAGTAGTCTGTTGGTCCGTGTCTCTGAGATCTGAAAGTGGGAGGGTTACACTTATGGGGATGAGTTAATTGGTTAACAAATCCTTGACCGAACAACGGTGGTTAATATCTAATGGAATATGAGTTATTCTGTGATTAGAGATTAACTGAGAAGAGTCTCATTTTAGAGGAGGAACAACTGATCACCCTTCGGTAGCTGTTCTACTAAACCTCTAAAGCATTGTTGCAAGACACAATCAATAGTTTTATTAGGGTTCTTTGATTGTTTGTTTGCAAAATTGATTGGATGTATGCAATTGTTTGTATTGCTTGTGTGATGGGTTAAGGCAAAGATAACTAATACAGTCAATTGTTTGTTTTTTCAGCAATGTCTTCCTCTATTATTGTCTTGCTTAAAAATGAAAAACTAACTGGCGAGAATTTCCCCACGTGGAAATCGAATCTAAACACAATACTCGTGGTAGAAGATCTAAGGTTTGTCTTGACGGAGGAGTGTCCTCCAGTTCCTCCTCGCACTGCCGCTCAGGCAGTAAAGGATGCCCATGAACGTTGGACGAACGCCAACGAAAAGGCCCGAGTCTATATATTGGCCAGCTTGACTGAAGTCTTGGACAAGCGTTATGAGAACGTGGAAACTGCCAGGGAGATTATGAATTCCCTAGAGGAGATGTTTGGACTCTTGTCCTATCAACTCCACCACGACGCCTAGAAGAACACCTTCAACGCCAAAATGCAAGAAGGACATTCTGTCTGGGAACATGTCTTGGACATGATAAACCAGTTCAATATTGCTGAGGCGAACGACGGGATAGTCTGTGAGCGCAATCAGGTTGTGTTCATTCTTCATTCGCTTCCTCCAAGCTATATGCAATTTAGGACGAATGCGAGTATGAACAAGATACAGTTCAACCCGACTACCATCCTCAGTGAGCTACAGATTTATGAGTCCTTGCTGAAGAGCAAGGACAAAAATGTGGTAAAAGGAGAGGCCAATGTGACCCATTCCAAAAAGAAATTCATGAAGGGTTCATCCTTAGGGACAAAATTTGTACCTCGGGCTTCTTCTTCGAAGCAAATACAAAAGAGGAAAGGAGACAAAGGGAAGGCTCCTGCGCAAGCTGAGCAAGGTAAAAGAAAGGCCAAGGTCGTGGCCGACAAAGGCAGATGCTTCCACTGCAATGTGGATGGTCACTGGAAGCGCAACTGTCTCCGTTACCTCGCTGAGAAGAAGAAAGAGAAAGAAGGTAAATTTGATTTACTGGTTTTAGAAACCTCTCTCGTAGAACATGATGAGTTCGCCTGAATATTGGATTTGGGAGCCACTAATCATATTTGCTCTTCTTTTCAGGGAAATGATTTCCAGCAGCTGGCTGATGACGAAATGACTCTCGAGGTTGGAACGAAAGAGGTCATTTCAGCGCGAGCAGTAGGAGCTGCAAAATTATTTTTTAGAAATAAGTATTTAATTCTAGAAGACTTGTATTTGGTTCCTAGAATTAAAAGGAATCTTATTTCTATTTCAGCTTTAATGGAACAAGAATACTCTATTTCTTTTTTGCTTAATGAAGCTATTATTTCAAGAAATGGTATTTTTATTTGTTCTGCTAAGCGTGAGAATAATTTGTATGTGTTAAGACCTACTACCGACACTAAAGCTATTTTAAACCATGAGATGTTTAAAACGGCTGAAACTCAAAACAAAAGGCAAAAGATTTCTCCTTTAAGTAACAACACGTATCTTTGGCACCTTCGTCTCGGTCATATTAACATCGATCGAATCGATCGTTTGGTTAAAAATGAACTTCTAACTGATTTAGAAGATACATCTTTACCACCCTGTGAATCGTGTCTCGAGGGTAAAATGACCAAAAGGCCTTTTACTAGAAAAGGTTATAAGGCTGAAGAACCACTTGAACTGATACATTCGGATCTTTGTGGTCCAATGAATGTAAAGGCTCGAGGTGGTTATGAATATTTCATCTCTTTCATAGATGATTATTCTCAAGACAGTTACTTATACCTAATGGGCCATAAGTTTGAGGCTCTTGAAAAGTTTAAGGAGTTTAAGACTGAGGTAGAAAACTTGTTAGGTAAAACAATTAAAATACTTCGATCAGATCGAGGTGGAGAGTATTTGGATCAAAGATTCCAGGACTATATGATAGAACATGGAATCCAATCCCAACTCCCAGCACCTAGTACACCTCAGCAGAATGATGTATCAGAAAGGAGAAATAGAACCCTGTTAGACATGGTTCGTTCTATGATGAGCTATGCTCAATTGCCTAGCTCGTTTTGGGGGTATGTAGTAGAGACTGCAGTACATATTCTTAACAACGTTCCCTCAAAAAGTGTTTCTGAAACTCCTTTTGAGTTATAGTGGGGGCGTAAACCTAGTTTGCGTTACTTCCGTATCTGGGGTTGTCCTGCACACGTGCTAGTGACAAATCCTAAGAAATTGGAACCACGAACTAGAATATGCCAATTTGTTGGATACCCGAAAGAAACGAGATGTGGTCTTTTCTACGACCCTCAAGAAAATAAAGTGTTTGTATCAACAAATTCAACTTTCTTGGAGGAAGACCACATTCGAGATCATAAATCATGAAGTAAGTTAGTATTAGGAGAAGCTACAGAAGGATCAACAAGAGTTGTTGATGAACCTAATCCTTCAACAAGAGTTGTTGGAGAAGCCAGTTATTCTCGTCAATCTAGTCCTCCTCATGTAGTGGGAGAGCTTCAACGCAGTGGGAGGGTTGTTATACAACCTGACCGTTACTTGGGTTTAACTAAAACACAAGTAGTCATACCTGATGACGGCGTAGAAGATCCATTGTCTTATCGTCAGGCAATGAATGATATAGATAAAGACAAATGGGCAAAAGCCATGGACCTTGAGATAGAGTCTATGTACTTCAATCAAGTTTGGGAACTTGTAGATCCACTTGAACGGGTAAAACCCATTGGGTGTAAATGGATCTATAAGAGGAAAAGAGATGTTGTTGGGAAAGTACAAACTTTCAAAGCACGACTTGTAGCAAAATGTTATACCCAAAGAGAAGGGGTAGACTATGAAGAAACCTTTTCCCAGTTGCTATGCTTAAGTCCATAAGAATTCTCTTATCCATTGCCACGTTTTATGACTATGAAATATGGAAAATGGATGTCAAGACTGCTTTTCTAAATGGCAATCTTGAAGAGAGTATTTTTATGTCTCAGCTCGAAGGGTTCATAACCCAAGGTCAGGAACAAAAGGTTTGCAAACTGAATCGATCCATTTATGGGTTGAAACATGCCTCCAAATCTTGGAATATTGATTTGATACAGTGATCAAATATTTTGGCTTTGACCAAAATGTTGATGAACCTTGTGTATACAAGAAGATCAACAAGAATAAAGTAGCTTTCCTTGTACTTTATGTTGACGACATCCTACTCATTGGGAATGATGTAGGATATCTGTCTGGCATAAAAGAATGGCTAGCGGCCCAATTCCAAATGAAAGATTTGGGTGAGGCCCAATATGTTCTTGGCATCCAGATTATTCTGGATCGAAAGAACAAAACGCTAGCTCTGTCTCAAGCAACGTATATTGATAAGATGTTGGCCCGATATTCAATGCAGAACTCCAAGAAGGGCTTATTGCTTTTCAGGCATGAGGTTCACTTGTCTAAGGAACAGTCTCCTAAGACACCTCAAGAAGTTGAGGATATGAGATGGATTCCCTACGCCTCTGCAGTGGGTAGCTTAATGTATGTAATGCTCTGCACGAGGCCTGACATTTGTTATGCTGTAGAGATTGTCAGCAGATATCAGTCAAATCCAGGGTTAGACCACTTGACCGTCGTTAAAGAAATCCTCAAGTATCTTAGGAGAACGAGGGACTACATGCTGGTGTTTAGGGCTAAAGAGTTAGTTCTCACTGGATACACCGACTTTGATTTCCAGTCTGACAAGGATTCTAGGAAATCCACGTCAGGGTCAGTGTTCACCCTTAACGGGGGAGCTGTAGTTTGGAGAAGTATAAAGCAAGGATGCATAGCAGACTCCACCATGGAGGCTAAGTATGTAGCTGCTTGTGAAGCAACTAAGGAAGCTGTTTGGTTAAGGAAGTTCTTGACTGATTTGGAAGTTGTTCCAAATATGAACTTGCCCATGCCATTACGTTATACTGTGACAACAGTGGGGCTGTAGCCAATTCAAACGAGGTAAACACATAGAGAGGAAGTATCATCTGATTCGAGAGATTGTGCAAAGAGGAGATGTGGCCGTGACGAAGATCGCCTCAGAGCACAACATTGCTGATCCATTTACGAAGGCCCTCTTGGCTAAAGTGTTCGAGGGTCATCTAGAAAGTCTAGGTCTGCGAGACATGTATATAGCGTAATCTAGGGCAAGTGGGAGATGTGTAATGGGTGTAAGGATGCCCTAGTTTATTGTATTTTGTATATTTACTTTTCATGTAATGTACAACATACATTTACCATTTCCAGCTTTGGATTATATTGTATATACTTTTCCATTAACTTGAGTTTTAGTTCAAGTGGGAGTTTGTTGGGTTTTATGCCCTAAAACTCGTAGATAGTAAATGTACTTTTCACTGAACATTAATAAAAGTGATGTATTATTCATGTTTGTATTATATCTTGTCTTATTAACTCTAATACAATAAACTAAACATCCAAGGCTAATAGAATGAGACTTGAACTAGAATGTAGGGACATACGGGGGTTGATGTTCAAGTTTTAGCCTAAAGGGTCTGTAGTATAGGGATAAGGTTGGGTACCTTATCCTGGTGGCACTATGGATACGACCCGCTTCGTATTTTGATACAAACGCAATGATCCAACGTGTTCATGTAGTTGACATGCGAATGGGGGTATCCTGTGCAATGAGTTTGCACAAAGACCGGACTGCGAAATAGTTAACCACTAACTGTAACACCGTTAGTTAGCTTGGTTTCTATTTCACTAGGATGACCTACGCAACTTGGCCTTAATCCTGAGTGGATTATGGACTCCTGTCCATGAGGGGTTGTCCTTTGATTTGTACGGGTGAGAGTCGCCTGTACGCCGACTCAATAAGCTTACAATTTTGGGGACAAGACCAAGTGGGGAGTTGGGAACATAGTCTTACAAGATGGAATTCACTCCTTCCCAACTTTACGGTAATTTGACCTAGCTGGGGTACGAACACACGTGAAGGGCTAACTTTCTGTTGATGGTCGATATCCGTGGACACAGAAATATATCTGCAGGGAGAAGAGTGCAGCTGTGGTTCAATAGTGGAGTGAACCATAGTTAACGAACATTGATTAATTTGGTTAATGAGTTTAGTCAATTAATCTCACATCGTTGGAGCTACTGATATGTAGGTCCATTAGGTCCCATTGGTAGCTTTATAAGGGCGTTGAGGTAAATTTCTAAGGGAGAATTGAATATTCGAAGGAGTCCGAATATTAGATTAAAATATGAATTTGATTCATATTAAAAACTATAGGTTATAGTTAATGTTCATTGGAAGTTGAAGAAGAAGTTGAAGAAGGGGGGAGAAGAGAAAGAAGAAGGAGAATAAAGAGGGGAAAAAGAATAAAAAAATTAATAAAATAATAATATTTTTATTTAAAAATATTAAAAATTAATTTTTTAATTAAAATAATAGTGTCACGTCAGCATTCCGTTATTTAGCGGCAAATTGGACAACAGGGACTAAATCGCTCCTTATCTCAAACCTCGAGGGTATTTTTGTTGAATTTGAAAAGTCAGGGACCAAAGTGTAACTTAACCCGAACCTCAGGGACCAAAAGTGTATTTTTCCCAAAAAAGAAAAAAGAAAAAATAATAATAAATTATTTAATATATTATTTTACTTTAACAAATTTTAAAATATATTTTTTTAACTAAAAACTAATACCACGTCATTAATGTGTTAAGGTTTAACAGAAAAATTGACCGAGGGACCAAGAGTGTAACGAAATCCAAACCTCAGGGATTAAAATGTCGAGTTTGAAAACTCAGGGACCAAAATGAAACCTAACCTAAACCTCAAGGACCAAAAGTGTATTTTTCCAAAAATAAAATTTATGTATTAAGTTACATTCACAATAATTATAACATAGGTAAACAATAGAGAGATAACTACTTAATTAAAATAAAAAAAAAAAAAGCAAACACAATCCGTGTTACCTATTTGTTTTTATTTAAAAAAAACACACAATACTTTATGTAGCAATCTTGTTGTTAAAAAAAAACATGTATAATAATAATATTTATAATATTAACAACAAAAGACTTTGCTTAACTATATATATAAATATGTATAATAAAAAAAAACACAAAGAAAAAAAAAAAAGATGAGGGGGGGGGGGGGGGAGTCACGCCACTTCCTCCATCTTTGGTCAATTGGGTGTTTTAAAAAAAAAAGAAAAGAAAATAAGAAACCCACGATTCTTTTTCCCCTCTCTTCAGCGTTTTTTCTCTCTCGCAACACTCCTCTCATTTGCAGTCACGCCGCGCCACCACCGCCTTCCCCTCTCCGACCTCTCTTCTCCGGTCACCTTTTCCGGCGACGTGTGGCAGCGTCCGGCGTGGTTATTCAAGCAGCGGAGCCTCTTGTGTTTTCTCCCTTGTCCTTGGCGATTCGTAGCAGTTCGGCGAAGTGAGTTTGGTTGCGTGAAACTCCGACGGTACAAGAACGTTTAGGACATGATTTCCATTTGTTTGAGTGGTCGAACCCTTCCTCTCACGTCTTCACACGGGCAGCAACTGGTGTGGAGTTTTTTCGGCGATTTCAGAATGGGCAGCACCGTTTTTGGGCTTTTTCCAGCAAATTTAGAATTGGGTAAGTGAGATTCAAGATTATTTTGGTCAATCCCACTCCATAATCAATTACTCATTGATGTTAGCTTCCAATTTCAAGTTACCCTTAGCGTTTGAAGGTTTAATGTTGAAATTAAAGCAAGTTAGAAGCTCGACCAACAAGCAAAAAGAATATTAATAAATTTTGTTTTGAGTAAGTTTCCTTCCGTTTTGGTCTCCGTTAGCATCTACTTTAGCACACGACATTTACCCATGAATTCTTGTATTTGTTTCAGCATTGCCCACTAGATGTTGGCCTCGAACTCACAAATTTTTGCTATTTTAGATTGCTGTCCAGCCACTGGATTGGAGTTTTGGGTAAGCCTCCATCTGGTTTTAACTGTCTTGGTCATTAAGATATGCAAGAAAAATTAGTCGATAGTTTGGTTGATTTATGGAATTATTTTATATCAATCAGATAATTAAAGTTGAGGTCAACTTTGCTGGAATTGATTTGGAGTAGTTGAAATCAAGAATAATTGGCTCCCCTACCAACATGTTGAATTTAATGCTTAAATGTAAATTTTGTTAGTGGCTGCGATAATTGTAAAATTATTGGGTGCTTATTTGTATTGAATGTGGTGCTTGTATGAAATTTGATAAGGAGAAATTTATTATGATTTACGTGTTTTGTATTTGGAGTGTTGCGCATATAAATTAGAAGGTTGGATATTTGTCATGCAAAAGTTATTTGAATGAAATGTGAATTTCCATGTGTTAGATTATCATAAAGTTAGTTAGGGGACCTCACATTGCATGTGTATGACTCATGGTAACGAACATCCTTGAAAATTTTTAACGCTGAAAAACTTGGCATTATGGTCAAGACATGATCTTTAATAATTTTCTTGAAATGGTCATGGTGACAAGTGGCAATATGGTCACGATAAAGTTTTAGTGACGATAAGGTCACAATATAGTTCATGGTGATAGGGTCACGTTTGGCGTTACGACCAAGAAGAAAAGTTGTTATAAAGAAAAGTTTAGGTCCCCCATAAATGTTTGTGCTTGCATAACCAACCCTGGTAGAAGGGTTACTTACGGGGTATTTTTAATACTCAATCTTGGTTTAAATTTATTTGTTTAGGCAAGGGTAAGAATGTGTTAGGCGACTGATCAAGAGCACTTGCTGGTGGTGCCATGGTGGACGATGACGACATATTTTCACTTCCGCATAATAGTTTTGTTTAATTGAATTTTCTATGTAATTTATTCAAAGTTTTGTTTATTTTGTTGCATTTTGAGGCTTCCAAATTTTTTTATGTTTTACAAGGTTTTCTTGGGATCCCAAATAAATGTGTTACTAAAATTATTTACCCATTTTATGCATTTTAGACTTTTAGGAAAAATTTTAACTTCATAGTTGAAATTATTTAAGATCATAGCATGCATGTAGTAACGTCCCTAGACAGTCTGTAGTTTTTTTTAAGGCGGGACGTTACACTTTATGTTTGTTTTTTTCTTTTATTTTTATAGGAAAATATTTTTTCAAGATTTTATATTCGTTTTTAAATTTTTTCCCAGACTTATTAAAAAAAATAAAAGATAAGAAATAAAAAATTACCCTATTTTTTATTAAAAAAAAACAAACACAATTTGTGTTACTTATTTGTTTTTATTAAAAAAAAAAAGAAAAATTAAAAAAAAAACACAATTAGTGTTACCTATTTGTTTTTACTAAAAAAAAAAAACAAAAAAAAAAAAAACAAACACAATCGTGTTAACCACTTTATGTTTGTTTTTTTTTCTTATTTTCTTTTATAGGAAAATATTTTTTTCAAGATTTTATATTCGTTTTTTATTTTTTTACGGATTACAGATTTTTTAATTTTTGTATCTTTTTTTTTTAATTAAAATAATTAGATTTTAACTAAAGTAATTATCTTAAATTTAAAGGGGCTATTTTAGTCTAAAAATGTTTTTCACGAATCCTTGCTTTTTAATATACTAGTCGAGAAACACGTGCATTGCACGTGAAATATTGTAGTTTTAAATTAAAATAAAAGAAAATAGTACTTTTTTAATATTTAATAAGTAAATATTATATAGTTTTTGTTTTAATAAATTTTTAAAAGTTACTGCAAGAATTATTTTAATGTTTTCATATTATCACTTTTTTCATGAAAATTCATATATATATAGTACAAAGCGAAATTTTATGCAAATAATTAATTTATTAAATGATATGTTAATATTTTGATAATGTAAAACATATATGGCAAGCAATTTTCATTTTAATGATTTCATATTTTTTTTTATGATGTAACATCTTCTAGCACCTCCTCCATGCTCCCTTCACTCGGGTTGGAGGAATCGAACATGCTTTTGAAATAAGAAGTGGCTATCTTACCAACTTCTTCTTCTCCTCCACCCAGATCCCATCCTTGTTTTTTATCCCCTTAATCTCATTTTTTCTTCTCCTTTGGGAGGCCTTAGCATATAGAACAGTTTAATTCACCTAGAACATTAAAGTAAAGAACTCATTATAAGAGTTATAATAGACATAAACTTAGATAGATAAACTTAGCCGGATATATCTAAGTTAAATAAACCCTAAAACCAATTGAACAGTTCAGTGAGAGGAAAAATATAAAAATGAGATATTCACATCTAGTTTTTACTCTCACTTCCCCATGTGTTCACAACGTGAGATTCATGCTCGACTTCGTGTCACCCTGGAAGTGGCCTCTCTATGGAAATTGTTTGCATGTGTCAATACCAAAGTGAATGAGGAAAGTGTTCATAGTAAGTGGGAGATGGATGCATGTCAATGTATCCTACGATCTTTGTCAACATCATTCATTGCCTGTTTAAAAGAAAATGGATCCTCCACGCCATCATCAGGAATGACAACTTGAGTTTCAGTTAAACCCAAGTAGCGGTCAGGTTGTTTTACAACCCTCTCACTGTGTCGAGGCACTCTCATCGTTTGAGAAGGAAGAGATTGACCCGAAGAACTAGTTTCGACACCATCGTTAGGTGAAGGACTAGTTTCATCAACAACTTTTGTTGATTCTTCAGTAGTTTCTTCTAATACTACTTTGCTTCGTGGTTTATGATCTCTTATGTAGTCTTCCTCCAAAAAAGTAGTGTTTGTTGAAATAAACACTCTATTTTCTTGTGGGTCGAAGAAAAGACCACCTCTCGTTTCCTTTGGGTATCCAACAAATCGGCATAACTTCGAACGAGGTTCCAATTTCTTAGGATTCGTCACAAGCACATAAGTTGGACAACTCTAGATTCTAAAGTAGCGCAAACTAGATTTGCGACTCCATAACTCGAAAGGTGTTTTAGAAACACTCTTCGAGGGAACGTTGTTCAAAATGTCAACTGTAGTCTCTACTGCAAGGCCCCAAACCAAGATAGGCAACCGAGCATAGCTCATCATTGATCGAATCGTATCCAACAATGTTCTATTTCTCCTTTCTGATACATCGTTTTGCTGCGGTGTATGATGTGCAATTGGCTTATTGCAAGTGTACGGGTCAAGTAATAATATAGTGTTTTCGTGTAAAACGAGTGTCGTCCTCTGGATTGGTTTTCTAGCAAATTAAGTACCGTGAATACTTTTGTTCAATTTTATTTAGGGAGCAAAACTCAATGATAAAGATAAAAGTAAAGTCTAAAAACATAAAAATAAAAGTGGAAACTCAAATGGAAAGACTCTTAGGGAATTGATTTCATTAATTAAGATTGAGGATTGATTAATAGGAATGAATTGACCGTGCAATTATTCTACAAGTCAAGGAAACTTTTATCACGATTACCTCTCCCGAGAATAATTGATTCTCATGTATATAAACTAACTTGATATCCCTATCTAAGTTCATTAACATGCAAGGCATTATTCGGTTCAGTCCTTGTTATACTTCTAAAGTGATTCCAAATCCCGTCACAAACTTAGAATTTCTACTTTAGTCATGCAATTAAACAAGGTAAGTCTTAGGCCAAATCCTCTCTCCCGAGTTAGATTCAACACTTAAATCATTCATTTAGTGATCGAGTAATTGAAAGGATTAAACAAAATTGCATGCATAAAATAAAAACACATTCATACCTAAAATCAATCCAAAAACTAAAACAATTACATCAATCCCTAAGACAAACAACTAGCAATTCATAGTCTTTAAACCATAAACACTAATTGAAAGAAAAGCCATAAAAACTACAAGAGGTAAGGGAAAGAGAAAGGAAAACTCGAATCCGTCGAAACCGACACGTCCCCGTCACGATCTCCACGTCTTCTCGCTTGATTCCCGCTCCTTGACCTTGCTTTAGCTCCCACCAAAGGTCTCTAGTTGAAATTAGGGCTAAAATCTAACCAATTGGACTCCCCTAATCCGTAGCTGAAAAGAGGAATTTATAGAAAATCTGTCGATAGCGTCGCGACGCTTTTTTTTTTTTTTTTTTTTTTTTTTTTTTTTTAGGATTGAACTCCATTTGACTCCAATTGCTGAATTAAGCTTCAAACACATACTTCCTACAAATAAAACATAAAAATGCATAAATTTGGACAAATAATTGTAAAAGACTAACTTAATTAATCAAAGAAAAATAGCTAGCTATGCTCGCAGGTGCCGATGGTTGAGATTGGATTCCATGTTCTATCATATAGTCCTGGAATCTTAAGTCCATATACTCTCCTCCTCGATCATATCTGATAGCGAGCTTAGCTAGCTATTTTTCCCTAATTAATTTAGCTAGTCTTTAATATTTAATTGGCCAAAATTATGCATTTTTGTGTTCTATTTGTAGGAATCGTGTTTCGGAGTTAAATCGAGAAATTGGAGCTAAATATGTGTTCAGGACATGCAAATTAGCTAAAGAACGAAAAATATTCAAGTTAGAAGAAGCCAAAAGAGAGCCATCCGTAGACCAGCGTCGGGACGCTGCTCTTGGAGCGTCTCGACGCGGCTTTTCCTTTTCTGATTCATGCGGCAATAGGTCACAGCGTCCTAGCGTCTCGATGCTATCGGTAGATTTCCTATTTAATGTTCTTTTCATGCTACGGCCAAGGGGAGTCCAATTGGTTAGATTTTAGCCCTAATTTCGACTAGAGACCTTTGGTGGGAGCTAAAGCAAGGCCAAGAAGCGAGAATCAAGCGAGAAGAAGTGGAGATCGTGACAGGGACGTACCAGTTTCGATGGATTCGAGTTTTCCTTTCTCTTTCCCTTAACTCTTGTAGTTTTTATGGTTTTTCTTGCAATTAGTGTTTGTGGTTTAAAGACTGACTTGCTAGTTGTTTGTGTTAGGGTTTGATGTAATTGTTTTAGTTGTTGGATTGATTTTAGGTATGAATGTGTTTTTATTTTATTCATGCAATTTTACTTAATGCTTTCAATTACTTGATCACTAATTGAATGATTTAAGTGTTGAATCTAACTCGGGAGAGAGGATTTGGCCTAAGACTTACCTTGTTTATGCATGACTGGAGTAGAAATTCTAAGTTTGTGACGGGATTTGGAATATCTCTAGAAGTATAACAAGGACTAAACCGAATAATGTCTTGCATGTTAATGAACTAAGATAGAGATATCAAGTTAGTTATATGCATGGGAATCAATTATACTCGGGAGAGGTAATCGTGATAAAAGTTTCCTTGGCTTGTAGAATAATTGCACGATCAATTCATTCCTAATAATCAATGCTCAATCTTAAATAATGAAATCAATTCCCTAAGAGTCTTTCCATTTGAGTCTCCACCCATTTATTTTTATGCTTTTTGTCATTACTTTTATCTTTATCATTGAGTTTTGCTCCCTAAATAAAATTGGACAAAAGTATTCACGGTACTTAATTTACTAGAAAACCAATCCAGAGGATGACACTCGTTTAATCACGAAAACACTATATTATTACTTGACCCGTACACTTGGGTAAGCAATTTGTGCATCAAGTTTTTGGCGTCGTTGTCGGGGATTGCCATATTTAGTTAAATTAATATTGTGGAAAAATTGTTCGGTCTTAATTTAGGGTGTATTTTTATTTTTTAGGTAGATTGCATTTTTTTCTCCCTATTTGTTTTATCTCCATATTTAGTTAAATTAATATTGTGGAAGCAGATGAGTGTTCCCTTAAGTGGTTACTCTGAGTCTTGAACAAAGGGTCCTACCCTCTCAATGGCACGAAAGGGTTTTCTGTTTGATGGTTGGACCACAAACAGGTTGTTCATTAGAGGAGAACTGGTACTTAAGGAAATAGAAGTAACCTAGGGGTAAAACGGTAATTTGACCCAACTGGTGTTACGAACACTCATGAAGGACTAACTAGTCGATATTGGTCTAGATCCATGGACACAAAAATATGTCTGCAGTGAGAAGAGTGCAACTGTGAGTCTATAGTGGAATGTACACAGTTAACGAATATTGATTAATGTGGTTAATGAGTTTGACCAATTAATCTCACATCGTTGGAGCTTCTGATCTGTAGGTTCATTAGGTCCCACTGGTAGCTCATAAAGTAATTTGAAGCAACTAAGTAATAAAAGTAAATTGAAAATGTTCAATTTACTAAGGGAAACAAATATAATATATATTGATATATTATTATGTGAGAAATTAATATTTGAAGAAATTCAAATATAAATTTATGGAAGTTTGAAAGAGTTCAAATAATGAATTAATTAATTTAAGGCCTAAAATCTATTTGGGCAAATTAATTAATTCAAGGCCGGAAATTAAATATGTGATATTTAATTGGTGGTTAATTAATTAGAGAATTCATTAACCGGGAATTAATCAATTATGGAAATAATTAATCACTTAAGGAAGTGATTAATCATTTATGGAAATGATCCAATCACTTATGGAAGTAATTAGTCATTTGTGGAAAAGATTAATCAATTATAGAATTGATTGATCATGGATTGATTAATTAAGGAATAAGATTTAATCAATTTTGGAAAAAATTGATTTAATTGAATATTTTATTCATGGCCTCTCTTCTATAAATAGAACACTAGACCTAATTGGTCCATGACAGTCTACTCTTGCTCTTAGGCTCTCAAGACAAGACCTAGAATTCTCTCTAGCCTCCCTCTTAGAGAAAGACTCCCACAAGTCTTTTGCCTCCTAGACTTAGAGACATACCGGTGTAACCTATGTGGTTATTGTGTCATTCAAGAAGGATTTTCCAGCGAAGAAACTCAAAGGAGGCTGCTGCGTTTTGTTCGTTGGAGCGTCGTTGGAGCGTCGTCGTTGGCGAAATAATTTAGATTTATTTCTAGCATGTTTAAACCAATTTTCCAGCAACTTTAAAGTGTGTTTAATGTTTTGTTTGAGTTTTTCGTAACGGTATTTTAATGTTAATTAATATACGGCGTAAGGTCCAATCGATGCGCTTCCGCTGTGTGGGGACTTTTATTCCCTTCACAGGATACCAAAGGAAAAGACAACTGTTGGTGATTAACCTAAGAGTCCTTATCCTTTTTCAGGAGTTCACGGTGTTCTGAATCCTATGATCGGGCCCTCCGAATGGATGATTAGTCTAGGGCAACACGCAGGCGGACCATAGGACTCTCACAGTGTGAACTAAGGACGGAGACCGAGGGATACGTTTACACACGTCCCACTCCCACTTAAATGTCCTACCATTTATTTTAGGGTTATTTAACTTAGATAAATTTGACTAAGTCAATTTACCTAAGTATATGCCTATTATAACCCTTATAATCAGGTCTTTATACTAATGTCTAGGTCAATTAAACCATTTTTAATTACCTAGTGACATTGCATGCTAACATTAAACTATGATTAATTCAACTCAGGTATTCCGAGTCAGTTCCCAGGTAGAAGGTGTTCCGTAAACCGTCAGCTAAAATACCTCTAGCTTTAGACAGAACTTCACCGGGAGAGTTCCTTTATAACCATAGTAATGTAAAGTCTTTACTCTAAAGATCTAGGTGTATTAAACACTTTTAATTAACCTAGTGACATTGCATGCTAACATAACTATGGTTAATTCAACTCAGGTTTCGGGTTAGTTCCCAGGTAAGAGGCATTATGTAAACCTTCAGCACCTCCAGTCTTAGACAGAACTTTACCAAAAGAGTTCCCTTATAACCATAGTGATGTTTTTCCAACTTAGTTCATTAAAACTATTTCAATACTAAGTAAGAATAATTCTAATCTTATTAGAAATGTGATCTTAGGTCTAATTAATTTTAAACAAATTTAAAATTAATCCATTTTTCCTAAGATCCTATGTTTGCATGCAATTCTTTGTTATATGTTAACGGTTTCTATTCATTAATTTTATAACACTTATAAATTTTAATGAGTTAACTCTATAACATGCTACTATGGAGACATAAATTAACAATCGAATTCTAATTAATTTATAAACCATACACTAGCGTACATGACATACAATAATAAAAAAAATTATATTAAACTAAGGTAATGTCATGCTCTATGCAATTTAATTTCCTTTTAATTAACCTAACTTGTAAATTAATTACCCAAGAAAATTAAAATTCACATTGCCATTTTCATACATTAATATGACTATTTACACTAATAGCTCATGAAAAAATAATTAAGCATGAAAATTACTTATATAAATAAAACCCTTATATTTTTAAACTAAAGTAATTTCTTGCTCAATGCAAATTTATTTCCTTTAATTAATCTAACTCTTAAATTAATTATACATAAAAATAAGCATTTCCATTTGCATACATTAACATAACATTTATATTAATTGCTCATGAAAATTAAATATAACATACAAATTACTTTCATAAATATAACTCTTATATTTTTACTAAAGTAATTTCATGTTCAATGCTTCTCAATTTTCATCCATTTAATCATAAAAATTTATATTAAATACTCATAAAAATTAAATACATACATAATACTTATATTATAACAATTATAATTAGAGATGCATGAATATGCTTAGCCTATGGTGAGATTTTAAGCTATATGACATCCATAAAGCAAAATAAATAGCTAAGTAGACGAGTTTTGGCATCCTAGAAAAAAAAATGCAATAGAAAAATTACACTAATTAATCTAAATATGCCATAAAACAAAGGGCCCTTACATTGATCAAATCAACGAAAAAATGCAAAATTAATCCCAAAACCTTATACATCTACTAGCAAAATTCCATACATCCAATGCACGAATTAATCCCACCATTCAACCAATGCAAATTTTGTAAAACAAAATTGAAATTACGATCGACTCTGATACCAATTGTAGGATTGGAATTCCCTAATTTTGTTAGCGAAAGCGAATTGGGACCGTTCGTAGTTAATTTTGTTTCCACCAAAACACCAATACATTGGCAAAGATTTAGAAAACTATTCTAAATCAATTTATTAAGGCTAAGCATACAACCTTAGAACTAATCTAAAGGGGAGAAACAAACATATCGTCGTTGTTGTCTTTGAAATATCAAGAACGTCTTTCTTGATTTCATAGGGACCAAGCGTCAACAATTGGGACACCACCAATTGATCTTTCCCGCTATAACTCTGAGATTAGAAAACACAAGACAAAAAAGTTCCTCTTTGTGTTCTTGGTTGAGAGAATATGAGAGAGTGGCTAGGGAGGCTAGAGAGAATGCAAGAGTGCATTCTTGTGACGTTATGTTGTATCACATAAACCCTAGGTTTAGTGTTCTATTTATAGGAAAAAGACCATGAATAAAATATTCACAAATAATCAATTATTTCCATAAATAATTAATCATTTCCATAATTGATTAATCACTTCCATAATTGATTAATTACCCAAGTAATTAATTCTATAATTAATTGATTACCCAATTAAATATCATATATTTAATTTCAAACCTTCAATTAATTAATTCTATAATATGAATCAAATTCATATTAAAATTTGAACTCCTTCAAATTCTCTTATATCCTATAAATTTAATATGAATCAAATTCATATTAATATTTGTAGCAGCCAATATAAAAAAAAAAAAAAAAAAAAGAAAAAAAGAAAGAAGGGAGAACGTGGGGGCTCGGTCAAAAAAGAGAGAAAATGGGGGGGAAACTTCCCCCCCCAAATTCGGTCAGTGGACTTTTATTAAACAAATATATATATGCTCCCTCTCCCCGATACTCTCTCTCTCTTTCTCTCTCTCCCTCACGCTTCTTTCTCTCTCACTCACGCTCCTCTCTGCAACACACCTCCGCCGCACGCCGCCACCCATCCGAAGCCGCATGCCGCCACCCATCCGTCGTCGCCGCTGCCGCAAGCCGTTGCCGGTAAGCATTTTCTCTCTCTATCTCAGCCTCTCTCTAACCCGTCTCTCTCTCACTCTCTCGGCTCTCTCTCTCCCTCGCAGCCTCTCTCTCTCCGTCTGCAACCCATCGATCCGCGTCGCCTCGCCGCCGCCGCCGCACGAATTTGTCCGTCGCGCCGCCATCACCTCTTTCCGTCGTCGATTTCTTCAGTTGTGTCGCTGCCGTCTTCAGCCAAACAGCTGTACGCCGCCTCAAGTCGTTTGAGATCGTGAGCGTTCGACGGTTCGATTAATTAAACAGTTGGTGAGAACGGTGTAAGTTTCAGATCTACGTAGTCTTTTATCGTTTAATCGAACAATCATTCGTTATTTACGTCGTGCAGCAAGCTTTCCTCTTCAATTCGAGCGATTCGAATAGTGGTTCTTCACGTTCCGGCAGCTCCAAGCATATTCAGGTTGTGGGTAAATGAGATTTGAAGTTTTGGGTGTTTTGTTTATGTTGGAAGAGTACCCATTAATATTAGCTATTGATTTCTAGGTACCCACAACGTTTGAAGGCCCAATCGTCAAGTTGGAGCGATTTTTAGAACTTGGACAACAAGTGTAACTGTGAGTTGGGTAAGTTTTTGGGGTGCTTAACGTCCCTACGTTTATTGGCTCCTTGTTGAATGCTTGGATTAATCTCTTGTTGATTTGTGATTTTTTTCCCTCTTCGTCGTGTAGTTTAAATAACGGCCTTGGGAGCTAAGGAGTTAATTTAGAATTCATCAAGCGTCGTTAGCTCAGTAAGTAGCCCCTTTGGAATAAATTCTGTGTTTTAAAACTCATTTAAGTTGGGTATGACTTATAATAGCATGAGTTGGTTTTAATCCCTGAGTTGCCTTAGCCTGAAATGTTTATGCATTGAGATGACTGTTTGCTCCTAGCATGTATATTAAATATTTGGATTGAGATTAAGGTGTTATGTATACGGTTGCCTTCAGGAATATGGATGTTGTGTGCTTGTGCTATGTAATGGGTGAAAGTGCTGGACTGTTGTACATTATATGTTGTCTGGTATTGTTAGTGGACGACGGGGAGTTGTGTTTTATCTCTGTTTAGGAGTGTTGTTGCCGCCTTCGTTTCTTGTTCTTGAGTTTGTTGGAGTCGTGATGGTGCGTAACAGTTTAGCTTGTCGGTATTCTCTGTAAGGAAAAGAATTTGGTTAACGGGGTTGCAGTTGAATGTAGTAAGTGTTAAGGGGTCCTACTGGGTAAAGGATTAAGAAAAGGGAGAAGAATAGACTAGTTGCCTTGACTGAGGGCCGTGTCAATTAAACACCTAGGACTGAGATGTAATAGACTGAAATGAGGGGCTTAATGGGCGGGTCTTGGCTTCGCAGTCTAGGTGCCATTTACTAACTGTTGAAGTTAATTCCTGACTTAAACCCATGAACGCCCCACCAGTGAAATGGTAGTTTAGAGCGCTACGCACCTATTAGTCCCTTGAGGGATGAGACTTAGCTTCACTGACTGGGTGCCATCTACCATCAGTAGGAGTAGAGACCTCCCAAAACTCCCACCTGTGCGCTATCAGTGAGTTGGCAAACTTATATATTTATAGGTGTACTAATTGAACACGAGACCCGAACTACAGATAAATGAAATGAAATGGATGAGAATGAGATGACCTAACCCTTAGGCCCTTAACTCGAATAAAATGTTAAAATCTTGAATGCTACTTACTGAGTATTTTCTTAAATACTCACTCTTTTCCCTTATATATAACTGCAGGTAGAGGTAAAGGTGCACAGACCGCGTGACGGAGCGCTGCTGAGTCATGGATTTCCATAGGATAGTCTTCCGCTTTTTACGTTTTGAAATTCTTCTTTTGAACTTGTACCGCTTTGTTTTAAGGTTATTTCCGCGTTAGTTTGTTTGAATAACTAAAGGTTTCGGTTGTTCTGTTTTAACTGGGATCCCAGGTTGAAAAGTTTCGCAAAATTTCTAAGTATGATTTCTTTAAATGATAATTTCTCGTTGTTCTTAGAAGTAAAATGAAATGCATGTAGTAACGGTCTTAGGATCTAGGCACGAAAAGTAGGGTCGTTACAATATTTGAACATGTTCAAATATTTATTTCTCTCATAACTCTATAGTTTAATTAAATCACATTCAATTAGACTAAATTGAATAATTAATTAATCTAGAATTAATTAATTGATGTACTAACTAAGGGTCCGTTTGGAATACATTTTAATTTAAATGTTTTTCAAAAATGCATTTTTTTAAAAAAAAATTGTATAAAAATTGTTTAGAATATAAACACCCATATGTTTGGTTGCATTTCTTCACAAGTGTTTTTTTTTTTTTTTTGAAAAATCTTCACAAGTGTTTTTATACACAAGTTTTTGTATACTTAAGAAGTCTTTTTAAAAAAGTTGGTTTCAAGTGTTTATCTCAAAATGATTTATTTATCAATCTCATTTTCTAATAAATCATTTTTAGCGGTTGCCAAACACTAGAAATTTTTTCAAAATGATTTTTTTTTTCAAAATTAAACACTTGAAAAGTTAAACCAAACACACTCTAAATATCATATACTTAATCAGTCATATATTTGAACTCCTTCAAATATATAACTCTCTCAATTAATAAAGTTTAATCACAAATTAAATTTTATATTATAATGTATCATCATACATTTATATTAATTGTATCTCATACAATTAACTTGATTCCCATAATGAATTTGAACAATTCAAATTCTATTCCAGATAAATTGTTCCTAATTACTCTTTATGAGCTAGTAGGGGGACCTAATGGACCTACAAATCAAAAGCTCCAATGATATGAGGTTAACTGATTAAACTCATTAATTAGGTTAACCAATACTCATTAACTGTGAGTCATTCCACTAAAGACCCATGACTAAACTCTTCTCACTGTAGAACTTTTTTGTGTCCACGGATTAAGACTGAGTTACCTAGTCATTGACGGGACTGGAGTTGTCGAGGCTCCCAAGGTCAAAACGAATTTATATCCACGAACACTAAACTACTTTGCAGTAGTAGTGGTCGGGGTCGATCACAGGGAACAACTGGTTTACTTCTAATCTCTTTTGTGTTTGGTAACTGGAAGGGGGTTGAGAAGAATGGTGAAAAATTGCGAGGAAAATAAAATTGCGGGAAAGTAAATTGACAGGAAATTAAATGGCAGAAAAGTAAATGGGGAGGTTGGCTAATCTCACTTTGTCGCTCACTATAGCTGGAGACACTCGGGATTAGTATATTTACTTTTTACTAATTGATTAGCAGATAATGATTTACATGCATGCTGTATAATTGGTACTCTAAATCAATTGACTCAATCCCAACGTCCATCGATTCAATTACTAACTACTAATTAATTAATCTCACGAACTCGTCAAAATTAATCAATTGAGTAGCTGCGTTAAGATCAAGGTACCCCTAGAGCGCTAACCCAACGAACCCGTTGAACCAACATGCAATTGATCAATAAATTAACCTGGCCACGATTAATAAATTAAAAAATTGTTGCTCTAGGCTAGAACACCCATAATAGAATAGAAGAAATCTAATTAATCACAAATATCGGCTTAGACCCTAGATCTATCGTGTCAAGCAACAAAGTCAGAGTCTACTCTTGGGACACGTGCCCACGAATCAATCTAATGCTAACTATTGAACTAACCATCTATTGACTAGGTGGAAATTAGTTCCTTAGCGAGTTATTAACGTACGAGCTGCAAGTTAGGACATCAATCTTGAAGAGGATAAAAGCCCCTACGCAGGGGAAGCGCAACGATTGGACCTTACGCCGTATATTAATTAACATTAAAATACCGTTACGAAAAACTCAAATAAACTTTAAACATACTTTAAAGTTGCTGAAAATAGCTATAAACATGCTTGAAAATTAAATCTAATTTATTTTCATGCTTTTCTAAAGAATAGAGAAAAAACTGTTACAAACTTTCGTTGTAGACTTGACCGTTCTTCGCCAACGACACTCCAATGGACAAAAAACGCAGCAGCCTTCTTGTCTTTTAATCGCTGGAAATTTCTTCTTGAATGACACAATAACCACAGAGGTTACACCGGTATGTCTCTAAGTCTAAGAGGCAAAAGACTTGTGAGAGTCTTTCTCTAAGAGGGAGGCTAGAGAGAATTCTAGGTCTTGTCTTGTGAGTCTAAGAGCAAGAGGAGAGTGTATTGAACCAATAGGTCTAGTGTTCTATTTATAGAAGAGATGCCATGAATAAAATATTCAATTAAATCAATCTTTTCCAAAATTGATTCAATCTTATTCCTTATTTAATCAATCCATGATTAATCAATTCCATAATTGATTAATCTTTTCCACAAATGACTAATTACTTCCATAAGTGATTAGATCATTTCCATAAATGATTAATCACTTCCTTAAGTGATTAATTATTTCCAGAATTGATTAATTTCCGGTTAATGAATTCTTTAATTAATTAACCACCAATTAAATATCTCATATTTAATTTCCGGCCTTGAATTAATTAATTTGCCCAAATAGATTTTAGGCCTTAAAATTAATTAATTCATTATTTGAACTCTTTCAAACTTCCATAAATTTAATGTTACTCAAATTTATATTAATATTTGAATTTCTTCAAATATTAATTTCTCTCATAATAATATATGAATATATATTATATTGTTTCCCTTAGTAAATTGAACATTTTCAATTTACATTTATTACTTAGTTGCCTCAAATTACTTTATGAGCTACCAGTGGGACCTAATGAACCTGCAGATCAGAAGCTCCAACGATGTGAGATTAATTGGTCAAACTCATTAACAACATTAATCAATATTCGTTAACTGTGTGTACATTCCACTATAGACTCACATTTGCACTCTTCTCACTGCAGACATATTTTCTGTGTCCACAGATCTAGACCAATATCGACTAGTTAGTCCTTCAAGAGTGTCTGTAACACCAGCTGGGTCAAATTACCGTTTTACCCCTGGGTTACTTTTATTTCCTTATGTACCAGTTCTCCTCTAATGAACAACTTGTTTGTGGTCCAACCATCAAATAGAAAACCCTCTCGTGCCATTGAGAGGGTAGGGCCCTTTGTTTAAGACTCGGAGTAACCACTTAAGGGAACACTCATCTGCTTCCCTAAAGTCGGGAAGGAGTGAATTCCATCTTGTACGATTATGTTTCCAGCTCCCAATTCGGTCTTGTCCCCAAAATGGTAGGCTTATTGAGTCAGCGTATTGGCCACTCTCACCCATGCAAATCAAAGGACAATCTCTGATGAGCAGGAGTCCATAATCAACTCAGGATTAAGACTAAGTTGTCTAGGTCGTCCTAGTGAAATAGAAAGCCAACTAGTTAACGGTGTTATAACCAGTGGTTACTATTTCGCGGTCCGGTCTTATGCAAACTCATTGCATAGGATACCCCCACTCATATGTCTCCTACACGAACGCGTTGGATCATAGTGTTTGTAACAAATACAAAGTGGGTCGTATCCATAGTGTTGCCAGGATAAGGCACCCAGTCTTATCCCTGTACTATAGACTCTTTAGGTTGTTTCTTGAACAATGATCCCATATGTTGCTACATATAGTTCAAGACTCATATTACAGCCTAGGATGTCTAGTTTATTGGATTAGGGTTATTTTTAGGCAAAGACAAATATAAAATAACTAATAACAATTAATGGAAAAATATATCAATATTATTTCATTAATATCCGGTCAATGGTTACATTCACTATCTACGAGTTTTAGGACATAATTGTTGGGTTTTATGCCCTAAAACTCGTAGATAGTGAATGTAACCGTTGACCGGATATTAATGAAATAATATTGATATATTTTTCCATTAATTGTTATTAGTTATTTTATATTTGTCTTTGCCTAATAATAACCCTAATCCAATAAACTAGACATCCAAGGCTGTAATATGAGTCTTGAACTATATGTAGCGACATATGGGATCATTGTTCAAGAAACAGCCTAAAGGGTCTATAGTATAGGGATAAGACTGGGTGCCTTATCCTGGTGACACTATGGATACGGCCCACTTTGTATTTGATACAAACGCTGCGATCCAACGCGTTCGTGTAGGAGACATGCGAGTGGGGGTATCCTATGCAATGAGTTTGCATAAGACCGGACCGCGAAATAGTAACCATTAGTTATAACACCGTTAACTAGTTGGTTTTCTATTTCACTAGGACGACCGAGACAACTTAGTTTTAATCCTGAGTTGATTATGGACTCCTGCTCATGAGAGACTGTCCTTTGATTTGTATGGGTGAGAGTGGCCAATACGCCGACTCAATAAGCCTACCACTTTGGGGACAAGATCGAATGGGGAGCTGGGAACATAATCGTGCAAGATGGAATTCACTCCTTCCCGACTTTAGGGAAGCAGATGAGTGTTCCCTTAAGTGATTACTCCGAGTCTTGAACAAAGGGCCCTACCCTCTCAATGGCACGAGAGGGTTTTCTGTTTAATGGTTGGACCATAAACAGATTGTTCATTAGAGGAGAATTGGTACTTAAGGAAATAGAGGTGACCCAGGGGTAAAACGGTAATTTGACCCAGTTGGTGTTACGGACACTCGTGAAGGACTAACTAGTCGATATTGGTCTAAGTTCCGTGGACACAGAAAATATGTCTGCAGTGAGAAGAGTGCAACTGTGAGTCTATAGTGGAATGTACACACAGTTAACGAATATTGATTATTGTGGTTAATGAGTTTAACCAATTAATCTCACATCGTTGGAGCTTCTGATCTGCAGGTCCATTAGGTCCCACTGGTAGCTCGTAAAGTAATTTGAGGCAACTAAGTTATTAAATTGAAAATGTTCAATTTAATAAGAGAAATAAATATAATATATAATGATATATTATTATGAGAGAAATTAATATTTGAAAAAGTTCAAATATAAATTTATGGAAGATTGAAAGAATTAATTTAAGTCCTAAAAGTGTTTGGGCAAAATTAATTAATTCAAGGCCGGAAATTAAATATGAGATATTTAATTGGTTCATTAACCATGAATTAATCAATTATGTAAATAATTAATCACTTAAGGAAGTAATTAATCATTTATGGGAATGATCTAATTACTTATGGAAGAAATTAGTCATTTATGGAAAAGATTAATCAATTGGGGAATTGATTGATCATGATTGATTAATTAAGGAATAAAGATTGAATCAATTTTGTAAAAGATTGATTTTATTGAATATTTTATTCATGGCCTCTCTTCTATAAATAGAACACTAGACCTAATTGGTCATGAGACTTGACACTCTTGAAAGACAAGACCTAGAATTCTCTCTAGCCTCCCTCTTAGAGAAAGACTCCCACAAGTCTTTGGCCTCCTAGACTTAGAGACATACCGGTGTAACCTCTGTGGTTATTGTGTCAATCAAAGAAGAATTTCCAGCGAAGAATACCTTGAAGCGGCTGCTGCGTTTTCGTTCGTGGAGCTTCGTTGGCGAAGAACGGTCAAGTCTACAACGGAGGTTTGTAACGGTTCTTCCTCTTTTCGTTAGAAAAGTTTTTCAAAATAAATTTAGATTTATTTTAGCATGTTTAAACCGATTTTACAGCGGCTTTAAAGTTAGTTTAAAGTTTTGTTTTTTTCGTAACGGTTTTTAATGTTAATTAATATACGGCGTAAGGTCCAATCGATGCGCTTCCGCTGCGTTGGGACTTTTATTCCCTTCAATCGGCATCAGAGCCATCGCTGTCCCTATTAATTAATTTTAAAAGTTGCGATAGGCTCTAATAGGTGGGATTTATGCATATTGTATGTTCGGTTTGCATTGAACTGTTTGGGTTAATTTTATGGCCATAGATTTTATTTTTATGTGATTTTGATCATGTAAGGCCCGGTGTTTCAGGTATTTTATGTAAAATCGAGTCCTATGTAAGTCCGGGTCTAGAATAGGTTTTTATGAGATGAAAATCCAAGGAATCGCCGCTGAAATCGAAGCCAAAACCGAAGAAATCGTTGCTGTTTTTGCCCAGATTCTGCCTCCAAACGCAACAGCGTCGGGACGCTCCTTCAACAGCGTCTCGACGCTGTCTCGATACCGAAGGCGCTCGGTAAGGAAAGCACACAGCGTCGGGACGCTACCTCAACAGCGTCTCGACGCTGTCTCGATTACGCAAGCGCCAGATATGGAAAACGCACAGCGTCGGGACGCTAATCTACACAGCGTCTCGACGCTGTCACGATGGAGGCGCGCACTAGGGTTTCAACAGGCGCGGTTCAAGCGAGGACGGTCCGGTTCGGACCGGTTCGGCTGGGCTGGGACCTATTTGGTCCGGTTCAGCCAATTTTTGGCATGGTTCGTGATTTTGGAGGCCGGTTCGAGGTGGTTCGGGGCGGTTCGTGCGGTCTAGGCCAATTCCGGAGCTGTACATGGATTTTTTAGGATAGAATTTAGCTAAATTAATGTAATTTAATGCTTTATTTTATCCTAGGGGCCAAAATTAACCGGTTCAATTGCTATTTATATGCTTTATGGATGTCATATAGATTATTTAATCCCACCTTAGGTTATAAACATGCTCATGCATTTTTTATATATTATAAATTGTTATAATGTATGTTTAAAATGCATGGATTGGTTTTCATATTTCTTAATATAAGTGTATATTAATTTATATGAAAAATTGGAAAGCATGAAGCATGTCATTACTTAAATTAAATATAAATAGTTATGTTTAATGTGATGAATGAAGCATGCTTGGTTGATTTTCTTGATTGGCTTATAATTGTTATAATAAAAGAAAATCAAAATTGCATGAAGCATGAAACATCCATAGTTATTAATATAATTGTTATATTATTCATGCAATTGATGAGGCTTAATTATTCAATTTGAATGAGATTGTTGAATGAATTAAACCCTAGATTCTTGATTATAGGATTAATCATTAAAATTTGAAATAGTTCTTTAATATTAATGGTTAGAAACCGTCAATCTATAATCAAGATTTGCATGCTAACATAAGATCATAGGATAAATTGAATTAATTTTAAATTGTTTAAAATTAATTAGACCTAGATCGATTTCTAATAGGATTAGAATCTTTTCTTACTTAGAATTAAAAATAGTTTTAATTTACTAAGTAGGAAAAACATTGCTATGATTATAAGGGAACTCCACCGGTAAAGTTCTGTCTAAGGCTGGAGGTATTTAAGTTGACGGTTTACGGAACACCTCCTACCTGGGAACTGACCTGGAATACCGGAGTTGAATTAATCATAGTTAAATGTTAGCATGCAATGTCACTAGGTTTATTAAAAGTGTTTAATGCACCTAGATCTTTAGAGTAAAAGACCTTACATTACTGAGGTTATAAGGGAACTCTCTCGGTAAAGTTCTGTCTAAGGCTGGGGGTATTTAAGTTGACGGTTTACGGAACACCTCCTACCTGGGAACTAACCGGATTGAGTTAAATTAACCATAGTAATGTTGACTTGCAATGTTGGGTTTATTAAAAGAAGTTTAATTCACCCAAAAGATTGCAGTTGAATCCTTTCCATAATTGTTATAATAGGATCAGACTTAGATAGATTGACTTAGCCGAATACTATCTAAGTTAAACAACCCTATATTAACCTTAGGACATTTTCAGTGGGAGGAAAATTACAAAACGAGATTTAAATCAAGTTTTGCTCCTACGTCCCTATATTCACAACGTGAGATTCATGCTCGGCTTCGAGTCGCCCTAGGAGCGGCCTCCCTTCGGAAAGTGTTTGCATGGGTCAATATCAAGGTGAATGGGAAAAATGTCCAGAGTAAGTGGGAGCGGGACACGTGTCAACGTATCCCTCGGTCTCCGCCCATAGTTCACACCGTGAGAGTCCTATGATCCGCCTGCAGGTTGCCCTGGCGCATCCATCCCTTCGGAGGGCCTGATCATAGGATTCGGAACATCGTGAACTCCTGAAAAGGATAGGAGCTCTTAGGCTAATCACCAACAGTTGTCTTTCCCTTCGGTAGCCTGTTGGTGCGTGCCTCTGAGATCTGAAAGTGGGAGGGTTACACTTACGAGGATGAGTTAAAATTGTTAACAAATCCTTGACCGAACAACGGTGGCTAATGTCTATAGGAATATGAGTTATTCTGGAATTAGAATTAGCTGAGAGGTGTCTCATTTCAAAGGAGGAGTACCTGATCACCCTTCGGTGGCTGATATTCTAAACCTCTGAAACGTCGTTGCAAAACTAAATCAATAGTTTTAGGGTTCTGTGATTGTCTGTTTTGCTAAATTGATTGGATTGTGTGCAATTGTTTGCTTGTATGATGGGTTAAGGCAAAGATAACTAATACGGTCATTGTTTGTTTAAATTTCAGCAATGTCTTCCTCAATTGTCTCTCTGCTTAAAAATGAGAAATTAACCGGCGAAAATTATGCTACGTGGAAATCGAACCTGAATACGATTCTTGTTGTCGATGATCTGCGGTTCGTCTTAACGGAGGATTGTCCTCCAGCCCCTGCTCGTAATGCATCCCAGGCAGTTAAGGATGCTTATGACCGCTGGACAAAGGCCAATGATAAGACTCGCGTCTATATCTTAGCCAGCTTATCTGAAGTTTTGGCTAAAAGGCATGAGAGCATGGTAACAGCAAGGGAGATTATGAACTCTCTCCAGGAGATGTTTGGACAACCGTCCTACCAACTCCACCATGACGCTCTCAAATACGTTTATAGCTGTCGCATGAAAGAGGGCACGTCTGTTCGGGAGCATGTCCTGGATATGATGGTCCAATTCAACGTGGCAGAGGCAAACGGGGCGGTCATAGATGAGCGTAGTCAGGTTGCATTCATCTTAGAATCTCTTCCGAAGAGTTTTCTACAGTTTCGAAGCAATGCAATGATGAATAAAATAACATTCAACCTGACTAGCCTCCTGAATGAGCTACAGCTCTATCAGTCTCTTCTTAAGAACAAGGGACAGATAGAAGGAGAGGCAAACGTTGTTCACTCTAAAAGAAAGTTCGAGAAGGGTTCATCCTCTGGAACTAAATCTGTAGCCACTTCTTCAAAGAAAACGAAGAAGAAAGGAAACAAGGGGAAAACTCCCAGTACTGCTGCCAAAAGCAAGGAAAAAGCCAAAGCTGTGGCAGACAAGGGCAAATGTTTTCACTGCAATGTAGATGGACATTGGAAGAGAAACTGCCCAAAGTACCTTGCTGAGAAAAAGAAGGAAAAGGAAGGTAAATTTGATTTACTTGTTTTAGAAACATGCCTGGTAGAACATGATGAGTTTACCTGGATACTTGATTCAGGAGCAACTAATCATGTTTGCTCTTCTTTTCAGGAAAATAGTTCCTTTCGGCAGTTGAACGATGGAGAAATGACACTCAGGGTCGGAACTGGAGAAGTCATTTCAGCTAAAGCAGTGGGAGCTGCGAAGTTATTTTTTAGAAATAGATTCTTACTTTTAGAAAGTTTGTTAATCGTTCCCAAGATTAAGAGGAACTTAATTTCTATTTCATGTTTGATTGAACAATCGTATACAGTTACTTTTGATATGAATGAAGCGTTCATTTATAAAAATGGTATACTTATTTGTTCAGCCAAATTGGAAAATAACTTATATGTTTTAAGACCAACCGAAAACAAAGCACTTTTAAATCACGAATTATTTAAAACTGCTGAAACTCAAAGTAAAAGGCAAAAGATTTCTCCATCAAGTAACAATACTCATCTTTGGCATCTTAGACTTGGTCATATAAACATCGATAGGATCGGTCGTTTGGTAAAGAATGGACTTCTAAGCAAGTTAGAAGATGATTCACTACCACCTTGTGAATCTTGTCTCGAGGGAAAAATGACCAAAAGACCCTTTACAGGAAAAGGTTACAGAGCCAAAGAACCCTTAGAGTTAATACATTCGGATCTATGTGGTCCAATGAATGTAAAAGCTCGAGGAGGGTACGAATATTTCATCTCATTTATAGATGATTATTCAAGATATGGTTACTTATACCTAATGGGACATAAGTCTGAAGCCCTTGAAAAGTTTAAGGAGTTTAAGGCTGAAGTTGAAAACCTATTAGGTAAATCTATTAAAGTACTTCGATCTGATCGAGGAGGGGAGTATATGGATCAAAGATTCCAGGACTATATGATAGAACATGGAATCCAATCTCAACTCTCAGCCCCTGGTACACCTCAGCAGAATGGTGTGTCAGAAAGGAGAAATAGAACCTTGTTGGACATGGTTCGATCAATGATGAGCTATGCTCAATTGCCTAGCTCGTTTTGGGGGTATGCAGTAGAGACTGCAGTATACATCTTGAACAATGTTCCCTCGAAAAGTGTTTCTGAAACACCTTTCGAGTTATGGAAGGGGCGTAAACCTAGTTTGCATCACTTTCGCATCTGGGGTTGTCCAGCACACGTGCTTGTGATGAATCCTAAGAAACTGGAACCTCGTTCAAAACTGTGCCAATTTGTTGGTTACCCTAAAGAAACGAGAGGTGGTTATTTCTACGACCCACAAGAAAATAAGGTGATTGTATCGACAAACGCCACTTTCTTAGAGGAAGACCACATGAGAGATCATAAACCACGAAGCAAAATAATATTAGGAGAAGCTACTGAAGAATCATCAAGAGTTGTTGATGAAGTTGGACCTTCAACAAGAGTTGATGAAGGAACTAGTTCTTCAGATCCATCCCGTCCATCTCAAACGTTGGGAATGCCTCGACGCAGTGGGAGGGTTGTGTTACAACCTGATCGCTACTTGGGTTTAACTGAAACTCAGGTTGTCATACCTAATGATGGCATTGAGGATCCATTGTCATATCGACAGGCAATGAATGACGAAGATAAGGATGAATGGGTCAAAGCCATGAACCTGGAAATGGAGTCAATGTACTCCAATTCTGTATGGGAACTTGCAGATCTACCAAATGGGGTAAAACCCATAGGGTGCAAATGGATCTATAAGAGAAAAAGAGATGCAGCTGGAAAGGTACAGACCTTCAAAGCTAGACTAGTGGCAAAGGGTTATACCCAAAAGGAGGGGGTTGACTATGAGGAAACCTTTTCTCCTGTAGCCATGTTAAAGTCCATAAGAATTCTTTTATCCATTGCCACATATTATGACTATGAAATATGGCAAATGGACGTCAAGACTGCCTTTCTGAATGGTAATCTTGAAGAGAATATCTTTATGTCTCAACCCGAAGGGTTCATAGCCCAAGGTCAGGAAAAAAAAGTTTGTAAGCTAAATCGATCCATTTATGGATTGAAACAAGCATCCAGATCATGGAACATTAGATTTGATACTGCAATCAAATCTTTTGGCTTTGACCAAAACGTTGATGAGCCTTGTGTATACAAGAAAGTCAACAAAAGGAAAGTAGCTTTTCTAATACTTTATGTAGACGATATCCTACTCATTGGGAATGATGTAGGATACCTCACTGACATTAAGAAATGGCTAGCTGCCCAATTCCAAATGAAAGATCTGGGAGAGGCTCAATATGTTCTGGGAATCCAAATCATTAGGGATCGTAAGAACAAAACGCTAGCTCTGTCTCAGGCAACGTATATTGACAAGATGTTGTCTCGATATTCGATGCAAAACTCCAAGAAGGGACTCCTACCCTTCAGACATGGGGTACACCTGTCTAAGGAACAATCTCCTAAGACACCTCAAGAAGTTGAGAACATGAGACACATTCCCTACGCCTCAGCTGTGGGCAGCTTAATGTATGCCATGCTCTGCACTAGGCCTGACATATGTTATGCAGTGGGAGTAGTCAGTAGGTATCAGTCTAATCCAGGGTTGGACCACTGGGGAGCGGTTAAGAATATCCTCAAGTATCTTCGGAGAACGAGGGACTACATGCTTGTGTATGGAGCTAAGGATTTGATTCTTACTGGATACACTGATTCTGACTTTCAAGCTGATAAGGATTCTAGGAAATCCACATCAGGGTCAGTATTCACCCTCAATGGAGGAGCAGTAGTGTGGAGAAGCATCAAACAAGGATGCATAGCAGACTCAACCATGGAGGCTGAGTATGTAGCAGCTTGCGAAGCAGCTAAGGAGGCAGTATGGCTCAGAAAGTTCTTGACTGATTTGGAAGTAGTTCCAAATATGAACGTGCCCATAACACTATACTGTGACAACAGTGGGGCTGTAGCCAACTCAAAAGAACCTCGTAGCCACAAACGGGGTAAACACATCGAGAGGAAGTATCACCTGATACGGGAGATTGTGCAAAGAGGAGATGTGATCGTCACTAAGATCGCCTCGGAGCACAACATCGCTGATCCATTTACAAAGGCTCTCACGGCTAAAGTGTTTGAGGGTCATCTAGAAGGTCTAGGTCTACGAGATATGTATGCCATCTAATCTAGGGCAAGTGGGAGAAATGTATAATGGGTATAAGGATGCCCTAGTTCATTGTATTTCCAGCTTTAGATTAGTGCATTTACATCCCACTAACTAGTGTTTTAGTTCAAGTGGGAGTTTGTTGGGTTTTATGCCCTAAAACTCGTAGATAGTGAATGTAACCGTTGACCGGATATTAATGAAATAATATTGATATATTTTTCCATTAATTGTTATTAGTTATTTTATATTTGTCTTTGCCTAATAATAACCCTAATCCAATAAACTAGACATCCAAGGCTGTAATATGAGTCTTGAACTATATGTAGCGACATATGGGATCATTGTTCAAGAAACAGCCTAAAGGGTCTATAGTATAGGGATAAGACTGGGTGCCTTATCCTGGTGACACTATGGATACGGCCCACTTTGTATTTGATACAAACGCTGCGATCCAACGCGTTCGTGTAGGAGACATGCGAGTGGGGGTATCCTATGCAATGAGTTTGCATAAGACCGGACCGCGAAATAGTAACCATTAGTTATAACACCGTTAACTAGTTGGTTTTCTATTTCACTAGGACGACCGAGACAACTTAGTCTTAATCCTGAGTTGATTATGGACTCCTGCTCATGAGAGACTGTCCTTTGATTTGTATGGGTGAGAGTGGCCAATACGCCGACTCAATAAGCCTACCACTTTGGGGACAAGATCGAATGGGGAGCTGGGAACATAATCGTGCAAGATGGAATTCACTCCTTCCCGACTTTAGGGAAGCAGATGAGTGTTCCCTTAAGTGATTACTCCGAGTCTTGAACAAAGGGCCCTACCCTCTCAATGGCACGAGAGGGTTTTCTGTTTAATGGTTGGACCATAAACAGATTGTTCATTAGAGGAGAATTGGTACTTAAGGAAATAGAGGTGACCCAGGGGTAAAACGGTAATTTGACCCAGCTGGTGTTACGGACACTCGTGAAGGACTAACTAGTCGATATTGGTCTAAGTTCCGTGGACACAGAAAATATGTCTGCAGTGAGAAGAGTGCAACTGTGAGTCTATAGTGGAATGTACACACAGTTAACGAATATTGATTATTGTGGTTAATGAGTTTAACCAATTAATCTCACATCGTTGGAGCTTCTGATCTGCAGGTCCATTAGGTCCCACTGGTAGCTCGTAAAGTAATTTGAGGCAACTAAGTTATTAAATTGAAAATGTTCAATTTACTAAGAGAAATAAATATAATATATAATGATATATTATTATGAGAGAAATTAATATTTGAAAAAGTTCAAATATAAATTTATGGAAGATTGAAAGAATTAATTTAAGTCCTAAAAGTGTTTGGGCAAAATTAATTAATTCAAGGCCGGAAATTAAATATGAGATATTTAATTGGTTCATTAACCATGAATTAATCAATTATGTAAATAATTAATCACTTAAGGAAGTGATTAATCATTTATGGGAATGATCTAATTACTTATGGAAGAAATTAGTCATTTATGGAAAAGATTAATCAATTGGGGAATTGATTGATCATGATTGATTAATTAAGGAATAAAGATTGAATCAATTTTGGAAAAGATTGATTTTATTGAATATTTTATTCATGGCCTCTCTTCTATAAATAGAACACTAGACCTAATTGGTCATGAGACTTGACACTCTTGAAAGACAAGACCTAGAATTCTCTCTAGCCTCCCTCTTAGAGAAAGACTCCCACAAGTCTTTGGCCTCCTAGACTTAGAGACATACCGGTGTAACCTCTGTGGTTATTGTGTCAATCAAAGAAGAATTTCCAGCGAAGAATACCTTGAAGCGGCTGCTGCGTTTTCGTTCGTGGAGCTTCGTTGGCGAAGAACGGTCAAGTCTACAACGGAGGTTTGTAACGGTTCTTCCTCTTTTCGTTAGAAAAGTTTTTCAAAATAAATTTAGATTTATTTTAGCATGTTTAAACCGATTTTACAGCGGCTTTAAAGTTAGTTTAAAGTTTTGTTTGAGTTTTCGTAACGGTTTTTAATGTTAATTAATATACGGCGTAAGGTCCAATCGATGCGCTTCCGCTGCGTTGGGACTTTTATTCCCTTCAAAAACCCAACAAATCTAACCTACTACGCATGCTAATTATAAAAGAGGGAATCTAAAGCCACGGACAACAAGTAAATCATGCATAAAGCTCAACAAACATCAAGATATACAACAAATCAGTTCAGTAAACTCTAAAACATCTCATAATAACCAAATGTACTTACAATCCCGAGGTTCCAACTATAACAAATGGTACTTAGACGACCATAGACAAATCTAATCCAAGCCCAAGGCTCGAGAAACCAACCTAATCTACCTTGAAACTATAAAATACAAAGGGAGAATGAAAAAGATCAAATTAAGCCAAGAGAAACGACTGTTGAAAACTCCCAATCAGATTCCTCTTTTCCCCCTCTTTTGCCCTAAAATGCAACGATTGTATTTAAACAACGAAGCGGCGTCGAGACGCCGTGGCCAGCATCTCGACGTCGACGGTGATTTCGCTAGTCCCTCTTTTCTGAAGCGTCGAGACGCTGGAGGATGGCGCCGAGACGCCATCTCTCGGGTCTTCTTTTTTTGGTTGCTTCAAAACTTGATCCATTCGGCGTTGTTTTCGAGTCTCGAGTGCTCCACTTTACTCTTTTCACTGTCTCGACATCCCATGGACTTCAAGATGGATCGAAACCACGTTAATTTCCTCGAATTAACGCCAATTTCGAATATGGGCTCCCTAGAAGCACTTGATACCAAACCCCTAAAAAATATAACTTTAAGCGAGATAATTATCGTAAAACTAGCAAGATTAAGAACAAATAAATAGAGACAATTTGGTCCCACCAGTCATCCTATTGAAACAGTAACCTAACTAGTTAACGGTGTTACAACTAATGGTTGATTATTTCGTGGTCTGATCTTATGTAAACTCATTGCATAGGATACCCCCGCTTGCATGTCTACTACATGGACACTTTGGATCAATACGTCTGAATCAAATACAAAGCAGGTCGTATCACATAGTGTTACCAAGATAAGGTACCCAACCTTATCCCTGTACTATAGACCTTTTAGGTTGTTACTTGAACATCGATCCCCGCATGTCCCCACATACAAGTTCAAGTTACATACAAACAACCTTGGATTTTAGTTTATTGGATTTGGGTCATATTGTGCAATACTTAACATTAACACTTTATTGTAGAAACTCAATAACACTTTATTGAAACAAGTATACAATTTGTTTACATTCACTATCCATGAGTTTTAGAGCATAAAACCCAACATGTATGTATACTTGAGCCTTATGTGGTAACATAAAAGTGGATCAGGCTCGAGTAAATAGCCAAAACAGTCTATAGTATATGGATAGGGTTGAGTACCTTATCCTGGGGATACTATGTGACGCGACCCATTTTGTAGTTAAGTACAAACTATGTGATCCTAAATCGTTCATGTCGAGACATGCGAGTGGGGGCTCCTATGCAATGAGTTTGCATAAGACCAGGACCAAGAAATAAGTCACTCTCACTTTACAATGACATTTACTATTGAGACTGATTATTTCATGCGATGACCTAGGTAACTCGATCTTAATCCTGAGCTAACTATGAACTCTTGTCTATTCAGGCTTATCCTTAGATATGCATGGGTGAGAGTGGCTCATCATCGCTGACTCAATATACCCCCCATTTTAGGGATAGGAATAGGTAGATAGCTAGGGACATGGTCCTGCAAGATGGAATTCACTCCTACTCGTTATTGGGATAGTAGAGAGGTTGTTTCCTTAAGTGCCGATTCCGGGACTTAAACAAGGGGCCTCACACTCTCATTGGCCTGAGAGGGACTCGATTTGGTGTTCGGACCACAAACCAGTTGTTCATTAGAGGATCAGTGGGACTTAAGGAATGAGATGTAACTTCAGGGTTAAAACGGACATTTGACCTAGTTGTAGTTACGAACAATCTGTGAAGGATCGACTTATTGGTTATGGTTATATCAGGTGGACAGAAATATATCTACAATGAGAGGAGTTCAACTATCGGACTATATTGGAGTGTCCCGGTAGTTAACGGGTGTTGATTAACCAGGTTAAAGAGTTTAGTCGTCGTTAATCTCGAATCGTTGGAGCCCATGATCTGTATGTCCATTAGGTCTCCCTACTAGCTCATACGGACTAAACCTTAGAACAGAGTGACGAGAGAGTTTGAATAGGTCAAATTCAATTTTTGAAAATTAATGTTAACTATATTTGATATAGTTAACGTATTATAATTTAATTATGAATTAAATTATAACGAGGATTGGAGATATTTAAATATGATGTTAGATATGTATAGGATACACTTTTTATTTTTTATTTATTTTTATTTTTTTGGTTTGAAATTGAATAGAGATTCATATTAAAAATCAAAAATTGAAAGAAATCGGGATTGGTGCAAATATTTAATTTAATATTTGATATTAAATTAAATAATTATTAATTAAAATGGTTAATTAATAGTTTGGTTTAATTTTATTTAAAATTATATTAAATAGATTAATTTTGTATAAAATTATATAAGTGGGTTTGAATGAAGGAATTGAATTTTCTTTTAAATCAAATCCAAGAGGAAAATTCAATTTGATTGACACCATGCCTAGTGACTAATCCCATCCACAAGCTTGTTGTCATCTTCTTGCAACATTAGATTGCATGTACTTCTCCTAGAGAAGAAAGCTTGAAGATTAAGGTTGGCTACTGGAAGTTTATACATTCCTCTGAAAACATAAAGTTCTCTTTTTTTCTTCTCTCAATTTCATCACCGAGAGGCTCTCACAAGCAGTTCTAAGGCCGGAGGATAGCGGGGAAGACTCTCGTGGTCGTCTACAACCCGTTCGTGTTGAGAATTCATCCCCAGAGCTTGTTGATTGTCCAAAGAGGTTGGTCGTTTCGTGCTCTATTTTTCCTTCGATTTTAACATGCTTTTGATTCTAAAATTAATTGAAATTGAGAGTCAATCGATCCAAATTGCTTCCGCTCGGGTGTTCGACACTCCTTCACCGAACACTTATTTTGGAGTTACAAGTTTGCTAAGGAGGTTTGGAAGAAGGTTCTTCCCAATTCCAACCAGATTTTTCTTTGTCTAGGGAAAAACTAGAGTGCAGTAGATTTTTGGGACCTAATGCAAACAAACCTAAGCAAGGAAACAGTTAAACAGAGTTGCGATTGTGTTGTGGAAATTATGGCAAACTAGAAATCAATATATTCACTCAAAGTAGAGAGCAGATCCCATTCAAATTAGCAATTCCATCTTTTCAATTATTGAAGACATAGAAAAAATAATGGTTTATCACCTAAAGCCTTCTCTTGCGAAGAGGAATAACCAGGCGAATCACCCTCTTTGGAGGCCTTCGAATCTGGGTAAGTGGAAGCTCAATTCGGATGTGACCTAGTGCAACAAAGTTGGGAAAAGGGGAATTGGTTGGTCAATTCATGATTTGATGGGGTTTTTTATAGGGATTAGCTGCAAACAAACGAGACGAAAGTGGGAGATCAAATGCCTTGAAGCAAAGGCAATTTTGAAAGGGATGGAGGCTTATCTGTCTTTCTTCGATGGTGAGAGAAGCATCCCCAAGCTACATCTTGTGGTCGAATTAGATTCAGCAAAAGTTATGAAGGTCATCAACGGATCATCAAATGACCTATCAGAATTATCCCTCTTTGTGAGTGAAGACGTCTGTAGGCAAGAAGGGAGTTTCTCCTTCTTTAAATGCTCGAGGTTGAGAAATATTTTGGCCCACTATGTAAATAGGGCAGGTACCATTCATGGTGATTTTGTATATTTTTTTGGGTTTGCTTCCTCTTCGTTGCAGGAAGAGGTTGTGGAGTTAGGGGATGAGAGGATCCGACTCTGATTGTACTTCGTTTGTTTTATGGCTAAAATAGTTTCGAATTTGGAGGGATAGCTACCGTGAATTAAGGAACAACCAACCGATTCTTTTTTTCCCATTTTACCCCTGGTGTATACTGTTAGTTTTTTTTTAAAAAAAATCAACGTAAGATTTTTCTCAACAAAAAAATCTTAAAGTCATGTGGATTTTCCTCGATATTGGTTAAAAAAAAACTAATTATGTCCTATATTTTCTCAGTCCCAATAAAGCTTTTTCTACATTCTCACTCATCTCTTCACGATCAACATTCCAATCATTGCCTAAAATTCAGAATTCAAATTTCATCTCCACTGTCTTTGCACCACTAGAATTTTTTCAATTATGGCTTCCCATCGAGTTTTGGTTCTATACGATAGCGTTTGGGCACTGATTCTGTCACAGACCTTATTAGACTTGATGCTGGAAAGAAAATTTCACAGATTTACCTCTTCAATAATGGTGAAGACAAGTTTCAGATTATAAGCTTTTCTAAGAATAAAGATCTTGCCTGAATGCTTGCTAAGGTATGTAACAAGATGTACCACGATTGTTGCCTTGTCATATATGTTGAATGTGTGGATACTAGTATCCGTAGGGATGGTGCAAACCTGAATTCAATGGAAAATACAAGCAACAGAGGAAAGATTTAATGTAAGTTTACATATCAACACAATACAGTGACTGTGTTGTCAGTGTGGATGTTGAGCCGGTAGATACTAATATACACAGAGGCAGTGTTGGACCAAATCCACTAAGGAGAATGCAACTCGGAGAAGGATAATGTTGGTTTCCATAATTCAGTGGCGAGTGATGTTTTTACAATAGATATGGTTAAATACAAGTTGTAGTTGAGTAATAGTCCTTACAATTTTGGATTGTGTCAAAAAGGTCCTCAAAGACGAGATTTTTAAAGCATTTTACATTGTGAAGGAAGATGGTGAGAACCAGGTAATGTTTAATTATTGTATTAACCAAATGTATATACTCTTATGTACATAGAGAATGTAGAAATATATACCCTTATCCATATGCGAGCGATCGATAGGGTTATTGAGTATGATGTTTGTTTGTATATATATTAATATATATTGTTGTACTTATTGTGTTTTTGTACCTAATTACTTCTGCATATCTATGTATATATTATTATACACACATAAGTATTGAGTGATTTTGTACGAAAAATGAATATTGACAGTTCAACATAAGTTTTTTCAAAATTAAGAATTTAGATATTTTGTTTAAATGATGTTAATTACGGTTTTAGATTTAATGAAAGGTGGTTAAATCTTGTTCATGTCAAATTCGGTTTCTCCCCTCCTTAAAATGCTTTTTTTTTTTTTTTTGTTTCTCCCCTCCTTAAAATGCTCTTGTTTTGATTTAGTTGGTTAGACTCATGTTAAAATTAGATTGTCTTTCCTTCCTATTATGCTCCACAATTGTAGATTGCATTTCTCTTTCTAAAAAGTGGGTAGGGGCAATTTAGTCTATTTTAATTAGAAATTTATTAATTAAAATCACATTTAGCCATTTATTTAATTTCTAAACATGTTTAAGCATTTTTCAAATCCCCTATTAAATCTAGTCATTTTTCTTGTTACCAAAAAAAATCCTCCATCCGCCATTGTCGAACTAAAAGATAAATCATAAGCTAATTTTAACCTTCCTAGTCAAAAGAATATATTTAAAATTATATATGCTAAAAATGTAATAGATTAAATCGAAACTTTTTAGACGAAATAATAATAAAATAAAATAAAATAAAATAAAATAAAAGGTTCAACTCATGCATTACTAAAGCATATGCTTAATAAAAAAAAGTATATAATAAATAGATAAGTAAATGGTTGTTGGAGGAAAGGATCCAAGAAAAGAATATCCTGAAAATGCTGAGGTGAGATTAAGTGCAGATATTTAGTCATGGGAAGCGATGAAAGCAATCCAACGGTTAGAATTGAAAGGGAGGTGGGGGCCCACGAATGGTTTTAAGTTCCCATAGTTGAAAAAAAAAAGCATATCCAATCCATATCCTATCCTATGAGTCCAAAATTTGGAACATGAGAAAATATATTCCCGTGTTTTGGGGGTTTTCACAGTTTCTTTTTAAAGAAGAAAAGTTTGTTTAGTCAAAGTCGTACCCTTTATATTTTATAATTTTGATTATTGACGATACATGTTGTTTCTAAGGAGATTCCTCGAATCTTCCCTTGCCTCTATGGTTTTCTTTATTCTCACCCGCTGTTCACTCACCATCACCACCCATTTTCTCAAAATTAATCCTAGATGATACAGATAATACCTTATGTTGATGCCAAAATTTGGCCAAGCAATCCACCTGCCCTTCACGTGACATCAACAATGAATTTGTAGAAGCTGGAGAAGACGTGACCTGCAAGACCAGCAAGAATCGCTGGACACCGGTGTGGTGTAGGCCACACCGCCTCCGATGCCTAAGTCAGGAAACTGAGCAGCTAGCGAATAGAGAAATAAGTCAAGAATCGAGTTTTCGGCCCCCTTCTTCGATGGCGAAGAGGGGTATAAATACCTGCTCGGACTCCTAGGGTTTGGAGGCGTTCTGGGACGAAGCAGGCTGGACCGAGGCAGCTGGAAGCGGTAGGGGCCGAGCGGAGGCAAACGGACTCGGCCCGCGCAAACGGGCCGAGTGGTCGGCCTGGGCCTGGGGCCGAGGCCGACCGTACGGGTCGGGCCACGTTGGCCCGGCCCGTCGGTATGGTCTTCCTCTGGGTCCATTTCCTGGTCCTATCTCCTCTCGGTTGTCCTGTCAGCTCCTCGTACGCTGTGGTGGTCCAAAATTACCTATAACATTAAGCCCCCACTCTTGAATTGGGATTCAGGTGTGACTTAGTGTTATCGGGTGAGCTCCTTAAGCCCGATTTAAGAGTAATGACCCTTGCCTTGGATTGGCTTATGTGTAGCTTTTGTTGTCATCCTGCAAAATAGGATAGAAGTAGACGCTCCCTGACTAGGGGTTAGATGAAATGGAAATGAAAAAGGTGAGGGATTGCAAAAATGGTACTGGTCGGCCTCGGCCTCGGGAAGAGGCCGAGCGAACCTGAAATGAAGCACTCCGAATGACCTAGTGCGAGACCCCCGTACTAGGTCATTCGGAGTGCTTCATTTCAGGTTCATGTCTGCAAGAGAAGAGTTAGGGAAAAGGCTAGGGTCGGCCTCGGCCTTAAGCCCCCGTTAGCCTAAAATTTGACTCCCTGCATCCATATGTTAGTCCTTGTAGGAAAATAATAAGAGAATAGGTTCGAACATGTAAATTTTAGTAGAACATGTTAAACATAGGTGCTTTTTGTTTAATAGGGAGTGCATATCCCTGGTTACTTGCTTTTTGTTTAATTGGGAGTGCATATCCCCTCTGTAGCCCCCAATCTTAAGTAGAACTTCACTGAAACATAAAGTATGGTTGAGGAAATAGGAGAATACCATTAAAGTTTGTGCCTGGCCTCGGCAAGAGGTGCTCGGGCCAGAGGAGGTGGTGAGATAGACTCGTTGGTGCGGCCTAGTAACACTTGACCTCCTGCAGGGTTGAGCTCCTTAAGCCTGATTTAAGAGTATAACTCTCGTTCCATGCCGACTTATGTATGATTCCTGGTTATCCTGCAAGATAGGATAAACTGGACAAAGTAGAGTTGAGAGATTACAACAATGGCTCTGGTCGGCCTCGGGAAGAGGCCGAGCACATCAACCTCTCTCTTTAGCTTATATGGTCGGCCTCGGCCTCGGGAAGAGGCCGAGCACAGCAGCTAAACCCCTGTACTTGGTCATTCGGAACGCTTCATTCCAGATCCGGGGCTTTTGCAGGTGACTGGTCGGCCTCGGCCTTGGCATGAGGCTGACCAACTCCTCCGTGCTGTTTTCTTGCCCGCTCCACGGTTAGGCTTATGTGTGTATTTGTCCGGTCCTACCTTAAGCATCTCCCTGCGGCTTTGAGCACTTCGGCCATGTTAAAAAGTGAATGCGTGACTGAGGGTTGGCTTTGGAGCTAGGATGCTCGGCCTCGGCCTTGGCATGAGGCTGAGCATTTCTTCTGCTTTGCTTGCTACTTTTCTCTGTTGTATCCATCCCGAGGGTGCGTACACTCTTTTGGGCAAAACTTGGGGAGGTTGAGGGCATGCGTCAACCTCTCTGCAAGAGTTTAGTCTCTTTCCACGAGAAAGTGTGGAAGTTTGGCCTCTACAAGAATCATTCCTGTCTAGCCACATGCACCACATCCTATAGAAAAATGCTTTTGCACAAACACAGTATAAAGAACTTTATCTAATTTGCAAGTGTCAACATTGTACCATGGAGAAAAGTTGTGGACATGTGTTATACAAAATGAAAATAAGTAATTGCCCCAATAGCTCCACTGATATTCATAACGTTATCCTAACTTGAATAAGTAAGAAAGGAAAATCAGAATTATCGCAACATGACCATGATTATGATGGACTCGGTTTGTCCTTACTCCCAACCCCCCACTCAAAATATGCGTTCAATACCTTGGGCGTGCATTTTTTGAGTAAGGAGAAACTAACTTCGTACCTGGGCCTCTAGGGGCGGAACTCGACCTTGGCCTCTGGATGGTCGGCCTCGGCCTTGGCATGAGGATGACCAGCTCCTCTGTGTTGTTCGCTTGCTTGTTTTCCATTCCAAGGGTGCGTGCACCCAGTTAGGGAAAACTTGGGGAGGTCGAGGAATTTCCCGAGCCCCCACTCAAAATACGCATTCCAGATTTAATGAGTTGCATTTTTTTTAGTAAGAAAATATAATGTCATACCTGGTCTTTTGAGGACAAAGTTCATTCTTGAAGCTGAGGCAGCCGGCCCTGACCTTGGCATGAGGTTGAGCCTCGCTTCTCCATCACTTTTTTGTTTGCCTCATAGTTGGACTCATGTGCAGATACCTGGTCTGCGAAGTGACTACCGGACTCAGTCGAGCCCCATTCCTTGTCTAGTGGTCGGCCTTAGTCTTGGCATGAGGACGAGCACTTTCCCTGCATGGCTTGAGAAGTTTGAGGGAAGCTTGAGGAGGCTTTGGGATTTCCCAGGGCCTCTCTTCAAGCGTCGTGGTCATCCCAGGGGTGCGTACACTCTTCTGGGGAAAAGCTTGGGGAGGCCTAGGAATTTCCCAGGGCCTCTCTTCAAGCGTTGTGGTCATCCCAGGGGTGCGTACACTCTTCTGGGGAAAAGCTTGGGGAGGCCTAGGAATTTCCCAGGGCCTCTCTTCAAGCGTTGTGGTCATCCCAGGGGTGCGTACACTCTTCTGGGGAAAAAGCTTGGGGAAGCCTGGGAAGTTCCCGAGCCTCTCTTCAAGCATCGTCGTCATCCCAGGGGTGCGTACACTCTTCTGGGGAAAAATGTATGCTCAAACTGCCTTCTATCATATTTCCACATAATTTTGATGGCATATCAAGCAACAAAGTATTTTAAGGGAAGAAACTGTTGTCAAAAGCTTGAAGCTTGAAAATATAGCCATGAAAAAATCATTGCAATATAACTAACGACCATGATTATTCCCAGTCCCCCACTAAAAAACATGTATTCAATACGCAAAATATGCATTTTTTGAGTAAGGAAAGACTTACTTCGTGACCGAGCTCTTGAAGGTGGTGTTTGGCCTTAGCCTCTAGGTGGTCGGCCTCGGCCTTGGCATGAGGCCGACCAACTCCTCTGTGTCATCTGCGCACTCAGTCCGTGACTCGACTTATGTGCAGAGCATCTCCCTTTCGGCTTGAACCGCTTCGGCTACGATAACAGGTCAAGTGTTGTGGTCTTCCCAGGGGTGCGTACACTCCTCTGGGGAAAAGCTTTGGGAGGCCTGAGAATCTCCCGAGTCTCTCTGCAAGCGCTGTCAAAACTTTTGAAACGAAATTCAGAGTAATTTATTTCAAATGAATCAATTACATTCCTGAGTAATATGCTATTGAAATGAAAGAAAATCGATCAACATTTCATTGGAAGGGGATAGCTTGACCCCTCAAAGGCTCGGCCTGGGCTATCTCCCAAGGCCGACGTTGCTTGAACCTTCCTGTCGATGTTCCCGAGCGCCATAAAGTAACATTCCCTCGACATTTTTTGCTCGCCATGCGCTGCTCCACCTTCTTCGGATGATCCTCCTAAAATTGTTTGTATCTCAAATAGCGGGTTGGCACCGCCCTTACCTTGATCTGCCAGCAGTAGCCTCTTGCTTATGTCGTTCCCCACGAACCCCTTGGGGTAACCTTCTCGGATTAGGGCTTCTATCTCGTCCCTCAACTGTATGCATTCCCGGGTTGCATGACCGTGGTCTCCGTGGAACATGCAGCATTTGTTTTTGTTCCTCCTATCGGGGTCTGATCTCGACTTTTCTCGACTTTTCTGGGCGTTTCAACAGATTTGTGTCCTGTATTGCGGCCAAGACCTGTTCAAACGAATCTGTTAGTGGTGTATACCTGTCGAATCTGGCTTTTTGGTTCCGCACAGCCCTGGGGCTCCTTGGCCTCTGGTCGGCCTCGGACTTTGCCCGAGCCTCTGACTTTTTCCTAGCATTATTTCCTGTGTATGTACCCGACACTGTCTTTTGCGGCAAACTTCTGCGAGCTTTTTTTGCGATTGGACTTCTGCTCGGCCTCGGCCATTGGCCGAGGGGTGCTCATGTCGGATCTGGCCTACATCTTCTACCCGACATCCTTTTCCTTTGTCTTCTTGATGCTGGTCGGATATAGCAGCTTCCCGGTTCTTTCTCTCCTTCTGAAGTCAGGGTCGGCCTTTTCCATACCGAGGTCGAACCCAGTTTGGCTCGGCGCTTTCTGCTCATACCCGAGGCTTCCCTCTGGTTTCTGAACCCGATCCATCGTGCAGACCACCACCGATGTGCGATCCGAACTGGCAAGCATTCTTCCCCACAGACGGCGCCAACTGTTGATGCCAAAATTTGGCCAAGCAATCCACCTGCCCTTCACGTGACATCAACAATGAATTTGTAGAAGCTGGAGAAGACGTGACCTGCAAGACCAGCAAGAATCGCTGGACACCGGTGTGGTGTAGGCCACACCGCCTCCGATGCCTAAGTCAGGAAACTGAGCAGCTAGCGAATAGAGAAATAAGTCAAGAATCGAGTTTTCGGCCCCCTTCTTCGATGGCGAAGAGGGGTATAAATACCTGCTCGGACTCCTAGGGTTTGGAGGCGTTCTGGGACGAAGCAGGCTGGACCGAGGCAGCTGGAAGCGGTAGGGGCCGAGCGGAGGCAAACGGACTCGGCCCGCGCAAACGGGCCGAGGGGGGGGGGGCGGCCTGGGGCCGAGGCCGACCGTACGGGTCGGGCCACGTTGGCCCGGCCCGTCGGTATGGTCTTCCTCTGGGTCCATTTCCTGGTCCTATCTCCTCTCGGTTGTCCTGTCAGCTCCTCGTACGCTGTGGTGGTCCAAAATTACCTATAACACCTTAAAACAGCGGCAAAGCTAAAGATATTATATTTTTAACGTAAGTTGTAAATGATGAACATTTTATTCGCATACCTTATTGGCTTAAGCCCCTCCTTATATTCTCGAGTCTTTGGTTCAACTCCGGTTGAGCACATGGATTTTGCCCTTTTTACCTTTCCTCTTTTTCATTTCTTTTTTGTTTTTCTTTCTTCTTTTTGTTTTTCTTTTCATATTCTTTTTCCATTTTTCTCTGCCTCTTTTGTCCCCCTACATTGTTCTTTTTTTCTCTGTTTTTCTTTTTGTGTTTTTTTAAGTGATGTTTGTAATATATAATCAATTTAATGTTAAAATATACGAACTGATATCATCATATATCAATATGTTAAATTATTTGGTTAAAATATTACTTTAGTTCTTGTAATTTAGGTTTTGTGTCATTTTAATACTTACTTTCAAATGTTCAATTTTAGGCCATGTACTTTCAATAAAACTTAAAATTATTCTTACAACGAGTTTATTGTTAATTTTCAAAAAAAAAAAAAAAAAACATTGATTTGTAGGAGTGTTTCTTCAATATTAGAAATATGTTTACATTGTGCCTCTTAACTTATCGAAACTATTATTAAATAACTTTAAATTTACGACAGTGACCAATTTTCAGCTTTATTAAGAGTATAGGAACTAAAATCGAACATTTGAAAATACAGGGACCAAAATGGAACAAAACCCATAAAGGGTCCAAGATGCTATTTTAACCAAATTATTTCTATATAGCCCCCCAACATAAAGTTATGGATCTGCCACTGCTTTAAAATATCTTTTTGGTACTTGTGATGGTACTTATTTTATATCAATTAAGCAAGTTATATTCATATTGTCAATTTTAAGTACAAATTCTAAATTTGAACATTTTGAAAGTATGGAAACTAAAATAGATAACCAAAATGATATTTTAATCAATTTAATATATTCACTTAATACCATAACGAGCCAAACACATAATCTCTGTCATTCACGAATGTTATTGATTTTTTAAAAATTGGGAAAAATACATTTTTAGTCCCTAAGGTTTGAATTAGGTTTCATTTTGGTCCTTGAGTTTAGCCCCTGAGGTTTGAGATAAGGAGCAATTTGGTCCCTGCCATCCATTTTGCCGTTAAATCTAACGGGCTGCTGACATGACACTACTATTTTAATTAAAAAAATTAATTTTTTATTTTTTAAATGAAGATATATTAAAATAATAAAAATATTATTTTGTATTATTTTTTTAATTATTTTTCTCCCTCTCTCTTCTCGTTCTTCTTTCTCTTCCTCATCTCCTTCTTCCTTCTTCCCCATCTTCTTCTTCTTCAACTCCAGTGGTTGGTCGTCGCTAGCGAATGGCTAACGGCGGTGGCGGCGGCTGCAAAATTTTTTTTTTCTTTCTTCTTTTATTCTTCTTCCCTTCTTCTCATTTCTTCTGTTTTTTTTTTTAAACAGGGGGAGATTTGGGGAGGAGGAGCCTCCTCCTCCTCCAATTTCAGAGCTCCTCCTCCCCAAATCACCCCTGTTTAAAAAAACAGAATAAAGGAGAAGAAGGGAAGAAGAATAAAAAAAGGAAAAAAAATTCCGACAGCCGGCGGTGGTCGGCCACTGGAGTTGAAGAAGAAGAAGATGGGGAAGAAGGAAGAAGGAGATGAGGAAGAGAAAGAAGAAGGAGAAGAAAGAGGAAGAGAGAATTAAAAAAATAATTAAAAAATAATACTTTTATTATTTTAATATTTTTTATTTAAAAAAATAAAAAATAATTTTTTTAAATTAAAATAATAGTGTCATGTCAGCAGCCCGTTAGATTTAACGACAAAATGAATTGCAGGAACCAAATTGCTCCTTATCTCAAACCTCAGGAGCTAAATTGTTGAGTTTGAAAACTCAGGGACCAAAATGAAACCTAAGTCAAACCTCAGCGACTAAAAATGTATTTTTTCCTTAAAAATTGGTTGGGAGACTAAAATGATCCAGGTTCAAAGTTGTTTTATAATTTCATACGGGGAGAAATCATTTTTGCCTTAACTTTGCAAATTGGGTTGATTTTAATTTTTACTCTAAATTTCCAAGTTTAAGAAGTTGGACTTTAAACTTAAATAAATATGGCAAGTTTTTACCTTTTATTAGACTTCTATCTAATTTTTTTTAGTTCAACAACATTTCGAAGTGAAAGAATTTAAATCTCACACTTCTTGGTCGAAAGTACATACCAATTATCACCAAGTTAAAATACCATTTTTGTCATTGTGCTTTGAATAAAGCTTAAAATTAGTTCGTATCGTCGGTTTGAGATGTTGCTTTTTTTTTTTATCAAAATTGGTTAAATAATCATAATAATTTTCCTGCAAGAAAAGACACAATGTGAACATATTTCCAAAATTTATAGAGAGAATGCTGCCAAAAACTTTTTTATATATAGAAAAGTAAACTATAAATCAATAAGGCAATAATATGGGCACATTTTAAATTTTATTGAATGGACATGGATTAAAATTGAATATTTGAAAGTATAGACACTAAAATGGAATGAAATTCAAAGTATATGCCTAATGGATTATAAACAGAGGTTTCATATGAAATTGATGGCATAGAGAAAACACTAGAGTATCTTGATTTTTGTTGAGAAACTTGGTAAGTTTTGAGAGATTTATTCAATACTCGACTTCATGCCTCAATAGTCTAATGTTTGGATTTCGAGAAATTCTTATGTTTCTCTTTGTTGAATTTACTAATTAAATGTAATTAGAAGTCTAACATAGTATAAATATTGCAATACTTACCTAAGTCTAAGGTTAAATTTGATAAAATTGAAAATTTAGAGTAAAATTAACTAACCTAGTCAACTTTTAGGATAAAAGTTTACTAACCTAGACAACTTCAAGGATAAATTTTCCGATCTCGAGTGAGGATTCTTCAAACCCAATCTCAATTCACCAAATAGCGACGAATTTACTGTAGGTCCAGGGGCTCAAGCCCCTCCTCAACTTTCAAACATTTTATTTTATATATAAAATATATATAAAATAATTATTCATATTAAACAAAAGTAACTGCAGGTTGGATGGTTATAGGCGCAAGCCCCCCTCATTTGGAGTCGTGTGGCCTAAGCTTGAGCTACTGGATTTGTGTTTCCGTATTTTTTTTTTTTAAAAATTACGTTATATATTATATAAAAAATCTTTTTTTTTTTTACAACGAATTAAAAATTCTCGTTGTCATCTCTATTCATGAGTTGTATCACCAAATCATAAGTTGTAGGATGAGTCATATATGACTAATGGACTCTGAAAAATTATTAGGTGTTTTCGGTGCAATGAGGTCCTGTTTTAAAAACTGTCGGATGTAAACCTTCAAATTTTTTTTGTCCCCTAATAATCATTGGATACAAAATCGATGTACTTTTGTTATTTCTCTCTCTTACATCCAACGACGGTGTAAAATTAGGAGCCTCATTTATTGTTAATATAAACTTACATGACATAATATTAATAGAAATCTAGAAGAGAAGAGCCTCAAAGTTTCTATTAATTTTCTAGAAATTTGGAAGATAAGAAACTTTCCGCTTAACATTTTTCCTCCTTTGAAAATTCCGGTCAATTAACTAAATATTATGCTAGTAAATTTATCATCAATTAATTTTAACCTTCACCAACAAGAATAGACTAAATTGAAAAGTGATAATACGCAAAGAATTAATTTGAAACTTCCTAAATAATAGAGACAAAAACATATGTTTACCCAAATTTAAATTGGAAAGAAAATAAAATATAATTATATATGTTGATGGTCGATTTTGGTCAGAGGGAACTCATCTGACCTTCACGTGCCACCAACGATAAATTTGTAGATGGGGGAAGACGTGGCCTGCAAGACAGAAAACCTGCACACCGGTGTGGTGCTAGCCACACCGACTCCGATGCTTAAGTTAGAAAACGAAGGTAGGAGGGCTAGAGAGTAAGGGAAGAGAGTAGAGAGTTCGGGTTCCCTTCTTCAGTGGCGAAGAAGGATATAAATACCTCCTCATCCTCCTAGGGTTTTTAGGTATTTGGAGGCGTTTCGGGACAAACCAGGCGAAACCGGAGCAGCCAGAGGCGGTGGGGACCAGACGAAACCGAACGGGCTCAGCCCGCGCGAGCGGGCCGAGGGTCGGGCCAAAAACCCGACCCCTTCGGCCTTGGCCCGTCCCGCTTGCCGGTTTCGCCTCCTTGGTCCATCTCCCAGCCCGATTTCTCCCCGGTTGTCTTCGTCAGCTCCTTGTACATCGGGGTGGTCCAAAATTGCCTATAACAATATATATATTATTTATTTGGAGTACTGCATATGAAGATGAAACTTCAAACTTGAAATCTTTCAATGGAGATATATATAATGTCTTAACTAATTAAAAGTATATTTGGTTTAACTTTTTAAGTGTTTAATTTTGAAAAAGATTCTAGTGTTTGACAACAACTAAAAATGACTAATTAAAAACTGAAATTGACAAATAAATCATTTTGAAAGAAACATTTGAAAGCAAATTTTTTAAAATGAGTTTTTAAGTATATGATAATTTGTGTGTATAAAAACACTCCTGAGAAAATATAATCAAACATATGAGTGTTTGAATTCTAAACAATCTTTATACAAAATGTTTTTTATTTTAAACAAATGCATTCTTGAAAAACACTTAAACTAAAAGATATTTCAAATCGGTCTTAAATTAACGTATATTCCTATTACTTAATTGAACTAATGAAACCAAGAAGAGAATTAACTCACCTAACATAAAACTTATCCTCTCCATTAAGAAATCAAAGGTTTAAAGTTTGCGAAGAGAAAAATAGTTGAAGTAAATGAAAGCGAGGTTAAGGTTGGAATCGTTGGAGTCCGCACTCCCACGTTGGAAGGAAGGAAAATGAAACCAAACAATAATGGAAATAAAAAGAAGAAAAAAGATGATTGGAGATTGGAATTGTACGGAAGCAATGAGAATGAGGGAAAAAGTGAGACGCATGTGAAACAAGTGTAATCCCTGAAGACATCAATTAGCCTTCGCCCCCCATTCATTTCAAAACACAAATAAAAACGTAATAAACCAATCGAATATGCTGTTTTTTTCTTTTTTAATTAGTACTTCAATAACTCCTTTTATTTAAAAAATTACCCAAACAGCCACTTCATCACGCACGCCAAGCATATGCTCCAAATATTCTTCATTAATTTCCCCTTTCTTTATAAACCAACCTTCTTTCTTTCCTGTTCCTCTTCCTCTCACTGCCCCAACACAAAAACATGAAGTTTGGGAAGCGGCTGAAGCAGCAGATTGAGGACACATTGCCCGATTGGCGTGACAAATTCCTCTCCTACAAGGACTTGAAGAAACTCCTCCGCTTCATCTCCGGCAACGTCGATGCCGATGCCAATGCCGAGTTCATTTGGTTGTTGAACTCTGAGATTCATAAGTTCAATTCCTTTTTCATGGAGCAGGAGGAGGACTTCGTCATCCGCCATCGGGTCAGTTTCCTTTCACTCTTTTCTCTATCCACCTTTTATTCTTCTCCCATAGTGTGATTGAAAATGTCCACTAAATTGATATACCCTACTCATTATTCTGCATTATTATTGCTTTCCCATCATCTTACTTTTACTTTGCTTATAAAACAACTCAATTTAAATACTGTATGTTGTGACTTTCAAACTTAAAAAGAATTAGATAAAAAAGTATTTTGATTACCCACAAAAGTTACTTTGTCCGAGAAAAAAAAAAACTATAATTTTGGGGTATTTAAAAATTTAAATTCTAGATAAAAATATTTTTATTAAGTTATATAACGTAACATAGCAATTTGTTTTTTTTTTAATTAACAGAAAAGAAATAAACAAAAATACAAGTAGTTTTTTTTTTTTTTTTTTTTTTTTGAGAAGACAAAAATACAAGTAGTTATTAATCTAAATATGTTTTTTCTTAAAAAATAAAAAATAAAAAAAAATATTAATCAAATAGGTCCTAATTTTTCATTTTTCGAGTCAACTTAAATTTATAGGATTGGTGAGCCAACGTAATTTAACTCGAGTGACCGTGACTGGTTGGAACAAGTATTATCCTCACCCGCCTGTCACCTAAAGTCTGAGAGCTCTTTATTGTGTCGTGTCGTCCAATATTGACAAAATCCTTTTGATGGCTCCCACATAAATTCTAGCTATATTTATTTTTAGTAAATTGTAAATTCTAGCAAACTACTTTGAAGAATTAGGTATATTTTCTACCTAATTTTTTTTAACAAAATTAATACTAATAAAACAAACTTGACACAGTTTTATTTTCAAGATAAATTACAAAAAACACTTTTTTTTTTAACAACAAAAAAAAAACACTTTTAAGTGTGCGCAAATGTTATGTAGTTTTATTTATGATTTATTTTTTTATTAGTCTTAATATTCCTGAAAAAAATAAAAAAATAAATAAAAGATAAAGATAAAGATAAAGTTAAAGATAAAATTTAGCATCCGAACTAAAGAATAAGGTTGCTGAAATTTATTATATATATATATATTTTTTTTAAAGAGAAAATTATTATATTTTCTTAAATGAATATTAGTTGTATTCTTATCATGGATGTTCTTTTTTTTTTTTTTTTTTGAACAACTTATGATGGATGTTCTTAAATGAATGTTTTCTGAATATTAGTTCAATTTTTATTCTCCAAATTTTCAACCATTATGATTTAAACTTTTAATATTACAACTTTAAGTAACAAATTATTTGTCCTTGCCTTCAATTTTTTTTAGAAATATCAAATAGAAACTTGACCAAGACCATGTTCATTTCTTCATTTACCTAATGAGCAACAGTTATCCACACATATATTAAGTGTGAGTTTTAAAATGGATTTAATGCTTTTGATCAATAATAATAATAATAATAATAATATATAATTCTCAAAATAATAATAATAATAATAATAATATATATATATATATATATATATATATATATATATATATATATATATATATATATATATATATATATATATATATATATATATAAAAGGTAAAGTTTAAAAATGGTTGAAAATTTAGACTATAAATATTACTTCCGCATATAAGTTTCTTTTTTTCTAATTTACTTTGTTAAGAACAACAGAACCTCCACATATTTTTATAGTGGTATGATATTGTCTGTTTTAGAAATAAGTCATGACTTTGATTGGAGTGGGATTTTTTTTCCTAACATATATGCGTTTCAATTTCTGGAAAAAAAAAAGGGTAGTTATTATAGCAAAAATGTTCTTTCTTTTGCCATACAATACCTCTTGATTTAGTTGTTTGCTCGTCTCCTTACAATTTTTGGGTGTTGGTTTTAATTAAGTTCAAGTCATGTATGATGCAAATTTAAAGAATATGTATATGTGTATATATATATATATATATATATATATATATATATATTTTACATATTTCAATATAAAAATTCATTTTTTTGAATAAATATTAAAATTATCTTAAAAAAAAAAAAAACTTATAAATCATATTTGTGGCAAACCAATTTAAATCTACCTATAACATTTTTACAAATATGAAATAATAATAAAAAAATACTTAGTAAAATACTTTTGTTTTAACCTATTCTTAATATCAAATATAATTTTTTTTTTAAAAAAAAAAAACAAAGTGAGCATAACTCTAATTGACACATGTTCTCTTTCCTTTGAAGTAGTTGGATGTTCAAATCCTCATATCCCAAATTTGTTTTACTAAAAAAAATATCAGTGTAAGTCAATAATATATATATATATATATATATATATATATATATATATTTATTTATTGGAATGGATGCAAATATTTTTTAATTTTTGGAAATATTTAAAAATAAAATAAAAAAATTAATGGAATAAAAAGAAATTAAAATTATTATAAAAAAACTCTTACTTTTTTATTTAAAATTTCAATCTCTTATATACTTATATAAAAAAATTAAGGGGAATTGCAATGGGTAGCAAAAAATATTAGGATATTTGCAAATTTAGCTATGATTTTTTAGATTTGCAAATATGGCAAAATTTTAAAAATTTGATTTCCGTTTTTTTTTATTATTCCAATTTTACTCTTGTTGGTATATCGATAGGTATATTAGTAGTATATCTGATATATTTTATATTTACTGATATACGAAATATAAAGTATACCAAATTTGATATATATACTCGAATGAATACAATGATATACCTAATATATACTTAATTTGATAAGCATAACATTTGATATACCAATGATATACATGATATGTTACTTTCTTTACTTATATTTGTTATATTTTTGTTTCTCTTTATTGAATTATGTGATGTTACTTACATGTTTTAAATTAAATGTTTGTCTTTTATAAAATAAATGTGTCTTCAATGCTTGTTATGAATGTTGATACACAATTGATATACCTCATTTGTATTTTTTTTAGCTTACCTCATTTTTTATATTACTCAAATAATTAATAACATTGATATACCGGATTATGAGTAGCTAAATACATCAATGATAGATTTGTTATTAAAAAAAATCATTGATTTATACCCATGCAACTAAGAGGTTAGATGGTTAAATCCTCTACCACACATATTGTCCCAAAATAAAGCTAATATGTCTAATTCTTCATTGAATAAAGTATATCAAAGATATCTAAAACTAATGAAAGCTCATGTGTATACTTCATAAATGAAGTATATTATATTCACGAAAATATACATCTGATATACTATATATTTAGTATATCAGTTGATTGATATACCAAGTATCTAGTATATTTTTAGGGTTTAATATACTAGATATTTGGTATATCAGTGGACGACGAGCTGAGGTTATTTTAGTCTTTTTGCGTTATTGTTTGGGTCGGGCCAAACTTTTTTTTTTTTGCTATAACTGCAAACCCAATAAATCAAAGACACGCCTGCAATTATGATTTCTTTTTTTGCTTTTGATGCAAACACCCCTTAAATTAACTCCAAACTAACCCTAATAACTATAATTTTAAGATTTTTTGAAAATACAAGGATTGAATTTGAAAATTTAAAAGTATAGAGACTAAAATAGAATGAGACTAAAATTATAGTGACCAAAATGATATTTTAACCAAATCAATATCAAATTGTTCAAACTAAATTTGGTCTCTAGGATTTAAACTAGTTTTTGGTTCCTAGATTTTAGAAACTAACACAAAGTCCTAAATATAATTTGAACTTAGTTTATACTTGATTTGTGATCGAGGTTCCGAAATTGACATGTGGCATAAAGAATGATGGTGTTAGGTTTGCAAAACATTATCAAATTTTGACTCCCCAAACTATGTTTGTTGGATCCACCCATGATTCCATCCAAAAGGCTGCCTTCATATCGATAGAGTTGTTGTTCCTCATTTATATACCTATGATCTTCTTTTCCAAATCAATGTGAGACTTTGTTTGCATTTCCAACAATTTTGTTCTCATGTTTTTAAAAGTCAAGTCAAATTTTGAAACTGAAAAAAAAAAAAATATATTTTCAAAATCTTGTTTTTGTTTTTGGAATTTGACTAAGAATTCAAATGTTTCCATAATAGATATGAAAACCATAGTAAGAAATTTGAGAGAAACAAACCTATAATTTAAAAAAACCGCAAATAAAAAAGGAATATTTAAAGTAAAAAGGAATATTATTTGTAAGACGATGAGGTGAAAATGTCAAAGATATTGAAGATTTTGTTGGTGAGACAAAGCATGTGAGTATGTTGTGTGTTTTGATATGTAGGAATTGAGACAGAGAATAGAGAGAGTTTTGAAGAGTTGGGGTCCAGATGGAAGTGAAAGGGAAGATCATAAAGTAGAAATGGGAAATATTAGAGAAGACATTGTCAATTTGCATGGTGAAATGGTGCTCTTAGTCAACTATAGCAATGTCAATTACACAGGTATATACTTTAATCCATTCATTCGAATATAGTTGGTTGGATAAGGTGCCTATTACACTTTATTTTCAAGGGAGAAATACCTTTTTGGTCCCTGAGTTTTGAGGAATAAGTACGTTTAGTCCCTGGATTTTCAAAATAGACATTTTTAGTCCCTAAATTTTGAGAAATAAGTTTAAAAGGTCCCTAAGTTTTCAAAATGGACCTTTTTAGTCCATGAGTGGTGATAAATAGGTTTAAAAGGTCTCTCATATTATTATTAATTTTTTAAAATTAATATTTTTAATATTTTTAATTTAAAAAACCATTCAATATTAAAAAATAATAAAAAATATTATTTTAAAAAAGTTGAAAAAACAATATGAGAGACCTTTTAAACCTATTTCTCAAAACTCAAAGACTAAAAAGGTCTATTTTGAAAACTTAGGAACCTTTTCAACGTATTTCTCAAAACTCAAGGACCAAAAAGATATTTTTCCTATTTTCAAAGTTGAGGAATCAATTTTCTCCGCTTTTATTAAATTTGAAAGATAACAAATAAAATCAATGCTGAAAAGTATTTATTTAATAAAAAATTTCTTTCAAAACTTAGTAGTGTAATTGAAATCTTGTAAAATGTACGAAGTGAGTGGCATAATCAAAATAAAAGCATAAATTTGCAATTTAACTATTTTTTTTTTCTTTTTAAGTTTTGAAGTTTTTTGGAGAATTAAAAATGATTTAAGTCATAAAAAATAGAAAAGACATAATTACTAAAGAATGTTTTTTTTTTACAACAAGTTTATTTTGTTTCTTATATGTTTAAAACCTATGAAGTTTTTTTTTTTGCAAAAAAAAAAAAAAAAAAAAAAAACTACGCAAGTTTATTTTTATTTTTAATATATATATTGTAATATATTTCAAAAACACATTAAAAAATGTCAACTAAAATTTCCAAAATATTTTTTTTCTAGTAAAGAATTGAAAATGATTAGAGTTACAAGAAAAAAGACATTATTACTAAAAAAAATTTTTCAGCAGATTTGATTATGCTTCTATGTTTAGAAATCACACTAGTCTTGTTTGGTTGTTTGTTTGTTTTTTTTTTTTTAACAGAGAAATCAAAATATTGCACAAACATACATATTGTAATCTATTTTTAAAACTATTCTTAAAATCTCAATTAAAATTTCTAAAATATAGAAACCGTTTGATAACATTTGGTTTTTGGTTTTTTATTTTTGAAAATTAAGCTTATACACACATACTTCCACCTATAAGTTTCTTGGTTTTAGTATCAATCTTCTATCTTGTTTTAAAAAACCAAGTTCAATTTTGGACAAAAAAAAAAGTAGTTTTCAAAAACTTGTTTTTGTTTTTAAAATTTGGTTAGGAATTCAAATGCAACCTTAACTAGGATGAAAGCTATGGTAGGGAATTTAGGAGAAAACAAGCATAATTTTCAAAAACCAAAAACCAAAAACCAAATGGTTATCAAACGCGGCATAGTTTTCAAATTTCGATTAAATTTCAAAAATATGTTTAAAATTAAAAAAAATATCATGAATTAAGCTTATGTTTTAAAAATAATAAAAAAAAAACTAAAACCAAAATGTTGATTAAAAAAAAGTAAAAGAAGTTATCAAATCACCTCATTTTTATATTTACCAACATTTTGCTTTTCTTTCAAATCTATTTATAGATATGTTTTCCTTAAATTATAGCTAAATTTTGAAACCTGAAAAATGATATTCAAACGTTTAAACTCTCTCTCTCTCTTATTGTCTTTTATATTTTGAAATTTGTCTAAAATTTCAAAACAGAAAAAGTAAACAAAGAAAAAAAAAATAAATATAAGAAGTTTTCATAAGCTCAGTTATATATTAAGAGAGAGAGAGCAAACCAAAGAAAAAAAAATCATCACCAAATCAAACCAGGTTCATTTTTGTACCATCAAAGCTCAGAGGCAAATCCTAGGACATTTTTTATTAATATTATATTTTTTAAAACTTATTATTAAAATATAGTTGTTTTGAAACTTATTATTAAAATATTGTTGTTTTAATTTTTCAGTCAAAGGTCGTCTCTTGAAGAGACGACCTTCAAAGATGTGTCTGCAAGTCGTCTGTTCAAAAGACAACCTGCAGATGTGACAACAATTTAAAAGAAAAAAAAAAATCGTGGAGGTCGTTTGTTAAGAGACAACCTTCACACAAACATAAACAAAATTTGTGGTTGGCAATATGGTTTGTGCGTGCCTTATTATCCTTTGCTTCATGGGTTTGAATCCTAGTGGTAACATTTTGTGTAGATAAATACCAATAATTTAATATAAGGTATAAAATACACATATTCTTTATTTTCTTTTTCTTTTTTCACTTTTCTTTCAAATTTGAAATATAAATAGATAAATACCAATAATTTAATTTAAGGTATAAAATACACATATTCTTTATATATTTTTTTTATTTTGAATTATAGAATTATTATAATAAAAATTTTAATTTAGGTCACAATTTTTTTAAAAAATATTGTTTGTTCTTTATCTTATTTTAAAATCTTTATTTTTTAAAACAATTTAGTACGCAATCTTTAAAATTATTGTTTGTTTTTCTTTTAATTTTAAGTTTTTATTCGTTTAAAATACTTGTTGTTGGTTTTCTTTTACTTCTAAAATTTTACTTTCTTTTAAAAAACTATTGCTATCTTTATTTTTTTAAAAAAATAAAAATTTAAAATTAAAAGAAAAACAAATAATAATTTTAAAGAATGTGTACTAAATTGTTTTAAAAGATAAAGATTTTAAAATAAAATAAAGAACAAACAATATTTTTTTAAAAATTTGTGACCTAAATTAAAATTTTGATTATAATAATTCTATAATTCAAAATAAAAAAATATATAAAGAATATGTGTATTTTATACCTTAAATTAAATTATTGGTATTTATCTATTTATATTTCACATTTGAAAGAAAAGTGAAAAAAGAAAAAGAAAACAAAAATCTACACCAAAAACGAAAAAGAAAAAAAAATTGCACAAAATGTTACCACTGGGATTCAAACCGATGAAGCAAAGGATAACAAGACACACACAAACTACATTGCCAACCTCACATTTTGTTTATGTTTGTGTGAAGAGACGACCTCCACGATTTTTTTTTTTTTTAAATTGTTACCACGTCTGCAGGTCGTCTTTTGGAGAGACGACTTGCAGAAGGTCGTCTCTTTGACTAAAAAATTAAAACAACGATATTTTAATAATAAGTTTCAAAACAACTATATTTTATTAATAAGTTTTAAAAAAATATAATATTAATAAAAAATGTCTCAAATCCTGCATCAAGGATTGAGTTTGAGAAGTCTTTTAAAAAAAGTATCTCCAAGCACCACTTTATATATATATATATATATATATATATATATATATATATACATAACACTTAGGTTTAGAAAAATTAAAATTGAACGCTTCAATATCATTTAATTTTTTTAATATTTTCAAAATTTCTAAAACTAATTTTAATAATAACAAATTAAAATGTGCTTTTAATTTATTAAAAGAAAATTTTACCACTTTTTAAATTAAAATTTTAACCAAACACAAGAAATGTTTTATTATACCAACATTTTTCTCAAAGCACTTTTAGACTTCATTTAGGATTGTTGGTAGTTTTTAAAATAATTGTTGGTACGTTTACTGTTAGAAAAATCAACTTTGAAATAAAGTAAAAAAGTGTTGGGTCAATTTCAATTTTAAATTAGAAAAAAACTTTTTTTTTTCTTTTTTGAGTTCAACTATTTGTTGTTTAAAATAATACTAAATTGCCATGACTTAATTATAATGATCTAAGTAGGTTTATTATTTCAATTATTTTCATATTGATATTTATTTATAATTTATTATAAGATAGTTATTTAAAAATTCATATGATTTAAATTGCATCTATGTAAAAAAGTGTGATAAATTTCAATTTTAAATCAGAAAAATAATTGTTATAGAAATTGAATCTTTCAAAATTTTATCGATATAAGAGAGAATAAATTATAAAAAAAGAGAGAGAGAATAAATGTGAATTGTAAACAATTGGAGAAGATGACAAATTTTTAGAAAAGCTAAATCTAAAATATGATACTTTTACACATTGGATTTGATAAATCAAATAAATAATTTGTTTTACCAAATAGGTTTAAGCCTTTGTTTAGAATGAATGTATTTTTTAAACTAATTGATGGCAACGGTGCTTTTAGCAAAATCATCAGTGACATGAAATAAAAATAGTGTTTGGTAAATTTCAACTTTAAACTTGAAAAAGCATATTTTTTTTTTGAGGAAAAATAATGCTATTAAAAACTCAAGAGCTAGTCACAGCTCCCAAAATGGTACTACCTGTGGGACAGGGACCCCCACAAGTATAGGAATCATACCCAGTATCTAGATAATTATAATCTAACAACCATGAGGGAAAACAGAGGACCAAGAATTGGACATTTGTAGTTCACAAGCCATATGGGCCATATGATGGGCCAGCCCATTATTATTCCTTGACACATGCTGAATAGTTTGAACTTGGAGAGACTTCATTAGGTCTTGAGCTTCCATTATGAAGCCCCCCAACTCAGTGGCATCCTCGCTTACGTTGGTCAGCAGCTGCACCACTTGGAATGCATCAAGTTCAAGTTGAAAAGGGAGGAATCAGAAGGGAAATGTCTCACGACTTCACAAACTGAGAAAGCCTCTAACCATGAAATTTTCCAGCTCTGCTTTATCCATTTAACTCCTCCTCTTAACGGACAGCCACGCCAGTCCCTGAGAATCCAACCAATTCCACCACGCTGAAGTCTGGAACTCCAAGAAGCATCACAGTTCAATTTGCAGACCCCCATCGGAGGAGGAATCCACAAGCTCGAACGCAGAGGAGAATCGCCATGAGTCGTTTGCAACCTCGCCAAATTCGCAGTACCAATCGGGACCTCCAGACATCGATTTTGTCGAGTAGAACAGGTACCCAACTCCTCTCTTGACTCTTCTTAATGAAGAAATTCTGTTAGAAACACTTTAGTCTTAGCTTCCAGCATCTGCATATCCATCTTTTGGTTGTTTTGAATCACCAAATTCCTATAAGTCCAGATCTGCCAGCATAAAATTAGGCTTGTTGCTGCTCTCTGCTGGTCAATTGAATCTCTCCCCTCCTTCTTCCAGATTTTCATCAGATAGTCCGCCGGAGATAATCCACTCTTGTCAATAAAACCAACATCATAAGTCCAAGGACATAAAGAGATCCATAAATTTCTTACCTCCTTACATTCCCAAAATAAGTGGGAAGCAGATTCTGGGGATTTCCTACAGAAGACACAAATATGATGAATATCCATTCCTCTAGAGACTAGATTTGTCAAAGTAGGAAGAATATCATTGAAAATACGCCATCCACAAATTTTAATCTTGGCCGGGATATTGATTTTCCAAAAACTTTTCCATAGAATCTCCTGCTTCTGGCGATTTGAGGGATATGCTTCCTTCAGGGCATTTAGATTTGTCCCTAATCTATAGGCACTTCGAACACTAAAAACTCCCTTGGAATCAAGATCCCACAGCACCGAATCTTTCCTTCTGTTCGGGTTTAACGGTATAGAAAGAATGGCCTCAGCATCAGATTCTAGAAATGAGTTGCGCACAAGGGTTTCATTCCAAACACTTGGAGAAATTATAAATTGAGCCACTGTATAATTTTGAACTTGGGGATTGATAATAATAGGAGTACATGAGCCTTCTTTAGGAATCCACGGATCTTTAGAGGCCTCTATGTTGATATCACTCCCAATTCGCCATCGATAACCCTTAGAGAAAAGATCTCGGCCCCATAAAATACTTCTCCAAACATAAGATGGATTCGAACCTAAAGTGGCCTTCAAGAAACTCCCTGATTTAAAATATCTCCCACGCAACACTCTAGCCATCAGGCTTTCAGGGTGCCTAAGAATTCTCCAGCTCTGTTTAGCCAACATTGCCTGATTGAAAGAATTCAGATCTCTAAAGCCCATGCCACCATGATTTTTATGCATACACAATTTCTTCTAACTCCGCGAATGGATTTTCCTACCAGTCTCTGAGGAACCCCACCAAAACCTAGCACAAAAAGAATTCAAATCGTTACATAAGGCTTTAGGAAATTTAAAACAACTCATCGCATAATTAGGGATAGCTTGAGCAACAGATTTAATAAGGATCTCTCTGCCTGCAATTGAAAAAAACTTCCCTTTCCAGCCTTGAAGTGTTCTCCACACACGATCCTTAATGTTGTAAAAAATTTCCTGTTTATTGTGAGCGTTTTGGGAGGGTAAACCCAAATATTGACCCAAACTTTCCTTATGTTGCACTTTAAGAATGTTCCTTATGGAATTGATCCTATCCACTCCAGTATTTGGGCTGACCATAAAACTTGACTTCTCAAAATTCACCATCTGACCAGAAGCCTTCTCATAGGTGATGAGGATTTTTTGAATGGACCTGCAATCTGATTCAGAAGCTTGAAAAAACAACAAACTATCATCAACATAAAACAAATGAGTTACGATAGGGCAGTATCTATTCATACGCAAACCTGTAAGCTCCCTATTTGCTTCAGCATAGTTTAGAAGGCCTGACAAACCTTCTGCACATATAAGGAATAAATAGGGAGAAAGGGGGTCTCCTTGTCTAAGCCCTCGCTGTGGATTGAACACCGTACACGACATTCCATTGAGAAGAACCTGAAAACTTACGGATTCCACGCAATTCATTATCAACCGAACCCATCTATCACAAAAACCCATTTTTTGCATAATTTTCCTGATATATATCCATTCCACCCGGTCATAAGCCTTGCTCATATCCAGTTTCAAAGCTTCTATGCCTTTCTTACCCTTCCTACGATTCTTAACTGCATGGATGCATTCGAATCCAATAATAGTATTATCCGAAATTAGTCTCCCGGGCACAAAAGCTGACTGCGAAGGAGAGATTATATCATTTAATACTGCCTTGAGTCTGTTGGCAAGGGTTTTTGCAATGATTTTGTAAATCACCGAGCAAAGGCTAATAGGCCTAAAATCTTTTAATGTCTTCGGCTCCTTAACCTTTGGAATCAAAACGATGTGTAACTTGAAAAAGCATATTATGGTGTTTAACAAACTAATATTAAATTATTCTGATTTAACACAAAGTAGACATATTAATTCAATTATTTTTATAATGATATATAATATCAAATTTATTATAAGATAATTATTTAAAAATTTATATAGTTTAAATGGTAAATAACTTTGTTTAATCTAAATTATTTGATAAAAATTTTGAAAAACAAAATTATTATAAAAAAAATGAATAAACTTAAGTTTTAGTCAGATGAGATGATAGATTTTATGGAAATTAACTGAATACAAAAACAGGTATGAACGTGATTTCGAACGTAAGAATAAATTAAAAAGTGATATATTAAAAAATAATCAGATCTATAAAACTTAAACGATTAAAATTCTCCTACAATCACTTTGCAATCCCAAATGGGACTTAAGATTCTCTCAAAATCATTCTCTAAAACATATGGGTGTCAAACACATACAGTAAAGATGGTTAGCCGCTGGTGTGTATGCAGGATTGGGGAAAATTCTGAAGAAGTACGACAAGAGAACAGGGGGATTACTAAGACTAGCCTTCATCGAAAAGATACTTGAACAACCATTCTACAAAACAGACTCAGTCTCGAAGATGATCAAAGAGTGCGAGAGTAACATCGACGCAATATTCCCAGCCAAAGAAGAACAAATCCACCAAAACAAGAAGCCCATCTTAGCTGGTGGGGAAGGATCAATTTTCAGAAACACAGTTTCAGCTCTCATAAGCATGGAGCAAATCAGAAGTGGAAGCTCCACTTATAGCCATTTCTCTTTGCCTCCTCTTAACTTGCCTGACTCTGATTTCATTCACTCCTTTCAACTCAACTCTCCCATTCCAATTCTCTAACACTCTTATCATATCATATATACTAAAAGGATACACTTCATACATACATATATTAGTAATTGCCCACCAAATTATTCATACATGCCTGTTTGTTGATGACTTCTTTAATTTGGTCATGTCACTTAAATATAAAAAAAAAAAGAATGTGTGTGTATTTGAAGTTTTGATGTTGGTTTTCATATTGTCATGGATGTTAATTTTATTGCTTCTTTTGCTAGTTGTTTCTTGATCTCTTAAATCAACTAATGTTTTAGTTACAAAAAGGAAAGAACAGAGGACTATAGAGAATTTGAGGAGAAATGCTTTTTGTATTGCTTCATTATTATCATTGCAAATAATAGGTTAAGTAGGAGGGAATAAAAATAAAAGATTCCCAACCTAATCAAATGAGGACACGTATACAATCAACTAACAATCGAGACATTTACCGTGGTAAAATACCAGAACAAATAACCCCATAGAGAAGATACTAAAATGCTGCCGTATAAACCTCATGTCTAACATCCCCCCTCAAACGAGAGGGGGAAGGAAGCACACCGAGTTTGCTGCGAATAGAGGAAAACTGCACATCAAACAGTGGTTTTGTTAATGCATCAGCAAATTGCTCAGACTACGGAACATAACGAACATCAATTGATTTAGCCAGCACCTTATCACGAACAAAATGCACATCAAGTTCAACATGTTTACTCCATGAATGAAACATAGGGTTTTGAGCCAAAGATATGGCACTGATATTGTCGCACCATATGACAGGAACAAACGAAGTATACAGTTTCAGCTCTTGGAGTAAGGCTTGAACCCAAGAAACTTCACAACTGCCGTATGAGCAAGATGTTGGGTTTTATGCCCTAAAACTCGTAGATAGTGAATATAATCGTTGACCGGATATTAATGAAATAATATTGATATATTTTTCCATTAATTGTTATTAGTTATTTTATATATTTGTCTTTGCCTAATAATAACCCTAATCCAATAAACTAGACATCCAAGGTTGTAATATGAGTCTTGAACTATATGTAGCGACATATGGGATCATTGTTCAAGAAACAGCCTAAAGGGTCTATAGTATAGGGATAAGACTGGGTGCCTTATCCTCGTGACACTATGGATACGACCCACTTTGTATTTGATACAAACGCTGCGATCCAACGCGTTCGTGTAGGAGACATGCGAGTGGGGGTATCCTATACAATGAGTTTGCATAAGATCGGACCGCGAAATAGTAACCACTAGTTATAACACCGTTAACTAGTTGGTTTTCTATTTCACTAGGACGACCTAGACAACTTAGTCTTAATCCTGAGTTGATTATGGACTCCTGCTCATGAGAGATTGTCCTTTGATTTGTATGGGTGAGAGTGGCCAATACGCCGACTCAATAAGCCTACCACTTTGGGGACAAGACCGAATGGGGAGCTGGAAACATAATCGTACAAGATGGAATTCACTCCTTCCCGACTTTAGGGAAGCAGATGAGTGTTCCCTTAAGTGGTTACTCCGAGTCTTGAACAAAGGGCCCTACCCTCTCAATGGCACGAGAGGGTTTTCTGTTTGATGGTTAGACCACAAGCAGGTTGTTCATTAGAGGAGAATTGGTACTTAAGGAAATAGAGGTAACCCAGGGGTAAAACGGTAATTTGACCCACCTGGTGTTATGGACACTCGTGAAGGACTTGTTGGGTTTTATGCCCTAAAACTCGTAGATAGTGAATGTAACCGTTGACCGGATATTAATGAAATAATATTGATATATTTTTCCATTAATTGTTATTAGTTATTTTATACTTGTCTTTGCCTAATAATAACCCTAATCCAATAAACTAGACATCCAAGGCTGTAATATGAGTCTTGAACTATATGTAGCGACATATGGGATCATTGTTCAAGAAACAGCCTAAAGGGTCTATAGTATAGGGATAAGACTGGGTGCCTTATCCTGGTGACACTATGGATACGGCCCACTTTGTATTTGATACAAACGCTGCGATCCAACGCGTTCATGTAGGAGACATGCGAGTGGGGGTATCCTATGCAATGAGTTTGCATAAGACCGGACCGCGAAATAGTAACCACTAGTTATAACACCGTTAACTAGTTGGTTTTCTATTTCACTAGGACGACCGAGACAACTTAGTCTTAATCCTGAGTTGATTATGGACTCCTGCTCATGAGAGACTGTCCTTTGATTTGCATGGGTGAGAGTGGCCAATACGCCGACTCAATAAGCCTACCACTTTGGGGACAAGATCAAATGGGGAGCTGGGAACATAATCGTACAAGATGGAATTCACTCCTTCCCGACTTTAGGGAAGCAGATGAGTGTTCCCTTAAGTGGTTACTCCGAGTCTTGAACAAAGGGCCCTACCCTCTCAATGGCACGAGAGGGTTTTCTGTTTAATGGTTGGACCATAAACAGATTGTTCATTAGAGGAGAATTGGTACTTAAGGAAATAGAGGTGACCCAGGGGTAAAACGGTAATTTGACCCAGCTGGTGTTACGGACACTCGTGAAGGACTAACTAGTCGATATTGGTCTAAGTTCCGTGGACACAGAAAATATGTCTGCAGTGAGAAGAGTGCAACTGTGAGTCTATAGTGGAATGTACACACAGTTAACGAATATTGATTATTGTGGTTAATGAGTTTAACCAATTAATCTCACATCGTTGGAGCTTCTGATCTGCAGGTCCATTAGGTCCCACTGGTAGCTCGTAAAGTAATTTGAGGCAACTAAGTAATTAAATTGAAAATGTTCAATTTACTGAGGGAAATAAATATAATATATATTGATATATTATTATGAGAGAAATTAATATTTGAAGAAGTTCAAATATAAATTTATGGAAGATTGAAAGAATTAATTAATTTAAGTCCTAAAAGTGTTTGGGCAAAATTAATTAATTCAAGGCCGGAAATTAAATATGTGATATTTAATTTGGTGGTTAATTAATTAAAGAATTCATTAACCATGAATTAATCAATTATGTAAATAATTAATCACTTAAGGAAGTGATTAATCATTTATGGGAATGATCTAATTACTTATGGAAGAAATTAGTCATTTATGGAAAAGATTAATCAATTGGGAATTGATTGATCATGATTGATTAATTAAGGAATAAAGATTGAATCAATTTTGGAAAAGATTGATTTTATTGAATATTTTATTCATGGCCTCTCTTCTATAAATAGAACACTAGACCTAATTGGTCATGACACTTGACACTCTTGAAAGACAAGACCTAGAATTCTCTCTAGCCTCCCTCTTAGAGAAAGACTCCCACAAGTCTTTGGCCTCCTAGACTTAGAGACATACCGGTGTAACCTCTGTGGTTATTGTGTCAATCAAAGAAGAATTTCCAGCGAAGAATACCTTGAAGCCGCTGCTGCGTTTTCGTTCGTGGAGCTTCGTTGGCGAAGAACGGTCAAGTCTACAACGGAGGTTTGTAACGGTTCTTCCTCTTTTCTTTAGAAAAGTTTTAAAATAAATTTAGATTTATTTTAGCATGTTTAAACCGATTTTACAGCGGCTTTAAAGTTAGTTTAAAGTTTTGTTTGAGTTTTCGTAACGGTTTTTAATGTTAATTAATATACGGCGTAAGGTCCAATCGATGCGCTTCCGCTGCGTGGGGACTTTTATTCCCTTCAGGACTAACTAGTCGATATTGGTCTAGATCCATGGACACAGAAAATATGTCTGCAGTGAGAAGAGTGCAACTGTGAGTCTATAGTGGAATGTACACACAGTTAACGAATATTGATTAATGTGGTTAATGAGTTTGACCAATTAATCTCACATCGTTGGAGCTTCTGATCTGCATGTCCATTAGGTCCCACTGGTAGCTCGTAAAGTAATTTGAGGCAACTAAGTAATAAAAGTAAATTGAAAATGTTCAATTTATTAAGGGAAACAAATATAATATATATTGATATATTATTATGAGAGAAATTAATATTTGAAAAGTTCAAATATAAATTTATGGAAGTTTGAAAGAGTTCAAAATAATGAATTAATTAATTTAAGGCCTAAAATGTGTTTGGGCAAATTAATTAATTCTAGGCCGGGAATTAAATATGTGATATTTAATTGGTGGTTAATTAATTAAAGAATTCATTAACCGGGAATTAATCAATTATGGAAATAATTAATCACTTAAGGAAGTGATTAATCATTTATGGAAATGATCTAATCACTTATGGAAGTAATTAGTCATTTGTGGAAAAGATTAATCAATTATGGAATTGATTGATCATGATTGATTAATTAAGGAATAAGATTGAATCAATTATGGAAAAGATTGATTTAATTGAATATTTTATTCATGGCCTCTCTTCTATAAATAGAACACTAGACCTAATTGGTCATGACACTTTTTTGACACTCTTGAAAGACAAGACCTAGAATTCTCTCTAGCCTCCCTCTTAGAGAAAGACTCCCACAATTCTTTTGCCTCCTAGACTTAGAGATATACCGGTGTAACCTCTGTGGTGATTGTGTCAATCAAAGAAGAAATTTCCAGCGAAGAAAAACAAAGGCGGCTGCTGCGTTTTCGTTCATGGAGCGTCGTTGGCGAAGAACGGTCAAGTCTTCAACGAAGGTTTGTAACGGTTCTTCCTCTTTTCTTTAGAAAAGTTTTAAAAATAAATTTAGATTTATTTTAGCATGTTTAAACCAATTTTACATCGGCTTTAAAGGTTGTTTAAAGTTTTGTTTGAGTTATCGTAACGGTATTTTAATGTTAATTAATATACGGCGTAAGGTCCAATCGATGCGCTTCCGCTGCGTGGGGACTTTTATTCCCTTCACAAGAGACCTATACTCTGACTCGATGCAAGAGCAAGCTACAAAATTTTTCTTCTTTGATGACCAAGAAACAAGAGACTGACCAAGGAATAAACAATGAGCAGCGATGGAGCGTCTATCATCCATATTACATGCCCAATCGACATTGGTATAAGCCACAATATACAAAGAGGACAACTTAGGAAAAAAAACCATATTCCATTCTACCTTTCAAGTATCGAAGAACTCGTTTAGCATCTTGCCAATGTACCACTGTAGGTTGCAGTAAAAATTGACTTAGTGTATTTACTGTTGTGGAATTTTCCCTATCGCAAGTGTATGGGTCAAGTTTTAATATAGTGTTTTCGTGATTAAACGAGTGTCGTCCTCTGGATTGGTTTTATAGCGAATTAATTACTGTGAATAATCTTGTCCAATTTTATTTAGAGATCAAAACTTAATGAGAAAGATAAATCTAGAGACAAAAGCATAAAAAAGGTGGAGATTTCTAATGGAAAGACTCTTAGGGTTTAGGGACTAGAATCTAGAGTCTTAACGAGTGTCGTCCTCTGGATTGGTTTTCTCCCGCTCCACGCGTTCTAGCTTGAATCCTGCTCCTTGTCCTTGCTTTAGCTCCCACCAAAGTTCTCTAGTTGGAATCAGGGCTAAAATCTAACCAAATGGATTCCCCTTGGCCGTGCAACAAAATGTTGTATTTGTAGAAAAAATCATAGTAGCATTGAGACACTAGGGACAACGTCTCGACGTTGCACCTTTACTGCACAAATCAATTAACAAAAATTGGGCTAGCGTCGAGACACTGAAGGCAGCGTCTTGACGTTGCCCTCTTGGGTTTTCATGTTTGTGTAGCTCCAAATTCAAGTCTCCTTCCATCTTTTTGCATATCTTTCACCCCAAACACTCGAATACTTCCAATTTCTCCATTTCATTCCAAATATTCAATTCCTACTAAACAAACATAAAATGCATGGAAATGGCCAAGTATATCTCAAATACTAACTATAAATGATCGGAAAAGATATCTCGTTATGCCCGCTATCATTTACTATATATGATATGTCTGGACGAGTATGTGTCAAATACTGTAGTGCCCCAATAACGCTTCTATACAAAATTGGATTACTCATAATTTCTCCTTCAAATGCTGAAATTTTTTTTCCTGTCACTGCAAGAGCAGCACATGGTTTCAAATTTTTCAACCCAATTTTGTGAAGCAATTCATAAATATATTTGCTCTGAAGAAGATACATTCCAGAGGCTGTGTTACACACTTCAACACCCAAATAGTAACCCAGAGAACCGATATCCTTAAGAGCAAAAACATCATTTAGGCACTAGAAAAACTTATCAATAAATGTAGAATAATTACCGGTAACCAGTATGTCCGACATAGAGGATCAACACAATCATCGAAGAAGGAAAAGAAAAATATCGAATTATCAGCTTTCGAGTTGGAGAATCCCCAGCCTAACAAAGTAGACTTTAGCCTATCATACCACACTCTTGTAAACCATATAAGGCACGTTCCAACTTACAAACATAATCAGGATGATGAGGATCCACATACCCTTCAGGCTGCTTCATAAAGACAACTTCTTCCAACCGACCATTTAGGAAGGCATTGACATCGAGCTATCGAACATGCCATCCTTTTGACACTGCCACTGCCAAGATTATGCAGATAGTGGGCGCCTTGACCACAGGGCTATAAGTCTCGTGGAAATAAATTCCTAGAATCTGATTAGACTCTTTTGCAACAAAGAGTGTTTTACACCGATCGAAAGAGCCACCTGACTTTGTTTTTACCTTGAAAACCCACTTACTGCCAATAAGGTTCATATTGAGGGATGGAGGAACAAGCCTCCACGTCTGATTTTTAGCAAGAGTTGATATTTCATTAGCCATAGCAGATTTCCAGTGAGCAGATTGTGAAGCTTCCTATATTGAAACAAGCTCAATAACAGACAAATCAGGATCACAATGAGCTATAAAGGAGCCCCAAGTCTTGGGTTTAAAAATACCACTCTTTGCCTGGGTTTGCATAGGGTGATGGCCAAGCACTGGTTCCACAATACTAGTAGGAGGATCAGACAAAGAAGGTAGTTCAGCTGGTGGTAAGCTCACCGTAGGAGCTTTCTCAGAAGCAGTGGACAAAGGCTGATTTTTATCACTTGAATTTTCACCCACATCTTGTAAAGACGCATACCTGGATGGTGCTGGTGCTTGGACCGCAGAAGAATGGCCTACCAACTGTAAAGGAGGAGCATAATGACATGGGGAAGAAGGCAGATAAGTAGAAGTTGATATGGGTATAGATGAACAAGAGGGAACAGAGGTTGGTATGGAAGAACTGGACTGAGGAAAAGGAGGTCAACTGATAACAACATCAGGAGAATTAGAAACTTTTGACGAAGAGGTCAGAAAACGAGATTTAAATAGAAAATCAGTCTCATTAAAAACAACATCACGAGAGATATACAACTGACTGCTTGAGCTTAAGCACTTATAACCTTTGTGGGCCAAAATATATCCAATAAAAACACACTTTATACTGTGAAATTGGAATTTATTTGATTGATACGGGAGAAGACACAGGTAACACGCACACCCAAAGGTTCTAAAGAAAGAAAAGTTAGGTGGTCGATGAATCGCTTTTTCCCAAGGAGATAGGTATCAAATAACTGGAGTTGGGAGTCTATTGATAGTGTAGACGGCTGAACAAATGCAACCCACCAAAACCTTAAGGGCATTAATGATTGTGCAAAAAGTGTAAGGTCCATCTCAACGATGTGCCTATGCTTTCTCTCGACTATACCATTTTGTTGACTTGTGTGAGGACACGAATGGCAAAAATGAAATCCAGATTCTTGAAGGAAAAAGGAAAAGGAACGAAACTCACCCCTCCAATCAATGTGAAAAACTTTAATTTTAGTATCAAACTGATTCTCTACCAAGGTTGTGTACTGTTTGAAAGAAGAAAAGGCTTCAAAGCAATAGAAACTACAGGGGAAGGCCCCAAAGATCACAGTGCACAAGCTCAAAAGGTTTGTAAGATTTTGTATTTGAATTTGTAAATGGTAACCTATGAGACTTTTGACGTGCGCGCAACACCTGCATAAGTGCAAGTATACACTATCAAGTAATAAAGTAGAAAGTATTCTGGATATTGTACCCAAGGAAGATGGTGACTAATCGAAAAGCACAAGTTTATGTAAAAACAAGAACCTCCTCTAAATTTGCAACCTTAGAGATGGTAACCAAAGAAATATTTTGAATGGGGTTTTGATAGAAGACAAAAATAGAGAAAAACAAGTAAATGAAAATGGTAAAAACTTATGAGATAAGTGGAGAAATTCAAATAGTATCAACTATGAGCTTTAGATTGCACCCACCTTTGCGCTCGTAACTTACTCAGAGACTACAAACGACTGAAGAATACTATCTTTGTTGCCCACATAGACATGGTGCAGATAGCATCCTCTAGTTTGCGCCCGCAATTACCCTGACAATTAGATTGTGAGTTAAGTCCCATTTATATTCAGCTCCGCTCTAGGTGCCTTTAGAAGTCTAAGCCAACTAGACATCTATTTCTAAGGCTACCTGAAACTTAGGTAATTAATGCTCATGACTCTTAAAATCCTAGTGGTTCCAGTCCTATTTCTAGGATGCAAGAAAGCAAAGTCCTATTTCTAGGATCTTTTCCACTTTTGTTTTGCGAACCTGAGCATTTAACTCCAACCTTTCGCCCATTAGCTAAATACAAACTATGCTAACTTAATTGATCAGTTTAAGCTAACAATGAAACTTAAACTCAACAAAAACAAACAATGCTAAGAGGGAGAAAAGTTGTTTTTACATAGGTGGAGCTTTCTTCTACTCAAGGCATCCACATATTTGAACCCCCGAGAAGAAACTTAGCTCATGGATGAAAGTAAAGTGCAAGACAAAAAGTAAAGAGAACACAAAATAGAAAATCAACTTGAATTCATATTAGATAAGAGAATTATAACTTATAACTGAAATTGAAAGGAAAACATAAACTTAAGAATGCTGAAACTAAAAGACTTGAATAGAAAATAAAGACTATACTCAATTAAGGATCTTCCCCTCTCTATCTAGCTTGCTCTTGCCTTTTTTTCAAGGAGAGACAAGTTTTTCTCTTCTTCTTCTTTCGAATGGAATAGCTGACAGAGGCTGAAAGACCCAGAACTCGGAGTGGTTACTGATAGCACCTGATTCATGCTATTTCTATTACCTCTAATCTAAGCTTGTTCGATGAATTTTATGCTTTGATTGTCTTATTTGCAAGTACTTTGAGCATATGTGACATTGGGAGCCAACCACACAAATTGGTGTTAATTCGAGCCAATTAAGGAGTTTTGGAGCCATCTCGATGTTCTTGGACGACGAGGAGGTGAAAGGACCCAAGTGGATTGTAGTGGACCTGAAGAACTACACCAAAAATCGAAGGTTGAAGCCCTATACCGAGAAAGACCGAGACAAGATCGAGAAAAAGGCAGCAAGGCTGGAAGAGGGGTCAGTGTCGAGACACCAAGCCTAGCATCGAGACGCTACGACGTTGAGTATAAATTTAGGGATTCGGTTTAGTTCGTCGTTAGGTTAGAATTTTTCGATTTTCTCTATATTAAACACGTTTCCTTTCTGTATTTCTTTGTTTCTTTGATTCCTAGACTGATTAGGATGTATTTCTTGATTAGCTTAGCCTTGTTCCTTTCCATTATGCTAGCTTAATTCTCTTTTCATTAGATTCTTGGGATGTAGTTGGATTGCATTAATTCTTTCTTTTGGTTGAGCTTGTTGGAACTTATATAATTATGCACTATTTCTTTGTTGATCCATGTTTTCCCGTTTAAACCATTGTCTTTGAATGCTTCCTTATGCAATCTATTAGTTATTTGAGATAGCCACTAGATTTGAATCATTACTTTGCATTTTTCTATACGAACTTGCATAGCTCGCTGGATAGAACCTAGGAAGCATGGAGAAGTTGTTAAATTAATCTAGGAATTTATTTTCTTGATTTCAATTTACAATTTCAGACCCTTGTTTGTAAAGCAACTAATTCAGTAAATAATCACGCGGGCTAATGGGTTATTTATTCGCTTAGTTAGATTAGATTCATGGGCTAGCGGTCTAAAGCATGAGGGGTAGTGGGCACAATATTATATTAATCAATTAATTAATCACGTGGACTAACAATTTAATTAGTTGGTTAGCACAGGTAAGGAGGATGCAGAATTTGATCTACCAAGAAACATGTCGGGTTCATAGAAATAGTGTAAAATTAACCTTTAGAGCAAGCAATGAAACCAACTAATCAATCAATCTAATGAACCCCTTGAATCTTATGATCTTTCTCGCATCTGTCATTTCTACCTTTCAAGAGTTGTTTTCTATTTTGTCTGTCTTTTTCCTTATCTGGTCTATTTCTATTTCTGCACTCTCTTTTCCGTTCCCTTTTGCTCATATATAAAATCCCCCTGTTCTCTAACACAAAAGCCCAGATCTGCTAGAATCCCCTTCCCTGTGTTCGATCCCGGCCACTACTACTCCAAGTAGCTTAGTGCCGTGGAACTATAAATTCATTTGGTCGGGACCCTCGAGAAGTCCCGTCATTTACAAGATGAGAAGAGAGAAAAAACTTAAAATCTATCCTAAGGACGAAATTTCGAGCTCCCTTTGGTTCTTGCATCTTGGTAGCCTTTTATAGACCTTGGAAGGTAGGGTTGGCTGTCGAGATCAGTGTGAGAAAGCCTTGGAAGGTAAGAATTCACTATTCTTAGAGATTTGATACGAGATTTGGGATTTTCAGATGATTCTATGAAGATCCTGCGATTCTTGGTATTCTGTCGGAAAGCCCAGTTGCGGCCGCATATCGGGTGCAAAATCTCTTCCGTTTCTACCTTGACAATTCTGTTTTCAGTTGGGCTACTTTCTTTATAAGGTTACGGGTGCATATTGGTTGCATATTCCACATCTTCAGGACCAGATGCAAGCGCGAATCTTCACTTTAACTCCTTTGCTCCGCTGACCTTTAATCTTCAATTGCGGGTGCATTTGCCTTGCAAAGTCCTCTGCACAAAAACATTAACTTGGGTAAATTCTTACAAAAATAATCTTTTTTTTGCACATTGTAAACATAAATTCTATATTTCTAAGATTTTCCACAACATTCTAAGACTTTTGTTAATTTGACTTGAAATGATAAGATTTTAAGCACAAAGCCTTTGCTTTCTTAGCAATAACCTAAGTTTTTAAGACTGAATAATGCACATAAATGAGCGTTATCAACTTTCCAAGTTGACAAGATTCACAGAAAGAAAATTTTTCATTGATAATAAGTTTAACATTACATGACCAAGGACTCTATTGACAATATGCTTAGAGGCACGACCCAAATGTTGGTGCCACAAAGACTTAGACACCATACATGACTCAGATTTCTCTACTTGAAAAGCGAAGACAACTTGCCATAAGACTTATTGAAAGCAGAAACATCAGGAGGATAGGAACGGAAACTGACTTTAGGCTTTGGAGTTTGAATTGAGGGCAACTCTAGTTGATAAAGGCCATTTTTAAGCGTTCCTCGCAGCATCACCTTATTTGAATCCTTGTCCTTCACAAGAAAAAAACGAGAGTGAAATTCCACAAAAACATTATTATTAGCAGTCAATCAGGCTATACTAATCAAGTTTCGTTTTATACTAGGCACATGAAGCATGTCTTTCAAAACAATATGAGAATTATCCATAGAGGTGTAGGATTGAAATTCCCTAATTCCATTAGCGGAAGCAAATTGGGACCGATTCGTAGTTAATTTTATTAATCTAAAATACCAATACATTAGCAAAATCCTAGAACTATTCTAGATCAAAACAGGTTAAGCATACATACCATCGTCTGACGACTCTAAAAATCAAGAACGCTGTCTTGATTGCGTAGGGACTGAAAACACAGCAACGTTATGGGCACCACCATATGGCCTTCCATTGCTATCCTCTAAGATTAGGAACGAGATTGTGGGGTCTCGTGATCTTGATCTTTTGGGATAAAACACTAGAGAAGAGGTTCTCTGTTTTCTTCTTAGTTGAGAGAGAATGAGAAAGACCGAGAGATTGCAAGTTGCTATAGGCGTGAGAATGAGAGCCTCTCCCTCCCCTTCTTGCGTTAACCCTAATGTAAGGAGAAATATAGATCTTGACCGTTAGATCAAAACCAATCAATTAATATAAAATTAATTAATTAACCTCATGCACATTTAGGGGCTGTTTGGGGCATTGAGTTGGTTATAATAGCTCGGGGGTTATAATAGTCTGGGGATTATAATAGTTTGAGTGTTATAATAGTCTATGTTTGGGGTGCAGATTATTATAGTCTGGGATAAAATAGTTTGTGTTTGGGATGCACATTATTTTAGTCTAGGTTAAAATAGTCTATGTTTCAAGCTGACTGTTTTTTTTCCTAACTTTTTATTTTTATTTTTTTTTATTTTCCTCATAGAACTTTGTATTTCAAATATTAATAAAAAAATGTGGGTTTAGTTGTAAAAAAAAAAATAAAGTTTTGGGTATAGGGGTTAAATTATGTGTTTAACTTAAAAGGAAACAAAAATAACCTAAAGTAAGGGTTGATTTTCTTTGTTTTAAAATCGTGTTTTTTCACAAAATAAGTCATTTATGATTTCATATAGAAAAACCATATTTTTGTTTCATTTTTGTATTTCCAACATAAAAATGGTAAATGCTTATTCAAGACTCATTTTACCTTCATTATCAAAAGAATCAAATAAAATAGAAATCACATAAAATAAAAACTTGAGCAGTAATTTTTTTTAAAATTATTATTATCACGGTAAACTTAAATACTATAAGTATGATTTGGAATGAAAAATATGGTACGATGAAGCTAAACATTCATATACTTCATTATCAAAAGTAATTATGTAATAAAACTCCATATTTATATATGTACAAAGACAACCTAGTATCTAACACCCTAGAAATTTTTCGATTTTTACGACAACCACCAACAAATTTTTCGGCGACCAAAAATTTTTTTCCTCTTTTTTTTTTCCTTTCATTTATTCTACCTCTTTTCTTTTTGTTTTTTTTGTTTTATTTTCATTTTTTATATTTTTAGAAATGAAAATGAGAAGAAAGATTTAAAAAAAAAAGTCACCGGAAAAGTCGTCGGTGATCGCCGGAAAAGTGGTCGGAAAGTCGACTATGGTCGCAGAAAAAGTTGTCGGTGGTCGTCGGTTGGTCGTCGATAGAAAAGTCAATGAGTCACATGGAAGAAGAGAGAAGAGAGTTCATGTAGAGAATGGATCGAATAATTGGATGAGTTGAATAGTGGTTACTGTAGCAACATAGAGGGGAAAAATAACCAACTCCACCCCTTATTTTTGTTGATGCCCCAAACACTGAGTGGGTTATAATAGCCCCCACTACTATAACCAACATAGTGGGCCAAACAATCCCTTAAATCATATTTAAATGCAATGCCCTCACATAATATATAGTTTTAATTAATTTTAATTAAATCCAATTTAATCAAATTAATTAAACTAATTAATTTTAATTAAATCCAATTTAATCAAATTAATTAATTAATTCCATGATGAATTAAATATCACAAATTTAATTAACCAAATATTTGAATCATATTCAAATGTACATCTCTCTTATAATCAATAGTTTAATTAAATCACATTTAATTAAACTAATTGAATAATTAATTAATTCATAATTAATTAACTTATTCACTAATTAAATATCATATATATATTTAATTAGTCATATATTTGAACTCTTTCAAATATACTATTCTCTCAATAGAGTTTAATCTCAAATTAAACTTTATATTATAATGTATCATTATACATTATATTAATTGTATCTCATACAATTAAATTGATTCCTTTAACCTAGTTTAGTCACTGAAATTTCAATTGTGTCCTTTGTATCGAATAAAACTTTGAACCTATTCCTTGAAATTTCTATTTTGTGTCTAATAAGTTCCTGACATTCAACATTTTTTAATATTAACGAATCTATTAGACATAAATTTGAATTTCATATTTAATAGGACATTGAACTTTCAATCTTGTATCCAGTAGGTTCATGAATTAAAAAAAAAAAATATCGGAGAGGTCAAGGAGTTATTAAATATAAAATCGAAAACTTAGGAACTTATTGACACAAAGTCGAATGTTTAGGGACTTATTAGATACTTTTTTTAAGTTTAAGGACCTATTAGATACTTTTTAAGTTCAAGGACCTGTTTGACATAAACTTGTTGAAAGTTTAGGGCCCGTTTGATAACCATTTCATTTTCTGTTTTCTGTCTTTGTTTTTCATTTTTAAAAAACAGGGGTGTTTGATAACCATTTATATTTTATGTTTTCTGTTTTTTAAAAACGTTTTTGAAATTATAAGTAAATTTCAAAAACAAAAAAAAGTAGTTTTTAAAAACAGATTTCTGTTTTTCAAAAACTCATTTTTCTTGTAATGCTTACTTTTCTCCTCTTTTACCTCTCTCCCCAACAAATTTCTTTCCCTATTTTTTCTCTCTCTAAAATTTATTTCTCTCTCTAAAATTTTCTCTCTCAAAACTTTTTTCTCTCTCTATAACTTGTCTATTTCCAAAAACTTGTCAATACCATTTCTCTCCTCAATAAACATGTTCTAGTTTTTCTTTTGGAAAAAAAAAGTCACCAAAATTTTCTATCGCTACAACTTTTCTTTATTTTTCTAATTTATCGTTAGTTCTTTAGCATATCTTTTACTCTTAACTTTACTATCTCTCTAAATTTTCTTTTTTTATTTAATTTTTTAATCTAAAATTTATCGCTTTTACTCTAACTTGTTTTCTATTTTTTCTCTAACTAATATCTTTTCTCGAGTCTAACTAATATTCTTTCTCCAAATATTTTCTTTCATCTCTCTAAATTTTCTATGTTTATCTTTTCTCTCGTATTTTCAAAAAAAAAAAAAAAAATGAAAACATTTATATTTGTGTCTCTAAATTTTTGTTTCAACGTCTTTACACATTTTTCTCTCTCTAAAATATCTTTTCATCTTTCTAATTTTTAAAAAACTGAAAACCAAAAACAGTTATCAAACAAGGTTGGTTTTCTGTTTTTTAAAAACAGAAAACAAAAAACAGTTATCAAACATATGTGGTTTTTGTTTTTAAAAAACAGGAAACCAAAAACCAAAAACCAAAAACAGAAAAACCAAAAACCAAAAACTGAAATGGTTATCAAATGGGCCCTTAGGGATTTAACTCGTAATTTAACCATTCCTTTATAATAGATTAAAATGCACATGATATAATATTTGTTTCTGGGTTTAAATTACATTTTTATTAACTACTTATCGGAGTTGGATATTTTGAATGTATCTATGGAAATAAATGAAAATTGGCATTTCATTTATGGATTTGAAATATGTTAACATTTTTTCTTAGCAAAACCAATCTAGGCATTGAACTCTTCTCATATGGCTGTTCAATGTATCATTGTGCATTTCCTCATTTCTTGTTGCTTGTTCCCAATTATATTTTCTTCTTCCTGCTAGCTATGTCTAAGTGAATGGTCTAGGGAAAACTTCATTTAATTAAAATTTTCCTTTTTGTTACTAACTTTTTTTTAACTTTTTCAAACTTCAAAGTTTCGAAGGCCATGACATTATGTCTTGCATCATACTAATAATTAGGACTAGATCTACTTGCAACATGAACTTTTTTCAAAAGAAGTCTTGATTACTCACATTTATAAGAAACATTTGAGTCTTTATCCTTGAAAATGAAAGGTTGAATGGAAAGTTACAAAGATTTTTTGTTTTCAGATGTTAAGTAAAATTACCAAATAATGTTAGTGTAAAAGTGCTACATTTATAAACAAATTTGTGTATTTCATGTTTGAATGTTGCTTATTTTTGGTTGATGGAAAATAATGCAGGATGTATGCTATTAGCAGTTAAGGTTTCAATATCTCATGGTCAATGGGTAAGTAATAACTTGCTGATGTTTTTTTAAGATTTTTGGCTACTTGCATTAGGTGCTATGTCTCAAAATCTGAGTGGCAAAAACAACGGTAACTAGGGGAGAGGGTGTCCAGGGATGTTTTTTTTAGGAAATCACCCACAAATGCATAAACACTATGGACAAAATTCAAAGAAAATACCCTTGGATGTCAAAATTCCACTTCTATGAGGTAAGGTCTATTCATTTTCGTTTTTGTGTTGTTTCTTTTAATTTGTAGTTTTACATGTATGTCAAATGCTTCTAATGTTTAATTGCTATGTTATTGTGTTGTCTGTTTTAGGAAGTTTGTTGCTCAAAATGTTGTTTGTTATTGTGTTGTTGGTTGACATCAAGAAGGCGCAAGAGCAACATTACATAACAGTTTGAAACAACAATAAACACCAAGAAAACACTACATACTAAGGGACAATCTCATTCCCACCCGAAAACCTCATCAACCAATGCCAAAAGCACCGTTCAGGAGCCCAAACACTGAACCCCCTCCCAAACTAAATCCACGATCATCGCATCACACAACTAGCTGCACATCTGCATCGTACTTGCTCATTTTCACCTCTTCTCGCCCCCGAAACTCATAGTTTAGGCCTGCAAATAAATAGAGATTAGCGCAAGTAAGCAATTTAGAAGAAGATAAGCCCAAAACACAATCGTTTCACCCACACCCCCACCTAAATTCTGCTAACCCTCACGCCCTCATAGACCTATATAATATGATTGACAAGAATTCAGAAGTTGGAGTTTATCATGCTCAAGTCCATGTGAAAACCATTGCTAGGCCTTTTGCCTATTTCCAAGAAATTCTCACGTGTGTGTGTGAGTAGCCTTTCCTAAAGCAGACCCTAGAGCCCCAGAGAAATTTAAAAGCCCCTCCACCTATCTTCCCCCTACACTGGCACTAAGGTCTCGCAAGAAAAGGCAAAAAGTCCAGATTAGGATGCCAAACACATAACCTAGGAGCCTGAAATAAGGAACTCTTTTTCTTTTCTCTTAGCATACTTATAAGACGGGGTACTAGCTTTCACACTACAAGGCAGGAACCCATAACCCGAGTTTAACCCTTGGTTGGCCTAACTGATCACTCTGAAGGCAACTCTTTTTACTCCCTAACTCATATTTTATTGTAAGCACAGTTACCTCCTGAACAAAACAAGAGATAACATAGCTTTAATTCCACACTCAAACTTGATACGCAAATTGCTAACCGCAAGTGTACGGGCCCAAGTTATAATATAGTGATTAAAAATCGAATGTCGTCCTCTGGATTGGTTTTCTAGTTCCCCTAATTACTAAAGGTATATTCACCCAATTTTATTTAGAGAAAATAATCGAGAAATATGCAAATCAATGAAAAACTAATCAAAGCAATAAAAAGATGGAAACTCAATGGAGAATAGCCTTATGGAATTGATTTCACCTATTAGACACATGAATTAATTCAAAGAATAATTAGGAACGAACACATAACAAATTCATAAACCAAGGTTTAACAATAATTAAAAGTCTCTCCCCGAGTACAATTAATTCTTTATGCAAATTAAGAAATTGATATCCCTATCTAATTTCTACACAAAGCATAAGTATTAATGATCAATCCTTAAAACGGTTTCTCAAGCAATCCCAAATCTCTCGATTGTAGAATCACCTAAGTCATGCAATTGATGGTCTAATCTAAACTACCCTCTCCCGAGCAATTAGTTCAGAAACAAGAATCATACAATCTGTGATCAAGAGATTATAAGCCTTAAGCATTCAAATTGCATAAATGAAACGCGTTACGAAACGTCCTAAAAAATCCCTAAATTAATCCATACAAACTAATGGCTACATCAATCCCCTAAGAAACAAAATTTAGCTACACATGGTCTCTAAAATACAAGCGAAATCAGTCCCAAACATCATAAAAATCAGTACAAGAAACAAGGGAGAAAGATTAAACTCGCTAGCCGTGATTCCCGTGCGTTCTCGTCACGATCCTCCCGATCTAAGCTTTGAAATTAAGCTCCTCTTGGTATCCCCAGCGTTCTGTCCAGATTGTGCTCTCAAAATTCGTATTTTTCTCCCCAAAACAGCTCCCCGAATCAGATGGCATCACAAACACTAAATACTGTCCATTCTGCGCGACAGCGTCGCGACGCTAAGGACACAGCGTCGCGACGCTTGGCCTAATTTATTTCCAGAAAGCTTACAGCGTCGAGGCGCTGTGGAGGTAGTGTCTCGACGCGGCCTCAATTTCGTGCCTCCTGATTTATGGCTAGCGTCGAGACGCTCCAAGGGATAGCGTCTCAATGCTTGGCCTAGAATTTTGCTTCCTTTACTCTTTTCTTGGCTCGAACTTATTCTTTAGCTCCTAAATCACCGGTAATCTTCAAGAACGTCGATTTCCATTCAAATGCTTGATTCCTATAAAACAAAACCAAATAGACATAAAATTGGCCAAATAGTACCCAAGACTAGAGCTAAAATAATATAAAATATAGCTCAATAAATTGCGCTATCAAAACTCCCACACACATTTAACCTCACATAATCTTTCAGCAGACATGTATATCTTTTCTTCTTCCTTCCTTTTTTTTTTTTTATTATCCTAGGCATAGTTTGCTCGCTGATTTGTAAATTTAGACTTCCCAACTACAACCTTACACCTATCGGAGTGACAACAGGATTATGGGACTCATAAAGCATTCTTAAGCTTTCAGGAAAAACTATAGAAAATACCAAGTGCTCAAAATTTGCAGGAAACTCAAGAAAAGTTTTACAGGGCTCAAAATTAGGTAGAAAACTTCACTTCAACAAAAACAAAAGACAGAGCACAGAAGCACATGAAGACATAATCATGAATAAAGATCCCAACCCCTAATCTCAGCTATTAAGACTCACAAATTTTAATTCTGCTCAAACCAGATCCACTGCTCAGGTGCATGGCCTAAAACCAATCATAACAGAGTAAACCAACAAAACATATTGTGCATAAAGGTAGTCTGGTGCTCAGGTGCATCCAGCCTTAATCTAGAAACCTCTAGCATGCAAAATACCCCTCCAACCTAAAAAAAACTGTACAACACCCACAATACAAGGAACAAAGAAAAAGGAAACAGAAAACCTTCCCTGATCTCCGGCTCAACGGTTGGAGGGGTGACTGTAGCTGCTCAGGCTGATCTCCCTTTCTGACATAGCGAAATCCTAGGTCCATTAACAAACATCCAACCGGTACAGACTCCTCATACACCACCCTTTCAGCACAAGGTGGGACAGATTCCATCCATACATTATCTATTTTCTCTGTTATGGCTAGTTTTGCCAAAATATGAGCAACATTATTGCCCTCTCTGAAAGTAAAATTGAATCTCCACTACCCTGATGTGTGGGCAATCTTCAACGCCTCACCAATTAACAAGCCCAAATCAGAAATTTTCGCCTGATCCTTTTGCAACAAGCCTCAAACCCTTCTTGAGTCTGTCTCCAGTTCTCACGGGCCAACACCCACTTCGGCTGCCAACCTCAATCCATCCACCGCTGCTAGTCCCTCGCCCATGTCAACATCCCTAACATGTAAATGGGGAAAACCCGCAGACGCCATCACCAATCCTCTAGAGTCCCGAATCACTATCCCCGAACCAGCCACCATCCGATCTGACTGAAAGGCAGCATCCACATTTATCTTAAACCATCCTTCTTGTGGTGGTCTCCACCTACATATAACCTGCCTTGGCACCTCCTCAAGTCGTTGGCTTCCCTGTAGGATTTTAAATACCCTTCTACCCACTCCACCAAATTCAAACCCATCACCTCCTCCTTCTGCAGCAACCGATTCCGTCTATTCCCGTTACTCATTTGAGAAGGCTAAATATGAGGATTTAGTTTTAGCTAAAATAACTAATTTTGCACTTTTTGATTCTTTTGTTTAGTTAGTCTTGTTGATTAAATTTTTTTTTTCAACTAGCTACTTTAATAGAATGAAGTCACAAAATAAAAAGTGATAAGAGGTTATTGTTTCCTTAATTAAGCTGAATATATATACCATAGTTACTTAAGGAGGCCCATAACAAGAGTTTGAAAGAGTTTTATAGTGGAGGAAAGAAGAAATAACTAAATGGTGTGCATTTGCACTTCAAATAACTTCATTCTTTGTGAATTCCATTTCAATCCATATCTACATCTTGTTTTTGTTTCCATCTAATAATTGCTTTTAGTAGAGAGATTGAGCTTAGTGATTTTTTACTTGTGAGTCAGATGTAGGGGAAAATAGAGTTAAGACAGGACTTAAAGAAAGAAAAAGAAAATGGTATCAATCTATTGCTTTATGATATCTTACAAAATTTGTACCCAACAAAATAGTCCTTACTAATTGCGTCCTCTAGTCCCTAGTGAAATCTTACAATATTTGTTTTTCGTTAATATGTTCTATTATAGAGAAATTGAATGAAGTTGATTCTCGAATCGTAGCGGAGTTGACTAGCTTCACTTCACAAGAAAGATATACTAAATAGGTATGAACTCTATACTTCTATAATATATAATGGTAGTAAACTATTTTTAGATTTGTTGTATGGCTATCCTGCAGTTGTGGTAGCCAATGATTTTAGTATAGGGTGGTGGTTAGTGCTTCAAGATTGATTTGAGTACACGCAGTCAGCTTCTTTATTTGTACTTGATTTGTTTTGAAAAATTTATTTGTTATCTTCATAAGTCTATGTTTAGTTAAATTTAGTTTTGATGTTTTGCTCATTAAGTTTAGATAAGTTAGTTTAAGTTTTGTTGTTATGAAATTAGTTATTTGTTTTGATGTTAAGGTCATTTGTTTTGAAAAGTTCGTTTGTTTAGTTAAATCTATTATGTATAGTAACTTAATTTTTTAGAAGTTACTTATAAATTTTAATGTTATGCTTATAAAGTTGTGAATGTTTTTTAATTGCGAATTGGATAACTTTTGAGCCTAAAAGTTTGGATAACTTGGTCAACTTTAGTGGTTTTGATTGTTTTAAGTGTTGAGGGTGGGGTGGGTGAGTGCTAAGAGATGTAGAGGAGTATGAAAGTTGGCTTACTTGGTTACTTACCAAACTTAGTTAAATTTAGTTGTTTAGGTTTGTTACAAGTTTTGATCTTATACAACTTTTGATTGTTTTTTGTTTAAAGATGCTATAAGTTCATTACATGTTTATTAGTTGTTTGGTTTTGTTTGAAGGTTTATGAGCATGTGGGGGGGTGGGTTACTTTAGCTTTTCTTTTTGAACTGGTTCTTATGTTTGGAACTTTGGGTTAAGGAAGCAAGATTAGTTCATTTGGTAGTTTATTGCTTATAACCTTCTAAAGTTGAGGGATGAGTTACTTCTAGGCATGAGTTACTTCTAGGCAGTTAGTGTTTATGTTTCTTAACCTTTGGTTACTTAGCAAAAAGTTGGTAAAATTTGGTTGTTTATGTTTGTTATGAGTTTTGATGTTATGCTTCAAAAGCTTTGATTGTTTTAGCTTTTCTAGTTCACTTATTAAAGTTTTTGAGGGTGTGAGGATAGATTGCTTTGGATTTGGTTTGAAGTAGTTGTTTTCCTCAACTTGTTTGTTTTTGTTTAAAGATTTTATTAATAGGGGTGGGTTTCAATTGGTGCTTTGAACTAGTTGTTTTGTTGATGATCCATTCATTTTCGTTGTTTAGTTTATGATTTTTGGAACGATGAGGGGTGAGTTGTTTCTAGGTAGGCAAATGTTATGTTTCTTAACCGTTGGTTACTTATCAAACTTGGTTAAATTTGATTGTTTATGTTTGTTATAAGTTTTGATGTTATGCTTCTAAACCTTTGATTGTTTTTTTTGAAGTTTTTTGAGCATGTGAGGGTGGGTTACTTTAACTTTGTTCTTTGAACTAGTCCTTATGTTTGGAACATTGGGTAAGGAAGCAAGATTGGTTCATTTTGCATTGTTTGTTTAATGGCATGCTAATATATAGTTTTGATTGTTTTGATTTCGTTGATAGTTCATTAGTTGATTACATGTTCATTAGATGTTTGTTTTTTCTTAAAGGAGCGTGGGGGGTGAGTTGCTTTTAGATTGGAATTTGAAGTAGTTCTTATGTTTGAAACTTTTGGTAGGCAAGCAAGATCAGTTCATTTGGTTGTTTCGTTTATTACTTTTGAAAGTTGAGGGATGAGTTACTTCTAGGTAGGTAGTTTATGTTTCTTAACCTTTGGTTACTTAGCAAAAAGTTGGAAAAATTGATTGTTTATGTTTGTTATAAGTTTTGATGATATGCTTCTAAAGCTTGGATTATTTTAACTTTTCTTGTTCACTTGTTAAAGGTTATGCTTCTAAAGTTTTGATGTTATGCTTCTAAAGTTTTGATGTTATGCTTCTAAAGCTTGGACGCCTTGGATCAATACGTCCGTATCGAATACAAAGCGAGCCGTATCACATAGTGTTACCAGGATAAGGTACCCAGCCTTATCCATGCACTATAGACCTTTTAAGTTGTTACTTGCACATCGATCCCCGTATGTCCCCACATACTAGTTCAAGTTACATACAAAAAACATTGGATCTTAGTTTATTGGATTTGGGTCATATTGTGCAATACTTAACTCAATATAACAATAAACTTTATTGTATAAACCTCAATAACAATTTATTGACACAAGTATACAATTCGTTAACATTCACTATTTACGAGGTTTAGGGCATAAAACCCAGCAAACTCACACTTGAACTAAAACTCTAGTTTAGTGGCATGTACAATAATCCATAACAAAGTGGATGTATAAATACATGTATAATACATAAAACGTATATATACAATGTACAAATACAATAAACTAGGACATCATTGTACCCATTACATAATGGTATCACTATACCCATTACATTTATCCCACTTGCCCTAGATTACCTCTTTGTACATATCTCGTAGACCTAGACCATCTAGATGACCCTCATACACTTTAGCCGAGAGAGCCTTCGTGAATGAATCGACAATACTTCCATTCAATTCGATTGCCTGCTTGTCTTGTGGCTGTGAAGTTCTTAGAATTTGCCTCAGCACCACTACATCACTATAAAGTGTGATGGGCAAGTTCACATTTGGAACACCTTCCAAATCAAGCAAGAACTTCCTAAGCCATACAACCTCTATTGCTGCTTCACAAGCAGCTACCTCTTCGGCCTACATGGTCGAGACTGCAACTATGTCATACTATAGCTCCTTTGTTAAGAGTGAACAGAGATACTGATTTAGATTCTCTCAAATCTGTATCAGTCTAAGAATATGTGTTAGTGTATCTTGTACGGATCAAATCCTTAGCACCATACACAAGCATATAGATTTTCGTTCTTCCAAGATACTGGAGGATGTACTTAACGATTCTCCAGAGATCAAATCCTGGATTGGGTTGATGCTTACTGACAATCCCTACTGCATAGGGCATATGTCTCATGTCCTCAACTTCTTGAGGTGTCTCAGAACACAATTCCTTATGTGTTCCTTAGACATAAGAATTCCATCCTTGAAAGGTAATGAACCCTTCTTAGAATTCTGCATCTTATAACTAACTAACATCTTGTAGACATAAGACACTTGAGACAAGACTAGCTTTTTGTTCTTACAATTCCTAACAATTTGGATCCAAAGAACAAACTCAGCTTCTCCTAAATTTTCATTTGAAAATGAGCTGCTAGCCTCTTCTAATGTCAGTGAGACAACCTACACCATTCCTAATGATTAGGATATCAGTCATATACAACACTAAGTAAGCTACTGAACTATTGATGATCTTCTTGTAGACACTAAGTAAGCCAAAAAAATTTGATCACAGTATCAAATTTTTTATTCCAAGATCTAGATGCTTATTACCATCCATGAATGGATCGATTAAGCTCACAAACTTTTTGCTCTTGACCTTGTTTTATGAACCCTTCTGGTTGTGACCTTTAGATACTCTCCTCAAGATTACCATTCAAAAGAGGGCAGTCTTGACATCCATTAAAAAAGAACAAGAGTTCTAATAGACTTCAGCATGACAACAGGAGAAAAGGTTTCCTTATAGTCTCCTCTCTCTTGGTGTAACCCTTTGCCAGGAGCCTCACCATAAGGTTACATCTTGTTTCCTCTTGTAGATTCATTTGCAACCTATAGGTGTTACTCAATTAGATAGATCTACAAGATCCAAAATGGAATTGAAATGCACATACTCTAATTCCAGGTCCATGACTTTAATCCATTAGTCCTTGTTAACATCATTCACTGCCATGCTTTAAGACAATAGATCCTCAATGCCATCATCAGGTATGACGACCTGGGCTTAAGTTAAACCCATGTAATAGTCAGGTTGTGAAACAATCCTCCCACTACATTGAAGCACTCTCAACTCTTGAGATAAATGTAACTAACCAGTTTTATCGGCCCCATCAACAACTCTTATTGAAGGTCGAACCTCATCAACAACCCTTGTTGACTTATTAATGATGTTTCTGTAGCTTCATCAGTTATTTTACTTAAAATGACCTTACTGAAGGTGTACATATTACACATGCACAAGCAATTGAAGATTGAAAGCACTTAAGACATTCAATTTTACTCCTAAAGCATGCATGTTCTAGAAAAGACAGAATAGAGAGTTTAGAAAACACCAACCTTTGTAGCTCACTTATGCTGAACTCCTTGTGGTGTTTGCCTCTCCTATGCTCCTTCGACAACCTCTAGAGTCTTCCCTACTATACTCCGGGCCAAGAACGACTTGTGGGAGTCTATATAAGATAGGGAATGGGAAGGGAATGCTTGAAGCATCAAACAATGGAGAAGAATGAGAGATGAGAGAGCTTTGAGTCCAAATTCCAGCAGCATAACATTAAGGAAATGGCTCTCTTATGTTTGAATATGATTCAAACTCCTTTTAAAGACATTCTCCATGCAAAGCCAAGCCTCAAGACACAAGACACATGGTGTATTTGCAAGCTCAAGTGGATTCTAGGTGTACATTACACAAGACATGCAACAATGCATGAGTGAGTTGTCTTTCCACTTTGAATGATCATGCATTAAGTGGATTTCCAACTAAATCCACTAAATTCAAATTTGAAATCAAATTTCAAGCTTGCAAATTAACCCCAATTTCAATTCTAAATTGAAATTGATTGCTTGGTAATTAATTTGAAAATTTTCAAATTAATTTTGATATGATTAATCTAATTAATCTTTGTTATCTTGTGCAATTCCATATATATGATTCCTAATACATATATAGTATTCAAAACACTTTTAAATACTTCATCTCTCATTTTCTAATTTAATTCATAATTAAATTATTGTGTCAAACACAATTTACGATAATACCCTTTTTCCCGATTTTGAACGATTCAAAGCTTCCTATCTTTTGTTCTAGGCTTAATTCCGATATGAGCTAGTAGGGGGACCTAATGGACCTATAGATCATGGGCTCCAACGATTCGAGGCTAACCGACTAATATCATTGTCCAAGCTAGCCAACATTCGTTAACTATCGGGACACTCCACTATAGCCCGATAGTTGCACTCCCCTCACTATAGATATATTTCCGTCCACTTGATTTAACCATGATTAGTAAGTCGATCCTTCACAGGTTGTTCGTAGCTATAGCTAGGTCAATAAGCCGTTTTACCCCTATAGTACTTCTAGTTCCTTAAGTCCCACTGATCCTCTAATGAACAATTGGTTTATGGTCCAACCAATAAACCGAGTCCCTCTCGGGCCAATGAGGGGGCAGGATCCCTTTGTTCAAGCCCCGGAGTCAGCACTTAAGGGAACAACCTCTCTACTATCCCTTATTCGGGTAGGAGCGAATTCCTTCTTGCACGACTATGTCCCCAGCTATCTACCCGTTCCTATCCCTGAAATGGGAGGCTTATTGAGTCGGCGATACTGAGCCACTCTCACCTATGTAGATCTAAGGATAAGCCCGAATAAACAGGAGTTCATAGTTAGCTCAAGATTAAGATCGAGTTACCTAGGTCATCACATGAAATAGTCAGTCTCGTCAGTAAACGGTGTTATAAAGCGAGAGCGACTTATTTCTCGGTCTTGGTCTTATGCAAACTCATTGCATAGGACGCCCCCACTCGCATGTCTCTACATGGACGATTTAGGATCACATCGTCTATACCATCTATAAAGTGGGCCGCGTCTCATAGTGTCTCCAGAATAAGGTACCCAACCCTATTCCTATAATATAGACCGTTTTGGCTATTACTCAAGCTTGATCCACTTTTATGTCTCTACATAAAGCTCAAGTGTTCATCCTATAGCCATGGATCTTAGTTTATTGGATTTGGGTTATTATATGTGCAATTTAATTTATTCAGTAATGACTTTTACTGAATCAATCTCGATAACACCTTTATCGAATAAGTATATAATTCATTTAACATTCACTATCTACGAGTTTTAGGGCACCAATCCCAACAATCTCCCACTTGAACTAAAACTCTAGTTTAGTGGGATGTACTATAATCTATAACTGCAGTGGATGAATAAATACTTGTATTAATAACGGAGTAAAAATACAATAAACTAGGGCATCTAAATACCCAGTATACTAAGGTATCGATATACCGGTTACAATTCTCCCACTTGACCTAGATTATTTCTCGTACATATCTCGCAGACCTAGACCTTCTAGATGACTCTCAAACACTTTAGCCGTGAGAGCCTTCGTGAATGGATCAACAATGTTGTGCTCCGACGCTATCTTCGTGACGATCACGTCTCCTCGGTGCACAATCTCCCTAATGAGATCGTATTTCCTTTCGATGTGCTTGCCTCTCTTATGGCTGCGAGGTTCCTTTGAGTTTGCAACTGCGCTGCTATTATCACAATACAAGGTGATAGGCAGATGCATATTTGGAACGACTTCCAAGTCAGTTAGGAACTTCCTGAGCCATACTGCCTCTTTTGCTGCTTCGCAAGCGGCTACATATTCGGCCTCCATGGTCGAGTCTGCAATGCATCCTTGCTTGATGCTGCGCCATACTATTGCTCCTCCATTTAGAGTGAATACTGACCCGATGTAGATTTCCTCGAATCTTTATCAGTTTGAAAGTCAGAATCAGTGTATCCTGTAAGGATCAAATCCTTCGAACCATACACGAGCATATAGTCCCTCGTTCTCCTTAGATATTTGAGGTACTTTTAACGGCTGTCCAGTGATCAAATCCTGGATTGGATTGATATCTACTGACAATCCCTACTGCATAACAAATGTCAGGCCTTGTACACAACATGGCATACATTAGGCTACCTACTGCAGAGGCATAGGGAAAACGTCTCATGTCCTCAACTTCTTGAAGTGTCTGAGGACACTGTTCCTTAGACAAGTTAATTCCGTGCCTGAAAGGTAATAGTCCTTTCTTGGAATTTTGCATTTTATATCTAACCAACAATTTGTCGATATAAGACGTTTGAGACAGGGCTAGCGTTTTGTTCTTTCGGTTTCGAACAATTTGGATTCCTAGAACAAATTGTGCCTCACCCAAATCTTTCATTTGGAATTGAGTTGCTAGCCATAGTTTAATGTCAGTTAGATAACCTACATCATTCCCGATGAGTAGGATATCATACAGTACTAAGAAAGCTATAGAGCTGTTGATGATCCTTTTGTAAACACAAGGCTCATCAACGTTTTGTTCAAAGCCATAAGATTTGATCGCAGTATCAAATCTCATATTCCAGGATCTAGACGCTTGTTTTAGTCCATAAATGGATCGTTTAAGCTTGCAAACTTTTTGTTCTTGATCCTGAGCTATGAACCCCTCTGGCTGAGACATGTAGATACTTTCTTCAAGATTACCGTTCAGAAAGGCAGTCTTGACATCCATTTGCCATATTTCATAATCGTAAAACGTGGCAATGGATAAAAGTATCCAGATCGACTTTAACATGGCAACAGGGGAGAAGGTTTCTTCATAGTCAATCCCCTCCCGCTGGGTAAAACCCTTTGCCACAAGTCGTGCCTTAAAGGTCTGTACCTTTCCAGCAGCGTCTCGTTTTCTCTTGTAGATCCATTTGCACCCTATGGGTCTAACCCCTTCAGGTTGATCTACAAGATCCCATACTGAATTAAAATGCATGGACTCGATCTCTAAGTCCATGGCTTTAATCCACTCGTTCTTGTCAACGTCATCCATTGCCTGTTTAAAGGTTAATGGATCCTCGATCCCGTCATCAGGTATGACGACTGGAGTTTCAGTTAAACCCAAATAGCGATCAGGCTGTCTAACAACCCTCCCACTACGTCGAGGTTCTCTTATTTCTTGAGAAGGACGTGATTGACTCGAGGTGCCAGTATCATCAACAACTCTTGTTGATGTTTCTGTAGCTTCGTTAGATAGTTCACTTAAAACGACTTTACTACGTGGCTTGTGATCTCTGAGGTGGTCTTCTTCTAGGAATGTAGCATTTGTCGATACAAGTACTTTATTTTCCTCTGGATCGAAGAAGTATCCACCTCTCGTTTCTTTGGGATAACCTATAAATAGGCAAAATCTAGAACGAGGCTCCAATTTCTTTGGATTTGCTTCTAGCACGTATGCAGGACATCCCCAAATTCTGAAATGTCGTAAACTAGCTTTACGACCTTTCTAGAGCTCAAATGGTGTTTCAGAAACACTCTTTGAGGAAACTACGTTCAAGATATAAACTGCAGTCTCTACTGCATAACCCCAAAACGAGTTAGGCAACTGAGCATAACTCATCATCGAACGAACCATGTCCAACAAGGTTCTGTTTCTCCTTTCTGATACACCGTTTTGCTGAGGTGTACCAGGGGTTGAGAGTTGGGACGTAATTCCATGCTCTATCAAATAGTCTTGAAAACTTAAGTCCATATACTCTCCACCTCGATCGGATCGAAGTGTTTTTATCGTCTTACCTAATAGGTTCTCAACCTCGGCCTTATACTCTTTGAACTTTTCAAAAGCTTCGGACTTATGATGCATCAGGTAGAGATAGCCATACCTCGAATAATCATCAATGAAACTGATGAAATATTCGTACCCTCCTCGAGCTCTAATGTTCATTGGTCCACAGAGGTCTGAATGAATGAGCTCTAAGGGCTCTTTGGCACGATAACCTTTTCCGGTAAAAGGTCGTTTTGTCATCTTGCCCTCAAGGCATGATTCACAAGGAGGCAACGAGTTGTCTTCTAACTTGTTTAGAAGTCCACTCTTGACCAATCTCCCAATCCTATTGAGGTTGATATGGCCTAACCTCAAGTGCCAGAGATAGGTATCTTGAGAAACTCTTCGCTTTTTAGGTTGAGTCTCAGCAGTTTTAAACATCTCGTGATTTAAAATAGCTTTAGACTCAATTGGTCTCAAAACATATAATTTATTCTTCAAGTTTGCAGAGCAAACATCAATACCTCTTTTAGTTATGAACGCTTCATTAACAGAAAAAGAAATTGAGTAACCTTGTTCTAATAAACAAGATAAAGAAATCAAATTTCTTTTAATCTTCGGAACTATGTACACATTATCTAATATCATGTAGCGTTCCTTGGTGAAGAATAATTTTATGTCTCCCACTGCAATAGCCGAGATGACTTCTCCTGTTCCAACTTTAAGAGTCATCTCTCCAGCTATTAGCTGTTGCCAGGAACTCATTCCTTGAAATGAAGAACATACGTGATTAGTGGCACCTGAATCAAGTATCCAGGCAGAATCGTCGTTTTCCACTAAACACGTTTCCAAGACTAATAAATCACATTTAGAGTCGTGGATCATGTTTTTCTTGGCTACGCAGTTAGTTTGAGGACATTCCTCAGTTAAGACCAAACCTAAATTCTTTGCCACGTGTTTAGCGTTTAAGCAAGTATTCTTAGTCGAATGTACTAAACCGTTTAATTTGGCATTTGACAAAGCACATACGTTTTTCGACATATTGCTGAAACAAACAAATTAATCTCTATTAGAAACATGCACTAAACCCATTAATCACATTTATCCAATCAGATTTAGCAAAAGCAATCATCGACACATATATACAATTGATTTATTTTGCAACGATACTTCAGGGGTTTAGAATAACCGCTACCGTAGGGCAGTCAACTACTCCTCCTCTGAATCGAGACAATCTCGGCCAAATACTATTCCTAGAATAACTCTTACTCCAATAGTTATTAGCTAACGTTAATTTGGTCAAGACCATCTTGTAAGTGTTACCCATCATTTTCAGATTGCAGAGGGCGGCCCCAACAATGCCACCGTAGGGAAGAGCTAATGTTGGGAATGGCTCTAGGAAACCCTATCCATTTCTGGAGTTTGCGTTGTTCCGAATCCCATGTGCAAGCCCTCCGTAGGGTGATCGCTCCCAGGGCGACTCGCAAGCAGCGCATAGGAATCTCACGGTGCAACCTAATGATGGAGACCGCAGGATACGTTTGACACGTTTCCTTCTCCCACTTACTACGAACACTTTCCCCATTCACCTTGATATTAACCCATGCAAACACCATCCGTAGGGGGACGCTCCCAGGGCGCCTCGAGGCCAAGCATGGATCTCACGGTGTGAACTCAGGGGGACGTGAGAGTAGAAACTTAATATGAATATTTTGTTTCTATACTTTTCCTCCCACTAAAGTGTCGTAAAGTTTTAGGGTTTATTACTTAGGTAAATTCCGGCTAAATGAATCTATCTAAGTCTATGTCTTATTAAACAAGGTCTTTACACTAAATGTCTAGGTGAATTAAACTCTTTTAATAACCTAGTGACATTGCATGCTAGTAAGATTTTGGTTAATTCAACTCAGGTTCCGAACCATTTGCCGGGAGAGTTCCCTTATAACCAAGGTCTTATGTCCTACTTACTCAAATTTTAAAACTATTTTTTAAAAAAACTAAGTAAGACATATTTCTAATCCTATTAGAAAAGGCGATCTTAGATCTATTTCATTTTAAACCATTTAAAGAATGATAAGATCCTAAGATCCTATGTTAGCATGCAACTCTTTGTTATAGGTTTTATGGATTGTATTCATTAACTATTATAACTCTTATAACTTTTAATGAATTAACCCTATAACATGTTTTCTAATGGTGTTTAAAAGCATATAACAATCAATCATTCAAGTTATAAGAAAAGCACCATTTAGAAACAACCTATGTCTAGGTTTGTATAACGCTTTATACTACGATGTCTAGGTGATAACACTTTAAAACCTCACACCGCTCACGCATGCTCATAAAACTCGAGTTAACTTAACTCAAGAACCGACTCGATGCTCAGGTAGGAGGTGTTCCGTAAACCGTCAACTTAAATACCTCCAGCCTTAGACAGCATCTTGTCGGGTGAGTTCTCTCGTAACCATTGTTTTACCAGATATCGACCTAAACTATGCAAGTTGATCGAATCGTTGAAGGTTCATTAACCTAAGTGAGCATGCACTTAATCTTGTTATAGATTTTAGATTTCTATCTCTTTTTATAACAATTATAAAAACAATCCATAACAAGCCTAATTTGAGAATAACACTTATAATCAAACTAATGAAATTTCATGCTTCATGTTTGGTTAATTTTATCAATTAATAATTATAACTATTATAAGAATAATCAATTTTAATTAACCATTCAAGCATGAATCTCCCTAAATTAATACAACACTTATATTAATTAAACATGAAATTTCCCTCATGCATTTGAATTAATCAATAACACTTATTAAAATTAAACAAATGCATGAACATGCTTTCCTATGGTGGGGTTTTAAAACTATATGGCATGCTCACAATGCACATACATCCATTTAATTAAATCATACATTCACAATGCATAAAGTAATTAAATCAAGCTAAAATGGAATAGTTTGGCAATTTAAAAAAAACACACAAGCAATTTCACTAATTATTACAATAATAATTAATAAATAAACTTGCAACACGCCCGAGCTTCACGAACCATCCCAAACCGCTCATCCAAGCAATGAACCGGCCATGCAATGAGTGAAATGAGGCTGCAAAAGACCCAGCCGGACCAAAAGGCAGCAGCTGAACCAGAATTAAAAAAAACTGCTGCTGGAATTAAAAAACAGCTTGCTGGAATTTTCATTTTCTGCTGCGTCTTCTCCGGTTTTTCTTCAATTTTACAGCCTATATGGACTCTAATGACTCTATAAAAATTACAGACTATAGTACACACAATAACGCTCTTCCATATCCGAGCAATTACAATTTCATGAAGGTTTGAATGCTCAAAAAATTGCCAAACCAGAACACTTCCATTTTAGCACACAGAAAATTCAATTTCAAAATGGTACCCACCAAAGCAAAATTAAAACGAATTAAATGCTCTAATCATGCTCTGATACCAATTGAAGGTGTACATATTACACATGCGGAAGCAATTGAAGATCGAAAGCACTTAAGACATTCAATTTTACTCCTAAAGCATGCATGTTCTAGAAAAGACAGAATAGAGAGTTTAGAAAACACCAACCTTTGTAGCTCACTTATGTTGAACTTCTTGTGGTGTTTGCCTCTCCTATGCTCCTTGGACAACCTCTAGAGTCTTCCCTACTATACTCCGGGCCAAGAACGACTTGTGGGAGTCTATATAAGATAGGGAATGGGAAGGGAATGCTTGAAGCATCAAACAATGGAGAAGAATGAGAGATGAGAGAACTTTGAGTCCAAATTCCAGCAGCATAACATTAAGGAAATGGCTCTCTTGTGTTTGAATATGATTCAAACTCCTTTTAAAGACATTCTCCATGCAAAGCCAAGCCTCAAGACACAAGACACATGGTGTATTTGCAAGCTCAAGTGGATTCTAGGTGTACATTACACAAGACATGCAACAATGCATGAGTGAGTTGTTTTTCCACTTTGAATGATCATGCATTAAGTGGATTTCCAACTAAATCCATTAAATTCAAATTTGAAATCAAATTTCAAGCTTGCAAATTACCCCCAATTTCAATTCTAAATTGAAATTGATTGCTTGGTAATTAATTTGAAAATTTTCAAATTAATTTTGATATGATTAATCTAATTAATCTTTGTTATCTTGTGCAATTCCATATATATGATTCCTAATACATATATATATAGTATTCAAAACACTTTTAAATACTTCATCTCTCATTTTCTAATTTAATTCATAATTAAATTATTGTGTCAAACACAATTTACGATAATACCCTTTTTCCCGATTTTGAACGATTCAAAGCTTCCTATCTTGTTCAAGCCCTCTCGGGCCAATGAGAGGGCGGGATCCCTTTGTTCAAGCCCCGGAGTCAGCACTTAAGGGAACAACCTCTCTACTATCCCTTATTCGGGTAGGAGTGAATTCCTTCTTGCACGACTATGTCCCCAGCTACCTACCCGTTCCTATCCCTGAAATGGGAGGCTTATTGAGTCGGCGATACTGAGCCACTCTCACCTATGCAGATCTAAGGATAAGCCCGAATAAACAGGAGTTCATAGTTAGCTCAGGATTAAGATCGAGTTACCTAGGTCATCACATGAAATAGTCAGTCTCGTTAGTAAACGGTGTTATAAAGCGAGTGCGACTTATTTCTCGGTCTTGGTCTTATGCAAACTCATTGCATAGGACGCCCCCACTCGCATGTCTCTACATGGAGGATTTAGGATCACATCGTCTATACCATCTATAAAGTGGGCCGCGTCTCATAGTGTCTCCAGAATAAGGTACACAACCCTATTCCTATACTATAGACCGTTTTGGCTATTACTCAAGCTTGATCCACTTTTATGTCTCTACATATAGCTCAAGTGTTCATCCTATAGCCATAGATCTTAGTTTATTGGATTTGGGTTATTATATGTGCAATTTAATTTATTCAGTAATGACTTTTACTAAATCAATCTCGATAAGACCTTTATCGAATAAGTATATAATTCGTTTAACATTCACTATCTACGAGTTTTAGGGCACCAATCCCAACACTTACTTCGTGGCTTATTATTTCTCATGTGGTCTTTTTATGAGAATGTAGCATTTGTTGATATAAATTCTTTATTCTCTTGTGGATTGAAGAAGTATCCACTTTTCGTTTCCATGGGGTGACCTACAAATAGGCATAATTTTGAATAGTGTACTATTTCCTTTTAGGTTAGTCACAAGCACACATGCTAGACACCCCAAAAATAATGTAAACCACTTTTACACCTTATCCACAATTCAAAAGATGTTTCAGAAACACTTTTGATAAAACATTGTTCAAAATATGGACTGCAGTCAACACTGCATGACCCCAAAACGAGTCAGACAATGAGCATAACTTATAATAGATCATCATGGACTGAACAATATCTAATAGGATTAAATTTCTCCTATCTGATACACCGTTCTATTGAGGTGTACCAGGGGTTGAGAGTTGGGATGTAATTCCGTATTCTATTAAATAGTCTTGGAATCTCAAGTCCCATATGCTCTACACCTTGATCAGATCGAAGTGCATTTATCATCCACCTAACAAGTTTTCAACTTCAGTCTTAAGCCTCTTTGAATTTCTCAAGAGCTTCAGACTTAAGTTGCATTAGGTAGAGATAGCCATACCTAGAATAATTATCTATAATATAGATGAATTATTCTTGCCCTTCCACTGCTTTAACATATTGGACCACTAAGATCCAAATGTACAAGCTCCAAGGGCTCTTTGGCTCTATAGTTCCAGCAAAAAGACCTATTAGTCATCTTGCCCTTCAGGCGTGACCTACATGGTAGTAGAGAGTTGTCTTCTAACTCGCTTAGAAGTCTTCTCTTGACTAATCTCTCAATCATATTGTGATCAATATGGCCTAACCTTAAGTGCCAAAGAAAGGTATTTTCATCAGGAGAAACCCTTTGCCTCTTATTACTTTGAGTAGTAGCAGCCTCAAATAACTCAGTGTTCATGACTGCTTTACTCTTGATTAGTCTTAAAACATTTAAGTTATTTTCTAGTCAAGCTGAACAAATGTCAACTTCTTTTCTTGAAATTAAAACTGCTTTAGTAGGGAAAGGTTTAGAGTAACATTGTTCCAGCTAATAAGATACATAAATCAAATTTCTTTTGATGTTAGGAATTACATACACATTACCTAGTAGTATGTATTTGCTCTTGTTATAACCAAATTGGTGCTAATTGTTTATATAAATTTTGCTTATCCTAATGTTATTATTTGTGATAATTGACTAATTTTGAGTCTTATTGATCTGTAGGTCATTTTGGTGTTATCGGGATCAAGAAGGGCATTTTCGTTATTAAAAGTGAACCAAGAGCGTCTCAACGCCAGAAAACACTGCAAAAACGTTGGTTTCTCGAGAGGTCACATCGAGACGCCACCTCACGACATCTCAACGCTACGGATGCAAGGCGGAGGCCAAAACAACATTAGTGTCTCGATGTTAGTCTCGACGTCTCAACGCTACTACGATTTATAAATAGGCTTTTTTCGATTTTAGGTCAAGATATTCTCAGAATTCCACCGTTTTCCTCTTGTTCTCTCTCAATTTCTTTCATCTCTCTCTGTAATACTTAGTTTAGGCATATTTAGGAAAGGTTAATTAAGCCTCGAGCTTGGATTTGGCTTGTTCATGGTCGTCTAAGCTCGGATTGCTGTAATCAGGACCTCGGTTGTAAGTATGAATTTGATTTCATGAGATTTTTGTGGTTCATTGCATGATTTATTTGATTGAATGTTATTTAGACTCCATGTTTACAATTAGGATTGTTAGGAGGGATTGACAACCCCGTTCGCAACTTTCTTAATTTATATGCTAATATTGAGTAGCGAATAGGTCTAAGCATGTAGCGGTTTGGCGTTTTATCCTAAACTTGGCAAATGACATGAAAGATCTAGAATCTAAATATGTGTTTGATGTTAATTTAGAGCACTCTAATCATCCTCATTCTTAATGCAATTGATTATTAGTTAATGTGCACATTGAACTCATTAATCGATTAGGAATAGTCTCGATGCATTGGTCGGACTTAGGAAATTAGGGATATTATGCTTACTGGCTTTTCCAATTAAGTCGATTAGACTTTCAATTGGTAAATTTATTTCAAGATAATCAATGAATGGAGTTAATTCATATTGAAACCCGAACAACCTCGATTGCAGTAATTCTCGTGGTAAGATTAACTTGCCCTTCTTTATTTTCTATCATTAAAATTTCAGTACTTTAATTTCCCCTCGCATTTTGATCTCTCGCATCTCAAACCCCCCCCCCCATTAATCTGGTTGTCTCAATAAATCTAGGTTAAGCAAATTATAAACACGCTCCCTGTGTTCGACCTCGACCACTACTACTGCAAAGTAGTTTAGTGTACGGTGATTATAAATTTATTTGACCTGTAGGAGCTTCTGATCTGTAGGTCTATTAGGTCCCACTGGTAGCTGGTGCGTGGCTAGCTTAATGGATGGAATGTGAGATACGATGGATAATATCATTGGAGCTTCTGATCTGTAGGTCCATTAGGTCCCACTGGTAGCTGGTGCGTGGCTAGCTGAATGGATGGAATGTGAGATACGATGGATAATAATAAGAAAGAAATATCCAGCCAACACTTAAGTGAAAGTATACACTGTCGCACGGAATAATAAAAAAAAAACCTCAGAAAGTATTCCAAGGGTATCGATCCCACGAGGACTAAATTGGAAATTCAGATTTGATGAAGAAACTGCTCAAATGATTGCTTTTGAAAAAGGTAACCAAAGAAAATAATCAGTTGATTGATTGGGTTTTTGGAAAGATAAATAAAACAAGCAAGTAGATAATAAAGAATAACAATAATAGACAAACGAGATATTCAACATGGATTCATCCCTAGGGTAACAACCATACTTATGCAATATCTAACTTAAGAGTATTTAATGCATTGGGTCAGATTTAACTTCCAATTGGCCCTTGTTTCCAAAAACCGTTAGAAGGCTAAGCGAGTATCGTTATGCACATTTTTGTGACTCGAATCCGACATAGATAATTCACGAATGCAACCTTAACCCTATAGTCGATATAGGGTGTCTTAGGCAGCTTGCCCTATACTGCCGAACAATCTCTTTCGAGCTTTTTCTCCTATATCACCTTTATGAGAACCGATATCGTTTGTCCCTTTCGAGATCAAACTCACATAGCATGCAAAGTCTAAGTGATCAAATTAAACTTAGCAAGATCAGAATGATATTCAAGAAAGAATGACATGCATTAAACCCTACTTAAGCAAATAAAACACCTTCAAGCCATTAAACCCTAGGGGAATTCACCACATTGAACCCCTCAACGAGATTTAGCTACTCATGATGGGATAAAAAGCAAATGAACACATTTTCATTGAAATAATGATGTAAAGAATACAAAGTAATGAAAAGATTCAAGAGCTGGAAATAAAGGAGATAACTAAATATTATGGGTTTTTTGTTTTCACAATCCTTCTAAAGCTCGCTAAGACACTCCACTCTCTCACTTTTACAAGATGAGAATGGGTGAAACTCTCTACAAACCACAAGGTTTGATGTCTAACTCTCTCTCGGGTTAGAATTTGGTCATCTAAGAAGGACCTCGGGCATCCCTACTCATTGGCGTCGAGCTAGGGTTCTGTCACCACCCTTTCTTCCAAGTGAGTTCTGCTTGAATTTGACTTTGAATCCCGAGCTTATATAGGGTAGAAATTGATTGAGGAGCTGTGAAATAGGTGCTGGAAGGTTGCCCAGTCAGTTTCGGGGTCAAAATAACCGATTAGGTGCGAAGAATACTCGTCAACAACGACCCGCGCACGACTCGGAATGGTCTCTGTTTTTCCAGAAATGCGTTCGCATTTCAATTTTGCCTTCCCAGAAATGCGGTCGCATTTTTGGGGAATTCCAGCTTCTCCTCTGTTTTTCTACACAACAGCAAACTAAGTCAAATTTGCTTCAAATCAAGTTTTTTTAGGCATAATTAAGCATAATTCAACAAAAGTGACTCTCAACCCCCTAACTTATCAAATTAACATATTTTGAGCTCGGAAATAGTAAAATTGACCTAAACACTCAATATTTGACCAAGAAATGAGCTAAATATAAGGGTAAAATAGGTATACTTTGACCCTTATCATATCCCCAAACTTAACTCATTGCTTGTCCTCAAGCAATTGGCAATCAAAATACTAGAGATCAACTTTTTAATTGCCAACAAGAACGTGAGAGCTCAATATTAATTGCAAACCAAAACGTTAGAGTTCATGCATAGAAATGAATCATGGTACTAGTATCAACTTTTCATTTCAAATCAAGTGACATGGAATCAAGTAAACATGCATTCAAGATCGTTTTCTAAAAAGATTGCCTTTTAGGAAAGGGTTCTACTCTAGTGCCAGTCACAACGTCTGAGTTTCCTAGGCATGAAGATTTATACCATTCTTTTTCAAAGCAAAACTCTCTCTCGTCCATCCTAACCAATGTGCTTAAACTACCTAACTTCTACTCATAGAGCCTAGTATAGTCCTTTTAGTCTAAGAAAACAATCTTTAGGAAAACAAAAGCATATATGAATTACTAGGGACCCGTTTGATAACCATTTCGTTTTCTGTTTTCTGTTTTTGTTTTTCATTTTTTAAAAACAGGGGTGTTTGATAACCATTTCTTTTTTCTGTTTTCTGTTTTCTGTTTTTTAAAAACGTTTTTGAAATTATAAGTAAATTTCAAAAACCAAAAAAAGTAGTTTTAAAAATAGATGCTCAATAAACATGTTCTAATTTTTCTTTTGGAAAAAAAAAGTCACCAAAATTTTCTATCGCTACAACTTTTCTTTATTTTTCTAATTTATCGTTAGTTCTTTAGCATATCTTTTACTCTTAACTTTACTATCTCTCTAAATTTTCTTTTTTTATTTAATTTTTTTAATCTAAAATTTATCGTTTTTACTCTAACTTGTTTTCTATTTTGTCTCTGACTAATATCTTTTCTCGAGTCTAACTAATATTATTTCTCTAAACATTTTCTTTCATCTCTCTAAATTTTCTATGTTTAACTTTTCTCTCGTCTTTTCAAAAAAAAAAAATCTCTTGAAAACATTTATATTTGTGTCTCTAAATTTTTGTTTCAACGTCTTTACACATTTTTCTTTCTCTAAAATATCTTTTCATCTTTCTAATTTTTAAAAAACTGAAAACCAAAAATAGTTATCAAACAAGGTTGGTTTTCTGTTTTTTAAAAACAAAAAACAAAAAACAGTTATCAAACATTTGTGGTTTTTGTTTTTAAAAAACAGGAAACCAAAAACAGAAAAACCAAAAACAAAAAACTGAAATGGTTATCAAACGGGCCCTAGACTTTTTCCATCTCCCCCCAAACTTATTTGACTGCTGGTGCTCTTTTTATTCAACTTCTTTTTCTCCCAAGAGCAACCTTGCTATCATCTTTACCTTCGTTCTAGCTTATCGACACTTTGTGGTGAAGATATCTAGCTACGAGCAAAGTCCACAAGCTCGGAGTGATACTCACTTCCCTAGGCAAACCTTTCATGCAGTGGCAAACCATGGGTGTCATGAATGCCCCTGGTTACTCAGTAAACGCTAGGAAGGAGGAGTAACTCTCGGTTCTTTTTCTCATTTTTTCATTTTTTTAGACTGAGCACATATTCTTTCCAGCGGTACAAATTTACAAGAATATTTACATAATAAAGCATAAAGCACCCCCCAAACTTAAAGGTCGACAATGTCCTCATTGGCTTGTTTTTTAGGTATGGGCTTAACATGAGGCTTTTTTGTTTTCAAAACTTCAAGGCTAAACTCTCCTAGAGTGTTAGAAAGGTTAAACACGAGGAAGTTTAGACTCTAAGACAATTTTGTAAAGAAAAAGACTAATGGAAAGCCTATGACTAGAAAACAACTCAGTTGAGACGGTGGCACTTTTGAGATAGAACAAAGCTCTAGTTTTCATCATTAAGGGCTTTAAAAGAAAACTCCTTCGAAACATTATTTTTCTTCAAAAACATTTTTAAAGCACTTTTTCTCTAAAAGTTAATTTTTTATTCAAAACTATCACATGTAAAGCTAAAAAACAACAAGCAGATTTTTCAAGAAAAGATCTAAAAACCCAAGTTTTCTAACCTAAATTATCCACAAACTATCTAAAACTATCCTATGATAAAAAACTATTAACAACTAAACATTAAAAACTAGAAAAAACAGCAACTAAACACTAAAAAAAATGCAAACATGCTAAAACTATATAAAAAAAACAGCGAACAATAAAAAACAGTAAACAGTATTATTCACAAAAAAATATTAAGTCAAATGGGATCAGAAAACTCCCCTATTCGTCGTCAGAGGAACTCTCTTTCTCTTCATCATCCTCTTCGTCTTCTTCTTCATCAGAATCCTCTTCTTCTTGGGGCAGCAGCGAATGAGGGAAATTTGGAAAGACCGGAGCAATGCTTGGGGCGATAGAGAGATAGAACTCTCTAATAGCTTCATCACTCTCCTTGGCATACGTCCAATAAGTCTTCAGGTTCTCCCTGATTTGATCAAGCTGGTGGTGGACCATGCCTAGGGCTTCTAATGCTGGTGAAGGCCCTGTAAAAGGATTGTGCTGGGATGGAGAGGCTACATTCGGCCCAAATTGAGATGTGGCCTGTGATGTGGAGGCTTTATCCTTCTTCTGGATGTTGTTATGCTGGAGCTTCCCTATCAAAGACAAGTCGATGGTTGGTTTAAAGAAATGGAGCTCCTTGTCCTTGCCTGGCACAATCTTCACCCTCTGACAGAGTTGGGTGATGAGTGAGAGAAAGAAAAGCTTGCCTGCCCTTTTCTGTCCACAGGCTAAGATCTCATCCCTAATTATGCTCTCTACGTTGATTTTCGACCCCTTCATAAGACAATAGAGTAGCATCACTTTATCCACTGAAATTGTGCTGTCGTGGGTGGTTGGTATCAAGCGGTTCTTAATGAAGTGAAGCCACACTGCCGATTCTGGCTTTAAGTCGCTTGGCACTAGAGACTTCATTTTTGTCTGTGATTCTTTCCATTGGACCCCTTTGTCGGCCACAAGCTTCAAAGCTTCCTATATTTGTTTGGCCGAAGGGTTCCTAATAACGTCATTCCCTCTTGGGTTCAGGGGTGCCTTGATCCTGTATACCCTGTTGATGTCGACTGAGGAGAAACTGACCATCTTCCCCCTCACCACCGCCATGCTATGATGTGGACTTTTCCTTACCACAAGCGCACGGGTCAAGTAATAATAAAGTGTTCGTATAAACGAGTGTCGTCCTCTGGATTGGATTTTTAAGCAAATCAAGTATTGTGAATTATCTCGCTCAATTTTATTTAGAGATCAAAAAGTGATGAATGAATGGTATGAAAACTAAATCAAAGCAAGTAAAAGAATGGAAATTCAATTGGGAAAAATACTTAGGGAATTGATTTCGCCGATTTAGTTTAGGATTGATTTTAAGGAGTAAGTTATTATGCACAATGAAATTATGAGCCAAAGATCCTTTAATCACAACTACCTCTCCCCAGTATAATTGATTCTCATGCAAATTAACCAACTTGATACCCCTATCTAAGTTTATTAATCATGCAAGGCAATGAGATCTTTTAACCAATTCTAAAGTTAATTTAAAACCGTCATGAATTAGAAACTAAACTTTAGTCATGCAATCTTGAGTAAGTCTAAATCAAATCCCCTCTCCCGAGCTAGATTCGAAACTTAAATCATTCAACTAATGGCCAATTAATTGAAAGCATTAAATCAAGATTACAAACATAATAACATTGCACAACTTAAACCATAAATCAATCCATAAACACAATCAACTACATCAATCCCTAAGCTTACAAGTTTAGCTACTCATGATTAAAATTACAAGCTCAACTAAAAATGTAAAAGCCATAAAAATCTAACTAAAGTGAGGGAAAGAAGAATTAAACTCGTTGTAGGCCGAGACCGAACATCCCCGTCACGATCCTCACGAACAATGGGTTGATTTCCGAATTTTCCCCTTTGCTTCAGCCTTGAATTCCTCTCTTTTTGCTCTGTTTACGGCCCCCAAGAAGTCCCAAAATTGGTTTCCCAAAAACCTAGCCGAAAGGATGCTTTTATTCTGAAATTTCGTCGAAGCGTCGAGACACTGCCTCTAAAACACGCGTTCTGGAAAAGGAATTCTCGCAGCGTCGAGACACTAAGGTCGCAGCGTCTCGACGCTGCGACAGTTTCGCGCCTCCTCTGATATGGAATGCCAGTGTCGAGACGCTAAAGAAGCAGCGTCTCGATGCTGGTCTATATTTGACCAAATGTTGACTTTTTTCCTTTTTGATTCTTTTTCCTTCCTTTGCATCTTTTCGCGTCCCGAGCACCCGCTTAACGCCATTATTGCGCTATAGCTCCAATCAACCATTTCCTACAAAATAAACAATAAAGTGCAATAAAATGGCCAATAATCATCAAAGACTAGCTAAATTCAATAAGGAAAGATAGCTAGCTATGCTCGCTATCATGCTAATGTTGGGTTTTATGCCCTAAAACTCGTAGATAGTGAATGTAAACAAATTGTATACTTGTTTCAATAAAGTGTAATTGAGTTTCTACAATAAAGTGTTGTTGTTAAATATTGCACAATTTGACCCAAATCCAATAAACTAAGATCCAAGGTTGTTTACATGTGACTTGAACTAGTATGTGGGGACATACGGGGATTGGTGTTCAAGTAACAACCTAAAAGGTCTATAGTACAAGGATAAGGCTGGGTACCTTATCCTGGTAACACTATGTGATACGACCCGCTTTGTATTCGATACAGACGTATTAATCCAAGGCGTCCATGTAGGAGACATGCAAGCGGGGGTATCCTATGCAATGAGTTTGCATAAGACCGGACCACGAAATAGTAAACCACTAGATGTAACACCGTTAACTAGTTAGGTTACTGTTTCAATACGATGACCTAGGTAACTCAGTCTTAATCCTGAGTGTGTCATGAACTCCTTCTCATGAGGGATTGTCCTTTGATTAGCATGGGTGAGAGTGGCCAATACGCCGACTCAATATGCCTTCCTTTTTGGGGACAAGACTGAGTGGGAGGCTGGGGACATGACAACACAAGAAGGAATTCACTCATTCCCACTTCTAGGAGAAGTAGATGAGTGTTCCCTTAAGAGGTGACTCCGGGACTTGAACAAAGGGATCCCGTCCTCTCACTGGCCCGAGAGGAAATTTCTGTTTAATGGTTGGACCATAAACAGGTTGTTCATTAGAGGAGCGCTGGTACTTAAGGAGACAGATGTAACACAGGGGTAAAACGGTAATTTGACCCAGCCGTGATTACGAACACTCGTGAAGGATTGACTTACCGGTATAGGTCTACATCCATGGACACAGAAATGTTCTACAGTGAGAAGAGTTCAGCTGTGGGTCTTTAGTGGAATGATCCACAGTTAATGAATATTGGTTAACCTGATTAATGAGTTTAATCTATTAACCTCATATCATTGGAGCTTCTGATCTGTAGGTCCATTAGGTCCCCCTGCTAGCTCGTAAAGAGTAATTAGGAACAAATATATCTTGAGAGAATTTGAATAGTTCAAATTCATATTGGGAATTAAGTTAATTGTATGAGATACAAATTAATATAATGTATAATGATGCATTAAAATATAAAGTCTAATTTGAGATTAAACTTTATTAAATTGAGAGATTGATATATTTGAAAGAGTTCAAATATATGTCTAATTAAATATAGGGTATTTAATTAGAAGATGAATTAATTAATTATGAATTAATTAATTAATCAATTTAGTTTAAATTAAATGAGATTTAATTAAACTATAGTCTATGAGAGAAATAAATATTTGAAGAAGTTCAAATATTAATATGAATTTGATTCATATTAAATTTATAGGATATAAGAGAATTTGAAGGAGTTCAAATTTTAATATGAATTTGATTCATATTATAGAATTAATTAATTGAAGGCCTGAAATTAAATATATGATATTTAATTGGGTAATTAATTAATTAACTAATAGAAGGTCTGAAATTAACTATATGATATTTAATTGGTGATTAATTAATTAAAGAATTAATTAATTGAAAATTAATCAATTATGGAAATGATTAATCACTTATGGAAGTGATCAATCATTTATGGAAAAGATTAATCAATTATGGAATTGATTGGTCATGGAATTGATTAATGGAAAAGATTAAATCAGTTATGGAAATAATTGATTTTAAATGAATATTTTATTCATGGCCTTTCTCCTATAAATAGAACACTAACCCTAGGGTTTAGGTACCACAACTTATGGCCACCATAAGGCCCTCTCATATTCTCTCAACTCAAGAACTCTAGGGAGAATTTTCTCTCTCGAGTTTTTCCCATTAAAGATTAGGTAGTCCCACAACTACGTTCCTAATCTCAGAGTTATAGCGGGGAAGATCAAATGGTGGCGTTCTTCGTTGTTGCGGAGCAATCAAGAAAGGCGTTCTTGAAGAATTCTGAGTCGTCAACGAAGGTATGTTTCTCATCGCTTAACCTTTTGCCAATGTATTGATATTTTGTAGAACAAAATTAACTACGAAACGGTCCAATTGCTTCCGCTGTAACGGAATTGGGAATTCCAATCCTTCAGCTAATGCTTTCCTCCCTCAGGCCGACGTAAAATTCACGAACTAGAGGCACAACAACCTCCTGAGGGTGAACAAAGAACTCCTGCCACTTGTACTGGAAGATAACTTTACTTACGAACTCTGGCAGTGCTCCTACTCTGTTAGAGAATCCTTTTTCATTGTGGAAATCTCTTTTCTTCATGATCTCCATCCTTTCCTAAAAATTAACATCTTTAAATACCTCAGGGAACAAATTTTTGGGAGATGCGGCCTTGGGTGATTTGCCCTTTGGCTTGGCGGGTGAGATAGTACAAGGAACTGTAGGAGAGGAGTCCAGGGACCTTGTCCTCGACCTCTTGGCAAAGATTGGGTCATTCTTGTTCTTTGTCCTCCTTTCAACCTTGATCTTTCTCTTCCTCTTTCTTCTTAATGCTGTAGAAATAGGGACCCGGTCATCATCGAGCTCCCTTACCTCTGAATTAGATTCTGTATCAGAGTCAGAATCACTAGAGGTCTCGACCTCCTTTTCTTCTTTTTCTTTTTCATCTCTCTTCTCCCCCGAAGAGGTGCTGTCAGCAGCTGGTGGGTCATGTGTGAATAGAGGCTCAAAAACCTCTTCAGCTGGCTGCTCTCTATTGGTCTCGGCCAGGCCTTCTTCAGAATGCGGCCCAGATGCAGTCGCATTCTGGCCTTCTTCTTCTTTTCCTGTTTCTTCTTCTTTTTCTAAAATTTCTTCTCTAGGCCCCTATTGGGCCTCTTTTCCTTCCCTTCCTTGCAGTGCTTCAACCTCACTTTGAGCCTTGTGAAGTGGCTCAAAAGCTGCAAGGAAGTCTTCAGCTTTCTTCCTTCTTTTTTCATCTTCTCTTATTTCTTCCATTCTCTTTTTCTCTTTCTCAAGGAGTTGCAAATCCATAGCTGCCCTCCTGAGGTTTTCCTCATATTTTATCTCTTCTTCAGCTTCTAAGGCCCTCTCGGCCTCTTGCTCTTCTTCTCTTTTTCTTTTCTCATCTTTCCTTTGCAAACTCATCTTCCTCAGCCATCTTTTGATTTTCCATCTCCCTTTCTGCTTCAACCTTTTTCAAAACATCCTGTTCAACCTTGTACCCCTCTGCAATCTCAAGGACCTTTGCCACTGCTTGGCAGATTATTCCTTCGAATACATCGGGCGACATATTTGCAATTTTCACGAGCTGAACTTCAAGCGGCTTTTCAGACACTTTTCTTTGGGCTCATCTTTCTTGCACTGTAAGTAACAACGGGCTTGGTCCTGCAAGATAGAGAGGTGTTAGTTGAAGGTTCAGAAACTTTACTCATTGAGGTTTCTCCTTGCCGAGAGCTTCCAGCTGCCTTGGCGGCTTTTTCTTCGTCTTGTCGGTTCCCTTCTTCTTCAAGGGTGACTCGTCTCTTGGCACCCATCTCTTTGTTCATCTCAAACCACTCCCGTGAACGTTTTCTGAATTGTTGACTGGGAGGTTTTTGGCTTTGGTGGACAGCAGCGGCTCGCGTGACCCGCTTTGGCGTAGATGAGCTCGACATCTCCCTCGAACTAGCTGACATTGTCGAAGAGGATGGAGCTGAAACGTTGGGCACTCGGTTCATGACCGCCAGCAAGAATCCCATGGGTCTCGTCCTTCGCGTGCCTTGCATGGGTGTTTTGGGGTTCTCCTCTTGCCGTCTAACGTTAGCCTCAGCTTCGTGGGTCGCTTGAGTACTCTGGGATCGAGTGTTCTTGCGTGAGGAAGGCGATCCTTGCGTGTTCTTCATCTTCATTGAGTGTGAGTCTTGCGGTTTCAAGATGGAGAATATGAAGGGTTTGACTTAAATGCAAAGGGTTGGCGTTTGGTGAGGAGAAAAAGAGCTTAAGTCAAGCTATTTATACTTTTCTAATTAGGTCACGTGCATGTCAAACGAAAATCATGACTCCCTTTTTATTCGGGCAAATGTGGTCGCATTCCCAAATACACTGGGAAGAAATGCGGTCGCATTTCACCCAGTTTTTCTGTCTTCACTTTTTTTCTGACTTTTCATTTTTCCTTTGCTTTCTTCCTTCCTCTGAAACACTTATAAACAAGTTAGAAAGCTCATACACTTAATCATGATTTATTCCTATATATTTTTCCATTTTCTCATTTTAAAAGAATTTAAGAAATGTTTTGATAAGTTCAACTTCCAGGTATGTCCCCAAGTAGAGGTGTTCCCTATGGTTAGCTTAAATACCTCAGCCTAGACAGGACTTGCTTTAGACAAAATTCCCTTTTGATCAACAATTATTTATTAAAAAACAAACTTGCAATTTCATCATTTTTCCTAATTTTTGCTTAGACAAGGCTAAAAAATAATATGGACTTTTCAAAACTCCCAGGTAAATCCCTAGGAAAAGGTGTTCCCAATGGTCATCTTAAATACCCTTTCCTAGACAGGATTTTCCTAGACAGAGTTTTTACTCTTGTCTAGATATTTTAGAGCTCTAGTCTAGATTATTATTTATAAACCTAGATAATATACAAAATTAATTCAAGGTAGTAGTCATACCACATCAATCACGGAGACATGGGCTTCCTCATCCTCGAAGCCTCTTCCCCAATATGGTTTTATCATTTTTCCATTTACCTTGAACTGCAGGCCTTGATTATCTGTCAGCATTACAGTTCCATAGTTGAATATTTTTACTATTTTGAAAGGTCCTAACCATCTTGACTTGAGTTTCCCTGGGAATAATTTGAGTCTGGAATTGAAGAGTAACACTTTCTGGCCTTTGTGGAACTCCTTTGGGTGAATTCTTCTATCATGCACTCGCTTGACTTTCTCCTTGTAGATTTTTGCATTTTTGTAAGAGAAATGTCGAAGTTCTTCCAACTCGTTAAGCTGCAATTTCATTTGGATCCCTGCTTTTACCATGTTGAAGTTAAATTTTTTCAATGCCCAATAAGCCTTGTGTTCTAACTCGAGTGGTAAATGACAGGCTTTCCCGAATATGATGCGATACAGAGACATTGCTAATGGTGCCTTATATGCAGTTCTATGGGCCCATAGTGCTTCATCAAGCCTTAATGACCAATCCTTGCGAGAAGGATCTACTGTTTTCTCCAAAATAACCTTGATTTCCCTGTTAGAGAGCTTTTCTTGCCCATTAGTTTGAGGATGGTAAGCAGTAGCTACACTGTGTCTGATGTTGTATTTGGAAAATAAATTGGCTATCATTCTGTTCAGGAAGTGAGAGCCTTCGTCGCTTATGATGAAGCGAGGGGTTCCACATCTCGTGAAGATATTCTTTAGAAAAAACTTCTTTACCACCTTGGCATCATTTGTTGCAGTAGCTATTGCCTCAATCCATTTTGATACATAATCCATTGCGAGCAAGATGTAGATATTCGCAAAGGATGGTGGGAATGGCCCCATAAAGTCTACCCCCCATACGTCAAAGATTTCTACTTCGAGTATGAAGTGTAGGGGCATTTCACTTTTGGCTGTCAGGTTCCCTGTCCTTTGGCATTGATCACAATTCTTCGTGAAGAGGTGCGCATCTTTGAAGAGACTGGGCCAAAAATAGCCGGATTAGAGGACTTTGGCTGTTGTCTTAAGTCCTGCAAAATGACCTCTGTATGGAGCTGTTGGGTTCCTAGAGTGAGTAACAATAAGATGTAAATAGACTCTAGACTTTGTGCAAGTATACACAGTCCGCAACAAGTAATAAGTATTTATCGAATCCAAGGTCTGAATTAGCTTTCACCTTATCTATTTTTCTTAGTTTTTCAATGGTTTCAAAAGTGGTAAAAATGATTGGTTTTTTTGATAGAATGTTGAAGCAAAAGAAATGATAGAACAGAAAGTAAATGAATAGGCCGACAGATTAGAAACAGGCGCTGATTAGGATTTAGTAATTGTTTTAAAAGATGCTCTAGCAATATTATTGATCATGCAAAACTCTCTCAGTTTTATTAGCATATTCCTCCCAGAACTCCGGATCTTTTGGAATGTGTTTCAACTCCAATGAAGCTCTACCGACAAGCACTAGTCAATTGGCTATCCCTAGCTCAGTCACTGGCGTTCACCAATTCACAATGATCTAGTGTGATTAATCGCCACACACTCCCTAAATCATCCCTGAAACTAGAGAGAGATATTCATACCGGCTGGTCAGGCGGGCATAAAATATAAATGAGCACAACAATTAACCAAGACGCATTAAATCAATATTTATTACTAGAAATTAAGCACAACAATCACATGTTCCCTAACCAACGCCTAAAGCTACTTAGTTCATAAAATGCATGGAAACACACGTTACAATCTGAGTAAGCATGTCCATAACTACAAGGTAATACAAGAAAAGATTAATTCCCTTGAACAGCTTGTAATTGATGGTCTTCTTGATGGTCTCCAATCTCGCCTCTATTCGGCTCCCAAAATGGAAATGAGAATGATCTCTTCCCCAAAGGTGGAATGATCTTGACTTGGGCGGCTATCTCCTTTTATAGAGTGATAGGAGGCTTGAATTAGGTTGACCTAGACACGTGGATGGCTCTCCTTGCTCCTTTATCCCGAGAATAGCTTAACAGAATTCGATTTGTTAAATTGGCTAACGAGCTGTGACGTGGCAGTTTTGCTTCTCGCTTTGCTCCAGCACCGAATTTGCTCTCTGAAGTCGCCCAACAACATATTCTGCACAAAATAATTTCCAAAGCTTCCATTCTTCCAAATGGGTTAAAACATATAATATATATCTAAAAGCAACCCTACTAAGCACAATAGACACACAAATCCCTATAGAATTAAGGCCTAAATAACTCCCTTTTAGAGAGTTATTAGGAGCTGCATAACAGGCTCCCAATATCAAAGGCATCTCCTCTTCTGGTACACATCGTCTTAGTATTTGATCAGGCCCTAGCTTATACAAATACGGGTCATCCCAGTAGTAGTCTTTGACATCTCTCAAGAACTTCTTGAGTTGTTCAGCGGTTGCTTCCGGTGGTTTCAGTCCACTCACTAAATAGTTTACATAGTCTACAAACCAGGGAAGTTCAATAGTTCTGACTGCCAGAATTTGCTCATCCATGAATGTCTCTTGGATGTCCAACCCTTTTTCTATTTGTGCTTCCTCTCCATGTCTTGACAGATGATCTGCTACCTGATTCTCCGTTCCTTTTCTGTCTTGGATCTCTATGTCAAACTCCTGCAAGAGCAAAATCCATCGAATTAGTCGGGGTTTGGCATCATTTTTCGAAAGTAAATGCTTAAGGGCAGAATGATCTGTGTGAACTATGACTTTAGTTCCCACAAGGTAGGATCTAAACTTGTCAAAACCAAACACTACTGCTAGTAATTCCTTTTCTGTGACTGTATAGTTCAACTGAGCCTCGTTGAGCTTTTTGCTTGCGAAGTAGATTGGTTGCACTATCTTTCCTCTCTTCTAACATAAGACTGCACCAACCGCAAAGTCACTCCCGTCGCACATCAACTCAAATGGTTGACTCCAGTCTGGTTCAATTATGATTGGCGATGAGCTCAGTGCCTTCTTCAAAGTCTCAAATGCTTGTTTGCAATCTTCGTCAAAGTCAAACGATCTATCTACTTCCAAAAACCTGCACAGAGGTTTGGAAATTTTAGAAAAGTCTTTGATAAATCTTCTATAGAACCCTACATGGCCTAGAAAGCTTCTGATATCTCGCACTATTTTTGGGAAAGGCAACTTGGATATGATCTCAATCTTTGCCTTGTCCACCTCAATCCCTTTCCTGAAAATGCGATGTCCAAGGACTATGCCCTCTCGTACCGTGAAATGGCACTTCTCCCAATACAGTACTAAATTGGTTCCTTCACATCTTTCTAGCACCTGGTCTAAATTTCATAGACATGTTGAATATGACTCACTGAAGACCGAAAAGTCATCCATGAAAACTTCCACATTTCGTTCTACCATATTGGAGAATATAGCCATCATACACCTTTCGAAAGTGGTTGGTGCATTGCATAAACCGAATGGCATCCTCCGGAAGGCGAATGTTCCATATCGACATGTGAATGTTGTCTTCTCTTGGTCTTCTGGGGCTATAGTTATCTGATTGTAATCGGAGTAATCGTTTAAAAAACAATAATAGTTCTTTCCTGCTAGCCTGTCCAGCATCTGATCTATGAACAACAACGAGAAATGGTCTTTCCTGGTTACTTTATTTAGGCGGCGGTAATCTATGCAGACTCGCCATCTTGTAACCGTCCGTGTTGGTATCAACTCATTCTTCTCGTTTTCTACTACGGTCATTCCTCCCTTCTTTGGAACGCATTGGACTAGGCTGACTGATAAGTCCAATTTATTATACACTTAGAATCTCCCAATTTTCTTATCTTAGTTGAATTCCTTGCGAAAAATGCTTTAAAATGAGTATAATATGTCTATAGGTCCTCACCGGAGCTTTGGAAGCAATTCGGGGCTTAAACGAGCGACATCGGAGCGTAAAATGACAATTCTGCCCCTGGAGTCTCATCAGTGTCGAGACGCTACAGCGTTGAGAGGCTTGCTCAACAGCGTCACGATGCTACAGCAATCTGAGAAATATTTTCCAAAATTGAAGGGACAGCATCAAGACGCTTGTTGCACAGCGTCGCGACACTAGGCAGTTTTCCAGAATTGAAAATTTCCAAATTTAGCTGAAATTTTCCATGTTTGAAGACCCAATTCAGCACCATTCTACCATGAATTGAAGGCCAAGAATCCCTATAAATAGAGGCCTTTGGTGTAGGTTTAGAATCATCCCTCAATACACAATTCACTACAACATTGTAGTCCATCTCTCTCCCCCTTTCCACCATTCTTCTTAGTTTTTCTTGCTTTCCTTTATGTATCAAGCTTGTTCTTGCTCCATAAGAGGCTAGATTCTTCATTCATGTAACCGAGAAGTCAAGAGTAAGTTCATATTCTATTAATGAAATTTCTTGTTTGAATTATCAAAGCATGTTTATGTGATTTTAGTTCTTTTTCTATAAATTTAGTTTGTGGTAGGAAAGATTGACAACCTTGACCGCGCCCTCTCTAAATTTACTTGCTAATTCTTAGTAGCATATAGGTTAACGTTATGTCCATACGCATGCGTCCCTATAATGATTTAATCAATTGTAATTGTGGTTTGTTGCCCGTTGCATGTGAATTAATTCGGCAAGATCCGAATGTGGTTTAGATTAGTTAATTGGATAATTAATTAGTTTAAATTAGAATCAAACTTAGCATTTGCATGTTTGTGATAGTGGATCATGATTCTCGGTTTGTTGCAGGAATACGCCAGGCTTAAATTTGTTTTGACTTATTAGTGAAATTGTTGATTTAATTGGATTGAACTTACCATGACTATCCCGGTTGCATGACTTTTGAGGTATTGTTATTTCTCCTTAATTTGATTTTCTTACTTTCCTTTTGCAATATTTTCCATAATTAGTTTTCTTTCCTTGTTTACTTTCTTTTCCAAATATAAAAAACCCTCCATTAGTCCGGTCATCACAATAAATCTAAGATAAACAAGTTATAATCGTGCTCCCTGTGTTCGACCCCGGCCACTGATGTGCAAATTGCTAACCGCAAGTGTACGAGTCAAGTTATAATATAGTGAATGTGAAATTCGAATGTCGTCCTCTGGATTGGTGTCTAGTCAATTTCCAGAAATACTCTTGACCAATTTTATTTAGGGAACCGAATTGAGTGAAAATGCAATTGAATCAAACAAAAAAATAATGGAAAAGTATGACAATCTAATGGAGACAACGGTCTTAGGGAGTTGATTTAACCAATTGGGATTATGGATTAATTAACGGATTAACCCATGCTATGATCCATAAATCTTGGTAAACTAAGATCACACATACCACTCCCGAGCATACATGATTCTCCCATATGCAATGGAACCCGATATCCCTATCTAAATTCAATAAACATACAAGGCAATAAGGATAACCTTTATAACGATTTCTAGAATTAACCATAATCTCCCGATTTCTAGCTAAATCCTAGTTATGCATAATGATTTCTAAGCTAAATCCTCTCTCCCGAGTTAGATTCAAGCACAAATATCAATCAACTTATGGCCGGTAAATTGAAAGCATTAAAGACACAAATATGCATAAATGAAATTCAATAGCATAAAACCATAAAATCAATCCATAACGTGCCCAATGGCTACATCAACCCCTAAGAGTAAAGACCTAGCTAATCATACACCGCGTTAGAATATAACTATGATCTAAAACAACCATAAACACTAACTAAAGTAAGGGAAAGAAAAATTAAACTCTATGTAGGTCGAGACCGAACGTCCCCGTCACGATCCCCACGAACAATGGGTTGATTTCCACTTTTTATCCTCTTTGTTCAGCTCCAAATCCTCTGTTTTTCCTCTGTTTTTCGGCTCCAAAGTGTCCAAAAGAAGTTCCCCAAAAAGCCCTAATTGCAATCTTTAAATAAGGCAAAAATTGGTCGTTGCGTTGCGACGCTACCGCGAAATTACGGACTGGAAGTTTGCCTAGCGTCGCGACGCTAGTCACATAGAGTCTCGACGCTATGATTTTTGTTTTTGTTTTTGTTTTAGGATTGAACTCCATTTGACTCCAATTTCTCAATTAAGCTCAACATAACAATTTCCTACAAAATAAACATTAAAGAGCAATAAAATGATTACGAATTACTCAAAGACTAACCAAATTGTAACGGGAAAGATAGCTCGCTATGCGCGCTATCAAATACCCCCAAACTTAAGCTTTTGCTAGTCCTCGAGCAAACTAAAAATCAAACATACAGTGGAAGAATGGATGCAACAAACATGACTCAATCCTCAAGGCTCAAAAGTCAATAGTCAAGCAAGCAAGAGACATGCACATAAGGACCAATGAGGGAGACAAATTAAAATTTTTCCAAAATTAACTTGCACAAGCGAGATCTAACTCAACGAGATCAGACTCTACTAGCCCGGGATTGGATTATTAAACTCTCAGCTCATCTTCCCTCTACACTGGCACTAAGGTTCCACTAACGAGTTAATGGAACAAATTAGTTTGTTTTCCTCCATACTTAGGTGCTTATAATTAACAATTAAATTAAGCATTTATATGTGGCACTAACTTTCACACACCTATTGCATGGACCCTTAACCCGAGTTTTCTCTGGTTGGCCTAACTGATCACAACAGGGGTAGCTCTTTTTGCCTAAAACTTTATTACTCATTGCATAATGTGCACAAGCCATGGCATAAAAATTTCTTTTCTTTCAAAAGTAACAACAAGAATGATTTTTCTTTCATGATCATGATAAGCATATCTTTTTTTCTTTCCACCTAAGCAAGATCAAACATGCTAATTTGCAAAAAATTAACTCTTTAGCTCTTCCCTACACCTATCGAGGTGACAACAAGCATATAAACCCAATAATTCGCTCCTAAGCATTCAAATCCAAATCTGCCCAAGACAAATACTCTACTCATGCAAGCCATCTCCTAGAAAAAGTTTAAAAAGTCTCCATTTTTGGGCACTCATGCTTAAAACTCATCGCAAGCTTGAAAATTGACAAGAAAGCCTATCCTAGGACATCATAGTCATGCAAAAATAGCATAAAAAAATAAACCATATGCTTAATTCAAAGAAAGCTCAAAACTATAGCCTGAACTCAGATGCTCAAGGGCTCCACAAACATGCTATTCCATCCTCAAACTTAAAACATGCATTGTCCTCAATGTATAAAGAAAATAAGGCATAATTAAGCATGAGAACAATAAAAGAATGAAATGAGTGAACAATACTGCCCTGGAATGATGATGACTTTTTGACTGGAAGCTTGAAAGCAAAGGAGAGACTGAAACCAAGACCTACAAAACAAAAACAAACAATAAATAAAACTCAAAAAGAAAAACACAACCAAACTTACTTGGGTTGCCTCCCATAAGCGCTTGTTTAATGTCATTAGCTCGACGTGTTGACCGAATAAGCATCAAGGTGGTCTAATGTCAGGTGTCCCATCAACAGTGCTCTTCCTAGCACCTTTCCTGTACCCTATCAACATAGCATCATATGTGTTCTTAGGGTCCTCAAAAGCTTTTAGGATCTCCTTCTCCTGTTGGACTCTAATGATTAGCTCCCTGCGCTCAATTGAAGGTGTTCATATAACACATGCAGAAGCAATTTTAGGATCGGAGGCACTTAACTACATCAATTTTAGAAAATGAAAACATGCTGTCCAAATACCGTAAGGAGAGAGCAGAATTTTACCAACCTTTTGGAGACCGATTCAACAACTCCCTTTGATTCCTTTGATCACGAATGGTGTGTGGACCACCTCTAGTGTCTTCCCTACTATTCTCCGGGCCAAGAACGACTTGTGGGAGTCTATAGAGATAGGGAATAGGAAGGGAATGCTTGAAAGTTCAAGCACTAGAGAGATATATGGAGATGATAGAGTTTGAGACCAAAATCCAGCAGCATAACAATATGGAAAATGGCTCTACTACCTTTGAATCTGATTCATACTCCTTATATAGACATCTTCCATGCAAAGAGAAGCCTCATGATACTAGACACATGGTGAAATTTCAACTCAAAGTGGGTTCTAGGTGTTTAATTCACAACACATGCAACTAGTGCATGGTTGTGTTGTTTTCCACTATGCATCAACATGCAAGAGTGGGAATGCCACTAAATCCACTTAAAATTGAATCTAAATTCTCAATTTTCAGCTTGCAATTCATTCCTATTTCAATTCAAAATTGAAATTAATTTCTAGGCAATTAATTGGTACAATTCCAAGTAATTTTTACATGATTAATCCAATTAATCTTTATCACCTAGTGCCATGAATTATATATGATTCCTAATACATATATATGGTATTCAAAACACTTTTAAATACTCCATCTCTCATTTCTAATTTAATTCATAATTAAATTATTGTGTCAAACACAATTTACGATAATACCCGTTTTCCCGATTTTGAACGATTCAAAGCTTCCCATCTTTTTGTTCTAGGCTTTGTTCTGATATGAGCTAGTAGGGAGACCTAATGGACCTATAGATCATGGGCTCCAACGATTCGAGGCTAACCGACTAATCTCATTATCCAAGCTAGCCAACATTCGTTAACTACCGGGACACTCCACTATAGCCCGATAGTTGCACTCCCCTCACTATAGATATATTTTCGTCCACTTGATTTAACCATGATTAGTAAGTCGATCCTTCACAGGTTGTTCGTAGCTATATCTAGGTCAAAAAGCCGTTTCACCCCTATTGTACTTCTAGTTCCTTAAGTCCCACTGATCCTCTAATGAACAATTGGTTTATGGTCCAACCAATAAACCGAGTCCCTCTCGGGCCAATGAGAGGGCGGGATCCATTTGTTCAAGCCTCGGAGTCAACACTTAAGGGAACAACCTCTCTACTATCCCTAATTCGGGTAGGAGCGAATTCCTTCTTACATGACTATGTCCCCAGCTATCTACCCGTTCCTATCCCTGAAATGGGAGGTTTATTGAGTCGGCGATACCGAGCCACTCTCACCTATGCAGATCTAAGGATAAGCCCGAATAAATAGGAGTTCATAGTTAGCTCAGGATTAAGATCGAGTTACCTAGGTCATCACATGAAATAGTCAGTCTCGTCAGTAAACGGTGTTATAAAGCGAGAGCGACTTATTTCTCGGTCCTGGTCTTATGGAAATTCATTGCATAGGACGCCCCCACTCGCATGTCTCTACATGGACGATTTAGGATCACATTTTCTATACCAACTATAAAGTGGGTCGTGTCTCATAGTGTCCCCAGAATAAGGTACCCAACCCTATTCCTATACTATATACCGTTTTGGCTATTACTCAAGCTTGATCCACTTTTATGTCTCTACATAAAGCTCAAGTGTTCATCCTATAGCCATGGATCTTAGTTTATTGGATTTGGGAATTTATATGTGCAATTTACTTTATTCAGTAATAACTTTACTGAATTAGTCTCGACAACGCCTTTATCGAATAAGTATATAATTCGTTTAACTTTCACTATCTACGAGTTTTAGGACATCAATCCCAACATCAATATCAATTATAACTCTCCCTGTAGCAATTAATGGTCTCCCTAAAATAATAGGCATGACAAGATTCTCTTTAATGTCTAAAACGAAGAAGTCAACAGGAAGGAAAAATCTACCTACTTTGATCAGAACATTCTCCACAATTCCATTAGGACTAACCACAGACTGGTCAACCAACTGGAGCCTAACAGTAGTAGATTTTATCTCTCCTATATTTAGCTTTTTGCACAATGATAATGGAATGATATTTATGCTAGCCCCTAGATCACATAATGCTCTACATGAATAAGTACCAAAATTACAAGGAATAGTAAAACTCCCTGGATCAGTCAATTTTTCTGGCACTGTCTGCTGAACACGAGCACTGCATGTCGATGCTAAGTATACAGTTTCCATCTGCTTCTCCTTTTGATTTTTGATGAGCCATTCCTTCATGAACTTCTTGTAGTGGGGCATATGTTCTAGTGCATCTGCAAAAGGAATATTAACAGTCAAACCTGTAAAAGCATCAAGAAACTGATTAAATTGAGCCTTAGAGTTTTTCTTTTTCTTATTCTTTTTCTTAGGAACTAAAACTGTAGGAGAAGGGATAGAGGGCTCAGGTATAAGCTTTTCAGCTTCATTTGAGGTGGTGCCCTCCTCTACTTCTCCTGCGAGTTCCTCAGTTTCAGTAGTCTCCTCCTCGTGATGCACAGAGACGGCCTTGCAGTACTCCAATGAAGATTTCTCCTAGTCAACTGGGGCTTTACCTTTATTCATAATGTTGACAACATTTACCAATTGTCCCAACTGAGTCTCGATGTTCTTGATGTTCTTGATGGCTGCAGAATGACAGTAGTGTTTATGGCAATCACGGCCTCCTCGAGCTTATTTGATATGTTACTTGATTCTGCAATAAAAGCTCCAACGAGATCCTCTAAAGATTTCTTACTTTCTTGACTTTGAGGAGTAAAGCCAGGAGGATTCAGAACATTCTTATTATTTGCATACGAAAAATTCTCGTGATTTCTATTACTAGGGTGATAATGTGTAGGTGTAGAATTATTATTGTACCCCGTAGAATTATAATTTGAAACATACTGAACCTGTTCGAGATTTTCCTCCTGAGTCTGGGATGCAAGGGCAGCTGCAGACTCAATCGATTGAGCATTCCCTGTACCTGAGAACTTTAAAAATGCATTAGCAAGGGAAGACATCTGGGCTTGAAGTGCACTTACGTTGTCAATCTCGAACACTCCAACAACAATCTTTTTCGGTCCCGACCGCTCAGATTGCCACTGATAGTTGTTTGTGGCCATATCCTCTAGCAAAGTCCTAGCATTCTCAACAGTTTTGGACAATAGAGTCCCACCTGCAGCTGCATCAACGATGGTTTTTGTACTAGGAGTTAAGCCATTATAAAATAAATGAACCTGAAGCCAGTCGGGATAGCCATGCTGAGGGCATTTCCTCAGCAACTCTTTAAATTGCTCCCAAGCCTCGAACAGCTGCTCATCAAACTGCTGCTGGAACGTCCAAATCTCGGTCCTCAGCTTGACCGTCTTTGCAGGAGGGAAGAATTTCTTTAAAAATGCCTGGACTAAAGCATCCCAGGTGGTAATGCTCCCAGGTGGAATTGATTGCAACCAGTCCCGAGCTTTATCCTGCAAGGAAAAAGGAAACAAACGTAAGCGAATGGCATCTTCAGAAACACCATTTAATTTTACAGTCTCGCAGATGTCTAGGAAGGATTTCAGGTTAGAATTTGGATCCTCCATGGGTCATCCTCTGTAAGCACAATCTTGAGCCATCTGAATGAGACCCGTTTTCAGCTCAAAATTGTTAGCAATGATCGGGGCATAGACGATCCCCGATTGCTGCTCCTGAAAGACTGGCTGAAAGTAGTCCCTAATAGGCTTAGGCTCCTTATGGTTAGGATTGACAATTTGGATATGATTTTCTTTCCTTTCCTTTCGAATTCTGCTTAAAGTTCTCTCGATCTCTGGGTCAAAGGGAATTAAGGCCAACTCCCTAACCTTTCGCATACACCAACAAAGCTAACCTGAAAAGGAAAATAAAAGAAAATAAAATAAAACAAATTAGGAAATAAACTAGAAAAGGAAATAAATGAAACTAAAATAGGAAACAATAAACTACAAAAGGAAAAAGATAAACAAATAAGGAATGCAAAGGCAAATATGGTACAAACAAATAAGGAAACTAACAAATAAGGAAAAACTATACTAAAAAGGAAAAGACTAAAAAAGAAATTCTATCTATGGAAGATTCAAACAAATATGGAAAAATCTAAATATGGAAATCAATCAAAAAAGAAAAAAAAAATGCAATCTACCTAAAAACAAAAATAACAAAAATAACAAAAATTAAAATACACCCTAAAATAAGACCGGACAATTTTTCTACGAAATTAAAATTGACTAAATATGCCAATCCCTAGCAACGACGCCAAACACTTGATGTGCAAATTGCTAACCGCAAGTGTACTGGTCAAGTTATAATATAGTGAATGTGAAACACGAATGTCGTCCTCTGGATTAATTAACGGATTAACCCATGTTATGATCCATAAATCTTGGTAAACTAAGATCACACATACCTCTCCCGAGCATACATGATTCTCTCATATGCAATTGAACCCGATATCCCTATCTAAATTCAATAAACATACAAGGCAATAAGGATAACCTTTATAACGATTTCTAGAATTAACCATAATCTCCCGATTTCTAGCTAAATCCTAGTTATGCATAATGATTTCTAAGCTAAATCCTCTCTCCCCAGTTAGATTCAAGCATAAACATCAATCAATTTATGGTCGGTAAATTGAAAGCATTAAAGACACAAGTATGCATAAATGAAATTCAATAGCATAAAACCGTAAAATCAATTCATAACGTGCCCAACGGCTACATCAATCCCTAAGAGTAAAGACCTAGCTAATCATACATCGCGTTACAATATAACTATGATCTAAAACAGCCATAAACACTAACTAAAGTAAGGGAAAGAAGAATTAAACTCTATCTAGGCTGAGACTGAACGCCCCCATCACGATCCCCACGAACAATGGGTTGATTTCCATTTTTTCATCTCTTTGTTCAGCTCCAAATCCTCTGTTTTGCCTCTGTTTTTCGGCTCCAAAGTGTCCAAAAGAAGTTCCCCAAAAAGCCCTAATCGCAATCTTTAAATAAGGCAAAAATTGATCATAGCGTCGCGACGCTATCGAGGTAGTTTTGCGATGCTGTCGAGAAATTACGAATTCTGGAAGTTCGCCTAGCGTCGCGATGCTAGTCACATAGCGTCTCGACGCTATGATTTTTTTTTTTAGGATTGAACTCCATTTGACTCCAATTTCTCAAATAAGCTCAACATAACAGTTTTCTACAAAATAAACATTACAGAGCAATAAAATGGTCACGGATTACTCATAGACTAACCAAATTGTAACGGGAAAGATAGCTCGCTATGCGCGCTATCAGCCACTACTACTACAAGTTAGCTTTAGAGGTTGTGGATTATAAATTTATTTGATAAAAGACCTCGACCATCTCTTCCATCACTGACCCAACTACTGTCTGCAAATGGGTAGATGATTCCTGCATCCAGCCACTTTAAAATTCCCTTCCTAAAAACCTCCTTCATGATGGGATTTAATCTCCTCTGACTTTCAATGGAATTCTTAGCTCATTCTTCAAGGTTTATTTTGTGCATGCAAAATGAGGGTCTGATTCCTTGAATGTCTACAATGGTCCATCATATTGCCTTCTTATGTTTAGAGAGGACCTGCAACAAAGAATTTTCATCTTGTTAAGTGAGGTAAGCTGAAATAATTAGTAATGTCTTGTTTTCACCAAGTAAGCTATATTTAAGATGTTCGGGTAGAGGTTTAAGTTCAAGTTCAGGAGGATTGATCAGAGATGGTTGTAACGGCCTGATTCCTTCTTGATCTGATGCATCCTTTAATGCTTCTATCCTTGCTGCTGCAGAATCATTTGTGACTGAGACGTTTACTCCTTCAACTCTTTCCACTTCTGCCTCTTCCTTTTTGAACTCGTTCCTTCCTAGTGGTTCCCCCTTTAATGTTTCCGGCAAAAGAGATACATAAATTTCGTCAACTTCTTCAATCATGGAACATCTCTCAAGGTATCCTAGATCATTGCCTTCATCACATTAAATGTGACTTGTTGATCATTGACCCTCATGGTCAATTCTCCCTTCTGGACATCGATCTAGGTTCTGTCTGTGGCTAGGAATGGTTGTCCTAAGATGATCGGTACATCCTTGTCAGCTTCGCAGTCTAAGATGATGAAATTTGCAGGGAAAACAAACTTATCAACTTTAACCAATATGTATTCAATCTTTCCAATGGGGTGTGTAAGTGATCGGTCTGCCAATTGTAAGGACACAGTTGTTGGCCGTGCATCACCTATTCCTAACTGCTTAAAAACTGAATATGGCATTAAGTTGATGTTTGCTCCTAAATCGCACAGAGCTTTGCCTACATCCCTGCCCCCTATAGAGCATGGAATTGTAAAGCTTCCTGGATCTTTAAGCTTGGGAGGAATTTCGTTCTTTAATAGTGCACTGGAACATTTCGTGAGTGCAACCGTTTCGTATTCCCCCAACCTTCTCTTCTTCGATAGGATATCTTTTAGGAACTTCACGTATGTAGGCATTTGTTTAAGTGCCTCCACTAATGGTATGTTAATGTGCAACTGCTTCAATACACCTAAAAACTTCTTGAATTGTAAATCTTGTTAGGCATGTTTGAATCTCTGTGGGTACAGAGGAGGTGGTCTATAATCTGGGTCTATCACAAACTTCTGAGGTTTTGCGGTCGCATTTCCATGTTTTTTCTCCAACTTTAATTTTTCTTCCAAGGCTTCAGTCTCCTTGGTCTTTTCTACTTTATCTTCTTTATTCTCTAAAACATCTATGGTAATGTTTGACTTCTTTTCACAAATATTTTCTCGAGCTTCAACTGGGATCTCTGCTTCTGAACTTCCTGGATACTTTGGTCCATCATATTCTAATCCACTTCTTAGGGTCACTGCCTTGCATTGTTCCTTGCCTTCTCTGTGAGGGATCTCGGTCTTGCTAGACAATGTCCTTTGAGGTTTGTTCTTTATCTCCTGAGCAATTTGTCCAAGCTGAACTTCCAAATTCCTGACTGCACCATCGTTCCTTGCCATGTACTCCTTCATAAGAGTCTCAAGATTGGAGTCTTGACTCTGCACTGGAACTTGTTGGAAGTTTTTCTGCGGCTGTTGTTGTGTAGGTTGCTTCCCAAACTGAGTGTTGGAATTACTTGACCCGGCTAGTCCTCCCCAAGAAACGTTCGGATGTTGCCTCCATCCTGGGTTGTATGTAGCCGAATAAGGATTCCATCTATTGTGGTTCTGATGTACTTGTGGATCTACATAAAAAACAGATGCAGGGTTTAGTGGACAACTATTAGCGATGTGTTCCTCACCACATATCTCACAACCGAGGGAAGAAACAACATTTGCAGGGGCTATATTGGCTTGATTGTTCATGGACATGCCCATCATCATGCTATGAATGGCCTTGATCTGGGCTTGCATCGTAGAGTTAGCCTCTGTTTCTAATACTTTCACTGTATTTTTCAAAATGGTTGTTGGTTCATTTTCTCCCCAATGTCGATTGTTGGTGGCTATGGTATCTAGAATAGCGTGCGCCTCATTAGCAAACTTCTTCATAAAAGATCCGTTTGCAGATGCGTTTACAAGTGCCTTTGAAGCTTGATCCAACCCACTATAAAAATGCTCCAAAATAATGCAAGCAGGCAGTCCATGGTGTGGACACTTCCGAACTAGCCTTTGGAATCTTTCCTAAGCTGCATCCAACGTTGTTCATTGTATGACTGTCTAAAACAATAATCTATGCTCTGTACTTGACATTCTTATTGGAGGGAAAGAACTTCTCCAAGAATTTCTCCACCAAATCATTCCAAGAGGTGATGGAGTTTGGAGGAAATGAATCCAACCAGGCTTCAGCATCTCCCTTCAAAGAAAACGGAAAAAGTTTTAACTTCAAAGTATCTTCTGGCACTCCTGTTACTTTAAAAGAATTGAAAACTCGCAAAAATAGTTTAATATGCTTGTGTGGATCCTCATTTGGAAGTTCTGAGAATTGGTCCATTGTATTTAACATCTGGAACATCACTGGTTTAAGTTCGAATTGTGGAGCATCGATCGGTGGCTCAAAGATTCCTGGATTCAATGTCTGGAAAACTGGTAAAGCGTAGTCCCTTATTGCTCGGTTTCGATCTTCCACGATGTAGATCGGGTTTTCTTGTTGTGGCATCGGTGGAACTGGAGGAACTGGAGGAATTCTACCGCCATTTTGCTCCCTTCCACATACTTGTGGATCAATTTGAGGATCGACTCCATGAGGTACCATTGGGAACTCTTGAATGTAAGATGCTTCCTCTAGTAATTCTCGTGCCCTCAACTCTTGTTGCTCCTTCTTCTTTCGTCTCTATTCCTTCCTTCAACGACGAAAGGTTCTTTCTATCTCTTGATCAATGTCAAGGAGTGGATACCCCTTGCTCATGCACTCACTCCAACCTGCAAAAGAAAAACAAATGCAAAACGAAGTTAAATTCCCTTTGAGACAGAAAATGTGGTCGCTATCTAATCGCAATTTCAAAAACAAATCTGGTTTCACTTTTGGTCCCTAGCAACGACGCCAAAAACTTGGTGCTTGGCTAGCTGAATGGATGGAATGTGAGATAAGATGGATAATAATAAGAAAGAAATATCTAGCCAACACTTAAGTGCAAGTATACACTGCCGCACGTAGTAATAAAAAAAAACCTCAGAAAGTATTCCAAGGGTATCGATCCCACATGGACTAAATTGGAAATTCATATTTGATGAAGAAATTGCTCAAATGATTGCTTTTGAAAAAGGTAACCAAAGAAAATAATAAGTTGATTGATTGGGTTTTTGGAAAGATAAATAAAACAAGCAAGTAGATAATAAAGAATAACAATAATGGACAAACGAGGTATTCAACATGGATTCATCCCTAGGGTAAAAACCATACTTATGCAATATCTAACTTAAGAGTATTTAATGCATTGGATCAGATTTAACTTCCATTTGGCCCTTGTTTCCAAAAACCGTTAGAAGGCTAAGCGAGTACCGTTATGCACATTTTTGTGACTCGACTCCGACATAGATAATTCACGAATGCAACCTATAATCCTATAGTCGATATAGGATGCCTTAGGCTGCTTGCCCTATACTGTCGAACAATCTCTATCGAGCTTTTTCTCCTATATCACCTTTATGAGAACCGATATCGTTTGTCCCTTTCGAGATTAAACTCACATAGCATGCAAAGTCTAAGTGATCAAATTAAACTCAACAAGATCAAAATGATATTCAATAAAGAATGACATGCATTAAACCCTACTTAAGCAAATAAAACACTTTCAAGCCATTAAACCCTAAGGGAATTCACCACATTGAACCCCTCAACGGGATTTAGCTACTCATGATGGGATAAAAAGCAAACGAACACATTTTCATTGAAATAATGATGTAAAGAATACAAAGTAATGAAAATATTCAAGAGCTGGAAATAAAGGAGATAGCTAAATATTATGGGTTTTTTGTTTACACAATCCTTCTAGACTTCGCTAAGACACTCCACTCTCTCACTTTTACAAGATGGGAATGGGTGAAACTCTCTACAAACCACAAGGTTTGATGTCTAACTCTTTCTCCGGTTAGAATTTGGTCATCTAAGAAGGACCTCGAGCATCCCTACTCATTGGCGTCGAGCCAGGGTTCTGTCACCACCATTTTCTTCCAAGTGAGTTCTGCTTGAATTTGACTTCAATTCTCGAGCTTATATAGTGTAGAAATTGGTTGAGGAGCGGCGAAATAGGTGCTGGAAGGTTGCCCAGTCCGTTTCGGGGTCAAAACAACCGGTTAGGTGCGAAGAAGACTTGTCAGCAACGATTCGCGCACGACTCGAAATGGCCTCTGTTTTTCCAAAAATGCGGTCGCATTTCAATTTTTCCTTCCCAGAAATGTTGTCGCATTTCTGGAGAATTCCAGCTTCTCCTCTGTTTTTCTGCACTACACCAAACTAAGTCAAATTTGCTTCAAATCAAGTCATTTTAGGCATAATTAAGCATAATTCAACAAAAGTGACTCTCAACACCCTAACTTATAAAATCAACATATTTTGAGCTCGGAAATAGTAAAATTGACCTAAACACTCAATATTTGACCAAGAAATGAGCTAAATATAAGGATAAAATAGGTATATTTTTTACCATTATCAGTAGCTCTGATAGCGAGCGGAAATGTCGCTATTTTAGTCCCAGTTTATTAGCCATGCTTAAGTCAAAGAGGAGTCAAAAGAGATCAATCATGTGAAAAAGGTCCAAAAAGAAATGTGGAGAGGCCCAAATTGAAGCCCATATCCGTGCATGAAAGTTCTGGAAATTGCCTAGCGTCGAGACGTTGTAAGGACAGCATCGCGACGCTGTGCCAAATAGCGTCGCGACGCTACCCCCTTCCGAGCCTATATAAAGCGCCCTTTGGTGCCTCATTTTACGATCAATCATCATATTCTTCCATTCTTTTCTTGCTTTCTTGGCTCCTTTTGGAGCCTCTCTCAATGGTTTCTAGCCTTCTTGAGAGTTTCTTTAGTGGGAAATCTTTGGGGAATTTTGGGGAGCATCCTAGGAGGCTCAAGGAGTGTTCGGAGGGACTCCAAACGTCAGCAAAGGGGTCTTCGATGGTCAATTGCTTTCCTTTTATTATGCTCTTAATTATGCTTTCCATTGTAAATGTTGTGGATATTTTAGCTATGTATAGCTAAACCCCATCTTGGGGTCTTGAAATGAAATTATAGTTTAAATGTTGTTATAATTGCCTAGCTCTTCCCCTATTTACTAATTATTTGTATGGATGTGATTAATGTTTTATGCAATCTAGCCAATTGTATAATGATTCGATTCTTAATGGAAACTCGACGGAGAGAAGTTAGGATAGATCATAATCCATGCAACTAGTTTAATTGCCCGTAGTGACAATGGGATTAGTTGGTTAAACTTAGATTCCTAAAATGAATCAGTGCGTAATAATTAATGATTTTTAATGGCGCTAAGGACACTTAGGTTGTTAAAATGAATTAATTACAATTAGGAGAGACCGAAAGGAGAACTTATGTGATTAACGGAGATTCTAGGATTATAATTAGTTGGGCAACGAGATAGGATAATTATAATAAATGTTTAGCTAATAATTGATTTTCAAGACCCCTCTTCCCATTAAAAACTCTTTCTCCATATTTTATTTTTTTCGATTGATCAAATTTTCTCTTTAATTGCTTTTATTTTTAATTTTCTTTGATTGCATGATCCGGTCCCTAAATATTATTTCGCCGAAGTATTTTTAGTGCTCAAAGAATCTTTGCTTGCTTAAATTTCGCTTCGCCTCCCTTTGGATTCAATACTCGGTATTACTTACCGTTTTATATTACTTGTAACGACCCGTGCGCTTGCGGTAAACGCTCAACAACAAGTTTTTGGCGCCGTTGCCGGGGAGGCTTGATTTTTAAGCAAATTAATTTTTCTTGACATCGAAAAGAAAGGGATAAATAGTAATTAAGGTGTAAATATTTTTCTTTCATTAATTTGTGAATATCATTTTATTTTTTTTTTTTGTTTGGTTCTTTTGATTGATTGGGAGTATTGTTTGCGAAGCAACAAGGTGGTTAATTTGTTTCCGCTAGATCTTGAAATTAGCAGAAGCAATGGCCCATCAAGATGAAGCTCCCAAGGCAATCAGAGACTTTTTACAGCGAGTTCTTCCCACCGAGAATTCCGGAATTGTTTACGCCCCAATCCAAGCTACCAATTTTGAGTTAAAGACAGGATTGATTCAGATGGCGTACGATAACTCTTTTAAAGGACATCCTTCTGAGGATCCACACTAACATCTGCGAACATTCTTGGAAATATGTGGGATGGTAAAAATGAACGGAGTTCCAGCCGACACTATAAGATTGAGGTTATTCCCATTTTCTCTACAAGACAAGGCAAAGGATTGGCTCGAATTAGTCAAGACGGGCAGTATTAGTACATGGGACGAGCTTGCCCAGGCTTCTCTGACGAAATTTTTCCTGCATGCCAAGACTACAAAGCTTCGGACTGAGATCGGAACGTTTAGGCAGCTTGACGAGGAGCAGTTGTACGAGGCATGGGAGAGATACAAGGAAATGCTTAGGCGGTGCCCCCAACATGGATATCCGGATTGGCTCCAAGTGCAGTTGTTTTACAATGGATTGATCCCTCCACCAAGACAGTTTTAGACACATCAGCAGGAGGAAGTTTTGTTTCCAAGACAGTAACAGAAGCCAAGGATCTGCTTGAGGAAATGGCAGCAACCAGTTATCAGTGACCGACCGAGAGGGGAGCAATTTCTAAGACGGCTGGAATTTATGAATTAGATGAGTCGAGTTCGTTGAAGGCACAGATGGCATCTTTTACCAACGTCCTGAACAAGCTGACTTCATCTGAGGTGGTCAAATCCATATCCACCTTAGCTGAAGGGTATTCAAAGAAGGAAGATCAGGATGTGGAAGAAGTTCAGTTCGTAGGAAACAAACCATTTACTCAAGGAGTACTGAACTTCTACCATCACAGTCTGCGCAATCATGAGAACTTCTCGTACTCGAACACGAAGAATGTTTTGCAGCCACCGCCAGGTTTTGCATCATCCAGTGTGCCAAAAAAGAAGAATAACCTGGAGGAGATGGTGGCTATGTTTATAAAAGAACAGAAAGTATTAAATGTGAATCTCCAAACGGCAGTCAATAACCACGACACAACTCTGAAAAATATGGAAGTTCAAATAGGACAGATCGCTTCAGCGGTGAATGCCCTTCAAAAAGGAAAATTTCCAAGCGATACTGAACCTAGCCCAAGAGAGCAGTGCAAGATGGTGACACTAAGAAGTGGTAGGAAGCTAGAGACCAGTTCAGAACAAAAAAAGAAAGAAGAAAAGAGCAAAGATGAAGATGAAAGGGCTGAGGCACAAAAAGCCTCCTCTGAAAGGTCCCAACATCCTCCTAACTCTATTGATTTAAATTGTGGTATTTCTAACAATTTTGCAGGAAGAGAAGAAGACGAAAAGCAGAATGATAGGCATAAAGAGAAACTGAACGAGGAAGAAGTGGTTCCATGCAACCATCATGACAAAGGCTTGCACATCAGCCCACCCAAGCGGAGAAGTGAATGTCCAACCTTTGACTACAGGGAGTTACCTTTTCCTCACCGCTTTAAAAATGTTAAATTAGATGAACAGTTTCAAAAATTCCTAGCGATGTTTAAGAAATTGTCTGTGAATATTCCCTTAGTAGATGTTTTGTATAACTTGCCTAATTATGGGAAATTCTTGAAAGAAATGCTTTCTAGGAAGAAAAGTTTGAAAAAATAAGTTTTTGAATTGTCTGAAAGTAGTAATACCATTGTTTCTGGAAGGATGCCTTCTAAACAAAAAGACCTAGGGAATTTTACTATTCCCTACATCATAGGAGATGTGTCTTTCAATAGGGCCTTATGTGATTTAGGTGCTAGTATAAATTTAATGCCCAATTTTGTTTACAGGAAGATTGGTTTAACAGGAATGAAGGGCACCGACGTCACTCTCCAGCTTGCTGATAGATCGATTACCCACTCGATGGGTGTTGTGGAGGACGTGCTGGAAAAGGTCAAAAAATTTATCTTCCCTGTAGACTTCGTGGTACTGGACATGGAGGAAGACAGAGAGGTACCCATTATTCTAGGCAGACCCTTCTTAGCTACAGGTAAAGCTGAGATTAGTGTGCATACAGGTAAGCTTACCTTGAACATTGATGATGAAAAAGTCGTGTTTAGTATTTTTGGCCAAGATGAGTCTGTATGTAGTTTGCATACTTGTTTTTCTATTGGTCCTGAATACTTGACTGACAATGATGAAGAGGTAGAGTATAATCTTGGCCTAGGCTTAGGAGAAGTGCTTATGGATGATGGAGATTTTGATCATAATGCATATTTTAATGACCCTCTGTTTGAGAATGATTTAGAATTACCTGACTTTGAAAACGAATTAGACTTGTCTGCTTATGAGCATGAAATATCTGCAGTTGATGATTTACCTTCTTTTGAAAATGAAATAGATTTACCTGAATTCGGTAATTTTGATGATGATATTGAATTGCCTGACATTGAAGATGAGCATGAATTTCCTAAAAAAGATTACTTGATAGATAATTTTGAGTTTGATCATGATAATGTTGAATCTATCGAGTCTGATCTTGATATTCCTGAGTGCATGGACCCTGAAATGTTGATAACTTTTATTCGTGTCCTAATGATGTAGATAGCATATAATCTGACCCAGAGGAACTCGAATCTGTGCATAGTATAGAGTCTGACCTAGAGGAGCTTGAATTCTTTAATTCTTCTGATAGTGAGTCGTATGACAGCTTAGTTGAATCATTTTTTAATTCTGAGCCTGAGGAATCTTTTGAGCATGTAGATAATGAATCTGATGAATGGATTGACATGATTGATAGGTCATCTTTAGATCCCAGACCAGTTGATAACATAACGCTTGATGACTCTGTTAACAATTGTTTTGTGAATAGAGATTTAGAAAAGAGATTTGATGTTGTCTTATATTTTCTGAAATGTTATTATTGTTGGGTTTTATGCCCTAAAACTCGTAGATAGTAAATGTACTTTTGACCGAACATTAATAAAGTGATGTATTATTCAATGTTTGTATTATATCTTGTCTTGTTAACCCTAATCCAATAAACTAAACATCCATGGCTAATAGAATGAGGCTTGAACTAGTATGTAGGGACATACGGGGATCAATGTTCAAGTTTTAGCCTAAAGGGTCTGTAGTATAGGGATAAGGCTGGGTACCTTATCCTGGTGACACTATGGATACGGCCCGCTTTGTATACTGATACAAACGTAATGATCCAACGCGTTCATGTGGTTGACATGTGAGTGGGGGTATCCTGTGTAATGAGTTTGCACAAAGACCGGACCGCGAAATAGTTAACCACTAACTGTAACACCGTTAGTTAGCTTGGTTTCTATTTCACGAGGATGACCTAGGCAATTGGCCTTAATCCTGAGTGGATTATGGACTCCTGTCCATGAGGGATTGTCCTTTGATTTGTACGGGTGAGAGTGGCCTGTTCGCCGACTCAATAAGCCTACCATTTTGGGGACAAGACCGAGTGGGGAGCTGGGAACGTAGTCTTACAAGATGGAATTCACTCCTTCCCGATATTAGGGTAAGTAGAGGTGTGTTCCCTTAAGTGGTGTCTCCGGGTCTTGAACAATGGGCCCTACCCTCTTCATGGCACGAGAGGGATTTCTGTTTGCTGGTTGGACCACAAACAGGTTGTTCATTAGAGGAGCACTGGTACTTAAGGACCAAGAGGTAGCCCAGGGGTAAAACGGTAATTTGACCTAGCTGGGGTACGAACACACGTGAAGGGCTAACTTGCTGTTGACGGTCGATATCCGTGGACACAGAAATATATCTGCAGTGAGAAGAGTGCAGCTATGGTTCTATAGTGGAGTGAACCACAGTTAACGAACATTGATTAATTTGGTTAATGAGTTTAGCCAATTAATCTCACATCGTTGGAGCTTCTGATCTGTAGGTCCATAAGGTCCCACCGGTAGCTCTATAAGGGCGTTGAGGTAAATTTCTAAGGGAGAATTGAATATTCGAAGTGGTTTGAATAGTAAAATAAAATATGAATTTGATTCATATTATAAAACTATAGGTTATAATTAATGCACATTAGATGTACATTAATACTATAGTTTATTTTTTAGAGGAATATAATTAAATATGAGATATTTAATTATGATATTAATTAATTAGAGAATTAATTAATTATTGTTTTAATTCAATTCAATTAAATTTGATTTAATTGAATTAGATTAAAACTTTAGGTTATGTGGGAATGTTATGTAAATATATGATTTACATTAATTATAATAATTAATTAATTTAATTGTTAAATTAATTATATTATTATAAATTGGTTAATGATTTAGAATTATTAATTATTTAAATTATCAGTTAGTTGAACTGATAAAGGAGAACGTGTGAAGGGGAGTTAAATTAGGGAGTGGGAAGTTTTCATCGGTAAAAATAACCACTCCCCAATTTAATCCCATTTTTGGTTGAGTTGGTTACAGAACTCAGTCTCACGCCATTCTCTCCCTCTGACTCTCCAGATCTCTCTGCATTTTCTCTCTAGGATACAGAGAAGAAAAAATTCTCCCAAGCCTTTTAGAAAATTTTGCTCCCACAAGCACTCTTCACACATCCTTCAAGAGAATACCGGTGCAACCATTTTGGTGGTGTTCGTGAATATTTTCCAGCGGAGAACCAAGGATTTTTGGCGAAGCAATTCAAGAAATCTTCAAGGGTAAGTCATTCTTGAATTCTGGGATCATTAGGATCCAATTTAGATTAGATCTAAATAAGAACTAGCATGTTTTATTATTAAAATTCAGTAGTTTTAATTTGATTTTACTGCTGTATTTTTTTTATGTTGCCAAACGTATTGGTATTTTATTCCAAATTAAATACTGAGAAAAGGTTCTGTAAATTTTCGCTGCGCAAGGGCTTTTATCCCTGCAATTATAACAATCTCTTTAGCGACGATGGGCCAGGGGAAAGTTTTTTTTCTCCCCTGTTTGCAGTGAGCAATTCGGGTCGTGATTTTTTGCAGGGCCCGGAGGATGATGAAAACTTTTATTTCGAGCCTCTGTAAGCGTGTCGAGCCTCATCTAGGTAAAGACGTTAAAGAAAGCGATGCTTGGGAGGCAACCCAAGGATTAAAGTTTAGGTAGTTGTTTTTGTGGTAAATAATTTTCTTTGCTTCGTGATACACAAATTTCTAACCGCAAGTGTACGGGCCCAAGTTATAATATAGTGATTTAAAATCGAATGTCGTCCTCTGGATTGGTTTTCTAGTTCCCCTAATTATTAAAGGTATATTCGCCCAATTTTATTTAGAGAAAATAAACGAGAATTATGCAAATCAATGAAAAACTAATCAAAGCAATAAAATATGGAAACTCAATGGAGAAAGGCCTTAGGGAATTGATTTCACCTATTAAATGCATGAATTACTTTAAAGAATAATTAGGAACAAATTCGTAACAAGTTCATAAACCAAGGATTATGAATAATTAAAAGCCTCTCCCGAGTACAATTAATCCTTTATGCAAATTAAGAAATTGATATCCCTATTTAATTTCAACAATAAGCATAAGCAATAAGAACAATCCTCATGATGGTTTCTCAAGCAATCCCAAATCTCCCGATTAACGAATTACCTAAGTTATGCAATTGATGGTCTAATCTAAACTACCCTCTCCCGAGTAATTAGTTCAGAAACGAAAATCATACAATCCATGATCAAGGGATTATAAGCACTAAGCATACAATTGCATAAATAAACCACGTTACGAAACGTCCTAAAAAGTCGTAAATTAATCCATACAAACTAATGGCTACATCAAGCCCCTAAGAAACAAAATTTAGGTACTCATGGTCTCTAAAATACAATCTAAATCAGTCCAATACAGCATAAAAATCAGTACAAGAATAAGGGAGAAAGATTAAAACTTGCTAGCCGTGATTCCCGTGCGTTCCCGTCACGATCCTCCCGATCTAAGCTCCCAAAATCAAGCTCCCTTTGTTTCTGCTGAATTCTGGCCGTTTTTCTCTCTCTAAAGTCGTGTTTCCCTCTCCAAATGAGCTCCCCCAATCAGATAGCATCGTTTTCTATATATACTGTCCATTCTGAGCGCTATCAAAATATAGCACAATAAATTGCGCTATCAAATACCCCCAAACTTAAGCATTTGCTAGTCCCGAGCAAAGTAAGAATTAAAATAATCTGTCAACAAAAATATGTGAGGGAGTGTTGCTAATGACTCTTGTCTCAGGAATCCCAAATCTCAGATAAATCACACTGAAACATTAATGATTAAACACATTCATCATGATAAGCCTCATTTATTTCATTCATCTCTCACGTGTGTGTGACTAGTCCTCCCTATCTTAATCCTTTAAGCCCGGAACAGTTTTATGCAACCCTTCGCTCGTTTTCCCCCTGGTCCTGAGTCCCAATCATCAAGCCTCTCCACACTCAAGATGGTAATATGCCACTAGGGTGCCTAAATGGGGTACACAACCCCACTACAACAAAAAGGACTTTTTATAGCACTTCATCATAGCATAAGATTATTATTGCTATAGAAACAAAAATGCGCTTGTTTGGGTACTTCGACCTTGCAAAAACCTCGAAGCTCTTAGCGTCAAAGAAGACCATCGATTCATCGATAGCCAGAAAATCAAGACTCGAAATCGAGGGTTTGATGAAACTCGATCAAGACTCAACAACCCAACCCCTCGTATTCAGGTTTCTCCATATTTCTTTTTAAATCCCTCTCTCTCTCTCTAAACTACTGAAACTTGAAGCTCTCTCTCTCTACCATTTTTCCTCCTTCAGGTCTTCTGTTCTGCGGATCTGGAGCTCATTGTTTTAGGTCTCTTATATTTTTCTGTGTTGGTTTTAGTTAATGAGTTAGAAAACTTTTTGTTTTAGAACATTTATGGGGTAGATTTTCGTGGGTTTTACTGTTTTACAATTGTTGGTCTTGTTCCATTTGGTTCGTTTTCATATTCAGTAAAAAAAAGTCCAAAGAAATTATATTACGTATGTTATTTAATCTTGTTGTCTTCTAGAGTTTGTAGATCTTGATCTAATCTTCAACATGGTCTTCTTTGAGACACTCTAATCCAGCTTGTTTAAAAGATAATTTGTCCAGAAAAATGTTAGTTTTTAACAAGTATGTTCATGAAGTTCTAAGTGAGTTATTGTCATTTCAAATCCATCATCTTTCTCTTTGTGTTTGTTTTGGTTAATGGGTCAGAAAACTTCCTTTTTTAGAATATATTCGTGGTGGATTTTCGTGTGTTCTAGTGTTCTAGAATTGTGAGTCTTGTTCTATTGTGTTCATTTCATATTCAGTAAAAAAAAGCCTACAAAAAGTATATTTCTGTATGTTATTTAATTTTGTTGTCTTCTAGTGTTTTGTAGATCTTGATATAATCTTCAACTTTTGTCTTCTTTGAGAAACTCTAATTCAGCTTGCTTGAAAGAGAATTCATCCAAATTTATGAATTATACTCTATTTTTCATAGCCCACCAATTTGATCATTCTTTGTAAAAAAAAGGCCATCTCTCATCATTTACATCTTTCACAATTTCTTCAACATTTAGGGTATGAGCTTGTTAATTTAACCTATGCAACCTGGTGAACTATGTAGGTATCAAAGAAGATGGGGTTTTGAAACTCATTGTTGAAGTAGAATTAGCAATCATGGTCGATTGGGTTTTTGTATCTTGTGGTTAAGGTATGATCTTATTACTACTGGGTACATGGGAAGAATTAATGAAAAAAGATTGTTCTTTTAAGTGAAATAAATTTTGTATACATGCCTCATAAAACTTGACCATTTCTTGGTAGGTAAATAATTGTTTCCTCTAGCAATTACTTAAATTGGAATGTTAGAATATCTTTTCAATGTATGTTTTTAAATTCTTTATTGTTGTTTGAATTTGGTCTTCTCAAGATTATGCGCTCTATGGGTATGTATTGATTGCTTGAACATTTCTATTGCTTAAACATTTCAATTTTAGTTCTTTGACATATGACTTTAATGGCACCTTGAACTCTTTGCTAAACTTGAGGGTTGCTTCCCTATGCCAGTTCTAATTCTCTCTCCATAAGAGCCAACTCAACAATCCAACTCAAAGGTGAGTAGTCCTACTAATTTTCAAGGTAAATACGGTTGATAAGTTCATTCTTTTTAGATTAATTTGTTTCACTTTATACACATAATGGTTTGAAAATCTAAAGAATACCATGTGAGTAATATTTTCTTAGCTTGCTTCTACTACTTCTATCTACAACTTAATCGCTTGTATGTATCTCATTTGAGGATTTTTGGTTTCAAGGAAGAGAAGCTCAAGTTGAGAGAATGTATTGTGTGTAGTTTCAAATAGATTAATAAGAGAGTTACTGAAAAAAAAAAAATTATCCACTCATCTGATTTATTAGCTATGGATTAGGTGTTATTGTTATGCAACTTCCCATTGATAATTTGACTAGGAGTTAGAAGCAATTTGGCGGACGGATGCATTGCAGAAGCTTCCCAAGGAAATCCACTCTCTTTTTCTAATGTTGCACGGATCTATAAGGCTATTACTTGAGAAAGAACCCACTGGAGAAGTTTCCAGATCACATTTGTATTCCTTCATCATGGATTATCTAAGTGGTAAGTCATTTACAGGCGCTTTTCATCTAAAGATTATTTTCATGAAGTCAAGTTTTTATTACCTTTGTTTCAAAATGTTTCATTGTAAGTTACTAATTGTCAGCATGTCAAAAGCGGTCTGCATTGGGCTGCTATGGTAATATTGAAGTTGCTGAATGTCAAGATTAAGAATGAAATTGTTGTATCTCATGCCTTACTCCTTCCTTCTTTTTTGAGGTAGATTTTCTTGTTGGGAAGAAACTACAGTAACCATCATTTGTCGACTGTTTGAAGGAACGTGGAAGTGTACAGATGCTGACCATAGGGCGAGATGCTGCCATTGAAGTTCAGGTTTGTCCTTGCAAAGAACTTCAAGTTCTTGTATAGTTGTATGTGTGTCATGCACTTATATTTTTCTTGTACCCAAAAAATTCAATTTTTTTAATTAATGAGAAACAGAGAGAATATGTATTTACATAAAAAGCAGAGAGGAAAAAATAGAGTAGGGGTTGGGGGTAGAGGAAACCTGCCCAAGAAGCTATGAAAGAAGTCTTCCAATCATCTTCAAAAAATCTTTTAAGTATTTCACTTTGAGTTGTAGAGCTTTAAAGCTTTAGAACAATGTGTCTTTAATTCCTCCAAAACCACCATTATTTTTGCTATACATTATTAAAAATGAAGGACTAGAGACTTAGCGCCCTTTCCTTGGGTTACTCCTTGGACCCCTTTATGTTATTTCACTTAAGTTATAGAGCTTTAAGGCTTTCTATTAACCTATCTTTAAAATCTAAATAGGAGTCTTTTACAGTGAATTATTTGAATCTTAAGAACTGCCTTACTTTACATGATGGAGAAACTATTTAGTTCCCATGCTACCCTATTTCGTCAGGAAACAAGAAAGTGGTGAAGAGTTGGAGCCTTGTTGACATTTTTATTTTTATTCATTCGAGTTAATTTAATTATGTATTTATTTTGTGCAGACACTTGTCAAAACACTGGATTCTTGCATTGCAAACGCATCATGCCACTCTCTGACATTATTTCAGGATTTACTGGTGTCTACAACGCTTTCTCCTGTATGGTTTGGTCTCCAAGTAGCTGATGTTTTCTTTGCTCAATGTATTTTTCATTTTTCATTTGGAAAAGCTGAATTAGATGGGCATGCTAAAAACCAAATACATATCCAAAGACTAATTTGATTTTGAAATATAATCTGAGTTATTCAAAATTTTAAAGTAGTTGGTTACAACCTCTTTTACAGGATGACACTACAAATTTATTTTGATATGCTGTTATGAGGTGACTCCATGTGTCTTATCTTCTGGCACATGTTCTTGGTCCTATTTACTTAGAGGAGGTTCCATTTCAAAACAATCATACAACTCACACAATACATCCCATGGTGGAAATGTTGGTAATCGCGTGATACGACCCTTGCAACATGGAAAATGGTCAAAAGGAAAGGATGGTTTTCTACAAAATGATATTTGGGGTATGGAGGCAAGTGGTTGGGTTGGTTCCACCCCAAAAATCTGGCTTTTTCAAACAGAGGAGAAAATGTACCTCTATGTCTAAGCATTAGACGTAGGACAGATTAGAAAGGAACAATTAGAACAGTAGAAGAATGAAAGAGAAGAAAAATAATCTTTACTTTTTTTGGGTAAATTTCTCTCCATTTGAATTACAGAAAAATAATTTTTACCACAATTTTCAAATATTCCATCGATCACTGTTCTTATTAGATTTTATAGTAAATTGAATTCCAATTTCTGCTTTCTTATGAAAAGGTAAAGGTTAACATTAATTAGATGAACTTACTTCTATATTTAACTTGCATCAATGCTTCCAACTTATTCCATTTAACTTGCATCATGGTTCTCTCGTTTAATGTTTTCTTTCACCGTTGTTATCCATAGTAGTTTTCTCTTCGTTGATTTAGTTGAAGTGAGTTAATAGACTGTTACAAACTAAATGCAACTTTTTATTAATCATTTTTTTGTGCACGCTAAGAATGCGATGCAACTTTTGGAAAGTGGGTTGAAGGTTAAGGAGTACGAGTTGTTTTGCAGGAATTTTAGTGACAATGGATGCTTTGACTTTAGTATTCAGGAGCACATTGATCTTGGAATCAATTAAGCCTTTATACTTCTAAACATCCTTTAAGTTATGTCCAAATTTTGTTTGAAACTTACTGTTTAGTCTTCAATATTTTCGGAGATCTATAATTTGTTTTGCTTACATGATTCTATCTTGTATTGCATTTGAGTGTAGTTAACTTGAAATGAAACATTCATTTGCACGATTACAGCTATAGCTAATTATTTTTACCGTCATAGCTTTCTTTCACTGCTAATTTCAGTTGCAATAACTTTGAAGATAGTTGAATGTTTTCAATCATGAATGAAAAGTTCAATTTTACTTTACTTTGTTAAGCGGTCTGTGGAGATGTTTGAGTTACTTGATCATAAACCTTTGATCCAATGAAAAGTTATTTTGGGCTATTTTAATTCTATGTTTGGATTGTGTGGAAACTAGTTTCATGATGCTTATGTCGATTATATTACCTTTTGGTGGTTATGTTATATTTCCCTTTTGATGGTTGTGTTAGTTTTTGATCTAAGGGTGATAAGATGGAAAGCATGTCTTCTTGAAAGAAGACTTACAGGGTTTTGCTTAGTTTGGTGTATGGGGGGATAAAAAGTTTAAGAAAGTTAAACTTGGTACTTTGTTGTGATTTTTTATTACAAATATATTCTTTCAGCATTTCCCTTCTATATGTGTCCTAGTTTTTGAAAAATTGTGAGCTGTCATGTTGTATCATGTCATATCTTGTTATTTTTTTCCCTTGGTCACGTAAACATTCTTCTTTGTCAATCACCGTTGATTTTAACTTAATAATTGATCTTCTTTTAAATTTTGTAGTATATATTTCTAATATTATATAAGCGTATTTATATAATTATATTGATTATACCTCTACACTATAAATATAATGCGCACCATTATATTGTAATTTGTAATTTTAAAATCTTGATTAGAATGATAACATGATGCAAACACATTTTGGCACATTTTTTTGGAGCTGGTTTTCTTTTTTTTCACCGCTTTCTTGGTATGTTTTTTCATTATTCTCACTGAAAGGTTCTTTCTCATAAAAAAAAAAAAAAAAACATGGTGCAAACACATTTTGGCATTGTGGGAGTGTACTGAGAAAAGAAGAAACGAATGTAAAATCTTTTCTCGAAACTTTTTGTATAGATGAAAACATAGCAAAACATGGCAAGAGAATGTTATTCCTAGAGGGATTAGAAAGATAAGTAGTAAATGGCACGAGGGAATGTTAATATTACTCAAAATGCGTGCTATTTTGAGATGAAAGCATAAAATTCTCATTCCTGTGAAATTAATTCATTGAGGTATTTCACTAGGGAAAAGGAAAGATATTTCACTTGAAAGAAACATTTGCTAGTCATTACTTGGACACACTTTATTTTATTACATTTAGTGGTGAATGTTTGAAGAGCCCTTTCCATTTGTAGATTATCAATCAGAAAAAGGATTAGCAGTTGTGTATCAGCGTTCTCATTGAGGCAATTTTTATGGCTGATGATGCGCAATTTGCTTACCGCAAGTGTACGGGTCAAGTAATAATATAGTGTTTTCGTGTAAAACGAGTGTCGTCCTCTGGATTGGTTTTCTAGCAAATTAAGTATCGCGAATACTTTTGTTCAATTTTATTTAGGGAGCAAAACTCAATGATAAAGATAAATCTAAAGACAAAAAGCATAAAATAAAAGTGGAGACTCAAATGGAAAGATTCTTAGGGAATTGATTTCATTGATTAAGAATGAGGATTGATTAATAGAAATGAATTGACCGTGCAATTATTCTACAAGCCAAGAAAGCTTTTATCACGATTACCTCTCCCGAGCATAATTGATTCTCATGCATATAAACTAACTTGATATCCCTATCTAAGTTCATTAACATGCAAGGCATTATTCGGTTCGGTCCTTGTTATGCTTCTAAAGATATTCCAAATCCCGTCACAAACTTAGAATTTCTACTCTAGTCATGCAATTAAACAAGGTAAGTCTTAGGCCAAATCCTCTCTCCCGAGTTAGATTCAACACTTAAATCATTCAATTAGTGATCATGTAATTGAAAGCATTAAACACAAAATTGCATGCATAGAATAAAAGCACATTCATACCAAAAATTAATCCAACAAACTTAAACAACTACATCAATCCCTAAGACAAACAACTAGAAATTCATAGTCTTTAAACCATAAACACTAATTGAAAGAAAAGCTATAAAAACTACAAGAGTTAAGGGAAAGAAAAGGGAAAACTCGAATCCGTCGAAACCGGCACGTCCCCGTCACGATCTCCACATCTTCTCGCTTGATTCCCGCTCCTTGGCCTTGCTTTAGCTCCCACCAAAGGTCTCTAGTCGAAATTAGGGCTAAAATCTAACCAATTGGGCTCCCCAAATCCGTAGCTGAAAAGAGGAATTTCTAGAAAATCACGTCGCGACGCTGTCACAGCGTCGAGACGCTAAGGAGACAGTGTCTCGACGCTGTCTCTGTTGCTGCCCAATTCAGAAAAGGAAAGGCAGCGTCGAGACGCTCCAAGAGTAGCGTCCCGACGCTGGCCTACGGATGGCTCTCTTTTGACTTCTTCTTGGTTGAATCTTTTCCGTTCTTTAGCCAATTTTCATGTCCCGAACACGTATTTAGCTCCAATTTCCGATTTAACTCTGAAACACGATTCCTACAAAAAGAACATAAAAATGCATAATTTTGGCCAATTAAATATAAAAGACTAGCTAAATTAAATAAGTAACGATAGCTAGCTATGCTCGCTATCAAATACCCCCAAACTTAAGCTTTTGCTAGTCCTCGAGCAAACTACAAATCAAACATACAGTAGAAAAATGGATGCAACAATCATAACTCAATCCTCAAGGCTCAACAGTCAATAACCAAGCAAGCAAGAGACATGCACATAAGGACCAATGAGGGAGACAAATTAAATTTTTTCCAAAATTAACTTGCACAAGCGAGATCTAACTCAACAAGATCAGACTCTACTAGCTCGGGATTGGATTATTAAACTCTCAGCTCATCTTCCCTCTACACTGGCACTAAGGCTTCACTAACGAGTTAATGGAACAAATTAGTTTGTTTTCCTCCATACTTAGGTGCTTATAATTAACAATTAAATTAAGCATGTATATGTGGCACTAGCTTTCACACACCCATTGTAGGGACCCTTAACCTGAGTTTTCTCTGGTTGGCCTAACTGATCACAACAGGGGTAGCTCTTTTTGCCTTAATCTTTATTAAACATTGCAAATTGTGCACAGGCCATGACATAATAATTTTCTTTTCAACAGTAACAACAAGAATGATTTTTCTTTATGAGCATAAATAGCAAATATTCTTTTCTTTCCACCTAAGCAAGATCAAACATGCTAATTTGCAAAACATTAACTTTTTAGCTCTTCCCTACACCTATCGAGGTGACAACAAGCATATGAATCTAATAATTCGCTCCTAAGCATTCAAATCCAAATCTAGCCAAGACAAATACTCTACTCATGCAAGCCATCTCCTAGAAAATTTTTAAAAAATCCCCCTTTTTGGGCACTCATGCTTACAACTCATCACAAGCTTGAAAATTGACAAGAAAGCTTATCCTAGGACATCATAATCATGCAAAAGTAGTATCCAGAAAACAACCATATGCATACTTCAAAGAAAGCTCAAAACTATAGCCCGAATTCAGATGCTCAAGGGCTCCACAAACATGATATTCCACCCCCAAACTTAAAGCATGCATTGTCCTCAATGTATAAAGAAAATAAAGCATAATCAATCATGAGAACAATAAAAGAGTAGGAGGAGCGAACGATACTGCCCTGGAATGATGACCTTTTCATGATTGCTTGGCAAAGACAAGAGCACGGGAACTCCTACAAAACAAAAACAACAAAAAGATCAAACACATAAAAGAGAAAAAACAGACTAACTTGGGTTGCCTCCCATAAGCGCTTGTTTATCGTCTCTAGCTCGACGTGCTCGTGCAGTCTGTCAAGGCATATAAAAATTCTCGTATTTCTTTGGACCCTTCTTTCTTGAATCAATATAACCAACGATCGCTAGCAAACTTACTAGCTTCTCATGGGTCCCTGAAACAGAATTATTTTTGGTATTTTTGAATAAGAGAAACATAAAAGGAGAAATATCAAAATAAAGAGACTCTGACTCTAAAACTGACTCGTGAGAATAAAAAAAAGAATAATCAAAATATACAAAGGATGGAGAAGATAAAACAGACGAAGGCTTTTCAACCTCAAACTCTACCTCCTGAACTTCCTCTGACACTACAAGCTCATTTTCTTTTTATTCCTCACAACCATGTTCTTGATAGGTGCTCCAACTCTCCAATTCATCCCCAATATTCATGCAACTCACCCCTAACTGTTCATCCTCATCAAGATCGAAAGAACTACGCTCATGAATGGGTGCCAATGAATCATCGGCCACATGACTCACTAGACAACTTATGGAAGTGGATCCCACCTCACTAACTTCCTGTGGAGCTTGAAGTCCTCTTATGATTTCATCAATTTTTAGACTTCTCGCTCTAGACTCCTCAATATAATTTTGAACTATGCTTTCCAAGGAAGAATTTTCATTTAAAGGGGTATAACTTGAAGATGAAAAATTGGAATATGGTGTTGAATAAAAAGCCATTCAAATCAATTAAAGCAACAATGATAATTAGGCTTCCAATCAAACAATAACCCAACAAGAACAAATGACAAAGACTCAAACAAAAAAAATCTAATATGGAAAAATCTAAGGAAAATATAATCTAGAAAAGGAAAGTACTATCTAATTAAGGAAAACAAGAAATAAATATGGAAAATTACAATTAAGGCAAAAGACTAACAAAGAAAAATATCTAAACGAAAAAAAATCAAGAAAATAACACAAAAAACAAATAAGGAAAAGATTACACAACTAAAAGAAAAACTAATTAGAAAAGCAAATATGGAAAGAAAAACAAATTATAAGGAAAACACTAAAATAGGAATGCAACAAAAATGGAAAATAAAAACAAATAAGGAAAAAAAAATGCAATCTATCTACAAAATAAAATAATAATAATAATAATAATAAAATACACCCTAAATTAAGACCGACCAATTTTTCCACGATATTAATTTAACTAAATATGTCAATCCTCGGCAACGGCGCCAAAAACTTGGTGCGCAATTTGCTTACCGCAAGTGTACGGGTCAAGTAATAATATAGTGTTTTCGTGTAAAACGAGTGTCGTCCTCTGGATTGGTTTTCTAGCAAATTAAGTATCGCGAATACTTTTGTTCAATTTTATTTAGGGAGCAAAACTCAATGATAAAGATAAATCTAAAGACAAAGCATAAAATAAAAGTGGAGACTCAAATGGAAAGATTCTTAGGGAATTGATTTCATTGATTAAGAATGAGGATTGATTAATAGGAATGAATTGACCGTGCAATTATTCTACAAGCCAAGGAAGCTTTTATCACGATTACCTCTCCCGAGCATAATTGATTCTCATGCATATAAACTAACTTGATATCCCTATCTAAGTTCATTAACATGCAATGCATTATTCGGTTCGGTTCTTGTTATGCTTCTAAAGATATTCCAAATCCCGTCACAAACTTAGAATTTCTACTCTAGTCATGCAATTAAACAAGGTAAGTCTTAGGCCAAATCCTCTCTCCCGAGTTAGATTCAACATTTAAATCATTCAATTAGTGATCAAGTAATTGAAAGCATTAAATACAAAATTGCATGCATAGAATAAAAGCACATTCATACCAAAAATTAATCCAACAAACTTAAACAACTACATCAATCCCTAAGACAAACAACTATCAATTCATAGTCTTTAAACCATAAACACTAATTGAAAGAAAAGCCATAAAAACTACACGAGTTAAGGGAAAACTCGAATCCGTCGAAACCGGCACGTCCCCGTCACGATCTCCACATCTTCTCGCTTGATTCCCGCTCCTTGGCCTTGCTTTAGCTCCCACCAAAGGTCTCTAGTGGAAATTAGGGCTAAAATCTAACCAATTGGGCTCCCCAAATCCGTAGCTGAAAAGAGGAATTTATAGAAAATCTGCGGGTAGCGTCGCGACGCTGTGTACATAGCGTCGCGACGCTGTCACAGCGTCAAGACGCTAAGGAGACAGCGTCTCGACGCTGTCTCTGTTGCCGCCCAATTCAGAAAAGGAAAGGCAGCGTCGAGACGCTCCAAGAGCAGCGTCCCGATGCTGGCCTACGGATGGCTCTCTTTTGACTTCTTCTTGGTTGAATCTTTTCCGTTCTTTAGCCAATTTTCATGTCCCGAACACGTATTTAGCTCCAATTTCTCGATTTTACTCTGAAACACGATTCCTACAAAAAGAACATAAAATCGCATAATTTTGGCCAATTAAATATAAAAGACTAGCTAAATTAAATAAGTAACGATAGCTAGCTATGCTCGCTATCAGCTGATATCTGCTGAAGCAGCATTTGCTAGGGAAGACATAAAAACAAATGCAGTTTATGAGATCAGGGAGTTATTTGAATTAGGAATACAACTATCTTATCTATTATTACTATTAGGTCTTCTTGGGGTCGGAACCTTCTTCGTTATACGTCAAGTCCTTGTTTGTAGAGAGTTTGATTGGTGGAGGACATCAATAGTCTAGTTGTGCTAACGTACGTCTCCTCTAATTTGTTGGATCACATGAACAAGTAAGAAGTGGTGGTGTCAGTGTTATCCAAAACATGCTTCCTCGTGTCTAGCTTACCATAATCGGTTGTTCTCTTGATTAAGTTTCATAATTTTAGGTTTGTTCTACTTGAAAACTAGTTATTTTACCATAATCGGTTGTTCTCTTGATTAAGTTTCATAATTTTAGGTTTGTTCTACTTGAAAACTAGTTATTTTTCCATACAATCTGTTGTTATCTTCATCATGTTTCATATTTACCCTGTGTGTTCTTTGTGGCAGTTCATTGAGCAAATTTCCATGAAAAGAAATGGAAGTCGAGCACTAGTTAACTCGTTGAGTAGATTCGGTGTCGATATTAATGATCTAATCATTATCCTTTCTTTCATATGTGTTTACATCTTACAATGCGCTCGGAGTTAGTTATGTGCGTGACAATAAGCTTGAGAAGTAAATTATCCAGTTCGAAATTGCCGTGAAGCTGCACCCTGGGTATGTTACAACTTGGAACAATCTTGGAGATGCATATGAGATAAAGAAAGAATACAAGTCAGCTTTGAAAGCTTTTGAAGTTCTTTTTTATTTGAACAACAAGCTTGCTCGGTCGAGAAGAGATGCATTGAAGGAGCGCATGGAGATGTACAAAGGAGTTCCTGTGAAATCTAAAAACAGATGATGATAGCCCTGGTAGCTTCTCTACTGATTTTGTTGAAAATGAGAATTTACATTTATTAATGTATTAGATGAGCATATTAGAGTTATGGGAGGGTATGTCTATCACAATATTTTTGAGTGTATGAACTTTTTGGGACTATATATGTAGTCTCATTTTAGTTATTTTGATTATGAATTTGCAACTTTCTTTATATGTAAGTACTTTAGTTTATTTTCTAAAACATACTTTTGATTTTATTAATATAGTAAAATTTTTTGTGCTAAGAATTTGAAGATTTTATGTGTACCTTTATGAGAAATCTGAAGATTTGCAGTTTTTAATTGTCATATGTGTTTTCTTTTGAAAATGTATTTAAATACATTATAACAAAAAATTTAAGTTGATTTTTCAATATAAAAATATTTGGAACAAAAAATATAAATGTAAACAAAACAATATAATATATATATATATATATATTCTATTAAAAGTCAATTAGTGTGTCTATCATAGCAAGATTAAAAATGTTATTCTATATTTTTTACAACATTATTTCACTACTATAAAAAATGTTATTAAATATCAATCATAGCTTTTTCTATAACTTTACAATTACGTAATAAAAAATGGACGTTTTTATAGCATTTTCAATAGCATCGAATAAACGCTATGAAAAGTTAGAGACTTCAATAACATCGGCTACAACAGCATGGTAAAATCGCTATGATATGTCTTTTATAGCGTTTTTTCATGGCTATAAAAAATGCTATTAAAGAGAAATCATAGCGTTTTTTCAATGCTATTATAAGTTTCCATAACATTAAAATACCGCAATAAAAATAGACTTTTTATAGCGTTTTCAATAGCGTTGAAAAAACACTATGAAAAGTTAGAGACTTTCAATAACATCGGCTACAATAACTTACCTGTTTTCTGAAATTAGGTATCCTCATTGACTGTCATAATCAAAACAACCTCCTCAAAGAAAAACAACTCAGACCGATAACACAATCAACCCATATCTCAATGGAAATAATAAAAAAAAATTGATCCAAAATGATATCCTGAATATAATCACACCAATACACCTGATAATCAAGAAATGGTCAAAGAGATATAAAAAATAATAATTACAGACCAAAAGTAAAGGTGAATACTTTCCACCCCCAAACTTAAAAATTACATTGTCCTCAATGTAAAATAATAAGAGATCAAACCAATATGAGAACAAATATAATGAAAAATAGGAATGAGGGGGAAAGAAACAACCGTGTGTAGAGGGAAGGCGACAGAGCATCACTCGTCCTCGTCCTCGGGCGACTCGTACGGTGGTAAAGGTGGCGGTAAAGGCTGACCCATACTAATAGCCACCTGACACTGATAGGCGTGGGCATGCATGCTCGTAGTGTAGAGGAAATGACGACGATCCATGTGCCTCTCTCTCTGGTGCTCGCGTTGCTGACTCTGGAGTTCTTGTCGATGACTCTGGAACCCCTGCTGGAGAGTTTGGAACTCCAGTCGGTGGCTCTGGAACTCCATGCGCAGCTGCTGCAGCTGCTCCTCGATGGTGGGGGGTGGAACCTCCTGCTCCTACTGCTCAGGCTCTGCAGGCTGCTCAGGATGCTCTGGTTCTGCATGGATCGGGAAAACTGGCTGGGCACCCTGTGGTCCAGGGCCTCGGTAACGACTGATGAAATTCCTTTCGATAATCGCCCCGGGGTGGACCAACTCCTCCTGGGCGTCCCACACGACACCAGCAGCTCGACAAAGGGCTGTGATTAGTGAAGGATGCCCGAGCCCTACTATCGTGCTACGACGACGGATGTGGCGTATAGACAGATTAATAACCTGCCCAACATTCACCGAACGACCTGTGGCGATAGCGAATAGAAGAACGACACGACTCTTGGTAACGTCGCTTAGATGTGCCACAAGCATCAGCTTGGCGTAGAGGAACGTGTGCTACGCCCTGTAGTCTACAAACAGATCGGTGGTCTTGAATCTCACCACCTCCGCTCCTGTCATAGCCCATTCAGCCCCTGGCCTACAAACTGTCTGAATGACCTCATTAACGTCCAGGTGGCCATGTAGGTTGGTGCTATAGTCATCCCTCTCAAAGTCGGGCAGCCTATAAAACCTATTGATGGTGAGTCTTCCATGTTAGCATATAACTGTGGAGATGTTTGAGTTACTTGATCATAAACCTTTGATCCAATGAAAAGTTATTTTGGGCTATTTTAATTCTATGTTTGGATTGTGTGGAAACTAGTTTCATGATGCTTATGTCGATTATATTACCTTTTGGTGGTTATGTTATATTTCCCTTTTGATGGTTGTGTTAGTTTTTGATCTAAGGGTGATAAGATGGAAAGCATGTCTTCTTGAAAGAAGACTTACAGGGTTTTGCTTAGTTTGGTGTATGGGGGGATAAAAAGTTTAAGAAAGTTAAACTTGGTACTTTGTTGTGATTTTTTATTACAAATATATTCTTTCAGCATTTCCCTTCTATATGTGTCCTAGTTTTTGAAAAATTGTGAGCTGTCATGTTGTATCATGTCATATCTTGTTATTTTTTTCCCTTGGTCACGTAAACATTCTTCTTTGTCAATCACCGTTGATTTTAACTTAATAATTGATCTTCTTTTAAATTTTGTAGTATATATTTCTAATATTATATAAGCGTATTTATATAATTATATTGATTATACCTCTACACTATAAATATAATGCGCACCATTATATTGTAATTTGTAATTTTAAAATCTTGATTAGAATGATAACATGATGCAAACACATTTTGGCACATTTTTTTGGAGCTGGTTTTCTTTTTTTTCACCGCTTTCTTGGTATGTTTTTTCATTATTCTCACTGAAAGGTTCTTTCTCATAAAAAAAAAAAAAAAAAAACATGGTGCAAACACATTTTGGCATTGTGGGAGTGTACTGAGAAAAGAAGAAACGAATGTAAAATCTTTTCTCGAAACTTTTTGTATAGATGAAAACATAGCAAAACATGGCAAGAGAATGTTATTCCTAGAGGGATTAGAAAGATAAGTAGTAAATGGCACGAGGGAATGTTAATATTACTCAAAATGCGTGCTATTTTGAGATGAAAGCATAAAATTCTCATTCCTGTGAAATTAATTCATTGAGGTATTTCACTAGGGAAAAGGAAAGATATTTCACTTGAAAGAAACATTTGCTAGTCATTACTTGGACACACTTTATTTTATTACATTTAGTGGTGAATGTTTGAAGAGCCCTTTCCATTTGTAGATTATCAATCAGAAAAAGGATTAGCAGTTGTGTATCAGCGTTCTCATTGAGGCAATTTTTATGGCTGATGATGCGCAATTTGCTTACCGCAAGTGTACGGGTCAAGTAATAATATAGTGTTTTCGTGTAAAACGAGTGTCGTCCTCTGGATTGGTTTTCTAGCAAATTAAGTATCGCGAATACTTTTGTTCAATTTTATTTAGGGAGCAAAACTCAATGATAAAGATAAATCTAAAGACAAAAAGCATAAAATAAAAGTGGAGACTCAAATGGAAAGATTCTTAGGGAATTGATTTCATTGATTAAGAATGAGGATTGATTAATAGAAATGAATTGACCGTGCAATTATTCTACAAGCCAAGAAAGCTTTTATCACGATTACCTCTCCCGAGCATAATTGATTCTCATGCATATAAACTAACTTGATATCCCTATCTAAGTTCATTAACATGCAAGGCATTATTCGGTTCGGTCCTTGTTATGCTTCTAAAGATATTCCAAATCCCGTCACAAACTTAGAATTTCTACTCTAGTCATGCAATTAAACAAGGTAAGTCTTAGGCCAAATCCTCTCTCCCGAGTTAGATTCAACACTTAAATCATTCAATTAGTGATCATGTAATTGAAAGCATTAAACACAAAATTGCATGCATAGAATAAAAGCACATTCATACCAAAAATTAATCCAACAAACTTAAACAACTACATCAATCCCTAAGACAAACAACTAGAAATTCATAGTCTTTAAACCATAAACACTAATTGAAAGAAAAGCCATAAAAACTACAAGAGTTAAGGGAAAGAAAAGGGAAAACTCGAATCCGTCGAAACCGGCACGTCCCCGTCACGATCTCCACATCTTCTCGCTTGATTCCCGCTCCTTGGCCTTGCTTTAGCTCCCACCAAAGGTCTCTAGTCGAAATTAGGGCTAAAATCTAACCAATTGGGCTCCCCAAATCCGTAGCTGAAAAGAGGAATTTCTAGAAAATCACGTCGCGACGCTGTCACAGCGTCGAGACGCTAAGGAGACAGTGTCTCGACGCTGTCTCTGTTGCTGCCCAATTCAGAAAAGGAAAGGCAGCGTCGAGACGCTCCAAGAGTAGCGTCCCGACGCTGGCCTACGGATGGCTCTCTTTTGACTTCTTCTTGGTTGAATCTTTTCCGTTCTTTAGCCAATTTTCATGTCCCGAACACGTATTTAGCTCCAATTTCCGATTTAACTCTGAAACACGATTCCTACAAAAAGAACATAAAAATGCATAATTTTGGCCAATTAAATATAAAAGACTAGCTAAATTAAATAAGTAACGATAGCTAGCTATGCTCGCTATCAAATACCCCCAAACTTAAGCTTTTGCTAGTCCTCGAGCAAACTACAAATCAAACATACAGTAGAAAAATGGATGCAACAATCATAACTCAATCCTCAAGGCTCAACAGTCAATAACCAAGCAAGCAAGAGACATGCACATAAGGACCAATGAGGGAGACAAATTAAATTTTTTCCAAAATTAACTTGCACAAGCGAGATCTAACTCAACAAGATCAGACTCTACTAGCTCGGGATTGGATTATTAAACTCTCAGCTCATCTTCCCTCTACACTGGCACTAAGGCTTCACTAACGAGTTAATGGAACAAATTAGTTTGTTTTCCTCCATACTTAGGTGCTTATAATTAACAATTAAATTAAGCATGTATATGTGGCACTAGCTTTCACACACCCATTGTAGGGACCCTTAACCTGAGTTTTCTCTGGTTGGCCTAACTGATCACAACAGGGGTAGCTCTTTTTGCCTTAATCTTTATTAAACATTGCAAATTGTGCACAGGCCATGACATAATAATTTTCTTTTCAACAGTAACAACAAGAATGATTTTTCTTTATGAGCATAAATAGCAAATATTCTTTTCTTTCCACCTAAGCAAGATCAAACATGCTAATTTGCAAAACATTAACTTTTTAGCTCTTCCCTACACCTATCGAGGTGACAACAAGCATATGAATCTAATAATTCGCTCCTAAGCATTCAAATCCAAATCTAGCCAAGACAAATACTCTACTCATGCAAGCCATCTCCTAGAAAATTTTTAAAAAATCCCCCTTTTTGGGCACTCATGCTTACAACTCATCACAAGCTTGAAAATTGACAAGAAAGCTTATCCTAGGACATCATAATCATGCAAAAGTAGTATCCAGAAAACAACCATATGCATACTTCAAAGAAAGCTCAAAACTATAGCCCGAACTCAGATGCTCAAGGGCTCCACAAACATGATATTCCACCCCCAAACTTAAAGCATGCATTGTCCTCAATGTATAAAGAAAATAAAGCATAATCAATCATGAGAACAATAAAAGAGTAGGAGGAGCGAACGATACTGCCCTGGAATGATGACCTTTTCATGATTGCTTGGCAAAGACAAGAGCACGGGAACTCCTACAAAACAAAAACAACAAAAAGATCAAACACATAAAAGAGAAAAAACAGACTAACTTGGGTTGCCTCCCATAAGCGCTTGTTTATCGTCTCTAGCTCGACGTGCTCGTGCAGTCTGTCAAGGCATATAAAAATTCTCGTATTTCTTTGGACCCTTCTTTCTTGAATCAATATAACCAACGATCGCTAGCAAACTTACTAGCTTCTCATGGGTCCCTGAAACAGAATTATTTTTGGTATTTTTGAATAAGAGAAACATAAAAGGAGAAATATCAAAATAAAGAGACTCTGACTCTAAAACTGACTCGTGAGAATAAAAAAAAGAATAATCAAAATATACAAAGGATGGAGAAGATAAAACAGACGAAGGCTTTTCAACCTCAAACTCTACCTCCTGAACTTCCTCTGACACTACAAGCTCATTTTCTTTTTATTCCTCACAACCATGTTCTTGATAGGTGCTCCAACTCTCCAATTCATCCCCAATATTCATGCAACTCACCCCTAACTGTTCATCCTCATCAAGATCGAAAGAACTACGCTCATGAATGGGTGCCAATGAATCATCGGCCACATGACTCACTAGACAACTTATGGAAGTGGATCCCACCTCACTAACTTCCTGTGGAGCTTGAAGTCCTCTTATGATTTCATCAATTTTTAGACTTCTCGCTCTAGACTCCTCAATATAATTTTGAACTATGCTTTCCAAGGAAGAATTTTCATTTAAAGGGGTATAACTTGAAGATGAAAAATTGGAATATGGTGTTGAATAAAAAGCCATTCAAATCAATTAAAGCAACAATGATAATTAGGCTTCCAATCAAACAATAACCCAACAAGAACAAATGACAAAGACTCAAACAAAAAAAATCTAATATGGAAAAATCTAAGGAAAATATAATCTAGAAAAGGAAAGTACTATCTAATTAAGGAAAACAAGAAATAAATATGGAAAATTACAATTAAGGCAAAAGACTAACAAAGAAAAATATCTAAACGAAAAAAAATCAAGAAAATAACACAAAAAACAAATAAGGAAAAGATTACACAACTAAAAGAAAAACTAATTAGAAAAGCAAATATGGAAAGAAAAACAAATTATAAGGAAAACACTAAAATAGGAATGCAACAAAAATGGAAAATAAAAACAAATAAGGAAAAAAAATGCAATCTATCTACAAAATAAAATAATAATAATAATAATAATAAAATACACCCTAAATTAAGACCGACCAATTTTTCCACGATATTAATTTAACTAAATATGTCAATCCTCGGCAACGGCGCCAAAAACTTGGTGCGCAATTTGCTTACCGCAAGTGTACGGGTCAAGTAATAATATAGTGTTTTCGTGTAAAACGAGTGTCGTCCTCTGGATTGGTTTTCTAGCAAATTAAGTATCGCGAATACTTTTGTTCAATTTTATTTAGGGAGCAAAACTCAATGATAAAGATAAATCTAAAGACAAAGCATAAAATAAAAGTGGAGACTCAAATGGAAAGATTCTTAGGGAATTGATTTCATTGATTAAGAATGAGGATTGATTAATAGGAATGAATTGACCGTGCAATTATTCTACAAGCCAAGGAAGCTTTTATCACGATTACCTCTCCCGAGCATAATTGATTCTCATGCATATAAACTAACTTGATATCCCTATCTAAGTTCATTAACATGCAATGCATTATTCGGTTCGGTTCTTGTTATGCTTCTAAAGATATTCCAAATCCCGTCACAAACTTAGAATTTCTACTCTAGTCATGCAATTAAACAAGGTAAGTCTTAGGCCAAATCCTCTCTCCCGAGTTAGATTCAACATTTAAATCATTCAATTAGTGATCAAGTAATTGAAAGCATTAAATACAAAATTGCATGCATAGAATAAAAGCACATTCATACCAAAAATTAATCCAACAAACTTAAACAACTACATCAATCCCTAAGACAAACAACTATCAATTCATAGTCTTTAAACCATAAACACTAATTGAAAGAAAAGCCATAAAAACTACACGAGTTAAGGGAAAACTCGAATCCGTCGAAACCGGCACGTCCCCGTCACGATCTCCACATCTTCTCGCTTGATTCCCGCTCCTTGGTCTTGCTTTAGCTCCCACCAAAGGTCTCTAGTGGAAATTAGGGCTAAAATCTAACCAATTGGGCTCCCCAAATCCGTAGCTGAAAAGAGGAATTTATAGAAAATCTGCGGGTAGCGTCGCGACGCTGTGTACATAGCGTCGCGACGCTGTCACAGCGTCAAGACGCTAAGGAGACAGCGTCTCGACGCTGTCTCTGTTGCCGCCCAATTCAGAAAAGGAAAGGCAGCGTCGAGACGCTCCAAGAGCAGCGTCCCGATGCTGGCCTACGGATGGCTCTCTTTTGACTTCTTCTTGGTTGAATCTTTTCCGTTCTTTAGCCAATTTTCATGTCCCGAACACGTATTTAGCTCCAATTTCTCGATTTTACTCTGAAACACGATTCCTACAAAAAGAACATAAAATCGCATAATTTTGGCCAATTAAATATAAAAGACTAGCTAAATTAAATAAGTAACGATAGCTAGCTATGCTCGCTATCAGCTGATATCTGCTGAAGCAGCATTTGCTAGGGAAGACATAAAAACAAATGCAGTTTATGAGATCAGGGAGTTATTTGAATTAGGAATACAACTATCTTATCTATTATTACTATTAGGTCTTCTTGGGGTCGGAACCTTCTTCGTTATACGTCAAGTCCTTGTTTGTAGAGAGTTTGATTGGTGGAGGACATCAATAGTCTAGTTGTGCTAACGTACGTCTCCTCTAATTTGTTGGATCACATGAACAAGTAAGAAGTGGTGGTGTCAGTGTTATCCAAAACATGCTTCCTCGTGTCTAGCTTACCATAATCGGTTGTTCTCTTGATTAAGTTTCATAATTTTAGGTTTGTTCTACTTGAAAACTAGTTATTTTACCATAATCGGTTGTTCTCTTGATTAAGTTTCATAATTTTAGGTTTGTTCTACTTGAAAACTAGTTATTTTTCCATACAATCTGTTGTTATCTTCATCATGTTTCATATTTACCCTGTGTGTTCTTTGTGGCAGTTCATTGAGCAAATTTCCATGAAAAGAAATGGAAGTCGAGCACTAGTTAACTCGTTGAGTAGATTCGGTGTCGATATTAATGATCTAATCATTATCCTTTCTTTCATATGTGTTTACATCTTACAATGCGCTCGGAGTTAGTTATGTGCGTGACAATAAGCTTGAGAAGTAAATTATCCAGTTCGAAATTGCCGTGAAGCTGCACCCTGGGTATGTTACAACTTGGAACAATCTTGGAGATGCATATGAGATAAAGAAAGAATACAAGTCAGCTTTGAAAGCTTTTGAAGTTCTTTTTTATTTGAACAACAAGCTTGCTCGGTCGAGAAGAGATGCATTGAAGGAGCGCATGGAGATGTACAAAGGAGTTCCTGTGAAATCTAAAAACAGATGATGATAGCCCTGGTAGCTTCTCTACTGATTTTGTTGAAAATGAGAATTTACATTTATTAATGTATTAGATGAGCATATTAGAGTTATGGGAGGGTATGTCTATCACAATATTTTTGAGTGTATGAACTTTTTGGGACTATATATGTAGTCTCATTTTAGTTATTTTGATTATGAATTTGCAACTTTCTTTATATGTAAGTACTTTAGTTTATTTTCTAAAACATACTTTTGATTTTATTAATATAGTAAAATTTTTTGTGCTAAGAATTTGAAGATTTTATGTGTACCTTTATGAGAAATCTGAAGATTTGCAGTTTTTAATTGTCATATGTGTTTTCTTTTGAAAATGTATTTAAATACATTATAACAAAAAATTTAAGTTGATTTTTCAATATAAAAATATTTGGAACAAAAAATATAAATGTAAACAAAACAATATAATATATATATATATATATATTCTATTAAAAGTCAATTAGTGTGTCTATCATAGCAAGATTAAAAATGTTATTCTATATTTTTTACAACATTATTTCACTACTATAAAAAATGTTATTAAATATCAATCATAGCTTTTTCTATAACTTTACAATTACGTAATAAAAAATGGACGTTTTTATAGCATTTTCAATAGCATCGAATAAACGCTATGAAAAGTTAGAGACTTCAATAACATCGGCTACAACAGCATGGTAAAATCGCTATGATATGTCTTTTATAGCGTTTTTTCATGGCTATAAAAAATGCTATTAAAGAGAAATCATAGCGTTTTTTCAATGCTATTATAAGTTTCCATAACATTAAAATACCGCAATAAAAATAGACTTTTTATAGCGTTTTCAATAGCGTTGAAAAAACACTATGAAAAGTTAGAGACTTTCAATAACATCGGCTACAATAACTTACCTGTTTTCTGAAATTAGGTATCCTCATTGACTGTCATAATCAAAACAACCTCCTCAAAGAAAAACAACTCAGACCGATAACACAATCAACCCATATCTCAATGGAAATAATAAAAAAAATTGATCCAAAATGATATCCTGAATATAATCACACCAATACACCTGATAATCAAGAAATGGTCAAAGAGATATAAAAAATAATAATTACAGACCAAAAGTAAAGGTGAATACTTTCCACCCCCAAACTTAAAAATTACATTGTCCTCAATGTAAAATAATAAGAGATCAAACCAATATGAGAACAAATATAATGAAAAATAGGAATGAGGGGGAAAGAAACAACCGTGTGTAGAGGGAAGGCGACAGAGCATCACTCGTCCTCGTCCTCGGGCGACTCGTACGGTGGTAAAGGTGGCGGTAAAGGCTGACCCATACTAATAGCCACCTGACACTGATAGGCGTGGGCATGCATGCTCGTAGTGTAGAGGAAATGACGACGATCCATGTGCCTCTCTCTCTGGTGCTCGCGTTGCTGACTCTGGAGTTCTTGTCGATGACTCTGGAACCCCTGCTGGAGAGTTTGGAACTCCAGTCGGTGGCTCTGGAACTCCATGCGCAGCTGCTGCAGCTGCTCCTCGATGGTGGGGGGTGGAACCTCCTGCTCCTACTGCTCAGGCTCTGCAGGCTGCTCAGGATGCTCTGGTTCTGCATGGATCGGGAAAACTGGCTGGGCACCCTGTGGTCCAGGGCCTCGGTAACGACTGATGAAATTCCTTTCGATAATCGCCCCGGGGTGGACCAACTCCTCCTGGGCGTCCCACACGACACCAGCAGCTCGACAAAGGGCTGTGATTAGTGAAGGATGCCCGAGCCCTACTATCGTGCTACGACGACGGATGTGGCGTATAGACAGATTAATAACCTGCCCAACATTCACCGAACGACCTGTGGCGATAGCGAATAGAAGAACGACACGACTCTTGGTAACGTCGCTTAGATGTGCCACAAGCATCAGCTTGGCGTAGAGGAACGTGTGCTACGCCCTGTAGTCTACAAACAGATCGGTGGTCTTGAATCTCACCACCTCCGCTCCTGTCATAGCCCATTCAGCCCCTGGCCTACAAACTGTCTGAATGACCTCATTAACGTCCAGGTGGCCATGTAGGTTGGTGCTATAGTCATCCCTCTCAAAGTCGGGCAGCCTATAAAACCTATTGATGGTGAGTCTTCCATGTTAGCATATAACTGTGGAGATGTTTGAGTTACTTGATCATAAACCTTTGATCCAATGAAAAGTTATTTTGGGCTATTTTAATTCTATGTTTGGATTGTGTGGAAACTAGTTTCATGATGCTTATGTCGATTATATTACCTTTTGGTGGTTATGTTATATTTCCCTTTTGATGGTTGTGTTAGTTTTTGATCTAAGGGTGATAAGATGGAAAGCATGTCTTCTTGAAAGAAGACTTACAGGGTTTTGCTTAGTTTGGTGTATGGGGGGATAAAAAGTTTAAGAAAGTTAAACTTGGTACTTTGTTGTGATTTTTTATTACAAATATATTCTTTCAGCATTTCCCTTCTATATGTGTCCTAGTTTTTGAAAAATTGTGAGCTGTCATGTTGTATCATGTCATATCTTGTTATTTTTTTCCCTTGGTCACGTAAACATTCTTCTTTGTCAATCACCGTTGATTTTAACTTAATAATTGATCTTCTTTTAAATTTTGTAGTATATATTTCTAATATTATATAAGCGTATTTATATAATTATATTGATTATACCTCTACACTATAAATATAATGCGCACCATTATATTGTAATTTGTAATTTTAAAATCTTGATTAGAATGATAACATGATGCAAACACATTTTGGCACATTTTTTTGGAGCTGGTTTTCTTTTTTTTCACCGCTTTCTTGGTATGTTTTTTCATTATTCTCACTGAAAGGTTCTTTCTCATAAAAAAAAAAAAAAAAAACATGGTGCAAACACATTTTGGCATTGTGGGAGTGTACTGAGAAAAGAAGAAACGAATGTAAAATCTTTTCTCGAAACTTTTTGTATAGATGAAAACATAGCAAAACATGGCAAGAGAATGTTATTCCTAGAGGGATTAGAAAGATAAGTAGTAAATGGCACGAGGGAATGTTAATATTACTCAAAATGCGTGCTATTTTGAGATGAAAGCATAAAATTCTCATTCCTGTGAAATTAATTCATTGAGGTATTTCACTAGGGAAAAGGAAAGATATTTCACTTGAAAGAAACATTTGCTAGTCATTACTTGGACACACTTTATTTTATTACATTTAGTGGTGAATGTTTGAAGAGCCCTTTCCATTTGTAGATTATCAATCAGAAAAAGGATTAGCAGTTGTGTATCAGCGTTCTCATTGAGGCAATTTTTATGGCTGATGATGCGCAATTTGCTTACCGCAAGTGTACGGGTCAAGTAATAATATAGTGTTTTCGTGTAAAACGAGTGTCGTCCTCTGGATTGGTTTTCTAGCAAATTAAGTATCGCGAATACTTTTGTTCAATTTTATTTAGGGAGCAAAACTCAATGATAAAGATAAATCTAAAGACAAAGCATAAAATAAAAGTGGAGACTCAAATGGAAAGATTCTTAGGGAATTGATTTCATTGATTAAGAATGAGGATTGATTAATAGGAATGAATTGACCGTGCAATTATTCTACAAGCCAAGGAAGCTTTTATCACGATTACCTCTCCCGAGCATAATTGATTCTCATGCATATAAACTAACTTGATATCCCTATCTAAGTTCATTAACATGCAATGCATTATTCGGTTCGGTTCTTGTTATGCTTCTAAAGATATTCCAAATCCCGTCACAAACTTAGAATTTCTACTCTAGTCATGCAATTAAACAAGGTAAGTCTTAGGCCAAATCCTCTCTCCCGAGTTAGATTCAACATTTAAATCATTCAATTAGTGATCAAGTAATTGAAAGCATTAAATACAAAATTGCATGCATAGAATAAAAGCACATTCATACCAAAAATTAATCCAACAAACTTAAACAACTACATCAATCCCTAAGACAAACAACTATCAATTCATAGTCTTTAAACCATAAACACTAATTGAAAGAAAAGCCATAAAAACTACACGAGTTAAGGGAAAACTCGAATCCGTCGAAACCGGCACGTCCCCGTCACGATCTCCACATCTTCTCGCTTGATTCCCGCTCCTTGGCCTTGCTTTAGCTCCCACCAAAGGTCTCTAGTGGAAATTAGGGCTAAAATCTAACCAATTGGGCTCCCCAAATCCGTAGCTGAAAAGAGGAATTTATAGAAAATCTGCGGGTAGCGTCGCGACGCTGTGTACATAGCGTCGCGACGCTGTCACAGCGTCAAGACGCTAAGGAGACAGCGTCTCGACGCTGTCTCTGTTGCCGCCCAATTCAGAAAAGGAAAGGCAGCGTCGAGACGCTCCAAGAGCAGCGTCCCGATGCTGGCCTACGGATGGCTCTCTTTTGACTTCTTCTTGGTTGAATCTTTTCCGTTCTTTAGCCAATTTTCATGTCCCGAACACGTATTTAGCTCCAATTTCTCGATTTTACTCTGAAACACGATTCCTACAAAAAGAACATAAAATCGCATAATTTTGGCCAATTAAATATAAAAGACTAGCTAAATTAAATAAGTAACGATAGCTAGCTATGCTCGCTATCAGCTGATATCTGCTGAAGCAGCATTTGCTAGGGAAGACATAAAAACAAATGCAGTTTATGAGATCAGGGAGTTATTTGAATTAGGAATACAACTATCTTATCTATTATTACTATTAGGTCTTCTTGGGGTCGGAACCTTCTTCGTTATACGTCAAGTCCTTGTTTGTAGAGAGTTTGATTGGTGGAGGACATCAATAGTCTAGTTGTGCTAACGTACGTCTCCTCTAATTTGTTGGATCACATGAACAAGTAAGAAGTGGTGGTGTCAGTGTTATCCAAAACATGCTTCCTCGTGTCTAGCTTACCATAATCGGTTGTTCTCTTGATTAAGTTTCATAATTTTAGGTTTGTTCTACTTGAAAACTAGTTATTTTACCATAATCGGTTGTTCTCTTGATTAAGTTTCATAATTTTAGGTTTGTTCTACTTGAAAACTAGTTATTTTTCCATGCAATCTGTTGTTATCTTCATCATGTTTCATATTTACCCTGTGTGTTCTTTGTGGCAGTTCATTGAGCAAATTTCCATGAAAAGAAATGGAAGTCGAGCACTAGTTAACTCGTTGAGTAGATTCGGTGTCGATATTAATGATCTAATCATTATCCTTTCTTTCATATGTGTTTACATCTTACAATGCGCTCGGAGTTAGTTATGTGCGTGACAATAAGCTTGAGAAGTAAATTATCCAGTTCGAAATTGCCGTGAAGCTGCACCCTGGGTATGTTACAACTTGGAACAATCTTGGAGATGCATATGAGATAAAGAAAGAATACAAGTCAGCTTTGAAAGCTTTTGAAGTTCTTTTTTATTTGAACAACAAGCTTGCTCGGTCGAGAAGAGATGCATTGAAGGAGCGCATGGAGATGTACAAAGGAGTTCCTGTGAAATCTAAAAACAGATGATGATAGCCCTGGTAGCTTCTCTACTGATTTTGTTGAAAATGAGAATTTACATTTATTAATGTATTAGATGAGCATATTAGAGTTATGGGAGGGTATGTCTATCACAATATTTTTGAGTGTATGAACTTTTTGGGACTATATATGTAGTCTCATTTTAGTTATTTTGATTATGAATTTGCAACTTTCTTTATATGTAAGTACTTTAGTTTATTTTCTAAAACATACTTTTGATTTTATTAATATAGTAAAATTTTTTGTGCTAAGAATTTGAAGATTTTATGTGTACCTTTATGAGAAATCTGAAGATTTGCAGTTTTTAATTGTCATATGTGTTTTCTTTTGAAAATGTATTTAAATACATTATAACAAAAAATTTAAGTTGATTTTTCAATATAAAAATATTTGGAACAAAAAATATAAATGTAAACAAAACAATATAATATATATATATATATATATTCTATTAAAAGTCAATTAGTGTGTCTATCATAGCAAGATTAAAAATGTTATTCTATATTTTTTACAACATTATTTCACTACTATAAAAAATGTTATTAAATATCAATCATAGCTTTTTCTATAACTTTACAATTACGTAATAAAAAATGGACGTTTTTATAGCATTTTCAATAGCATCGAATAAACGCTATGAAAAGTTAGAGACTTCAATAACATCGGCTACAACAGCATGGTAAAATCGCTATGATATGTCTTTTATAGCGTTTTTTCATGGCTATAAAAAATGCTATTAAAAATGCTATTAAAGAGAAATCATAGCGTTTTTTCAATGCTATTATAAGTTTCCATAACATTAAAATACCGCAATAAAAATAGACTTTTTATAGCGTTTTCAATAGCGTTGAAAAAACACTATGAAAAGTTAGAGACTTTCAATAACATCGGCTACAATAACTTACCTGTTTTCTGAAATTAGGTATCCTCATTGACTGTCATAATCAAAACAACCTCCTCAAAGAAAAACAACTCAGACCGATAACACAATCAACCCATATCTCAATGGAAATAATAAAAAAAATTGATCCAAAATGATATCCTGAATATAATCACACCAATACACCTGATAATCAAGAAATGGTCAAAGAGATATAAAAAATAATAATTACAGACCAAAAGTAAAGGTGAATACTTTCCACCCCCAAACTTAAAAATTACATTGTCCTCAATGTAAAATAATAAGAGATCAAACCAATATGAGAACAAATATAATGAAAAATAGGAATGAGGGGGAAAGAAACAACCGTGTGTAGAGGGAAGGCGACAGAGCATCACTCGTCCTCGTCCTCGGGCGACTCGTACGGTGGTAAAGGTGGCGGTAAAGGCTGACCCATACTAATAGCCACCTGACACTGATAGGCGTGGGCATGCATGCTCGTAGTGTAGAGGAAATGACGACGATCCATGTGCCTCTCTCTCTGGTGCTCGCGTTGCTGACTCTGGAGTTCTTGTCGATGACTCTGGAACCCCTGCTGGAGAGTTTGGAACTCCAGTCGGTGGCTCTGGAACTCCATGCGCAGCTGCTGCAGCTGCTCCTCGATGGTGGGGGGTGGAACCTCCTGCTCCTACTGCTCAGGCTCTGCAGGCTGCTCAGGATGCTCTGGTTCTGCATGGATCGGGAAAACTGGCTGGGCACCCTGTGGTCCAGGGCCTCGGTAACGACTGATGAAATTCCTTTCGATAATCGCCCCGGGGTGGACCAACTCCTCCTGGGCGTCCCACACGACACCAGCAGCTCGACAAAGGGCTGTGATTAGTGAAGGATGCCCGAGCCCTACTATCGTGCTACGACGACGGATGTGGCGTATAGACAGATTAATAACCTGCCCAACATTCACCGAACGACCTGTGGCGATAGCGAATAGAAGAACGACACGACTCTTGGTAACGTCGCTTAGATGTGCCACAAGCATCAGCTTGGCGTAGAGGAACGTGTGCTACGCCCTGTAGTCTACAAACAGATCGGTGGTCTTGAATCTCACCACCTCCGCTCCTGTCATAGCCCATTCAGCCCCTGGCCTACAAACTGTCTGAATGACCTCATTAACGTCCAGGTGGCCATGTAGGTTGGTGCTATAGTCATCCCTCTCAAAGTCGGGCAGCCTATAAAACCTATTGATGGTGAGTCTTCCATGTTAGCATATAACTCCCTCACTATAGACGCTACCCCGGGCACAGGATGATGAACAAAGTCGCCCCAACCCCGCACAACAATATTGTTCACTAAGTTTGGTTGCATCTCGGGGTCAGGGCTGAAACCTCGCTCAGGAATAAAGTTCCTACTCTCCACATATTTGTCAAATCTCTCTGAGGCTTCGCAACTAATGAACCTATCTGGGTCAAAAGGGGTGGAGGAGGAGGAGGAAGCGACAGCGTGTCTCCTATACCTTTTGTTCATGATGTCTAATGAAAAAGTACTAAAAATCTAGGAGGAAAAGGGGTTAACGCTGAAAAACAGTCCAAGCCAACTACAACACAACCAGCAACTATAAAGATAGCCCGTCCGCCACAGATATAATGTCACAACAGCAACAACAGAGCTCAAAAACAACAGCAGAAGAGTCCCAATAGCACTAAACAATGCACAAGAGCGTACTACAACCAACAAAATGATGTACAACGCAGAAAACCCAACTAATTTCTACACTCCAAGACACCAAAAACCAGCAACAAAGCAACGAATATGGGTTCAAATACACAAAAACCAGCAGCTAATTCTTGCTAAAACACCCAAAAATAGCAGCAAACAACTTCAATAATCAACTCAAAATACCCCACAGCGACAAGAAAGCAATTTTCAGCCCAAAAGTCATATATTCCAACCTCTAAGCCAACTTAAACCAAAGCTAAAGTAAGGAAGGGACTGAAATGAGAAGAACAATACCACAATACGCACACCCACGACCAAATCGGGCTTAACAAACAAGAAAACGACGAAACCCACTCTAAAATCGGCCAAAACACGTTGAAATCATCGAAAACACCAACACCCACGGCTGAAAACGCTCCAAAAATCGCTCAAACTCGCGGCATATCCACTGAAAACCCGAAGTTAAGAAACCCACGGCTTAACAATGCTGAAACCGCTGAAAATCGAGCAAACCCACGGCCAAATCGCGTCAAAACTACAAAAATTGGGAAGAAGAGTACCAAATCTGTGAGTTTAAGCATGAAATTGGAGAGAATCGATGAAAAATCTCAAGGAAAATGAGAGGGAGAGAGTGTCGGCGGCTAGGGTTTGAAGAAAAACACACAAAACCCCCAAATTTTCGATTCTGGAATTTTTAGTTCCAGAATCGCGACGCTAAGGGCTACAGCGTCGCGACTCAGTCGCCTTTTTAGCCCAAAATGCGCGTTTCATTTTATTTTATTATTATTTTTTAAATCCCAGCACTTTTTCTTTTTAGCTTTTTCATTCTTTATTTTTTTTTGGGAAAAATACACTTTTGGTCCCTGAGGTTTGGGTTAAGTTACACTTTGGTCCTTAAGTTTTCAAACTCAACAAAAATACCCCTGAGGTTTGAGATAAAGAGCAATTTGGTCCCTACAGTCTAATTTTCCGTTAAACACTAACAGTTCGCTGACGTGGCACCATTATTTTAATTAAAAAAATTATTTTTTATTTTTTTAAATAAAAATATATTAAAATAATAAAAATATTAAATTTAAAATATATTTTTATTTCTTTTTTTTTTCTTTCATCATCTTCTTCAACTCTCCCATCATCACCAACCTCCCTCTTCTTCTTCACACTCTCACCAAAGCTCCAACGCGCCGGTCACCGCCTTCGCCGGCGGCCGCCGACATTTTTTTTTCTCTTTTTTTTGTTTTTTTTTCTTCTTTCTTTCTTTCTCACTCACCATCTTCCTCATGTCGCTTGAAATTTCTGGAAAACGCCCCAAACAACAGCAACCCATTCACCTTCGAAATTGAACCGTTTCACTCACCCGCTAGAACGCCGACCATGACCGCCACTGCACAGTCGAAGATATTGTCGGAGAAGACGACCGCGAACGCCGACCTCGAACCCTGACGGACGCCCACGAATGTCGACTAGATCGAGGTTTTGGGTTGCGAACATCGCAAACGTCGACCAGATCTGGGTTTTGGGCCACGAACTCCGCTACAGAGACTGAAACTCCGGCAACCATGGGACCCTCGATTGAAACACCAACAACCACGGGACCCTCGACGTGCGATGACAGTGACTGAAACTCCCAGATCTGGGCTCCTCCAGCGAGCACGGGAAAACAGTCCTCAGCCGATCTCCCTCTGTTTTAATAAAAAAAATAGAAGAAAGGCCGCCGGCGACGGCGGTAACCGGCGGGCAGCGGCGACACTGGAGCTTTTGTGAGAGTGTGAAGAAGAAGAGGGAGGTTGGTGATGATGGGAGGGTAAGGTTGAAGAAGAAGATGAAAGAAATAAAAGAAATAAAAATATATTTTAAAATTAATATTTTTATTATTTTAATATATATTTATTTAAAAAATCAAAAAATAATTTTTTTATTAAAATAATGGTGACACGTCAGCAAACTGTTAGTGTTTAACGGCAAATTAGACGGCAGGGACCAAATTGCTCCTTATCTCAAACCTCAGGGGTATTTTTGTTGAGTTTGAAAACTCGGGGACCAAAGTGTCACTTAACCCAAACCTCAGGGACCAAAAGTGTATTTTTCCCTTTTTTTTATTATTATTTTTTTCTATTCTTTCTTCATTAAAAATACATCTCCACCTACATCAAAAAGAAAGAAAAGTGAGAAAAAAATAACAAACTAAAAATAAAAATAAAAGAAAAAAAAGAATCGAATCTAAAAAGATCAAATAAAATAAAAATAATAAAAACACTTGGGTTGCCTCCCAAAAGCGCTTGTTTAACGTCGTTAGCTCGACGTCCTGTTATAAAGCTACTGTGGCTCGGTGAGCTCGATGTTATCAATGTGTCGCTCTTCTGAACCAAAGTAGAGTTTAACGCGCTGCCCATTCACTTTAAAGGATTGTCCATCGCTGGCCTGCAACTCGACTGCTCCATGCGGAAACAGCTATTTGATAGTAAAAGGACCTGACCAACGAGATTTTAATTTACCTGGAAACAAACGCAAACGAGAGTTAAATAAAAGAACTTGTTGTCCCGGTTTTAATGGTCTATTCTTAATTCGTTGATCGTGCCATCGAGTGGTTCGCTCCTTGTAGATTTTTGCATTCTCATACGCATGAGATCGAAATTCCTCCATCTCATTGAGTTGGAGTACTCTTTGTTCCCCTGCTTTGGCCAAGTTGAAATTCATTTTTTTTATGGCCTAATATGCTCTATGCTCTAATTCCACAGGTAAATGACACACCTTACCAAAAACCAAGCGATATGGTGACGTACCAATTGGAGTTTTAAAAGCAGTGCGATGGGCCCAGAGAGCATCATCTAACTTAAGGGCCCAATCCTTCCTATTAATGTTAACTGTCTTTTCCAAAATCTGTTTGATTTCTCGATTAGAGACCTCAGCTAAACCATTTGTCTGTGGATGATAGGCTAGAGAAATTTTCTGTTTAACACTGTTGGGTTCCTAGAGTGAGTAATAATATGGTATAAAAGACTCTAGAATTCCTGTGCAAGTATACACAGTCTGCAGCAAGTAATATTATCAATCCGAGTCCTGAATTAGTTTCCACTCTACCTATTTTGTGTAATTTTCTAATGGTTTCAAAAATAGTAAAATGATTTGGTTTTATCGGAATTATGCTGAAGCAAAATAAATGACAGAACAATAAGTAAACAAATAGATAGACAGATTAAAGACAGACGCTGGTTAGGATTTAGTGATTGTTCTAAAATATGCTCTAGCAATATTATTGATCATGCATTTCTCGCAGTATTATTAGTGGATTCCTCCCGGAACTCCGGATCTTTTGGGATATGTTTCAAACCCAATGAAGCACGACCGATCAAGCACTAGGCAACTGGCTATCCCTAGCTCAGTCACTGGCATTCACCAATACACAATGATCGTAGTGTGGATAATTTCCACACACCCTCTAAATCATCCCTGAAACTAGAGAGAGCTATTCACACCGGCTGGCTAGGCGGGCATAAAATGGAAATAAGCACAACAATTAACCAAAATGCGATAGTCAATTTATTACTAGAGATGAAGCACAGTAATCACATTATTCCTACCCAACACCTTAAGCTACTTAGTTCATAATAGGCATAGGAATACGAATTACAATCTGAGTATGCATGTCCATAACCACAAGTTAATAAAGAAAATAAACTCCCTAATCAGCTTGCGAAAGATGGTGTTTTTGATGATCTTCAATCTCTCTAAAATATTCGGCTTCCAAGGGAAAACATAGAATGACTTTGACTTGGGCGGCTACTTTCTTTTATAGAGGGATAGGAGGCTTGAATTAGGTCAACTAGGACACGTGTAAGGCTCTCCTTGCTCCTTTATCCCGAAAATAACTCAACAGAAGTCGGTTTATGAAGTTGGCTAACGAGCTGTGATGTGGCAGTTCTGTTCCCAGTTTTGCTGCAGCACATAATTTGCTCTCTCCAGTCGCTCAGCAGCATAATCTGCACAAACTAATTTCCAATGCTTCCATTCTTCCAAATGAGTTAAAACATGTAATATCTCTCTAAAACCAACCCTATTAAGCATAAAGGACACACAAATCCCTATATAATTGAGGCCTAAATAACTACCTTTTGGGCAGTTATCATACCCCCAAACTTAAACTATTGTGCGTCCCGAGCAATACTAACTCACCTTCCTTCAAGAATTCAGAATATTAGACAAAGAATAGCTTAATCAAACCAGACAGTCCAACACTACCTTTAACCTTTACCTGAGCACTTTGCAAAACTAAGCTCTGCTGCAGCAAAATGATTCCTCCGGCATGGACAAATAATCACCACTTTTCAACTTAATTCTAAGAACTCACCACAGCCTAGCTCTATTATCAGACATTTCAAAACATATTTTTAAAGGGGTTTATATCATTATTTATCAGACTTAAAGCAGCCTTACAGTCATAAGCTCTTAAGCATGGGATGACCCACTTTATGGTGCAGTATACCCTTGCCTCAAGCTTATCACCAACTAGGCTCAATACTCATTATAAAGCTAAAAAATCCTTAGTTATTCTATCTCTTGCCCCTCAGAATGGCGACATTTTATGATGAAGCTCAGCTAAGTTCTGGGAGATAGAAAAACTGGTGGATCATCATTCATTCCTCAAAACTTTTGCTCTGTCAAATTTTTCAGCAAAATCTTCAACAATCAATTCTTTTCAGCAAATCATTTCATTAATTTTTCATATTTCCTAGGTCATCTTTTGACACGAAGACAAACTGTGGGTATCACAAATGTCCCCAGTTACTCAATAACCTAACAAATTTTAATTTGAAGGAGAGGAATGCTCGAGCAAAATAATTGGAGTAGCAAAAAGTCCCCCAAACTTGAATTATTCATTGTCCCCAATGAATCATTAATTTTGCAAATTATACCCCCAAACTTAAATTTTTCTATCTGAATTTTTAAACTAAACATGGGACTAGGATTATGCTTACAGTGGATCATATAAGTCAATACTACCTTCAAAATTCTTCTTTGCCGCAGCAACAGTCCAGGCTAGAAGAAATGCTCAAGCAAAAGGTTTCTGGAGATCAGAATACCTTGATCTAATTAAGCTTATTCAGTCCAAGCTTCAAAAATTCAGAAGAAAATAGTTAAGTTAGAGTAACTCAGTGCTATAAAACAGAAACAACTCGGGAAATTTTATTAAGAACAGAGAAAAATATACATCAGCAGATATTTTTGTCACCTAGAAACAGAAAACAAAAACTGGGGTTCTCTTCTTTTTAGCTTTCTTTTTCAGAGCATCAGGTGTATTAGGTTCAACTTCCTCTACATTCCTTTCCTTGCGGCTTCTCGTTTTCTCTATTATAGACTTGAAGAAATTTTTTCACTCGAAGAATGGAAAGAAACATAAGGAAAAGCGAATTGAAGAAGAAACAAACCTGAGTGGTGTTTAAATGGGGCTTCAGAAAATAAAATAATCAGTGACAAATCTTCCCCCATTAATATCTTTTACCGTTTAAACCTGCAAGTAATTAATCAAATTAAATTTTCAAAATAGTAAGATTTTACCATAATGATGTGCTGTCCAACGGCTCTACCGTTCGATTTCCCTATGCAACACATGGAAGCACATGATCTTCATGCAATATTACCTGCTCACCGAAAATTTAAATCCCAACGGTAAAAATATTCTTAACCACATCCGTAATATTCTGATGATATATTCACTCTAACCAGAAGATTGCAAAAACAAACTGGGTAACAAAATTTTCTTCTAGAAGAATCTTTTCACACGGAAATTTCAAATTCAAACCGCCAAAATCAAATCCTATCTTATTATTAACTTCAGCCGAATATGTAATTCTTATCTTATCTTATCTTTTCACACTGAAATATTATTAAATCTAAACCTAAAAAGAAATTCAAATAACCGAAAATAAAAACTAAATAAAATCTAAATCTAATTAATTAAAAGATAATTCAAAAATAATCTAAATAAATAACCCGAAAATAAAATAAAATCAAATTTAAAAATGGAATAGATAAAATCTAAACTACCAATAATAAAAATACTGAAGGATAAAATCTACTAAACCATGCAAAATCAAATCTAACCTAACCGCAATTAAAATCAAATCTGCGAAAAAATAAAATTAATACAAACTTCTGGGAGCTCAAAATTTTGCTCTGTGAAATGCTCCCGCAAAAGTCCTGCTCTCTCAATCATCAACCAACCTTAGGGAAGGATATTTCAACCGAAACTCCTCACCCCAATAATGCTTCACACGCTGTCCATTCACCTTGAACACTCTCCCATCTTTTTCATCCTGCAAAGTAATCGCTCCATTGGAGAAAACCTCAACCACAGTGAACGGTCCTGACCATTTAGATTTTAATTTTCCAGGAAATAATTTTAATCTAGAGTTATAAAGCAAAACTTTTTGACCCTTGACAAACTCTTTAGATTTAATTTTCTTGTCATGCCACAGCTTAGTCTTTTCCTTATACATTTTCGCATTTTCATAAGAATAGTGACGAAATTCTTCTAACTCATTAAGCTGCAACATTCTTATTGCTCTTGCACAACTCAGATCAAAATTTAACTTTTTCAAAGCCCAAAATGTTTTATGCTCAAGCTCTAATGGTAAATGGCAAGTTTTCCATATACTAACCTATAGGGAGACATAACTAGAGGAGTCCTATAAGCTGTCCTATAAGCCCAAAGAGCCTCATCCAACCTAAAGGACCAATCCTTTCGAGATGGATGGACTACTTTCTCTAAAATAGCTTTAATTTCCCTATTACTAATTTCAGCTTGACCATTTGCTTGTGGGTGATAAGGGGTAGCTATCCTATGGTTAATCCCATACTTAGCTAAAAGCTTAGTTAAGATATTATTAACAAAATGTGTACCCTCATCACTCACTAGAGCCCTAGGTGTCCCAAACTGCGCAAAGATGTGCGATTGAAGAAACCTTGCTACTGTCTTGGCATCACTCTGATGGCATGCAATGGCCTCCACCCATTTGGACACGTAATCAACTGCCAATAAGATAAAAACATTGCCATTAGAAGGGGGAAATGGCCCCATAAAGTCAATACCCCATACATCGAATAATTCAACTTCTAAAATATAAGTAAGAGGCATTTCATCTCTAGGCCCCAAATTTCCTCTCCTTTGGCAAGCATCACATTGCTTGTAGAACCAATGGGCATCCTTGAATAACGTAGGCCAGAAAAATCCGCAATGCAAAATCCTCATAGCTGTCCTCTGACCGCTGAAATGACCTCCATACGGCGAAGAGTGACATTGCTCCAGGATTTCCTTTGCTTCAGCACCTGAAACACACCTACGAATAATACCGTCAGAGCATTGCTTATACATAAATGGCTCATCCCAATAGAAAAAATTCGTGTCATGCTTAAACTTTTTCTTCTGCCTCCAATCCATGTCAATAGGAGTGACTCCTTTTACCAAAAAGTTTGCAATATCAGCATACCAAGGGACATCCCTATCTACCTTTACCTCAACAGCAAAGAGCTGTTCATCTGGAAAAGAATCGAAAATGGCAGATTGCTCCAGCAAAGATGATGACGGATCAAGACGAGATAAATGATCTGCAATGACATTTTCTGATCCCTTCTTATCCTTTATTTCCAAGTCGAATTCCTGCAATAATAAAACCCAACGAATTAGTCTAGGCTTTGCATCCTTCTTAGTCATTAAATACCTTATTGCTGCATGATCCGTGAAAACCGTGACTTTGGATCCAACCAAATATGGTCGGAACTTCTCAAAAGCAAACACCACAGCTAACAACTCCTTTTCAGTAGTTGTATAGTTGACTTGTGCCTCATTTAAAACCTTGCTTGCATAATATATAGGATGGATAAATTTGCGCTGCTTTTGCCCCAGCATAGCACCTACCGCAGCATCACTCGCATCACACATTACCTCAAATGGTAAATTCCAATTAGGTGTGCAAAGAATGGGTGCTGAGATTAAAGTAGCCTTTAAAGTCTCAAAAGCCTTCCTACAATCTGCACCAAAGTCAAAAACGTGATCAGTACACAATAAGTTACAAAGAGGTTTACTGATTTTGGAGAAATCCTTTATGAACCTCCTATAAAAACCAGCATGTCCTAAAAAACTCCGAATTCCCTTCACTGAATTCGGTGGCTCTAGTCTTTCAATAACCTCAACTTTTGCTCTATCAACTTGTAGACCATTTTTAGAAATTTTATGACCTAACATTATGCCCTCCTTCACCATGAAGTGGCATTTCTCCCAATTAAGAACTAAATGGGTATCTTCACATCTCTTTAATACCTTACCTAAATTTTCTAAACAATTCTGAAAAGACCCTCCAAACACTGAAAATCGTCCATAAATACCTCAACAGTAGACTCAATCATATCAGAAAAAATTGCTAACATACACCGCTGAAATGTTGCTGGAGCATTGCAGAGGTCAAAAGGCATTCGCCTAAAAGCGAATGTCCCATAAGGACATGTGAAAGTGGTTTTCTCCTGATCCTCAGGAGCAATAGTAATCTGGTTATACCCAGAATAACCATCCAAGAAACAGTAATAGGCCTGACCAGCCAATCGATCCAACATCTGGTCGATAAATGGTAGAGGGAAATGATCCTTTCGGGTAGCTTTATTAAGCCTTCTGTAATCCATGCAAACCCTTCAGCCAGTTACTGTCCTAGTTGGAATCAACTCATTATCTTTATTGCTCACCATAGTAACACCTCATTTCTTAGGAACACATTGGACAGGGCTTACCCAATTGCTATCGGCAATTGGATAGATGATCCCAGCATCCAACCATTTAATTACCTCATTCTTAACAACCTCTTTCATTGCAGGGTTAAGCCTTCTTTGTTGCTCAATACTCCTAAAGGATCCCTCCTCTAGAGTGATTTTGTGCATACAAAAAGATGGGCTAATTCCCTAAATATCAGCCAATGTCCAACCTATAGCTTTGCGGTATTGCTGCAGCAATTTTATTAAGGCCTCCTCATGCTCCGACATTAAATCTGATGCAACAATAATGGGTAACGTCTCACTTTCCCCAAGATACACATACTTTAGATGATCCGGTAAGGGCTTCAAATCTAAAGTGGGTGCCTCAATCAGGGATGGCTTAATTGGGGGAGCCTTTCTTTGATCTAAATCTAAAGACTAAAAAACATCCTCACATCTAAACAATTATTTTTCTTTTTTTCTATCTAAAGAACAAAATTCAAAATCTTCTACACTAACCTCTCCATGCTTTTCCGAATGCTTATCAGCCGAATCCTGTATTGCTGTCTCAATAACTGTGCTCTCCAGAATCCTAATGAAGGAGCAATCCTCCATTTCGTCTGGATATTTCATGGCTTTAAAGACATTAAATTTTACTTCCTCATTACAGACTCTCATTGTTAATTCCCCTTTTTGAATATCTATTAACGCCCTACCAGTAGCCAAAAATGGACGACCTAGAATAATTGGGACATCTTTATCAGCCTCATAGTCTAAAATAATAAAATCAACAGGAAATATGAATTTATCCACTTTTACTAAGACATCCTCAATTTTACCTTCTGGATATGTGATAGACCTATCAGCTAATTGGAGTGTGACTGTGGTAGGCCTAGCTTCACCAATACCTAACTTCCAATAGACCGAAAGAGGCATAAGGTTAATGCTTGCGCCTAAATCACAGAGTGCTCTACCTAATTCTTTTCCACCTATAGACACAGGTTTGGTAAATGACCCTGGATCCTTAGCCTTGGGGGGTAGCCCATTCTTAAGAATAGCACTACACTCCTCAGTAAGAGATACAGTTTCAAATTCATCTAACCTTTTCTTTTTAGTCAAAATATCCTTAAGAAATTTAGCATAATTAGGCATTTGCTCAATAGCTTCTACTAAAGGGATATTTATATGCAATTGCTTAAGAATCTCTAAAAACTTTTTAAATTGACCATCCTGATTCTTAGGCTTTTGCCTTTGTGGAAAAGGTAGAGGTGGTACATAAGGTGGGGGCGGCACATAAGGTGGTTCCACATCTGGAACAGAACCAGATGCTCCAGCATTTTTATTGCTGCCTCCAGCACCCTGACCAGACTCCAACTCTTTCTCAACAACAATATTTTTATCACTATTATTATTTAAATCCTGGGTCTTTCTAGGCTCTTCTAGTGGCTTACCACTCCTAAGAGTTACTGCCTTTACCATCTCCTTACCTTCCCTTCGAGGGTGTTCAGTATCCGAGGGAAGTTTCCCTTGAGGCCTTGCCTTCAGCTCATTAGCCAGCTGACCCACTTGCAATTCCAGGGCCCTCATCGAAGCTTGATTACTTTGAATCGCGGCATCTGTACGAATTTTTCTGGGGCAAAGCCTGCTTGTTTTGTTAGGGCATTACCTGCGCTTTAGCAAATCCCGGCTGGTTCATCTTCTGTTGCGCTTGTACGTTATTTCCCTAACCTCCCCATGAGAAGTTGGGGTGGTTGCGCCAACCTGGATTATAGAAGTTAGAATAAGGGTTGTTCCTCTGATTACCTACAAAAAACACAGAAGCTGGATTGCTGGGGCAAAACTCGTAGTTGTGGTCTTCACCACAATAGACACATGCTTCATCCGTGGCTTGGTTCACCACTGCAGTAGGCTCCATAGCTGGTGGCTGCTGATGACTAATCACTGTCACATTCTTAAGAGCGTTAGCAATCATAGCAAGATCAGCCCTAATGGTGGACACACCATCAACCTCTAACACACTCTTAACTTTTTTATTCGTGCCTCTAACATCCGACCACTGACAACTATTAATAGATATCCTCTCTAAGATCTCATAGGCTTCATTAAAAGTTTTTGCCAAAAGGGCCCCTCTAGCCGAAGCATCGACCATACCTTGGGTTACTCCATTTAAACCATTGTAGAATGTTTCCATTTGAATACAATGAGGTAAACCATGGTGGGGACACTTTCGCAAAAGCTCCTTAAACCTTTCCCAAGCCTCACTAAAAGTCTCATCCTCAATTTGCCTAAACCCTACTATTTCACTCCTTAATTTAGCATTTCTATTAGGTGGGAAATATTTACTCAAAATTTTTTCAGTTAACTCATCCCACGTCCTAATTGATCCTGGAACAAAAGAGTTTAACCATGACTTTGCTCCATCTCTAAGGGAATACGGGAACAAAGTTAATCTAAGAGAATCTCTAGGCACTCCTTGAATTACAAAAGAATCACTAACTCCTAGAAATGACTTAAGATGTAAATGAGGGTCTTCAGACGACAAACCATGGAATTGCCCCACGTTTTGCAACATCTGAAACATTACCGGTTTCATTTCAAAATTTGCCGCTAGGATTTGGGGACGTGCAATCCCTGGATTCAACTCATTAAACATCGGGACAGCATACGCTCGAATGGCTCTGGTCCTATCGTTTCCTATCAGGTTAGGATTCTCAGCCTGATTATTTTGCTGCTCATTTTGCTGCAGCAACGGATTTTGCTGGGGGTTTGCTGCTGTTGGACCTTCAGGACCCTCTGGAAGACGCGACACGTTCTCCATCTGGTTTCTACGCTGCTCCCTCCTTCTGTTCCTAAATGTCCTTTCAATTTCTGGATCAAGCTCAAACCGTACCCCAAAATCACACCTGCAAAAACAAAAGAAACAATCAAAAAGTTCTAGAACCAAACCACTAAAACACATACACAAAAATAAATCAGATAAAAACTTATTCAAGTCGCCGGCAACGGCGCCAAAAACTTGTTGGGTTCCTAGAGTGAGTAATAATATGTTATAAAAGACTCTAGAATTCCTGTGCAAGTATACACAGTCTGCAGCAAGTAATATTATCAATCCGAGTCCTGAATTAGTTTCCACTCTACCTATTTTGTGTAATTTTCTAATGGTTTCAAAAATAGTAAAATGATTTGGTTTTATCGGAATTATGCTGAAGCAAAATAAATGACAGAACAATAAGTAAACAAATAGATAGACAGATTAAAGACAGGCGCTGGTTAGGATTTAGTGATTGTTCTACAATATGCTCTAGCAATATTATTGATCATGCATTTCTCACAGTATTATTAGCGGATTCCTCCCGGAACTCCGGATCTTTTGGGATATGTTTCAAACCCAATGAAGCACAACCGATCAAGCACTAGGCAACTGGCTATCCCTAGCTCAGTCACTGGCGTTCACCAATACACAATGATCGTAGTGTGGATAATTGCCACACACCCTCTAAATCATCCCTGAAACTAGAGAGAGCTATTCACACCGGCTGGCCAGGCGGGCATAAAATGGAAATAAGCACAACAATTAACCAAAATGCGATAGTCAATTTATTACTAGAGGTGAAGCACAGTAATCACATTATTCCTACCCAACACCTTAAGCTACTTAGTTCATAATAGGCATAGGAATACGAATTACAATCTGAGTATGCATGTCCATAACCACAAGTTAATAAAGAAAATAAACTCCCTAATCAGCTTGCGGAAGATGGTGTTTTTGATGATCTTCAATCTCTCTAAAATATTCGGCTTCCAAGGGAAAACATAGAATGACTTTGACTTAGGCGGCTACTTCCTTTTATAGAGGGATAGGAGGCTTGAATTAGGTCAACTAGGACACGTGTAAGGCTCTCCTTGCTCATTTATCCCGAAAATAACTCAACAGAAGTCGGTTTATGAAGTTGGCTAACGAGTTGTGATGTGGCAGTTCTGTTCCCAGTTTTGCTGCAGCACAGAATTTGCTCTCTCCAGTCGCTCAGCAGCATAATCTGCACAAACTAATTTCCAATGCTTCCATTATTCCAAATGGGTTAAAACATGTAATATCTCTCTAAAACCAACCCTATTAAGCATAAAGGACACACAAATCCATATATAATTGAGGCCTAAATAACTACCTTTTGGGCAGTTATCAAACACCATACTTAGCAAGCAAAGAATTAAACAATTTATTACAGAAATGTGAACCCTCATCACTAATGATCGCTCGTGGTGTGCCAAATCGTGTAAAGATATTTTTATGCAGAAAATTCAAGACTACACGAGCATCATTTGTTTTCGTAGCCACAGCCTCTACCCACTTAGATACATAGTCCACAACCAACAAGATATATAAATAACCATGCGAAGAAGGAAAATGTCCCATAAAGTCTATCCCCCAAACATCAAATAATTCAATTTCAACAATAGGGGTCAGAGGTAATTCATGATGTCTAGAAATATTACCTGTACGTTGGCACCGGTCACATGACTTAACAAAAGTATAGCAATCCTTAAAAATAGTAGGCCAATAAAAACCAGATTGTAATACCTTAGCAGCAGTACGTGTGGGACCAAAGTGTCCACCATATGGTGATGAATGACAATCATGCAAAATCTTAACTACCTTCTCTGTGGGAACACACCTGCGAATCATCTGATCTGAACAAATTTTAAACAAGCATGGATCATCCCACAAATAAAATCTTACATCATGAATAAATTTCCTCTTTTGATGGGAATTTAGATCTGGAGGGAGCACACCACCTGCAAGGAAATTCACAAAGTCAGCGAACCAAGGTAAAGTAGACTCCACCTTATAAAGTCTTTCATCTAGAAATTCTTCAACAATAGGAAGAGCTTCTAAAGTAGTGTCCTGTTCAATTCTAGAAAGATGGTCAGCTACTATATTGAAAACACCTGGATTCTCGCATTTTTCTGGCACGTTGCTTTGAAGCAAGGCTAACGTTCTTACTCCCCTCAATTCTTTCCTTATCTCTTACCTTCCTCCTCTTCGTGCACATCTCCTTCAAGAACTGTGCATACTTCAGGATCTCCTTAATAGGCTCCAGTAATTGTTGGGCTTGGTGCCCTAAAACTCATAGATAGTGAATGAAAAAATAATATACTTGTTTGATAAAGTCGTTATTGAGGTTTATTTCACTTAAGTTGTTAAATAAGTGAATTGCACGTTATAATACCCCAAATCCAATAACCTAAGATCCATGGCTATATAATGAATACTTGAGCTTTATGTGGAGACATAAAAGTGGATCAGGCTCAAGTAATAGCCAAAACGGTCTGTAGTATAAGGATAAGGTTGGGTACCATATCCTAGGGACACTATGCGACGTCGCCCACTTTGTGTATAGTACAAACTATGTGATCCTGATTCGTCCAAGTGGAGACATGCGAATGGGGACGTCCTATGCAATGAGTTTACATAAGACCAGGACCGATAAATAAGTCACTTTCACTTTATAACATCGTTTACTGTTGAAACTGACTTATTTCATATGATGACCTGGGTAACTCCATCTTAATCCTGAGCTAACTATGAACTCCTGTTTATTCGGGATTATCCTTTGATTTGCATGGGTGAGAGTGGCTCATCATCGCCGACTCAATAAGCTTACCATTTTGGGGATAAGAGTGGTAAATAGTTAGGGACATAGTCCTGCAAGATGAAATTCACTTCTACTTGAATTACGGATAGTAGAGAGGTTGTTTCCTTAAATGCTGACTACGGGACTTGAAAAAAGGGATCTGCCCTCTCATTGGCTCGAGAGGGACTCGATTTGATGGTTGGACCACAAACCAATTGTTCATTAGAGGATCAGTGGGACTTAAGAAACAAGAGGTAACTTCAGGGGTAAAACGGATATTTGACCCGGTTGTAGTTACGAACAACCTATGAAGGATTGACTTACTGATCATGGTTATATCGGGGGACAAAAATATATCTACAATGAAAGGAGGGCAACTATCGAGCTATACTGGAGTGTCCTGGTAGTTAACTGATAGCGGGCAGAAATGCCGCTATTTTAGTCCTAAATTAATAGGCTTTTAGGTGCTTTATTGGTATTTTTATTGAATATTTAATTAAATTTATTTATTGTCCCTAGGAGTTAATTATAGAATTATGGAGAAAAAAGCCCAAAAATGAGTAATTCAAGTCATATTTCCAAGGTTGGGTCAACGAGGAAGCCCAAAAGTCATCATTTTAAGTGTTGATCCAAAAAGAATGGAGGAATCCCAAGAATCAAGTCCAGCCCGCGGAGTGAAGCTTCTGGAATCGTCGCAGCGTCGCGACGCTGTCCCATTTCTTGTCGAGCAAGTCGAGTGACGTCACAGCATCGCGACGCTATGCCGATAGCATCGCGACGCTGTCCCATTTTCGGGCCTTTAAAAGGCGCCCCTTGGCTCCCCATTTTGGCATCAATCACCCAACAATCATTCCACCATTCCTTCCTTTTGTCTCCTTTTAGCATTCTTTCAAGGCTTTTAAGCCTTTTTGAGGGTCGAGTGTGAGATTTTTGTGGGAAGCTTTGTAGCGAGCAATTTAGGAGGCTCGGAGCGTGGTTCGAAGGGACTCCAAGCGCAAGCAACGGGGTTCTCGACGGTCACTTTCCTTATTCTTATTTTGCTCCAATTTATGCTTTATATCTTGTATATGTGGGAATTTTTTACCATGTATAGCTAAACCCATTTGGGGGTCTTGGAATGAAAGTTTATAGATAATTGTTATTATAATTGTCTATCTCTTGTCCATTTGCTAGTTATTTGTATGGATGTTTGTAATACTTTATATGATCTGGCCAATTATATATTGAATTGATTCCTAATGGAAACTCGACGGAGAGAAATTTGGATAGATCATAATCCATGCAACTGAGTTTAACTGCTCGTAGTGACACCGAGATTAGTTGGTTAGACTTAGATTCCGATAATGAATCAAAGCGTATTAATTAACGAATTTAATAGCACTAAGGACACTTAGGTTATTAATATGAGTTAATTACAATTAGGGAAGACTGAAAGGAGAACTTATGTGATAGACGGAGATTCTAGGACTATAATTAGTCGGACAATGAGATAGGATAATTAGAATAATTAATTAGCTATATATTTGATTTTCAAGACCTCGTTTCTCACTCGATTCTTTCTCCATATTTTTATTTTTGATTGATCACTTAAATTTCTTTAATTGCTTTAATTCTTAATTTGTTTTAGCTTCATGAGTAGGTTCCTAAATAATATTCGACACTAGTTATTTTTAGTGATCAATTAATTACTTTGCTTAATTACCGTTCTTCCTCCATGTGGATTCGATACTCGGAATACTTTCCGTTTTATTATTACTGGTGGCACGTGCACTTTGCGGTCAACATTAACGAATGTTGATTAACTAGGTTAAAGAGATTAGTCGGTTAATCTCGAATCGTTGGAGCCCATGATCTATAGGTCCATTAGATTCTCCTGCTAGCTCATACAGACTAAACCTTAGAACAGTGTGATGAAAGAATTTGAAACGTTCAAATTCAGTTTAGGGAGTTGACGTCAATTATATTCGATATTATTGGCGAAATAGTTTAATAGAGATTAAACTATAATTAGAGAGAGTTGAAAGTATTTAAATATGGTACACACGAATAGGGATTCGTGTTTGATAAATTGATTTTGAGAGAAATCGGGATTAGGTACAATTATTCAATTTAATATTTTCTATTAAATTATAATTAATTAAAAATATTTAATTAATTTTATTTAAAATTAATTTTAAATTTAAATTTAATTAAAAGAAACTTTAAAATACAAGAATTTCTTGTATTTTGAAGAGGCGGTGGATTTTGACTAAGTGTTCAATTGATCTCAAAATTAGCCACCTTATATCCACCTAATCTTCTCTCAAATGTGGTGTCTTGCATTGCTGAACTTAAGTTGCATGAAGTCTTGCAAAAATAAACATTGAAAATGTAAAATCAAAGGTTGTTGCTGCTGGATTTTTACAAAGACAAACCCACATTTCCATCTCTCAAATTTACTCTCTTATCTCTTCAAAATTCATCATATAATTGAATCTCACAACTCATTCTAAGGTCGGAGGATAGCGAGGAAGGCTTCGGTGGTCATCCACGCTTCAACCGTGTTCAGAATTCAGCTTCGAAATTGCTTGAATTTCGCCCAAAGGTTGGTACAAATACAAACTCTATTTTTCGGGTTTTTTATGTTCATGTTTTCAATTGTAAGATTAATGAAATTGAGTTGCTTACGATTCAAATCGCTTCTGCTAGAGTGTCGTACACTCCTTCAGTAATGGAATGTTGATCTACACGTTTTAAAGATGTCCAAGACCTCCTACTCGAGAGCTTTCTCTTTTGGGTTTCTCAATCTGCAAGGAAATGAGGGTTTAAGAACTGCACTCTCAAAAATAGCCAATAGATTGATATTTACCTATAGTGTTGGAGCATAAACTTCAATTTCGGGATCTTAGGGTGGTGGGTTAGGTGTAGGGTCCACTGGGGTATTCCTGAGGGGATTTCCTTACCACTCCTCAAGGCTATGGCATTGCCATTCTAAAAATCAATTACCTCTCTCCTAATAGGAACCTCCGAGAATAACTTGGCTTCAAGCTCAGCAACATATGCAGTCAACTTAGAAATATGATCTCTTTAGTTCTACATCAAGCCATGGATTTCCTGTTGAAAAATTGAAGACTGATCAGCAATACCCTTAACCTCAACCTCAAGGTCTAATGACATACCTATACTCTAGGGATGTTGATCTTGAAACCTTGGGCCGGAAGGATGTCTAGGAATAGAACAACCACTACAAGCTTGCACTGCTCCAATCTTAACTACAAGGGATTGGACAAGGTTAGTTAACTCAACTAGCTTATCTCAAATGATACTTACCTCGCTACAAGAATTAACCGACTCCATAGTATTTCTTGCACTAAACTACCATCCAGTTTCTACTAAGTCTAAAATCACTTCCTCTACTTCGATGTATGATTTGTTCATTAAAGAACCACTACTAGCTGTATCAATCAAAGATCTATCTTTATGAATTAAACCTTCATAAACATACCTAATAAGGAGGTGTTTTTGAATTTGATGATCTGGGAAACTCGAGCAAAGTCGCTTGAAACAATCCCAATACTCGAAAATGTTTTCCCTTTAGCCTAGGTGACTCCATATAACTTCTTTCGAATCTCTGAAGCTCATGAAGCTTGGAAGTACTCCTTGAGAAAGAGCATTTTCATCTCTGCCCATGTGGTCACTGAATTAGAGGGCAACAAGTATCGCCACCCTCTCACCTTTACTTTCCAGGAAAATGGAAATTCTCTCAAACATATTTGATCATCTATCACGCTATGAGGCTTCATCCCAAAATAGACCACGAAGATCTCCTTGAGATGCATATAAGGATCATCTCCTACATTGCCAAAAAAGGAAGGAAGTAAATTTATTAAATCAGCTTCAAGCACAAAATTACCTTCAATCTCACGATAAACTATGCAAAGAGACTGATGACTAAAATTAGGGATTGTCAACTCTTTAATCGTGCACTCAGCCATCTTAGATAAGAAAAAAGCTCGACCAAGGTTATGTTGGATATGACTCTGACGCTCTCTTCTTCTTCTTGTCTCTCTCCTTAAGCTTGATTTGCACTTGCAACTTGATAAACAATTAAAAATACTACAAGAAACAAACAAAAACAAAGAGACAAAATTGAAGGCGAAAAATCTAAATTAAAGAAATTAATTAATCATGCTCTCCGAGAACCCAACGCCAATTTGATAAACTGAAGTTGTCGAGGCTTCAGATCAAATAAATTTATAATCATCAATTCCTAGCTACTTTGCAGTAGAGGTGGTTGGGGTCAAACGCAAGGAGCAACTGATTTAATTAAATTAAGATTCTTCGATTAGTAACCAAAGGGGGAAATTGGCATGGAAGAAGGTGCTAGAATGAAAAAAAAAATAAATGCTGAAAATTAAGTTGCAGAAAATAAACTGACAAGAAAATAAAGAGCGGACTAGTTAATCTCAACTCTAGATCGCGCAATTGGTTATCCGAATATCAGTTTGGCAATTTCAAATCATAAACTCTCTTTATTAACAAATTATTAGCTAATCGTCTAACTACCCGCTGGGAAAAGTCAACGAGATTAATAAGTCAAATACTTCTAACCAGACCTAAGCATCAAGGCCAGAGCCCAATTAGAATTCTAACCAAGGATGTCACGTTAATCAAAACCTAACCGCGTTAGGAATGATGCATCGTTCGATAGATTGCATAAACTGGGGAAAGCCTAAATTCATACAATTCTAATTCTTAACTTCTAAATCTATCATGCAATTTTGACTAATTGGGATACACCTTTTAACCCAAATTCACAGTAGACATATCGCTACCAATTCTAGCAAAGCAATTAATTCAAGGGGCAACAAGAAAAATGGCTAAAAATAAATAGGTGGCTTGAAAAATGGCTACACAAGTTTATAAATTAAATAGATGGCTAATTGATTTTATGATTAATAAATCCCTATTTTCAGAAGAAAAAAATTCCCCCCAACAAACTGTCTAAGGTGTTCCTAACGTTTAAAATTAAAATCAGAGTTTATGAGAGAGAAAATACCCCTAAAAACTAGGAAGATTGAAATTCAAAAAATCCAAGGAACCAACCTACCTAAAAAAGTTAGAGAAATTCTATGAAGCTTGAAATTCAAAAAATCCAAAAAACCAACCTACCTAAAAAAGTTAGAGAAATTCTAGGAAGCTTGAAATTCAAAAAATCCAAAAAAGCAACCTACCTAAAAAAGTTAGAGAAATTCTAGGAAGCTTGAAATTCAAAAAATCCAAGGAACCAACCTAATTTGAAAATCTAGATGTGGCATCTTCTTAGTACTCAAGAACTGTTTTCTGGAAAAAAAAACACAAGGGACGAACTCAAGAATCGATACCTTTATTAGGGAGAAACATGTAAAATTCAACCCCCCAGCAGATGCGTTGATTGAAAAATCAACCCACTCAATCAGAAGATATACCCCTTGCAAAATGCGTTAAAAATGCCCCAAATTGGAAACAACTAAGAAAAATGAACTTAAATGCTGCAATTATGAAAAATCAGTGTATCGCGCTTCCTACCTCCTACACCGCGCCGACGAACCACTTCCGTTGTGCCGACGAGCTTCTCCCGCCGCGCCGACGAGCCTTCTACACAACTCTCAAGCTCCATTGAGTCTTCTTCTCCACAACGACTGTCACCAAAAAAAATTAAAATAAGATATGTAGATAACGACTTCATTTCCCTTATATTTGCAACAACCGTATACATAATCTCCCAATTTTAGGGATTCATTTTTTCCTTCCAATCCACGATTATACCGCTCTATTGTAAGACGAAAAGCACAGGCGTGAGGAGGAAATGCATGGAGGCAATTTTGGTGGAGGGTTTGTTTTGATTTGACTTAAATGTTGAACCCGTCAGAGTGGTATGTACTGATAAATACCATTTCATCGTTATTGCAACTTCTCTGGAAAAAGTGTGCTTGTGGTATACTCATATGTATGTGTGCATACATATTGGCATGTCTAATAGAAAAAATGTTTTGATTTGTGTGTACTATTATTATATACATTCATGGAATGGTCTGATGTGTCTACATGTGTGTGTATACACTTAATCCCCTGTATTTGAGTTAATCACCCTCTGTATCGTGTATGTCTGGAATGCCCAATAAAAATTCACTGTCTTTGTCTGTGTTGCTATATGCAATCATAATAACCCCTCGTACCATGATCACCTGAATGTAAATACCTGATGAATGTCATAACTGATATCTGTCTATAGTATTAAATACGTACATGTTCTGCATGCATCCTGTGTGTATGCATACTTACCCCAATCCCACCCCCCATATGAGTTATATATTCGGTGCAGTTTATATGCACTGTCATCAATTGTGTGTACTGCTACTTACGACTTTTATTGTTGTCCTTTTGTAACATGGATAATGAGGGGCAAAATGTAAGGGATAAAATCTTTTTTTTACCGTTGGAAACGCTGAAACCTAAGCCTAAAAAATAGGTAGGTCTTTTTATATACTTGAACACAAATCGCCAACTGAACTCCCTATAAATCGGGATTCATCCATCCAGAAAAAAATGGGGAGAAACTGAATGAAAAAAAAAAAAAAAAAAAAAAAAAATGTTAACGGTGTTTGTCTATAGTCGTATATACTAGAGGTAAAAATGTCAAAAAAATCTAGAAAACAATTCCTGAAAATGTGGTAGCCACCCCTGCGAATTCTGAACATCTGTAGCCAAAAAACAAGAAGACTTTTTTTTTTCTAGCTATTTAGCACAATTTCCCTCAAACACGATAGGTTGTCAATCTAAGCATTCAAAAAAATTACAATTCAAATGAGAATTAAGAGCACAATTCAATAATAATCCAATCAAATCTCAAGGTCTCAAAAGGATGTCAAACTTACCTTCAAAGTCCGCAATTACGACGATCTACACTTAGTCGAACATCGAAATACTCCAATTAAACGTCAGGGCTCGATTAGTCATTCCCAATCTAACTAAACTAGTCTAAAAATATGAAAATTACAAAGGAATTGAAAGATTACAAGAAGAGTATAGAGGTTTGCAGTTAAGTATAAAAAATTACAAGTTGAATTCGACCTAGAACACAAAAGATCCTTATATAAGCCAGCCAATAGCGCCGAGACACTCGGCAATTGGAGGCAGGAGTGAGGCACGAGGTCTCCTAGTCGAGATGCTATAAAGTAGCAACTTGACGCTAGGCATTCTGCAGCATTGAGCACTTCAATTGTGGCGTCGAAAGTCCAAATTGGTAGCGTCTCAACACCATTCATACTGCCTTCAACGTGCCAATTTCATCCCGAACGTTGACCATGTTGACCAAGGGGTATGTTAGGTATTGCTTTGTTTTATGTCCGATTTCATCCTGATTGGTCCCGAACACCTATAAAAGGCCTGCAACAATATTATACTATTTGAAAGCATTTTTCACATACAATTCAACGAAGATAAGCCATCAAGGCTTTCTAGTAAAACTCCATCCTTGAACAATACATTTATATTATTCTTCTAAAGTTGCATTCTTGCTCAGTCAAAGATAGTTTCTGAGAAGATTTCTTGTGTTTTATATTTTATATTTATTTGTTTTATTTATTTATTTTTCGAACAGAAGATGGATTGCTACATGTTTAGAAAATGCAATGCAATGCATTCCTACAGTCATAGGCTGGTTAATTTAGAATAGTTTCAGACTTGAGGTGACCACCTACATAATCAAAGTAAGTTGCCGATACTCAATCCAATTGAACTGAAATATATGATCTGGCATTTTCAGATTCAGCATCACCAAAACATACAATTTTTGTAACCGCAATGTTTTGAGCAGAATATTAAACAAATGCCCTTCAACCAAATTAACCATACTAGTATAGCAGGAATATCACAACCAACCCCACACATGACAATACCAATACATCTTTCCCCTCAGTTTCAAACTTCAAAGACAGATCTCAAAGCTTGAAACACATGGGGTCGGAACCTCACATTCACGACGAGAAGTTTGAATGCACTACAAGACTTAAGCAAAAACATGAAGATCGGTTCTTGACTTCAGTTCATTAGGTGCTCCACTATGGTCCGTCATCTTATGATGAACTTCAGAGCTTTTTCTCCCAACAAGAAAGTTTCGATGCTCCGAGCGACAAACCTCATAATATGTTTCGGATTGGTTGGACAAAGAGCATATCTCAATTTGATTGTTCTACAAAAATGCAGAGAGAGAGAGTGAGGGATGCAATTGGTACCACAATCCTCTTCGATTCTTGTCAAGATCCTCCTCCATACTTGCCCATTGGTGCATCAGTCTGTCTGTCATTGTCCAAGTCAATCAAGTGATGGACTCTTTTATCATGTTACATCGACCAGAAATTCTCCGAAAATCATCCAGATTCAACTGTTATGGAAAAAGAAAATGAAGGTCAGATATATCTTGGAAAGGATGATCAAAGCTTGGATTCAAGCAAGATATGTTCGTCATGATGGTAGATAAAAGTAATTATATTTACTGGCTGAAACAACAGGCTATATACATATACGTAACTGGTCAAAAAAAATTTCCTTTCGAAAAATATTCCAGTAGTTAGAGATATAAACCTTCAAAGACTTTCTGTAGCCTTCTGATGATGCTGAAATTTAGGTAGTTTATGATTCTTACTTCTTTGGTAGGTTACCATTAACATTTTGATCTTTTCTAGAAGCAATTGCCATAATATCAGAACCACCACCTAAAAGATATTTGATAAGTATTGTCTGTTTTGAAAAAAAAAAATAAGCATAGAAGATGCATCAAATGTTTTAAGAAATGTCTTGAAGAAGTTTGTAAACACAATGTAAAAGGTTACACTCTCTTCATCATTATCACTGATGTCAAGATGTCTTTTTCTAAACAAGTGAACTAAATATAATGTATCATGTCTTATCACTGTTGGTGTTGTTAAGTAAAGGGAGAACTAAGAACATTTTTAAAATAGCGGGTAAGTTTGATGGTATTATTAAGAACTTTGAAACTTGAATGACAAAATTGAAAACATATATCTTAAGACTCAAAACCATTTTAATATTACGATTCAAAAGAATGGAATAGGAAGATGAAAGAAGAGCATGAATCCAAGAAACTAACCTTCCCATCTCCATCACTGTCAAAACAATCAATCATATCCCTTAATTCTTGGTCAGACCAAACAAAATCATGAGCAGCTGCCACTCTTCTCAAGTCACGAACGACAATGCTCCCTTTCCATGACTCTATTAGTCAAATTCACCAGCTCAGTAGCAAAAATTAGTTTAAAGTGTTTTAATTTATAACAATATATAAATTACCATCAAAGCAATAGAAGTTCATGATAAGTTCATCTTCATTCATCTGCATCCGACTAGTTAACTGCAGATCAGATGTAAAGACAAAGCATTAAGAGAAAAAAAATATAAAGGATCACCAAGGCTATAACGTTGAGTTAAAAAGCTACCGATCCTTTTCTCTTCATCCCTCCTCTCACTTCCTGATTCTTCACATTTTTCCTTCTAACATTTTCAAACGGACCTCGCACCTGAGCATCAGATTTTTTACCAGAATCTCGTAGTGAAAGTTCGATTGCCTGCTAGGGAAGTCATGATATAGTTAGCCTGTTTGTGCCGTCTTGTATTACAAATTATTGATGGAATGTTATGAATCTACCTGTCGTAAGGCATCATCATCATCTTCATCGTCGAAGTTATTTGATTTCTCAACAGAAGCTTTTCTCTTTGCTTTCGAGCCTTTATTCTTTCCCTGAAATAGATTTTAAAACTTTTCAAACTACACCAATGAGAACGAGTTGAAATAGATGAAATTCACATTTCTACATAAAATACGTGCAGAATAGACATTTTCCCTTTTCATATATTTTAGGCAGGACTCAACTTCCCTGTAGGCATGTAATGCCCCCATTATGAATAGGTATGTTAGGAAGGGGAAAAAAGGGAAATAATCTTGTAAATCGTTAGGAAAGGGGGGACCACGGGAATGTGGGAATGAGGGAGGTACGGATGTTGGGTGTGGAGGGTTGCTTTTGTAGGGGAGAGTAGCGTTGTTGGGCATTCTGAATTTTGGGAAGACTTGGTGTCTGTGGGGGAGTCCAGCTCTCTCAAATAGCTGGGGAGTCTTGGGTTTGATTTGCTATTTATCTAATATATCGGTTCATAACCCGCTATTCATTGAAGAACTCTTAATGGAACAGCGAGGGGCTTTCAGCATATTTTGTTCTTGTGTGTTGTTTGATTGTTTTTGCAGGGAGATCTAGTTTGGATACCTCACAGAGCATGTTCAATTTGGGAAGAACATAGAAAATGGCTCAGAAGCAAATTGAGGAGAGGATGGAAGGCACAGAGAAGGATATATCAGAGATGAAGAAAGCGATACAAGGTATGGGAAAAAATCTGGAGCGTTTGGCACTTAATATGTGCGAGAATCAAAAGGCCCTGGTCTTGATGATGGTGGAGATTGCTGCAGGAAGAAGACAGTCATCCATGACAACCTCAAATCAGTAGGCTCAGAACCCAAGAGGGGAAGAAGGTTCAAGCCATAAGGAAACGTTGAACAAAAGAAGCATAAATAGTTTTGATGGAGGAGTTACAAGGCACTGATCGGAGCAATGGGTTTCATGGGCATTGACGGGAAGGATTTGACAATGACTTCAATATGGGCGATTCAAAGGTGACAATCAAGGGTGACCCCTCGCTCACCAAGGCTGAAATTTCTCTGAAGATGATGGCTAAAACTTGGTTCGGAGTGGATCAAGGATTCCTAATAGAACTGAGAGGGATGAACATTGAAGAACCAACTGACAAGGAAGTAGATAGTGGTCAAGCTAGAGGAGCTACCAAGATCAATACAAGAATTGCTTGAAGAGTATGAGGGTGTGTTTGAGGAGTTACCTGAAGGTCTGCCTCCAAAGAGGAAGATCGATCATCGAATCCTACTACCAAAGGGTCAAACGCCAGTGAACGTGCGGCCATACAAATACGCTCATGTACAGAAAAACAAGATTGAAAGGTTAGTGACTGAGATGCTAGCATTAGGAATCATACCGCCGAGTGTTAGTCCATATTCCAGCTCAGTTCTATTGGTTAGAAGAAAGACGGGAGATGGAGGTTCTATGTTGACTATCGCGCACTAAACTAGGTCACCATACCCGACAAGTTTCCTATTTCAGTTATTGAGGAATTGTTGGATGAATTGAATGGATTTGTGGTGTATTTGAAGTTGGACTTGAAGTTAGGATATCACCAAATACGGATGGACGAAAGGGACGTGCCAAAAACTGTCTTCCGCATTCACGAAGGCGCTATGAATTCCTAGTGATGTCATTTGGGTTGACCAACGCCCCAACAACCATTCAGTCATTGATGAGCTAGGTATTTAGACCCTTCCGGCGTTGATTCATACTAGTTTTTTTACGACATTCTGGTGTACAACCCAGATATAGTGATAGGAACTAAGTACTTTATTTATCAACAAGAAGTACACTCTGGGAAGGTTTTGAGAGCTTCCCAACCTCTCCCCCTTTTCCACCTCTATTCTCTAGACAAAAAGGTACCTGCCCTCACTCCCCACTCTACCTATATACTCTCCATCTCTAACTACTTTAACCCCCAGCTCACAACCACCAAACCAATTAACCACTAACCATCAGCCGGTACATTCCTCTTGCGCCTCCTAGAATACACGTGCTTGATAGGAGGCCTATCATATAGACTCTCGTTGGAAGCATTTGGGAATTGTGTTCGAGACATAGAAGGAGAATTCATTGTATGGCAATCGAAAAAAATTGGGTTTTTGCCCGAGAAAAGGTGGAATATTTGGGCCATATCATATCGATTGTAGGGGTTAAGGTAGATGGTGAAAAGATCCAAGCGATGTTACAGTGGCCAATTCTGAGGTCCATTAAAGAGCTTCGAGGGTTCTTAGGCTTAACCGAATATAATCGCAGATTTGTGCTCAATTATGGGAATTTTGTCGCACCTCTGACTAGGGGGAGAAGGGTTGAGCAACCAACAAAAAGGGATCTACAAGAAAAACCCTCGGAGGGGCTGAAACTCCAACGATGAACATCCCTTCTTCCCGCCCTAAACTAGCAATCCCCTATCAAAGACAGGAGATTAGTGACCTCCCCTGTTTCCCTGTTGGTCAAAGAACGATGGAAACTCAATGAAAAAGACATAGAGCTCCCAGCAGGGTTGAGCATATTGGTAATCAAACAATTTTTCATTGAGGACAAGCAATTGCAATTAGGAAATTTGGAGTAGAGGGGACAATCCCCCACCCACTTGTCCTCCCAAAAACATGTCCCTTTACCGGTTCTTAGCGTAGATTCTTGATAGACCTAAGAAGCATGAGAAAATTGTTGTGAATTAACTTGAATGTTATTTCAAATTAATCGTCTTAATTCCAGACCCTTGTACGTCATGCAATGAATTTAGGTAGGCAATTGCAAGGTTTTGAGTTGTTTATGTTGAATTAATTAGAAATAACTTAGATGGTCATCGGGTTATGCACGAGGGGTAGCGGGCATATTCTTTATCAGTCAATTAATTTAATTACGAGGTTATGGGTTAAATAATTGGCTAGACAAAGGTTAGTTAGGAGGGTCCTCCAAATAACCAAGAAGCACACCGGGCTCATAGCAATTCATTAAAATCAATCTTTAGATAATCAATGAATAAAATTGAATATACTGAACACCGAGTGTTTCCAATTACAGTAATCACCAAGGTGAGATTAACCAACCCGTCTTTTATTTTCCTGTCTATACTGTTCCACCATTTACTTTTCTGCTCTATAATTTTCCACAATTTATCTTTCCCGCATTTTATTTTTCCTTGCAATTAATTCCTTTCTTCATCCAACCCCCCTCCAATTACCTATAAACACAAAAGAGATTAAAAATAAACCAATTGTTCCCTGTGATCGACCCCGACCACTACTGCTACAAGTTAGCTTTAGGTGTCAGTGAACTATAAATTTATTTGACATGCGGACTCAACAAACTCGTTCCGTCAATGATAGCACCTAACTTGTGTTATTTTATCGTCCTTAATCTAAGCTTGTTAGAATTATTTCATTGTTTAATTGTCTATTTTTGTAGGTATTCGAGCATTAGAGGTTTTAGGAGCGGATCATACAATTTGGTGCTAATTCGGACGAATTAGAGAGTTTTTGAGCCAACTCGAAGTCCTCGGATGAAAAGGTGGATCATGGTGACCCCGAAAAATAGTGCCAAAAAGTCAAAAGATCAAGTTCCTAATCAAGCAAACCGAAAGCAAGTTGGAAAAATAAAGCAGTATGCTGGAATAAGGCATAGCGTCAAGACACTGGCCTTAGTATCTCGACGCTAGCCCGATAAAAACACGCAAAGGCAGTAGCTAAGCGTCGATACGCTCCGACGATAATTATAAATAAACTCTCGTTTTTTATTCCACTGTTAGGTTAGAAACCCGACTTTTCTCTAAATTCTCTTGTTCTTTTCTGCTTCTTTTACTTGTTTAGGACCTTTAGATTAATTCTTATGTATTTTCTTGAATGATTGTTGTTGTTTTCATACATTATGAGCAGCTAATTTTCCTTATATCATTGGATTTGGTTGACTGCTATACCTATGTGAACTTTGGCTTAGTTTGATGGTTTTTATTCTAAGTTTTATGAATTTTATTTGATGTTTCTCATGTATCTTGCATAAACTAATGTGTTTTACGTTATTCCTTGGAATTGACGCCTCTTAGGAATAGATCAAATGCATTTTACTTGTTATTTGTGATAGCCACTAGGTTGAGGCAAGAACAGCGCTATGTTATGTTTGAGTTCTTAGCATAAATTCTTGATAGGCCTACGAGCATGAGAAAATTACCATGATTTTATCTTAAATGTTTATTTGAGTTAATCGTCGTAATTTCGGACCCGTGTGTTAGGAACCCGAACACTAAGAACAACTAAGATATATATATTGCAATATCAAAGAAAATTACAATATACCAATAGCCTTTCGAGAGGGCTATCTCTCTCCCAAGAGTCCCACAATGGACACGACCAAAATTCTTCACTCCTAAGGCTCCATAAACTTCCCTATTTATAACCCAAGGCATAACCAAGACTCCCTAGCTATTTACTATTATACCCTTACTATCATACTACTACTATTCCCCATTTATATCATACTAGGTACCCTTACACCGTGTTCGCCATGCAATTAATTTAGGTAATCAATTGCGAGGTTTCAAATTGCTTATGCTAGATTAATTAGAAATAACCTAGACGGTGATCAGGAAGTATGAGGGGTAGCGGACGCAATTTAAATTAGTTAATTAAATTAATTATGGGGTTACGGATTAATTAATTAACTAAGCACAGGTTAGTTAGGAGGGTCCTCTAAGTAGCCAAGAACCATTACCACACTCAAATTTAAATTCATAAAATTATCATCTAGATCAAACTAGGAAGCCACGTCACAAAAGGTTTAGCACGAAATACCAAATCCAGCGATCGTTATTCTCATATGTTTTAATTCACACTTTTTGCCTTTGCATGTTTATTTTCCTTCCAACATTTAATTTTATCGTTTCCGTCTGCTTATTTATTTTTGTGACAAAATTCACTCCAAACCCCTTTTTTTGTGTATTCAAGCATAAAAACCCGAATTGGAATAGAAAACTCCCTTCCCCGTGGACGACCCGGCCACTACTACTGCAGAGTAGCTAGGCGCCAAAGTTTATAAATTTTATTTGGTCGAGAGGCCTCGACAACCTCTCCATCAGGGATCGAAGTTTAAACCTAGGATTTGACATTTTGCTCTATTAATCTTGAGCCCCGACATCTCCTCAAAGAAGGCTGATATATGATTCAAGATTCGAAAAGAATCATGTGTCATCTGGAAACTGGAGGTGGGATAAGGACACTTGATTCCTCCTACCTACCTCAAAACCCTCTAGCTAAGAAGCACAGACACTTCTAAAATGACGAAGTGTCAGTGTCGGACACGTGTCCGACACCGACACGCCTCGACACGTGTCCGACATGCCACGTGGCGTGTCTGATTTTTTTTTATTATTTTCCGACACGGCTCCGACAAGACTTTTTTTTTTTCTGTTTTTATCCATAGTTATGTTTTTATCCTAGTAGTTCTTTTCTGTTTTTATCCTTCTCTACCGCCTTTGTGTTTTTTTTTTCTGTTTTTATCCATAGTTCTGTTTTTTTTTTCTTTTTTTTTCCATAGTTCTGTTTTTTACTTGTTTTAATGTTTAAATATAGAGGAAATTTACATAAAAGTATTAAATATTCATAATATCTCAAAATATGCACACATATATGTTTTTTTTAAAAAAAATTAACGTGTCCCCAACGTGTCATGTCCTACTTTTTTGGAAATTGACGTGTCGTGTCGTGTCCGTGTCACGTGTCAGTGTCTGTGCTTCTGCTACTCTAGAATATCCCCTTCCACACCTTTTAACATCATTTTACTAGGGAGGTCCACCACTAATAAGAAAAGGAAGGGCAATAAAGATTCCCCCTGTTTAAGGCCTCTAGAAGCGAGAATGCAACCTTGGGACAACCATTAAAGATGGAATACCTCATCGATCTGACACAATCCCAAATCCACGATCTCCATCTATACGCAAAAGGAAAAACCTTTCTGGTTAAGCCCTTATCGAGGAAATTCTAGCCCACGTAATCCTAGGCTTTTTCAAAATCTATCTTAAAGATGACTCTCTCCTTTTGGTCACGCCTATAATCCTCAATGGTTTCATTAGCGATGAGAGCCTGATCTAGAATTCATCTCCCTCCTATAAAAGTCCCTTGGGATTCGAAGATTGTGGAAGAAAGGATCGTTTAAGTATGTTAGCCAACACCTTCGCTATGATCATATACACACTCGTAACAAGGCTAATGGGCCCGAAATCTTTAACCTTCCTTACCCTCTCCTTCTTAGGAAAAAGGCACACAAAGGTTTCATTCATGGAGCTATCTATAAGGGCCGATTGCAAATGTAGCAAACTGGTTCAAAATAATTGCAAATGTAGCGGCCCGCAAAACAAATTGCAAAAATGGCAAAATATCAAGGTTTGGAATGAACAATACTAAAATACCCCTCCCTAAAATCTGATGGTCTGATAGAATTTATATTTTTCTATCAATGATAGAAAAATTTTCTACATCTTCTATTAGTGATATATATTTTTCTATCAATGATAGAAATATTTTCTATCACTTCTATCATTGTTTGGTTGTTGTTGTTTGGTTTTTGCTTTCCAGTGTTTGATTTCTATAACTGTTCGTTTTTGCTTTATTTTTCATTGCTCGATTTCACCATGTATCACCATCAAGATTTCTATCACTGATAGAAAAACTTTCTATCACTGAAGAAATCTTCTATCAACAATAGATTTCTATCAGTGATAGAAAGATTTTCTATCAGTGATAAAAAGTTTTTCTATCCGTGATAAAAAGTTTGTCTATCACTGATAGACTCTATTAGTGATAGAAAGTTTCCCTATCAGTGATAGAAAATTTTTCTATCAGTGATAGAAAGAGTTTTTCTACCAGTAATAGAAAATTTTTCTATCACTCATAGAAAGTTTTTCTATCACTGATAGATTCTATCAGTGATAGAAAGTTTTTTAACACTCGTAGACAATTTTTCTATCAGTGATAGAAGATTTCTATCACTGATAGACTCTATCAGTGATAGAAAGATTTTCTATCATTGATAGAAAGTTTTTCTATCACTGATAGACTCTGTCAATGATAGAAAGTTATTCTATCACTCATAAAAAGTTTTTCTATCACTGATAGATTGTTTTTCTATCAATGATAGATTCTATCAGTAATAGATAGAAAGTTTTTCTATCACTAATAGATTCTATCAGTGATAGAAAGTTTTTACATCAGTGATAGAAGATTTCTATCACTAATAGAAAGTTTTTCTATCTATCAATGATAGATAGAAAGAATTTCTATCACTGATAGAAAGTTTTTCTATCAGTGATAGAAGATATCTATCACTGATAGATTCTATCAATAAAAAAAAACGAGGAAGAAGAAGATACGCGCACGCCAATCAGGGGTAATTCGGGAATATAAAAAATTCATTTAAAAACTGTCATATTTGCAATTATTTTAAAAACTTGCTATATTTGTCATTATGCACCCTAATTTTGCCACCCATTACAATTATCCTATCTATAATGTCTCTCATAAAATTCCTTGAACACTCTCTCCAAGTCCACTTTAATCGTGTCCCAATTAGCCTGAAAAAACCCCATCGAGAAACCATCTGGGCCCCGAGACTTATTCTTATCGCAGTCCAAAATTGCCCTTTTGATCTCTTCCACCGTAAAGGGAGACTCCAACTCTCTCCTCTCACGATGCAATATTGGGCACCAATCCAGACCATTCACAAAAGGTCTATCTACCACAGGAGGGTCGTAAAGGTTTGAAAAGAACAAAAAAATCTCCTGCTCAATCTCCTTAGACCCTTTCACCACTTCCCCTTTCTCGTTCACTAGAGAATTGATAAAATTCTTACTTCCCCTACCACTCACCATCCTATGAAAGAATCGAATTGCAATCCCCTTCCTTGACCCAAGTCACTTTAGCCTTTTGCCTTTAGCTACTAGTTTCTTTCCTAACCACCTCTGCAAACTTCGTTTTTAACTTCAATTGCTCCTCCTTAAGATCTTCCACTAACCTCCCCAACATTTCCTGTTACTTCCCTTTGACGTCCCCAAAGACCTCTAGGTTCCACTTCTTTTGGGCTCCTTTCAATATTCTCAAGTTACCCATAAGCGGAAGCCTTCCCACTTACCAAACACCTCCCTATTCCACCAAGAAAAGAAGGAAGATTTAAAGGAAGGGTGTTCAAACCACATGTTCTCAAACGTGAAGGGAAGGGGCACCATCTAACCGACCCTGCTTTAAAAATGAGGGGCCAATGATCTGATGTCACTTGTGGGTCTGATTCTTGTCTCACAGTCCCGTAAGCCTCCATCCAACCCTTGGACAGTAGGAATCTATCAATTGTTAGCCCAAGTGAACCGACCATAAACTAGGGGAGGATCCACCAGATGGCAACCCTCTACGAAATTGTTGAACACCCTCGTAGACTTCGTCTCCCTTCCCCCTGTAGCTTTCTCTAAAGGGGATCGAATAACATTAAAATCTCCAGCAACATACCAATAGGGCCCACACAAACCAGAAAGATCCCCTAATTCATCCCAAAAAGCCCTCCACCCCAAGGTCTTGGCAGACCATAAACCCCTGAGATCCACCTATCTTCACTATCCTCTGAGCAAAACAAAACCGAAATGGAAAATTGCCCCCTAATCACCTCGACCACCAAGATCAACCAACTATCCCACATAATTAAAATACCCCTGAAAGCTCCCTCACACTCGAGACCTGCCCACTCCACTCTTCTATTCCTCCACAGGTTTTTGATTAAGGATCAACAATGCCTCATCCTTTTAGTTTCCACTAGGATAATTACATGAGGACTTTCTTGGGAAATAGTATCGTTCAATAGGCTGCACTTCGCCCTCCCCCAACCCCCGACATTCGAGGAGATTATTTTCATCATGGAACCTGGATCTCTCCCGCTCCCAAAGGAGCTTTCTTCTTATCACAATTAACCGAACAGTCCAACTTCTTTAATTCCCTAACCGGCCTCTTCTTCTCACCTCCCCCACTTTCCTGACTCCCTTCCTTTTCTCCCCCTTGGAGGCTAGGACCAATCGAGAAAAATGCATTTCATGGATTTTGGATCCCTTTGTATCCCTTTTTGTGGGATGCATAACCTAGAAAAATGCATTTCATGGATTTTGGATAAAGCTTAGGCTGGTGAGGAGAATGGTTATGGACAAAGGAAGAACAACCAAACACTCGAAGAGGTAAATTTGAAGAAAGGTTTTGGAATTGGGGGTGAATTTGGAGGAGGATATCACGAGGGGATTTAAAAGAGAGAACACGATTAGACAGTCGGTTGATAAGAAAGGTTGTAGTGAGAATGACTTCCCCCCAAAAATGGTTTGGAACATTAGTAGAAAACATGAGAGAACGAGCTACCTCAAGAAGATGTCTATTTTTATGTTCAGCAATCCCATTTTGTTGAGGAGTGTCCACACATGAACTAGTGTGAACAATACCATGAGAAGATAGATAGTGACCAAGAGTTGAATTGAAATAGTCTTGAGCATTATCCGTTCTGAGAACTTGAATTTTACTTCCAAATTGGGTAGAAATCATAGCATGGAAAAAACAGAAAAGATTTGATGTTTATGATTTGTCCTTCATTAGAAAGGTCCAAGTCATCTTAGTATGGTCATCAATAAAGGTGAGAAACCATCGTACTCCTGATATATTTTTCACTCTAGAAGGCCCCCAAATATCACTGTGAATAAGGGAAAATGGTTTTGAAGATTTATAAGGCACACTAGGGTAAAAATTTCTTGTGTGTTTAGAGAAATGACAAGTTTCACACTGAAAGAAGCACGGTTTTTTATTGATAAATAAATTGGGGAACAACTTTTTGAGATACATAAAATTTGGATGACCAAGGCGAAAATGTCATAACATAACTTGACTTTCAATTGACAAAGACTCTGACTTGGAAACAAAATTAACATACTTGAAATAAGACCTAGGACTAGGACTGAAGAGCGAACTTGAAGGCCACTTTTCTTGAAGAAGATAGAGGTCACCGAATCCACCTCCTGAAATTCACACAAGTTTGAGCAAAAATTAGAGATGCAGTTTGAGTCACAAGTAAGTTTACTCATTGAAATCAAATTGAAGTTCAATTTAGGAACATAAAGCACATTAGAGAGAACGAGATCATTTGTCAATTTTATTGACCATGTTCCTATCACTTCAGAGATAGATCCATCAGCTATTCGAACTGACTAATAACCAGGTTGGGATTGGAACTGATGGAATAAGGTAATATCACCAGTCATGTGGTCTGATGCTCCAGAATCCACGATCCAAGGCTTGTGCTTGTTATGTTGAACAGACAAACAAGAAAAACCAGTACCTTGATAAGCAAGATTGCTAGAAGGTTTCTCGACCGAAGTTGATGGCGTAGAGGCCGAGAATGAGAGATGACCAATCATTTGTTGTAACACCTCCAATTGTTCCTTCGAGAAAACAACAGAAGTTGTTGGACACGAAGAAAGAGAAGTCAAAATGTGAGCATGGTTTTCTACCGTCAATTTCTTTGTTGGGTTCCAGTCTGCTAGTTTACCATGAATTTTCCAACAAGTATCTCGTGCATGTCCCACTCTCTTACAATGATCACACCAATGACGATTGCCTTTCTTAGATTTGCTATCTTGAGATGAACTGTGGGTCAACGTGGCTGAAACCTCTAGTCCAACAGATGATCCAGTCTCGGGCATCATCAAGTGTTTTCTACTCTCCTCACGTCATACTTCAGCAAAGGCTTCTCTAAGAGAAGGTAGATTTCGTGCTCCCATTATTCTTCCCCTTACGTCGCCTAACTCCTTATTCAGCCCTAGAAGGAACCTCAGTATCCTCTTTTTCTCAATTATTTTCTTCTAAAGAGTCATGTCTTCACCACACTTCCATTCTTATGTTTCATGCATATCCAAATGTTGCCAATTGCGAATAAGAAGATTAAAATATTGAGTTACATTAAGATCTCCTTGACGTAAATCATACAATCAAGTTTCAATAGCCAGTAGAGTCGATGAGTTTTCAGAGCTAGAGTAGGTGTCACGAGCAGCGTCCAATATCTCTTTTGCGGTTTTGAATAATAGAAGTTCTCTCCAATCTCTAGAGTCATAAAATTTAGTAGCCAAGTCATGACTAAATGATCATCGGTTTTCCATGATCGAAATTTCAGGTCTTTAACATCTAGTGCAAGGGTATCGCCGATTAGATGACCATTTTTGCCTCAACCACGAATATATATGAAAACTGATTGATTCCATTAAAGGAAATTGTGACCTTGAAGTTTATGATTAGTCACAATTTGAGAAGAGGAATCATGAGGTTGTGAGGAGTTTTCAAATGAAATACTTCGTAGCCCATGTTTCGTCATTTGTAATTCCCATGTTTCGTCATTTGTAATTGCTAAAAAACAGTGTGAAGAAACAAAATTCAGACCACTGAACCCATTGAACCACGATCTGAGCTATTTTCAAAGACCCACAAGACCCACAAATGGCAGCTGGCGGCGAATGACTGAATGACAGCAGCGGGGTGGAATAGCAGTGGATTAACGGCAGACTAAGAAGCACAGATACGGACACGGGACACGGATACAGACACGTTAGGACACGACGATACGTCAATTTCTAAAAAACTAGGATACGAACACGTTGAGGATCTGTTATTTTTATAAAAAAAAATTAGTATATAAAAATTTAACATAAAATACTAAGAATACACCACTAAAAAATACCAAGACGGTTGAACAACCCTGACGACGGCGACAACAGCGGCGATCGATCCTTGCGGCGGCGACGGCAGCGAACACCAACGGCGACGACGGCTGTGTGGAGGCCGGAGGCTGTCGAATTTGTTGTAGCCGTGAGTGAGAGAGATTGTCGAATGAAGCTGGGTTCACGAAATTAGGGTTGCTGTCTTTTAATTTTTTAATTCCTTTTAACTTTTTTTAAATTATCATTGGGCTTTAGTGATTGGGGCCCAAAAATTGACCGAGGGTTTTCATTTTCATTCAAATGGTCGTGTCTTCTGCGTATCTGTTGCGTGTCCAGTCATGTCCCATATTAAAAAAAAAAAAAAAAAAAAAACAGGACACGCAAAATTGCGTTTTCGACACGTGTCCGGGCGTATCTATGTCTGACACGTGTCGGACACAGATTCCTTGCCATAAATCACGTGTCCGTGCTTCCTAGACGGCAGACGTGCGGTGGCAGACAAATGGACACGAGCGGCAGATGAGCAGGCGTGAACCTCTGCGGCAGAAATGCAAAAAATACGGTGAAAAAAAAAAACTTTAACGTCAGTGAATCACCAATGAGTGCGTCGTCGGGAGAACGCTGGTGGAAGGGTCGCCGGTACCATTGCCGGAAGAAGGGCTTTGTTGGTGGTTAGGGTTTATGACAGCTAGAGTTTTATTTTAGGGTTTTGCTCTGATACGTGGTACCATGTGGTTTTTTTTTAGAAAATTGAATTCCATTCTAACCTCCAAAAATACAAGAAGATATATTACAAGGAAATACAAAAAAGGAAAGATATTAAAGTAGAACCAAATCTAATCTAAATACAGGAAGAATTAAAATTAGAATCAAATAATTCTACAACCTTCATTCTTTCTTCCTCCCAAAATCTTTGGTTGTACTTGCTTTGTTCGGGATGTTCGTCCTCATCTCACCAACTTGATCCCAAGTCCTTAAAATGTATCTTCCTTGGTTATTCTCGTGTTCAAAAAGGGTTTTAGTGTTATTCTCCTAGTCTCGATCGTTATTTTGTCTCTCCTGATGTCACCTTCTTTGAAGATTCTTCTTTTTTTCACCTTCGAGTAAGACTAATGGGGAGCACAATACGGAAGATGATGATTTTATTGTTTATACCATTCTCTCCTCTTGTGAGCCCCCTGCTGACTCACCTTCATCTATACTTGTTTCTACTCGTCTGCCTATTACTCAGGTTTATTCTCGGCAACCACCCCCTTCAGTTACATGTCTTGTACCAAAGGCTTCTTTGTCATTGGATCCAGGAACAAGCGATGACTTTCTTATTGCTCTTCGTAAAGGTAAATATCAATGCACTTATTCTATTTCCAATTTTGTTTCATATAATCTTATGTCATCTTCTACCTGTTCTTTTCTTGCATCCTGGCAATCTATACCTGTTCCTAAGATTATTCATGAAGCTTTGACTCATCCTGGTTGGCGTGTTGCAATGGTTGAGGAGATGAATGCCTTAAATGACAATTGTACTTGGGATTTGGTTTCTCTTCCTGCAGGAAAGAAGCCTATTGGTTGTAAGTGGGTATTTGCAGTCAAGATCAATCTGGATGGATATGTGCCTCAATTGAAAGTTGTCCTTGTTGCTAAAGGTTATGCACAAACCTATGGAGTTGACTATTTTGATACCTTTTTCCCCATTGCTAAATTGGCTTCTATTCGGTTATTCATTTCGTTGGCATCCATTCATCATTGGCCCTTGCATTAGCTTGATAATAAAAATGTCTTTCTCCATGGTGATCTTGAAGAAGTGTAGATGGAGTAAACCACTAGGGTTTGTTGCTCAAGGGAGAATGGAAAGATATGTCGTCTTCTTAAATCCTTATATGGATTAAAGCAGAGTCCACGAACGTGGTTTGGAATTTTCAATTATGTGATTGAAAATTTTGGAATGAGGAAAAGTAAATCAGATCATTATGTCTTTTATAAGCGATCTGAAAATGGAGTTATCTTGTTGGTTGTGTAAGTTGATGATATTGTTAATACCGACCATGACACATCCGGCATCCAAGCACACAAGACCGTTCTCCATAGTCAATTCCATACAAAAGATTTGGGAATGTTGAAATACTTTCTAGGAATTGAGGTAATAAAGAGCAAAAAGGCGATTTTGTTATCATAGAGAAAATATGTAATTGATTTGTTGATTGAAACAGGGAAGCTAGGGGCTAAGCCATGTAGTACCCCAATGATGTCGAACTTACAGCTCACGAAAGAGGGAGAATTACTTACAGATCTTGAAAGATAAGGAGGGTAGTGGGAAAACTCAATTATCTTACAGTGACTCGACCAGACATAGCTTATTCAGTGAGTATTGTGAGCCAGTTTATGTCTTCTCCTACAGTTGATCATTGGGTTGCATTGGAACAAATTTTGTGTTATTTGAAGGCAGCTCCCAAACGTGGTTTATTATATAAGGATTATGGACACACGAACATTGAATGCTTCTAAAATGCTGATTGGGCGGCGTCTAGGAAAGATAGAAGATCAACTTCAAGATATTGTGTATTTGTAGGTGGTAATTTGGTTTCTTGAAAGAGTAAGAAACAAAATACGGTGTCACGTTCAAGTGTTAAATCATAATATAGAGTAATGGCATAGTTTGTATGTGAATTAGTCTGGATACGTCAACTTCTTATTGAATTGGGATTTGATATCACAACATCTACAAAATTGTGGTGCGATAATTAAGCAACTCTTCATATTACATCTAATCCGGTATTTCATGAGCGGACTAAACACATTGAGGTTGACTGTCTTTTGTACATGAAAAGATACAAGAAGGTTTGATGTCAACAGGATATGTGAAGACTGGAGAGCAATTAGGAGATATCTTCACAAAGGCACTAAATGGAGCTGGAATAGATTATCTCTCTAACAAATCGGACATGACGAATAGATATGCTCCAACTTGAGGGGGAGTGTTAGAGTTACTATTTTAGTATAAGTGTAATTATATAGAGTTGTCCTTTATTGTCTTTTTACATTCTCCTATTTAGGTTAACCTTGTACACTTGTATCTATATATATATATATATATATATATTTCTGATGTGAATGGAATAGATGATTCTCATTCTCTTAAACCTTTAGCGTTTACAGATACCTTACAAAAAATACCAAAATGCAATAATATACATTTTCCCCTTTTCTTGTGCTCTTGTTCCCATGCCACCAATTACAACTTCCAAAAGTGTGTGTTTGGACTCCATGAAGGAAGGTATAAATGTTTTGACTATGAGTCCACCTTCTTTTGGTGCCCCCAATATATATGTATCCCCGTTTAAATAAAAAAAAAGGTTTTGCTTAGAAATGAATCCAGAAACAAAACAAGGTTTTCCAACAAAATACAGTTTTTTTTTATCAAGAGAGTTTCATCTATAAAAAGAAAAAGAAGTACGCAAAAAAGGGAGGGAGATAAGCTATAGCCCAACCTCAAGAAAAAGAATTACAAAAATAATTTCTAACCGACTTTAACTATATAATGAGCAAGAGAAGGTTTTACCTAGGGAAAAGTCTAGTAAGAAGCAGAAAAGCTAATAACATCCTACTGATCTATCCATTATCTAAAGCAATCTTTTAAAAGTCCTATTGTTTTCCTTCAGGAAAAGAGACCAAAGGATAGCCTTACAATCATTAACCCACAGAATTGAACTTTTGGTTCCCAGCATTAAGACTCCAAATACCTGAGAGGTTGTCTCCCTTGCCATAAGGTACACCTAATTTACCCTCTAAAGAGCCAAATAAATTATTCCAACACCTATAAGCCAACTCAGATTGTGAGCATGAATGGTTAACATCTTCAACATTCTGTCTTACAAATTACACTGTACACCAAAAAGAAAAAAGGTTTCAAGGACCAAGACATTTTTCTGTTGCACTATATTTCGTAGTGTTGACGCTTTTAAGACTTAAAGCCCAAAAGAATACTTCCAACTGTTTTAGGAAATTTATAACTCAAATGCACTCAGCTACATTTCCGTCAATTACATGAGACTGAGAGGAATATGGTTGAAAAGCTATTATATGGCTCTCCCATAAGCTCTTCAAGAGCGATGACCACTCTCTATGGTTGAAAAGCTTTCAAACAAGAGGAATTACTTGGCTGAAATCACCAAATTGGATGTAAATGTGGTAAAATCTGAATCTTGGGTCCATCTCAAGAAAACTAAAAGGGCAATCATCATTCCTCTACTTGATCAACGATTTTCTTTGTCAGGGAGAATGTGAACGAGTGCTGCTCCTTAAATCCCTTACAACCAAACAAAGCAATTCTTATATGCAAAGGAAGATAGAGACCAAACAAGACTTTTTTGTTACAGTCAGGCTGGTGAGTATGGATCCTTGGCATTTGAAGTTTGAACAATCCTTTGGGCGTACTTTAACAACCCACCAAGAAGCTTAAAGAAAGAATACAAAAAGCCCAGGGAAGACTCCCAAAAACCTTGATAAGCCCATAAGCCCAGAAAATCCTTATCTTTCTTCTTCAATCCCTCCCTTTCCCCTCCTTAGATCTCTTTTTCTTTTTCTTTTCATTTAAAATTGAACCAAACTTTGCTCCCACCTTAAGAAAATTAAAAGAAAATAAAACTGCACAAGCCTCCCTAAAAGTCTCAAGTTCTTATTCTCTTCCAAAGCTTCTGATACAATTTCCTCTCTAGCATCAATAGATTTTTCCCTGATTCTGAAGGGAGAAAGACATTCTCAACTCTCTTGCAAAAACTTATAATATTTTCCACTTCACAAAGATGAAACAGGGAAACTAGCTCTTCACTTGAAAGCCTCGATTACAAAGCTACAAGGTAACTTTGTACCCCTTTTCATCGATCTTCCTAGTTGATATTTTGACAACAAGGTGGTGTAGCCGATGCTAGATGTTAATTAGAATGTATGAATGATCTTTTATTAACAAGCTCCAGCCTTTAAATAGGCAAGGAAGCTAACTAAAAGTGGTTACAAGCATGTGTTGGTCACATGATTAAATAAAACAGTGGCTAACTAACTAAAAGACATATAATCGGCTACATCAGATTTCCCTGCCCAACAAAAATAACTCGACCTCGAGTTAGGTAATAAACGGCCAAAACGATGCAACATTTCTTCCCGAGAAATAGTTCGGTAGACCTGTTGGTGATCAACAACTCTTGCAGCCAGTCCCTCCTTTGTTACCTAACGCTTGTAAATTTTTTCTTCCATTGTTCCATGCGCCAAAAATCGATAAGCAAACACTGGTTTTGTTTGGCCATATCTCCAAGCTTGATAAATAGCTTGCAGATCATAAGTTGGATTCCAAGAACCAGCCACTATGATGATGCGGTTAGCAGAATGTAGAATTGATGTCTAATGATCCAGCTCTAGTTGATATCAGGGTACATTTCACCCTCTTATTTAGAGGCTAATTAAACCTCTCAACAATCTTCTGTCTTTCAGAACTCTCAATTCTTCCATCTAGCCTATACCAATCTTTACCTTTCTTCCAAAGTTTTCCTCTCTTTTCTCATCTGGGCAATTTTGAAAGATAGAATTCAATTAGGTCAAGCGTAGGAATGCTTTGGCTGAATACCAACGCCTTATCGCCCAATTCAGAGCACATAGTTAAGATCTCTAACAGCAAAACCATTTTGCCACTGTAATCCAGCTCCTTGTAACTATTTGCGTGAAGTAGATTAGTCCACCGATCCTTAACGAAAAAGCCACTAACAAATTTACCTTGATGGTTCCTGTTGGCATTCGCTAGCTTCTCTCCAATGCCAATGTTAGAATCTATGTTTTCTTCGTTGGAGCTTTCATCTGCAAGAGAATTTTCAATAGCATCTTCACGCTTCACATAATATTTGTCTTCTTTGGTCATTTGCAGGATTCCAGGATGATTCCAAATCTAGGCCAGTGCTTGGTATCCAACAAAAAAAAACTCCTCTTCCTCAACTGTTCACTAGAAACCTTGCCATTATTAAATCCATGCATGTCAAGAAATCTTTTGTATAACTTCCTCGGTAAGGGAGAAAGTTTAACGGATATCACAAAGACATTTTTAGGTGGCAAGTCCTTCTTCACCATAGCCATGTCCATTCTTTGAACAAACCCTTTCAACTGTTCATATAGGATATGAGACCTCTGGTTCATTATTTTAACATCATCTAAAGTTGAATTAGTATGTTGGCCATTCTCTATAGAGTTCTGGAAGCGGTTCCTAAATTCATGATTATTTTCCAGGAAACCTTCTCTCACAAAATCAACCATACAATAATACTCCATGAGATCGTTCTATAGTGGTGATCCAGTTAACGCAATCCTCCACTGGCACTTCACTTGTTTCAATGCCTAAGTTATATCAGCCTTGGTGTTCTTAATCATGTGGGCCTCATCACATACAAGAATATCTGGCCCATCCTGCAAGGCATGGTAAATTTCTTTAGCCATGTGTCGGTCCTTGACATGTTTACCAAGACCCATTGTGTGAGCAAGAATGCATCCAAGACTTTTATCACCAGACTTCACTTTCCTTATTGATTGAATGATATTTTCCCACATAAATCTTATTCCAGAAATCAAATAGTCCCATGAATCTTTCCCTTGCATTTTCTCCTTAAATCTTGAGATTATGTCCCATTCCAAGAAAGTTTCAATCTCCATCTTCCCACTATATGTTGGAATATCAATCTTCATCTTGAAGTCATTTTCTGGTTGTTGATGTCTATGGTGCCTTTCCACTTGGATGTCCAATGGTCTATCTTCATCTTCACTCGAGGAGTTCGTCCCGTCTTGTTGTCTTCTATATAAGGGATTATTGTTGAATTCTTGGAGCATTGGTCGGCGTTCTTGATGGATTCTTGGAGGCAGATCTTCTTCTTGGACCATTCTTTGTTCCATTCCTAGCTTTTCTTGCCACTGTCTTGTTTTGAATTCAGCTCCTTGAAAATCTTGCAGTGTTCTTCTTAAATTACATGGGGTTTCATCTCAAAACCAATTGGCAATGAGTGGAGTAGCCCATCTATCTTATGAATTGGGAGGTCTCCACTAATCTTTTCAATGTGGGATCCTCAACAGTTCTTCTCTCATTAGTTTGCACCATCGAGTTTGTTGATTGTTGATCCGGTTTAATTCCCAACTTCTCGCAGATCATTTCTAAGATTTTCTTGATCTCACCCACATCATTCTTCAAGATTTTCACATCTTGTTCAACCGACAGCAAGCGTACGGTTGTTGCTCGTGGTGAGAGGGTGGTGGTTGACTCCGCCTCTTTTCCAACTGAGGAAGAGTCTCCCATTACATTGGTTGAAACTCTCTTGGTTGCCATGAAAACAAAGCCCAAAATCTTTTGCTCTGATACCAAACTTGGTGTAGCCAATGCTAGGTGTTAATTAGAATTTATGAATGATCTTTTATTAACAAGCTCCAGCCTTTAAATAGGCAAGGAAGCTAACTAAAAGTGGTTACAAGCATGTGATGGTCACATGATTAAATAAAACGGTAGCTAACTAACTAAAAAACATATAATCGGCTACATCACAAGGTAAAGAGAAACATGGAATAGAAAGGCTTTCCTGTGGCCCAAACCTTGAAGGAAAAATCCAAGATTTTATAGTCTAACGATACTAAATCAGTCGAGTGCAAAATTTAGATAGAAAGAAGCTTAAGAGAATTTTTTAGGGAAAAATCAGAACGTTGATTGCTTTCTTGTCGTGGTATGATGGAATGATTAAGATCAATGAATCCGATCAGCTAAATTTGCTTGCTCGTTATTGTATTCTTTGTCAAGTCATTTTTTAAATTATTCCCTAACTTGAATTGGAGTGGTATTCTATAAGCTCCTTTTCGGGGTGTTTGTCTACTGGGTTTATCATTCCATCAGATCAATGAATTCTATGTTTTCTAATTAGAAGGAAGAAGAAAAAAAAAAAACTCTCAGCACATCTCCATCTTTGATGGATGTTACAGACATAGAAACAGGAAAATTGTTAAAAATTGAAGTTAATTCAGTTAGTACACAAAATCTTTAGTTAAGGATCCCAACTCGAAATCACCAGTTAATCAACCTAAGGAACAATGCACAATCATGAATAATGCAGCTACCACAAGTGATTTTATCTAACAATCGCAAACCATGTATAATGGTAGGAAAATCAGCGAACAGCAGAAAATGGGGAGGGATTACCTTCATTCGACGAGACTCAAAAACTTTCCCAGTTCCAAAATCTCCATCCCCGTCCTCTGAATCATCATCTTCAGCACTAGAGGAATTCTCGCCAGGCTTATAATCTTCATCGGCGGCATCATGATCCTCACCCAGCTTCCTCTTCCCCTTCTTATCAATCTTCTTCGAATTCATGGCGGAATTCGTAAATGAGGTCGCCAATTTAGCCAATCCTAGGGCTTCCATTCTCTTCTTGTTCTCGGCGATCCTAGAAAGCCTCCGTTTCTCATACTCCGTTACATCCTTGACGTCTCTGCCATTCATGGAACCTCTGGGCTTCTTCTTTGAGTCGGAGCTTGAAGAATTTGGAGTTTCCTCGCTCTCGTAATCAGAAAGGTCGCGATTCGACATTTTGGATTTGGATATGGACGAGTAGACATTGGAGTTTCAGCTCAAGTAATAAGCAAACCAAGAAATAAGTTACTCTTCGTAATGGATTGTGACCAAAAATTAGGATTTTCCGGGGGCAACAAGAAAAAATGACGAGGTGGCTTGAAAAATGGCTACGAACATTTATAAATTAAATAGATGGCTAAACAATTTACTGATTAATAAATTACAAGACAAAAATGTCCTCCCAACAAACTTCCAAACGTGTTCTTAACGTTTAAAACCAAAATCAGAGTTCAAGAGAGATAAAATACACCCCTAAAAATAAGTTGGAGACATTGTAGGAGGTTTGAAATTAAAAAATACCTAAAAATAAGTTGGAGACATTTTAGGAGGTTTGAAATTAAAAAATCCCTACAAATAAGTTGGAGACATTTTAGGAGGTTTGAAATTAAAAAATCCAAGAACACAAAACTATTTTGAAAATAAGACGATGTATCATATTGTTACTACAGGAAATAGTTGTTTCCCGGAAAAAGGAGTAAATACCTTTATTGGGGAAGGAGTACAAAGTTCAACCTCCCTCAGTAGAGAGAAACACCTTCGAACTCCATTAATCGGAAACAATAGTCCTGTCAATAGGAAGATTTACTACCTGCAACTAAGAATACCTGAAAATTTTAAAAAACAAATAAGAACACAGTAGTTATGATACCTTACCTGCTGCAATTATGAGTTGTCATAACACCGCCCACCCTCCCACCAGAACCGCCTTCATGCACCAGCCTGTCCGTCCATCTTCATCTTCCACAACCCTCCATTCCCACCATTTTCCACCCCTTGAAAGACTTAATCCTCCATTTTCCACCCCCAACACAGAGTGTATCCCAATCCATATCTCGCATCGCGCCGACGACCTTCTTTCGTCGTGCCGTCGAGACTCTTGCTCGCCCCACATCCTCCATCGATTCTCCTTCTGCGCGAGGACTGTACAATTTCTCAGAAATTCAAACCAAGGTAACAGCTTCATTTCCATTTCCTTATATTAGCAACAAACTGATACATTCCCCCTAGATTTTAGGGATTTCGTTTCTTCCATGCATTCCGAGAATATTACGCTCGATTGTAAGCAGAGACCAAAAAAGACTAAGCCCGTGGAGGTAAGACTCTGTATTTACTCTTTAGGTTGTGTAAAACATGCTATAATTACCCCCTTGTGAATTACAAATTCGAGAATTAAACTTCCTAATTAACATTCAGGATGCGAAGAGACCCAAAGGGAAGGACAGACGGACAAAAAAGGATGAAAGTGAGGAGGTCGAACCCACCAGAGCGGTATGTACTGATAAATACTATTCCATCATTGTTGCAAACTCCTCTGAAAAGTATGTTGTGGTGTGGTCATATGAAATAGTGTGAGAGGAGTTATATACCCCCATCACCTTGCAATCTATGTATTGGCAAGCCTGTGTACATTGTCTGCCTGTGAACGTGTATGTATTAGTATATACATCCATGATCTCACACATTTATATACTGATATGTACAACTACTATCTCGTACATCTATATGCATACATGTTCGTACGTACGTGTGTTTGAACAGTTATATACCCTTCATTGTCTGCCTGTGAACGTGTATATATTAGTATATACAACTATGATATCGTATGCCTGTTGTCTGTGTAGATTGAACTGTTACATACAACTATGGAATTGTTTTATGTATTTTTTTTGGGTAATCCATTTGTTGACTGCTTCATGCCTCTGAAAAAGATAATTTTTTACCGTTAGAAAGCCTAAGCCTGAAAAATAGGTAAATCAGGATAAAAAAAAAACCGTCAACCGATCCCATGTAAGTAGGGATCCATCCACCACACAAAAAGTGGACGTTTGCAACAAAAAAGACGGTTAACGGCGTTTGTATATAACCGTATATACCAGGGGTAAAAACGTCCAAAAAAAAGCAAGGAAACGGTTCCTAAAATTTCGGTAGCCACGCCTACAAAATCCGAACTTCCGTAGCCAAAAATCAAGAATGCTATTTTTTTGTAGTCATTTAGCACAATTCCCCATTTTTCTAAGGGTTGTTGCAGACTAGCAAAAGATAAATCTTCAATTGCAAGCGCACCTTTATTTTTTAGGTTTACAATTTATGCAGATAGAAAAAGTCAAAAATACTCTTTTTCAGCATTTTCATGTGTTTATACTATTGATATACCTAAAATGATATACTTTAGTCTGGTATATTAGTGGAATGATATTCCTAATATGCATTATATATTTTTTTAAAATATCCTAATATGTAGTATATTAACATTATATCATTATTTTATATTTAGTATATAAGATATACCTAAATTGAAGTATATCACTAATATACTATTAATATACTCTGATATATCAGTGAAATGATATTTCTAATATGAATTATATATCAATAGTATATCAGCATTTCATATTCAATATAAAAAATATACTTAAAATAAAGTATATCACTAATAATTAAAAATATATATCGATGACTTTTTTTTTAAAAAAAGAAATAACAGGTGTATCATTGATGTATTTAGCCACTCATAATCAGGTATATCAATGTTATTAATTATTTGAGTAATATAACAAATGAGGTATATCAATGGTATATCGATGTTCATAACAAGTATATAAGACAAACATTTTATGTTATAAAAAACAAATACTTCATTTAAAATATATAAATAAGACAACACAAATCAACAAAGAGAAAATGAAACATAACAAATATAAGTAAAGAAAAGTAACATATCAAGTATATTAACATTCATAATATATTAGGTATATCATTCTTATATTAAAGGTTACGCTTATCAAATCAATTATATATTAGGTATATCATTGTATTCATTCGGGTATATCAAATTAGGTATATCAGTTAAATGATATATTTTATATTTCGTATATTAATAAATATAAAGTATATCAGATATACTACTAATTAGATAGAGATAGTGTACATTTGAACAATCATCAATTAAAACTAATGAATTGTTCATCCCCTATTTGAACTTTAACTTTCATTAATTCAAAAATCAGAATGTAGTAGTTCTGAGGTTTCTTTGGCACAATAACTTTTTCTTTATAAAAGGTTGTTTAAGTCATCTTACCCATAAGACATGACTTTGAGGTAATGAGTTGTCTTCCAACCTGTTTAGAAGTTCATTTTGGGCTAATCTTCAATCCTATTGAAATTTAATATGCCCTAATCTTAAATGCCAAAGATAGGTACTTTTGAGAAACGTGTTGCCTTTTGGTTGAGTAATAACGTTTTAAATATCTCATAATTTAAAATCGCTCTAGACTCTATCGGTCTTAAAACATATATGTTATTCTTCATGTTCGCAAAACAAATATTAGCATCCTTTAGAAATGAACGGTTCATACTCAAAAGGTAATAAAGTAGCCTTGTTTCGTAAACTAGATATAGAAATCAAGATTTCTTTTATTCTTAGGAACTATATCAAATAATATGTATCGTTCTTCGAAGGAGAATAACATTATGTCTCCTACTGCTATAGGCGAGATGAAGAACTCTTCTATTTTAACTCTAAGAGTTATCTTAACTAGTTCACAACTAGTGCCAGGAACTCATTCCTTGAAAAGAACATACATGACCAGTGAGCCCTGAAATAAATATTCAGGTAGAATCACTATTCTTACTAAGCACGTTTTCAAGACGAATAAATCATATTTAAAGTCTTTGGATCATGTTCTTATTTGCTAGGCAGTTTTCTAAGCCATATTTATCACGAACATTTTGAGCATGATTTAGATATAACACGTTGGGGACATTCCTTCTTTTAAGACCGTTTCAAATCACTGACCACAATCTAGTGTTTTAAGTTTGTTTTCTTAGTCATATGTTTTTATACCAATAACATATTTGGCGTATAGACGAGACATTTATAGAACTTATATTTATTGCTAAAAACAAACAAATAAACTTTAAATTGGTTGTCTAATATTTAACTCATTTACCTAATCCAATCAACTTAGCAAAAGAAATTAAGAACCCTATGAATCTTAATTCTCTTGCAACGATACTTCAAAGGTTTAGAGCAACAACCACCGAGGGGTGATCAGCTACTCCTCCTTTGAACCGAGACATTCTCGACCAAACTCTAACACTAGAATAACTCTTTATTAAGTTAACATTTAGTTATCGTTGTTTGGTCAAGAAATTATTATCTTAATAATTTCCCATAAGTGTAACCCACCATCTTTCAGATTCAAGAGGTCCGCCCCAACAAGCTACGATCAAGAAAAACAATGTTGGAGCAAAACCTAAGAAACCCTATCCATTGCGGAGTTCACCCTGCTACCCCATACTTAAGCCCTCCAAAGGGATGGTTACACTATTGGCAACACCGCAAGCGAAGTATGAGATTTCAGAACGTACCAATGAAGGAGACCGTAGGATGTGTTGACACACTTCCTGCTCTCACTTACTATAACACTCTCTCCATTCACCTTGGTATTAAATCACACAAACACCGTCCAAAGGGAGGTCACTTCCAGGGTGACACGAGGTCGAGCATGATTCTCACGGAGTGAACTATCTGGAGATACATGGGAATAAAAACTCGATATGATACATCTCGTTTTTATACTTTTCCTCCCACTGAATATTTTAACGATTAAGGTTTATTTTACTTAGGTAAATTTCGGCTAAATAGATCTATCTAAGTTTATGTCTCATATAACTCTTTAAAATAAGGTCTTTACTCTAATGTCTAGGCGAATTAAACACTTTTAATCTCCTAGTGACATTGCATGCTAATAAGACCGTGGTTAATTCAACTCAAGTATCGGATTACCGGGAGAGTAATTCCCTTATAACCAAAGCCTTATATCCCACTTAACATATTTTAACTCTATTAAAATTACTAAGTAGGATAACTTTCTAATCCTATTAGAAAATATGATCTTAGGTCTAATTGGTTTTAAACGTTTTAAAATTATTTCATAGTACCTAAGATCCTATGTTAGCATGCAACTCTTTGTTATAGGTTTGACGGTTTCTATTCATTAACCTTATAACTATTATAACTTTTAATGAATTAATCCTATAACATGCTTCTAATGGTGATGAAAGCATATAACAATCAAAATTCAAGTTATATAAAACAAGCACCATTCACTAAGCATAAACGTTTTTTAAACAACCCACGTCTAGGTGATTTCTAATGGCATAACTATTACGCTATGATGTCTAGGTGATAAAACCTCACATCTCTCATGCATGCTCATAAAACCGGGTTAACCTAACTCAAGTACCGGCTCGATGCCTAGGTAGGAGGTGTTCCGTAAACCGTCAGCTTGAATACCTCCAGCCTTAGACAACATCTTATTGGGTGAATTCTCTTGTAACCTTAGCTTTACAAGATATCGACCTATTCTATGCGAATTGTTCGAGATTGGATTCCGTTAACCCTAAGGGGCCGTTTGGCCCACTGTGTTGGTTATAATAGCCCCCGCTATTATAACCAACCCAGTGTTTGGGGCACCAACAAAAATAAGGGGCGGAGTTGGTTATTTTTCCCCCCGTTTTGCTACAGTAACCACTATTCAACTCACCCCAATTATTCTATTCATTCTCTACAGTAACTCTTTACTCTCTTCTTCCACGTGACTCATTGACTTTTTTACCGACGACCGACCGACGACTTTTCCGACGACCACCGACAACTTTTCCGATGACCGCGGTCGACTTTCCGGCCACTTTTCCGGCAATCACCGACGACTTTTCCGGCGACTTTTTTTTTTTTTTTTTTTTTTTTTTTTTTTTTTTAAGAAAATCTTCTTCTCATTTTCATTTCGAAAAATATAAAAAACGAAAATAAAGAAAAAAAAGAAGTAGAAGAAAATGAAAGGAAAAAAGAGGAAAAGAATTTCGATCGCCGAAAAATTTGTTGGTGGTCGTCAGAAAAATCATAAAATTTCTAGGGAGAGTTAGATACTAGGTTGTCTTTGTACATATATATAAATATGAAGTTTTATTACATAATTACTTTTGATAATGAAGTATATGAATGTTTACCTTCATTGTACCATATTTTTCATTCCAAATTATACTTATCGTATTTAAGTTTACCGTGATAATAATAATTTAAAAAAAAATACTACTCAAGTTTTTATTTTATGTGATTTCTATTTTATTTGATTCTTTTGATAATAAAGGTAAAATGAGTTTTTAATAAACATTTACCATTTTTATGTTGGAAATACATAAATGAAACAAATATGGTTTTTCTATATGAAATCATAAAATGACTTATTTTGTGAAAAAACCATGACTCTAAACACAAAGAAAATCAACCTTTACTTTAGGTTATTTTTGTTTCCTTTTAAGCTAAACACATAATTTAATCCATGTACCCAAAACTTTTATTTTTTTTACAACTAAACCCTTTTTTATTATTAATATTTGAAATACAAAGTTGTATGAGGAAAATAAACAAAAAAAAAAAGTCAAGAAAAAAAAACAGTCAGCTTGAAACATAGATTATTTGAACCCATACTAAAATAATTTGCATCCCAAAACACTGCACCCCAAACACAGACTATTTTATCCCAGATTATAATTATCTGCACCCCAAACACAGGTTATTTTATCCCAGACTATAATAATCTGCACCCCAAACACAGACTATTTTATCCCAGACTATAATAATCTGCACCCCAAACACAGACTATTATAACCCCCAGACTATTATAATCCCCCAGCTATTATAACCCCCAGCTATTATAACCAACCCAGCGCCCCAAACAGCCCCTAAGTGAGCATGCATTTATCTTTGTTATAGGTTTTAACGTCTATCTCGTTTTCATAACACTTTATAATATAGACAACCTATAACATTCATCTATGCTAATGTGGTTTCGTGTTGCATGCTCGTTCATTTTCGTTTATTAATATAACGCTTATATTAAAACATCCAATAAATGAAAATTATAAAACAACCAACATGTATATATCATGAAACCTAACATGCATTCCTTTTATTATAACACTTATAATTAATTACTAATGCATGAGACATGCTTTCCTATGGTGGGATTTTAAATCTATATGACATACATAATGCATATTCAATTCTAATTTAATTATAACATACATTCCTAATGCATAAATAATTAAACACACTAAAGCGGACTGGTTTTGGCATCCAAACAATCTAAACTAAGCTAAATTATTACATTAATAATTAAATAAAATTGTAAATCGCCATGGACAGCTCCCGAACCGGCCCCGAACACTTCGAACCATCTCGGACCACCCAAAATTGGCTTGAACCAGACTTCATGGCATAAAAATGGGCTGAACCGGTCAATACTAGTTGAACCGGTTAGAAAACCTCAAAATAGTTTGGATCCCAGTCTGATTCTCGATCCATCCCAGCCAGGATATTTTGGTATGAATCCCAACGGGGATTCATGCTTTCTCGCCCGAGAAACTTTGCAGATGCTAGATTTTCGTGCTCTGTTTTCTTCGGCCAACGAACTCTTCATCTTCTCTCTTCGATTACAGCCTAGTTTCAACTCTATTGACTCCCAAATTTTTACAGATTCTCATGCACACATTAAAGCTCATATACATGTAGGTTATTACAATTTTAATCAACAATTGAAAGCTTAATTTCATGCCAAAACCGTAAACATCCACTTTAGCCCCACAACACATTCAACAATTGAAATTCACCCACCAAACTCGAAATTAATGGAAATCAAGTGTCCAAACCACGCTCTGATACCAATTGAAGGAGTGAAGAACACTCGAGCGGAAGTGATTGACGATCTTAAGCACCAATTTTCATTAATTTCGTTTATGAAAGCATGCTAAAAACAAGAACGAAAACAGAGCATCACGAACTAACCTCTTGGAGCTCCGAATTCGTTGATTCCTTTTGTTGTTTCTCTACACGAACTCAACATGGACTACCGTTAGAGTCTTCCCCGCTATCTTCTAGCCTTAGAACGGGCTTGTGGGAACCCGAGCATGATGAATATTAGGGAGAAAGAAGTGGGTTTGAGAACTTGATGTCAATGGCGTTTTTTCGAGAAAAATTGAAGCTGTATTTTCCACCAAGCCTTTTAGCCATCCTCTTTTCTTCAATGGAGAAGAAAACTTATATATGAAGCATAAATCACAGCCAGCAAATCCCATTTACAAGGATTAGTGTCACTTCCTTAAAATTTGCCTCTTGGTTTAAAATAATTGAAAATGAAATTGATTTTTTTATAATTATAATTTAAACTAATTTAAGTAATTAATTTAAATTAATTTAATTTTCAATTTCTAAATATAATTAACTAAACAATTTAATTAACTATATTAATTTAATATCAAATATTAAATTAGTTATATACACCAGTCCCGACTTCTTTCAAAACCGGTGAATGTGAATCATATTCAAATTCAAATTGAATGTGTATCGAATACATTTTCAATATTTAAATCATATTTAAATAATTTCAACTCTCTTATTATATGGTTTAATTAATAATTCAACCAACACGTTAAATTATATCAAATATAATTAACGATATAACCTTTAATCGAATTTGAACATCTTTCAAATTCTTTCATCATTCTGTTCTAAGGTTTAATCTGTTTGAGCTAGCAGGGGGACCTAATGGACCTACTGAAGGATTTGGAATTCCCAATTCCGTTACAGCGGAAGCAATTGGACCGTTCGTAGTTAAATTTGTTTCTACTAAAATACCAATGCATTGGCAAAAGGTTAAGCGTTGAGAAACATACCTCCGTTGACGACCCTGAATACTTCAACGGATGATTCTTGATTGCTCTGTGTTGGGTTCCTAGAGTGAGTAAAAATATAGTATAAAATACTCTAGAATTCCTGTGCAAGTGTACACAGTCTGCAGCAAGTAATATTATCAATCCAAGGTCTGAATGAGCTTCCACTTTATCTATTTTTGTGTAATTTTTTTAATGGTTTCAAGAATAATAAAATGATTGGGTTTTATCGGAATTATGCTGAAGCAAAATAAATGACAGAACAACGAGTAAACAAATAGATAGACAGATTAAAGACAGACGCTGGTTAGGCTTTAGTGATTGTTATAAAATATGCTCTAGGAATATTATTGATCATGCATTTCTCGCAGTATTATTAGCGGATTCCTCCCGGAACTTCGGATCTTTTGGGATGTGTTTCAACCCCAATGAAGAGCGACTGATCAAGCACTAGGCAACTGGCTATCCCTAGCTCAGTCACTGGCGTTCACCAATACACAATGATCGTAGTGTGGATAATTGCCAGACACTCTCTAAATCATCCCTGAAACTAGAGAGAGCTATCCATACCGGCTGGCCAGGCGGGCATAAAATGAGAATAAGCACAACAATTAACCAAAATGCGATAGTCAATTTATTATTAGAGATGAAGCACAATAATCACATTATTCCTAACCAACACCTTAAGCTACTTAGTTCATAATAAGCATAGGAATACGAATTACAATCTGAGTATGCATGTCCATAACCACAAGTTAATAAAGGAAATAAACTCCCTAATCAGCTTGCGGAAGATGGTGTTCTTGATAATCTTCAATCTCCCTATACTATTCGGCTTCCAAGGGAAAACATGGAATGCTTTTGACTTTGACGGCTACTTCCTTTTATAGAAGGATGGGAGGCTTGAATTAGGTCAACTAGGACACGTGTAAGGCTCTCCTTGATCCTTTATCACGAAAATAACTCAACAGAAGTCGGTTCATGAAGTTGGCTAACGAGCTGTGATGTGGCAGTTTCTGTTCCCAGTTTTGCTGCAGCATAGAATTTGCTCCCTCCAGTCACCCAGCAGCATAATCTGCACAAAGTGATTTCCAAAGCTTCCATTCTTCCAAATGGGTTAAATCATATAATATCTCTCTAAAACCAACCCTATTAAGCATAAAGGACACACAAATCCCTATATAATTGAGGCCTAAATAACTACCTTTTGGGCAGTTATCACTCTGCAACAACGAAGAACACCACCATTTGATCTTCCCCGCTATAACTCTGAGATTATGAACGTAGTTGTGGGACTACCTAATCTTGAATGGGAAAAACTCTAGAGAGAAAATTCTCCCTAGGGTTCTTGAGTTGAAAGAATATGAGAGGGCTTTATCGTGACCATAAGTTGTTGTACCTAAACCCTAGGGTTAGTGTTCTGTTTATAGGAGAAATGTCATGAATAAAATATTCATTTAAAATCAATTCCATAACCAATCAATTCCATAATTGATTAATCTTTTCCATAATTAATCAATTCCTTGACCAATCAATTCCACAATTGATTAATCTTTTCCATAAATGATTGATCACTTCCATAAGTGATTAAATCATTTCCATAAATGATTAATTACTTCCATAAGTGATTAATCATTTTCATAATTGATTAATTTCGAATTAATTAATTCTTTAATTAATTAATCACCAATTAAATATCATATATTTAATTTCAGACCTTCTATTAGTTAATTAATTAATTACCCAATTAAATATCATATATTTAATTTCAGGCCTTCAATTAATTAATTCTATAATATGAATCAAATTCATATTAAAATTTGAACTCCTTCAAATTCTCTTATATCCTATAAATTTAATATGAATCAAATTCATATTAATATTTGAACTTCTTCAAATATTTATTTCTCTCATAGACTATAGTTTAATTAAATCTCATTTAATTTAAACTAAATTGAATAATTAATTAATTCATAATTAATTAAGTCATCTTCTAATTAAATACCATATATTTAATTAGACATATATTTGAACTCTTTCAAATATATCAATCTCTCAATATAATAAAGTAATCTCAAATTAGACTTTATATTTTAATGTATCACTATACATTATATTAATTTGTATCTCATACAATTAACTTAATTCCCAATATGAATTTGAACTATTCAAATTCTCTCAAGATATATTTGTTACTAATTACTCTTTACGAGCTAGCAGGGGGACCTAATGGACCTACAGATCAGAAGCTCCAATGATATGAGGTTAACCGATTAAACTCATTAATCAAGTTAACCAATATTCATTAACTGTGGGTCATTCCACTAAAGACCCACAGCTGAACTCTTCTCACTGTAGAACATTTTTGTGTCCACGGATATAGACCTATACCGGTAAGTCAATCCTTCACGAGTGTCCGTAATCACAGCTAGGTTAAATTACCGTTTTACCCCTGTGTTACATCTGTCTCCTTAAGTACCAGTGCTCCTCTAATGAACAACCTGTTTATGGTCCAACCATTAAACAGAAAGTCCCTCTCGGGCCAGTGAGAGGACGGGATCCCTTTGTTCAAGTCCCGGAGTCACTACTTAAGGGAACACTCATCTACTTCACCTACAAGCGGGAAGGAGTGAATTCCTTCTTGTGTTGTCATGTTCCCAGCCTCCTACTCGGTCTTGTCCCCAAAAAGGAAGGCATATTGAGTCGGCGTATTGGCCACTCTCACCCATGCTAATCAAAGGACAATCCCTCATGAGAAGGAGTTCATGACACACTCAGGATTAAGACTGTGTTACCTAAGTCATCCTATTGAAACAGTAACCTAATTAGTTAACGGTGTTATAACTAATGGTTGACTATTTTGTGGTCCGGTCTTATGCAAACTCATTGCATAGGATACCCCCACTTGCATGTCTACTACATGGACGTTTTGGATCAATACGTCTGTATCAAATACAAAGCGGGACGTATCTCATAGTGTTACCAGGATAAGATACCCAACCTTATCTTTGTACTATAGACCTTTTAGGTTGTTACTTGAACATCAATCCTCGTATGTCCCCACATACTAGTTCAAGTTACATACAAACAACCTTGGATCTTAGTTTATTGGATTTGGGTCAAATTGTGCAATATTTAACAATAACACTTTATTGTAGAAACTAAATAACACTTTATTGAAACAAGTATACAATTTGTTTACATTTACTATCTACGAGTTTTAGGGCATAAAACCCAACAAACTCCCACTTGAACTAAAACTCTAGTTTAGTGAGATGTACAATAATCTATACAGCAGTGGGTGTATAAATACATGTATAAAACATATATAAATGTACAAATACAATAAACTAGGGCATCGCTATACCCATTACATAATGGTATCACTATACCCATTACATTTCTCCCACTTGCCCTAGATTACACCTTTGTACATATCTCGTAGATCTAGACCTTCTAGATGACCCTCAAACACTTTAGTCGAGAGAGTCTTTGTAAATGAATCAACAATATTTCATTCAATTTAATGTGTCTGCTTGTCTTAGGCTGCGATGTTCTTTTGAATTTGCCACAACACCACTATATCACTATAAAGTGTGATGGGCAAGTTCACATTTGGAACACATTCCAAATCAATCAAGAACTTTTTAAGCCATACAGTCTCTATCGCTGCTTCACAAGTAGCTATTTTTTCGGCCTATACGGTCAAGACTGTAACTATGTCATACTATAGCTCCATCATACAGAGTGACCACAGATACTGATGTAGATTTTCTCAAATCTTTATCAGTCTTAAAATCTGTGTCAGTGTATCCTGTAAGGATCAAATCCTTAGTCTCATACACGAGCATATAGTTTCTCGTTCTCCTCGAATACTTGAGGATATTCTTAACGGTTTTCCAATGATTAAATCTTGGATTAGATTGAAACTTACTAACAATCCCTATTGCATAGGGCATTCGTCTCATCTCCTCAACTTCTTGAGGTGTCTTAGGAAACGGTTTCTTAGACAAAAAGAGTTCCACACCTAAAAGGTAGTGAACCCTTTCTTGGAATTCTGTATCTTATATCTAACTGACATCTTGTAGATATAAGTCACTTGAGACAATACTAGCTTTTTGTTCTAACGATTCCTAACGATTTGGATCCTAAGAACAAACTCGGCTTCTCCCAATTTTTCATTTGGAAATGAGCTGCTAGCTCCTTTAATGTCAGTAAGATAACCTACATCATTCCCAATGATTAAGATATCAATCATATACAACAATAAGTAAGCTACTGAACTATTGATGATTACTTGTAAACACAAGACTCATTAATGTTCTGATTAAAGCCAAAAGATTTGGTCACTATATCAAATCTTATATTTCAAGATCGAAATCCTTAGGTTAATCCATGAATGGATCACTTAAGCTTGCAAACCCTTTTGCTTTCGATCTTGCTGTATGAACCCTTCTGGTTAAGACCTTTAATATCTCGTTTTCTCTTGTAAATCCACTTGTAACTAATAGATGTTACCCATCAAGCAGATCTACAAGATCCCAGATGGAAGTGAAATACAAAAGACTTCATTTCCAGGTCCATGACTTTAATCCATTGGTCCTTGTCAACATCATTCATTTTCTTTCTAAAAGATAATGAACCCACTATGCCATCATCAAGTATGATGACCTAGGCTTCAAACAAGCCCATGTAACGTTCAGGTTATCAAACAACCCTCCCACTACATTGAGACAATCTCAACTATTGAGATGGATGTGACTGACTAGATGCACTGATCCATCAACAACTTTTGTTGAACAGCCAACCTCATCAAAAACTCTTGTGGATGTTACTGTAGCTTCATTAGTTAACTTACTTAAATCGACTTTACTCTGTGGTTTATGATTTTTGATGCGGACTTCTTCTGAGAATATAGCATTTGTCAATACAAATTTTTTATTCTCTTGTGAATTAAAGAAGTATCCACTTCTCGTTTCCTTTTGGGGTTGCCTACTATAGTATGCAATGCAGTCAACACTGCATGACCCCAAAACGAGCCAGACAATTGAGCATAGCTCAACATGGAATGAACCATATCCAATAGGGTTCTATTTCTCCTAAATGAGATTTAAGGTGTGATCCCATGTACTATCAAATAGTCCTGGAATCTCAAATCCCTATACTCAACACTTTGAACGGATCGAAGTGTTTTTATCATCTCACCTAACAAGTTTTCAACTTCAGTCCTAAGCCCCTTCGAATATCTCAAGAGTTTCATACTTAAGTTGCATTAGGTAAAGATACTCATACCTTTGAATAATCATCCAAAAAAGATGAATTATTCATGCCCTCCCACTGCTTTAATATATTGAACCACAAGGATCCAAATGTACAAGCTCCAAGGGCTCTTTGGCTCTTAGATCTTTTCCAGTAAATGACCTATCAGTCATATTGCCCATAAGGCATGACTTACAAGGTAGTAGAGAGTCATTTTCTAACTTGCTTAGAAGTTCACTCTTGACCAATCTCCCAATCAAATCGAGATTAATATGGTCTACCTTAAAACCAAAGAAATGTATTTTCCTTTCGGAGAAATCCTTTGCCTCTTTTCACATTGAGTAGTAGCAGTCTTAAACAACTCAGTGTTCATGACTGCTTTACTCTTGATTAGTCTTAAAACATTTAGGTTACTTTCCAGTAAAGCTAAACAAGTGTCAACTCCCTTTCTTGAAATAAAACTGCGTTAGTAGAGAAAGGTAATGAGTAACATTGTTCCAGCAAATAAGACACATAAATCAAATTTCTTTTGATCTTAGGAATTACATACACATTATCTAATAATATGTATTTTCTCCCACTGAGAAAAATAACTTAATGTTCCCCAATGCTATAGCCAATATAACCTCTCTAATTCTAACTTTGAGAGTTATTACACAAGCAACAAGCTGTTTTCAGGAGCTTATTCCTTTAAAATAAGAACACACGTGATTTGTGGCTCCTGAATCAAGTATTCAGGGGGAATCACTATTCTTCACTAATCACGTTTTCAAGACAAGTAAATGAAAATTACGGTCTTGAACAAGTTCTCTTTTTGCTAAGTAGGGTTCTATGTCATATTCATCAAGAACAATTCTTAATGATTTAAACATTTGGGGCACATGAGGACATTCCTCAGTTAAGAATAATCCTAGACTTATTTACCACAATTTGTCGTTTAAGCTTGTTGTATTACCGTTATTTATAAAATGACGTAAGACAATACACATAAAATTATTATATAATTGTTGAAGTAACAAATTACTTGTATTATTAATAGCACTAACCCATTACAAATAATCCAATCAAATTCTGCAAAAACAAATAAGCAATCAAAGAAACCCTATAAAACTATTGATTTGGTTTTTGCAACGGTACTTCAAAGGTCTAGAACAACAGCCACTGAAGGGTGGTCAGCTACACCTCCTCTGAATTGAGACAATCTCAACCAAACTCTAACACCAGAATAACTCATATTCCGTTAGCGTGTAGTTACCGTTGTTCGGTCAAGGGTTAGTTAACACATTTAACTCATCCCCGTAAGTGTAACCTTCCCACTTTCAGATCTTAGAGGCACGCACCAACAGGCTACCGAAGGGAAAGAAAACTGTTGGTAATTAGCCTAAGAGTTCCTATCCCATTCAGGAGCTCACGATGTTCCGAATCCTATGATCAGGCCCTCCGAAAGGATGGTTGCGCTAGGACAACCTGCAGGCGGATCATAGGACTCTCACAGTGTGAACTAGGGGCGGAGACCGAGGGATACGTTGACACGTGTCCCGCTCCCACTTACTCTAGACATTTTTCCCATTCACCTTGTTATTGATTCATGCAAACACTTTCCGAAGGGAGGCCGCTCCTAAGGCGACTCGAAGCCGAGCATGAACCTCACATTGTGAATATAGGGACGTAGGAGCAAAACTTGATTTAAATCTCGTTTTGTAATTTTCCTCCCACTGAAAATGTCCTAAGGTTAATTTAGGGTTGTTTAACTTAGATAAAATTCGGCTAAGTCAATCTATCTAAGTCTGATCCTATTATAACAATTATGGAAAGGATTCAACTGCAAATGTTTTAGGTGAATTAAACTTCTTTTAATAAACCCAACATTGCAAGTCAACATTACTATGGTTAATTCAACTCAAGTTTCGGGTCAGTTCCCAGGTAGGAGGTGTTCCGTAAACCGTCAACTTAAATACCCCCAACCTTAGACAGAACTTCGCCGAGAGAGTTCCCTTATAACCACAGTAATGTAAGGTCTTTACTCTAAAGATCTAGGTGAATTAAACACTTTTAACAAACCTAGTGACATTGCAAGCTAACATTTAGCTATGATTAATTCAACTCCGATATTCCAGGTTAGTTCCCAGGTAGGAGGTGTTCCGTAAACCGTCAGCTTAAATACCCCCAGCCTTAGACAAAACTTTACCGGTGGAGTTCCCTTATAATCATAGCAATGTTTTTCCTACTTAGTCAATTAAAACTAATTTTAATTTTAAGTAAGAATAATTCTAATCCTATTAGAAATGTGATCTTAGGTCTAATTAATTTTAAACATTTTAAAATTAATACATTTATCCTAAGATCCTATGTTTGCATGCAATTCTTTGTTATAGGTTAACAGTTTCTATTCATTAATATTATAACTATTATAAATTTTAATGAATTAACCCTATAACATGCTACTATGGTGAATAAATTAACAATCAAATTCTAATTAATTTATAAAACCATAAATTAGCATAACATACCAAAAATATAACAATTATATTAATCTAAGGTAATGTCATGCTCAATACAATTTAATTTCCTTTTAATTAACCTAACTCTTAAATTAATTATACAAGAAAATTAAAAATAAGCATTACCATTTTCATACATTAACATAACATTTATATTAATAGCTCATGAAAAATAAGCATGTTAATTACTAATATAAATATAACTCTTATATTTTTAAACTAAAGTAATTTCATGCTTAATGCAAATTAATTTTCTTCAATTAATCTAACTCGTAAATTAATAACCCAAGAAAATTAAAATAAGCATTCACATTTTCATACATTAACCTAACACTTTATATTAATAGCTCATGAAAATAAATAAGCATATAAATTACTTTCATAAATATAACTTTTTATATTTTTACTAAAGTAATTTCATGCTCAATGCTTCTCAATTTCCATCCATTTAATCATAAAAGTTTATATTAAATACTCATGAAAATAAGCATTGATATTTTATTTCCATCCATAATACAACTAATTATATTAATACTCATGAAAATAAACCTAAGCATGCATGCTCCATTAATATAATATAACACTTTATATTTATCTAATTAATGTCATGCATCATGTTTTTCCAATTTCATATATTTAATATAACAATTATACTAATAACTCATGAAATTTAAATTCATGCATAATTATCATATATTATAACATTTATAACATAAAAATGCATGAAACATGCTTAACCTATGGTGGGATCTAGCTAAATGACATTCATAAAGCAATAAATAGATGAAAAATCGGTATATTGGCCCCTAGGATAATTAAAATAAACAATAATTACAATAATTTCAATTTAATTATCTTTTTGAGTCTTGAACCGCTCCAGAACCGGCCCGAACCAGCTTGAACAGCTTCAAACCGGACCAGAAAAACTCGAACCAGACCAAAGTTGAAGAAAACCGGATCTAAGTGGCCCAAACCAGACTGCACGGAAAAAAAATAATAAATTGCCTACGTTGAAGCTCGAGCCGCTGACGTCCCAAATGCTAGCAATGCGCGCTACCAACTCCTCCAGCGCCCTAATACAAAATTTAAAGAACGCAAAATAATTATTATTTTAAACTGCTCAAATAACCACCACATTGCGCACGACGCGTTCAACGCTCCGTAAATCCGAAAATTCCCGTCAGCGTCGAGACGCTGTAGGCAAAGCGTCTCGACGCCGTCCCGATTTTTTTTTTTTTTAGCATTTGTTCTTTTGCGTCGTGACTCCGTTGAGCAGGGTCGCGATGCTACACCTCTGGACAGCCTACTGCCTTCGTTTCCAGCAGCAATCTTTCACCAAATTGAACCCCGATTCGAGCACCGATCAACAAATTGATTCCTAATTTCTAGACACGGACTTACAAGACTCGATTTACAATATTTTTGCCCCAAAAACATAGGCCCTTACATGATCATATCATACAAAATTGTAAATCTATGGCCAAATATAACCAAAACAATTTTTCAACAAACCACATTCATAATGCATAATCCCACAAAAAACAACCAATGCAAATTTTGTAAAACAAAATTAAACATACGATCGGTTCTGATACCAATTCAAGGATTTGGAATTCCCAATTCCGTTACAGCAGAAGCAATTAGACCGTTCGTAGTTAATTTTGTTTCTACTAAAATACCAATGCATTGGCAAAAGGTTAAGCATTGAGAAACATACCTCCGTTGACGACTCTGAATACTTCAACGGATGATTCTTGATTGCTCTGCAACAACGAAGAACACCACCATTCGATCTTCCCCGCTATAACTCTGAGATTAGGAACGTAGTTGTGGGACTACCTAATCTTGAATGGGAAAAACTCTAGAGAGAAAATTCTCCCTAGGGTTCTTGAGTTGAGAGAATATGAGAGGGCCTTATGGTGGCCATAAGTTGTTGTACCTAAACCCTAGGGTTAGTGTTCTATTTATAGGAGAAAGGTCATGAATAAAATATTCATTTAAAATAAATTCCATAACCAATCAATTCCATAATTGATTAATCTTTTCCATAATTAATCAATTCCATGACCAATCAATTCCACAATTGATTAATCTTTTCCATAAATGATTGATCACTTCCATAAGTGATTAAATCATTTCCATAAATGATTAATTACTTCCATAAGTGATTAATCATTTCCATAATTGATTAATTTCGAATTAATTAATCACCAATTAAATATCATATATTTAATTTCAGACCTTCTATTAGTTAATTAATTAATTACCCAATTAAATATCACATATTTAATTTCAGGCCTTCAATTAATTAATTCTATAATATGAATCAAATACATATTAAAATTTGAACTCCTTCAAATTCTCTTATATCCTATAAATTTAATATGAATCAAATTCATATTAATATTTGAACTTCTTCAAATATTTATTTCTCTCATAGACTATAGTTTAATTAAATCTCATTTAATTTAAACTAAATTGAATAATTAATTAATTCATAATTAATTAAGTCATCTTCTAATTAAATACCATATATTTAATTAGACATATATTTGAACTCTTTCAAATATATCAATCTCTCAATATAATAAAGTAATCTCAAATTAGACTTTATATTTTAATGTATCACTATACATTATATTAATTTGTATCTCATACAATTAACTTAATTCCCAATATGAATTTGAACTATTCAAATTCTCTCAAGATATATTTGTTCCTAATTACTCTTTACGAGCTAGCAGGGGGACCTAATGGACCTACAGATCAGAAGCTCCAATGATATGAGGTTAACCGATTAAACTCATTAATCAAGTTAACCAATATTCATTAACTGTGGGTCATTCCACTAAAGACCCACAACTGAACTCTTTTCACTGTAGAACATTTATGTGTCCACGGATATAGACCTATACCGGTAATGTTGGGTTTTATGCCCTAAAACTCGTAGATAGTAAATGTACTTTTGACCGAACATTAATAAAAGTAATGTATTATTCAATGTTTGTATTATATCTTGTCTTAATAACCCTAATCCAATAAACTAAACATCCAAGGCTAATAGAATGAAGCTTGAACTAGTGTGTAGGGACATACGGGGATCAATGCTCAAGTTTTAGCCTAAAGGGTCTGTAGTATAGGGATAAGGCTGGGTACCTTGTCCTGGTGACACTATGGATACGACCCGCTTTGTATATTGATACAAACGTAATGATCCAACGCGTTCATGTAGTTGACATGCGAGTGGGGGTATCCTGTGCAATGAGTTTGCACAAAGACCGGACCGCGAAATAGTTTACCACTAACTGTAACACCGTTAGTTAGTTCGGTTTCTATTTCACTAGGATGACCTAGGCAACTTGCCCTTAATCCTGAGTGGATTATGGACTCCTGTCCATGAGGGATTGTCCTTTGATTTGTACGGGTGAGAGTGGCCTGTTCGCCGACTCAATAAGCCTACCATTTTGGGGACAAGACCGAATGAGGAGCTGGGAACGTAGTCTTACAAGATGGAATTCACTCCTTCCCAGTTTTAGGGTAAGTAGAGGTGTGTTCCCTTAAGTGGTGTCTCCGGGTCTTGAACAATGGGCCCTACCCTCTTTATGGCACGAGAGGGGTTTCTGTTTGCTGGTTGGACCACAAACAGATTGTTCATTAGAGGAGCACTGGTACTTAAGGACTAAGAGGTAGCCCAGGGGTAAAACGGTAATTTGGCCCAGCTGGGGTACGAACACACGTGAAGGGCTAACTTGCTGTTGACGGTCGATATCCGTGGACACATAAATATATCTGCAGTGAGAAGAGTGCAGCTGTGGTTCTTTAGTGGAGTGAACCACGGTTAACGAATATTGATTAACTTGGTTAATGAGTTTAGCCAACTAATCTCATATCGTTGGAGCTTCTGATCTGTAGGTCCATCAGGTCCCATCGGTAGCTCTATAAGGGCGTTGAGGTAAATTTCTAAGGTAGAATTAAGTATTCGAAGGGGTTCGAATATTGACTAAAATATGAATTTGATTCATATTAAAACTATAGGTTATAATTGATGTGCATTGGATGTATATTAATATTATAGTTTTATGAGAGAGAATAATAATAATTGAATATGTGATGTTCAATTTTATTATGGCTTTAAATTAATTAATTTTGGATTGATTAATTAATTTAGTTTAATTAAATATGATTTAATTAAACTATAGGTTTAAGAGGGATATTAATTTAAATGAGATTTAAATTAATGATATTTTAATTAATTTTGATTAATTAAAATTTGATTAATTATTTTTTTTAATAATTAATTAAAAATCAGGTAACTGATTATTCAGTTACCTTATGTGATACGTGGGGGTTATTGTTTTCTTTTGAATATCTTCGTTTCCCCCCCCCCCCCCACTATCACGCTAACCAACCCTCTCTCTCACGCCTACTTTCCCTCTCTCTGGCTTATCATTCTTTCGGTGATTTTGCTCCCTCTCTGTGAACACAGAACTTCTGCCCAGAGAAACCCTTAGAAATCTTGCTCCCACAAGCCCCTCATAAGCTACCGTTTTGAGAATACCGGTGCAACCTTTTTTGGTGGTGTTCACAAGGTTTTTGTAGCGAAAAGAAGACATTTTGGTTGCTGTTTTTCCTGCAAACATCAAGGAAAAGGCGAAACGATCAAGAACGCACCTTATAGTAAGTAGTTCTTGGTCTTGGATCGTTAGGATCCCCTTTAGATTAGATCTAGAGGTTTTTATATTTCTTTTGAAGCATGTTTATCTCAGTAGTTTTATTGTGAATTTTGCTACTGTGAATATTTGCCTCTGTATTGGTATTTAAAACAGTTTTGAATACAGTGTTTGGTTCTGTAAAATTTTTCCGCTGCCAAAGGGGTTTTATCCCTTCAATTGGTATCAGAGCCATCTCTGTCCCTTTAAAAATTGTTTTAAATTTGCAGATGGTTTCTTGATAGGTGGGATTAAACGCATAATGTATGGGTTTTGCTATGAACTGTTTTGGTTAAATTGGCCATTAGATTTACGTTTTTTATTTGATCTGATCATGTAAATGCCCCTGCGTTTTGGGCAAATTTATGTAAATCGAGTCTTTGTAAGTCCCGGTCTAGATTTAGGGCTGTTATCGATGGAGATCGAGATGATTTTGGTCGAAAATCGTGAAGAACGGCGCTGGAAATCGGAAAAACGGAGTGCAGAACAGAGGAATCGACGATATTAGGGTTTGCTGGAAAATTTCCTGGCCGGGATCCTGGCCGGGATCCCGACCGGGATCGAGACCGGGAAATTCCCGACCGGGATCCTGACCGGGAAATCGATTTGGTTCGTTTTTTTTGCTGGATCAGTCCGATTTTCTGTGTTATTGGCTCGGTTCAACTGTTTTGGGCCTGGTTCGAGGCGGTTCGGGTTGTTTTCTCCGATTCTGGAGCGGCGGAAGACTCATTAGGATAAAATTTATAAATTTAATGTAATTTTATGTTTTAATTTTATCCTAGGGGCCAATTAACCGGTTCATTAGCTATTTAAATGCTTTATAGATGTCATTTAGATTATTAATCCCACCTTAGGTTATAAAGCATGCTCATGCATTTATGTATGTTATAATTAGATTATAATATATGATTGAAATGCATGGTTTGATTTTCATGAGTTTTTTTAATATATAGTTGAGTTATATTAAATTCATGAAAATGGAAAAGTATGATGCATGCAATTACATAGTTTAAGTATAAGAGTTATATTTAATATGAATTGTTTGCAGCATGCTACTCTGATTTACCATTTTTGGCAATAATTAATTGTTAATTTATTAAAAATGGAAATCAAGTTGCATTGAGCATGAAACATCCATAGGTTAATATAAGAGTTATATTAATTTTTCCATGCAATGCAAAGTTATATAGTTTAAATTTGATTAATTAGAATATGATTGTTAATTGATTTAAACTATAGTATGCATGATTATAGGGCTAATCATTAAAATTTTGAAATAGTTTAAAATTTTATGATTAGAAACCGTCAATCTATAATCAAGATATGCATGTTCACATAGGATCTTAGGTTAAATTGAATTAATTTTAATGGGTTAAAATTAATTAGACCTAAGATCACTTTCTAATAGAATTAGAATATCTTACTTAGTATTAAAATAGTTTTAATGAACTAAGTAGGACAAACATTCCTGAGATTATAAGGGAACTCTACCAGTGAAGTTTTGTCTAAGGATTGGAGGTATTTAAGTTGACGGTATACGGAACACCTCCTACCTGGGAACTGATCTGGAACACCGGAGTTGAATTAATCACAGGTTAATGTTAGAATAATGTCGCTAGGTAAATTAAATTGGTTTAATACACCTAGACATTAGGTCTTATTATAATAGTTATAATAGGACTAGACTTAGATAAATGACTTAGCCGGATTTATCTAGGTTTAATCAAACCCTAAAATATATAATAGGTTACTTTAGTGGGAGGAAAATTACAAAACTTAATTTAAATTGAGTTTTGCTCCTACGTCCCCGTGACGTTCACACCGTGAGATCCATGCTCGGCTTTGTGTCGTTTTAGCGCGGCCTCCCTTCGGAGAGTGTTTGCATGGGTCAATACCAAGGTGAATGGGGAAAGTGATTATAGTAAGTGGGAGCGGGACACATGTCAACGTATCCTTCGGTCTCCACCCCTAGGTCACAACGTGAGATTCCTATGATCCGCCTGCGTGTTGTCTCGACGTAACCACCCCTTCGGAGGGCCTGATCATAGGATTCGGAACACTGTGAACTCCTGAATAGGATAGGATCGCTTAGGCTAATTACCAACAGTTGTCTTTCCTAACGGTAGCCTGTTGGTCCGTGCCTCTGAGGTCTGAAAGTGGGAGGGTTACACTTACGGGGAGGAGTTAATTTGTTAACAAATCCTTGACCGAACAACGGTGGTTAATATCTAATGGAATATGAGTTATTCTGGTATTAGAAATTGACTGAGAAGAGTCTCATTTTAGAGGAGGAACAACTGATCACCCTTCGGTGGCTGTTCTTCTAAACCTCTAAAGCATCGTTGTGAAACACAATCATAGTTTTATTAGGGTTCTTTGATTGGTTGTTTGCAAAATTGATTGGATGTTTGCAATTGTTTGTATTTCTTGTGTGATGGGTTAAGGCAAAGATAACTAATACGATCACTTGTTTGTTTTTTCAGCAATGTCTTCCTCTATAATTTCCCTGCTTAAAAATGAACAACTTACCGAAGAAAATTTTCCACAATGGAAATCTAACCTTAATACAATACTCGTGGTTGAGGACTTAAGGTTCGTCTTAACGGAGGAATGTCCTCCCGTTCCCCCTCGCACTGCCGCTCAGGCAGTTAAGGACGCCTACGAACGCTGGACTAAGGCCAATGAAAAGGTCAAAGTCTATATTCTGGTCAGCTTGTCTGAAGTATTGGCCAAGTGTTACGAGAACGTGGAAACTGCCAGGGAGATTATGAATTCCCTGCAGGAGATGTTTGGACTTCCGTCCTACCAGCTCCACCACGACGCCTTGAAGAACGTCTTCAATGCCAAGATGTTGGAAGGTCAATCTGTTCGGGAACACGTCCTGGACATGATTAACCAGTTCAACATAGCTGAGGCAAATGGCGGGTTGTTTGCGAGCGCAGTCAGGTTGCGTTCATCCTTCACTTGCTCCCGGCGAGCTATCTATCATTCAGGACGAACACGAGCATGAATAAGATTCAGTTCAACCTGACTACCCTCCTCTCGGAGTTACAGATATATGAGTCCCTGCAAAAGAGCAAGGGCAAAAATGTGGTTAAAGGAGAGGCCAACGTGGCCCATTCCAAGAAGAAGTTCCTGAAGGGTTCATCCTCAGGGACTAAATCTGTACCCCAGGCTTCTTCATCGAAGCAGATCCAAAACAGGAAGGGAGACAAGGGGAAGGCTCCTGCACAGGCTGTGCAAGGGAAGGGGAAGGCCAAGGTCGTGGCCGACAAGGGCAGGTGCTTCCACTGCAACGCAGATGGTCACTGGAAGCGGAACTGTCCCCGCTACCTTGCTGAGAAGAGAAGAGAAAAAGAAGGTAAATTTGATTTACTTGTGTTAGAGACTTGTCTCGTTGAACATGATGAGTTTTCCTGGATACTGGATTCGGGAGCCACTAATCATGTTTGCTCTTCTTTTCAGGGAAATAACTTCCAGCAGCTGGCAGAGGGTGAAATGACGCTCAAGGTCGGAACGGGAGACGTCGTTTCAGCTCGTGCAGTGGGAGCTGCAAAATTATTCTTTAGAAATAGGTTTTTAATTTTAGAGAACTTGTACTTGGTTCCTAGAATTAAAAGGAACCTTATTTCGGTTTCAGCTTTACTAGAACAATGTTATTCAGTTTCCTTCTTGCTTAATGAAGCTTTAATTTCAAAGAATGGAATTTACATTTGTTCTGCTAAGCGTGAGAATAATTTATTTGTGTTAAGACCAAATGATGCTAAGGCTATTTTAAGTCATGAAATGTTTAAAACAGCCGAAACACAAAATAAAAGGCAAAAAGTTTCTCCTTTAAGTAACAACACGTATCTTTGGCACCTTCGTCTTGGTCATATTAACATCGATCGGATCGATCGTTTGGTTAAAAATGGACTTCTAACTGATATAAAAGATACATCTTTACCACCCTGTGAATCGTGTCTCGAGGGTAAAATGACCAAGAGGCCTTTTACTGGAAAATGTTATAGGGCTGAAGAACCACTTGAACTAATACATTCGGATCTCTGTGGTCCAATGAATGTAAAGGCTCGAGGTGGCTTTGAATACTTCATCTCTTTCATAGATGATTATTCATGATACGGTTACTTGTACCTAATGGGCCATAAGTCTGAGGCTCTTGAAAAGTTCAAAGAGTTTAAGGCTGAGGTAGATAACCTATTAGGTAAAACAATTAAGATGCTTCGATCAGATCGAGGTGGAGAGTATTTGGATCAAGGATTCCAGGACTATATGATAGAACATGGAATCCAATCACAACTCTTAGCACCTGGTACACCTCAGCAGAATGGTGTATCAGAAAGGAGAAACAAAACCTTGTTAGACATGGTTCGATCTATGATGAGCTATGCTCAATTGCCTAGCTCGTTTTGGGGGTATGCAGTAGAGACTGCAGTACATATTCTTAACAGCGTTCCCTCAAAAAGTGTTTCTGAAACTCCTTTTGAGTTATGGAGGGGGCGTAAACCTAGTTTGCGTTACTTTCGAATCTGGGGTTGTCCTGCACATGTGTTAGTGACAAATCCTAAGAAATTGGAACCTCGTACGAGAATATGCCAATTTGTTAGATACCCAAAAGAAACGAGAGGTGGTCTTTTCTACGACCCTCAAGATAATAAAGTATTTGTATCGACAAATGCAACTTTCTTGGAAGAAGATCACATTCGAGAACATAAACCACGAAGTAAGTTAGTATTAGGAGAAGCTACAGAAGGATCAACAAGAGTTGTTGATGAACCTGGTCCTTCAACAAGAGTTGTTGGAGAATCTAGTTCTTCTCGTCAATCTAGTCCTCCTCACGTAGTGGGAGAGCTTCGACGCAGTGGGAGGGTTGTGACACAACCTAACAGATACTTGGGCTTAACAGAAACACAAGTAGTCATACCTGATGGCGGCGTAGAAGATCCATTGTCTTATCGTCAGGCAATGAATGACGTAGATAAGGACGAGTGGGCCAAAGCCATGGACCTTGAGATGGAGTCTATGTACTTCAATCAAGTTTGGGAACTTGTAGATCCACCTGAAGGGGTTAAACCCATTGGGTGTAAATGGATCTATAAGAGAAAAAGAGATGCTGCTGGGAAAGTACAGACTTTCAAAGCAAGACTTGTAGCAAAGGGTTATACCCAACGAGAAGGGGTGGACTATGAAGAAACTTTTTCTCTAATTGCTATGCTAAAGTCCATAAGAATTCTCTTATCCATTGCCACATTTTATGATTATGAAATTTGGCAAATGGATGTCAAGACAGCTTTTTTGAATGGCAACCTTGACGAGAGTATTTTTATGTCTCAACCCGAAGGGTTCATAACCCAAGGTCAGGAGCAAAAGGTTTGCAAACTGAATCGATCCATTTATGGATTGAAACAGGCCTCCCGATCTTGGAATATTAGGTTTGATACTGCGATCAAATCTTTTGGTTTTGACCAGAATGTTGATGAGCCTTGTGTATACAAGAAGATCAACAAAAATAAAGTAGCTTTCCTCGTACTTTATGTTGACGACATCCTACTCATTGGGAATGATGTAGGGTATCTGTCTGACGTAAAAGAATGGCTAGCAGCTCAATTCCAAATGAAAGATTTGGGTGAGGCCCAGTATGTTCTTGGCATCCAGATAATTCGGGATAGGAAGAACAAATCGCTAGCTCTGTCTCAAGCAACGTATATCGACAAGATGTTGACTCGATATTTGATGCAGAACTCCAAGAAGGGCTTGTTGCCTTTCAGGCACGAGGTAAACACATAGAGAGGAAGTATCATCTGATTCGAGAGATTGTGCAAAGAGGAGATGTGGTCGTGACCAAGATCGCTTCTGAGCACAACATTGTTGATCCGTTTACGAAGGCCCTCTCGGCTAAAGTGTTCGAGGGTCATCTAGAAAGTCTAGGTCTGCGAGACATGTATATAGCGTAATCTAGGGCAAATGGGAGATGTGTAATGGGTGTAAGGATGCCCTAGTTTATTGTATTTTGTATATTTACTTTTCATGTAATGTACAACATACATGTACCATTTCCAGCTTTGGATTATATTGTATATATTTTCCCTGTAACTTGAGTTTTAGTTCAAGTGGGAGTTTGTTGGGTTTTATGCCCTAAACCTCGTAGATAGTAAATGTACTTTTGACCGAACATTAATAAAAGTAATGTATTATTCAATGTTTGTATTATATCTTGTCTTAATAACCCTAATCCAATAAACTAAACATCCAAGGCTAATAGAATGAAGCTTGAACTAGTGTGTAGGGACATACGGGGATCAATGCTCAAGTTTTAGCCTAAAGGGTTTGTAGTATAGGGATAAGGCTGGGTACCTTGTCCTGGTGACACTATGGATACGACCCGCTTTGTATATTGATACAAACGTAATGATCCAACGCGTTCATGTAGTTGACATGCGAGTGGGGGTATCCTATGCAATGAGTTTGCACAAAGACCGGACCGCGAAATAGTTTACCACTAACTGTAACACCGTTAGTTAGTTCGGTTTCTATTTCACTAGGATGACCTAGGCAACTTGGCCTTAATCCTAAGTGGATTATGGACTCCTGTCCATGAGGGATTGTCCTTTGATTTGTACGGGTGAGAGTGGCCTGTTCGCCGACTCAATAAGCCTACCATTTTGGGGACAAGACCGAATGGGGAGCTGGGAACATAGTCTTACAAGATGGAATTCACTCCTTCCCAGTTTTAGGGTAAGTAGAGGTGTGTTCCCTTAAGTGGTGTCTCCGGGTCTTGAACAATGGGCCCTACCCTCTTTATGGCACGAGAGGGGTTTCTGTTTGCTGGTTGGACCACAAACAGATTGTTCATTAGAGGAGCACTGGTACTTAAGGACTAAGAGGTAGCCCAGGGGTAAAACGGTAATTTGGCCCAGCTGGGGTACGAACACACGTGAAGGGCTAACTTGCTGTTGACGGTCGATATCCGTGGACACATAAATATATCTGCAGTGAGAAGAGTGCAGCTGTGGTTCTTTAGTGGAGTGAACCACAGTTAACGAATATTGATTAACTTGGTTAATGAGTTTAGCCAACTAATCTCATATCGTTGGAGCTTCTGATCTGTAGGTCTATCAGGTCCCATCGGTAGCTCTATAAGGGCGTTGAGGTAAATTTCTAAGGTAGAATTAAGTATTCGAAGGGGTTCGAATATTGAACTAAAATATGAATTTGATTCATATTAAAACTATAGGTTATAATTGATGTGCATTGGATGTATATTAATATTATAGTTTTATGAGAGAGAATAATAATAATTGAATATGTGATGTTCAATTTTATTATGGCTTTAAATTAATTAATTTTGGATTGATTAATTAATTTAGTTTAATTAAATATGATTTAATTAAACTATAGGTTTAAGAGGGATATTAATTTAAATGAGATTTAAATTAATGATATTTAAATTAATTTTGATTAATTAAAATTTGATTAATTATTTTTTTTAATAATTAATTAAAAATCAGGTAACTGATTATTCAGTTACCTTATGTGATACGTGGGGGTTATTGTTTTCTTTTGAATATCTTCGTTTCCCCCCCCCCACTATCACGCTAACCAACCCTCTCTCTCACGCCCACTTTCCCTCTCTCTGGCTTATCATTCTTTCGGTGATTTTGCTCCCTCTCTGTGAACACAGAACTTCTGCCCAGAGAAACCCTTAGAAATCTTGCTCCCACAAGCCCCTCATAAGCTATCGTTTTGAGAATACCGGTGCAACCTTTTTTGGTGGTGTTCACAAGGTTTTTGTAGCGAAAAGAAGACATTTTGGTTGCTGTTTTTCCTGCAAACATCAAGGAAAAGGCGAAACGATCAAGAACGCACCTTATAGTAAGTAGTTCTTGGTCTTGGATCGTTAGGATCCCCTTTAGATTAGATCTAGAGGTTTTTATATTTCTTTTGAAGCATGTTTATCTCAGTAGTTTTATTGTGAATTTTGTTACTGTGAATATTTGCCTCTGTATTGGTATTTAAAACAGTTTTGAATACAGTGTTTGGTTCTGTAAAATTCTTCCGTTGCGAAAGGGGTTTTATCCCTTCAGGTAAGTCAATCCTTCACGAGTGTCCGTAATCACAGCTAGGTCAAATTACCGTTTTACCCCTGTGTTACATCTGTCTCCTTAAGTACCAGTGCTCCTCTAATGAACAACCTGTTTATGGTCCAACCATTAAACAGAAAGTCTCTCTCGAGCCAGTAAGAGGACGGGATCCCTTTGTTCAAGTCCCGGAGTCACCACTTAAGGGAACACTCATCTACTTCACCTAGAAGCGGGAAGGAGTGAATTCCTTCTTGTGTTGTCATGTCCCCAGCCTCCCACTCGGTCTTGTCCCCAAAAAGGAAGGCATATTGAGTCGGCGAATTGGCCACTCTCACCCATGCTAATCAAAGGACAATCCCTCATGAGAAGGAGTTCATGACACACTCAGGATTAAGACTGCATTACCTAAGTCATCCTATTGAAACAGTAACCTAATTAGTTAACGGTGTTATAACTAATGGTTGACTATTTCGTGGTCCGGTCTTATGCAAACTCATTGCATAGGATACCCCCACTTGCATGTCTACTACATGGACGTTTTGGATCAATACGTCTGTATCAAATACAAAGCAGGCCGTATCTCATAGTGTTACCAGGATAAGGTACCCAACCTTATCTTTGTACTATAGACCTTTTAGGTTGTTACTTGAACATCAATCCTCGTATGTCCCCACATACTAGTTCAAGTTACATACAAACAACCTTGGATCTTAGTTTATTGGATTTGGGTCAAATTGTGCAATATTTAACAATAACACTTTATTGTAGAAACTCAATAACACTTTATTGAAACAAGTATACAATTTGTTTACATTTACTATCTACGAGTTTTAGGGCATAAAACCCAACACCTACAGATCATGGGCTTCAGCGATATGAGATTAACCGGTTAAACTCTTTCTATCCTAGTTAACCAATATTCGTTAAATAAAGAGACACTCCACTATAGCCCGTAGCTGAACTCCCCTCACTACTGCAGATATATTTCTATCCACTCGATATAACCGTGATCAGTAAGTCAATTCTTCACAGGTTGTTCGTAACTATAGCTAGGTCAAAAGTCTGTTTTACCCCTATAACACTTCTTGTTCCTTAAGCCTCCACTGAGTCCCTAATGAACAATTGGTTTGTGGTCCGACCACTAAACCTAAAACCTCTTTGGCCAATGAGAGGGCTACGCGCCTTTGTTCACTGATAGCGAGCAGAAATGTCGCTATTTTAGTCTCAATTTATTAAGCTTTTTGGTGCTTTAAACGTGTTTTTTATGAATATATTTAATGAATTTTGTTATTTGGTCCTTAGGAGCAAAGTTGGTGATTTTGGGAGAAAAAGTGCCAAAATTGAAGCAATTGAAGCCCAAATCCTAGCTTGATGCAATTGGAGGCCCAAAGAAGTCAACCATGAAGAAATGACCAAAAGAAATAAAGAAGAAGGCCAAAAAATCAGCCCAAAAGGAAGCTGAAAAATCTGGAAAATTGGGGCAGCGTCGAGACGCTAAGTAGACAGCGTTGCGACGCTACCCTTTCGTGTTGCCCAAGTCGCGTGCGCAGCAGCGTCGCGACGCTGAGCAAGGTAGCGTCGCGACGCTACCCCTATTCCAGGCCTATAAAAAGGCACCCTTGGGTGCCTCATAATTCATCAATCAATCATTCCTTCTCCATTCCAATTCCTTTCTTCCTTAGGCTCCTTCGGAGCCCCTCTCAAGGCTTTTGAGCCTTTTTGAGAGGAGTCTTTTAGTGGGAAAATTTTGGGAATTTTGGGGGAGCAATCTAGAGGCTCAAGGAGTAGTCAGCGGGGCTCCAAGCGTTAGCGAGGGGTTTTTCGACGGTCAATTCCTTCCCTTTATTGCTCTTTATATGCTTTCTCTTGTAATTATTATGGATATTTTAGCCATGTGTAGCTAAAACCCCAAATTGGGGTCTTGAAATGAAATGATAGTTCAAATATTGTTATAATTTCTTGTCTCTAGCCCATGTCCTAATTATTTGTATGGATGTGCTTAATGCTTTACTCAATCTGGCCAATTGCGTAATGATTCGATTCTTAATGGAAACTCGACGGAGAGAAATTAGGATAGATCATAATCCATGCAACTAGTTTAATTGCCCGTTGTGACACCGGGATTAGTTGATTAAACTTACATTCCTAAAATGAATCAATGCGTAATAATTAATGATTTTTAATAGCGCTAAGGACACTTAGGTTGTTAAAATGAATTAATTACAATTAGGGGAAACCGACAGGAGAACCTATGTGATTAACGAAGATTCTAGGTTTATAATTAGTTGGGCAAAGAGATAGGATAATTATAACAGCTGTTTAGCTAATCATTGATTTTCAAGACCCCTCTTCCCATTTAAAGAAAACTCTTTCTCCATATTTTATTTTCGATTGATCAATTTATTTTCGTTAATTGTCTTGAGTTTAAATTCTTTTTTCACTATTGCATGAAGTGGTCCCTAAATATTATTTCGCCTAAGTACTTTTAGTGCTCAAGAGATTTTAATTATTTGCTTAAGTTTCGCTTCGCCTCCCTGTGGATTCGATACTCGGTATTACTACCGTTTTATATTACTTGTCACGACCCGTGCGCTTGCGGATAATCGTAACCCCCAACAAGTTTTTGGCGTCGTTGCCGGGGAGGCTTGATTTTTAAGCAAAAATTAATTTTTCTTGACATCAAAAAGAAAGGGATAAATGGTAATTTAGGTGTAAATATTTTTCTTTCATCATTTTGTGAATATTATTTTATTTTCAATTTTTGTTTGGTTCTTTTGATTGTGTGGGAGCATTGTATGCGAAGAAACAAGGTGGTTGATTTGTTTCCGCTAGATCTTGAGATTAACAGGACTCTTAGATCGATTCGAAGAGAAAAAAGATTAGCAGAAGCGATGGCCCACCATGAGGAAGCTCCCAAGGCAATTAGAGATTTTCTGCAGCCAGTTCTTCCCACTGAGAATTCTGGAATTTTCTACGCCCCAATCCAAGCTACAAATTTTGAGCTAAAAACAGGGTTGATTCAGATGGCGCGCGATAACTCGTTCAAGGGACATCCTTCCGAGGACCCCCACTCACATTTGCGATCATTCCTAGAAATATGTGGGACGGTAAAGATGAACGGAGTTCCGGCAGACGCGATAAGATTGAGGTTGTTTCCATTTTCTCTAGAGGATAAAGCAAAAGATTGGCTCGAATCAGTCGAGACGGGCAGCATCAGTACTTGGGACGAGCTTGCCCAGGCTTTTCTGACAAAATTTTTTCCACCGGCTAAGACTACCAAGCTCCGGACTGAAATTGGAACATTTAGGTAGCTTGACGAGGAGCAGTTGTACGAAGCGTGGGAAAGATATAAGGAAATGCTTAGGCGATGCCCCCAACACGGATATCCTGATTGGCTTCAGGTACAGTTATTTTATAATGGATTAAACCCCTCCACAAAGACAGTCCTAGACACATCAGCAGGAGAGAGTTTTCTTTCAAAAACAGTGACAGAAGCCAAAGATCTGCTTGAGGAAATGGCGGCAACCAGTTATCAATGGCCGACGGAGAGAGGAACAATTACAAAGAAGGCTGGATTATATGAATTGGATGAGTCAAGTTCACTGAAAACACAATTGGCATCTCTGACCAATGCACTAAACAAATTGACTTCATCTGAGGTGGTTAAGTCCATTTCCACCTTAGCTGAAGGTCATTCAAAGAAGGAAGGTCAATATGTGGAAGAAGTTCAATACATAGGAAATAGACCATATGCTCAAGGAGTACCAAACTTCTACCACCCTAGTCTGCGCAATCACGAGAACTTCTCCTATGCGAATACAAAGAATGTTTTGCAGCCACCCCCAAGTTTTGCATCATCCAATGCTCCTGAAAAGAAAAATAACCTGGAGGAGATGGTGGCTTTATTCATCAAAGAACAAAGAATATTAAATGTAAGTCTCCAGACATCAGTAAACAACCACGATGCAGCTCTAAAGAACATGGAAGTGCAGATAGGACAAATCGCTTCAGCAGTAAATGCCCTGCAGAAGGGAAAATTTCCAAGTGATACTGAGCCTAACCCGAAAGAGCAGTGTAAGATGGTGGTTCTGAGAAGTGGCAGAAGACTGGAGAACAGTTCAGAGAAGAAAAAGGAAGAAGAAAAGAGAAGGGATGAAGATGAAGGGACTGAGGCACAAAAAGCCTCCTCTGAAAGGTTCCAACATCCTTCCAACTCTATTGAATTAAAATGTGATTTTTCTAACAAACTTGCAGGTAGAAAAGAAGATGAGAGGCAGGATGACAAAAAGAAGCTGACTGAGGAAAAAGTGGTTCCATGCAACCACCATGACAGAGGTTCGCATATTAGCCCGCCCAAGCGGAGGGGCGAATGTCCAACCTTTGATTTCAGGGAGTTACATTTTCCTCAAAGATTTAAAAATGTCAAATTAGATGAACAATTTCAAAAATTTTTAGAAATGTTTAAAAAGTTGTCTGTGAATATTCCATTGGTAGAAGCCTTGTATAATATGCCAAATTATGGAAAATTCATGAAGGAAATGCTTTCTAGAAAGAAAAGTCTGAAAAAAGAAGTTTTTAATTTATCTGAGAGTAGCAGTACAATTATTTCTGGTAGGATACCCTCTAAGCAGAAAGATCTAGGGAGTTTTACTGTTCCTTGCACCATAGGAGAAGTATCCTTCGATAGGGCTTTATGTGATTTAGGAGCAAGTATAAATTTGATGCCCTACTCTGTTTACAGGAAGATTGGTTTATCAGGTATGACAGACACCGACGTCACTCTCCAGCTTGCTGACAGATCGATTACTCACCCTATGGGTGTTGTGGAGGATGTGTTGGTGAAAGTCAACAAATTCATCTTCCCCGTAGATTTCGTGGTACTGGACATGAAAGAGGACAAAGAGGTGCCAATTATCTTAGGCAGACCTTTCCTAGCCACTGGTAAGTGATAGCGAGCATAGCTAGCTACTTTTACTTATTTAATTTAGCTGGTCTTTTATGATGTTTGGGCCGTTTTATTGTGCTTTATTGTTTATTTTGTAGGAAATGGTTGATTGGAGCTATAATGCCATATTAGAGTTAATCGGGTGCTCGGGGCGTGAAAAGATGCAAAGGAATGAAAAGAGTAAAAGTGGAAAGAAGTCAAATCTCGGTCAACAGCAGGCTAGCGTCGAGACGCTAGCTCTTGAGCGTCTCGACGCTCACATTCCATATCAGATTAGGCGCGTAAAGCTCACACTGCAACAAATTACACTTTTTATGTCAGACGAAAAAAATGCACGGAGCTTTTAATGTCGGACGAAGAAACGCACATGGTTTTTTAATGTCGGATGGGTGAAAATGATGTTTTCAGGCTTTTAATGTCGGGCATTGCCCGACATTAAAAGGCTCGTTTTTAATGTCGGTCTAGTGGTATTTTTTAAAACAAAAAGTTTCAGCTTTCTCTCTCCCCAAAAAAGTACTCCTTCAACTTTTTCTCTCCCCCAACATTTCTCCTGCTCGTGTTTTTGCCCCTGAAGCCTTCCCCATTCTCTCGACGACAACGGTAACTCACTGATGGCAACTAAAATCTCACCGGCAACTGAAGCTCTTCAACTCCGACACGATTTCCCCTCACCTTTGGCGCGATTTTCCCCTTCTCACGACAACGATTGGAACTCTTCTCCTCACCGTCGGCAACTGAGTTCTTCATCTCATGCGCGTTGTGGGTTTCTTTTCTTTGGATTGTTGGGTGCAGGATTTTTGTTTCGAAATACCAAAGAAATCCCTTGTTTGCTTGTCCCTGATGTTTTTTTTTTCTCCTATCGAATCTCTTTGGGGTTTATTTTTCTCAATCTTTTGAGTTTTTTTTTTCTTGTGGTTTTTGGATTTGGTGTTGGGGTTTTGGAGGAGACTTTTTGTGCAGATTTGGTGTTGGGGTTTTGGAGGAGCTTTTTTGTGCACATGACGGACGATGTGGGTTGTTACTTGATTTTGTGATGATGAAGTGACTCTTCTTCTTTTGGCACTTTGGTTTGGTGTTTTGATCATTTCTAGGGTTTGGCATTTTCTTGGCTTTGGTTTGAGTAATAATTTTGAGGTTTGTTTCTGACTCACCTGTTCTTATGGGTTTCTTCATGTTTGTTTATTTGGTTGTTTTTCATCAAATGTCTCTCAATTTGTTAAGATTCTGAGTGTATGTTTTTTGTCATCTGGTGTTGGAAATAGCCCCCATGGAAGTTTTCAAACATGGTTAGTTTTGAAAAGTTGAGTTGTTATGGGTTTCTTTGACTTAAGAATTAACGTTGATTGATTGGTGCTTTTCTGATGTGATAGGAAACTTCTCTTGATAGTTAATTTTTTATCTTGATATTGTCATGAAAAATTGCAAGAATTGTTGTGGATCATCGACTTAAGTCCAATGCAATTTGTGTAGCTCTATTAGCATATCAGAGGTAGTTTTTCATGGGTGTGGGTACATAACCGTGTGTTTGTTCATGGTCATGGTGGTTGTTCGTTCGTGGTCGTAGGTAGCAGATCTAAACCACATATAGTCATGGGTAGCTTTTCAACTCCCTAAACTGATTAGTAAGTTTCTAAGCTTCTGATTTATATGATTTCGTTTTCCTTTTGCAAGATTAGAGAGTAACGGAGACTTGATTATTGAGCCATATGAACATTCAGAGTAGTTCACAAGTTTTTTTTGCTAATATTTTTGTTGCATTTTGTTGATTTTTCTTCTTGAGTTGTGTTTGATGAGGCTTACCAGTGAGGAACTTTTCTGTTTCGAGTGTTTATTTTGGTAAAGTAAAAGGATATTTGTCTTTATGAGAAAAAAGGTTCTTTGACGCTCTAAAAGTTTGATTTAGGAAAAAGGTACTTATTTCTTTGGGACCATGCATCCATGTTGAGAATTTTCATTCCTCGCTTTTGAATAGTCCTTAGACTTAGTTTACGTTGACAAACTAGGAATTATAAGAAAATTGTTCTCTGTTTTAATCCTTAATCCTGTCTTTATCTTTTGCTTGAAGTCCTTAATTTGTTGCGTAGGTTCTTGATTTGTTTGTTAGATTACTTGTGCATTCATCAAGTAACTTACATCATCACTTAGAAACACATAATAAAAATGTTAGACATTATTCACATACCATATTCAAGACCTAACTTGCAGATATTGTATCATAGTTCAACTCATTGATGTTGAAGAATTGGTACATGGCATCTCTATAGAGATTACATATGCCATCTAATTCTCATTCTGTCACATACCATATGCCAGCGGATGGAATGACAAAATGTACAATTTTTGTAATTATTTGAAACTAAGGACTAGTGCAATAACATCTTGGAGTCCATGGTGGTAAAGGAGATTCATCTGACAGAAAAAATAGTGCAGAATTTATACGATCAGGTTGTCTATCTCTGTCTTTTTGTCTCTCTTTCCCAAAATTAATTTGCATTGAGACTTGTAGATCAGTATAACTTGTTCGTTGAATTGCAGGGTTGTTGCTGTCAAGATGGTCAGTATTATGTATGTTTACTTTTCTACATTTTTAAGTTTTTATGAAGGTAGAAGTAAAAAACCTGTAATGTACGAATTTAGAAAAGAGAGTCATTCCTAGCTTTTTGATGCTTTTCTTCCACATTACCGATGTTGCATGATTGTCACAGATTGGTTATTCTTGGTTGTTACCCTACAATAGGCGTTTCCACAGAAGTTCCAATAACTGCTGATGATACCTCTGACCTCTGTATTTTGGTCAAAACATAATTCAATCTATGTTTGACAACACAAATCAGCTTCCCTTTCTTTTAGAATATCATCACGTGGCTTTGTTGTTACAAAAAGTGTAATTGGGTTCATTATTCTATGTTTTATACTGAGTCTGATTGAATTATTATCCCTTTATAATCTTTACAGGTCATCGTTGGATTTGCGAAAATGGAGTTGCTCCTGATAGGGCTCTAGATCTCGTTTTACTTTCACGACTCAAACAATTCTCTGCAATGAATAAGTTAAAGAAGATGGCATTACGAGCAAGTATATAAACATGCTCTTTTGCCTACGCGGGAGAGCTGACATTCAACACCCAATTAAATGTCATTTTGCAAGTTTGCATAGAATATCTACTAATTTGAAAAGAGTAATGCAAGCTTGCGCTCAATGAAATTTTTGGCTTAAATGACTCTGATGTGTAAAATCTGCATGTTTGTACCATTAGATGATTGCCGAAAGCCAAATACTTTGTAGTTGGTAAATTAGTCGTAGAGGTAAGATATATGGGGCATCTGAGTTTTAAGTTAGCGATCAATCTTCAATTCCTTATTTATGTTCATTGTTGCAGGTGAAGTATTCGAGGGAACCAAACAAAATCCATCCATGAACACACGATCTATGCAATTTCTGTCAATATTTTCTTCCCATCTTTTATGTAAAAGTTTAACTGATATTATACTTCCTTTTCCACACATATTACAGATGCATATAGATTTCTGTCAATATTTTCTTCCCATTTTGCAATTGATCCTTAGATGCCAAAAGAGAAATTAAAAAATAAAATAAAAATAAAAACAGACGGGAGCAGTTTTGAAGGACTTGAACCAACAAAATCCATCCATGATATTTCTACCAAAGAGGTACATTTTTGTCCTTAAGTCCCTTCTCTGCCTTCGATCATTTAGTTAATTAATTTGTTGCTTGCAGGCCCCAGAGGTTTATAGAGCTGCATGGAAACCTTTAAAGGTGCCCCAACATTTTGAGTTTGTTACTAAATTTCTTTCTTCCTTCTCTCAAGTTGTAAATGTTAATTTTTAGGGTCTTATCCGATTAGTACTATTTTTCAAGGTGCTGATGGTGTTCTAGTTCCAGGAGGTTTTGGTGGTAGGGGATAAGTGCATATTATGGTTATGGTTATTATCAAATTTCAAATGGGATGAAACTTTTCTATTTTATGCCTTATGCTCTTAAGCTTCCCATCAAGAAGTTTTGTTGCAAAATGTAGTTAGGTTGAAGCAACATTTCTGAAACTTGTGTATATTATGCTCAAACTTTTGCAGGGAGAACAGTTAAAGCAATCGATTGATTTGGATCTTTTGGATCAAACTAGTATAATTCTTTGTCTAGATATACTCATTAGGTTTAAAGGACTGTGTTGTTATTTCCTAACTCATCAGTTTCATTGGCTTTACAAGACTGTGTTGTTGGGTTACTGTTCACTTTGTTTCCAGTACTGGGGTGGGAATTCTGGTATTCTTGAAGGAGTGATATCCATGAGTAAAGTGCAAGTATAAAGGATTTTGGGGCCTTTGTGGTTAAGGATTTTCTGTTCAAAGAAACATGTTTTTCTTTCCTAATATAGTGCCTTTGGGAAACTTGTTTTATGATTTGAAATGCATTTAGGGGTCAGGCAATGAAAGAATTTAGAGTTGAAGTGGAGGCTATTGGCCATGTTCAGGCAGAGACGAATTTCCACTACATGAGGTACTAAAATCAATATCTTGTTTTGTGACTGCATCATTGATTCCATTCTCTTTTATCTAAATTTCAAGCATTTCACTGATATTAGTTGGTTGGCGAAGTCTGCATTCTTTTTTTTTTTAATCTCTGGAATTGGTTTTGTTTGTATTCTTGGAATGGGACCCAAGATGTTCTAATTGAATTCTCCGATGATTATATCTCCTCTCCTTTTTTGGCTTAACAACGTAAATTGCTCATACTTTTAGTATATCAGTGTCTTTCAGTAGTTAGTTGAAAAATGATTTAAGACCTTGTTTCGATTTGAAGTAGTAGATCATCATCAATAATTTGAATTGCACTGTTGAAGATGTTCTGTGTAATGGATGTAATTACGACTAAATACTCTCTTTAATGTGTTGTTAGTGTTTTAATGTCCATGGTCGTCGTCGAGCGTCACAAGCCACTCGTCGATGTGAAACTCTTCAGGTTGTGTTTGATTTGGCAATTGAGGAATACTTCGTCTTCTTCGATGACGACTCATAATCTTCACCATAGTGGTCATGACCCTAGCGAAAGAAACTCAACAACGTCGAATAATATCAAATTTCCATCATCTTCCGAGACAGAGTTCTCTATGGCGAAGTCGTTGCCTCCTCGGCGTCGGCTTTGAGGTTGAAATATTTTAGAGTTATGTACTTATTTTGTTTAGCAAGTTTACTTTTTCTTTGTAAATTGGATGGATGTGGAAAGTTTTATGTTTTATATACACTATTATATTTTATTAATTAAGTATATGTTCGTTGAGTTAGTTGTGTAAAAATACTTTTGGGACTTTATTTCGTGCATTTGGGACTTTATTTCGGGCATAGGTTGATAAATTGAGAAATATTGTTTGTTAGCCACGTGTGCAACCGCAATCAACAATTTTTTTTTATTTACTACTTACACTTTTAATGTCGGACGCTTTTAATGTCGCACATTTAATGTCGGACACTTTTAATGTCACAACTTTTAATGTCGGGCAATGACCGACATAAAAAACTGACCGACATTAAAAGTAACTTTTAATGTTGGACAATGAGTGGTTGATTGACATAAAAAAAGCCATTTTAATGTCGGGCAATGACTGACATTAAAAGGGTACTTTTAATGTCGGACAGAGCTTTTAATGTCGGTCAATGCCCGACATTAAAAGCGACCGACATTAAAAGAGGCTTTTAATGTCGGGCAATGGCCGACATTAAAAGCGACCGACATTAAAACTTTTAATGTCGGTGTTTTTAATGTCGGTCAGTGACCGACATTAAAGACTTTTAATGTCGGGCATTGCCCGACATTAAAGGCCAAATTTGTTGTAGTGTCACAGCGTCGAGACGCTGTGATAGGAAGCGTCCCGACGCTACCGTTTTTCCTTATTCAAAACGCGCGTTTAAGAGGCAGCGTCGCGACGCTGTCTTGACAGCGTCTCGACGCTAAGGCGAAAAATCAGAATAAAATCTTATTTTCGGCTAGGTTTTTGGGGAGTTCGATTTGGGACCTTTTGGAGCCGTAAAGAGGACAGAATAGAGCATTTGGAGGCAGAAAACAAAGGAAGAGGCTTGGAAATCAACTCATTGTTCGTGGGGATCGTGACAGGGACGTCGGATTCGGCCTACATTGAGTTTTCTTTTCCCTTTCCTTCCTTTAGTTAGATTTATGACTTTCAATTGTTTAGTTGAGCTTGTATTTACAATCATGAAGTAGCTAAACTTGTAGCTTAGGGATTGATGTAGTTGATTAAGTGTATGGATTGATTTATGGTTTAAATTGTGCAATGTTATTGTGTTTGTAATCTTGATTTAATGCTTTCAATTAATTGGCCATTAGTTGAACGATTTAAGTTTCGAATCTAGCTCGGGAGAGGGGATTTGATTTAGACTTACTCAAGATTGCATGAATAAAGTTTATTTTCTAATTCATGACGGTTTTAGATTAACTTTAGAATTGGTTAAAAGATCTCATTGCCTTGCATGTTAATAAACTTAGATAGGGATATCAAGTTGGTTAATTTGCATGAGAATCAATTATACTCGGGAGAGGTAGTTGTGGTTAAAGGGTCTTTGGCTCATAATTTCATTGTGCATAATAACTTATTCCTTAAAATCAACCCTAAACTAAATCGGCGAAATCAATTCCCTAAGTAGTTTTCCCAATTGAATTTCCATTCTTTTTACTTGCTTTGATTTGGTTTATCATCATTTATTCATCACCTTTTTAATCCCTAAATAAAATTGAGCGAGATTATTCATAATACTTGATTTGCTTAAAAATCCAATCCAGAGGACGACATTCGAATTTACTTTCACTATATTATTACTTGACCCGTGCGCTTGCGGTTAGGAAAAGTCCACATCAAGTTTTTGGCGCCGTTGCCGGGGATTGGCACATTTAGCTAGATTGATATTGTGAAAAAATTGTTTGATCTTAATTTAGGGTGTATTTTTATTTTTTTTAGGTTGATTGCATTTTTTTCCTTATTTGGTTTTCTTTCCATATTTGTTTTTCTAGCTTAGCTTTTCTTTTAATTGTGTAATCTTTTCCTTATTTATTTCTTGTTATTCCTTTTTAGATTAGTTTTTCCTTATTTGTTAGTTTCCTTATTTGTATTTTGCCATATTTGTTTTTGCATTCCATATTAGGTTATTTTGTTTCATTTTCTAGATTTTTCTTTCCATATTTAGATTAGTTGTTTTCTTTTCTTTATTCATTTCCATAATTGTTTTTCTTTGCTTTTTAGGGTAGTTTTGTTTGTTTATGCGTAGGAATAAAGATTTAATTGATACCTTTGGATCCCGAGATAGAAAGAACCATCCATAGGCTTCAAAGGGAGAATAGAGAAAACGTTCAAATGGCTGACCAAAATCCTCCTGAGGAGCCTAGGCCTATTAGAGATTATTTTCAGCCTGTGTTTCAGGGGCAACAGTCGGGGATTGTCTATGCACCGATTAATGCCAACAACTTTGAGCTGAAGACCGGCCTCATTCAGATGGCTCGAGACTGTGCATACAGAGGATCACCCACCGAGGATCCAAATTCTCATCTTAAATCATTCTTGGACATTTGTGGGACGGTAAAGATTAATGGAGTCTCTGAGGATGCTATTCGCTTACGTTTATTTCCCTTTTCTTTGCAGGATAAAGCACGAGATTGGTTGCAGTCTATTACCCCTGGGAGCATCACCACCTGGGATGCTTTGGTCCAGGCCTTTTTGAAGAAATTTTTCCCTCTTGCAAAGACGGTCAAGCTGAGGACCGAAATTGGGACATTCCAACAACTGTATGATGAGCAGCTGTTTGAAGCTTGGGAGCGATTCAAAGAGCTACCGAGGAAGTGTCCTCAGCATGGTTACCCCGATTGGCTTCAGGTACAGTTGTTTTATAATGGTTTGACTCCTAGTACAAAAACGATTGTTGATGCAGCTGCAGGTGGGACTCTGTTGTCCAAGACTGTGGAAAACGCTCGCACACTTCTAGAGGATATGGCCACCAACAGCTATCAGTGGCCATCTGAGCGGTCTACACCTAAAAAGATTGCTGCTGGAGTGTTTGAGGTTGACAAAGTAAGTGCACTCCAGGCCCAGATGACCTCCCTCGCTAATGCTTTTATGAAATTTTCAGGTACAGGGAGTGCACAGTCAATTGAATCAGCTGCTGCTCTAGCATCCAGACCTCAAGAGGAGACCATTGAACAGGTTCAATATGTATCAAATTCTAATTTTAGGGGGTATAATAATAGTTCTACACCTACACATTATCACCCTAACAATAGGAACCATGAAAATTTCTCGTATGCTAATACTAAGAATATTCTTAATCCTCCTGGTTTTGCCCCTCAAACTCAAGATAATAAAAAGTTAGAAGATCTTGTTGGAGCTTTCATTGCATAATCTAGTAACAGGACAACCAATTAGAGGAGGCAGTCATTGCTATCAACACCACGGTGAATGGCCACAGTGCAGCCATCAAGAATTTTGAGACTCAGCTGGGACAGTTGGTGAATGTTGTAAGCACCATGAATAAAGGTAAGGCCCCAGCTGAACAAGAGAAACCCCGGATGGAGTATTGTAAGGCAATCACTGTGCACCAGGAGGAATCTGAAGAGGAACCTGAATCTGAGGACTATGAAACGCCTACAGGGGAAGCTGAGGAGGACACATCATCTGATGAGGCTGAAAAGCCTAACCTTGAGCCTCCTATTCCTTCTCCCACACTGTTGGTTCCCAAGGAAAGGAAAAAGAAAAAGAAGAAAAAGAACAATCAGGTTCAGTTTGATAAATTTATGAATGCTTTTATGAATCTGAATATTAATATTCCTTTTGCAGAGGCATTAGAGATGCCCCAATACAACAGGTTCATTAAGGAGTGGTTAGCAAAGAAGCGAAAGGAAAAGAAGGTTGACACTGTTTATCTTGCTTCCACATGCAGCACCAGAGTACAGCAGAAAGTACCTGAAAAAGTAGCAGATCCAGGGAGTTTTTCTGTTTCTTGTAGTTTTGGTACTTATTCCTTCAGAGCATTATGTGATTTAGGTGCTAGCATTAATATCATTCCTCTATCGTTGTGTAAAAAGTTAGATATAGGTGAGATTAAGTCTACTCCTGTAAAGCTCCAATTGGCTGATCAATATGTGGTGAGACCAGTTGGTATTGTAGAGAATGTGTTAATCAGAGTAGGTAGACTTTTCCTCCCTATTGACTTGTATGTTATGGACATGATAGAAAATCCTTCGATGCCTGTTATATTAGGACGACCATTCCTCGCTACTGGGCGAGTGATTATAGATATTGAGCGCAGGGAGCTCACTATTAGAGTCAAGAACGAAAAAGAAATCTTTAAAGCAGTTGAAGACTCTAAAGATGAAGTGCTTTTCATGGGCTACAGGAAAGGTGGAAGAAAGAGCACCTCTGTTGGATTCACAGAACAAAAGCCTCCTTGAAGCACGTGCAACACGTCGAGCTAATGACGTTAAACAAGCGCTTATGGGAGGCAACCCAAGTAAGTTTAGTGTGTTTTCTTTTTGTTTTTGATTTATTGTTTATTTTTGCTTTGTAGGTCTTGTTTTCTTTCTTTCTCCCCTTTGCTTTCAAGCTTTCAAGATTTCAAGCTCTCAAGTCAAGAAGTCATCATCATTCCAGGGCAGTATTGTTCACTCCTTTCATTCGTTTATTGTTCTCATACTTGTTTATGCTTTATTTTCTTTATACATTGAGGACAATGCATATTTTAAGTTTGGGGGTGGATTAGCATGTTTGTGGAGCCCTTGAGCATCTGAGTTCGGGCTATAGTTTGGAGCTTTCTTTGAATTTTGCATATGGTTGTTTTTTTTTTTATGCTACTTTTGCATGATTATGATGTCCTAGGATAAGCTTTCTTGTCAATTTTCAAGCTTGTGATGAGTTGTAAGCATGAGTGCCCAAAAAGGGAGACTTTTTAAAATTTTTCTAGGAGATGGCTTGCATGAGTAGAGTATTTGTCTTGGCTAGATTTGGATTTGAATGCTTAGGAGCGAATTATTGGGGTCATATGCTTGTTGTCACCTCGATAGGTGTAGGGTAGAGCTAAAGAGTTATTTTTTTGCAAATTAGCATGTTTGATCTTGCTTAGGAGAAAAGAAAAGAATATCTGCTTATCATGTTCATAACGAAAAATCATTCTTGTTGTTATTGTTGAAAAAGAAAGAAGTCATGACTTATGCGCGCAAAATGCAATGATTAATAAAGTTTAGGCAAAAAGAGCTACCCCTGTTGTGATCAGTTAGGCCAATGATAGCGAGCAGAAATGTCGCTATTTTAGTCTCAATTTATTAAGCTTTTTGGTGCTTTAATCGTGTTTTTAATGAATATATTTAATGAATTTTGTTATTTGGTCCTTAGGAGCTAAGTTGGTAATTTTGGGAGAAAAAGAGCCAAAATTGAAGTAATTCTAGCCCAAATCCTAGCTTAATGCAATTGGAGGCCCAAAGAAGACATCTATGAAGAAAAGACCAAGAGAAATGAAGAAGAAGGCCCAAAAATCAGCCCAAAAGGAAGCTGAAAAATCTGGAAAATCAGGACAGCGTCGAGACGCTTAGCAAGGCAGCGTCGCGACGCTGCCCTTTCTTGTTGCCCAAGCCGCGTGCACAGCAGCGTCGCGACGCTTGGCAAGGCAGCGCCGCGACGCTACCCCTATTCCAGGCCTATAAATAGGCGCCCTTGGTGCCTCATTTCTCATCAATCAATCAATCAATCAACCCATCACTCAATCCTTTCTTTCCTTTCTTAAGACTCCTTTTTTGGAGCCCCTCTCAAGGCTTTTGAGCCTTTTTGAGAGGGTTCTTCTAGTGGGGAAATTTTGGGAATTTTGGGAAGCAATCATAGAGGCTCGAGGAGTAGTCAGCGGGGGCTCCAAGCGTCAGCAAGGGGTTTTCAACGGTCAATTCCTTTCCTTTATGCTTTTTAATATGCTTTCCCTTGTAATTATTGTGGATATTATGTGTAGCTAAACCCCAATTTGGGGTCTTGAAATGAAATGATAGTGGAAATATTGTTATAATTTCTCGTCTCTTGCCCATGTCCTAATTATTTGTATGGATGTGCTTAATGCTTTACTCAATCTGGCCAATTGTGTAATGATTCGTTTCTTAATGGAAACTCGACGGAGAGAAATTAGGATAGATCATAATCCATGCAACTAGTTTAATTGCCCGTTGTGACACCGGGATTAGTTGATTAAACTTAGATTCCTAAAATGAATCAGAGCGTAATAATTAATGATTTTTAATAGCGCTAAGGACACTTAGGTTGTTAAAATGAATTAATTACGAATAGGGGAAACCGACAGGAGAACCTATGTGATTAACGGAGATTCTAGGATTATAATTAGTTGGGCAATGAGATAGGATAATTATAGCAATTATTTAGCTAACCATTGAATTTCAAGACCCCTCTTCCCGCTTAAAGAAAACTCTTTCTCCACATTTTATTTCTGATTGATCAAATTTGTTTTCATTAGTCTTTTTAAATTCAAATTCTTTTTATTGCATGAAGTGGTCCCTAAATATTATTTCACCTAAGTATTTTCAGTGCTCAAGAGAATTTTAATTATTTGCTTAAGTTTCGCTTCGCCTCCCTGAGGATTCGATACTCGGAATACTTTCCGTTTTATATAACTTGTGACGACCCGTGCGCTTGCGGATAATCGTTTAGTACAGTCGTATACACACGACAGCACAACAAGTTTTTGGCTTGATTTTTAAGCAAAAATTAATTTTTCTTGACATCGAAAAGAAAAGGGTAAATGGTAATTTAGGTGTAAATATATTTTTTTTTCATCATTTTGTGAATACTATTTTTATTTTCATTTTTGTTTGGTTCTTTTTGTTATCTGGGAGCATTGCATGCGAAGAAACAAGGTGGTTGATCTGTTTCCGTTAGATCTTGAGATTAACAGGACTCTAAAATTCATTAGAAAAGAAAAAAGATTAGCAGAAACGATGGCCCACCAAGAAGAAGCTCCCAAGGCAATTAGAGATTTTCTGCAGCCAGTTCTTCCTACCGAGAATTCTGGAATTGTTTACGCCCCCATCCAAGCTACAAATTTTGAGCTAAAAACAGGGTTGATTCAGATGGCACGCGATAACTCGTTCAAGGGACATCCTTCCGAGGACCCCCACTCTCATCTGCGATCATTCCTAGAAATATGCGGGACAATAAAGATGAACGGAGTTCCGGCCGACGCAATCAGATTAAGGCTGTTTCCATTTTCTCTACAGGATAAAGCAAAAGATTGGCTCGAATCAGTCGAGACGGGCAGCATCAGTACTTGGGACGAGCTTGCCCAGGCTTTTCTGACAAAATTTTTTCCACCAGCTAAGACTAGCAAGCTGCGGACTGAAATTGGAACATTCAAACAGCTTGACGAGGAGCAGTTATACGAAGCGTGGGAAAGATATAAGGAAATGCTTAGGCGATGCCCCCAACACGGATATCCTGATTGGCTTCAGGTACAGTTATTTTATAATGGATTAAACCCCTCCACAAAGACAGTCCTTGACACATCAGCAGGAGGGAGTTTTCTTTCAAAAACAGTGACAGAAGCCAAGGACCTGCTTGAGGAAATGGCGGCAACAAGTTATCAATGGCCGACGGAGAGAGGAACATTTACAAAGAAGGCTGGATTGTATGAACTGGATGAGTCAAGTTCACTGAAATCGCAACTGGCATCTCTGACCAATGCTCTAAACAAATTGACGTCATCTGAGGTGGTTAAGTCCATTTCCACCTTAGCTGAAGGACATTCGAAGAAAGAAGGTCAAGATGTGGAAGAAGTTCAATACATAGGAAATAGATCATATACTCAAGGAGTACCAAACTTCTACCACCCCAGTCTGCGCAATCACGAGAACTTCTCATATGCGAATACGAAGAATGTTTTGCAGCCACCCCCAGGTTTTGCATCAACGAGTACTCCTGAGAAGAAAAATAATCTGGAGGAGATGGTGGCTTTATTCATCAAGGAACAAAGGATATTGAATGTGAATCTCCAGACATCAGTAAACAACCACGACGCAGCTCTAAAGAATATGGAAGTGCAGATAGGTCAGATTGCTTCAGCAGTAAATGCCCTTCAAAAGGAAAAATTTCCAAGTGATACTGAGCCTAACCCGAAAGAGCAGTGTAAGATGGTGGTTCTAAGAAGTGGCAGAAGACTGGAGGACAGTTTAGAGAAGAAAAAGGAAGAAGAAAAGAGAAGGGATGAAGATGAAGGGGCTGAGGCACAAAAAGCCTCCTCTGAAAGGTTCCAACATCCTCCTAACTCTATTGAATTAAAATGTGATTTTTCTAATAGCTTTGCAGGTAGAAAAGAAGATGAGAGGTAGAATAACAATAAAAAGATGACTGAGGAAGAAGTGGTTCCATGCAACCACCATGACAGAGGTTCGCATATTAGCCCGCCTAAGCGGAGGGGCGAATGTCCAACCTTTGATTACAGGGAGTTACCATTTCCTCAAAGATTTAAGAATGTCAAATTAGATGAACAATTTCAAAAATTTTTAGAAATGTTTAAAAAGTTGTCTGTGAATATTCCATTGGTAGAAGCTTTGTATAATATGCCAAATTATGGAAAATTCATGAAAGAAATGCTTTCTAAAAAGAAAAGTCTGAAAAAAGAAGTTTTTAATTTATCTGAGAGTAGCAGTACCATTATTTCTGGTAGGATACCCTCTAAGCAGAAAGACCCACGGAGTTTTATTGTTCCCTGTACCATAGGAGAAGTATCCTTCGATAGGGCTCTATGTGATTTAGGAGCAAGTATAAATTTGATGCCCTACTCTGTGTACAGGAAGATTGGTTTATCAGGTATGACAGACACTGACGTCACTCTCCAGCTTGCCGATAGATCGATTACCCACCCGATGGGTGTTGTGGAGGACGTGTTGGTGAAAGTCAATAAATTCATCTTCCCTGTAGATTTTGTGGTACTGGACATGAAGGAGGACAAAGAGGTGCCAATTATCTTAGGCAGACCTTTCCTAGCCACTGGTAAGGCCGAGATTAGCGTGCATACAGGTAAGCTTACCTTAAACATTGATGATGAAAAAGTCGTGTTTAGTATTTTTGGCCAAGATGAATCTGTTTGTAGTTTGCATACATGTTTTTCTGTTGGGCCTGAATACTTGACTGATGACGATGAAGAGGTAGACTATAATCTTGGCCTAGGCTTAGGAGAAATGCTTGTTGATAATGTAAATTTTGATCATGATGTATATATGGATAATCCTCTGTTTGAAAATGATTTGGATCTGCCTGACTTTGAAAATGAATTAGACTTGCCTGCTGGTGAAAATGAAAGATCTGCAGTTGATGATCTACCTTCCTTTAAAAATGAATTGGAATTGCCTGAAATGAATAATTTTGATGATGATATTGATTTGCCTGACATTGAGCATGAACATAAAAGGCATAAAAAAGATTGCTCGATAGATAATTTTGAGTCTGACCATGATTACAGTGAATCTATTGAGTCTGATCTTGACATTCCTGAATGCATGAATCCTGACAATGTGAATACTTTCTTTTCATGTCCTGATGATGTGTATAGCATAGAAACTGACCCAGAAGAACTTGAATCTGTGAATAGTATAGAATCTGATCCTGAAATTCTTGAATTCTTTAATTCTTCTGATGATGAGTCATGTGATAGCTTAGTTGAATCATTTTTTAATTCTGAGTCTGAAGGATCTACTGAGCATGTAGATATTTTTTCTGATGAATGGACTGGCATGATTGATAGGCCATCTCTAGATCCTAGACCAGTAGATATTATAACGCTTGATGACTCTGTTAACAACTGTTTTGAAAATAGAGATTTAGAAAAGAGATTTGATGCAGCTGATTATTTTCTAAAATGTTATTATAAGAATCTCTTTAGTGAAGATGGGCCAGGGGAAAGTTTTTTTTCTCCCCTGTTTGTAGTATGCAATTCGGTGCGTGATTTCTTGCAGGGCCCGGAGGATGATGAAAATTTTTATTTTGAGCCTCCGTAAGCGTGCCGAGCCTAGTCTAGCTAAAGACGTTAAAGAAAGCGCTGCTTGGGAGGCAACCCAAGGATTAAAGTAGTTAGTTGTTTTTGCGGTAAATAATTTTCTTTGCTCTGTGATCCAATTTTGTTTTGCAGGATCACCTTAGCAAATCCCAAAATTCCACATTTCCCATTTTTCATGAATCCAAAGGAAGAGGATGAAGCGCACCTAGCTCAGGGAAGTCTCAGTATCTCTCTTTATACTTTTCTGTTTTAAAACATTAGGGACAATGTTTAGTTTAAGTTTGGGGGGGAGGCTTCCGCTGTGTTGAGCATATTTAAATTCTGTTGGATGCATGAATAGATAGCCATGATAGCCAAGGATGTGATTTTTGAAATTTTGGGAGAAAATGGTTTATATGTTGTGGAATCTGGGAGCACGGCAGAAATTGTGAAATTTTAAAATTTTTTGATACTTAGTTTTGATGTCTAAAGCAAGCAATAGTCTTATCTAATGACGTCTTTGAAAATCTAGATTCTTATTATGGTTTTCAAAGTTGTTGTCACCCCGATAGGCTTAGTTTCTAATATTAGGAAGTTCATGCTTGATTGCTCTAAAGAACTAGGTAGGAAAAAATGCTATGCCTGCTGAGAGAAAAGCAAAAGCAACAAAAAGAAAATGTGAGAAAAAGAAAATCTGTTGAAAAAGAATTTTTGCTTGCTCAAAAGAAAAAAAGCCAAGGGGTAAAAAGAGTTACCTGCGGTGTGATCAGTTAGGCCAACCAGAGAATAAAATTCGGGTTAAGGGTCCCTGCACCGTAGTGTGAAAGCTAGTACCATTAGATATCAAAATGCAAGTTTGGGGGAGGAGCAAAAGAAAAAGAAAAGAAAAAGAAGAGAAAAAGAAAAATCATGTGAGAATTCTGCTCCCCCATGAAAAAAGAAAAGGATGACAGGCACCCTAGTTACTTTTTTTTGCATGATAGAAGGACTCCGAAGTATTAGGGGCTCTTAGCCAGTGTAGGGGGAAAACAAATGGAGAAAGCCATAAGACTAATCTAGGTTAGTAAAAGAATCAATAGATAAGTCTTGAGCATGCTATTCATTAATCTTAAGTTCAAACTAGTTTAAGATTTCTTCAAGAGTATGCGGTGCTTGCTTATTCCACTTGCATGTTTTCCATTCGATCCTAAGAATTCCAAAATCACTGAGGGTTGAGCAATTCTATATCATGCATCTTTAGAATTTATTTTGCTCGGGACTAGCAAAAGCTTAAGTTTGGGGGTGTGATAGCGAGCATAAATGTCGCTATTTTAGTCTCAATTTATTAAGCTTTTTGGTGCTTTAATCGTGTTTTTAATGAATATATTTAATGAATTTTGTTATTTGGTCCTTAGGAGCTAAGTTGGTAATTTTGGGAGAAAAAGAGCCAAAATTGAAGTAATTCTAGCCCAAATCCTAGCTTAATGCAATTGGAGGCCCAAAGAAGACATCTATGAAGAAAAGACCAAGAGAAATGAAGAAGAAGGCCCAAAAATCAGCCCAAAAGGAAGCTGAAAAATCTGGAAAATCAGGACAGCGTCGAGACGCTTAGCAAGGCAGTGTCGCGACGCTGCCCTTTCTTGTTGCCCAAGCCGCGTGCGCAGCAGCGTCGCGACGCTTGGCAAGGCAGCGTCGCGACGCTACCCCTATTCCAGGCCTATAAATAGGCGCCCTTGGTGCCTCATTTCTCATCAATCAATCAATCAATCAACCCATCACTCAATCCTTTCTTTCCTTTCTTAAGACTCCTTTTTTGGAGCCCCTCTCAAGGCTTTTGAGCCTTTTTGAGAGGGTTCTTCTAGTGGGGAAATTTTGGGAATTTTGGGAAGCAATCATAGAGGCTCGAGGAGTAGTCAGCGGGGGCTCCAAGCGTCAGCAAGGGGTTTTCAACGGTCAATTCCTTTCCTTTATGCTTTTTAATATGCTTTCCCTTGTAATTATTGTGGATATTATGTGTAGCTAAACCCCAATTTGGGGTCTTGAAATGAAATGATAGTGGAAATATTGTTATAATTTCTCGTCTCTTGCCCATGTCCTAATTATTTGTATGGATGTGCTTAATGCTTTACTCAATCTGGCCAATTGTGTAATGATTCGTTTCTTAATGGAAACTCGACGGAGAGAAATTAGGATAGATCATAATCCATGCAACTAGTTTAATTGCCCGTTGTGACACCGAGATTAGTTGATTAAACTTAGATTCCTAAAATGAATCAGAGCGTAATAATTAATGATTTTTAATAGCGCTAAGGACACTTAGGTTGTTAAAATGAATTAATTACGAATAGGGGAAACCGACAGGAGAACCTATGTGATTAACGGAGATTCTAGGATTATAATTAGTTGGGCAATGAGATAGGATAATTATAGCAATTATTTAGCTAACCATTGAATTTCAAGACCCCTCTTCCCGCTTAAAGAAAACTCTTTCTCCACATTTTATTTCTGATTGATCAAATTTGTTTTCATTAGTCTTTTTAAATTCAAATTCTTTTTATTGCATGAAGTGGTCCCTAAATATTATTTCACCTAAGTATTTTCAGTGCTCAAGAGAATTTTAATTATTTGCTTAAGTTTCGCTTCGCCTCCCTGAGGATTCGATACTCGGAATACTTTCCGTTTTATATAACTTGTGACGACCCGTGCGCTTGTGGATAATCGTTTAGTACAGTCGTATACACACGACAGCACAACCAGAGAAAACTCAGGTTAAGGGTCCCTGCAATGGGTGTGTTAAAGCTAGTGCCACATATAAATGCTTAATTCATTTGTTAATTAAAAGCACCTAAGTATGGAGATAAACAAACTAATTTGTTGCATTAACTCATTAGTGAAGCCTTAGTGCTAGTGTAGAGGGAAGATGAGCTGAGAGTTTAATAATCCAATCCCGGGCTAGTAGAGTCTGATCTTGTTGAGTTAGATCTCGCTTGTGCAAGTTAATTTTGGAAAAATTTTAATTTGTCTCCCTCATTGGTCCTTGTGTGCATGTCTCTTGCTTGCTTGGTTATTGACTTTTGAGCCTTGAGGATTGAGTTATGATTGTTGCATCCATTCTTCCATTGTATGTCTGATTTAGAGTTTGCTAGAGGACTAGCAAAAGCTTAAGTTTGGGGGTATTTGATAGCGAGCATAGCTAGCTACTTTTACTTATTTAATTTAGCTGGTCTTTTATGATGTTTGGGTCGTTTTATTGTGCTTTATTGTTTATTTTGTAGGAAATGGTTGATTGGAGCTATAATGCCATATTAGAGTTAATCGGGTGCTCGGGGCGTGAAAGATGCAAAGGAATGAAAAGAGTAAAAGTGGAAAAAAGTCAAATCTCGGTCAACAGCAGGCTAGCGTCGAGACGCTAGCTCTTGAGCGTCTCGACGCTCACATTCCATATCAGATTAGGCGCGTAAAGCTCACAGCGTCGAGACGCTGTGATAGGAAGCGTCCCGACGCTACCGTTTTTCCTTATTCAGAACGCGCGTTTAAGAGGCAGCGTTGCGACGCTGTCTTGACAGCGTCTCGACGCTAAGACGAAAAATCAGAATAAAATCTTATTTTCGGCTAGGTTTTTGGGGAGTTCGATTTGGGACCTTTTGGAGCCGTAAAGAGGACAGAATAGAGCATTTGGAGGCAGAAAACAAAGGGAGAGGCTTGGAAATCAACCCATTGTTCGTGGGGATCGTGACAGGGACGTCAGATTCGGCCTACATTGAGTTTTCTTGTCCCTTTCCTTCCTTTAGTTAGATTTATGGCTTTCAATTGTTTAGTTGAGCTTGTATTTACATTCATGAGTAGCTAAATTTGTAGCTTAGGGATTGATGTAGTTGATTAAGTGTATGGATTGATTTATGGTTTAAGTTGTGCAATGTTATTGTGTTTGTAATCTTGATTTAATGCTTTCAATTAATTGGCCATTAGTTGAACGATTTAAGTTTCGAATCTAGCTCGGGAGAGGGGATTTGATTTAGACTTACTCAAGATTGCATGAATAAAGTTTATTTTCTAATTCATGACGGTTTTAGATTAACTTTAGAATTGGTTAAAAGATCTCATTGCCTTGCATGTTAATAAACTTAGATAGGGATATCATGTTGGTTAATTTGCATGAGAATCAATTATACTCGAGAGAGGTAGTTGTGGTTAAAGGGTCTTTGGCTCATAATTTCATTGTGCATAATAACTTATTCCTTAAAATCAACCCTAAACTAAATCGGCGAAATCAATTCCCTAAGTAGTTTTCCCAATTGAATTTCCATTCTTTTTACTTGCTTTGATTTGGTTTATCATCATTTATTCATCATCTTTTTAATCCCTAAATAAAATTGAGCGAGATTATTCATAATACTTGATTTGCTTAAAAATCCAATCCAGAGGACGACATTCGAATTTACTTTCACTATATTATTACTTGACCCGTGCGCTTGCGGTTAGGAAAAGTCCACATCAGTAAGGCTGAGATTAGCGTGCATACAGGTAAACTTACCTTGAACATTGATGATGAAAAAGTTGTGTTTAGTATTTTTGGCCAAGATGAATCTGTTTGCAGTTTGCACACATGTTTTTCTGTTGGGCCTGAATATTTGACTGATGACGATGAAGAGGTAGACTATAATCTTGGCCTAGGCTTAGGAGAAATGCTTATGGATAATGGGGATTTTGATCATGATGCATATTTGGATAATCCTCTGTTTGAAAATGATTTGGATCTGCCTGACTTTGAAAATGAATTAGGCTTGCCTGCTTGGGAAAATGAAGGATCTGCAGTGGATGATTTACCTTCCTTTGAAAATGAATTAGATTTGCCTGAAATGAATAATTTTGATGATGATATTGAATTGCCTGACATTGAGAATGAGCATGAAATGCATAAAAAAGATTGCTTGATAGATAATTTGGGGTTTGACCATGATTACAGTGAATCTATTGAGTCTGATCTTGACATTCCTGAATGCATGAATCCTAACAATGTGAATACTTTCTTCTCATGTCCTGATGATGTATATAGCATAGAATCTGACCCAGAAGAACTCGAATCTGTGCATAGTATAGAATCTGATCCTGAAATTCTTGAATTCTTTAATTCTTCTGATGATGAGTCATGTGATAGCTTAGTTGAATCATTTTTTAATTCTGAGTCTGAGGGATCTGCTGAGCATGTAGACATTTTTTCTGATGAGTGGACAGGCATGATTGATAGGCCACCTCTAGACCCTAGACCAGTAGATATTATAACGCTTGATGACTCTGTTAACAATTGTTTTGAGAATAGAGATTTAGAAAAGAGATTTGATGCAGCTGATTATTTCCTGAAATGTTATTATGAGAATCTCTTTAGTGAAGATGGGCCAGGGGAATGTTTTTTTTCTCCCCTGTTTGTAGTTTGCAATTCGGTGCGTGATTTCTTGCAGAGCCCGGAGGATGATGAAAATTTTTATTTTGAGCCTCCGTAAGCGTGCCGAGCCTAGTCTAGCTAAAGACGTTAAAGAAAGCGTTGCTTGGGAGGCAACCCAAGGATTAAAGTTTAGTTAGTTGTTTTTGCAGTAAATAATTTTCTTTGCTCCATGATCCAATTTTGTTTTGCAGGATCACCTTAGCAAACCCCGAAATTCCAAATTTTCCATTTGTTCACTGATAGCGAGCAGAAATGTCGCTATTTTAGTCTCAATTTATTAAGCTTTTTGGTGCTTTAAACGTGTTTTTTATGAATATATTTAATGAATTTTGTTATTTGGTCCTTAGGAGCAAAGTTGGTGATTTTGGGAGAAAAAGTGCCAAAATTGAAGCAATTGAAGCCCAAATCCTAGCTTGATGCAATTGGAGGCCCAAAGAAGTCAACCATGAAGAAATGACCAAAAGAAATAAAGAAGAAGGCCAAAAAATCAGCCCAAAAGGAAGCTGAAAAATCTGGAAAATTGGGGCAGCGTCGAGACGCTAAGTAGACAGCGTTGCGACGCTACCCTTTCGTGTTGCCCAAGTCGCGTGCGCAGCAGCGTCGTGACGCTGAGCAAGGTAGCGTCGCGACGCTACCCCTATTCCAGGCCTATAAAAAGGCACCCTTGGGTGCCTCATAATTCATCAATCAATCATTCCTTCTCCATTCCAATTCCTTTCTTCCTTAGGCTCCTTTGGAGCCCCTCTCAAGGCTTTTGAGCCTTTTTGAGAGGAGTCTTTTAGTGGGAAAATTTTGGGAATTTTGGGGGAGCAATCTAGAGGCTCAAGGAGTAGTCAGCGGGGCTCCAAGCGTCAGCGAGGGGTTTTTCGACGGTCAATTCCTTCGCTTTATTGCTCTTTATATGCTTTCTCTTGTAATTATTATGGATATTTTAGCCATGTATAGCTAAAACCCCAAATTGGGGTCTTGAAATGAAATGATAGTTCAAATATTGTTATAATTTCTTGTCTCTAGCCCATGTCCTAATTATTTGTATGGATGTGCTTAATGCTTTACTCAATCTGGCCAATTGCGTAATGATTCGATTCTTAATGGAAACTCGACGGAGAGAAATTAGGATAGATCATAATCCATGCAACTAGTTTAATTGCCCGTTGTGACACCGGGATTAGTTGATTAAACTTAGATTCCTAAAATGAATCAGTGCGTAATAATTAATGATTTTTAATAGCGCTAAGGACACTTAGGTTGTTAAAATGAATTAATTACAATTAGGGGAAACCGACAGGAGAACCTATGTGATTAACGAAGATTCTAGGTTTATAATTAGTTGGGCAAAGAGATAGGATAATTATAACAGCTGTTTAGCTAATCATTGATTTTCAAGACCCCTCTTCCCATTTAAAGAAAACTCTTTCTCCATATTTTATTTTCGATTGATCAATTTATTTTCGTTAATTGTCTTGAGTTTAAATTCTTTTTTCACTATTGCATGAAGTGGTCCCTAAATATTATTTTGCCTAAGTACTTTTAGTGCTCAAGAGATTTTAATTATTTGCTTAAGTTTCGCTTCGCCTCCCTGTGGATTCGATACTCGGTATTACTACCGTTTTATATTACTTGTCACGACCCGTGCGCTTGCGGATAATCGTAACCCCCAACATTCACGTCCCAGAGTCAACACTTAAGGGAACAACCTCTCTACTATCCATAAAGTCGGGTAGGAGTGAATTCCATCTTGCAGGACTATGTTCCCAGCTATCTACCTGGTTTTATCCCCAAAGTGGTAGGCTTATTGAGCAATGCTAATGGGCCACTCTCACCCATGCAAATCAAAGGATAATCCCGAATAAACAGGAGTTCATAGTTAGCTCAGGATTAAGATCGAGTTACCTAGGTCATCGCTTGAAATATGTCAGTTTCATAGTAAACGACGTTATAAAGTGAAAGTGACTAATTTCGCGGTTCGGTCTTATGCAAACTCTTTTGCATAGGACGCCCCCACTCACATGTCTCTACATGAACGATTTAGGATCACATCGTTTGTACTCAAAACAAAGTGGGTCGCGTCACATAGTTTTTCCTAGGATAAGGTACCCAGTCTTATCCCTATACTATAGACCGTTTAGACTATCACTCGAACTCGATCCACTTTTATGTCACTACATATAGTTCGAGTGTGTCATGTCATAGCCATGAATTCTAGTTTATTGGATTTGGGTTAATAAATACATAAATAAACTAATCTTTCGACAACCAGAAATTGAACTATTTCAATAACGTTTTATTTTTAACTTTGTTACATTTACTATCCACGAGTTTTAGGACATAAACCCCAACACAAAAAAAAGCACTCCTTTACCCATCGAAACTATTGAAACCAAAAGATTTAGGATGTGTTTGGTTTAACTTTTCAAGTGTTTAATTTTAAAAAAAAAATCATTTTGAAAAAAATTATAGTGTATGGCAACCACTAAAAATTGCTTATTAAAAAACGAGATTGAGAAATAAACCATTTTGAGGGAAACACTTGAAAACAAATTTTTAAAAAGAGTTTTGGAGTACATAATAACTTGTATATAAAAACACTTATGAGGATATATAACCAAACATAACTTTTATGCAAAATGTTTAAAATAAAATGCATTTTTTAAAAACATTTAAACTAAAAGGTATTTCATACGGACCCTTAATGAAGGAGAGGGTTTGTTCATCAACAAATAAGTAGAGTGAGTTTGTTTCTTGATTTTTTATACTACTCTAGTGAATACGATGAGACGTTTGCAAGGTAGCATGTTTACATGGTTATGGTGGAGAATCTCAAATTTGGTCTTAATTCTTTGAATACACAATATTTTCCACGCCCCGAATGTATGAATCTACTGTATGTATATACTTCTTTTGACATACAAAGTTTTACGTAAATCACGTATTTTCATATTTTTCGAATTTACAATATAATGTGTGATTTAAGTAACTTATTATACCGTGCTTTAAAATGTTTCTTGATTTAAATATATCATATCTTTCTAAAGTTTGATTCACCTAATAAACTTTTTTTAAAAAAATTAGGAGCTACTTTTTTATAATTTTTTTTTTTCTAATTTTGATTGATTGAAATAACCATTCCTTGATTTAAGAGATTTGTGGGAAATTTGATTGTTTTGATTTGAATTTTAGGTGCATTTTTGTCATTTTATAAATCCTATTTAAAAATTCAAAAAAAAAAAAAAAGTTTGATCATTTATTCAAAAAAAAAAAAAAAAGGCTAGATACAATTTTTTAACCAAAACTGTTTAAATTGCATTGGGACGAAAAAGTACCATCTAAAGATTTACAATTTTGATTCCCTAAAAGATTGCCTAAAAAAATACATTGCATTGAGGAAGAGAAAACCGATAAATTAATTCAAATAATTAACATAAATTCATTGAAATATCTAATCCCTTAGATTGATTAAAATAAGTTGTGTGAAAAAAAAAGTTCATTGAAGAAGAATTATCCCACATAAACAAAGCAATGAATACAAGTAAAACACACAGTTTGTTAGATTAATTAAAATAACTAATTAGTTACATTAAATAGACTAGCAATTTCAAATTATTTTTTAGTTTAATTATAAGTATCTACAACTACAATATGCGTAGAGACTTGTGAAAACAGTTTTCGAGATTAAGTTGTAGTTTCAAATGAACACACCGATAAAAACGACATCCTAGATAATTTCTAGTGTGTGTATATATTCACAATTACACATATAACTACATAAAAGTAAATTTAAATATGAGTATATATATGGCATATACACCTTTATCGAAAATGAAATCAGTAACGCTAATCCACACACTAATAAAAACGTATGTTGTAACGCCCCGCGTTTCAGAATCGAGCTGTTTTGGAATTTATTGGGCGTTCTTATTCTAATTCGGAAAATTAGAATAAGTTTAGCCTTGGGTCGTTAAACTAAATTACTAAAATTTAGGGGAAAGAGATTTTTAATTAAATCTTTAAGTTTCCTAAAGTTAGAGGTTTAATATTTGATATTTATTTTAAATATCAAAAAGGCCCAAACCCTTTTATCAGTCGGGTTATTTTCTATTTCCAAATCTTTCAAGAATTAAGTTTGGGTTTTTAAATTTGGAACCTAGATAAGATCTCCTTATTTTAATGGAGATTTTCTATTCTTGGGTGTGTTTAAAAATCAAGAAAAGAAAGATAATGAAATAGTATAATACAAAAAAAAAAAGAAGCCCTAAAGCTATTCATCTCTTCCCTCTCTTTTCGTGTAGCAGCTGCCAGACCCCCCCTGCGTGTTCCTCTTCAGCCGCCAGCCCCTTCTCCTTCAGCTTCTTCTTGCGCCGCCAACCACTCGAAGACCCATCTCCGTCGATCTCTCCCTCACTCTTGCGCGCTCGTCCGACGGCTGCAAGACTCGCGAGGTTCTCGTCTCTCTCCGTTCGTCGCTCGCTGAAGCCGCAACTCTCTCTCTCTCTCTAGTGTTCAGTCGCCGACAGCAGCAGACCCGTGGCCCCTGTATTCGCGAGCGTCGGCCAGCACCACAACTTCGGTTTTTCTCCTTCAAACTCGCGTGTAAGTTCTCTTTTTCTCTTGAATCTCTTTCAAGTTCCTGAAGCAGTGAGTTTAATCCTCTGTTTTCTCTTGTTTTCGGCTGGGCTAGTGAGTAGAAGCTGGAATCTTCGTTGTTCTGGTGTTTAGGCGCGTTCGGGCTGATTTAAGGATCGTTTCGGCGTGCTTAGGCTCTTTCGGTAAGCTCTCAGCATTACCCAAGCTATATAAACCTCAAATTTAGATTACCCATTCTTGTTTGGAGCCTTTGGTAGAATGGCCATTCATTTTAGGTGCTGAAAGCTAAATTGTGTTCAATATTCTAATCTGCAGCGCCGTCTAGGTGTTCGGTTAAGTTTGAAACACTTCAACTTGGGTACCCACTACTCAAAGAGCGTTCTAGCTCATTGGTTGTGGTTGGTGTAATCCGTCTAGCGCAGAAGCGGGTCTGTTTGGGTAAGTTTCCTTGCTTTGCTTTTAGCGTTAAGGGTTGCTGCCCAATAGTTATCCAAGCCTTAAACCATGTTTTTATCGGTACCCATTCGTTGTCGGCCTTATAATTTCAGAATTAGGTGTATTCGGTTGCTGTTCAGCGAGCGTTTGATCTCAAATATCGTGTTCAGCGAATACCCACAACCCGAAAGACCTTGATTTTGGTTACCCATAACCCGGTGACTTGGGATCTTGGTTGTTGGGTCGTTTCGAACACAAGTCAGCTTGTTCTCAAGGTTGTTTGAGCACTAAGCGGTAAATTCCAGCATCCCTAGATCCTTTCCTCAAGTTTATTAGGTGCTCTAAGTTGTTTTCTAACCCATGGTAATCGTTGCTTGCAGTTTGAGCTCTTTAGGCTCTTCCGGTTGTTTCCATTAGTCCTTTAGGATTGTTTAGGAGTGTTTGAGCTTCCGGTAAGTAGTTCCTACTTGTTGGAGTCTGTTTGACTGTGTGTTGCATGCTGAATGTTTTCTTGTCTTATAACTGTTCTCCTGTTCCTGTTCTTTGAATATATATATGTATGTATATGATTCTGTGGAAAAGCATGAATTGTTGTTGCGTGATGAATGGTTGCAAGCATGTTGGTTCTATTTGCGTTTCTGAGTCAAGCATGAGTTGAGAGCCTGTGATTACATGTGTATGCCTGGTGGGCATAATACGTGAGTCTAGAAGCATGTTGCAGGGCATATTCATTCTAGTGGATGTGAGATATAGGTCAGGGACCTAAAGTGTGAAAGAAAAGAAAGTTGGGTGAGTGTCAGTGCACCTCGGGTACAAATGGTCGAGGGGTGACATGTCATCATGAGTTTAAAGAGAACTAGCATTGTGATTGAGATATCAGGGTCTCGGGTATAAATGGTCGAGGACTGATATTGTTTTGAGGAAAGTAAGTGATTATCAGGGTCTCGAGTATAAATGGTCGAGGACTGATACATCACTATTCGATGTCGATGCCTCGGGTATAAATGTTCGAGGGTCGATATGCCAATGTTAGATAGAGAGGAGCATCGAGGCCTTGGGTATAAATGGTCAAGGGTCGGTGTGATGAGTCTTGAGGCAAGTATTGAGGCCTTGGGTATAAACGGTCAAGGGTCAATACGTTGCTTAGTCATCGAGGCCTTGGGTGTAAATGGTCAAGGGTCGATGCACAGTTCGAGGCCTTGGGTATAGATGGTCAAGGGTCGAATGCCGAGCTCTGTAGAGAAGTGCCGAGGCCCTGGGTATAAATGGTCAGGGGTCGGTACAACTCGAAGGGTCAGTCTTGGAGAGTTTTGCGGAGCGTGACGCGGAAATCACGTGTGAGAGCCATGTGAGGGCTAAATATGAGTGTTGAGTGAGCTCGTGGAGCTTGTGTGGTTAGCGAGTTGTATAGAGAAATGCATGAGGTATGGCTTAGAAGAGTCGTTTGTTTTACTAGCTTGGAGCATGATTTTATGTTTACTGCTTTTAACAGTATGTTGCCTGCGCATGAAAAGCACGCTGTTTGTGGTTTGTTGTTTGATGGCTTCTCAGGTAGGGGCTGCTTACCAGTACCTTAGTGTACTGACCCCCTCCTCTCTCCCCCCAACTACAAGATTTTGCAGGTTATGAGGACCGCGTGGACCATGGTGATGCGGAGGAGGCGTATGAGGAGGAACCATAACTAATATCATGTTCTTGCTTTTATTTTTCTTAGGTTTTAGTTAGGGCAGTTGTGTTCGCTGCCTTTGAAAGTTGTTAACTTTGGTTGGTCCTGATTCATTCTTGTTCATCCCTGGAATAAGTTGTTTCCGTTTTAAAGTACTCCATTGATTCATTCAGTTAGTGGTTTAATAAGTTTGTTTCACATGAGGTGTCGTTTCAAGATTTTGTTTAAGGATGTAATTGGTTTTAGCTAATAGTTGAATTAAATTGATTAATGTCGTAAGTTCCGCTTAAGCTATGTTCTGAGTCGTTATTAGTTGTGATGCAAGGCCTGTCTGGTTGCTAGTTTCTGCGAGGCCCTGTTGTGTTGTAGTTGATGGAGTTTGTTGAATAATGTTATTTAGAAGTGTTCTTTTGCTTAGCAGGTTAAGTAAAAATTTTGGGTTAGTCCAATGTACGCTGTTATGCTGTCGAAATTTTCGGTGCTCACGGTTTGTTTTGGTCTAGGAGTTAGTAATGTCGCTGGGTTAGCTTTTAACATCCTGGGGCGTTACAGTTGGTATCAGAGCAGAGTTGTTCCTGTAGACTGGCCTAGGGAATCTAGGTTGTTTGGATGTTTAGGGTTATGGTCTTCCTCGTTCTCCTCTCCATCACCAGGTACGTTGGTCTGGTTAAGATATTATTATGTTGCCATGATTATTTTGGATGTACTTGATTGTTTGCATAATTGTTGTTGCTTGCTTGAATTCCTGTTATGACTTGTTTGCCTTGTCTGAGCATGTTGTTTTCCTATGTTGCTTGTTATATAGTAGCTAGGTTTAGGATGCTCCCTGTAGGCGGATAGATAGCTTGCCTTGATTTGTGTGACTCTTGTTTGGTAGTAGGAGTAGGATGCTCCCATAGTTGGCTAGATAGCTTTTGGTTTTCCTTGTGATTGTTTTGTGCGATGTTGTTTGTTCGTAGGCATAGGTTGTTTCTTTAAGCCTAGGTTGTTGCCATAGTCTGAGGTTAGTTCCTTCTATCCTTGTTCCTTAAGTGAGTTCATCATTCCTCTCAGCGATGAGTTCGAGTAGCAATCAAGGTAGTGGACGTTCTGGCCCTCCAGACGTTCCCGAGGTTAATTCGCATCCTGAGGCGAATCCTCCCATTCCTCCCCCAGCGCCTCATGTGCTGGCAGCAGAGGCTTTGCAGGCGATGCTTGGCAATGCATTCCTGAACAACCTGCAACACGTTGGTGCAAATGGAGCCCCTGCTCATGGCGAAGATGTGCAGTTTATCAAGAGTTTCATGAAGGCGAAGCCTCCTTCATTCGATGGGCACTCGGATAGTTCTGAAGCAGTGGTAGAATGGACCGCCGCATTGGAAGCGATATTTCAATTTCTTGGAGCTAATGCCCAACAACGGGTCCAAGGAGTTGCCTTTATGCTCAAAGGCCACGCTCGCACTTGGTGGAAGGTTGTGGGTCAAACCGAGAACCACCCAGAGAATCCCATTTCCTGGTTGGGGTTCAAAGGTCTTGTGCGAGACCATTTTGGCTGTCGTTTTGCTGATGTTGGGCAAGAAGCAGAGTTTGTCTCTCTTGTTCAAGGGGCCTTGTCTGTGGAGCAGTACGTCAGAAGGTTTGAAGAGTTATCCTACCGAGTCCCAGGGTTGGTTGCCACCGAAGAGATTAGGATCAACCGATTCGTTAATGGGCTCCGCGCAGAAATTTGAGGTTTAGTCAGGCTTGGTCGACCAGCCACCTTTGCAGCAGTCCTAGCGAGCGCTCGGATGTTGGATAGGGACATCCCCAGGACGGATCGGTCTCAAGAGGTTGGCACGTCGTCTAGTGCCAAGAAGAAGAAGAGCGAAGTGGAAGTGCTTGCTGCTAGTCAGAAGGTCAGAAGTTCTTTGTCAAGATCTAGCGCGTGCACTGAGGAGTTCTTGCCCTGTGTCACCGATGAGGAGCTCAAGGCTGAATACCCAGAGCTTTACGATGTCGATGATTCCGATGGTGAAGATAGTTCCTAAGGTGGGAAGTCAGCATGCCCCTCGCTCAAGATTAGTAATCCCTTCTCTTCTCAAGTTTATATCTTCTGGTTCTGAAATCTTGTTCTATGATTTATGCTTGTCTTGCGCATAACTGTTCATTGATGTGAGTATGCTTGGATCATTCCTTTGTTTTTGTGGCATTGGTTGTCAGCAAATCTTGAAGCTAGAATTGCTAGGGTATCCTTTTCCTTGGTGCCTTGTTTTTAAATTTCCTTGTATAGGCTAGCTTCAAGGGAAAAAGGATTTTCCTAGAATAATTTTGTGATCTAGCTTCTTAGTTGGGATCATGGAATCATTGTTCCAAAGTGGCTTTCAAAATCAAGTTTGAGTGTTGCAAGCTTGCTGTGAGGTCTTCAGGCTAAAATAGCTTTGCAACTCTTATGGGTGCTTCGTGGTGCTTAGATCCTATGTTCCTCAGTTCGTTCGAGGATCGGTTGGTGTCGTCTGGTTTCTAAGGAGTTGAAGTTTTCCTTTGAGTTTAGCAGAAGGTTTCCTAAGGATAGTTTGCATCCAATCTCTCTGGTGAAGGTCAAGGAGTTAGCTTTCCAAGGATGCCTAAGAATCCCAGATTGAACGTTGCAAGTTTATGTTATGTCTTCTGACTCATAAGTAGCCTTGTCGTTGCTTGGGTTTCGTGAATCAAGTCTCGAGGTTTTTGGATTTGCTCGTGGCGATGCTCAATGGTGTTGGTTCTCAAACCAAGAGTTAGAGCATTTCCCTCACGCAGTGAGACCTCAATCCAAAGCCAAGGAGATATTGAGAATCAGTATTGAGTCATGACTGCAGCGTCAGTTGTCGTCGCGACAAGGTTACCTTGGTAGGTGTTAGTAAGTTAGCACCAAGGGTGGCGTTTTTGTCATCCCGTAACCATTCTAGGAAGGGTGGTTGATTTGATAAGGTGAGTTGGCGCAGCGGAAGCTGTTTTGACGTTCCTTTGGTGATGCCTAGTTGAAACTTACCAACTAAGTGAGTTTAAGTTGGTGAAGTGTTGATGAAGCCTTCCGTAGGACCGGGATGAGAATTCTTGAGGTCTTTGAAGGTGGGTTGTGGTTAGGTTGCTTATAAGCAAGCTTTGCTTCAAGTGTTGTATGTTCAACACGACTCGTCTCAAGAGTTGTTGTTATGCATACACATCACCTATTCCTTTTGTGTCTCAGTTTTGAGCTTTGGAATCCTAGAAGGAAATGGTTTGGGGAGCAAAAGCCTCTGGTGTTAAATGCCTTGTGAAGTGTGAGTTGGAGTCACGGCCAGTCCCCCAGTGTGGTTAGGCGAGCTCTTTCGAGTTCTGGAGTTCAGTTTTGGGTGATCGTGTGTTTTGGCACGTGGTGTCGTCGAAAGGTTTCTTTGCTTGTTGATAAGAAGCTTAGCTTGGGTTCATTAGTCCTTATGAGGTATTGGAGCGCATCGAGCTTGTTGCTTACAGGTTGGCGTTATCATCGACCATGTCAACTGTGCATGATGTGTTTATGTGTCCACGTTGTGGAAATGCGTGCGTGATCCTTCACATGTGTGTATTCTGAACCCCTGTCGTCGATCGAGGACTTGACATTGTGGTGGAGAAGTCTGTCAAGGTCCTATCCAAAGAAGCGAAGGTTTTGAGAAGATAGATCGATGTTTTGGTGGAAGAGCTATGGGCGAACCATAGAGCGGAAGGAGCTACCAGGAAGGAGTAGGTGAAGTTTGAGCCTAATTCTCTGAGTTGTTCGTGCTGGAGTCTTTCGAGGACGAAAGCTCTTAAGGTGGGGAGATTGTAACGCCCCACGTTTCAGAATCGAGTTGTTTTGGAATTTATTGGGCGTTCTTATTCTAATTCGGAAAATTAGAATAAGTTTAGCCTTGGGTCGTTAAACTAAATTACTAAAATTTAGGGGAAAGAGATTTTTAATTAAATCTTTAAGTTTCCTAAAGTTAGAGGTTTAATATTTGATATTTATTTTAAATATCAAAAAGGCCCAAACCCTTTTATCAGTCGGGTTATTTTCTATTTCCAAATCTTTCAAGAATTAAGTTTGGGTTTTTAAATTTGGAACCTAGATAAGATCTCCTTATTTTAATGGAGATTTTCTATTCTTGGGTGTGTTTAAAAATCAAGAAAAGAAAGATAATGAAATAGTATAATAATAAAAAAAAAAAGAAGCCCTAAAGCTATTCATCTCTTCCCTCTCTTTTCGTGTAGCAGCCGCCAGACCCCCCCTGCGTGTTCCTCTTCAGCCGCCAGCCCCTTCTCCTTCAGCTTCTCCTTGCGCCGCCAACCACTCGAAGACCCATCTCCGTCGATCTCTCCCTCACTCTTGCGCGCTCGTCCGACGGCTGCAAGACTCGCGAGGTTCTCGTCTCTCTCCGTTCGTCGCTCGCTGAAGCCGCAACTCTCTCTCTCTCTAGTGTTCAGTCGCCGACAGCAGCAGACCCATGGCCCCTGTATTCGCGAGCGTCGGCCAGCACCACAGCTTCGGTTTTTCTCCTTCAAACTCGCGTGTAAGTTCTCTTTTTCTCTTGAATCTCTTTCAAGTTCCTGAAGCAGCGAGTTTAATCCTCTGTTTTCTCTTGTTTTCGGCTGGGCTAGTGAGTAGAAGCTGGAATCTTCGTTGTTCTGGTGTTTAGGCGCGTTCGGGCTGATTTAAGGATCGTTTCGGCGTGCTTAGGCTCTTTCGGTAAGCTCTCAGCATTACCCAAGCTATATAAACCTCAAATTTAGATTACCCATTCTTGTTTGGAGCCTTTGGTAGAATGGCCATTCATTTTAGGTGCTGAAAGCTAAATTGTGTTCAATATTCTAATCTGCAGCGCCGTCTAGGTGTTCGATTAAGTTTGAAACACTTCAACTTGGGTACCCACTACTCAAAGAGCGTTCTAGCTCATTGGTTGTGGTTGGTGTAATCCGTCTAGCGCAGAAGCGGGTCTGTTTGGGTAAGTTTCCTTGCTGTCCCTTTGCTTTTAGCGTTAAGGGTTGCTGCCCAATAGTTATCCAAGCCTTAAACCATGTTTTTATCGATACCCATTCGTTGTCGGCCTTATAATTTCAGAATTAGGTGTATTCGGTTGCTGTTCAGCGAGCGTTTGATCTCAAATATCGTGTTCAGCGAATACCCACAACCCGAAAGACCTTGATTTTGGTTACCCATAACCCGGTGACTTGGGATCTTGGTTGTTGGGTCGTTTCGAACACAAGTCAGCTTGTTCTCAAGGTTGTTTGAGCACTAAGCGGTAAATTCCAGCATCCCTAGATCCTTTCCTCAAGTTTATTAGGTGCTCTAAGTTGTTTTCTAACCCATGGTAATCGTTGCTTGCAGTTTGAGCTCTTTAGGCTCTTCTGGTTGTTTCCATTAGTCCTTTAGGATTGTTTAGGAGCGTTTGAGCTTCCGGTAAGTAGTTCCTACTTGTTGGAGTCTGTTTGACTGTGTGTTGCATGCTGAATGTTTTCTTGTCTTATAACTGTTCTCCTGTTCCTGTTCTTTGAATATATATATGTATGTATATGATTCTGTGGAAAAGCATGAATTGTTGTTGCGTGATGAATGGTTGCAAGCATGTTGGTTCTATTTGCGTTTCTGAGTCAAGCATGAGTTGAGAGCCTGTGATTACATGTGTATGCCTGGTGGGCATAATACGTGAGTCTAGAAGCATGTTGCAGGGCATATTCATTCTAGTGGATGTGAGATATAGGTCAGGGACCTAAAGTGTGAAAGAAAAGAAAGTTGGGTGAGTGTTTGTGCACCTCGGGTACAAATGGTCGAGGGGTGACATGTCATCATGGGTTTAAAGAGAACTAGCATTGTGATTGAGATATCAGGGTCTCGGGTATAAATGGTCGAGGACTGATATTGTTTTGAGGAAAGTAAGTGATTATCAGGGTCTCGAGTATAAATGGTCGAGGACTGATACATCACTATTGGATGTCGATGCCTCGGGTATAAATGTTCGAGGGTCGATATGCCAATGTTAGATAGAGAGGAGCATCGAGGCCTTGGGTATAAATGGTTAAGGGTCGGTGTGATGAGTCTTGAGGCAAGTATTGAGGCCTTGGGTATAAACGGTCAAGGGTCAATACGTTGCTTAGTCATCGAGGCCTTGGGTGTAAATGGTCAAGGGTCGATGCACAGTTCGAGGCCTTGGGTATAGATGGTCAAGGGTCGAATGCCGAGCTCTGTAGAGAAGTGCCGAGGCCCTGGGTATAAATGGTCAGGGGTCGGTACAACTCGAAGGGTCAGTCTTGGAGAGTTTTGCGGAGCGTGACGCGGAAATCACGTGTGAGAGCCATGTGAGGGCTAAATATGAGTGTTGAGTGAGCTCGTGGAGCTTGTGTGGTTAGCGAGTTGCATAGAGAAATGCATGAGGTATGGCTTAGAAGAGTCGTTTGTTTTACTAGCTTGGAGCATGATTTTATGTTTACTGCTTTTAACAGTATGTTGCCTGCGCATGAAAAGCACGTTGTTTGTGGTTTGTTGTTTGATGGCTTCTCAGGTAGGGGCTGCTTACCAGTACCTTAGTGTACTGACCCCCTCCTCTCTCCCCCCAACTACAAGATTTTGCAGGTTATGAGGACCACGTGGACCATGGTGATGCGGAGGAGGCGTATGAGGAGGAACCATAACTAATATCATGTTCTTGCTTTTATTTTTCTTAGGTTTTAGTTAGGGCAGTTGTGTTCGCTGCCTTTGAAAGTTGTTAACTTTGGTTGGTCCTGATTCATTCTTGTTCATCCCTGGAATAAGTTGTTTCCGTTTTAAAGTACTCCATTGATTCATTCAGTTAGTGGTTTAATAAGTTTGTTTCACATGAGGTGTCGTTTCAAGATTTTTTTTAAGGATGTAATTGGTTTTAGCTAATAGTTGAATTAAATTGATTAATGTCGTAAGTTCCGCTTAAGCTATGTTCTGAGTCGTTATTAGTTGTGATGCAAGGCCTGTCTGGTTGCTAGTTTCTGCGAGGCCCTGTTGTGTTGTAGTTGATGGAGTTTGTTGAATAATGTTATTTAGAAGTGTTCTTTTGCTTAGCAGGTTAAGTAAAAATTTTGGGTTAGTCCAATGTACGCTGTTATGCTGCCGAAATTTTCGGTGCTCACGGTTTGTTTTGGTCTAGGAGTTAGTAATGTCGCTGGGTTAGCTTTTAACATCCTAGGGCGTTACATATGTTGTCCTAGATAACTTCTATTGTGCGTATATATTCACAATTACATGTAACTATATCAAGATTAATTTAAGTGAGTAGATGAGTATATATATCCTCATTTAACATGAAAACATTAACCCTAGCCTACACACTGATAAAAAAATGATGCCCTAGATACTTTCTAGTGTGCATATATGTTCGTACTTATACCTATAAAATATGAGCTGACGGGACTTGTCGAAGGTTCGAACCAAATAAATTTATAATCCGCGACACTATAACTATTTTGTAGAAATAGTGGTTGGGGTCGAACACGGGGATGGGATCTAGCAGATGTAGAATTTGTGTCTATGTAACATGGGGTTTTTTGGATAGAGAACTGAATAAGATAAAACAAAATACGGAATGTAAAGAAAAAAAAATAAGCATGCGATATAGAAAAATAAAGCGAAGATCAATATCATAAAAGGGACCGCTGGATTGGGATTTCTTATGTCTGAATGATATTTCACTTGACTTCCTAGTTTTCTCTAAAAATCATTCTATGTCGATTTTTATTAGTCTGGTTGGCTTCTTGGTTACTCGGAGGATCCCCTACACTAACCTGTGTTTAATTAACGCGTTAACCCAGAACCCTACAATTAACATGATTAATTAAATTAACCTTACCAACCGCCGCCCCTCATGCATAAGGTAGCAACCATCCGAAAACCTCGAAATGACTACTAAATTAAGTCTAACTAATCTAAAATAAGTAATCTGAAACCTCGCAATTACCTACTTAAACTAGTCGCTTTAGGTTCATGGGCCCGGAATTGTATTAACTAAACTTAAATTCAATTTAAATCTAATTCATACAACCTTTAGCATGCATCCTAGGCCTATCAAGGGTCGTCACTCCGTAGAGATTGTCTTGCCTCAGCCTAGTGGCTATCTAAAAATAACTAATAGAATACACAAGCAAAAATCTCCTAGGGTCGTCAAGCCTAAGAAACTAATCTCATGTATTGGTTTATACGGGATTACATGCAAAACTCAATAAAAATACAGTAAGAAATGAATTGAAATACCAGAAAACTCAGCCAAGATTCAATAACATTCAAAACATAATCTCAATCCAACGATATAAAGGCGTTTAGCTACTCATAAACAAAGTAAAAACACAAACTAATACAAAAGATTGTATAAATAATGACCAAACAAGGTCTATATAGAAGCTGGAAAGTAAAAGAGGCGAAAGAAATCGAAAAAGGGCCAAAATTCTAACCTAACGACGGACTAACCCGAAGCCCTATATTTATAGAAAATGTTGTGGCGTCGAGACGCTAGGGAAAGCGTCGATGTCGTAATTGCGTCGGTGTCGAGACGCTAGGGGCAGCGTCTCAACGCCGTCCCTAATCCGAGCATGTTGTCTTTTTTCTCAGTTTTGTCTCGTTAATTCTTGATACGGGGCTTCAACCTTTGATTCTTGGTGTCGTTCTTCAGGCCCGCTTCAATACACTTGGGTCTTTTCACCTCCTCGCCGTCCAAGAACACCGAGATGACTCCAAAACTCCATAATTGGCCCGAATTAACACCAATTTAGTGTGATTGGATCCCATCATTGCCTAAGCTCAAAGAGCCTGTAAGTAAGACAAGTAAAGCATAAAATTCTTCTAACAAGTTTAGATTAGAGGTGATAAAATAGGACTATTTTGGTCCTATCATGAGCCTATAACTACATACAGGTAAGTTTAAATTTGAGTATATGTCATGCAAGTATACTCTCATTTAACATGAAATCAGTAATCCTAACCCATGAGCATGAAATTATGATCAACATTAAAAGATTTGAAAATCACTAACTAAGTCACCTGTTATATTCCTGAGGGGAGGGGTCAAGTTAGTTGAATCATCACCTACCACCATGTAATATAAAGCAACGAAATTCTCAACCTTTCCAAAAAAAACTCATTTGATTTAAAACTCTCTTGCGCATTTGATTCTCTTAATATTCAACTTCATTTTCATCTTTCTCAACCTTCTATGCAGATATGCTCCAAACTGGATTAAATATTTAGTCAGTGCTCTGTCACAATTTCTATCTCATTCACAAGGAATATACATCCTACCATCATTTTTGCTTCCGAAAATCGAATGCATTGGATCCTCTCTATCGCTTTCTACATTTTTCCCTTTCATTGAACCCGCCAAGGGTTTTCTTTAGATTCCTTCATCTTAAATATTTTTCATTTGTCTCCTACACGTTCCAAATTAAGATGAAATGAATGAAAATTAATAGATTTGACAACTAATTGAAAATCCTTAATTTAGGAAGGTGGATCAAATTTGATGGGAGCTTGCTCAAAGAATTTTAATTTTTTAAAAATAATCTTCTTACAGTTGGGAAAGGCTGACTGTGAATATTGATATATACTCGGGGTATAAATGAAAAGAAAAATATGCACTCTCATTGATGACCACAAAGTGCACGGGCCGCAAATAATATAAAACAGTAGGTAGTACCGAGTATCGAATCCTCAAGGAATTTGAATTAAGTCCATTAAGTATTAAGAACCATCATGTTTAAATTTATTTAGAATTCCAACTCTAAGAATGAAAGAACTTACAATATCTAAAAATCTTGCAAATTAAAGGAAATATCCTATTAAGGGGACTTGACCTAGGATGTTAACTAGCTTCTTGGATTTGTAGCTCAATTAATTGGATGAATGTAATTACTAATCTTCAATTCCATAAATCTAGAAGTAATTTTAAGCGGATTTCTCTTTCAAGTTCCTCCATATCTCATACTAACATAACTAATTCATGTGTCCATTTCCTTAGTTAATCATAGTATGGCATTACGCAACTTCATTATCAATTTCTAACAATTCTCTTTCACTCTCATGTTCCAAGCAATCGTTAGCCATGCAATTTGGATCTAATCTAACTTCTCTCTGTCGAGTATCAATTTAGACCAACATATCAATTAATCCGTGATCAAGAGATTAAAAGCATTAAGCATGAATTGCATAGATGAAACATGAAAAACTTCGTTACAATATCCAAGGAATTAAGCTACAATATCCAATTAGCTAGAATAACAACCCTAGGTCTCAAGATATACCCACAAATGGAAATAATTTTGCCCAAGTGATATTGATCCATAGGCCTAACTCAAACTACAATAAGGAATTACAAAGAAGTAAGGAAGAAATAACCGATAAGTTGATCTCAAGCTCCCGTCACGATCATATAGATTCTCGAGCCTTGGAATCTCGATCAATTCCACATTTTCTTCACAACTCTACTCTGTTTTTTCTCTATTTTGAGCTAGGGGAGAACTCCCCAAAATGGGATGATTTGAACCATTGGAAAAGGGGCTATTTATAGGTGAGGAAATGGAGGTGTCTTGCTGCCCAAGACGCATAGTGTTGGGTTCCTAGAGTGAGTAAAATTAGGATCTAAAAGTACCCTAGAACTCTGTGCAAGTATACACAGTCTGCAACAAGTAATAAGTATTATCAATCTGAGGCCTGAATTAGCTTCCACTTTATCTATTTTGTGTAACTCTCTAATGGATTCAAAGAAGGTAAAAATGATTGGTTTTTATAGGAATAATGCTGAAGCAAAATAAATGACAAAGCAAAGAATAAACGAATAGGCAGACAAATTAGAAGCAGGCGCTGGTCAGGTTTTAGTAATTGTTTAAAAAGATGCTCTAGCAATATTATTGATCATGCAAACTCTCGCAGTATTATTAGCGGATTCCTCCCGAAACTCCGAATTTTTTGGAATGTGTTTCAACCCCAATGAAGTACGACCGATCAAGCACTAGGCAACTGGCTATCCCTAGCTCAGTCACTGGCGTTCACCAATACACAATGATCGTAGTGTGGTTAATTGCCACACACTCTCTAAATCATCCCTGAAACTAGAGAGAGGTATTCATACCGGCTGGCCAGGCGGACATAAAATAGAAACAAACACAACAATTAACCAAGATGTAATAATCAATAAATATTATTAGAGTTGAAGCACGACAACTACATATTCCTTAACCAACGCCTAAAGCTACTTAGTTCATAATAAGCATGGAAACACGAATTACAATCTGAGTAGGCATGTCCATAATCACAAGATAATAAAGAAAATAATAATCTCCTTAATCAGCTTGTGGATCAGGTCTTCTAGTGGTTTCCAATCTCTCTATACTATTCGGCTTCCAAGGAAAATGGAATGCCTTTGACTTGGGCGACTCTCTCCTTTTATAGAATTGAGGAAAGCTTGAATTAGGTCAACCTGGACACGTGTCGGGCTCTCCTTGCTCCTTTATCACGAAAATAACTCAGCAGAAGTCGGTTCATGAAGTTGGCTAACGAATTGTGACATGGCAGTTTTTGCTCCCAATTTTGCTGCAGCACAGAATTTGCTCCCTCCTGTCGCCTAGCAGCATAATCTGCACAACATAATTTCCAAAGCTTTCATTCTTCCAAATGGGTTAAAACATGTAATATCTATCTAAAACCAACCCTATTAAGCATAAAAGACACACAAATCCTTATATAAATGAGGCCTAAATAACTACCTTTTGGACAGTTATCACATAGCATCGCGACGCTGTGACGTTAGACTTTTCTTGCCGCTTACACTACCTAGCGTTGCGACGCTCTAGCCCCAGCGTCGCGACGCTATGCCTTCTAGAAGCTACACACGCGGATTTAAGCCTTCCATCTTCAATTCTTTTGGGCTTTTGGGCCTCCAATTCACATATTCTCTTTTCTTTTCTTCTTTTATGGTCCAAAGTGTGCATTTTGATCTTGAAATTAATAAAATTCATGGTTTTGCCTCACGAGCTCGGTTTTCTACAAAATTAACATAAAAAGAAATTAAAGCTCACTATTATTGCAAAAAACTAGCCAAAATGATTAGGAAAAAGATAGCATTTTTGCATGCTATCACTCATCTCCTACAAACTTGGTAGTCCTTATTTAGATCGCAATCATATTTAGCCAAGTTTCATTACAATTTATTTATCCTAGTCATTTATCAAAGTTCTCCTAGGTTCATTTATAAAAAAGTTTTCTCAATGGACCTAGATTTAGATAGTGTTGGGCCTAATTACTAATAATTGGTTTGACTTCTTTAATTTGGATCCAATCATCCTTCAATATATTTGGTTCAATTGTCATATAACTCAATTTGATTAGGTTAAATTGTATAATCAAACGGTCACAAAAAAGACACGTACATTATTTAGATTTGTTATTTTTTTATCTTTTAATTTTAATTTAGAAACAAATGTTAATTTGTAATTTGTCCAAAATTTGAAAATATATATAATTTCGTCATAATTTAAAATAATGATGTGCCCATTTGTTAATGGCAATCGTAAGAAGCTCATTTTCCACTTCATCGATTTTGCGTAGACTTTCTTCTCTCATTTCTAATTTAGAAAACTTTTTTTTTTTGTTTTTGCATTTGACATTAACAAACTCTAAATGGAATCTGAGTTCAAATCACCAATCACTTACCAAAGTGAGTATAACTTAATGATAATTGACATGAATCATTGATCAAGAGGTCAAAGATTCAAATCTTCCCACCTCTAATTGTCGTTGAACTAAAAAAAAATCACCAATCACTTGTCATATACTTATCCTTGAAACAACTATCGTGGTTTTAAGATAATGACCTGGACTTATTCTTTTTCTAATGATATAATATATTTTAAAATAAGTTGAATAATCAAAATTTATGTTAGATTACTATTATATTCCTAGTGTTTCAAAAGTTTTATTTTTACCACCAATCTTTAAAACTAATTTGAATCTGACCTTTATATCGATTTTTAATTTTTAATTTAGAAGGAAAACGAAAAATGTGATGTGGTATGAACTGTAAATAACAAAAGTACATGTGGACATAAATGATTTCAATTATGCTATTAAATTTTGGGATAAGTGTGAATTACCCTTATTGTTTCAAAGTTTCATTATAACTTTAACCCTTAAAACTATTTCAAAACAAAATTTGTAACGACCCCACATTTCATGTCTAGATCCTAGGGCTATTACCACATGCATTTCATTTTACATACAAAGAATAACGTTGGAACAACAATTAGAGTAAAACATGCTTAGAAAATCAGTGAAACTTTTCAGCCTTGGAACCCAGTTAAAACATAACAAGAAGAAATTTTAGCTATTCCAACAAAAATCTCAAACCAGAATAAGTCCTAAAACATCACACAACAATGTAAAAGGAAAAAAGTTCGAAAACATGATAAGCGGAAGTCCATCCTAAGGAAATCCATGGCTCGTTCAGCAACATTCCGTCATGCGTTCTGTACACCTTTGCCTTTACCTGCAATTACATATTAGGGAAAAGAATGAGTATTTCAAAATACTCAGTAAGTAACAATACTGCCAAACATGCAACAACCAAGGTTTCAAGAGGTTAAATGGGCTAAGGTCCTAAAGGTTATGTCATCTCGTTCCATTTCATTTCATTTCATTCATCCTGTAGTATGGGTCTCGTGATCAATTAATTCACCTACATAATTTGCCAACTCACTGATGGTGCACAGGTGGGTAGTTTGTGAGATCTCTACTCCTAGGGGTGTAAATTTTTCGGGTCAGGTCGAGCGTACGAAAGACCCGTCCCGACCCGATCCGAGGTCGGTTGTACAGACAAATCGACCCGACCGACTCGACTCAAGATTGACCCGAACTGGGTCGGGTCATCCGCGGTTTTTTCCTGTTTTTTTTTTTCCACCACTCTTTGTTGTTCCATTCACATCCATTCCCTTCTTTTTCCCTCACTTGTTGATAGAAAAGAAACCATAAAATCCATTTGGAGTTTGAGAGACAGTAGCAATTGAGAACTCAAAGCAGGGAAGAATGCTTCAGTATTCAATAATTTGAAATGGGCATACAAAAACCCAGACAGAAACTCCCATTACATACAAAAACCCAGACATAGCAGTGAAGAATGACTTAGCATTTTAACTCTCAATAGTGACAAGAACAGAGACCCACCCACGATAAAAACCCAGACAGAAACCCAATCTGAAATAGAAATATGCAAAGAAGTTCTCAATCTCAAGAGACTTCAAGAAGTTGAAACTGTAAGGAATCCATACGGTGTCAAAGTTGAAGGGAATAAAAGTCCCCACGCAGCGGAAGCGCATCGATTGGACCTTACGCCGTATATTAATTAACATTAAAAACCGTTACGAAAACTCAAACAAAAACTTTAAACTAACTTTAAAGCCGCTGTAAAATCGGTTTAAACATGCTAAAATAAATCTAAATTTATTTTTAAAACTTTTCTAAAGAAAAGAGGAAGAACCGTTACAAACCTCCGTTGTAGACTTGACCGTTCTTCGCCAACGAAGCTCCACGAACGAAAACGCAGCAGCCGCTTCAAGGTATTCTTCGCTGGAAATTCTTCTTTGATTGACACAATAACCACAGAGGTTACACCGGTATGTCTCTAAGTCTAGGAGGCCAAAGACTTGTGGGAGTCTTTCTCTAAGAGGGAGGCTAGAGAGAATTCTAGGTCTTGTCTTTCAAGAGTGTCAAGTGTCATGACCAATTAGGTCTAGTGTTCTATTTATAGAAGAGAGGCCATGAATAAAATATTCAATTAAATCAATCTTTTCCAAAATTGATTCAATCTTTATTCCTTAATTAATCAATCATGATCAATCAATTCCCAATTGATTAATCTTTTCCATAAATGACTAATTTCTTCCATAAGTAATTAGATCATTCCCATAAATGATTAATCACTTCCTTAAGTGATTAATTATTTACATAATTGATTAATTCATGGTTAATGAATTCTTTAATTAATTAACCACCAAATTAAATATCACATATTTAATTTCCGGCCTTGAATTAATTAATTTTGCCTAAACACTTTTAGGACTTAAATTAATTAATTCTTTCAATCTTCCATAAATTTATATTTGAACTTCTTCAAATATTAATTTCTCTCATAATAATATATCAATATATATTATATTTATTTCCCTCAGTAAATTGAACATTTTCAATTTAATTACTTAGTTGCCTCAAATTACTTTACGAGCTACCAGTGGGACCTTATGGACCTGCAGATCAGAAGCTCCAACGATGTGAGATTAATTGGTTAAACTCATTAACCACAATAATCAATATTCGTTAACTGTGTGTACATTCCACTATAGACTCACAGTTGCACTCTTCTCACTGCAGACATATTTTCTGTGTCCACGGAACTTAGACCAATATCGACTAGTTAGTCCTTCACGAGTGTCCGTAACACCAGCTGGGTCAAATTACCGTTTTACCCCTGGGTCACCTCTATTTCCTTAAGTACCAATTCTCCTCTAATGAACAATCTGTTTATGGTCCAACCATTAAACAGAAAACCCTCTCGTGCCATTGAGAGGGTAGGGCCCTTTGTTCAAGACTCGGAGTAACCACTTAAGGGAACACTCATCTGCTTCCCTAAAGTCGGGAATGAGTGAATTCCATCTTGTACGATTATGTTCCCAGCTCCACATTCGATCTTGTCCCCAAAGTGGTAGGCTTATTGAGTCGGCGTATTGGCCACTCTCACCCATGCAAATCAAAGGACAGTCTCTCATGAGCAGGAGTCCATAATCAACTCAGGATTAAGACTAAGTTGTCTCGGTCGTCCTAGTGAAATAGAAAACCAACTAGTTAACGGTGTTATAACTAGTGGTTACTATTTCGCGGTCCGGTCTTATGCAAACTCATTGCATAGGATACCCCCACTCGCATGTCTCCTACACGAACGCGTTGGATCGCAGCGTTTGTATCAAATACAAAGTGGGCCGTATCCATAGTGTCACCAGGATAAGGCACCCAGTCTTATCCCTATACTATAGACCCTTTAGGCTGTTTCTTGATCAATGATCCCATATGTCGCTACATATAGTTCAAGACTCATATTACAGCCTTGGATGTCTAGTTTATTGGATTAGGGTTATTATTAGGCAAAGACAAATATAAAATAACTAATAACAATTAATGGAAAAATATATCAATATTATTTCATTAATATCCGGTCAACGGTTACATTCACTATCTACGAGTTTTAGGGCATAAAACCCAACAAAAGTATCCCGAGAGCTTGAGCGACCGACAAGTCAAAACTTCGGGATACCAATTTGAAAAATCCATAAATCCGCCCTCGATGCAGAGCTCTTCGACATCGTTCAAAGTTGCGAAGAAAAACAAGAGTTTGAAAAGAAATCGATCTTTGGTCTCGAATCTTTGAGTATCCAACAATTCTTCAGAGACATGATTCCAACCCAAGGGCTCGCTTACGAAACAGAGGCTTAATTTCTTGACTTTGGAGAGTGGTGTTATGCGCATACGGCGATGCGATAGACCTGTTTGATGAGACGACAAAAGCATCTTTCCTGACGATCCAAATGAGGGCATAAGAAGGATGGATAGTGGAAGATCAAAGTTGGGATTGAAGTCCAGAGGTTCGTCCATCTTTTTGACACAAACATATCCTAAAAACTTCCATTACATACAAAAACCCAGACAGAAAAAATTTCAGCGGTGGCGGCGATGGCGAATAAAACCAGACGACGTAGCTTCGATAGTGGAGAGGAGGGGTGATGCGCAAATTGCTAACCGCAAGTGTACGAGCCAAGTTATAATATAGTGAAAATGATTTCGAATGTCGTCCTCTAGATTGAGTTTCTAGCCAATTTAATTACCGAAAATACTTTTGACCAATTTTATTTAGGGAACACACTTTAACGATAAAGAATGCAAAACTAAACACAAAACTAAAAGAATGACAAACAATTGATGGCAAAGGTCTTAGGGAGTTGATTTCACCAATTGGGATTATGGATTATTAACATGCTATGATTCATAAATCAGGGAAACTACAATTATAAATATCTCTCCCGAGCATACATAATTCTCTCACATGCAACAAATCCGATATCCCTATCTAAATCCATTAAATATGCAAGGCATTAAGGTTAGTCTTTTTTTATCGATTTCTAGAATTAACTATTATCTCCCGATCTCTAGCTAAATCCTAGTCATGCATAAAGATTTCTAAGTTAAATCCTCTCTCCCGAGTTAGATTCAAACACAAACATCAATCAATTTATGGCCGGTAAATTGAAAGCATTAAGAACACAATATGCATAAATGTAATCAATAGCAAAAATCCATAAAATCAATTCATAAAGTGCCCAACGGCTACATCAATCCCAAAGATTCAAGACTTAGCTAAACGTACACCGCGTTGCGATATAACTAAAGTTTAAAACAACCATTAAAACTCCTAAAGTAAAGGGAAAAGAGAAATAAACGCTAAGTAGGTGGTGCGTCGTCAGCTGAATAGATGGAAGTGAGATATGATGATAAATGAAATAATAAAGAATAATTCAACTAACACTTAAGTGCAAGTATACATTGTCGTACGTAGTAATAAAAAACCTTAGAAGTACTCCAAGGGTATCGATCCCACGAGGGCTAAACTGGAAATTCAGATTTGATGAAGAAACTGCTCAAATGATTGCTTTTAAAAAGGTAACCAAAGAAAATAAGTTGATTGATTGGGTTTTTGAAAAGATAAACAAAATAAGCAAATAAATGATAAAGAATAACAATAATAAACAACCGAGGTATTCAACATGGATTCATCCCTAAGGCAATAACCATAATCATGCAATATCTAACTTAAGTGTATTCAATGCATTGGGTAAGATTTAACTTCTATTTGGCCCTTGTTCCCAAAAACCGTTAGAAGGCTAAGCGAGTACAGTTATGCACATTTCTGTGACTCGACTCCGACATAGATAATTCACGAATGCAACCTATAACCCTATAGTCGATATAGGGTGCCTTAGGCAGCTTGCCTTATCCCGCCGAACAATCTCTATCGAGCTTTTTCTCCTATATCACCTTTATGAGAACTGATATCGTTTGTCCCTTTTGAGATCAAACTCACATAGCATGCAAAGTCTAAGTGATCAAATTAAACTCAGCAAGATTAAAGTGATAATCAATAAAGAATGACATGCATTAAACACAACTTAAGCAAATAATACACTTTCAAGCTATTAAACCATAAGGGAATTCACCACATTGAATCCCGTCATTGAACCCCTCAACGAGATTTAGCTACTCATGATGGGATAAAAAGCAAATGAACACATTTTCATTGAAATAAGAATATAAATAATACAGAATAATGAAAAGATTCAAGAGCTGGAAATCAAAGAGATAACTAAATATTATGGGTTTTTCTATTTACTCAATCATTCTAGAGTTTCCTAAGACACTCCACTCTCTCGCTTTTACAAATGGGAATGGGTGAAACTCTCTACAAACCACAAGGTTTGATGTCTAACTTGAAAGGATTGGAATTTCCCAATTCCGTTACAGCGGAAGCAATTGGACCGTTCGTAATTAATTTTACTTCAAACTAAATACCCATACATTGGCAAAAAAAAAAGTTAAGCGGTGAAAAACAAACCTCCGTTGATGACTCTGAATACTTCAAGAATGCCTTTCTTGATTTTGGACCAACTGTCACCAATTGGGACACCACCATTTGATCTTCCCCGCTATAACTCTGAGATTAGGAACGTAGTTGTGGGACTACCTAATCTTGAATGGGAAAAACTCTAGAGAGAAAATTCTCCCTAAAGTTCTTGAGTTGAGAGAATATGAGAGGGCCTTATGGTGGCCATATGTTGTAGTCCCTAAACCCTAGGGTTAGTGTTCTATTTATAGGAGAAATGCCATGAATAAAATATTCATTTAAAATCAATTATTTCCATAACTTATTTAATCTTTTCCATAATTAATCAATTCCATAACCAATCAATTCTATAATTGATTAATCTTTTCCATAAATGATTGATCATTTCCACAAGTGATTAAATCATTTCCATAAATGATTAATTACTTCCATAAGTGATTAATCATTCTAATCATTGATTAATTTCCAATTAATTAATTCTTTAAATTAATTAGTCACCAATTAAATATCATATATTTAATTTCAGACCTTCTATTAGTTAATTAATTAATTACTCAATTAAATATCATATATTTAATTTCAGGCATTCAATTAATTAATTCTATAATATGAATCAAATTCATATTAAAATTGGAACTCCTTCCAATTCTCTTATATCATATAAATTTAATATGAATCAAATTCATATTAATATTTGAACTTCTTCAAATATTTATTTCTCTCATAATAAAGTTTAATTTCAAATTAGACTTTACATTTCAATGTATCATCATACATTATATTAATTTGTATCTCATACAATTAACTTAATTCCCAATATAAATTTGAACTATTCAAATTCTCTCAAGATATAATTGTTCCTAATTACTCTTTACGAGCTAGCAGAGGGACCTAATGGACCTACAGATCAGAAGCTCCAATGATATGAGGTTAATTGATTAAACTCATTAATCAGGTTAACCAATATTCATTAACTATGGGTCATTCCACTAAAGACCCATAGTTGAACTCTTCTCACTGTAGAACATTTCTGTGTCCACGAATATAGACTTATACCAGTAAGTCAATCCTTCACGAGTGCCCGTAATCACAGTTGGGTCAAATTACCGTTTTACCCCTATGTTACATCTGTCTCCTTAAGTACTAGTGCTCCTCTAATGAACAACTTGTTGATGGTCCAACCAATAAACAGAAAGTCTCTCTTGGGCCAGTGAGAGGGCGGGATCCCTTTGTTCAAGTCCCGGAGTCACCACTTAAGGGAACACTCATGTACTTCTCCTAGAAGTGGGAAAAAGTGAATTCTTTCTTGTGTTGTCATGTCCCCAGCCTCCCACTCGGTCTTGTCTCCAAAAAGGAAGGCATATTGAGTCGACGTGTTGACCACTCTCACCCATGCTAATCAAAGGACAATCCCCCATGAGAAGGAGTTCATGACACACTTAGGATTAAGACTGAGTTACCTACGTCATCCTATTGAAACAGTAACCTAACTAGTTAACGATGTTATATCTAGTGGTTTACCATTTCATGGTCCGGTATTATGCAAACTCATTGCATAGTATACCCCCACTCGTATGTCTACTACATGGACGTTTTGGATCAATACGTCTGTATCAAATACCAAGTGGGTCGTATCACATAGTGTTACCAGGATAAGGTACCCAACCTTGTCCTTGTACTATAGACCTTTTAGGTTGTTACTTGAACATCGATCCCCGTATGTCCCCACATACTAGTTCAAGTTACATACAAACAACCTTGTATCTTAGTTTATTAGATTTGGGTCAAATTGTGCAATATTTAACAATAATACTTTATACTGTAGAAACTCAATAACACTTTATTGAAATAAGTATACAATTTTTTTACATTCACTATCTACGAGTTTTAGGGCATAAAACCCAACATAACTCAGGTTAGAATTTGGTCATCTAAGAAGGACCTCAGGCATTCCTACTCATTGGCGTCGAGCCAGGGTTCTGTCACCACCCTTTTCTTCCAAGTGAGTTCTGCTTGAATTTGACTTCGAATCTTGAGCTTATATAGTGTAGAAAATTGTTGAGGAGCTGCGAAATAGGTGCTGGAAGGTTGCCCAGTCAATTTCAGGGTCAAAACAGCCAGTTAGGTGCGAAGAAGACTCGTCAATAACGACCCGTGGACGACTCAGAACGACTTCAAATTTTTCCAGAAATGCGGTCGCATTTCAATTTTGCCTTGACTTAGTTTGTTGCTATGTAGAAAAACAGAGGAAAAGCTTGAATTCCCAGAAATGGGGAATTCTAGCTTTTCCTTTGTTTTTCTGCACAGCAACAAATTAAGTCAAATTTTCTTTAAATCAAGTCTTTTTAAGCACAAATGAGTCAAATTTGACAAAAGTGATTCTCAACACCCTAACTTATCAAATGAAGCATATTTTGAGCTTGAGAACAGTAAATTGATCACAACATACAACATTTAACCAAGAAATGAGCTAAATATAAGGGTAAAATAGGTATATTTTTTACCCTTATCATACCCCCAAACTCAACTCATTGCTTGTCCTCAAGCAATTGCCAATCAAAATGTTAGAGATCAACTTATTAATTGCCAATCAAAATGTTAGAGCTCAATATTAATTGCAAACCAAAACGTAAGAGTTCATGCATAGTAGTGAATCATGGTACTAGTATCAACTTTTCATTTCAAATCCAGTGACATGGAATCAAGTAAACATGTTTTTCAAGATCGTTTTCTAAAATGTTTGCCTTTCAAGAGAGTGTTCTACTCTAGTGCTAGTCACAACGTTTGAGTTTCCTAGGCATGAAGATTTCTATTGTTCTTTTTCAAAACAAAACTCTCTCTAATCCATCCTAACCAACATGCTTAAACTACCTAACTTCTACTCAGAGCCTAGCGTAGTCCTTTTAGTTTAAGAAAACAATCTTTAGGAAAACAAAAACATATATGAATTACTAGACCTTTTCCATCTCCCCCAAATTTATTTGACTGCTGGTGCTCCTTTTATTCAACTTCTTTTTCTCCCAAAAGCATCCTTGCTATCATCTTTACCTTCGTTCTAGCTTATCGACACTTTGTGGTGAAGATATCTAGCTACGAGCAAAGTTCACGAGCTCGGAGTGATACTCACTTCCCTAGGTAAACCTTTCATGCAGTGGCAAACCATGGGTGTCATGAATGACCCTGTTTACTCAGTAAACCCTAAGAAGGAGAAGTAACTCTCGGTTCTTTTTCTTTTTTTTTTCATTTTTTTAATATATAAACTGAGCACATATTCTTTTCCAGCAATACAAATTTACACAAATATTCACATAGTAGAAAAAAGCACCCCCCCCCCCAAACTTAAAGGTAGACAATGTCCTCACTAGCTTGTTTTTTAGGCATGGGCTTAACATGAGGCTTTTTGTTTTCAAAACATAAAGGATAAACTCTCCTAGGGTGTTAGAAAGGTTAAACACGAGGAAGTTTAGACTCTAAGACAATTTTGTAAAGAAAAAGACTAATGGAAAGCCTATGACTAGAAAACAACTCAGTTGAGACGGTGACACTTTTGAGATAGAACAAAACTCTAGTTTTCATCATCAAGGGCTTAAAAGAAAACTCCTTTGAAAACATGTTTTTTCTTCCAAAACATTTTAAAGCAAATATTCCCTAAAGTTGATTTTTTTCCTTTCAAAAGTTCATAGGTAAAGCCCTCTCAGCCTCTTGTTCTTCTTCTCTTATTCTTTTCTCTTCTTGACGGTCTCTTTCCTTTGCAAGCTCGTCTTCCTCAACCATTTTCTGATTTTCCATCTCTCTGTCCGCTTCAACCTCTTTCAAAGCATCCTGTTGATCAGCCTTGTATCCCTCAGCAATCTCAAGGGCCTTTGCCACAACTTGGCGGATTATTCCTTCGAATACGTCGGGAGGCATCCTTGTGGTTTTGAGGGGCTTAACCTCAAGCGGCCTTTCAGGCACATTATTCTTAGGGCTCCTCTTTCTTGCGCTGTAAGTAACGACGGGCTTGGACCTAAAAGATAAAGAAGGGTTAGTTGAAGGTTCGAAAACCTTACCCATTGAAGCTTCTCCTTGCCAAGAGCTTCCAACTGCCTTGGCGGTTTCTTCTTCATTTCGTCTATTCCCTTTTTCTTCAAGGGCAACACGTCTCTAGGCACCCATCTCTCGGATCATCTCAAACCACTCCCGCGAACGTTTTCTGAACTGTTGAGTGGCGAGCTTTTGGGTTTGGCGGACAATGGTGGCGCGCGTGAACCGTCTCGGTGTAGACGAACTCGACATCCCCCTCGAACTGGCAGACATTGCCGAAGAGGATGGAGTTGGAGTGTTGGGCGCTTGGTTCACGACCGCCGATAAGAATCCCGTGGGTCTCATCCGTCTTGTGCCTTGCATGGGCGTTTCGGGGTTCTCCTCTTGTCGTTGCACGTTAGCTTCAACTTCGTGGGTTGCTTGAGCACTCTGAGATCGAGTGTTCTTGCGTGATGATGAAGATCCTTGAGTGTTCTTCATCTTCTTGCTTGTGGGTCTTTCGGTTTCACGATAGAAAGAATATGGAGAGTTGAGGGTTTGACTTGAATGCAAAGGGTTGTGTGTTTGGTAAAAAGAAAAAGAACTCAAGTCAAGCTATATATACTTTTCCAATTAGGTCATGTGCAGGTCAAGAAAAATCATGACTTCCCAATTATTCTTAAATATGCGGTCGCATTTCACCTAATTTTTCTGCCTTCACTTTTTTCTTGACTTTTCATTTTTTGTCATTTGCTTTTTCTATTTTCTGAAACACTCATAAACAAGTTAGAAAGCTCATACAAATCATGATTTATTTTATTTTCATTTTAAAAAGAATTAAAGAAATGTTTTGATCAATTCAACTTCCAGGTAAGTCTGCAGGTAGAGGTGTTCCCTATGGTCAGCTTAAATACCTCAACCTAGACAGGACTTGCCTTAGACAAAGTTCCCTCTTGATCAAAAATCATTTATTCAAAACAAACTCACAATTTTTCCATTTTCCTGATTTTATTTCAAACACAAGACTGGGCTCAAAATAATATGAACGTTTCAAAACTCCCACGTAAATCCCAAGGAAAAGGTGTTCCCAATGGTCATCTTAAGTACCCTTTCCTAGACAGAGTTTTTACTCTTGTCCAGATATTTTAGAGCTCTTGTCTAGACTATTATATTTATAAACCTAGATAATATACAAAAACTAATTCAAGGTGTAGAAGTCATACCAAATCAATCACGGAGACATGGGCTTCCTCATCCTCGAAGCCTCTTCCCCAATATGGTTTTATCCTTTGTCGCTTCATGGTTTGACTGATTTCTTCAACTTCAATCTTTTTCCTACCTTTTTCGTCTAATTCTACATCTCCAAGTATGTCCTCCAAGGTTTCTCTTCTCACTATTTCTTGCAGAGTAGACCGGGAGAGTTCATCAATTTCATCAATCATAGAACATTCTTCGAAATATTCAGGGTACTTCATTGCATTCATCACATTAAACGTGACTTGCTGATCATTGACCCTTGATGACAGGCAAAAATGTCATCATTTTCCTATTAATTTTGGCTAGTTTTATGCTTGAATTGTGTTCTTTAATGCTATTTTCTGTTTAAATTTCAGAAAACTGAGTCAAGGAAGCAAAACCGGAATTTTGAGAGATTTTAGATGATTTTAGAGACTTTTTGAGCATTTTGGAGAATTACATTAAAGATCTGAGTCCAAAAAGCCAAGAAGAATGAGTTAGAAGCCCAAATTCATGAAGTCCAAGCCTTAAAATTATCAATTTGGGTCAAGAAAAGTGCCCAAAATCCATTACAAGAAGTATTTGGGCCAAAAGAAAGTTGGAGGCCCAAAAATGGAGTCAAAATCGGGCCTTTATTGAAGATTCAGGGCCTAGCGTCTCGACGCTAAGCCTGGAGCGTCTCGACACTAGGCAGTTGCGTGGAAAGATCCAGAATCGCGAGAGCGTCGCGACACTGTCCAAGTAGCGTCTCGACGCTGCGACGTCTTGGAGCCCAAGAAAAGATGACGTCAGAGCGTCTCGACGCTGTCCTTGTAGCGTCTCGACGCTGTGCCTGCTGGGAGCCTATAAAAGGAGCCTTTTGCATCCATATTTTGTGTGCCAATTTGTGGGTTTTCACCCCATTCTAGAGTCCACACTAAAATTGGGGATTTTTGGGAGAGTTTTGGAGCTTTGTTGAAGATCTTTGGAGCTCGGGATCGAAGGAGGTCGGCGCGGGATCGAGGAGATCGACACTTTTATGAGCATTTCTCTTCCCTTTTCCTTTATGTTTTAGTTTCTAGAATTGTTGTTGTCGCAACGTCATCGCGACGCGGAGCGGCCGACATCCTTTCTTGGGTTTTTTAGAAGAAAATTGGAGTCGCCACCAATCATTGAGGGTGTGATTGGTCACCTTTAAAATAAAAAACAAAACTAGTCTTAGAAAACCAGAAATTAGGTTCGGGAGTCGTTTGAGTGTAGGGAAGGTATTAGCACCCTACAACACCCGTTTAAGAAAACGATTACCACAGTATCTTAAATTGTCCAATTAAATGAATAAAAACAGTCCTTTATTTTATTTTTCTTAAAAAAATGATAAATATGAAAATAAAACTCAAAATGCAATACTGAACACAAGATGTCTCATTCGTTTTTACCTTAACTTTAGAAATAAAGCAAGGATTAAACATTATGAGTTGGATATCCAATTTAATATAAATCATGCCTAATCTCCCTTTTAATTAAAGGAACATGGGTGTACATGATTATGTTTACTAAAAATATTTTTTTAAAATAAAACGGATGTAAAAGAAGAAAAAATTATTCAAAGAGTAAATTCTTTTAAAAGGGAAAATGAGAATTTTCATACGCCTACACGGGAGTTGGACTCCACGAAGGCACATTACTCAGTTCCCATAATCCCTTTCAAAAGAAAATCAAAACAATAACAATAATTGAAATTGACAAAGCAGAATTAAAGATTAGATTAAAGCAATTTGGAGAATGAAAGGAAAAAACAAATAAATTAGAAAGTATAAAAAAATGAAGTTGGCAAAGTGCAAAAAGTGAACTAAAATGAGAGAGAAATTAAAAATGATAATCATAATGATGACGATAATAATAATAATAATAATAATAATAATAATAATAATAATAATAACAACAACAACAACAATAATAACAAAACAAAAAACAAAGGAAATAGAAAAACAAAACCCCACCTTTTTTACTTCTCTCTTCCTTCTTTTTTCCTTCTTTCTTACCCAATGCTTTCTCTCCCCGTATACTCCTTCCTCCCCCTCTTTTTTCCTCTTTTCCTCTTCCACTTTCTTTTCTCTCTTTTTCTATCACTCTCTAAGCTAAACTCTTATTCAAATGCCTAAACTCTCTCAAGCTCACTTTTACTCTAAACTTCTTCTCTTTTTTTCTCTCCTTTTCTATCACTCTCTAAGCTAAACTCTTATTCAAATGCCTAAACTCTCTCAAGTGCCTAAACTCTCTCAAGCTCACTTTTACTCTAAACTTCCTCTCCTTCTTTTTGTTTTCCGTCCCTTTCATCCTCCATCTCCCCCCTTTTTATACTTGAAGGGTTACTAAATTAGGGGAGGATGGATGAGAAAATGGTGGAAAAAAAGAAAAAAAATAAAAAAAAATAAAAAAATGAGAGCCATGGAAAGTCTTTTGAATAGGTAAACTTCCCCTTGAATAGGAATGGGGAAGACCAAAAAAAATAATAATAATAATAAAAAAATAAATAAATAAATAAAAATAAAAAAAAAATGAATTTTTGATAAAAACATGTGAGAAAGGGGGTTTGAACCACAGACCTCGTGGTTATCAATGCGACTTCACGCCAGTTGAGCTATGCTCTTGTTGACATACAAGAAAAAACAAATTGACCACCAAATATTGGAAACCTTCAAACATTATTACTGAAAATCAAGCCGGACCAAATACGGTGTCTACAGTTTGCCCCCCTTTGTGTATCCTTGAAGGATTGAAAGGGTAGACAAAGGAAAGAGACTAAGTACTGGGGAGGCAAAGATTTGTTTGGTAAGAATTTGAATCAGGTATCGACCACAATTCAATAGTCAGGTTTGGTTTAACCGAGAGAAAAACTTAAAACAGACCTGGATTGACACAGGCTTCGACCTCGACTGAATAGTCGGGTTCGACTTAACCGAGATAAAAATTGAAAACGGACCTGGATTGACACAGGCTTCGACCTCACTGAATAGTCGGGTTCGATTTAACCAAAAGAAAAAATTAAAATGGACCTGGATTGACACAGGCTTCGACCTCGACTGAATAGTCGGGTTTGATTTAACCGAAAGAAAAAATGAAAATGGACCTGGATTGACACAGGCTTCGACCTCGACTGAATAGTCGGGTTCGATTTAACAGAGAGAAAAACTGAAAAACGGGCCTGGATTGACACAGGCTTCGACCTCGACTGAATAGTCGGGTTTGATTTAACCGAAAGAAAAAATTAAAATGGACCTGGATTGACACAGGCTTCGACCTCGACTGAATAGTCGGGTTTGATTTAACCGAAAGAAAAAATGAAAATGGACCTGGATTGACACAGGCTTCGACCTCGACTGAATAGTCGGGTTCAATTTAACCGAAAGAAAAAAACTGGAAATGGACCTGGATTGACACAGGCTTTGACCTCGGCTGAATATTCGGGTTCGATTTAACCGAGAGAAAAAACATAAAACGGACCTGGATTGACACAGGCTTCGACCTCGACTGAATAGTCGGGTTCGATTTAACCGAGAGAAAAACTGAAAACGGACCGGGATTGACACAGGCTTCGACCTCGACTGAATAGTCGGGTTCGATTTAACCGAAGAAAGAAAAAAAAACTTAAAACGGACCTGGATTGACACAGGCTTCGACCTCGGCTGAATAGTCGGGTTCGGTTTAATCGAAAAATTGGAAATGGACCTGGATTGACACAGGCTTCGACCTCGACTGAATAGTCGGGTTCGATTTAACCGAAAATAAATTTTCTTTGCAATGCATGCTAAACTTGAATACTTGAATACATGGGGTGCAGATTTAGCACTATCCGAAAACTATGATATAAATTTCTTTAAAAGATATTTGATAGCTCGGGCACCCCATTCGCATCACCCATGGTAATAGACCTTAATTGGATCATGAACTGACTAAACAACTTGCTCTTTGTTTGATGACGAAAAATGTATCCAGAACGACTTTGCTCCTGTGATAATAATCCCCAGTTTGAGAAGACGAAAAATAATGGTTTTGCCCCAGTTTAAGACTTTGTCATGTTGAAATGACGGTTTTGTCCTCCATGATGACATTCCATCAACCTTCATGATCACGGTGCTCTTGGAAAAATATTGCCTTTGGATTCTTTGTTTGGACATATATATGTATTTCACATCGAATCGTTTAAGTTACCACCATTGATTTGAAATATCGCGTTTATGTAACTTTTTGTTTATTCAATTGTAATGATAATAAAGGTAAACATGCCAAACATTCATATTTGAGGAGATATTATGGAGACTGGGGGAGAAAAATGGACAAGATATGCCATGCTTCGAGAAGGGAGCTTTGATTTATGACTAAAATTCAATAGACATATGTGTCAATGTTAAGGTTCTAGAACTTGAGACAAAAGTAACCTCTTAAACATGATATAGAAATTGAAGCGTAATTCTCCTAGACACTTGTTGAATTCCCGCAACTTTGCCGAATCCTTTGATACACAAGTAGCCTATGCATAATATCTTTGAACTTGATCTGAATTAACTGGACTTGGCAGCTCATTACCATCCATGTTAGTCAAGACTAAAGCTCCTCCAGAGAAAGCTTTCTTCACCACGAATGGTCCTTCATAGTTTGGGGTCCACTTGCCTCGGTGATCTTTTAGAAAAGGAAGAATTCGTTTTAAGACTAAATCCCCTTCTCTGAATACTCTAGGACGCACTTTCTTATCATAGGCTTTCATCATTCGTCTTTGGTAAAGTTGACCTCTGCATAATGCTGTCAATCTCTTTTCTTCAACAAAGTTGAGCTGCTCATAGCGGTTTTGGATCCATTCAGCCTCTTCTAAATTAGTCTCCATGAGGACCCTTATTGATGGAATTTCCACTTCAATGGGAAGAACAACTTCCATACCATAAACTAATGAAAATGGTGTTGCCCCAGTTGAAGTGCGAACCGATGTGCGATATCCATGTAATGCAAAAGGAAGCATTTCATGCCAATCTTTATACGTCACCGTCATTTTTTGCACAATCCTTTTTATGTTTTTATTGGCAGCTTCCACTGCTCCATTCATCTTTGGTCTATACGGAGTTGAGTTGACATGCTTGATCTTGAATTGCTCACATAACTCAGTCATCAATTTATTGTTCAGATTTCGTGCATTATCAGATACTATGGTCTCAGGAAGACCATAGCGACATATAATCTCCTTCTTGATGAATTTGATCACAACTCCTTTCGTCACCTCTCGATAGGACATTGCTTCTACCCATTTGGTAAAATAATCTATTGCCACCAAGATGAATCGATGTCCGTTTGAGGCTTTTGGGTCAATAAGGCCTATAACGTCCATTCCCCACATGGAAAATGGCCATGGTGTCGTCATAACGTGCAACTGAGATGCTGGAGCATGAGCTTTATCTGCGTAAATCTGACATTTGTGGCATTTTCGGGCATATTTGATACAGTCAGCTTCCATTGTTAACCAGTAATAGCCAGCCCTTAATGCCTGTCTGGCCATCATGTGTCCATTTGCATGGGTGCCGCAAATTCCCTCATGAATTTCTTTCATAATCGTGTTGGCTTCATTTGTATCTACACACCTTAGAAGTACCATATCATGATTTCTTTTGTAAAGTATTTCTCCATTTAGGAAGAACTTCATTGCTAACTTTCTAAGTGTGCGCTTGTCATTTTCTGAGGCATTCAGAGGATAGGTTCCACATTTCAAATAATGTTTGATGTCTTGAAATCACGGCTTGTCATCAAAATCTTCTCCTATATTCATGCAGGAGGCTGAAACATCTATCCTTCCCATCTTAATAGGTTGTACCTCATGATTGGGGTCTATGTTGAACATGACTGCAAGCGTAGCCAAGGCGTCTGCTATCTGATTACTCTCCCTTGGTAAATAGTCAAAAGTGATTTCTTCAAATTTCTGAGACAAATCTAATATAAGCTTTTTATAAGGCAGTAGCTTAGTGTCTCTTGTTTCCCATTCTCCTCTCAATTGGTGAATCACCAACATAGAATCTCCCAAGACTTGAAGTTTCTTTATCTTCATATCCAATGCAGTTTGGATACCCATAGAACAAGCTTCATATTCAGCCATATTATGAGTACAATCAAAACTTAGTTTGGCGGTGAGAGGGAACAACTTTCCTTCAGGTGATATTAATACAACACCTATCCCATGACCTAACTCATTGGAGGCCCCATCAAACAACATGGTCCATGTTTCCAAGTCTGATATTTCTTTTTCCACCATTATAGTGGAGACAAATTCATCAGGGAAATCAAATTTCATTGGTTCATAATCGTCTATAGGTTGCTCGGCCAAATGATCAGCTAGTGCACTTCCTTTTATTGACTTTCGAGTAACATAGACAATATCATACTCGGATAAAAGAACCTGCCATCTAGCAATTCTACCAGACAAAGACGGCTTTTCAAAGATGTATTTGATAGGATCCATCTTTGAGATAAGCCATGTTGTGTAGTACAACATATATGGTCTCAAACGACGAGCGGCCCAAGCTAGAGCACAACAAGTTCTTTCTAAAAGATAATATCTGGTTTCGCAATCAGTGAACTTTTTGCTTAAATAATATATGGCTTGCTCTTTTCTGCCTGAACTGTCATGCTGTCCCAGTACACACCCCATTGAATTTTCCGTCACTGTAAGATATAGGATAAGTGGACGATTTGGAGTTGGAGGTACAAGAACAGGAGGGTTTTGTAGGTATTGCTTGATCTTTTCAAATGCTTTTTGACAGTCGTCATTCCATATGCATGTATTGTTCTTACGAAGTAGCTTGAAGATTGGTTCACATGTTGCTGTAAGATGTGATATGAATCTTGCAATATAATTCAATCTTCCCAAGAAACCTCTGACTTCTTTTTGAGTACGTGGTGGTGGCATTTCTAGAATGGCTTTGACTTTGTCTGGGTCAACTCTAATTCCCTCATGGCTTACGACGAAACCCAACAACTTGCCAGAAGTGACCCCAAATGTGCATTTACTCGGATTCAGTTTCAACTTGAATTTTCTCAATCGCTCGAATAACTTTCGGAGAATGGTTGCATGCTCTTCCCCTGGTTTTGACTTAGCAATCATGTCATCAACATACACTTCGATCTCCTTATGCATTAGGTCATGGAAGAGAGTAACCATGGCCCGTTGGTAGGTTGCCCCAGCATTTTTCAATCCGAACGGCATGACCTTATAACAAAAGGTTCCCCATAATGTGATGAATGTAGTTTTCTCTTGATATTCAGGTGCCATTTTGATTTGATTGTAACCTGAGAATCCATCCATAAAGGAAAAAGTTGAGAATCCAGCTGTATTATCTACCAGTACATCAATATGAGGAAGTGGGAAGTTATCCTTTGGGCTTGCTCGATTCAAATCTCTATAATCAACACACATTCGGACCTGTCCATTTTTTTTAGGTACTGGCACAATGTTAGCTACCCATTCTGGATAATTAGCAACTGTTAAGAATCCTGCATCAATTTGTTTCATGACTTCCTCTTTTATTTTGATTAACATGTCTGGCTTCATCTTGCGTAACTTCTGTCTCATTGGCTTGCATTCAGGCTTAAGTGGCAAATGATGCACCACAATACTTGTGTCTAAACCAGGCATATCTTGATAAGACCAGGCAAAAACATCAATGTATTCATGAAGCAATGTTATTAACCCTTGACGGCTTTCAGCAGACATGTTGGTCCCGATTTTAACTTCTTTAATCTCTACTTGAGATCCCAAGTTAATCGTCTCTATCAACTCTTCATGTGGTCCCAATATCCTCTCGTCTTCTTCAATCATTCTCAACAATTCAGGAGTAAGTTCTAGATCTTCCTCATTACCACTTGTTCTCTCATTGGACTCAACATCGTATGTAGGAGAATCAAGTTCGTATTTAAGATCATTAACGCTTTCAATCCCAATTTCGCTGTTTAAGAAAGGGATTATTCAGTGTGATGAAAGAAGGTAAAAGGAAGGAATGGAATAAATGAAATCAATGCTAAAAGAAGTAGACACAAGAGAGATTCATTGGATGATAGGAAAGACAGGGAAAAAAATGCTTCTTCATTAACAAATGAAATATTGACATAGAACACATAAATCATCAAAACAAAAAACAAACAAAAAGTTTAAAAATTACTTTGATATCTCATTAACAAATGATGGTAACTCCATTACAGTCCAATTATTGAGTTCGAAGTCTTCTGGGCACAGATAAACTAAGGGACCGGCTTCTTTTTCTGTTCGATTATAGCCATGACTGCAGGGTCTTGAGATTCTGAATGAATTATTTCAGCAAAGATGAAGGTATCATGAAGATGAGGAATGATATTCATTTGATACTTCGACTCACGGTTCTCCAATCTAGCCAGTCGTTTTTCTTTCTCCTGCCTGTGTGCTTTAATCATATCTTTTTTGCTTGGTTTATATCCCAAACCAAACCTCTTCATATTTTTCGACATATTCAACAAATTTTCGAGGCTTTGGTTGCTTCCTGTTAAGGAGAGTTTTGAAAGTTGCAGCTCCATTTTCCCTATCTCTCCGTACAAAGTTGTGGCATTTGCAATCTCAAAAGCTTGAAATGATGACTCAAAAACCTCTTCTGCTGCTTCTATGTAGGGCATTGAAGAGGGTCTTGACACTAAGATATCCTCTTGTCCAGATATGATTACTAGTTTGCGGTCGACCACAAATTTAAGTTTTTGGTGTAATGATGATGGGACCACTCCAGCTGAGTGAATCCAGGGACGCCCTAACAAGAAGCTGTAGGCCGAATTAATGTTCATGACCTGAAAGGTTATATCGAAGGTGCATGGACCTATCTGGATGGGCACTTCTATGTCTCCAACAACTTCACTACGTGCCCCATCAAAAGCTCGTACGATCATAGTGCTGGGCCTTATATGAGACATATCAACAGGCAATTTCTCCAACGTGGATTTAGGCATTATGTTCAAGGAGGAACCATTATCAACTAGAACTTTTGCCACAGCAAAATTTTTGCACTTAACTGTAATGTGCAAGGCTTTAGTGTGTCCGGTGCCTTCTGGTGGTAACTCATCATCTGTGAAGGTTACTGAACTGGATGCAGTTATGTTTCCAACAATGTTATCCAAGTTGTCCACTGTAATATCCTGCGGAACATAAGTTTGATTCAAAATGTCCAACAAAGTCTTACGATGCGTATCTGAAGCCAGTAACAAAGCCAGTATGGAAATCTTTGCAGGGGTTCGACCTAACTGTTCAACCACTTTATAATCACTTTGCTTAACCAACTTCAAAAATTCTTGGATGTCCTCTTCAGATGTTGGCTGTTTAACATCTAGGTTCTTCGCTACAATGGGCTCTTCTATTTTCTCCTTGATATCTTCAATGATATTGGCTTTTCCTTTTTCTTTACCCTTGGGTTTCAATAGGTCTTCTGGTGTATAGCACTTCCCGCTTCGTGTTAGACCTCTTATCCCACTGATATTATGGATTGGAAGGGGTTCAGAATCAACAGTTACCTTATATTCATAGTTCCAAGGTACTGCTTTTGAACTTTTATATTCAAAGGGAGTCAGAATCTGGATGGTAATCGGTCTTGGCTTGGAATTTGGGGTACTGGGCTTCTCGCGATAAGATATTGTTAACGGTTTTGGCTTGAGAGACAACCTTGAGCATTCTTCTATAATATCAACTTCCCCATACTGAGGGAACTGAGTCATCTTTTGAGAAACTGTTAAAAAATGTGAATCTAACAACTCCTGGACCTTCAAACGAAAATGAGGACATTGGTCGATAGAATGCCCTTTTGCCCCAGTGTGATAAGAACACATCAAACTGTCATCGTATGCTCTGACACCCAGATCCGATTGGAGACGTTCTACTCCAATGTATCCATTACTGAATAATATCTCGAATAGTTCTCCCATGGGAGTAACTATGCTCTCAACATTGTTTTTCAAATCAGCTCCATGAACCTGATCTATCGCATTTACTTGTGCATTCTGATGGTTTGGCAGAGGATTGTTGTTGACATCTGGACCATTTTCTTTCTTAAAGTTCAACCATCCTGCCTTGATCAATGCTTGCACCCTATGCTTGAGTGCAGTACAGTTTTCAGTGGAATGTCCAATTGCTCCTGCATGGTAGTCGCAACGGGCATTTGGGTCATACCACTTTGGGTAAGGTGGTTTTACTGGGTCTATTGGCACGGGTGCCAGCTGATTATTCTGGAAGAGTTGGGGAAGAAGTTCAGTATATGTCATCGGAATCGGATCAAAATGAGTCTGTCTACGGACGCCTTTATTGTTTTGGTGTCCTAGGACATAAGGAGTGTTCTGTTGATTCCGAGGCTGGTAGCCTTGAGTAGGACGAGGATTTGGGACGTAAGGGGATGAGTATTGGGCTGACGTATTATTGATATATGGTTGAGGGTAAACATATGGAGGTGGATAGTGATATTGTGGCACTCCGGCATTAGGGTATGGTTGTCTTGAATTGAAACCAATCATCTGAACTTCTCCCTCTTTTTTCTTCGATGGAACCCCCCCTTTTTCGTTGTTGATGATCCAGCCGTATCAGTTATCTTTCCATGCTTAATTCCGTACTCGATTCTCTCTCCAATTGTCATTATGTCAGAGAAATTGGTAGAGGCACTCCCAATCATCTTATCATAGAAAGGAGATTTGAGAGTATTAATAAACATGGTTGACAGCTCCTTATCTGCTAAAGGTGGTTGCACCTGAGCAGCAGTATCCCTCCACCTTTGGGCATACTCTTTAAAGCTTTCTGTGCTCTTCTTTTCCATCCTCTGGAGGTCTAGGCGGTCAGGAGCCATATCTATGTTGTGCTTATATTGCTTTAAAAATGAATCGGCTAGATTCTTCCATGAACATATATGAGTGCTGTCTAACTGCATATACCATCGAGATGCGGGACCAGTAAGACTGTCCTGGAAGCAGTGAATTAACAGCTTGTCATTTTGGACGTATGCTGCCATCTTCCTACAATACATGATGAGATGGTTCTTAGGACAGGATGCTCCATCATACTTTTCAAACTCGGGCACCTTGAATTTTGGAGGGAGGATTACATCTGGTACCAAGCATAGCTTGGTCGCATCTATATTTCCGAAGACGTCTGTTCCTTCTACTGCCCTTAATCTTTCCTCCAGGACTTCAAGCTTTTCACTAGAAGAGACTTTCTCACCTCCCGTTAGCTCTTTTCTGATTTCAGGATCATCTAAATTGGGAACTGTAATGGTCACCTTGGGAGGTATCTCTGTGGGTAGTGAAAATCCAGGTTGATTGTGTACAGGCACTTGCTCATTCTTGAAAAATGGAAACGGGTGCTGCTCTACTGGAATATTGTACAATGGATGATATTTTGGAGTAGTACCCTCTGTTGATTGCCGGATTGGAGGGTCGTTCATTGTATGGCTGGACTGAGCAATATCAGGTATTATTTTGCCTCTTTCTAGGGCGACAAGAATGGCATCCATTTTTTCTCGTAACTCCTCAATATCTTTCCTTGTTTTCTCCATCTCAGTACTCTGCTCTTCCATGATCCTTGTCCTGTATCTTGTGACGTAGGTGCGGTGGATTCGAGGTGACCGAGCTATCTTATGATTCTGTTTATATTTTTAATGAAAAGAGATTTTAGAGTAAGAAAAGAGAAAGACAAAACGAAACAAAAAAAAAAGTGATAGAAGAGAAGGAAAAAAATGGCTTTGATATTAAATTGGAAAATGATAAAACAATGTAGCAGCAAAATTTGTGCAAAATTGAATTACAAGATATTTCAACTATCTAAATAAAACATAAACTAAAGTAAAGAGTTAATAAAATTGCCCCCAATACTCTAAACTTATACGAAGTTTTCCCAGAAACTTGAGCACATTCTTGCTATTCGGCTGTGTAGGTGCTATGACTTTAGAGAGAGTACGTGCATCTTCTGCTAGTTCATCTACCCTTCGAGTGACTCTCCTAATCTGAGTGAGCATATGTTCCGCTTTACTTCGTAGTGTCGCGTGGTTCTGTCTCGCAAACCCAAAATCATCGCTTAATCTGTCGTACTGCTCCTTTAAATAGGTATAGTCTTTCATTAATCTATCAGTGGCATCCTGATACTTACCGAGGCGAACATTAAGTGACTGAACGGACTCTCTTAGACCCTTGTTGTCGTTGATGAGGTCCCCTAGTTGATCTTCTCTAATCTTGAGCGTTAATTGTAGGTCGTCAATTGTTCGACATAGCGTTCCATTTTTTTCTTCTACCTCAGTAATCGTTTGGTTCCTCAAACTAATGCAATCTTCGAGCTCTTTCATCAACTCATGAAGTGAGGCAATCTCAGATTGTTGCTTCAAAACTTGGTCATTCCTTGACTTGAGAGTTGCTTGGGAGACTTCATTATCCCTTCTTAATCGATGCATTCTTCTGTTCAGGTCGCGGGCCTCTGTGTCTAATGCTGAAATTTCTTTTTCTAACTGTTCTTGTTTGCTAACACTGCCCTTTAATCGGTTCAACTCTTTTTCTAGTTCAACATTGCGCAACAAACCTTGCTTTACCTCTAATTGCAACCTTTCATTTTCTTGAACCAATGATGAATTCGCTTTTCTCAATTCATCACATTCCTTTTCGCGTGCTGCTTGTTCTGTCTGTTGATCTGGTATCACCTTTGCATTAAGTTTTATCTTGGTTTTCAATTTTGGTGACACAAGCACGGTTTTAGCTCTGTTCGCATGCCATGTTTTGTACGCCTCTGTGGTATCATCATGAAACTGACCACTCTGGATTTTAGTGATCATTTTCCATGCTTTCACAATTTTCTGAATTCTATCTTTACAGAAGCCTTTATCATAAGCAAATTCGAAATCCTTCAACTCATGCGTAGCAGGGATGAATTTTCGGACCCAAATTTGGCGTACTACCAATAAAGGAGCATAAGATATACATCCCCAAGGACCCAAAAGAGGTAAACTTTGAAATTTACCACATTTATAGATCATTGGCCTAGTTGACATCCAAGGGGCTCTCCATATTACATCTTCTATCTTTAGTTCGGAGAAAAAGGCTTCCCAAGCGCTCCTTTCAGGGGAGGATGAACTCCAACCTGATTGCACGAACTCTGAAATGGGATTTTGCAGCTTATTCCAGGAACTTGAAAATTTGATCTCTGGACATTTGAATTCGGGTGGACACTTCACATGACTAAGGACCCAAATGTACAATAATGGTGCACACCCTATAAATCTTCATGTTCCTTTTGTTCTGCAATAATTTAATGAACGAAAAGTTTCTGCCAATACAGGAATAATGGGATCAACTCCTATTTCTATCTTAGCAAACAACTTGACCACGCGTTCCTCAACATATCCACATACTTTAGGAAACAAAACAACATTAAAGATACACAATGCCAGTAAAGTTAATTCCTTGTCTTCATTTGCAAATTTTTGTTGAAGAGTAAGGATGTAGTCCAGGGGTAGGCATGTGTTCTCTCCTTTTATCTTTACTTGTTTCTCAATGTCGCTTGTACGAATCTTGCCCAAAAGAGTAGATAATGCTCTTTTCATTGTAACCTCTTGATCGTAAGAATAAGCTTCAACCTCTGTTCGTGCTGGCATATGCAGAAGGGACTGATATTCCTCTATTGTAGGAGTCATGTCGATTGAGCCAAATGTGAAACATCTGTAGGCTGGATCCCAATGTCGAATCAAAGCTTTTAATACAGAATAATTAACTTGTACATACATGAGCTGAGCTAGATAGCCATATTTGCTTGTAAATTTAGCCTTCCTATCTACAGTTAATTTTTCCCAAGCCTGTTTCACTGCTTCTAATTGACTTTCTGGAAAACTGACATCCTTAAATTGAGAAACAACATTTTCTACTAAAGAATCTCCGTGGATTTGTTGTACATTTTCTGACCATTGACGTACTGTTGCTTGATCTTCTATACCCATTTCTTGTATTGGAGGGGGTGATTTTATTTTACTCATACTTTAGTTTCTGCCAATGCAAATAATCGAAAAATCTTGTTAATTTAATTTGCACAATTTTCTTAACTACATTAAAAGAGATTTCAAAGGATACTTTCAATGAGCGAAAATTGAAAATTGATATAAGATACAAGGGAAAGAGGAAAAATAAATAAATAAATAAATAAAATTTGACAATAATGCATGTAATAAGTCAAATCCTAGAACTATATGAGTGGAGTTTAACTCTAAGGCATCCTAGAAAAGGTCCCCAAGCTTACCCACCGATTTAACGATGTAGTAGGCTTGAGTGGAGAATTTCATGCGCCTGCACGGGAATCGAAATTCCACGAAGGTCACACTACTCAGTCTCCGAGTCTAGTCCTAAGGTAGAGCTCGGGTAGAAGGCTAGTGAAAGTGTGTGAAATGCATGATTAATAAGATGACATACAAATGAATGACATAACAATTACAACATAAAAAAAAAAATTGGTAACAATAAGATGACATGCAAATGAATGACATAACTAAGATAAAGTAATTACAACATTAAAAAAAAATGGTAATAGACAAGTGAATAACAATATGCCAAACAATCATATTATAAAGGAAAACAAAATAAATAAATAACAAAACAATAACAAAAGAACCTAAAGAAAAATTCAATTCAAAGGACAATAAAGATATTCATGGCTTGACCCTCAAAATCCCCAGTGGAGTCGCCAAGCTGTCGCAACGTCATCGCGACGCGGAGCGGCCGACATCCTTTCTTGGGTTTTTTAGAAGAAAATTGGAGTCGCCACCAATCATTGAGGGTGTGATTGGTCACCTTTAAAATAAAAAACAAAACTAGTCTTAGAAAACCAGAAATTAGGTTCGGGAGTCGTTTGAGTGTAGGGAAGGTATTAGCACCCTACAACACCCGTTTAAGAAAACGATTACCACAGTATCTTAAATTGTCCAATTAAATGAATAAAAACAGTCCTTTATTTTATTTTTCTTAAAAAATTGAAAAATATGAAAATAAAACTCAAAATGCAATACTGAACACAAGATGTCTCATTCGTTTTTACCTTAACTTTAGAAATAAAGCAAGGATTAAACATTATGAGTTGGATATCCAATTTAATATAAATCATGCCTAATCTCCCTTTTAATTAAAGGAACATGGGTGTACATGATTATGTTTACTAAAAATATTTTTTTAAAATAAAACGGATGTAAAAGAAGAAAAAATTATTCAAAGAGTAAATTCTTTTAAAAGGGAAAATGAGAATTTTCATACGCCTACACGGGAGTTGGACTCCACGAAGGCACATTACTCAGTTCCCATAATCCCTTTCAAAAGAAAATCAAAACAATAACAATAATTGAAATTGACAAAGCATAATTAAAGATTAGATTAAAGCAATTTGGAGAATGAAAGGAAAAAACAAATAAATTAGAAAGTATAAAAAAATGAAGTTGGCAAAGTGCAAAAAGTGAACTAAAATGAGAGAGAAATTAAAAATGATAATCATAATGATGACGATAATAATAATAATAATAATAATAATAATAATAATAATAATAACAACAACAACAACAATAATAACAAAACAAAAAACAAAGGAAATAGAAAAACAAAACCCCACCTTTTTTACTTCTCTCTTCCTTCTTTTTTCCTTCTTTCTTACCCAATGCTTTCTCTCCCCGTATACTCCTTCCTCCCCCTCTTTTTTCCTCTTTTCCTCTTCCACTTTCTTTTCTCTCTTTTTCTATCACTCTCTAAGCTAAACTCTTATTCAAATGCCTAAACTCTCTCAAGCTCACTTTTACTCTAAACTTCTTCTCTTTTTTTCTCTCCTTTTCTATCACTCTCTAAGCTAAACTCTTATTCAAATGCCTAAACTCTCTCAAGTGCCTAAACTCTCTCAAGCTCACTTTTACTCTAAACTTCCTCTCCTTCTTTTTGTTTTCCGTCCCTTTCATCCTCCATCTCCCCCCTTTTTATACTTGAAGGGTTACTAAATTAGGGGGAGGATGGATGAGAAAATGGTGGAAAAAAAGAAAAAAAATAAAAAAAATAAAAAAATGAGAGCCATGGAAAGTCTTTTGAATAGGTAAACTTCCCCTTGAATAGGAATGGGGAAGACCAAAAAAAATAATAATAATAATAAAAAAATAAATAAATAAATAAAAATAAAAAAAAATGAATTTTTGATAAAAACATGTGAGAAAGGGGGTTTGAACCACAGACCTCGTGGTTATCAATGCAACTTCACGCCAGTTGAGCTATGCTCTTGTTGACATACAAGAAAAAACAAATTGACCACCAAATATTGGAAACCTTCAAACATTATTACTGAAAATCAAGCCGGACCAAATACGGTGTCTACAGTTGTGATTAGGAATTATTGAATTTTAGTGATTATGAGTAGTAAATTCCTAAATTCTATGAGATTGATTTAGATGTTGAACCTCTGCTGAATTAATAAATTGATGTGGTTTAATTGTCATTATTGTTCATTTGTGCATTTTGTCCGTAATGCTTTTAATCAACTGATCACTGATTAAATGAATTGTTACTATGTGGAAACTCGACGGAGAGAAGCTTAGACTAGAACTGAATGCATGACTAACGATTATTTACCCGGGTGACACGGGATAAAATAAATAACATTAGAGGTTGTATTGAAGGGTCGTAATGCCATACTAAGTAAATAAAGATGAGACTGAAAGGAGATTCTTTATTGAACGGTATGAGATAGGAGGAGACCGACAGGAGAATCCTTGAAATTAGGCTTCTAGACTTATGAATCAAATGATTTGTTAATCCATATTGGTTAATTGATTACGCATTAAAGGTCCAATTGATAAAATCAACAACTCTAGAATTATCCCTCCAAATTGTGTCGCCATTTATCTTTTGCTTTCTAGATTAGCTTTTTATTATTCTTTTTGGCATTAGATTTTGTTCTCTAAATAAAGCTAAGCAAGATTATTCGTGGTACTTAATTGAATAAATCCAATCCCTGTGGAGACGATACTCTATACTCAAAATCACTATATTACTTGTGACGACCCGTGCGCTTGCGGAATTTAAAATCGTGCAAACAACCCTCATGGTCAATTCTCCTTTCTGTACATCTATTAAGGTTCTGCCAGTGGCTAGGAACGGTCGTCCTAAGATGATTGACACGTCCTTGTCAGCTTCACAATCTAAAATGATGAAATCTCCAGGGAAAACAAACTTATCAACTTTAACCAATACGTCTTCAATCTTTCCAATGGGATGTGTAAGTGATCGGTCTGCCAACTGTAAGGTCACAGTTGTTGGTCGTGCTTCACCTATCCCTAACTGTTTAAAAATCGAATATGGCATTAAGTTGATGCTTGCTCCTAAGTCGCACAAAGCTCTGTCTACATCCCTACCCTCGATTGAGCATGGAATAGTAAAGCTTCCTGGATCTTTAAGCTTGGGAGGGATCTCGTTCTTCACCAGTGCACTGGAACATTTCGGAGTGCAACAGTTTCGTATTCTCCCAACCTTCTCTTTTTTGACAGAATATCTTTTAGGAACTTCACATATGTAGGAATTTGTTCAAGTGCCTCCACTAATGGTATGTTGATGTGAAACTTCTTCAATACCACTAAAAACTTCTTGAACTGTACATCCTGTGATGCACGTTTGAATCTCTTAGGGTACGGAGGAGGTGGTCTGTAATCTGGGTCTATCACAAATTTCTGGGGTTTTGTGGCCGCATTTCCTTGCTTTTTCTCCAACTTTGATTTTCCTTCTTTTTCTACTAAGGCTTCAGGCTCCTTGGTCTTTTCTACTTTATCTTCTTTATTCTCTGAAATATCTGAGGTAATGTCTAACTTCTTTTCACAAATCTTTTCTTGGGCGTCAACCGGGATCTCTACTTCTTGACTTCCTGGATACTTTGGTCCATCGTATTCTAATCCGCTTCTTAAGGTCACTGCCTTGCATTGTTCCTTATCTTCTATGTGAGGGATCTCGGTTTTGCAAGGCAACGTCCCTTGAGGTTTATTCTTAATCTCCTGAGCAATTTGTCCAAGCTGAACTTCCAAATTCCTTAATGCAGCATCGTTCCTTGCCATGTACTCCTTCATAAGAGTCCTAGACTTGACTCTTGGCTCTGCACTGGAACTTGTTGGAAGTTTTTCTACGGCTGTTGTTATGTAGGCTGCTTCCCAAACTGATGAGTGTTGGAATTACTTGACTCGTCTTGTCCTCCCCAAGAAAAATTTGGATGTTGTCTCCATCCTGGGTTGTACGTGGCCGAATAAGGATTCCATCTATTTTGGTGTTGATTTCCTTTTGGACCTACATAAAAAAAAGATGCAGGATTTAGTGGGCAATTTTCAGCGATGTGTTCCTCACCACATATCTCACAACAGAGAGAAGAAACAACATTAGTAGGGGCTATGTTGGCTTGATTGTTCATGGACATGCCCATCATCATGCTATGAATGCCTTGATCTGGGCTTGCATCGTAGAGTTAGCCTCTGTTTCTACTGCTTTCACTGGATTTTTCAAAATGGTTGTTGGTTCATTTTCTCCCCAATGTCGATTGTTGGTGGCTATGGTGTCTAGAATAGCATGCGCCTCATTAGCAGACTTCTTCAGAAAAGATCCGTTTGCAGATGCGTTTACTAGTGCCTTGATAGCGAGCATAAATGCCGCTATTTTAGTCCCAATTTATTAAGCTTTTATGTGCTTTAATCGTATTTTTTTTATGAAAATATTTAATGAATTCTGTTATTTGGTCCTTAGGAGCAAAGTTGGTGATTTTGGGAGAAAAAAGTGCCAAAAAATGAAGCAAATGAAGCCCAAATCCAAGCTTGGATCAAAAGGGGACCCAAAGAAGACAACCATGATAAAAATGCCCAAAAAGAAGTGAAAAGAAGGCCCAAAAATCAGCCCAAACCGAAGTTGGAAATTCTGGAAATTGGGTCAGCGTCGAGACGCTGTGTAGATAGCGTCGTGACGCTACCCATTTCTTGGGCAACAAGACGCATGCATGGCAGCGTCGTGACGCTGAGCAATGTAGCGTCGCGACGCTACCCCCAATCTGGGCCTATAAAAGGGCACCTTTGGGTGCCTCATTGGTCATCAATCAATCAATCAATCAATCACCAATTCTTTCCTTTCCTCCCTCCCTTGGCTCCTTTGGAGCTTCTCTCAAGGCTTTCTAGCCTTTTTGGAGAGATTTCATAGTGGGAAATATTTTTGGGAAATTTGGGGAGCATCTTAGGAAGCTCAAGGAGTAGTCGGCGGGGCTCCAAGCGTCAGCGAAGGGGTTTTTCGACGGTCAATTCCTTTCCTTTATGCTTTTCATTATGCTTTTTATTGTAAATGTTGTGGATATTTTAGCTATGTGTAGCTAAACCCCAATTTGGGGTCTTGAAATGCAATTATAGTTCAAATATTGTTGTAATTTCTTGTCTCTTACCCATGTCTTAATTATTTGTATGGATGTGCTTAATGCTTTATTCAATCTGGCCAATTGTGTAATGATCTGATTCTTAATGGAAACTCGACGGAGAGAAATTAGGATAGATCGTAATCCATGCAACTAGTTTAATTGCTCGCCGTGACACCGGGATTAGTTGATTAAACTTAGATTCCTAAAATGAATCAGAGCGTAATAATTAATGATTTTTAATAGCGTTAAGGACACTTAGGTTGTTAAAATGAATTAATTTCAATTAGGGGAAACCGACAGGAGAACCTATGTGATTAACGGAGATTCTAGGATTATAATTAGTTGGACAATGAGATAAGATAATTATAACAATTATTTAGCTAATAATTGATTTTCAAGACCCATCTTCACATTCAAAGAAAACTATTTCTCCATACTTTATTTTGATTGATAAAATTATTTTCTTTAATTGTTTTGAATTTTAAATTCCTCTTTATTGCATGAGCTATTCCCTAAATATTATTTCACCCAAGTATTTTAGTGCTCAAGAGATTTTTGCTTTGCTTAATTTTCGCTTCGCTCCCTGAGGATTCGATACTCGGAATACTTTCCGTTTTATATTACTTGTGACCCGTGCGCTAGCGGAAGTAAATACACACACACGAACATGCCTTTGAAGCTTGATCTAACCCACTATAAAAATGCTCCAAAATAATGCAAGCAGGCAGTCCATGGTGTGGACACTTTCGAACTAGCCTCTGGAATCTTTCCCAAGCTGCATCCAAAGGTTCAATGTAAGACTGTCTGAAAGCAATGATTTCTGCTCTGTACTTGGCATTTTTATTGAAGGGAAAGAACTTTTCCAAAAATTTCTCCGCCAGATCATTCCAAGAGGTGATGGAGTTTGGAGGAAATTAATCCAACCAGACTTCAGCATCTCCCTGCAAAGAAAATGGAAAAAGTTTTAACTTCAAAGTATCTCCCGACACTCCTGTTACTTTAAAAGAATTGCAAACTCTAAAAAATAGTTTAATATGCTTGTGTGGATCCTCATTTGGAAGTCCAGAGAATTGGCCCATTGTATTTAACATCTGGAACATCATTGGTTTAAGCTCAAATTGTGGAGCATCAATCGGTGGCTCCAAAATTCCTGGATTCATTGTCTGGAAAACTGGTAAAGCATAGTCCCTTATTGCTCGTTTGCGATATTCCGCAATGTAAATCAGGTTTTCTTGTTGTGGCACCGGTGGAACTGGAGGAACTGAAGGAACTCTTCCACCATTCTGCTCCCTTCCAAGCTGCATCCAAAGGTTCATTGTATGACTGTCTGAAAGCAATGATTTATGCTCTGTACTTGGCATTTTTATTGAAGGGAAAAAACTTTTCCAAAAATTTCTCCGCCAGGTCATTCCAAGAGGTGATGGAGTTTGGAGGAAATTAATCCAACCAGACTTCAGCATCTCCCTGCAAAGAAAATGGAAAAAGTTTTAACTTCAAAGTATCTCCCGACACTCCTGTTACTTTAAAAGAATTGCAAACTCTAAAAAATAGTTTAATATGCTTGTGTGGATCCTCATTTGGAAGTCCAGAGAATTGGTCCATTGTATTTAACATCTGGAACATCACTGGTTTAAGCTCAAATTGTGGAGCATCAATCGGTGGCTCCAAAATTCCTGGATTCATTGTCTGGAAAACTGGTAAAGCATAGTCCCTTATTGCTCGGTTGCGATCTTCCGCAATGTAAATCGGGTTTTCTTGTTGTGGCACCGGTGGAATTGGAGGAACTGGAGGAACTCTTCCACCATTCTGTTCCCTTCCACGAACTTGTGGATGAACTTGAGGATCGACTCTAGGAGGTTCCATTGGAAACTCTTGAATGTAAAATGCTTCCACTAGAAATTCCTGTGCGCTCAACTCTTGTTGCTCCTTCTTCTTTCGTCTCTGTTCCTTCCTTCGACGATGAAAGGTTCTTTCTATCTATGGATCAATGTCAAGGAGTGGATACCCCTTGCTCATGCACTAACTCCAACCTGCAAAAGAAAAACAAATGCAAACTGAAGTCAAATTCCCTTCGAGACAGAAATGCGGTTGCAATCTAATCGCAAATTCAAAAATAAATCTGGTTTCACTTTTGGTCCCCGACAATGACGCCAAAAACTTGGTGCGTCGTCAGCTGGATAGATGGAAGTGAGATAAGATGATAAATGAAATAATAAAGAATAATTCAGCTAACACTTAAGTGCAAGTATACACTGTCGCACGTTGTAATAAAAAACCTTAAAAGTACTCCAAAGGTATCGATCCCATGAGGACTAAACTGGAAATTCAGATTTGATGAAGGAAGTGCTCAAATGATTGCTTTTAAAAAGGTAACCAAAGAAACTAAGTTGATTGATTGAGGTTTTGAAAAGATAAACAAAATAAGCAAATAAATGATAAAGAATAACAATAATAAACAACCGAGGTATTCAACATGGATTCATCCCTACGACAATAACCATAATCATTCAATATCTAACTTAAGTGTATTCAATGCATTGTGTAAGATTTAACTCCTATTTGGCCCTTGTTCCCAAAAACCGTTAGAAGGCTAAGCGAGTACAGTTATGCACATTTCTGTGACTCGACTCTGACATAGATAATTCACGAATGCAACCTATAACCCTATAGTCGATATAGGGTGCCTTAGGCAACTTGCCCTATACCGCCGAACAATCTCTTTCGAGCTTTTTCTCCTATATCACCTCTATGAGAACCGATATCGTTTGTCCCTTTCGAGATCAAACACACATAGCATGCAAATTCTAAGTGATCAAATTAAACTCAGCAAGATTATAGTGATAATCAATAAAGAATGACATGCATTAAACACAACTTAAACAAATAATACACTTTCAAGCTATTAAACCATAAGGGAATTCACCACATTGAACCCCTCAACGAGATTTAGCTACTCATGATGGGATAAAAAGCAAATGAACACATTTTTATTGAAATAAGAATGTAAATAATATAGAATAATGAAATGATTCAAGAGCTGGAAATAAATGAGATAGCTAAATATTATGGGTTTTTCTATTTACTCAATCCTTCTAGAGTTCGCTAAGACACTCCACTCTCTCGCTTTTACAAGTAGGAGTGTGTGAAACTCTCTACAAACCACAAGGTTTGATGTCTAACTCAGGTTAGAATTTGGTCATCTAAGAAGGACCTTGGGCATCCCTACTCATTGGCGTCAAGCCAGGGTTCTGTCACCACCCTTTTCTTCCAAGTGAGTTCTGCTTGAATTTGACTTCGAATCTCGAGCTTATATAGTGTAGAAAATGGTTGAGGAGCTACGAAATAGGTGCTGGAAGGTTGCCCAGTCAATTCCGGGGTCAAAACAACCAGTTAGGTGTGAAGAAGACTCGTTAACAACGACCCGCTGACGACTCGGAACAGCTTCAGATTTTTCCAGAAATGCGGTCGCATTTCAATTTTGACTTCCCAGAAATGCGGTTGCATTTCTGGAGAATTCCAGCTTTTCCTCTGTTTTTCTGCACAACAACAAAGTAAGTCAAATTCTCTTAAAATCAAGTCTTTAAGCACAAATGAATCAAATTTGACAAAAGTGATTCTGAACACCCTAACTTATCAAATGAACCATATTTTTAGCTTGGGAACAGTAAATTTATCACAACATACAACATTTAACCAAGAAATGAGCTAAATATAAGGGTAAAATAGGTATACTTTTTACCCTTATCAGTAGGCCGAGACCACACGTCCCCGTCACGATCTTCCTGAACAAAGCCTTGAATGCCGCTTTCCTCCACTTGGTTCAGCCTCCACAACCCCTAATTCTCTGAGTTTTCGGTCACAAATGCACCAAAAGAAGCCCCCAAATCTGACCTAATCGCAAAATATTTATAGACTGAAAAATCTTCACAGCGTCGCGATGTTGTAGGGGCAACGTTGCGACGCTGTCGCGATACTACGGATTCTGGAATGGAAAACCTCACAGCGTCGAGACGCTGTGACCTGTTGCCGCCTAATCAAAAATGGAATGCCAGCGTTGAGACGCCCTAAACCAAGGGTCTCGACACTGGTCCTCGGTAAGGTCAGTCCACAGTGCTTCCAACTTCGATTCTTTTCGTTTCTTTAGCCTCTTTTCATATCCCGAACACACGATTAGCTCCAATACTTATTACCTACAAATACAACACAAAAATGCATAATTTTGGCTATTTAAATATCAAAGACTAGCTAAATTAATTAGGAAAAATAGCTAGCTATGCTCGCTATCAAACACTCCCAAACTTAAGCTTTTGCTAGTCCTCGAGCAAACTAAAAATCAAGCAACAGTTGAAGAATGGATGCAACAAACATGACTCAATCCTCAAGGCTCAAAAGTCAATAATCAAGCAATCAAGAGACATGCACACAAGGACCAATGAGGGAGAAAAATCAAAAGTTTTCCAAAATTAACTCGCACAAGCGAGATCTAACTTAACTAGATTAGACTCTACTAGCCGGGGATTGGATTACTAAACTCTCAACTCATCTTCCCTCTACACTGGCACTAAGGATTCACTAACGAGTCAATGGAACAAATTAGTTTGTTTTCATCCATACTTAAGTGCTTATAATTGAAAATTATAACAAGCATTTATATGTGGCACTAGCTTTCACACACTTATTGCAGGGACCTTTAACCCGAGTTTTACTCTTTGGTTGGCCTAACTAATCACAACAGGGGTAGCTCTTTTTGCCTAAATCTTTATTAAACATTGCATTGAGCGCATAAGTCATGACTTTATTTTTTTCTTTCAATTTGTAACAACAAGAATGATTTTTTTTCTTTATGAGCATGATAAGCATATATTCTTTTCTTTCCTCCTAGGCAAGATTAAACATGCTAATTTGCAAAAAAAATCACTCTTTAGCTCTTCCATACACCAATCGAGGTGACAACAAGCATATGAACCTAATAATTCGCTCCTAAGCATTCAAATCCAAATCCAGCCAGGAAAAATACTCTACTCATGCAAGACATCTCCTAGAAAAAGTTTAAAAAGTCTCCCTTTTTGGGCACTCATGCTCACAACTCATCGAAAGCTTGAAAATTGACAAGAAAGCCTATCCTAGGAAATCATAGTCATGCAAAAATAACATCCAGAAAACAACCATATGCTCAATTCAAAGAAAACTCAAAACTATAGCCCAAACTCAGATGCTCAAGGGCTCCACAGACATGATATTTCACCCCCAAACTTAAAACATGCATTGTCCTCAATGTATAAAGAAAATAAGGCATAAACAAGCATGAGAACAATAAGAGAGTGGAATGAGTGAACGATACTGTCTTGGAATGATGATGCCCTCTTTATGGAAGCTGGCAAGCAAAGAAGCAACTGGGATCACAAGACCTACAAAACAAAAACAAACAATAAATCAAAAGCAAAAAGAAAAACTCAATTGAACTTACTTGGGTTTCCTCCCATAAGCGCTCGTTTAACGTCATTAGCTTGACGTGTTAACCGAATAGGCATCATGGGGGTCTGCTGTCTGGCGTTCCATCAATGGTGCTCTTCCTAGCACCTTTCGTATACCCCACCAACATGGTCTCTGATGTGTTCTGAGGGTCCTCAAAAGCTTTTAGGATCTCCTTCTCATGTTGAACTTTAATGATCAACTCCCTGCGCTCAATATCAATTATGACTCTCCTTGTAGCAAGGAATGGTCTCCCTAATATGATAGGCATGACAGGATTCTCTTTAATGTCCAAAACAAAAAAGTTAACAGGAAGAAAAAATCTACCTACCTTAATCAAAACATTCTCCACAATTCCATAGGGACTAACTACAGACTGGTCAACCAACTGGAGTCTAACAGAAGTAGATTTTATTTCTCCTATGTTTAGCTTTTTGCACAATGATAATGGAATGATAGTTATGTTAGCCCCTAGATCACATAATGCTCTACATGAATAAGTACTAAAATTACAAGGAATAGTAAAACTCCCTGGATCAAACAATTTCTCTAGTACTTTCTGTTGGACACGGGCACTGCATGTCGATGTAAGGTAGACTGTCTCCATCTGCTTCTCCTTTTTCTTCTTGATGAGTCATTCCTTCATGAACTTCCTGTAGTGAGGCATTTGTTCCAGTGCATCTGCAAAAGGAATATTAACATTTAAACTCATAAAAGCATCAAGATTTTTTTCAAACTTAGCTTTAGAATTCTTCTTTTTCTTGTTCCTTGACTTAAGAACTAAGACCACAGGAGAAGGGATAGAGGGCTCAGGATCAAGCTTTTCAGCTTCATTTGAGGTGGTGCCCTCCTCAGCTTCTCTAGTAAGTTCCTCTGGTTTGCAGTACTCCAGTTGAGATTTCTCCTGTTCAGCTGGGGTCTTACCTTTGTTCATAGTGTTGACAACATTTACCAGTTGTCCTAGCCGAGTCTCGATGTTCTTGATGGCTGCAGAATGACCATTGACAGTGGTGTTTATGGCAATCACGACCTCCTCGAGCTTGTTTGTCTTGTTACTTGATTCTGCAATAAAAGCTCCAACAAGATCCTCTAGAGATTTTTTATTTTCTTGACTTTGAGGGGCAAAACGAGGAGGATTCAGAACATTCTTATTATTTGCATAAGAAAAATTCTCATGATTTCTATTACTAGGGTGATAATGTGTAGGTGTAGAATTATTATTATACCCCCTAGAATTAAAATTAGAAACATATTGAACTTGCTCTAGATTTTCCTCCTAAGTCTGGGATGCAAAGGCAGTTGCAGACTCGATCGATTGAGCACTCCCTATACCTGAAAATTTCAGAAAAGCATTAGCAAGGGAAGACATCTAGGTCTGACGTGCACTTACATTGTCAATCTCGAACACTCTAGCAACAATTTTTTTTTGGTTTCGACTGCTCAGATGGCCACTGATAGCTGTTGGTGGCCATATCCTCTAATAGTCTGCGAGCATTTTCTACGGTCTTGGACAACAAAGTCCCACCTACAGCTGCATCAACAATAGTTTTAGTACTAGGGTTCAGACCGTTGTAGAAGAGTTGGATTTGTAAACAATCAGGATAACCATGCTGAGGGCACTTCCCTAGCAACTCTTTATAACGCTCCCAAGTCTTGAACAACTGCTCATCAAACTGCTGCTGGAACGTCCCAATCTCGATCCTTAGCTTGACCGTCTTAGCAGGGGAAAAGAATTTCTTCAAGAATGTCTGGACCAAAGTATCCCAAGTGGTAATGCTTCCAGGTGGAATCGATTGCAACCAATCCATCGCTTTATCCTACAAAGAAAACAGAAATAAACGAAAGAGAATGGCATCTTCAGAAACTCCATTTAACTTTACCGTCCCACAGATGTCTAGGAAGGATTTCAGGTGAGAGTTTGGATCCTCCGTGGGTGATCCTCTATAAGCACAGTCTCGAGCCATCTGAATGAGACATGTTTTCAGCTCAAAATTGTTAGCATTGATCGGGGCATAGACAATCCCCAATTGTTGCTCCTGGAAGACCGACTGAAAATAGTCCCTAATGGGCTTAGGCTCCTCGGGATTAGGATTGGCCATTTGGATATGATTTTCTTGGTTTTCCCTTCGAAGTTTATTATAAATTCTCTCAATCTCCGGGTCAAAGGAAACTAAGGCCAACTTCCTAACCTTTCGCATGCACAAACAAAACTAACCTAAAAAGAAAAATAAAAGAAAAGGAAAGAAAATAAATTAGGAAAGAAACTAGAAAAAGAAATAAATAAATCTAAACAAGGAAAATATAATCTAAAAAAGGAAAAGATAGACAAATAAGGAATGCAAAAACAAATATAGTAAAAACTAATTAGGAAACTAACAAATAAGGAAAAATTAATCCAATAAGGATAAAACTAAAAAGTAAAATTCTATTTATGGAAAATTCAAACAAACATGGAAAAGAAAAACAATAAAGAAAAAAAATTCAATCTACCTAAAAACAAAAATAACAAAAATATAAAAAATAAAAAAAAATACACCCTAAACTAAGACTGAACAATTTTTTTACGATATTAAATTGACTAAATATGCCAATCCCCGGCAACGATGCCAAAAACTTGATGCGCAAATTGCTAACCGCAAGTGTACGGGCCAAGTTATAATATAGTGAAAATAATTTCGAATGTCGTCCTCTAGATTGGGTTTCTAGCCAATTTAATTACCGAAAATACTTTTGATCAATTTTATTTAGGGAACACACTTTAATGATAAAGAATGCAAAACTAAACACAAAACTAAAAGAATGACAAACAATTGATGGCAAAGGTCTTAGGGAGTTGATTTCACCAATTGGGATTATGGATTAATTCATGGATTATTAACATGCTATGATTCATAAATCAAGGAAACTACAATCATAAATATCTCTCCCGATTATACTTAATTCTCTCACATGCAACAAACTTGATATCCCTATCTAAATCCATTAAACATGCAAGACATTAAGGTTAGTCCTTTTTACCGATTTCTAGAATTAACTATTATCTCCCGATCTCTAGCTAAATCATAGTCATGCATAAAGATTTCTAAGTTAAATCCTCTCTCCCAAATTAGATTCAAACACAAACATCAATCAATTTATGGCCGGTAAATTGAAAACATCAAGAACACAATATGCATAAATGTAATCAATAGGAAAAATCCATAAAATCAATCCATAAAGTGCCCAACGGCTACATCAATCCCTAAGATTCAAGACTTAGCTAACATACACCGCGTTACGATATAACTAAAGTCTAAAACAACCATTAAAACTTCTAAAGTAAAGGGAAAAGAGAAATAAACGCTAAGTTGGCCGAGACCGCACGTCCCCGTCACGATCTCCAAAAAAAAAGCCTTGAATCTCGCTTTCCTCCACTTGGTTCAGCTTCCACAACCCCTAATTCTCTGAGTTTTCGACCACAAATGCACCAAAAGAAGCCCCCAAATCTGACCTAATCGCAAAATATTTATAGGCTGAAAAATCGTCACAGCATCGCGACGCCTTAGGGGCAGCGTCAAGACACTGTGACCTATTGCCGCCTAATCAAAAAGGGAATGCCAGCGTTGAGACGCCCTAAACCAAGGGTCTCGACGCTAGTCCTCGGCAAGGTCAGTCCACAATGCTTCCAACTTCGATTCTTTTCGTTTCTTTAGCCTTTTTTCATGTCCCAAACACACGATTAGCTCCAATACTTATTTCCTACAAATACAACACAAAAATGCATAATTTTGGCCATTTAAATATCAAAGACTAGCTAAATTAAGTAGGAAAAATAGCTAGCTATGCTCGCTATCAAGGGGCGAGGCAACAACTACAAGCAAGGGAAAAGAAGATGCGAGGATGAAACCCTAAGCGAGGAGAGAAGAGAGAAAAGGCGAGATGAGAGAAGTGAGAAAAGGCGAGAGGAGAGAAGAGAAAAGGTGTACAAATGAAACCCTAATCGAGGCGTACGAATGAAACCCTACGCGAAAGGAAATTGTTCGGTTCGGGCATTGAAGATGTGAGGACCGAACCGAACCCACGGTTCGGTTCGATTTGGTCATAAATAAAGTCAAAAACTGAATTGAATCGAACTGGTTCGGTTCGCTGGGTCGGTTCAATTTTTTACACCCCTATCTACTCCTACTGATAGTAGAAGGCACCCGTCAGTGGAGCCAAGTCTCACCCATCAAGGCACTAATGTACGCATAGCGCTCTAACTACCATTTCACTGGTGGGGCGTGTAAGACCCAATTTTAATCCTTTAGCATTTGGATATATATGGCAAATCGATTACTTGTTTTGAGATATTTTGATGGAGGAAAAGGTTGAAATGAAATAAGATAAAAGAAAATTGGAAATAAAGTACAACTTTAAAGGACAAAAAAAGTAGAGAAATTGGACTCTTTATTTTGGGAAGTTAGAAAAAAACAAAGAAAAAAAAAAGAGGGAGGTCCAAGCCCAATTGTTATGAAAAATTTTAGTTAAAAAAAAAAAGAAAAAAAAGGGCTTTGTGTGGCTTCAGATTGAAGCCACATTAAAAAGAAAAAAAAAACAAAAAGAGAAAAAGAGGAAGAGAAACCCCATCGGAAAACACAGAGAAAAAGAAAGAAGGGGAGGGAGAAAATGAAGGGGAAAGAGAGAAAGGGAAAGTCGTCGCACTGCTGCCGAAATCTCGTTGGAATCTCGCCGGAAAGGGTTTAAATGAAGCTCTAAGCAAGGATTCAACTTGGGCAAATGGAGATCGAGTTGACTAATTATGGATGGAAGCCTCACCAATAAAGTTTGTGAGTGGTTACTTTTACTAAATTTTGTACTACTTTACTAATTGATAAAAGTTAAAGGAGTGATGATTTGTGTTCCTATGGAAAATTTGGATATTTGATAATTATGAAGATTTTAAGGCAATGTATGTTTATTCCATGAATTTGGTTACTATTTGCTAAATGATTTTGAAATAGTGAGAAATGGTTTATGTTGTTCAATTGAAATTGTAAATTTAGTACTATGGAATTGCAAAGGATGTGTACTTATGTACGATTTTAGCCATATCAATTTACTTCATTATTATTTGAGCTATGAAGGACAAATTTTAGAAATCTCTTAATCTTAAATAAATGGAAGAAAGAATTTAAATGGTTTGAGGTAACTTCAATTATTATGAATTTTAAAAGTGACTTGACAACAATCGAATCACAATTTTAGTTAGATAAAATTTTGAAGTTATGAAAGAAAAATCTTGCAAATGGTAATTTCACTACAAAATGATCATTAGGTTATGATTTTTCAGCTATGAGAACTTTATTTGAAATTTTATGGCTTTTGTGCGGTTTGTGAACTTAGTTTACAAGATACAGATTGTTTTTCAAACCACTGGATGATGTACCCACAGTGATTTCCCGATACACTTACGTGAATGTGTTTCCGTAGGGTAGTTATGATGTACGAGGTCTTTGGGACCCACTTCGGCACACACATAGGCTTTGGTCGTGTGTCGAGGTGCCTTGCCCTTTGGGGGCTGCTCTGCGCGAGTATGACTAGTTGATCTGCTATGTACCTTGAGATTACTCGGTACATAGTATGATCAAGATTTGCTCTGCTATGTACCTTGAGATTACTCGGTACATACTATGACCAGGATTTGCTCTGCTATGTACCTTGAGATTACTCGGTACACATAGTATGACCAGGACTTGCTCTGTTATGTACCTTGAGATTACTTGGTACATAGTATGACCAGGACTTGCTCTGCTATGTACCTTGAGATTACTCGGTACATAGTATGACCAGGACTTGCTCTGCTATGTACCTTGAGATTACTCGGTACATAGTATGACCAGGACTTGCTCTACTATGTACCTTGAGATTACTCGGTACATAGTATGACCAAGATTTGCTCTGCTATGTACCTTGAGATTACTCGGTACATAATATGACCAGGATTTTGCTATGCTATGTATCTTGAGATTACTCGATCCATAGCATGACCAGTTGCTCTGTTATGCATGGGGATTTGGCTTATGCATAATATGACTAGTTTTGCTCTACTATGCGTATTGAGACTACTATGCGCTAGTATGACCAGTTTTTGGGTACATGTTTTGTTGGGTTTTATGCCCTAAAACTCGTAGATAGTGAATGTAACCGTTGACCGGATATTAATGAAATAATATTAATATATTTTTCCATTAATTGTTATTAGTTATTTTATATCTGTCTTTGCCTAAAAATAACCCTAATCCAATAAACTAGACATCCAAGGTTGTAATATGAGTCTTGAACTATATGTAGCGACATATGGGATCATTGTTCAAGAAACAGCCTAAAGGGTCTATAGTATAGGGATAAGACTGGGTGCCTTATCCTGGTGACACTATGGATACGACCCACTTTGTATTTGATACAAACGCTGCGATCCAACGCGTTAGTGTAGGAGACATGCGAGTGGGGGTATCCTATGCAATGAGTTTGCATAAGACCGGACCGCGAAATATTAACCACTGGTTATAACACCGTTAACTAGTTGGTTTTCTATTTCACTAGGACGACCTAGACAACTTAGTCTTAATCCTGAGTCGATTATGGACTCCTGCTCATGAGAGATTGTCCTTTGATTTGTATGGGTGAGAGTGGCCAATACGCCGACTCAATAAGCCTACCACTTTGGGGACAAGACCGAATGGGGAGCTGGGAACATAATCGTACAAGATGGAATTCACTCCTTCCCGACTTTAGGGAAGCAGATGAGTGTTCCCTTAAGTGGTTACTCCGAGTCTTGGACAAAGGGCCCTACCCTCTCAATGGCACGAGAGGGTTTTCTGTTTGATGGTTGGACCACAAACAGGTTGTTCATTAGAGGAGAATTGGTACTTAAGGAAATAGAGGTAACCCAGGGGTAAAACGGTAATTTGACCCAGCTGGTGTTACGGACACTCGTGAAGGACTAACTAGTCGATATTGGTCTAGATCCGTGGACACAGAAAATATGTCTGCAGTGAGAAGAGTGCAACTATGAGTCTATAGTGGAATGTACACACAGTTAACGAATATTGATTAATGTGGTTAATGAGTTTGACCAATTAATCTCACATCGTTGGAGCTTCTGATCTGCAGGTCCATTAGGTCCCACTGGTAGCTCGTAAAGTAATTTGTTGCAACTAAGTAATAAAAGTAAATTGAAAATGTTCAATTTATTAAGGGAAACAAATATAATATATATTGATATATTATTATGAGAGAAATTAATATTTGAAAAGTTCAAATATAAATTTATGGAAGTTTGAAAGAGTTCAAAATAATGAATTAATTAATTTAAGGCCTAAAATGTGTTTGGGCAAATTAATTAATTATAGGCCGGGAATTAAATATGTGATATTTAATTGGTGGTTAATTAATTAAAGAATTCATTAACCGGGAATTAATCATTTATGGAAATAATTAATCACTTAAGGAAGTGATTAATCATTTATGGAAATGATCTAATCACTTATGGAAGTAATTAGTCATTTGTGGAAAAAATTAATCAATTATGGAATTGATTGATCATGATTGATTAATTAAGGAATAAGATTGAATCAATTATGGAAAAGATTGATTTAATTGAATATTTTATTCATAGTCTCTCTTCTATAAATAGAACACTAGACCTAATTGGTCATGACACTTGACACTCTTGAAAGACAAGACCTAGAATTCTCTCTAGCCTTCCTCTTAGAGAAAGACTCCCACAAGTCTTTTGCCTCCTAGACTTAGAGACATACCGGTGTAACCTCTGTGGTGATTGTGTCAATCAAAGAAGAAATTTCCAGCGAAGAAAAGCAAAGGCGGCTGCTGCGTTTTCGTTTGTGGAGCGTCGTTGGCGAAGAACGGTCAAGTCTTCAACGAAGGTTTGTAACGGTTCTTCCTCTTTTCTTTAGAAAAGTTTTAAAAATAAATTTAGATTTATTTTAGCATGTTTAAACCAATTTTACAGCAGCTTTAAAGGTTGTTTAAAGTTTTGTTTGAGTTATCGTAACGGTATTTTAATGTTAATTAATATACGGCGTAAGGTCCAATCGATGCGCTTCCGCTGCGTAGGGACTTTTATTCCCTTCATGTTTAGTGATGGATTTCCTAGCCACACAAATGTGTTAAAGTTTACGTTAAAGATTCTCATGGTATAAAATACTTTAGCTTTGCATACTTGCAATAGAAGTTTACAAGTGTTCAAGGTTTCTTTGAGAAACTTATTTTAATTTCTTGGTAATTACCTTTTTATGATTGGTTATGTTATCAGTCTCCTTAAATTTATTTTCTTATAAACTTCTACCACTCATTGGACTTTTAGCTCACTCTTTTCCTAATATTTTTAACCAGGTAGCATTTGAGTTTCCGACGAGCCTATCGAGGTCGAGTTCTACCACTAGTCTTATTCAGATTACATCCTTTTGCATGTAAATATGATATTGATGTTTTCTTGTAACTAAGTGGCTACCATCATTCTGGAAGTTATACCATTTGAATTTATATTAAGATTTAAATTAGGGACTTATGCTTTTCATTAGTGGTCTTGGTTTGTGGTTGTGTTGTGGTTGTTGGCTTTTGAACTGATTTGTGATTGCGACGTATTGATAGTAGTGTTGAATTTTACAGAAATCATTTGAGAGTGTATTTTCAATTGCAGTTGTGTTTTATCCAATTTTTAGGGGAACCTCTGTCAATTATTATTATTATTATTATTATTATTATTTTGTAAAATTTTGCTAGCCACCCATGGTTTTAAAGAAAAATGAGTTTTGTTTTGCAAGGTTTGACAATGGATTTCATAGTTTAGTTGTAATCTATGGTCAACACGCCACGTCCTGGTAGGGTAATCTGGGACGGGGTGTGACAGGGCGTCCATGGGTTTTAAGTCGGAATTTAACCTCCACAGTTAGTAAATGGCACCTTGTCTGTGAAGCCAAGTTCCACCCCTTTAGCTCTTCATTTCAGTCCAATACATCTCAGTCCTAGGTGACTAATTGACATAACCCCTTACTAGAGTAACTAGTCTATTCTTTTCTCTTTCTTACTCTTTTTCCCTTTAAGGCCTCTTAGCACACAAGCTAATTTTACTACAACCTAACCAATGGAATTCATTCTCTCAAAATTTACTAACAGGCTAGACCGGTATGTACTAATAGAGAGCATAGCTAGTTTTCTCTGATTAATTAAGTTAGTCTCTTACAATTATTTGGTCAAATTTATTCATTTATATGTTTTATTTGTAGGAAGTATGTGTTTGAAGCTTAAGTGAGAAATTGGAGTCAAATGGGGTTCGCGCGAAAAAAAAAAAATTTATAGCGTCGAGACGCTATGTGACTAGTGTCGCGACGCTAGGCAATTTTCCAGAATCCGTGATTTCGCGGTAGCGTCGCGACGCTACCTCCACAGCTTCGCGACGCTACGACCAATTTTTGCCTTATTTAAAGATTGCGATTAGGGTTGATTGGGGGACTTTTTTTTTTGGGAGATTTTTAGCCGTAAGACAGAGAGAAAAATCATATTTTTAAGCTGAAGCAAGCTAGGGAGCGGGGAATTGAAGACTTTGTTCGTGGAGATCGTAACGGGGACGTGCGGTCTCTGTTGGGTTTTATGCCCTAAAACTCGTAGATAGTGAATGTAAACAAATTGTATACTTGTTTCAATAAAGTGTAATTGAGTTTCTACAATAAAGTGTTATTGTTAAATATTGCACAATTTGACCCAAATCCAATAAACTAAGATCCAAGGTTGTTTACATGTGACTTGAACTAGTATGTGGGGACATACGGGGATTGGTGTTCAAGTAACAACCTAAAAGGTCTATAGTACAAGGATAAGGTTGGGTACCTTATCCTGGTAACACTATGTGATACGGCCCGCTTTGTATTCGATACAGACGTATTAATCCAAGGCGTCCATGTAGGAGACATGCGAGCGGGGGTATCCTATGCAATGAGTTTGCATAAGACCGGACCACGAAATAGTAAACCACTAGATGTAAGACCGTTAACTAGTTAGGTTACTATTTCAATAGGATGAACTAGGTAACTCAGTCTTAATCCTGAGTGTGTCATGAACTCCTTCTCACGAGGGGTTGTCCTTTGATTAGTATGGGTGAGAGTGGCCTGCAAGCCGACTCAATAAGCCTACCTTCTTGGGGACAAGACCGAGTGTGGGGCTGGGGACATGACAACACAAGATGGAAATCACTCCTTCCCACTTCTAGGAGAAGTAGATTAGTGTTCCCTTAAGTGGTGACTCCAGGACTTGAACAAAGGGATCCCACCCTCTCACTGGCCCGAGAGGGACTTTCTGTTTAATGGTTGGACCATAAACAGGTTCTTCATTAGAGGAGCACTGGTACTTAAGGAGACAGATGTAACACAAGGGTAAAACGGTAATTTGACCCAGTCGTGGTTACGAACACTTGTGAAGGATTGACTTACCGACATAGGTCTACATCCATGGACACACAAATGTTCTACAGTGAGAAGAGTTCAGCTGTGGGTCTTTAGTGGAATGACCCACAGTTAATGAATTGGTTAACTTGATTAATGAGTTTAATCAGTTAACCTCATATCATTGGAGCTTCTGATCTGTAGGTCCATTAGGTCCCCCTGCTAGCTCGTAAAGAGTAATTAGGAACAAATATATCTTGAGAGAATTTGAATAGTTCAAATTCATATTGGGAATTAAGTTAATTGTATGAGATACAAATTAATATAATGTATAGTGATGCATTAAAATATAAAGTCTAATTTGAGATTAAAATTTATTATATTGAGAGATTGAATATATTTTAAAGAGTTCAAATATATGTCTAATTAAATGATATTTAATTAGAAGATGAATTAATTAATTATTCAATTTAGTTTAAATTAAACGAGATTTAATTAAACTATAGTCTATGAGAGAAATAAATATTTGAAGAAATTCAAATGTTAATATGAATTTGATTCATATTAAATTTATAGGATATAAGAGAATTTGAAGGAGTTCAAATTTTAATATGAATTTGATTCATATTATGGAATTAATTAATTGAAGGCCTGAAATTAAATATATTATATTTAATTGGGTAATTAATTAATTAACTAATAGAAGGTCTGAAATTAAATATATGATATTTAATTGGTGATTAATTAATTAAAGAATTAATTAATTGGTAATTAATCAATTATGGAAATGATTAATCACTTATGGAAGTGATCAATCATTTATGGAAAAGATTAATCAATTATGGAATTGATTGGTTATGGAATTGATTGATTATGGAAAAGATTAAATAAGTTATGGAAATAATTGATTTTAAATGAATAGAACACTAACCCTAGGGTTTAGGGACTACAACTTATGGCCACCATAAGGCCTTCTCATATTCTCTCAACTCAAGAACTCTAGGGAGAATTTTCTCTCTGGAGTTTTTTCCATTCAAGATTAGGTAGTCCCACAACTACGTTCCTAATCTCAGAGTTATAGCGGGGAAGATCGAATGGTGGTGTTCTTCATTGTTGCAGAGCAATTAGAGAATCATCCGTTGAAGTATTCAGAGTCGTCAACGGAGGTATGTTTCTCATCGCTTAACCTTTTGCCAATGTATTAGTATTTTTGTAGAACAAAATTAATTTACGAACGGTCCAATATCTTCCACTATAATGGAATTGGGAATTCCAATCCTTCAGTCTCGGCCTCCATAGTGTTTAATCTTCTTTCCCCCTTACTTTAGTTAGTTTTTAATGGCTTTTTCCTACTTAGTTTATCTTGTAAAGCCATGTATGAGTTACTAAGTTTGTTACTTAGGGATTGATGTAGTCTTTTTAGTTTATGGATTGATTTATGGGTTGAATTGTGCAATTGTTTTATGTTTACATTCTTAATTTAATGCTTTCAATTAATTGTCCATTAGTTGAATGATCTAAGTGTTGAGTCTTGCTCGGGAGAGGGGATTTAGCGTAGACTTTATTAAGATTGCATGACTAAAGTAGAATCTCTAAAATCGTGACGGAATTTAGAGTAACTTTAGAATCGGTTAAAAAACAACTAATTGCCTTGCTTATTAAAAAACTTAGATAGGGATATCAAGTTAGTTAATTTGCATGAGAATCAATTATATTCGGGAGAGGTAGTTGTGATTAAAGGTTCTTAGACTCATAAAACCATTGTGCGTTATAATTCATTCCCTAAAATCAATCCTAGATTAAATTGACGAAATCAAATCCCTAAATATTCTTTCAATTGAATTTCACATCTTTGATTTGCATTATCTTGGTTTCTAAATTTCACTACTTGTTGGTCCCTAAATAAAATTGAGCAAGATTATTCATGGTAATTGGTTTAACTTAAAAATGTAATCCAGAAGAAGACACTCGATTTCACGATCACTTTATTATTACTTGACCCGTGTGCTTGCGGTAAGGAAAATTCCACATCATGTACCATCCCAACTTAGTCAATTACATAAAACGTAACAGACATGCAATACTTCTGAACAAAGAAACCACCACTTCCCACTGTCTACATACATTGCCAGTCAACCATAATATATCATAGTCATGCACTCGCATCTATCTCATTGCACAAATATACAACAACCATATTCTTGAAAACAAAAGCATTCATATCATCTTAGTCTCAACTCAAACAACATATAACACAGTCTCATGCCAGAAGCACAACCGTCATATCAATGCATAATTATAATTTAAATCAGCAAGTTAACTTACCTTAATAACTCGATATAAAAATAAAACAACTTGGCCCACAGGTCTTTCTAGAAATCCCACAATTTCTAATAATTTAATAACAAATTAGGTCCTAATACAATACTGCCAAGAATAACGATTTAGCAGTTTAAGGTCTGAGTTTCTTACCCAACTGAGATTTTGAGAGAATTTCTACTCCACCTTTAGATTAAATCGATTTACCACAAGGATCTGTCCATAATCTAACATTCAGTTCAATAAAGCAGAGAATATTAGAACCAAAATATCCAACTCATCCTTACCCAATCAGTTCTTTAGAAAACTAGATTGGAAATTCAAATGGCGGCAACAAACAGATAAGAATGGCGGCAGCGGCGCTGGGGCTGCAGACAGTGGCGGCGACGGTGCTTGCGGTTAGATCTACAGTAGAGAGGGAGTATGTGAGAGTGAGGCTGAAAGAGAGAGAGAGAGGCTGACCGAAGAAGAGAAAGGCGACAGTGGCTCGACGGCGGCGCGACGTTCTGAGAAACGAAGGACGGTGGCGCGGGTCTCGCGTATTGCAGCCGAGAGAGAGAAAAAGAGCGAGGGAGCTCACAACGGCGACGACAGAGCAGACAACGAAGTGTTGCGAGTGGCGATCTGGATACACGAGAGGGAGAGTGAGAACGAGCAGGGGGGAAGAGAGCTATCAGGGAGAGAGAATGAAGGGGGGAAATATCTTTTTTTTTTTAATTTCGGTGTTTGACCGAAATTTTGGGGGGAAAATTTCCCCTCTCTTCCCTCTTGATCGGGCAACACCAGCCCACTTTCTCCTTTTTTTTTTTTTAATTGGGTTGTTACAAAATTTCATTAACTTTCCAATTAAAATAAAGAAAAAAAATGCAATATGATGGTGAGTTGTAAAAATGGAAGGTTACACATGGACATGAATGTTACTCGAAGGGTTTTAATCACATTTAAAATTGTGTTGATTAAGGAGCTAAGTTCATTTGGAGGTTAGAGTTTTAGCCAAAATTGCACAATTTAGATGGAAAACCATAAACTATGAGAAAAATCACAAATCAATAAAAATCAAGTCATACATTTGTAAAGCTAAAGGAGAATGGGTCAAGAGAGAAATCTTGCAAGAGAATATTGAGATAAGTGTGAATTTATTGATGAGTGAGGCTTATGGAAAGATGAGTCTATCGAAGCAAGAGAAGAAAAACACAATAATGGATTTGGGAAAATTTCTAGTAATTGGAAGACCCTCATCTGCAGCTTCTCATATGAGGCCCGACAAGGAACAACTAAAGCAAGCTCATTTGTATGTTCTAGAAAATACAAATGATGTACAACCTTTCATAGAGTATGTTGACTTATCATTCATTTACTGGTTATTTTATGTTACTAAAACTCGATCCATTTGATCAGAATATTGTTATATGTTTTGTAGTAAACACATGAATTATTTAAAATTCACTAATCCATCAAGATCAAGAAATCAGAAGTGGCTACAAGATGAACACAATCAAACTTTCATTTCTTGGATACGTGAGGAAGTATGGTTCTAACCATTGAGTTTTATATATATATATATATATATATATATATATATATATAATTTTTTTTTTCAAGTTAAGTTGAAATATTTATGACTTATATGTATAGGTTGCTACAGAGCTGGAATTACCAAACAATATGATTTCAGATACGTTGAGGTGGATATCACATGGCCCTTCGCCCACTGTGATAACCTACTTAAGTTATGTACTGAATGGTGTTCGCTATAATACAGAATTACGAGATGGCTCTCGTAATGTGCAAAATAGTGGTGTGTCTTTAGTAGCAAGAACAATGCAAATATCTAGTGCAAAAGATAAAAATCCAATAGTCACAAATATGTCATTTTATGGCGTGATTCAAGAGATATGAGAATTAAATTACATTAACCTTAAGATTGTAGTGTTCAAGTGCAATTGGGTTGAAAGTAATGGTGGTGTTAGAACGGATGAACTTGGATTTACTCTAGTTGATCTTAATCGTATCGGACATAAGTCAGATTCTTTTATTTTAGCTTCGCAAGCAAAAAAAATATTTTATGTTGAAGATCCAAGTGATTCTCGATGGTCTATTGTTTTGCATCCCCCTAAGAGGGAGTATGAAGACCATATTAATGAAGATGAGTTAGGTGACATAGCTTTGAATTGTAGCAATAGTAATCATGTTCCTACCACTAATGCATCTGAAGATATGGAAGATGATAGTTCAATATACATTCACACTGATTGTGATGGCATTTGGGTCGAGAACGAAAATGAAACATAGATGGTATAACTGTTTACTATGTTTAGTTAATTTATTTTTTAGTTAAATTTCAATTTACTTATGCACTATTTATTTGGCAGGATATCTATTGATGGCTAGTGAAGATGATGTATCACTCCATGGTGATGATGATGTGCAGAGTGAAAACAATATTCCTGAGACATCATGTAAGCGAGCTACACGTGGTCCTACTACCATGATTGAGCTCACTCAAATAAGGAGAAAGACGGATCGCAAAGTAATTGAATACAATGCACTATGACAGCGGATTGGTAAAAATGCAACTAAAATGGTAAGTTATATTGGAATGGCTGTGCGAAGCCACATCCCAATCACATTTAGCTCTTGGCCTCAAGTGCCAAGAGAGTCGAAGGAGAAAATTTACGAGTGCATTGAGGTAATGTGTGTTGATTTTATATGTAGTTAAATATATCATGTTATTAGTTTGATTTACTATACTTACATATTAACTTGTGTTTGGTAGGCTTCTTTTGTTACAAATCCCAAATCAAATAAAGACATACTGAAGAAAGCTGGCATCGCTTTCCGTCAGTTCAAGAACATTTTAAGGACAAAATATATTGTACCATTTCAAGACAATATAGACCATTTGACATTCCCACCACCATCATATTCACATATCGAACAAGCTCAATGGGATGCTTTCGTGAGTAATGTCTTATCGATAGATTTTCAAGTAAGTATTAAAGTTTATATATTTTCTATGGTATGTTTGGATGATTATTATTCTAATTAATTTGGTTTATGTAACTCTTTTATGATGTAGGAATTTAGCAAAATGCAAAAGAATAGACGTTTAAAGCACAAGTATAACCATAGACTTGCCCGTAAAGGATATGCAAAACATGGTAGAAGAGTTGGTATGTTTTGTTTTTTTGTTTTCGAATTTTAGGAAGTTATGTAAGTTCAGATAAAATTATTGTTATTTCATGCTTATGTTGTTCTGTTTGAATAATTCAATTTTTTGTAGAATAAGGAAGGAAAAATATCTGGAAATGTGGATCGATCTATTCTTTGGGTCCATGCTCGAAAAGGAAAAACTGGAACATTCTTAAGTAAAGATATTGAGGATGCTGCTGCAAAAATCGTAAGTAACGTATCTATTATTTACATATTTTACTATGATATGTTTTTCTTGAGAAATCATTTTTTTATCGTTTTCAAATTATAGGATGAACTATCAAAAGATGCAAATTGTCAAAATGTTAGTTCAGATGACATTTTGACACAAGTTTTGGGTACTCCTGAACACTCAGGACGTGTAAGAGGCATTGGTGGATTAATTGTACCTTCCTACTTCTTTCACAAGCCAATTCCATCAATTTCCAAGAATGTCGTAGTAGAGGATGAACCAGAAGGTTGGAAAAAAGAAAAGGCACAACTCCAGAGACAATACAATGAAATGGAGAAGAAACTCTGTGAAATGCAGTCTCAAATGGAGAGTGGTAGACTAACACCAATGTCAAATCGGGGTAGTTGCCCACAAGTACCAGACCCTCAGCCTTCTGATGAAAAACCTGACCAGGTAACAATATTGGAACTATATTGAAACATATTTTATGACAATACTTAATATATATAATATTAAATGAAAGTTCTAATATATAATTTTAATTTTAGGGGAGATCATGTAAACTTGTTGAAGATGTAAAGAATGTTGTGGCGACAGGAATTGTATATAAGAGGAAAGACGACCATGAAATTGTTTATGGTGTCCCGCTCACAACAAACTATGTGCGAGTATTGATTGAAGTAGTACATGACGCTGATGTTCCTTTGCCCATACCTATAGTTGGAAGTGTTGAGTCTGTATTCGGCGCAGTAGGCTCTCATGTTCCATGGCCTAAAGAACTCGTAATTCTGGACAAAGAAAAAAAGGTATGTTTAGTTAAGAAGCACATGATATATTAGTTTATATTATATATATATATATTTTAATAAGAAATACTTCTTATGTAGGAACCTAAGAAAATGCATCGTGAATTAGCTGCAATAAAGGAGAAGTCAAATAGTCAAGCGTCAAAAGTGCCGGTAGCAGTGAAATACGTATTAGGATTTATAGAGAACATGACAAGGGATACCTTAGATATTATAGTACCCGATCACGTGTTCGGCTACTACTTCGACTACCATCTAATGAAAAGTAGCATGAAAGAATTTTGCTTGATGGAGGAATTGTCAACCATTGTTATAACAATTTATATCGCGTAAGTAACATTTACTTTAACAAATTGTCATTAATTTTCTTATGTTTTTAATACTAATATGAATTTATTTTGTTTTTAGATACTTATGTGAGTCTGACCCATCCATCTTAGAGCAATATGCATTTCTACATCCAGCATTGATCTCAGTTGGCTCGGGAACTGAAGAGAACCGCTCTCGAGCCCTATGTAAAAGGTTAAGACAGGTCAATGACAAATTATTGATATGTCCTTTTAATCCCGGGTAAGTATGAAAATCAAATGTATGTTAATACTTTGCACTTTTTTTTCCTGCTATAACTTTATTGTATGATTGTTGTCTATAGAGATATCATTGGATGTTGTTGGTGATATCAATAAAAACATTCACAATTTATTCAATTGACTCTCTGAAGCATGGCTTACGTGATGATGTAAAGAACATGGTTAATACGTAAGTAAATAGTTATTTTAGCATATGTAATTTTGTTATTTATATTTTTTTAGTATTCTTATTATTATATTATTGTGTCAGGGCTATAAGAATGTTTTATTCTCAAACTAATATACGAAGTCCCCCCTTCAAATGAGTATATGTTAAGGTAATGATTTTTACTTATTTTTTAGGTTGTTCTAATCATATTATACAAATTCTCTTATTACATGTGTGTGAACTATATATGTAGTGTGCTCAACAATTGGGATCTACGGAGTGTGGATACTACACTCTTAAATTTATACGAGATATAGTATCCCATAGGAGCAGAGTGATTACAGATGTGGTACAGATCGATTTAACCTTGTTTTCAACTTATCTTTTTATATTTATTATAATTTTTATAATGTAGTATGTTTACTTAATTTTTGTTTGTTTGCAGTTGACGAGAGGAACTGCATTTAGCCAATCAGAATTCGATGAGATAAGAGTTGAATTATGTGAATATGTAGCACAATACATGGGATGATTGCTTTCTAATGTTATACTTCGTTTTTTTTATTCGTTTTTTAGACAACTTGTTAGACACTATGATATGTTCTTAGTTTGATGAAATGAATATTATGACTTACTTAAGTTGTGTTCTTAGATAACTTTTTCGTTAATGAAATCTATTATGATTGCTTGAGTTTTGGTGTTACTTTCGTATAATGTATTGAACAATGTTATGTTATTGTCGAGTGAAGTGAAGGTTGTGTTCTGGGTTTAGAAGTGCATATTTCTGTTTTTTCAGGTACTAGAAAATTTTTGGTCAATTATAATTACGTCGTTATGCTGTCGAATTTTTGGTAAATCAAATTTGGTTACAGGGTAAAATTTAGAAATACAATCTATATTATGTTGTTTTTGGAGACATTACAATTGGTAGCTGGCTATTATTGTGTAAATGCAGGTTGCAATGCAGGGGCAAAAACCAACGTGACGTTTTTTTTTTTTTTCCAAATATGTATCGTTGACGGTTAAAAAACGTCATAACAAACACCATAATTGACATATACTAACCGTCAATGAACATACACAATTTGACAATTTAATACGGTAACTTGACAGCTAATAAACGTCAATAAATTGATATATTGACAGTTCATAAGCGCCAATACATATATATATATTGACATTTTCGATCCTATAATTGACATTTACAAAACGTCAACATAAGTTTCTATTGACGGTTTATAAATATCAATAAATATGGCAACATTGACGTTTTATTGATTCATTGACGAATAAAACGTGTCAATAATACGATTTGTTGATGGCTAGTAAGCGTCAATGAAGAGGCCTACATTGACGCTTTATGAATATCATTGACGGATAAAACGTGTCAATAATATCTTTGTTGATGGCTTCTAAACGTCAATAACGACATCTTCGTTGACGTCCAATAAGCGTCAATGAAAACAATAATATTGACGCTTTAGTTTTATTGACACCACTTCAGTTGACTGCCAAAAAGCGTCAATGAAGGTGATAGTTGATACTTTTTAGCCGTCAACAAAGGCCAAATTTGTAGTAGTGATATTCATTATTGTTTATCATGAAAGAAATATTTAAGAATGGTTTGGGACTCGTGGAATAAAATATTATATCATTAAATGCTCATTAAATGACATGGTCAAATGTTGAAGGAATGAAGTATGTACTATCGTAGTACTAGAAATTTTTCCAATCGAATTATCTTCCAAAGTGAGAAATTTATCGAGCAATTACCACAATTCCTAGGCAGTGGCGGATCTAGAACTTCATGAGAGGGGAGACTTGATAATTTTGATATTGATTTGTTCAATAAAAAGCACGAGTAGTTGTTTATAGTTTAAAAAACATTTTTCGTCTCCAAACTTTCATGGAAGTAACAATTTAGTTCTTCAACCATGGATTATAACAAGGGGCAACCAGCTAAATGACCATTTTAAAATAGGTGATTTGAAAAAGAGCCATTTGTATTTTCATTTTGGGATATGGCCAAAAGCTAATTTTAGTAAATGTTTTTAGTAACCGATAGGACACAAATACCCCCACCCAAATCTTAATTCATAAATAACTTAAATTAAAATACCCTATAAGGGAGGAAATCTAGGATTGTTACGTATTAATTCAACAACCAAATCAATAACAAACCTACAAATTAAACCATTAAATTTGGAGAATTAAAATTGAAACAACAGATTCAAATTCAAACGGGAGAAAAAATAGGACAACTCAAAATTTAAACGCGATATATTGGATTGAATCAAAAAATTAAGACACACTTAAAAGAACTTACCCCATTGAAATTGCGATTAAATAAAAAACTGAAGAACAACCTGATGCATCGCACAAATTGGGTCAAAAAATAAGATGTAATTGATAATATTTGGTAACCATAAGAAAGAAGACTCCAGAATTAATGATAACACTGTAAATGAAACCCTCAAAGAAGCAAAAATCATACCAACGCATGGGTCTAATTTCATAAAATCCATAAAAGCAAATAAAAAGGCCTCACAAATACCATTCAAGATAAACTCTTGCCATTCTCCACTTGGAAACCCTCACAAAGACCAAGCGCATTCTATCCATTTTCAAAAAAAAGGAAGACCCTTCAAGTTCTCTCGAGGGAAACCCGTTTGAATTTGCCAGCGCGCGTGGAAACCCGTAGATTTACTGCTAAGGAATCAATTTCAGTGGAATCAATGAACTTCATTTTTTGTTTTTTCTGGGAGATAATGAGAGACGTATCTAGATTCTGTTGCATACACACTGTATTTGTAGACTCACGCTGAACAAAATCCACTATGATGCTAAATTCATTGATGTTGCTGTTGGATATAGAAAACAAGAACCAGGCAACGTCTCTATCCTCACAAAGCCTAAGTACACTGGGCTTACCAGAGATGTTGTTGTACAAAGAGTACAGTGAATTTTCCCACTATTCTGAGATGTGAGCTTACTATCAATGCAATTGACGAGTTGTTCGAATGTACAATTAGAATCTACGCACATTGTTGACGTCTTGAATCCAGTGTATTGATAGCAACTATCCCACACACCATCGTACCATAAAGAAATCGGAATGGAAGACATCTAGTTTTGGGAAGAAAAGGAAGGAAAAGCATCAAGGACAAAACCAAAGAAATTTTAAGAAAGTGAATACATTCAGGAAAGCAATACCTATAAAAAGCAACATTCTCGGATATAAAGCAATACCTATGATCGTCCAACAGTGTTCAATAAACCTTGTCCTGATAGATGATGAAGAATGAAAAATGAGCCTGTAAAAATCTTGTTCAACCCAAAATGTAGATGGAAGAGCGAAAAATTGCGCAAACACATAATTCTGTAAACTGGACTACAGATTGAAGAGAGAGAGAATTGAGGCTGTAACGAATCTTGGAAACGAGAATACAGGCTGTAACGAATCTTGGAAACGGGAATATAGATTGAAGAGAGAGATATAGATTGAAGAGAGAGAATTGAGGCTGTAACTGTTAGTTCCTTAATTCATGGGATTGTAAGTTACAGATTTTTTTTTTTTTTAAATGAGATATACGACTGCAAAAAACTAGGAGAGATCGTGTGAGACACTTAAGGGTAAAAATGGTATTTCGTGTTACCCGAAAATAGGTCAGAAAATATGTTTTAGCCATTTTTCATTAGAAAATTCGGTTTGGCCATTTTTTAAAAGTACCCTGTAATTTTTGGTCATTCCTAAGGATTTCCCTTATAACAATTTAGTATCTATACTATTCAAATTTATAATAATTTAGTCATTGAATTTTAATATATAACAATATAATCCCTTTACTTTAAAATTTATTAGAATCTAACTTTCCTATGAAAAATTTATCAAAATTAAGTTTGAATTTTTATTATATAATGACTTAGCCTTTGTTATATTTATAAACACATTTAGTTTCTAATTAATTTATGAATCTATATATGTAAGAAATCTCGTTAAATCTTAACAATACTTTCACATTAGGAACTAAATTTTTTAAAAATTTAAATTACATAGACTAAATTGTTACAAACTAAAAATTATGAACTAAATTGTTACAAACTAAAAATTATGAACTAAATTGTTATTTAAAAGTTTTAGGATTAAAAATGTCTTTATATATATTTTTTGTGGTATAAATATATAAGAAAGAGAATAAATTTTGGAATAATAAGTAATAACATTTCACTTTACAAGAATTATAATGTTTTTATGGAATCAATTTACAAAGATTTAAAAATATTTGATATGAAGAAAAAAAAAATTAAGAAGATTAACGTTTTTAATTATTTTTTTAAAAAAAAAAGAGAAGAAAAGAAAATATTAACATTTTAAAGAAAAAAAAGCAATAAAAAATCATTCATCTATATTCTGGACTAAAAAACGTATTTGTAAAAACTAAAAAGAAACCATAAAAAGAAAAGGTGTATCTATGTGTAATTAAGGGTGTGTTTGGTTTAACTTTTCAAGTGTTTAATTTTGAAAATAAATCATTTTGAAAAAAATTCTAATGTTTGGCAACCACTACAAATGACTTATTAGAAAATGAGATTGATAAATAAACCATTTTGAGAGAAACACTTGAAACCAACTTTTTAAAAAAGACTTCCTTAAGTAAACAATAACTTGTGTATAAAAACATTTGTGAGGAAATGCAACCAAACATATGAGTGTTTAAATTCGAAACCATTTCTATACAAAATATTTTCTAAAAAATGCATTCTTGAAAAACATTTAAATTAAAATGTATTCCAAACAAACCCTAAAAAAAATAAAAGAGCAGTCCAATAGTGCCTTTCAGGGGGATAAAACTTTGCACCACCACGCCAAAGGGAAGTTTCAGGAAAATGGTTGCATAAATATATATAATAAAATAAATCTTTTAAAGTTGAGAGGAGCTATCTAGCCCCAGGCCTACTGTAGCTCCGCCACGGTTCCTAGGTTTGGTTGTCTATGGATTCTCTTTCTTTTTGGATTTAATAATTGATTATGAGAGAGAAAGGTCCATAACTTGGTCCATAATCCATAGTTTGCTAATTATCCCTTGAAAATTTTGTTCTCTCAAATCTTTTCATAATGAGAGGAGGAACAATATTTTAGAACAACATTTTAAAAATTATGGACTAAAATGAGACTTTTGAAACTATTGGATTATAATTGAAAATCACTTCAAAGTTCAAGAATGCTATGTATATCTCTATTTTGTAACACACTGCCACATCATATTTCTATTTTCTTTTTAACTAAAAAAGTTGACAAACTGATTGTTTTGAAATAATTTTTTAAAGTTAGAGGTAAAAATTAAAATTTTGAATCAATAAGACTATAAATGCAACCTTAACCAGTTCAAGGACATTTTACATTATTTAACATTTTAAATATGTTGATGGTCAAATTTTTCTTAGGGACTTGCCCCTCACTCCACGCAACGACCAACAGTGAATTTGTAAGGAAGCGGGAAGAGCGTGACCTGCAAGACGAACAAACGCTGCACACCGGTGTGGTGTAGGCCACACGCACTCCGATGCTTAAGTTAGTCCTTGGCCGAAGAACAAGTAGAGAGTATTTAGGGTTGGATTTTTGCATACCTGTGAGTGTGTGCGGGCTCTCCTCTTATAGGGATTTCTAGGGTTGCATGCCTTCCTAGCTTCGGAAGGGGATTTGGGCCTTTGGCCTGGGTCGGCCTCGGCAATGGGCCGAGGCCGACCATGACCGTCCTTGCTTCCCTTTGTCCTGTTGGTTGAGTTCCCTTCGTTTTCGGGTCCGACGAACCTGGGCCTTTCTGCATAAGATACTGAAGGCTAATTTTGCCCATAACAAAATATGTCAGCATTTTTTCAGATATGGAAAAAAAAAAGAAGAAAAAAAAGCAATGAGCAATTTAAAATAAAATATGTCAAGTGATAATTTCATAAAACATTATCAGTTTGCATCCAATTGGTAGTAGAGAACATTGCCCTTTTGCATTGTCAATTATCAAAACACGCGTAGAAACGAGAATTTTCCATTTTGAGGAGAAATTATTAGATATAATGAGGTCGGTAGTTTTTTATCGTTGATGTAACAAAATGATTATTAGGGATAGACAAATTTAAAGATTTACATCCAACGGTTTTAAAGAAGTGGCAACAATGGAATAAAAGACATGGATTTTGTTGTTATCATCACTAATTCTGATTTTCGTTCTCCACCATATATATATACCTAAATTATAAAAATGAAATGCGTTAAAAATTTTACATATATATTTTTACTTAATCTCATGCTCTTAGCTTCATTTCTTCCTTTGGAGTGAAACTATAATTATATTTTAAAAATTTTCTCATTATCGAAAATATTAAAATATATATACTAGAAAAATAATTTCCATGTGAAATCCAACCTCCACAATTTTCATATTACGAATCTATTCGCCATTCCTCATAAAATTGAATTGAAACCTTCGTAGGAACAAGCAATGATATGGGGTAGAAACAAAGATGAGATTTCTCCATTTCTCCATTCTCATGAATAACATGCATGGTAGATGTTATAGGTAATTTTGGACCACTGCAAAGTGTAAGGAATTGGCGAGGACAGCACGGCACGAGCTCGAAAACAGGAAAAAAGATGGACTTTGGAGGAGAAACAGGCCAAAGGGTCGGGCCAAGGTCGGAGGGGTCGGGCCTTGGCCCAACCCCTGCTTGGCCCGCTTGCGCGGGCCGAGTGCTTCCGCCTCCACTTGGTCCCTAGTGCCCCCGGCAGCCTCGGTTCTGTTGGGAATGACTTAATCTTGGCTTAGTGTGGTGGTGTGTGAAGACTTTTGTCCCACATGGATAAATTTTGAATTGGGAAGTGTGTTTTTATACAAGCATTCTTCCTTTCTCTTGTAAAAGTGGTTAAGAGTGGAAACAAGTCTTCACCCCACACGCGCGTGCCGCCACCGCCGTCGGTCGGACGGGCGGGTTCAGGTAATCGCGCTCGCGCGTAATAAATAAGGTGGGTTTTATTTTTTGGCCAAGATAAATTTCTTTTTCTTTGTTCTTACAAGCCACTCGCGTCGCGCCACGTGTCACGCACGCATAAGACCAGTCCATGAGTGTCCATCATGCCCGCGCCTATCGCATCAATTCCGGAGTGCTGACTGCTGACCGTTCCCATGCTGATCGCATCTTTTGGCTTAATGGATGGACACGTGGCGATCCGTGAGTGCTTGCCCGTTGGTAGTTCTCCCCTATAAAAGCCTCAGTTTTCACCTCTACTCCTCTCCAACCTTTCTTGAGTGAAGCAAACTTCCTTGATTCCAATCCTTCTCTCTCGAGTGCACGAACGAGGAGGGTGTTGTGTTAACCTTGGGGAGCAACCGGCGTAAACGATTTAGCACCGTGGTCGTGCCGAAATTGCTTTCAAGGCAGTGGTTATACCACGACACAACAATTGTGTTTCTCAATTTCTAGCATCAGGTTCCGCCTGGTTCAACCCAAATCGTCTTTGAATTCCTAAAAAGCCTAGGAGCGTGAGCAGGTATTTAAACCCCTCTTCATAACTGAAGAGAGGATCCGAACTCTAATCCCGAACTCTATTCTCTGACTCTCTTCTTGCTCCTACTTTCTTGCTTCCCATCGTTCTGCTTGCTGACTTAAGCATCGGAGGCAGTGTGACAAGCATCACACCGGTGTGCAGTTTACTGTCTTGTAGGGCACGTCTTTCCCCCTCACAAATAAATTTACCGTTGGTGGCACGTGAAGGTCAGGTGAGTTCCTCCTGACCAAATTTGACCATCAACAATAGAGTCAATTTAAAAACCAAGTTTATTATGTCTATATTATCTAGAAGTCTAATTTTAACGCTTACCTTTTAAAATTATTTTGAAATGATCAAGTTTATTATGTCTATTGGATCATTTTCTTTCTCCAACAAAAATTGTTTTTGACAATTAACAATTATCATTTAATGGGGTTTTTGTTATTTTAACAACTATCAAACTTCCCAAACTTCCCTCATATATGAGAACTATTTCAAAAATATCCTCTCTTATCTATTTTCTAACCCATTACAACTAGGATAATTGTAATGGGTGGCAACATGAAGATAAATAATTACAAATATAACAATTTTAAAAAATATTTGCAAATATGGCAAAATTTTTGAATTAATTTTTTATATTCCTAAATTGCCCCTGTGTGCCCATCTTCTTCTTTCTCGTCAGTTTTTTTTTTTTTTTTTTTTTTTTTACTGATAGTTTCTATCACTGATAGAATAAAGTTTCTATTAGTGATAGAAAGTTTCTATCACAAGTTTCTATCACTGATAGATTCTATCGGTGGTAGAAAAATTTTCTATCGCCAATAGAAAGTTTCTATCACTAATATTTCTATGACTGATAGATTCTATCAGTGGTAGAAAAATTTTCTATCAGTGATAGAAAGTTTCTATCACATAGAATAGAAGATTTCTATCACTAATATAAACTTTTTCTATCAGTGATAAAAGATTTCTATCACTGATAGGTTCTATCAATGATAAAAAAAACTTTTTATAGAAAATCATAGAAAAATTTTTGATAAAAAATCTTTCAATCCCTGATCACCCATAAAAATCTTTCTATTTCCGATAGAAATCTTTCTATCACCGATATAATCTATAAGTGATAGAAAAACTTTCTATCGCCGATAGAAAAGCTTTCTATCAGTGATAAAAGATTTCTATCACTGATAGAAATTTTTACTATTCTATCAGTGATAGAAAGATATTCTATCAATGATAGAAAACTTTTGATAGAAAATCTTTCAATCCCTGATAGAACCTATCAGTGATAGAAATCTTCTATCACTTATAGAATTTTTTTCTATGAGTGATAGAAAAACTTTCTATCTCTATCACTGAGACTGATAGAAAAACTTTTCGTGAGTTATAGAAAATCTTTCTATCACTGATACTTTTCTATCAGTGATAGAAGATCTTTTGTTTCTATCAGCGATGGTGATACATGGTGAAATCGAGCATTGAAAAATAAAGCAAAAACGAACGATTATAGAAATCAAACACTGAAAAGCAAAAACCAAACACTGATAGAAAACCAAATAACAACAACCAAACACTGATAGAACACCGAACAAGTGATAGAAAAATATCTATCGCCGATAGAATCTATCAGTAGTAGAAAAATTTTCTATCATATGATAGAATCTATCAGTGAAAGAAAATTTCTATCACTGATAGAATCTATTAGTGATAGAAAAACTTTCTATCAGTGAAAGAAAATATGGAGGGGTATTTTAGTAAATGCAACACACAAACTATTAGATTTTGCCATTTTTGCAATTTTTTTTGTGGGTTGCTAGATTTGCAATTATTTTGTCCCATATTGCTATCCTTGCAACCGGCCCTTACAACTAACTAGTTACCCAATTTATTTTACTTAAATTTCTTAACCATATCAAAATAAAGTCATAGTGACAATAAAACTAAGGGGATAGCGTAATTGAAACATTTTCTTTTTATACCTCATTGTCGAGTGTCGTAACTTCTATTTTTCCAACACATCACCACGTCATGCTTTCATCTCCACGTCCAATAGTTTAAATTATAATTTGTGTTCGGAGTTCACCAAGTATAAACACATATCTATTTTCTAAAAAAAAAAAGTATGAACACATATCAAATTCATCCATTTCTATGGAGTGGGATTTTTTTTATCAAATAAATAAATTTCATTTTCTAACATATTTCAAAATATTAATTAATAAATAATAATAATAAATATGTTAAAAAAAGGGAAAAATACACTTTTGGTCCCTAAGGTTTGGGTTAAGTTACACTTTGGTCCCTGAGTTTTCAAACTCAACAAAAATATCCCTGAGGTTTGAGATAAGGAGCAATTTGGTCCCTACCATCCATTTTGCCGTTAAATCCTAACGGACAGTTGACGTGACACTATTATTTTAATTAAAAATGATTTTTTTATTTTTTTAAATAAAAATATATTAAAATAATAAAAATATTATTATTTTATTATTTTTTAAAAAATTCTCTCTCCCTTTCTTTCTTCTCCATCTTCTTTCTCCTCTTCATCTTCTTCCCTCCCCATCTCCTTCTTCTTCAACTCTGGTGGTCGACCGCCGTAATTTCTTTTTCCTTCTTTCTTCTTCTTCCCTTCTCTTCTTCTCCTTTCTTTTCTTTCTTCTGTTTTTTTTTAAATAGAGGGATTCCGCCCCTTCCCGATTCCGTTTTTTTTTTAAACAGAAGAAAAAAACAGAAGAAATGAAAGAAAGGAGAAGAATAGAAGAATGGAAGAAGAAGAAAGAAGGAAAAAAAAAATTCTGCGGCCGACCACCGAAGCTAAAGAAGAAGGAGATGGGGAGGGAAGAAGATGGAGAGGAGAAAGAAGATGGAGAAGAAAGAAAGAGAGAAAAAGAATTTTAAAAAATAATAAATTAATAATATTTTTATTATTTTAATATATTTTTATTTAAAAAAATAGAAATTCATTTTTTTAATTAAAATAATAGTGACACGTCAGTTGCCATTAGGATTTAACGTTAAAATAGATGACAGGGACCAAATTGGTATTTTTGTTGAGTTTGAAAACTCAGGGACCAAAGTGTAACTTAACCCAAACCTCATGGACCAAAAATATATTTTTCCCTCAAAAAAATAATCACAAATTTATCATGAATTTTTTTAAATATATAAAAAAAAAATTCGATTACAAGTTTAGTCAGGGTTTTGTCAATTTGGCCCTTGAACTTTAAGAAGTGTTAGGTCGTTAGACTTTCACTTTTGTATCCAACAGATCCTTCAACTTTCAATTGTGTCTAATAAGTCATTGACCTATTTGACATTTTTTAGAATTCACATGCCTACTAGATACAAAATTGGAAGTTTCGGATCCCAATAGACATAAAATTCAATTTTATATCTTGTAGATTAGTTAGTTTTTAAAAATTTTGAATATGCCAGGAACTTAAAAGACACAAAATTGAAAGTTTAAGGACTAATTAGATATTTTTTATAATTTATGGATCTATTAACCACAAAATTGAAAACTCAAGGACCTACTAAATACATTTTAATGTTTAGGGACCACATTGACACAACCTAAAAGTTGAACTAAACTTGTAATATAACGTATAAAAAATTATTAATTAACTTAAATAATAATAATTAATATACATTTATTTTTATTTGATTTGAGAAAGTGTTAACATAAATGAATAATTTTTCTTTTGTTGAGTTCAACTATGTGCGATAATAGAGGATCCTACCATCACCTTGTAATATGATAATTTGCATCTTTTTCACTCAACAATGTTTAGATTTGAAAGTTCAATTAGGATTAATTAGATATTGATCGACTCTAATTATAATAGTGAATCTAAATATAGCTCAACTACTTGAAGCATTATATTTTCAACCAAAGAGTTAGAAGTTTGAATCTTTCTCTTCAACGTATTCGAGAAAAAAAAATTCCAATTACTTATGAATTTATATATCCATGAACTATAATGACTAATTCATGTGTTTGGCTTTAATTATATTTGTAAACTTAGCTATTAATTAGTTTCAAAAAGAAAAAAAAAACTTAGCTATTAAATTTTTAAATAATTTATTATTGAAAATATGTTCTACAAAATTGTAATGAAATTTTTTAAAGTTTCGTTTGATAACTATTTTATTTTTTGTTTTTGGTTTTTGAAAAATTATATTCATTTTCTTCCAATTTTCTTACAAGGGGTTTACACATCTGAATTCCTAACCAAATTTAAAAAACAAAAACAAGTTTTAAAACAACATTTTTTTTTCTTTTAATTTTCAAATTTGACTTTCTTTTTTAAAACATGGGAAGAAGGTAGAAAACAAAACAAAGAAACTTACAAGTGTGAAAGTAGTTTTTATAATCCTAATTTTTAAAAATCAAATTTCTACAATAGGGCTGTAAGAAAACGAACCGAACCGAAGAACCGAACAGAACCGGTCGATTCGGTTCGGTTTAAAATAATAGTGCATTCAACGGTTCGGTTCAGTTTCGATTTGTTTATATATATACTTACATAGTTTTGCCCTAAATTGAAGTGTCGTTTCCCCTTTTTTCGTACATATTCCCGTCTCAGACTCTCTCTCTACTCTCTTTGGCTTCTGTTCGCCGTGCTCCCACTCTCCTCGTCGGCGTCGTGCTCTCGCTCTCCTCATCGGCGTCGTGCATCAATTTAGAAAATGAAATCATTGTCCCTTTCGTGGTTGTCGTTCGTGCTCGTGGTCTCGTCGTCGGCGCCATGGCTCGATTTCTCCTCGCCGACGCCATTCATGCCCATGCAGGCTCGATTTCTTCTCGTCGGCGCCATTGTTTGTGTACATTCGGATTCTTCGTGTTGGTTTTAAATTTAGATGGAAACAAATCCACATAAATGTAATGTTATTCTTCTTCTACTTTTGTGATTTTTCTAATGAGATTTTACTTTTTCTTCCCTTTCTTCTTTAACCGCTAGGATTTCAATATTTATTTGTTAAATTTTCTGTGATTTGAGATTTGAATGTTAATTTTTTCAATTTTCTGTGATTTGGGTTTTTTTTTTTCTAGAATCTCTAATGCTATTTACCATGTGGATTTCTCCATAATCCCAATTTAACTTTGAAAAATCTAAAATTCACCATAGCTAGGAGATCCACAAAAAGTTGGAGGCACAACTATGGAAGAAAAACCCTAAATCTTTCCCTCTACATTCATGTGATTTGTTTTTTGTTTCTTTTTTTTTTTTTTTTTTGAGTAAAACAGTAATAAAAACTGACTCGACCCGTTCGGGCCAAGTCGGGTCAGTTTGTCCGTACAACCGACTCCAGTTTGGGTCGGGTCGGTTTGTCCGTACAACCGACTCGATCCGAAAATTTTACACCCCTAGTCTACAAAATGGACTTTCAAAAAATTATTATTTATTATTATTATTATTTAATTTGAAGTATCTCAAAGCAAGGATAACAGAATACCAAGTCTCAAATTGATTGCTTGCTCACCGCTTAGGTGTTTGAAGAGTATTTTATTCAAATTAATTATTCGTTTCTAATTATTTAGAGCCATACATGGATTAAAGGATAATATTATATACATTCTTCAATAAATATATATACACACATACATATATATACATATTTACTTGAGTTAGTTTTATATTTTTTTTCTCTATATCTTAATAAATTATTGAATTGGGATCAATAATTTATAATTTTTTCCAATTTTTTCTTGACTTTTAAGCGTTGACTGCAACATCAGTACTTATTTAATATTAATTATCAACATCTGTTTTCTAACAATTGTTTAATAAATTAACTAGCTTTCAATGTTTAAACCTATATAGAATAAAATTAGTCGTAGTTTTTTTTTTTTAATATTTAAATCAATATATTTTTTTTAGATAATTTAATTCAACAATTGGTTGCTTGTGTTTCATTAAAATATTGAATTAAGAATTCATAACTTAAAGCAACATGAGCTTAACTAGATGAGTCGAGGTCGAGACCTATCTACTTTTGTATAAAGATTGTAAGTTTAAACCTTCACTCTATATAGGATAGGTAATATATTCTAAATAAAAAAAATTAATAACTTTTTAAATTTTTGCATTCGTTGGAATTCAAATCAATAAATTACCAGTTTATTTTTATTTTTTTTTTTAAACAAAGAAGCAGTTTAATTTTTATGTTTCGAGATAGGATTTATGATACAGATGAATTAACTCTAATTTTATTTAGGGAAAAGTACCTAGGTAGCCTAAATTTGGACCCTATATTTCATAAATGTTCAAGTTTCCAATTTTTTACGGAGAAGGCCTGATGGCCCAACTTTTTTTCATAAAAATCATGGTCCTTTTACGATTCAACCCTCGTATCCACTACTACCTATTTTAAAAAAATAAAATAAATAAAATAAAATCAAAAAAGGAAACACAAACGGTGGGTGAGAGATAGAAAACATAAAAGGAAACAAATTTTTTAATTACTTTCCAATTTTGAAAGATCCCTAAAATCACTCCCAATTTTTCAAAAAAAAATCCCTAAACCCACTCACTATTTTTCCCAATTCACACACGGTTTCTTCTTCATTCCTCCCTCATGATCTTTCTCCCTCATGGTCTCTCGACCTCTCTTTCCCTCTTCATCTCCGATCCTTTTCTTGCCGCCAACGACCAACCACCACTGGAAGCGTCGTCGCCGTCCAACCACCGCCATTGCAAACTCGAATAAGCAGCACCCATGCATCAATGGATACCACTAGCCCAGTTATTGCCCTCAAATTGTCGCTGTTTTATCGTGGGTATCGTTGAATTTCATCACCGCCGTGGTATATTTAATATATATATACGTATATATTATTTAAAAAATAAGGTTTTTTTTCCAATATCTATATTTCTCCTAAATGCATGGGTATATTTAATATACATACATACATGTATATATATAATATATATTGACAAATAATTAAATATACAAGTGTATATTTAATACTAGAGTAATGAGACAAGAAAAAAACTCGGTATACGTGGCTACAATAATGAGTAAAAAAAAAACTTATGTACATAGTATATATAAGCTGGTATATATGAAGTTATATATGAATATAAATGTTCTTTTGTAAAATGCAAAAATCTAAAAAAAAGTAAGTAAACTATGAGACATATACTAAACTATTATATATTGAATATTAACCAGAATATATAATAATCTATGCAATATATGCATAGATTATAAATGGTATATTACTGGGAATATATATATATATATATATATATAATAACCGAAAAAATTATGTCAGTAAAATGAATATTAATCAAAATATTTACACATTTTTTAGATATTCCAGAGAATAAATTATCTATACTGCTGTCGGGAAGAAAAAAATCGATTAGCTTTTGTTCGGCTAATGAAGAAAATAGAAAACTGCTGCTATGAAGAAAAAAACGTGAAGGAATAAATCGATAAAGAAGGAAAAAAAAATAAGAGAGAAAAAAATGGATCAACCGAAAATTAAAGAGAAAAAAGAGAAAAAAATGGATCAACTGAAAATTACCAAACATGAGAACGAAAATGGATGAAAATTGTCAAATGAAATAAAAGAAAAATACGTCGGAATCATTATGACAAGAAATCAAATCTCAAGAATCATATTTTCAAAATATTAAGGATTTAGTTAAGATAATATCTTATAAAATCTTATAAAATATGACAAGAAGGGTAAAATGGTAAGGAAAAAATGCTAAAAATCTAATCTTGGAAATCTACAAAACTATGGACATTTATGAAAATATGTATATAAAATAGTCTATCTACCAAAATTTCTCTTTTATTTATCATATATAAAACAATTTTTCATAATATTAAATTCTTATTAATTTCAATGTTGTATTGTATATTGAAGAAGATGAAAGAGGAAAATATTAATAATTCATTGTTAATTGATAACTTAGTTTATATTATTTATTTTGATTTTTTTTTAAAAAAAATTGAGAATTAAATGGTTTAGACTTTTAGTATTTTCTATTTATTAAATTTTCAATTTTATTAAATTTTATATTTCTTTAAAATTTATTGTTGATTTGGTGAGATAATGCAATAATCATTCATTGTTGTGATTATCAAAAAAAAAAAAAAAAAAAAAAAGAGAAATTTGGGAGTATGGTCAAAATATGGGGGGCGGTTTTGAAAGATAGTCAAAAAAATAAAAACATTGAAAAAAGGCCACACGTGAGTTGGCATGATCAGACTTTTTCTAATATTCCATATGTACCCTTGTTGCAACCTGTAAACCAACAAGCTCCTAAAATTACGTATTTGGACCCAACAAACTAAATCTTGACAAAAACCTTAAACTTAGACTAAGTGAATCCAACAAACTAAATCTTTCAAATTTTATATTATAAAAATATTTTATATTTATTGATAAGATTCAAATTTCTCCAACTTCCTCGCCTATTTCTATCGTTTTCTTCCTCCATAACTTGTCTTCTCTCCCAAGGCTTGATCGTTTTCTTCCTCGCCTTCTCCTCCAAGCAAGAACTGAGTTCCCACATAGGATTGCAAATTCTCACGGTCACAAAATTTCCGATCTCGAAACCTCTCAATATAGGTACGAATCTTATCCAAGTAGAATGAAAGATGTCAGGGGATCAACATGTAGTCAATAATTTTATTTTATTTTTTTACCGCTTTTGTGTTGTAGGGTTGATTCTTTGTTCTACAAAGACACTGTATTTGATGCTCACCTATTTTGTTGTTCTCAAATTGGCAGAGACACTGTATTGTCCCCCTTGGTTTAAATACTATAAATTAGTAAAAATAGTATTTACACTCTTGTTATCAAATATGACCAATTATTTTTAATATAATATGGTGAGAGGATTAATTTTGGGGTTGTTCGAGTGATTATTATGAGAATACACAGTATTTGTGTTACGAGATTACACATATTTGTGTTTTTAAAAAGTATTTGTGTTTTAAAAAACACAGTATTTACATGTCTCAGACTATTAGTAAGTATTTTTGTTGTTTTCAAATACGGGACATTTTTTTATATTGAATTACAAGACTTTAGTGTTCTCATCAATGTTGATTGTTTTTTGTCCAAGTTCCTTTTGATTTTTTATTTTTATTTTTATTTTGTTCGTTTAAAGATTTATTTGGTTTATGGAATTTAGGTTTTGATTTTGTTAGTGTGAAAGATTTTGTGTTTTATGGAATTTAAGTTTTGATTTTATTAGTTAAAAAGATTTTTAATTTTATCAGATTTAGGTTGTTAGATTTTGATTTTGTTTTAATTCGAGATTTAAGTTGTTATATTTGAGTATCAGATTTGTTTCAATTAGGTTCCTTAAAATTAGGATTACACATTTTTTCCATACAGGGGCATTTTTGTCAGTTCATAGCAAAGAGTAGATTTCCATTTTTATCCTTTTGCCATTTTTACAAGAAAAAATATTTTTAGCTCTTTTTCAAATCTATGGTTTATTTTTAGCTATTCTTGCTGTTATCCCAAAAAAAAAAAAAAAAAAAAACATTCATTGTTGTGGGTGTCCAGCCCACTCTTGTTGCACAAGCAAGAGTTTATTTTTCAACTTGTGTTTATGAGCCCAATATGTCGGGTTATGTGTTTAGCCCAATTGGGGTTAAATGAGTGGGCTTTTCTTGTAAGCCTATGGTTCTTCCTTGGATAGGAGATGATCTAAGGAAAGTGACGGCCGGAAGGAAAAATAGAGAAAAATACACCGAAAAACGAAGGGAAGCAGGGAGAGCTGTGCAGTTCGAATTTTCAGTGGCAATGTTCACAAAGTTGTCGATTGACAGAGTTTTAACCGTTGGATTGTGCTGAAATTTGGTTGGCCTATTGGGGACACATAAGGCCTCGTTTTGAGCTCTGGTTTGTTTGTAATCGTTGTTGGACAAAACCTGTAAAACTAGAGATATTTTCATCTTCTTTATCTCTTTAAGTGTTGATCTTTATGTATGAAAGTATTGGTGGGTTGTGAATCTTTGTACGACTGATTTGGATTCTTTTTCCCTCAATTTTATCATAATAAGAGAAGGTGACAAGGGTGGACTCCTCACGAGTCCCGTGGTTTTTACTCTTCACATCGAAGGGGTTTTCCACGTATAAATCATGCGTGTTTTTTATGTTTTTAGTATTCTAAATTTTATGGTTGATTGTTGTCCGTTATTGGTTGATTTCTTGGTGATTAATTGGTGATTAATTTGTGGTATTTTTGGAGCACTATTAATTGGTTGATTGTCTTGGAGGTGATCCTAGTGGGTTGTTAATATATTACTTGGGTCCTATCAGTTGGTATCAGAGCTTGCTCTTAATTTAATCATGGTTATGGAGTCTACTAGTAGTAGTGGAGGTAGTTCAATGATTAAATTGACATCAACCAATTATTCCATCTGGAGACCGATGTTGGAGGATTTGTTATATTGTAAAGATTTGTTTGATCCAATTGAAGCAACCACATGAGCTGTGGTACCATTATTAAACCTGCAAAACCAGAAAAAATGGAAGAGAAAGATTGGGGAAAGTTAAAGAGGAAAACTTTGGGGACTATTAGGCAGTGGGTTGATATTAGCATTTTCAACCATGTGTCTCAAGAGTCTGGCCCATATGCGTTGTGGAAGAAATTGGAAGATCTTTATGAAAGGAAGACCGCGCATAACAAAGCTTCATTAATCAAGAGGATTGTTAAATTGAAATTGAAGGGTGGAAAGTCTGTTTCTGAGCATTTGAGTGACTTCCAGGATATTATTAACAAGTTGACTACCATGAAGATTGTTCTTGATGATGAATTGTAGGCTTTGTTCTTGTTGAGTTCTTTGTCAGACAGTTAGGAAACTTTGGTTGTGACGATTAGTAACTTTGCTTCAGAAGGTGTTTTGTCTTTGAATGTTATTAAAGAAAGCATGTTCAATGAAGAGATAAGAAGAAAGGAGATGAGAGTTGATAATTCACATGCTCTAGTTGTTGAGAATCGTGGAAGAAACAAGAGTAGGGGACCCAAAGGTCGTGGTAACTCAAAAGTACAGGGTAATGCCCTAGTTTATTGTATTTGTAACATTTCCTTGCTTTGGTATTATTAAATGCATATACATTTCCACTCACTAGAATTTTAGTGCAAGTGGGAATTTGTTGGGTTTTATGCCCTAAAACTCGTAGATAGTAAATGTAACATTTGACTTGCTTCAATGAAGTATTATTTCTATATATTTGTTTTGCCTAAATATAACCACAAATCCAATAAACTAAGACCCCATGGCTATACTATGTATACTTGAAGTTTATGTGTGACATAAGTATGGATCAAGTTCAAGTAAATAGTCTAAACGATCTATAGTATATGGATAAGGTTGGGTACCTTAATCCTGGAGACACTATTGGCGCGACTTGCTTTGTTCTTTACAGACAGAAGATGTGATCCTAATCGTTCGTGTATAAGACATGTGAGTGAGGGCGTCCTATTCAAAGAGTTTGCATAAAGATCAGACCAGGAGATAAGTCACTTTCACTTTACAACACCATTTACTGTTGAAACTGAACATCTCATACATATAACCTGGGTAACTCGATCTTAATCTTGAGCTAACTATAAACTCCTGTTTATTTAAGATTTTCTTTTGATTTGCATGGGTGAGAGTGGTCAAACATCGCTGACTCAATAAGTCTACCATTTTGGGGATAATACTAAATAGATAGATGGGGACATAGCTTTGCAAGTAGGAATTCACCACTACCCATTTTAGGGTTAGTAAAGAGGTTGTTCCCTTAAGTACTGACTCCGAGTCTTGAACAAGGGACCCCGCCCTCTCATAACCGTGAGAGGTACTTGAATCAGTGATTGAATCACGAACTAATTGTTCATTAGAAGATCAGTGGAACTTAAGGAACAAGATGTAACTATATGGGTAAAACAGACATTTGACCCAGCTCTAGTTACGAACAACATGTGAAGGATCGACTTACTGATCATGGTTATCTAAAGTGGACAAGAAATATATCTACAGTGAGGGGAGTTCAACTACGGGCTATAGTGGAGTGTCCTAGAAGCTAAAGAACGATGAATGACTAGATTAATGAGATTAACCGGTTATCATCATTTAGTTGGAGGCCATGATCTGTAGTCCATTAGGTCCCTCTACTAGCTCAATAGGAATAAAACTTGGAAAAATATGATAAGTTAATATTTGAAACGTTCAAAATTGGAAAATGATACAAAAGTCGGTTATATGCAATATTTAACAATATATTAGTTTAATTACGAATTAAACCTAAAAATGAGAGTTTGATATATTTAAATATGATTTAAATATTAAACACGTGAAGAAAGATTCATGTTCGAGAAATTTCGTTGGGAGAAAAACCAAGATTGCACTAGTGGTATTAATTTAATATAATATATTAAATTAAATAAGTTTTATTTAAATTAAAATAAAATTATAATTGAGTGGGATTATTTAGAATTTTATTGGAAAATTTTGAATTTAAAAGGAATTAAAATATTAGCAAATTTTGGAGGTGGTGCTTAATGACTAATCACTTGTAATTAGCCTTATTGCACCACTTAATCTTATGACTCAAAATGATCCCTATTTGTTGTCAATTTTCGATGCAATTCTTGAGCATGATTTTCCTCTATATATAGAGGATGAACTGATGAAAATTAGTGGATTTCTTCAATCTAAAATGTTGCCAAAATTCTCCCAAGAACTTCCATGTTCATACTCTCAAGCTTGTTTATACCCATCAACTTTCCTTTCTAATTCCTATCAATTGAGGATCCCACAATCCGTTCCAAGGCCTGAGGATAGTAGAGAAGATCCAAGTGGTGGTCCAAAAGTCGTTCGTGTGAATTATAAAGCATCGGATTATAAGAATTGGGAACTTCAAGAGGTAGGTCCCATTTTACTCTGTTTTTTGTTCATATGGACAACATGTCTTCTAGGATCAAATTGATCAAATTGTGTGCCTAAGATCTGTAATTGCTTCCGCATGTGTGATATAAACACCTACAAAAAGGGAGGTCCAAGTCTAGAGACAAAGAGACTAGGACATGTCATTACTGCAACAAGCCTGACCATATCAAAAAGTTTTACTACCGTTGGAAGAAAGAACAAGGTAAGAAGCAAGACTCACAAAAAGAGGGAGATGATAGGAATACTGCAACACTCACTTCTAAGAGTGATGATGATGTAACTTTGATTTGTGCAACTAGTGAGTGTCATCATGTAGAGAGTTCGGATACAGAGTGGTTGGTAGCTTCAGATGCTTCATACCATTGTGTTCCCAAGAGGGAGTATTTCATGAACTATCAATCTTGTGATTTTGGTAGTGCGAAGATGGGAAACCAGAGCTCAGCTAGCATTGTTGGGTTAGGTGATATTCGTGTGAAGACAAGTGTTGGGTGCATGCTTACATTAAAGAATGTGCGCCATATTACTGATTTACACCTTGTTGTCTGCAAATGTTCTTGATCAAGAAGGATTTCGACATACGTTTGCAGATGGAAAATGGAAATTGTCTAATGGTTCAATAACAGTTGCTCGTGGTGAGTTGTGTTGCTCTTTGTATAAAACATACTTGAGTGTATGTTCTTCTGAGCTGAATGTAGTTGAAGAAAAGATGTAACAACCCGTATTTTTCAATATGGTCAAACTTTCAAATATTGCAGAAGCGATTTAACAAAACGGAAAACACAACCTATTATTCAAAAAACAAGGCTTACAACTAAAGCCAAGTCCAACATTAAAAAACAAATAAAAAACTAAACAATACCTAAAACAACAAATCCTACGAAAGGCTACTAAATCCTACAGATCATAAGTCCTCATCGGTCATGCCAGAACGCAAGCCTAATCGCTGTCAGAACTATCACTTGCTCCATCATCTGAAAACATTTAAAAAAAAGAAAAAGAGTACAAAAATACTCAATAAGTAACTTCCACATCAAGTTCACAATTCATTTTCGTTCAAAACAAAACATAAGATTTCAGGTAATAAAACATTTCAATATTCGAAACAAAATCATTCTTTCAGTCAAACAAACTTTCAGTCAAACAATACTTTCAGAACATATTGGAAAAAATGTAAAATAAATTCAGATCAATCCTCTGTAAATTACAATGCCTTTTTTCTGTATTATTACTCAATTAAGAGTTGATCTAATTTATATGCTTACACGAAACCCAAAGGTAAAAAAGGAAAAAAATCATGCCAACGACTATTACAACATCAGAAAGGAAACTGATCTTCGAAAAATAAAAGGGATGAATATAGATAAAGAAAAAGGAAGGGGGAGAAGAATTTGCTGTGAAATTGAGACCCAAATATGGTGAGATTGCACAACTTACGGAATTTACCAAAAATGGACAGCTGCAGTATTAACTTCTCAAGATAGCCTGTCAAATGCCAAATACTATGAGTTGTCATTTCCAACCTATATAATGGTGTGGTTAATCTTCCAGCTCATATTGATGCTAATTAGGAGAAGGAGAAGGAATATGTACTATGATCAAGGGTAAGATTGGTAAGAGCTGAAGCTTTATTTTACAAGATGCATTAATGGAGTAGCCCAGAACAAAAGTGGTTACCCGTCTGTAACACCAATCACACATTTATACAGAATTGTCGGTAAAAACCGACCAAAAAATTTCAAATCAAATACTTAAGTGTGAGGCCATGTGAGTGAAACACACACATGAATCTACATTCCAAAGGAACGTCAAACCACATATGTGCCTTCTCACTAATAAGTTACATAACACTTCATACAAATACTTAAGAGTGAGGCCATGTGAGTGAAACACACACATGAATCTACATTCCAAAGGAACGTCAAACCACATAATTGTCTTCCTACAAATAAGTTTCATACATATAATCGTCGATTCCAATATGGCTACTACAAAGCATACAATCCCCAAAACAAAATTTGGCATATCCGGATAGCAAAATCGATTCAATTCAAAAACACTTTTCAAAACATTCAAAACAGTAAACATGCTTTCTTTTAACAAAACAATTGAAACATAATCAATTTCAATTTAAAACAAACAATTCTAACAAAAATTTCTATTTTGGAAAGGATGTGGAAATTACTTACCTCGATTAGAACCTACAAATCTTACGCCAAAAGCAAATCAAAATTTGGTTCCTTGAATCCGACAATTTCTTAAACATATCCAATACTTCTCTAATTAGAAACCAACGAGTCCATCTTAAAGGTCTAACGCCAATCCAAATGGAAATCAATCTGAACCTCCAAATTTTCCCACTTAGAACAAATTCTTTTCATAAAAAGGTTGGGAAAATAGGCTTATTAGGTGCCAAAAATAGCATTGAAAATCTGGAAATTTTCACTTTAAGATCCAACTTTTTCATACCAAAAATCAGTAAAACAAATACCTTTCAATACCATTTAAATACAAAACAAGATTTCAATTCCTCAATCTTTAAAACCCTAAAAAATATCTTAAAATTGGGATAAACAACCCAAAAAATTTTTGCAACAAAAATAAGGTTTTTCCAAGCTTTTAACACTAAAACAAATAAATATGAGATACTTTTTAATACAAAAATCAGATATGAAAAACCCAATAAAACTGTTGTAAAAACAGTAAAACAATTCCCTTTTCATGAAGAAATAAAAACCATAAATCATACCGAAGGGGATGAAAGCCCCTACGCAGCTGAAGCGCATCGAATGGATTTTTCGCCGTATATTAATTAACATTAAAATACCGTTACGAAAAGGCAAAATAAACTTTAAACATGCTTTAAAGTTGCCGGAAATTGCTATAAACATGCTGGAAAATTAAATCTAAATTTATTTTCATGCTTTTCTAAAGAAACGGGAAAGAACCGTTACAAACCTTCGTTGTAGACTTGACCGTTCTTCGCCAACGATTCTCCAACGAACGAAAGCGCAGCGACTCCTTGATTTCTTCGCTGGAAATTTTCTTCAAAGACACAATAACCACAAAGGTTACACCGGTTTATCTCTAAGTCTAGGAGGCAAAAGACTTGTGGGAGTCTTTCTCTAAGAGGGAGGCTAGAGAGAATTCTAGGGTCTTGTCTTGTGAGTCTAAGAGCAAGAGGGCTACTAAACCAATTAGGTCATAGTGATATATCACTATTTATGATGGTTTATCAAAGTCATAAAAATTATTTGGGTGACAACTATTCAACATCATTATAAGCATTTTTGTGACCTTCAAAACTGTCATGCTATATTTTTTGTTGACAAGAAAAAACTATCAAAAAATATTTGTTCTTGACGGTTTTAAATTCTGGTTATTAGTTTTATGTTGACAGTAAATTTTTTTTATTAGTTTTTGGTTGACATTGTAGAATTGTCAAGAGAAAAAATAACGTGATAATTTAAATATGTCATTATAAATTTTTTATTGATGGTAGTAGACTGTCATTAATATATATATCTTGACAGTATATTAGTTTTTATAAGATTTTTAATGATATTGTAAAATTGTAATTAAACAAATTATTGTGACATTAAAATTATGTCAAGGAAAATTTGTGGTTTGACAGTTTTTAACTGTCATAATAAATATATTTGTGACAGTTTTTTCTGAACCGTCATGTATTGAGCTTTCTTGAGGGTCGATTCAATGACTACAGAAAAATGTCAAGAAATACGTTTTTGACATTTTTTCAATGTCATGAAAAGTCAAATTTGTAGTAGTGGTTATTGAGGTTTATGCAATAAAGTGTTATTGTCATATTAAGTCTAGAATTGCACAATATGACCCAAATCCAATAAACTAAGATCCAAGGTTGTTTACATGAGACTTGGACTAGTATGTGGGGACATACCCGATCAGTGTTCAAGTGACAACCTAAAAGGTCTATAGTACATGGATAAGGCTCGGTACCTTTTCCTGGTAACACTATGTGATACGGTCCGCTTTGTATTCGATACAGACGTACTGATCTAAGGCGTCCATGTAGGAGACATGCGAGCGGGGGTATCCTATGCAATGAGTTTGCATAAGACCGGACCACGAAATAGTAAACCACTAGATGTAACACCGTTAACTAGTTAGGTTACTGTTTCAATAGGATGACCTAAGTAACTCAATCTTAATCCTGAGTATGTCATGAACTCCTTCTCATGAGGGATTGTCCTTTGATTAGTACGGGTGAGAGTGGTCAGCACGCCGACTCAATAAGCCTACCTTCTTGGGGACAAGACCGAGTCCGGCTGGGGACATGACAATACAAGATGGAATTCACTCCTTCCCCTATTGGGGCAAGTAGATGTGTGTTCCCTTAAGGGCTGATTCCGGGTCTTGAACAAAGGCGCGCCGTCCTCTCCTGGCCCGAGAGAAATTCTTGTTTAGAGGTTGGACCCTAAACAAATTGTTCATTAGAGGGATCAGTGGTACTTAAGGAACCAGAGGTAACCCAGGGGTAAAACGGTAATTTGACCCAGCTGGTGTTACGAACACACGTGAAGGATTGACTTACTGCATTGGTTGATATCCTTGGACACAGAAATATTCTACAGTGAGAAGAGTGCAGCTGTGGGTCTTTAGTGGAGTGACCCACAATTAACGAATGTTGATTGACTCGGTTAATGAGTTTAGCTGATCAATCTCGTATCGTTGGAGCTTCTGATTTGTAGGTCCATTAGGTCCACCTGCTAGCTCATAACGGGTTCTGAGATAATATAGTCTTGATTATTAAAGGGAATATAAGTTAATTGTATTTTGATGCAATTAATATAATGTATGGAGATACATTATAGTATAAGTTTAATTAATGAATTAAACTTTATAATAAAATTAATTTTGGATATGATTCAAAATTAATTAATGAGAGAATTATGAATTTAATTAAATATGTGATATTTGATTAATTCATGAATTAATTAATTTTAATTTGGTTAAATGTGAATTAATCAAATTAAAACTATAGTTTATATTGATGTACATTTTCATGCACATTAAAACTATAGGTTAAATGAGAGAGATAAAATTGAATATGATTCAATTATAAAATTAATTAAATATTTGATATTTAATTAATGTGGGATCAATTAATTTAGAATTAATTGAATTACCTATTTAATTTAATTGAATATGATTCAAATTGAATTAAAAAAAACTTTATATTATAATTCATTTAATTAATATTGATTTGATTAAATTAATTATAATTAATTAATTAATTAAATATTTATTATTGCCTAAATCTAGTAGGGAAATAACTCTCTCCCCACTTATCGTACAAGAGAGAGGGAGTTTCCAGAAGATCTTCCATTTTTCTCTCATTCACGCATGAAAGACAGAGAACGTTTTTCTTTCTCTCAACTCTCAGATTCTCTCTACCAAAAGGAAAAACAACAAGTAACTTACTGAAATTTTTCCCTTTTAAGACGGATTTTGGTTCCCACAAACCAATCTCAAGTAATCCAAGAGATATAGCGGGTGATTCGAGTGGTGGTGTTCGTTGGAAGTCCCAAGAACGAAATTGGAGCATTGTGCTGTGATTGCCTCCTAAATCACGTAAGTTTTCTTAGTTCTAAAATAGTTTAAGATCTAAGATTCGAGCATGCTTTATTTTAGAATTTGTTTCTATAATTGAAATTTAATTCGAGAAAGGTCTTGTTTGCTTCCGCTGCCAAAAGGGATTTCAACCCTTCAATCACATCGTTGGAGCTTCTGATCTGCAAGTCCATTAGGTTCCACTAGTAGCTCATAAAGTAATTTGAGACAACTAAGTAATAAATGTAAATTAAAAATGTTCAATTTACTAAGGGAAACAATATAATATATATTGATATATTATTATGAGAGAAATTAATATTTGAAGAAATTAAAATATTAATATAAATTTGAGTCACATTAAATTTATGGAAGTTTGAAAGAGTTCAAATATGAATTAATTAATTTTAAGGCCTAAAATCTATTTGGGAAAATTAATTATTTCAAGGCTGAAAATTAAATATGTGATATTTAATTGGTGGTTAATTAATTAAAGAATTAATTAATCAGAAATTAATCAATTATGGAAATAATTAATCACTTAAGGAAGTGATTAATCATTTATGGAAATGATCTAATCACTTATGGAAGTAATTAGTCATTTGTAGAAAAGATTAATCAATTATGGAATTGATTGATCTTGGATTGATTAAATAAGGAATAAGATTGAATGAATTTCGGAAAAGATTAATTTAATTGAATATTTTATTCATGGTCACTCTTCTATAAATAGAATACTAACGTGGCACTCAATCTAACAAGTCAATAGACTAATCCAGTTGGAACCTTACATCATCAAATCAAGTCAACAAAGAGGCTTTGACTATTCAAATTAACTATCAACATATAACATAATGCACTTACAAAACTATATAAGCAAAAAATACAAATTAAAAAAAAAAACAAGCAAGTTGATTTAACTTTGCTAATCTCAAAGAAAACAAAATAAAAGGAAAAATAGGGTTTAGGGTTTAGGGTACCCCCACTCGCATGTCTCCTACACGAACGTGCTGGATCATAGCGTCTGTATCAAATACAAAGTGGGCCGCAACCATAGTGTCACCAGCATAAGGCACCCAGTCTTATCACTATACTATAGACCCTTTAGGCTGTTTCTTGAACAGTGATCCCCATATGTTGCTACATATAGTTCAAGACTCATATTACAGCCTAGGATGTCTAGTTTATTAGATTAGGGTTATTTTAGGCAAAGACAAATATAAAATAACTAATAACATTTAATGGAAAAAAAAAATATCAATATTATTTCATTAATTTTCGGTCAACGGTTACATTCACTATCTACGAGTTTTAGGGCATAAAACCCAACACATACTTCAATTTAGCAATCATATGACAAAAACAGCCCCGAAATCAAATAAATTCGAGGCTGGAAAATTCTGGGAAAATTTCTTTTCCTTCAAATCTTTGATTTTCAAACAAAAACTCTAAGAGGAAAAACTTTGATAAAAATTTAGGCCAAAACAAAAACCTAAAACTTTTTAAGGAAAAGGTTTGAAAACCAATTTCATCCCAAATAGGACAAATAAAGCTTCATACTAAAATGTTTCAAAAACAAAATTCAATTGATCAAAAAGAAAAGAAAAGAAAAGAAAAGAAAAGCATAGAAGGGAAGAAAAACTTACTACTTTTTCTCTGGGAAAGAAAGTGCAGAATGAATTAATTCCTTTCTCTTGACATCAACATAACTTTTCTGTCTTATTTGAGCTGTCTCCATTCTCTGCTTGATCAAGTCAATGGCTTCATTAGTCTTTTGCGCTAACTCTTGTCCCAAAATCAAATTCTCTCCTACCTCGCTCCAGTTGATTGGTGATCTGCATTTACGCCCATAGAGAGCCTCGAAAGGTGTCATCCCAATAGTGGCTTGATAGCTGTTATTATAAGAAAACTCAACTAAATGCAGGTGCTTCTCCCAACTTCCTTGAAAGTCTAAATCACAAGCCCAAAGCATGTCTTCCACTATCTGAATTGTCTTTTCTGTTTGACCATCTGACTGTGGGTGAAAACCAGTACTGAAATCAAGCATCGTGCCTAAAGCCTTATGCAAACTTTACCAAAATTTGGTAAACTTTGGATCTCGATCTGACACTATAGAGACAGGTATACCATGAAGTCAAACTATCTCCTTGACATAAATCTGAGCCCATCTCTTGGCTGTATAAGAAGACTTTCTCAACAAAAAGTGAGCCAACTTTGTTAAACGATCAACAACAACCCACACAGTCTCAAGCCCTAATTGTGTTTTAGGCAATCCAACCACTGATAAGGGAAAAAAATATACCTATTTTACCCTTATATTTAGCTCATTTCTTGGTCAAATGTTGTATGTTGTGATCAATTTACTGTTCCCAAGCTCAAAATATGCTTAAGTTGTTAAGTTAGGGTGTTGAAAATAACTTTTGTCAAATTTGGCTCACTTGTGCTTAAAAAGACTTGATTTTATGAGAATTTGACTTAGTTTGTTGTTGTGCAGAAAAACAAAGGAAAAGCTGGAATTTCCCAGAAATGCGACCGCATTTCTGAGAAGGCAAAAATGACATGCGACGACATTTCTGGAAAAACTGAGGTCGCTCCAAGTCATCCACGGATCGTTGTTGACGAGTCTTCTTCGCACTTAATTGGCTGTTTTGACCCCGAAACTAATTGGGCAACCTTCTAGCACCTATTTTACAGCTCCTCAACCATTTTCTACACTATATAAGCTCGAGATTCGAAGTCAAATTCAAGCCGAACTCATTTGGAAGAAGAGGGTGGTGACAGAACCCTAGTTGACGCCTATGAGTAGGGATGCCCAATGTCCTTCTTAGATGACTGAATTCTAACCTGAGTTAGACATCAAACCTTAGGGTTTGTAGGGATTTTCACCAATTCCCACTTGTAAAAGCGAGATAGTGGAGTGTCTTAGCGAACTCTAGAAGGATTGAGTAAATAGACAACCCATAATATTTAGCTATCTCCCTTATTTCCAGCTTTTGATACTTTTCATTATTTTGTATTATTTACATTCTTATTTCAATGGAAATGTATTCATTTGCTCTTTATCTCACCATGAGTAGCTAAATTCCATGGATGGGTTCAATATGGTGAATTCTCTTACGGTTTAATGGCTTGAAAGTGTTTTATTTGCTTAAGTTGTGTTCAATGCATGTCCTTCTTTATTGATTATCACTCTAATTTTGTTGAGTTTAACTTGATCACTTAGACTTTGCATGCTATGTGAGTTTGATCTCGAAATGGACAAACGATATCGGTTCCCATAAAGGTGATATAGGAGAAAAAAGCTCGAAAGAGATTGTTCGGCGGTATAGGGCAAGCTACCTAAGGCACCCTATATCGACTATAGGGTTATAGGTTGCATTCGTGAATTATCTATGTCGGAGTCAAGTCACAAAAATGTGCATAACGATACTCGCTTAGCCTTCTAATGGTTCTTGGGAGCAAGGGCCAAATAGAACTTAAATCTGACCCAATGCATTGAATAGGCTTAAGTTAAATATTGCATGACTATGGTTATTACCTTAGGGATGAATCCATGTTGAATACCTCGTTTATTTCTTATTGTTATTCTTTTATTTATTTGCTTATTTTGTTTATCTTTTCAAAAACCTAATCAATCAACTTATTTTCTTTGGTTACCTTTTTCAAAAGCAATCATTTGAGCAGTTTCTTCTTCAAATCTGAATTTCCAATTTCGTTCTCGTGGGATGGATACCCTTGGAATATTTCTAAGGTTTTTTTATTACTACGTGCGACAGTGTATACTTGCACTAAAGGTTTGTTGAATTTATCTTCATTAATCTTTATCGTCTTATCTCACATCCATCCATTCAGCCTCTTTCGTACCAGTCACAAAATCCATTGAGATATTTTCCCTTTTCCACACTGGGATATCCAACGGTTGGAGAGGTCCTGGCGGTCTTTGATGTTCACTCTTCACCTGCTAACACATTAAACAATGATTAACGAAGCTGGCAACCTCTCGTTCCATTATTGACCACCAATACGTCCTTCGAAAATCTTGATACATCTTTGTACTCCTAGGGTGAACTGAATAAGGAGCACTATGTACTTCTTTCATAATCTCCTTCTTAATAACTAGGTCATTAGGAACACAAAGACGATCACTCATCCACAAAACTCCATCATGTGATACTGAAAACTCAGATTGCTTACCCATGCTAACATCATCAACAATTCTTCTCAAAGCTGGGTCTAAACTTTGATCCTGCTTGATCTTATTAACCAATGATGGTTCAACTGACATATTAGCCAACAATGATGTTACATCTTCTGAAGTCACATCGATGTCTAGCTTTCCAAAATCGTGGATCAAATGCTCTTGAGTTGTGATATTAAAGCTGCTGAAAATGAAGACTTTCTGCTAAGAACATCAACAACCACAATGGCTTTACTTGGATGGTAACTAATAGTGCAATCATAATCCTTCACCAATTCCAACCAAAGCCGTTGACACATATTCAATTCCTTCTGCGTGAAGAAGTATTTTAAACTTTTATGGTCAATAAAAATCTCGCATCGAGCACCATATAAGTAATGTCTCCAAATCTTTAGTGCAAACACCACTGCAGCTAACTCCAAATCATGAGTGGGGTAATTTTTCTCATGGTTCTTAAGCTGTCGTGAAGCATAGGCGATAACCTTGTCGTTTTGCATAAGCACACAACCTAGACCATTTCTTGAAGCATCACTATAAATTACAAATCCTGAGTCTCCACATGGAATGGTCAACACTGAGCAGTAACAAGTCTCTTTTTCAACTCTTGAAAGCTTTGCTCACACTCTTCTGACCATTGGAATCGTGCATTCTTTCTGGTTAGCTGAGTCAAAGGAGCTGAAATCTTAGCAAAACCTTCCACAAATCTTCTGTAATAACCATCTAAACCAAGGAAACTTCAAACTTCTCGAACATTAGTGGGTTGTGGTCAACCCATAACTGCTTCAACTTTGCTCGGGTCTACAAAGATCCCCTTTTTAGAGACCACATGGCCCAAAAAAGGCAATGCTTTTTAGCCAAAACTCACATTTCGTGAGTTTTGCATATAATCTCTTTTCCCTCAACACTTCCAGTGTTCTTCTTAAGTGAACCTCATGCTCCATCTTCAACTTGGAATCGATTAAGATGTCATCAATGAAGACAATGATGAATTTATCCAGAAATTCACTGAACACTATGTTCATCAAATCCATAAAAGCAGCTGGAGCATTAGTTAGTCCAAAAGGCATTACCAAAGATTCATAGTGTCCATAACGTGATCTAAATGCACTCTTCTGGATGTCACAATCCTCAATTTTTAATTGGTGGTAGCCTGACCTCAAATCAATCTTTGAGAAAACTTTGGCACCTTGAAGCTGATCAAATAAATCTTCAATCCAAGGGAGAGGATACTTGTTCTTTATAGTAACTCGGTTGAGCTCCCTATAATCGATGCATAATCGAAGAGATCCATCCTTCTTTTTAACAAAAAGGACTGGAGCACACCAAGGCGAAACACTTGGATGGATAAAACCTTTGTCCAATAATTCCTGAATTTACTCCACCACACGATTTATTCCATCCTTGGCTTGGGCTTTCCTGTGAGTCCTTTCGCCTTGCACAATGTTTGGAATTTGGTCTTGCTGCTCATCATCATTTTCACCTCTACGGTTAGCCGCTCTTCGGGGTGGCATTGTTCTAAAAAAAAAATGCCAATTAACTTTTAGATATACCAAAACGTGATAAAGAATTTATGGAAACGGACATCTAAAGATATAAAATTTTCTACTTATACTGACAAGCCTAATGTTCTGGAATGAACTTTCATCTACTACGAATCGTTTCAAAATTCTAGTCTACAGAATCACAAACCATGCTTTGATACCAACTATAACAACTCGTATATTTCAAAATGGTCAAACTTTCAGATATTGTGGAAGCGACTTAACAAAACGGAAAACACAACCTATTATTCAGAAAACAAGGCTTACAACCAAAGTTAAGTCCAACTTTCAAAAACCAATAAAAAAAACTAAACAATACCTAAAACAACAAATCCTACGGAAGCCTACTAACTCCTACAAATCATTAGTCCTCATCGGTCATGCCAGAATGCTAGCCTAATCGCTGTCAAAACAATCACTTGCTCCATCATCTGAAAACATTTTAAAAACAAAATGAGTAAAAAAATACTCAATAAGCAACTTTCACATCAAGTTCACAATTCATTTTCGTTCAAAACAAAACATAAGATTTCAGGTAATACATTTCAATATTCGAAAAAAAAAATCATTCTTTCAGTCAAACAAACTTTCAATCAAATAATACTTTCAGAACATATTGGGAAAGATATATTAATGGAGTAGCCCATAACAGAAGTGGTTACCCGTCGGTAACACCAATCAGAAATTCATACAGAATTGTCGGTAAAAACCGACCAGAGCATTTCAAATTAAATACTTAAGTGTGAGGCCATGTGAGTGAAGCACACACATGAATCTACATTCCAAAGGAACGTCAAACCACATAAGTGCCTTCTCACAAATAAGTTACAGTCAGAACATTTCATACAAATACTTAAGAGTGAGGCCACGTGAGTGAAACACACACATGAATCTACATTCCAAAGGAGCGTCAAACCACATAAGTGCCTTCCCACAAATAAGTTTCATTTAGAACATATAACTGTCAATTCCAATATGGCTACTACAAAACATACAATCCCCAAAATAAAATTTGGCATATCCGGATAACACAATCAATTCAATTCAAAAACACTTTTCAAAATATTCAAAACAGTAAACATGTTTTCATTTAAAAAAAAAAACAATTGAAACATAATCAATTTCGATCAAATCAATTTCAATTTAAAACAAACAATTCTAACAAAAATTTCTATTTTGGAAAGGATATGGAAATTACTTACCTCGATCAGAACCTACAAATCTTATGCCCAAAGCAAATCAAATTTGGTTCCTTGGAATTCAACAATTTCCTAAACATATCAAATACTTCTCTAACTAGAAACCAACGAATTCATCTTAAAGGTCTAACACCAATCCAAATGGCAATCAATCTTAACCTTCAAATTTTCTCATTTAGAACAAATTCTTTTCATAAAAAGGTTGGGAAAATAGGCTTATTGGGTGCCAAAAACAGCATTGAAAATCTGGAAATTTTCACTTTAAAATCCAACTTTTTCATACCAAAAATCAGTAAAACAAATACCTTTCAATACCATTTAAATACAAAACAAGATTTCAATTCCTCAATCTTTAAAACCCTCAAAACTATCTTAAAATTGGGATAAATAACCCAAAAAAATTTTGCAACAAAAATAAGGTTTTTCCAAGCTTTGAACACTAAAACAAATCAATATTAGATACTTTTTAATACAAAAATCAGATTTGAAAAGCCCTATAAAACTGCTGGAAAAACAGTAAAAACATTCCCTTTTCATGAAGAAATAAAAACCATAAATCATACTTCAATGTAGCAATCATATGACAAACTTTTTGAACAAAAAGAATCCAATTTAAACACAAAAACAACCCAAAATCAAATAAATTCAAGTCTGAAAAATTCTGGAAAAATTCTATTTTCCTCAAATCTTTGATTTTCAAACAAAAACTCTAAGAGGAAAAACTTAGATAAAAATTTAGGCCAAAACAAAAACCTAAAACTTTTTAGGGCAAAAGGTTTGAAAACCAATTTCATCCCAAATAGGACAAATAAAACTTCATACTAAAACTTTTCAAAAACAAAATTCAATTGATCAAAAAGAAAAGAAAAGAAAAGAAAAACATAGAAGGGAAGAAAAACTTACTACTTTTTCTCTAGGAAAGAAAGGGCAGAATGCATTCTTCTTCTTTTTTTTTTTTTTTTTTTATTAAGAACGTAAAAAGAATTAGGGCTAAAAAAGATCTTTTAAAAAGAACCCTAATTAAAACCCTAAAAGACTATTACTTTTTTTAAAAAAAAAAGGAAAAGGATAAATCAAATTTATCTCCTAATTCAGAAAAAGAAATAAATTCAAATCAAAGATTTTCTTGGAAAACATTAAAATAAATTAAAATAAACTAAACTTTTTTTTTTATCCGACTGTTACAAAAGAATTCTCCTAACTTGTGGCATCAAAGGCTAGGGCATATGAGTGACAAGGGGGTTAAATTGTTGGCAGGTAAATCTCTTAACCATGTTGATAAAACAGTTCCTCTTGACCCTTTTGATCATTGTTTGACATGCAAGCAGCATAGAATTTCTTTCTGGGTAGTCCACCAAAAGGCAAAGAAAGTTGGAGTTAGTTCACTCTGATGTTTGTGGTCCTATTGAGGTTGAGTCTCTTCGAGGCAATAGATATTTTGTCACTTTCATTGATGATGCTACTTGAAGAACTTGGGTGTATATGTTGAAGACAAAAAGCCAAGTGTTCGAGATTTTCAAAAAGTTTCATGCCATCGTAGAAAGGGAGATCGAAAAAAAGTTGAAGCGTCTTCGATCTGAAAATGGTGGTGAGTATACTTCGAATGAGTTTAGGTATTATTGTTCACAACATGGCATTAGACATGAGAAGACAGAGCCCAACACACTACAACACAATGAAGTTGCTGAGAGGATGAACAGAACCATTGTAGAGAAGGTGAGGTGCATGCTTAGAATGTTTGATCTTCCTAAGACATTTTGGGCATAAACAGTTCAATGTGTCGTGTATTTGATTAATCGATATCCATTCTAGAGAGAGCATGGAAGGGACGTGATCCTACTTATTCACATATGAGAGTCTTTGGCAGCAAGACATACATGCATGTGCCAAAAGAACAGAGGTCAAAGCTTGATTCGAAGACCAATCCGTGCGTATTTGTTGGGTATGGGGATGAAGAGTATGGTTACAGGCTCTACGATCCAGAAAAGAAGAATGTAGTGAGAAGCAGAGATGTAGTATTCTTTGAGCACGAGAATGGTGCAGATCTTCTGAGTACAAGGTACACTTCTACTTCAGAGTTGTTTATTGATACTACTAATGATTCTATCTCTATTCCCTCTGCTATTCAGCCAACAAATGAGAATGTTGAAGATGTACTTGATGATGTACACGATGATGTTGGTGAGATACAAGCTGATGGTAATGTACCAGATCATGTTGATGATGATAATCTTAACAAGTCTTCGTCTGAGGAAGATGTACATGAGGAAGTGATTCATGAAGAAGTTCATGAGCAGGGGGAACGACCTACCCTTCAAGTGGAGGATACATAGGTTCGAAGGTCCACTAGAGAGCATAAACCTTCAACAAGGTATCCAAGCTCAAAGTTCATTCTAGTTAGTGAAGATGGAGAGCCAGAGAACTATCAAGAGGTCTTGTCTCATGATGAAAAAGACTAGTGGCTCGATGTAATGGAGGAGATGAATTCCCTGAAAAAGAATGAAACCTATGAGCTAGTGAAACCTCCAAAGGGCAAGAAAGTCTTGAAAAAACATATGGGTTTTCAAGTACAAGAAGGATGATGAGAAGATAGTGAAGCTCAAAGCCAGATTAGTGGTAAAGGGATGCAACCAGAAAAAAGACATTGACTTTGATGAGATCTTCTCTACGGTGGTAAAAATGACATCTATCAGAACAGTGTTGGGTTTAGCAGCAAGTCTTGATCCTGAGTTGGAGCAACTTGATGTAAAAACTGTATTTTTACATGGTGACTTGCATGAAGAGATCTACATGGAACAACCTGAAGGATTTGAAGAAAAAGGGAAAGATAAACTTGTTTGCAAGTTGAAAAATAGTCTTTATGGGCTTAGACAAACACCAAGGCAGTGGTACAAGAAATTTGATTCGTTTATGATAAGCAGTGGTTATAAACAAACTACAGTTGATTCTTATTTGTATTTTAGAAAGTTCCCTGAAGGTAACTTCATCATTCTTCTTTTATATGTAGATGATATGTTGATAGTTGGACAAGGTGCATATATGATTCAAAATTTGAAGAAAGACTTGTCCAAGTCATTTGACATGAAGGATTTAGGTCTTGCAAAGCAAATTTTAGGCATGAAGATTGCTCATGACAGGAAAGCTAGGAAATTGTGGTTATCCTAGGAGAAGTAAATTGAACGGCTGCTTGAAAGGTTCAATATGAAGCATGCTAAGCCTGTTAGTACACCGCTAGCAACTCACTTCAAGCTAAGTAAGAGAGCTTGTCCTACAACAGAGAAGGAGAAAGAAGTTATGTGACGCCCGAGGTTAGGAGGGGTACATGAATGAACCGAGATCACATCCGAATGAGAGGGATCCTGAGGACATGGAAACAGTCAAGATAAAGCTTAAAAGAATTGATAGGTACTACCTATACCAACAAGGTGCACCTTCCTTTTCGGTGGCTCAATCATAGGAACTTTGAAGTTAAGCGTGCTTGGCTTGGAGTAGTTCTATGTTGGGTGACCTCCTGGGAATTTTTCTAGGAAGCATGTGAGTGAGGACAAAGCATGCTAGAAGGACCCCGTGTTGGTTTGTGGGGACAGTCTTCACTCTTAGAAGCGGTTTAAGACGAGTATGGTAACGTCGCCAGGCCGCAGAGGAGTAGGGGAATGCCGGGGCCGTGAGGTGCCGAATCAGGATTCCGAATCCTGGGCCTGGGGCGTTACAGATGGTATCAGAGCGAAACCTCTCCCAGTAGGATGTGGTTCGGGGACGAACCAAGGCGGAAGTTGGTGGGCATGTGACGCCAGAGGTTAGGAGGGGTACATGAATGAACCGAGATCACATCCGAATGAGAGGGATCCTGAGGACATGGAAACGGTCAAGATAAAGCTTAAAAGAATTGATAGGTACTACCTATACCAACAAGGTGCACCTTCCTTTTCGGTGGCTCAATCATAGGAACTTTGAAGTTAAGCGTGCTTGGCTACTTGAGTTCCTTTTGGAGCACTATTAATTGGTTGATTGACTAGGAGGTGATCATAGTGGGTTGTTAAATATACTACTTGAGTTCTATCATTCATCTCTAAGATGAGACATTGAATTTTTTTTTTTTTTTTTTGTCCTCTTATATATATCGTGAATATGTGATATCAAAAAGACTTGTTGATAAATTATTTTATCTTTTCGTGTGTGGGTGTGTATCCTTATGATATGGGAAGGGGAGATTATTCTTTTATGTTAATGTGATGAAGTTATTCGATCATCCAACTAAAATAGTCTCTTGATTTCAATAATGTCATATTAAAAATTAATCTAAATATATTAATTTAAATAGTTTTATCATATAAACTAATAAAATCGAGTTTTGGTATTTGGCTATGACGTAGTACATACTATTTTTAACTTCCAATAATTATTTTATTAATTTCAATAAACTAACAGATTAAAATTATTCATTTATATCTCTCCATTATTTGTTTTATTTAATTGTTATGGCATTGCTATAGCTTTCCTTTTTACCAACCAACTATCGGAATCTTTTTTTTTTTTTCTAGAATATTATATGGAGATTCTAATTTGACATTTTAGAGAAAGTAGAGATTCCTTCGAACGGAGGATTTGATTCCGTTTTATTATTTTGTATACAATAAATAGAGATATGAAGTTACAAAATTTTGATGATGTCTTTCATCGATCTACAATATTCTTTTCTTTTCAATTCCTTTGCTTTGATTTATGGGCAACTTGAAGAATTTTTTAGTGAGATTAAAATATATTTGATTGATGTGAGACTCCTTTGTTGTTGGTTCTTAGTGTTATCCGTTATTCATTGTTTTGACAATATATGAGTGGTGCCTTCAGTTTTTTTATTTTTATTTTATTTTATTTTTAAAATTTAATTTTGTGGTTATTTCTTCCTATACGCTAATTTTGGTCATTTTTGGAAAGTTGTAATATATTAACTATTTTTTTTAGAAAGAAATACTTCATTAGATCAAATAAAATTAAAAGTTGGGATACAATCTGTGAGACAGGGTCCCTCACTAGAGGAATTTAAACCCCAACATCAGACATATTTAAAGAAATCAACCAATTAGGGAAAAAATCAGACCAACCGTCAGAACGTCCACTTAAACACGCTTTGTGGGCCAACTGATGAGCCATCTCGGTGTGCAATCTAGCCACATGAAAGAAACCAATGATATTCCTCTCTTGGCCTAGGGTTCGACCTTCTTCAATGAAGTTAACCAATTTTGTTTCGTCGTTGTCTTGTAGATTGAGGAGATGAATAATCTGCAGGGCATCACTCTCGACTCTGATCAGAGGTGAATTTGGACTATCATTCCAATGACGCAAAATCCTGTCGATTCCCCCCCCCCCCCCGGTTGGTGCTGATTACTCCATGTCGCGTGGCAATTCAACTACCACATTTCGATTTGGGGCTAAATCCATATCCTCTCGGTTGTGTCATCTCAGTTTGGGAAGGAACGTCCAGGTTAGAACTTCCTCTGTTATGAAACTCCTCCAAGTACTTGTCTATTTGTGATTTTAATATTTCTGGGTCTGGGCTATGCTTGTTGTGATAAAATTGGTTTGTGTAAGTCCAAATTTGCCAGCATATGATTAGGTTATTGATTCTCTTGCTTTCGTCCACAAAAGCTCCTTGCTTGCCCTTCCAAATGCTTTCGAGATAGTCTGGGGTTGTGTAATATATTAACCAATTGAACTATACTCATGTCAACAATATATACGATACAAGTTAGTACTATAAAAAATATCATGTTGGTATTTACTCTATGTGTACAATATTTTCTTCGTAAACTAATATAATTATTGATAGTTAATTATGAGAAAGATTAGTATAAAACATAGAAATGATAAAACAAAACAAATAATTTTATGATAACAATTTCATTTTTGTCTTTATGTTTTTTTTTTTTTTAAATTGCACTTTTTTCGCCACAATCTATTTACTATGGTTGATCTCAAAAAAAAAAAAAAAAAAAAAAAGTCTATTTACTATGGTTTAAATGACTTTCTAAAAAAAAAAAAGACACTTGAAATCTGAACCATTTTATTTATTTTTTATTTTTTTTAAAAACCCTACTTAAAAACCATCTTAAAAGAATTGGCTATATATTTAAATATAGGTGGAAGATCTTTAAAAGTTTAATTTTCAAAAACGCATAACTGTCCATCAAATTATAGATTTTGATTTATTGGAAAGAATAGGAAAAAATTTAGTTGTTCAATTTTTATTTTAATTTTGCAAAATTTGTTATACAAAAAATCAACAGCAAAATTGTTTTACATACTTCTCTCGACTTGTTGTAGGTAAAGTTCAGATTATTTTTAGTGATTTGGTGTGCTTTTATGTTGTCAATTGATATTGTGAATATTTTCCTTTTTGTTAGACATATTTAGATGCCTTTTTGCTAATAAAAAAATGAAATAGGCTTAAATCATTCAAAAATATTTTCCTTTTTGTTTTTTTTTTCTTTTTTCTTAAAACAAATTAAAGTTCTGAGGTAAATTTGAAAACTTAAAAATATTGAATATAAAATTGGAACCACCAATGTCATTTCTATATAATTTAGCAAAAAAAAAAAAAAAATTCTATTTAGCTTGATTGAATGATGAACTTTTTTTTCTTGAAATCCATTACTTACTTAGTTATTTATATTTTTTTTTTGCAACTTAGGACGAGAGATTTGAATTTACGATCTCTTGGTTGAGGGCACAAACGTTATCCGGGTTGAGCTATGCTCTCGTTGACTTATTTATTTTATTGTTAAGTATACGAGCTACTTTGCAATATTTTATAAAATAAAATATTTTTATTATTATGCTATGTGATTCCCTCTAAATATTTTCTGTAAATTTTGTTTTACAAAAAATAAAAATAAAATAAAAAAATAAAATTGTTACGAACCCTACGAAGTTTTGATGATTTTGTGTCGAAAAGACATGAAATCAACGAAAGTAGAGGAGATGTCATCCCCAAACTCTCGTACATTAGTTGCAGAGTACGAGGTTCAAAAAGGAATTGACATTTTGCAATTTTAATCAATGAATTGATGAGGTATTGAAAAGACGAAACAAAGAAAACTGATGAATTGTTTCATTAGTTATTTTTTTAAATAAAGAAGATGAATGATTTAATTATTATTAATTAATTGGTTTTTGTTGGGTTTAAGGTCGATTTGAACTATGGCGTTACACACTAATAATTGTTGCAATTATTTGTGAGTTTGATACATTGTTTTTTAGAAAAGAAGGAAAGAAAGGATGTTACACACAGTGTCTTCATCCAATTGATGATTTCTATGATTAGGAATGATTTATTATTATTATTATTATTATTATTAGTATATATTTTATTAAACTCAATTATTATAGCATTTGAACAAACTGATAAAATGAATTAATATCTCTGGTTGGTTCCTCTTATTAATACAAGAAGTATTGTCATTTTCAATCATTTGATCTAATTGGTTTCACTGACAGATTCCAAAAAAGAGATATATGGGGAGAGAGCTTTTGTTTTTTTCTTTTTGTTAACTTATAAGTTTAGTCATAGAAATTTTAATGTTAGGTGTACATTAAAAAAAAATTAATTAGATACTTAAATATGTCGACATGACATATTAATTAAAGTAAGAGTAATGGTTTGATAAGATATGTTACAAAAGGGTAGACTAGTGACATAAAATTTAAGTTATGTGTTGGTAAATATATTTAACAAGAAATACAATCAAAATATCAAAATATATTTTAAAATCGAATTTTTGGTCATGTCACTCTTATTTTATTTCATTGATTTTTTTTTTTTTTTTTTTGACAATATGTGGAGAGGGGGATTCGAACTACAGACCTTGTGGTTATCATTACAACTTTATGTCAATTGAGCTAAACTCTTGTTGGTTATTTTATTCCATTGATCTATTCATTTATGTCATTGGTTGTCACACCATTAAATTGTTATTGTTTTTGTCCAATCTCTATACCATGATAGCGTTAAAGTAATTGTATTTATGATAGGAATTTAACTAAAACATAAAAATTATGAGACTTAGTTTAAGCTTTTGAAAGTGGGAAAAAAATAAATTCTAGACAATAAATTTATGATTTAATATATTATTTTCAAAAGTTTACATGGCATATTAGGAGAAAATATTCCATTTACTATTTACAATACTATCTAATCATTTATGATCTATAAAAATTTGAATGTATAGTATAAATTTAATATGTATTTTAAAAAATGAACAATTCTTAGTTTTTAACAAATGTAGCATAAATTTGAGTTTTGGTATTCTATTTTATATTATATTTAAATATGAGTTGTGTTTTGATTACACTATTTTTGTAAAATTTTAAATTTCTACTCTATTTAAAAATACACATTGTTATTATGGTACTTAAAAACGAAACAAGAAATTGAATTTGACATAACACCACTTGATTATGTATTTGATTTCAATTTTTTGTCCAAGTGCTAGTTGTTTATTAACGGTTCATTTTTAAATTTAGCATTTCACACTTTTAAAGAATATTCTTAAACATTCATCAAATTTTAAAAATCTTGGACAACTACATTTTGTTGTCTTTTAAGTTTCCTTAAATCCAATAAAGATTCTAAGAATATTCTTGGTTCGTACAAACCATTATTATCAAGAAAAAATTATTTTAAAAATTAAGAAGATAAAAATAAAAAATCACTAGCAAAATTATCAAAATGAACCATTTTTAGACATCCATATGCAATTTCCTCATTTTCCGCTGTGTTCTAGGTAATTTAATTTTAATTAATTAATAAATTTTTTTAAAAAATATAATTAATAATTAATTAAATTATATTTAATTAATCATTTCATTTAAATCATATTTAAATGAATTTCTCTCACATAGCCTATAGTTTTAATTTACTTAAATCAAATTTAATTAGATTAAATTAAATAATTAATTAATTCATCGATTAATTAATTACAAAATTAAATATCACATATTTAATTTAAACTCTCAATTGAATCATATTTAATTGTATATTTCTCTCATAACCTATAGTTTTAATGTGCATCTAGTGTGGATTAACTTTAACCTATAGTTTTAATATGAATCCAATTCATATTAAATTAATATTCGAAATCATTCAAATATTTAATTCTCTCATAAATTAACTTTGAATAATATCCAAAATTAAATGTATATTATAAAGTTTAATTAAAATATAAACTTTATATTATAATGTAGGGAAAAATACACTTTTAGTCCCTGAGGTAGGGTGAGCACAAATTTAACCGAAAAATCGAGTTGGCCGATCGAAATCGACCGAATTGACTTTGGTCGGTCGGTTTTTCTACAAGAAAAACTGACCAGTCAGTCGATCGGTCGACGAGCTTAAGAAAGCTCAAACCGACCGAACCGACCGATACTTAAAATTAAAAAAAAAAAAGGTTTTACGCACGCCTTTCCAAGCCTTTCTCATTTAAGCCTTTGTCATTTAAATTTGAGAAACCGACCGCTGGTTTTTGAAAACCAGTGGCTGGTTTTTAGGTAATGATTACCTATGTTATAGATAATCATTACCTATTTTTTAAAAATTTTCTATTATTATTTTTATTTGGAATTTTCCTTTACCATTTCTCTCCATTTTTTGCTTCAGCGTGTGAACTCCATGATTTTCTCTCTTTTGTTTTCATCTCATCTTCTTCCTTCTTTTTTTCTCATCTTCCTTCTTTTTTCTTTTTTTTTCCAATCAGAACTGCCATGGAAGAGAGAAGACAACATATGATTCAATTGAAACCAGTGGAAAGAACTAGAAGGAGAGATGGAAACGAAGATGAGAAACAAAGAACACAAAACCTTCGTTCTTTCTTATTTGAGACTAGTTTTTTTTCCTTCATGGTATTTCTTTCTCATCTTCGTTCTTTCGTTTTCTCCCTTCTTTGTTTCTTCCAAACTGTTTCTTCTATGATAGTTCTTTCTTTCTTTCTCATCTTTGCTAGAGCTATTGTAGACCAACACCGATTGTTTCTCTTTTGCACACGAACTCCCAAAACCGATCGAAACCGACTGATTTTTTCTTATAGCCAGTCGGTCGGTTCCATAATAGCACCCAAAACCGATGACCACCAACGGATCAGAACCGACATGTCGGTGGTCGGCGTTGGTTTTTGCTTAAAACTAATGCTGACCGACCGATGCTCACCCCTACCCTAAGGTTTGGGTTAGGTTTCATTTTGGTCCCTGAGTTTGCAAAGTCAACAATTTAGCTCCTAAGGTTTTCTTTTAGTTTCATTTTAGTCCCTCCATCCATTTTTCGTTAATAATTAACGGTTTGATGACGTGACACTATTTTTTTTATTAAATTTTTTTTTGAATTTTTTAGAATATAAATATATTAAAAAATAAAAATATTATTATATTATTATATTTTAAATTTTTTTCTCCCTCTCTCCCTTATTCTTCCTCTTCTTTTTTTCTTCATCTTCTTCTTTGACTTCTTCATTCTTCTTCTCCAGCAAGTCGTCAGCAGGCGGCCACCACTGGCGACTGTTTTTTTTCCTTGTTCTTCTTCTTCTCTCTTCCCCCAATTTTTCTTCTTTTATTTTTTTTTAAATAGAGGAGGAAGGAGTGACATCCATCCTTCTCCATTTCCGATCGGAAAATGATGGAGGAGGGAGGTCCCTCCTTCTCACAAGGGATTGTCCTTTGATTAGTATGGATGAGAGTGGCCTGCACGCCGACTCAATAAGCCTACCTTCTTGGGGACAAGACCGAGTGGGGGGTTGGGGACATGAAAACATAAGATGAAATTCACTCTTTCCCGCTTCTAGGAGAAGTAGATGAGTGTTCCCTTAATTGGTGACTCCGGGTCTTGAAAAAAGGGATCCCGCCCTCTCACTGGCCCGAGAGAGACTTTCTGTTTACTGGTTGGACCATAAACAGGTTGTTCATTAGAGGAGCTGATGTGCAATTTGCTTACCGCAAGTGTACGGGTCAAGTAATAATATAGTGTTTTCGTGTAAAACGAGTGTCGTCCTCTGGATTGGTTCTCTAGCAAATTAAGTATCGCGAATACTTTTGTTCAATTTTATTTAGGGAGCAAAACTCAATGATAAAGATAAATCTAAAGACAAAAAGCATAAAATAAAAGTGGAGACTCAAATGGAAAGATTCTTAGGGAATTGATTTCATTGATTAAGAATGAGGATTGATTAATAGGAATGAATTGACCGTGCAATTATTCTACAAGCCAAGGAAACTTTTATCACGATTACCTCTCCCGAGTATAATTGATTCTCATGCATATAAACCAACTTGATATCCCTATCTAAGTTCATTAACATGCAAGGCATTATTCGGTTCGGTCCTTGTTATGCTTCTAAAGATATTCTAAATCCCGTCACAAACTTAGAATTTCTACTCTAGTCATGCAATTAAACAAGGTAAGTCTTAGGCCAAATCCTCTCTCCCGAGCTAGATTCAACACTTAAATCATTCAATTAGTGATCAAGTAATTGAAAGCATTAAACACAAAATTGCATGCATAGAATAAAAACACATTCATACCAAAAATTAATCCAACAAACTTAAACAATTACATCAATCCCTAAGACAAACAACTAGCAATTCATAGTCTTTAAACCATAAACACTAATTGAAAGAAAAGCCATAAGAACTACAAGAGTTAAGGGAAAGAAAAGGGAAAACTCGAATCCGTCGAAACCGGCACGTCCCCGTCACGATCTCCACGTCTTCTCGCTTGATTCCCGCTCCTTGGCCTTGCCTTTAGCTCCCACAAAAGGTCTCTAGTCGAAATTAGGGCTAAAATCTAACCAATTGGCCTCCCCAAATCCGTAGCTGAAAAGAGGAATTTATAGAAAATCTGCGGGTAGCGTCGCGACGCTGTGTACATAGCGTCGCGACGCTAAGGAGATAGCGTCTCGACGCTGTCTTTGTTGCCGCCCAATTCAGAAAAGGAAAGGCAGCGTCGAGACGCTCCAAGAGCAGCGTCTCGACGCTGGCCTACGGATGGCTCTCTTTTGACTTCTTCTTGGTTGAATCTTTTCCGTTCTTTAGCCAATTTTCATGTCCCGAACACGTATTTAGCTCCAATTTCTCGATTTAACTCCGAAACATGATTCCTACAAAAAGAACATAAAATGCATAATTTTTGCCAATTAAATATAAAAGACTAGCTTAATTAATTAGGGAAACATAGCTAGCTATGCTCGCTATCAAATACCCCCAAACTTAAGCTTTTACTAGTCCTCGAGCAAACTAAAAATCAAACATATAGTGGAAGAATGGATGCAGCAATCATAACTCAATCCTCAAGGCTCAAAAGTCAATAGTCAAGCAAGCAAGAGTCATGCACACAAGGACCAATGAGGGAGACAAATTAAATTTTTTCCAAAATTAACTTGCACAAGCGAGATCTAACTCAACAAGATCAGACTCTACTAGCTCGGGATTGGATTATTAAACTCTCAGCTCATCTTCCCTCTACACTGGCACTAAGGCTTCACTAATGAGTTAATGCAACAAATTAGATTGTTTTCCTCCAAACTTAGGTGCTTATAATTAACAATTAAATTAAGCAAGTATATGTGGCACTAGCTTACACACACCCATTGCAGGGACCCTTAACCTGAGTTTTCTCTGGTTGGCCTAACTGATCACAACAGGGGTAGCTCTTTTTGCCTTAATCTTTATTAACCATTGCATATTGCGCGCATAAGTCATGACTTTTTTTCTTTTTCAACGATAACAACAAGAATGATTTTTCGTTATGAAAATGATAAGCAGATATTCTTTTCTTTTCTCCTAAGCAAGATTAAACATGCTAATTTGCAAAAAATTAACTCTTTAGCTCTACCCTACACCTATCGAGGTGACAACAAGCATATGAACCCAATAATTCGCTCCTAAGCATTCAAATCCAAATCTAGCAAAGATAAATACTCTACTCATGCAAGCCATCTCCTAGAAAAATTTTAAAAAGTCTCCCTTTTTGGGCACTCATGCTTACAACTCATCACAAGCTTGAAAATTGACAAGAAAGCTTATCCTAGGACATCATAATCATGCAAAAGTAGCATCCAGAAAACAACCATATGCATAATTCAAAGAAAGCTCAAAACTATAGCCCGAACTCAGATGCTCAAGGGCTCCACAAACATGATAATCCATCCACAAACTTAAAGCATGCATTGTCCTCAATGTATAAAGAAAATAAAGCATAATCAATCATGAGAACGATAAAAGAGTAGGAGGAGTAAACGATACTGTCCTGGAATGATGACCTTTTCATGATTGCTTGGCAAAGACAAGAGCACGGGAACTCCTACAAAACAAAAACAACAAGACATAAAAAACAATGACAAAGTAACTTGGGTTGCCTCCCATAAGCGCTTGTTTATCGTCTTTAGCTCGACGTGCTCGTGCAGTCTGTCAAGGCACATAAAAATTCTCGTATTTCTTTGGACCCTTCTTTCTTGAATCAATAAAACTCACTATTGCTAGCAAGCTTACCCGCTTCTCATGGGCCCCTGAAATAAAATTATTTTTGGTATTTTTGACTAAAATAAACATAAAAGGAGAAAGATCAAAATAAAGAGACTCTGACTCTAAAACTGACTCGTGAGAATAGAAAAAGGAATAATCAAAATATACAAAGGATGGAGAAGATAAAACAGGCGAAGGCTTTTCAACCTCAAACTCTACCTCCTGAACTTCCTCTGACACTACAAGCTCATTTTCTTTTTCTTCCTCACAACCATGTTCTTGATAGGTGCTCCAACTCTCCAATTCATCCCCACTATTCATGCAACTCACCCCTAACTGCTCATCCTCATCAAGATCGAAAGAACTACGCTCATGAATGGGTGCCAATGAATCATCGGCCACATGACTCACTAGACAACTTATGGAAGTGGATCCCACCTCATTAACTTCCTGTGGAGCTTGAAGTCCTCTTATGATTTCATCAATTTTTAGACTCCTCGCTCTAGACTCCTCAATATAATTTTGAACTATGCTTTCCAAAGAAGATTTTTCATTTAAAGGGGTATAACTTGAAGATGAAAAATTGGAATATGGTGTTGAATAAAAAGTCATTCAAATCAATTAAAGCAACAATGATAATTAGGCTTCCAATCAAATAATCACCCAACAAGAACAAATGACTAATACTCAAACAAAAAAGGAAAGAAAAAGAACAAAGAAAACTAAATAGAAAAGGAAAACAAAAACAAAAAATGAAATAAAACAAATAAGGAAAAAAAATCAAACAAACAAGGAAAACACTAAAATAGGAATGCAACAAATATGGAAAATAAAAACAAATAAGGAAAAAAATGCAATCTATCTACAAAATAAAAATAAAAATAAAAAAATAAAAAAATAAAATACACCCTAAATTAAGACCGAACAATTTTTTCACGATATTAATTTAACTAAATGTGCCAATTCCCCGGCAACTGCGCCAAAAACTTGATGTGCAATTTGCTTACCGCAAGTGTACGAGTCAAGTAATAATATAGTGTTTTCGTGTAAAACGAGTGTCGTCCTCTGGATTGGTTCTCTAGCAAATTAAGTATCGCGAATACTTTTGTTCAATTTTATTTAGGGAGCAAAACTCAATGATAAAGATAAATCTAAAGACAAAAAGCATAAAATAAAAGTGGAGACTCAAATGGAAAGATTCTTAGGGAATTGATTTCATTGATTAAGAATGAGGATTGATTAATAGGAATGAATTGACCGTGCAATTATTCTACAAGCCAAGGAAACTTTTATCACGATTACCTCTCCCGAGTATAATTGATTCTCATGCATATAAACCTGTTGGGTTTTATGCCCTAAAACTCGTAGATAGTAAATGTACATTTGACTGAACATTAATAAAGTGATGTATTATTCAATGTTTGTATTATATCTTGTCTTGTTAACCCTAGTCCAATAAACTAAACATCCATGGCTAATAGAATGAGGCTTGAACTAGTATGTAGGGACATACGGGGATTAATGTTCAAGTTTTAGCCTAAAGGGTCTGTAGTATAGGGATAAGGCTGGGTACCTTATCCTGGTGACACTATGGATACGGCCCGCTTTGTATATTGATACAAACGTATTGATCCAACGCGTTCATGTGGTTGACATGCGAGTGGGGGTATCCTGTGCAATGAGTTTGCACAAAGACCGGACCGCGAAATAGTTAACCACTAACTCTAACACCGTTGGTTAGCTCGGTTTCTATTTCACTAGGATGACCTAGGCAACTTGGCCTTAATCCTGAGTGGATTATGGACTCCTGTCCATGAGGGATTGTCCTTTGACTTGTACGGGTGAGAGTGGCCAGTTCGCCGACTCAATAAGCCTACCATTTTGGGGACAAGACCGAATGGGGAGCTGGGAACGTAGTCTTACAAGATGGAATTCACTCCTTCCTGATATGAGGGTAAGTAGAGGTGTGTTCCCTTAAGTGGTGTCTCCGGGTCTTGAACAATGGGCCCTACCCTCTTTATGGCACGAGAGGGTTTTCTGTTTGATGGTTGGACCACAAACAGGTTGTTCATTAGAGGAGCACTGGTACTTAAGGACCAAGAGGTAGCCCAGGGGTAAAACGGTAATTTGACCTAGCTGGGGTACGAACACACGTGAAGGGCTAACTTGCTGTTGACGGTCAATATCCGTGGACACAGAAATATGTCTGCAGTGAGAAGAGTGCAGCTGTGGTTCTTTAGTGGAGTGAACCACAGTTAACGAACATTGATTAACTTGGTTAATGAGTTTAACCAACTAATCTCATATCGTTGGAGCTTCTGATCTGTAGGTCCATTAGGTCCCACCGGTAGCTCATTTAGGGCGTTGAGGTAAAATTCTAGGGATGGATTGAATATTCAAAGGTGTTTGAATATTATACTAAAATATGAAGTGGTTCATATTAAAACTATAGGTTATAATTAATATGCATTGGATGTATATTAATACTATAGTTTTGAGAGAGAAAATAGTAATTGAATATGTGATGTTCAATTTTATTTTATTAATTAATTTCGAATTAATTAATTAATTTAGTTTAATTAAATTTGATTTAATTAAACTATAAGATAGGAGGGATATTAATTTAAATTGGATTTAAATTAATGTTATTTTAATTAATTTAGATTAATTAAAATATAATTAATTGTAATTTTGAAATTATGATTTTAAAATTATATTTAATTAAAAATATCAGATAACTGATATTTCAGTTATCTGATATTATATATTTTTTTTAAAAGGGACGTGGTCAGTGCAGTTGCACAGATCACGCCCTAGTCTCACGCCTCTCTCCCTCTCTATCGCTCTCTCTTTTCTCGTTTTGCTCTTTGGCAGAGGAAATCAGAGTGCTGAATCCAGAAAAATCCTGAGAGTTTTTTGCTCCCACAAGCACCCAACGCAACATCCTAATTCGAGAATACCGGTGAATCCTCGTGGTGGTGTTCGTGCTGTTTTTCCAGTGAAAACAAAGTCCATTTGCTGCTGTATTCTTGGGAGAAATTCAGAGAGAATTTGGCGAAGCAATTCAAGAAATCTTCAAGGGTAAGTCATTCTTGAATTCTAGGATCATTAGGATCCAATTTAGATTAGATCTAAATAAGAACTAGCATGTTTTATTATTAAAATTCAGTAGTTTTATTTTGATTTTACTGCTGTATTTTTTTATTTTGCCAAACGTGTTGGTATTTTATTCCAAATTAAAAACTGAGTAAAGGTTCTGTAAGTTTTCGCTGCGCAAGGGCTTTTATCCCTTCAATTGGTATCAGAGCATTCTCTGTATTTTAATTTGTGAATTAAAATTTGCGTTGGTTTTAGGTGGGATTTAATTGCATTATGAATGTTAATTTGCTGTGAACTGGAGATTAATTGGCCTTAGATTTACAATTTTTTTGATGCGATCAAATGTAAAGGCCCCTGCGTTTTTGGGCAATTAAATTGTAAATCGAGTCTCTGTAAGTCCAAGTCTAGTTTAGGCTGAAGAACGATGAAGATCGGGACCAAAATTGGCCAAAAGCGGCGGAAAACGGCGAGGAATTGCGGCTGGAACAGTGCAGGTTTTTCCAGAAATTTCGAAAAAAAAAAAAAAAAAACGAAAAATCAGACGAGGGCTGACGTCATGAGGCGCAGTCCAGGGAGCGGTCCAGTTTGCGTCGCCCGGTTCTTCGGATAGGCGCGGTTCTCCTTGTGGTTCGCCGGTTCGTTGACTGGTCCACCTGGTTCGTTGACTGGGTGGTTTATGACGCTGGTTTCGTGGTTTTCCGATCCGGTTCGAGCGGTTTTGAGCTGGTTCGAGCGGTTTTGGCAATTTTAAAGCGGTTTTGGTCCGGTTCGGGGCTGCAGAAGGCTGTAATAGGATAGAATTTTGCTTTATTATTGTAATTTAGCTTTAATTTTGTCCTAGAGGCTAATTAATCGGTTCATATGCTATTTTATATGCTTTATGGATGTCATATAAAATTAGAAATCCCACCTTAGGTTATAAAGCATGCTCATGCATTTATGTATGTTATAATTAGATTATAATATATGATTGAAATGCATGGTTTGATTTTCATGAGTTATTAATATATAGTTGAGTTATATTAGATTCATGAAAATGGAAAAAGTATGATGCATGCAATTAAATAGTTTTAATGTAAGAGTTATATTAAAAATAATTTGTTTGCAGCATGCTAAGTTGATTTTCCATTTTTTGGCCATAATAAAATTGTTTATTATTTAAAATGGAAATCAAGTTGCATTGAGCATGATACATCCATAGGTTAATATAAAGGTTATATTAATTTTCATGCAATGCAAAGTACTATAGTTTAAATTTCATTAACTTGAATATGATTGTTAATTGTTTTAAAACTATAGTATGCATGATTATAGGGCTAATCATTAAAATTTTGAAATAGTTTAAAATTTTATGATTAGAAACCGTCAATCTATAATCAAGATATGCATGTTCACATAGGATCTTAGGTTAAAATTGAATTTTAATGGGTTAAAATTAATTTAGACTTAAGATCATTTTCTAATAGGATTAGAATATCTTACTTAGTTTTAAAATAGTTTTAATGAACTAAGTAGGACGAACATTCCTGAGATTATAAGGGAACTCTACCAGTGAAGTTCTGTCTAAGGATTGGAGGTATTTAAGTTGACGGTAAACGGAACACCTCCTACCTGGGAACTAATCTGGAACACCGGAGTTGAATTAATCTCAGGTTAATGTTAGAATAATGTCGCTAGGTTAATTAAATTGGTTTAATACACCTAGACATTAGGTCTTGTTATAATAGTTATAATAGGACTAGACTTAGATAAATGACTTAGCCGGATTTATCTAGGTTAGAAGAAACTCTAAAATTTATAATAAGTTACTTTAGTGGGAGGAAAATTACAAAACTTAATTTAAATTTAGTTTTGCTCCTACGTCCCCGTGACGTTCACACCGTGAGATCCATGCTCGGCTTCGTGTCGTCGTAGAGCGGCCTCCCTTCGGAGAGTGTTTGCATGGGTCAATACCAAGGTGAATGGGGAAAGTGACTATAGTAAGTGGGAGCGGGACGCGTGTCAACGTATCCTTCGGTCTCCACCCCTAGGTCACAACGTGAGATTCCTATGATCCGCCTGCGTGTTGCCCTGGAGCAACCACCCCTTCGGAGGGCCTGATCATAGGATTCAGAACACCGTGAACTCCTGAATAGGATAGGGTCGCTTAGGCTAATTACCAACAGTTGTCTTTCCTAACGGTAGCCTGTTGGTGCGTGCCTCTGAGATCTGAAAGAGGGAGGGTTACACTTACGGGGAGGAGTTAATTTGTTAACAAATCCTTGACCGAACAACGGTGGTTAATTTCTAATGGAATATGAGTTATTCTGGCATTAGAAATTGACTGAGAAGAGTCTCATTTTAGAGGAGGAACAACTGATCACCCTTCGGTGGCTGTCTTTCTAAACCTAAGCATCGTTGTGAAACACAATCATTGTTTTATTAGGGTTCTTTGATTGTTTGTTTGCAAAATTGATTGGATGTATGCAATTGTTTGTATTGCTTGTGTGATGGGTTAAGGCAAAGATAACTAATACGGTCACTTGTTTGTTTTTCAGCAATGTCTTCCTCTATAATATCCCTGCTTAAAAATGAACAACTTACCGGCGAGAATTTTCCACAATGGAAATCAAACCTCAATACAATACTCGTGGTTGAGGACTTAAGATTCGTCTTAACGGAGGAATGTCCTCCCGTTCCCCCTCGCACTGCCTCTCAGGCAGTTAAGGACGCCTACGAACGTTGGACCAAGGCCAATGAAAAGGTCAAGGTCTATATTTTGGTCAGCTTGTCTGAGGTGTTGGCCAAGCGTTACGAAAACGTGGCAACTGCCAGGGAAATTATGAATTCCCTGCAGGAGATGTTTGGACTTCCGTCCTACCAGCTCCACCACGACGCCTTGAAGAACGTCTTCAATGCCAAGATGCTGGAAGGTCAATCTGTTCGGGAACATGTCCTGGACATGATTAACCAGTTCAATATAGCTGAGGCAAATGGCGGGGTTGTCTGCGAGCGCAGTCAGGTTGCGTTCATCCTTCACTCGCTCCCGGTGAGCTATCTGTCTTTCAGGACGAACGCGAGCATGACTAAGATTCAGTTCAACCTGACTACCCTCCTCTCGGAATTACAGATTTACGAGTCCCTGCAAAAGAGCAAGGGAAAGAATGTGGTTAAAGGAGAAGCCAATGTGGCCCATTCCAAGAAGAAGTTCCTGAAGGGTTCATCCTCAGGGACTAAATCTGTACCTCAGGCTTCTTCATCGAAGCAGATCCAAAAGAGGAAGGGAGACAAGGGGAAGGCTCCTGCACAGGCTGTGCAAGGGAAGGGGAAGGCCAAGGTCGTGGCCGACAAAGGTAGATGCTTCCACTGCAATGCAGATGGTCACTGGAAGCGCAACTGTCCCCGCTACCTTGTTGAGAAGAGAAGAGAAAAAGAAGGTAAATTTGATTTACTTGTGTTAGAGACTTGTCTCGTTGAACATGATGAGTTTGCCTGGATACTGGATTCGGGAGCCACTAATCATGTTTGTTCTTCTTTTCAGGGAAATAATTTCCAGCAGCTGGCAGAGGGTGAAATGACGCTCAAGGTCGGAACGGGAGACGTCGTTTCAGCTCGTGCAGTGGGAGCTGCAAAATTATTCTTTAGAAATAGGTTTTTAATTTTAGAGGACTTGTACTTGGTTCCTAGAATTAAAAGGAACCTAATTTCTGTATCAGCTTTGTTAGAACAATGTTATTCAGTTTCCTTCTTGCTTAATGAAGCTTTAATTTCAAAGAATGGAGTTTACATTTGTTCAGCTAAGCGTGAGAATAATTTATTTGTGTTAAGACCAAATGATGCTAAGGCTATTTTAAGTCATGAAATGTTTAAAACGGCCGAAACGCAAAACAAAAGGCAAAAAGTTTCTCCTTTAAGTAACAACACGTATCTTTGGCATCTTCGTCTTGGTCATATTAACATCGATCGGATCGATCGTTTGGTTAAAAATGGACTTCTGAGTGACATAGAAGATACATCTTTACCACCCTGTGAATCGTGTCTCGAGGGTAAAATGACCAAGAGGCCTTTTACTGGAAAAGGTTATAGGGCCAAAGAACCACTTGAACTGATACATTCGGATCTTTGTGGTCCAATGAATGTAAAGGCTCAAGGTGGTTATGAATATTTCATCTCTTTCATAGATGATTATTCTCGATACGGTTACTTGTATCTGATGGGCCATAAGTCTGAAGCTCTTGAAAGGTTCAAAGAGTTTAAGGCTGAGGTAGAAAACCTGTTAGGTAAAACGATTAAAACACTTCGATCAGATCGAGGTGGAGAGTATTTAGATCAGCGATTCCAGGACTATATGATAGAACATGGAATTCAATCACAACTCTCAACACCTGGTACACCTCAGCAGAATGGTGTGTCAGAAAGGAGAAACAGAACCTTGTTAGACATGGTTCGATCTATGATGAGCTATGCTCAGTTGCCTAGCTCGTTTTGGGGGTATGCAGTATCGACTGCAGTACATATTCTTAACAACGTTCCCTCAAAAAGTGTTTCTGAAACTCCTTTTGAGCTATGGAAGGGACGTAAACCTAGTTTGTGTTACTTCCGTATCTGGGGTTGTCCTGCACATGTGTTAGTGACAAATCCTAAGAAATTGGAACCACGTACGAGATTATGCCAATTTGTTGGGTACCCGAAAGAAACGAGAGGTGGCCTTTTCTATGACCCTCAAGATAATAAAGTATTTGTATCGACAAATGCAACTTTCTTGGAGGAAGACCACATACGAGATCATCGACCACGAAGTAAGTTAGTATTAGGAGAAGCTACAGAAGGATCAACAAGGGTTGTTGATGAACCTGGTCCTTCAACAAGAGTTGTTGGAGAATGCAGTTCTTCTCGTCAATCTAGTCCTCCTCACGTAGTGGGAGAGCTTCGACGCAATGGGAGGGTTGTGACACAACCTAATCGCTACTTGGGTTTAACAGAAACACAAGTAGTCATACCTGATGACGGCGTAGAAGATCCATTGTCTTATCGTCAGGCAATGAATGATGTAGATAAGGACGAGTGGGCCAAAGCCATGGATCTTGAGATGGAGTCAATGTACTTCAATCAGGTTTGGGAACTTGTAGATCTACCTGAGGGGGTCAAACCCATTGGGTGTAAATGGATCTATAAGAGAAAAAGAGATGCTGCTGGGAAAGTACAGACTTTCAAAGCAAGACTTGTAGCAAAGGGTTATACCCAACGAGAAGGAGTGGACTATGAAGAAACTTTTTCTCCAGTTGCTATGCTAAAGTCCATAAGAATCCTCTTATCCATTGCCACATTTTATGATTATGAAATTTGGCAAATGGATGTCAAGACAACTTTTCTGAATGGCAATCTTGACGAGAGTATTTTTATGTCTCAACCCGAAGGGTTCATATCCCAAGGTCATGAGCAAAAGGTTTGCAAACTGAATCGATCCATTTATGGGTTGAAACAGGCTTCTCGATCTTGGAATATTAGATTTGATACTGCGATCAAATCTTTTGGTTTTGACCAGAATGTTGATGAACCTTGTGTATACAAGAAGATCAACAAGAATAAAGTAGCTTTCCTCGTACTTTATGTAGACGACATCCTACTCATTGGGAATGATGTAGGGTATCTGTCTGACGTAAAAGGATGGCTAGCAGCTCAATTCCAAATGAAAGATTTGGGTGAGGCACAGTATGTTCTTGGCATCCAGATTATTCGGGATAGAAAGAACAAATCGCTAGCTCTGTCTCAGGCAACTGAAGGGAATAAAAGTCCCCACGCAGCGGAAGCGCATCGATTGGACCTTACGCCGTATATTAATTAACATTAAAAATCCGTTACGATAACTCAAACAAAACTTTAAACTAACTTTAAAGTTGCTGAAAAATCGGTTTAAACATGCAAAAAATAAATCTAAATTTATTTTAAAACTTTTCTAACGAAAAGAGGAAGAACCGTTACAAACCTCCGTTGTAGACTTGACCGTTCTTCGCCAACGACGCTCCAACGAACGAAAACGCAGCAGCCGCCTTTGTTTTTCTTCGCTGGAAATTCCTTCTTGATTGACACAATAACCACAGAGGTTACACCGGTATGTCTCTAAGTCTAGGAGGCCAAAGACTTGTGGGAGTCTTTCTCTAAGAGGGAGACTAGAGAGAATTCTAGGTCTTGTCTTTCAAGAGTATCAAGTGTCATGACCAATTAGGTCTAGTGTTCTATTTATAGAAGAGAGGCCATGAATAAAATATTCAATTAAATCAATCTTTTCCAAAATTGATTCAATCTTATTCCTTAATTAATCAATCATGATCAATCAATTCCCCAATTGATTAATCTTTTCCATAAATGACTAATTTCTTCCATAAGTAATTAGATCATTCCCATAAATGATCAATCATTTCCTTAAGTGATTAATTATTTACATAATTGATTAATTCATGGTTAATGAATTCTTTAATTAATTAACCACCAATTAAATATCACATATTTAATTCCCGGTCTTGAATTAATTAATTTTGCCCAAACACTTTTAGGACTTAAATTAATTAATTCTTTCAATCTTCCATAAATTTATATTTGAACTTCTTCAAATATTAATTTCTCTCATAATAATATATCAATATATATTATATTTATTTCCCTTAGTAAATTGAACATTTTCAATTTACATTTAATTACTTAGTTGCCTCAAATTACTTTACGAGCTACCAGTGGGACCTAATGGACCTGCAGATCAGAAGCTCCAACGATGTGAGATTAATTGGTTAAACTCATTAACCACAATAATCAATATTCGTTAACTGTGTGTACATTCCACTATAGACTCACAGTTGCACTCTTCTCACTGCAGACATATTTTCTGTGTCCACGGAACTTAGACCAATATCGACTAGTTAGTCCTTCACGAGTGTCCGTAACACCAGCTGGGTCAAATTACCGTTTTACCCCTGGGTCACCTCTATTTCCTTAAGTACCAATTCTCCTCTAATGAACAATGTGTTTATGGTCCAACCATCAAACAGAAAACCCTCTCGTGCCATTGAGAGGGTAGGGCCCTTTGTTCAAGACTCGGAGTAACCACTTAAGGGAACACTCATCTGCTTCCCTAAAGTCGGGAAGGAGTGAATTCCATCTTGCACGATTATGTTCCCAGCTCCCCATTCGATCTTGTCCCCAAAGTGGTAGGCTTATTGAGTCGGCGTATTGGCCACTCTCATCCATACAAATCAAAGGACAATCTCTCATGAGCAGGAGTCCATAATCAACTCAGGATTAAGACTAAGTTGTCTAGGTCGTCCTAGTGAAAATAGAAAACCAACTAGTTAACGGTGTTATAACTAGTGGTTACTATTTCGCGGTCCGGTCTTATGCAAACTCATTGCATAGGATACCCCCACTCGCATGTCTCCTACACGAACGCGTTGGATCGCAGCGTTTGTATCAAATACAAAGTGGGCCGTATCCATAGTGTCACTAGGATAAGGCACCCAGTCTTATCCCTATACTATAGACCCTTTAGGCTGTTTCTTGAACAATGATCCCATATGTCGCTACATATAGTTCAAGACTCATATTACAGCCTTGGATGTCTAGTTTATTGGATTAGGGTTATTATTAGGCAAAGACATATATAAAATAACTAATAACAATTAATGGGAAATATATCAATATTATTTCATTAATATCCGGTCAACGGTTACATTCACTATCTACGAGTTTTAGGGCATAAAACCCAACAGCAACGTATATCGACAAGATGTTGGCTCGATATTCGATGCAGAACTCCAAGAAGGGCTTGTTGCCTTTCAGGCATGGGGTTCACTTGTCTAAGGAACAGTCTCCTAAGACACCTCAAGAGGTTGAGGATATGAGACGGATTCCCTACGCCTCTGCCGTGGGTAGCCTAATGTATGCCATGCTATGCACGAGGCCTGACATTTGTTATGCTGTAGGGATTGTCAGCAGATATCAGTCAAATCCAGGGTTAGACCATTGGACCGCCGTTAAAGGAATCCTCAAGTATCTTAGGAGAACGAGAGATTACATGTTGGTGTTTGGGGCTAAGGAGTTAGTTCTCTTGGGTTACACCGACTCTGACTTCCAAACTGACAAGGATTCTAGGAAATCTACGTCAGGGTCAGTTTTCACCCTTAACGGGGGAGTTGTAGTTTGGAGGAGCATAAAGCAGGGATGTATAGCAGACTCCACGATGGAGGCTGAATATGTAGCTGCTTGTGAAGCAGCTAAGGAAGCTGTTTGGCTAAGGAAGTTCTTGACAGATTTGGAAGTTGTTCCAAATATGAACTTGCCCATTACGTTATACTGTGACAACAATGGGGCAGTAGCAGATTCAAAGGAACCTCGCAGCCACAAAAGAGGTAAACACATAGAGAGGAAGTACCATCTAATTCGAGAGATTGTGCAAAGAGGAGATGTGGTCGTGACCAAGATCGCTTCTGAGCATAACATTGCTGATCCGTTTACGAAGGCCCTCTCGGCTAAAGTGTTCGAGGGTCATCTAGACAGTCTAGGTCTGCGAGATATGTATATAGCGTAATCTAGGGCAAGTGGGAGATGTGTAATGGGTGTAAGGATGCCCTAGTTTATTGTATTTTGTATATTTACCTATTATGTAATGTACAAACATACATGTACCGTTTCCAGCTTTGGATTATTTTGTATATATTTTCCTTGTAACTTGAGTTTTAGTTCAAGTGGGAGTTTGTTGGGTTTTATGCCCTAAAACTCGTAGATAGTAAATGTACATTTGACTGAACATTAATAAAGTGATGTATTATTCAATGTTTGTATTATATCTTGTCTTGTTAACCCTAATCCAATAAACTAAACATCCATGGCTAATAGAATGAGGCTTGAACTAGTATGTAGGGACATACGGGGATTAATGTTCAAGTTTTAGCCTAAAGGGTCTGTAGTATAGGGATAAGGCTGGGTACCTTATCCTGGTGACACTATGGATACGGCCCGCTTTGTATATTGATACAAACGTATAGATCCAACGCGTTCATGTGGTTGACATGCGAGTGGGGGTATCCTGTGCAATGAGTTTGCACAAAGACCGGACCGCGAAATAGTTAACCACTAACTCTAACACCGTTGGTTAGCTCGGTTTCTATTTCACTAGGATGACCTAGGCAACTTGGCCTTAATCCTGAGTGGATTATGGACTCCTGTCCATGAGGGATTGTCCTTTGACTTGTACGGGTGAGAGTGGCCAGTTCGCCGACTCAATAAGCCTACCATTTTGGGGACAAGACCGAATGGGGAGCTGGGAACGTAGTCTTACAAGATGGAATTCACTCCTTCCTGATATGAGGGTAAGTAGAGGTGTGTTCCCTTAAGTGGTGTCTCCGGGTCTTGAACAATGGGCCCTACCCTCTTTATGGCACGAGAGGGTTTTCTGTTTGATGGTTGGACCACAAACAGGTTGTTCATTAGAGGAGCACTGGTACTTAAGGACCAAGAGGTAGCCCAGGGGTAAAACGGTAATTTGACCTAGCTGGGGTACGAACACACGTGAAGGGCTAACTTGCTGTTGACGGTCAATATCCATGGACACAGAAATATGTCTGCAGTGAGAAGAGTGCAGCTGTGGTTCTTTAGTGGAGTGAACCACAGTTAACGAACATTGATTAACTTGGTTAATGACTTTAACCAACTAATCTCATATCGTTGGAGCTTCTGATCTGTAGGTCCATTAGGTCCCACCGGTAGCTCATTTAGGGCGTTGAGGTAAAATTCTAGGGATGGATTGAATATTCAAAGGTGTTTGAATATTATACTAAAATATGAAGTGGTTCATATTAAAACTATAGGTTATAATTAATATGCATTGGATGTATATTAATACTATAGTTTTGAGAGAGAAAATAGTAATTGAATATGTGATGTTCAATTTTATTTTATTAATTAATTTCTAATTAATTAATTAATTTAGTTTAATTAAATTTGATTTAATTAAACTATAAGATAGGAGGGATATTAATTTAAATTGGATTTAAATTAATGTTATTTTAATTAATTTAGATTAATTAAAATATAATTAATTGTAATTTTGAAATTATGATTTTAAAATTATATTTAATTAAAAATATCAGATAACTGATATTTCAGTTATCTGATATTATATATATTTTTTTAAAAGGGACGTGGTCAGTGCAGTTGCACAGATCACGCCCTAGTCTCACGCCTCTCTCCCTCTCTATCGCTCTCTCTTTTCTCGTTTTGCTCTGTGGCAGAGGAAATCAGAGTGCTGAATCCAGAAAAATCCTGAGAGTTTTTTGCTCCCACAAGCACCCAACGCAACATCCTAATTCGAGAATACCGGTGAATCCTCGTGGTGGTGTTCGTGCTGTTTTTCCAGTGAAAACAAAGTCCATTTGCTGCTGTATTCTTGGGAGAAATTCAGAGAGAATTTGGCGAAGCAATTCAAGAAATCTTCAAGGGTAAGTCATTCTTGAATTCTAGGATCATTAGGATCCAATTTAGATTAGATCTAAATAAGAACTAGCATGTTTTATTATTAAAATTCAGTAGTTTTATTTTGATTTTACTGCTGTATTTTTTTATTTTGCCAAACGTGTTGGTATTTTATTCCAAATTAAAAACTGAGTAAAAGTTCTGTAAGTTTTCGCTGCGCAAGGGCTTTTATCCCTTCAAAACCAACTTGATATCCCTATCTAAGTTCATTAACATGCAAGGCATTATTCGGTTCGGTCCTTGTTATGCTTATAAAGATATTCTAAATCCCGTCACAAACTTAGAATTTCTACTCTAGTCATGCAATTAAACAAGGTAAGTCTTAAGCCAAATCCTCTCTCCCGAGTTAGATTCAACACTTAAATCATTCAATTAGTGATCAAGTAATTGAAAGCATTAAACACAAAATTGCATGCATAGAATAAAAGCACATTCATACCAAAAATTAATCCAACAAACTTAAACAATTACATCAATCCCTAAGACAAACAACTAGCAATTCATAGTCTTTAAACCATAAACACTAATTGAAAGAAAAGTCATAAGAACTACAAGAGTTAAGGGAAAGAAAAGGGAAAACTCGAATCCGTCGAAACCGGCACGTCCCCGTCACGATCTCCACGTCTTCTCGCTTGATTCCTGCTCCTTGGCCTTGCCCCGCTCCTTGGCCTTGCCTTTAGCTCCCACAAAAGGTCTCTAGTCGAAATTAGAGCTAAAATCTAACCAATTGGCCTCCCCAAATCCGTAGCTGAAAAGAGGAATTTATAGAAAATCTGCGGGTAGCGTCGTGACGCTGTGTACATAGCGTCGCGACGCTGTCACAGCGTCTCGACGCTAAGGAGATAGCGTCTCGATGTTGTCTCTGTTGCCGCCCAATTCAGAAAAGGAAAGGCAGCGTCGAGACGCTCCAAGAGCAGCGTCCCGACGGTGGCCTACGAATGGCTCTCTTTTGACTTCTTCTTGGTTGAATCTTTTCCGTTCTTTAGCCAATTTTCATGTCCCGAACACGTATTTAGCTCCAATTTCTCGATTTAACTCCAAAACATGATTCCTACAAAAAGAACATAAAATGCATAATTTTTGCCAATTAAATATAAATGACTAGCTTAATTAATTAGGGAAACATAGCTAGCTATGCTCGCTATCAGGAGCACTGGTACTTAAGGAGCCAGAGGTAACACAAGGGTAAAACGGTAATTTATCCAACTGTAGTTACGAACACTTGTGAAGGATTGACTTACCGGTATAGGTCTATATCCGTGGACACAAAAATGTTCTACAGTGAGAAGAGTTCAGCTGTGGGTCTTTAGTGGAATCCACAGTTAATGAATATTGGTTAACCCGATTAATGAGTTTAATCTATTAACCTCATATCATTGGAGCTTCTGATCTGTAGGTCCATTAGGTCCCCTGCTAGCTCGTAAAGAGTAATTAGGAACAAATATATCTTGAGAGAATTTGAATAGTTCAAATTCATATTGGGAATTAAGTTAATTGTATGAGATACAAATTAATATAATGTATATGATGTATTAAAATATAAAGTCTAATTTGAGATTAAACTTTATTATATTGAGAGATTGATATATTTGAAAGAGTTCAAATATATGTCTAATTAAATATATCATATTTAATTAGAAGATGAATTAATTAATTATGAATTAATTAATTATTCAATTTAGTTTAAATTAAATGAGATTTAATTAAACTATAGTCTACAAGAGAAATAAATATTTGAAGAAGTTCAAATATTAATATGAATTTGATTCATATTAAATTTATAAGATATAAGAGAATTTGAAGGAGTTCAAATTTTAATATGAATTTGATTCATATTATAGCATTAATTAATTGAAGGATTGAAATAAAATATATGATATTTAATTGAGTAATTAATTAATTAACTAATAGAAGATCTGAAATTAAATATATGATATTTAATTGGAAATTAATTAATTAAAGAATTAATTAATTGGAAATTAATCAATTATGGAAATGATTAATCACTTATGGAAGTAATTAATCATTTATGGAAATGATTTAATCATTTATGGAAGTGATCAATCATTTATGGAAAAGATTAATCAATTATGGAATTGATTGGTCATGAAATTGATTAATTATGGAAAAGATTAAATTAGTTATGGAAATAATTGATTTTAAATGAATATTTTATTTATGACATTTCTCCTATAAATAGAACACTAAACCTAGGGTTTAGGGACTACAACATAAGGCCACAAAAATGCACTCTTGCATTCTCTCTAGTCTTCCTCTCATATTCTCTCAACCCAAGAACTCTAGGGAGAATTTTCTCTCTAGAGTTTTTCCCATTCAAGATTAGGTAGTCTCACAACTACGTTCCTAATCTCAGAGTCATAGCAGGGAAGATCAATTGGTGGTGTCCCAATTGTTGACGTTTGGTCCCTATGAAATCAAGAAAGGCGTTCTTGATATTTCAGAGACGACAACGACAGTATGTTTACTTCTCCCCTTTAGATTTAGATCTAATAATTTTTGTATGCTTAGCCTTAAGTTTGTATAGAAGTTGTTCTATGTTTTTTTTCCAATCTAATAGTATTTTTGGTAAACAAAATTAACTACGAATCGATCCCAATTACGCTTCCGCTTTATCGGAATTGGGGAATTTCAAATCCTTCAATTGGTATCAGAGCCGATCGTAGATTTAATTTCGTTTCTCTAAAATTAGCATTGGTTTAATGGTGGGTATTTTAATTTCATATATGTGATATGTAGTTTAATTTACAAAATTGTTTATTTCGGCATATTTGTTGGGATTAGATTTATACTTTTGATTAGATCAATTGTAAATGCCAAAAAGGAAAAGATTTGAAGACCAAGATATGTCTTGGATTTAAATTATTATAATTTAAATTGCTTTCAATTTCTTAGGATATGCCAAATATGCCAGTCAATTTTGGTAGTTTTAATTTAATTATGCATGTGATGTATGTATTAAATTAATTGATTGTTGCATAAAGTATGCCATTTAGCTTAAAATCCCACCATAGGTTAAGCATATTCATGCATATTTATTAATAAATGTTATAATGTATGAAATATGTATGATTTTTATTTTTATGAGTATTTAATATAAATTGTTATGATTAAATGGATGAAAATTGAGAAACAGTGCGCATGAAATTACTTTAGTAAAAAAAAAAAATATATAAAAAAGTTATATTTATGAAAGTAATTTATTCACCATAGTAGCATGTTATATGGTTAATTCGTTAAAATTTATAATAGTTATAAAATTAATGAATAGAAACTGTTAACCTATAACAAAGAATTGCATGCAAACATAGGATCTTAGGATAAATGAATTAATTTTAAAATGTTTAAAATTAATTAGACCTAAGATCACATTTCTAATAGGATTAGAATTATTCTTACTTAGAATTAAAAATAGTTTTAATTGACTAAGTAGGAAAAACATTGCTATGATTATAAGGGAACTCCACCGGTAAAGTTCTGTCTAAGGCTGGGGGTATTTAAGTTGGCGGTTTACGGAACACCTCCTACCTGGGAACTGACCCGGAATACCGTAGTTGAATTAATCACAGTTAAATGTTAGCATGCAATGTCACTAGGTTTGTTAAAAGTATTTAATACACCTAGATCTTTAGAGTAAAGACCTTACATTACTGTGGTTATAAGGGAACTCTCTTGGTAAAGTTCTGTCTAAGGCTGGGGGTACTTAAGATGATGGTTTACGGAACACCTCCTACCTAGGAACTGACCCAAACCTTGAGTTGAATTAACTATAGTAATGTTGATTTGCGATGTTGGGTTTATTAAAAGAAGTTTAATTCACCTAAAACATTGTGGTTGAATCATTTCCATAATTGTTATAATAGGATCAGACTTAGATAGATTGACTTAGCCGAATTTTATCTAAGTTAAACAACCCTAAATTAACCTTAGGACATTTTCACGGGAGAAAAATTACAAAACGAGATTTAAATCAAGTTTTGCTCCTACATCCCTATATTCACAACGTGAGGTTCATGCTCGGCTTCGAGTCGCCCTAGGAGCGGCCTCCCTTCGGAAAGTGTTTGCATGAATCAATAATAAGGTGAATGGGAAAAATGTCTAGAGTAAGTGGGAGTGGGACACGTGTCAACGTATCCCTCGGTTTCCACCCCTAGTTCACACCGTGAGAGTCCTATGATCTGTCTGCAAGTTGTCCTGGTGCAACCATCTATTTGGAGGGCCTGATCATAAGATTTGGAACACCGTGAACTCCTGAATAGGATAGGATCACTTAGGCTAATCACCAACAGTTGTCTTTCCCTTCGGTAGCCTGTTGGTGCGTGTCTCTGAGATCTAAAAGTGGGAGGGTTACACTTACGGGGATGAGTTAAATGTGTTAACTAACCCTTGACCGAACAACGGTAACTAAACGCTAACGGAATATGAGTTATTCTGGTGTCAGAGTTTGGTTTAGATTGTCTCAATTCAGGGGAGGAGTAGCTGACCACCATTCGGTGGCTGTTGTTCTAAACCTTTGAAGTATCGTTGCAAAAACTAAATTAATAGTTTTATAGGGTTTCTTTGATTGCTTATTTGTTTTTGCAGAACTTGATTGGATTATTTGTGATGGGTTAGTGCAATTAATAATACAAGAAATTTGTTACTTCAGCAATTATATAATAATTTTATGTGTATTGTCTTACATCATTTTATAAATAACGATAATACAACAAGCTTAAACGACAAATTGTGGTAAATAAGTCTAGGATTATTCTTAACTGAGGAATGTCCTCATGCCCCATATGTTTAATTCATCAAGAATTGTTCTTGATGAATATGACATAGAACCTTGCTTAGCAAAAAGGGAACTTGTTCAAGACCATAATTTTCATTTACTTGTCTTGATAACGTGATTAGTGAAGAATAGTGATTCTCCCTGAATACTTGATTCAGGGGCCACAAATCACGTGTGTTCTTCTTTTAAAGTTATAAGTTCCTGGCAACAACTTGCTACATGTGTAATAAATTTCAAAGTTAGAATTAGAGAAGTTATTTTGGCTATAGCAGTGGGGAACATTAAGTTATTTTTCTCAATGGGAGAAAATACATATTATTAAATAATGTGTATGTAATTCATAAGATCAAAAGAAATTTTATTTCTGTGTCTTATTTGCTGGAACAATGTTACTCTTTACCTTTCTCTACTAACGCAGTTTTATTTCAAGAAAGGGAGTTGACATTTGTTTAGCTTTATTGGAAAGTAACCTAAATGTTTTAGGACTAATCAAGAGTAAAGCAGTCATGAACACTGGGTTGTTTAAGACTGCTACTACTCAATGTGAAAAGATGCAAAGGATTTCTCCTAAAGGAAGATACCTTTCTTTGGTTCTAAGGTAGACCATATTAATCTCAATTTGATTGGGATATTGGTCAAGAGTGAACTTCTAAGCGAGTTAGAAGATGACTCTCTACTACCTTGTAAGTCATGCCTTGTGGGCAATATGACTGATAGATCTTTTACTGGAAAAGATCTAAGAACCAAAGAGCCCTTGGAGCTTGTACATTTGGATCATTGTGGTTCAATATGTTAAAGTAGTGGGAGGGCATGAATAATTCATCTCTTTTGGATGATTATTCAAATGTATGAGTATCTTTACCTAATGCAACTTAAGTCTGAAGCTCTTGAGATATTCGAAGAGGCTTAGGACTAAAGTTGAAAACTTGTTAGGTGAGATGATAAAAACACTTCGATCTGATCAAAGTGTTGAGTATAGGGATTTGAGATTCCAAGACTATTTGATAGTACATGGGATCACACCCTAAATCTCTTTTAGGAGAAATAGAACCCTATTGGATATGGTTCATTCCATGTTGAGCTATGCTCAATTGTCTGGCTCGTTTTGGGGTCATGTAGTGTTGACTGCATTGCATACTGTAGTAGGCAACCCCAAAGGAAACGAGAAGTGGATACTTCTTCAATTCACAAGAGAATAAAGAATTTGTATCGAAAAATGCTAAATTCTCAGAAGAAGTCCACATCAAAAATCATAAACCACAAGAGTAAAGTCGGTTTAAGTAAGTTAACTAATGAAGCTAGAGTAACATCCACAAGAGTTGTTGATGGGGTTGACTGTTCAACAAGAGTTGTTGATGGATCAATGCATCTAGTTAGTCACATTCATCTTAATAGTTGAGATTGCCTCAATATAGTGGGAGGGTTGTTTGATAACCTGAAAGTTACATGGGCTTGTTTGAAGCCTAGGTCATCATACCTAATGATGGCATAGTGGGTTCATTATCTTTTAGAAAGAAAATGAATGATGTTGACAAGGACCAATGGATTAAAGTCATGGACCTGGGAATGAAGTCTTTTATATTTCACTTCCATCTGGGATCTTGTAGATCTGCTTGATGGGTAACACCTATTAGTTACAAGTGGATTTACAAGAGAAAATGAGACATTAAAGGTCTTAACCAGAAGGGTTCATACAGCAAGATCGAAAGCAAAAGGGTTTGCAAGCTTAAATGATCCATTCATGGATTGACCTAATGATAACGCAATTTAGGTAGTCTTTTATGTTTTTTTGGCCATTTTATTGTGCTTTAATGTTTATTTTGTAGGAAATGGTTGATTGGAGCTAAAACGCAATAGTGGAGTTAATCGGGTGTTCGGAAAGCGAAAAGATGCAAAGGAATGAAAAAGAGTCAAAGAGAAAAAAAGTCAAAATAGGGTCAAACACAGACTAGCGTCTCGACGCTAGCCTTTGAGCGTCTCGATGCTAGCATTCCTTATCTGAATAGGCGCGAAACGGTCATAGCGTCGAGACGCTGTGTAATTTCCATTCCAGACACGCGTGTTTTAGAGGCAGCGTCTCGACGCTGTCTTGACAGCGTCTCGACGCTACGGCAAAAATCTGCAATATAAGTTATTTTCGGTTAGGGCTGAAGGGAGATTCTTTTGGACACTTTTGGAGCCGTAAAATAGAGGAGAAAACAGAGGATTGAGGCTGAACAAAGGAGATCAAGATGGAAATCAACCCATTGTTCGTGGGGATCGTGACAGGGACGTTCGGTCTCGGCCTACATTGAGTTTTTCCTTTCCTTTTCCTTTTCTCTAGCTAGATTTTATGGTTTTGTCATGTTTAGTTGAGCTTGTAATACCATTCATGAGTAGCTAAACTTGTGGCTTAGGGTTTGATGTAGTTGATTTAGTTTATGGATTTATTTATGGTTTAAGTTGTGCAATGGTTATTATGTATGCAATCTTGATTTAATGCTTTCAATTAATTGGCCATTAGTTGAATGATTTGAGTTTTGATTCTTGCTCGGGAGAGGGGATTAAATGTAGACTTACTCAAGATTGCATGACTAAAGTTTATTTTCTAATTCGTGACGGTTTTTAGATTAACTTTAGAATTGGTCAAAAGAACTCATTGCCTTGCATGTTAATAAACTTAGATAGGGATATCAAGTTGGTTAATTTGCATGAGAATCAATTATACTCGGGAGAGGTAATTGTGATTAAAGGTTCTTAGGTTCATAATTCCATTGTGCATAATAACTTATTCCTTAAAATCAATCCTAGACTAAATCGGCGAAATCAATTCCCTAAGTATTCTTCCAATTGAATTTCCACTTTTTACTTGTTTTGATTTAGTTTTCGATCTATCACTCATTACTTTGTGTTCCCTAAATACATTTGAGCAAGATAATTCACAATACTTGATTTAGCTTAAACATCCAATCCAGAGGACGACACTCGTTTATACGAACACTTTATTATTACTTCACCCGTGCGCTTGCGGTAAGGAAAATTCCACATCACCTAAACATTTCGATCTTGAAATATAAGATTTGATATAGTGGCCAAACCTTTTGGCTTTAATCAGAACATTAATGAGTCTTGTGTTTACAAGTAATCATCAATAGTTCAGTAGCTTACTTAGTGTTGTATATGATTGATATCCTAATCATTGGGAATGATGTAGGTGTAGGATTGGAATTCCCAATTCCGTTACAACGGAAACAATTGGACCGTTTCGTAGTTATTTTTGTTTTCACCAAAATACTAATACATTGACAAAAGGTTAAGCGATGAGAAATATACCTCCATTAACGACTCTGAATACTTCAACACCTTTCTTGATTTTGGACCGAGCGTCAACAATTGGGACACCACCAATTGATCTTCTCCGCTATAACTCTTGAATGGGAAAAACTCTAGAGAGAAAATTCTCCCTAGAGTTCTTGAGTTGAGAGAATATGAGAGGGAGAACAAGAGTGCATTCTTGTGGCCTTATGTTGTAGTACCTAAACCCTAGGTTTAGTATTCTATTTATAGGAGAAAGGCGATGAATAAAATATTCATTTAAAATCAATTATTTCCCTAACTGATTTAATCTTTTCCATAATTAATCAATTCCATGACCAACCAATTCCATGATCAATCAATTCCATAATTGATTAATCTTTTCCATAAATGATTGATCACTTCCATAAGTGATTAAATCATTTTCATAAACGATTAATTACTTCCATAAGTGATTAATCATTTCCATAATTGATTAATTTCCAATTAATTAATTCTTTAGTTAATTAATCACCAATTAAATATCATATATTTAAGTTCAGACATTCTATTAGTTAATTGATTAATTACCCAATTAAATATCATATATTTTATTTCAAGCCTTCAATTAATTGATTCTATAATATGAATCAAATTCATATTAAAATTTGAACTCCTTCAAATTCTCTTATATCCTATAAATTTAATATGAATCAAATTCATATTAAATTTGAATTTCTTCAAATATTTATTTATCTCATAGACCATAGTTTAATTTCAATCTCATTTAATTTAAAATAAATTGAATAATTAATTAATTCATCTTCTAATTAAATACCATATATTTAATTAGACATATATTTGAACTTTTTCAAATATATCAATCTCACAATATAATAAAGTTTAATCTCAAATTAGACTTTATTTTAATGCATCACTATACATTATATTAATTTGTATCTCATACAATTAACTTAATTCCCAATATGAATTTGAACTATTCAAATTCTCTCAAGATATATTTGTTCCTAATTACTCTTTACGAGCTAGCAGGGGGACCTAATGGACCTACAGATCAGAAGCTCCAATGATATGAGGTTAATAGATTAAACTCATTAATCAGGTTAACCAATATTCATTAACTGTGGGTCATTCCACTAAAGACCCACAACTGAACTCTTCTCACTATAAAACATTTCTGTGTCCACGGATATAGACCTATACCGGTAAGTCAATCCTTCACGAGTGTCCATAACTTCAGCTGGGTCAAATTACCGTTTTACCCCTGTGTTACATCTGTCTCCTTAAGTACCAGTGCTCCTCTAATGAACAACCTATTTATGGTCCAACCAATAAACAGAAAGTCCCTCTTGGGCCAGTGAGAGGGCGAGATCCCTTTGTTCAAGTCCCGGAGTCACCACTTAAGGGAACACTCATCTACTTCTCCTAGAAGTGGGAAGGAGTGAATTCCTTCTTGTGTTGTCATGTCCCCAGCCTCCCACTCGGTCTTGTCCCCAAAAAGGAAGGCATATTGAGTCGGCGTATTGGCCACTCTCACCCATGCCAATCAAAGGACAATCCCTCATGAGAAGGAGTTCATGACACACTCAGGATTAAGACTGAGTTACCTACGTCATCCCATTGAAACAGTAACCTAACTAGTTAACGGTGTTATATCTAGTGGTTTACCATTTCATGGTCCGGTTGTTGGGTTTTATGCCCTAAAACTCGTAGATAGTAAATGTACATTTTACCGAACATTAATAAAAGTAATGTATTATTCAATGTTTGTATTATATCTTATCTTATCAACCCTAATCCAATAAACTAAACATCCAAGGCTAATAGAATGAGGCTTGAACTAGTATGTAGGGACATACGGGGATCAATGTTAAAGTTTTAGCCTAAAGGGTCTGTAGTATAGGGATAAGGCTGGGTACCTTATCCTGGTGACACTATGGATACGACCCGCTTTGTATAATGATCCTACGCGTTCGTGTAGTTGACATGCGAGTGGGGGTATCCTGTGCAATGAGTTTGCACAAAGACCGGACCGCGAAATAGTTAATCACTAATGTAACACCGTTAGTTAGTTTGGTTTCTATTTCACTAGGATGACCTAGGCAACTTGACCTTAATCCTGAGTGGATTATGGACTCCTGTCCATGAGGGATTGTCCTTTGATTTGTACGGGTGAGAGTGGCCTGTTCGCCGACTCAATAAGCCTACCATTTTGGGGACAAGACCGAGTGGGAAGCTGGGAACATAGTCTTACAAGATGGAATTCACTCCTTCCCGATATTAGGGTAAGTAGAGGTGTGTTCCCTTAAGTGGTGTCTCCAGGTCTTGAACAATGGGCCCTCTCCTCTTTATGGCACGAGAGGGATTTCTGTTTGTTGGTTGGACCTCAAACAGGTTGTTCATTAGAGGAGCACTGGTACTTAAGGACCAAGAGGTAGCCTAGGGGTAAAACGGTAATTTGACCTAGCTGGGGTACGAACACACGTGAAGGGCTGACTTGCTGTTGGCGGTCGATATCCGTGGACACATAAATATATCAACAGTGAAAAGAGTGCAACTGTGATTCTTTAGTGGAGTGAACCACAGCTAACGAACACACGTGAAGGGCTGACTTTCTGTTGGCGGTCGATATCCGTGGACACATAAATATATCTACAGTGAAAAGAGTGCAACTGTGATTCTTTAGTGGAGTGAACCACAGTTAACGAACATTGATTAACTTGGTTAATGAGTTTAGCCAATTAATCTCATATCGTTGGAGCTTCTGATCTGTAGGTCCATTAGGTCCCACCGGTAGCTCACTAGAGGCGTTGAGGTAAAATTCTAAGGGAGAATTGACTATTCGAAGGTGTTCGAATATTAAACTTAAATATGAATTTGATTCATATTAAAACTATAGGTTATAATTAATGCACATATGATGTACATTAATACTATAGTTTAATTGAGAGAGATATAGTTAAATATGTGATATTTAATCATAATATTAATTAATTGTTGAATTAATTAATATTTCGTTTAATTTAATTTAATTAAATTTGATTTAGTTAAATTATTTTCAAACTTTTGGTTAAGTGGGTAAGTTTATGTAAAATATGGTTTACATAAATGATAATTAATTTAAATGTTAAATTAATTATTACTAATATTAATTTATTATTAATTAATATTGATTTTTATCAATCGGTTAAAATAACTTATAGATATTTTTCCCTTCCCACTACTCAGTACATGTTGGGACTGAGGGTTTTAAGGGAGTTGGGTCATTTTTGCGTGATGATCCAGAATACTGTCTAACCACTCAACCCTAAGTTTGGATTCTCCCTCAACTGATTCAGATAGATCGTACCTTTTGCTCTTTAGCAATACAGAGGCTATTTTCTCCCTAGAATTTCCTAGAGATTTACCTTGCTTCCCCAAGCAATCAACGATTTTTCCCGTGAGGATACCGGTGCTACTGCGTGGTAGTGTTCATGATTAATTTGCAGCATTAAGAGTAGATCTTGTTGCTGGAATTTGTCGTTGTTGCAAAAATTTCATTGGCGAATTGATAATTGCCCAAAAGGTAGTTATTTAGGCCACATTTCTATAAGGATTTGTGTGTCTTTTATGCTTAAGAGGGTTGGTTTTAGATGGATATTACATGTTTTAACCCATTTGGAAGAATGGAAGCATTGGAAATTACTTTGTGCAGATTATGCTGCTGAGCGACTAGAGGGAGCAAATTCTATGCAGCAGCAAAATTGGGAGAAAGACTGCCACATCACAGCTCGTTAGCCAACTTCATGAACCGATTTTTGTTGCGTTATTCTCGTGATAAAGGATCAAGGAGAGCCTTACACGTGTCCTAGTTGACCTAATTCAAGCCTCCTATCCTTCTATAAAAGGAAGTAGCCGTCAAAGTCAAAAGCATTCCAACTTTTCTTGGAAGCCGAGTAGTATAGAGAGATTAGAGATTACCAAGAACACCATCATTCACAAGTGATTAAGGAGATTATTATTTTCTTTATTGTCTTGTGATTATGGACATGCCTACTCAGATTGTAATTCATGTTTCCATGTTTATTATGAGCTAAGTAGCTTAAGGTGTTGGTTAGGAACATGTAGTTGCTGTGCTTAAACTTTAGTAATATATTGATTATTGCATCTTGGTTAATTGTTGTGCCTATTTACATTTTATGCCTGTCTGGCCAGCCAGTGTGAATATCTCTCTCTAGTTTCAGGGATGATTTAGAGAGTGTGTGGCAATTATCCACACTACGATCATTGTGTATTGGTGAACGCCAGTTACTGAGCTAGGGATAGCCAGTTGCCTAGTGCTTGATCAGTCACACTTCATTGGGGTTGAAACACATTCCAAAAGATCCGGAGTTCCGGGAGGAATCCGCTAATAATACTGCGAGAGTTGCATGATCAATAATATTGCTAGAGCATCTTTTTAAACAACTATTAAGCCTAACCAGCGCCTGTCTTTAATCTGTCTGCCTATTTGTTTATTCTTTGTTCTGTCATTTATTTTGCTTCAGCATAATTCTTATAAAACCAAATCATATTTTTACCGTCTTTGAAACCATTAGAAAGTTACACAAAATAGGTAAAGTGGAAGCTAATTCAGAACTCGGATTGATAATATTACTTGCTGCAGACTGTGTATACTTGCACAAGAATTCTAGAGTCTATTATACCATATTTCTACTCACTCTAGGAGCCCGACACGTTTTTGGCGCCGTTGCCGGGGATTTGAATAAGTTTTTATCTGATTTGTTTTGTGTATGTGTTTTAGTGGTTTGGTGCTAGAACTTTTTGATTGTTTCTTTTGTTTTTGCAGGTGTGAGCTTGGTGCATGAGCGATCCGCCTGGGGTACGGTTTGAGCTTGATCCTAAAATTGAAAGGACATTTAGGAACAGAAGGAAGGAGCAGCGCAAAAACCAGATGGAGAACGTGTCGCGCCTTCCGGAGGGTCCTGAAGGTCCAGCAGACCCCCAGAATCGTTTGCTGCAGCAAAACCCACTGTTTGAACAAAATGAGCAGCAAAATAATCAGGCTGAAAATCCTATCTTGATAGCAAACGATAGTACCAGAGCCATTCAAGCATATGCTGTCCCGATGTTTAATGAGTTGAATCCAGGGATTGCACGTCGACAAATCCAAGCGGCAAATTTTGAAATGAAACCGATAATGTTTCAGATGTTTCAAACTGTGGGAAAATTCCATGGTTTGTCATCTAAAGACCCTCATTTACATCTTAAGTCTTTCCTAGGAGTTAGTGATTCTTTTGTAATTCAAGGAGTGCCTAGGGATGCTCTTAGATTAACTTTGTTCCCGTATTCTCTTAGAGATGGAGCAAAGGCATGGTTAAACTCTTTTGCTCCAGGATCAATTAGGCCATGGGATGAGTTAGCTGAAAATTTTTTGAGTAAATATTTCCCGCCTAATAGAAATGCTAAATTAAGGAGTGAAGTAGTAGGGTTTAGGCAACTTGAGGATGAGACTTTTAGTGAGGCTTGTGAAAGGTTTAAGGAGCTTTTGCGAAAGTGTCCCCACCATGGTTTACCTCATTGTATTCAAATGGAAACATTCTACAATGGTTTAAATGGAGTAACCCAAGGTATGGTCGATGCTTCGGTTGATGGGGCCCTTTTGGCAAAAACTTTTGATGAAACTTATGAAATTTTAAAAAGAATTTCGATTAATAGTTGTAAGTGGTCGGATATTAGAGGCACAAATAAAAAAGTTAAGAGTGTATTAGAGGTTGATGGTGTGTCCACCATTAGGGCTGATCTTGCTATGATTGCTAATGCTCTTAAGAATGTGACAGTGATTAGTCATCAACAGCCACCAGCTATGGAGCCTACTGTAGTGGTGAACCAAGTGGCATAGGAAGCATGTGTCTATTGTGGTGAAAATCACAACTACGAGTTTTGCCCCAGCAATCCAGCTTCTGTGTTTTTTGTAGGTAATCAGAGGAATAACCCTTACTCTAATTTTTATAATCCAGGTTGGCGCAACCACCCCAACTTCTCATGGGGAGGTCAAGGAAATAACGTGCAAGCGCAACAAAAAATGAACCAGCCGGGATTTGCTAAAGCGCAGGTATTGCCCCAGCAAAATAAGTAGGTTTTGCCCCAGCAAAATTCGGGAAGTTCTCTCGAGACGATGATGAAAGAATTTATGGCTCGTACAGATGCTTCAATTCAAAGTAATCAAGCTTCGATTAGAGCCTTGGAATTGCAAGTGGGTTAGCTAGCTAATGAGCTGAAGGCAAGGCCTCAGGGGAAACTTCCATCTGATACTGAACACCTTAGAAGGGAAGGTAAGGAGCAGGTAAAGGCAGTAACTCTTAGGAGTGGTAAGCCATTAGAAGAAAGAATTGAGTCTGGTAAAACTCAGGATATAGATAAAAATGGTGATAAAAATAATAATCTTGTTGTCGAGAAAGAGTTGGAGTCTAGTCAGGGTGCTGGAGGCAGCAATAAAAATGCTGGAGCATCTTGTTCTGTTCCAGATGTGGAACCACCTTATGTGCCGCCCCCACCATATGTACCACCTCTACCTTTTCCACAAAGGCAAAAGCCTAAGAATCAGGATGGTCAATTTAGGAAGTTTTTAGAGATTCTTAAGCAATTGCACATAAATATCCCGTTAGTAGAAGCTATTGAGCAAATGCCTAATTATGCTAAATTTCTTAAGGATATTTTAACTAAAAAGAAGAGGTTAGGTGAATTTGAAACTGTATCTCTTATTGAGGAGTGTAGTGCTATTCTTAAGAATGGGCTACCCCCCAAGGCTAAGGATCCAGGGTCATTTACCATACCTGTGTCTATAGGTGGAAAAGAATTAGGTAGAGCACTCTGTGATTTAGGCACAAGCATTAACCTTATGCCTCTTTCGGTTTATCGGAAGCTAGGTATTGGTGAAGCTAGACCTACCACAGTCACACTCCAATTAGCTGATAGGTCTATCACATATCCAGAGGGTAAAATTGAGGATGTCTTAGTGAAAGTGGATAAATTCATATTTCCAGTTGATTTTATTATTTTAGACTATGAGGTTGATAAAGATGTCCCAATCATTCTAGGTCGTCCATTTTTTGCTACTGGTAGGACGTTAATAGATGTTCAAAAAGGGGAATTAACAATGAGAGTTTGAAATGAGGAAGTAAAATTTAATGTGTTTAAAGCCATGAAATATCCAGACGAAATGGAGGATTGCTCCTTCATCAGGATTCTGGAGCACACAGTTATTGAGACAACAATACAGGATTCGGCTGATAAGCATTCGGAAAAGCATGGAGAGGTTAGTGTAGAAGATTTAGAAATTTTTTCTTTAGATAGAAAAAATGAAAAAGAATTGTTTAGGTGTGAGGATGTTTTTGAGTCTTTAGATTTAGATCAGAGGAAAGCTCCTCCCATTAAGCCATCCCTGATTGAGGCACCTACTTTAGATTTGAAGCCCTTACCGGATCATCTAAAGTATGTGTATCTTGGGGAAGGAGAGACGTTGCCCATTATTGTTGCATCAGATTTAATGTTGGAGCATGAAGAGACCTTAATAAAATTGCTGCAGCAATACCGCAAGGCTATATGTTGGACGTTGGCTGAGATTCAGGGAATTAGCCCATCTTTTTGTATGCACAAAATCACTCTAGAGGAGGGATCCTTTAGGAGTATTGAGCAACAAAGAAGGCTTAACTCTGCAATGAAAGAGGTTGTTTAGAAGGAGGTAATTAAATGGTTGGATGCTGGGATCATTTATCCAATTGCCGATAGCAATTGGGTAAGCCCTGTCCAATTTGTTTCTAAGAAAGGAGGTGTCATTGTGGTGAGCAATAAAGACAATGAATTGATTCCAACCAGGACAGTAACTGGCTGGAGGGTTTGCATGGATTACAGGAGGCTTAATAAAGCTACCCGTAAGGACCATTTCCCTCTACCATTTATTGACCAGATGTTGGATAGATTGGCTGGTCAGGCCTACTACTGTTTCTTGGATGGTTATTCTGGGTATAACCAAATTACTATTGCTCCTGAGGATCAGGATAAAACCACTTTCACCTGTCCTTATGGGACATTTGCTTTTAGGAGAATGCCTTTTGGCCTCTACAATGCTCCAGCATCATTTCAGCGGTGTATGTTAGCAATTTTTTCTGATATAATTGAGTCCACTGTTGAGGTATTCATGGACAATTTTTCAGTGTTTGGAGGGTCTTTTCAGAGTTGTTTAGATAATCTAGGACAGGTGTTAAAAAGATGTGAGGATACCCATCTAGTTCTTAATTGGGAAAAATGCCACTTCATGGTGAAGGAAGGCATAGTGTTAGGTCATAGGATTTCTAAGAATGGTCTAGAAGTTGATAGAGCAAAAATAGAGGTGATTGAAAGACTAGAACCACCGAATTCAGTGAAGGGAATTCAGAGTTTTTTAGGACATGCTGGATTTTATAGGAGGTTCATAAAGGATTTTTCCAAAATCAGTAAACCTCTGTGTAACTTATTGTGTACTGATCATGTTTTTGACTTTAATGCAGATTGTAGGAAGGCTTTTGAGACATTAAAAGCTGCTTTAGTCTCAGCACCTATTCTTTGTGCACCTAATTGCAATTTACCATTTGAGGTAATGTGTGATGTGAGTGATGCTGCGGTAGGTGCTATGCTGGGGCAAAAGCAGGGCAAATTCATCCATCCTATATATTTTGCAAGCAGAGTTTTAAATGAGGCACAAGTCAACTATACAACTACTGAAAAGGAGTTGTTAGCTGTTGTGTTTGCTTTTGAGAAATTCCGACCATATTTGGTTGCATCCAAAGTCACAGTGTTCATGGATCATGCAGCAATAAGGTATTTAATTTCTAAGAAAGATGCAAAGCCTAGACTAATTCGTTGGATTTTATTATTGCAGGAGTTCGACTTGGAGGTAAAGGACAAGAAGGGATCAGAAAAGTTCATTGTAGATCATTTATCTTGTCTTGATCCGTCATCATCTTTGCTGGAGCAATCTGCCATTTCCGATTCTTTTCCAGATGAACAACTTTTTGCTGTTGAGGTAAAGGTAGTCAGGGATGTCCCTTGGTATGCTGATATTGCCAACTTTTTGGTAAAGGGAGTCACTCCTATTGACATGAACTGGAGGCAGAAGAAAAAATTTAAGCATGATGCAAAATTTTTCTATTGGGATGAGCCATTTATGTATAAGCAATGCTCTGACGGTATTATTCGTAGGTGTGTTTCAGGTGCTGAAGCAAAGGAAATCCTGAAGCAATGTCACTCTTCGCCGTATGGAGGTCATTTCAGCGGTCAGAGGACAGCTATGAGGATTTTACTTTGTGGATTCTTCTGGCCCACCTTATTCAAAGATGCCCACTGGTTCTACAAGCAATGTGATGCTTGCCAAAGGAGAGGAAATTTAGGGCCTAGAGATGAAATGCCTCTTACTTATATTTTAGAAGTTGAATTATTCGATGTATGGGGTATTGACTTTATGGGGCCATTTCCCCCTTCTAATGGCAATGTTTTTATCTTATTGGCAGTTGATTACGTGTCCAAATGGGTGGAGGCCATTGCATGCCATCAGAATGATGCCAAGACAGTTACAAGGTTTCTTCAATCGCACATCTTTGCGCGGTTTGGGACACCTAGGGCTCTAGTGAGTGATGAGGGTACACATTTTGTTAATAATATCTTAACTAAGCTTTTAGCTAAGTATGGGATTAAGCATAGGATAGCTACCCCTTATCACCCACAAGCAAATGGTCAAGCTGAAATTAGTAATAGGGAAATTAAAGCTATTCTAGAGAAAGTAGTCCATCCATCTAGAAAGGATTGGTCTTTTAGGTTGGATGGGGCTCTTTGGGCTTATAGGACAGCCTATAAGACTCCACTAGGTACGTCTCCCTATAGGTTAGTATATGGGAAAGCTTGTCATTTACCATTAGAGGTAGAGCATAAAACGTTTTGGGCTTTGAAAAAGTTAAATTTTGATTCGAGTCGTGCAGGAGCAATAAGAATGCTGCAGCTTAATGAATTGGAGGAATTTCGGCAATTTTCTTATGAAAATGCGAAAATGTATAAAGAAAAGACTAAGTTGTGGCATGACAAGAAAATAAAATCTAAAGAGTTTGTCAAGGGACAGAAAGTCTTGCTTTATAATTCTAGATTGAAATTATTTCCTGGAAAACTAAAATCTAAATGGTCAGGACCGTTCACTGTGATTGAGGTTTTTCCCCATGGAGCAATTACTTTGCAGGATGAAAAAGATGGGAAAGTGTTCAAGGTGAATGGACAGCGTGTGAAGCATTATTGGGGTGAAGAGTTTCAATCGAAATATCCTTCCCTAAGGTTAGTTGATGATTGAGAGAGCAGGATTTTTGCGGGAGCATTTCACAGAGCAAAATTTTGAGCTCCCAGAGTTTGTATTAATTTTATTTTTCGCTGATTTATTTTTAATTTCGATTAGGATTAAGATTTGATTTTGCATGGTTTATTAGATTTTATCTTTAAGTATTTTTGGTAGTTTAGATTTTATCTTTTTTGGTTTGAATTTAAATTGATTTTTGGATTATTTATTTGGATTATCTTTGAATTATCTTTTCATTAATTAGATTTCATTTTCAGTTATTCTGTTTAGTTTAAATTAATAAAGATTTTCTCTAAATTAATTTGGCGTCAAGAAGGATTAAATTTGATTTGATTTGATTGGTTATTTTTAAAAATTTTGAAGATATGATGTTTCTGTTTTTAAATTTGAATTTCGTATCCAAGATTCCTCAGGTTCAGAAGATTGTTGCGGCAAAGGTCTGGCTGGAGCATTTCGTCCGAGAAAAAAAGATTTTATTGTGAGTTAATTATTTTTACCGTTGGGATTTTTTTTATGTGAGCAGGTAAATTTCCAGGATGCTGCCACATGTCACGCAGGGATTATCCAATGGTTTAACCGTTGACAACGTGCAGTTATTTATCATGGTTAATTAAAATTCAAAGATTTTACCGTTGAGAATTTGATTTGAAAATTAAAAGTGAACGGAAAACCCATTTAATACGGAGCAAAATCTTTTAGTTATGATTCGATTTGCTACAACTATTTATTCAGGAACCTTCGGTAAGTTCTTCTCACTTCATCTTCTTGATCCATCCCTTGCCATTTGCATTTTTCTTTCGTTCTCTGTGTGCGCTATTTGAATTCCGTCTGAAACTCTTCGATGGCTAAGACGAGAGCGAGAAAAGAGAGAGATAATGAGGAAGAGGAGGTACTCGTTACCCCCGAAGTTCAGAAGGTAAAAACGAAGAAAAAGAGAACGCTAGAGGAAAAAGAAGCCAAGAAAAGGAGAAGGCAGCAAAGGGCTACATAACAGGAAGAAGTTCAGGAGGTGGCAGAGGTTGTTGCTGTTGGGTTTTATGCCCTAAAACTCGTAGATAGTAAATGTACATTTGACCGAACATTAATAAAAGTGATGTATTATTCAATGTTTGTATTATATCTTGTCTTAATAACCCTAATCCAATAAACTAAACAACAAAGGCTAATAGAATGAGGCTTGAACTGGTATGTAGGGACATATGGGGATCAATGTTCAAGTTTTAGCCTAAAGGGTCTGTAGTATAGGGATAAGGCTGGGTACCTTATCCTGGTGACACTATGGATACGACTCGCTTTGTATATTGATACAAACGTAGTGATCCAACGCGTTCATGTGGTTGACATGCGAGTGGGGGTATCCTGTTGATAACTGCCCAGAAGGTAGTTATTTAGGCCTCATTTATATAGGGATTTGTGTGTCCTTTATGCTTATTAGGGTTGGTTTTGGATAGATATTACATGTTTTAACCCATTTGGAAGAATGGAAGCATTGGAAATTATGTTGTGCAGATTATGCTGCTGAGCGACTGGAGGGAGCAGATTCTATGCTGCAGCAAAACTGGGAACAGAAACTGCCACATCACAGCTCGTTAGCCAACTTCATGAACCGACTTATGTTGAGTTATTTTCGTGATATAGGATCAAGGAGAGCCTTACACGTGTCCTAGTTGACCTAATTCAAGCCTCCCATCCTTCTATAAAAGGAAGTAGCCGTCAAAGTCAAAGGCATTCCATGTTTTCCCTTGGAAGCCGAGTAGTTAGGGAGATTGAAGACCATCAAGAACACCATCAATCGCAAGCTGATTAGGGAGTCTACCTTCTTATTTAACTTGTAGTTATGGACATGCATACTCAGATTGTAATTCGTATTTCTATGCTTATTATGAACTAAGTAGCTTAAGGTGTTGGTTAGGAATAATGTGATTACTGTGCTTCATCTCTAGTAATAAATTGACTATTGCATTTTGGTTAATTGTTGTGCTTATTCTTATTTTATGCCCGCCTGGCCAGCCGGTATGGATAGCTCTCTCTAGTTTCAGGGATGATTTAGAGAGTGTGTGGCAATTATCCACACTACGATCATTGTGTATTGGTGAATGCCAGTGACTGAGCTAGGGATAGCCAGTTACCTAGTGCTTGATCGGTCGCTCTTCATTGGGTTTGAAACATATCCCAAAAGATCCGGAGTTCTGGGAGGAATCCGCTAATAATACTGCGAGAAATGCATGATCAATAATATTGCTAGAGCATATCTTAGAACAATCACTAAAGCCTAACCAGCGCCTGTCTTTAATCTGTCTATCTATTTGTTTACTCGTTGTTCTGTCATTTATTTTGCTTCAGCATAATTCCGATAAAAACCCAATCATTTTATTATTCTTGAAACCATTAGAAAGTTACACAAAATAGGTAAAGTGGAAACTCATTCAGACCTTGGATTGATAATATTACTTGCTGCAGACTGTGTATGCTTGCACAGGAATTCTAGAGTATTTTATATTATATTTTTACTCACTCTAGGAACCCAACAAGTTTTTGGCGCCGTTGTCGGGGACTTGAATAAGTTTTTATCTGATCTGTTTTGTGTATGTGTTTTAGTGGTTTGGTGCTAGAACTTTTTGATTGTTTCTTTTGTTTTTGCAGGTGTGATTTTGGTGCATGAGCGATCCGCCTGGGGTACGGTTTGAGCTTGACCCAGAAATTGAAAGGACATTTAGGAACAGAAGGAGGGAGCAGCGTAGAAACCAGATGGAGAACGTGCCGCAACTCCCGCAGGTTCCTGAAGGTCCAGTAGCAGTGAACCCCCAGCAGAATCCGTTGCTGCAGTAAAACCCACTGTTTGAGGAAAATGAGCAGCGAAATAATTAGGCTGAGAATCCTATCTTGATAGCGAACGATAGGACCAGAGCCATTCGAGCGTATGCTGTCCCGATGTTTAATGAGTTGAATCCAGGGATTGCACGTCCCCAAATCCAAGCGGCGAATTTTGAAATGGAACCGGTAATGTTTCAGATGTTGCAAACCGTGAGGCAATTCCATGGTTTGTCATCTGAAGACCCTCATTTACATCTTAAGTCTTTTCTAGGAGTTAGTGATTCTTTTGTAATTCAAGGAGTGCCTAGAGATGCTCTTAGATTAACTTTGTTCCCATATTCTCTTAGAGATGGAGCAAAGTCATGGTTAAACTCTTTTGCTCCAGGATCAATTAGGACTTGGGATGAGTTAGCTGAAAATTTTTTGAGTAAATATTTCCCACCTAATAGAAATGCTAAATTAAGGAGTGAAATAGTAGGGTTTAGGCAACTTGAGGATGAGACTTTTAGCGAGGCTTGGGAGAGGTTTAAGGAGCTTTTACGAAAGTGTCCCCACCATGGGTTACCTCATTGTATTCAAATGGAAACATTTTACAATGGCTTAAATGGAGTAACCCAAGGTATGGTCGATGCTTCGGCTGGAGGGGCCCTTTTGGCAAAAACTTTTGATGAAGCCTATGAAATTTTAGAAAGAATATCTATTAATAGTTGTCAGTGGTCGGATGTTAGAGGCACAAATAAAAAGGTTAAGAGTGTATTAGAGGTTGATGGTGTGTCCACCATTAGGGCTGATCTTGCTATGATTGCTAATGCTCCAAAGAATGTGACAGTGATTAGTCATCAGCAGCCACCAGCTATGGAGCCTGCAGCAGTGGTGAATCAAGTCACGGACGAAGCATGTGTCTATTGCGGTGAAGACCACAACTACGAGTTTTGCCCCAGCAATCCAGCTTCTGTGTTTTTTGTAGGTAATCAGAGGAACAACCCTTATTCTAACTTCTATAATCCAGGTTGGCGCAACCACCCCAACTTCTCATGGGGAGGTCAAGGAAATAACGTACAAGCGCAACAGAAGATGAACCAGCCGGGATTTGCTAAAACGCAGGTAATGCCCCAGCAAAATAAGCCGGCTTTGCCCCAGTAAAATTCGGGAAATTGTCTCGAGGCAATGATGATAGAATTTATGGCGCGCACAGACGCCGCAATTCAGAGTAATCAAGCTTCGATGAGGGCCCTGGAATTGCAAGTGGGTCAGCTAGCTAATGAGCTCAAGGCAAGGCCTCAAGGGAAACTTCCTTCGGATACTGAACACCCTCGAAGGGAAGGTAAGGAGCAGGTAAAGGCAGTAACTCTTAGGAGTGGTAAGCCATTAGAAGAGTCTAGAAAGACCCAGGATTTAAATAGTAATAGTGATAATAATGTTGTTGTCGAAAAAGAGTTGGAGTCTGGTCAGGGTGCTGGAGGCAGCAAAGAGAATGCTGGAGCATCTGGTTCTGTGCCAGATGTAGAACCACCATATGTGCCGCCTCCACCTTATGTACCACCTCTACCTTTTCCACAAAGGCAAAAGCCTAAGAATCAAGATGGTCAATTTAAAAAGTTTTTAGAGATTCTTAAGCAGTTGCATATAAATATCCCTTTAGTAGAAGCTATTGAGCAAATGCCAAATTATGCTAAATTTCTTAAGGATATTTTGACTAAAAAGAAAAGGTTAGGTGAGTTTGAAACTGTATCTCTTACTGAGGAGTGTAGTGCTATTCTTAAGAATGGGTTACCCCCCAAGGCTAAGGATCCAGGGTCATTCACTATACCTGTGTCTATAGGTGGAAAGGAATTAGGTAGAGCACTCTGTGATTTGGGTGCAAGCATTAACCTTATGCCACTTTCGGTCTATCGGAAGTTAGGTATTGGTGAAGCTAGACCTACCACAGTTACACTCCAATTAGCTGATAGGTCTATCACATATCCAGAGGGTAAAATTGAGGATGTCTTAGTAAAAGTTGATAAGTTCATATTTCCTGTTGATTTTATTATTTTAGACTATGAGGCTGATAAAGATGTCCCAATTATTCTAGGTCGTCCATTTTTGGCTACTGGTAGGGCATTAATAGATGTTCAAAAAGGAGAATTAACAATGAGAGTCTGTAATGAGGAAGTGAAATTTAATGTCTTTAAAGCCATGAAATATCCAGACGAAATGGAGGATTGCTCTTTCATTAGGATCTTGGAGAGCACAGTTATTGAGACAGCAATGCAGGATTCGGCTAATAAGCATTCAGAAAAGCATGGAGAGGTTAGTGTAGAAGATTTTGAATTTTGTTCTTTAGATAGAAAAAAAGAAAAAGAATTGTTTAGGTGTGAGGATGTTTTTGAGTCTTTAGATTTAGATCAAAGAAAGGCTCCCCCAATTAAGCCATCCCTAATTGAGGCACCCACTTTAGATTTTAAGCCTTTACCGGATCATCTAAAGTATGTGTATCTTGGGGAAAGTGAGACGTTGCCCATTATTGTTGCATCGGATTTAATGCCGGAGCATGAGGAGGCCTTAATAAAATTGCTGCAGCAATATCGCAAAGCTATAGGTTGGACATTGGCTGATATTCAGGGGATTAGCCCATCTTTTTGTATGCACAAAATCACTCTAGAGGAGGGATCCTTTAGGAGTATTGAGCAACAAAGAAGGCTTAACCCTGCAATGAAAGAGGTTGTTAAAAAGGAGGTAATTAAATGGTTGGATGCTGGGATCATCTATCCAATTGCCGATAGCAATTGGGTAAGCCCTGTCCAATGTGTTCCTAACAAAGGAGGTGTCACCGTGGTGAGCAATAAAGATAATGAGTTGATCCCCACAAGAACAGTAACTGGCTGGAGGGTTTGTATGGATTACAGAAGGCTTAATAAAGCCACCCGAAAGGATCATTTCCCTCTACCATTTATCGACAAGATGTTGGATCGATTGGCTGGTCAGGCCTATTACTGTTTCTTGGATGGTTATTCTGGGTATAACCAGATTACTATTGCTCCTGAGGATCAGGAGAAAACCACTTTCACCTGCCCTTATGGGACATTCGCTTTTAGGAGAATGCCTTTCGGCCTTTGCAATGCTCCAACAACATTTCAGCGGTGTATGCTAGCAATTTTTTCTGATATGATTGAGTCCACTGTTGAAGTCTTTATGGACGATTTTTCAGTTTTTGGAGGGTCTTTTCAGAGTTGTTTAGATAATTTAGGAAAGGTATTAAAAAGATGTGAGGATACCCATCTAGTACTTAATTGGGAGAAGTGCCACTTCATGGTGAAGGAGGGCATAGTGTTGGGCCATAGGATTTCTAAGAATGGTCTAGAAGTTGATAGAGCAAAAGTTGAGGTTATTGAAAGACTAGAGCCACCGAGTTCAGTGAAGGGAATTCGGAGTTTTTTAGGACATGCTGGATTTTATAGGAGGTTCATAAAGGATTTTTCCAAAATCAGTAAACCTCTTTGTAACTTATTGTGCACTGATCATGTTTTTGACTTTAATGCAGATTGTAGGAAGGCTTTTGAAACATTGAAGGCTGCTTTAATCTCAGCACCCATTCTCTGCGCGCCTAATTGGAATTTGCCATTCGAGGTAATGTGTGATGCGAGTGATACTGCGGTAGGAGCGATGCTGGGGCAAAAGCAGAGCAAATTTATTCATCCTATATATTATGCAAGCAAGGTTTTAAATGAGGCACAGGTCAACTACACAACTACTGAAAAGGAGTTGTTAGCTGTTGTGTTTGCTTTTGAGAAATTCCGGCCATATTTGGTTGGATCCAAAGTCACGGTTTTCACGGATCATGCAGCAATAAGGTATCTAATGTCTAAGAAAGATGCAAAGCCTAGACTAATTCGTTGGATTTTATTACTGCAGGAATTTGACTTGGAGATAAAGGACAACAAGGGATCGGAGAATGTCATTACAGATCATTTATCTCGTCTTGATCCATCATCATTTTTGCTGGAGCAATCTGCCATTTCCGATTCTTTTCCAGATGAGCAGCTTTTTGCTGTTCAGGTAAAGGTAGTCAGGGATGTCCCTTGGTATGCTGATATTGCCAACTTTTTAGTAAAGGGAGTCACCCCTATTGATATGGATTGGAGGCAGAAGAAAAAGTTTAAGCATGATGCGAAAATTTTCTTTTGGGATGAGCCGTTTATGTATAAGCAATGCTTTGACGATATTATTCGTAGGTGTGTTTCAGGTGCTGAAGCAAAAGAAATCCTGGAGCAATGTCACTCTTCGCCGTATGGAGGTCATTTCAGCGGACAGAGGACGGCTATGAGGATTTTGCATTGCGGATTTTTCTGGCCTACGTTATTCAAGGATGCCCATTGGTTCTACAAGCAATGTGACGCTTGCCAAAGGAGAGGAAATTTGGGGCCTAGAGATGAAATGCCTCTTACTTACATTTTAGAAGTTGAATTATTTGATGTATGGGGTATTGACTTTATGGGGCCATTTCCCCTTCTAATGGCAATGTTTTTATCTTATTGGCAGTTGATTATGTGTCCAAGTGGGTTGAGGCCATTGCATGCCATCAGAGTGATGCCAAGACAGTAGCAAGGTTTCTTCAATCGCACATCTTTGCGCGGTTTGGGATACCTAGGGCTCTAGTGAGTGATGAGGGTACACATTTTGTTAATAATATCTTAACTAAGCTTTTAGCTAAGTATGGGATTAAGCATAGGATAGCTACCCCTTATCACCCACAAGCAAATGGTCAAGCTGAAATTAGTAATAGGGAAATAAAAGCTATTTTAGAGAAAATAGTCCATCCATCTCGAAAGGATTGGTCCTTTAGGTTGGATGAGGCTCTTTGGGCTTATAGGACAGCTTATAAGACTCCTCTAGGTATGTCTCCCTATAGGTTAGTACATGGGAAAGCTTGCCATTTACCATTAGAGCTAGAGCATAAGACATTTTGGGCTTTGAAAAAGTTAAATTTTGATCTGAGTCGTGCAGGAGCAATAAGAATGCTGCAGCTTAATGAGTTAGAGGAATTTCGTCAATTTTCTTACGAAAATGCGAAAATGTATAAGGAAAAGACTAAGCTGTGGCATGACAAAAAAATAAAATCTAAAGAATTTGTCAAGGGTCAGAAAGTTTTGCTTTATAATTCTAGGTTAAAATTATTTCCTGGAAAATTGAAATCTAAATGGTCAGGACCGTTTATCGTGGTTGAAGTTTTCTCCAATGGAGCAATTACTTTGCAGGATGAAAAAGATGGGAGAGTGTTCAAGGTGAATGGACAGCGTGTGAAGCATTATTGGGGTGAGGAGTTTCAGTCGAAATATCCTTCCCTAAGGTTGGTTGATGTTTGAGAGAGCAGGACTTTTGCGGGAGCATTTCACAGAGTAAAATTTTGAGCTCCCAGGATTTGTATTGATTTTATTTTGCGTTGATTTGATTTTAATTTTGGTTAGGTTAGATTTGATTTTGCATGCTTTTATTTTTAAGTATTTTTATTGTTGGTAGTAGATTTTATCTATTTCGTTTTGAATTTGATTTGATTTTAGGATTATTTGTTTGGATTATCTTTTAAGTATCTTTTAATTAGTTAGATTTTATTAGATTTTATCTAGATTTTATTTTCGGTTATTTGAATTTTAGTTTTAATTCATAGAGATTTTCTCTAATGTATTCGGCTTCTTTTGAAAATAAGAGATTGGGATGATTGGTTAAATTTAATTTAAAGAAAAATCTTTGATTTTTCTGTTCGACTTCCGTATCTGAGATTTTTCAGGTCCAGCAGATTGTTGCGGCAGAGACATTGCTGGAGCAAAGTATTTCGAATTAGAAGGGTCTCCGTTGGAATTTATTATTGTTACCGTTAGATTTAGCTTTGAATTCTTGCAGGTAAATGTGCGTGCATCGTCTGATGAGGCCACGTGGCGCAGAGTAATTATCCAACGGCTCCATTTTGTTTAAGTTTTATTTTTGATGAGGCCACGTGGAGCAGGGTCAATGCCACAACAATTAACTGCCATTTTTGTTACACTCCATTTTTGTTTTTCCATTTTTGTTTGCTCGCGCATATTGACCCTGCTCACTGTTATAACTGCTTATCTTGTTTCTTTCTAATCTTTTTAATTTTTACTTTGAAAAAAATATATGCTTTGTAATATTTTTCTATGATTTTAATGAAATTTCTGAATGTTTCTATTCCATGAGCACTGACTTACTCTAACTTAACTATTTTCTTCTGAATTTTTGAAGCTTGGACTGATTATGCTTAGTTAGATCAAGGTATTCTGATCTCCAGAAACCTTTTGCTTGAGCATTTCTTCTAGCCTGGACTGTTGCTGCGGCAAGAAGATTTTGACGGTAGTATTGACTTATATGATCCACTTTAAGCTTAATCCTAGTCCCATGTTTAGTTTAAAAATTCAGATAGAAAAATTTAAGTTTGGGGGTATAATTGCTTATATAATGATTCATTGGGGACAATGAATAATTCAAGTTTGGGGGACTTTTTGCTACTCCAATTATTTTGCTCAAGCATTCCTCTCCTTCAAAATTAAAATTTGCTAGGTTATTGAGTAACCGGGGACATTTGTGACACCCACAGTTTGTCTTCGCGTCAAAAGATGACCTAGGAAATGTGAAAAAAATAATGAGAAAAAATTATTTGCTGAAAAGATTATTTGTTGAAGATTTTGCTGAAAAAAATTGACAGAGCAAAAGTTTTGAGGGATGAATGATGATCCAGCAGTTTTTCTGTCTCCCAGAACTTGGGTGAGCTTCATCACAAAATGTCGCCATTCTGAGGGGCAAGAGATGGAATAACAAAGGATTTTTGAGCTTTATAATGAGTATTGAGCCTAGTTGGTGATGAGCTTGAGGCAAGGGTATACTGCACCATAAAGTGGGTCATCCCATGCTTAAGAGCTTATGACTGTAAGGATGCTCTAAGTCTGATAAATAATGATATAAAACCCTTTAAAAATATGTTTTGAAATGTCTGATAATAAAGCTAGGCTGTGGTGAGTTCTTAGAATTAAGTTGAAAAGTGGTGATTATTTGTCCCTGCTGAAGGAATCATTTTGCTGCAGTAGAGCTTGGTTTTGCAGAGTGCTCAGGTAAAGGTTAAAGGTAGTGTTGGACTGTCTGATTTGATAAAGCTAATTCTTTGTCTAATGTTTTGAAATTCTTGAAGGAAGGTTGGTTAGTATTGCTCGGGACGCGCAATAGTTCAAGTTTGGGGGTATGATAACTGCCCAGAAGGTAGTTATTTAGGCCTTATTTATATAGGGATTTGTGTGTCCTTTATGCTTATTAGGGTTGGTTTTGGATAGATATTACATGTTTTAACCCATTTGGAAGAATGGAAGCATTGGAAATTATTTTGTGCAGATTATGCTGCTGAGCGACTGGAGGGAGCAGATTCTATGCTGCAGCAAAACTGGGAACAGAAACTGCCACATCACAGCTCGTTAGCCAACTTCATGAACCGACTTATGTTGAGTTATTTTCGTGATAAAGGATCAAGGAGAGCCTTACACGTATCCTAGTTGACCTAATTCAAGCCTCCCATCCTTCTATAAAAGGAAGTAGCCGTCAAAGTCAAAGGCATTCCATGTTTTCCCTTGGAAGCCGAGTAGTTAGGGAGATTGAAGACCATCAAGAACACCATCAACCGCAAGCTGATTAGGGAGTCTACCTTCTTATTTAACTTGTAGTTATGGACATGCATACTCAGATTGTAATTCGTATTTCTATGCTTATTATGAACTAAGTAGCTTAAGGTGTTGGTTAGGAATAATGTGATTACTATGCTTCATCTCTAGTAATAAATTGACTATTGCATTTTGGTTAATTGTTGTGCTTATTCTTATTTTATGCCCGCCTGGCCAGCCGGTATGGATAGCTCTCTCTAGTTTCAGGGATGATTTAGAGAGTGTGTGGCAATTATCCACACTACGATCATTGTGTATTGGTGAACGCCAGTGACTGAGCTAGGGATAGCCAGTTGCCTAGTGCTTGATCGGTCGCTCTTCATTGGGTTTGAAACATATCCCAAAAGATCCGGAGTTCCGGGAGGAATCCGCTAATAATACTGCGAGAAATGCATGATCAATAATATTGCTAGAGCATATCTTAGAACAATCACTAAAGCCTAACCAGCGTCTATCTTTAATCTGTCTGTCTATTTGTTTACTCGTTGTTCTGTCATTTATTTTGCTTCAGCATAATTCCGATAAAAACCCAATCATTTTATTATTCTTTAAACCATTAGAAAGTTACACAAAATAGGTAAAGTGGAAACTCATTCAGACCTTGGATTGATAATATTACTTGCTGCAGACTGTGTATGCTTGCACAGGAATTCTAGAGTATTTTATATTATATTTTTACTCACTCTAGGAACCCAACACCTGTGCAATGAGTTTGCACAAAGACCGGACCACGAAATAGTTAACCACTAGCTGTAACACCGTTAGTTAGCTAGGTTTCTATTTCACTAGGATGACCTAGGCAACTTGGCCTTAATCCTGAGTGGATTATGGACTCCTGTCCATGAGGGATTGTCCTTTGATTTGTACGGGTGAGAGTGGCCTGTTTGCCGACTCAATAAGCCTACCATTTTGGGGATAAAACTGAGTGGGGAGCTGGGAACGTAGTCTTACAAGATGGAATTCACTCCTTCCCGATATTAGGGTAAGTAGAGGTGTGTTCCCTTAAGTGGTGTCTTCGGGTCTTGAACAATGGGCCCTACCCTCTTTATGGCACGAGAGGGATTTCTGTTTGCTGGTTGGACCACAAACAGGTTGTTCATTAGAGGAGCACTGGTACTTAAGGACCAAGAGGTAGCCTAGGGGTAAAACGGTAATTTGACCTAGCTGGGGTACGAACAAACGTGAAGGGCTAACTTGCTGTTGACGGTCGATATCCGTGGACACAGAAATATACCTGCAGTGAGAAGAGTGCAGCTGTGGTTCTTTAGTGGAGTGAACCACAGTTAACGAATATTGATTAACTTGGTCAATGAGTTTAGCCAACTAATCTCATATCGTTGGAGCTTCTGATCTGTAGGTCCATCAAGTCCCACCGGTAGCTCTATAAGGGCGTTGAGGTAAATTTCTAAGGTTGAATTAAGTATTTGAAGGGGTTCGAATATTAAACTAAAATATCAATTTGATTCATATTAAAACTATAGGTTATAATTAATGTACATTGGATGTATATTAATACTATAGTTTTATGAGAGAGAATAATAATAATTGAATATATGATGTTCAATTTTATAATTTTAAAATTAATTAATTTTGAATTAGTTAATTGTTCTAGTTTAATTAAATTTGATTTCATTAAACTATAAGATAAGAGGGATGTCGGGTTCCTAGAGTTAGTAAAAATATAGTATAAAATACTCTAGAATTCCTGTGCAAGTGTACACAGTCTGCAGCAAGTAATATTATCAATCCAAGGTCTGAATGAGCTTCCACTTTATCTATTTTTGTGTAACTTTTTAATGGTTTCAAGAATAACAAAATGATTGGGTTTTATCGGAATTATGCTGAAGCAAAATAAATGACAGAACAACGAGTAAACAAATAGATAGACAGATTAAAGGCAGCCGCTGGTTAGGTTTTAGTGATTGTTCTAAGATATGCTCTAGCAATATTATTGATCTTGCATTTCTTGCAGTATTATTAGCGGATTCCTCCCGGAACTTTGGATCTTTTGGGATATGTTTCAAACCCAATGAAGAGCGACCGATCAAGCACTAGGCAATTGGCTATCCCTAGCTCAGTCACTGGCGTTTACCAATACACAATGATCGTAGTGTGGATAATTGCCACAAACTCTCTAAACAATCCCTGAAACTAGAGAGAGTTATCCATACCGGCTGGCCAGGCGGGCATACAATGAGATTAAGCACAACAAGTAACCAAAATGCGATAGTCAATATATTACTAGAAATGAAGCACAGTAATCACATTATTCCTAACCAACACCTTAAGCTACTTAGTTCATAATAAGCATAGGAATACAAATTACAATCTGAGTATGCATGTCCATAACCACAAGTTAATAAAGAAAGTAAATTCCCTAATCAGCTTGCGGAAGATGGTGTTCTTGACAATCTTCAATCTCCCTATACTATTCGGCTTCCAAGGGAAAACATGGAATGACTTTGACTTTGACGGCTACTTCCTTTTATAGAAGGATGGGAGGCTTGAATTAGGTCAACTAGGACACGTGTAAGGCTCTCCTTGATCCTTTATCACGAAAATAACTCAACAGAAGTCGGTTCATGAAGTTGGCTAACGAGCTGTGATGTGGCAGTTTCTGTTCCCAGTTTTGTTGCAGCATAGAATTTGCTCCCTCCAGTCGCTCAGCAGCATAATTTGCACAAAATAATTTCCAAAGCTTCCATTCTTCCAAATGGGTTAAAACATGTAATACCTATCCAAAACCAACCCTAATAAGCATAAAGGACACACAAATCCCTATATAATTGAGGCCTAAATAACTACCTTTTGGGCAGTTATCAAGGGATATTAATTTAAATTAGATTCAAATTAATGTTATTTTAATTAATATAGATTAATTAAAATTTAATTAATTGTAATTTAAAATTGTGATTTTAAAATTATGATTAATTAAAAATATCAGGTAACTTATATTTCAGTTACCTGATATTATGCGTGGTTTTAAAAAGAAGTGGGCAATTCAGTTTTGAGATAACTTATATTCATCCCTCAAAACTTTTGCTCTGTCAATTTTTTTCAGCAAAATCTTCAACAAATAATTTTTTTAGCAAATAATAAATTTTTTCTCATATTTCTCATTTTTTTCACATTTCCTAGGTCATCTTTTGACGCGAAGACAAACTGTGGGTATCACAAATGTCCCCGGTTACTCAATAACCTAGCAAATTTTAATTTGAAGGAGAGGAATGCTCGAGCAAAATAATTAGAGTAGCAAAAAGTCCCCCAAACTTGAATTATTCATTGTCCCCAATGAATCATTATATAAGCAAATATACCCCCAAACTTAAATTTTTCTATCTGAATTTTTAAACTAAACATGGGACTTAGATTAAGCTTAAAGTGGATCATATAAGTCAATACTACCTTCAAAATCTTCTTTGCCGCAGCAACAGTCTAGGCTAGAAGAAATGCTCAAGCAAAAGGTTTCTGGAGATCAGAATACCTTGATCTAATTAAGCGTAATCAGTCCATGCAATGTCTGCAAATAAATAAGGCTCCAGCAATTTGAAATCCTAACCGAAAGGATTTGCTCCGTAATAAATGGTTTTACCGTTCACAATTAACTTGCAATTCAAATCCCTAACGGTAAAATTGTGGAACTCCAATCATCTATGGGAAATAACGGCATGCTGTCAACGGCTAAACCGTTGGATTGTCCCTACACGACATGTGGCAGCATCCCTGCAATTCACCTGCCATAGAAATTCAAAAAAAAAAATCCCAACGGTAAAAATAATTACTCACATTAAAATCCTTCCTATTCGTGCGGAAAATTTGCTCCAGCATTATCTTTGCTGCAACAATCTTCTGAACCTGCCGAATCTTAGATATGGAATTTAAATTTCAAAATAGAAAAATCAAATCTTTTAAATTCAAATTAAACTTTAACCGATCGAATCAAACTTAATCTTATCTCTTATTTCCAATTGTCGCCGAATAGATTTAAATTAAACAGAATTCAAATAAATAAAATCAAACCAATTAAAAGATAATTCAAAGATAATTTAAATAAATAACCTGAAAATAAAATCAACTCAAATTCAAAAAAATGAAATAAATAAAATCTAAACTACCAATAATAAAATACTTAAGGATAAAATCTAATAAACCATGCAAAATCAAATCTAACCTAACTGCAATTAAAACCAAATCAACGAAAAAATAAAATTAATACAAACTCTGGGAGCTCAAAATTTTGCTCTGTGAAATGCTCCCACAAAAATCCTGCTCTCTCAATCATCAACCAACCTTAGGGAAGGATACTTCGCCTGAAATTCCTCACCCCAATAATGCTTGACACGCTGTCCATTCACCTTGAACACTCTCCCATCTTTTTCATCATGCAAAGTAATTGCTCCATTGGGGAAAACCACAATCACAACAAACGGACCTGACCATTTGGACTTTAGTTTCCCATGAAACAATTTTAATCTAGAATTATAAAGCAAGACTTTCTGACCCTTGACAAACTCTTTAGATTTTATTTTCTTGTCATGCCATAGCTTAGTCTTTTCTTTATACATTTTTGCATTCTCGTAAGAAAATTGACGAAATTCTTCTAACTCATTAAGCTGCAGCATTCTTATTGCTCCTGCTCGACTTAGATCAAAATTTAACTTTTTCAAAGCCCAAAACGTTTTATGCTCAAGCTCTAGTGGTAAATGGCAAGCTTTCCCATATACTAACCTATAGGGAGACATACCTAGAGGAGTCTTATAAGCTGTCCTGTAAGCCCAAAGAGCTTCATCCAACCTAAAGGACCAATCCTTTCTAGACGGATGGACTACTTTCTCTAGAATTGATTTAATTTCTCTATTACTAATTTCAGCTTGACCATTTGCTTGTGGGTGATAGGGGGTAGCTATCCTGTGCTTAATCCCATACTTAGCTAAAAGCTTAGTTAAGATATTATTAACAAAATGTGTACCCTCATCACTTATTAGAGCTCTAGGTGTCCCGAACCGCACAAAGATGTGCGATTGAAGAAACCTTGCTACTGTCTTGGCATCACTCTGATGGCATGCAATGGCTTCCACCCACTTGGACACATAATCAACTGCCAATAAGATAAAAACATTGCCATTAGAAGGAGGAAATGGCCCCATAAAGTCAATACCCCATACATCGAATAATTCAACTTCTAAAATGTAAGTAAGAGACATTTCATCTCTAGGCCCCAAGTTTCCTCTCCTTTGACAAGCGTCACATTGCTTGTAGAACCAGTGGGCATCCTTAAACAAGGTAGGCCAGAAGAATCCGCAATGCAAAATCCTCATAGCTGTCCTTTGACCGCTGAAATGGCCTCCATACGGCGAAGAGTGACATTGCTCCAGGATTTCCTTTGCTTCAGCACCTGAAACACACCTTCGAATAATACCATCAGAGCATTGTTTATACATAAATGGCTCATCCCAATAGAAAAAATTTGCATCATGCTTAAACTTTTTCTTTTGCCTCCAATCCATATCAATAGGGGTGACTCCCTTCACTAAAAAGTTGGCAATATCAGCATACCAAGGGACATCCCTGACTACCTTTACCTGAACAGCAAAAAGCTGTTCATCTGGAAAAGAATCGGAAATGGCAAATTGCTCCAGCAAAGATGATGACGGATCAAGACGAGACAAGTGATCTGCAATGACATTCTCTGATCCCTTCTTGTCCTTTATCTCCAAGTCGAATTCCTGCAGTAATAAAACCCAACGAATTAGTCTAGGCTTTGCATCTTTCTTTGACATTAAATACCTTATTGCTGCATGATCCGTGAACACCGTGACTTTGGATCCAACCAGATATGGCCGGAATTTCTCAAAAGCAAACACAACAGCTAACAACTCCTTTTCAGTAGTTGTGTAGTTGACCTGTGCCTCATTTAAAACCTTGCTTGCATAATATATAGGATGAATAAATTTGCCTTGCTTTTGCCCCAGCATTGCACCCACTGCAGCATCACTCACATCGCACATTACCTCGATTGGCAAATTCCAATTAGGTGCGCAGAGAATGGGTGCTGAGATTAAAGCAGCCTTCAATGTTTCAAAAGCCTTCCTACAATCTGTATTAAAGTAAAAAACATGATCAGTGCACAATAAGTTACAAAGAGGTTTACTGATTTTGGAAAAATCCTTTATGAACCTCCTATAAAATCCAGCATGTCCTAGAAAGCTCCGAATTCCCTTCATTGAATTCGGTGGCTCTAGTCTTCAATAACCTCAACTTTAGCTCTATCAACTTCTAGACCATTCTTAGAAATCCTATGACCTAACACTATGCCCTCCTTCACCATGAAGTGGCACTTTTCCCAATTAAGAACTAGATGGGTATCCTCACATCTTTTTATTACCTTACCTAAATTGTCTAAACAACTCTGAAAAGACCCTCCAAAAACTGAAAAATCGTCTATAAAGACCTCAACAGTGGACTCAATCATATGAGAAAAAATTGCTAACATACACCGCTGAAATGTTGCTGGAGCATTGCAAAGGCCAAAAGGCATTCGCCTGAAAGCAAACGTCCCATAAGGGCAGGTGAAAGTGGTTTTTTCCTGATCTTCAGGAGCAATAGTAATCTAGTTATACCCAGAATAACCATCCAAGAAACAGTAGTAGGCCTGACCAGCCAATCGATCCAACATCTGGTCAATAAATGGCAAAGGGAAGTGGTCCTTACGGGTGGCTTTGTTAAGCCTCCTGTAATCCATGCAAACCCTCCAACCAGTTACTGTCCTAGTTGGGATCAACTCATTGTCTTTATTGCGTACCACAGTGACACCTCCTTTCTTAGGAACACATTGGACATGGCTCACCCAATTGCTGTCTGCAATCGGATAGATGATCCCAGCATCCAACCATTTAATTACCTCCTTTTTAACAACCTCTTTCATTGCAGGGTTAAGCCTTCTTTGTTGCTCAATACTCCTAAAGGATCCCTCCTCTAGAGTGATTTTGTGCATACAAAAAGATGGGCTAATTCCCTGAATATCAGCCAATGTCCAACCTATAGCTTTGCGGTATTGCTGCAGCAACTTTATTAAGGCCTCCTCATGCTCCGGCATTAAATCTGATGCAACAATAATGGGCAATGTCTCACTTTCCCCAAGATACACATACTTTAGATGATCTGGTAAGGGCTTCAAATCTAAAGTAGGTGCCTCAATCAGGGACGGCTTAATTGGAGGAGCCTTCCTTTGATCTAAATCTAAAGATTCGAAAACATCCTCACACCTAAACAATTCTTTTTCATTTTTTCTATCTAAAGAACAAAATTCGAAATCTTCTACACTAACCTCTCCATGCTTTTCTGAATGCTTATCAGCTGAATCCTGTATTGCTGTCTCAATAACTGAGCTCTCCAGAATCCTAATGAAGGAGCAATCCTCCATTTCGTCTGGATATTTCATGGCCTTAAACACATTAAATTTTACTTCCTCATTACAGACTCTCATTGTTGATTCTCCTTTTTGAACATCTATTAATGCCCTACCAGTAGCCAAAAATGGACGACCTAGAATAATTGGGACATCTTTATCAGCCTCATAGCCTAAAATAATAAAATCAACAGGGAATATGAACTTATCAACTTTTACTAAGACATCCTCAATTTTACCCTCTGGATATGTGATAGACCTATCAGCTAATTGGAGTGTGACTGTGGTAGGTCTAGCTTCACCAATACCTAACTTCCGATAGACCGAAAGAGGCATAAGGTTAATGCTTGCACCTAAATCACAAAGTGCTCTACCTAATTCTTTTCCACCTATAGACACAGGTATGGTAAATGACCCTGGATCCTTAGCCTTGGGGGGTAGCCCATTCTTAAGAATAGCACTACACTCCTCAGTAAGAGATACAGTTTCAAACTCACCTAACCTCTTCTTTTTAGTTAAAATATCCTTCAGAAATTTAGCATAATTAGGCATTTGCTCAATAGCTTCTACTAAAGGGATATTTATATGCAATTGCTTAAGAATCTCTAAGAACTTTTTAAATTTACCATCCTGATTCCTAGGCTTTTGCCTTTGTGGAAAAGGTAGAGGTGGTACATAAGGCGGGGGCGACACATATGGTGGTTCTACATCTGGCACAGAACCAGATGCTCCAGCATTCTCTTTGCTGCCTCCAGCACCCTGACCAGACTCCAACTCTTTCTAAACAACAACATTATTATCACTATTATTATTTTTATCTATAACCTGGGTTTTACTAGGCTCAATTCTTTCTTCTAATGGCTTACCACTCGTAAGAGTAGCTGCCTTTACCTGCTCCTTACCTTCCCTTCTAGGGTGTTCAGTATCTGATGGAAGTTTCCCTTGAGGTCTTGCCTTTAGCTCATTAGCTAGCTGACCCACTTGCAATTTCAGTGCCCTCATCGAAGCTTGATTACTTTGAATTGCGGCATCTGTGCGAGCCATAAATTCTTTCATCATCGCCTCGAGAGAACTTCCCGAATTTTGCTGGGGCAAAGCTTGCTTACTTTGCTGGGGCAAAGCTTGCTTACTTTGCTGGGGCATTACCTGCGCTTTAGCAAATCCCAGCTGGTTCATCTTCTGTTGCGCTTGTACGTTATTTCCTTGACCTCCCCATGAGAAGTTGGGGTGGTTGCGCCAACCTGGATTATAGAAGTTAGAATAAGGGTTGTTCCTCTGATTACCTACAAAAAACACAGAAGCTGGATTGCTGGGGCAAAACTCGTAGTTGTGGTCTTCACCGCAATAGACACATGCTTCGTCCGTGACTTGGTTCACCACTGCTGCAGGCTCCATAGCTGGTGGCTGCTGATGACTAATCACTGTCACATTCTTAAGAGCGTTAGCAATCATTGCAAGATCAGCCCTAATGGTGGACACACCATCAACCTCTAATACACTCTTAACCTTTTTATTTGTGCCTCTAACATCCGACCACTGACAACTATTAATAGATATTCTTTCTAAAATTTCATAAGCTTCATCAAAAGTTTTTGCCAAAAGGGCCCCTCCAGCCGAAGCATCGACCATACCTTGAGTTACTCCATTTAAACCATTGTAAAATGTTTCCATTTGAATACAATTAGGTAAACCATGGTGGGGACACTTTCGTAAAAGCTCCTTAAACCTCTCCCAAGCCTCACTAAAAGTCTCATCTTCAAGTTGCCTAAACCCTACTATTTCACTCCTTAATTTCGCATTTCTATTAGGTGGGAAATATTTACTCAAAAATTTTTCAGCTAACTCATCCCACGTCCTAATTGATCCTGGAGCAAAAGAGTTTAACCATGACTTTGCTCCATCTCTAAGAGAATACGGGAACAAAGTTAATCTGAGAGCATCTCTAGGCACTCCTTGAATTACAAAAGAATCACTAACTCCTAGAAAAGACTTAAGATGTAAATGAGGGTCTTCAGATGTCAAACCATGGAATTGCCCCACGGTTTGCAACATCTGAAACATTACCGGTTTCATTTCAAAATTCGCCGCTTGGATTTGGGGACGTGCAATCCCTGGATTCAACTCATTAAACATCGGAATAGCATATGCTCGAATGGCTCTGGTCCTATCGTTTGCTATCAAGATAGGATTCTCAACCTGATTATTTTGTTGCTCATTTTGCTCAAACAGTGAGTTTTGCTGCAGCAACGGATTCTGTTGGGGGTTCACTGCTACTGGACCTTCAGGAACCTGCGGAAGTTGCGGGGCGTTCTCCATCTGGTTTCTGCGCTGCTCCCTCCTTCTGTTCCTAAATGTTCTCTCAATTTCTGGATCAAGCTCAAACCGTACCCCAGGCGGATCGCTCATGCACCAAAATCACACCTGCAAAAACAAAAGAAACAATCAAAAAGTTCTAGCACCAAACCACCAAAACACGTACACAAAATAGATCAGATAAAAACTTATTCAAGTCCCCGGCAACGGCGGCAAAAACTTGTCGGGTTCCTAGAGTGAGTAAAAATATAGTGTAAAATACTCTAGAATTCCTGTGCAAGTGTACACAGTCTGCAGCAAGTAATATTATCAATCCAAGGTCTGAATGAGCTTCCACTTTATCTATTTTTGTGTAACTTTTTAATGGTTTCAAGAATAACAAAATGATTGGGTTTATATCGGAATTATGCTGAAGCAAAATAAATGACTGAACAACGAGTAAACAAATAGATAGACAGATTAAAGGCAAGCGCTGGTTAGGTTTTAGTGATTGTTCTAAGATATGCTCTAGCAATATTATTGATCATGCATTTCTCGCAGTATTATTAGCGGATTCCTCCCGGAACTCCGGATCTTTTGGGATATGTTTCAAACCCAATGAAGAGCGACCGATCAAGCACTAGGCAACTGGCTATCCCTAGCTCAGTCACTGGCGTTCACCAATACACAATGATCGTAGTGTGGATAATTGCCACACACTCTCTAAATCATCCCTGAAACTAGAGAGAGCTATCCATACCGGCTGGCCAGACGGGCATACAATGAGATTAAGCACAACAAGTAACCAAAATGCGATAGTCAATATATTACTAGAAATGAAGCACAGTAATCACATTATTCCTAACCAACACCTTAAGCTACTTAGTTCATAATAGGCATAGGAATACAAATTACAATCTGAGTATGCATGTCCATAACCACAAGTTAATAAAGAAAGTAAACTCCCTAATCAGCTTGCGGAAGATGGTGTTCTTGACAATCTTCAATCTCCCTATACTATTCGGCTTCCAAGGGAAAACATGGAATGACTTTGACTTTGACGGCTACTTCCTTTTATAGAAGGATGGGAGGCTTGAATTAGGTCAACTAGGACACGTGTAAGGCTCTCCTTGATCCTTTATCACGAAAATAACTCAACAGAAGTCGGTTCATGAAGTTGGCTAACGAGCTGTGATGTGGCAGTTTCTGTTCCCAGTTTTGTTGCAACATAGAATTTGCTCCCTCCAGTCGCTCAGCAGCATAATCTGCAAAAAATAATTTCCAAAGCTTCCATTCTTCCAAATGGGTTAAAACATGTAATACCTATCCAAAACCAACCCTAATAAGCATAATGGACACACAAATCCCTATATAATTGAGGCCTAAATAAATACCTTTTGGGCAGTTATCAAGGGATATTAATTTAAATTAGATTTAAATTAATGTTATTTTAATTAATATAGATTAATTAAAATTTAATTAATTGTAATTTAAAATTGTGATTTTAAAATTATGATTAATTAAAAATATCAGGTAACTTATATTTCAGTTACCTGATATTATGCGTGGTTTTAAAAGGAAGTGGGCAATTCAGTTTTGAGATAACGCTCTCACTCACGCCAGACTCCCTCTCTCTCGCCCTATCTCTCTCTCTCTTGTTCTCTCCTCTCCCTCTGTGGATACAGAGAATTATTTTCCAGAGAAAAACCTTAGTTTAGGGGTTCCCACAAGCCACTCAACGCACATTCCCTTTGAGAATACCGGTGAATCCTCGTGGTGGTGTTCGTGGCGATTTTTCCAGCGATATCAAGGTTCAATTGCTACTAATTTTGAGAGCTATTCAGAGATTTTTTGGCGAAACGTTCAAGAATTTCTTCAAGGGTAAGGTTTTTCTTGAACTAGGATCAATAGTATCCAATATTATAAATTAGATCTATAATTTTTAACATGTTCCAGCATGCTTTAATGATTTTTTACAGCATGACTATTTCTCCTTTTCTTGCTGTAAATTTTATGGTTTTGCCGCCGTATTGGTTTCCCAATCGATTTTTAAACCGATAAGGTTCTCTGATCGTTTCCGCTGCGCTAGGGTTTTTTATCCCTGCAATTGGTATCAGAGCCAGATCGTGTTTTGAATATTGATTTGGGATTTGCGATTGGCTGTACGGTGGGATTAATTATGCATTATGAATGTGGGTTTGCGATAAACTGTTTTGGTTTGATTTGGCCTTAGAGTTACAGCTTTATTTTATGATTTGATCATGTAAAGGCCCCTGCGTTTTGGGCAAAAATTCGGTAAATCGAGTCTGTAAAGTTCGGGTCTAGGTTTTGCTTGAAAATCGATGAAGATTGTGCAAGAAATCGACGTTTTTTGTGAAGAACAGGCCCGGTTCTGCCCAGAAAACAGCTCCAGACGCAACAGTGTCGGGACGCTTAGCCTTATGCGTCTCGACGCTGTCGCGATTCCACGCTCCAGACGGTTGAAATCGCGCCAACGTCAGGACGCTATCTTCACAGCGTCTCGACGCTGTCACGATTTCGTGTGGCGCCAGTTTTTTCGTGGTAACGTGGGATGAAGCCCTAACTGACCGGTTCGATTCGGGGGTTTTGGGTTGGCTGGGACTGTTTTGGTCCGGTTTAACCCTGTTTGGGCGCGGTTCGAGTTTTTCAAGCCCGGTTCGAAGTGGTTCGGGTCGGTTCGTGGATCCTAGACCAGTTTTGGAGCTGTACTTTATGTAATAGGATAGTTTAAAGCTTTAATTAGTGTAATTTTTGCTTTATTTATAATAGGGGCCAATTAAACCGGTTTATTCGCTATTTAAATGCTTTATGGATGTCATTTAAATTTTAATCCCACCTTAGGATATAAAGCATGCTCGTGCATTATGTATGTTATAATGTGATTATAATATTTGATGATAATGCATGGATTTTCATGATTTATTTAATATATAGTTGAGTTATATTAAATTCATGAAAATGGAAAAGTATGATGCATGCAATTACATAGTTTTAATATAAGAGTTATATTAAAAATAATTTGTTTGCAGCATGCTAAGTTGATTTTCCATTTTTGGCTATAATAAAATTGTTTATTATTTAAAAATGGAAATCAAGTTGCATTGAGCATGATACATCCATAGGTTAATATAATAGTTAAATTAATTTCATGCAATGCAAAAATTATATAGTTTAAATTTGATTAATTAGAATATGATTGTTAATTGATTTAAACTATAGGATGCATGATTATAGGGCTAATCATTAAAATTTTGAAATAGTTTAAAATTTTATGATTAGAAACCGTCAATCTATAATCAAGATATGCATGTTCACATAGGATCTTAGGTTAAAATGAATTAATTTTAATGGGTTAAAATTAATTAGACCTAAGATCACTTTCTAATAGGATTAGAATATCTTACTTAGTGTTAAAATAGTTTTAATTAACTAAGTAGAACAAACATTCCTGAGATTATAAGGGAACTCTACCAGTGAAGTTCTGTCTAAGGATTGGAGGTATTTAAGTTGACGGTATACGGAACACCTCCTACCTGGGAACCGATCTGGAACACCGGAGTTGAATTAATCTCAGGTTAATGTTAGAATAATGTCGCTAGGTAAATTAAATTGGTTTAATACACCTAGACATTAGGTCTTATTATAATAGTTATAATAGGACTAGACTTAGATAAATGACCTAGCCGGATTTATCTAGGTTTAATCAAACCCTAAAATATCTAATAGGTTACTTTAGTGGGAGGAAAATTACAAAACTTAATTTAAATTGAGTTTTGCTCCTACGTCCCCGTGACGTTCACACCGTGAGATCCATGCTCGGCTTTGTGTCGTTTTAGCACGGCCTCCCTTCGGAGAGTGTTTGCATGGGTCAATACCAAGGTGAATGGGGAAAGTGACTATAGTAAGTGGGAGCGGGACACGTGTCAACGTATCCTTTGGTCTCCACCCCTAGTCACAACGTGAGATTTCTATGATCCGCCTGCGTGTTGTCTTGGCGCAACCACCCCTTCGGAGGGCCTGATCATAGGATTCGGAACACCGTGAACTCCTGAAAAGGATAGGGTCGCTTAGGCTAATTACCAACAGTTGTCTTTCCTAACGGTAGCCTGTTGGTCCGTGCCTCTGAGATCTGAAAGTGGGAGGGTTACACTTACGGGGAGGAGTTAATTTGTTAACAAATCCTTGACCGAACAACGGTGGTTAATATCTAATGGAATATGAGTTATTCTGGTATTAGAAATTGACTGAGAAGAGTCTCATTTTAGAGGAGGAACAACTGATCACCCTTCGGTGGCTGTTCTTTTAAACCTCTAAAGCATCGTTGTGAAACACAATCATAGTTTTATTAGGGTTCTTTGATTGTTTGTTTACAAAATTGATTGGATGTATGCAATTGTTTGTATTGCTTGTGCGATGGGTTAAGGCAAAGATAACTAATATGGTCACTTGTTTGTTTTTTCAGCAATGTCTTCCTCTATAATTTCCCTGCTTAAAAATGAACAACTTACCGGCGAAAATTTTCCACAATTGAAATCTAACCTCAACACTATACTCGTGGTAGAAGATTTAAGGTTCGTCTTAACGGAGGAATGTCCTCTCGTTCCCCCTCGCACTGCCGCTCAGGCAGTAAAAGACGACTACGAACGCTGGACTAAGGCCAATGAAAAGGTCAAAGTCTATATTCTGGTCAGCTTGTCTGAAGTATTGGCCAAGCGTTACGAGAACGTGGAAACTGCCAGGGAGATTATGAATTCCCTGCAGGAGATGTTTGGACTTCTGTCCTACCAGCTCCACCACGACGCCTTGAAGAACGTCTTCAATGCCAAGATGCTGGAAGGTCAATCTGTTCGGGAACATCTCCTGGACATGATTAACCAGTTCAACATAGCTGAGGCAAATGGCGGGGTTGTCTGCGAGCACAGTCAGGTTGCGTTCATCCTTCACTCGCTCCCAGCGAGTTATCTGTCATTCAGGACGAACGCGAGCATGAATAAGATTCAGTTCAACCTGACTACCCTCCTCTCAGAGTTACAGATTTATGAGTCCTTGCAAAAGAGCAAGGGCAAAAATGTGGTTAAAGGAGAGGCCAACGTGGCCCATTCCAAGAAAAAGTTCCTAAAGGGTTCATCCTCAGGGACTAAATCTGTACCCCAGGCTTCTTCATCGAAGCAAATACAGAAGAGGAAGGGAGACAAGGGGAAGGCTCCTGCACAGGCTGTTCAAGGGAAGGGGAAGGCCAAGGTCGTGGCCGACAAAGGCAGGTGCTTCCATTGCAACGCAGATGGTCACTGGAAGCAGAACTGTCCCCGCTACCTTGCTGAGAAGAGAAGAGAAAAAGAAGGTAAATTCGATTTACTTGTATTAGAGACTTGCCTCGTCGAACATGATGAGTTCGCCTGGATACTTGATTCGGGAGCCACTAATCATGTTTGCCCTTCTTTTCAGGGAAATAATTTCCAGCAGCTGGCAGAGGGTGAAATGACGCTCAAGGTTGGAACGGGAGACGTTGTTTCAGCTCGTGCAGTGGGAGCTGCAAAATTATTCTTTAGAAATAGGTTTTTAATTTTAGAGAACTTGTACTTGGTTCCTAGAATTAAAAGGAACCTTATTTCTGTTTCAGCTTTACTAGAACAATGTTATTCAGTTTCCTTCTTGCTTAATGAAGCTTTAATTTCAAAGAATGGAATTTACATTTGTTCTGCTAAGCGTGAGAATAATTTATTTGTGTTAAGACCAAATGATGCTAAGGCTATTTTAAGTCATGAAATGTTTAAAACGGCCGAAACGCAAAATAAAAGGCACAAAGTTTCTCTTTTAAGTAACAACACGTATCTTTGGCACCTTCGTCTTGGTCATATTAACATCGATCAGATCGATCTTTTGGTTAATAATGGACTTCTAACTGATGTAGAAGATACATCTTTACCACCCTGTGAATCGTGTCTCGAGGGTAAAATGACCAAGAGGCCTTTTACTGGAAAAGGTTACAAGGCCAAAGAACCACTTGAACTAATACATTCGGATCTTTGTGGTCTAATGAATGTAAAGGCTCGAGGTGGTTTTGAATACTTCATCTCTTTCATAGATGATTATTCACGATACGGTTACTTGTACCTAATGGGCCATAAGTCTGAGGCTCTTGAAAAGTTCAAAGAGTTTAAGGCTGAGGTAGAAAACCTATTAGGTAAAACAATTAAGATGCTTCGATGAGATCGAGGTGGAGAGTATTTGGATCAAAGATTCCATGACTATATGATAGAACATGGAATCCAATCACAACTCTCAGCACCTGGTACACCTCAGCAGAATGGTGTATCAGAAAGGAGAAACAGAACCTTGTTAGACATGGTTCGATCTATGATGAGCTATGCTCAGTTGTCTAGCTCGTTTTGGGGGTATGCAGTAGAGACTGCAGTACATATTCTTAACAGTGTTCCCTCAAAAAGTGTTTCTGAAACTCCTTTTGAGATATGGAGGGGGCGTAAACCTAGTTTGCGTTACTTTCGAATCTGGGGTTGTCCTGCACATGTGTTAGTGACAAATCCTAAGAAATTGGAACCACGTACGAGAATATGCCAATTTGTTGGGTACCCGAAAGAAACGAGAGGTGGTCTTTTCTACGACCCTCAAGATAATAAAGTATTTGTATCGACAAATGCAACTTTCTTGGAGGAAGACCACATTCGAGATCATCGACCACGAAGTAAGTTAGTATTAGGAGAAGCTACAGAAGGATCAACAAGGGTTGTTGATGAACCTGGTCCTTCAACAAGAGTTGTTGGGGAATCCAGTTCTTCTCTTCAGTCTAGTCCTCCTCACGTAGTGGGAGAGCTTCGACGTAGTGGGAGGGTTGTGATACAACCTAACCGCTACTTGGGTTTAACAGAAACACAAGTAGTCATACCTGATGACGGCGTAGAAGATCCATTGTCTTATCGTCAGGCAATGAATGACGTAGATAAGGACGAGTGGGCCAAAGCCATGGACCTTGAGATGGAGTCTATGTACTTCAATCAAGTTTGGGAACTTGTAGATCTACCTGAAGGGGTCAAACCCATTGGGTGTAAATGGATCTATAAGAGAAAAAGAGATGCTGCTGGGAAAGTACAGACTTTCAAAGCAAGACTTGTAGCAAAGGGTTATACCCAACGAGAAGGGGTGGACTATGAAGAAACTTTTTCTCCAGTTGCTATGCTAAAGTCCATAAGAATTCTCTTATCCATTGCCACATTTTATGATTATGAAATTTGGCAAATGGATGTCAAGACAACTTTTTTGAATGGCAACCTTGACGAGAGTATTTTTATGTCTCAACCCGAAGGGTTCATAACCCAAGGTCAGGAGCAAAAGGTTTGCAAACTGAATCGATCCATTTATGGGTTGAAATAGGCCTCCCGATCTTGGAATATTAGATTTGATACTGCGATCAAATCTTTTGGCTTTGACCAGAATGTTGATGAGCCTTGTGTATACAAGAAGATCAACAAGAATAAAGTAGTTTTCCTTGTACTTTATGTCGACGACATCCTACTCATCGGGAATGATGTAGGGTATCTGTCTGACGTAAAAGAATGGCTAGCAGCTCAATTCCAAATGAAAGATTTGGGTGAGGCCCAATATGTTCTTGGCATCCAGATTATTCGGGATAGAAAGAACAAATCGCTAGCTCTGTCTCAAGCAACTTATATCGGCAAGATGTTGGCTCGATATTCGATGCAGAACTCCAAGAAGGGATTGTTGCCTTTCAGGCATGGGGTTCACTTGTCTAAGGAACAGTCTCCTAAGACACCTCAAGAAGTTGAGGATATGAGACGGATTCCCTACGCCTCTGCAGTGGGTAGCTTAATGTATGCCATGCTGTGCACGAGGCCTGACATTTGTTATGCTGTAGGGATTGTCAGCAGATATAAGTCGAATCCAGGGTTAGACCACTGGACCTCCGTTAAAGGAATCCTCAAGTATCTTAGGAGAACGAGAGATTACATGTTGGTGTTTGGGGCTAAGGAGTTAGTTCTCACGGGTTACACCGACTATGACTTCCAAACTGACAAGGATTCTAGGAAATCTACGTCAGGGTCAGTTTTCACCCTTAACGGGGGAACTGTAGTTTGGAGGAGTATAAAACAAGGATGCATAGCAGACTCCACGATGGAGGCTGAGTATGTAGCTGCTTGTGAAGCAGCTAAGGAAGCTGTTTGGCTAAGAAAGTTCTTGACAGATTTGGAAGTTGTTCCAAATATGAACTTGCCGATTACGTTATACTGTGACAACAGTGGGGCTGTAGCCAATTCAAAGGAACCTCGCAGCCACAAAAGAGGTAAACACATAGAGAGGAAGTATCATATGATTCGTGAGATTTTGCAAAGAGGAGATGTGGTCGTGACCAAGATCGCTTCCGAGCACAACATTGCTGATCCGTTTACGAAGGCCCTCTCGGCTAAAGTGTTCGAGGGTCATCTAGAAAGTCTAGGTCTGCGAGACATGTATATTGCGTAATCTAGGGCAAGTGGGAGATGTGTAATGGGTGTAAGGATGCCCTAGTTTATTGTATTTTGTATATTTACCTTTTATGTAATGTACAACATACATGTACCATTTCCAGCTTTGGATTATATTGTATATACTTTCCCTGTAACTTGAGTTTTAGTTCAAGTGGGAGTTTGTTGGGTTTTATGCCCTAAAACTCGTAGATAGTAAATGTACATTTGACCGAACATTAATAAAAGTGATGTATTATTCAATGTTTGTATTATATCCTGTCATAATAACCCTAATCCAATAAACTAAACATCCAAGGCTAATAGAATGAGGCTTGAACTGGTATGTAGGGACATATGGGGATCAATGTTCAAGTTTTAGCCTAAAGGGTCTGTAGTATGGGGATAAGGCTGGGTACCTTATCCTGGTGACACTATGGATACGGCTCGCTTTGTATATTGATACAAACGTAGTGATCCAACGCGTTCATGTGGTTGACATGCGAGTGGGGGTATCCTGTGCAATGAGTTTGCACAAAGACCGGACCGCGAAATAGTTAACCACTAACTGTAACACCGTTAGTTAGCTAGGTTTCTATTTCACTAGGATGATCTAAGCAACTTGGCCTTAATCTTGAGTGGATTATGGACTCCTATCCATGAGGGATTTTCCTTTGATTTGTACGGGTGAGAGTGGCCTGTTCGCCGACTCAATAAGCCTACCATTTTGGGGACAAGACCGAGTGGGGAGCTGGGAACGTAGTCTTACAAGATGGAATTCACTCCTTCCCGATATTAGGGTAAGTAGAGGTGTGTTCCCTTAAGTGGTGTCTTCGGGTCTTGAACAATGGGCCCTACCCTCTTTATGGCACGAGAGGGATTTATGTTTGCTGGTTGGACCACAAACAGGTTGTTCATTAGAGGAGCACTGGTACTTAAGGACCAAGAGGTAGCCCAGGGGTAAAACAATAATTTGACCTAGCTGGGGTACGAACAAACGTGAAGGGCTAACTTGCTGTTGACAGTCGATATCCGTGGACACAGAAATATACCTACAGTGAGAAGAGTGCAACTGTGGTTCTTTAGTGGAGTGAACCACAGTTAACGAATATTGATTAACTTGGTTAATGAGTTTAGCCAACTAATCTCATATCGTTGGAGCTTCTGATCTGTAGGTCCATTAGGTCCCACCGGTAGCTCTATAAGGGCGTTGAGGTAAATTTTTAAGGTTGAATTAAGTATTCGAAGGGGTTCGAATATTAAACTAAAATATGAATTTGATTCATATTAAAACTATAGGTTATAATTAATGTACATTGGATGTATATTAATATTATAGTTTTATGAGAGAGAATAATAATAATTGAATATATGATGTTCAATTTTATTATTTTAAAATTAATTAATTTTGAATTAGTTAATTTTTTTAGTTTAATTAAATTTGATTTAATTAAACTATAAGATAAGAGGGATATTAATTTAAATTAGATTTAAATTAATGTTATTTTAATTAATATAGATTAATTAAAATTTAATTAATTGTAATTTAAAATTGTGATTTTAAAATTATGATTAATTAAAAATATCAGGTAACTGATATTTCAGTTACCTGATATTATGCGTTGTTTTAGAAAGAAGTGGGCAATTCAGTTTTGAGATAACGCTCTCACTCACGCCAGAATCCCTCTCTCTCGCCCTATCTCTCTCTCTCGTTCTCTCCTCTCCCTCTGTGGATACATAGAATTATTTTCCAGAGAAAAACCGTAGTTTAGGGGTTCCCACAAGCCACTCAACGCACATTCCCTTTGAGAATACCGGTGAATCCTCGTGGTGGTGTTCGTGGCGATTTTTCCAGCGATATCAAGGTTCAATTGCTGCTGGTTTTGAGAGCTATTCGGAGATTTTTTGGCGAAACGTTCAAGTATTTCTTCAAGGGTAAGGTTTTTCTTGAACTAGGATCAATAGGATCCAATATTATAGATTAGATCTATAATTTTTAATATGTTCCAACATGCTTTAATGATTTTTTACAGCATGACTATTTCTCCTTTTCTTGCTGTAAATTTTATGGTTTTACCGTCGTATTGGTTTCCCAATCGATTTTTAAACCGATAAGGTTCTTTGATCGTTTCCGCTGCGCTAGGGTTTTTTATCCCTGCAGTTGCCACTACAGTGGAAGAAGAAAATACTCAAGAACCTGAAGTGCAAAACCCGGTTACGGTTCAAGAAGAGAATGTTAGGGAAAATCAAGAAACAGAGACTGACGAAGTTCGAGACGAACAGACCGCAGAGGTGCCTGAAGAAGGGAATGAATAGGGATCGGTGCAGGAGGCTCGGGTTGAAGTCATCATGCCTGAACCACCTAAGAGGCGCCGCATTAAGCTAAAGGCAGGCCGCATCAGGGTGATTCGGAATACCCCATCGCCTCCATCATCGGACTCTGAAGAAGAAAGAAGGGAAAGAGAGAAAAAAAAAGCTGAGGACAAAGTGAGAAAAGAAACAGAAAAGAGAGCTGAGGAAGAACAGTTGCTCAAGCGCAGGGCAGAAAAGGGCAAAAACATTGCTGAAGCATCGGAGGAATGATAGCGAGCAGAAATGTCGCTATTTTAGCCTCAAATTATTAAGCTTTTTGGTGCTTTAATCGTGATTTTAATGAATATATTTATTGAATTTTGTTATTTTGTCTTTAGGAGCATAAATGATGATTTTGGGAGAAAAATAGCCAAAATTGATGGAATTATAGCCCAAATCAAAGTTTGAAGCATTTGGAAGCCCAAAGAAGGCATCTATGAAGAATACACCAAGAAAAATGAAGAAGAAGGCCCAAAAATCAGCCCAAAAAGAAGCTGATTTTTCTGGAAAATCTGGACAGCGTCTCGACGCTTAGCAAGGCAGCGTCGCGACGCTGCCCTTTCTTGTTGCCCAAGCCGCGTGCGCAGCAGCGTCGCGACGCTTGGCAAGGCAGCGTCGCGACGCTACCCCTTTTCCAGGCCTATAAATAGGAGCCTTTGGTGCCTCATTTTATCATAAATCAATCATCAATCAATCATCAATCAATCATTACTCACTCATTCCTTTCTCTCCTAAGACTCCTTTTTTGGAGCCCCTCTCAAGGCTTTGAGCCTTTTTGAGAGGGTTCTTCTAGTGGGAATTTTTGGGGAATTTTGGGGAGCAATCTAGAGGCTCGAGGAGTAGTCAGCGGGGGCTCCAAGCATCAGCAAGGGGTTTTTCGACGGTCAATTCCTTTTCCTTTATGCCTTTTAATATGCTTTCCCTTGTAATTACTGTGAATATTATGTGTAGCTAAACCCCAATTTGGGGTCTTGAAATGAAATGTTAGTGGAAATATTGTTATAATTTCTTGTCTCTTGCCCATGTTCTAATTATTTGTATGGATGTGCTTAATGCTTTACTCAATCTGGCCAATTGTGTAACGATTCGATTCTTAATGGAAACTCGACGGAGAGAAATTAGGATAGATCATAATCCATGCAACTAGTTTAATTGCCCGTTGTGACACCGGGATTAGTTGATTAAACATAGATTCCTAAAATGAATCAGGGCGTAATAATTAATGATTTTTAATAGCGCTAAGGACACTTAGGTTGTTAAAATGAATTAATTACAATTAGGGGAAACCGACAGGAGAACCTATGTGATTAACGGAGATTCTAGGTTTATAATTAGTTGGGCAATGAGATAGGATAATTATAGCAAGTATTTAGCTAATCATTGATTTTCAAGACCCCTCTTCCCATTTCAAGAAAAACCTCTTTCTCCACATTTTATTTTTGATTGATCAAATTTGTTTTCATTAAGTCTTTTTAAATTCGAATTCTTTTTATCACATGAGCTTGGTCCCTAAATATTATTTCACCTAAGTATTTTCAGTGCTCAAGAGAATTTTAATTAATTGCTTAAGTTTCGTTTCACCTCCCTGTGGATTCGATACTCGGAATACTTTCCGTTTTATATTACTTGTGGCCCGTGCACTTTGCGGTCACCAAGTTTTTGGCGCCGTTGCCGGGGAGGCTTGATTTTTAAGCAAAAAAAATTAATTTTTCTTGACATCGAAAAGAAAAGGGTAAATGGTAATTTAGGTGTAGATATTTTTCTTTCATCGTTTTGTGAATATTATTTTATTTTCATTTTTGTTTGGTTCTTTTTATCATTATCTGGGAGCATTGCATGCGAAGAAACAAGGTGGTTAATCTGTTTCCGTTAGATCTTGAGATTAACAGGACTCTAAAATTCATTAGAAGAGAAAAAAGATTAACAGAAACGATGGCCCACCAAGAAGAAGCTCCCAAGGCAATTAGAGATTTTCTGCAGCCAGTTCTTCCTACCGAAAATTCTGGGATTGTTTACGCCCCCATCCAAGCTACAAATTTTGAGCTAAAAACAGGGTTGATTCAGATGGCGCGCGATAACTCGTTCAAGGGACATCCTTCCGAGGACCCCCACTCTCATCTGCGATCATTCCTAGAAATATGTGGGACGGTAAAGATGAACGGAGTTCCGGCCGACGCGATCAGATTGAGGCTATTTCCATTTTCTCTACAGGATAAAGCAAAAGATTGGCTCGAATCAGTCGAGACGGGCAGCATCAGTACTTGGGACGAGCTTGCCCAGGCTTTTCTGACAAAATTTTTTCCACCAGCTAAGACTACCAAGCTGCGGACTGAAATTGGAACATTTAGACAGCTTGACGAGGAGCAATTATACGAAGCGTGGGAAAGATATAAGGAAATGCTTAGGCGATGTCCCCAACATGGATATCCTGATTGGCTTCAGGTACAGTTATTCTATAATGGATTAAACCCCTCCACGAAGACAGTCCTAGACACATCAGCAGGAGGGAGTTTTCTTTCAAAAACAGTAATAGAAGCCAAAGACCTGCTTGAGGAAATGGCGGCGACGAGTTATCAATGGCCGACGGAGAGAGGAACAGTTACAAAAAAAGCTGGATTGTATGAATTAGATGAGTCAAGTTCACTGAAAGCGCAACTAGCATCTCTGACCAATGCACTAAACAAATTAACGTCATCTGAGGTGGTTAAGTCCATTTCCACCTTAGCTGAAGGACATTCGAAGAAAGAAGGTCAAGATGTGGAAGAAGTTCAATACATAGGAAATAGATCATATACTCAAGGAGTACCGAACTTCTACCACCCCAGTCTGCGCAATCACGAGAACTTCTCATATGCGAATACGAAGAATGTTTTGCAGCCACCCCCAGGTTTTGCATCAACGAGTACTCCTGAGAAGAAAAATAATCTGGAGGAGATGATGGCTTTATTCATCAAGGAACAAAGAATATTGAATGTAAATCTCCAGACATCAGTAAACAACCACGACGCAGCTCTAAAGAATATGGAAGTGCAGATAGGTCAGATTGCTTCAGCAGTAAATGCCCTTCAGAAGGGAAAATTTCCAAGCGATACTGAGCCTAACCCGAAAGAGCAGTGTAAGATGGTGGTTTTGAGAAGTGGCAGAAGACTGGAGGACAGTTCAGAGAAGAAAAAGGAAGAAGAGAAGAGAAAGGATGAAGATGAAGGGGCTGAGGCACAAAAAACCTCCTCTGAAAGGTTCCAACATCCTCCTAACTCTATTGAATTAAAGTGTGATTTTTCTAATAGCTGTGCAGGAAAAGAAGAAGAGAAGCAGAATGACAAAGAAAAGATGACTGAGGAGGAAGTGGTTCCATGCAACCACCATGACAGAGGTTCACATATTAGCCCACCCAAGCGGAGGGGCGAATGTCCAACCTTTGATTACAGGGAGTTACCTTTTCCTCAGAGATTTAAGAATGTCAAATTAGATGAACAATTTCAAAAATTTTTAGAAATGTTTAAAAAGTTGACTGTGAATATTCCATTGGTAGAAGCTTTGTATAATATGCCGAATTATGGAAAATTCATGAAAGAAATGCTTTCTAAAAAGAAAAGTCTGAAAAAAGAAGTTTTTAATTTATCTGAGAGTAGCAGTACCATTATTTCTGGTAGGATACCCTCTAAGCAGAAAGATCCAGGGAGTTTTACTGTTCCCTGCACCATAGGAGAAGTATCCTTCGATAGGGCTTTGTGTGATTTAGGAGCAAGTATAAATTTGATGCCCTACTCTGTGTACAGGAAGATTGGTTTATCAGGTATGACAGACACTGACGTCACTCTCCAGCTTGCTGATAGATCGATTACCCACCCGATGGGTGTTGTGGAGGACGTGTTGGTGAAAGTCAACAAATTCATCTTCCCTGTAGATTTCGTGGTACTGGACATGAAGGAGGACAAAGAGGTGCCAATTATCTTAGGCAGACCTTTCCTAGCCACTGGTAAGGCTGAGATTAGCGTGCATACAGGTAAGCTTACCTTGAACATTGATGATGAAAAAGTCGTGTTTAGTATTTTTGGCAAAGATGAATCTGTTTGTAGTTTGCATACATGTTTTTCTGTTGGGCCTGAATACTTGACTGATGACGATGAAGAGGTAGACTATAATCTTGGCCTAGGCTTAGGAGAAATGCTTGTTGATAATATGGATTTTGATCATGATGCATATATGGATAATCCTCTGTTTGAAAATGATTTGGATCTGCCTGATTTTGAAAATGAATTAGACTTGCCTGCTTGTGAAAATGAAGGATCTGCAGTTGATGATTTACCTTCCTTTGAAAATGAATTGGATTTGCATGAACTGAATAATTTTGATGATGATATTGAATTGCCTGACAGTGAGCACGAACGTAAAAGGCATAAAAAAGATTGCTCGATAGATAATTTTGAGTCTGACCATGATTACAGTGAATCTATTGAGTCTGATCTTGACATTCCTGAATGCATGAATCCTGACAATGTGAATACTTTCTTTTCATGTCCTGATGATGTGTATAGAATGGAATCTGACCCAGAAGAACTTGAATCTGTGCATAGTATAGAATCTGATCCTGAAATTCTTGAATTCTTTAATTCTTCTGATGATGAGTCATATGATAGCTTAGTTGAATCATTTTTTAATTCTGAGTCTGAAGGATCTAATGAGCATGTAGATATTTTCTCTGATGAATGGACTGGCATGATTGATAGGCCACCTATAGATCCTAGACCAGTAGACATTATAACGCTTGATGACTCTGTTAACAATTGTTTTGAAAATAGAGATTTAGAAAAGAGATTTGATGCGGCTGATTATTTTCTGAAATGTTATTATGAGAATCTCTTTAGTGAAGATGGGCCAGGGGAAAGTTTTTTTTCTCCCCTGTTTGTAGTATGCAATTCGGTGCGTGATTTCTTGCAGGGCCCGGAGGATGATGAAAATTTTTATTTTGAGCCTCCGTAAGCGTGCCGAGCCTAGTCTAGCTAAAGACGTTAAAGAAAGCGCTGCTTGGGAGGCAACCCAAGGATTAAAGTAGTTAGTTGTTTTTGCGGTAAATAATTTTCTTTGCTCCGTGATCCAATTTTGTTTTGCAGGATCACCTTAGCAAATCCCAAAATTCCACATTTCCCATTTTTCATGGATCCAAAGGAAGAGGATGAAGCGCTCCTAGCTCAGGGAAGTCTCAGTATCCCTCTTTATGCTTTTCTGTTTTAAAACATTGGGGACAATGTTTAGTTTAAGTTTGGGGGGAAGGCTTCCGCTGTGTTGAGCATATTCAAATTCTGTTAGATGCATGAATAGATAGCCATGATAGCCAAGGATGTGATTTTTGAAATTTTGGGAGAAAAAGGTTTATATGATTGTGGAATCTGGGAGCACGGCAGAAATCGTGAAATTTTAAAATTTTTTGATACTTAGTTTTGATGTCTAAAGCATGCAATAGTCTTATCTAATGACGTCTTTGAAAATCTAGATTCTTATTATGGTTTTCAAAGTTGTTGTCACCCCGATAGGCTTAGTTTCTAATATCAGGAAGTTCATGCTTGATTGCTCTAAAGAACTAGGTAGGAAAAAAATTTATGCCTGCTGAGAGAAAAGCAAAAGCAACAAAAGAAAATGTGAGAAAAAGAAAATCTGTTGAAAAAGAATTTTTGCTTGCTCAAAAGAAAAAAAAAGCCTAGGGGTAAAAAGAGCTACCTGCGGTGTGATCAGTTAGGCCAACCAAAGAATAAAATTCGGGTTAAGGGTCCCTGCACCGTAGTGTGAAAGCTAGTACCATTAGATATCAAAATGCAAGTTTGGGGGAGAAGCATAAGAAAAAGAAAAGAAAAAAGAAAAAGAAAAATCATGCGAGAATTCTGCTCCCCCATGAAAGAAAAAAGAAAAAAAAAAAAAAAAAAAAAAAGATGACAGGCACCCTAGTTACTTTTTTTTGCATGATAGAAGGACTCCGAAGTATTAGGGGCTCTTAGCCAGTGTAGGGGGAAAACAAATGGAGAAAGCCATAAGACTAATCTAGGTTAGTAAAAGAATCAATAGATAAGTCTTGAGCATGCTATTCATTAATCTTAAGTTCAAACTAGTTTAAGATTTCTTCAAGAGTATGCGGTGCTTACTTATTCCACTTGCATGTTTTCCATTCGATCCTAAGAATTCAAAAATCACTGAGGGTTGAGCGAGTCTATTTCATGCATCTTTAGAATTTATTTTGCTTGGGACTAGCAAAAGCTTAAGTTTGGGGGTGTGATAGCGAGCAGAAATGTCGCTATTTTAGCCTCAAATTATTAAGCTTTTTGGTGCTTTAATCGTGATTTTAATGAATATATTTATTGAATTTTGTTATTTTGTCTTTAGGAGCATAAATGATGATTTTGGGAGAAAAATAGCCAAAATTGATGGAATTATAGCCCAAATCAAAGTTTGAAGCATTTGGAAGCCCAAAGAAGGCATCTATGAAGAATACACCAAGAAAAATGAAGAAGAAGGCCCAAAAATCAGCCCAAAAAGAAGCTGATTTTTCTGGAAAATCTGGACAGCGTCTCGACGCTTAGCAAGGCAGCGTCGCGACGCTGCCCTTTCTTGTTGCCCAAGCCGCGTGCGCAGCAGCGTCGCGACGCTTGGCAAGGCAGCGTCGCGACGCTACCCCTTTTCCAGGCCTATAAATAGGAGCCTCTGGTGCCTCATTTTATCATAAATCAATCATCAATCAATCATCAATCAATCATTACTCACTCATTCCTTTCTCTCCTAAGACTCCTTTTTTGGAGCCCCTCTCAAGGCTTTGAGCCTTTTTGAGAGGGTTCTTCTAGTGGGAATTTTTGGGGAATTTTGGGGAGCAATCTAGAGGCTCGAGGAGTAGTCAGCGGGGGCTCCAAGCATCAGCAAGGGGTTTTTCGACGATCAATTCCTTTTCCTTTATGCCTTTTAATATGCTTTCCCTTGTAATTACTGTGAATATTATGTGTAGCTAAACCCCAATTTGGGGTCTTGAAATGAAATGTTAGTGGAAATATTGTTATAATTTCTTGTCTCTTGCCCATGTTCTAATTATTTGTATGGATGTGCTTAATGCTTTACTCAATCTGGCCAATTGTGTAACGATTCGATTCTTAATGGAAACTCGACGGAGAGAAATTAGGATAGATCATAATCCATGCAACTAGTTTAATTGCCCGTTGTGACACCGGGATTAGTTGATTAAACATAGATTCCTAAAATGAATCAGGGCGTAATAATTAATGATTTTTAATAGCGCTAAGGACACTTAGGTTGTTAAAATGAATTAATTACAATTAGGGGAAACCGACAGGAGAACCTATGTGATTAACGGAGATTCTAGGTTTATAATTAGTTGGGCAATGAGATAGGATAATTATAGCAAGTATTTAGCTAATCATTGATTTTCAAGACCCCTCTTCCCATTTCAAGAAAAACCTCTTTCTCCACATTTTATTTTTGATTGATCAAATTTGTTTTCATTAAGTCTTTTTAAATTCGAATTCTTTTTATCACATGAGCTTGGTCCCTAAATATTATTTCACCTAAGTATTTTCAGTGCTCAAGAGAATTTTAATTAATTGCTTAAGTTTCGTTTCACCTCCCTGTGGATTCGATACTCGGAATACTTTCCGTTTTATATTACTTGTGGCCCGTGCACTTTGCGGTCACCAAGGAACACGATGCAATAGAAGAACTGAAGGATTGGAATTCCCAATTCTGTTACAGCGGAAGCAATTGGACCGTTTCGTAGTTAATTTTGTTTTCACAAAATACCAATATATTGGCAAAAGGTTAAGCGACGAGAAACATACCTCCGTTGACGACTCTGAATACTTCAACGGACACCACCACAAGATCTTCCCTGCTATAACTCTTAGATTAGGAACGTAGTTGTGGGACTACCTAATCTTGAATGGGAAAAACTCTAGAGAGAAAATTCTCCCTAGAGTTCTTGAGCTGAGAGAATATGAGAGGGCCTTATGATGACTATATGTTGTTGTACCTTAAACCCTAGGGTTATATTTATAGGAGAAAGGCCATGAATAAAATATTCATTTAAAATCAATTATTTCCATAACTGATTTAATCTTTTCCATGATCAATCAATTCCATAACCAATCAATTCCATAATTGATTAATCTTTTCCATAAATGATTGATCACTTCCATAAGTGATTAATCATTTCTATAATTGATTAATTTTCAATTAATTAATTCTTTAATTAATTAATCACCAATTAAATATCAAATATTTAATTTCTGACCTTCTATTAGTTAATTAATTAATTACCCAATTAAATATCATATATTTAATTTCAGGCCTTCAATTAATTAATTCTATAATATGAATCAAATTCATATTAAAATTTGAACTCCTTCAAATTCTCTTATATCCTATAAATTTAATATGAATCAAATTCATATTAATATTTGAACTTCTTCAAATATTTATTTCTCTCATAGACTATAGTTTAATTAAATCTCATTTAATTTAAACTAAATTGAATAATTAATTAATTCATCTTCTAATTAAATACCATATATTTAATTAGACATATATTTGAACTCTTTCAAATATATCAATCTCTCAATATAATAAAGTTTAATCTCAAATTAGACTTTATATTTTAATGCATCACTATACATTATATTAATTTGTATCTCATACAATTAACTTAATTCCCAATATGAATTTGAACTATTCAAATTCTCTCAAGATATATTTGTTCCTAATTACTCTTTACGAGCAAGCAGGGGGACCTAATGGACCTACAGATCAGAAGCTCCAATGATATGAGGTTAATAGATTAAACTCATTAATCAGGTTAACCAATATTCATTAACTGTGGGTCATTCCACTAAAGACCCACAGTTGAACTCTTCTCACTGTAGAACATTTCTGTGTCCATGGATGTAGACCTATACCGGTAAGTCAATCCTTCACGAGTGTTCGTAACCACGGCTGGGTCAAATTATCGTTTTACCCTTGTGTTACATCTGTCTCCTTAAGTACCAGCGCTCCTGTAATGAACAACCTGTTTATGGTCCAACCATTAAACAGAAAGTCCCTCTCGGGCCAGTGAGAAGGCGGGATCCCTTTGTTCAAGTCCTGGAGTCACCACTTAAGGGAACACTCATCTACTTCTCCTAGAAGTGGGAAGGAGTGAATTCCATCTTGTGTTGTCATGTCCCCAGCCCCACACTCGGTCTTGTCCCCAAGAAGGTAGGCTTATTGAGTCGGCGAGCAGGCCACTCTCACCCATACTAATCAAAGGACAACCCCTCCTGAAAAAGAGTTCATGACACACTCAGGATTAAGACTGAGTTACCTAGTTCATCCTATTGAAACAATAACCTAACTAGTTAACGGTGTTACATCTAGTGGTTTACTATTTCGTGGTCCATTCTTATGCAAACTCATTGCATAGGATACCCCCGCTCGCATGTCTCCTACATGGACGCCTTGGATCAATACGTCTGTATCGAATACAAAGTAGGCCGTATCACATAGTGTTATCAGGATAAGGTACCCAACCTTATCCCTATACTATAGACCTTTTAGGTTGTTACTTGAACACCGATCCCCGTATGTCCCCACATACTAGTTCAAGTTACATATAAACAACCTTGGATCTTAGTTTATTGGATTTGGGTCAAATTGTGCAATATTTAACAATAACACTTTCTTGTAGGAACTCAATAACACTTTATTGAAACAAGTATACAATTTGTTTACATTCACTATCTACGAGTTTTAGGGCATAAAACCCAACAAACTCTTACTTGAACTAAAACTCTAGTTTAGTGGGATGTACAATAATCTATACAGCAGTTGATGTATAAATACATGTATAAATCATATACAATGTACAAATACAATAAACTAGGGCATCACTATACCCATTACATAATGGTATCACTATACCAATTAGATTTCTCCCACTTGCCCTAGATTACACCTTTGTACATATCTCGTAGTTCTAGACCTTCTAGATGACCCTCAAACACTTTAACCGAGAGAGTCTTTGTAAATGAATCAATAATATTTCATTTCATGTGTCTGCTTGTCTTAGGCTACGATGTTCTTTTGAATTTGCCACAACTCCACTATATCACTATAAAGTGTGATGGGCAAGTTCACATTTGGAACACATTCCAAATCAATCAAGAACTTTCTAAAGCCATACAGTCTCTATCGCTGCTTCACAAGTAGCTATATTTTCGGCCTATATGGTCAAGACTGTAACTATGTCATACTATAGCTCATTGGTAAAGATTGACCATAGATGCTGATGTAGATTTCCTTAAATCCTTATCAATCTTAAAATCCATGTCAGTGTATCCTGTAAGGATCAAATCCTTAGTCCCATACACAAGCATATAGTTCCTCGTTCTCCTAAGATGCTTGAGGATATTCTTAACGGTTTTCCAGTGATCAAATCATGGGTTAGATTGATACTTACTGACAATCCCTATTGCATAGGGCATTCGTCTCATGTCCTCAACCTCTTGAGGTGTCTTAGGAAACATTTTCTTAGACAAAAGAATTCCATGTCTAAAAGGTACTGAACCCTTATTGGAATTCTGCATCTTATATCTATCTAACATTTTGTAGATATAAGATACTTGAGACAATGCTAGCCTTTTGTTCTTACGGTTCCTAAACATTTTGGATCCCAAGAACAAACTCTGCTTCTCCCAAATTTCCATTTAGAAATGAGCTGCTAGCTTCTTTAATGCCCGTAAGATAACCTACATCATTCCCAATGATTAGGATATCAAACATATACAACACTAAGTAAGCTACTGAACTATTGATGATTACTTGTAAACACAAGACTCATTAATGTTATGATTAAAGCCAAAAGATTTGGTCACTACATCAAATCTTATATTTCAAGATCGAAATGCTTAGGTCAATCCATGAATGGATCACTCAAGCTTGCAAACCCTTTTGCTTTCGATCTTGTTGTATGAACCCTTCTAGTTAAGAGCTTTAATGTCTCATTTTCTCTTGTAAACCCACTTGTAACTAATAGGTGTTACCCATCAAGTAGATCTACAAGATCCCAGATGGAAGTGAAATACAAAAGACTTCATTTCCAGGTCCATGACTTTAATCCATTGGTCCTTGTCAACATCATTCATTTTCTTTCTAAAAGATAATGAACCCACTAAGCCATCATCAGGTATGTGAAGGGAATAAAAGTCCCCACGCAGTGGAAGCGCATCGATTGGACCTTACGCCTTATATTAATTAACATTAAAATACCGTTATGAAAACTCAAACAAACTTTAAACCAACTTTAAAGTTGCTGGAAATTCAGTTTAAACATGCTTAAAAATAAATCTAAAGAAAATGGGAAGAACCATCACATACCTTCGTTGTAGAATTGACCATTCTTCGCCAACAACGCTCCAACGAACGAAAACGCAGCAGCCTCTTCGCCTCTTGATCGCTGGAATTTTCTTCTTGATTGACACAATAACCACAAAGGTTACACCAGTATGTCTCTAAGTCTAGGAAGCAAGAGACTTGTGAGAGTCTTTCTCTAAGAGGGAGGCTAGAGAGAATTCTAGGTCTTGTCTTTCAAGAGTGTCAAGTGTCATGACCAATTAGGTCTAGTGTTCTATTTATAGAAGAGAGGCCATGAATAAAATATTCAATTAAATCAATCTTTTCCAAAATTGATTCAATCTTATTCCTTAATTAATCAATCATGATCAATCAATTCCATAATTGATTAATCTTTTCCACAAATGACTAATTACTTCCATAAGTGATTAGATCATTTCCATAAATGATTAATCACTTCCTTAAGTGATTAATTATTTCCATAATTGATTAATTCCCGGTTAATGAATTCTTTAATTAATTAACCACCAATTAAATATCACATTTTTAATTCCCGGCCTAGAATTAATTAATTTGCCCAAACACATTTTATGCCTTAAATTAATTAATTCATTATTTGAACTCTTTCAAACTTCCATAAATTTATATTTGAACTTTTCAAATATTAATTTCTCTCATAATAATATATCAATATATATTATATTTGTTTCCCTTAATAAATTGAACATTTTCAATTTACTATTATTACTTAGTTGCCTCAAATTACTTTACGAGCTACCAGTGGGACCTAATGGACCTGCAGATCAGAAGCTCCAACGATGTAAGATTAATTGGTCAAACTCATTAACCACATTAATCAATATTCGTTAACTGTGTGTACATTCCACTATAGACTCAAAGTTGCACTCTTCTCACTGCAGACATATTTTCTGTGTCCACGGATCTAGACCAATATCGACTAGTTAGTCCTTCACGAGTGTCCGTAACACCAGCTGGGTCAAATTACCGTTTTACCCCTGGGTTACCTCTATTTCCTTAAGTACCAATTCTCCTCTAATGAACAACCTGTTTGTGGTCCAACCATCAAACAGAAAACCCTCTCGTGCCATTGAGAGGGTAGGGCCCTTTGTTCAAGACTCGGAGTAACCACTTAAGGGAACACTCATCTGCTTCCCTAAAGTCGGGAAGGAGTGAATTCCATCTTGTACGATTATGTTCCCAGCTCCCCATTCGGTCTTGTCCCCAAAGTGGTAGGCTTATTGAGTCGGCGTATTGGCCACTCTCACCCATACAAATCAAAGGACAATCTCTCATGAGCAGGAGTCCATAATCAACTCAGGATTAAGACTAAGTTGTCTAGGTCGTCCTAGTGAAATAGAAAACCAACTAGTTAATGGGGTTATAACCAGTGGTTACTATTTCGCAGTCCGGTCTTATGCAAACTCATTGCATAGGATACCCCCACTCGCATGTCTCCTACACGAACGCGTTGGATCGCAGCGTTTGTATCAAATACAATGTGGGCCGTATCCATAGTGTCACCAGGATAAGGCACCCAGTCTTATCCCTATACTATAGACCCTTTAGGTTGTTTCTTGAACAATGATCCCATATGTCACTACATATAGTTCAAGACTCATATTACAGCCTTGGATGTCTAGTTTATTGGATTAGGGTTATTATTAGGCAAAGACAAATATAAAATAACTAATAACAATTAATGGAAAAATATATCAATATTATTTCATTAATATCTGGTCAACGGTTACATTCACTATCTACAAGTTTTAGGGCATAAAACCCAACAGTATGATGACCTAGGCTTCAAACAAGCCCATGTAACGTTCAGGTTATCAAACAACCCTCCCACTACATTGAGGCAATCTCGACTATTGAGATGGATGTGACTGACTAGATGCACTGATCCATCAACAACTTTTGTTGAACAGCCAACCTCATCAACAACTCTTGTGGATAGCTTCATTAGTTAACTTACTTAAATCGGTTTTACTCTGTGGTTTATGATTTTTTATGCAGACTTCTTCTGAGAATATAGCATTTGTCGATACAAATTCTTTATTCTCTTGTGAATTGAAGAAGTATCCACTTCTCGTTTTCTTTTGGGGTTGCCTACTGCAGTATGCAATGCAGTCAACACTGCATGACCCCAAAACGAGCCAGACAATTGAGTATAGCTCAACATGGAATGAACCATATCCAATAGGGTTCTATTTCTCCTAAATGAGATTTAGGGTGTGATCCCATGTACTATCAAATAGTCCTGGAATCTCAAATCCCTATACTCAACACTTTTATCGGATCAAAGTGTTTTTATCATCTCACCTAACAAGTTTTCAACTTCAGTCCTTAGCCCCTTTGAATATCTCAAGAGTTTCAGACTTAAGTTGCATTAGGTAAAGATACTCATACCTTTGAATAATCATCCAAAAGAGATGAATTATTCATGCCCTCCTGATGTGGACTTTTCCTACCGCAAGCGCACGGGTCAAGTAATAATATAGTGAATAGTAAATTCGAATGTCGTCCTCTGGATTGGATTTTTAAGCAAATCAAGTATTATGAATAATCTCGCTCAATTTTATTTAAGGATTAAAAAGTGATGAATGAGTGATAATAAAGCTAAATCAAAGGAAGTAAAAAGAATGGAAATTCAATTGGGAAAACTACTTAGGGAATTGATTTCGCCGATTTCGTTTAGGATTGATTTTAAAGAATAAGTTATTATGCACAATGAAATTATGAGCCAAATACCCTTTAATCACAACTACCTCTCCCGAGTATAATTGATTCTCATGCAAATTAACCAACTTGATATCCCTATCTAAGTTTATTAATAAGCAAGGCAATGAGATCTTTTAACCAATTCTAAAGTTAATCTAAAACCGTCAAGAATTAGAAAGTAAACTTTATTCATGCAATCTTGAGTAAGTCTAAATCAAATCCCCTCTCCCAAGCTAGATTCGAAACTTAAATCATCCAACTAATGGCCAATTAATTGAAAGCATTAAATCAAGATTACAAACACAATAACATTGCACAACTTAAACCATAAATCAATCCATAAACTTAATCAACTACATCAATCCCTAAGCTACAAGTTTAGCTACTCATGAATGAAAATACAATCTCAACTAAACATATGAAAGCCATAAATCTAACTAAAGGAAGAAAAAGGGAAAAGAAAACTCAATGTAGGTCGAGTCCCGACGTCCCCGTCACGATCCCCACGAACAATGGGTTGATTTCCAAGTCTTCCCCCTTGTTTCAGCATCCAAAGTGCTCTATTCTGTCCTCTTTACGGATCCAAAAGGTCCCAAATCGAACTCCCCTAAAACCTAGCCAAAAATGAGCTTTTATTCTGATTTTTCGTCTTAGCGTCGTGACGCTGTCAAGACAGCGTCGCGACGCTGCCTCTTAAACACGCGTTCTGAATAAGGAAAAACGGTAGCGTCGGGACGCTTCCTATCACAGCGTCTCGACGCTGTGAGCTTTACGCGCCAAATCTGATATGGAATGTGAGCGTCGAGACGCTCAAGAGCTAGCGTCTCGACGCTAGCCTGCTGTTGACCGAGATCTGACTTTTTTCCTCTTTTAGTCTTTTCATTCCTTTGCATCTTTTCACGCCCCGAGCACCCGATTAACTCTGATATTGCATTATAGCTCCAATCAACCATTTCCTACAAAATAAACAATAAAGCACAATAAAATGGCCCGAAAATCATAAAAGACTAGCTAAATTAAATAAGTGAAGATAGCTAGCTATGCTCGCTATCAAATACCCCCAAACTTAAGCTTTTGCTAGTCCCCGAGAAAACTCTAAATCAGACATACAATGGAAGAATGGATGCAACAATCATAACTCAATCCTCAGGGCTCAAAAGTCAATAACCAAGCAAGCAAGAGATATGCACACAAGGACCAATGAGGGAGACAAATTAAAATTTTTCCAAAATTAACTTGCAGAAGCGAGATCTAACTCAACAAGATCAGACTCTACTAGCTCGGGATTGGATTATTAAATTCTCAGCTCATCTTCCCTCTACACTGGCACTAAGGCTTCACTAATGAGTTAATGCAACAAATTAGTTTGTTTATCTCCATACTTAGGTGCTTTTAATTAACAAATGAATTAAGCATTTATATGTGGCAGTAGCTTTCACACACCCATTGCAGGGACCCTTAACCTGAGATTTCTCTGGTTGGCCTAACTGATCACAACAGGGGTAGCTCTTTTTGCCTTAATCTTTATTAACCATTGCATATTGCGCGCATAAGTCATGACTTCTTTTTTTTCAACAATAACAACAAGAATGATTTTTCGTTATGAACAAGATAAGCAGATATTCTTTTCTTTTCTCCTAAGCAAGATCAAACATGCTAATTTGCAAAAAATTAACTCTTTAGCTCTACCCTACACCTATCGAGGTGACAACAAGCATATGAACCCAATAATTCGCTCCTAAGCATTCAAATCCAAATCTAGCCAAGACAGATACTCTACTCATGCAAGCCATCTCCTAGAAAAATTTCAAAAAGTCTCCCTTTTTGGGCACTTATGCTTACATCTCATCACAAGCTTGAAAATTGACAAGAAAGCCTATCCTAGGACATCATAATCATGCAAAAGTAGCATCCAGAAAACAACCATATGCATAATTCAAAGAAAGCTCAAAACTATAGCCCGAACTCAGATGCTCAAGGGCTCCACAAACATGCTAATCCACCCCCAAACTTAAAATATGCATTGTCCTCAATGTATAAAGAAAATAAAGCATAAACAAGTATGAGAACAATAAACGAATGAAAGGAGTGAACAATACTGCCCTGGAATGATGATGACTTCTTGACTTGAGAGCTTGAAGTCTTGAAAGCTTGAAAGCAAAGGGGAGAAAGAAAGAAAACAAGACCTACAAAGCAAAAACAAACAATAAATCAAAAACAAAAAGAAAACACACTAAACTTACTTGGGTTGCCTCCCATAAGCGCTTGTTTAATGTCATTAGCTCGACGTGTTGAACGTGCTTCAAGGAGGCTTTTGTTTTGTGAATCCAACAGAGGTGCTCTTTCTTGCACCTTTCCTGTAGCCCATGTAAAGCACTTCATCTTTAGAGTCTTCAACTGCTTTAAAGATTTCTTTTTCGTTCTTGACTCTAATAGTGAGCTCCCTGCGCTCAATATCTATAATTGCTCGCCCAGTAGCGAGGAATGGTCGTCCTAATATGACAGGCATTGAAGGATTTTCTATCATGTCCATAACATACAAGTCAATAGGGAGGAAAAATCTACCTACTCTGATTAACACATTTTCTACAATACCAACTGGTCTCACCACAGATTGATCAGCCAATTGGAGCTTTACAGGAGTAGATTTAATCTCACCTATGTCTAACTTCTTACACAAGGACAATGGGATAATATTAATGCTAGCACCTAAATCACATAATGCTCTGAACGAATAAGTACCAAAACTACAAGGAACAGAAAAACTCCCTGGATCTGCTACTTTTTCAGGTACTTTCTGTTGTACTCTGGTGCTGCATGTGGAAGCGAGATAAACAGTGTCAACCTTCTTTTCTTTTCGCTTCTTCGCTAACCACTCCTTCATAAACCTGTTGTATTGGGGCATCTCTAATGCCTCTGCAAAAGGAATGTTAATATTCAGATTCATAAAAGCATTCATAAATTTATCAAACTGAACCTGATTATTCTTTTTCTTCTTTTTCTTTTTCTTTTCCTTGGGAACCATCAGTGTAGGAGAAGGAATAGGAGGCTCCAGGTTAGGCTTTTCAGCCTCATCTGCTGATGTGTCCTCCTCAGCTTCCCCTGTAGGCATTTCATAGTCCTCAGATTCAGGTTCCTCTTCAGATTCCTCCTGGTGCACAGTGATTGCCTTACAATACTCCATCTGGGGTTTCTCTTGTTCAGCTGGAGCCTTACCTTTATTCATGGTGCTTACAACATTCACCAACTGTCCCAGCTGAGTTTCAATGTTCTTTATGGCTGCACTGTGGCCATTCACCGTGGTGTTGATAGCAATGACTGCCTCCTCTAACTTGGTTGTCCTGTTACTAGACTCTGCAATGAAAGCTCCAACAAGATCTTCTAACTTTTTATTATCTTGAGTTTGAGGGGCAAAACCAGGAGGATTAAGAACATTCTTAGTATTAGCATAAGAGAAATTTTCATGGTTCCTATTGTTAGGGTGATAATGTGTAGGTGTAGAACTATTATTATATCCCCTAGAATTAAAATTTGATACATACTGAACCTGCTCAATAGTCTCCTCCTGAGGTCTAGATGCTAAAGCAGCAGCTGATTCAATTGATTGAGCACTCCCTGTACCTGAAAATTTCATAAAAGCATTGGCAAGGGAAGTCATCTGGGCTTGGAGTGCACTTACTTTATCAACCTCGAACACTCCAGCAGCAATCTTTTTAGGTGTAGACCGCTCAGATGGCCACTGATAGCTGTTGGTGGCCATATCCTCTAAAAGTGTGCGAGCGTTTTCCACGGTCTTGGACAACAGAGTCCCACCTGCAGCTGCATCAACAATTGTTTTTGTACTAGGAGTTAAACCATTATAAAACAACTGTACCTGAAGCCAATCGGGGTAACCATGCTGAGGACACTTCCTCAGTAGCTCTTTGAATCGCTCCCAAGCTTCGAACAGCTGCTCATCATATTGTTGTTGGAATGTCTCAATCTCGGTCCTTAGCTTGACCGTCTTTGCAGGAGGGAAGAATTTCTTTAAAAAGGCCTGGACCAAAACATCCCAAGTGGTGATGCTCCCAGGGGTAATAGACTGCAACCAATCACGTGCTTTATCCTGCAAAGAAAAGGGAAATAAACGTAAGCGAATAGCATCCTCAGAGACACCATTAATCTTTACCGTCCCACAAATATCCAAGAATGATTTAAGATGAGAATTTGGATCCTCGGTGGGTGATCCTCTGTATGCACAGTCTCGAGCCATCTGAATGAGATCGGTTTTCAGCTCAAAGTTGTTGGCATTAATCGGTGCATAGACAATCCCCGACTGTTGCCCCTGAAACACAGGTTGAAAATAATCTCTAATAGGCCTAGGCTCCTCAGGTGGATTTTGGTCTGCCATTTGAATAATTTCTCTATTTTCCCTTCGAAGCCTAAGAATTGTTCTTTCTATCTCGGGATCAAATGGTGCTAAAATTAAATCTTTATCCCTACGCATAAACAAACAAAACTACCCTAAAAAAAAGAAAGAAAACAAATATGGAAAATATAAAGAAAAGGAAACAAAGTAACCTAATATGGAATGCAAAAAATAAATATGGCAAAATGCAAATAAGGAAACTAATCTAGAGAGGAAAAATAAGAACAAATAAAGAAAAGATTACTCAACTAAAAAAAAACTAACCTAGAAAATCAAATATGGAATGAAAGACAAATAAGGAAAAAAAAAATGCAACAAACCTAAAAAAGTAACAATACACCCTAAATTAAGATCAAGCAATTTTTTCACAATATCAATCTAGCTAAATGTGCCAATCCCCGGCAACAGCGCCAAAAACTTGATGTGGACTTTTCCTACCGCAAGCGCACGGGTCAAGTAATAATATAGTGAATAGTAAATTCAAATGTGGTCCTCTGGATTGGATTTTTAAGCAAATCAATTATTGGATTTTAAAGAATAAGTTATTATGCACATTGAAATTATGAGCCAAAGACCCTTTAATCACAACTACCTCTCCCGAGTATAATTGATTCTCATGCAAATTAACCAACATGATATCCCTATCTAAGTTTATTAATAAGCAAGGCAATGAGATCTTTTAACCAATTCTAAAGTTAATCTAAAACCGTCAAGAATTAGAAAGTAAACTTTATTCATGCAATCTTGAGTAAGTCTAAATCAAATCCCCTCTCCCAAGCTAGATTCGAAACTTAAATCATCCAACTAATGGCCAATTAATTGAAAGCATTAAATCAAGATTACAAACACAATAACATTGCACAACTTAAACCATAAATCAATCCATAAACTTAATCAACTACATCAATCCCTAAGCTACAAGTTTAGCTACTCATGAATGAAAATACAATCTCAACTAAACATATGAAAGCCATAAATCTAACTAAAGGAAGAAAAAGGGAAAAGAAAATTCAATGTAGGTCGAGTCCCGACGTCCCCGTCACGATCCCCACGAACAATGGGTTGATTTCCAAGTCTCCCCCTTTGTTTCAGCATCCAAAGTGCTCTATTATGTCCTCTTTACGGCTCCAAAAGGTCCCAAATCGAACTCCCCTAAAACCTAGCCGAAAATGAGCTTTTATTCTGATTTTTCGTCTTAGCGTCGAGACGCTGCCTCTTAAACGCGCGTTCTGAATAAGGAAAAACGGTAGCGTCGGGACGCTTCCTATCACAGCGTCTCGACGCTGTGAGCTTTACGCGCCAAATCTGATATGGAATGTGAGCGTCGAGACGCTCAAGAGCTAGCGTCTCGACGCTAGCCTGCTGTTGACCGAGATCTGACTTTTTTCCTCTTTTAGTCTTTTCATTCCTTTGCATCTTTTCACGCCCCGAGCACCCGATTAACTCTGATATTGCATTATAGCTCCAATCAACCATTTCCTACAAAATAAACAATAAAGCACAATAAAATGGCCCAAAAATCATAAAAGACTAGCTAAATTAAATAAGTAAAGATAGCTAGCTATGCTCGCTATCACCTCCCACTGCTTTAACATATTGAACCACAAGAATCCAAATGTACAAGCTCCAAGGGCTCTTTGGCTCTTAGATCTTTTCCAGTAAAAGATCTATCAGTCATACTGCCCACAAGGCATGACTTACAAGGTAGTAGAGAGTCATCTTCTAACTCACTTAGAAGTTCACTCTTGACAAATCTCCCAATCAAATTGAGATTAATATGATCTACCTTAGAACCAAATAAAAGTATTTTCCTTTAGGAGAAATCCTTTGCCTCTTTTCACATTGAGTAGTAACAGTCTTAAACAACCCAGTGTCCATGACTGCTTTACTCTTGATTAGTCCTAAAACATTTAGGTTACTTTCCAGTAAAGCTAAACAAATGTCAGCTCTCTTTCTTGAAACAAAACTGCGTTAGCAGAGAAAGGTAAAAAGTAACATTGTTCCAGCAAATAAGACACAGAAATCAAATTTCTTTTGATCTTAGGAATTACATACACATTATCTAATAATATGTATTTTCTCCCACTGAGAAAATTAACTTAATGTTCCCCACTGATATAGCTAAAATAACCTCTCTAATTCTAACTTTGAGAGTTATTACACAAGCAACAAGCTCTTGCCAGGAACTTATTCCTTTAAAAGAAGAACACACGTGATTTGTGGCCCTTGAATCAAGTATTCAGGGAGAATCACTATTCTTCACTAATCACGTTTTCAAGACAGGTAAATGAAAATTACGGTCTTGAACAAGTTCTCTTTTTGCTAGCAGAGTTCTATGTCATATTCACCAAGAAAAATTCTTAATGAATTAAACATATGGGGCATGAGGACATTCCTCAGTTAAGAATAATCCTAGACTTTTTTACCACAATTTGTCGTTTAAGCTTGTTGTATTACCGTTATTTATAAAATGACGTTAGACAATACATAAAATTATTATATTATTGCTGAAGTAACAAATTACTTGTATTATTAATTGCACCAACCCATTACAAATAATCCAATCAAATTCTGCAAAAACAAATAAGCAATCAAAGAAACCCTATAAAACTATTGATTTAGTTTTTGCAACGATACTTCAAAGGTTTAGAACAACAGCCACCGAAGGGTGGTCAGCTACTCCTCCTCTAAATTGAGACAATCTCAACCAAACTCTAACACCAGAATAACTCATATTCCGTTAGCGTTTAGTTACCGTTGTTCGGTCAAGGGTTAGTTAACACATTTAACTCATCCCCGTAAGTATAACCCTCCCACTTTCAGATCTCAGAGGCACGCACCAACATGCTACCGAAGGGAAAGACAACTGTTGGTGATTAGCCTAAGTGACCCTATCCTATTCAGGAGTTCACTGTGTTCCGAATCCTATGATCAGGCCCTCCGAAGGGATGGTTGCGCTAGGACAACCTGCAGGCGGATCATAGGACTCTCACGGTGTGAACTAGGGGCAGAGACCGAGGGATACGTTGACACGTGTCCCGCTCCCACTTACTCTAGACATTTTCCCCATTCACCTTGTTATTGATTCATGCAAACACTTTCCGAAGGGAGGCCGCTCCTAGGGCGACTCGAAGCCGAGCATGAACCTCATGTTGTGAATATAGGGACGTGCAAAACTTGATTTAAATCTCGTTTTGTAATTTTCCTCCCACTGAAAATGTCCTAAAGTTAATTTAGGGTTGTTTAACTTAGATAAAATTCGGCTAAGTCAATCTATCTAAGTCTGATCCTAATATAACAATTATGGAAAGGATTCAACCACAATGTTTTAGGTGAATTAAACTTCTTTTAATAAACCCAACATTGCAAGTCAACATTACTATGATTAATTCAACTCAAGGTTCGAGTCAGTTCCCAAGTAGGAGGTGTTCCGTAAACCGTCAACTTAAATACCCCCAACCTTAGACAGAACTTTACCGAGAGAGCTCCCTTATAACCACAGTAATGTAAGGTCTTTACTCTAAAGATCTAAGTGTATTAAACTCTTTTGATAAACCTAATGACATTGCATGCTAACATTTAGCTATGATTAATTCAACTCCGGTATTCCGGGTCAGTTCCCAGGTAGGAGGTGTTCCGTAAACCGTCAGCTTAAATACCCCCAGCTTTAGACAGAACTTAACCGGTGGAGTTCCCTTATAATCATAGTAATGTTTTCCCTACTTAGTCAATTAAAACTAATTTTAATTTTAAGTAAGAATAATTCTAATCCTATTAGAAATGTGATCTTAGGTCTAATTAATTTTAAACATTTTAAAATTAATTCATTTATCCTAAGATCTTATGTTTGCATGCAATTCTTTGTGTATAGGTTAATGGTTTCTATTCATTAATTTTATAACACTTATAAATTTAATGAATTAATCCTATAACATGCTACTATGGTAACATAAATTAACAATCGAATTCTAATTAATTTATAAAACCATACATTAACATACATGACATACTAAAATATAACAATTATATTAATCTAAGGTAATGTCACGCTCAATGCAATTTAATTTCCTTTTAATTAACATAACTCTTAAATTAATTATACAAGAAAATTAAAATTAAGCATTACCATTTTCATACATTAACATAACATTTATATTAATAGCTCATGAAAATTAAGCATGTAAATTACTAATATAAATATAACTCTTATATTTTTAAACTAAAGTAATTTCATGCTCAATGCAAATTAATTTTCTTTAATTAATCTAACTCTTAAAATAATTACCCAAGAAAATTAAAATAAGCATTCACATTTTCATACATTAACATAACACTTTATATTAATAGCTCATGAAAATAAATAAGCATATAAATTACTTTCATAAATATAACTTTTTATATTTTAACTAAAGTAATTTCATGATCAATGCTTTTCATTTTTCATCCATTTAATCATAACAATTAATATTAAATACTCCTGAAAATAAGCATTGATATTTTATTTCCATCCATAATATAACTAATTATATTAATACTCATGAAAATAAACCTATGCATGCATGCTCCATTAATATAATATAACACTTTATATTTATCTAATTAATGTCATGCATCATGCTTTTCCAATTTCATATATTTAATATAACAATTATACTAAATAACTCATGAAATTTAAATTCATGCATAATTATCATATATTATAACATTTATAACATAAAATTGCATGAATCATGCTTAACCTATGATGGATCTAGCTAAATGACATTCATAAAGCAATAAATAGCTGAAAAACCGGTATATTGGCCCCTGAATAATTAAAATAAACAAAAATTACAATAATTTCAATTTAATTATCTTTCTGAGTCTTGAACCGCTCCAGAACCGGCCCGAACCAGCTTGAACAGCTTCAAACCGGACTAGAAAAACCTGAACCAGACAAAACTGCAAGAAAGCCGGATCTAAGTGGGCCAAACCAGACCAAACTGGTTTGAACCAGACCGCACGGAAAAAAATACAACACTGCCTACGTTGAAGCTCAAACCGCTGACCTCCCATATGTTAGGAAAAGCGCGCCACCAACTCCTCCAGCGCACCAGTTCGAAACTTATAGAACGAAAAATAATTATTATTTGTAGCTGCTCAAATAACCACCAATATTCACGTTCCGCACGACGCGTTCAACAAATCCGAAAATTTCCATTAGCATCGAGACGCTGTAGGCAAAGCGTCTCGACGCTGTCCCGATTTTTTCCAGCCTTTGTTCTTCAGCGTCGCGACTCCGTTGAGCAAGGTCGCGACACTATGCCTCTGAACAGCATACTGCCTTACGTTTCCAGCAGAAAACTTTCACCAAATTGAACCCCGATTCGAGCACCGATCAACAAATTGATTCCTAATTTCTAGACACGGACTTACAAGACTCGATTTACAATATTTTTGCCCCAAAAACATGGGCCCTTACATGATCATATCATACAAAATTGTAAATCTATGGCCAAATATAACCAAAACAGTTTTTCACAAACCACATTCATAATGCATAATCCCACAAAAAACAACCAATGCAAATTTTGTAAAAAAAAATTAAACATACGATCGTCTCTGATACCAATTGAAGGATTGGAATTCCCAATTCCGTTACAGCGGAAGCAATTGGACCGTTTCGTAGTTAATTTTGTTTTCACAAAATACCAATATATTGGCAAAAGGTTAAGCGACGAGAAACATACCTCCGTTGACGACTCTGAATACTTCAACGGACACCACCATGAGATCTTCCCTGCTATAACTCTGAGATTAGGAACGTAGTTGTGGGACTACCTAATCTTGAATGGGAAAAACTCTAGAGAGAAAATTCTCCCTAGAGTTCTTGAGCTGAGAGAATATGAGAGGGCCTTATGGTGGCCATATGTTGTTGTACCTTAAACCCTAGGGTTAGTGTTCTATTTATAGGAGAAAGGTCATGAATAAAATATTCATTTAAAATCAATTATTTCCATAACTGATTTAATCTTTTCCATAATCAATCAATTCCATAACCAATCAATTCCATAATTGATTAATCTTTTCCATAAATGATTGATCACTTCCATAAGTGATTAATCATTTCTATAATTGATTAATTTTCAATTAATTAATTCTTTAATTAATTAATCACCAATTAAATATCATATATTTAATTTCGGACATTGTATTAGTTAATTAATTAATTACCCAATTAAATACCATATATTTAATTTCAGGCCTTCAATGAATTAATTCTATAATATGAATCAAATTCATATTAAAATTTGAACTCCTTCAAATTCTCTTATATCCTATAAATTTAATATGAATCAAATTCATATTAATATTTGAACTTCTTCAAATATTTATTTCTCTCATAGACTATAGTTTAATTAAATCTCATTTAATTTAAACTAAATTGAATAATTAATTAATTCATCTTCAAATATATCAATCTCTCAATATAATAAAGTTTAATCTCAAATTAGACTTTATATTTTAATGCATCACTATACATTATATTAATTTGTAGATCTCATACAATTAACTTAATTCCCAATAGGAATTTGAACTATTCAAATTCTCTCAAGATATATTTGTTCCTAATTACTCTTTACGAGCAAGCAGGGGGACCTAATGGACCTACAGATCAGAAGCTCCAATGATATGAGGTTAATAGATTAAACTCATTAATCAGGTTAACCAATATTCATTAACTGTGGGTCATTCCACTAAAGACCCACAGTTGAACTCTTCTCACTGTAGAACATTTCTGTGTCCATGGATGTAGACCTATACCGGTAAGTCAATCCTTCACGAGTGTTCGTAACCACGGCTGGGTCAAATTATCGTTTTACCCTTGTGTTACATCTGTCTCCTTAAGTACCAGCGCTCCTGTAATGAACAACCTGTTTATGGTCCAACCATTAAACAGAAAGTCCCTCTCGGGCCAGTGAGAAGGCGGGATCCCTTTGTTCAAGTCCTGGAGTCACCACTTAAGGGAACACTCATCTACTTCTCCTAGAAGTGGGAAGGAGTGAATTCCATCTTGTGTTGTCATGTCCCCAGCCCCACACTCGGTCTTGTCCCCAAGAAGGTAGGCTTATTGAGTCGGCGAGCAGGCCACTCTCACCCATACTAATCAAAGGACAACCCCTCGTGAGAAGGAGTTCATGACACACTCAGGATTAAGACTGAGTTACCTAGTTCATCCTATTGAAACAGTAACCTAACTAGTTAACGGTGTTACATCTAGTGGTTTAGTATTTCGTGGTCCAGTCTTATGCAAACTCATTGCATAGGATACCCCCGCTCGCATGTCTCCTACATGGACGCCTTGGATCAATACGTCTGTATCGAATACAAAGTGGGCCGTATCACATAGTGTTATCAGGATAAGGTACCCAACCTTATCCCTATACTATAGACCTTTTAGGTTGTCACCTGAACACCGATCCCCGTATGTCCCCACATACTAGTTCAAGTTACATATAAACAACCTTGGATCTTAGTTTATTGGATTTGGGTCAAATTGTGCAATATTTAACAATAACACTTTATTGTAGGAACTCAATAACACTTTATTGAAACAAGTATACAATTTGTTTACATTCACTATCTACGAGTTTTAGGGCATAAAACCCAACAAGAACAACAGTTACCATTTGATCGCTTCGCCAATAATTTTGCCAGAGCAAAATACGCTGAGCTTCTGAAAAGAGATTTCTTGTTTGAGCGCGGTTTCAGTGGTGATCTTCCACAGTTTCTGAGGACCGGTATTGCAGACCACGGCTGGGAGCTGTTTTATGTGAAGCCTGAGTCTGTAAACGCACAGGTGGTGCGTGAATTTTATGCTAACATTGACAAGGAGGATGGTTTCCAGGTAATTGTCCGAGGAGTCGAGGTAGATTGGAGTCCGAGTGCTATCAACGCACTGTATAATCTTCAGAACTTTCCCCATGCGGCATATAATGAGATGGTTGTGGCGCCATCTGATGAGCAACTAAGTGATGCTGTGCGGGAGGTAGGAATTGAAGGGGCACAGTGGCAGTTATCCAAAACTCAGAAGAGGACATTCCAGTCGGCTTATTTGAAAAGGGAAGCGAACACGTGGATGTGATTTATTAGACAAAGGATGCTTCCAACAACACATGACTCGACAATCTCCAGGGAACGGGTTCTCCTAGCTTTTGCCATCTTGCGGTCTCTCAGTATTAACGTAGGGAGGATCATTGCGAGTGAAATTTCTGGTTGCTGGAAAAAGAAGGTGGGGAAGCTGTTCTTCCCAAATACAATTACAATGCGTTGCAGTAAAGCAGGGGTTCCAGTGGATGAGGGAGATGTGATCCTGTTTGACAAAGGGATCATCGACACGCCCAATTTGGCACGTCTCTAGCGCATGCAGGAGGTACGTCAAGGAGGGCTTATCTACGGCATCAACACGATTCTAGAACAACTGGCACTTTCGGCCAGTATGCAGGACTTTGCTGAAAGGCAAACTTTAACCTTCTGGAACTATGTTAAGAATCGGGATGCCAGCTTAAGAAGGGCGTTGCAAGAGAATTTTTCCAAACCGTATCCAACCCTTCCTGCATTCCCTAAGGATCTGTTGAACCCCTAGATTCTGCCCCCACCTGTTGAAAGAGAAGAAGAGAATGATGATGAAGAGCAGGGTCGGGAAGATTGATGGATGAGATGATCTTCAGCGAGCATTATATTTGTTCTTATCATTTTGTTTGCTCGCGCATATCTGACCCCGCTTGCTAAATATGTTTGCTTGTTTCTTTTAATTTTTCTGCTTCTTGGAAAAATATATCTTTGCTTTTGTAATATCTTTTTAGGTTTTTAATGAAATTTTCGGATGTTTTTCATTCCATATGCACTGAGTTTCTCTAGCTTACCTTATTTTCTTCTGAATTTTTGAAGCTTGGACTGATTACGCTTATTTAGGTCAAGGTATTCTGATCTCCAGAAACCTTTTGCTTGAGCATTTCTTCTAGCCTGGACTGTTGTTGCGGCAAAGAAGATTTTTGAGGTAGTATTGACTTATATGATCCACTTTAAGCTTAGTTCTAGTCCCACACTTAGTTTAAAATTCAGAAAGAAAAATTTAAGTTTGGGGGTATAATTTGCAAAATTAATGATTCATTGGGGACAATGAATAGTTCAAGTTTGGGAGACTTTTTGCTACTCCAATTGTTTTGCTCGAGCATTCCTCTCCTTCAAAGTAAAAATTTGCGAGGTTATTGAGTAACCGGGGACATTTGTGATACCCACAGTTTGTCTTCGCGTCAAAAGATGACCTAGGAAATGTGGAAAAAAATGAGAAAAATTATTTGCTGAAAAAATTGATTGTTGAAATTTTGCTGAAAAAAATTGATGGAGCAAAAGTTTTGAAGGATGAATGATGATCCAACAGTTTTTCTGTCTCCCAGAACTTAGGTGAGCTTCATCACAAAATGTCACCACTCCGAGGGGCAAAAGATGGAATGACTAAGAATTTTTTAGCTTTATAATGAGTATTGAGCCTAGTTGGTGATGAGTTTGAGGCAAGGGTATACTGCACCATAAAGTGGGTCATCCCATGCTTAAGAGCTTATGACTGTAAGGCTGCTTTAAGTCTGAAAAAAAAAATAAACCCCTTGAAAATATGTTTTAAGATGTCTGGTAATAAGATGTGGTAAGTTCTTAGAATTGAGTTAAAAATGGTGAGTATTTGTCCATGCCGGAGGAATCATTTTGCTGCAGCAGAGCTCGGTTTTGCAGAGTGCTCAGGTAAAGGTCAAAGGTAGTATTGGATTGTCTGATTTGATTAAGCTAATTCTTTGTCTAATGTTTTTAAATTCTTAAGGGAAGGTTGGTTAGTATTGCTCGGGACGCGCAATAGTTCAAGTTTGGGGGTGTGATAACTGCCCAAAAGGTAGTTATTTAGGCCTCATTTCTATAAGGATTTGTGTGTCTTTTGTGCTTAAGAGGGTTGGTTTTAGATGGATATTACATGTTTTAACCCATTTGGAAGAATGAAAGCATTGGAAATTATTTTGTGCAGATTATGCTGCTGAGCGATTGGAGGGAGCAAATTCTATGCTGCAGCAAAATTGGGAGAAAGACTGCCACATCACAGCTCGTTAGCCAACTTCATGAACCGACTTTTGTTGAGTTATTCTCGTGATAAAGGATCAAGGAGAGCCTTACACGTGTCCTAGTTGACCTAATTCAAGCCTCCTATTCTTCTATAAAAGGAAGTAGCCGTCAAAGTCAAAAGCATTCCAACTTTCCTTTGAAGCCGAGTAGTATAGAGAGATTAGAGATTACCAAGAACACCATCATTCACAAGTGATTAAGGAGATTATTATTTTCTTTATTGTCTTGTGATTATGGACATGCCTACTCAGATTGTAATTCATGTTTCCATGTTTATTATGAGCTAAGTAGCTTAAGGTGTTGGTTAGGAACATGTTGTTGTTGTGCTTAAACTTTAGTAATATATTGATTATTGCATCTTGGTTAATTGTTGTGCCTATTTACATTTTATGCCCGCCTGGCCAGCCGATGTGAATATCTCTCTCTAGTTTCAGGGATGATTTAGAGAGTGTGTGGCAATTATCCACACTACGATCATTGTGTATTGGTGAACACCAGTGACTGAGCTAGGGATAGCCAGTTGCCTAGTGCTTGATCGGTCGCACTTCATTGGGGTTGAAACACATTCCAAAAGATCCGGAGTTCCGGGAGGAATCCGCTAATAATACTGCGAGAGTTGCATGATCAATAATATTGCTAGAGCATCTTTTTAAACAACTACTAAGCCTAACCAGCGCCTGTCTTTAATCTGTCTGCCTTTTTGTTTATTCTTTGTTCTGTCATTTATTTTGCTTCAGCATAATTCTTATCAAACCAAATCATATTTTTACCGTCTTTGAAACCATTAGAAAGTTACACAAAATAGGTAAAGTGGAAGCTAATTCAGGACTCGGATTGATAATATTACTTGCTGCAGACTGTGTATACTTGCACAGGAATTCTAGAGTCTATTATACCATATTTCTACTCACTCTAGGAGCCCGACACGAATCGATCAAGATCACCTTCTAAAGTAAGTTTTCTTGATCTATGACCATTAGGGTCCCTTCTAGATTAGATCTAGAAGTTTTATATTAATTTCTAGCATGTTTTATCCATGAAATTCAGTAGTTTTATCTTTATTACTGCTGCAATGTTTTCCAACGTACTGGTATTTTGATCTTAGATTAAAATGGAGTTAATGGTTCTGTACGTTTCTGCTGTGCAAGGGCTTTTATCCCTGCATCGGTCTTATGTAAACTCATTGCATAGTATACCCCCGCTCGCATGTCTACTACATGGACGCTTTGGATCAATACGTCTGTATCAAATACAAAGCGGGTCGTATCACATAGTGTTACCGGGATAAGGTACCTAACATTATCCTTGTACTATAGACCTTTTAGGTTGTTACTTGAACATCGATCCCCGTATGTCCCCACATACTAGTTCAAGTCACATGTAAACAACCTTGGATCTTAGTTTATTGGATTTAGTTCAAATTGTGCAGTATTTAACAATAACACTTTATTGTAGAAACTCAATCACACTTTATTGAAACAAGTATACAATTTGCTTACATTCACTATCTACGAGTTTTAGGGCATAAAACCCAACAAACTCCCACCTGAACTAAAACTCTAGTTTAGTGGGATGTACAATAATCTATACTGCAGCAGATGTATAAATAAATGTATAAAACATATACAATGTACAAATACAATAAACTAGGGCATCACTATACCCATTACATAATGGTATCACTATACCCATTACATTTCTCCCACTTGCCCTAGATTACACCTTTGTACATATCTCGTAGATCTAGACCTTCTAGATGACCCTCAAACACTTTAGCCGAGAGAGTCTTTGTAAGTGAATCAGCAATATTTCATTCAATTTAATGTGTGCTTGTCTTGGGCTGCGATGTTCTTTTGAATTTTGCCACAACACCACTATATCACTATAAAGTGAGATGGGCAAGTTCACATTTGGAACACATTCCAAATCAATCAAGAACCTCCTAAGCCAACAGTCTCTATTGCTGCTTCACAAGTAGCTATGTTTTCGGCCTATACGGTCAAGAATGTAACTATGTCATACTATAGCTCCTTCGTAAAGATTGACCATGGATACTGATGTAGATTTCCTAAAATTCTTATCAGTCATAAAATCCGTGTCAGTGTATCATGTAAGGATCAAATCCTTAGTCCCATACACGAGCATATAGTTCTTCTTTCTCCTCAGATACTTGAGGATATTCTTAACGGTTTTCCAGTGATCAAATCTTGGATTAGATTGATACTTACTGACAATCACTATTACATAGGGCATTCGTCTCATCTCTTCAACTTCTTGAGGTGTCTTAGGAAACAATTTCTTAGACAAAAAGAATTCCACGCCTGAAAGGTAGTGAACCCTTCTTGGAATTATGTATCTTATATCTAACTGACATCTTGTAGATATAAGTCACTTGAGACAAGGCTAGCTTTTTGATCTAACGATTCCTAACGATTTGGATCCCAAGAACAAACTCGGCTTCTCCCAAATTTCCATTTGGAAATGAGCTGCTAGCTCCTTTAATGTCAGTAAGATGACCTACATCATTTCCAATGATTAGGATATCAATCATATACAACACTAAGAAAGCTACTAAACTATTGATGATTACTTGTAAACACAAGACTCATTAATGTTCTGATTAAAGCCAAAAAAATTGGTCACTATATCAAATCTTATATTTCAAGTTCGAAATGCTTAGGTCAATCCATGAATGGATCACTTAAGCTTGCAAACCCTTTTGCTTTCGATCTTGTTGTATGAACTCTTCTGGTTAAGACCTTTAATGTCTCGTTTTCTCTTGTAAATCCACTTGTAACTAATCGGTGTTACCCATCAAGCAGATCTACAAGATACCAGATGGAAGTGAAATACAAAAGACTTCATTTCCAGGTCCATGACTTTAATCCATTGGTCCTTGTCAACATCATTCATTTTCTTTCTATAAGATAATGAACCCACTATGCCATCATTAGGTATGATGACTGATAACTGCCCAAAAGGTAGTTATTTAGGCCTCAATTATATAGGGATTTGTGTGTCCTTTATGCTTATTAGGTTTGGTTTTGGATAGATATTACATGTTTTAACCCATTTGGAAGAATGAAAGCATTGGAAATTATTTTGTGTAGATTATGCTGTTGGGCGACTGGAGGGAGCAAATTCTGTGCTGCAGCAAAACTGGGAGCAGAAACTGCCATGTCACAGCTCGTTAGCGAACTTCATGAACCGACTTTTGTTGAGTTATTTTCGGGATAAAGGAGCAAGGAGAGTCCTACACGTGTCCAAGTTGACCTAATTCAAGTCTCCTATCCTTCTATAAAAGGAAGTAGCCGTCCAAGTCAAAGGCATTCCATGTTTTCTCCCTTGGAAGCCGAATATTTTAGAGAGATTGAAGATCATCAAGAACACCATCTTCCGCAAGCTGATTAGGGAGTTTATTTTCTTTATTAACTTGTGGTTATGGACATGCATACTCAGATTGTAATTCGTATTCCTATCTAAATAGCTTAAGGTGTTGGTTAGGAATAATGTGATTACTGTGCTTCATCTCTAGTAATAAATTGACTATCACATTTTGGTTAACTGTTGTGCTTATTTCCATTTTATGCCCGCCTGGCCAGCCGGTGTGAATAGCTCTCTTTAGTTTCAGGGATGATTTAGAGAGTGTGTGGCAATTATCCACACTACGATCATTGTGTATTGGTGAACGCCAGTGACTGAGCTAGGGATAGCCAGTTGCCTAGTGCTTGATCGGTCGCTCTTCATTGGGTTTGAAACATATCCCAAAAGATCCGGAGTTCCGGGAGGAATCCACTAATAATACTGCGAGAAATGCATGATCAATAATATTGCTAGAGCATATCTTAGAACAATCACTAAAACCTAACTAGCGCCTGTCTTTAATCTGTCTATCTATTTGTTTACTTATTGTTCTGTCATTTATTTTGCTTCAGCATAATTTCGATAAAACCAAATCATTTTACTATTCTTGAAACCATTGGAAAGATACACGAAAATAGGTAGAGTGGAAACTAATTCAGGGCTCGGATTGATAATATTACTTGTTGCAGACTGTGTATACTTGCACAGGAATTCTAGAGTATTTAATATCATATTTTACTCACTCTAGGAAGCCAACAATGACCTAGGCTTCAAACAAGCCCATGTAACGTTCAGGGTATCAAACAACCCTCCCACTACATTGAGGCAATCTCAACTATTGAGATGGATGTGACTAACTAGATGCACTGATCCATCGACAACTCTTGTTGAACAGTCAGCCTCTTCAACAACTCTTGTGGATGTTACTGTAGCTTTATTAGTTAACTTACTTAAACCGGCTTTACTCTTGTGATTTATGATTTTTGATGTGGACCTCTTCTGAGAATTTAGTATTTGTCTATACAAATTCTTTATTCTCTTGTGAATTGAAGAAGTATCCACTTCTCGTTTCCTTTGGGGTTGCCTATTGCAGTATGCAATGCAGTCAACACTGCATGACCCCAAAACGAGCCAGATAATTGAGCATAGCTCAACATGGAATGAACCATATCTAATAGGGTTCTATTTCTCCTAAATGAGATTTAGGGTGTCATCCCATGTACTATCAAATAGTCCTGAAATCTCAAATCCCTATACTCAACACTTTGATCAGATCAAAGTGTTTCTATCATCACACCTAACAAGTTTTCAACTTCAGTCCTAAGCCCCTTCGAATATATCAAGAGCTTCAGACTTAAGTTGCATTAGGTAAAGATACTTATACCTTTGAATATTCATCCAAAAGAGATGAATTATTCATGCCCTCCCACTGCTTTAACATATTAAACCACAAGGATCTAAATATACAAGCTCCAAGGGCTCTTTGGCTCTTAGATCTTGTCCAGTAAAAGACCTATCAGTCATATTGCCCATAAGGCATGACTTACAAGGTAGTAGAGAGTCATCTTCTAACTCGCTTAGAAGTTCAGTCTTGACCAATCTTCCAATCAAATTGAGATTAATATGGTCTACCTTAAAATGAAAGAAAGGTATTTTCCTTTAGGAGAAATCCTTTGCCTCTTTTCACATTGAGTAGTAGCAGTCTTAAACAACTCAGTGTTCATGACTGCTTTATTCTTGATTAGTCTTAAAACATTTAGGTTACTTTCCAGTAAAGCTAAACAAGTGTCAACTCTCTTTCTTGAAATAAAACTGAGTTAGCAGAGAAAGGTAAAGAGTAACATTGTTCCAGCAAATAAGACACATAAATCAAATTTCTTTTGATCTTAGAAATTACATACACATTATCTAATAATATGTATTGTCTCCCACTGAGAAAAATAACTTAATGTTCCCCACTGCTATATCCAAAATAACCTCTCTAATTCTAACTGTGAGAGTTATTACACAAGCAACAAGCTGTTCCAAGGAATTTACTCCTTTAAAAGAAGAACACACATGATTTGTAGCTCATGAATCAAGTATTCAGGGAGAATCACTATTCTTCACTAATCACGTTTTCAAGACAAGTAAATGAAAATTACGGTCTTGAACAAGCTCTCCTTTTGCTAAGTAGGGTTCTATGTCATATTCATCAAGAACAATTCTTAATGATTTAAACATATGGGGCATGAGAACATTCCTCAGTTAAGAATAATCCTAGACTTATTTACCACAATTTGTCGTTTAAGAATGTTGCATTGCCGTTATTTATAAAATGACGTAAGACAATACACATAAAATTATTATATAATTGCTGAAGTAACAAATTACTTGTATTATTAATAACACTAACCCATTACAAATAATCCAATCAAATTCTGCAAAAAACAAATAAGCAATCAAAGAAACCCTATAAAACTATTGATTTGGTTTTTGCAACGATACTTCAAAGGTTTAGAACAACAACCACCGAAGGGTGGTCAGCTACTACTCCTCTGAATTGAGACAATCTCAACCAAATTCTAACACTAGAATAACTCATATTCCGTTAGCGTTTAGTTACCGTTGTTCGGTCAAGGATTAGTTAACACATTTAACTCATCCCCGTAAGTGTAACCCTCCCACTTTCAGATCTCAGAGGCACGCACCAACAGACTACCGAAGGGAAAGACAACTGTTGGTAATTAGCCTAAGAGTTCCTATCCTATTCAGGAGTTCACGATGTTCCGAATCCTATGATCAGGCCCTCCGAAGGGATGGTTGCGCCAGGACAACCTGCAGACGGATCATAGGACTCTCACAGTTTGAACTAGGGGCGGAGACCGAGGGATACGTTGACACGTGTCCCGCTCCCACTTACTCTAGACATTTTTCCCATTCACCTTATTATTGATCCATGCAAACATTTTCCGAAGGGAGGCCGCTCCTAAGGCGACTCGAAGCCGAGCATGAACCTCATATTGTGAATATAGGGACGTAGGAGCAAAACTTGATTTAAATCCCTTATAACCACAGTAATGTAAGGTCTTTACTCTAAAAATCTAGGTGCATTAAACACTTTTTACAAACCTAGTGACATTGCATGCTAACATTTAACTATGATTAATTCAACTCCGGTATTCCGGGTTAGTTCCCAGGTAGGAGGTATTCCGTAAACCGTAAACTTAAATACCCCCAACCTTAGACAGAACTTTACCGGTAGAGTTCCCTTATAATCATAGCAATGTTTTTCCTACTTAGTCAATTAAAACTAATTTTAATTCTAAGTAAGAATAATTCTAATCCTATTAGAAATGTGATCTTAGGTCTAATTAATTTTAAACATTTTAAAATTAATTCATTTATCCTAAGATCCTATGTTTGCATGCAATTCTTTGTTATAGGTTAATGGTTTCTATTCATTAATTTTATTACTATTATAAATTTTAATGAATTAACCCTATAACATGCTACTATGGTGAGTAAATTAACAATCAAATTCTAATTAATTTATAAAACCATACATTAGCATACATGACATACCAAAAATATAACAATTATATTAATCTAAGGTAATGTCATGCTCAATGCAATTTAATTTCCTTTTAATTAACCTAACTCTTAAATTAATTATACAAGAAAATTAAAATTAAGTGTTACCATTTTCATACATTAACATAACATTTATATTAATAGCTCATGGAAATTAAGCATGTAAATTACTAATATAAATATAACTCTTATATTTTTAAACTAAAGTAATTTCATGCTCAATGCAAATTAAGTTTCTTCAATTAATCTAACTCTTAAATTAATTGCCAAAAAAATAAGCATTCACATTTTCATACATTAACATAACATTTTATATTAATATATCATGAAAATTAATTAAGCATGTTAATTACTTATATAAATATAACTCTTATATATTATTAAACTAAAGTAATTTCATGCTCAATTCAAATTAATTTTCTTCAATTAATCTAACTCTTAAATTAATTACCCAAGAAAATTAAAATAAGCATTCACATTTTCATACATTAATATAACACTTTATATTAATTGCTCATGAAAATAAATAAGCATATAAATTACTTTCATAAATATAATTTTTTTTATATTTTTTACTAAAGTAATTTCATGTTCAATGCTTCTCAATTTTCATCCATTTAATCATAACAATTTATATTAAATACTCATGAAAATAAAATTCATACATATTTCATACATTATAACATTTATAATAATAAATATGCATGAATATGCTTAACCTATGGTGGGATTTTAAGCTAAATGACATACTTTATGCAACAATCAATTAATTTGATACATACATCACATGCATAATTAAATTAAAACTACCAAAATTGACCGACATATTTGGCATATCCTAAGGAATTAAAAGCAATTTAAATTACAATAATTTAAATCCAAGACATATCTTGGTCTTCAAATCTTTTCCTTTTTGGCATTTACAATTGATCTAATCAAAAGTATAAATCTAATCCCAACAAATATGCCTAAATAATCAATTTTGTAAATTAAACCACATATCAAATATATGAAATTAAAATACCCACCATTGAACCAATGCTAATTTTAGAGAAACGAAATTAAATCTACGATCGGCTCTCATACAAATTGTAGGATTGAAATTCCCAATTCCGTTACAGCGGAAGCAATTGGACCGTTTCGTAGTTAATTTTGTTTTCACCAAAATACTAATACATTGGCCAAAGGTTAAGCGATGAGAAACATACTTCCGTTGACGACTCTGAATACTCCAACGCCTTTCTTGATTTTGGACCGAGCGTCAACAATTGGGACACCACCAATTGATCTTCCCTGCTATAACTCTGAGATTAGGAATGTAGTTGTGGGACTACCTAATCTTGAATGGGAAAAACTCTAAAGAGAAAATTCTCCCTAAAGTTCTTGAGTTGAGAGAATATGAGAGGGAGGCTAGAGAGAATGCAAGAGCGCATTCTTGTGGCCTTATGTTGTAGTACCTAAACCCTAGGTTTAGTGTTCTATTTATAGGAGAGAGGCCATGAATAATGTAACGACCCTACATTTCATGCCTAGATCCTAGGGCCATTACTAGGTGCATTTCATTTTACTTACAAATAGTGAATAAGAAATAACATTGGAGTAAAACGTGCATAGAAAATACATGAAACTTTTCAACCTGGGATCCTAGTTAAAACATAACAAAAGAAACCTTTAGTTATTCAAACAAACTTAACGCGAAAATAACCTTAAAACAACGTTGTACAAGTTCGAAAGATTCGAAAGAAGAATTTCGAAACATAAAATGCGGAAGACTATCCTAAGGGAATCCATGACTCAACAGTTATATGTAAGGGAAAAGAATGAGTATTTAAGAAAATACTCAGTAAGTAACAATACTTCTCGACACTTGTAACAATCAAGGTTTTAACATTTTATTCGTGTTAAGGGCCTAAGGGTTAGGTCATCTCATTCTCATTCATTTCATTTCATTTAGCTGTAGTTCGAGTCTCGTGTTCAATTAGCTCACCTATATATATATATATATATAAGTTTGCCAACTCACTGGTAGTGCGCAAGCGGGAGTTTTAGAAGGTCTCTACTCCTACTGATGGTAGATGGCACCCAGTCAAGGGAGCTAAGTCTCATCCCTCAAGGCACTAATGGGCGCGTCGTGATCTAAACTACCATTTCACAGGTGGGGCGTTCATGGGTTTAAGTCAGAAATTAACTTCCACAGCTAGTAAATGGCACCTAGTCTGCGAAGCCAAGTCCCGCCCATCAAGCCCCTCATTTCAGTCTAATACATCTCAGTCCTAGGTGTTTAATTGACACGACCCTCTTCTAAGGCACTAGCCTATTCCTTTCCCTTTCTTAATCCTTTTCCCTTTAGGACCCCTTAACCCTTGCTATTTTTTTTAACGGCAACCCGATCAACCAAATCCTTTTCTTTTACGGAGAATATTGACAGGCTAAACCGATAAGCATCATCCCAACCTAAAGCAATCTCAAGAACGAGAAACGAGGGTGACGACAACCCTCCTAAACAGAGAAAAACACAAACTTCCCGTTGTCCACAACAATGTTTCAGTCAGCCAAAAAATATACGCCAGACATGCACTCGCTTCTATCACACAACACATATATGTGCAGTAGCCATATTCTTGAAAAACGCAACATATCACCACAGTCTCAATCCGAACAACATACATTCTCATGCCAGAAGTAAACAATCATTTCAAAACATCAGCATTTCATTCCAATGCAGCAAGTTCTACGCTTGATTGAAATCACCCAAACAACTCGATACAGGACCAACCTCGTTATGCGAAAACGTAATCTATTAACACGTATAAAAGGGTCTCACATCAGATGCATTCCAGTTCCAACAATTTTTTTTCTTAAGAACACATGACTTAAGGAGGTTGAAAACTCACCAAAACGAACCTAACGCTTGTTGTCCAGCTTCCAAGTTACGCTCAAATTCGACAATTCGGCCTCCAAACGCCACGGGCACCTTGAAATCAGAAGCTAAAATCGATGGGTATCCATGATTAAACATTAAATTGACCAAAACACCTTAAATCTCACTTACCCACTAACTGAAATCGTCAACCATACAAGTTGCGTGCAAACGGTGACGATGTGGATCAGCGACGACGGCGCGACGAGGTGCAGACGAGCGTGCACAGACGGACGACGGTTCACGGCTGAAGGTGACGACGTGCGGGTTGTGTTGCAGACGGAGAGAGAGATGGTTGAGACAGAGAGAGAGTGAGAGTGAGAGAGAGAGAGAGAGAGAGAGACGAAAACGAGAGAGAGAGAAAGTACTTAAGGGCGGAGGTGGCGCGACGATGAACGGCGAGTGACGGTGGCGAGTGGCGTGCGACCGGCAACGAGGGAGAGTGGGCTGAGATAAAGAGAGAACAGAGAGAGAGAGAGAGAGAGAGGGTATCGGGAAGAGAGAGCGTGAGGGAGAAGAAGAGTTTCTTTTTTTTTTTTTTAAACTGGTCAATAATGACCGAAAATGTGGGGGGAAAATTTCCCCCCACTCCCCCTTTGACCGGGCCTGCCACTTTCCCATTTCCTTTTTTTTATACAACCGGCTGTTACAGATAAAATATTAATTTAAAATCAATTATTTCCATAACTGATTTAATCTTTTCCATAATTAATCAATTCCATGACCAATCAATTCCATAATTGATTAATCTTTTCCATAAATGATTGATCACTTCCATAAGTGATTAAATCATTTCCACAAATGATTAATTACTTCCATAAGTGATTAAATCATTTCCACAAATGATTAATTACTTCCATAAGTGATTAATCATTTCCATAATTGATTAATTTCCAATTAATTAATTCTTTAATTAATTAATCACCAATTAAATATCATATATTTAATTTCAAACCTTCTATTAGTTAATTAATCAATTACCCAATTAAATATCATATATTTAATTTCAGGTCTTCAATTAATTAATTCTATAATATGAATCAAATTCATAATAAAATTTGAACTCCTTCAAATTCTCTTATATCCTATAAATTTAATATGAATCAAATTCATATTAATATTTGAACTTCTTCAAATATTTATTTCTATCATAGACTATAGTTTAATTTAAATCTCATTTAATTTAAACTAAATTGAATAATTAATTAATTCATCTTCTAATTAAATACAATATATTTAATTAGACATATATTTGAACTTTTTCAAATATATCAATCTCACAATATAATAAAGTTTAATCTCAAATTAGACTTAATATTTTAATGCATCACTATACATTATATTAATTTGTATCTCATACAATTAATTTAATTCCCAATATGAATTTGAACTATTCAAATTCTCTCAAGATATATTTGTTCCTAATTACTCTTTACGAGCTAGCAAAGGAACCTAATGGACCTACAGATCAGAAGCTCCAATGATATGAGGTTAATAGATTAAACCCATTAATCAGGTTAACCAATATTCATTAACTGTGGGTCATTCCACTAAAGACCCACAGCTGAACTCTTCTCACTGTAGAACATTTCTGTGTCCACGGATATAGACCTATACCGGTAAGTCAATCCTTCACAAGTGTTCGTAACTACAGTTGGGTCAAATTACCGTTTTACCCCTGTGTTACCTCTGGCTCCTTAAGTACCAGTGCTCCTCTAATGAACAACCTGTTTAGGATTAAGACTGAGTTACGTACGTCATCCTTTTGAAACAGTAACCTAACTAGTTAACGGTGTTATATCTAGTGGTTTACCATTTCATGGTCCGGTCTTATGCAAACTCATTGCATAGTATACCCCCGCTCGCATGTCTACTACATGGACGCTTTGGATCAATACGTTTGTATCAAATACAAAGCGGGCCGTATCACATGGTGTTACCGGGATAAGGTACCCAACCTTATCCTTGTACTATAGACCTTTTAGGTTGTTACTTGAACACCGATCCCCATATGTCCCCACATACTAGTTCAAGTCATATGTAAACAACCTTGGATCTTAGTTTATTGGATTTGGGTCAAATTGTGCAATATTTAACAATAACACTTTATTGTAGAAACTCAATAACACTTTATTGAAACAAGTATACAATTTGTTTACATTCACTATCTACGAGTTTTAGGGCATAAAACCCAACAGTAGGTTATCTTACTGACATTAAAGAAGCTAGCAACTCATTTCTAAATGGAAATTTGGGAGAGGCTGAGTTTGTTCTTGGGATCCAAATCGTTAGGAATCGTTAGAACAAAAAGCTAACCTTGTCTCAAGTGACTTATATCTACAAGATGTCAGTTAGATATAAGATACAGAATTCCAAGAAGGGTTCACTACCTTTCAGGTGTGAAATTCTTTTTGTCTAAGAAACTGTTTCCTAAGACACCCCAAGAAGTTGAGGAGATGAGGCGAATGCCCTATGCAATAGGGATTATCAGTAAGTATCAATTTAATCCAAGATTTATTCATTGGAAAACTGTTAAGAATATCCTCAAGTATTCGAGGCGAACGAGGAACTTTATGCTCGTGTATGGGACTTAGGATTTGATCCTTACAGGATACACTGAAACAGATTTTAAGACTGATAAGGATTTGAGGAAATCTACATCAGTATTTGTGGTCACTCTTTACGATGGAGCTATAGTATGACATAGTTATAGTCTTGACCGTATAGGCCGATAAAATAGCTGCTTGTGAAGTAGCGATAGAGACTGTATGGCTTAGAAAGTTCTGGATTGATTTGGAATGTGTTCCAAATGTGAACTTGTCCATCACACTTTATAGTGATATAGTGGTGTGGCAAATTCAAAAGAACATCACAGCCTAAGACAAGCAGACACATTAAATTGAATGAAATATTGCTGATTCATTTACAAAGACTCTCTCGACTAAAGTGTTTGGGGGTCATCTAGAAAGTCTAGATCTACGAGATATGTACAAAGGTGTAATCTAGGGCAAGTGGGAGAAATGTAATAGGTATAGTGATACCATTATGTAATGGGTATAGTGATGCCCTAGTTTATTGTATTTGTACATTGTATATGTTTTATACATGTATTTATACACCCATTGCTGTATAGATTATTATACATCCCACTAAACTAGAGTTTTAGTTCAAGTGGGAGTTTGTTGGGTTTTATGTCCTAAAACTCGTAGATAGTGAATGTAAACAAATTGTATACTTGTTTCAATAAAGTGTTATTGAGTTTCTACAATAAAGTGTTATTGTTAAATATTGCACAATTTGACCCAGATCCAATAAACTAAGATCCAAGGTTGTTTACATGTGACTTGAACTAGTATGTGGGGACATACGGGGATCGGTGTTCAAGTAACAACCTAAAAGGTCTACAGTACAAGGATAAGGTTGGGTACCTTATCCTGGTAACACTATGTGATACGACCCACTTTGTATTCGATACAGACGTATTGATCCAAGGCGTCCATGTAGGAGACATGCAAACAGGGGTATCTTATGCAATGAGTTTGCATAAGACCAGACCACAAAATAGTAAACCACTAGATGTAATACCATTAACTAGTTAGGTTACTGTTTCAATAGGATGACTAGGTAACTCAGTCTTAATCCTGAGTGTGTCATGAACTCCTTCTCACGAGGGGTTGTCCTTTGATTAGTTTGGGTGAGAGTGGCCTAGACGCCGACTTATTAAGTCTACCTTCTTGGGGACAAGACCGAGTGAGGGGCTGGGGACATGACAACATAAGATGGAATTCACTCCTTCCCGCTTCTTGGAGAAGTAGATGAGTGTTCCCTTAAGTGGTGACTCCGGGTCTTGAACAAAGGGATCCCGCCTTCTCACTAGCCCAAGAGGGACTTTTTGTTTACTGGTTGGATCATAAACAAGTTGTTCATTAGAGGAGCACTGGTACTTAAGGAGCCAGAGGTAACACAGGGGTAAAACGGTACTTTGACGCAACTGTAGTTACGAACACTTGTGAATGATTGACTTACCGGTATAGGTCTATATCCGTGGACACAGAAATGTTCTACAGTGAGAAGAGTTCAGCTGTGGGTCTTTAGTGGAATGACCCACAGTTAATGAATATTGGTTAACCTGATTAATGGGTTTAATCTATTAACCTCATATCATTGGAGCTTCTGTTATGTAGGTCCATTAGGTCCCCCTGCTAGCTCGTAAAGAGTAATTAGGAACAAATATATCTTGAGAGAATTTGAATAGTTCAAATTCATATTAGGAATTAAGTTAATTGTATGAGATACAAATTAATATAATGTATAGTGATGCATTAAAATATAAAGTCTAATTTGAGATTAAACTTTATTATATTGAGAGATTGATATATTTGAAAGAGTTCAAATATATGTCTAATTAAATATATCATATTTAATTAGAAGATGAATTAATTAATTATGAATTAATTAATTATTCAATTTAGTTTAAATTAAATGAGATTTAATTAAACTATAGTCAACGAGAGAAATAAATATTTGAAAAAGTTCAAATATTAATATGAATTTGATTCATATGAAATTTATAGGATATAAGAGAATTTGAAGGAGTTCAAATTTTAATATGAATTTGATTCATATTATAGAATTAATTAATTGAAGGCTTGAAATTAAATATATGATATTTAATTGGGTAATTAATTAATTAACTAATAGAAGGTCTGAAATTAAATATATGATATTTAATTGGTGATTAATTAATCAAAGAATTAATTAATTGGAAATTAATCAATTATGGAAATGATTAATCACTTATGGAAGTAATTAATCATTTATGGAAATGATTTAATCACTTATGGAAGTGATCAATCATTTACGGAAAAGATTAATCAATTATGGAATTAATTGGTCATGGAATTGATTAATTATGGAAAAGATAAAATCAGTTATGGAAATAATTGATTTTAAATGAATATTTTATTCATGGCCTTTCTCCTATAAATAGAACACTAAACCTAGGGTTTAGGGACTACAACATAAGGCCAGAAGAATGCACTCTTGCATTCTCTCTAGCCTCCCTTTCATATTCTCTCAACCCAAGAACTGTAGGGAGAATCTCAGAGTTATAGCGCGGAAGATCAATTGGTGGTGTCCCAATTGTTTACGTTTGGTCCCTATGAAATCAAGAAAGGCGTTCTTGATATTTGAGAGACGACAACGACGGTATGTTTTCTTCTCCTTTTTAGATTTAGATCTAATAATTTTTTTATGCTTAGCCTTAAATTTGTATAGAATTTGTTATATGTTTTTTTCCCAATGTAATAGTATTTTTGGATAAACAAAATTAACTACGAATCAGTCCCAATTACGCTACTGCTTTATCGGAATTGGAGAATTCCAAATCCTTCAATCACGTCATCAAACCATTAATTATTAACAAAAAAATGGATAGATGGACTAAAATGAAACTAAAATCAAACCTCATGGGCTTAATTGTTGAGTTTGAAAACTAAGGGACCAAAATGAAACCTAACCCAAACCTCAGGGACTAAAAGTGTATTTTTCCCTATAATATACCATCATACATTATAGTAATTCCCTTAGTAAATTTGAACATTTCATGTAACAGCTTGAAATTTGAAAAAAAAAAAAAGGAAGTGAGGTTTTTTTGGCTCGGTCAACAATGAGGAAAAGGGGGGGAAACTTTCACGTTTCCCCGCCCCCCAAAATTCGGTCAAATGACCATTTAAAAAAAAAACTCTCAGACTTTCCTCTCACGCTCCCCCTCTCTCTCTTCTGCCCTCATCTCTCTTAGCTCTCTCTCATCTCCCTCTGTATCAAACTGCACGCTGTCACCGCTGTCGTTTTGCCTCACGCTGTCGCTGCCTCGTCACACGCTGCCGTCATGAATCACCTTCGATGAGTGTTCTCTCTCTCTCTCTCTCTCTCTCTCTCTCGTTTTTGTCCTTCGGTCCCTCAGCTCTCTCTCATCTCCCTCTGTAACAGACCGCACGCGAGTAGCTTCCTCCATCGTTCCTCGCCACCGCCCTCTATCGCCTTGAATTGTCGCGCCGTACAAGCCGCCGCCGCCACTTTCAGTCGGTCAACCGCACGTCGCCGCCGCCGCACGGATCTGTACACTACCGCGTCCAGATGTGTTTGTTTTTTTGTCGCTCAGATCTGATCACCGTTGTCGTCGCCTTAAGACAAACAGCCGCACGCCTCTTTAACATTTGACGATTACAACTAGTGGGTAAGGAGTTTGGAAGTTCAGATTCATTGGTCTTTTGTGCTTTAAATGGGATACCAATTGATGTCATATATTAGGTACCCAATGTAGTTGTTGGTCGAATCTTTAAAGGCGGAGCAAAAATTTGACATTGGCAGCAAGGTTAGTTTCGTTGGGTGAGTTTTCGATCTGCTTAAATGATGTGTCTTTAGGAAAATTATTGGAATTAGATGCCTCTAATGTGAGAACCTTGTGTGTGTGTTATTAGATTACTTTTTCGCATAACGTGGTCGACGCTATATCAAACTGTTTGGTGTTTTCAATCAAGCTTTAGTTACTCCAAGGTAAGTTAACTTGCTGAATTGAACAACAATTATGCATGGATATGACATTTGTGCTTCTGGCATGAGATTATATTATACGTTTGAGTTGAGACTGAGATGATATGTATGCTTTTGTTTTCAAGAATATGGCTACTGCGTATTTGTGCTATGAGATAGAAGCGAGTGCATGACTGTAATATACTATAGTTAACTAGTAATGTATGTAGACGGTGAGAAGTGGTGGTTTCTTTGTTTAGAAGTGTTGGATGTCTGTTAGGTTTCTGTAATTGACTGAGTTGGGATGATACTTATCGGTCTAGCTTGTTAGTAATCTTGGAGAGAATGAATTCCATTGGTTAGGTTGCAGTTAAAATTAGCCTAAGTGCTAAGAGGCCTTAAAGGAAAAAGGAGTAAGAAAGGGAAAAGAATAGGCTAATTGCTCTAGTAGGGGGCCGTGTCAATTAAACACCTTGGACTGAGATGTATTAGATTGAAATGAGGAGCTAAATGGGTGGAACTTGGCTTCGCAAACTAGGTACCATTTACTAATCGTGGAAGTTAATTTCCGACTTAAAACTCATGGATGCCCCACCAGGGAAATGGTAGTTAGAGCGCTATGCGCACATTAGTGCCTTGATGGGTGAGACTTGGCTCCACTGACTGGGTGCCTTCTACTGTCAGTAGGTGTAGAGATCTCCCAAAATACCCACCTGTGCACCTTCATTGAGTTGGCAAACTTATATAGGTGAATTAATTGATCACTAGACCCATACTACAGGATAAATGAAATGAAATGAATGGGAACGAGATGACATAACCTTTAGGCCCTTAGCCCATTTAACCTCTTGAATCCTTGGTTCTTGCATGTCTAGCAGTATTGTTACTTACTGAGTATTTTTTCATAAATACTCATTCTTTTCTCTAACATGTAATTGCAGGAAAAGGCAAAGGTGTACAGAACGCGGGACGGAGTGTTGCTGAACGAGCCATAGGTTTCCTTAGGATAGACTTCGACATATTATGTTTTCGAACTTCTTCTTTTTGTATTTGTTATGTGATGTCTTAGAATTTATTTCGGTTTGAGATTTTTGTTGGAATGGCTAAAATTTTTTCTTGTTCTGTTTTAACTGGGATCCCAAGTTGAAAAGTTTCACTGATTTTCTAAGCATGTTTTACTCTAAATGTTGTTCGATCGCCATTCTTTGTAAGTAAAATGAAATGCATGTGGTAATGGCCCTAGGATCTAGACATGAAATGTAGGGTCGTTAAAGTTGGTATCAGAGCACTAGGTTAGGAGGGGTACATGAATGAACTGAGATCACATCCGAATGAGAGAGATCCTGAGGATATGAAAGCATGGTCAAAATAAGCTTAAAAGAATTGATAGATACTACCTATACCAACAAGGAGCACCTTCCTTTTCAGTGGCTCGATCATAGGAACTTTGAAGTTAAGCGTGCTTGGCTTGAAGAAGTTCTATGTTGGGTGACCTCCTGGGAATTTTTCGAAGAAGCATGTGAGTGAGGACAAAGCATGCTAAAAGGACCATGTGTTGGTTTGTGGGGATAGTCTTCATTCTTAGAAGCAGTTTCAGACAAGTATAGTGACGTCGTCAGGTCGCAGGGGATGTAGGGGAATGCCAGGGCCGTTAGGTGCCGAATCTGGATTCCGAATCCTGGGCTTGGGGCATTAAAGATTGTATCAGAGCGAAACCTCTCTCAGTAGGATGTGGTTCGGGGACGAACTAAGGTGGAAGCTAGTGGGCATGTGATGCCCGAGGTTAGGAGGCGTACATGAATGAACCGAGATCACATCCGAATGAGAGGGATCCTGAGGATATTAAAGCATGGTCAAGATAAGCTTAAAAGAATTGATAGATACTACTTATACCAACAAGGTGCACCTTCCTTTTTGGTGGCTCAATCATAAGAACTTTGAAGTTAAGCGTGCTTGGCTTAGAGAAGTTCTATGTTGGGTGACCTCCTGGAAATTTTCCTAGGAAGCATGTGAGTGAGGACAAAACATGCTAAAAGAACCCTGTGCTGGTTTGTGGGGATAGTCTTCATTCTTAGAAGCAGTTTTAGACAAGTATGGTGACATCGCCAGACTGCAGGGGATATAGAGGAATGTGTTTGGTTTTATGCCCTAAAACTCGTAGATAGTGAATGTAACCATTGATCGGATATTAATGAAATAATATTGATAAATTTTTCCATTAAATGTTATTAGTTATTTTATATTTGTCTTTGCCTAAAATAACCCTAATCCAATAAACTAGACATCCTAGGCTGTAATATGAGTCTTGAACTATATGTAGCGACATATAGGGATCACTGTTCAAGAAACAGCCTAAAGGGTCTATAGTGTAGGGATAAGACTGGGTGCCTTATCCTAGTGACACTATGGATACAACCCACTTTGAATTTGTTACAAACGCTATGATCCAACACGTTCGTGTAGGAGACATGCGAGTGGGGGTATCCTATGCAATGAGTTTGCATAAGACCGGACCGTGGAATAGTAGCCACTTGTTATAACATCGTTAACTAGTTGGTTTTCTATTTCACTAGGACGACCTAGACAACTTGGTCTTAATCCTGAGTTGATTATGGACTCCTGCTTATGAGGGATTGTCTTTTGATTTGTATAGGTGAGAGTGGCTAATACGCCGACTCAATAAGCCTACCATTTTGGGGACAAGACCGAGTGGGGAGTTGGGAACATAATCATACAAGATGGAATTCACCCCTTCCCGACTTTAGGGAAGCAGATGAGTGTTCCCTTAAGTGGTGACTCTGAGTCTTGAACAAATGGCCCTACCCTCTCAATGGCACGAGAGAGTTTTCTGTTTGATGAAATGTCCACAAACATGTTGTTCATTAGAGGAGAACTAGTATTTAAGGAAATAGAAGTAACCCAGGGGTAAAACGGTAATTTGACATAGCTGGTGTTACGGACAGTCGTGAAGGACTAACTAGTTGTTATTGGTCTATATCCGTGGACACAAAAAATATGTCTGCAGTGAAAAGAGTGCAACTGTGAGTCTATAGTGGAATGTACACACAGTTAACGAATATTGATTAATTTGGTTAATGAGTTTGACCGATTAATCTCACATCGTTGGAGCTTCTGATCTGCAGGTCCATTAAGTCTCACTGGTAGCTCATAAAGTAATTTGAGGCAACTAAGTATTAAATGTAAATTGAAAGTGTTCAAATTACTAAGGGAAATAATATAATATATATTGTTATATTATTATGAGAGAAATTAATATTTGAAGAAATTCAAATAGTAATATAAATTTGAGTCACATTAAATTTATGGAAGTTTCAAAGAGTTCAAATATGAATTAATTAATTTTAAGACCTAAATTCTATTTGGACAAATTAATTAATTAAAGGCTAGAAATTGAATATGTGATATTTAATTGGTGGTTAATTAATTAGTCGAGAATTAATCAATTATGGAAATAAATCACTTAAGGAAGTGATTAATCATTTATGGAAATGATCTATTCACTTATGGAAGTAATTAGTCATTTGTGGAAAAGATTAATCAATTATGGATTGATTAAATAAGGAATAAGATTGAATCAATTTTGGAAAAGATTGATTTAATTGAATATTTTATTCATGGCCACTCTTCTATAAATAGAACACTAGACCTAAATGGTTTAGTAGCCCTCTTGCTCTTAGACTCACAAGATACACTACAGGAAAAAAGATGTACGATAGCTTCAAAAAAACGCTATTATAGACTTTTTATAGCATTCTCGCAAAGTCATGATAGCCCATCCTATAAAAAGTCTGCGTTTTATAAAAGCTATAAAAAGTTAGACTTTTTATAGCATTTTATAAAGGTTATATAAATGCTATAATAAAAGTCTTTCAATAACATTATTTCTACTTCATAAAATGTATGGTGGCGTTTTATAAAAGTTATAAAAAGTTTTCCATAGTGTAAGTAGAAAGCTATTATTGGTAAATGATAGCATTTATTTACAGCTAAAAATTTTTATTAATAACTTTAAATTGAGGCTATAATAAGTCTTTAAATTGTTTTTTGTTTTATTTATAACATTTATAAACTTTTCATAGCATTTCATAAATCTTGTTATCACATCTTTCATAACTTTTCTAATATTTACAATGCTATTGTTCATGTTCAATACCTTGTTACATAATAAAGTCAAATAATAAATGTATACACCATAAAAATAGATACGATCAAAATATCTCTTTATCTAAATAGCCATTCATATAGAGTTCAAGTTCTTTTTTTTACATGAGGAGATTTGAACCATATACAGAGTTCATGATGCCCCTAAAATAATAGATATATTCACGAATATTATCAAGTTGGAGATGATACAAAATGAAAATTTATCAATCTATCATTCCTTAATTACAAAATATGTTTATAAAAAATTCAAATAACTCAAGCTCGTCGCGTCAGGCCAAGAGATTCCATTGTTGTGAAGTAATTCTTTCATCAACCTATAAGAAGTTATTATCAAAAAAAGAAATAAATGAATACAAATATCCAAATAAAATCTATATTATTCAAGGAAAATACCTCCAAACATAAAAGCAATAAAATGAAAAGGTCAATCAAAAGTTAGCTTATTGAGGAGAGGATGGTAAAACAACAAGGTAAATAAAAGGAAGAGGGATAGTCACATTAGCTTATTTTGAACGTAAACCATACCAAGCCAAATATCTAAGTTTATAATTATTTTGTGGCACATCTAGCTACAAGAAAATCATGAGTTTCAGTCAATTGAATCATTATTAATAACCATTGCTTTCAGTCTTTGATGAATGCAATTAAATAACTTATAACACTCCACATTACTTTGTATATTAAAATCATTATTCACAAGAATGTGATTTTGAGATCAAATTTTCAAACAACTTTTAGCAACAATCACCTTAAAAACATTTTCCTAGAACTTTTACTCTGAAAAAGCAGAAAACTAGTTTGAAGACAATTCCTAATTCATAATCATGCAAGTACTTTTCTAGGTAAAACATGTACCAAATATAAGCCTTCATATAAAATACAACAAAGATTCAATCTCTTAAAAGCAAGCAGCAGCAAAAAACTGTTAACCACCAAAAAGCACTTAGGATATTTAAAATCAAAAGGAATCTTAGAAGATAACAACTAATATAAAATTAAATAGCTATATAGAATTTAACTAATTGCCCTCATTGTCTCAACAAATCCTGAGGAACCCTAACATGGTGAAATGTTAATATGGGAGTAAGCTCTAGAAAGAATAAAACTAGAAGAATCAGGGAACTTTTGAAACCGAAGAAAACTAGGCTTCGTAAGTGAATCTTCAATATAAACCAAACAAAGAATGATGTTATTTTTCCTAGGAGCAAAGCATCAATACACATACCTCATGTTTGTAAAGATGAGCTCTACTTACCCTCTTGATTTATCCACTACACTTTCTTTAGTATCTTATCTTCCTTTATTTTGAGAAGAAATGGGCATAGAATGAAGGAAAGGACTTGATAGCGAGCATAGCTAGCTATTTTTACCTATTTAATTTAGCTAGTCTTTTACGATTTATTGGCCATTTTTATTGTGCTTTAATGTTTATTTTGTAGAAATTGGTTTACTGAAGCTAAAACGAGAATTTGAAGTTGATCGGGTGTTCGGGATGCGAAAATATGCAAAAGAGCCGAAAAGTTCAAGCAACAAGAAGCCAAGAGAGGGCATTCTGCCCATCAGCGTCGAGACGCCACTCTTGGAGCGTCTCGACGCTGGGTTTCCTTATTTAAAAGAAGCGGTAGCATCACAGCATCGAGACGCTGTGACAATAGCGTCTCGACGCTACCGTATTTCCATTCCAGACACGCGTGTTTTAGAGGCAGCGTCTCGACGCTACGACGAAAATCTGCTATATAAGTTATTTTTCGGCCAGGTTTTTGGGGACTTCGATTTGGGACTTTTTGGAGCCGACAACAGAGGAAAAACAGAGGTTTTTGAGGCTGAACCAAAGGGAGCAAGGTGGAAATTGTTGGGGCGATTATCCGCAAGTGCACGGGTCATCACAAGTAATATAGAACGGTAGTAATACCGAGTATTGAATCCACAGGGAGGCGAAGCCAAACTTAAGCAAAAAATTTAAAATCTCTTGAGCACTAAAAATACTAAGGCGAAATAATATTTAGGGACCACTTCATGCAATAAAAAGGACTCAAATTCAAGACAATTAACGAAAATAAATTGATCAATCGAAAATAAAATATGGAGAAAGAGTTTTCCTTAAATGGGAAGAGAGGTCTTAAAAATCAATGATTAGCTAAATAGTTGCTATAATTATCCTATCTCATTGCCCAACTAATTATAATCCTAGAATCTCCGTTAATCACATAGGTTCTCCTGTCGGTTTCTCCTAATTGTAATTAATTCATTTTAACAACCTAAGTTTCCTTAGCGCTATTAAAAATCATTAATTAATACGCTCTGATTCATTTTAGGAATCTAAGTTTAATCAACTAATCCCGGTGTCACAACGGGCAATTAAACTAGTTGCATGGATTATGATCTATCCTAATTTCTCTCCGTCGAGTTTCCATTAAGAATCGAATCATTACACAATTGGACAGATTGAGTAAAGCATTAAGCACATCCATACAAATAATTAGGACATGGGCAAGAGACAAGAAATTATAACAATATTTGAACTATCATTTCATTTCAAGACCCCAAATTGGGGTTTTAGCTACACATGGCTAGAATATCCACAATAATTACAAAGGAAAGCATAATAAAGAGCATAAAAGGAAAGGAATTGACCATCGAAAAACCCCTCGCTGACGCTTGGAGCCCCGCTGACTACTCCTTGAGCCTCTAAGGCGCTCCCCAAAATTCCCAAAATTTTTCCCACTAAAAGAATCCTCTCAAAAAGGCTTGAAAGCCTTGAGAGGGGCTCCAAAGGAGCCTAAGGAAGAGAGAAAGGAAGAAATTCCTTGTTGGAATGGTGATTGATTGATGGTAAATGAGGCACCCAAGGGTGCCTTTTTATAGGCCTGGAATAGGGGTAGCGTCGCTCAGCGTCGCGACGCTGCTGCGCACGCGGCTTGGGCAACACGAAAGGGCAGCGTCACGACGCTGTCTACATAGTGTCTCGACGTTGCCCCAAAATTCTAGATTTTCAGCTTCCTTTTGGGCTGATTTTTGGGCCTTCTTCTTCATTTCTTTTGGTCATTTCTTCATGGTTGTCTTCTTTGGGCCTCCAATTGCTTCAAGCTTGGATTTGGGCTTCAATGGCTTCAATTTTGGCACTTTTTCTCCCAAAATCACAAACTTTGCTCCTAAAGACCAAATAACAAAATTCATTAAATATATTCATAAAAAACACGAGTAAAGCACCAAAAAGCTTAATAAATTGAGACTAAAATAGCGACATTTCTGCTCGCTATCAGAAATCAACCCATTGTTCGTGGGGATCGTGACGGGGACGTTTGGTCTCGGCCTACAACGAGTTTATTTCTCTTTTCCCTTACTTTAGATAGTTCTTATGGCTTGTTTAGACTTAGTTTATATTGTTACGTGGATTATGTGTAGCTAAGTTTAAATTCTTAGGGATTGATGTAGCCGTTGGGCACGTTATGGATTGATTTACGGTTTTTATGCTTTTGATGTCATTTATGCATATTTTGTGTCCTTAATGCTTTCAATTTACCGTCCATAAATTGATTGATGTTTATACTTGAATCTAACTCGGGAGAGAGGATTTAAATTAGAAATCAATGTGCATAACTAGAATTTAGCTAAAAAATTCGGGAGATTAAGGTTAATTCAAGAGATTGTTATAAAGGTTAGTCTTATTGCCTTGTATGTTTATTGGATTTAGATAGGGATATCGGGTTCAATTGCATATGGGAGAATCATGTATGCTCGGGAGAGATATGTGTGATTTTAGTTGCCAAGATTTATGAATCATAGTATTTGTTAATCCGTTTATTAATCCATAACTCCAATTGGTGAAATCAAATTCCTAAGACCAATTCTTCCCATTAGATTGTCACTTTTTGCATGAGTTTTGTGTTTGATTCAATTATATTCTCATTCAATTTGATTCCCTAAATAAAATCGGCCAAGAGTATTTTCAGTCATTAAAATTGGCTAGACACCAATCTAGAGGACGACATTCGAATTCACATTCACTATATTATAATTTGACACGTACACTTGCGGTAAGCAATTTGCACATTAGGACTAGATACTTAGAATGACACTAATATTAAACCACATCATCAACAATACATCACATTCCACACCAATTCATATTCTAGAAACCAAAATCAACAGACAGCATGGTAGTTTAACACTTGACATTCCCAGTAGTTTTCCTATTATACTACACAAGTTAATGTTATTTATTTTGATAATCAAATCTTCTCTATAGAAGACAAATAATATGCTACTATGATTAGACAACAAATGGGAAATGCGTTGTTATTCAATCTTAATTGACCGCAAATTACATGTTCATGTTAGTTGTCATTGTCGTCAGGTGAGAAATCTGAATGCTTTGCTATGATGTTCAGTTTTGTTGCTCGACATTTATCTGAAATAAGATTACTATCAACAATATACCCAATATTTTCCTCAATCGTGATCAATTATTCTATTTGACAACAACTATTTTCATATACATCAACAACAATTATGGTTAATTGAAAATGTTTATCAAAGTGAAATTACTGGTTAATGTGGAAGATCAAGGCAGACATTGAGCAACTATTTCTTGTTATAATGGAAGCTCCTCTCATTTATCAATAGTTCTTGTACACTTTGGTCATTGAAAAACATTGCAGTGAATTTGTAGGTTTTGGGTTTTTTTTTTATCAAATCAAGCTTAAAATCATTTAACTAATGCTTTTGAATTTTCATTTGTGGAAGTTACTCATGGAGGGTTTTCTTGGCAATGTTTCATCAGTCAATCATTTTTGAAATACAAAAAGTGATATTAGAGGAGACACAAGGAAAAAAAATAACTCTTACTTGGTCTGATTTTGTTTCATCAATTTGTCGTCGGGTAGAGAAAGATGTTTGAGCGTAGATGCTACCGACTGCTTCATAAGTGATTCCACTGACTATTTCACATTTGGTGAGCGAAATCCACCCATGCTTTGCCATTTACTCTGTTTTTCTTGTAGATTGTCACTGTTGAGAGAGAAATTTTCACATTTGATGTGAGAAATTTCAGAAATACACAAGAGAAATTGAAGGGTTTCTTCTTCCAAATGCAACGATCGTGAGATGCAATGCAAATCTCAATTTGTTTCATACGAGGTGACAAAATTTTGAGAAGGATGTCAATGCTCTGACCGAAAGGTTGGTACAATGACATTTTCAAAAACCTTCAAAAGAACAAATCATTCTTAAGAGATAGAAAATAAAATTTACCTCAAACCCTAGAATAAAAAATAAAATGAGATATTGAATTCAACAACCAAAAACATGAGTGGATTGAATCATTCAAACACAATGCTAGAAAAATAGGTGCGAAAGAGGAAAAAATGGTTTCTATCTTACTTTTGTTGGGTTTTATGCCATAAAACTCGTAGATAGTGAATGTAAACAAATTGTATACTTGTTTCAATAAAATGTTATTGAGTTTCTACAATAAAGTGCTATTGTTAAATATTGCACAATTTGACCCAAATCCAATAAACTAAGATCCAAGGTTGTTTACATGTGACTTGAACTAGTATGTGGGGACATACGTGGATCGGTGTTCAAGTAACAACCTAAAAGGTCTATAGTACATGGATAAGGCTGGGTACCTTATCTTGGTAACATTATGTGATACGACCCGCTTTGTATTTGATACAGACGTATTGATCCAAGGCGTCCATGTAGGAGACATGCGAGCCGGGGTATCCTATGCAATGAGTTTGCATAAAACCGGACCACGAAATAGTAGACCACTAGATGTAACACCGTTAACTAGTTAGGTTACTGTTTCAATAGGATGACCTAGGTAACTCAGTCTTAATCCTGAGTGTGTCATGAACTCCTTCTCATGAGGGATTGTCCTTTGATTAGCATGGGTGAGAGTGGCCAATAAGCCGACTCAATATGCCTTCCGTTATGGGGACAAGACCGAGTGGGGGGTTGGGGACATGACAACACAAGAAGGAATTCACTCATTCCCGCTTCTAGGAGAAGTAGATGAGTGTTCCCTTAAGTGGTGACTCCGGGTCTTGAACAAAGGGATCACGCCCTCTCACTGGCCCGAGAGGGACTTTCTGTTTATTGGTTGGACCATAAACAGGTTGTTCATTAGAGGAGCACTGGTACTTAAGGAACCAGAGGTAACACAGGGGTAAAACGGTAATTTGACCCAACTGTAGTTACGAACACTTGTGAAGGATTGACTTATCGGTATAGGTCTATATTCGTGGACACAGAAATGTTCTACAGTGAGAAGAGTTAAGCTGTGGGTCTTTAGTAGAATGACCCACATTTAATGAATATTGGTTAACCTGATTAATGAGTTTAATCTATTAACCTCGTATCATTGGAGCTTTTAATCTGTAGGTCCATTAGGTCCCCCTGCTAGTTCGTAAAGAGTAATTAGGAACAAATATATCTTGAGAGAATTTGAATAGTTCAAATTCATATTGGGAATTAAGTTAATTGTATGAGATACAAATTAATATAATGTATAATGATGCATTAAAATATAAAGTCTAATTTGAGATTAAACTTTATTAAATTGAGAGATTGATATATTTGAAAGAGTTCAAATATATGTCTAATTAAATATAGGGTATTTAATTAGATGATGAATTAAATAATTATGAATTAATTAATTATTCAATTTAGTTTAAATAAATGAGATTTAATTAAACTATAGTCTATGAGAGAAATAAATATTTGAAGAAGTTCAAAAATTAATATGAATTTGATTCATATTAAATTTATAGGATATAAGAGAATTTGAAGGAGTTCAAATTTTAATATGAATTTGATTCATATTATAGAATTAATTAATTGAAGGCCTGAAATTAAATATATGATATTTAATTGGGTAATTAATTAATTAACTAATAGAAGGTCTGAAATTAAATATATGATATTTAATTAGTGATTAATTAATTAAAGAATTAATTAATTGAAAATTAATCAATTATGGAAATGATTAATCACTTATCGAAGTAATTAATCATTTATGGAAATGATTTAATCACTTATGGAAGTGATCAATCATTTATGGAAAAGATTAATCAATTGTGGAATTGATTGGTCATGGAATTGATTAATTATGGAAAAGATTAAATCAGTTATGGAAATATTTGATTTTAAATGAATATTTTATTCATGTCCTTTCTCCTATAAATAGAACACTAAACCTAGGGTTTAGGAACCACAACACAAGGCCACAAGAATGCACTCTTGCATTCTCTCTAGCCTCCCTCTCACATTCTCTCAACCCAAGAACTCTAGGGAGAATTTTCTCTCTAGAGTTTTTCCCATTCAAGATTAGGTAGTCCCACAACTACGTTCCTAATCTCTGAGTCATAGCGGGGAAGATCAATTGGTGGTGTCCCAATTGTTGATGTTTGGTCCAAAATCAAGAAAGGTGTCCGTTGAAGTATTCAGAGTCGTCAACGGAGGTATGTTTCTCATCGCTTAACCTTTTGCCAATTTATTAGTATTTTGGTGAAAACAAAATTAACTACGAATCGGTCCCAATTACGCTTCCACTTTAACGGAATTGGGGAATTCCAAATCCTTTCAACTTTCTCTTTCGTCCACGATCTTTTAGCATACAACTATCCTTCTCATTAGACATCTTCTTCTTCCTTTATTAGAACCTTTTTTTCCTCTAAAATTTGTGGGAAGAAGACGAGTTGGAGGAGTTCCAGAGCCCAAAACTCTGTTGTTGCCTCACCGTTGTGATCGGAATGCAGTATCAAATGAGAGAATCAGGAATTTTTCCAGCGTGCAATGATGGTTTTGTTTGCAAAGAAAGGATAAGATGAGGAAAGAAAGAAATGGGAAAAAATAAAAGAAGGGTTTTAAGCGTGATATATGGGTGACGCAAATGGGCTTCACGCGGATAGTTCAAAAATTTTGAGCACCCAAACCAATTTTAACTTTCACCTTTTTGCACCTCTTTTTCCATTTTGATTTCATAGCCTCTTTCTTAAAAAGCTATAATGAAAAGCTATAAAATTTCATATTTCTTGTAGTGATAATACACTAGAATTCTTTCTAGCCTCCCTCTTAGAGAAAGACTCCCACAAGTCTTTTGCCTCCTAGACTTAGAGACATACTTGTGTAACCTTTGTGGTTATTGTGTCTTTGAAGAAAATTTCCAGCGAAGAAATCAAGAAGGAGTCGCTGCATTTTCGTTCGTTGGAACATCGTTGGCGAAGAACGGTCCAGTCTACAACATATGTTTGTAACGGTTCTTTCCTATTTCTCTAGAAAAGCATGAAAATAAATTTAGATTTAATTTTCAAGCATGTTTATAGCAATTTCCAACAACTTTAAAGTATGTTTAAAGTTTAGTTTGCCTTTTCGTAACGGTATTTTAATGTTAATTAATATACGGCGTAAGGTCCAATCGATGCGCTTCCGCTGCGTAGGGACTTTCATCCCCTTTAGAATGCCGGGGCAGTGAGGTGTCGAATCCGGGTTAAGAATCCTGGGCCTGGGGCATTACATTTCAAATTCCATTCAAGACTAAATTACCTCAATACCATTTACGAGTTAGGAAGGGGACCTAATGGATCTACAGATCAGAAGCTCCAACGATACGAGATTAATTGGCTAAACTCATTAACCACATTAATCAATATTCTTTAATTGTGGGTCACTCCACTAAAGACCCACAACTGAACTCTTCTCACTGTAGATATTTTTCTGTGTCCACGAATATGCAATAATAGCAAGTCAGTCCTTCACGAGTGTTCGTAACACAGCTGAGTCAAATTACTATTTTACCCATGGGTTACCTTTATTTCCTTAAGTATCAGTGCTCCTCTAATGACCAACCTGTTAAAGGTCCAACCATTAAGCATAAGTCTGTAACGACCCTACTTTTCATGCCTAGATCCTAAGGCCGTTACTACATGCATTTCATTCTTCTTCTAAGAACAACGTGAAAATAACATTTAAAGAAAACATACTTAGAAATTTGCGAAAACTTTTCAATCTGGGATCCCAGTTAAAACCGAACAAACGAAACATTTAGTTATACAAACAAAACTTAAAGCGGAATAAATCTTGAATCATTCGATATACAAGTTCAAAAGGGGAATTTCAAAACGTAAAATGCGGAAGACTTATACTAAAGGAGATCCATGGCTCAGCAGCTCTCCGTCACACGTTCCGTACACCTTTACCTCTACCTGCAGTTGTGTGTAAGGGAAAAGAATGAGTATTTAAGAAAATACTCAGTAAGTAGCAATAAAAGTTTTAACATCTTATTCGACTTAAGGGCCTAAGGGTTAGGTCATCTCAATCTCATTCATTTCATTTCATTTCATTTCATTTATCGGCAGTTCGGGTCTCGTGTTCAATTAGTACACCTGTATATATATGTAAGTTTACCAACTCACTGGTAGTGCACCTGTGGGAGTTTTGGGAGGTCTCTACTCCTACTGATGGTAGATGGCACCCAGTCAGAGGAGCTAAGTCTCATCCCCCAAGGCACTAATGGGCGCGTAGCGCTCTAAACTACCATTTCACTGGTGGGGCGTTCATGGGTTTAAGTCAGGAATTTACTTCCACAGTTAGTAAATGGCACCTAGACTGCGAAGCCAAGTCTCGCCCATTAAGCCCCTCATTTCTGTCTATTACATCTCAGTCCTAGGGGTCTAATTGACACGACCCTCGACTCAGGCACTAGCCTATTCCTTTCTCTTTCCTAATCCTTTCTCTCAAGGTAGATATGATTCCCAAGCCGTCATGAGGCTACCGAAAATTCGACAGCATAACGGCACACGCAGAGGGAACCCAAAATTTTTATACACCTGGAAACAATATAATGCACTTCTATAGTCACAACGGGTCAGATGTCGCATCCAAACTTCAATCCAAACTCCAACCGACATTTAACCCATTCCCCAATATCACAAATAAAATCCAGAGAAACACATAGCCATCCAAGCCAAACATGCTTTAAAATAAACCAAGAGATGCTAGGTTAACTTTAAGATCCTCGTGCTATCAACATGTCTTATAATGAAGCTTATCATGATTCCACAATCAAAACTCAAGGCTCAAATCTTATCCATGCTAACATATTAAATTTTCAAAGAAAATTAAGCCAAAGCATAGAACTAAATCCAACGGCTACATATATATTAATCCCAAGCATTTCAGTTCATGGCTAACCAAATAAAACATGAAATTCACGGCCTTAACACAAACAAAGAACACTTAGCCCAAACTCCAATTATTCCATAATCCACGCTACTCATTTAATGCCCAAATAATGGCAATCTCAACATGCTCATCATGCTTCAAAAATTAACCCAACACACTTTACTTAAGCTTAAGGACCAACTTTGTTTAAAAATGGAACTTCAATCCAACTATCCACTTTAAATTCCCAATTAACAAACAATGGTCAATTAGTCTAAGACATAGAATTTGAATCCAACTAGCTACTTACCTTAGTGAAGGAGATACTTGATTAACCTCCAAGAAATTCCTTAACTCCAAGGTTCTTAAGCGAGCTACAACAAGGAAATGAACTCTTAATTAACTATGGACTCTAACCAAGCATTCAACTAAGAACCCATTACATTTGGGGTAAAATTAACAACCAAAGCTTACCCAAACAGAACCACAGCTTGCTGTCCAGCAGTCCCAAATCGCTCAAATTCGATAATTCGGCCTCCAAACGCCACGGGCACCTTGAAATCGGAAGCTAAACTCAATGGGCATCCATGATTAAACATTAAATAGACCCAAAACACCTTAAATCTCACTTACCCACTAACTGAAATCGTCGAACGCACAAGAGACGTGTGGCTATTTGTCTTAAGGCAGTGACGACGGTAATCGGATCCAAGCGACGAAGAACAACCAGATCTGGACGCGGCGGCGGCGACGGCGGCGTGCACGACGACGGGACGTGGCGGCGGCGGTGGAGTGCGGCGGCTTGACGTGCAGCGGCGGCAAGGCGGCGCGGATCGACGGGTTGCAGACGGAGAGAGAGAGGCTGCGAGGGAGAGAGAGAGACGGGTTAGAAAGAGAGAGACGAAAACGAGAGGGAGAAAACAGAGTACTTATCGACGGCGAGCGGCGGCGTGGCGAATGGCGAAGGTCGGCGGCGGCGCGAAGGGTGGAGTGCGGCGGCGTGGAGAAAGCTGAGAGGGAGTGAAGGTATCGGGGAGAGAGATTGCCGAGAGAGTGAGAGGATTCACATTTTTTTTTTAAAAGACCGGTCAATTGACCGAATTGGGGGGAAGTTTCCCCCCATTTTCCCCTTTTCCCTTTTGACCGGGCTCATGACCACCTTTTTCCCCTATTTCTTTTTTTTTTTTTAAAAAAAATCCGGCTGCTACATCATACTAACCTTAAAAGAACTTTCGTCCTCGAAAGTTGCTAGTACTGGAACAACTCTGGATACTTGACCATCATTTCATCTTCTCTCTCCCACGTTGCCTCTTCAGTCAAATGGTTTCGCCAAAGGACCTTCACGAGAGCTATCTCACGATCTCGAAGGACCTTCACCTCTCTGTCAAGAATTAGCACAGGTTCCTCCTCATAAGTCAAGTTCTCGCTGAGTTGCAAGGGTTCAAAGTCCACTTTGTGGGTTGGATTTGTCAAATACTTTCGCAGCATGGAGACATGAAAAACATTGTGTACCGCCGAAAGAGAAGGCGACAAAGCTAAACGGTAGGCTACCGGACCAATCCGTTCTAAGATCTCAAACGGGCCGATGAAACGTGGACTGAGCTTGCCTTTTCTTCCAAACCTCAATACTCCTTTCATTGGAGCTACCTTCAAGAAAACATGATCACCTTCGTCAAACTCTAAATCCCTTCTCCTTGTATCAGCATAACTCTTCTGTCGGCTCTGAGTCGTTAACATCCTTGATCTGATTGTGCGAATAGCCTCACTGGAGGCTTGAATCAATTCAGGTCCCAACAACTGACGTTCTCCGACCTCATCCCAATAAACAGGGGACCTGCATCTCTTCCCATAGAGGGCCTCAAACGGTGACATACCGATGGTTGCTTGATAACTATTGTTATAAGCAAATTCCATTAAGTGCAGGTGCGCATCCCAACTACCTGAGAAATCCAAGACACATGCTCGCAACATATCCTCTAGAGTTTTGTTCAATCGCTCAGTTTGACCATCTGTCTGAGGGTGAAAAGCTGTACTGAAACGCAACTGAGTACCCAAGGCTCTTTGCAGACTCCTCCAGAAGTTAGACGTGAACCGAGGGTCTCTATTCTACACGATTGATACCGGCACACCATGAAGCTTGATTATCTCTGTCATATATAATTGTGCCCACTTTTCAACAGTGTAAGTAGGCTTCCCAAGGAGAAAATGCGCTGACTTAGTGAGTCTGTCGATAATGACCCAATTCACGGTGTAACCCTTGGCCGTTCTAGGCAATCCTGTAATGAAGTCCATAGATATATGCTCCCACTTCCACTCCGGGACACTCAACGGCTGTAACAATCCCGCTGGTTTCTGTCTTGGGGCTTTCACCTGTTGGCAAACAAGGCATTTACTGACAAAATCCGCTATCTCTCTTTTCATGCCCTGCCACCAGTAATACTGTTTCAAATCATGGTACATCTTCGTACTTCCTGGATGGATTGAAAAAGGTGAACTATGTGCCTCTGCTAATAATTCTTGTTTGAGATCGGCATTCCCAGGTACGCATAAGCGACCCTGGTAACACAAGCCGAGGTCTGAAGATAAGGAAAACTCGTTCACCTGCCCCGCCTCTACTTGATTGCGTTTAACAACAAGGTCAGGGTCATTTGGTTGAGCATCTATAATCCTTTGTCTCAGGCTCGACTTAACTGTCAACTGAGCTAGGCGTGCTGTAACTTCGCCCACTGCAACCATAATCTCTGCACGTTCCAAGTCATCCAATATACGGGCCTGAGTAGTAATCAAAGCGGACGCATGAGCAGTCTTCCTACTGAGGGCATCTGCAACCACATTTGCCTTGCCCGGGTGGTACTGGATGTCACAATCATAATCTTTCACTAACTCTAACCATATTCGCTGCCTCATATTCAACTCTTTCTGGGTGAAAAGGTATTTCAGACTTTTGTGTTCCGTGAAGATTAGGATTTTCTCTCCGTACAGATAGTGCCTCCAAATCTTCAAAGCAAAGACCACTGCTGCTAACTCCAAGTCATGGGTCGGGTAGTTCTTCTCATAATCTTTCAGCTGACGAGACGCATAAGCAATGACCTTACCATGCTGCATTAACACACAACCCAGTCCCTTCTTTGAAGCATCACTGTAAATAACAATTTCTCCTGAACCATCAGGTACTGTAAGTACTGGTGCTGAAACCAGTCTCTGCTTAAGCTCTTGGAAGCTTGCCTCACAAGCTTCATTCCACACGAATGGAGTACCATTTCGAGTCAACTGAGTTAGAGGTGCGGCTATACTGGAAAAACCTTGCACAAAGCGACGGTAATAGCCTGCTAACCCCAAGAAACTCTGAATCTCGCTGACTGAAGTAGGTCGAGACCAATTGGTCACTGCCTCTATTTTGGCTGGATCTACTGTAACACCTTCCTTCGAAACCACGTGCCCTAAGAAGGAAACTCGTTGTAGCCAGAACTCACATTTAGAGAATTTCGCATACAACTTGTTCGTTCTTAAGGTGATTAAAACTCTCCTGAGGTGATCCTCATGTTCCTCTTCTGTCTTGGAGTAGATAAGAATGTCGTCGATAAAAACAATCACGAAAGAATCCAGGAATTCCTTAAATACTCGGTTCATCAAGTCCATTAAAACTGTAGGAGCATTAGTAAGCCCAAAGGACATCACGGTAAATTCGTAATGCCCATACCTGGTCCGGAAAGCTGTCTTGGGTATATCGCCCTCTCTAATTCTCAACTGATGATAACCTAACCGTAGATCTATTTTAGAAAACACTGCTGCCCCTTGAAGCTGATCAAAGAGGTCATCAATCCTTGGCAGAGGGTATCTGTTCTTTATTGTCACCTTGTTCAACTCTCGGTAGTCGATGCACAACCGCATTGTCCCATCCTTCTTTTTCACAAATAAAACTGGTGCACCCCACAGCGAGACGCTGGGGCGTATATAACCTTTGTCCAACAGCTCCTGAATCTGCACCTTAAGCTCTTTCAATTCCGTTGGAGCCATCCTATATGGAGCTTTAGAAATCGGGTTAGTCCCTGGCTCAAGCTCGATGCAGAAGTCGACCTTTCGAGCTGGCGGTAGTCCTGTCAGATCCTCAGGAAATACATCTGTGAATTCCCTCACTACCGGTATCGAGGTCATTGATGTCTCGGTTTTCCTTGTGTCAACCACGCTAGCCAACAAGCCCCAGGCTCCTTGGCTAATCAATTTTCTCGGCTTTATTGCAGAGACCACTTTAGGAGCACCTTTGATCATCGATCCTTTAAACTTGAAGCTTGCCTCTGACGGAGGGTTAAAGATCACCTCCTTACGATGGCAGTCTATGTTGGCATAATTAGAAGCCAACCATTCCATTCCCAAAATAACGTCAAAGTCACTCATATCAAGGGCGATCAATGTCACATCCATTGATCGATCAGACACTAACATTTGGCAGGCTTTCACCGCTTCACTAGCTAGTAACGTTACCCCCACAGGGGTTGAGACTGACAAAACATAGCCCAACGGCTCTAGTTCTAGGTTGGCTTGACTTACAAATGATGCAGAAATAAAAGAATGCGTCGAACCCGAATCAAACAACACAAAAGCATAATGGCCGAGGATAGGGATGGTACCTGTCACTACCGCATTAAGGTCCTCGGCCTCTTGTCGGGTGGTGGCAAATATCTTGCCCTGATGTTGTGCTGGTCTCACCCCAGATGCCTGATTTGAACTGGACGGTTGGTCGACATAATTAGCTTTCTTCTGATTACAATTTGGAGCGATATGCCCCTCCCGACCACACTTGAAACAAACACGGGTCCCTGCCAAGCAACGACCCCAGTGGTACTTCCTACAGGTCTGACATAATGGCCTATCTTGATTAGGCCCTGACTGATTTTGTGCTCTCTGTCGACGGTCCTGGGGCGGACCTCGTCTAGGGTAACGGTGACCCCTCTGTGTGTTCGAGCTCATCTGATTGTACCTTCGCTTATGACCTGAGGAAGGTTCTGAAGAGACAGCTGACGGTCGTCGATCAACCAGCTGTGCCACCCTAACTATCGTGGCATAGTCTTGGGGTTCATGGGCTGCCACATTGCCCTGAATCTCTTCCTTTAAGCCTGTAATGAAACGTTCCACCTTATCAGCCTCTACAGCTACCAGGGTAGGGGCAAATCGTGACAGTCTGGATAATTCAGTCTCATACTCCTCTACGGTTCGGTTTCCCTGCGTAAGAGCCACGAACTCTGATTGCTTCTTGAATCGGGAGGCGGCAGGGTAATACTTTCTGAAAAACTCCCCCCTGAACTGAGCTCATGTGACAGGTCCGTTACTGACGTCTAAGGTCCTTTCGATAGATTGCCACCAAATCAGGGCGTTATCTCATAACAAGAACACGGTGCAATACACTTTCTGGTCCTCCGGGCAGTTCATGTGGCAAAAAACAGTCTCGATGGAGGACAACCACAACTCTACTACCGTGGGGTCCCTTGAGGCTCCATCGAACGGACATGGGTCCCACTTCCTGAAATCTCTTAAGCACCTAGCCTCCCGTGATAAGGCGGCTTCGTTGTTCTGAGGCGCTTGGGCCTGTCGCCCTGCAAGCACGCCTGCAACTGCAGCCTGCACTGCGGTCTGAACTATTGCCTGAATATCCACTGTGACAGGTCCTACCGCAGGCCCCGGCTGTCCACCCGGTTGTTCCACTCGTGGGTTTTCTGGTAGGTTTCCTTCTTGCTCCACAGGTGGCACGACTTGCTCAGGGGCTGTACGACCCCTGCCACGTCCTCTTCCTCGACCTCTTCCACGTCCTTGTGCTCGGGGAGGCATGATCTATTTCACAAAAATTTATCATTTTACCAACGGGCTTGAATACTTTAAACAATTCACAGGTACTAAACCTTATGCATATTTTTCCCACAACATGAATCTTTTCCGAACATATATAACATATAATATTTACAGGCTACAAAGTAACCAAACGTGTACCTGGCGTGACCGGATGCTTGCTGATAAGCCATGGACATACCTAAGGTTTACTATGTAAACCAGTCTACAGAACCTATAACCTAGAGCTCTGATACCAACTGTAACGACCCTACTTTTCATGCCTAGATCCTAAGGCCGTTACTACATGCATTTCATTCTTCTTCTAAGAACAGCGTGAAAATAATATTTAAAGAAAACATACTTAGAAATTTACGAAAACTTTTCAATCTGGGATCCCAGTTAAAACCGAACAAACGAAACATTTAGTTATTAAAACAAAACTTAAAGCGGAATAAATCTTGAATCATTCGATATACAAGTTCAAAAGGGGAATTTCAAAACGTAAAATGCGGAAGACTTATACTAAAGGAGATCCATGGCTCAGCAGCTCTCCGTCACGCGTTTCGTACACCTTTACCACTACCTACAGTTGTGTGTAAGGGAAAAGAATGAGTATTTAAGAAAATACTCAGTAAGTAGCAATAAAAGTTTTAACATCTTATTCGACTTAAGGGCCTAAGGGTTAGGTCATCTCAATCTCATTCATTTCATTTCATTTCATTTCATTTTTCGGCAGTTCGGGTCTCGTGTTCAATTAGTACACCTGTATATATATATGTAAGTTTACCAACTCACTGGTAGTGCACCTGTGGGAGTTTTGGGAGGTCTCTACTCCTACTGATGGTAGATGGCACCCAGTCAGAGGAGCTAAGTTTCATCCCCCAAGGCACTAATGGGCGCGTAGCGCTCTAAACTACCATTTCACTGGTGGGGCGTTCATGGGTTTAAGTCAGGAATTTACTTCCACAGTTAGTAAATGGCACCTAGACTGCGAAGCCAAGTCTCGCCCATTAAGCCCCTCATTTCTGTCTATTACATCTCAGTCCTAGGTGTCTAATTGACACGACCCTCGACTCAGGCACTAGCCTATTCCTTTCTCTTTCCTAATCCTTTCTCTCAAGGTAGATATGATTCTCAAGCCGTCATGAGGCTACCGAAAATTCGGCAGCATAACGTCACACGTAGAGGGAACCCAAAATTTTTATACACCTGGAAACAATATAATGCACTTCTATAGTCACAACGGGTCAGATGTCGCATCCAAACTTCAATCCAAACTCCAACAGACATTTAACCCATTCTCCAATATCACAAATAAAAACCAGAGAAACACATAGCCATCCAAGCCAAACATGCTTTAAAATAAACCAAGAGATGCTAGGTTAACTTTAAGATCCTTGTGCTATCAACATGTCTTATAATGAAGCTTATCATGATTCCACAATCAAAACTCAAGGCTCAAATCTTATCCATGCTAACATATTAAATTTTCAAAGAAAATTAAGCCAAAGCATAGAACTAAATCAAACGGCTACATATATATTAATCCCAAGCATTTCAGTTCATGGCTAACCAAATAAAACATGAAATTCACGGCCTCAACACAAACAAAGAATACTTAGCCCAAACTCCAATTATTCCATAATCCACGCTACTCATTTAATGCCCAAATAATGGCAATCTCAACATGCTCATCATGCTTCAAAAATTAACCCAACACACTTTACTTAAGCTTAAGGACCTACTTGGTTTAAAAATGGAACTTCAATCCAACTATCCACTTTAAATTCCCAATTAACAAACAATGGTCAATTAGTCTAAGACATAGAATTTGAATCCAACTAGCTACTTACCTTAGTGAAGGAGATACTTGATTAACCTCCAAGAAATTCCTTAACTCCAAGGTTCTTAAGCAAGCTACAACAAGGAAATGAACTCTTAATTAACTATGGACTCTAACCAAGCATTCAACTAAGAACCCATTACATTTGGGGTAAAATTAACAACCAAAGCTTACCCAAACAGAACCACAGCTTGCTGTCCAGCAGTCCCAAATCGCTCAAATTCGATAATTCGGCCTCCAAACGCCACGGGCACCTTGAAATCGGAAGCTAAACTCAATGGGCATCCATGATTAAAAATTAAATAGACCCAAAACACCTTAAATCTCACTTACCCACTAACTGAAATCGTTGTACGCACAAGAGACGTGTGGCTATTTGTCTTAAGGCAGTGACGGCGGTAATCGGATCCAAGCGATGAAGAACAACCAGATCTGAACGCGGCGACGGCGGCGTGCACGACGACGGGACGTGGCGGCGGTGGAGTGCGACAGCGAGGCAGCGCGGATCGACGGGTTGCAGACGGAGAGAGAGAGGCTGCGAGGGAGAGAGAGAGACGGGTTAGAGAGAGAGAGACGAAAACGAGAGGGAAAAAACGGAGTACTTACCGACGGCGAGCGACGGCGTGGCGAACGGCGAAGGTCGGCGGCGGCGCGAAGGGTGGAGTGCGGCAGCGTGGAGAAAGTTGAGAGGGAGTGAAGGTATCGGGGAGAGAGATTGCCGAGAGAGTGAGAGGATTGAGATTTTTTTTTTTTTTAAAAGACCGGTTAGTTGACCGAATTGGGGGGAAGTTTCCCCTCATTTTCCCCTTTTCCCTTTTGACCGGGCTCATGCCCACCTTTTTCCCCTATTTTTTTTTTAAAATCCGGCTGCTACAAAGTATCTCTCGGGTCAATGAGAGGATAGGACCCTTTGTTTAAGTCCCGGATACACCACTTAAGGGAACACTCATCTATTTACCCTAAGTCGAGAAAGAGTGAATTCCTTTTTGTGTTGTTACGTTCCCAACTCCCAACTCGGTCTTGTCCCTAAAATGGTAGGCATACTGAGTCGGCGATCTGGCCTCACTCATACAAATCAAAGGACAATCCCTCGTGGACAAGAGTCCATAACACACTCCAGATTGAGACTAAGTTGCCTAGGTCGTTCTATTGAAACAGAAACCTAATTATCAATGGAGTTACATTTAGAGATAATTGTGTGGATGACTGTTGCCTTCTGAAGTGGTTAAAATTATAGATAGAATTCACCTCAAAATCCTGTGAAAGTATACACAATCTAGCAACAAATGATAAGTATTTATTGTATCCATAGGGTCTTGAATTACCTACCTCTATTGATTTAATTTGCCTTTTTAGTGATTTCAAATGGTTGGTTAAATTGATTGGCTTTTTTGTTGGGTTTTATGCCCTAAAACTCATAGATAGTGAATGTAAACAAATTATATACTTGTTTCAATAAAGTGTTATTGAGTTTCTACAATAAAGTGTTATTGTTAAATATTGCACAATTTGACCCAAATCCAATAAACTAAGATCCAAGGTTATTTGTATGTAACTTGAACTAGTATGTGGGGACATACAGGGATCAATGTTCAAGTAACAACCTAAAACGTCTATAGTACAAGGATAAAGTTGGGTACCTTATCCTGGTAACACTATGTGATACGACCCGCTTTGTATTTGATACAAACATATTGATTCGAAGCGTCCATGTAGTAGACATGTGAGCGGGGGTATCCTATGCAATGAGTTTACATAAGACCGAACCATGAAATAGTAAACCACTGTATATAACATCGTTAACTAGTTAGGTTACTATTTCAATAGGATGACCTAGGTAACCCAGTCTTAATCCTGAGTGTGTCATGAACTTCTTCTCATGAGGAATTGTCCTTTGATTAGCATGGGTGAGAGTGACCAATACGCCGACTCAATATGCCTTCCTTTTTGGGGACAAGACCGAGCAGGAGGCTGGGGACATGAGAACACAAGAAGGAATTCACTCCTTCCCACTTTTAGGAGAAGTACATGAGTGTTCCCTTAAGTGGTGACTCCGGGGCTTGAACAAAGGGATCCTGTCCTCTCACTGGCCCGAGAGGAACTTTCTGTTTATTGGTTGGACCATAAACAAGTTGTTCATTAGAGGAGCACTGGTACTTAAGGAGACAGATGTAACACAAGGGTAAAACGATAAGTTGACCCAACTGTGATTACGGACACTCGTGAAGGATTGACTTACCGGTATAAGTCTATATTTGTGGACACATGAATGTTCTACAGTGAGAAGAGTTTCACTGCAGGAAATAACGGATATGATAGCTAACGAAAAACGCTATAAAAGGTCTTTTATAGCCTTTTTGTGAAGGTCCTGACAGCTCATGTTATTAAAAGTCTAAGACTTTTTATCGCGTTTTTATATAGCTATAACGGATGCTATAATAGATTACGGAGTTATAGCTTATATGCGCTGCTATGAAAACATTTTATAGCGTTTTCTTATTAAAGCTATAATATGTTAATATAGCTAAAATTTTGCGCTATCTTTAACATATAATAGCGTTTTAGTAATCCTATTATATTGTATCAGTAGCTTCAATCGTGTGCTATAATAAACTTATTAAATCTCATAATAACTTTTTCATAGCATTTTATTTTCGTTATGTAAATTTTGTTATAGTTTTTACTTATGGCTATAAAAAGTATTAACTTTTTTCTCAACATTAATTTTCTTTGCATAAATAATAAATTACAATTCATTCTATTATTTGAACTTGTTCAATTTTAATAAAATTTACTCTAAGCACTTGTTTCTAGCTAAACCCACACACATAAAATTCATAACACATTAAATACTATGATTTCCTTTCATAATTGAAATTTCACAGTCTATTTACATTACAAAATAAAGTAGCAAATAGCTTCCTAAAATATAGAATGTAGTTACCAACAAAAGATAAAATGTTCACTTAATCCTAGTTTCCAACAAAGTTAGTTCACAAAATAGAAAATTCACAATATGTTGAAGATGCCACCTTTGATAAGTTCACAAAATAGAAAATTCAAAAAATGTTGAAGATGCCATCATTGATCCTTTTGCTTGTGTAAAAGTATCATTTCATTCACCTACATAAATATATAAAACAAAATATATGAATACAAATATAATTAAACTAAATAAAGAGATTATTTCTTAAATATAAATAAATAGACCTAGAAAATAACATACAAATAGTCACTTTGTCAGATGGCCATGCAACTGTACTACCCATAGCTTCTTCAATACATGTCATCTCTGATGTAGGCCTCCACAAATATGCATTGGGTTTCTTTGATACATCAATCCATACTCTAATTGCATGTTGTCCAAGAGGAATATGATGAACAAGAGCAGTTGGATCATTAGAAGACCATCGTCCTTCTGCAACTATCTCTCTCGAACCAAGCCAATCTAATAACTTGCACTTAATAATTTGAGTATTATTATTAATACTCTTTATAAGAAAAAAAAAAACATTGTAAGATATGAAAATTGGATAGTAAAAAAATCAATAACATTATTCATCACTTTACAAAAATAAGTTTACCGGTGAAGAAGGTATGGGAATAGTTGAAGGAATATTTGTTGGCTTAGGTACACTTGCAGTGGCATTTGAAAGTTCTTCACTTTGTTCGCCCTATAATAATTTGAGATGAAACATTGCTTAAAGTACTCTAAAAACACAGATTATGAACTTAAGCTAACTTTAATAATAATAATAAAAAAAAATTACCGGTTTCTTTACAAAACATGACATCATGGATCTCATTTCCATCATTTCCTCTTCATCTTCGAATATTCTTTCTCAAGCATTGTGTACCTATTATCTTGTTGAGACAAAAGAACTAATTTTGAACGAGTCACACCAAATCCAAGTCCTCTTACATATCCACGATCAGGGCTAAGAACTTTACTCAAGGCATCACCAACAACATTATTTGGAGAAGTTATTGTCTCAACCTCACTTTGTTCAATGCGCTCCTATGAACAAGTCACAGGGAATATAAATTTCCTAAGTGTTTTCCACCCCTCCCCCAACAAAGCAAAATACATGTAAAAGTTGGACATGTTGTATAAACAAAATATCAAAACCATGTCAGAATGATAACTCTTTTTAAGTGCCCCCCCCCCCCCACACACACAGTCAAAGCAACTTGATTGAAAAGTCATTTCAAAAGAAAAATACACGAAAAGTCATTTTCAACTTAATCCCACATATTCAATAAGTAAAATATCAAAACCATGTCACAAGGAATATGAATCTCCCAAGTGTTTTCCACCCCCCTCATCCCTCTCGTCAATGTAAAATTGAAAAGTTTCAACTAAAATTGACATATTTTATAAGCAAAATATAAAAACTAAGAAACAATGATAACTCTTCTAAATAGTGTTTTTTTCCACCTCCTCCCAACACACACATAGACACAAACAAAGAAAAATACATGAAATGTCATTTTCAACAAAATCTCACATATTCTATAAGAAAAATATCAAAACTAAGTTACAAGGATAACTCTTCTAAGTGCCCCCCTCCAAACAAAGTAAAATACATGAAACGTAATTTTCAACTAAATCTCGTATATTTTATAAGCAAAATATCACAACATAGTCACAATTAAGAACACTTTTTCAACTTAAAAAAATGCTCTATTTAATTAATGTTTACTCCATAAAAGTACTTATGAAAAAAGTGTTTTACTTCTAAACACTTTATTAAAAAGACATTCCAAATACATCCTAAATAAAAAGTATTTCTGAAAGTGGCTAGTGCTTTGGACCAAGGTGCTTGATTATAAAGAACTTTTAAGCCAATAACTAAAATGATATTTTATTAAGCACTTTTTACTGAAGTGCTTATTATTAATGTGTGCTTCTTAAAGAAGCCATTCAATTGATTCTCAAACATTGATGTAAGGATATTGAAAAATTCTCAAAGGTAAGACAAACAATACATATTAATTCTAATAAGATCCATTACTCTTTCAACAAGAATCATCATTAATTCTCAAGTAGTGAAAGCACATGAAATACACAAAGCATTAAACCAAATGTACAATCATGCAATGAAACAAATAAAATGCATACATGAAGGTTCAATTAGAAAAAGAAATGGAAAAAATTTAACAAGTCAATGCACATGACCCTAGCAAACCAAAGTACACTAAGAATTCAATTCTACATCCAATTTGTAATGTACCCATGTTCCAAATTCAAAATTCAAGCCCAAACTTTCTCCAAGATGGAGATGAATTAACAAACACCATTAGAAATGAAAAACTAGGTTCCACCAAGACTTGAGAGTGCAGACAGAAACTATGTTATTATTGCTCTTCAAGAGAGATAGAGTAAGAGAATAAATGAGATGTGAGAGGGAGTAAAATAGATCCTTTAATTCTAAAACAATTTATCTAGAGAAGCTAAGTTTAAGGGTGATAGTCAAATTGGTCATTATCATCCACTGAAGCAAATTTAAAGTCATATTCCCAAGCAGAGCATTTTACTTTTAACATCAAGAGATAATGAACTTTACTAATTCAAGTCTATAACAATTTCTTTGGAACGTTATTAAAAGAAAAACAATGGTAACCATTATTTGTTCATCTTGACTCTAAACATTCATATATAACGATCTTTTATAACATACAAAGTAAAAAAAATAAGAAAACCAAAAATAATGCTAACATAAATTAAGTCCATAACAATTTCATCATAGCTCCCAACATATATGTCAAACAACACAAGCTAAACTAATAATAGTGTTAGACATTATTCATTTAGCTAGTTAGATTCAACTTAAAAATTCATAAAAATCTTCTAGCACACAACGTCTTGACAATAGCACTCACAACTCGTAATGAGTAACCACAAGTCTTTAAAAAATAGTACCAATTAAGTGTTCAAAATTACAATTCCTTCAAAAGTAAAAAAGAGAAACCAAACCGCAATGAAATAGCATAGAAAGTAGCTCAATCTCCACCCAAATTAACAAAGAGTGAACAAAACATAACAACTAAAGGAAAAAAAAAAAAAAACAAAGTAACCCATTAAGATAAGACTACTTTACTATTAGCATATTTGATGTTGACTGTGAAGCTTTTGTAAACAAAATTGATGCACCCACTTTGTTAATATGCATGTTCTCAATCATTTTGTTTTTAAGTTGTTATGTTACATTTAGTTCGACATGGGTGGTGTCGTGTCCTACATATGCTTGAAAAAAAATGGTTGGTTCATAATCAATGCAATCTTAAATTTATGCAAATTAGTTAACTAAAAATGAACTCTTATGTAGGCGTTAATAGATTTGAGTTGGTTGTTACCAAAGTTGCTAATACTACAAATGTGTCATCTTATGCAACATTAGAACTTAAATAAACACATTAGATTTTTCGTGTCCTAGACTCAAGGGTGTTTTTTTGTATGAAGGTTTGGAAGAAACTTGGTGATGGTAAAAGTCCAACATAAACAAAAACTAAAACCACACAATTTTTTCATTAGCACACCCTGAGCACAATAATAAACTATGATTCTGATTAAAATTGAAGGTCATGACAGGGAAACCAAATACTCAAGGAAATTTTAAAAAATTACAAAACCGAAAATTGAGAAAAAAGTATAATCTTGATGTTTTGGAAACAACTAAATCTAAATTCATTTGTTTCCTAGTACTTTCTCCCTAGCTTATCTAATTCCTTTATATTGCCTTTGGTATTTTCTTTTAAATATTCATTATTATTTTTTTATAAATTGGGTCTTGACATTTTCAATTTTTAGGATATTAATTGACAACATAATTGGAGTTTCAGAATGATAATATTTACATGTATAGTAAACAACTTTACTAATTTGTTATCCCTTCCCCATTAGGCACACACAGAAGTTTAAATGGAAAGATGGAATACAGTTTGCCTAAAAATAATCCATTCATACACAAAGTATCTATCTATATCTAAAGAAAATTTCAGAGACAAATTTTCTAGTAATTACAGATAATCTATATTGAAATTGAAATTTTTAACAGATTAACTCAATGTGGGAACAATATAAAACTTGTTAGTCCTTCTAAAATGAAAGGCTAAACATATATTACCAACATTCAAATCATATATCATAAGAAAATTAAAAGAAAAGATATATAGAAATGATATAATACCAAAAGAGAAAGAGCAGAAGAAAAAAAACCTAGATTTTTGTTGCAGTAGTGAAAATATTGTGATTAACAAGATTGTTGGCTCCTACAACAAAAACCCAAGACTTCGCCTCTGCCACACCTCTTTTATGACCACTCTTTGTGCAAAAACCCACCCATCAACTCAATATTTGATCCTTTGTGATGTTGGCAAAAACCCAAATTTCCGTCAGCGAAAAGTTAAGAGAAAATATTTGGGCTTTTGAGATTTTGGTGGTCATAAGTAGCTCAATGTTGACCCACCCACTCTTTGCCACTCTCTCTCATATATGGTTGTGAAGAGAAAATGAGGGAAAGAAAATCTCAGAGTGGAGGGTTGTTGAGATTTGAGACTAACCAGCGAAGTGGAGAAAAGAAAGGAGGAGAGATGAGACGGAAAGTCGGACAGAAGAAAAGAAAATGAGAGGGAAAAGAGAAACAGTGAAAAGAAAATAAGAGGGAAATAGGGAGAGGAAGGAATTTTGTCGCGCGCTTTCCTCCAATTTCTTTCTTTCTTTCTTTCTTTCTTTTTTTTTTTTTGTTGTAATTTTTATTTCATAGCCTATATTGAAAAAGGCTATATTCAAATGCTATAAAAAGTATTTTTTCTTGTAGTGTTTAGTTGTGGGTCTTTAGTGGAATGACCCACAAATAATGAATATTGGTTAACCTGATTAATGAGTTTAATCAGTTAACCTCATATCATTGGAGCTTCTGATCTTTAGGTCCATTAGGTCCCCCTGCTAGCTCGTAAAGAGTAATTAGGAACAATTATATCTTGAGAGAATTTGAATAGTTCAAATTCATATTGGGAATTAAGTTAATTGTATGAGATACAAATTAATATAACGTATAGTGATACATTAAAATATAAAGTCTAATTTGAGATTAAACTTTATTATATTGAGAGAATGATACATTTGAATGAATTCAAATATATGGCTAATTAAATATATAATATTTAATTAGAAGACAAATTAATTATGAATTAATTAATTTTTAAATTTAGTTTAAATTAAATGAGATTTAATTAAACTATAGTCTTTGATGGAATTATTAGAATATGATTCTAATGTTTAATTAATTAAATATGGGTGATATTTAATTATAAAATTAATTAATTGATTAGTTTAATTGAATTAATTAAATGTGATTTATTTAAGTTTAACTAAACTATATATTATGTGAGGAAATTACATTTAAATAAGATTTAAATGTGCATGAGATTAATTAATTAACCTTTAATTAATTGATTTAATTAATTAATTGATCTTGATCTAATGGTCAAGATTGTTTCGTAACCTCACATTAGAGTTTCCTTTCTTATAAAAGGAAAAGTTATGAGAACCCTAACCCTAAGGTTTCATTCTAGCATCTCTCTCATAGTCTCTCAACTCAAGAACTCTAGAGAGATTTTTTTTTCTCTCTAAGAGTTTTTCCCACTCAAGATTAGGTAGTCCAACAACTACGTTCCTAATCTCAAAGTTATAGCAGGGAAGATCAAAAGGTGGTGTTCTTCGTTGTTGCAGAGCAATCAAGAATCATTCTTGATTTTCAGAGACGTCAATGGAGGTTTGCTTCTCTTTCCATTCAAGATTAGATCTTTTATTGTATGCTTAGCCTAAATAGATTTTATAGAATGTGTTCTGTAAATTTTGCCAATGTATTGATATTTTGGTAGAAACAAAATTAACTACGAAACGGTCTAATTGTGTTTCCGCTAATGGAATTAGGGAATTCCAATCCTACATTTTTAAAATGCTGAAACAAAATAAATAAGAAAGCAGTAAATGATTACGACTAGAGAAAACATAATGGAAACAAACACAGGTTAAAACTTTTGTAATTGTTTATAAAGATGATACAACAATTCTTTTGATCAGTCAATCTCATGCAGTCTTATCAGCGGGATCCTCCCGCAACTTCGAATTTTTTGGAATAGGTTTCAACTCCAATGAAGTTCTACCGATCAAGCGTTAGGTGATTAGGGTAAAAAAATATACCTATTTTACCCTAATATTTAGCTCATTTCCTTGTCAAAAGTTGCATGTTTAGATCAATTTTACTATTCCATAGCTCAAAATATGTTAAAGTTGATGAATTAGGGAGTTGAGAGTTACATTTGTCAAAATATGCTTATTTGTGCTTAAAAAGACCCAATTTGATATGAATTTAACCCCATTTGGTGTTGTGCAAGAAAACAGAGGAAGCTGTGAATTTGCCCAGAAATGCGTCCGCATTTCTGGGAAGACTAATATCAAATGCGACCGCATTTCTGAAAAAACAGAGGTCGTTCCGAGTCCGTCGCGGGTCGTTTTGAACGAGACTTTTGCGCACCTAATCGACCGTTTTGACCCCGAAAATGACTAGGCTACCTACCAACACCTATTTTGTGGCTCCTTAACTACTTCCAACACTATATAAGGCCTTGATTCGAAGTCAAATCCAAGCAGAACTTACCGGGAAGAAGAGGGTGGTTACAGAACCCTAGTAGACGCCCATGAGTAGGGATGCCTGAGGTCCTTCTTAGAAGACTAAATTCTAACATTAGTTAGACATCAAACCTTAGGGTTTGTAGGGATTTTTACCCATTCCCACTTGTAAAAGCGAGAGAGTGGAGTGTCGAGCGAATTCTAGAAGGATTGGATAAAAGAAAAAAACCCTAGTATTTAGCTACTGCCATTATTTCCAGCACTTGTCACTTTTCATTCATTTGTATTCTTTACATTATATTTTCAATGGAAAGTTGTTCATTTGCACTTTATTCCACCATGCTTAGCTAAATTCCGTTGAAGGGTTCAATATGGTGAATTCCCTTATGGTTCAATAGCTTGAAAGTGTTTATTTGCTTAAGTTTCTATTAAATTCATGTCATTCTTTATTGATTATCATTTTGATCTTGCTGAGTTTAAATTGATCACTTAGAATTTGCATGCTACGTGAGATGGTGTATACTTGCGTTTCTTCTTCAAATCTGAATTTTCAATTTAGTCCTCGTGGGATCGATACCCTTGGAATACTTCTAAGGTTTTTTATTACTACGTGAGATAGTGTATACTTGCACTAAGGTTGGCTGAATTTATCTTGATCATTATCTATCATCTTATCTCATATCCATCATTCAGCCTCTGCCGCACCATTAGGCAATTGACTATCCCTAGTTCCACTGTTGGCATTCACCAACTACAAAGGTCTAACGTGAATTATTGCCACACAACTCCTAAATCATCCCTGAAACTAGGAGAAACTATACATACCGACTAGCTAGGCAGACAAATAATGAAATTGAAGAACAACAATAACTCAAGATGATCATAATCAAATAGAATTTATAGATTTTATAAAGATAACAATCACATGATTCTTAACCCATGTGATAAGCGCCCAATATGCTTTAAGTTTACAAAGCTAGAGGTCCTTCTAGGATCCTTGTAAACGGACACAAATAAGACTAACTTACCGAATGATTCCAACCAAGAGTTTAGTTAGAAGATGAATCACTCTTAGATCAAACTTAGAATAAGGATGGTTACTCCTAGATCCTAAGACGACTCACTCCAGAATTAGATTGATTAAAAACTAATCCAGTGAATCGATTGAACATCAAACCTAAGACAAGATTTGAAAGAAAAGACAACACCAAAGGGGTTGAATAAGCAAAAGCTTTTTACTAATCATAATCTGAGTTTTCAAGAGTATTACAAGCCATTTAAAGGCCAATTGGTCGTGGATAGACCAAGGAACTCAAAAGTCATTCAACTACACTTAATTGCAAATTGTAGAAAATAAGACCTAGGAACTTAAAACTTGATTGCACATCAAACGAGCAACCATATCTCAAAACTAAAAAGATAGAATTGCTTTAAATTGTCTTAAATATGTGCTATGGAATCCGCTCCTCATAATGGCAACGTTTGACATCCTTTGACATCACGAAATCCCAAGAGATGCAAGTTGGACAGCCACCTCTTCACAAATTCTGCACACTTTTTGTCCTCCGTGCCATCTTCCAAACTACACAACTTTTTCCGTGCCATCTTGACTCCATTCTCTTCTTGACTTGCTGAACTCACATTATACAAAAATTTGGGTTCAAAATTCTCGGCCTCTTGTTGTGCATCTGCTAGCTTTTGAACATGTAGTGTGCAAGCCTCTTGTATCTTCTTTGTCTTGCTCCTTGTGATTGGTCCTTCAGGTACATGCAATGGATTATTGATTGAATCCATATCACCATGCCTACAAAGCAATTAGTTCATGATTGAAAACATAAAACACGTTACAATCTCAATAATCACATCCATAATACAATTACAATCAAGACAATATTAATCCTTTTAACAATTGGAGATGAAACGGCTGCTCCAAACCACCAAAAACATGGAAGAACTTCGCTTCTTGATAGGAATTGCACTTGGTCTTCTTAGATCTCCATTCTGCCGTCAATTCGACCTCCGACCGATTGATTCGGTCTCTAAGTCGTGAATGGATTTATCTCTGATGGCTAATCCTTTTATAAGATGAGGTTTAACCTAATTAGGTTAATTTAGACAAGTGGAGTGACTTCTCAGCCGGATTAGTCCGAGATCTATGCTTAAAACGCCACCTCATTTAATGAATCACGTGCAGCTCACGTGGCCCGTTTTGCTAATATTATGCTAGATCATTAGACTTTGCTCTCTTAGTGTTGTCAGCATTCATTTTTCTGCAAAAGAAACTTCAAAGCATAAACTCTTATAATTAGGCTAAAACACAATAAATCCATTAACGCATCAATGTAGGAGACATGCGAGTGGGGGTATCTGATAACTGCCCAAAAGGTAGTTATTTAGGCCTCATTTATATAGGGATTTGTGTGTCCTTTGTGCTTAATAGGGTTGGTTTTAGATAGATATTACATGTTTTAACCCATTTGGTAGAATGGAAGCTTTGGAAATCATTTTGTGCAGATTAATGCTGCTGGGCGACTAGCGGGAGAAAATTCTGTGCTGCAGCAAAACTGGGAACAGAACTGCCACATCACAGCTCGTTAGCCAACTTCATGAACCGACTTCTGTTGAGTTATTTTCGGGATAAAGGAGCAAGGAGAGCCCTACACGTCTCCAAGTTGACATAATTCAAGCCTCTTATCCTTCTATAAAAGGAAGTAGTCGTCCAAGTCAAAAGTATTCCATGTTTTCCTTGGAAGCCGAGTAGTATAGAGAGATTGGATATTACCAAGAACACCATCATCTGCAAGCTAACTAAGGAGATTATTGTTTTCTTTATTATCTTGTGATTATGGACGTGCCTACTCAAATTGTAATTCATGTTTCCATGCTTATTATGAACTAAGTAGTTTTAGGCATTGGTTAAGTATTATGTAGTTGTCGTGCTTCATCTCTAATAATATATTGATTATTGCAACTTGCTTAATTGTTGTGCTTATTCTTATTTTATGCCCGCCTAACCAGCCGGTGTGAATACCTCTCTCTAGTTTTAGGGATGATTTAGAGAGTGTGTGGCAATTAATCACACTACGATCATTGTGTATTGGTGAACGCCAGTGACTAAGCTAGGGATAGCCAGTTGCCTAGTGCTTGATCGGTCGTTCTTCATTGGGGTTGAAACACATTCCAAAAGATCTGGAGTTCCGGGAGGAATCCGCTAATAATACTGCGAGAGTTTGCATGATCAATAATATTGCGAGAGCATCTTTAAAAACAATTACTAAACTTGACCAGCGCCTGCCTTTAATTTGCCTGCCTATTCGTTTATTTGTTGTTCTGCCATTTATTTTGCTTCAGCATAACTCTATAAAACCAAATCAATTTTTACCATCTTTGAAACCATTAGAAAGTTGCACAAAATAGGTAAAGTGGAAGCTAATTCAGGACTCGGATTGATAATATTACTTGTTGCAGACTGTGTATACTTGCACAGGAATTCTAGAGTCTTTTTAGATCATATTTTTACTCACTCTAGGAACCCAACAAGTTTTTGGCGCCGTTTCTGGGGAATCTGAATAAGTTTCTATCTGATTTATTTTGTGTATGTGTTTTAGTGGTTTGGTGCTAGAACTTTTTGATTGTTTCTTTTGTTTTTGTAGGTGTGAGTTTGGTGCATGAGCGATCCGCCTGGGGTAAGGTTTGAACTTGATCCAGAAATCGAAAGGACATTCAAGATAAGAAGGAGAAAGCAGCGCAGAAACCAGATGGAGAATGTGTCGTGCCTTCCGGAGGGTCCTGAAGGTCCAACAGACCCCCAGAATCGTTTGCTGCAGCAAAACCTGCTGTTTGAACAAAATGAGCAGCAAAATAATCAGGCTGAAAATCCTATCTTAATAGCGAACGATAGGATCAGAGCCATTTGAGCGTATGCTGTCCCAATGTTTAATGAGTTGAATCCAGAGATTGCACGTCCCGAAATCCAAGCGGCAAATTTTGAAATGAAACCGGTAATATTTCAGATGTTGCAAACCGTGGGGCAATTTCATGGTTTGTCATCTGAAGATCCTCATTTACATCTTAAGTGTTTTCTAGGAGTTAGCGATTCTTTTGTAATTCAAGGAGTGCTTAGGGATGCCCTTAGATTAACTTTGTTCCCGTATTCTCTTAGAGATGGAGCAAAGGCATGGTTGAACTCTTTTGCTCCAGGATCAATTAGGACATGGGATGAGTTAGCTGAAAATTTTTTGAGTAAATATTTCCCACCTAATAGAAATGCTAAATTAAGGAGTGAAATAGTAGGGTTTAGACAACTTTAAGATGAGACTATTAGTGAGGCTTGGGAGAGGTTTAAGGAGCTTTTGCAAAAGTGTCCCCACCATGGTTTACCTCATTGTATTCAAATGGAAACATTTTACAATGGTTTAAATGGAGTAACCCAAGGTATGGTTGATGCTTTGGCTGGAGGGGCCCTTTTGGCAAAAACTTTTGATGAAGCCTATGAAATTTTGGAAAGAATATCTATTAATAGTTGTCAGTGGTCAGATGTTAGAAGCACAAATAAAAAGGTTAAGAGTGTGTTAGAGGTTGATGGTGTGTCCACTATTAGGGCTGATCTTGCTATGATTGCTAACGCTCTTAAGAATGTAACAGTGATTAGTCATCAGCAGCCACCAGCTATGGAGCCTACTGCAGTGGTGAACCAAGTGGCAGAAGAAGCATGTGCCTATTGTGGTGAAAATCACAACTACGAGTTTTGCCCCAGCAATCCAGCTTCTGTGTTTTTTGTAGGTAATCAGAGGAATAACCCTTACTCTAACTTTTATAATCCAGGTTGGTGCAACCACCCGAACTTCGCATGGGGAGGACAAGGAAGTAATATGCAAGCAAAGCAAAAGGTGAACTAGCCGGGATTTGCTAAAGCGCAGGTATTGCCTCAGCAAAATAAGGAGGCTTTGCCCCAGCAAAATTCGGGATGTTCTCTCGAGGCGATGATGAAAGAGTTTATGGCTCGTACAGATGCCGCAATTCAAAGTAATCAAGCTTCGATGAGAGCCCTGGAATTGCAAGTGGGTCAACTAGCTAGTGAGCTGAAGGCACGGCCTCAAGGGAAACTTCCATTGGATACTGAACACCCAGAAGGGAAGGTAAGGAGCAGGTAAAGGCAGTAACTCTTAGGAGTGGTAAGCCACTAGAAGAGTCTAGTAAGACCCAGGATATAAATAAAAATGGTGATAAAAATATTGTTGTTGAGAAAGAGTCGGAGATTAGTCAGGATGCTGGAGGCAGCAATATAGATGCTGGAGCATCTGGTTCTGTTCCAGATGTGGAACTACCTTATGTGCCTCCCCCACCTTATGTGCCACCTCTACCTTTTCCACAAAGGCAAAAGCCTAAGAATCAGGATGGTCAATTTAAAATTTTTTTAGAGATTCTTAAGCAATTGCATATAAATATCCCTTTAGTAGAAGCTATAGAGAAAATGCCTAATTATGCTAAATTTCTTAAGGATATTTTAACTAAAAAGAAGAGGTTAGGTGAGTTTGAAACTGTATCTCTTACTGAGGAATGTAGTGCTATTCTTAAGAATGGGCTACCACCCAAGGCTAAGGATCCAGGGTCATTTACTATACCTGTGTCTATAGGTGGAAAGGAATTAGGTAGAGCACTTTGTGATTTAGGTGCGAGCATTAACCTTATGCCTCTTTCGGTCTATCGAAAGTTAGGTATTGGTGAAGCTAGGCCTACCACAGTAACACTCCAACTAGCTGACAGGTCTATCACATATCCAGAGGGTAAAATTGAGGATATCTTAGTAAAGGTAGATAAATTCATATTTCCTGTTGATTTTATTATTTTAGATTATGAGGCACATAAAGATGTTCCAATTATCCTAGGTCGTCCATTTTTGGCTACTGGTAGGGCATTAATAGATGTTCAAAAAGGGGAATTAACAATGAGAGTCTGTAATGAGGAAGTAAAATTTAATGTGTTTAAAGCCATGAAGTATCAAGATGAAATGGAGGATTGCTCCTTCATTAGGATTCTCGAGAGCACAGTTATTGAGACAGTTATACAGGATTCAACTAGTAAGCATTCGGAAGAGCATGGAGAGGTTAGTGTAGAAGATTTAGAAGTTTGTTTGTTAGAAAGAAAAAATGAAAAAAAGTTGTTTAGGTGTGATGATGTTTTTGAGTCTTTAGATTTAGATCAAAGGAAAGTTCCTCCTATTAAGCCATCCCTGATTGAGGCACCTACTTTAGATTTGAAGCCCTTGTCGGATCATCTAAAGTATGTGTATCTTGGGGAAGGAGAGACGTTGTCCATTATTGTTGCGTCAGATTTAATGCCAGAGCATGAGGAGACCTTAATAAAATTGTTGCAGCAATACCGCAAGGCTATAGGTTGGACGTTGGCTGACATTCAGGGAATTAACCCATCTTTTTGTATGCACAAAATCACTCTAGAGGAGGGATCCTTTAGGAGTATTGAGCAACAAAGAAAGCTTAACCCTGCAATGAAAGAGGTTGTTAAAAAGGAGGTGATTAAATGGTTGGATACTGGGATCATTTATCCAATTGTCGATAGCAATTGGGTAAGCCTTGTCCAATGTGTTCCTAAGAAAGGAGGTTTCACTGTGGTGAGCAATAAAGACAATGAGTTGATCCCAACCAGGATAGTAACTGGCTGGAGGGTTTGCATGGACTACAGGAGGCTTAATAAAGCTACCCGTAAGAACCATTTCCCTCTACCATTTATTGACCAGATGTTGGATAGATTGGCTGGTCAGGCCTACTACTGTTTCTTAGATGGTTATTCTGGGTACAACCAGATTACTATTGCTCCTGAGGATCAGGAGAAAACCACTTTCACCTGCCCTTATGGGACATTCGCTTTTAGGCAAATGCCTTTTGGCCTCTACAATGCTCCAGCAACATTTCAACGGTGTATGTTAGCAATTTTTTCTGATATGATTGAGTCCACTGTTGAGATATTTATGGATGATTTTCAGTATTTGGAGGGTATTTTCAGAGTTGTTTAGATAATTTAGGTAAGGTATTAAAGAGATGTGAGGATACCCATCTAGTCCTTAATTGGGAGAAATGCCACTTCATGGTGAAGGAGGGCATAGTGCTAGGTCATAGGATTTCTAAGAATGGTCTAGAAGTTGATAGAGCAAAAATAGAGGTTATTGAGAGACTAGAACCACCGAATTCAGTGAAGGGAATTCGGAGTTTTTTAGGTCATGCTGGATTGTATAGGAGGTTCATAAAAGATTTTTCCAAAATCAGTAAACCTCTTTGTAACTTATTGCGTACTAATCATGTTTTTTACTTTAATGCAGATTGTAGGAAGGCTTTTGAGACTTTAAAAGTTGCTTTAGTCTCAGCACCCATTCTTTTTGCACCTAATTGGAATTTACCATTTGAGGTAATGTGTGATGTAAGCGATGCTGCGGTAGGTGCAATGCTGGGGCAAAAGCAGGGCAAATTTATTCATCCTATATATTATGCAAGCAGGGTTTTAAATGAGGCACAAGTCAACTATACAACTACTGAAAATGAGTTGTTAGCTGTGGTGTTTGCTTTTGAAAAATTCCAACCATATTTTGTTGGATCCAAAGTCACAGTGTTCATGGATCATGCAGCAATGAGGTATTTAATGACTAAGAAGGATGCAAAGCCTAGACTAATTCGTTGGGTTTTATTATTGCAGGAGTCCGACTTGGAGATAAAGGATAAGAAGGGATCAGAGAATGTTATTGCAGATCACTTGTCTCGTCTTGATCCATCATCATCTTTGCTGTAGCAATCTGCCATTTCAGATGCTTTTCCAGATGAACAGCTTTTTGTTGTTGAGGTAAAAGTAGTCAGGGATGTCCCTTGGTATGCTGATATTGCCAACTTTTTGGTAAAGGGAGTCACTCCTATCGACATGGATTGGAGGCAGAAGAAAAAGTTTAAGCATGATGTGAAATGTTTCTATTGGGATGAGTCATTTATGTATAAGCAATGCTCTGATGGTATTATTCGCAGGTGTGTTTCAGGTGATGAAGCAAAGGAAATCCTGGAGCAATGTCATTCTTCGCCGTATGGAGGTCATTTCAGCGGTCAGAGGACAGCCATGAGGATTTTGCATTGTCGATTTTTCTGGCCCACCTTATTTAAGGATGCCCACTGGTTCTACAAGCAATGTGATGCTTGCAAAAGGAGAGGAAACTTGGGGCCTAGAGATGAAATGCCTCTTACTTACGTTTTAGAAGTTGAATTATTCGATGTATGGGGTATTGATTTTATGGGGTCATTTCCCCCTTCTAATGGCAATGTTTTTTTCGTATTGGCCGTTGATTATGTGTCCAAGTGGGTGGAGGCCATCGCATGCCATCAGAGTGATGCCAAGACAGTTGCAAGGTTTCTTCAATCGCACATCTTTGCGCGGTTTGGGACGCCTAGGGCTCTAGTGAGTGATGAGGGTACACATTTTGTTAATAATATCTTAACTAAGTTGTTAGTTAAGTATGGGGTTAAGCATAGGATAGCTACTCCTTATCACCCACAAGCAAATGGTCAAGCGGAAATTAGTAATAGGGAAATAAAATCGATTCTAGAGAAAGTAGTTCATCCATCTAGGAAGGATTGGTCTTTTAGGTTGGATGAGGCTCTTTGGGCTTATAGGACAGCCTATAAGACTCCCCTAGGAATGTCTCCCTATAGGTTAGTATATGGGAAAGCTTGTCATTTACCATTGGAGCTAGAGCATAAAACGTTTTGGGCTTTGAAAAAGTTAAATTTTGATATGAGTCGTGCATGAGCAATGAGAATGTTGCAGCTAAATGAACTAGAGGAATTTCGCCAATTCTCTTATGAGAATGCGAAAATGTATAAGGAAAAGACTAAGCTGTGGCATGACAAGAAAATAAAATCTAAAGAGTTTGTTAAGGGTCAAAAAGTTTTGCTTTATAATTCTAAATTGAAATTATTTCCTGGGAAACTAAAATCTAAATGGTCAGGACCATTTATTGTGGTTGAAGTTTTTCCCCCATGGAGCAATTACTTTGTAGGATGAAAAAGATGGGAGAGTGTTCAAAGTGAATGGACAACGTGTGAAAAATTATTGGGGAGAGGAGTTCCAGGCGAAATATCCTTCCCTAAAGTTGGTTGATGATTGAGAGAGCAGTAGGTTTGCGGGAGCATTTTACAGCGCAAACTTTTAGCTGCCAGTGTTTTTATTAATTTTATGTTTCATTGATTTGTTTTTTATTTAGATTAGGTTCGATTTGATTTTGCATGGGTTATTAGATTTTATCTTTAAGTATTTTTTATTCGTAGTTCAGATTTTATCTTTAAGTTATCTTTTCATTAATTAGATTTTATTAGGTTAGATCTAGATTTTATTTTCCGTTATTTTAATTATGTTTAGTTTGAATTAATAAAGATTCTCTTTAACTTATTTGGCTTCTCTTGAAAAAGATTAAATTTGATTTGGTCGAAATTAAATTTAAATTTAAAAGATATGATTTTCCCACTTCGAAATTTGAATTCCGTATCAGAGATTCTTCAGGTTGTTGCAGCAAAAGTTATGGGTGGAGCAAATCGTCCGAATAGGAAGGGTTTCTTGGAGTAATTATTATTTTTACCGTTGGGATTTTTCTTTGAATTTTTGCACGTAAAATTTGCATGAGTCATCTGATGAGGCCACGTGTCAAACAGCAATCATCCAAGGGCTTTAATGGTGGACAACGCATCGTGAATTACCATGGGCGATTGAGATTCATAAATTACCGTTGATGGTTTGAAATTCCGAATTGACATGCAATTAAAATTAAAACGGTGAGATAATTTAAGAAGAGCAAATCCTTTCGGTTGAGATTTCATTTTGCTGGAGCTGTATTTATTTGCAGACCCTGGTAAGTTTTTTTTTTTTCACTTTGACTTCTTGTTTGCATTCCTCTGTTTTCGTTGCTATTATCCTTTCTCCTTGCAACCACCCCCTTGAATCCTTAATGGCAAAGACAAGAGCGAGGAAAGAAATTGAGAGTGAGGAGGAGGAGGTATCGGTTACTCCGGAAGTAAAAAAAGGGAAAACCAAGAAGAAAAGAACGCCAGAGGAAAAAGAAGCCAAGAAAAAGATAAGGCAGCAAAGGGCTGCAGAACAGGAAGAAGTTCAGGAGGTGGTAGAGGTTGTTGCCACTGCAGCGGAGGAAGGAAATACTCAAGAACCTGAAGTGCAAAACTCGGATACGGTTCAAGAAGAGAATGTTAGGGAAAATCAAGAAACAGAGACTGTCGAAGTTCGAGGCGAACAGATTGCAGAGGTGCGTGAAGAAGGGAATGAACAGGGATCGATGCAGGAGGCTCGGGTTGAAGTCATCATGCCTGAACCACCAAAGAGGCGCCGCATTAAGCGGAAGGCATACCGCATCAGGGTGATTCGGAATACCCATCGCCTCCATCATCGGACTCTGAGGAAGAAAGAGGGGAAAGAGAGAAAAAAGAAGATGAGGACAAAGTGAGAGAAGAAATAGAAAATAGAGCTGAGGAAGAACAGTTGCTCAAGCGTAGGGCGAAAAAGGGCAAAAACATTGTTGAAGCATCTGAGGAACACGATGAAATAGAAGAACAACAGTTACCATTTGATCGCTTCGCCAATAATTTTGCCAGAGCAAAATACGCTGAGCTTCTGAAAAGAGATTTCTTGTTTGAGCGCCGTTTCAGCGGTGATCTTCCACAGTTTCTAAGGACCGGTATTGCAGACCACGGCTGGGAGCTGTTTTGTGCGAAGCCTGAGTCTGTAAACGCACAGGTGGTGCGTGAATTTTATGCTAACATTGACAAGGAGGATGATTTCCACGTAATTGTCCGAGGAGTCGAGGTAGATTGGAGTCCGAGTGCTATCAACGCACTGTATAATCTTCAGAACTCCCCCTTGCGGCATATAATGAGATGGCTGTGGCGCCATCTGATGAGCAACTAAGTGATGTTGTGCGGGAGGCAGGAATTGAAGGGGCACAATGGCAGATATCCAAAACTCAGAAGAGGACATTCCAACAACACATGACTCGACAATCTCCAGGGAACGGGTTCTCCTAGCTTTTGCCATCTTGCGGTCTCTCAGTATTAATGTAGGGAGGATCATTGCGAGTGAAATTTCTGGTTGCTGGAAAAAAAAAGTGGGGAAGCTGTTCTTCCCAAATACAATTACAATGCTTTGCAGAAAAGCAGGGGTTCCAGTGGATGAGGGAGATGTGATTCTGTTTGACAAAGGGATCATCGACACGCCCAATTTGGCACGGCTCTAGCGCATGCAGGAGGTACGTCAAGGTGGGCTTATCTACGACATTAACACGATTGTAGAACAACTGGCACTTTCGACCAGTAGGCAGGAGTTTGATCAAAGACAAACTTTAACCTTTTGGAACTACGTTAAGAATCGGGATGTCGACTTAATGAGGGCTCTATAAGAGAATTTTTCAAAACCATACCCAGCCCTTTCCATATTCCCTGATGATCTGTTGAACCCCTAGATTCCGCCCCCACCTGCTGAAAGAGGAGAAGAGAATGATGATGAAGAGCAGGGTCATGAAGATTGACGGATGAGATGATCTTCAACGAGCATTACTTTTGTTCCTAAAATTTTGTTTGCTCGCGCATATCTGACCCCGTTTGCTTGTTTCTTTTTAATTTTTCTGCTTTAAAAAATATATCTCGGCTATGTAGTTTCTTTTCTTATGTTTTTAATGAAATTTCTAGATGTTTTCATTCCATGAGCACTGAATAACTATAACTTAACTATTTTCTTCTGAATTTTTGAAGCTTGGACTGATTACGCTTAATTAGATCAAGGTATTCTGATCTCTAGAAGCCTTTTGCTTGAGCATTTCTTCTAGCCTGGACTGTTGCTGCGACAAAGAAGATTTTGGAGGTAGCGTTGACTTATATGATCTACTTTAAGCTTAGTTCTAGTCTCACGTTTAGTTTAAAAATTCATATAGAAAAATTTAAGTTTGGGGGTATAATTGCAAAAATTTAATGATTCATTGGGGACAATGAATAATTCAAGTTTGGGGGACTTTTTGCTACTCCAATTATTTTGCTCGAGCATTCCTCTCCTTCATTTAAAATATGCTAGGTTGTTGAGTAACCGGGGACATTTGTGATACCCACAGTTTGTCTTCGCGTCAAAAGATAACCTAGGAAATGTGAAAAAATGAAGAAATTATTTGCTGAAAAAAAATGATTGTTGAAAATTTTGCTGAGAAAATTCATGGAGCAAAAGTGTTGAAGGATGAATGATGATCCAGCAGTTTTTCTGTCTCCCAGGACTTAGGTGAGCTTCATCATAAAATGTTGTCATTCTGAAGGGCAAGAGATAGAATAACTAAGGATTTTTTAGCTTTATAATGAGTATTGAGCATAATTGGTGATGAGTTTGAGGCAAGGGTATACTGCACCATAAAGTGGGTCATCTCATGCTTAAAAGCTTATGACTGTAGGGCTGCTTAAAGTCTGAAGAATAAAAATATAAACCTCTTAAAAATGTGTCTGATAATAGAGCTATGTTGTGGTAAGTTCTTAGGAATGAGTTAAAAGTGGTGATTGTTTGTCCATGCCGGAGGAATCATTTTGCTGCAGCAGAGCTCGATTTTGCAGAGTGCTCAGGTAAAGGTTAAAGGTAGTGTTGGACTGTCTGGTTGGATTAAGCTATTCTTTGTCTGACGTTTTGAATTCTTGAAGGAAGGTTGGTTAGTATTGCTTGGGACGCGCAATAGTTCAAGTTTGGAGGTGTGATAACTGCCCAAAAGGTAGTTATTTAGGCCTCATTTATATAGGGATTTGTGTGTCCTTTGTGCTTAATAGGGTTGGTTTTAGATAGATATTACATGTTTTAACCCATTTGGTAGAATGGAAGCTTTGGAAATCATTTTGTGCAGATTAATGCTACTGGGCCACTGGAGGGAGCAAATTCTGTGTTGCAGCAAAACTGGGAACAGAACTGCCACATCACAGCTCGTTAGCCAACTTCATGAACCGACTTCTGTTGAGTTATTTTCGGGATAAAGGAGCAAGGAGAGCCCTACACGTGTCCAAGTTGACCTAATTCAAGCCTCCTATCCTTATATAAAAGGAAGTAGCCGTCCAAGCCAAAAGTATTCCATGTTTTCCTTGGAAGCGAGTAGTATAGAGAGATTGGAGATTACCAAGAACACCATCATCTGCAAGCTAACTAAGGAGATTATTATTTTCTTTATTATCTTGTGATTATGGACGTGCCTACTCAGATTGTAATTCATGTTTCCATGCTTATTATGAACTAAGTAGCTTTAGGCGTTGGTTAAGTATTATGTAGTTGTCGTGTTTCATCTCTAATAATATATTGATTATTGCAACTTGCTCAATTTTTGTGCTTATTCTTATTTTATGCCCGTCTGGCCAGCCGGTGTGAATACCTCTCTCTAGTTTTAGGGATGATTTAGAGAGTGTGTGTGAATTAATCACACTACGATCATTGTGTATTGGTGAACGCCAGTGACTAAGCTAGGGATAGCCAGTTGCCTAGTGCTTGATCGGTCGTTCTTCATTGAGGTTGAAACACATTCCAAAAGATCCGAAGTTCCGGGAGGAATCCGCTAATAATACTGCGAGAGTTTGCATGATCAATAATATTGCTAGAGCATCTTTCAAAACAATTACTAAACTTGACCAGCGCCTGTCTTTAATTTGCCTGCCTATTCGTTTATTTGTTGTTCTGCCATTTATTTTGCTTCAGCATAACTCTATAAAACCAAATCATTTTTTACCATCTTTGAAACCATTAGAAAGTTGCACAAAATAGGTAAAGTGAAAGCTAATTCAGGACTCGGATTGATAATATTACTTCCTGCAGACTGTGTATACTTGCACAGGAATTCTAGAGTCTTTTTAGATCATATTTTTACTCACTCTAGGAACCCAACAGTATCCTAAGCAATGAGTTTGTATAAGACCGGACCGCGAAATAGTAACCACTAGATTTAACGTTGTTGACTAGTTTCGATTTCTATTTCAATAGGATTAACTAGGTAACTTAATCTGAATCCTGAGTCTGTTATGAACCCTTTTTTAGGAGGGATTGTCCTTAGATTTGTATTGGTGAGAGTGGTCTGTCAGCCGACTTAATAATCATACCATTTCAGGGGCAAGACCGAATGGGGGTTGGGAACATAACAATACAAGATGTAATTCACTCCTTCCCTTATTGGGTAAGTAGATTTGTGTTCCCTTAAGGGCTGATTCCGGGGCTTGAACAAAGGCGCGCCGTCCTCTCCTGGCCCGAGAGGAACTCCTGTTTAGAGGTTGGACCCTAAACAACTTATTCATTAGAGGGACCGTGGTACTTAAGGATTCAGAGGTAACCCTGGGGTAAAACGATAATTTGACCCATCCGGCATTACAAACACTCGTGAAGGATTGACTTACTGTATTGGTCGATATCCGTGGACACAGAAATATTCTACAGTGAAAAGAGTGCAACTGTGGGTCTTTAGTGGAGTGACCCACAATTAACGAATGTTGATTAACTTGGTTAATGAGTTTAGCCAGTTAATCTCGTATCGTTGAAGCTTCTGATCTGTAGGTCCATTAGGTCCATCTGCTAGCTCGTAACGGGCATTGAGATAATATAGTCTTGAATATTATGGGAATTTTAGTTAATTGTATTTGATACAATTAATATAATGTATGAAGATACATTATAGTATAAGTTTAATTAGATAATTAAACTTTATAATAAAATTAATTTTGGATATGATTCAAAATTAATTATTGAGAGAATTATGAATTTAAATAAATATGTGATATCTAATTAATTCATAACTTAATTAATTGGAGAATTAATTAATTTAATATAGTTTGGTTAAATGTGATTTAATCAAATTAAAACTATAGTTAATAATTAATGTACATTTGATGCACATTAAAACTATAGATTAAATGAGAGAGATAAAATTGAATATGATTCAATTGTAAAATTAATTAAATATTTGATATTTAATTAGTGTGGGAATCAATTAATTGATAATTAATTGAATGACCAATTTAATTCAATTGAATATGATTTAAATTTAATTAAATACTTTATATTATAATTGATTTAATTAAATTAATTGATTGCTAGAATCATGTTGATGATGATCAACAGTGGAGATCGTGTAGGGAGTTAACCTACCATTCCCAGGTATGAGTTAGGGTTGCCTCCCTCTCATTTGGTAACTCACGCTAGAACTAACAGAGAACTTTCTCTCAATTCTCTCCCTCTCAACCAAAAAATTCAGAATCCTCCTTTGCTGCAATTTTTCCCTTACCGAGACTACAACGATCCCACAATCGAGATCTCATAGCCTAGAGAATAGAGGGTGATCCGTGGTGGTCGTGTCTTGATAAAAAAGGAGCTTTGTGCAGTATTTCGCCTCTGATCACGTAAGTATTCCTAATCTAAAGTCATTTAGACCTGGAATAATAACATGCTTAATCTGAAATAGGATAGAAAATTGTTTCTGTTTTATTTTTTCCATAACATATTGGTATTCTATTAAGTTGAAATTAAATCATGCTCGGTGAAAGTCGCTTCCGCTGAGGATTCAATTCCTTCAAATGGTATCAGAGCCAGGTTGTGATTTTAACTTCGATTTTAGAATTTGCGTTGTGGTTGTTGGTGGGATTGAATTTGCATATTGTTTCGCTGAAAAATTGTTGACTGAAAAAATTGCATATTGGTTTGCTGAAAAACTGCATTTGATTTGATCAAAATGTAAAGGCCCCTGCATTTTTGGGTATCTATATCAGTAAATCGAGTTTTGTAAAGTCCGTGCCTAGATTAGGATTCAATTTGATGGAAATCGGGATGGATTCGGGCCAAAATCGATTGAAATCGACGTTGAAAACTGGACAACAGAGGTTGTCCAGAGGCGTAGCATCTCGACGCTGCTCAACGGCGTCTCGACGCCGAAGAACAGACACTTGAAGTTATCGGGCCAGCGTCGAGATGCCGCCTTCAGCATCTCGACGCTGGCGGAAGTTACATTCACGACGCGTTCTTTCCGAGTGGAGTGTTCGTGTGGCGATTTTGACTGAAATCATGCGTGGTTCAGACGGTTGGAGCGGTCTGGTTCAACTGGTTCAGTTCATTTTGGGCTAGATGGATTCGGTTTTTCCTAATTAAGTTTTGGTTTGGTTTGAGTTTTGAGGTTCGGTTTGAAGCGGATCAAGCTGGTTCGAGCCGGTTCTTGAGTGGTTCAAGACTCAGTAGGATAATTAGACATGATATTAATGTAATTTTGTTTATTTTAATTATCCTAGGGGCCAATATATCGATTTTTCAGCTATTTATTGCTTTATGAAAGTCCTTTAGCTAGATCCCACCATAGGTTAAGCATGTTTTCATGCATATTTATGTTATAATTGTTATAATATATGATAAATATGTATGATTTAATTTCATGAGTGATTTAGTATAATTGTTATATTAAATATATGAAATTGGTGAAGCATGATGCATGACATTAATTTAGTAAAATATAAAGGTTATATTTAATTAATGTAGAATGCATGCTTATGATTATTTTCATGGGTAATAATATAAGTGTTATGTTATGGATGAGAATAATAAATTCAATGCTTGATTTTCATGTATTTTTTTAATATACAGTGTTATATTAATTAAATGAAAAAGAAAAAGCATTGAGCATTACATTAATTAGATTAATATAAGAGTTATATTAAATTAATGTCAGTAATCATGTAATTTAATTTCGTGAATGTTTAATTAGTATAATTGATATGAATTAAATGGAAATTGAAATTGCATGAAACATGAAGCATGACACCACTTTTGATTAATATAATCGTTATATTAATTAATCATAATAGGCGTCATGATATTATGATGTTTAATTATAACTAGAATTAGATTGTTATTAACAAACACCATAGAATAGTTATAAAAATTGATTAGAAACCATCAACCTATAACAAAGAGTTGCATGCAAACATAAGACCTTATGTTAAAATGAATTAATTTTAAAATTTTTAAAATTAGTTACACCTAAGCTCACATTAATTCTAATAGGATTAGAATTATTTTCCTTACTTAGAATTAAAATAGTTTTAATGGACTAAGTAGGAAAAGCATTACTATGGTTATAAGGGAACTCTCCCGACGAAGTTCTGTCTAGGCTGGGGGTACTTAAGTTGACAGTTTAAGTATAGAACACCTCCTACTTGGGAACAGACTTGTAACGACTCGACTAAAAAGGGAATAAAAACGTACAAAGGGGTCGCTACTACATGCACGAAAACGTAAAACTTTTAAAACTTTAAAGGCGGAAGAGGCCATAGATAAAATCTTTTCTGTAATAAACTGGGCCCAAACCATAAATCAGTTTACAATAACATAATAGCCAAAACATGATAGACAATTTTTGTAAAGTTGAAAACTAAAAACATCTGAAAGCATGAAACTAGGAAACTCGATCCTAGACTTCTAGAGACGTGATTTGCAACTGCATCCCATAGCCTGGCCAAGCCAGTGCTCTCGCCACTCGCCTGATGTCATCAAGTACCACCTGAAAAGGAAAGTCATGTAGCATGGGTGAGTATATAAGAATATACTCAGTAAGTAGCCCACTTAAGGGCTGAAACTGAAAGCATGAGATCTGATAACATGAAATCTATTAGCATGCAACTTGATTATGGGTCTTAGCATCATAGGGACCTAATTGGAATCATTCATTTGGGTTTCTAACCCTAGGGCCATATCTGATCGCATAAACATGCTCTGCCTAGGGTGTTAACCTATCCCCAACCTGTGCCAACTAGAGTGTTGTGTGGGTCAGTCGGTTAAGGTAAGTAAACTAGAGACTAGCTGGCCACCTCTAGCAGAACTACACCTATCCCAACACAACACCCCTGAATGTAAAGATAAAAATACGGTGGAGCAACTGACGCATGTAAACATGTCTGGTGCCAAAAGGCGCACGAACAACGTGCCTGATCATAAGCTCAACACCGTCCTGAACTGAGAGAGCGCACGCGAGCATGCCTGAAACTGAGCTCTAACAGTTAACTAATAGAACACACGTAAACGTGTCTGGATTCTATCAACCCTGAGATGGGGAAGGAACACACTCTAGCTACGTAAGACTTAAGGAACCTAATAAGTCTTCCTGAGGCCCTAAATCGTGGTTGAGGTCCCTATTCTAAGTCTTTCCTCAAAGGTAAATATGATTCCTAAACCATTATGAGGCTACCGAAAATTCGACAGCATAACAGCATACAAATAGGGAACCCAAAATTTTTATACACCTGGAAACAATATAATGCACTTCTATAGTCACAACGGGTCAGATGTCGCATCCAAACTTCAATCCAAACTCCAACAGACATTTAACCCATCCTCCAATATCACAAATAAAATCCAGAGAAACACATAGCCATCCAAGCCAAACATGCTTTAAAATAAACCAAGAGATGCTAGGTTAACTTTAAGATCCTCGTGCTATCAACATGTCTTATAATGAAGCTTATAATGATTCCACAATCAAAACTCAAGGCTTAAATCTTATCCATGCTAACATAATAAATTTTCAAAGAAAATTAATCCAAAGCATAGAACTCAATCCAACGGCTACATATATATTAATCCCAAGCATTTCAGTTCATGGCTAACCAAATAAAACATGAAGTTCACGGCCTCAACACAAACAAAGAACACTTAGCCCAAACTCCAATTATTCCATAATCCACGCTACTCATTTAATGCCCAAATAACGATAATCTCAACATGCTCATCATGCTTCAAAAGTTAACCCAACACACTTTACTTAAGCTTAAAGACCAACTTGGTTTAAAAATGGAACTTCAATCCAACTATCCACTTTAAATTCTCAATTAACAAACAATGGGCAATTAGTCTAAGACATAGAATTTGAATCCAACTAGCTACTTACCTTAGCTAAATAAACACTTGATAACCTTCGACAAATTCCTTAACTCCAAGGTTTTAATCAAGCAAAACAGAACTTTAAACTTGTTGTTCGGGTTCCACTTTCGCTCCAAATCGGCGGTTAAACCTCCAAACGCTATGGGTACCTTGAAAACATTAGCCAAACCCAATGGGTATTCATCCAAACTACATTAATCAACCAAAAATTGATTTTCCTCACTTACCCATTGCTGAAACTCGCCAAAAAGGCTAAAAAACGCCCCAAACAGCTGCTGCTCACGCGTCTACATTGAACTGGCCGGAAAACACTGTTGAATGGACATAAAAATGAGTGGGTATTCAATTAAACATAACAACCAACTAATACAAGCCTCAATCCAACTTACCCACACTGAAAACTCACCTAAAAACATCGGGAAATGCAGAAAAATGCCCCTGAATGCTGCTGTCCGCGTCTAACAGAACAATCGCCGGAAAAATGCTGCTACCCAACCAAAAATGCGCTGGAATCGACACAAGAGAAGTCGAGAGTAAGGGAGAGAATGCAAAGGAAGAAAGATCGAGCTTGAGGAACAATAGAACCGAGAGAAACAAACCCAACCTTACCAAAAACAAACTGTCGCTGCAAAAACGCCTCTAAACCCACCTCACCGCCGAACCTCTATTGCTGCCGCCGCTGTGAATGCAGTTTGCCGGAGGGAAGGAAGACGTCGCCGGCTGAAACGAAAAGAAGGTGAATGGTCCTAGAGGCTTCAGCGGCTCAAAACGTTAAGGATGGAGGAGATGGAGGCTGAAAATCGTGGGTTTGGTGGCTACAAACATGAAGGAGAAGAAGAGATGGAATTTAGGGCTTGGACTTGACTACAAACTCCTCTTTATTTCAAAATTGCCATTCCAACTTACTTAAATTGCAAAAATTACCACCAAGCCTATTACATCCTTTTTCAAAGACAATTAACTCATTTAATTTAACTTTTTATTCAACCAGTTAACCGAAACTCAATAAACTTGTAGTTTGAGAAATAAGAGCTTGGCTTAAATTAGCATCGTTACAAGACTCGGAACTTGAGTTGAATTAATCATAGTTTAATGTTAGCATGCAATGTCACTAGGTAATTAAATGGGTTTAATTCACCTAGACATTAAAGTAAAGACCTATATATAAGAGTTATATAAAGGGATAGACTTAGATAGATTGACTTAGTCAGAATTTACCTAAGTAATAGACCCTGTAGACACCGTATTTGGTCCGGCTTAATTTTTAGTAATAAAGTTTGATATTGAACTTTATTCATTTCATTTTATTTTTCTTTTGGTTTTCCTCGTTTATTTTATTTTCATTTTCTTTTTCTTTTCTTTTTTTTATTTAATTTATTTCATTTTTATTTCATTTTAATTAGAATTTTTTTTTGGTTTTGGTCTTCTCCACTTCCTTCTTCCTCTCCCCCTCTTTCTACACTTCCCTCTCCCTCTCCCCCTCTTCCATTATTCTCACCAACCACTATCCAAGCTCCCCTATGAAAGAAGAACACAAGAAAGAAGAAGGGGGCAGCAAAATAAGAGCAGAGTGAAGACAGAAAATGAGAGGAGGAGGACACAAAAAAAGAAGGGATTGGAGAGGAGGAACTCATGGGAGGTGAGAGGTAAAAGTAGGGAAGAAATTTGAGAAGGAGAAAAAATTTAGAAGAAGTTTAAGGAGATTCCAACAAACTCCCAACTCCATCGCTGCCACTCGAAGACCATCCCCGCCGCCAGTTCCGTTCGACGCCTCTAGTTCAGCCGCCCACGCCACCCTCACTCTGAGGGAGGAGAGAGAAAGAATGTGAGGATGAAGAAAAAGTTTGGTGGGCCCATCTCTATCCTTTATCATTTCCCCCTTATGGAAATCCTTAGAAATGGCCAAAAATTACAGGGTAGTTTTGAAAAATGGCCAAACCGGATTTTTTAATGAAAAATGGCTAAGCCGTTTTTTTAACCTATTTTTGTGAGGATCGTCTTTCCAATTATACCCTTGAGTCAAGTTTCACGTTCACACCCTATTTGTAGGAAGCATTTAATTTAAAAAAAAAAAACAGTTTATCCCATAAATCAAGGAATTACAATATCTATCTTCTCTCTCCTATCTTTCAAAATTCAAATTCAAATTTTATCTTTATTAAAACTAAAAGATTACATAGAAATTAGGTTTTCATTTTTAATTTTCGATTAGATTCTTATATTTTAATTATCTAATTAGCATCTTCATCGTTTTCCCAATTTTTTGTCATCCATCGATTTTTTGCTCGGTCGTTCATATCGCCATTGAAAAGGTTATTGATCTACACCAGAGGTATGTTAAATAATGTATTTTGTATTTATCTATCATTATTTTCCTCTTTGTATCCTATTTTCCAACACAAAGTATTTTTTTATTTTTTTTTCAAAGTCTTTACTGGTTTCCAAACCAAAGCTTTTGGAGGAAGAAGCATTTGGAGGGAGGTGCCCAAAAGAAAATTGGAGATTTCTCAAGAATTTCGTTTGTAATGGTTCGAGGAAGATGAGAATGGGAAAGACCGCACAAAACGAAGAAAATGGGAAGAATCTCAAGGGTTTCAAATTCTTTTTTTTTTAAAAAGGTGAATACTAAATCCCAATTTTCGAATTAAGTTGGAGGGAAAATAGTGAGTAATGAATTTTTCTCGTTTTTTAGATATTTGATGTTTACCATAGTAAATTATTAGTTTACTATATACACTGTATTTGTATAATTTGTTTACTGAATACACTGTATTTGCTTAATTTTTCTTTTTATAAACTTGAATGTTTTTTATTGTTCCAGAAACCATTTGTGAGTAATGATTTCTTCCTATTTTTCAATATTGAAATTAATTTGGAGTGTTTCAATAAATTTCAATATGTTCTAATTGGAATTTCAAAATCAATGTCTATTGGGTTTCATATTGAAAATAAATTTCAATTTTAATTAGATTTGAAATCAGTAAATGACTATGGTTTTTTTTTTTTTTTTTTTTAATTATATTGGAAATCAATTTCAATTGTTGAAAGGTTAAATCAAATTTCAAAAACAATATTTAATATTTTGAATTGTCAAAATAGATTGGTTATGAAAACTTTAATGCTAATTTTGTCTAAGAACGGGTACGTAAGCTGACCGAAATGGAACACCCTACCTGGAAATTAGCCTAAAATTTAACTAGTCAATTATTTTGGCAATCAAAATTTTAATTTGATCTTAATTTAGAATTTTTCAAATCAACTTCAATTTGATTCTAAATTGGATTTTTCAAATGAATTTCAAAATTGTTTTACTTTATCGGCGTAGGAAGTGGAGAAGACCAAAACCAAAAAAAAAATATAATTAAAATTAAATAAAAAAGAAATAAATTAAATAAAAAATAAAATAAAATAAACAAGGAAAACCAAAAAGAAAAATAAAATGAAATGAAATAAAATACAACATCAAACTTTATTACTAAAAATTAAGTCGGACCAAATACAGTGTCTACAAACCCTATAATTCTAAAAATACTTAGTGGGAGGAAATATGACAAAACAAGATTTTCATTAATCAAGTTTTGCTCTCATGTCCTCGAGAGTTCACAACGTGAGGTCCATGCTTGGTCTCGAGTCACCCTAGGAGTGACCCCCTACGGATGGTGTTTGCAAGGATCAATAACAAGGTGAATGAGGGAGTATTTTATAGTAAGTGGGAGCAGAACACGTGTCAACGTATCCTACGGTCTCCTCCATTAGGTTGCACCGTGAGATTCCTGTGATTAGGGGTGAGCAAAAAAACCCCGAAAACCGAGCCGACCGACCAAAACCGACCGAACCGACGTCGGTCGGTCGATTTTTTTATGGGGTCGGTCGGAGTCGGTTTTACCCATGGTAAAACCGATCAGTCGGTCGGTCGGTTCACCCAAAATGGGCGAAAATCGATTGAACCCACCGACAGAATATTTAAAAAAAAAAAAAAATTAATGCATACCATCATGCATGCTGCTGCCAGCTGCCAGTATTAATGCTGGCAGCCTTTTGATGCTTGGGAAGATGGGAAGACCATCAGTCTTCCCAAGATTTTATTAAAAACAAAAAATATATATTTTTTTCAAATTTAAACTTTCAGCCGTGGCTTCCCTTTTTCCATTTTCGTTTCATCTTCTTTCTTCCTCTTTTTTTTTCTTCCTTTCTCTCTGTCAGCCTGTTTCAATTCTTTCTTTTTTTCTTTTCTTCCGCGCCTAAGGAAACTCTCGTTTCTCAACAGTCGGCGAATCGACAGGGCAGCCTCCTCGTCCTCATCTCCTCGAATCCCTTTTCTTCTTCCTCGACAAGCAGCCTCGACATCGTTTTTTTCTTCCTCGTCTTAAAGGAAACTGTGGCCCTCTCTTTCAACTTCTTTTTGTTCTTCGTCTTCTGAAACTCGTTGCGGTGCTTAGTTAGAAACTTGCCGCTCGCCATCGCCACCCGCCGCTGCGTCTTCGATTTTTTTAAACAGAAGTCGGTTTAAACCGACTAAACCGACCGAACCGACCGACGGTCGGTCGGTCGGCAAAAATAAGTTTTTTAAAAAAATCAGTTTCCAATTTTAGAAACCGATTTTGGTCAGTTCGGCATCGGTTTGGGGCCAAAACCAACCCCGATCGACCGATGCTCACCCCTACCCGTGATCTGCCTGCAAGTCACCCTGGGAGCAATCTGTTGGGTTTTATGCCCTAAAACTCGTAGATAGTGAATGTAAGCAAATTGTATACTTGTTTCAATAAAGTGTTATTGTTAAATATTGCACAATTTGATCCAAATCCAATAAACTAAGATCCAAAGTTGTTTACATGTGACTTGAACTAGTATGTGGGGACATACGGGGATCGGTGTTCAAGTAACAACCTAAAAGGTCTATATTACAGGGATAAGGCTAGGTACGTTATCCTGGTAACACTATGTGATACGACTCGCTTTGTATTCGATACACACACATTGATCCAAGGCATCCATGTAGGAGACATGCGAGCGGGGGTATCCAATGCAATGAGTTTGCATAAGACCAGACCACAAAATAGTAAACCACTAGATGTAACACCGTTAACTAGTTAGGTTACTGTTTCAATAGGATGACCTAGGTAACTCAGTCTTAATCTTGAGTGTGTCATGAACTCCTTCTCACGAGGGATTGTCCTTTGATTAGTATGGGTGAGAGTGGCCTGCACGCCGACTCAATAAGCCTACCTTCTTGGGGACGAGACCGAATGGGGGATTAGAGACATGACAACACAAGATGGAATTCACTCATTCCCACTTCTAGGAGAAGTAGATGTGGGTTCCCTTAAGTGGTGACTCCGGGACTTGAACAAAGGGATCCCGCCCCTCTCACTGGTCCGAGAGGGACTTTCTGTTTAATGGTTGGACCAGAAACATGTTGTTCATTAGAGGAGCGTTGGTACTTAAGGAGACAGATGTAACATAGGGGTACAACCGTAATTTGACCCAGTCGTGATTACGAACACTCGTGAAGGATTGACTTACCGACATAGGTCTATATCCGTGGACACAGAAATGTTCTACAGTGAGAAGAGTTCAGCTGTGGGTCTTTAGTGGAATGGCCCACAGTTAACGAATATTGGTTAACCTGATTAATGAGTTTAATCGGTTAACCTCATATCATTGGAGCTTCTGATCTGTAGGTCCATTAGGTCCCCTTGCTAGCTTGTAAAGAGTAATTTGGAACAATTATATCTTGAGAGAATTTGAATAGTTCAAATTCATATTGGGAATTAAGTTAATTGTATGAGATACAAATTAATATAATGTAAAATTATACATTAAAATGTAAAGTCTAATTTGAAATTAAACTTTATTATTATGAGAGAAATAAATATTTGAAGAAGTTCAAATATTAATATGAATTTGATTCATATTAAATTTATAGGATATAATAGAATTGGAAGGAGTTCCAATTTTAATATGAATTTGATTCATATTATAGAATTAATTAATTGAAGGCTTGAAATTAAATATATGATATTTAATTGGGTAATTAATTAATTAACTAATAGAAGGTCTGGAATTAAATATATGATATTTAATCGGTGATTAATTAATTTAAAGTATTAATTAATTTGAAATTAATCAATTATGGAAATGATTAATCACTTATGGAAGTAATTAATCATTTATGGAAATGATTTAATCCCTTATGGAAGTGATCGATCATTTATGGAAAATATTAATCAATTATGAAATTGATTGGTTATGGAATTGATTAATTATGGAAAAGATTAAATCAGTTATGGAAATAATTGATTTTAAATGAATATTTTATTCATGGCCTGTATCGACCTACCTTCTCGTGACAAATTCCTAGGGTCATTACCACATACATTTCATTTTTATTCTAAGAACAACGATGAAATGACATTTAAAGTAAAACATGCTTAGAAAATACGTGAAACTTTTCAGCCTAGGATCCCAGTTAAAACAGAACAAGAATAAATTTTAGTCATTCAAGCAGAAGACTTTAAGCGGAATAAATCTTAAAAACAACACATAACAAGTTCCAAAAGAAGAAATTTGAAAGCATAAAATGCGAAAGTCTATCCTAAGGAAATCCATGGCTCGTCAGCAGCAGTCCGCCTCGCGCTCTGTATGTCATTGCTTGTACCTGAAAGGAAACATTTTGAAAAGAATGAGTATTAAAAATACTCAGTAAGTAACGCTACTATTGGGAGGGGATTTACATGCATTACATGGATAACTTGAGGTTAGTTGCTGCTAAGGGCCTAATGGTCATTTCATTTCATTTTGTTTCATCTATCATGATGTACGTGGTCATTTCATTTAATTTCGTTTCATTTATCATGACATACGGGTCATGTGGACAATTAACCAGCTTGTCACATGCTTACCAACTCACTGGAGGTACACAAGTGGGAATCGCGAGAGATCTCTACTCCTACTGATGGTAGAAGGCACCCAGTCAGTGTAGCCAAGTCTCACCCATCAAGGCACCTATGTGTGCATAGCACTATAACTACCAACTCACTGGTGGGGCGTCCATGGGTTTGTAGTCGAAACTTTACTCCCATAGATAGTAGATGGCACCTAGTCTGCGAAGCCGAGTCCCGCCCATTTAGCTCCTCATCTCAATCTATAAACATTTCAGTCCTAGGTGTTTAATTGCCACGGTCCCTACTGGAATAAGTAACCTATCCTCATTTCGTGCTAGGGCCCCTGTTAACAGAGTCTGATTTAACTTGCAACCTAACCATCAATTTTCCTTCCCATAAAGGTCTCTGAAGAGCTAATTTCACATGTTTTAACTACCTCGCCTTTCATCTCATTCAAGCATAGATATCATAACCAACATCCATAACACTAAATAGAAAAGGCATATGCATATTTTAAACAGCCAGCAGTCAATTTTAGCACATCGTAATCCAATTGATATCACAAAACTTACCCTCATTATTTCCTGTAATGCTAATGAAAAATTCGGCAACACAACGACGTTCGTATAGCTGACCTCAAATTTCTTATCACCTGTAAACAAGAGTTTACGCTTCTATATTCGGAACTGCCCAACTACAAACTTCCACAACACCTCCAATCGATAGAATAGACTACAAACTTCCACAAAACAAAACGAGTTAGGTCTCGCATCTACAACTCAACCATATGAAACATCTTATCTTTCCCAACATAGAGCATTCAAAGCATTCAAGGTGTACCCAAGCAGAACATTTCATACTTACCAACACAAAACATTTCGAGCATTCAATAATGACAAACACACGCATAACCAGCAGATTTAGTATCACCAGAACACACAATATCACATTCCATATTCCAACCGTACATAATCGATGTCTCTTGTTTTATAATACTTAAGGCATGTAACAATTCATAATAAATAGCCTAGCCTAGCCAAGGCTTTCCAAGTAGTAAGGTTACTTTGCTCGGGACTATTTCATGCATCTTTAGAATTTATTTTCCTCGGGACTAGCAAAAGCTTAAGTTTGGGGGTGTGATAGCGAGCAGAAATGTCGCTATTTTAGTCTCAATTTATTAAGCTTTTTGGTGCTTTAATCATGTTTTTAATGAATATATTTAATGAATTTTGTTATTTGGTCCTTAGGAGCTAAGTTGGTGATTTTGGGAGAAAAAGAGCCAAAATTGAAGTAATTATAGCCCAAATCCTAGCTTGATGCAATTGGAGGCCCAAAGAAGACATCTATGAAGAAAAGACCAAGAGAAATGAAGAAGAAGGCCCAAAAATCAGCCCAAAAAGGAAGCTGAAAATTCTGGAAATCTGGACAGCGTCGAGACGCTTAGCAAGGCAGCGTCGCGACGCTGCCCTTTCTTGTTGCCCAAGCCGCGTGCACAGCAGCGTCGCGACGCTTAGCAAGGCAGCGTCGCGACGCTACCCCTATTCCAGGCCTATAAATAGGCGCCCTTGGGTGCCTCATTTCTCATCAATCAAACCATCAATCAATTAATCCTTTCTTTCCTCTCTTAGGCTCCTTTCTTGGAGCCCCTCTCAAGGCTTTTGAGCCTTTTGAGAGGATTCTTCTAGTGGGAAAATTTTGGGAATTTTGGGGGCAATCTTAGAGGCTCGAGGAGTAGTCAGCGGGGGCTCCAAGCGTCAGCGAGGAGTTTTTCGACGGTCAATTCCTTTCCTTTTATGTTCTTTAATATGCTTTCCCTTGTAATTATTGTGGATATTATGTGTAGCTAAACCCCAATTTGGGGTCTTGAAATGAAATGATAGTGGAAATATTGTTATAATTTCTTGTCTCTTGCCCATGTCCTAATTATTTGTATGGATGTGCTTAATGCTTTACTCAATCTGGCCAATTGTGTAATGATTCGATTCTTAATGGAAACTCGACGGAGAGAAATTAGAATAGATCATAATCCATGCAACTAGTTTAATTGCCCGTTGTGACACCGGGATTAGTTGATTAAACTTAGATTCCTAAAATGAATCAGAGCGTAATAATTAAAGATTTTTAATAGCGCTAAGGACACTTAGGTTGTTAAAATGAATTAATTGCAATTAGGGGAAACCGACAGGAGATCCTATGTGATTAACGGAGATTCTAGGATTATAATTAGTTGGGCAATGAGATAGGATAATTATAGCAATTATTTAGCTAATCATTGATTTTCAAGACCCCTCTTCCCGCTTAAAGAAAGCTCTTTCTCCACATTTTATTTTTTTTTTTATTGATCAATTTGTTTTCATTAATTATCTTAAATTTAATTCTTTTCTATTGCATGAAAGTGGTCCCTAAATATTATTTCACCTAAGTATTTTCAGTGCTCAAGAGAATTTTAATTATTTGCTTAAGTTTCGCTTCGCCTCCCTGAGGATTCGATACTCGGAATACTTTCCGTTTTATATTACTTGTCACGACCCGTGCGCTTGCGGATAATCGTACCAACAGGTCTCTACTCCTACTGATGGTAGACGGCACCCAGTCAGTGGAGCTAAGTCTCATCCCTCAAGGCACTAATAGGCGTGTAGCGCTCTAAGCTACCATTTCACTGGTGGGGCGTTCATGGGTTTAAGTCAGGAATTTACTTCCACAGTTAGTAAATGGCACCTAGACTGCGAAGCCAAGTCCCGCCCATTAAGCCCCTCATTTCAGTCTATTACATCTCAGTCCTAGGTGTTTAATTGACACGACCCTCGTCTAAGGCACTAGCTTATTCCTTTCTCCTTCCTAATCCTTTCCCTCAAGGTAAATATGATTCCCAAACCGTCATGAGGCTACCGAAAATTCGGCAGCATAACGGCACACGTAGAGGAAACCCAATTTTTTCTATACACCTGGAAACAATATAATGCACTTCTATAGTCACAACGGGTCAGATGTCGCATCCAAACTTCAATCCAAACTCCAACAGACATTTAACCCATTCCCCAATATCACAAATAAAATCCAGAGAAACACATAGCCATCCAAGCCAAACATGCTTTAAAATAAACCAAGAGATGCTAGGTTAACTTTAAGATCCTCGTGCTATCAACATGTCTTATAATGAAGCTTATCATGATTCCACAATCAAAACTCAAGGCGCAAATCTTATACATGCTAACATATTAAATTTTCAAAGAAAATTAAGCCAAAGCATATAACTAAATCCAACGGCTACATATATATTAATCCCAAGCATTTCAGTTCATGGCTAACCAAATAAAATATGAAAATCACGGCCTCAACACAAACAAGAACACTTAGCCCAAACTCCAATTATTCCATAATCCACGCTTCTCATTTAATGCCCAAATAATGGCAATCTCAACATGCTCAATCATGCTTCAAAAGTTAACCCAACACACTTTTACTTAAGCTTAAGGACCAACTTGGTTAAAAAAATGGCACTTCAATCCAACTATCCACTTTAAATTCCCAATTAACAAACAATGGTCAATTAGTCTAAGACATAAAATTTAAATCCAACTAGCTACTTACCTTAGTGAAGGAGATACTTGATTAACCTCCAAGAAATTCCTTAACTCCAAGGTTCTTACGCAAGCTACAACAAGGAAATGAACTCTTAATTAACGATGGACTCTAACCAAGCATTCAACTAAGAACCCACTACATTTGGGGTAAAAATTAACAACCAAAGCTTACCCAAACAGAATCGCAGCTTGCTGTCCAGCAGTCCCAAATCGCTCAAATTCGATAATTCGACCTCCAAACACCACGGGCACCTTGAAATCGGAAGCTAAACTCAATGGGCATCCATGATTACACATTAAATAGACCAAAACACCTTAAATCTCACTTACCCACTAACTGAAATCGTTAAACGCGCAAGAGACGTGTGGCTATTTGTCTTAGGGCAGTGACAACGGTAATCAGATCCGAGCGACGAAGAACAAACAAATCTGGACACAACGGCTGTGGCAGTTCACGGCGACGGGAGGCGAGCGGCGGCGCCGGGCGGTTCACGGCGATGGGAGGCGAGTGGCGGCGTCGGGCGTCGGCTTGACGTGCAGACGGAAAGAGAGAGGCTGCGAGGGAGAGAGAGAACCGAGAGAGAGACGTGTTAGAGAGAGAGAGAGAGAGAATCGAGAGAGAGACGTGTTAGAGAGAGAGAGAGAGAGAGAGAGACGAGAGAGACGAGAGAGAGAGAAAGAAACATTACCGGCAGCGGCGGAGGAAGGCGACGACGGCGGCGTGCGGCTGAAAGCGGCGGCGGCGGCTTGCGCCGGCTGAGAGGGAGCGAGGGAGAGAGAGATTACCGTGAGGGAGGGAGAGACGAACGTGAGGGAGAGAGAAAGAATTCAGTTTTTTTTTTTTTTTTTTTTTATGCACGGTCAAATGACCGAATTGGGGGGAAAGTTTCCCCCCATTTCCTTTTTTTTTTCTTTGATCGGGCTTCTGCCCGTTTTTCTCTTTTCCCTTTTTTTTTTTTTCCAAATCACTGGTTACTACATTAGTTTTCTTAGGTAATTAATTTAAGAGTTAGATTAATTAAAGAAAATTAATTTGCATTGAGTATGAAATTACTTTAGTTTAAAAATATAAGAGTTATATTTATATTAGTAATTTACATGCTTAATTTTCATGAGCTATTAATATAAAGTGTTATGTTAATGTATGAAAATGTGAATGCTTATTTTAATTTTCTTAGGTAATTAATTTAAGAGTTAGATTAATTAAAGAAAATTAATTTGCATTGAGCATGAAATTACTTTAGTTTAAATATATATGAGTTATATTTATATTAGTAATGGTAATGCTTAATTTTAATTTTCTTGTGTAATTAATTTAAGAGTTAGGTTAATTAAAAGGAAATTAAATTTCATTGAGCATGACATTACCTTAGATTAATATAATTGTTATATTTTTGGTATGTCATGTGTGCTAATGTATGGATTTATAAATTAATTAGAATTTGATTGTTAATTTATTCACCATAGTAGCATGTTATAGGGTTAATTCATTAAAATTTATAATAGTTATAAAATTAATTAATAGAAATCGTTAACCTATAACAAAGAATTGCATGCAAACATAGGATCTTAGGATAAATGAATTAATTTTAAAATATTTAAAATTAATTAGACCTAAGATCACATTTCTAATAGGATTAGAATTATTCTTACTTAGAATTAAAATTAGTTTTAATTGACTAATTAGGAAAAACATTACTATGATTATAAGGGAACTCCACCGGTGAAGTTCTGTCTAAGGCTGGGGGTATAGTTGACGGTTTACAGAACACCTCCTACCTGAGAACTGACCCGGAATACCGGAGTTGAATTAATCATAGTTAAATGTTAGCATGCAATGTCACTAGGTTTGTTAAAAGTGTTTAATGCACCTAGATCTTTAGAGTAAAGACCTTACATTACTGTGGTTATAAGGGAACTCTCTTGGTAAAGTTCTGTCTAAGGTTGGGGTTATTTAAGTTGACGGTTTACGGAACACCTCCTACTTCGGAACTAACCAGAACCTTGAGTTGAATTAACAATAGCAATGTTGACTTGCAATGTTGGGTTTATTAAAAGAAGTTTAATTCACCTAAAACATTGAGGTTGAATCCTTTCCATAATTGTTATAATAGGATAAGATATAGATAGATTGACTTAGCCAAATTTTATCTAAGTTAAACAACCCTAAATTAACCTTAGGACATTTTCAGTGGGAGGAAAATTACAAAACGAGATTTAAATCAAGTTTTGCTCCTACGTCCATATATTCACAACGTGAGGTTCTTGCTCGGCTTCGAGTCGCCTTAGGAGCGGTCTCCCTTCGGAAAGTGTTTGCATGAATCAATAACAAGGTGAACGGGAAAAATGTCTAGAGTAAGTGGGAGCGGGATATGTGTCAACGTATCCCTAGTTCTCCGCCCCTAGTTCACACTGTGAGAGTCTTATGATCCGCCTGCAGGTTGTCTTGGCACAACCTCAGTATGGCTGTAACGGCAAGCATTTGAAAAAAAAAAGTGGGCATTAAAGGCCCGGTCAAAAGGGGAAGAAGAGAAATGGGGGGAAAGTTTCCCCCCAAATTCGGTCAGAATGACCATTTAAAAAAAAAAAAAGGAAAATCTACTCTCTCTCTCTCCCCGATACTCTCTCTCTCTCTCTCTCTCTCTCTCTCTCTCTCTCTCTTTCGGTTATCTCTCTCTCGCTCCCTCTCAGCCCGCAGTGCCGCACGCTGCCGCCCGTCCGTCGACGCCGTCGCCACCCGACCGTCGTCGCCGCTGCCGTAAGCACCCGCCGCCGGTAACGATTCTGTCTCTCTCTAACCCGTTTCTCTCTTTCTTCCTTCCTCTCGACTTCACGTTTTCTTCCTCTTTTGGGTTGTAGGACCACCGCCGCTCGTTGTAGCCTCCACGCACCGTTAACCTCTGTTGCAGATCACCACACAGTCGCATGCCGCTGCCGATTTCAACCAAACAGTTGTACGCCGCCTCGAGTCGCTTTAGATCTGGAGCGTTCAACGATTCGATTAATCAAACAGTGGGTAAGTGAGATTTAATGTGTTTTGGGTCTATTTAATGTTTAATCATGGATGCCCATTGAGTTTAGCTTCCGATTTCAAGGTGCCCGTGGTGTTTGGAGGCCGAATTATCAAATTTGAGCGATTTGGGACTGCTGGACAGCAAGCTGTGGTTCTGTTTAGGTAAGCTTTGGTTGTTAATTTTACCCCAAATGTAATGGGTTCTTAGTTGAATGCTTGGTTAGAGTCCATAGTTAATTAAGAGTTCATTTCCTTGTTGTAGCTTGCTTAAGAACCTTGGAGTTAAGGAATTTCTTGGAGGTTAATCAAGTATCTCCTTCACTAAGGTAAGTAGCTAGTTGGATTCAAATTCTATGTCTTAGGCTAATTGACCATTGTTTGTTAATTGGGAATTTAAAGTGGATAGTTGGATTGAAGTTCCATTTTTAAACCAAGTTGGTCCTTAAGCTTAAGTAAAGTGTGTTGGGTTAACTTTGAAGCATGATGAGCATGTTGAGATTGCCATTATTTGGGCATTAAATGAGTAGCGTGGATTAGGGAATAATTGGAGATTGGGCTAAGTGTTCTTTATTTGTGTTGAGGCCGTGAATTTCATGTTTTATTTGGTTAGCCATGAACTGAAATGCTTGGGATAATATATATGTAGCCGTTGGATTTAGTTCTATGCTTTGGCTTAATTTTCTTTGAAAATTTAATATGTTAGCATGGATAAGATTTGAGCCTTGAGTTTTGATTGTGGAGTCATGATAAGCTTCATTATAAGACATGTTGATAGCACGAGGATCTTAAAGTTAACCTAGCATCTCTTGGTTTATTTTAAAGCATGTTTGGCTTGGATGGCTATGTGTTTCTCTGGATTTTATTTGTGATATTGGGGAATGGGTTAAATGTCTGTTGGAGTTTGGATTGAAGTTTGGATGCGACATCTGACCCGTTGTGACTATAGAAGTGCATTATATTGTTTCCAAGTGTATAAAAATTTTGGGTTCCCTCTGCGTGTGCCGTTATGCTGCCGAATTTTCGGTAGCCTCATGACGGCTTGAGAATCATATCTACCTTGAGGGAAAGGATTAGGAAAGAGAAAGGAATAGGCTAGTGCCTGAGTCGAGGGTCGTGTCAATTAGACACCTAGGACTGAGATGTAATAGACTGAAATGAGGGGCTTAATGGGCGGGACTTGGCTTCGCAGTCTAGGTGCCATTTACTAACTGTGGAAGTAAATTCCTGACTTAAACCCATGAACGCCCCACCAGTGAAATGGTAGCTTAGAGCGCTACGCGCCCATTGGTGCCTTGAGGGATGAGACTTAGCTCCTCTGACTGGGTGCCATCTACCATCAGTAGGAGTAGAGACCTCCCAAAACTCCCACATGTGCACTACCAGTGAGTTGGCAAACTTACATATATATACAGGTGTACTAATTGAACACGAGACCCGAACTGCCGATAAATGAAATGAAATGAAATGAAATGAAATGAAATGAAGTGAAATGAATGAGATTGAGATGACCTAACCCTTAGGCCCTTAACTCGAATAAGATATTAAAGCTTTTATTGCTGCGAGTGTCTTGAAGTATGGCTACTTACTGAGTATTTTCTTAAATACTCATTCTTTTCCCTTACATACAACTGCAGGTAGAGGTAAAGGTGTACAGCACGCGTGACGGAGAGCTGCTGAGCCATGGATCTCCTTTAGTATAGTCTTCCGCATTTTACGTTTTGAAATTCCCCTTTTGAACTTGTAGTGCGAATGATTCAAGATTTATTCCGCTTTAAGTTTTGTTTGAATAACTAAATGTTTCGTTTGTTCTGTTTTAACTGGGATCCCAGATTGAAAAGTTTTCGCAAATTTCTAAGTATGTTTTCTTTAAATGTTATTTCCACGCTGTTCTTAGAAGTAGAATGAAATGCATGTAGTAACGGCCTTAGGATCTAGGCATGAAAAGTAGGGTCGTTACAGTTGGTATCAGAGCTCTAGGTTATAGGTTATGTAGACTGGTTTACATCGTAAACCTTAGGTATGTCCATGGCTTATCAGCAAGCATCTGGTCACGCCAGGTTCACGTTTGATTACTTTGTAGCCTGTAAATGTTATATGTTATATATGTTCGGAAAAGATTCATGTTGTGGGAAAGATATGCATAAGGTTTAGTACCTGTGAATTGTTTAAAGGATTCAAGCCTGTTAGTAAGATGATAAAATTTTTGTGTAATAGATCATGCCTCCCCGTGCACAAGGACGTGGAAGAGGTCGAGGAAGAGGTCGTGGTAGGGGTCGTACAACCCCTGAGCAAGTCTTGCCACCTGTGGAGCAAGAAGGAAATCTACCAGAAAACCCACAAGTGGAACAACCGGGTGGACAGTCGGGGCCTGCGGTAGGACCTGCCACGGTGGATATTCAGGTAATTGTTCAAACCGCAGTTTAGGCTACAGTTGCGGGCGTGCTTGCAGGGCGACAGGCCCAAGTGCCTCAGAACAACGAAGCCGCCTTATCACGGGAGGCGAGGTGCTTAAGAGATTTCAGGAAGTGGGACCCATGTTCGTTCGATGGAGCCTCAAGGGACCCCACGGTAGTAGAGTTGTGGTTGTCCTCCATCGAGACTGTTTTTCGCCACATGAACTGCCCGGAGGACCAGAAAGTATACTGCGCCGTGTTCCTACTACGAGATAACCCCCTGATTTGGTGGCAATCGATCGAAAGGACTATAGATGTCAGCAACGGACCTGTCACATGGACTCAGTTCAGGGGGAGTTCTTTAGGAAATATTACCCTGCCACCTCCCGATTCAAGAAGCAATCAGAGTTCATGGCTCTTACACAGGGAAACCGAACCGTAGAAGAGTACGAGACAGAGTTTGCCAGACTGTCTCGGTTTGCCCCTGCCCTGGTAGCTGTAGAGGCTGATAACGTGGAACGTTTCATCACAGGTTTAAAGGAGGAGATTCAGGGCAGTGTGGCAGCCCATGAACCCCAAGACTATGCCACGGCAGTTAGGGTGGCCCAGCTGATTGATCGACAACCGTCAGCTGTCTCTTCAGAACCTTACTCAGGTCATAAGCGAAGGTACGATCAGATGAGCTCAAACACACAGAGGGGTCACCGTTACCCTAGACGAGGTCCGCCCCAGGACCGTCGACAGAGAGCACAGAATCAACCAGGGCCTAATCAGGATAGGCCATTATGTCAGACCTGCAGGAAGTACCACTGGGGTCGTTGCTTGGCAGGGACCCGTGTTTGTTTCAAGTGTGGTCGGGAAGGGCATATTGCCCCGAATTGTAATCAGAAGAAAGCTAATTATGCCGACCAGCCGTCCAGTTCAAATCAGGCATATGGGGCGAGACCAGCACAACATCAGGGCAAGATATTTGCCACCACCCGACAAGAGGCCGAGGACCTTAATGCAGTAGTGACAGGTACCATCCCTATCCTCGGCCATTATGCTTTTGTGTTGTTTGATTCGGGTTCGACGCATTCTTTTATTTCTGCATCATTTGTAAGTCATGCCAACCTAGAACTAGAGCGGTTGGGCTATGTTTTGTCAGTCTCCACCCCTGCGGGGGTAACGTTACTAGCTAGTGAAGTGGTGAAAGCCTGCCAAATGTTAGTGTCTGATCGATCAATGGATGTGACATTGATCGCCCTTGATATGAGTGACTTTGACGTTATTTTGGGAATGGAATGGTTGGCTTCTAATTATGCCAACATAGACTGTCACCGTAAGGAGGTGATCTTTAACCCTCCGTCAAAGGCAAGCTTCAAGTTTAAAGGATTGATGATCAAAGGTGCTCCTAAAGTGGTCTCTGCAATGAAGGCGAGAAAATTGATTAGCCAAGGAGCCTGGGGCTTGTTGGCTAGCGTGGTTGACACAAGGAAAACCGAGGCATCAATGACCTCAATTCCGGTAGTGAGGGAATTCACAGATGTATTTCCTGAGGATCTAACAGGACTACCGCCAGCTCGAGAGGTTGACTTCTGCATTGAGCTTGAGCCAGGGACTAACCCGATTTCTAAAGCTCCATATAGGATGGCTCCAGCGGAATTGAAAGAACTTAAGGTCCAGATTCAAGAGCTGTTGGACAAAGGCTATATACGCCCCAGCGTCTTGCTGTGGGGTGCTCCGGTTTTGTTTGTGAAAAAGAAGGATGGGACAATGCACTTGTGCATCGACTATCGGGAGCTGAACAAAGTGACAGTAAAGAACAGATACCCTCTGCCCAGGATTGATGACCTCTTTGATCAGCTTCAAGGTGCAGCAGTGTTTTCTAAAATAGATCTACGGTCAGGTTATCACCAGTTGAGGATTAGAGAGGACGATATACCCAAGACAGCTTTCCGAACTAGGTATGGGCATTACGAATTCACTGTGATGTCCTTTGGACTTACTAATGCTCCCGCTGTTTTCATGGAATTGATGAACAGGGTATTCAAGGAATTCTTAGATTCATTCGTAATTGTTTTTATCGACGACATTCTTATCTACTCCAAGACAGAAGAGGAACATGAGGATCATCTCAGGAGAGCTCTAATTACCTTAAAAACGAACAAGTTGTATGCCAAATTCTCTAAATGTGAGTTTTGGTTACAACGAGTTTCCTTCTTAGGGCACGTGGTGTCGAAGGAAGGTGTCACAGTAGATCCAGCCAAAATAGAGGCAGTGACCAATTGGTCTCGACCTACTTCAGTCAGCGAGATTCGGAGTTTCTTGGGGTTAGCCGGCTATTATTGTCGTTTTGTGCAGGGTTTTTCCAATATTGCCTCACCTCTAACTCAGTTGACTCAAAATGGTACTCCATTCGTGTGGAATGAAGCTTGTGAGGCAAGCTTCCAAGAGCTTAAGCAAAGACTTGTTTCAGCACCAGTACTTACAGTACCCGATGGTTCAGGAGAATTTGTTATTTACAGTGATGCTTCAAAGAAGGGACTGGGTTGTGTGTTAATGCAACATGGGAAGGTCATTGCTTATGCGTCTCGTCAGCTAAAAGAATATGAGAAGAACTACCCGACCCATGACTTGGAATTAGCAGCAGTGGTCTTTGCTTTGAAGATTTGGAGGCACTATCTGTACGGTGAGAAGATCCAAATCTTCACGGACCACAAAAGCTTGAAATACCTCTTCACCCAGAAAGAGTTGAATATGAGGCAGCGGAGATGGTTAGAGTTAGTGAAGGATTATGATTGTGACATCCAGTACCACCCAGGTAAGGCAAATGTGGTTGCAGATGCCCTTAGTAGGAAGACCGCTCATGCGTCTGCTTTGATTACTACTCAGGCTCATATATTGGATGACTTGGAACGTGCAAAGATTATGATTGCAGTGGGCGAAGTTACAGCACGCCTAGCTAAGTTGACAGTTAAGTCGAGCCTGAGACAGAGGATCATAGATGAACAACCAAATGGCCCTGACCTTGTTGTTAAATGCAGTCAAGTAGAGGCGGGGCAGGTGAACGAGTTTTCCTTATCTTCAGACCTCGGCTTGTGTTACCAGGGTCGCTTATGCGTACCTGAGATTGTCGAACTCAAATAAGAATTATTAGCAGAGGCACATAGTTCACCTTTTTCAATCCATCCAGGAAGTACAAAGATGTACCATGATTTGAAACAGTATTACTGGTGGCAGGGCATGAAAAGAGAGATAGCGGATTTTGTCAGTAAATGCCTTGTTTGCCAACAAGTGAAGGCCCCGAGACAGAAACCAGCGGGTTTATTGCAACCGTTGAACGTCCCAGAGTGGAAGTGGGAGCATATATCTATGGACTTCATTACAGGATTGCCTAGAACGGTCAAGGGTTACACCGTGATTTGGGTCATTATCGACAGACTCACTAAGTCAGCACATTTTCTCCCTGGGAAGCCTACTTACACTGTTGAAAAGTTGGCACAGTTATATATGACAGAGATAGTCAAGCTTCATGGTGTGCCGGTATCAATCGTGTCAGATAGAGACCCTCGGTTCACGTCTAACTTCTGGAGGAGTCTGCAAAGAGCCTTGGGTACTCAGTTACGTTTCAGTACAGCTTTTCACCCTCAGACAGATGGTCAAACTGAGCGATTGAACCAAACTCTAGAGGATATGTTGCGAGCATGTGTCCTGGATTTCTCAGGTAGTTGGGATGCGCACCTGCACTTAATGGAATTTGCTTATAACAATAGTTATCAAGCAACCATCGGTATGTCACCGTTTGAGGCCCTCTATGGGAAGAGATGCAGGTCCCCTGTATATTGGGATGAGGTCGGAGAACGTCAGTTGTTGGGACCTGAATTGATTCAAGCCTCCAGTGAGGCTATTCGCACAATAAGATCGAGGATGTTAACGGCTCAAAGCCGACAGAAGAGTTATGCTGATACAAGGAGAAGAGATTTGGAGTTTGTTGTGGGTGATCATGTTTTCTTGAAGGTAGCTCCAATGAAAGGAGTATTGAGGTTTGGAAGGAAAGGCAAGCTCAGTCCACGTTTCATTGGTCCTTTTGAAATTCTAGAACAGATTGGTTCGGTAGCCTATCGTCTAGCGTTGCCGCCTTCTCTTTCGGCAGTGCAAAATGTTTTTCATGTCTCCATGCTGCGGAAGTATTTGACAAATCCAACCCACAGAGTGGACTTCGAACCATTACATTTGAGCGAGAACGTGTCTTATGAGGAGGAACCTGTGCTAATCCTTGACAGAGAGGTGAAGGTCCTTCGCAATCGCGAGATAGCTCTCGTGAAGGTCCTTTGGCGAAACCATTTGTCTGAAGAGGCAACGTGGGAGAGAGAATATGAAATGATGGCCAAGTATCCAGAGTTGTTCCAGTACTAGCAACTTTCGAGGACGAAAGTTCTTTTAAGGTTAGTATGATGTAACGACAAGCATTTGAAAAAAAAATGGGCATTAAAGGCCCGGTCAAAAGGGGAAGAAGAGAAATGGGGGGAAAGTTTCCCCCCAAATTCGGTCAGAATGACCATTTAGAAAAAAAAAAAAGGAAAATCTACTCTCTCTCTCCCCGATACTCTCTCTCTCTCTCTCTCTCTTTCAGTTCTCTCTCTCTCGCTCCCTCTCAACCCGCAGTGCCGCACACCGCCGCCCGTCCGTCGACGCCGCCGCCACCCGACCGTCATCACCGCTGCCGTAAGCAGCCGTCGCCGGTAACGATTCTCTCTCTCTCTAACCCGTTTCTCTCTCTCTTCCTTCCTCTCGGTTTCACGTTTTCTTCCTCTTTCGGGTTGTAGGACCACCGCCGCTCGTTGTAGCCTCCACGCGCCGTTAACCTCTGTTGCACATCACCACACAGCCGCACGCCGCTGCCGATTTCAGCCAAACAGTTGTACGCCGCCTCGAGTCGCTTTAGATATGGAGCGTTCGTCGATTCGGTTAATCAAATAGTGGGTAAGTGAGATTTATTGTGTTTTGGGTCTATTTATGTTTAATCATGGATGCCCATTGAGTTTAGCTTCCGATTTCAAGGTGCCCGTGGTGTTTGGAGGCTGAATTATCAAATTTGAGCGATTTGGGACTGCTGGACAGCAAGCTGTGGTTCTGTTTGGGTAAGCTTTAGTTGTTAATTTTACCCCAAATGTAATGGGTACTTAGTTGAGTGCTTGGTTAGAGTCCATAGTTAATTAAGAGTTCATTTCCTTGTTGTAGCTTGCTTAAGAACCTTGGAGTTAAGGAATTTCTTGGAGGTTAATCAAGTATCTCCTTCACTAAGGTAAGTAGCTAGTTGGATTCAAATTCTATGTCTTAGGCTAATTGACCATTGTTTGTTAATTGGGAATTTAAAGTGGATAGTTGGATTGAAGTTCCATTTTTAAACCAAGTTGGTCCTTAAGCTTAAGTAAAGTGTGTTGGGTTAACTTTGAAGCATGATGAGCATGTTGAGATTGCCATTATTTGGGCATTAAATGAGTAGCGTGGATTATGGAATAATTGGAGATTGGGCTAAGTGTTCTTTGTTTGTGTTGAGGCCGTGAATTTCATGTTTTATTTTGTTAGCCATGAACTGAAATGCTTGGGATTAATATATATGTAGCCGTTGGATTTAGTTCTATGCTTTGGCTTAATTTTCTTTGAAAATTTAATATGTTAGCATGGATAAGATTTGAGCCTTGAGTTTTGATTGTGGAATCATGGTAAGCTTCATTATAAGACATGTTGATAGCACGAGGATCTTAAAGTTAACCTAGCATCTCTTGGTTTATTTTAAAGCATGTTTGGTTTGGATGGCTATGTGTTTCTGTGGATTTTATTTGTGATATTGGTGTTGGGATTTATGCCCTAAAACTCGTAGATAGTGAATGTAACCGTTGACCGGATATTAATGAAATAATATTGATATATTTTTCCATTAATTGTTATTAGTTATTTTATATTTGTCTTTGCCTAATAATAACCCTAATCCAATAAACTAGACATCCAAGGCTGTAATATGAGTCTTGAACTATATGTAGCGACATATGGGATCATTATTCAAGAAACAGCCTAAAGGGTCTATAGTATAGGGATAAGACTGGGTGCCTTATCCTGGTGACACTATGGATACGGCCCACTTTGTATTTGATACAAACGCTGCGATCCAACGCGTTCGTGTAGGAGACATGCGAGTGGGGGTATCCTATGCAATGAGTTTGCATAAGACCGGACCGCGAAATAGTAATCACTAGTTATAACACCGTTAACTAGTTGGTTTTCTATTTTCACTAGGACGACCTAGACAACTTAGTCTTAATCCTGAGTTGATTATGGACTCCTGCTCATGAGAGATTGTCCTTTGATTTGTATGGGTGAGAGTGGCCAATACGCCGACTCAATAAGCCTACCACTTTGGGGACAAGATCGAATGGGGAGCTGGGAACATAATCGTACAAGATGGAATTCACTCCTTCCCGACTTTAGGGAAGCAGATGAGTGTTCCCTTAAGTGGTTACTCCGAGTCTTGAACAAAGGGCCCTACCCTCTCAATGGCACGAGAGGGTTTTCTGTTTGATGGTTGGACCACAAACAGGTTGTTCATTAGAGGAGAATTGGTACTTAAGGAAATAGAGGTAACCCAGGGGTAAAACGGTAATTTGACCCAGCTGGTGTTACGGACACTCGTGGAGGACTAACTAGTCGATATTGGTCTAAGTTCCGTGGACACAGAAAATATGTCTGCAGTGAGAAGAGTGCAACTGTGAGTCTATAGTGGAATGTACACACAGTTAACGAATATTGATTATTGTGGTTAATGAGTTTAACCAATTAATCTCACTTTCGTTGGAGCTTCTGATCTGCAGGTCCATAAGGTCCCACTGGTAGCTCGTAAAGTAATTTGAGGCAACTAAGTAATTAAATTGAAAATGTTCAATTTACTGAGGGAAATAAATATAATATATATTGATATTTTATTATGAGAGAAATTAATATTTGAAGAAGTTCAAATATAAATTTATGGAAGATTGAAAGAATTAATTAATTTAAGTCCTAAAAGTGTTTGGGCAAAATTAATTAATTCAAGGCCGAAAATTAAATATGTGATATTTAATTGGTGGTTAATTAATTAAAGAATTCATTAACCATGAATTAATCAATTATGTAAATAATTAATCACTTAAGGAAGTGATTAATCATTTATGGGAATGATCTAATTACTTATGGAAGAAATTAGTCATTTATGGAAAAGATTAATCAATTGGGGAATTGATTGATCATGATTGATTAATTAAGGAATAAGATTGAATCAATTTTGGAAAAGATTGATTTAATTGAATATTTTATTCATGGCCTCTCTTCTATAAATAGAACACTAGACCTAATTGGTCATGACACTTGACACTCTTGAAAGACAAGACCTAGAATTCTCTCTAGCCTTCCTCTTAGAGAAAGACTCCCACAAGTCTTTGGCCTCCTAGACTTAGAGACATACCGGTGTAACCTCTGTGGTTATTGTGTCATTCAAAGAAGAAAATCCAGCGATCAAGAGGCGAGAAGGCTGCTGCGTTTTCGTTCGTTGGAGCGTCGCTGGCGAAGAACGGTCAAGTCTACAACGGAGGTTTGTAACGGTTCTTCCTCTTTTCGTTAGAAAAGTTTTTCAAAATAAATTTAGATTTATTCTAGCATGTTTAAACCGTTTTTACAGCGACTTTAAAGTTAGTTTAAAGTTTTGTTTGAGTTATCGTAACGGTATTTTAATGTTAATTAATATACGGCGTAAGGTCCAATCGATGCGCTTCCGCTGCGTGGGGACTTTTATTCCCTTCAATCGGCATCAGAGCCATCGCTGTCCCTATTAATTAATTTTAAAAGTTGCGATAGGCTCTAATAGGTGGGATTTATGCATAATGTATGTTCGGTTTGCATTGAACTGTTTGGGTTAATTTTATGGCCATAGATTTTATTTTTATGTGATTTTGATCATGTAAGGCCCGGTGTTTCGGGTATTTTATGTAAAATCGAGTCCTATGTAAGTCCGGGTCTAGAATAGGTTTTTATGAGATGAAAATCGGAGCAATCGTCGCTGAAATCGAGGCCGAAATCGGAAAAATCGTTGCTGTTTTGCCCAGAATCTGCCTCCAGACGCAACAGCGTCGGGACGCTCCTTCAACAGCGTCTCGACGCTGTCTCGATACCGAAGGCGCTCGGTAAGGAAAGCACACAGCGTCGGGACGCTACCTCAACAGCGTCTCGACGCTGTCTCGATTACGCAGGCGCCAGATATAGAAAACGCACAGCGTCGGGACGCTAATCTACACAGCGTCTCGACGCTGTCACGATGGAGGCGCGCACTAGGGTTTCAACAGGCGCGGTTCAAGCGAGGACGGTCCGGTTCGGACCGGTTCGGCTGGGCATGGACCTATTTGGTCCGGTTCAGCCAATTTTTGGCATGGTTCGTGATTTTGGAGGCCGGTTCGAGGTGGTTCGGGGCGGTTCGTGCTGTCTAGACCAATTCCGGAGCTGTACATGGATTTTTTAGGATAGAATTTAGCTAAATTATTGTAATTTAATGCTTTATTTTATCCTAGGGGCCAAAATTAACCGGTTCAATTGCTATTTATATGCTTTATGGATGTCATATAGATTATTTAATCCCACCTTAGGTTATAAACATGCTCATGCATTTTTTTATATATTATAAATTGTTATAATGTATGTTTAAATGCATGGAATTATTTTCATATTTTTAATATAAGTGTATATTAATTATATGAAAAAATTGGAAAGCATGAAGCATGTCATTACTTAAATTAAATATAAATAGTTATGTTTAATGTGATGAATGAAGCATGCTTGGTTGATTTTCTTGATTGGCTTATAATTGTTATAATAAAAGAAAATCAAAAATTGCATGAAGCATGAAACATCCATAGTTAATAATATAATTGTTATATTATTCATGCAATTAGTGTGGTTTAATTATTTAATTTGAATGAGATTGTTGAATGAATTAAACCCTAGATTCTTGATTATAGGATTAATCATTAAAATTTGAAATAGTTCTTTATTATTAATGATTAGAAACCGTCAATCTATAATCAAGATTTGCATGCAAACATAAGATCATAGGATAAATTGGATTAATTTTAAATTGTTTCAAATTAATTAGACCTAGATCGATTTCTAATAGGATTAGAATCTTTTCTTACTTAGAATTAAAAATAGTTTTAATTTACTAAGTAGGAAAAACATTGCTATGATTATAAGGGAACTCCACCGGTAATGTTCTGTCTAAGGCTGGGGGTATTTAAGTTGACGGTTTACGGAACACCTCCTACCTGGGAACTGACCTGGAATACCGGAGTTGAATTAATCATAGTTAAATGTTAGCATGCAATGTCACTAGGTTTATTAAAAGTGTTTAATGCACCTAGATCTTTAGAGTAAAGACCTTACATTACTGAGGTTATAAGGGAACTCTCTCGGTAAAGTTCTGTCTAAGGTTGGGGGTATTTAAGTTGACGGTTTACGGAACACCTCCTACCTGGGAACTAACCGGATTGAGTTGAATTAACCATAGTAATGTTGACTTGCAATGTTGGGTTTATTAAAAGAAGTTTAATTCACCCAAAAGATTGCAGTTGAATCCTTTCCATAATTGTTATAATAGGATCAGACTTAGATAGATTGACTTAGCCGAATACTATCTAAGTTAAACAACCCTATATTAACCTTAGGACATTTTCAGTGGGAGGAAAATTACAAAACGAGATTTAAATCAAGTTTTGCTCCTACGTCCCTATATTCACAACGTGAGATTCATGCTCGGCTTCGAGTCGCCCTAGGAGCGGCCTCCCTTCGGAAAGTGTTTGCATGGATCAATATCAAGGTGAATGGGAAAAATGTCTAGAGTAAGTGGGAGCGGGACACGTGTCAACGTATCCCTCGGTCTCCGCCCATAGTTCACACCGTGAGAGTCCTATGATCCGCCTGCAGGTTGCCCTGGCGCATCCATCCCTTCGGAGGGCCTGGTCATAGGATTCGGAACATCGTAAACTCCTGAAAAGGATAGGAGCTCTTAGGCTAATCACCAACAGTTGTCTTTCCCTTCGGTAGCCTGTTGGTGCGTGCCTCTGAGATCTGAAAGTGGGAGGGTTACACTTACGAGGATGAGTTAAAAGTGTTAACAAATCCTTGACCGAACAACGGTGGCTAATGTCTATAGGAATATGAGTTATTCTGGAATTAGAATTAGCTGAGAGGTGTCTCATTTCAAAGGAGGAGTACCTGATCACCCTTCGGTGGCTGATATTCTAAACCTCTGAAACGTCGTTGCAAAACTAAATCAATAGTTTTAGGGTTCTGTGATTGTCTGTTTTGCTAAATTGATTGGATCGTGTGCAATTGTTTGCTTGTATGATGGGTTAAGGCAAAGATAACTAATACGGTCATTGTTTGTTTAAATTTCAGCAATGTCTTCCTCAATTGTCTCTCTGCTTAAAAATGAGAAATTAACCGGCGAAAATTATGCTACGTGGAAGTCAAACTTGAATACGATTCTTGTTGTCGATGATCTGCGGTTCGTCTTAACGGAGGATTTTCCTCCAACCCCTGCTCGTAATGCATCCCAGGCAGTTAAGGATGCTTATGACCGCTGAACAAAGGCCAATGATAAGACTCGCGTCTATATCTTAGCCAACTTATCTGAAGTTTTGGCTAAAAGGCATGAGGGCATGGTAACAGCGAGGGAGATTATGAACTCTCTCCGGGAGATGTTTGGACAACCGTCCTACCAACTCCACCATGACGCTCTCAAATACGTTTATAGCTGTCGCATGAAAGAGGGCACATCTGTTCGGGAGCATGTCCTGGATATGATGGTCCAATTCAACGTGGCAGAGGCAAACGGGGCGGTCATAGATGAGCGTAGTCAGGTTGCATTCATCTTTGAATCTGTTCCGAAGAGTTTTCTGCAGTTTCGAAGCAATGCAATGATGAATAAAATAACATTCAACCTGACTAGCCTCCTTAATGAGCTACAACTCTATCAGTCTCTTCTTAAGAACAAGGGACAGATAGAAGGAGAGGCAAACGTTGTTCACTCCAAAAGAAAGTTCGAGAAGGGTTCATCCTCTGGAACTAAATCTGTAGCCACTTCTTCAAAGAAAACTCAGAAGAAGAAAGGAAACAAGGGGAAAGCTCCCAGTACTGCTGCTAAAAGCAAGGGAAAAGCCAAAGCTGTGGCAGACAAGGGCAAGTGTTTTCACTGCAATGTAGATGGACATTGGAAGAGAAACTGCCCAAAGTACCTTGCTGAGAAAAAGAAGGAAAAGGAAGGTAAATTTGATTTACTGGTTTTAGAAACATGCCTGGTAGAACATGATGAGTTTACCTGGATACTTGATTCAGGAGCAACTAATCATGTTTGCTCTTCTTTTCAGGAAAATAGTTCCTTTCGGCAGTTGAACGATGGAGAAATGACACTCAGGGTCGGAACTGGAGAAGTCATTTCAGCTAAAGCAGTGGGAGCTGCGAAGTTATTTTTTAGAAATAGATTCTTGCTTTTAGAAAGTTTGTTAATCGTTCCCAAGATTAAGAGGAACTTGATTTCTATTTCATGTTTGATTGAACAATCGTATACAGTTACTTTTGATATGAATGAAGCGTTCATTTATAAAAATGGTAGACTTATTTGTTCAGCCAAATTGGAAAATAACTTGTATGTTTTAAGACCAACCGAAAACAAAGCACTTTTAAATCACGAATTATTTAAAACTGCTGAAACTCAAAGTAAAAGGCAAAAGTTTTCTCCATCAAGTAACAATACTCATCTTTGGCATCTTAGACTTGGTCATATAAACATCGATAGGATCGGTCGTCTGGTAAAGAATGGACTTCTAAGCAAGTTAGAAGATGATTCACTACCACCTTGTGAATCTTGTCTCGAGGGAAAAATGACCAAAAGACCCTTTACTGGAAAAGGTTACAGAGCCAAAGAACCCTTAGAGTTAATACATTCGGATCTATGTGGTCCAATGAATGTAAAAGCTCGAGGAGGGTACGAATATTTCATCTCATTTATAGATGATTATTCAAGATATGGTTACTTATACCTAATGGGACATAAGTCTGAAGCCCTTGAAAAGTTTAAGGAGTTTAAGGCTGAAGTTGAAAAACTATTAGGTAAATCTATTAAAATACTTCGATCTGATCGAGGAGGAGAGTATATGGATCAAAGATTCCAGGATTATATGATAGAACATGGAATCCAATCTCAACTCTCAGCCCCTGGTACACCTCAGCAGAATGGTGTGTCAGAAAGAAGAAATAGAACCTTGTTAGACATGGTTCGATCAATGATGAGCTATGCTCAATTGCCTAGCTCGTTTTGGGGATATGCAGTAGAGACTGCAGTATACATCTTGAACAATGTTCCCTCGAAAAGTGTTTCTGAAACACCTTTCGAGTTATGGAAGGGGCGTAAACCTAGTTTGCATCACTTTCGCATCTGGGGTTGTCCTGCACACGTGCTTGTGACAAATCCTAAGAAACTGGAACCTCGTTCAAAACTGTGCCAATTTGTTGGTTACCCTAAAGAAACGAGAGGTGGTTATTTCTACGACCCACAAGAAAATAAGGGGATTGTATCGACAAATGCCACTTTCTTAGAGGAAGACCACATGAGAGATCATAAACCACGAAGCAAAATAATATTAGGAGAAGCTACTGAAGAATCATCAAGAGTTGTTGATGAAGTTGGACCTTCAACAAGGGTTGATGAAGGAACTAGTTCTTCAGATCCATCCCGTCCATCTCAATCGTTGGGAATGCCTCGACGCAGTGGGAGGGTTGTGTTACAACCTGACCGCTACTTGGGTTTAACTAAAACTCAGGTTTTCATACCTAATGATGGCATTGAGGATCCATTGTCCTATCGACGGGCAATGAATGACGAAGATAAGGATGAATGGGTCAAAGCCATGAACCTGGAAATGGAGTCAATGTATTTCAATTCTGTATGGGAACTTGCAGATCTACCATATGGGGTAAAACCCATAGGGTGCAAATGGATCTATAAGAGAAAAAGAGATGCAGCTGGAAAGGTACAGACCTTCAAAGCTAGACTAGTGGCAAAGGGTTATACCCAAAAGGAAGGGGTTGACTATGAGGAAACCTTTTCTCCTGTAGCCATGTTAAAGTCCATAAGAATTCTTTTATCCATTGCCACATATTATGACTATGAAATATGGCAAATGGACGTCAAGACTGCCTTTCTGAATGGTAATCTTGAAGAGAATATCTTTATGTCTCAACCCGAAGGGTTCATAGCCCAAGGTCAGGAACAAAAGGTTTGTAAGCTAAATCGATCCATTTATGGATTGAAACAAGCATCCAGATCATGGAACATTAGATTTGATACTGCAATCAAATCTTTTGGCTTTGACCAAAACGTTGATGAGCCTTGTGTATACAAGAAAGTCAACAAAAGGAAAGTAGCTTTTATAATACTTTATGTAGACGATATCCTACTCATTGGGAATGATGTAGGATACCTCACTGACATTAAGAAATGGCTAGCTGCCCAATTCCAAATGAAAGATCTGGGAGAGGCTCAATATGTTCTGGGAATCCAAATCATTAGGGATCGTAAGAACAAAACGCTAGCTCTGTCTCAAGCAACGTATATTGACAAGATGTTGTCTCGATATTCGATGCAAAACTCCAAGAAGGGACTCCTACCCTTCAGACATGGGGTACACCTGTCTAAGGAACAATCTCCTAAGACACCTCAAGAAGTTGAGAACATGAGACACATTCCCTACGCCTCAGCTGTGGGCAGCTTAATGTATGCTATGCTCTGCACTAGGCCTGACATATGCTATGCAGTGGGAGTAGTCAGTAGGTATCAGTCTAATCCAGGGTTGGACCACTGGGGAGCGGTTAAGAATATCCTCAAGTATCTTCGGAGAACGAGGGACTACATGCTTGTGTATGGAGCTAAGGATTTGATTCTTACTGGATACACTGACTCTGACTTTCAAGCTGATAAGGATTCAAGGAAATCCACATCAGGGTCAGTATTCACCCTCAATGGAAGAGCAGTAGTGTGGAGAAGCATCAAACAAGGATGCATAGCAGACTCAACCATGGAGGCTGAGTATGTAGCAGCTTGCGAAGCAGCTAAGGAGGCAGTATGGCTCAGAAAGTTCTTGACTGATTTGGAAGTAGTTCCGAATATGAACGTGCCCATAACACTATACTGTGACAATAGTGGGGCTGTAGCCAACTCAAAAGAACCTCGAAGCCACAAACGAGGTAAACACATCGAGAGGAAGTATCACCTGATACGGGAGATTGTGCAAAGAGGAGATGTGATCGTCACTAAGATCGCCTCGGAGCACAACATCGCTGATCCATTTACGAAGGCTCTCACGGCTAAAGTGTTTGAGGGTCATCTAGAAGGTCTAGGTCTACGAGATATGTATGCCAACTAATCTAGGGCAAGTGGGAGAAATGTATAATGGGTATAAGGATGCCCTAGTTCATTGTATTTCCAGCTTTAGATTATTGCATTAACATCCCACTAACGAGTGTTTTAGTTCAAGTGGGAGTTTGTTGGGATTTATGCCCTAAAACTCGTAGATAGTGAATGTAACCGTTGACCGGATATTAATGAAATAATATTGATATATTTTTCCATTAATTGTTATTAGTTATTTTATATTTGTCTTTGCCTAATAATAACCCTAATCCAATAAACTAGACATCCAAGGCTGTAATATGAGTCTTGAACTATATGTAGCGACATATGGGATCATTGTTCAAGAAACAGCCTAAAGGGTCTATAGTATAGGGATAAGACTGGGTGCCTTATCCTGGTGACACTATGGATACGGCCCACTTTGTATTTGATACAAACGCTGCGATCCAACGCGTTCGTGTAGGAGACATGCGAGTGGGGGTATCCTATGCAATGAGTTTGCATAAGACCGGACCGCGAAATAGTAATCACTAGTTATAACACCGTTAACTAGTTGGTTTTCTATTTTCACTAGGACGACCTAGACAACTTAGTCTTAATCCTGAGTTGATTATGGACTCCTGCTCATGAGAGATTGTCCTTTGATTTGTATGGGTGAGAGTGGCCAATACGCCGACTCAATAAGCCTACCACTTTGGGGACAAGATCGAATGGGGAGCTGGGAACATAATCGTACAAGATGGAATTCACTCCTTCCCGACTTTAGGGAAGCAGATGAGTGTTCCCTTAAGTGGTTACTCCGAGTCTTGAACAAAGGGCCCTACCCTCTCAATGGCACGAGAGGGTTTTCTGTTTGATGGTTGGACCACAAACAGGTTGTTCATTAGAGGAGAATTGGTACTTAAGGAAATAGAGGTAACCCAGGGGTAAAACGGTAATTTGACCCAGCTGGTGTTACGGACACTCGTGGAGGACTAACTAGTCGATATTGGTCTAAGTTCCGTGGACACAGAAAATATGTCTGCAGTGAGAAGAGTGCAACTGTGAGTCTATAGTGGAATGTACACACAGTTAACGAATATTGATTATTGTGGTTAATGAGTTTAACCAATTAATCTCACTTTCGTTGGAGCTTCTGATCTGCAGGTCCATAAGGTCCCACTGGTAGCTCGTAAAGTAATTTGAGGCAACTAAGTAATTAAATTGAAAATGTTCAATTTACTGAGGGAAATAAATATAATATATATTGATATATTATTATGAGAGAAATTAATATTTGAAGAAGTTCAAATATAAATTTATGGAAGATTGAAAGAATTAATTAATTTAAGTCCTAAAAGTGTTTGGGCAAAATTAATTAATTCAAGGCCGGAAATTAAATATGTGATATTTAATTGGTGGTTAATTAATTAAAGAATTCATTAACCATGAATTAATCAATTATGTAAATAATTAATCACTTAAGGAAGTGATTAATCATTTATGGGAATGATCTAATTACTTATGGAAGAAATTAGTCATTTATGGAAAAGATTAATCAATTGGGGAATTGATTGATCATGATTGATTAATTAAGGAATAAGATTGAATCAATTTTGGAAAAGATTGATTTAATTGAATATTTTATTCATGGCCTCTCTTCTATAAATAGAACACTAGACCTAATTGGTCATGACACTTGACACTCTTGAAAGACAAGACCTAGAATTCTCTCTAGCCTCCCTCTTAGAGAAAGACTCCCACAAGTCTTTGGCCTCCTAGACTTAGAGACATACCGGTGTAAACCTCTGTGGTTATTGTGTCATTCAAAGAAGAAAATCCAGCGATCAAGAGGCGAGAAGGCTGCTGCGTTTTCGTTCGTTGGAGCGTCGTTGGCGAAGAACGGTCAAGTCTACAACGGAGGTTTGTAACGGTTCTTCCTCTTTTCGTTAGAAAAGTTTTTCAAAATAAATTTAGATTTATTCTAGCATGTTTAAACCGTTTTTACAGCGACTTTAAAGTTAGTTTAAAGTTTTGTTTGAGTTATCGTAACGGTATTTTAATGTTAATTAATATACGGCGTAAGGTCCAATCGATGCGCTTCCGCTGCGTGGGGACTTTTATTCCCTTCAATTGGGGAATGGGTTAAATGTCTGTTGGAGTTTGGATTGAAGTTTGGATGCGACATCTGACCCGTTGTGACTATAGAAGTGCATTATATTGTTTCCAAGTGTATAAAAATTTTGGGTTCCCTCTGCGTGTGCCGTTATGCTGCCGAATTTTCGGTAGCCTCATGACGGCTTGGGAATCATATCTACCTTGAGGGAAAGGATTAGGAAAGAGAAAGGAATAGGCTAGTGCCTGAGTCGAGGGTCGTGTCAGTTAGACACCTAGGACTGAGATGTAATAGACTGAAATGAGGGGCTTAATGGGCGGGACTTGGCTTCGCAGTCTAGATGCCATTTACTAACTGTGGAAGTAAATTCCTGACTTAAACCCATGAACGCCCCACCAGTGAAATGGTAGCTTAGAGCGCTACGCGCCCATTAGTGCCTTGAGGGATGAGACTTAGCTCCTCTGACTAGGTGCCATCTACCATCAGTAGGAGTAGAGACCTCCCAAAACTCCCACATGTGCACTACCAGTGAATTGGCAAACTTACATATATATACAGGTGTACTAATTGAACACGAGACCCGAACTGCCGATAAATGAAATGAAATGAAGTTAAATGAATGAGATTGAGATGACCTAACCCTTAGGCCCTTAACTCGAATAAGATATTAAAGCTTCTATTGTTGCGAGTGTCTTGAAGTATGGCTACTTACTGAGTATTTTCTTAAATACTCATTCTTTTCTCTTACATACAACTGCAGGTAGAGGTAAAGGTGTACAGCACGCGTGACGGAGAGCTGCTGAGCCATGGATCTCCTTTAGTATAGTCTTCCGCATTTTACGTTTTGAAATTCCCCTTTTGAACTTGTATTGCGAATGATTCAAGATTTATTCCGCTTTAAGTTTTGTTTGAATAACTAAATGTTTCGTTTGTTCTGTTTTAACTGGGATCCCAGATTGAAAAGTTTTTGCAAATTTCTAAGTATGCTTTCTTTAAACGTTATTTCCACGATGTTCTTAGAAGTAGAATGAAATGCATGTAGTAACGGCCTTAGGATCTAGGCATGAAAAGTAGGGTCGTTACAATGGCTATCCCAACTGGCTTCAGGTTCAATTATTTTATAATGGCTTAAATCTTAGTACAAAAACTATTGTTGATGCTGCTGCAGGTGGGACACTGTTGTCCAAAACCGTTGAGAATGCTAGGACTTTGCTGGAGGAAATGGCCACCAAAAACTTTAACGACCCTACTTTTCATGCCTAGATTCTAAGGCCGTTACTACATGCATTTCGTTCTACTTCGAAGAACAACAAGGAAATAACATTTAAAGAAAACATACTTAGAAATTTGCGAAACTTTTCAATCTGGGATCCCAGTTAAAACAGAACAAACGAAACCTTTAGTTATTCAAACAAAACTTAAAGCGGAATAAATCTTAAATCATTCGCAATACAAGTTCAAAAGGAGAATTTCAAAACGTAAAATGCGGAAGACTATCCTAAAGGAGATCCATGGTTCAACAGCTCTCCGTCACGCGTTCTGTACACCTTTACCTCGACTTGCAGTTGTATGTAAGGGAAAAGAATGAATATTTAAGAAAATACTCAGTAAGTAGCAATACTTCGAGACACTTGCAACAATAAAAGTTTTAATATCTTATTCGAGTTAAGGGCCTAAGTGTTAGGTCATCTCATTCTCATTCATTTCATTTCATTTCATTTCATTTATCTGTAGTCCGGGTCTGGTGTTCAATTAGTACACCTATATACATATAAGTTTGCCAACTCACTGATAGTGCACAAGTCTGAGTTTTGGGAGGTCTCTACTCCTACTGATGGTAGATGGCACCCAGTCAGTGGAGCTAAGTCTCGTCCCTCAAGGCACTAATGGGCGCGTAGCGCTCTGAACTACCATTTCACTAGTGGGGCATTCATGGGTTTAAGTCAGAAATTAACTTCCACAGTTAGTAAATGGCACCTAGACTGTGAAGCCAAGTCCCGCCCATTAAGCCCCTCATTTCAGTCTATTACATCTCAGTCCTAGGTGTTTAATTGACACGACCCACAATCGAGGCTACTAGCCTATCCTTTTCCCTTTCTTAATCCTTTACCCTTTAGAACCCCTTAACCCTTGCTATTTTAAAGGCAACCCTCCTAAATAGAGAAAAACACAAACTCCCAGTTGTCCACAACAATTCTAGCCAGCCACAAAATATACATCAGACACGCATTCGCTTCTATCACACAACACATATATGCAGTAGCTATATTCTCGAAATTAACGCAACATATCACCTCAATCTCAATCCAAACAACATATACACATTCTCATGCCAAGAACACATCAGTCATTTCAACGCTTAATAGAGTTTAATCTAGCAAGTTACTTACCATGTTCAGCTACCATACAATGCATTTAAAACTTGGAATTTGAATCCAATTAGCTACTTAAATTCCAAGGGCAACTTAAGGGTTTAATCCAACCCATGCTATCATAAGCCACACTCAACTTAAATGAGTTTTAAAGCACATAATTTATTCCAAAGGGCTACTTACCTTAGTGAATGAGATATTTGATTAACCTTCAAGAAATTCCTTAACTCCAAGGTTCTTAAGCAACTACAACAAGGAAAGAACCTTTAATTAAAATAGGGACTCTAATCCAAGCATTCAACTATGAACCCATTTAAATTTGAGGGTAAATTAACACCCAAAACTCACCCAAAACAGAAACACCGCTTGCTGTCCAACTTCCAAGTTTCGCTCCGCCTTTGACGATTCGACCACCACCTAATACTACCTTAGATTAAGATCCAACATTAATGGGCATTTCATTAAGGCATGAAAGATCAATAAGCTTTGGCTTACAACTCCCTTACCCAAAATAATTCTTTAGAAGCAAAGCTGAAGCTTCGAGTGACGGCGACGAACAGATCTGAAAAAGCGAACGAGCCCGAGGACGGCAGTGGCTGCTCAAATCGACGGCGGTTGGCGACGGTTGGCGACGTCTCGGTGGCAGCAGAGCTCGATGGCGAGAGGCGGGCTGCAGGCTGAAAGAGGGAGAGAGAGTTGCGAGTGAGAGAGAGAGAGAGAGAGAGAGAGAAAGAGAGAAAGAGAAGGAAAGATAAAACGAAACGGGAGGGAGAGACAAGAAACTCACCGTCGGCGAGCAGCAGCGACGGAGGCGCGACGGCTGTACTGCGGCGGCAGCGATGGAGTTGCGACGGCAGAGAGAGGCCGAGGGTGAGAGATGACCGAGAGGGAGAGAGGGGAGAGACCAAATGGAGGGGGCTGTGAGAGAGAGAAAGAATCGTGAGAGGGAGAGAGAGAAAGCTCAAACTTTTTTTTCTTTTTTTTTTTTAAAAAAATGGTCATTTGACCGAATTTGGGGGGAAGTTTCCCCCCATTTCTCTTTTTCCCCTTTTTGACCGGGCCTTTAATGCCCACTTTCTCTTTTTTTCCAAATGCTTGTCGTTACAAAAGCTATTAGTGGCCATCTGAGCGGTCGGGACCGAAAAAGATTGTTGTTGGAGTGTTTGAGATTGACAACATAAGTGCACTTCAGGCCCAGATGTCTTCCCTTGCTAATGCTTTTCTGAAATTTTCAGGTACAGGGAGTGTTCAATCAATCGAGTCTGCAGCTGTCCTTGCATCCCAGACTCAGGAAGAAAATATCGAGCAGGTTCAGTATGTGTCAAATTATAATTATAGGGGGTATAATAATAATTCTACACCTACACATTATCATCCTAGTAATAGAAATCATGAGAATTTTTCCTATGCTAATAATAAGAATGTGTTGAACCCTCCTGACTTTACTCCTAACCAAGAAAGTAAACAATCTTTAGAGGATCTTGTTGGAGCTTTTATTGTAGAATCAAGTAACAGGTCAAATAAGCTCGAGGAAGTCGTGATTGCCATAAACACCACTGTCAATGGTCATTCTGTAGCCATCTAGAACATAAAGACTCAGTCGGGACAGCTGGTAAGTGTTGTCAACACCATGAATAAAGGGAAAGCCCCAGGTGAACAGGAGAAATCTCCATTGGAGTACTGCAAGGACGTCATTGTGCATCACGGGGAGGAATTGCACATAGCTGAGGAAGAGAAGTTTAGGAGGGCACCACCTCAAACGAAGCTAAAAAGCTTATACCTGAGCCCGCTATCCCTACTCCTATTGCTTTAGTTCGTAAGGCTGAGGGTATTTAAGTTGACGGTTTACGGGACACCTCCTACTTGGGAACTGACCTGGAATACCGGAGCTGAATTAATCATAGTTAAATGTTAGCATGCAATGTCACTAGGTTTGTTAAAAGTGTTTAATGCACCTAGATCTTTAGAGTAAAGACCTTATATTACTTTGGTGATAAGGGAACTCTCTCGGTAAAGTTCTGTCTAAGGTTAGGGCTATTTAAGTTGACGGTTTACGGAACACCTCCTACCTGGGAATTGACCCTAACCTTGAGTTGAATTAACCATAGTAATGTTGACTTGCAATGTTGGGTTTATTAAAAGAAGTTTAATTCACCTAAAAAATTGCGGTTGAATCATTTCCATAATTGTTATAATAGGATCAGACTTAGATAGATTGACTTAGCCGAATTTTATCTAAGTTAAACAACCTTAAATTAACCTTAGGACATTTTCAGTGGGAGGAAAATTAAAAAACGAGATTTAAATCAAGTTTTGCTCCTACGTGTCTATATTGACAACGTGAGGTTCATGCTCGGCTTCGAGTTGCCTTAGGAGCGGCCTCCCTTCGGAAAGTGTTTGCATGAATCAATAACAAGGTGAATGGGAAAAATGTCTAGAGTAAGTGGGAGCAGGACACGTGTTAATGTATCCCTCGGTCTCCGCCCCTAGTAAACACCGTGAAAGTCCTATGATCCGCCTACAGGTTGTCCTGGCACAACCATCTATTCTGAGGGCTTGATCATAGGATTCGAAGCATCGTGAACTCCTGAATAGGATAGGAACTCTTAGGATAGTTACTAACAGTTGTCTTTCCCTTTGGTAGCTGTTGGTGCGTGCCTCTGAGATCTGAAAGTGGGATGGTTACACATACAAGTATGAGTTAAAAGTGTTAACAAATCCTTGACCGAACAACGGTGGCTAATATCTATACGAATATGAGTTATTCTGGAATTAGAATTAGCTGAGAAATGTCTCATTTCAGAGGAAGAGTACCTGATCAACCTTTGGTGGCTGATATTCTAAACCTCTAAAACATCGTTGCAAAACTAAATCGATAGTTTTAGGGTTTTGTGATTGCTTATTTTGCTAAATTGATTGGATTGTGTGCAATTGTTTGCTTGTATGATGGTTTAAGGCAAAGATAACTAATATGGTCATTGTTTGAATAAATTTCAGCAATGTCTTCCTAAATAGTCTCTTTGCCTAAAAATGAGAAATTAACCGACGAAAATTACGCCACGTGGAAGTCGAACCTGAATACGATTCTTGTGGTCGATGATCTGCGGTTCGTCTTAACGGAGGATTGTCCTCTAGCCCCTGCTTGTAATGCATCCCAAGTAATTAAGGATGCTTATGATCGCTGGACAAAGGCCAATGATAAGGCTCGCGTCTATATCCTAGCCAGCTTATCTGATGTTTTGGCTAAAAGGCATGAGAGCATGGTCATAGCGAGGGAGATTATGAACTCTCTCTAGGAGATGTTTGGACGACCGTCCTACCAACTCCACCATGACGCTCTCAAATATGTTTATATATAGCTGCAGCGTGAATGAAAGCACGTCTGTTCGGGAACATGTCTTGGATATGATGGTTCAATTCAACGACGCAGAAGCAAACGGGGTGGTCATAGATGAGCGTAGTCAGGTTGCATTCATCTTAGAATCTCTTCCGAAGAGTTTTCTACAGTTTCGAAGCAATGCAATGATGAATAAAATAGTATTCAACTTGACTAGCCTCCTGAATGAGCTAAACTCTATCAGTCTCTTCTTAAGAACAAGGGACAAGTAGAAGGAGAGGCAAACGTTGTTTAAAAGAAAGTTCGAGAAGGTTTCGTCCTCTGAAACTAAATCTATAGCCACTTCTTCGAAAAAGATTCAGAAGAAGAAAGGAAACAAGGGGAAGGCTCCCGCTACTGCTGCTAAAAACAAGGGAAAAGCCAAAGTTGTGGCAGACAAGGGCAAGTATTTCCACTACAATGTAGATGGACACTGGAAGAGAAACTGCCCAAAGTACCTTGCTAAGAAAAAAAAAAGGAAAAGGAAGGAAAAGGAAGGTAAAATTTGATTTACTAGTTTTAGAAACATGCCTAGTAGAACGTGATGAGTTTACCTGGATACTTAATTCCGGAGCAACTAATCATCTTTGCTATTCTTTTCAGGACACTGGAAGAGAAACTATCGAAAGTACCTTTCGGCAGTTGAACGATGGGGAAATGACACTCAGGGTCGGAACTGGAGAAGTCATTTCAGCTAAAGTAGTGGGAGTTGCGAAGTTATTTTTTAAAAATAGATTCTTAAATTTAGAAAGTTTGTTAATTGTTCCCAAGATTAAGAGAAACTTAATTTCTATTTCATGTTTGATTGAACAATCGTATACAGTTACTTTTAATATGAATGAAGCGTTCATTAATAAGAATGGTGTACTTATATTTTCAACTAAATAAGAAAATAACTTGTATGTATTAAGACCAACCGAAAACAAAGCACTTTTAAATCACAAATTATTTAAAACTGCTGAAACTCAAAGAAAAAGGTAAAAAATTTCTCCAACAAGTAACAATACTCATCTTTGGCATCTTAGACCTGGTCATATAAACATCGATAGAATTGGTCGTTTGGTAAAGAATGGACTTCTAAGCAAGTTAGAAGATGATTCACTACCACCTTGTGAATCTTGTCTCGAGGGCAAAATGACTAAAAGATCCTTTACTAGAAAAGATTACAGAGCCAAAGAACCCTTAGAGTTAATACATTCGGATGTCTGTGGTCCAATGAATGTAAAAGCTCGAGGAGGGTACGAATATTTCATCTCATTTATAGATGATTATTCAAGATATGGTTACTTGTACCTAATGGGACATAAGTCTGAAGCCCTTGAAAAGTTTAAGGAGTTTAAGGCTGAAGTTGAAAACCTATTAGGTAAATCAATTAAAGTACTTCGATCTGATCGATGAGGGGAGTATATGGATCAAAGATTCCACGATTATATGATAGAACATGGAATCCAATCCCAACTCTAAGCCACTGGTACACCTCAACAAAATGGTGTATCATAAAGGAGAAATAGGACCTTGTTAGACATGGTTCGATCAATGATGAACTATGCTCAATTGCCTAGCTCGTTTTTGGGGCATGCAATAGAGACTGCAGTACACATCTTGAACAATGTTCCCTTGAAAAGTGTCTCTGAAACGCCTTTCGAATTATGGAAGGACGTAAACCTAGTTAGCATCACTTCCGCATCTGGGGTTGTCCAGCACACGTGCTTGTGACAAATCCTAAGAAACTGGAACCTCGTTCAAAACTGTGTCCATTTGTTGGTTACCCAAAAGAAACGAGAGGTGGTTATTATTGGGTTTTATGCCCTAAAACTCGTAGATAGTAAATGTAAACAAATTGTTTACTTGTTTAAATAAAGTGTTATTGAGTTTCTACAATAAAGTGTTATTGTTAAATATTGCACAATTTGACCCAAATCCAATAATCTAAGATCAAAGGTTGTTTATATGTAACTTGAACTAGTATGTGGGGACATACGAGGATCGATGTTCAAGTAACAACCTAAAAGGTTTATAGCACAAGGATAAGGTTGGGTACCTTATCCTGGTAACACTATGAGATACGGCCCGCTTTTTATTTTATACAGACGTATTGATCGAAAACGTCCATGTAGTAGACATGCAAGTGGGGGTATCCTATGCAATGAGTTTGCATAAGACCGGACCACGAAATAGTCAACCATCAGTTATAACACCGTTAACTAATTAGGTTACTGTTTCAATAGGATGACCTAGGTAACTCAGTCTTAATCCTGAGTGTGTCATGAACTCCTTCTCATGAGGGATTGTCCTTTGATTAGCATGGGTGAGAGTGGCCAACACGCCGACTCAATAATCCTTCCTTTTTGGGGATAAAACCGAGTGGGAGGCTGGGGACATGACAACACAAGAAGGAATTCACTCCTTCCCGCTTCTAGGTGAAGTAGATGAGTGTTCCCTTAAGTGGTGACTCCGGGACTTGAACAAAGGGATCCCGCCCTCTCACTGGCCCGAGAGAGACTTTCTGTTTAATGGTTGGACCATAAAAAGGTTGTTCATTAGAGGAGCACTGGTACTTCAGGAGACAGATGTAACACAGGGGTAAAACGATAATTTGACCCAGCTGTGATTACGAACACTTGTGAAGGATTGACTTACCGACATAGATCTACATCCATGGACACATAAATGTTCTACAGTGAGAAGAGTTCAGTTGTGGGTCTTTAGTGGAATGACCCACCGTTAATGAATATTGGTTAACCTGATTAATGAGTTTAATCGATTAACCTCGTATCATTGGAGCTTCTGATTTGTAGGTGCATTAGGCCCCCCTGCTAGCTCGTAAAGAGTAATTAGGAACAAATATATCTTGGGAGAATTTGAATAGTTCAAATTCATATTGGGAATTAAGTTAATTGTACGAGATACAAACTAATATAATGTATAGTGGTGCATTAAAATATAAAGTCTAATTTGAGATTAAACTTTATAATATTGAGAGATTGATATATTTGAAAGAGTTCAAATATATGTCTAATTAAATATATGGTATTTAATTAATTATGAATTAATTAATTATTCAATTTAGTTTAAATTAAATGAGATTTAATTAAATTATAGTCTATGAGAGAAATAAATATTTGAAGAAGTTCAAATATTAATTTGAATTTGATTCATATTAAATTTATAGGATATAAGAGAATTTGAAGGAGTTCAAATTTTAATATGAATTTGATTCATATTATAGAATTAATTAATTGAAGGCCTCAAATTAAATATATGATATTTAATTGGGTAATTAATTAATTAACTAATAGAAGGTCTGAAATTAAATATATGATATTTAATTGGTGATTAATTAATTAAAGAATTAATTAATTAAAGAATTAATTAATTGAAAATTAATCAATTATGAAAATGATTAATCACTTATGGAAGTAATTAATCATTTATGGAAATGATTTAATCACTTATGGAAGTGATCAATCATTTATGGAAAAGATTAATCAATTATGGAATTGATTGGTCATGGAATTGGTTGGTCATGAAATTGATTAATTATGGAAAAGATTAAATCAGTTATGGAAATAATTGATTTTAAATGAATATTTTATTCATGATCTTTCTCTTATAAATAGAACACTAAACCTAGGGTTTACGTACTACAACATAAGGCCACAAGAATGCATTCTTGAATTCTCTCTAGCCTCCCTCTCATATTCTCTCAACCCAAGAACTCTAGGGAGAATTTTCTCTCTAGAGTTTTTCTCATTCAAGATTAGGTAGTCCCACAACTACGTTCCTGATCTTAGAGTCATAGCGGGGAAGATCAATTGGTGGTGTCCCAATTGTTGACGCTTGGTCCAAAATCAAGAAAGGTGTCCATTGAAGTATTCAGAGTCGTCAACGATGGTATGTTTGCTTCTCCCCTTTAGATTTAGATCTAATAAATTTTGTATGATTAGCCTTAAGTTTGTATAGAATTTGTTCTATGTTTTAACCAATGCAATAGTATTTTTGGATAAACAAAATTAACTACGAATCGGTCCCAATTACGCTTCCGCTTTAACGAAATTGGGGAATTCCAAATCCTTTCAATTGGTATCAAAGTCGATTGTAGATTTAATTTCGTTTCTCTAAAATTAGCATTGGTTAAATAGTGGGTATTTTAATTTCATATATGTGATATGTGTTTTAATTTACAAAATTGATTATTTAGGCATTTTTTTTTTTTTTTTTTTTTTGAGTATATCAACATTTGGGGTGGAGGGATTCGAACCTCTGACCTCATGGTCGAGGATACATGCCAATTACCGTTGAGCTAAGCTCGCTTTGGCTTATTTAGGCATATTTGTTGGGATTAGATTTATACTTTTGATTAGATCAATTATAAATGCCAAAAAGGAAAAGATTTGAAGACCAAGATATGTCTTGGATTTAAATTATGTAATTTAAATTGCTTTTAATTCCTTAGGATATGCCAAATATGCCGGTCAATTTTGGTAGTTTTAATTTAATTACGCATGTGATGTATGTATCAAATTAATTGATTGTTGCATAAAGTATGTCATTTAGCTTAAAATCTCACCATAGGTTAAGCATATTCATGCATATTTATTATTATAAATGTTATAATGTATATGTATGAATTTTATTTTCATGAGTATTTAATATAAATTGTTATGATTAAATGGATGAAAATTGAGAAGCATTAAACATGAAATTACTTTAGTAAAAAATATAAAAAAGTTATATTTATGAAAGTAATTTATATGCTTATTTATTTTCATGAGCAATTAATATAAAGTGTTATGTTAATGTATGAAAATGTGAATGCTTATTTTAATTTTCTTGGGTAATTAATTTAAGAGTTAGATTAATTGAAGAAAATTAATTTGAATTGAGCATGAAATTACTTTAGTTTAATAATATATAAGAGTTATATTTATATAAGTAATTAACATGCTTAATTAATTTTCATGATATATTAATATAAAATGTTATGTTAATGTATGAAAATGTGAATGCTTATTTTCTTGGCAATTAATTTAAGAGTTAGATTAATTGAAGAAACTTAATTTGCATTGAGCATGAAATTACTTTAGTTTAAAAATATAAGAGTTATATTTATATTAGTATTTTACATGCTTAATTTTCATGAGCTATTAATATAAATTGTTATGTTAATGTATGAAAATGATAATGCTTAATTTTAATTTTCTTGTATAATTAATTTAAGAGTTAGGTTAATTAAAAGGAAATTAAATTGCATTGAGCATGACATTGCCTTAGATTAATATAATTGTTATGTATATGGTATGTCATGTATGCTAATGTATGGTTTTATAAATTAATTAGAATTTGATTGTTAATTTATTCACCAGTAGCATGTTATAGGGTTAATTCATTAAAATCTATAATAGTTATAATATTAATTAATAGAAACCGTTAACCTATAACAAAGAATTGCATGCAAACATAGGATCTTAGGATAAATGAATTAATTTTAAAATGTTTAAAATTAGTTAGATCTAAGATCACATTTCTAATTTGTTAAAAAAAAAAAAAAAAAGATCACATTTCTAATAGGATTAGAATTATTCTTACTTAGAATTAAAATTAGTTTTAATTGACTAAGTAGGAAAAACATTACTATGATTATAAGGGAACTCTACCGGTAAAGTTCTGTCTAAGATTGGGGGTATTTAAGCTGACGGTTTACGGAACACCTCCTACCTAGGAACTGGCCTGGAATACCGGAGTTGAATTAATCATAGCTAAATGTTAGCATGCAATGTCACTAGGTTTGTCAATGCACTCCAATTCTGTGTGGAAACTCACAGATCTACCAGGGGGTAAAACTCATAGGGTGTAAATGGATCTATAAGAGAAAAAGAGATGTTGTTGGGAAGGTACAGACCTTCAAAGCTAGACTAGTGGCAAAGGGTTATACCCAAGAGGAAGGGGTTGACTACGAGGAAACCTTTTCTCCTATAGCCATGTTAAAGTCCATAAGAATTCTCTTGTCCATAGCCACATATTATGACTATGAAATATGGGAAATGGACGTCAAGACTGCCTTTCTGAATGGTAATCTTGGAGAGAACATCTTCATGTCTCAACCCGAAGGGTTCATAGCCCAAAGTTAGGAACAAAAGGTTTGTAAGCTCAATCGATCCATTTATGGATTGAAACAAATGTCCAGATCTGAAGTGAATAAAAGTCCCCACGCAGCGGAAGCGCATCGATTGGACCTTACGCCGTATATTAATTAACATTAAAATATCGTTACGAAAACTCAATTAAACTTTAAAACCCTTTTAAAGCTGCTGGAAAATTGGTTTAAACATGCTTAAAAATATATCTAAATTTATTTTCATGCTTTTCTAAAGAAAAGGGAAAGAACCGTCACATACCTTCGTTGAAGACTTGACCGTTCTTCGCCAACGACGCTCCACGAACGAAAACGCAGCAGCCGCCTTTGTTTTTCTTCGCTGGAAATTCTTTCTTTGAATGACACAATAACCACAGCGGTTACACCGGTATGTCTCTAAGTCTAGGAGGCAAAAGACTTGTGGGAGTCTTTCTCTAAGAGGGAGGCTAGAGAGAATTCTAGGTCTTGTCTTTGAGAGTCTAAGAGCAAGAGCAAGAATGTCAAGTGTCATGACCAATTAGGTCTAGTGTTCTATTTATAGAAGAGAGGCCATGAATAAAATATTCAATTAAATCAATCTTTTCCAAAATTGATTCAATCTTATTCCTTAATTAATCAATCATGATCAATCAATTCCATAATTGATTAATCTTTTCCACAAATGACTAATTACTTCCATAAGTGATTAGATCATTTCCATAAATGATTAATCACTTCCTTAAGTGATTAATTATTTTCATAATTGATTAATTCCCGGTTAATGAATTATTTAATTAATTAACCACCAATTAAATATCACATATTTAATTCCCGGCCTAGAATTAATTAATTTGCCCAAACACATTTTAGACCTTAAATTAATTAATTCATTATTTGAACTCTTTCAAAACATCCATAAATTTATATTTGAACTTTTCAAATATTAATTTCTCTCATAATAATATATCAATATATATTATATTTGTTTCCCTTAATAAATTGAACATTTTCAATTTACTTTTATTACTTAGTTGCCTCAAATTACTTTACGAGCTACCAGTGGGACCTAATGGACCTGCAGATCAGAAGCTCCAACGATGTGAGATTAATTGGTCAAACTCATTAACCACATTAATCAATATTCGTTAACTGTGTGTACATTCCACTATAGACTCACAGTTGCACTCTTCTCACTGCAGGCATATTTTCTGTGTCCACGGATCTATACCAATATCGACTAGTTAGTCCTTCACGAGTGTCCGTAACACCAGCTGGGTCAAATTACCATTTTACCCCTAGGTTACCTCTATTTCCTTAAGTACCAATTCTCCTCTAATGAACAACCTGTTTGTGGTCCAACCATCAAACAGAAAATCCTCTCCTGCCATTGAGAGGGTAGGGCCCTTTGTTCAAGACTCGGAGTAACCACTTAAGGGAACACTCATCTGCTTCCCTAAAGTCGGGAAAGAGTGAATTCCATCTTGTACGATTATGTTCCCAGCTCCCCATTCGGTCTTGTCCCCAAAGTGGTAGGCTTATTGAGTCGGCGTATTGGACACTCTCACCCATACAAATCAAAGGACAATCTCTCATGAGCAGGAGTCCATAATCAACTCAGGATTAAGACTAAGTTGTATAGGTCGTCCTAGTGAAATAGAAAACCAACTAGTTAACGGTGTTATAACCAGTGGTTACTATTTCGCGGTCCGGTCTCATGCAAACTCATTGCATAGGATACCCCCACTCGCATGTCTCCTACACGAACGCGTTGGATCGCAGCGTTTGTATCAAATACAAAGTGGGCCGTATCCATAGTGTTACCAGGATAAAACACCCAGTCTTATCCCTATACTATAGACCCTTTAGGCTTTTTCTTGAACAATGATCCCATAAGTCGCTACATATAGTTCAAGACTCATATTACAACCTTGGATGTCTAGTTGATCTGATTAGGGTTATTATTAGGCAAAGACAAATATAAAATAACTAATAACAATTAATGGAAAAATATTTCAATATTATTTCATTAATATTCGGTCAACGGTTACATTCACTATCTACGAGTTTTAGGGCATAAAACCCAACAAGATCATGGAACATTAGATTTGATACTATGATCAAATCTTTTGGTTTTGACCAAAACGTTGATGAGCCTTGTGTGTAAAAGAAATTCAACAAAAAGAAAGTAGCTTTTCTAATACTTTATGTAGACGATATCTTACTAATTGGGAATGATGTAGGATACCTCACTGACATTAAGAAATGGCTAGCAGCCCAAATCCAAATGAAAGATCTAGGAGAGGCTCAGTATGTTCTTGGAATCCAAATCATTAGGGATCGTAAGAACAAAACGCTAGCACTGTCTCAAGCAACGTATATTGACAAAATGTTGTCTCGATATTCGATGCAAAACTCCAAGAAGGGATTATTACCCTTCAAACATGGGGTACACCTGTCTAAGGAACAGTCTCCTAAGACACCTCAAGAAATTGAGAACATGAGACACATTCCCTACGCCTCAACTGTGGGCAGCATAATGTATGTTATGCTCTGCACTAGGCCTGACATATGTTATGCAGTGCGAGTAGTCGGTAGGTATCAGTCAAAACCAGGGTTGGACCACTGGGGAGCGATTAAGAATATCCTCAAGTATCTTCGAAGAACGAGGGACTACATGCTTGTGTATGGAGCTAAGGATTTGATTCTTACTAGATACACTGACTCTAACTTTCAAGCTGATAAGGATTCAAGGAAATCCACATCAGGGTCAGTATTCACCCTCAATGGAGGATCAGTAGTTTGGAGAAGAATCAAACAAGGATGCATAGCAGACTCAACCATGGAGGCTAAGTATGTAGTAGCTTGCAAAGTAGCTAAGAAGACAATCTGGCTTAGAAAGTTCTTAACTGATTTGGAAGTTGTTCCGAATATGAATGTGCCCATAACACTATACTGTGACAACAGTGGGGCTATAGCCAACTCAAAAGAACCTCGAAGCCACAAACGGGGTAAACACATCGAGAGGAAGTATCACCTGATACGAGAGATTGTGCAACGAGGAGATGTGATCGTCACTAAGATCGCTTCAGAGCACAACATCGCTGATCCATTTACGAAGGCTCTGACGACTAAAGTTTTTTAGGGTCATCTAGAGGGTTTAGGTCTACGAGATATGTATGCCATCTAATCTAGGGCAAGTGGGAGAAATGTATAATGGGTATAAGGATGCCCTAGTTCATTGTATTATTTTAGTATACATGACATTTCCAGCTTTAGATTATTGCATTTACATCCCACTAACAAGTGTTTTAGTTCAAGGGGGAGTTTGTTGGGGTTTATGCCCTAAAACTCGTAGATAGTGAATGTAACTGTTGACCGGATATTAATGAAATAATATTGATATATTTTTCCATTAAATGTTATTAGTTATTTTATATTTGTCTTTGCCTAAAATAAAACTAATCCAATAAACTAGACATCCTAGGCTGTAATATGAGTCTTGAACTATATGTAGCGATATATGAGGATCACTGTTCAAGAAACAGCCTAAAGGGTCTATAGTATAGGGATAAGATTGGGTGCCTTATTGGTGTGTGGCTAGCTGAATGGATGGAATGTGAGATAAGATGATAAATGAAATAATAAAGAAATATCCAGCCAACACTTAAGTGCAAGTATACACTGTCACACGTAGTAATAAAAATACCTTAGAAAGTATTCCAAGGGTATCGATCCCACAAGGACTAAATTGGAAATTCAGATTTGATGAAGAAAATGCTCAAATGATTGCTTTTGAAAAAGGTAAGCAAAGAAAATAATAAGTTGATTAATTGGGTTTTTTGAAAAGATAAATAAAACTAGCGATACAATAATAAAGAATAACAATAAGATAAAACGAGGTATTCAACATGGATTCATACATAGGGTAACAACCATACTTATGCAATATCTAACTTAAGAGTGTTTAATGCATTGGGTCAGATTTAACTTCCTTTTGGCCCTTGTTTCCAAAAACCGTAAGAAAGCTAAGCGAGTACCGTTATGCCCATTTCTGGGACTTGACTCTGACATAGATAATTCACGAATGCAACCTATAACCCTATAGTCAATATAGGGTGCCTTAGGCAGCTTGCCCTATACCGCCGAACAATCTCTTTCAAGATTTTTCTCCTATATCGCCTTTACGAGAACCGATATCGTTTGTCCTTTTCGGGCATCCCTATTCATTGGCGTCGAGCCAAGGTTCTATCACCATCATTTTCTTCCAAGTGAGTTATGCTTGAATTTGACTTCAAATCCCGAGCTTATATAGTGTAGAAATTGGTTGAGGAGCTGCGAAATAGGTGTTGGAAGGTTGCCCAGTTAGTTTCGAGGTCAAAACAACTAGTTAGGTGCGAAGAAGACTCGTCAACAACGACCTGCATGCGACTCGGAACGACCTCTGTTTTTCCATAAATGCAGTTGCATTTCCATTTTACCTTCCCACAAATGCGGTCTCATTTCTGGGGAATTCCAACTTCAACTCTGTTTTTCAGCACAACAGCAAACTAAGTAAAATTTGCTTTAAATCAAGTCTTTTTAGGCATAATTAAGCATAATTCAATAAAAGTGACTCTCAACACCCTAACTTATCAAATTAACATATTTTGAGCTCGGAAATAGTAAAATTGACCTAAACACTCAATATTTGACCAAGAAATGAGCTTAGAATAAGGGTAAAATAGGCATATTTTTTAACATTATCACTTATCCTGGTGACACTATGGATACGATCCACTTTGTATATGATACAAATGCTATGATCCAACGTGTTCGTGTAGGAGTCATCCGAGTGGGGGTATCCTATGCAATGAGTTTGCATAAGATCGGACCACGAAATAGTAACCACTGGTTATAACAACGTTAACTAGTTGGTTTTCTATTTCACTAGGACGACCTAGAAACTTGGTCTTAATCCTGAGTTTATTATGCACTCATGCTCATGAGGGATTGTCCTTTGATTTGTATGGGTGAGAGTGGCCAATACGCCGACTCAATAAGTCTACCATTTTGGGGACAAGACCGAATGGGGAGCTGGGAACATAATCGTAAAAGATGGAATTCACCCCTTCCCGACTTTAGGGAAGCAGATGAGTGTTCCCTTAAGTGGTGACTCCGAGTCTTGAACAAAGGGTCCTACCCTCTCAATGGCACGAGAGGGTTTTCTGTTTGATGGTTGAACCACAAACAGGTTGTTCATTAGAGGAGAACTGGTACTTAAGGAAATAGAAGTAATGCAGGGGTAAAATGGTAATTTGAACCAACTGGTGTTACAGACACTCGTGAAGGACTAACTAGTCGATATTGGTCTATATCCGTGGACACATAAAATATGTCTGCAGTGAGAAGAGTGCAATTGTGAGTCTATAGTGGAATGTACACACAATTAATGAATATTGATTAATTTGGTTAATGAGTTTGACCAATTAATCACACATAATTGGAGCTTATGATCTGCAGGTCCATTAGGTCTCACTGGTAGCTCATAAAGTAATTTGAGGCAACTAAGTAAATTGAAAATGTTCAATTTACTAAGGGAAACAATATAATATATATTGATATATTATTATGAGAGAAACTAATATTTGAAGAAATTCAAATATTAATATAAATTTGAGTCACATTAAATTTATGGAAGTTTTGAAAGAGTTCAAATATGAATTAATTAATTTTAAGGCCTAAAATCTATTTGGGAAAATTAATTAATTCAAGGCCGAAAATTAAATATGTGATATTTAATTGGTGGTTAATTAATTACGAATTAATTAACTGGGAATTAATCAATTATAGAAATAATTAATCACTTTATTTATGGAAATGATCTAATCACTTATGGAAGTAATTAGTCATTTGTGGAAAAGATTAATCAAATATGGAATTGATTGATCTTGGATTGATTAAATAAGGAACAAGATTGAATCAATTTTGGAAAAGATTGATTTAATTGAATATTTTATTCATGGCCACTATTCTATAAATAGAACACTTTACCTAATTGGTTTAGTAGCCCTCTTGCTCTTAGACTCACAAGACAAGACCCTAGAATTCTCTCTAGTCTCCCTCTTAGAGAAAGACTCCCACAAGTCTTTTGCCTCTTAGACTTAGAGACATATCGGTGTAACCTTTGTGGTTATTGTGTCTTTGAAGAAAATTTCCAGCGAAGAAATGAAGAAGGAGTCGCTACATTTTCATTCGTTGGAGCATCGTTGGCGAAGAATGCTCAAGTCTACAACGAAGGTTTGTAATGGTTCTTTCCCGTTTCTTTAGAAAAGCATGAAAATAAATTTAGATTTAATTTTCAAGCATGTTTATAGCAATCTCCAGCAACTTTAAAGTATGTTTAAAGTTTATTTTTCCTTTTCGTAACGACATTTTAATGTTAATTAATATATATACGACGTAAGGTCCAATCGATGCGCTTCCGCTGCGTAGGGGCTTTCATCCCCTTCAGTATGTAGATGATATTCTGCTTATTGAGAGTAATGTAGAATATCTAGCTGACATTAAAACTTGGCTATCGATTGGGTTCCAAATGAAAGATTTGGGTGAAGCTCAGTATGTTCTAGGCATTCAAATTATCAGGAATCGTAAGAACAGAACGTTAGCCCTGTCTCAAGCATCCTATATAGACAAGATGTTGTCTAGATATAAGATGCAAAATTCCAATAGGGTTTTACTACCCTTCAGGCATGGAGTTCATTTGTCTAAGGAACAGTGTCCTAAGACACCTTAAGAAATTGAGGATATGAGACGGATCCCTTATGCTTCAACTGTCGGTAGCCTTCTGTATGTCATGTCATGTACAAGGCCTAACATATGCTATGCAGTTGGGATAGTTAGTAAATACCAGTCTAATCCAAGGTTAGACCACTAGACTGCAGTGAAAAACATGCTCAAGTATCTTCGAAGAACAAGAGACTATCAGCTTGTGTATGGCGCTAAGGATTTGATCCTTACAGGATACACAGACTCTGACTTTCAAACTGATAAGCATTCTAGGAAATCCACATCATGGTCAGTGTTTACCCTCAATGGGGGAGTTGTAGTCTGGCGTAGCATCAAACAAGGATGCATTGCAGACTCCACCATGGAGGCCGAATATGTCGTTGCTTGTGAAGCAGCTAAGGAGGCTGTATGACTTTAGGAAGTTCTTGATGGATGTGGAAGTTGTTCCAAATATGAACTTGCCCATCACTCGTTATTGTGATAATAGTGGTGCAATGGCAAATTCTAAAGAACCTTGCAGCCACAAGAGAGGCAAGCACATAGAGCGCAAATATCATCTCATTAGAGAGATCGTGCAATGAGGGGACGAGATCGTCATAGAGATAGCTTCGAAGCACAACATTGTTGATCCATTTACGAAGGCTCTCACGGCTAAAGTGTTCGAGGGTCATCTAGAGAGTCTAGGTTTGTGCGATATGTACATAGAATAATCTAGGGCAAGTGGGAGAAGTGTAATGGGTATTGTGAATACCCTAGTTTATTGTATTTATCTGTGACGGGGCCGGAGTTATCGAGTCTCCGAGTTGTCAAATAAATTTATAATTCATGACACTATAACTATTTTGTAGAAATAGTGGCCAGGGTCGAACACAGGGAAAGGGACCTAGTAGATAAAGAATTTTATGTTCATGCAACAGGGGGGTTTTGAAAAGATGATGCAGTAAATTAAATTGTTGAATATAAATGAGACAAAATAAGGCATGCAATGAGTAATAAGAAAGAAAAATCAATATCATAAAAGAGATTGTTGGATTTGGATTTCTTATGCTTGATTGCTATTTCACTTGGCTTCCTAGTTTTCTCTAATAATTATTCCATGCTGATTTCTATTAGTCCGATTGGCTTTTGGGTTACTCGGAGGACCCCCCTACACTAACCTGTGTTAATTACTCTGCTAATCGTAAATTCTACAATTAACAAGATTAATTAGTTTTTAACTTTATCGCTCGCCACCCCTCATACATAAAGTAGCAACCATCCGAGACCTCACAACGGTCACTAAATTATATCTAACTACTCTGAATAAGCAATTTTACAATCACCTACTTAAACTAGTCGTTTTGGGATCGTGGGTCCAGAATTGTATTAACTAAATTTAAATGCAACTTAAATCTAATTCATACAACCTTTAACATGCATCCTAGGCCTATCAAGAGTCGTCTCCTGTACAGAGTGGATTGCCTCAACCTAGTGGCTATCTAAAAATAACTGATAGAATACACAAGCGGTAATTACATAGGGTCGTCAATCCTAATAGACTAGCCTTATGTATTGGTTTAAACGGGATAACATGCAAAACTTAAAAGAAAACACATCAAGAATAGAATTTAACACCAGAAAACTCAGCCAAAATCACTAACAATCAAGGCATAATCCCAATCCATCAATGTAGATGCGTTTAGCTACTCATAAACAAATTAGAAACACAAACTAATACAAAAGAATGTATAAGTAATGACCAATTAAGGTCTACAAAGATGCTGGAAAGTAAAAAAGGCGAAAGAAATCGTAAAGGGACCAAATTTCTAACCTAATGGCAGACTAAACCGAGACTACATATTTATAGAAAACATCGTAGTGTCGAGACGCCAGAGACTTTATACGCACGTTTCAATTTCGCGTCGACGTCTCGACGCCAGGGGCAGCGTCTCGACGCCATCCGTGATCCTTGCATTCTGCTTTTCTTCTCAGCTTTGTCTCGCTTCATCTCTGTACGGGGCTCCAATATTTTGCTCTTGGTGTCGCTCTTCAGGCCTGCTTCAATACATTTGGGTCTCTTCACCTCCTCGTTGTCCAAGACACCGAGATGGCTCCAAAACTCCGTACTTGGCCCGAATTAACACTTATTTAGCGTGATTGACTCCTGACATCGCCTAAGCTCAAAGATCCTGTAAATGAGACAAGTACAACATAAAACTACTCTAACAAGCTTAGATTAGAGGTGATAAAATAGGACTATTTAGGTCCTATCAATCTGTATTTGTACTTTTCACGTATTATACAGTATTAATACAAACCATTATTCCTACTTCAATGATTGTTCAATTAATTATGATTAACAATGTACATTGTCCACTGGAGTTTTAGTTCAAGTGGGAGTTGTTGGGTTTTATGCCCTAAATCTCATAGATAGTAAATGAAACAAATTAATCAATCTCAATAAAGTGTTATTTGAGTGATTCAGTAATTTGGTTATTGAATAATCGAGTTTGCATTAATAAACCCTAAATCCAATAAACGAAGATCCAAGGTTGTTTAAATGAAACTTGAACTAGTATGTGGGGACATACGGGGATCGGTGTTCAAGAAACAACCTAATTGGTTTATAGTATAGGGATAAGGCTAGGTACCTTATCCTGGTGACACTATGTGATACGATCCACTTTGTATTTGATACAGATGCATTGATCCAAAGCATCCATGTAGGAGACATGCGAGTGGGGACTATAAATAACTCCCTTTTGGAGAGTTATCACACCCCCAAACTTGAACTATTACTCGTCCCGAGTAATACCAACTCACATTCTTAAAAATTTCAGAACAATGGACATAGCACAACTTGATCAAATTCAGATAATTTAACACTACCTTTTTCTTTTATCTGAGTATCCTGCAGAACCATGCATTGCTGCAGCAAAATAGTTCTTTCAGCATTGAACAAATAATCACCGCCTTTAACTCAATCCTAAGAACTATCATAGACCAACAACATTAAAATTTTTTCATAAATTTAAGGGGATTTTTCTTTTTTTTTTCAGACTTAGAGCTACCTTTTAGTCATAAACTCTTATGCATGAGATGACCCATTTTATGATGCACTATACCCTTGCCTTCAAGCTTATCACCATCTAGGCTAACACTAATTGCTCAGCACCAAAAGTCCTTAGTTATCTATCCCTTGCTTCTCAGAATGACGACATGATATAATGAAGCTCACCTAAGCCCTATGAGATAGAAAATTGCTAGACCATCGACTACAACAATTTGGGGTACGATGTTGGATTCTATTTTTTAAACAATGACGAAACGACTCTAAGATGACGCATTACGAAAAAAAATGCAATTAAAAAAAACGGAAATTTTCAAAAATTTGGGATACAATGACGGTTTATGCATGTCATTAAAAACCACCATACAATGACAGTATATTCCCGTCATGGATAGTTTTATAAAAAATGGCACGAGTACGAACCATAACATGATGGTTGAAAACCGTCATTATAAATATTTTAAACATGGTGCGAAAATGTTTCGTAACGATGATGGTTCTAAACCGTCATTAAAGAGGGCCTTCAATGACGATTCTTAACTATCATTAAACAAAAATTATAAAAAGGCGTCGTCTTTTTTGGAGTATGACGGAAATTTTTTGAAAAATCTTATAAAAGATGTCGGTTCTAAACCGTCATGAAAGATGTTCTTCCATGACGGTTCTTAACCGTCATTAAGCATAATTTTTTAAAAAAGGCGTCGTCTTTTTCAAAGTTTGACGGAAATTTTTCGGAAAATCTTATAAAAGATGTCAGTTCTAAACCATCATGAAAGAGGTCCTTCAATGACGCTTTGTAACCGTCATTAAATATAATGTAAAAAAAGGCGCTGTCTTTTTCGGAGTATGACAGAATTTTTTTGGAAAATTTTATAAAAGATTTCGATTCTAAACCGTCATTAAAGGCATAGGCCTCAATGTCAGTTACGACCTGGTAGATAATTGTGGGTTAGATGACGGTTGTGGCCCATCATTAAACATGGGATTTGATAACGGTTTAGAACCAACACGGAAATCAAAATCAAATACTAAATTTTTAATTTAACTGATCATAGAGAACTAAAACGACAACGTTTTGACTGGGTTAGTTGAAATTTAAAAACTCATTACAAAACGACGTCGTTTTGTTTTATAAGACGTTTTATAAGACCAAAACGATGTAGTTTTGATGTTCCCTTTCCTTCTCCGCCATATAGTATTTCGTTAGTTCACGTTATGTCACCCTAATCGTATAGTACGATACCTATTTCATTGTTTTGTCGTTTCTTTCTTTCGTTCACAACAGCTTATCGATCATTTACAACTGACCTTGTAACGGTGGCGACGGGTCTGAGTCTGTGATGGTGGCGATGGCACTGCGTCTGTAACGACGGCAACGACTCTGCCCTAGGATGGACAGTAGAATTTGGAGCAAGCTACCGTAGAGGCTGCTGGTTCGCATGGTGGCGTTTCTTAACCTGTCGACCTTCTTTCGCTCTTGTTGTGTTTGTAAGACATGGTATGGCCTTCTCTTTTATGCTAGCTTTCTTGTATTGTACCTTCGACTTACACCCCACCGCCATCAATTGGTTCCTTTTCTTCAAGCTCAAGGGCATCAAGAGCCATATTTACAGAAATAATAACAACTCCTCACATCCTGGACCGAACTCCCCCCCCCCCCCCCCATCTAAGAAGGGTATGTTATGCTTCAACTATGCCTCAATTCAAAAGCTTAAGGTAATTTTAATAGATATAAATTTTTGTAATTTTATGTTGTGATTTTTAAAAATTGGCTCAAAATCTTAAGAACTATATTTCTCTTTTTTTTTCTTTAATGTAGGTGTATTTTTATTAATCTATGTTTGTGATAAATGAATTCTAGCGAATTTTGTATGATAAAAATCAGTTTCTACCAAATCTTTTAAACTTATAAAAATACATGGGTAGGCAAGTATTTTCTAACAGATAATTAGCAATATTGCTCTTGAGCAATAGGAACCTTCTTTACCTTCTCATAAATTCAAAAGTATATAGAAAATTTCTCAATATTTTGTAACTTTTTTCTAATTTATTCTACCAAAGGTATATCAATGCCTAGCAATATTCATTTTATGCCATGGAATTGCCTCCTACTAATGTATTTGGTTGTCATTGTAGTTTCTCATCTTAGCTCCATGGTTGAACTGCATTCTGGATTCTATCGGTTTCATATCTGATTCTTTGTAGTTTTCTGCCCTTGTCCAACATGCAAATAATGTATATATGCTTCATATTCTAGTTTATATTTGAATATATAAATTGTCATTGTAGTTGCATGGCTATTGAAGTTTCTTGCATGGTTATTGAAGTTTTATCTTTTATTATAATTAAATAATATATAATCTTATATATTTATGAAAAATTGTGATACAGGTTCCTTTGGAAATATTTTGAGGAGACATGTAGATTAGACAGGTTTAAGGTTGTGGATTCGAACGACATTGCACCAATCTTTGGGATGTTAGAAAAAACGTGCAAGAAGCTTGACTAATGTCTTTTCTTTGCAACAACTAGGCAAATGGTACTCATTCTATATAATCTTGGATAAAAGTAAATATAAATACGAATATTTGTTAGATTTAGACAAGTTTTGGTAGTGGTAATTATTTGATTGAATTTCTTTGGTTTTGATAGGAATCACTTGGTATTGTGTGTTGGGAATGTAAGTGAGAATTTTGTTTATCCATTGGACTCCTTACATCCTAGTCTGTTGGACGACCTCAAATATGTTGTATAAACATGTAAGTTTATTAAGTGTTAAATTTAATTAAGCTAGTATGTACTTTTGTATGTTTGTCATTCTTATGTGTTTCTTTTCTATGTTAAATTTCTTTTTGTAATGCCCTGGGATTTTAAAAGCTATCCTAGCGACGTTACTAACTCTTATCCCAAAACTAACCGTGAGCACCGAAAATTTCGGTAGCATAACGGCGCACATTGGACTAACCCAAAATTTTTCCTACACCTGCTGAACAAGAAAAAGCACTTCTACAAAGCAATACTAAACTACTTCCCACTCCACAGCTCAGCAGAACATAAACAGAACCAACAGACAGACAGATCTCGCATAATCAACTATTAGCTAAAACCAATTACATCTTAAACAAAATCTTGAAACGACACCTCATGCGAAACAAACTGATTAAATCACTAACTGAATGAATCAATGGAGTTCTTTAAAACGGAAACAACTTATTCCAGGGATTAACAAGAATGAATCAGGACTAACCAAACTTAACAACTTTCAAAAGCAGCAAACACAACTGCCCTAACTAAAACCTAAGAAAATAAAAGCAAGAACATGATATTAATTATGGTTCCTCCTCATACGCCTCCTCCGCATCACCATGGTCCACGCGCTCCTCATAACCTGCAAAATCTAGTAGTTGGGGGGAGAGATGAGGGGGTCAGTACACTAAGGTACTGGTAAGCAGCCCCCTACCTGAGAAGCCATCAAACAGCAAACAACAAACAACGTGCTTTTCATGCGCAGGCAACATACTGTTAAAAGTAGTAAACATAATATCATGCTCCAAAGCTAGTAAAACAAATGACTCTTCTAAGCCATATCTCATGCATTTCTCTATGCAACTCGCTAACCACACAAGCTCCACGAGCTCACTCAACGTTCACATTTAGCCCTCACATGGCTCTTCACACGTGATTTCCGCGTCACGCTCCGCAAAACTCTCCAAGACTGACCCTTCGAGTTGTACCGACCCCTGACCATTTATACCCAGGGCCTCGACACTTCTCTACAGAGCTCGGCATTCGACCCTTGACCATTTATACCCAAGGCCTCGAACTGTGCATCGACCCTTGACCATTTACACACAAGGCCTCGATGACTAAGCAACGTACTGACCCTTGACCATTTATACCCAAGGCCTCAATACTTGCCTCAAGACTCATCACACCGACCCTTGACCATTTATACCCAAGGCTTTGATGCTCCTCTTTATCTAACATTGGCATATCGACCCTCGACCATTTATACCCGAGGCATCGACATCCAATAGTGATATATCAGTCCCCGACCATTTATACCCGAGGCCCTGATAATCACTTTACTTTCCTCGAAACAATATCAGTCCTCGACCATTTATACCCGAGGCCTTGATATCTCAGTCACAATGCTAGTCCTCTTTGATCCCATGGTGACATGTCACCCCTCGACCATTTGTACCCGAGGTGCACTGGCATTCGCCCATCTTACCCCTTTTTCACATTTTAGGTCCCTGACCTCTATCACGCATCTATCTAGAATGCATATGCCGTGCAACGCTTCTAGACTCACGTACTATGCCCACAAAGCATATACGTACAAGCACATGCTCTCAGCTCATGCCTGACCCAGAAATGCAACAAAACAACCATGCTTACAACCAATCAACACGCAACAACAGTTCATGCTTTTCAACCTTTCATATGTATACATATACATTCAGGGAAGCAAGAAACATGAGAATAGTTATAAAGCGAGTAAACATTTAGCATGCGTCACACAGTCAAACAGCCCACATCAAGTAAGAACTACTTACAAATGAAGCGCTCCTAAGCGAACCTACAAACCAACCGGACGAACCGAAAGAGCCTAAGGAGCCCGAACTACAACCAACAACTCCGAAGGGTTAGGAAATAATTAAAGCACCTAATAGACTTTAATAAATGAAACGAAAGGTGCTGGAATTTACCGTTCAGCATCCAAATAACCTCGAACACGTGTTGTCCAGCAACCTAAGTGATTTGAACCCACTTGTTTAAAGTCCCTAGACAATGGGTGCTCGAGATTAAGGCTCAACGGAGGATGGGTCACAAAACAAAGATGATTTTGAACTCAAAACGGCTCCGAACAGCGCTGGAAAAACAAGAATCAACCACGAAACTCGATTTAAACATCGAACAAGAGTGGGTAAACTAATTTCGAGCTTAATAACTCATGGGTAATATCGAGAGCTTACCGAAAGAGCCTAAATACGCCGAAACGATCCTTAAATCAGCCCGAACGCACCCGAAATGCTAGAACAACAAGGCTTCAATCCCATACTCACTAATCTTGCCAAAAACAAGAGGAAAATAGATCGATTCAAGTCGGGCTATTGAAATCGAACAAACACAGGGGAGAAATAACCTTACGACGTGAGGAAGGAGACGGAACCGGAGCTGTGGGCGCTGGTCGACGCACGCGAAGACGACGCCACTGGTCTGCTGCGGTCGGCGACAGAACACGGGAGCGAGAAAGAGAGATGTTGAAGAAGGAAGAAGACCCGAAGCCGTGGGTTCGCTGGTGGTCAGTTGCCCAACACGCGAAGAGAGGGAGAAATACTTGGAGAGACGATGCCATACTGCTGCACGCGAGGGGAACGACTCGGGCTTGAGGGAGACGAACGGCGGCGCGACGGATTCAGACGGCGGTGCTGAAGGAAAGAGAGCTCATCACGGAGCTGCTCGTGGTGGTGGTGTCGCGCGGCTGGAAACGCACGAAGAGATGGGGCTGGCCACAGGCTGGTCACACGAGGAAGAAGGCTGGTGAGGGGGGCGGCTGCTGCACTTCACGACAAGGAGGGAGAAGGAGATTTTTTTCCCTTTAGGGTTTTCTCTTTTTTTTTTCTAATAAGCTTTTCTTTCACACTTTAAATAAACCCTAAGAAGAGAAATCCAATTTAAAAAGGAATTAAGATTTCAATTTAAATCCCCAATTTGAATTTTAATCCAAATCTTAGCTCCTAAAGAATTCGGGATTTAAACTGATTAGGAGGAGTTTGGGTCTTTCGATATTTAAAATAAATATCAATTTTAAAACCTCCAACTTCAGGGATTTAAGGATTTAATTAAGAATCCATTTCCCTAAATTGTCGAAATTTAATTTAACGACCCAAGGCTAAACTCTAATTCTAATTTTCCGAATTAGAATAAGAACGCCCAATAAATTCCAAAACAACTCGATTTCGAAATGAGGGGCGTTACACTTTTTAACTTCATATATAGAGCATTGGAGATTTGTATGGCACAAAGTACATTGAAGCAACAACGAAAAACTTATCCTAGATACCTGTAAAGGTAAGTAGTAAATTTTAAATACTGTGTGTATGGATTTCAATATATTTTAAATACTGTCATGGGTTTTGTTTTTAAGTGTCCTCGCCAACAAGGTTGCGTTGAATGTGGGTAGTACGTGATAAAGTTTATGAGAGAAATTCTACATAATCAAGAGATCCCCATCACTGCTCTTGTAAGTTGGATATTTCTAAACATAGGCTTGTGTATATATATATGGTAATTTTTCTTATATATAATCGTAATATCATTTTTTCTTTTTGTAGTTTAATACTAAGAATCCGTTCATCCAAGAACAGCTGGACGAGGTAAATGGGTGGGACATGTGTCAAACTTCATGTGAAGTATCCATCCTTGTGGTAGCTAGTTGATTTCCTTTTAGACAATATAGAATGTGTAGGGTTTTCATGACATATATATATGTGGTAGTTTGAATGGACAATAAAGCGATTGTGCTTACATTTTATTCTTTTTGTAAATCTTTCAGTTTACTATATAGTTTAGAACAATTTAGCGGTTTTGGATATTGTATTGTGACGCGTTTGCAGTTTTTTGGATAAAATGAAATAAAGTATTTGATGTTTTCTCAATTGCTGTGTTTGGATTGAATGAAATAATATTCTCAAATGTTTGTTTTAAATATCTGTAGATTTGATCAATTAAAATATTTTGCATCGCAATAGGCATTTAGGATGTGGATTTGAATTATGGTAATAAGTATGTTGCAGGTGGTATGAGGAAAGATGTCAGTTTATAACTGTCATCTTATGACACTATAATAACAGTTATAAAACGTCGTCGTAACATACCGTAATCGAACGTATTGAGGGAAAGATGTCATTTTAAAACCTTCATTAATGTAGTCATATATATCGGTTGTAAACTGTCATCGTTGATAATCGTCATCATAGGGGACGATAAAGATGTCGGTTTTGAACTGTCATCGTTGTAATCTGTCATCGTACGGGTTCAATCACACCTAGAACAACCACGGTTTTAAACCATCATTGTTATAATTTGTCATCGTACGTGTTCAATCACATCGAGAACAATCACGATTTTAAATCGTTATTGTTGTAATTCGTGATTATACATGTATGATCACAGAGGCGTTTGATGACAGTTTTAAACCGTTATCGTTGTAATCTGTTATCATAGGGGTTCAATCACACCCAGAACAACAACGGATTCAAATCTGTGATCATAGGGGTTTAATAACAATGCAAAACCGACATTTGAGCCCAAAATTGTTGTAGCGATATCATTCATCCTTCAAAAGTTTTGCTCTTTTAATCTTTTCAGCAAAATTCTTTTCTTTTCTTTTGAGCACATATCTTTTTTCATTATTTTTTCAGCATTCTCCTAGGCCATCTTTTGATGCAAAGACAAACTATGGAGGCCACAAATGTCCCTGGTTACTCAACAACCTAGAAAAATTGAGAAGGAGATGAATGCTCGATGCAAAACAAGTGGAGTGCCTCTAAGTCCCCTAAACATAAATTATTCATTGTCCTCAATGAATTTTCAAAATTTAAATGAACTCCCCTAAACTTACTTTTTTCTCTAAATGTAAACTAAGCGTGGGACTTGGACTAAGCTTAAGGTGGATCAACAAATAAATGCTACCTCAGAACTTTTGTTGCAGTCATGACTAGGCTAGAAGGAATGCCCAAGCAAAAAGTTATGGAGATCAAAATACCTAGATCTAATCTAAGCTAGTTGGTCCAAGCTTCCAAAAATTCATAAGAAAAATAAGTTAGATACTCAGATGTGCCAAACAAAACAATATTTGATTTCATTAAAAATCAAGATCACAGATCTAACGCCCCAGGTTTTTCAACCTCTAGCCTAGAGACGCTACTACAACTCTAAACCCTTAGTGACGGACCTGAACCACTTTAAAACCGAGCGTACCGAAAATTTCGGTAGCATAACGGCGTAAAATGGCCTGAACCAAAATTTTCAAACACCTGATAAGCAATAAAAACACTTCTAAACAATTCAACCCAACTCCACCAGACTACATTTCAGACCCACAACCTACTTCTCTATTCGAGTCAGGCCTCGAAGCAACATGCAATATACTGAAACCACACAGCGGAACTCAGAGACAATTTAATAATAAGGATAGCTAGTCCACAAGCTAAACATCTTATTAAACTTAATCAAAATCAACAAGTCTAGTTCATCAACTTGAAAACAAAACCTTTCTCAGATGAATCTCTCACCATCACAGAACTACACAATTAAACAACTCTTCTATCTAAGACAACCACTAAGAAAAACATAACAACGAGAGAAGACCCAACACTCTAGGAACTTTCCTCGCAGTTCTCCCCCTCGCCACCAAGATCCGGATCATCCCTGACACCTGCAACATCTAAAGGGGTCGTTTGGCCCACTGTGTTGGTTATAATAGTGGGGGTTATTATAACCAACCCAGTGTTTGGGGCATCAACAAAAATAAGGGGTGGAGTTGGTTATTTTTCCCCTCTGTGTTGCTACAGTAACCACTATTCAACCCACCTAATTATTCAATTCATTCTCTACAGTAACTCTCTATTCTTCCATGTGACTCATTGACTTTTCTACCGACGACTTTTCCGGCGACCACCGTTTACTTTCCAGCCACTTTGCCGGTGATCACCGACGCCTTTTTCCGACGACTTTTTTAAATATATATATATTTCTTCTCATTTTCATTTCGAAAAATATAAAAACCGAAACTTTTTTTTTAAAATATTTCTTCTCATTTTCATTTCGAAAAGTATAAAAACCGAAACTTTTTTTAAAAATATTTCTTCTCATTTTCATTTCGAAAAATATAAAAAACAAAACTTTTTTAAAATATATATATATTTCTTCTCATTTTCATTTCGAAAAATATAAAAAACGAAAATAAAGAAAGAAAAAAAAAAGAAAAGAGGTAGAAGAAAATGAAAGGAAAAAAGAGGGAAAAAAATTTCAGTCGCCGAAAAATTTGTTGGTGGTTGTCGAAAAAATCGGAAAATTTCTATGGAGTTAGATACTAGGTTTTCTTTGTACATATATAAATATGGAGTTTTATTCCATAATTACTTTTGATAATGAAGTATATGAATGTTTACCTTTATCGTACCATATTTTTCATTCCAAATTATACTTATCGTATTTAAGTTTACCGTGATAATAATAATTTTTTTAAAAAAAATACTACTCAAGTTTTTATTTTATGTGATTTCTAGTTTATTTGATTCTTCTGATAATGAATGTAAAATGGGTTTTGAATAAGCATCACCATTTTTATGTTGGAAATACATAAAATGACTTATTTTTTGAAAAAACCATGACTCCAAAACAAAGAAAATCAACCCTTAATTTAGGTTATTTTTGTTTTCTTTTAAGTTAAACACATAATTTAACCCCTGTACCCAAAACTTTATTTTCTTTACAACTAAACCCAATATATATTTTTTTTTAATTAATGTTTGAAGTACAAAGTTGTATGAGGAAAATAAACAAAAAAAAAGTCAGAAAAAAAGAAAACAGTCAGCTTGAAACATAGACTATTTGAACCCAGACTAAAATAATTTGCATCTCAAACACTGAACCCCAAACACAGACTATTTTATCCCAGACTATAAGAATCTGCACCCCAAACACAGACTATTTTATCACATATTATAATAATCTGCACCCCAAACACAGACTATTTTATCACATATTATAATAATCTGCACCCCAAACACAAACTATTATAACCCCCAGACTATTATAATTCCCCAGCTATTATAAGCAACCCAGCGCCCCAAACAACCCCAAAATGTTTGGGGGAAGGTGGGGAAGGGGGTATCAGTACAACCGTGATACTGGAAAGCAGCTCACACTTACCAAACCACAAACAAACAACCAATACAAACATCATGCTCAACACACGCATCCAACATGTTACACAACCACAATAAGAAACATGCTTTCAAGCTAAAAACTAACCACATGCTTAAAAACAACTCTCACTCATGCAATTGCACCACACGTTATGCAACGCACGCACTAGACTCCACATGATTTCTGTGTCATGCTCCGCTAACTACATGATTTCCGCGTCATGCTCCGCTACACATGATTTATGCGCCATGTGCTGCGCTACTTACATGATTTCCACGTCATGTTCCACTACTACCCCACATGAATTCCGCGCCACGTGTTGTGCCACTCTTACGTGATTTCCGCACTCACACCCATGGGATTTTCGCGTCACGCTCCGCTACACATGAATTACGCGCCATGTGTTGCGCCTCGCACTCGACTCATGCTACACAACCCCTATGCAATATGCTAACTAGACTCACCATGCTTGACTCAACAATCATCATGCTCGAGGCTAGTATCTATCATGCTTATACCCCTTAAGCGAACACAACTCAAGCAACACGGTAATTACGATTCATGATAATCACAACCATTTCACAATTCAGCAGTTCATACATAGCACAGATATAAGTAAAGCGGATAACAAACAAACATACTTCAGGCAGTCAAACAAGTTTAGTAAGTAGAAACTACTTACATACAGCGCTTCCAAGGCATCCTCAACAAGCCTAAAGCAGCCAAGATGAGCTCCTAAATTACAAAGGCAGCTAAAAGGGGTTAGAATTTACCTAAAGACCTTAAGATAAGCTTGAAGAGTCAAATCTCAACTACTAGGCCTATTTCCTTGTTAAACAGTCTTCAAACATTCCCCAAAATGAAAACCCAAAAGCTTTAGACCATGGGCAACCATGTCTAAGGCACTACGGGCCATGGGGATATGCTGAACGACCATTATTAAGGCTTTTCAACCGCTGGACAGCAAGCAAATAACACAAGAATGAGATTCTAAGAACTCCTAAAACTTGGGCAATACGACTACAGCTAAGATAATTAATAGGAACCTATTTGGCATTCTTTTTCACCTTTGAACAGCAAGCAGAACTCAATAAATCATGCTTTAAGAACCTACACGAGTTGGGCAAAACTACAAGGCAATGAGACTACAAGGGCATTGATAAACTACACGCTTCTAGCCAAAACAACCATGTAAACCCATCTGAATGCATAAACTAAGTCCTATAAAGGTTAGGCAACTCCTACAAGCCTAAATATGCAATGGGTAACAACAAAATCATGGCTCTAAGGCTAAAACACTAAAGAGCAACCTAACCTCAATGCTACAAACGAAGGGACAACCAAGAACTTACCCAAACGAACTCGTTTCCACGCTAGACGGGTTTTACAACCCACAACCAGCGAGCTAGAACGCTCATTGGGTAGTGGGTATCCAAGTCGAAGTGTTTCGAACTCAATCGAACACTCAGAAGAGACTGCAGATCAGAAAATCAAACACAATTAACTTTTCCAGCACCTAAAGCTAATGGGTAACCTACTAAAAGATCCAAACAAGAATGGGTAAGGGCTAAACTTACTGGAAACACTAATTGATGTCGAACCACTCACGAACTGAGCAAAGACAGCACTGGACAGAAACTGATCAGACTTAAAACCTGAAATACGGAGTCCATATTGATTGGGCATTCGCTTAAACTTCGCTAAAGGCCTAGAGAGGGCATGGGTAAGAGATTAGACTTACCAAAAATGCCAAACGACCTCGAAAACGCCTGAAATAGCTTCTAGATTGAGGCAAAAACGCGGGGAACAATACTTCGAGCTGCTGTCCGTGCAAGATCTAACCACGACAATGCAAGAAACTCTTAGATCGGGCCTAAAACAACTGAGATTGAGGAAGAAGGAGGTTACCCACAGATGCCTTTGGCTGAAAATGCAAAGACAAAGAGAGAGGGCCACGGATCTAACACCCACGGCGGAGAACGCGCGGAGGAGTAGAGAGATCGGGGCTGACGGCAGTACGATCTGAGCGACGGCGGCAAGGGCAGCGGCGGCGCTTGGGCCTCCATTTTTCGGCGAGGAACAGCGACGACGACGGCGCTCCGACAGCTTCGGCGAGGATGGGTTCACGGCCACACACACCCACAGAGAGAGGAGAAACTTGCACGGAGAGAGAGGGAGAGCGATCAACAAGCAGAGGCCCGCGAGGACCTTGGGCGAAGCGGCGGCGCGACGCGACGACTGGGCTGCGGGGTGGCGGCGCTTCAACACCGGCGACAGCGAGGCAGCTGGGGGGGGGTCCTTCACGGAAAGGAGGAAAGATATGGAGAGGGAAGATGAGGGGCTAGGGCTTTTTCCTTAATTCCTTTTCTTTTCCTTTTTTTTTCATCTTTTCTTTTCTCATAAACCCATAAACAAACCACCCAAAAATAGGATTACTAAGAATAGAACTCCAACTTAAATCCCTTTGATTAGCATAAACTTTTCAACGCTTCCACCTTATAACAACGGTAACTTGGAATTTAACGAGCTTTAGGAAGGAAATTTAATTACTTTACCACTCATAATACCTGAATAATTTCCCAATGTGTTGGTATTGAAATTTAAATCCCAAAGTTCAAACCGAAATAGCATTTATATTCCTCTTGACTATATTCGTGGAATTTAATTAACACTAGAAAAGCACGGGGCGTCACAATAGATCAACATATAATCATGACAGAGATAGAATTTAAAGTAGCAGATAAAAACAAAAAAAAAACATAACATAACATAAGCATAAAGAACAAACCACAAGCAAGACGAGCACATAAAATCATTCATCAAAATATTTGCTCGCAGAAACTGAAACTTTCCTTTTATTCTTCTTTATGTTCAAGCTCTGAGTTTTCTTCTTCCTCTCAAATGATGGGTGGGGGCGGAATGCATGGGTTCATAAGATCATCAATGAAAATTAGGAAATCTTGATATGGCTTAGAAAAATTTCCTTGCATAGCCTTCTTTAGTGTGGTGTCCCTTCTAAGATCATAGCTCTAGTAGGTTTGAAGTTGTCTCTCATTGAATTCTAGCCTACTGAGCATCATCTCAGATTGCTCCAGCACTTATGGACACCACACAACAAACCACCCTGGCACACCTCACCTTTTTTAAGCCTAGCCAGATTGGCAATGTCAATAATCCCCTTATCAAACAAGTTTATATCATTGGAATTCTTTGGGACTCTAAACCTTCAAGTGCACTCGATCACGGGGGACAGTGAAGGCGTACGTTGTAGGCAATAATCTCTGCTTGACAAAGCTGAGCTGACTGGAATGTTCTTGCTTTCATCCTAGACAACCATCACTAGGCACTCAGTTACTCATTTGACGAAACAACTAATATTTTGTTGAAAACAGCTTGGGTGAAGTCTTCAAAATTAAACAGAGAATTAATCACTCCAGGGCTCCAGTCGACAACAACTCCATGAACAATGACCAAGAATCCTTCATTTTCATCGATGTTGGCGTAGAACTCCCGTACTAGCTAAGCAACAGTGGGCTTTGGCTTGCGCACAATCGTTCCCAACCGAGATTAGTGATGCTTGCTCAAAGAAAATCTGGGAGCTCTTTGCCACCATCGAAGCCACGCTCCATTAGGAAATCTCGCTTCAGGACTACTTGATATTTTTGTCTTGCCTCTTCAGTGTTAAACCTCACGTACCAAAATCTTTCATCAAGCTCAACTTTTCCACTCAGTTTCATCTCAGTCTCAACTTTGTTTCCCTTATCTTATTTTTCCTCTTCTGGCTTTTCATTTTCAGAAACAAATGGTCAAGAAAAGGGGTTGGGGTAGGGGTTCTTACTTTTTTTTTTCTCTTAGACCTTTTTTTTTCTTTGGTCTCTACGAAGCCTTTTCAACCCTCTCTTCCATTGTTTCCTCAACCACCGGGACTTTTTCTTCCGCTTCAAAATGCTGATCAGTTGATAACTTCAACTTGCGGGACTACTTCCTCAAGGGCTTCTCACTACAACAATTTTGGGCTAAGATGTCAGTTTTGCACCGTTATTAAACCCCTATGATCACAGATTTGAATCTATTAATGTTCTGGGTGTGATTGAACCCCTATGATCATGGATTACAAAAATAACGATTTAAAACCGTCATCAAACGCCTCTGTCATCATACATGTATGATAACTCTCCAAAAGGGAGTTATTTAGGCCTTAGTTCTATAATGTTTTTGTTAGGCGATTACCGCAAGCTCACGGGTCGTCACAAGTAATATAAAACGGTAGGTAATATCGAGTATCGAATCCACAGGGAGGCGAAGCGAAAATTAAACAAAGCAAAAATCTCTTGAGCACTAAAAATAATTGGGAGAAATAATATTTAGGGAACAGTCAATATAATTAAAAAGGATTTAAAAATCAAAGCAATTAAAGAAACAATTTGATCAATCGAGAAAAATAAAATATGGAGAAAGAGTTTCCTTTAAATGGGAAGAGGGGTCTTGAAAATCAATTATTAGCTAAACAATTGTTATAATTATCCTATCTCATTGCCCAACTAATTATAATCCTAGAACCTCCGTTAATCACATAGGTTCTCCTGTCGGTCTCCCCTAATTGTAATTAATTCATTTTATTAACAACCTAAGTGTCCTTAGCGCCATTAAAAATCATTAATTATTACGCTCTGATTCATTTTAGGAATCTAAGTTTAATCAACTAATCCCATTGTCACGACGGGCAATTAAACTAGTTGCATGGATTGTGATCTATCCTAATTTCTCTCCATCGAGTTTCCATTAAGAATCAAATCGATACACAATTGGCCAGATTGCATAAAGCATTAAGCACATCCATACAAATAATTAGGAAAAAGGGCAAGAGACAGGAAATTATAACAACATTTTGTACTATAATTTCATTTCAAGACCCCAAATTAGGGTTTAGCTATACATGGCTAAAATATCCACAAAATTTACAATGAAAAGCATAATTAAGAGCATAATAAAAGGAAAGGAATTGACCGTCGAAAAACCTCTTCACTGACGCTCAGAGTCCCGCCGAACACTCCTTGAGCCTCATAGGATGCTCCCCAAAATTCCCCAAACTTTTCCCACTAAAGAAGGCTTTCAAAAAGGCTAGAAAGCCTTGAGAGGGACTCCAAAGTAGCCAAAGGAAGGAGAGAATGATAAAATTTGTGGGTGATTGATGGTAAAATGAGGCACCAAGGGGCGCCTTTTATAGGCTCGGAAAGTGGGTAGCGTCGCGACACTAATTGGCACAGCGTCGCGACGCTGTGACGTCATCTGCTTGGCGCCCAAGAAATGGACAGCGTGGCGACGCTGTGACATTTCCAGATTTTCTAGCTGCGGTTTGGGCTTCTTTTTGGGCCTTCTCTTCATTTCTTTTTGGGGTTTTTCTTCATGATTTATCTCTTTGACTCTCCTTTTGGTCCAAGTTCTGAATTTGGGCTTGATTGGCTTCATTTTGGGCATTTTTTCCCCAAAATCCACAACTTTGCTCCTAAGGACCAAATGGCAAATTACAATAAATATTTTCAATAAAAACACGATTAAAGCACATAAAAGCCTAATAAATTGGGACTAAAATAGCGACATTTCTGCTCGCTATCACACCCGCAAACTTAAGCTTTTGCTAGTCCCGAGCAAAATAAATTCTAAAGATGCATGAAATAGAACCGCTCAAGCCTCAATGATTTTGGAATTCTCAAGATAGAATGGAAAACATGCAAGTGGAATAAGCAAGCACCGCATACTCATGAAGAAATCTTAAACTAGTTTAAACTTAAGATAATGAATAGCATGCTCAAGACTTATCTATTGATTCTTTTACTAACCTAGATTAGTCTTATGGCTTTCTCCATTTGTTTTCCCCTACATTGGCTAAAAGCCCCTAATAGGTCGGAGTCCTTCTATCATGCAAAAAAAAGAAACTAGGGCGCCTGTCATTTTCTTTTTCATGGGGGAGCAAAACTCACAAATATTTTTCACTTCCTTTTTCTTTTTCTTTTTCTACTCCCCCAAACTTGCATTTTGATTTCTAATGGTACTAGCTTTCACACTACGGTGCAGGGACCCTTAACCTGAATTTTATTCTTTGGTTGGCCTAACTTATCACACTGCAGATAATTCTTTTTACCCTTAGGCTTTTTCTTTTGTGCAAACAAAAATTTTCTTTTTCAACAGATTTTCTTTTCTCTCATTTTCTTTTGTTGCTTTTGTTTTTCTCTTAGCAGGCATAGCATTTTTTTTTCTACCTAGCTCTTTAGAACAATCAAGCATGAACTTCCTAATATTAGAAACTAAGCCTATCGGGGTGACAACAAACTTTAAAAATCATAATAAGAATCTAGATTTTAAAAGATGTCATTAGATAAGACTATTGCATGCTCTAGTCATCAAAACTAAGTATAAAAAAAAAATTTAATTTCACAATTTTTGTCGTGCTCCCAGATTCCACAACATTATAAACCATTTTCTCCCAAAATTTCTAAAATCACATCCTCGGCTATCATAGTTTAATTCATGCATCCAACAGAATTTAAATATGCTCAACACAGCGAAAGCCTCCCCCCCAAACTTAAACTAAACATTGTCCCCAATGTTGTAAAAACAGTAAAGCATAAAGAGGGATACTGAGACTTCCCTGAGCTAGGAGTGCTTCATCCTCTTCCTTTGGATCCAGAAAAATGGGATTTTTGAAATTTTGGGATTTGCTAAGGTGATCCTGCAAAACAAAATTGGATCACGAAGCAAGGGAAAATTATTTACCGCAAAAACAACTACCTAAACTTTAGTCCTTGGGTTGCCTCCCAAGCAGCGCTATCTTTAACGTCTTTAGCTAGACGAGGCTCGGCACGCTTACAAAGCCTCGAAATAAAATTTTTCATCATCCTCTGGGCCCTGCAGAAAATCACGCACCGAATTGCATACTACAAACAGAGGAGAAAAAAAACTTTCCCCTGGCCCATCTTCACTAAAGAGATTGTTAGAATAACATTTCAGAAAATACGAGACCGCATCAAATCTCTTTTCTAAGTCTCTATTGACAAAACAATTATTAATAGAGTCATACAGCGTTATGATATCTACTGGTCTGGGATCTAAAGGTGGCCTATCAATTATGCCAGTCCATTCATCAGATTCAATATCTATATGCTCAGAAGATTCCTCAGACTCCGAATTAAAAAATGATTCAACTAGGCTATCGTGTGACTCACTATCAGAAGAATTAAAGAATTCAAGAATTCCAGGATCAGATTCTATACTATGCACAAATTCGAGTTCCTCTGGGTCAGATTCTATGCTATATACATCATCAGGACACGAATCAAAGGTATTAACATTATCAGGGTCCATGCATTCAGGAATGTCAAGATCAGACTCGATAGATTCAGTGTTATCATGATCAAACCCAAAATTATCTATTAAGTGATCTTTTTTATGCAAGTCATGCTCATCCTCAATGTCAGGCAAATCAATATCATCATCAAAATCATCGATTTCAGGTAAATTCAACTCATTCTCAAAAGAAGGTAAATCATCAACTGTAGATATTTCATTTGCAGGCAATTCTAATTCATTTTCAAAGTCAGGCAATTCTAAATCATTCTCAAACAGATGGTCATCTAAATATGCATGATGATCAAAATCCCCATCATTCATAAGCACTTCCCCTAAGCCTAGGCCAAGATTATACTTTACCTCTTCATTATCGTCAGTCAAGTATTCAGGACCAACAGAAAAACAAGTATGCAAACTACAAACAGATTCATCATGGCCAAAAATACGAAACATGACTTTTTCATCATTAATGTTCAAGGTAAGCTTACCTATATACACACTAATCTCAGTCTTACCAGTCGCTAAGAAGGGTCTGCCTAGAATAATGGGCACCTCTTTGTCCTCCTGAATGTCCAATACCACAAAGTCTACGGGGAAGATAAATTTGTTGACCTTCACCAGCATGTCCTCCACAACACCCATCGGGTGGGTAATCGATCTATCAGCAAGCTGGAGAGTGACGTCGGTGTCCTTCATTCCCGTTAAACCAATCTTCTTATAAACAGAATAGGGCATTAAATTTATACTAGCACCTAAATCACATAAGGCCCTATTGAAAGATACTTCTCCTATGGTGCAGGGAATAGTAAAACTCCCTGGGTCTTTCTGTTTAGAAGGCATCTTTCCAGAAACAATGGTACTACTACTCTCAGATAATTCAAAAACTTCTTTTTTCAAACTTTTCTTCCTAGAAAGCATTTCTTTCATGAATTTCCCATAATTAGGCATGTTATACAAGGCATCTACTAAGGGAATATTCGCAGACAATTTCTTAAACATTTCTAGGAATTTTTGAAACTACTCATCTAATTTAACATTTTTAAAGCATTGAGGAAAAGGTAAGTCCCTGTAGTCAAAGGTTGGACATTCGCTCCTACGCTTGGGCGGGCTAATGTGCGAGCCTTTGTCATGATGTTTGCAATGAACCACTTCTTCCTCGTTCAGTTTCTCTCTCTGCCTGTCATCTTGCTTTTCGTCTTTTCTTCATGCAAAATTGTTAGAAAAATCACAATTCAAATCAATAGAGTTAGGAGGATGTTGGGACCTTTCAGAGGAGGCTTTTTGTGCCTCAGCCTTTTCATCTTCATCCTTGCTCTCTTCTTCTTCCTTCTTCTTTTCTGAATTGATCTCCAGCTTCCTACCACTTCTTAGTGTCACCATCTTGCTGATAGCGAGCATAGTTAGCTATCCTTCCTTATTGAATTTAGCTAGTCTTTGATGATTATTGGCCATTTTATTGCACTTTGTTGTTTATTTTGTAGGAAATGGTTGATTGGAGCTATAGCGCAATAATGGCGTTAATCGGGTGCTCGGGACGCGAAAAGATGCAAAGGAAGGAAAGAGAATCAAAAAGAAAAAAGTCAACATTTGGTCAAATATAGACCAGCGTCGAGACGCTGCTTCTTTAGCGTCTCGACGCTGGCATTCCATATCAGAGGAGGCGCGAAACTGTCGTAGCGTCTCGATGCTGCGAGAATTCCTTTTCCAGAACGCGTGTTTTAGAGGTCGCGTCTCGACGCTACGACAAAATTTCAGAATAAAAGCATCCTTTCGGCTAGGTTTTTGGGGGAATTAATTTTGGGACTTCTGGGGGCCGTAAACAGAGCAAAAAGAGAGGAATTCAAGGCTGAAGCAAAGGGGAAAATTCGGAAATCAACCCATTGTTCGTGGGGATCGTGATGGGGACGTTCGGTCTTGGCCTACAACGAGTTTAATTTTTCCTTCCCTCGCTTTAGTTAGATTTTTATGGCTTTTACATGTTTAGTTGAGCTTGTAATTTTAATCATGAGTAGCTAAACTTGTAAGCTTAGGGATTGGTGTAGTTGATTGTGTTTATGGATTGATTTATGGTTTAAGTTGTGCAATGTTATTATGTTTGTAATCTTGATTTAATTCTTTCAATTAATTGGCCATTAGTTGAATGATTTAAGTTTCGAATGTAGCTCGGGAGAGGGGATTTGATTTAGACTTACTCAAGATTGCATGACTAAAGTTTAGTTTCTAATTCGTGACAGTTTTAGATTAACTTTAGAATTGGTTAAAAGATCTCATTGCCTTGCATGGTTAATAAACTTAGATAGGGATATCAAGTTGGTTAATTTGCATGAGAATCAATTATACTCGGGAGAGGTAGTTGTGATTAAAGGGTCTTTGGCTCATAATTTCATTGTGCATAATAACTTACTCCTTAAAATCAATCCTAAACTAAATCAGCGAAATCAATTCCCTAAGTAGTTTTCCCAATTGAAATTCCACACTTTCTACGTGTTTTAATTTAGTTTTCCATTAATCACTCATCACTTTTTGATCCCTAAATAAAATTGAGCAAGATAATTCACAATACTTGATTTGCTTAAAAATCCAATTCAGAGGACGACATTCGAATTACATTCACTATATTATTACTTGACCCGTGCGCTTGCGGTAGGAAAATTCCACATCACTTGCACTGCTCTTTTGGGTTAGGTTCAATATCGCTTGGAAATTTTCCCTTCTGAAGGGCATTCACCGCTGAAGCTATCTGACCTATCTGAACTTCCATGTTTTTCAGACCTGTGTCGTGGTTATTAACTACCGTCTGGAGATTCACGTTCAACACTTTTTGTTCTTTTATAAACATAGCCACCATCTCTTCCAGGTTACTCTTCTTTTCAGGCATATTGGATGATGCAAAACCTGGGGGTGATTGCAAAACATTCTTCGTATTTGAATATGAGAAGTTCTCGTGATTGCGTAGACTAGGGTGGTAGAAGTTCGGTACTCCTTGAGTAAATGGTCTGTTTCCCACGTACTGGACTTCCTCCACATCTTGACCTTCCTTCTTTGAATATCCTTCAGCTAAGGTGGAAATGGACTTGACCACCTCAGATGAGGTCAACTTGTTCAGCACATTGGTCAAAGATGTCATCTGTGCCTTCAACGAACTCGACTCATCCAATTCATATATTCCAGCCTTTTTAGAAATCGTTCCCCTCTCGGTCGGCCACTGATAACTGGTTGCTGCCATTTCCTTTAACAGATCTTTGGCTTCCGTTACTGTCTTGAAAAGAAAACTTCCTCCTGCTGATGTGTCTAGGACTGTCTTGGTGGACGGATTCAATCCATTGTAAAACAACTGCACTTGGAGCCAATCCGGAGATCCATGTTGGGGGCATCACCTAAGCATTTCCTTGTATCTCTCCCATGCCTCGTACAACTGCTCCTCATCAAGCTGCCTAAACGTTCTGATCTCAGTCCGGAGCTTGGTAGTCTTGGCAGGCGGGAAAAATTTCGTCAGAAAAGCATGGGCAAGCTCGTCCGATGTACTAATGTTGCCCGTCTCGACTGATTCGAGTCAATCCTTTGCCTTGTCTTGTAGAGAAAATGGGAATAACCTCAGTCTTATAACGTCTGTCGGAACTCCGTTCATCTTCACTGTCCCACATATTTCCAAGAATGATCGCAGATGTGAGTGTGGCTCCTCAGAAGGATGTCCCTTAAAAGAGTTATCGCGCGCCATCTTAATCAATCTTGTCTTTAACTAAAAATTGGTAACTTGGATTAAGGCGTAGTGATAACTGTCCGAAAGGTAGTTATTTAGGCCTTAATTCTATAGGGATTTGTGTGTCTTTTGTGCTTAATAGGGTTGGTTTTAGATATATACTATATGTTTTAACCCATTTGGAAGAATGGAGGCTTTGAAAGTTATTTTGTGCAGAAAATACTACTGAGCGACATGAGGGAGCAAATTCTGTGCTGCAGCAAAACTGGGAGCAAAACTGCCACGTCACAGCTCGTTAGCCAAGTTGACAAACCGACTTCTGTTGAGTTATTTTCGAGATAAGGGAGCGAGGAGAGCCTGCCATGTGTCCAATTTAACCTAATTCTCATCTTATAAAAGGAAGAGCCGCCAAAGATAAATGGATTGACGATTTAGAGACCGAATCAATCGGCCGGAGGCCGAATTGACGGCGGAATGGAGATCTAAGAAGACCATTTGCAATTCCACTCAAGGAGACGAAGTTCTTCCATGTTCTTGGTGGTTTGGAGCAGCCGTTTCATCCCCATTTGCTGAAAAGGATTAGTATTTCTTGTGTATTTCGTAATATGGATGTGTTTATCAAGATTGTAACGTATTTTATGTTTTCAATCATGAACTAATATCTTTGTAGGCATAGGTTAAGAATTATGTGATTGTTACATTTATAAAATCTGGATATTCTTTTTGATCATGATCATCTTGAATTATTGTTGATCTTTATTTTCATTATGTGCCCGCCTAGCTAGCCGGTATGTATAGCTTCTCCTAGTTTCAGGGATGATTTAGGAGTTGTATGGCAATAATTCACGCTAGATCATCGTGTATTGGTCAACGCCAGTGACTGAGTTAGGGATAGCCAGTTGCCTAGTGCTTGATCGGTAGAGCTTCATTGGTTTTGAAACATATTCCAAAAAATCCGGAGTTCCGGGAGGATCCCGCTGATAATACTGCATGAGATTGACGGATCAAAAGAATTGTTGGAGCATCCTTATAAACAATTACAAAAGTCTTAACCTATGTCTGTTTCCATTCTGTATTCTCTGTCGTAATCATTTACTACATTCGTATTTCTTTTGCTTCAGCATTTTAAAACCCAAATCAATTTAACCAACCTTTTGAAATCACTAAAACGACAAATTAAATCAATAGAGGTAGGCATTTCAAGACCCTGTGGATACGATAAATACTTGTCACTTGCTGCTAGATTGTGTATACTTGCACAGTATTTTGGAGTCAATTTATCTCATATTTTTAACCACTCCAGAATTGCAACAAGTTTTTGGCACCGTTGCCGGGGACTTGAAATTGTTTTATTTGATTGATTTTTTTTTGTGTATTTTTGGTTATTTGGTGCGTGAACTTTTTGATTGTTTCTTTTTGTTTTGTAGGTGTGACTTTGGTGTGTGAGCGATCCCCTTCGGATTAGACTTTCAAAAAATATATATATATTTCAAGTGAATCTCGAAGAGGAACTGTGCGATGCAGCAAAATCCGCCTCTGGAGCAAAATGGACAGCAAAATAATCAGGCTAAGAATCCTATCCTTGTAGCAAATGATAGGGACAGAGTCATTCAAGAGTATGTTTTTTAAATTTTTGACGAGTTAAATCCAGTGATAATACGTCCAATTATTGAGGCATCAAACTTTGAAATGAAACCGATCATGTTTCACATGTTAGAGATGGTTGGTCAATTCCATGGTTTACCATCTCATGACCCTCATCTTCATCTTAAGTCTTTTCTAGGAGTTAGTGATTCATTTGCTTTCGAGGGAGTGTCGAGAGATGCCCTTAGATTAACCCTATTTCCTTATTCCCTTAGAGATGGAGCAAAGGCGTGGTTGAATTCTTTTGCTCCAGCATCGATAAGTACGTGGAATTAGCTAGTAGAGAAATTTCTTAGTAAGTATTTTCCACCAACTAGGAGTGCCAAGTTGAGGAGTGAGATAGTGGGATTTAGGCAAAATGAGGAAGAAACTTTTAGTGAGGCTTGGGAAAGGTTTAAGGAGCTTTTGCGAAAGTGTCCCCACCACTGTTTGCCATATTGTATTCAAATAGAAATATTTTACAATGGGTTAAACATAGCAACCCAGTGTATGGTTGATGCTTCTACGGGAGGGGACCTTCTAGCAAAAACCTTTAATGAAGCTTATGAGATTTTAGAGAGAATATCAACCTACAGGTTTCAATGGTCAAACGTTAGAGGCTCTAGTAAGAAAGTTAAGAGTGTGATAGAAGTGGATGATGTGTCTACCATTAGGGCCGATATTGCAACATTAGCTACCACTCTTAAAAACATAACTGTGGTAAGCAATGTTCAGCAGCCACCAGTGGTGGAATCTATTGCATTTGTGAATCAAGTGGAAGCTGAATCTTGTGTCTACTGTGGTGAAGAACATAATTATGAGTTTTGTCATAACAATCCAGCTTCTGTGTTTTTTGCAGGTAATCAAAGGAATAACCTTTATTCTAACTTTTATAATCCAGGTTGGTGCAACCACCCCAAGTTTGCGTGGGGAGGGCAAGGGAGCAATTCGCAAGTCCCCCAAGCACAACAAAATGTGGTGAACCAGTTCGGATTTGCTAAATCACAGGCATTGCCCCAGCAAAATAAGCAGGCTTTGCCCCAGCAAAATTCGGGTAATTTTCTAGAGTCAATGATGAAGGATTATATGGCTCGTAATGATGTCATAATCCAAAGTCAGCAGGCTTCATTGAGAGTCCTAGAGTTTCAGGTGGGCCAGCTAGTTAATGAGTTGAAGGCACGACCTCAAGGGAACATTCCTTCAGATATTGAACACCCTATAAGGGAAGGTAAGAAGCAGGTGCATGCAGTGACTTTAAGGAGTGGTAAGCCACTAGAAGATAGAAAATAGCCTAGTAAACCCCAGAAAGTAGAAAAGAGTAGTGATAGTAATGTTGTCGAAAAAGAATTGGGGTCTGGTCAATATGATGGAGGCAACAGCAAAGATGCTGGAGCAATTAGTTCTGTTCCAGATGTAGAACCCCCACCTTATGTACTGCCCCCACCCTATAACCCACCCTTACCTTTTCCACAAAGGCAGAAGTCTAAGGACCAAGATGGTAGTCCATTTTTGGCAACTGGTAGATCATTGATGGATGTCCAACAAGGGGAGTTTACAACGAGGGTGCATGACCAAAAGGTGAAGTTTCATATGTTTGATGCTATGAAATATCCTAATAATCTTGAGGATTGCTCGTCCATTCAAGTGTTGGATGAGATTGCTGAGGACCACTTTGAGAAGGAATTGATGGAGTACCATACCCAAAAATTTGGAGAAATCTAAATTGAGGATTTGGAAATAGGTGGATTGGAGCATGAGCATAAATTTGTAGGTGAGATTTCTAGTTTTGAGAGGAATTTTGAATCCTTAGAGCCAATTGATAGCAAGCATAGCTAGCTACTTTTACTTATTTAATTTAGCTAGTCTTTTATGATTTTTGGGCTATTTTATTGTGCTTTATTGTTTATTTTGTAGGAAAGCGGTGATTAGAGCTAAAACGTGGGATTGGATTTAATCGGGTGTTCGGGACATGAAAATATGCCAAAGAACCGGAAAGTTCAAGCAACAAGGAGCCAAGAGAGGGCATTCTGCCCATCAGCGTCGAGATGCCACTCTTGGAGGGTCTCGATGCTGGTTTTCCTTAATTAGAAGAGGCGGCAGTGTTACAGCGTCGAGACGCTGTGACAATAGCGTCGAGACGCTACTGTTATTTCCATTCCAGACGCGCGTGTTTTAGAGGTAGCGTCGAGACACTGTCTTGATAGCGTCTCGACACTATGACGAAAAAACAGAATATAAGCTTCTTTTCGGCTAGGTTTTTGGGGGATTCAATTTTGGGACCTTTTGGAGTCGTAAACAGGGCAGAAACAGAGCAATTGAGGGCTGAAGCAAAGAGAGCAAGTTGGAAATCAACCCATTGTTCGTGGGGATTGTTACGGGAACGTTCGGTCTCTGCCTACATTGAGTTTTCTTTTCCCTTTCCTTTTCTTTAGCTAGAATTTATGGCTTTATTATGTTTAGTTGAGCTTGTAATTCCATTCATGAGTAGCTAAACTCATAGCTTAGGGATTGATGTAGTTGATTTTGTTTATGGATTGATTTATGGTTTAAGTTGTGCAATGTTTATTATGTTTGTAATCTTGATTTAATGCTTTCAATTAATTGGCCATTAGTTGAATTATTTAAGTTTTGAATCTAGCTCGGGAGAGGGGTTTTAATATAGACTTACTCAAGATTGCATGACTGAAGTTTACATTCTAATTCGTGACGGTTTTAGTTTAACTTTAGAATTGGTCAAAAGATCTCATTGCCTTGCATGTTAACAAACTTAGATAGGGATATCAAGTTGATTATTTTGCATGAGAATCAATTATACTCGAGAGAGGTAGTTGTGATAAAAGGGTCTTAGGCTCATAATTTCATTGTGCATAATAACTTACTCCTTAAAATCAATCCTAGATTAAATCGGCGAAATCAATTCCCTAAGTATTTTTCCCAATTGAATTTCCACACTTTTTACTTGCTTTGATTTAGTTTTCATACCATTCACTCACTACTTTTTGATCCCTAAATAAAATTGAGCAAGATAATTCACAATACTTGATTTGCTTAAAAATCCAATCCAAAGGACGACACTCATTTATACGAACACTTTATTATTACTTGACCAGTGCGCTTGCGGTAAGGAAAATTCCACATCACCAATAGATAAGAAATCCAAGCCTATTGAACCTTATAATTCATTGACATTGCTCCAGCAACCTGAGATTAGGAAATCCTTCATTGATGAGCGGTTATTTACTGTAGCTCATATTAAGGTAGTGAAAACACCTTGGTATGATGACTTTTCTAATTACCTTGATTTTGGAAATTTGTCTCCTGGTTTATCAAAAAGACAGATGAAAGAATTTTTCCATGAGGTGAAGTTTTATTTATCAAACGATGCATCTATGGTTAGACAATGTGTTGATGATGGCTGTGAGTTTAAAGTAAAAGGGCAGCGAATAAAGCAAAAGTTTTGCGAGAGCATTTCATATTGCAATATTTTTAGCTCCTAATGTTGTTGCGATTTTATTTTTCTCGTGGATTTTATTCTAGTTTTAATTAATTTGAATTAGATTTTATTGATTTCAATTTTATCTGATTTATTTTAATTGGTTGGTACACTACAACAAAGTATGGCTTTAATGTCGGACAGAAAAATAGGCGCGGAGGCTTTAATGTCGGACAAAAAAACGCGCGGGCTTTTTAATGTCGGATGAATTTTTCAAACTTTTAATGTCGGGCATTGTCCGACATCAAATAGTAGACTTTAATGTCGGGCATTGCCCGGCATTAAAAGTTATTTTTTTATTTTTTTTTAAATTTAAAAAACAGTAAAAATGAAATAACTTTCTCTCTCCCCGACATTTCTGCCCTAAGTGCTCTCTGCTCGAAAACGAAACCAAACCCACGAAAACGAAAACCCAACCTCATCGACAGCGGTGACTTCCTCCCTCATCGACGGCGGCGGCTTCCTCCCTCCTCGACGGCGAGGTAACGGACGGCGACGGCGAGCATTTCTTCCGTTTTTCTCATCGACGGCGGTTTTTTTTCTTCCGTTTTTCTCGACCGACGGCGAGCATTTCTTCCATCATCGCCGGCAACCTCTCAGATCTAGCAACCTCTCTCGAACTTCTTCCCTCATCGATGGCCAGCATTTCAGATCTGGGGAGAGTTTCAGATCTGTGAGCTCAAACTCAAAAGACCGTCGGCAAGTGCCATTTTCGTGAAGCTCAAGCTCAAGCTCATCTCCAGCAAGTGGGTTTTCTCCAAACTTACAGATCGTCGGCCAGCACTTCTTCGTGGGTTCCAGATCTCTGTTTTTGGGTAACAAATTAGTGGTGTTCGTCACTGTTCGTGGGTAGATCTGAGGTGGTCGTGGTCATGGGTAGCAAATCCGACACCGAATTTTTAAGATTTGAGTGAGATTACTTGGTAAAATTTTTTTGCTTCTTTTTAATTTTATAAAAAGTAGAGTTAAATTTAATTGATTAGTTGCTTAAGTTTATTTTTGTCTTGGATTGGATGATGGATAGAAAATATTGTTGGAAAAATAGTTGAGAAATTATCATGTTGAAATTGTTGGTGTTAGTTTATAAATTTAGTTCCTTTTTACTCTATAATGTTGATAGTTGCTATAATGTTGTTCCTTTTTACTAAAACTAAAGAACGGTAGTTTTGAAATACTTGTTTTTGTTTGGGAATGTAAATTTTTGTTACTAAAACTAAAGAAAGATAGCAAGCAACAAACACATGGATTTTAAGGTAAACAAAAAACCCATTTCAAATATTAAAAGAGAAAGGTTGAGTTTTAGGTTTGGTTCTTCAACTTTGAGGATTATATAAAAGACACATTTATAGTCCCTTTTATCAATCAACCTAGGCAAGGCAAGAAACTAATTAGCTCTTTATTGACATTTTTCATGATAGAAGTAAATTCTTAGAAATTTGGATGTAAAGTTAAAAAGTTTAAATTTGTTAGTGGGGTGAAAGCACAAGAACTAAAGAGTTTGTAGCCATTAAGAAAATAGAAAGCATATAGCATAGATGGGAAACTTAATTAAAGGACAAAGAGTTAAAAGAAGAACGTAACCTAAAGCCTTGAGGATTGGAGGGGAGGAGATTGAAGGTGGAATCAGGTGGAAACATCATAAAGAATAAAGCCTTTAGGTTTCACTTGATATTGTTTTCAACATGAAAATAAAAATAGGAGTGAATCATCAAAGAAAAGTTGGACATTTTCTCTTTTTTATTTCTTTCTTTCCACAATCTTTTTTTTTTCCCTTAAGAATTCTTCCCACTTTCTATTACCAAATATAGCCCATAAGAAATCAATATCTAACTAGAAAAGTTTGGATAAACTAACTTAAGAATTCTTCCCACTTTCAAATTGTTTGTTTGTGTGTGCTTATAAGGTGTGCTTATAAGTTGAGTTGAGTTGGGGGGGGGGGGGGTTGAGAAATACTTGTGTTATGGTTTATGTTTTAGTTGGATTTATTGGGAATTTGATGGATACTTAAGTCATGTTGTGAAATGGTTTGTTTGAGTTTATTTTTATAGGAAGTTGATTGATACTTAAGATATCTCTTGAAATTTTTTGTTATTATTCGTTATTTTACTTGAGTTTAGTGGAGGAGAAGTTGAGAAATGCTTTAATTAAGATTTTAAAGTTGGTTGTTTTAGTTTATGGTTTTAGTTGAGTTTAGGTGGAAGTTGATAAATACTTGAATTAAATTTTGAAATTGTTGGTGTTAGTTTGTAAGTTTAGTTAAGTTGAGGGTTGAGAAATACTTCTTTATGGTTTGAAATTGTTTGTTTGTGTTGATTTATAAGTTTAGTTGAGTTGGGGGGGGGGGGGGGGTGAGAAATACTTGTGTTATGGTTTGAAGGTGTTTGTGAGTTTATGTTTTAGTTGGATTTATTGGGAATTTGATGGATACTTAAGTCATGCTCTGAAATGGTTTGTTTGAGCGTTTATGGTTTTCGTTTAGTTTTATGGGAAGTTGTTTGATACTTAAGATATCCCTTGAAATTGTTTGTTATAATTCGTTATTTTACTTGAGTTTAGTGGAGGAGAAGTTGAGATCAAATGCTTTAATTAGGATTTTAAAGTTGGTTGTTTTAGTTTATGGTTTTAGTTGAGTTTAGGTGGAAGTTGATAAATACTTAAATTAAATTATGAAATTGTTGGTCTTAGTTTGTAAGTTTAGTTAAGTTGAGGGTTGAGAAATACTTATTTATGGTTTCAAATTGTTTGTTTGTGTGTGCTTATAAGTTTAGTTGAGTTGGGTGGGGGGGGGGGGGTTGAGAAATACTTGTGTTATGGTTTGAAGGTGTTTGTGAGTTTATGTTCTTAGTTGGAATTATTGGGAATTTGATGGATTTAAGTCATGTTGTGAAATGGTTTGTTTGAGTTTAGTTTTATGGGAAGTTGATTGATACTTAAGATATCTCTTGAAATTTTTTGTTATAATTCGTTATTTTACTTGACTTTAGTGGAGGAGAAGTTGAGATCAAATGTTTTAATTAGGATTTTAAAGTTGGTTGTTTTAGTTTATGGTTTTAGTTGAGTTTAGGTGGAAGTTGATAAATATTTAAGTGATGTTTTGAAATGGTTTGTTGAGTTATCTCTTGCAACTGAGATGTTATATCATGATCTTGACTTTTATTGTCAAGATCGTGGACTTGAGTGAACAAGGAACTCGTTAGTAGTTCAAATTTCACTCATTTTCTTCTTAATGAACTAAAAAGTACACAAGTTTAAGTAATAATTGTTCTTCTTTGTAGATTAACCTCTCAAGCAACACAATTATAGTAATGGATAAGTCGTGGATGACAAAAAGTCGAATGTCAGAAGAATATTGCTTCGGAGTTGAGATGTTTATTGAAAATGGATTACGACATTCGAATAGACCGAATATCATTCGTTGTCCATGTTTGAAGTGTGTGAATGTAAAGTTTCAAAATGTGAATATAGTAAGACACTACTTGTTTGTTCATGGTATCGATCAAAGCTATAAGACATGGATTTGGCATGGTGAATCACAATCAAATAAGGAAGACAATGGAAATGCGTCTATTAGTGGAAAAGTTGAAGTTGAAGATGACGATGATGTTGAGGACACAATAGGAATGTTTGAGGCTGCACATGATTATTTTAATGACAAATCTAAGGTTTTTGAGGAGATATTAGAAGATGCCAAGAAACCATTATATCCGGGTTGTAAGAATTTTACCAAGATATCTACTTTGATAAAGTTTTATAATTTGAAGGCAAAATTTGGATGGAGCGATAAAAGTTTCACTGAGTTATTGACAATACTCCGTGCCATCTTACCAAGCCCTAATGAAATTCCAATTTCAACATATCAAGCAAAAAAGACTTTGTGTACTCTTGGAATGAAGTATGAGAAGATACATGCGTGTATTAATGATTGGTGTTTGTTTAGAAAGGAACTATCTGATGCAGAAGTATGCCCTATATGCGGAACATCAAGATGGAAGCTTCGAAAAAATTCGAACCATGTGATGAAAAATGTTCCAGCAAAAGTTATGTGGTATTTCTCACCTGTTCCAAGATTTCAACGGATGTTTCGAAGTAAAGAAATATCGAATTTGCTGAAGTGGCATGCTAAAAAACGAGAAAGTGATGGACACTTACGACATCCTGCGGATGCACTATCGTGGAAACAAGTAGACAATTTGTGGCCAGAGTTTGGTTTAGAACCTAGAAATCTTCGTCTGGCTCTTTCTACGGATGGTGTCAATCCACATGGTGATCTTAGTAGTAGATATAGTTGTTGGCCAGCTATGTTGGTGACGTATAATCTACCTCCATGGTTGTGCATGAAACGAAAATTTTTTATGTTAACTGCATTAATATCTGGCCCCAAACAACCAGGAAATGACATTGATGTTTATTTAGCTCCACTAGTTGACGATTTGAAAATGCTTTGGAATGAGGGTGTGGAATGTTATGACATACATGAAGAAAATTTTTTCACTCTCAAAGCTATTTTATTGTGGACTATTAATGATTTTCCTGCGTATGGCAATTTGAGTGGTTGTACAGTAAAAGGATATCATGCATGCCCAATTTGTGGGGAGAAAACTACATCTACTTATTTGCCTAAAGGAAAAAAGATGGCGTATCTTGGGCATCGAAAGTTTTTACCCCATAACCATCCATTTAGAAAGCAAAAGAAACATTTCAATGGCGAACAAGAATTTAGTTTCGCTCCCGAACCATTAAATGGAGAGGAAATTTTTGCAAAAACAAGCGAATTCAGATATTCATTTGGTAAGAAAGCAGGAAAGGAAAAAAACAATGGAGATCTTACAAGTAGCTATTGGAAGAAGAAGTCTATTTTCTTTGAGTTAGAATATTGGAAATATTTTCAGGTGCGACATTGTTTAGATGTGATGCATATCAAAAAGAATGTTTGTGCAAATATTATTGGTACGCTACTTGATATTCCTGGTAAAACAAAAGATGGATTAAAAACTCGTTTGGATTTGGTTGAATTGAACATTAGATCAGAATTGGCTCCTCAGTTGGGAGAGAAAAAGATCTTCTTACCCCCAGCATGTTATACACTATCACGGATGGAGAAATTGAACTTGTGTAAGACACTATCCGAAATTAAAGTACCTGAGGGCTATTCATCCAACATACAAAATCTAGTGTCGCTCACAGATTTAAAACTTTATGGACTCAAGTCGCACGATCATCACGTTCTTATGCAACAATTATTGCCTGTGGCTATTCGTGGCATTTTACCAAAACATGTTAGACTCGCAATCATTCGCCTATGTTTCTTCTTCAATGCTATATGTAGTAAGACAATTGATTCATCCAAGTTAAAAGGCTTGCAAGAGGATATAGTGGTCACATTATGCCTGTTAGAGAAATATTTTCCACCGGCATTCTTCACAATAATGATGCACCTTGTGGTGCATCTTGTAAGAGAGGTAGAATTTTGTGGACCAGGGTATTTGAGATGGATGTATCCTTTTGAACGATATATGAAAGTAATGAAAAGTTATGTAAGAAATAAAAATCGTCCTAAAGGATGCATTGGAGAAAATTATATCGTAGAAGAGGCCGTAGAATTTTGTTCTGAATTTATCTCTGGAATTGAAAGTATTGGATTGCGCTCATCGACAAGGAAAGAGAATCCAGAAATTGATAGACCATTGTCTGTTGCTTCCTATTTCAAACCGAGTAAAGATCAGTTAAATCAAGCTCATCTTTATGTTCTTCAAAATGTAAACGACGTGCTTCCATATGTAGGGTATGCACACTAATCTAAGTCCTTACACAATTTTCTGATTATGTGATGATCTACTAACTTTGTTATTTAAATGAATCCAATAGGCAACACATGAACACTTTGTCCAGACTCAATCCAGTAAATCTAAAAATAAAAAATGGCTTCAAGACGAGCATAATCGCACATTTAGTAGTTGGTTGCGCACTCGGGTAATTACTAGAGACAAACTTTTTTAGTTACAATACAAAGTTAGTAACTAATCATTTAAATATAAAACTCAGGTTGCACTTGCCCTTGAGGTGCCAAGAAACTCCATACCATCATCTTTAAGATGGATAGCTCCTGGGCCTCGTCCAGATGTCGCCACATATGCTGGTTACGTGATTAATGGTATTTGCTATCATGCAAAGAAACGTGATGACATTAGGAATGTCCAAAACAGTGGAGTTATGGTAACAGTGAATACAATGCAAGTTTCTAGTGCTAAAGACAAAAATCCTATCATGTCGGACATGACATTTTATGGTGTCATACAAGAAATATGGGAACTTGATTATCACAATTTAACTGTTATTTTATTCAAATGTGACTGGGTTGAGAACAATAACGGACTTAAAATAGACGAGTTTGGGTTCACTACTGTAGATCTTAATCGCGTTGGGCATAAATCAGACTCATTTATTTTGGCCTCTCAAGTCAAGCAAGTATTCTACGTAAAAGATCCCCTAAATCCACGTTGGTCAGTGGTTTTAACACCACCTCAAAGAATAGTTGAAGAAGATTTCTATGAAGATGAAGTTGGAGATATTGTCCAAGATTGTGGTTATGGGGTCCTAGAAAGAATGCCTAATCTTGATGTATTTCAGGATGACGATGAAATGTCATCAACATATGCTAGAAATGATTGTGAGGGTATATGGGTTCATAAATAGTGTGTTGAAGATGGTACTATCTCAAATTCATTTATTTATTATATTTTCTATAAGTTAATAGATCTTATAAGTTTATATATCTCATGAATGTATGTTTTGTGTCTTTCTTGCAGATTGTTACAATGAGTGAAGAAAGTAATAGTAGTGGAGATGAAAGAAATGTGTTTATCCAACCACGAGTGCCAGGACGAGGGCCTACTACGATGCATAGATTGGCACGCCTAAGAAATATTGGAGAACGCTTGACGATTGTTTACAACAATCAAGGTCAAGCTGTTGGAGATAATGCTAACCAGATGCAAAGTTACATAGGGGTTTGTGTGAGACAACAAATCCCAATAACATACGAAAACTGGAAGGATGTGCCTAAGGAAATGAAGGATAAAATTTTTTATTGTATAGAGGTAAAAAGTTTATTGATCTATAGGAGTGAATAGCTTATTTAGTTTACTTGTTTTGCTAATTACTTTGGTATTTTTTTTATGCAGATGTTGTTCGTGGTGGACCCTAGGTCCAAGAGTAGTATACTTCAATCTGCATCTAGAAAATTTCGAACATTCAAGACATACCTAACGCAGAAGTATGTCAATCCATTAAAAGATGAACCAGAGCGTTTGGCAACTCCTCCTTCTAAATACTCACATATTGAACAAAAGGATTGAGAGACATTTGTGAGTAGTAGACTAACATCAGAGTGGGAGGTAAATAAACTTTAGATTAGTGAAATTATTTTGTAAATTAAATATTCATGCATTCAATTTGTTGTTTTTGTCATTCAAATTAAATATACAGGCGTTAAGTAAGGCTCAGAAAGAAAGACGAGAGAGATGCTTGTATAATCATCATATCTCTCGTAAGGGATATGCAAATCTTGCCAAAGACTTAGTAAGTACGACTATTTAAAGTAAATGACATGAAAATTTGTGTATACCTTCAATAATATGTATATTTGTACAGGAATTGACCGACGATCCTTCCAATCGTGCAATTCTATGGAAGGAAGCACGAAAAGGGAAAAATAAAGAATATTGCGATGACGTCACTGTAGCACGTGTCAATCGAATTGTAAGTTTTTATATATATATTTGAAAGAAGTTTTGGATTATGTGATACTTTAGTAATTGAAAAATTCTTATTGAAATGTTTATGATAGGACGAATTAGCTGCAGTAAATGAAGGTAAGGACATCTTAACTGAAGCGTTGGGCACGCCAGAACACAGAGGGTGTGTAAGGGGAGTGGGCGAGTTCGTAACGCCCTCTGTGTACTACAACGTTGCAAGAGAGAAGTCAAACTTGAGTCAGCAACCGCAAAGCGAAGCTTCGAGTGTGAAGACCGAAGCCCCTCGCCGAAAGACACCACAAAGCGACGCTTCGAGTGCCACGCATAAGAAGTCAAAAGGAAAAGATGTTGTTCGTGAGATATCTGAGAATAAAGAGGTAAATTATTATTATCCTTGTTGGAATTTTATATATATATATATACTTAGCTTCGACGTTTTAAACTTTTGTAGGTTGGAACACCTTGTCACCTAGCGATGGTCTCTATGGATAACATTGTTGCCGTAGGCACAATGTATGAGTCGCATTCACAAAATGCAACCATCCATGGAGTTCCATTAGGAGTAGAAAATGTTCGCGTTGTGGTGGACATGGTGATAGGTGATGATTGTGCATTACCGATTCCTGTGAACGATGAACTACAAACGTTGTATCAAGCGGTCGGTAATTTTGTGGGATGGCCTCGCAGACTTGTTATTACTGTCGATGACAAAGAGGTATGTTTATTTTCTATTGAAATAATTTTTTTAAAAGAAAGATAGTGACTTCATATCTTTTATAGGAGCCTCCTCCCAAAGCTAAGCACATAGTTCAATCGAGCAAACACACAGAGGCCCATGTTACTATTAAGCTCCTAAATAGATACGCAGTGTTTTCGATGAGACAAGAAGATACACTAATGATCACAATGCCCGAGCGTATCTTGGGAAAGGAAGCATCGGTATTTTTACATCGCGAAGACATCCAACAATATTGTGGGAATGTGGAGATAGGTTACTCGTGCATACTCACGTACATTACGTAAGTAAACAAAGTTATTACACAATTTGACTTATATTGTTTTATACTTGTGTTGCTTTAAAAGTTTAGTTGAGTTTGGTAGGGAGGGGGGGGAATGTATTATGCTTTATGGAAGTGTTGAGTTGATGAATACTTATGTATTATGCTCTTGAAAAATGTCTGACTTATGTTGTTTTATACTTGTGTTGCTTTAAAAATTTAGTTGAGTTTGGTAGGGAGGGGGTGATGTATTATGTTTTATGGAAGTGTTTGAGTTGATGAATACTTATGTATTATGCTCTTGAAAAATGCTTGACTTATGTTGTTTTATACTAGTGTTGCTTTAAAAATTTAGTTGAGTTTGGTAGGGAGGGGGGGTTATGTATTATGTTTTATGGAAGTGTTTGAGTTGATGAATACTTATGTATTATGCTCTTGAAGAATGTTTGACTTAAGTTGTATTATTGGAGGTGTTGCTTTAAAAGTTTAGTTGAGTTTGGTAGGGAAGGGGGGGGGATGTATTATGCTTTATGGAAGTGTTGAGTTGATGAATACTTGTATTATTTTCTTTAGGTACCTTTGGACTGTACTTGATCCCGAGATAACAAATAAGTTTTTTCTGGTTGATCAAACAACAATCTCATCGTACGTGAAGTCTCAAGAACTTCGTTCTATAAATCTATCTAACATACTAGATATGGTTGATTTGGATCAACTAGTTCTCATTCCCTTTAACACTGGGTTAGTAATTCTTACTAGCGACATTTACTCCATTGTAACTTTTCTTATTCATAAATAATAATATGATCAAAATTGTGATTCTACGTAGTCATCATTGGATGTTGATCGCGATCCAGCCTCGAGAAAACACTGTGTATATATTGAATTCTTTGCGTAGTAAAGTTGAAGAAGAGTTTAGTGGAACTATAAATACGTAAGTGTGTCTCAAGTTTTTGTAGTGTTTAAAAGGAAAAATAAAACTTGAATTGTTCTAATGTTTTAAATTATTTAGGGGGTTGAGAATGTGGCAAGCTAAGCACTCGCTTCCTCAATATCGATCTACTATTAGTTGGAAACTAGTGAAGGTAAATTCACATTCATGATATTATAGACAGTGAAATATTGTATGCATACTCAAGTATGTTCTTTTTCATTGTAGTGCCCTCGTCAAACAGGTTCGACAGAGTGTGGGTATTTTGTGCAAAAATATATAAGAGAAATAATGCACAACTCTACTACCCCTATAACTAAACTTGTAAGTAGTATCACTATCCTTACAATGTTATTATAATTTATGTTTCGTTTCATTCTTTTATCATGTAATTGTTTTTGTTTTGTTGTAGTTTAACACAAAGAATGCATTTACACAAGACGAGATTGACGAGGTTCGTATAGAATGGGCAAATTTTGTTGGAGGATTTGTGTAACCTAGATGTACTTGAATATACATTAATTAGCTTGAAATGTGTTTATATATAGTGGAGGATTTGTTTAGGTGTACATACTTTTCAATAGTGTACATACTTTTCAATAGTGAATGTTCATATGTGTTCTCTCTTGATCTGAAAATGCTTCATTCTGGAATATTTGGTTGGATCTAATTTGTGGAGGGACGGGTGGTCCAAGTATTATATTGTAAATGATATATGGAAGTGTTTGTATTTCAAATTGGTTGTGACATGAAAAAATTGTGTTTGGATTGACCTATTTGTATTGGAAGTTATAAATTGCAGATTCTATTTTTGTTTACAGGAAGGAAGAAATAGTATTGTTGGTTAGCTACGTTTGCAACCAACAATTTTTTTTTATTTAATACTGAATAAAAATGATGACGGACATTGTCTGTCATTGAAACATACAAAAACGGATTTTTAATGTCGGACATATTATATAGGAAAATTAAAATCTGCAAACTTTTAATGTCACACATTTAATGTCGCACGCTTCTGATGTCGCCACTTTTAATGTCGGGCAGGACCGACATTATAAGTACGCTTTTAATGTCGGACAGCGCTTTTAATGTCGGGCAATGACCGACATTAAATACGACCGACATTAAAACTGTGCTATCTATGTCGGTCAACCAGAAAACAAAACAGTCTTTTAATGTTGGGCAGGACCGACATTATAAGTACGCTTTTAATGTCGGACAGCGCTTTTAATGTCGGGCAATAACCGACATTAAAAGCGACCGACATTAAAACCGTGCTATTTATGTCGGTCAACCAGATAACAAAACAGTCTTTTAATGTCGGGCAAGACCGACATTATAAGTGTACTTTTAATGTCGGACAAGGTCTTTAATGTCGGGCATTGACCGACATTAAAAGAAACCGACATTAAAAGTGGCTTTTAATGTCGGTCATTGCCCGACATTAAAAGTGACCAACATTAAAACTTTTAATGTCGGTGTTTTTAATGTCGGTCAGTGACCGACATTAAAGACCTTTAATGTCGGGCATTGCCCGACATTAAAAGCCAAAATTGTTCCAGTGGTATTTTCGTAGATTTTATGTTCGTTTTATTTATTTATTTTTATTTTTGGCCGATTTAATTCTTAATTTAATCGGATTAGTTCTGTTTGAATTTAAGTTCAGTTTGAATTTTTAATTTCTGTTTAGATTAGATTTTTTAATAATATATCTTCTAGATTTAATTCTGAAATATTCTTTTTTTTGAAGTTGTTGGCAGATTTAGGAAGCACAGGTTTTGAGGGAGCAAAATTGCAGCATTCTAATCAGAAGCTCCCATTATTTGATCTCGTTTTTTTTTATGTTAATTTTGATTTATTGTCTGTTTTGATATTATTTTGATTTGATATGATTTTTTTTTTAGATTTGAATTTTATTATTTATTTTATTTTTATTATTTTTTTTGTAGGTTAGTTTAGATTTGATTTTGAAGAATTTTGTTTTCAAAAGATTTTTCCAGATTTAAAATAATATATCTTGTGGATGTTATTTTAAAAAAAAAAAAAGATTTGATTTCATAGTTTTGTTAAGAAGATCAGAGATTTTATTCGGTTAAGATTTTTTGTGAGATAAGATTATAATTTTACCATTGAGATTTTATTTTTGTTAGCAGAATAATTAAGTGGGCATGCAGTTAAATACTAAAGGTGTCATGTGTTGAGCAGAGGGCAGCTGGCGTTATGGTTGTTACACACAGAGAGAGCACAGTAAATGGAAAATCTTACTGTTTGACAGATGATACAAATTTTCTATGAATCCATGAAGTTAAAACGGTAACTTCAATTAATTGAGAGATAATTAGGGGCTAATTATTTGTTGAAGATCTTTGAGTTAGTGCCCTATTTATACGATCCCATCAGGTACGTTTTTCACTCTTATCTTTTATTACTACTGATGTGATTTTTTTTCTCTGTGTGTATTATTATTATGATGAAAAAAAACACGAGCAAGGAAAAAATGTTGAGACTGTTGAGACTGAGATGGAACTAAGTGAAGAAGTTCAGCTTGATGAAGATTTTGGTACGAGAGATTTATCCATGAAGAGGCAAGACAAAAATATCAAGAAATCCTGAAGCAAAATGTTCTAATGGAGCGCGGCTTCGATGATGGCAATGAGTTCCCATATTTTCCTTGAGTGGACATCACTAATAACAGTTGGAAACGGCTGTGCGAAAAGTCGGAACCCACTGTTGATAAACTAAAACGGGAGTTCCTCGTCAATATCGATGAGATTGAAGGATTCTTGGTTATTGTTTGTAGAGTTGTTGTTAACTAGAGCCCTGGAGTGATTAATTCTCTATTTAATCTGTAAGACTTCCCCCACGCTGTTTTCAACGGAAGATTAGTTGTTTCCTCAAACGAGCAACTGAATGCCCAGTGGAGGTTGTCTAGAATGAGAGCAAGAAACTCCAGTCAGCATACCTAAAGAGTGAGGCTAACACTTGGCTCAGCTTTGTCAAACAAAGATTATTGCCTACAACGTACGCCTCCACTATCCCCCATGATTGAGTGCACTTGAAGGTTCAGAGTCCTAGAGAGCTCCAATGATATAAACTTGTTTGATGAGGGGATTATTGATACTGCCAATCTGGCTAGGCTTCAAAAAGGTGAGGTGCGCCAGGGTGGTTTGTTGTGCGGTGTCCATAGAGTGCTGGAGCAACATGAGATGGTTCTCAGTAGGCTAGAATTCACAGAGAGACAACTTCAAACCTACTAGAGCTATGATCGTTGAAGGGACACCACACTAAGGAGGGCTATGCAAGTGAATTTTACTAAGTCATATCAAGTCTTCCTAGTTTTCCTTGATGATCTTATGAACATATGCATTCCACCCCCGCCCATCATTCGAGAGGAAGAAGACAACCCAGAGCCTGAACATAAAGAAGAATTAAAGAGAAGTTTCAGTTTCATAGAGCAAATATTTTGATGAATGATTTTGTCTGCTCGCCTTGCATGTGTTGTGTTCTTTTTGCTTATGTTATGTTCTGTTTCTTTGTTTTTATCTGCTGCTTTAAAATCTATCTCTGACATGATTACGTAAATCTATGATCTTGATCTTTATAGAAATCAAATATTGTTTTGTTTGGCACATTTCAGTATCTAACTTAATTTTCTTCTGAATTTTTTAAGCTTGGACTAGTTAGCTTAATTAGATCAAGGTGTTCTGATCTCCAGAAACATTTTGCTTGAGCATTCCTTCTAGCCTAGTCATGTCTGCAGCAAAACGTTCTGAGGTAGCATTGTATTATTTGATCCACCTTAAGCTTAATCTTAGTCTCACGCTTAGTTTAAAATTCAGATAGAAAAAATTAAGTTTGGGGGTATACTTATCATGTTGCTAATTCATTGAGTACAATGAATAATTTAAGTTTGGGGGACTTTTAGCTACTCCGCTTGTTTTGCTCGAGCATTCCTCTCCTTCATAATAATTTTTCTAGGTTGTTGAGTAACCATGGACATTTGTGACACCCACAGTTTGTCTTTGCGTCAAAAGATGACCTAGGAGAGTATATAAAAAAATGGTAAAATAATTGCTGAAAAGAAAAATTTTGGAAAATTTTGCTGAGAAAATTCATAGAGTAAAAGTTTTGAAGGATGAATGATAATCTATCAGTTTTCTGTCTCCCAGGGCTTAGGTGAGCTTCATCATAAAATGTCGTCATTCTAAGAAGCAAGGGATAGAATAACTAAGGACTTTTGGGCTTAACAATGAGTATTTAGCCTAATTGGTGATAAGTTTGAGGCAATGGTATACTGCACCATAAAGTGGGTCATCTCATGCTTAAGAGCTTATGACTGTAGGGCTACTTTAAGTCTGAAGAACATAAAAATATAAACCCCTTAAAATGTGTTTAAATATGTCTGATAATAGAGCTAGGTTGTGGTAAGTTCTTAGGATTGAGTTAAAGGTGATGATTATTTGTTCAAAGCTGAAAGAATTCTTTTGGTGCAACAGTGCTTGGTTTTGCAGGATACTCAGGTAAAGATTGAAGGTAGTGTTGGAATATCTGTTTTGATTGAGTTGTGCTATGACTAATGTTTTGAATTTTCAAGGGAATGTGAGTTAGTATTCCTCGGGACATGCAATAGTTCAAGTTTGGGGGTGTGATAACTGTCCGAAAGGTAGTTATTTAGGCCTTAATTCTATAGGGATTTGTGTATCTTTTGTGCTTAATAGGGTTGGTTTTAGATATATATTATATGTTTTAACCCATTTGGAAGAATGGAGGCTTTGAAAGTTATTTTGTGCAGAAAATACTGCTGAGCGACATGAGGGAGCAAATTCTGTGCTGCAGCAAAACTGGGAGCAAAACTGCCACGTCACAGCTCGTTAGCCAAGTTGACAAACCGACTTCTGTTGAGTTATTTTCGAGATAAGGGAGCGAGGAGAGCCTGCCATGTGTCCAATTTAACCTAATTCTCATCTTATAAAAGGAGGAGCCGCCAAAGATAAATGGATTGACGATTTGGAGACCGAATCAATCGGTCGGAGGCCGAATTGACGGCGGAATGGAGATCTAAGAAGACCATTTGCAATTCCACTCAAGGAGACGAAGTTCTTCCATATTCTTGGTGGTTTGGAGCAGACGTTTCATCCTCATTTGCTGAAAAGGATTAGTATTTCTTGTGTATTTCGTAATATGGATGTGCTTATCAAGATTGTAACGTATTTTATGTTTTCAATCATGAACTAATATCTTTGTAGGCATAGGTTAAGAATTATGTGATTGTTATATTTATAAAATCTGGAAATTCTATTTGATCATGATCATCTTGAATTATTGTTGATCTTTATTTTCATTATGTGCCCGCCTAGCTAGCCGGTATGTATAGCTTCTCCTAGTTTCAGGGATGATTTAGGAGTTGTGTGGCAATAATTCACGCTAGATCATTGTGTATTGGTGAACGCCAGTGACTGAGTTAGGGATAGCCAGTTGCCTAGTGCTTGATCGGTAGAGCTTCATTGGTTTTGAAACATATTCCAAAAAATTTGGAGTTCCGGGAGGATCCCGCTGATAATACTGCATGAGATTGACGGATCAAAAGAATTGCTGGAGCATCTTTACAAACAATTACAGAAGTCTTAACCTGTGTCTATTTCCATTCTGTATTCTCTGTCGTAATCATTTACTGCTTTCGTATTTCTTTTGCTTCAGCATTTTAAAAACCCAAATCAATTTAACCAACCTTTTGAAATCACTAAAAAGGCAAATTAAATCAATAGAGGTAGGCATTTCAAGACCCTGTGGATACGATAAATACTTATCACTTGCTGCTAGATTGTGTATACTTGCACAGTATTTTGGACTCAATTTATCTCATATTTTTAACCACTCCAAAATTGCAACACGTAGACAATTCCAGAATTCTCGGTGGGAAGAACTTGTTGTAAGAAGTCTCTGATTGCCTTGGGATCTTCATCTTGATGGGCCATTGCTTCTGCTAAACTTTTCTTTCTACGAATGGTTCTAAGAGTCTTGTCAATTTCGAGATCTAGCGGAAACAAATTAACCACCTTGTTCCTTCGCATACAATACTCCCAATCAATCAAAAGAACCAAACAAAAACAAAAATAAAATGATATAAAAAAATAATGAAAGAAAAATATTTACACCTAAATTACTATTTGTCCCTTTCTTTTCGATGTCAAGAAAAAAAATTGATTTGCTTAAAAATCAAGCCTCCCAAGCAACGGCGCCAAAAACTTGTTAGGCGATTACCGCAAGCGCATGAGTCGTCACAAGTAATATAAAACGGTAGGTTATATCGAGTATCGAATCCATAGGGAGGCGAAGCGAAAATTAAACAAAGCAAAAATCTCTTGAGCACTAAAAATAATTGAGAGAAATAATATTTAGGGAACAGTCAATACAATTAAAAAGGATTTAAAAATCAAAGCAATTAAAGAAACAATTTGATCAATCGAGAAAAATAAAATATGGAGAAAGAGTTTCCTTTAAATGGGAAGAGGGGTCTTGAAAATCAATTATTAGTTAAACAATTGGTATAATTATCCTATCTCATTGCCCAACTAATTATAATCCTAGAACCTCCATTAATCACATAGGTTCTCCTGTTGGTCTCCTCTAATTGTAATTAATTCATTTTAACAACCTAAGTGTCCTTAGCGCCATTAAAAATCATTAATTATTACGCTCTGATTCATTTTAGGAATCTAAGTTTAATCAACTAATCTCGTTGTCACGACGAGCAATTAAACTAGTTGCATGGATTATGATCTATCCTAATTTCTCTCCATCGAGTTTCCATTAAGAATCAGATCGATACACAATTGGCCAGATTGCATAAAGCATTAAGCACATCCATATAAATAATTAGGAAAAAGGGCAAGAGACAGGAAATTATAACAACATTTTGACTATAATTTCATTTCAAGACCCCAAATTGGGGTTTAGCTATACATAGCTAAAATATCCAAAAAAATTACAATGAAAAGCATAATTAAGAGCATAATAAAAGGAAAGGAATTGACCATCGAAAAACCCCTTCGCTGACGCTTGGAGTCCCGTCGTACACTCCTTGAGCCTCCTAGGATGCTCCCCAAAATTCCCCAAACTTTTCCTACTAAAGAAGGCTCTCAAAATGGCTAGAAAGCCTTGAGAGGGGCTCCAAATGAGCCAAAGGAAGGAGAAAATGAAAGAATTGGTGGGTGATTGATGGTAAAATGAGGCACCAAGGGGCACCTTTTATAGGCTCGGAAAGGGGGTAGCGTCACGATGCTAATTGGCACAGCGTCGTGACGCTGTGACGTCATCGGCTTGGCTCCCAAGAAAAGGACAGCGTCGCGACACTGTGACAATTCCAGATTTTCCAGCTGCGGTTTGGGCTTCTTTTTGGGCCTTCTCTTCATTTCTTTTTGGGCTTTTTCTTCATGATTGATCTCTTTGACTCCCATTTTGGTTCAAGCTTGGAATTTGGGCGCTATTGGCTTCATTTTGGCCATTTTTTCCCCAAAATCCACAACTTTGCTCCTAAGGACCAAATGACAAATTACAATAAATGTTTTCATTAAAAACACGATTAAAGCACAGAAAAGCCTAATAAATTGGGACAAAAATAGCAACATTTTTGCTCGGTATCAGTTTTGTGTGTCATTTGTGCTAAATAGGGTTGCTTTTAGATGAATATTATATGTTTTAACCCGTTTAGAAGAATGGATACTTTGAAAGTTATTTTGTGCAGAAAATATTGCTCAGCTACTTGAGGGAGCAAAATCTGTGATCGAGTAAAGTAGGGAGCAAAACTGCCACGTAAGCAGCTCGTAATCCATTTTATGAGGTGGCGTTAGCTGAATTAATTTTGGATCTAAGAAGCTTGGAGAGCCTTCCACGTGTACAATTTGACCTAATTAGGGTTTGACTCCACTCTATAAAAGGGAAGAGTCGTCTCAAGTCAAAAACATTCTAATTTCCATCTTTGGAAGCCGGATAGAGGAGGAAAGATTGGAGACTTCAAGAAGACCATTAACTACGAATCTAATCAAGGGAATTAATCTTTTCTTGTAATTTCTTGTAGTTATAGATGCACATACTCAGATTGTAGCGTGTGTTATGATAAACCTCATGAACTAAATTTGCTTAGGTGTTGGTTAGGAATTATGTAGTTGTCGTGCTACATTTCTATGCAATATATGTTGATTTGAGCATCTTGATTATTTGTTGTGTCCATTTCTATTTTGTGCTCACCTGGCCAGCCGGCATGAATATCACTTCTTAGTTCCAGGGATGATTTGAGAAGTGTGTGGCATTTAATCACACTAGACCATTATGTGTTGGTGAAAGCCAGTGACTGAGTTAGGGATAACCAGTTGCCTAGTGCTTGATCGGTAGTACGTCATTGGAGTTGAAACACATTCCAAAAAATCCAGAGTTCTGGGAGGATCCTGCTAATATGACTGCAAGAGAATTGCCTAATCAATAATATTGCTAGAACATCTTTTAAACACAATTACTAAAATCCTGACCAACGCTTGTTTCCAATCTGTCAGCTTAATTCGTTTACTTTCTGTTATGCCATTTCTTTTGCTTCAGCATTTAATCAAAATCAGTCAATTTAACAACCTTTGAAACCATTAAAAAGTTACACAAGATAGATAAAGTGAGAGCTATTCAAACCCTGTGGATACAATAAATTACTTATCACTTGCTGCAGATTGTGTTTGCTTGCACAGTATTCTAGAGCTTTTTTCTACTATATTTTTACCCCACTCTAGAAGGCAACAATGTATAATCACGGATTACAACAATAACGGTTTAAAACCATGGTTGTTCTAGGTGTGATTGAACACGTACGATGACGGATTACAACAATGACGGTTTAAAACCATGGTTGTTCTGGATGTGATTGAACCCATACGATGATGGATTACAACGATGACAGTTTAAAACCAACATCTTTGTCGACCACTATGATGACGATTATCCACAATGACAGTTTACAACTGAAATATATGACTACATTAATGACGGATTTAAAATGACACATTTCCCTCAACACGTTCGATTACAGTATGTTACAATGACGTTTTATAGCCGTTATTATAGTGTCATAAGATGATTGTTATAAACTGACATCTTTCCTCATACCACCTGCAACATTTATTGCCATAATTGAAATCCACATCCTGAATACCTATTGCAATGCAAAATATTTTAGTTGATCCAATATACCAATATTAATTAAAACGAACATTTGAGAATATTATTTCATTCAATCCAAACACAGCAATTGAGAAAACATCGAATACTTTATTTCATTCGATCCAAAAAAACTCCAAACGTCACAATACAATTTCAAAACCACTAAATTGTTATAAACTATATAGTAAACTGAAAGATTTACAAAAAAAAGAATAAAATGTAAGCACAATCGTTTTTTTGTCAATTCAAACTACCACATATATATGTCATGAAAACCCTACACATCCTATATCGTCTAAAAGGAAACAGCTAGCTACCACAAGGATGAATACTTCTTGCACGTTTTTCTGGCGTCCAAAACATGGGTGCAATGTTGTTTGAGTCCACGACCTTAAACCTATAGTCTACCAGTCTCCTCAAAATGCATCCAAAGGAATCTCTAGCACACACAATTTTTCATAAATATATAAGACTATATACTATTAAAACCCACCTTTTTCTGGAGATCAATGTCAGTCGAATGGATTAGATCAACCACGGACTTCAAGAAAAGGCGATCTGCAAAATATGGCCTCACTTCATCTACTCTTTTTAGCTGTGTCTCAGCCAAATCACTTGCTAGAAACACAACTTTCTATAGTAATCTGATATCCATGCTCGAGTAGCTTAGAATATCCTATAGAAACAAAAAGAAAATTGTCACTTCAACTGGTTGTAGCATGAAAGTGGCACATCAATCCTCTTCTAATCTTCAGTAGATCACCTGAAGCATAGTTTCTCCAGCTTCAGCATAGAATAATTCCTGAGCAAATAAATTATTTCGAACCAGGGATGAAATAGCATACAATGCCTTGATGGCTTTTTCTACGAAGTCAGATTTTACCATCGTTACTAATTTTGCTAGTGCCCCGAGTTCCAATACCTGACAATAAGAATGCAGATGGAGACAAATTCTACAAAGAGATCTATAAAAATAATTGCACTCGGTGTATTATAGTACCTGCTTTTGAACAATAGGGTTATTTTGACTGGCTTTTCCAAGAATCCATGCTGCAACTTTCCTAACATCAGGATCAATATGATTAAGCTCGTGGATAAGCACAACAAGGCCCCCAAGTTTGTCCAAATCTACGAAATAAAAATAATTTTTTTAGAAAAAAACCCAAAATTTCAATAATGTAAGAGAAGGTAAGATAACAAAGATGAAAATAACATTAAGAATAATGTAGAATACAAGCATGGACCCAGTCAAAAGCACCAAACAAGTCACTGCAACTTAAAATAGTTAAGTCCTCACGTCCTATGAATGCAGAAATTCAGAAGTCTCTCGACAAGGTAATAGGAGCATAGTTAATTTCCACAGCCAACCATAACAAATAAAAAGAAATAAGTTGTATGGTTCAATGTACGGATCCTCACTAATAGTGATGCTAGAATTAACCATTTTCATTATCTAATGGCTCAACAAGTATTAAAAGCTCTTGTAATGCCCAATAGCGATCTTCCAATTGTTGAACCCAATTGCCTAACAAAAAAGACAATGCAGTAGACTAACATACACAGTATCCACAGATAATAAACCAACTAAACAACCAGATGAAAAGGAAAGCTCCTCCTATTAAGCCATCCCTAATTGAGGCACCCACTTTAGATTTGAAGCCCTTGTCGGATCATCTAAAGTATGTGTATATTGGGGAGGGTGAGACGTTTCCCATTATTTTTGCATCAGATTTAATGTCGAAGGATGAGGAGGCCTTGATAAATTTGTTGCAGCAATATCGCAAAGCAATAGGTTGGACATTGGCTAACATTCAGGGAATTAGCCCTTCTTTCTATATGCATAAAATCACTTTAGAGGAGGGATCCTTTAGGAGTATTGAGCAGCAGAGAAGACTTAACCCTACAATGAAAGAGGTTGTTAAGAAGGAGGTGATTAAATGGTTGGATGTTGGGATTATTTATCCAATTGCAGATAGCAATTGGGTAAGCCCTGTCCAATGTGTTCCTAAGAAAGGAGGTGTCATAATAGTGTCTAATAAGGACAATGAGTTGATCCCAACTAGGACAGTAACTGGCTGGAGGGTTTGCATGGATTATAGGAGGCTCAATAAATACACCCGTAAGGACCATTTTCCTCTACCATTTATTGACCAAATGTTGGATAGATTGGTTGGTCAGGCCTACTACTGTTTCTTAGATGGCTATTCTGGGTATAACCAGATTACCATTGCTCTTGAGGATCAGGAAAAAACCTGTTTCACCTGCCCTTATGGGACGTTTGCTTTTAGGTGAATGCCTTTTGGCCTTTGCAATGCTCCAGCAACATTTATGCGGCGTATGTAGCAATTTTTTCTGATATGATTAAGTCCACTATTGAGGTATTTATGGACGATTTTTCAGTGTTTGGAGGGTCTTTTAAGAGTTGTTTGGATAATTTAGGTAAGGTATTGAAGAGATGTGAAGATACTCATCTAGTTTTTAATTGGGAGAAATGCCACTTCATGGTGAAGGAAGGCAGAGTGTTGGGTCATAAGATTTCAAAGAAAGGTCTAGAAGTTGATCGAGAAAAAATAGAGGTTATTGAGAGATTAGAACCACCGAGTTCAATGAAAGGGATTCGATTTTTTTTAGGTCATGCTAGATTTTATAGAAGGTTCATAAAGGATTTTTCCAAAATTAGTAAACCTCTTTGTAACTTATTGTGCACTGATCATGTTTTTTACTTTAATGCAGATTGTATGAAGGCTTTTGAAACTTTAAAGGTTGCTTTAGTCTCAGCACCCATTCTATGTGCACCTAATTGGAATTTACCATTTGAGGTAATGTGTGATGCGAGTGATGTTGCATTAGGTGTCATGCTGGGGCAAAAGCAGGGCAAATTTATCCATCCTATATATTATGCCAGCAAGATTTTGAATGAGGCACAAGTCAACTATACAACTACTGAAAAGGAGTTGTTAGCGATTGTGTTTGCTTTTGAGAAATTCCGCCCATATTTGGTTGGGTCCAAAGTCACGGTTTTCACAGATCATGCAGCAATAAGGTACTTAATGTCTAAGAAAGATACAAAGCCTAGACTGATTCATTGGGTTTTATTATTGTAGAAATTCGACTTGGAGATAAAGGATAAGAAGGAATCAAAGAATGTCATTGAAGATCATTTGTCTCGTCTTGATCCAACATCATCTTTGATGAAGCAATCTGCCATTTCATATTCTTTTCCATATGAACAGCTCTTTGATGTTGAGGTAAAGGTGGTCAAGGATATTCCTTGGTATGCTGATATTGTCAATTTTTTGGTAAAATGAGTCACTCCTATTGATATGGATTAGAGGCAGATGAAAAAGAATAAGCATTATGCAAAATTTTTCTATTGGGATGAGTCATTTATGTATAAGCAATGCTCTGATGGTATTATTCGAATGTGTGTTTCAGGTGATGAAGCAAAGGAAATCCTAGAGCAATGTCACTCTTCGCCGTATGGAGGTCATTTCAGCAGTCAGATGACAGCTATGAGGATTTTGCAATCTGGATTCTTTTGGCCTTCCTTATTTAAGGATGCCCATTGGTTCTACAAGTAGTGTGATGCTTGCCAAAGGAGAGGAAATTTAGGGCCTACAGATTAAATGCCTCTTACTTACATTTTGGAATTAGAATTATTTGATGTATGAGGTATTGATTTTATGGAGTCATTTCCCCCTTCTAATAGTAATGTTTTTATCTTATTGGCAGTTGACTATGTGTCCAAGTGGGTGGAGGCCATTGCATGCCATCAGAATAATGTCAAGACGGTATCAAGGTTTCTCCAATCGCACATTTTTCCATAGTTTGGGACACCGAGAGCTCTAGTGAGTGATGAGGGTACACACTTTGTGAATAATGTTTTAACTAAGCTTTTAGCAAAGTATGGAATTAAGCATAGGATAGCTATCATCTCTTATCACCCACAAGCAAATGGTCAAGCTGAAGTTAGTAATAGGAAAATTAAATCTATTCTTGAGAAAGTAGTCCATCCATCTAGGAAAGATTGGTCTTTTCGATTAGATGAGGCTCTTTAGGCTTATAGGACAGCCTATAAGACTCCTCTCGGCATGTCTCGCTATAGGTTAGTATATGGGAAAGCTTGTCATTTTCCGTTAGAGCTTGAGCATAAAAGGTTTTTGGCTTTGAAGAAGTTGAATTTTGATCTGAGCCGAGCAAGGGCAATAAGAATACTGCAGCTTAATGAATTAGAGGAATTTCGTCAGTTTTCTTATGAAAATGCGAAAATGTATAAAGAGAAGACTAAGTGGTGGCATGATAAGAAGATAAAACCTAAAGAATTTGTTAAGGGTCAGAGAGTTTTGTCATACAACTCTAGATTGAAATTGTTTCCTGGGAAATTGAAATCTAAATGGTCTAGGTCATTTGTTGTGATTGAAGTTTTTCCTCATGGAGCAGTCACTTTGAGAGATGAAAATGATGGAAGAGTATTCAAAGTCAATGGACAGCAAGTGAAACATTATTGGGATGAGGAGTTCCAGTCGAAATATCCTTCCCTAAAGTTGGTTGATGAATATGCGAGTGAGAGTTTTGCAGGAGCATTTCAAATAGCAATATTTTGAGCTCCCAATGTTTGTTGCAATTTTATTTTTCGCTAATTTAGTTTAATTTTAATTCGAGTTATTTTGAATTAGATTTGGTTTGTTTAAATCTTATATGATTTATTTTAATTCATTGTTATTTTTAAATTCCGTAGATTTTATTTTTGGTGTATTTTTAGTTTTGCCAGTTTATTTTATATTTAAATTAATCTGATTAGTTTAGTTTAGATTTTATTTTAGTTTATATTTTCGTTTCTATTTAGATTAGGTTAATATATTTCCTGATTTATTCAACTAAAGATAAAAAGATATGATTTGATTTTGGCGGTTTGAATTGGAATTGAATTTTCCCGTGTAAAAAGATTCTTCTAGAAGGAGATTTTTGTTGATCAGTTTTTTTTTTTTTTTTTGCAATCTTTTGGTTAGAGCAACCATATCATCATAATATTACGGGATTTGGTTAAGAATTAAATATTTTACCATTTGGATTTGAATTTCCCGTGGGCAGGTAACTTGCATGAGAGATCTGATGTTCCCACATGTCACGCAAGGAAATCAAACGACAGATAGTGCATCATTGAAATCAGATTTTACAGTTTTAATTAATTAATTTTACCACGATTACATGCAAAATAAACGGTAATATTATTTAATTAGAGCAGATCTTTTCTGTTAGGATCATTAGTATTGGAGCCCTATTTAAGCAACCCCAAGGTACGTTTCCTTTCATTTCACCTTCATTTCGCATTCATTCTCCACTTCCATTTTCCTTTTTGTTTTTCTTCCATTTCTGTGAGTGAGAATACGCTGTAAGATTGAGATGGCTAAGACTAGAGGAAGAAAGGAAAGGGATACTGAGGAAGAGGAGGTGTCAGTTACACCTGAGGCACCTAAGACGAAAACGAAGAGAAGGAAAACACCAGAAGAAAAGGGAAGCCAAAAGACGAAGAAGACGACAAAGAGCTAAAGCAACAGAGGTCGTAAGGAAAGTGATCAAGGATATCACCAGAGAAGTGGCTGAGGAAGAACAGTCGAAAGAATCTGAAGCTGTGGAAGAATAACCTAAAGAACCCGAAGGAGCAGCTAGAGGAGAGCAGCCAAAGGAACCAGAAGAGGGGAAAAATGCAGAGCAGGGTAATCAAACGGCTGAAATTCAGAGCAGGTTCAAGCGGAGATTTTGCCGGAACCACCGCATCGCCTCCGCCATAAGCAAAAAGCGGTACGTGTCAAGGTGGTTAGGGTCGACAGTTCATCAACATCAGAATCAGAGAAAGAGAATCAAGAGAAAGAGGAAACTGAAAAGAAGGCTGAAGAAGAGGTTTTGACGAAGCAACAAGAAGACAGGGGCAAAAGAGTTGCTGAAGCAACGGTCGAAGCAGAGGAGGTTGAAACTAAGGAACTAAGAATGCCATATGTGGGCTTCATCAACGATCTTGCCCGAGAAAAATATCTGGAAATACTGAAGAGGGACTTCTTATTTGAAAGAGGATTCAGTGATGACTTGCCTCATTTCTTGCGTGCTAGTATTACCAATCACGGATGGGATCAGTTCTGTGCAAAGCCGAAGCCAATGAACTCGAAAAATTTTTGTGAGTTTTACGCGAACATAGATGATCAAGAAGGGTTTCAAGTCATGGTCCAAGGAGTAGTTGTTGATTGGAGCCTAGGAGCAATCAATTCTCTTTTCAACCTCCATGATTTTCCGCATGTTGGATTTAATGGGATGGTGGTGGCACCATCTAACAATCAACTAAATGCGGCTGTGAGGGAGGTTGGCATTGAGGGGGCCCAATGGAGATTGTCGAAGACTGAGAAACACACTTTCCAAGCAGCCTACATGAAGAGTGAGGCTAACACATGGTTGGGCTTCATCAAGCTGTGTTTGCTTCTGACAACCCACGACTCAACAGTGTCCTGAGATTGAGTGCTTCTGGTATTTGCTATTCTACGCTCTTTGAGTATTGATGTTGGAAAAATTATCTCGAATGAAATTTATACTTTCCAGCGAAAGAAGGTAGGTAAATTAGTCTTCCCAAATACAATCACGATGTTGTGCAATAGGGTAGGGGTGCCTACGACTCCAGATGATGTCATTCTCCTTTACAAGGGGATCATTGATACACCCAATCTAGTGAGGCTTCAGCGGACTCAAGAAGCTCACCAAGGTGGACTGGTTTGCGGCATCCATCAGATTTTAGAGCACCTTCAACTGTCAGCGAGTAAGCAAGAGTATGCTGAAAGGCAAGCTCAAACCTACTGGACCGATGCTAAAAGAAGGGATGCCACACTTAGGAGGGAATTGCAATCTAACTTTTCAAATCCTTATCAAGTCTTTCTGATATTCCCCGATGACCTGTTCAATCCCTGGATTCCACCCACGTCAATTGAAAGAGAGGAAGAAAATGAGGAAGATCAGGGTCAGGAGGATTAACGAAGAAGTAGAGTTGGGAGAGCATTTATTTTGTTCTTATCTTTTTGTTTGCTTGCGTATTCCTGGCCCCATTTTCTTTTGATATTATGTTTTTGCTTGTTTTTCTGTTCCTAGGCCACCAGTTTATTTGCTTCTTGTAAAAAAAAATTCTGTGTTTAATGAAATTTTCAATAGTTATTTATGTTCTATAGCACAAAGCATTCCTAACTTAACTAATTTTCTTCTGAATTTTGAAGCTTGGACTAGTTAGCTTAACTAGATCAAGGTGTTCTGATCTTCAGAAACCTTTTGCTTGAGCATTTCTTCTAGCCTGGTCATCGTTGCGGCAAGAAGATTCTGAGGTAATGTTGATTTATTTTATCGACCTTAACCTTAATTCTAGTCTCACGCTTAGTTTAAAATTCAGATAGAAAATTTTAAGTTTGGGGGTATAATTTATGATGTTAATAATTCATTGGGGACAATGAATAATTCAAGTTTGGGGGACTTTTTGTTACTCTGCTTGTTTTGCTCGAACATTCCTCTCCTTCATAATTATTTTTCTAGGTTGTTGAGTAACCAGGGACATTTGTGACACCCACAGTTTTTCTTTGCGTCAAAAGATGACCTAGGAAATATGAAAAAAAATGAGAAAAGTTATTGCTGAAAAAAAATATTATTTGTGAAAATTTTGCTGAGAACATTCACAGAGCAAAAGTTTTGAAGGACGAATGATAATCTAGCAGTTTTTCTGTCTCCCAGGGCTTAGGTGAGCTTCATCATAAAATGTCGCCATTCTGAGAAGCAAATGATAGAATAACTAAGGATTTTTTAGCTTAGCAATGAGTATTTAGCCTAGTTGGTGATGAGTTTGAGGCAAGGGTATACTGCACCATAAAGTGGGTCATCCCATGCTTAAAAGCTTATAGGTAGGGTTGCTTTAAGTCTGAAAAACAAAAATATAAACCCTTAAAAAGGTGTTTTAATATGTCTGATAATAGAGCTAGGTTGTGGCGAGTTCTTAGAATTGAGTTAAAGGTGGTGATTATTTGTCCATGCCAAAAGAATTATTTTGTTGTAGCAGAGCTTGGTTTTGCAGAATGCTCAGGTAAAGGTTGAAGGTAGTATTGGATTATCTGTTTTGGTTAAGTTATACTTTGTCTAATGTTTTGAATTCTCAAGGAAATGTTGGTTAGTATTGCTCAAGACGTGCAATAGTTCAAGTTTAGGGGTATGATAACTCTCCAAAAGGGAGTTATTTAGACCTTAGTTTTATATTATTTTGTGTGTCATTTGTGCTAAATATGATTGCCTTCAGATGAATATTATATGTTTTAACCCATTTGGAAGAATGGATGCTTTGAAAGTTAGTTTATGTAGAATATATTGCTGAGCGACTTGAGGGAGCAAAATCTGTGATCCAGCAAAGCAGGTAGCAAAACTGTCACGTCACAGCTCGTTATCCATTTTAATGAGCCAAAGTTTGTTGAGTTATTTTCAGATCTAAGAAGCTTGGAAAGCCTGTCACGTGTCCAAATTTGACCTAATTAGGGCTTGCCATCACTCTATAAAAGGAGGAGTCGTCTCAAGTTAAATTCATTCCATTCTTGGAGAAGGAAGTCCTTTTCCATTCGTGGAGGCTTACTTCCCATCTTTGGGAGCTGAATAGAGGAGGAAAGATTGGAGACTTCAAGAAGACCATCAATTACGGATTTGACCAAGGGAATTAATCTTTTCTTGTAATTTTTTGTAATTATCGATGCACATACTCAAATTGTAGCGTGTGTTATCATGAGCTTTATGAACTAAATTGCTTAGGTGTTGGTTAGGAGTTATGTAATTGTCGTGTTTTAGTCTCTATGCAATATATGTTGATTTGAGCATCTTGATTAATTGTTGTGCATATTTATATTTTGTGCCCGCCTGGCCAGCTGGTATGAATACCATTTCTTAGTTTCAGGGACTATTTGAGAAGTGTGTGACATTTAATCACACTAGATCATTGTGTATTGGTGAACGCCAGTGACTGAGTTAGGGATAGCCAGTTGCCTAGTGCTTGAACGGTAGAGCGTCATTGGAGTTGTAACACATTCCAAAAAATCCAGAGTTTCGGGAGGATCCTGCTAATAAGACTGCAAGAGAATTTCCTAATCGATAATATTGCTAAAGCATCTTTTAAAACAATTACTAAAACCCTAACCAACGTCTGTTTCCAATATGTCTACTTTATTTGTTTTTTGTTCTGTCATTTCTTTTGCTTCAACATTTTATCAAAATCAATCATTTTAACCACTTTTTAAACCATTAAAAAGTTATACAAAATAGATAAAGTGAGAGTTATTCAACCCCGTGGATATGATAAATTTCTTATCACTTGCTGCGGATTGTGTATGCTTGCACAGTGTTCTAAAGTCTATTTTTACTATATTTTTACCCACTCTGGAAACCCAACAATAGGATACCCCTACTCGCATGTCTACTACATAGATGCCTTGGATCAATACGTTTGTATCAAATACAAAGCGAGTCGCATCTCATAGTGTTACAAGGATAAGGTACCCAGCCTTATCCCTGTACTATAAAACTTTTAGGTTGTTACTTGAACAATGATCCTCGTATGTCCTCACATACTAGTTCAAGTTATATGTAAACAACCTTGGATCTAAGTTTATTGAATTTGGGTCACATTGTGCAATTTTAGACTTAATATGACAATAACATTTTATTGTTTAAACCTCAATAACATTTTATTGACACAAGTATACAATTCGTTAACACTCACTATCTATGAGTTTTAAGACATAAAACCCAACAAACTCCCACTTGGACTAAAAATCTAGTTTAGTGGGATGTACAATAATCTATCCCAGCAGTGGATGCATAAATACATGTATAATACATAAAACGTATTTACAATGTAAAAATACAATAAACTAGGGCATCACTATACCCATTAAATAATGGTATCACTATGCCTATTACACTTCTCCCACTTGCCCTAGATTACCTCTTTGTACATAAGTCGTAAACCTAGACCTTCTAGATGACTCTCATACACTTTAGCCAAGAGAGCCTTCATGAATGAATCAACAATACTTCCATTCAATTCGATGTGTCTGCTTGTTCTGTGGCAATGAGGTTCTTTTGAATTTGCCACAGCACCACTATTATCACAATAAAGTGTGATGGGCAAGTTCACATTTGGAACACAATCCAAATCAGTCAAGAACTTCCTAAGCCATACAGTCTCTATCACTACTTCACAGGCAGCTAACTCTTCGGCCTACATGGTCGAGACTGCATTAAGAGTAAACACAGATGCTGATGTAGATTTTTTCAGATCCTCATCAGTCTAAAAATCTATGTCAGTGTATTCTGTAAGGATCAAATCCTCAGTGCCATACACGAGCATACAGTCCCTCAGTCTCCTAAGATACTGGAGGGTGTATTTAACGGCTCTCCAGATGTCAAATCCTGGATTGGATTGATACGTACTGACAACCCTACTGCATAGAGCATATGTCTCATGTCCTCAACTTTTTAAGAAGTCTGAGGACACAGTTCCTTAAACATAAGAATTCCATCCCTGAAAAGGTAGTGAACCCTTCTTGAAATTTTGCATCTTATATCTAACTAACATCTTGTAGACATAAGACACTTGAGACAAGACTATCTTTTTGTTCTTACGATGCCTAACAATTTGGATCCCAAGAACAAACTCAGCTTCTCCCAAACTTTCATTTGGAAATGAGTCGCTAGCCTTTTTAATAGTCAGTAAGATAACCTACATCATTCCCAATGAATAGGATATCAATCACATACAACACTAAGAAAGATACTGAACTTTTGATGACCTTCTTTTGGACACAAAGCTCATCAACATTCTGATTAAAGCCCAAAAATTTGATCATTGCATCAAACCTTATATTCCAAGATTGAAATGCTTCAATCAATCCATGAATGGTCTACTAGACTTTTTAGGCCTTTTCCAATAATCAATCCATGAATTCGGTAATTTTGATGTGTGTGGCTTCATCCAGATGTGTAGGGAGGTAAACTTGAGACAATGTTTTTGCTTAAACACATATCATCCAAAGACGCAATATATTATCTAAGGTGGCTTCAGGAACTTCTTCACTTAGATTGTTTGGCACGTTGGTAAAATCCAAATTGTTGGCTAAATCGACAAGGACTATAAGCTTCAATGACCATCGAAGACCCACATCGTGAAGATAAGAAGCATGATCAAATGCTTATAAAGAATGAGGAATGCCAAAATGATAGCTTGTCATCATCTTTCACAACCATGTCTTTATTGTTGGGAGGGAGATTCGCATGCCATGATACATATTTACCTTTATGAATATGTACACGAGTGTCAAAATCGTCAAAGTATTTAGCTCCACCCTCTCCGAAAAACTCAACCATCATTGGGCCCCTACCTTTTTCTAGAACTGCATAATGCATGTTCAAATAATAAGCAAGCCAAACGTAAACATAATGCACTAGAAAACAAGCTTCGGAACGTCCTACCGAAGGAGACGCTTTATAAATCTGGCCCAATCCATGATAAATATTAGCCAAAACTAGAATAACAAGACTAAAAGTCAAACCTTCAGCCATAAGGCTTGCAACTTTGAAGACCTCTAGACGAAGAGAAATTTGTTTGTTGGGAAATACAAATACACATAACCAACAAGAAAGAAAACCAGCCAAGTAGGTCTTTTCTATCAATTCATCTTCTACACCCAGCTCACAAAAGAACTCGAGTTCTTTTTAAGACCAGTCGGAACACTTGATTGGAACTCCATTTGGATTATGAGTTGAACGAGGACGACAAGCTTTCTTTACTTTTCGAGTAGGAGGCTTCTCATACTTCAAATCTCTCTTAAACCAAAAAGAAATCCATGAACTAATGGAAATCTGGGAATGATCATGCTTCTGAGAGGTAATATGATAATAAGCATCAAAAAGATACTCACAACTTTTTGGGAGGTGATGCGATGTAGACTGAAGGTGGATGTTAGGAAAGATAGAAAATATAAATTAAAGATGAATTCAACCAACCAAGTGCAAGTATGCACTAGCGCATGTAGTAATAAAAACCTTGGAAGTATTCCAAAGGCAATATCCCACAGAGACTAAGTTTGAACACATATTTGAAGAAGAAACTGCTCTTAAATTGCTTAAAAAGGTAACCAAGTAAAATAATTGATGTTGGGGTTTTGGAAAATAAATAAGCAAACAATAAAAAGAAATAACAAACAATAATAAAAGCGAGGTGTTCAGTAAAGCTTCAACCCTAAGGTAAATGAGGTGTTCAGTAAAGCATCAACCCTAAGGCAAATAACTCTAGTAATGGCTTATTTAACCTAAGTCTAGATATGCATTGGGTCAGGTTTAACTCCTATTTGGCCTTGCTCCCAAGAACCGTTAGAAGACTAAGCGAGTATCGTTATGCACATTTCTGTGACTCGACTCCGACATAGATTATTCATGCATGCAACCTATAACCCTATAGTCACTGAATACACTCTTTCGAGTCCTTTCTCCTATATCACCTTTATGAGAACCAATGTTGTTTTACCCTTTCAGTACCAAACTCACTTAGCATGCAAAGTCTAAGTGATCAAGTTAAACTCAACATGATTAGAATGATAATCAATAAAGGATGGCATGCAATAAATAGAACTTAGGCAAATAAACAACTTTCAAGCCATTTAATCCATAAGGGAATTCACTATATCGAACCCCTCAATGGAATTTAGGTACGCATGATGGATAATAATGGAAGCAAATAACTTTCCATTGAATGAATGAATGATAAATACAAGAAATAATAGGAAGAAATATGTGCTGGAAAAGTATTGTGCAGTAGCTAAAATTAGGGCTTTTTCAATTTATCCAATCCCTCTAGAGTTCTCACAACACTCTACTCTCCTTTTATAAGGTGGAAATAGGGTGAAATCTCTACAAACACTAAGGTTTGATGTCTAACTAAGGTTAGAATTTCATCTTCTAGCAAGGACCTCGGGGACTCATGGGCGTCTACTAGGGCTTTGTCACTACCCTCTTCTTCCTAGTGAGTTATGTTTGTGTTTCCTCTCGATTGATGGCCTTTTATAGAGTAAAAAGGTGTTGGGAGTCACGGAATCCATGCTAGAGAATAGCCCAGACTATTTCGAAGTCAAATCAGCAAGTTAGGTGCATGAAAAGCTCGTTAGTTGTTGACTCGCGAAAATTGGAGACAGGCAGTTTCTACCGAGAAATGCGGTCGCATTTTATTTTGCCTTGGCAAAAATGCGGTCGCATTTCTCTGTTTTCCTCTATTTTTCTGCAACACATAAAACTAAGTTAAATTCATACCAAAATGAGTTCTTTTAAGCACAAATATGTATAATTTGACACACATGACTCTCAAAAACCTAACTTACCAGCTTTTACACTTTTTACGGTCAGGAATAGTAAATTTGACAAAAAAAAAAAACATACAAGTTTCATAAGGAATAAGCTAAGAATAATGGGCAAAATAGGTATACTTTTGGCACTTATCAGGAGGCCTTCATAGTTTTGATTAGATGACGCTAATAATTCCTTGCAGCAAGGAATAACTTCATTGTAGAACTTCTCTTTAATGGAAAGGCCCCCTAATCTCCACATATCCCATAAGGAGATAGACAATTCTCCAGACGGTGTATGAAAAGTATTTGTTGAAGGACACCACGCCTCACAAAAGGCTCAAATTATATCAATGTTACGGTCATAGGTGTATAAGGAAGCCACCACAACATTAAACAGACGAGTCTTCTTAAGTGTCAGCTCATTGCGAGCAACTACAATTTCCAACCATTTCCAATAATGGCAGGTGTAATTGAATTCTCCATGGATTTTAAACAAAAAAACTCTAGCGAGCTTTACCCTCTATAATTTGACGACCTAGTGTTGATTGTGGATTCTGACTCGACACTTTATTGTGTATTGGAGACTCTAAGAACCACACTTTTAAGGTTGATTCTTGATTCAAGGGTCTCCCTTCAGACCATCTAGATAGAACTCTAGAACTATCTAAGGAATGTTGCATTGTCCTAAAGTTTCCATGCACCGTCTCTCCTACATGAAGAACGGCTTCATTTCAAACAGGTTGGTCTTTATCCTTCAAGATGACTGAGCAGATTTTCTTTGGATCAGGATGCTCGGTAAAATACACCATGATGGAGATAAGTTTCTCTACAAGAAAAAAAATTGAAATTGATGTCAGTCTTCACCAAGAAACTATGAGAGCAAGAAAATGAGATGCAACTGATGAATAAAAAAAGGTTCAAAATGTGTAATCAACCATGTAAGACACTACAGCCATCAGAGTGACTAGTCTAGACAGGAGTGAGATCGCCATAGGCGAGTCAGGTGACCACCCCTATAGGATACTACAGTCATCAAAGTGACTAGTCTAGACAGGAAGTGAAATCACTGCAAGTGAATTTGATGACAACCACTGTAGGTGAATCTGGTGACCACCCCTGCAGTATACTACAATAATCAAAGTGACTGGTCTAAACAGGAGGTGAAATCACTGCAAATGAATTTGATGAAGACCACTGTAGGCAAGTCTGGTGAACCTGCAGGATACTACAATCAGCAAAGTGACTGGTCTAGACAGGAGGTGAAGTCACTGCAAATGAATTTGATGAAGACCACTATAGGCAAGTCTGGTGACCACCCCTGCAGGATACTACAGTCATCAAAGTGACTGGTCTAGACAGGAGGTGAAGTCACTGTAAGTGAATTTGAAGACGACCACTGTAGGTGAATCTAGTGACCACCCCTGCAGGATACTACAATCATCAAAATGATTGGTCTAGACAGGAGTGAAGTCACTACAAGTGAATCTGATGAAGACCACTATAGGCGATTATGGTGACCACCCCTGCAAGATACTACAGTCATCAAAGTGACTTGTCTGAACAGGAGGTGAAATCACTGAAAATGAATTTGATGACGACCACTGTAGGCGAATCTGGTGACCACTCCTACAGGATACTACAGTCATCAAAGTGACTTGTCTAGACAGGAGTGAAATCACTGCAAATGAATTTGATGACCACCGTTGTAGGATGCTTACAAATTCAAGCAAGAAAGGAACAAAATGCAATAATATATGTGCAAAAAAAAGTAGGAGACGAAAAAAATCTATGGCACAATCAAATCAATTCATATGTGCACATTCAATAAGGACACCAATGGAATATATGCATATTTAAAAAAAAAAAATTGAATATGTATATACCTTTCAAATGATGGACAAAGATTGATCCAAGGAGATTGTCAAGCAAACTTGTTAATTTCAAATCCGGTAAAGAAAGGAAGGTAATTAGAAAAAAAATAAATAAAAAAAATAAGGGGGGCGGCAAAGTGAGTAAAAAAAAAGAGATTTGACAAAAAAAAATGGTTGCAAAGTAAATGAAAAAAAAAGGCGGCAAAGTGAGTAGAAAAAGAGATTTGACAAAAGAAAAATGGGAATTTGCAATGGGTAGCAAAAAGTATTAAGATATTTGTAAATTTAGCTATGTTTTTTGAGATTTGCAAATATAGCAACATTTTTTAAATCTTATTGCCGTTCTTTTATTATTCCAGTTTTACCCTTGTTGATATATCAACTTGTATATTAGTAGTATGTCTAATATACGAAATATTTACTGATATACGAAATATAAAGTATATCAATTAACTGATATACCAAATTTGATATATTCGAATGAATACAATGTATACTTAATATACTATTGATATACCTAATATATATTTGATTTGATAAACATGACCTTTGATATACCTTATTATGAGTATATATACCTGATATATGAATGTTGATATACCAATGATATACTTGATATATTACTTTTGTTATGTTTCATTTTTTCGGTTGTGTTATTTACCTATTTTAAACAAAATGTTTGTCTTTTATAACATAAATGTTTGTCTTTTATACCTATTACGAATTGATATACCTCATTTGTTGTATTACTCAAATAATTAATAACATTGATATACCCGATTATGAATAGCTAAATACATAGACTTGTTATTTAAAAAAAATCATTGATATATATTTTTAACTAACTGCTGGTGTATTATGAATCTTGGAATGTAAAATTTGTTATAAACATATCAATAAGATGTAATCTTAAGTATATCATTACTCACTAAAAATGTAATTTCAAATATATCATTAGTGTATCAGTAGTATATATTATTAAAATGATATATTTGCCAACATGAGCTTAGCTCAACTAGCACAAGACATACAAATCCAACGAAGAGGTTAGAGGTTTAAATCTCCTACCATACATATTGTCCCAAAGTAAAGTTAATATATATAATTATTTATTAATGAAGTATATCAAAGACATCTAAACTAATGAAAGCCGATGTATATATTTCGTGAATGAAGTATATTATATTCACGAAATATACATATGATCTACTATATATTAAAGTATATCAATTGATTTATATACCAAATATCCAATATATCAATTACACTAAATAAATGAATGATGTACTTGATATACGGTATATCAATAACACCATTGATATACTTTTTAAACATCCAATTTCCAGAGTGTTTTTTAGGGGTGTTTTTGACTTTTCAACTTTAATGTTTAGGTTGGACCCACTTTTTTTTGTTATATTTGCAATATTAAAAAACTGATGACATGGTTGCAAATTCCATTTTTATTTTTTCTATTCTTGCAACTGTCCCAAAAAAAATTGTTGCAAAGTAAACGAAAAAAAAAAAGAAAAAAAGAAAGAGGGGAACATTTTGCGGTAGAATAAAAAAAAAATAAAGAAAGAAATCTTAAAAAAAAAAGACTGGTCTAACGAGAAAAAAAAAACTTTGCAAAACTTGCGACTAGGATACAAACGACAAAAAAATTAAAAATAAATAAATAAAAATAAATAAAAGAAATATGTTGCATGCAACCGAATGAAAAAAATATATATATCAAAACTTGCGGCACATGTGTGAATATGAAATTGAGGGCAACAACCCTCGCAGTATGTATATATGTTGAAAAAAGTGGCAGAATGACATGAAGCGGCAAAAATTTAAAAATAAATTTGATGAAAATTGTAAGTTGTCGACAGCTTGAGTTCAATTACATAATGTTTCATGGGATATGGACGGCAACAATATTACAAAAAAATTGAAAGTTTATGGCAGTAGCAAAAATTTTTTTTTTACTTACCGATGGCGTGAAAAAGAAGCACAAAGGGAAATTATCGCTCAAATTCAAGGCCTACATAAAGAAGAAAATACATGAGCATTTAAAGTCAAATAAAAGAAAGAAAATAGATATTAAAGAAAAGAATTTTTCTTACCTAGACTTCTTGCTTGAGTGACTTTGTGTCTTGGTCTATGCAACTTCTTCAATTTATAAGGGAGAAATTAGGTCAAACACATAAGGAAAAATCTTGATTTTGGTCAAGGAAATTTTGGCCTAATCAAATATGGCAAGACATCTCCTACATTTGTTATTAAGGTAAAAAAAAAATGATCCTCCAAATTTTGTAAATCAAGAGGGAAATTTTGGCCTAATAAAATTGAAGTCAAGAGACCTCTAATTTTTGTTCAAAGTAACAATCTACCTCCAAATTCATGTCTAAGGTAGAGAAAAAAAATTGTCACAATTTTGGCTAAAATTAAGTTTTCAGTTTCAAAAAAAAATATTGGAAATCAAAATTGTGTTTCAATATTTTTATTCATTGGAGTTTAAAAAAAATTCTCTTAAATTTGGCTAAAATTAATGTTGGTATCGATAAGGAAATTATTTGGAATTATAAACTAATATTCTGATTAATTTCACCTATCGACATAAATTAAAGTTATGACTAAACGTCATATGTTTTTCACAAGTCATGCTTTCCAAAATCCATGCACGCATATAGGTTCATAAATTTCAAAAGGGGGCATTTGTTGAATGAGAAATATCGGTCAATCTCTCACGTCATTAATTTAAATTAATTATAAAATAAACTTGGGACCAATTACAAATTTATATGTGCCCCTAAATTAAATTAATAGACATTAAAATTCGACAAACTTGTCCATTATTGATCCATCCGATGACATAAGTCAAGTCCAATCAAATTATGTCACGTGGCAATCGGACACGAGGCTAACGTAACCCGAGGTCATTGAAGAAATTTAGCTAAATTAAAATAATTCAACCTTATTAAAAAAAAATTGGATTAAAGCCCAAATGTAGCCCAAGTCCAAAAGTTGGACCCAAAATCAACCAAGCCCAAGCCCATATGAGGTCATCAAACTCTATAAATAGAGGAGGCCACCATTCATTTTGGGAATTCAGACAGAGTGAGAGTACTCAGAGTCCATAGCATTCTGCTAGAGTCCAAAGTCATCAAAAGTTAGGGAGTCTAGAGAATTCAGAAGATCCAAGATTCAGAATTCGGCCAACTCAAGACTTAGAAGATTCAACGACTAGAAGACTCCAAAGAATCAATCGTCTCTTCATCAAGATACAAGTTGAAAATTTGACCTCCCTCCATTTGAGATCAAGCTCGCAAACCCTCAGATCAGACTCTATATTTTGAGAGAAGACATCAGAGGATAAATATTAGAGACTGTAACACTTTCTACATCAAATTAAATAAAATCAAGTTCATTTCCACGAATCAAATTTCCCTGTTGAAATCTCGTGTGAGCACATTCAATAATACTCAAGTTTATTATTTCAACAATGCATGCTTCAATGGGTATTAGCAAAGATCCCTCCACACACACATTAAGGTGGCGACTAAAGGCACTAAAATAAGACTACCAAATTAAAGCCCTAAATTACAAGTCCAAAAATAGGCTTAAACTAAGAGAATGTTTGGGCTTATTCAAAACAGCTTCTCAGGATGCGCTTGAAATTGGGCCTTGAGTTGTTGGTCTTCTTTTAGTTGTCTCTTGAATTCATTAAGGTTGAGTTTAAGTTCTTCTTCTCCTCCATGTGTTCCTTGGCCCAAGAAGTTACTATCATCATATAGTTCCTTAATGTGATATCTTCATAGATCTTGACCTTCTCATTCTTTTCTACTAATGTGAAAGCTTATTATTGGTTCATATCATATAAAGTTGTTCGAGAACCTTGATGACCCACTTTTTTTAATTACCACTATAAATTCAAGAAGGTAAAGATTTTACTACTTGCCACGTTAAATCTACCGATTTCATCTCATATCTTTTAGATAATTCTCAATTTGATTCTTTACCTTTTAAAGTTATCGTTTTTATTTTTAATATATTGACAAGTACCATCAACCGAGAGATCAGATGTTTGAATCCTCTCATCCCAAATGTTATTGAAATATTGAAAATTCTCAATCGAGTCCCTCCATAAAATAACATTATTAGAGTTTGTTAACAAAATGCATTAGCAAAATCCAAACTACCCATCAATAAAATTTATTTCTTTCAATTGTCAGGTCCAACTTAAATCTCGTGTCGAAATATCAAAATTTGTCAATTAAAATAATAATTTAATAACATGTCAACCATATCAACCAATTTTAATTAACTTTTTTTTTACAAAGGGCTTAAATGAGAATCCAAATACATTATTAAAGGTAGTAGATTTAATATTTTAAAAGTTCAAAGAACTAAATTGAGAATTACTCAGAAAGGTTTAATATATTTAACCCCAAGATAGCCATCTAAGAGTCATTATCCTCTTATTTATTAATTTGAATACATTTTTTGTTTTTATCTTTGTTTTTAGTTGAATACTTTTTATGAAATTCTTAACTCCTATAACTTTTTTTTCGAAATATCCATCCTTGAATTTTTTATAAAATTAATTTCAATATTTAAATCATTGCATCATCTTTCTATATGCATCCATGTATTTGTCCTTATTAATAATTTTAGGGATTTTAAGCAGTTTTTTTCTTTCTTGATGTCATAATGATTTGGAACTTTAAAAAAATTTCTATAAGCATACAAAGAAGAAAGTTAATATTTTAATTATTTAGAAACTCCTAAAGTGGACTATACATATCTTTAATATTTGTTATTACCTCATGCAATATTATTCCAAACTATCTTCTTATTATAAAAAAGATTTGAATTTTTGGAAACTCATGGGTGATTATAAAACTTTAATTTCAGGATCAAAACTGTACATGTAATTAAATTTGGATCAACAAGCAACCAATTCAGAACAATTAAATCAAGATACATTCAAGGGCACCCAAGCTTAAAAGAAAGAAAAATTAACATCTAAATAACTCAAGATAGAGAGATGTATAGAGTTAAGTAGCTTGACACTAAGGTCCACATCCATTGTCAAGAGCCAAACAAATTCCACTGATGTCGAAAAATCCTCTGTTCTATAGAGACGAACTCAAATACCTCATATCTTCAACTCTCCCCGAAGACTCACTATGAACTTTCGATTTTAGATTAAGCATATAATTAGTTTTCTTCTGAAATTGTTTGAAATATAAGTGATTCACCCAAAAACACTTTTATCAAAAACCATCCCCTATTGCACCCTTAGTTTTAAGGGGAGTGTCTATTTAAATTTTTCCTAGCCTCAAGCTTCTTTATCCGATTCTAATTCCATCTTTAATCTTGAATTCTTTTAATTAGTATGATGTATTTCATGCATCCATCTAGAATTTCAAGCTCTGACTTCCAATTCTAAATACTTCTAATTATTATTATGTATTTCCCGTCATTATTATTATTATTATTATTATTATTATTATTATTATTATTTATTTAAACTCTAAATACATTTTTAAAATTTACCATTCAACACAATTATAATGGAATTCTCTTTATCTTATTCCTAAATTATAATATTAAATACATTTTTTAAATATTATAAAAACTATATTAAATACATTTTTAAATTCAAGAAATCTTATAATGCCAAACGTGTTTTCTTGTGCATCTTTTTTTTTTTTTTTTTTTTTTTTTGAAATAATGCTTTAGTAGTTTAGACTTTATACTTTTAAAATTTTCATTATAGTTTCTATTTTCTTAATTAAAATTCACATCATAAAATTCTAATATTAATAAGTGTAACAATTGTGCTCCATGATTTAATATTTTGTCTTAATAATTTAAGGGGTGACAAGTTGCATTAGTTGAAAAAGAAAATGAATTTGGATTAGGCTTCAAGACATTAATTTGGCTAAAAAGTAGAAAAATAGCTAGGGTCAATGCTATTTTGGGTGCAATGCTAATGTCCATTACATTTTAGCAACTTCTTATTCAAGTACAACCACAAATAATTCAGCATGTGAAACCAAAATAATATATTGGCATTTTTGGCAAAACTCTTATAACTTTATTTATTCAATACCATTGTTTAATTTGATTTTGGTATTAATTATTGGAACTACTTCAACCTCTCTTTTTTAGTTCTTATCCATCCACTTGGTTTTTGTGAATCCATATGATTTTTGTTCTTCCATTTCTCCATCTTTTTTAATCAATATCTATATTCACTCCATATTCAATTTAAAATTTAGTTCAAAATTACATTACAAATGAAACAGAATAACCTCCATGGCAAACTTTATCTAAATTCATCGTAGCAAGAACGATTAGATATATCTTTCAAGTGTTATGGAAAATTTTCACTACAACAATTTTGGGCTTAGATGTCAGTTTTGCACTGTTATTAAACTCCTATGATAACGGATCTGTATCCGTGATTATTCTAGGTAGCATTAAACCCCTATGATAACGATTGTGTTTAATGTAGGTTTCAAACTGTCATCAAACGTCTCCGTGATCATACATGTATAATGACGAACTACAACAATGACAGTTACAAACCGTGATCGTTTTGGGTATCAATGAACTCGTACAATGACGGTTCACTATAATGATAGTTCAGAACTGACATCTTTATCAATGTGATTGACCCCTATGATCACAATTATCAACAATGATAGTTTACAACCGACATATATGACTACATTAATGACGGTTTGAAAATGACATCTTTTCCTCAACATGTTCGATTACGCTATGATGACAGTATGTTACGATGACGTTTTATAACTATTATTATAGCATTATAAGATGACAGTTATAAACTGACCTATTTTCTCATCCCACCTGCAACATATTTATTTGCATAATTCGAATCCACATCTTGTATAAAACCTATTGCAATGCAAAATATTTTCATTGATCTAATTTACAGATATTTCAAACAAACATTCAGACTATTATTTCATTCAATCCAAACACAACACAATTGAGAAAACATCAAACAATTTATTTTTTCCAATCCAAAAAATCCAAACGTCATAATACAATATCCAAACAATTTGTGTAAATTGAAGGAGATTGGTTTCTTACTTTATTGGTGTTCCAATGCTTAATTGATTTTTTCCTTGCTCAAGTTTTGTTGTTTCTTTTTAAGCTTTGAAAGGGAAGGATTGGGAGTATGTTCATGGAGCTAAGTTTATTGTATCTCTCTAAATTGTTCATCACATGTTCTTTGTGATACCTCAGTTGAGAGAATTTTTATATCATTGAGAAGGTGCAACAACTTTTCAAAGGTGTTATATTTATTGCTAAGAAAACTATTAAATCTTCATAGAAATGCATCTACACTAAAAGGAAGTTTAACCTATGATTTTATTGAGTGTTAAGAGAAGAAGCCATCATTGAAGAGAGCTTAAACAATGGTCTACAGCTCAAAGAGAGCTTGTGTTTCGAACGATTCAACCAAAGAAAGAGATTATTAACTATTGAAAAATATTTTAAGATGGAAGTTAATTATTTTATACATTAGTAAGTATTGATTGTAACTTGTACTAATCTTTGATTGATTAATTTTATTCTTGATTCTTTGAGATTGCCTTATACAACAGGTGAGAAAACCAGACCACATTAAAAACGTGATTTACAACTGCATCTTCTTAATTGGATTTATAATTTTAACTTGTCAATACAATTGGTAGATAATTTAAAGATTTATTAATTGAATTTATCAAATATGTTTAATATTTAGGACATAATTAGATCCTTTCAATTTGTTTGTTTTTATTACTCTATTAATAACAAGAATCATTGATCAACTTTGATCAAAGATAAGAATGATAATGAAATTTGTAAAAGTATTAAGAGAAATTCAAATTGAAATATAAAGAATATATACTGAAATCATGTTAATCCAAATGGGTAATGGTGTGAGAGAGATTTTAGAAAGATATGGAGTGTGACATGTGAGAATTCCATAAGAAAAATGGCAGATATTCTTAATTGCTAAAAGTTCCATCAAATAATTGAAGGTCAAGTTGAAAGAAAAATATGTTTCAAATTCAGCCAAGTGTCCAAATTGTTCAAAGAGAAAAAATTATCTACTTGGCCTTAGAAGATTGGGAACTTCCAAGTATTTTTTTTTCTTTCTTTCTTTTTAAAAAAAACTTTTGTTCCTTACTTTTTCTTTTTGACCAAAAAGTAAAGCAAATTAGAGTAATATTACAAAACCCCAACTTGCCACAAGCAATAACTTGCTACATATTTACAAATTGCAATCCCATTAACAAAAATGAGGTTCAAATTTCTTGAACTTTGAAAACCCATACAACCAACAATGAGCCAAAGTCTCTTCACTCTAGTGGTACTTTTCTTAATGTTAGCCAACCAAAATTCAGGGTCCATGTGACAATAAAATATTTAACGTAAATTTTGTTAATTTGATCTTACTCTCAAAGCAACATTAATACTGATATGAACTTTACTTACATAAGTGTGGCACATTTTCTTTGAAAGTCATTTTGTTACCTCTCCTATCATGTTAAAAAAAATGTCCTAAGAAACACTGTTAACATTTAGCACATCAGTAGGAATTACGTTTTGAAAAAGGTGATCAAAGGTGTGCGTACCAACCAAAATGCAACTTTTAAACCGAAATCGAAAGGGAAGAGAGAGGGGGTTTAGGGAAAATAGGTAGAAAACATAGGATTCTACAATAAAAAGGAGCATTTAGAGAATAATAATAAGTTAGGGGGGGAAGTGGAGAAGGGTCCTACCACAGAAAACCAGGTACAGATAGAGTGCAAGCTTGTCGTCATATTTGTTTCCATCCAAGAAGGACCATGTCCTAAAATGGCTCAAACAAGAAAATCTAACATCTATGATGCTCTAACCCCACCACTACCCACCCCCTTTTTCTATTCTTTTTTCATAAATCTAGATTATGAAATCAACAATTATTCTTCACAATCTCATTTTTAATCATCAAAATAAACCTTTCTCCCTCACTCTTTTATTATATTTCCATTCCTCCATTCCTTAATTTTTTTATAATATAATCATTTTGATTCTTGCAATTATCCTTTTGTCCACCTTTTTTAACAAATGAATCATACGTAGCTTTGAATATGTGTATCTCATCGTCGTGATGATGTATTCTCGACTAGGTAAAATTGTTGTTTTCATTACAAGAGTCTGAAATGAAACAAATAAGTAAGTTCAAGGAGCCAATAGTTTTGTGGGAAGATAAACCCTTCCATCGTACAACTTTTTGAGAGAAAATTAGTAATACGAGAGTAGTTGTGTTATATCTACAGTGGATATGGTTATTAAAGTAGTGAAATGGTTTGTATTTGAGTGAGATAATATATGTTAAAAAATAATTGTAGACGTGAGAAAGAGGAGAGTTTTGGCTTAAATGGTGGAATTTATTTGGTGAGAAGTAGCCATAAGTCGTGGGCAGAAAACATAGGTGTTTAGTAGATTAAGATCTATGATTTGCCAATTGCAATTGCTATTGCCCTTAGCCCCCACCATATTTATATTCCTTCTAACCCTTCCAATTTAAACCCCTTTCATTTTTAATTATTTCTCCATGTGGACAGCAACCTTTCCTTCAATTCCCTATATGTGCCCACACCCATTTTTTCTCATATAATATTATCCCTTCAATTTTCAATTACTTTTTTATTCAATATCAAAAAGATAAACATGAGAGAGATTTGTATTAAGTCAAATTCCATTAATATTTACATCAAAAACAAAACGGGAAATAAGATCTTCATGATAAACTGTCGGAGTAAAATGTACGAGGAACACAGTCCTAGAAGCCAAACATCATGTGGTGGGTTAAAGGGCCTTTTTTTTTTTTCTTTTTCTTTTTAAACCCTCCCATTTATATATTATATATTTATATATATATATATATATTATATTTTCTTTAACAATATTATTAATTTTTTATTTTTTTATTTTAGCGCCTTGGGCATAGTTTAACGGTGAGTGGATTGGCCATCTCACAAGAGAGCTTGAGATTTTCAGAGAAGTCGACGGCGTCGTTTTGGTTCGATGAAGGCAGCCATTTAAATTCGTGTAAAAGAGTAGCCACCCAGAAGGTGACAGTTGTCCAAGCGAGTGCCTTCCCGGGGCAAGTCCTGCGACCCGACCCGAACGGAGCCAACCGGAGGTCCGAACCCATAACAGAAAACTCCACGTCAGCACCAACACCGGAACCGGACACAAACCTCTGGGGCATAAACTGGAGTGGGTCCGACCAGACCTGTGGGTCCCGCGCTATCGACCACATGTTCACCATAGCGGTGGTCCCGCGAGGCACGTGATGGCCATCGACGATTGTATCAGTGATGGCGAGGCGGGCCCATGACAGAAGTGGGCCCGGCGGGTGCAACCTGAGAACTTCCTTAACCACCGCCGTTAGATAAACCAAGGACGGAATGTCGGACTCCACGACGGCGCGTGATGTACCAACAACCTTATCTAATTCGTCTTGTACCTTTTCCTGCTCGTCCTTGTGAACCACCATCCTCGCCAGAATCCACTCTATCAAAACCGCCACCGTGTCTGTCCCTCTGAATATCATTTCCTATATATCAAATTTAAAAAATTAGAAAAAAACAGAAACCCATTTAATTTATTGTTTAAAAAATGTGTTTCGAGTTTGTTGAATAAATTAAATATGATTTAATTACCCAAAGAACGGCGATCATATCGGAGTCAGAGAGTTTGTCTGTTTGTTGAAGAGAGAGAAGAACGTCGACGAAATCCATGGTCTGTTGGGTTGGTTTGGAGCGGTGGTCGGCGATGATGGTGGCGACGAAGCGGTTCACTTTGGGGACCAAGCGGGAGCATCTGAAGCGGATTCTCTGTGGGTCGAAGTCGGCTAAGAAGGGGAGATGGTCGGACCAGTTGAGAAGGCCCAATAAGTCGTAGCCTTCATCGACGAGGTCTTTGAGGTGGTCGACTTCGTTGTTGGAGTCTGAGAGGTTGTAGAAGCGGCCGAAGACTGAGCCCATCATGTGGTTCAAAGAGGCTCTTTTGAGAGTGTCACGAACTTGGTGGGACGAGGTCGTGTTGGAGAACATTGTGACCATTTGGGAAGCGATTCGGCGGCGTTGGGACTCGGAGGATTTGATTTGTTTGGGGCAGAAGAGGTGGTGTGAAGCGATTCGTCGAAGGGTCCGCCAATAGACGCCGTAAGGGGCGAATCCAATGGCGCGATTGAACATCAACGAGTAAGCGGATTCCTTGATCGGACGGTCCGCGAAGACGGAGCTGTTGAGGATGTCTTTGGCCACGTCCGGGTTGCATGTGACGATCACGGGAGTGTTGGCGAGTGAGAAGGCCATGAGGCGGGTGGCGCCTAGGGATTTGGCCATGGCCGCGATTCGTTGGTGGGCCAGGCCGGTCATCAGGCTCATGCTCCCAAGGACGGGGAGGCCTCTAGGCCCAGGAATGATGGCGGCGGTGGCGGCGGAGGAATTTCGGTGACGGCCCCAAGCAGGACCGCCAGGATGGGCCCAATTGAAAATAGAAAGGAGAAACCAAATAAGGAAAAGGAAGAGTAGAGAGCAAAGGAGGTTTTGTTTGGTGAGAGCGGAGCATTTGGAAGCCAAGGCGAAAACCCAGAGGCTTTCAATCTCACTACTCAACCACATGGTGAGGTTTTGTTAATTTCTTTTCTTTTTCTTTCTTTTGGAGGGAGCTGAGAGAAGAGAAAGGTCGTTGGCTTTTGGGTTTGAGGGGAAACTAGTTTGGTAGTGGGTTTATATAGGGGAAAAATTAAACGTTGTGTGGGGCAAATATAATTAAATAATAATTATAATTATAATATTAAACAATTCAGATTTATATTTATACGGGCTGTGGGGAGTATGATGTTGTATAACGGAAATTTGAAATGCTTATTCAGAAAATAATAAACAAAAAAGAATATATACATAATTTTTTTTCCCTAAAAACAATAGTTTTTTATCCAATGCGGCCGCCTTGCCAGTTTCATTGCATGACGACATATAAAAATGTAAATTTCCGACAATAAGAGCGCGTGTTTACCACGCGCTCTCGTGTGCTTACAGCCTTTGACGTCGACTTTGTCGGACAATATTGGAATTTTTATTTACTATATCCCACACTTTTACAATTATGAATTACCTCACACTCGATGTCTAGCTTGCTTATTATTTTTTTTTTATAAATAATAATCTTCGTTGAAATTCAATCTCAATGTAAAAAAAAAAAAAAAAACAAATCTTGTTTTTGTTTTTAGAATTTGATTATGAATTTAAATGTGCCCTTAAGAGATATGAAAACCATTACAAAAAAAAAAAAAAAAAAATTGGAGAAAACAAGCTTAATTTTTAAAAACTAATAAAATGGTTATCAAACATGGCATATACTTCTAAGGCTAAATTATAAAATAATAATAATAATAATATATGAACTTTGTACTTTGTTTCAATAATATCTTTGAATTTTGAAAAGTTTAAAAATTACCTCTAACCTTTCAAAAGCGTTCAAAAGTACCCTTGTCGTTAAGTTTTGGATGGAAAACGTTAAAGTTTCAATTTCATTAATACCCTTGATCTTTTAAAAAAACAAAATTAAAAAATATTCTTACTAGAGATAACATTTCTTCTCCCTCCTTATAAAAATTAATAAGAAATTTTGCTTATTTGTCATGTATTCATAGACTAGTTTTTCCTTTCCTTCAATACAACATCCCAAAAACTCCCTTACCAAATTTTTATTTTGAAGCTTCGAGATGACTTTTACTTCATTCTTGAATTCTGTGTGTTCTTGACATGGTTTTGTTGTAAGGATTAATTTGAGATTGTTGAAGTTTTTAAAATAAAAGCGGGTAACTATGTACTCTTAGAAAAATTAGTTGTGACCAAAGTATTATTTCAATTCTTTTTTTTTATTGATATTTAATATCAAATTTAGTATAAGATAATTATTTTAAAAACTATATAATTTAAATTATAGGTAACTTTGTTTAATCTAAATTATTTGATAAAAGTGTAGAAAAAATTGTTATAAAAAAATTAAATCAATTCAAATTTTGTTGATATAAGAGAACAAATTGAATCGTAATTAAAAAAAAAAAAAGTATCCCTCGTAACTCTCCAAAGGAAAAAAAAAAAACCACACCTATCTTCTTTCACCATCCATTAATCGTAATTAAAAACGTCAATCTCCTGCTTATCACTAACACACCGACAGAGAGCAAAAAGAAAATTTACTCTTTTTTTTCTTTCATTTATTTTTTCTACAATTTTGAAAAGAGAAATATCATTTTAAACTTGGTTTTTATCCTACGTTCGGTTGCACATAGTCTTTATAAGCAAAGTTCACATTAATTTTTATGGGAGAAGATTTTGCAGAAAGAGGAAGAAAAAGTACAAGTGTTTTCTCTAGTAAGGGTATTTTTGAAATTTTTTGAAAGGTCAAAGGTATTAACGAAACTGAAACTTTAACATGATTTGCTATTCAAAACTGAACGATAAAGGGTATTTTTGAACATTTTTTTAAAGGTCAAGGATATTTTTGAAACTTTTTAAATGTTTAAGGGTAGTATTGAAACCAAGGTACAAAGTTCAGATCATATATATTTTTTTATAACTTAGCCTACTTTTAAAGATTCAAATTTAGTCTCAAACTTTCAATAAATAAGTTTGGTTCTTATCTCGAGTTCGAAAATAATTTGTACTGAACTTTGTAAAATAAAAAAAATAATGATAATAATTTTCATTGAAAAAAGACACAATGTGAATATGTTTTAACACTTATTAAAGAAAATGTTGTTAGCGACAAGTTAGACATCTAAAAATATAAAAACTTAAATGTAATAAGCCCCAAATAAAGGAACTAAAATAGTATTCTTAACTTTTTTTCAAAAATAAAAAAAATTATTTTTAACTTTTTGAATTTCTCTTAGGGAGGGTTTTGATTAACATTTTTCTTTTAATTATTTTTTAATGTTAAATTACCAATTTGGTCCTACAAATTTAAAGTTGTTTCTCACAGGTCTATGAAGAAGAACGGGAAAAAAGTGTATTAGAGTTTTAATTTTTCACTTTTACATTTAATAGATCTCAAATTTTCAAAATTCATTCAATATGTTTTTTAATTTTAAAAGGTACAAACTTTTTTCTAGTACCAAAAAGAGTTCAAACTTATAGTTATTAGTAGGGACGGATCAAAAAAATTAATGTTAGAGGAGACTTAAAAATGTTCAATCTGATCACATAAACAACAATAAGCAAATACGTTATTTTCTGTCCATGAATTTAACAAAAGAATATTTCAAAGGTAGTTTGAAACAAACTTTAAACTTCAAAGGTTAAAATGAAACTTTTCAAAGTTTAGGGTATAATTGAAATCAACATCATAGTTCAAGGATATTTTTAATAATTTAACCTTCGATTTGTTATGTGTATTAATTATTCTAAATCTTTCTCCTTCTCTTTATTTTCAGCAACTATTTATATTTATTAATTCTATTATTATGTTATTCTTTGCCTATAAATAAGCTCTATTGCCTGGCCTTATTCAAGGAATGAGAATAACCTTTTTAGGAATTCTGAAAAGTTTCATGGTATCAAGACAATGGAAAAGCTTCTAGACATGTCCTTTCTTATGAAACCATGTTTTCATTCTCCTCACATATACAATCCTCTGTTCCTTCCAAATCTTCTTCTCCTCCTCAATTCAATCCTTTAGTACCTCTTCTTTTAACCAACTCTTCTCCCTCCCAAATTTCCTCTCTCTTGTTCTTTACTTGCTATTGATGTCAATAGACTTAATGTCGTAGCTAAACCATCTATATAGGAACAATCGATTGATTTTTGTCGTGTTAACAATGGATCGAGTTGATCTCTCTAATACTCCTAATGATGCTACTGTTGTTAATGTCTCTATGCCCACTAATGTTCCGGATTTTCTTCCTACAAGTGAGCCTTTACAAGCTGATGACAATGGTGTTGTCTTAGTGCCTCGTGTTCAAAATGCTCATCCAATGCAAACTCGTGAAAAATCAAGAATTTCTAAGCATAAACTATTTCTTGCTACAACTTCTTTACCTCCTGATTCTGAAGTTGAATCATCTTCATATACTACTGCATCTAAGTTTCCTGTTTGGCAACAAATTATGCAATTTGAATTTGAGGCTTTAACACAACAAGAAACATGACAGCTTATGAAGGGATCGAATCCCACAGTAGATGCGAGTGATCGTTGTGCTTCGATTTTGTTTAAGAATTGAAGTACAAAAAATAGAACTACTGAAAGGATTTGGAATTTCGTAATTTCGATAAAGCGGAAGCGTAATTGTGACTGATTCGTAGTTAATTTTGTTTATCCAAAAATACCATAACATTGGCAAAAAACATAGAACAAATTCTATATAAACTTAAGGTTAAGCATACAAAATTTAGATCTAAATCTATAATAAAGAAAAGAGAAGCAAACCTCCGTTGACGTCTCTGAAAATCAAGAATGATTCTTGATTGCTCTGCAACAACGAAGAACACCACCATTTGATCTTCCCCGCTATAACTCTGAGATTAGGAACGTAGTTGTGGGACTACCTAATCTTGAATGGGAAAAACTCTAGAGAGAAAATTTTCCCTAAAGTTCTTGAGTTGAGAGAATATGAGAGGGCCTTGTGGTGGCCATATGTTGTAGTCACTAAACCATAGGGTTAGTGTTCTATTTATAGGAGAAAGGTCATGAATAAAATATTCATTTAAAATCAATTATTTTCATAACTGATTTAATCTTTTCCATAATTAATCAATTCCATAACCAATCAATTCCATAATTGATTAATCTTTTCCATAAATGATTGATCATCCATAAGTGATTAAATCATTTCCATAAATGATTAATTACTTCCATAAGTGATTAATCATTTCCTAAACCCTAAACTTTTACTAACTCTCTTTCTTTTAATAGTTCTTGGTTCTAATTGTTCTAAATTAGAAGACATATCCTTAGAACCTGAACTTATGGATGATCAATCATTTATGGAAAAGATTAATCAATTATAGAATTGATTGGTTATGGAATTGATTAATTATGGAAAAGATTAAATCAGTTATGAAAATAATTGATTTTAAATGAATATTTTATTCATGACCTTTCTCCTATAAATAGAACACTAACGGTTTAGTGACTACAACATATGGCCACCACAAGGCCCTCTCATATTCTCTCAACTCAAGAACTCTAGGGAGAATTTTCTCTCTAGAGTTTTTCCCATTCAATATTAGATAGTCTCACAACTACGTTCCTAATCTTAGAGTTATAACGGGGAAGATCAAATGGTGGTATTCTTCGTTGTTGCAGAGCAATCAAGAATCATTCTTGATTTTCAGAGACGTCAATGGAGGTTTGCTTCTCTTTTCTTTATTATAGATTTAGATCTAAATTTTGAATGTTTAGCCTTAAGTTTCTATAGAATTTGTTCTATGATTTTTTCCAATGTAATGGTATTTTTGGATAAATAAAATTAACTACGAATCGGTCCCAATTACGCTTCCACTTTAATGGAATTAGGGAATTCCAAATCCTTCACTAATAACACTTGGATTTAAACTGAACTTCCACAAGGTTGCAAAGCAATTGGGTGTAAGTGGATTTTCAGGAAAAAGCTTAGACCTAATGGTTCCATAGATAAATTTAAAGCAAGATTAGTTTCAAAGGGGTTCAGTAAAAAGAAGGCGTTGACTTTTTTGACACGTATTCTCCTGTTGCTAGAATGACTACTATTAGGGTTTTAATAGCCATTGCTTCTATTCTTAAGTTAGAAATTCACAAAATGGATGTTAAGACAACTTTTTTAAATGGTGAATTAGAAGAGGAGATTTATATGGAACAACCTGAAGGTTTTATAAAACCAGGCCAGGAAAATAAAGTTTGTAAATTGGTTAAGTCCCTCTATAGTCTAAAACAAGCCCCTAAACAATGGCATGAAAAATTTGATACTGTGATTATTCCTTATGGTTTTGTCTTCATTAATGACTCTGATAAATGTTTATACATTAAAATGCTAGATAATGCATGTCTTATTTTATATTTATATGTCGATGTCATTTTTATTTTTTGTACCAATATGAAAGTCATTAATGAAACCAAAGATTTTTTTATCAAATAATTTTGATATGAAAGATTTGGGTTCTACTAATGTTATTTTGGGTATAAAATTGATTAAAAGGGATAATGATTTTATGTTGATACAATCTCATTGTGTAGAACAATTGTTGAGAAAATTTGGTTATTTTGATTTCAGTCTTGTATCTACTCCTTATGATCCAAATTTGAAACTTAGCAAGAATATAGGAGAACCAATTTCACAACATAAATATTTCCAAATAATTGGTTCATTAATGTATCTTGCTAATTGCACTAGGCCTGACATTGCATATGCTATGAATAGATTAAGTAGATATACTTGTAACCCAAATAATTATCACTGGTGTGCAATTGGAAGGTTATGTCGATACCTTAAAGGTACTTCTAATTTTGGCCTATGTTATACTGGATTTCCTTCCATAACAGAAGGCTTTAGTGATGCAAATTGGATAACTGAGTTAGATGATACTAAAACAACTAGTGTATATATTTTTTCCTTGGGTGGTGGTGCAATAACATTGAAATCTACTAAACAATCTTTAATCTCTAGATCCACCATGGGAGCTGAATTTATTGCTTTAGATTTAGCTAGTAAGGAGGCAGAATGATTAAGAAATCTAATTGCTAATATTCCTGTATTTTCAATTGGCAATCCAGTTATCCCTTTACATTGTGACAATCAAACTACTTTAGCTAGAGCTAATAATAAAATATATATTGGGAAAAGCAACATATCAGAATTAGACATAATTCTATTAGATAATTATTGTCTCATGGTGTGATTTCTCTTGATTTTGTCAGGTCTGAAGAGAACCTAGCAAATCCGTTTACAAAAGGCTTAGCGTGTAAGCGAGTTTCTGAATCATCGAGGGGAATGAGACTAAAGCCTATAAGGTAGTCACCACAATGGAAACCCAACCTCAAAGATTAGAGATCCCATGAAAGAGGTTCAATGGGTAATAACGAAATTGGGGTGTGACTATGGGAGCACTAATTAATTAAAACCTTCTCTGTCTCATTCCTAAGGTGGTAGTGCTCTTAATGTGATGGTTAGGAAGAGTTAATCTCTGAATGAAACCAAGGCATGTATTATGCAGGGTGTTGATCACAAACGACCCTTGGAGGTTTCACCTATGTGGGTGTTGTAGTGAGGTCACTACAATAGGGGTTTAGGCTACTCCCTTAAAACACTCATGAAAACGGGATATGTGCACATGACCGTCTAAAGCGAAAAACAGATCAGAATCCCTAAATTGACTTGTACTATGTGTGGGGTAAGTATGGAAATTTGAATAAAAGGATCTAGTTCAAGACTATGTTCACTACGACTCCTCCAGATGTACACTTATCTTCACTAAGTGGAGGTTCAAATCCGAAAAGTACCTACACCTATTACATAGTAAAGATGCTCATCTTATTGCAAATTCCATAACCAAATTCCATAACCAAATTCCATTTTATTAGTTACATCGATTTCATTTAGTGGTTTTGGATATTGTATTGTGACGTTTGGAGTTTTTTTGGATCGAATGAAATAAAGTATTTGATGTTTTCTCTCAATTGTTGTGTTTGGATTGAATATTATTCTCAAATGTTCGTTTTAAATATTTGTAGATTATTGGATCAATTAAAATATTTTGAATTGCAATAATAGGTATTTAGGATGTGGATTTGAATTATGACAATAAATCTGTTGCAGGTGGTATGGGGAAGGATGTCAGTTTATAATTGTCATCTTATGATACTAAAATAACAGTTATAAAACGTCATCGTAACATATCGTAATCGAACGTGTTGAAGGAAAGATGTCATTTTAAAACTGTCATTAATGTAGTCATATATGTCGGTTGTAAACTATCATTGCTGTAAACCGTTATCATAGGGGTCGACAAAGATGTCAGTTTTAAACTGTCATCATTGTAATTCGTCATCATACGGGTTCAATCACACACAGAACAACCACGGTTTTAAACCATCATTGTTGTAATATGTCATCGTGCGTGTTCGATCACACCCAGAACAACCACGGTTTTAAACCGTTATTGTTGTAATCTATGATTATACATGAAAGATCGCAGAGGCGTTTGATGACGGTTTTAAACCGTTATTGTTGTAATCCGTGATCGTAGAGGTTAGATCACACCCAGAACAACAATGAATTCAAATCCGTGATCATAGGGGTTTAATAACGGTGCAGAACTGACATCTAAGCCCAAAATTGTTGTAGTGTTGCTTTCCTTAAAAGAAAAAATTACTTCACATTTTATTAAGAAAATCATAAATTATGTGGGGGATTGTTGGAAAATTTAAGATTATCTTTTATTTAGTTTATTTATTTTATTAAATCATTTTTTATTAATTTATTAATTATAATTTTTAATAAAGAAAATGGGAATCAGTCTTATGGTGGTCCCTCCTTTTAAGGAGAGAAGTTAACACGTAAGGTGGATTTGGCCAACTGTCTTCTTCCTCACGATAAGGATCCGTTTTTTTTACCTAGATTGGTCCAGAACATCTAACATACGTTTTCCTACAAATAGATTAGAAATACTTTTTATTTTTCTGAACATACAAGTCAGCGAGGTTCATAGGAAGGCTTAGCTGCACACAAGCTTTCTTGGAGGGAGTTGTATCCTGGGAGTGGAGTGCGTTTTGAATAACTCAGTGCAAGTGGGGGCACGTCTTCTCTAAGGACAGCGTTCTACAACGCACCTTGACCCAAAACAACAGACTTTCTTAAACCCTATTATCTCTTATTAATATATTTGATTTGTTGGGTTGTTATTATTTGTTTCGTATTCCTGAATAGTCTTTTTTATTAGTATATTATTTTTCCAACATATACAACTTACAACCTTCCCTGAATCCGATTGGACCAGTAGTTTTGTTGATCAACGTTTTACTGCAGGCTTTATTATCATTTTGGGGCCAAATCCGATTTCATGGGGAGCAAAGAAACAATCTGCAGTATCCAAAAGTTCAACCGAAGCTGAGTATCATGCTCTTACCTCTACAACTGTTGAATTTTTTTTGGGTTTTCCAACTACTTTGCGATCTCTGCATTTTTGGTTCATCACCTCCTCTACTATTGTGTGATAATCCGTCAATTATTCAACTTGCTCGCAATCTTGTTTTTCATGGGAGAACTAAATATACATTGAGGTTGATTTTCACTTTTTGAATGAGTTGTTCGAAGGATATTTTACTCCAGTTTGTTTCAACCTCTACTTAGATAATGGATCTCTTTACAAAGTCTCTTACTAGTCATCGTCTATGTTTCCTTCGTTCCAAACTCATGCCTCGATAGTCTTCCGTTTGTGGGGGATGTTATCTGTATTAATTATTCTAGATCCTTCCCCTACTCTTTATTTTCAGCAATTATTTGTATTTATTAATTATGTTATTTATATGTTATTCTTTGGGTAAAAATAGGGTCTATTGTATGCCCTCATTCAAGGAAGTTTCACAACTTGGTAAGTGTTGTAATTTTTATCCTCTAATCTAAAGAATTTTCAATGAAACTAGTCTCATGTACATTTAATTTATATAAAACATGACTAGTACAAAATTATCGAAGCTTGAAAGAAAAAATGACACTAGATCTTGATCGTTTGTTAAAATTTTCAAGTTTTGAAATATTTATTATTCAATTGTTGATCTTGTATATTAATTAGAATTAGTTTTGAATGGAAAAACTTGAATTGGTGACTTTTGAAATATTCTTACTTAGTTTTTGTTAAAATTAATGGATGAATTTAGTGAAATATTGAATCTAGGTAGTTTAAGTTTAGGGTTCAACTTGATAAAGCTGAAAATTTGATACAACATAGTTTTTTTAAAAAAAAAAAACTTGAGGAATTAATTATTATATTAGTTAATATTTCAATAAGTTTATATGTATAAAAGAAAATATGATTCACAAATTAAATTTAAATTGAATGTAAAAGATATAAAAGAGTCTAAATTAAGATTTTATGTATATACTTATTTTACAAAAATGGAAAAGCCTAATAAATGACACTTCATTAGAAAATATAAAAATGCAAGTATATATTAAAAAAAAAATAGGGTAATGGCAAAAACCCCAATGCTTAGTCGCTTTATTCCTATACTAGACACAAAAAGTTGAATGTACGTTCTAGAATCTAGGCATTTTTTAAATACAGATCAATTAGACAAAATATTGAAAGTTTAAAAACATACTAGACGCTTTTTATAAGTCAGGGATCTATTAAACATAAATTTGAAAACTCGTTGAACAAACTTGTAATTTAACCTTCTTTATTAAAAAAAAAAATACTATTCATTTTTATTAAAAATCCTTTATCCCTTTTTTTTTAACTTCTAAATCACATTTTCGTAAATATAAAAGATAAGATCTTGTTTGATGTCATCAATTTTTTATGATTTTGAAAACTATACATGCATACTATGAAAATAATTTAAAAAAATAATAAGAATTAGACCTCATTTGTAATCCACTTTATTGTTATTTGAAGATATGAAGTACAATGAAAACGATTTTTGTATTTAAAAAAAAAAAAAAAGAAAGTAATTTCTAGTATTATTTGTTCATCACCCATTTTATATGTCTGTGAAAACATAAAGTACTATGAAAACAATTAAAAAAAAAAAAAAAGAAGTAAGAGTTCTAGTATGGTTGGTTATCCATTTTTATGTTTGTAAAAACATTCAATAATATGAAAACATTAAAAAAAAAAAATAATTGAGATGTTTAGTTTGTGATATGTTTTCCAAAAACATTCAATACTATAATAATAATAATACCTTATTTGGTTCAAGATTCCATGAGACAATACTAAAAAAACAATAATAAAAGATAAGATCTCATTTAATTTTTTGTTTTTGACAATATGAATCCGTAAATTTGAACTTTCGATATCTTATTCGATAGTACACACTTTATATTGATTGAACTATGCTTCTATGGTATTAGAAAAATAACATTTCATTTGATTCGTAATTTAACATTTAATGTTTTTTTATTTATCTTGACCATATTTTCTTAAATGAAAAACATATGATGTTTGTAATCCATTTTTATAGTTTTTGAAAATAATAAATACGATAAAAGCAATAAAATCAACGTTTGGGCACGGTTGTTTTAAAAAACTGATTTTAAAAAATAATGATCTAAAATATTGTATTTTTTAGAATCTCAAATAATGATATAATCTTTCTTTTTCCAACATTAGATTTCAAAAGCCTTTGTTAAAGTTGTTTCATAAATTTATAAATTAAATAAAAAAAAAAGCCTTTGTTAAAGAAAATTAAGATGGTTTTTTCCTTAAAAAGAAACATGTGAGGTTCAAATCATATGTTTTTTTTTTTTTTTTTTTTTTTTTTTTTTTTTTTTTTTTTTTTTGTAAATACCTCTCCTAATATAAACATTGCTCAATCAAATTTTCTATTTTTCTTTCCTTTTCGTTGATTATGCGGAAACATAACTCAACTAGGTAAGGTTTCATTTGATAATCATTCATCCATAAGTTTCTTTGCTTTCTTTTATCTACCTTCTTCTCATGTTTTAGATGTTTTAGAACATCAAGTCAATTTTTGAAAACTAAAAAAAGTTGTTTTTGTTTTTGGAATTTGACTAGAAAATTCAAATGTTGTAACGACCCTACTTTTCATGCCTAGATCCTAAGGTCGTTACTTCATGCATTTCGTTTTACTTCTAAGAACAGCGAGGAAATAACGTTTAAAGAAAACATACTTAGAAATTTGCCAAATCTTTTCAATCTGGGATCCCAGTTAAAACAGAACAAACGAAACCTTTAGTTATTCAAACAAAACTTAAAGCGGAATAAATCTTAAATAATTCGCAATACAAGTCCAAAAGGAGAATTTCAAAACGTAAAATGCGGAAGACTATCCTAAAGGAGATCCATGGCTCAGCAGCTCTCCGTCACGCGCCCTGTACACCTTTACCTCTACCTGCAGTTGTATGTAAGGGAAAAGAATGAGTATTTAAGAAAATACTCAGTAAGTAGCAACCAAGGCTTTAACATTTTATTCGAGTTAAGGGCCTAAGGGTTAGGTCATCTCATTTCATTTCATTTCATTTATCTGAAGTCCGGGTCTCGTGTTCAATTAGTACACCTTTATATATATATAAGTTTGCCAACTCACTGATAGTGCACAAGTGGGAGTTTTGGGAGGTCTCTACTCCTACTGATGGTAGATGACACCCAGTCAGTGGAGCTAAGTCTCATCCCTCAAGGCACTAATAGGCGCGTAGCGCTCTAAACTACCATTTCACTGGTGGGGCGTTCATGGGTTTAAGTCAGGAATTTACTTCCACAGTTAGTAAATGACACCTAGACTGCGAAGCCAAGTCCCGCCCATTAAGCCCCTCATTTCAGTCTATTACATCTCAGTCCTAGGTGTTTAATTGACACGACCCTCGTCTAAGGCACTAGCCTATTCCTTTCTCTTTCCTAATCCTTTCCCTCAAGGTAAATATGATTCCCAAGCCGTCATGAGGCTACCGAAAATTCGGCAGCATAACGGCACACGCAGAGGGAACCCAAAATTTTTCCTTGCACCTGAAAATAAGAATATACACTCCTATAACCATAACGAGTCAGACCTAACATACACAAACCATTCACAACTCCAAAAACCATTTAATCTCATCCTCCATTATCTTAACACTAAGGCAAGCCACATATTATCCAACCAACCATACAAAAGTAAATATGTCATAGCGAATATCGAGATTACCACATATTGACATGCCTTGAAAAAGCTCATCATGCCCATTTACATTCCACAAGTAAAGACTGATGCTTAAATCCTGTCCACGCAAGCATGATAAACTCCATAGAAAAAAAGCTAGAGCATGAAAACCCAAACAAAGGCTACATAACAACTATCAATCGCGCATCGGGTCAAAAGCATAACAATCATGTTCCCCAACTTTAAGGCTAACCATTCATACTTATCTCATGCTAGCATGATGACATAATAAACACATGATTCCCAAGCATACGACATAAACCAAAGAAAACTACTTACCTAGCCCAACAAATCCTTGATCGGCTTCTAACCAATTTTCCTTTAAATTCCAAGACTTCAAGCAACCAAAGAAGAACTTAGCTTGCTGTCCGAGCTCTCAAATCCACCTAAAACCAACAATTTAATCACCAAACGCAATGGGCATCTTAAATTTAAAAGCCAAATTCAATGAGTAATCACCTAAGACACTTAAATCATTCCAAAACTTAACTTAATTCACTTACCCAAAACAGAAACACCGCTTGCTGTCCAATGATCCAACAACGCTCCAAACCGACGATTAGATCCCCAAAAGCTAAGAGAACCTTGCCACCACATGCCAAAATCAATGGGTACTCCTTTAACACAATTAAATCATTCAAAACTTAACTTAGTTCACTTACCCAAAGCCGGAATTGCTCAAACACGCTGAAACTTGAAGACCCACTGCTTGAATCGCCGGGATTGAATGGGTACGCTTGCTGAACGGGAGAAAAAGTGAATGGGTAATCGTTTAAATGCAAGAACTAGCCCACATAAGCCTCAAACCAACTTACCCAATGTGGGAACTCACCTAAAATAGCCGAAAACGCGGAAAAATGGTCCCTCCTCGCTGTTGTCCGCGCCTACAGTGGCGATGACAACTTGCAGATTGACGGCAGCTCGTGAGTGGGTTGCAGGCGGCGGCGCGTCAGATCTGCTACACAGAGAGAGAGAGAGAGAGAGAGAGAGACAAGAGACGTTACCGACCGCGACGATTTGCGGCGGCGTGCGGCGCGAGCGACGGTGGAGGCGGTGGCGGGCGGTGGAGTGCGGCGGGCGGTGGAGTGCGGCGGCGGCGGCGTCGGCGGTGAGCGTGCAGATGAGAGAGAGAGATTGCCGAGAGAGGGAGAGAGCGAGGGTGCGTGAGAGGGAGAGAGAGAGTTCCTATTTTTTTTCTTTTTTTTTTTTATAAAACCCACTTTGACCGAAAATTGGGGGGAAAAGTCCCCCCCCTTTTTTTCCCCCTTTGACCGGCAGCCACCTTCTTTTTTTTTTTTTTTTTAAAAAACCAAAGCTGGCTGCTACAAATGTGTCATTAACCAGGATGAAAACTATGGTAAGAAAATTGGGAGAAAACAAGTATAATTTTAAAAAACAAAAAGTCAAATGGTAATCAAACAGGGCCTAAGATATTTATATTTTCGACCAAGTTCAGATCTCCTTTCTCACACATTGTTGAACTAAAAAAAAGTCAATTGAGTTTTGTTTTCCTCTCTTTTCTAAGTTCATACAATAAATTAGTAAGTTAGGTATATCATATGGCAATTTCAACACTCCTTTCAATAATATTAATTTTGGGATTCCATTCAAACCCAATTTTCTTTTGAAGATCTCACTTGTTTAATCCCCATGCTCTTCAAATTGGCAATGAATCAATTGTAGATTCTTATCTTCTCTCTTGCTATTTATAATTATAATATTTTTGAAACTCATGCAATCAAATTATTCAACAAGTAGAAGGTACAAAGAATTTTGAATTTTTGGAATCAACTGGATCATACAATACTTATAAAAACAATTCAATGGGCAAAGATTCCTTTATAGGAGTTGTATAATTTAGTTCACATCTTCCAAAGGCAGAGGAAGAAGATGACTTCACAAAGGTCCACCTATTCATTATCCATGTGTGTTTTTCAATATAGTCCTTATATTATTTTGAAATGTACAATGAAGTCCCTTGAATTTTACAAATTTTCGATTATACCATTTTCATTAGTGAATGTTAAAATTAACTAACCATAAACTTACCTGATATGATATTTAGTAAGTTAGGAAAAAATTTAGAGAAAAACTTAGATTATCTTAATCTCAATTTTTGCAAACTCACTCAGTATTGTGATATATAAACTTTGGTAACTTAAAATCACTTTGGATAATTTAACGTATGTAGCATCACTTTTAAATATAGTTCAACCACATAAACTTGAGATTAAAATCATTTTTTTAAAAAGTAATCAAACACAAAATAAAGTGCTAAATCATAGAGTATATGTTAAGTTCACTCTAAGTATCGAATTGAAACTACATAGGAATCATCTTTAGTTCTTTTTTCTTTGAATATATAATTCAACAAATGTGGAAGTGGAGATTCAAACTTCGAACGTTTAGAAAAAAGAAATGGTGCTTTAATTGTTGAGCTACACTCATTTTAACAAACCTTTGAGTTGAATTCAATATACATGAAATTGGTAATTTAAGCATGATTTTATAAGCTTGGAAGAAGTACATCTTTTATATTTTAATTGTTGGAGGACTTAAAATATATAACAACAACTCATTTATGTACTTTTTTTTTCTATGATAAAATCAGAACTATCTAATAGGAAACCAGCTATTAAAAACCTTAGTATTTTATTATTTTGTTAGTTGTTTTTTTTTTACACAATTATTCTATAATTAGAATGGGGTCCAAAATATTTTTGAACCCTCCCCAATTAAATGTATGACACACTCATTTTAAATTCTAAAAAAAAAAAATGAAGTAGCTAGAGATTCAAATTCTTGAAATGGTCAAAAGTCATACTGTCTAAAATTAAATATAATAAAAGAGTTTTCAGACAAAAGCACTCTAATTTCTAATATTATTTCATTAATTTCTTCTTCGTTTCTTTCTCTCTCTCTCATCATCTGTTTCCTCAGATGATAAATTTTGATATTCAAATTGTTTCCCATTGCTTGCACGCTATCCTTCACCAAAAGAAAAAAGAAAAAAGAAAAAAAAAGATTCATTTTCAAATAAATATAATTTTAATATCACTAAATTTCCTGGATCTTTTATTATTATTTGTTTTTTTTTTTTGCTTATTTATTTTTCGTAACGCAATATATTGTTGGGTAGTAATTACTTAAATATTCATTTATCTAAGTTTTCAAAATAAAATAATATAAAGGTAGTTTTCAATGGATCCAAAAATGGCTTTCCTAATTGAATCATGGATATTTATTGGAAAATTTTGTCCAAGAACTAGGGTACACAACATGTCATATATGTTGACATTTTGTCCACATTTTTATATGTCCATGAATTTTACCTGGAGGTGAATTGATATTTCTATTATATCATTAAAAGATCAACAAAATATAAAAAATGCTATCTTTAAAAAAAAAAAGATATATATATATATATATATAATTAATGCTAACAAAATATCATTATTGTGAATATTGTATTAATAATAATAAGGTTAAAATATTATTTTGGTTTCCGTAGTTGGGATCTTATTTCATTTTAGTCTTTATACTTTCAATAAATTTTTAAATTAATCCTTATTGTCAGTTTAAAGTTAATGTTTATCAAACTTGATAAAAATATAATAATAATTTCCATTCAAGAGAAGACACAATATGAAATATTTCTAACGTTTGTAGAGAAAAGGGTAATAGAAACTTTTTTTTTTTTTTTTTGGAAAAATAAACCTTGAACTATTTGTAGGAACTGATTTTAAGATTCATTAAAAGTATATTTAACTAAATTTGAACATTTGAAAGTATATGGATTAAATAGAACAAGTCCTAAAATAAGAAGACCAAAATGATATTTAATTTTAATATGATAATAAATTATAACTTATTTAAAAAGGGTAAGATGTCGATTTATTAATTTAAATATTTTTATAATTTTATGATTAGTTTAGAAATATTCATCGACATTGACGATATTTCCATCAACATCTCCAAAAAGACGAGGAAATTGACATTTTTGTCCAAAACAACTTTTATAAAGCCTTGTCAATAACATGTCTCTGGTAAATTGTGCAGAAAGTGGTGTGGAAATTTTGTTGAATTCTTCAAAACCTACCCATCTTGACTTATAAACAACCAAGCAATAACATATTAAACAATAACAAGACTTAATTTCCTCACACATTCATCAAACACTACATTAAGATTTTAAAATAATGCATTATATATACATTTGCAACACTCTTCTTCCTTGAATCTTCCATGGATCTTACTTAGAATAAAAAAAAAAGTTTCAAATTTACAATTGAGGGTTCATAAATGGTAGAGTAAAAATATGTTGTTGTCACGTGCAAAATATATAAATATATAAAATTAAATGGGGGATTTGGACAAATAGCAAAAAGCGCTAAACATATTGCAAAAATAGCAAAAAACAAAACTATTTATGAAAATAGCAAAAACAAATTAAGTTACAAAAATACTCTTTCTATCGACAATTATCTGATATAAAGAATTATTAATGTCTATCACTGATAGTCATTGATTGACTTTGATTAATCAGAGTCTATCAGTGACTATCAGTTACTATCAGTGATAGACTCTAATTATCAGAGTTTATCAATGATAGATACTGATAGAAAGTATTATACGGAGTCTATTAGCCTAATAGTCTATCACTGATAGTCAGTATCTAGCATTGATAATCATTAATACATCGAAATAATCAGAGTCTATCACTAATAGACACTGATAACAAGTATCATATGGAGTCTATTAGCATGATAGTTTATCAATATCTATCACTGATAGACTTCGATTAATTGAAATCTATCAGATATAGACTCCGATTGTTAGAGTCTATCAATGATAGACATTAGTAGAAAGGATTATACAGAGTCTATCAGCAAGATAGTCATTGATAGGTTTTGATTAATCGGAGTCTATCAGTGATAGACAATGATAGACTCCAATTATCAAAGTCTATCAATGATAGACACTGGTAGAAAGGATTATACAAAGTCTAACAACATGATATTTTATCAGTGTCTATCATTTTTTTTTTTTTTGAAAAATTCAGTGTCTATCATTAATAGTCATTGATAAAGTTCAATTAATTGGAGTTTATCAATGATAAACACTGACAGACATTGATGATCAGAGTCTATTAGTAATAGACACTGATAGAAAGGATTATACGGAGATAGATAGAGTTTATGCACAACTCAAAATAAAATAGGGGTAAAACGGGAATTATGAAATTATATTATAATAAATTGTCATATTTGCTATTATTTTCACATTGTGCTATATTTGCAATTAAAAAAACCTTAATTGTCACCCACGGTAATTTTCCAAGTTAAATTATAAGCGTAATCCTTAAGGCTCATTTGATAATCATTTGGGTTGTATTTGATAACCATTTGGTTTTTGAAAATAAACTTTTTTTTCTTCTCATTTCCTTACAATGGTTTTCATCTTTGTTAAGGGAACATTTGTATTCCTAGCCAAATTCCAAAAACAAGTTTATGAAAACTACTTTTTTTTTTTTTTTTTTTTTTTTTTTTTTTTTTATAGTTTTCAAAACTTGATTTTTTTAAAAAAACATGGGAAGATGGTAGATGACAAAACCAAGAAACTTAGGTGGGAGTAGTGTTTTTAAGCTTAATTTTCAAAACCCAAATGGTTATCAAACGGGACCTTGGTTTTTTGTTTTTAGTTTTTAAAAATTAAACTTATAAACACTACTTTCACTTATAAATTTCTTTGTTTTGTTATCTACCTTCTCAATGTTTTTGTTGATGGTTAAATTTCGCTTAGGAATTTACCCTTCGCTCCACGGGACGATCAATGATGAATTTGTAAGAGAGCGGAAAAGACGTGACCTACAAGACGAGCAAACTCTGCACACCGGTGTGGTGTAGACCATACACACTCCGATGCTTAAGTTAGCTTTGGCCAGAAAACACGTAGAGTGTGTTTAGGGATTGATGTTTGCATACCTGAATGTGTGAGCGATCTCGCTTTTTATAGATTTCCCCTTAGGGTTTTCGTTGACGCCGGACTTCAAATGATCTCCGGGCCTTCGGCCCTGGTTGGCCTCGGCCCTCATCCTCCTAGGGTTTTTGAGAATTCGGAGGTGTTTCGGGACGAACCAGGCGAAATCGGGGCAATCAGGGACACTAGGGACCGAAGGGAGGTGGCCAAGCTCGACCCATGCCCCCAGGCCGAATGGTCGGCATCGACCTTATGCCGAGGCCGACCATATTTGGCACGACCCTTTGGTCAGGTCTTCCTCTGGGTCAGCTTTCTGGTCCCACCTCTGCCAAATTGCCCTCGTCAGCTCCTTGTGTGTCAGTGTGGTCCAAAATTACCTATAACATTAAGCCCCCACTCTTGAATTGAGATCCAGGTGCGACTTACTGCTATAGGTTGAGCTCCTTAAGCCCGATTTAAGAGTACGATTCTTGACTCGTACCAACTTATGTATGACTTCTTTGTTATCCTGCAAGATAGGACAAACTGAACAAAGTTGAAACTCCCCGAGTAGGGTTAAATGAAATGGAAATGAGGAAAATGAGAGATTGCAAAAGTGGCTGGTGGGTCTCTCTGGTTGGCCTCGACTTCGGGAAGAGGCCGAGCACAACATTTTTCCATTTTAGCTTAGGGGGTGTTGCCCCCAAACCCATAAATAAAAACGGGAGAAACAGAAGACTTCACAATCCTGCATTGAAGAGTTAATTTCTGCAAAAGAAGAATAAGAGAGGTAGCAAGGGTCGGCCTCAGCCTCAGGCCCCTATTAGCTCAACAGTTAGCCCCCTACATTCATTCGTTAGTCCTTGCTGGAAAATAATGAGAGAATAAGCTAAAACATGCAATCATTAGTTAGACATGTTAAGCTAATGTGCCTTTTTGTTTAATAGGGAGTGCATATCACCTGTTGCTTGTTTTTTGTTTAATGGGGAGTGCATATCCCCTTTGCAGCCCCCAATCTCAGGTAAAACTTCATTTAAACACAAAGTGTATTTGGGTAAAGAGAAGAATACCTTTAGGGTTTGTGCTCGGACTCTGCAAGATGTGCCCAACCAGATGAGTTGAGATGACCTATGGCCCTGAGGAGGTTGTGGAGATGCGTCAACATCTCTGCATGAATTAGTCTCTTCCCAAGGGTGCGTACACTCTGTTGGGGACCTAGGGAGGTTGAGGACATGCATCAACCCCTCTGTAGGAATTAGTCTCTTCCCAACCGGGATAGTTCAAAAGTTTGGCCTCTACAAGAATCATTCTCGTCTGGCCACATGCGCCACATTCTATGGAAAAATGCTCTGGGCCTTTAAGGGTGGAGCTCGGCCTTGGCCTCTGGATGGTCGGCCTCGGCCTTGGCATGAGGCCGACCAGCTCCTCTGCGTTGTTTGCTAGCTTGTTTTCCATCCCAAGGGTGCCTGCACTCAGTTAGGGACTTGGGGAGGTTGAGGGCATGCGTCAACCTCTCTTCAAGTGTTGCGTTCATCCCAAGGGTGCGTACACTCTTCTGGGGAAAAGCTTGGGAAGGTCGAGGAAATTCCCGAGCCTCTTTTCAAGCGCTGTATTCAATCCAGAGGTGCGTACACTCTTATGGGGAAAAGCTTGGGGAGGCCGAGGAAATGCCCGAGCCTCTCTTCAAGCATTGTGTTCATCCCAGGGGTGCGTAAACTCTTCTGGGGAAAAGCTTGGGAAGGCCGAGGAAATTCCCGAGCCTCTTTTCAAGGGCCCTGTTCATCCCAGGGGTTCATACACTCTTCTGGGGAAAAGCTTGGGGAGGTCGAGGAAATTCTCGAGCCTCTCTTCAAGCGATGTGTTCATCCCAGGGGTGCGTACACTCTTCTGGGGAACACTTGGGGAGGCCGAGGAAATTCCCGGGCCTCTCTTCAAGTGCAAGCTGTTTCAAATGAAATCCAAGTCATTCTATTTCAAGTAAATGGATTTGATTACACCTTACTAATTTTCTGCTGAAAATAAAAGAAACCTAAAACTTTAATAAGTTTTTGGTAGGAAACATAACAGGGGAACGCCTTTCCGGAGATGACAACCACTAAACGACGTGAACGCCTTTCTGCTTGTTCCTGGCTTTATGCTTTTTATATTCTGCTTTCATGAACCTTATTTTGTCTTTCCTAATATGTATCCCGTATTTCTTTTCCGTGAATGAAAGGTTATGCCTAAACCGCCTTTCTTTCACACTTTATGCAATTTTAACGGTATATAAAACATCTAAGAGGAACAATCACAAGCTTGAAACTTGAAAGTAGCCATTTCTAACTTAAGCAAGCAAAAACGAAAAGTCGAAATGATCGCCTATTAACCAATAATTAAGATTATTCCCAGACCCCCACTCAAGAACATGTATTCAATATCTTGAACATGCATTTTTTGAGTAAGGATAAACTAACGTTGTACATGGGCTTTCGTGGCTGAATTTTGGACTTGGCCTATAGGTGGTCGGCCTCGGCCTTGGCATGAGGCCGACCAGCTTCTTTGTGCAATTTGCTTGCTGCCTTGGATATTTTGGTTGTGCAAAGAACGGGGTGATTAACAAACCCGAACCAGTTCGAGCCTCACTGCATGCCCCCACGGTCGTCCTCAGGGCTAGAATGCTCGACCTCGGCCTTAGCATGAGGCCGGGCATTTTTCCCTACATTGTTTGTGAAGGGATAAAAGCCCTTTTCGCAGCGGAAGAAAACAGAGACCTTTTTCGAATAAAACGTCGATTGGGATACCAATACGACAGCAAAAGAAATAAATTTTTACAGCGAACATTACAGATAAAATAAGCGCTGTAAAACATATATAAGCATGCTGATTTGCAAGAGAAAACTCTAGATCCTAATCTAGAATTGGATCCTAATGACCCTAGTTCAAGAAAAACCTTACCCTTGAAGAAATCCTTGAACGTTTCGCCAAAATTCTCCAAACAGCTCTCAAAACCAGCAGCAATCGCACCTTGATCTTGCTGAAAAATCACCACGAACACCACCACGAGGATTCACCGGTATTCTCAAAGGGGATGTGCGTTGAGTGGCTTGTGGGAGCAAAAAATTCTAAGGCTTTTCTGAAGGATTTTTTTTTCTTCTGTCTATTACAGAGAGGGAAAAACGAGAGAGTGAGAGAGAGAGGGAAGGTTTGCGTGAGAGAGTCTGAGATTCAACTGCCCTAAAATCACTTAACTTCTCTTCCTATCGTTCAGCAGACTAAAATAGGGCAACTGCACACACAACTTCAGGTAACTGAAGGTCAGTTACCTGATAATTAATTATATTAATTTAAAATTCAATAATTTTAAATCATAATTAATTAAATTTCAATTAATCAATATTAATTAAAATATCATTAATTTAAATCTTATTTAAATTAATATCTCTCTTTTACCTATAGTTTAATTAAATCAAATTTAATCAAACTTAACCAATTAATTAATTCAAAATTAATTAATTAAAAAATCAATAAAATTGAACATCACATATTCAATTATTATTCTCTCTCTCAAAACTATAGTATTAATATACATCCAATGTACATTAATTATAACCTATAGTTTTAATATGAACCAAATTCATATTTTAGTTTAATATTCGAACACCTTCGAATATTCAATCCATCCTTAGAATTTTACCTCAACGCCCTAAATGAGCTACCGGTGGGACCTAATAGACCTACATATCAGAAGCTCCAACGATATGAGATTAGTTGGTTAAACTCATTAACCAAGTTAATCAATATTCGTTAACTGTGGTTCACTCCACTAAAGAACCACAGATGCACTCTTCTCACTGCAGATATATTTCTGTGTCCACGAATATTGACCGTCAACAGCAAGTTAGCCCTTCACGTGTGTTCGTACCCCAGCTAGGTCAAATTACCGTTTTACCCCTGGGCTACCTCTTGATCCTTAAGTACTAGTGCTCCTCTAATGAACAACCTGTTTGTGGTCCAACCATCAAACAGAAATCCCTCTCGTGCCATAAAGAGGGTAGGGCCCATTGTTCAAGACCCGGAGACACCACTTAAGGGAACACACCTCTACTTACCCTCATATCAGGAAGGAGTGAATTCTATCTTGTAAGACTACGTTCCCAGCTCCCCACTCGGTCTTGTCCCCAAAATGGTAGGCTTATTGAGTCGGCGAACAGGCCACTCTCACCCGTACAAATCAAAGGACAATCCCTCATGGACAGGAGTCCATAATCCACTCAGGATTAAGGCCAAGTTGCCTCGGTCATCCTAGTGAAATAGAAACCAAGCTAACTAACGGTGTTACAGTTAGTGGTTAACTATTTCGCGGTCTGGTCTTTGTGCAAACTAATTGCACAGGATACCCCCACTCGCATGTCAACCACATGAACGCGTTGGATCAATACGTTTGTATCAATATACAAAGCGGGTCGTATCCATAGTGTCACCAGGATAAGGTACCCAACCTTATCCCTATACTACAGACCCTTTAGGCTAAAACTTGAACATTGATCCCCGTATGTCCCTACATACTAGTTCAAGCCTCATTCTATTAGCCATGGATGTTTAGTTTATTGGATTAGGGTTAACAAGACAAGATATAATACAAACATTGAATAATACATCACCTTATTAATGTTCGGTCAAATGTACATTTACTATCTACGAGTTTTAGGGCATAAAACCCAACAGTTTGTTACTTTGCTCCTCAAGTGTCGTATCCATCCCAGGGGTGCATACACTCTTCTGGGGAAAACTTGGGGAGGCCTAAGAAGTTCTCGGGCCTCTCTTCAAGTTGTTGTATCCATCCTAGGGGTGCGTACACTCTTTTGGGGAAAGCTTGGGGAGACCTAGGGAGTCCCCGGGCCTCTCTTCAAGCTGCTATGTTCATCCCAGGGGTGCGTACACTCTTCTAGGGAAAGCTTGGGGAGGCTTAGGAAATTCTCGGGCCTCTCTTCAAACTGTTGTATTCATCCCAGGGGTGCGTACACTCTTCTGGGGAAAGGCTTGGGGAGGCCTAGGGAGTCCCCAGGCCTCTCTTCAAGCTGCTGTTTCATCCTAGGGGTGCGTACACTCCTATGGGGAAAGGCTTAGGGAGGCCTAGGGAGTCCCCAGGCCTCTCTTCAAGCTGCTTTATACTTTTGAAACGAAATTCGAAGTACTTTATTTCAAATGAATCAACCGATTACATTCTAAATAACAAGCTGCTAAAAATAAAAGAAAACTGAACATGGTCCTAGTGGACTGGAAAACATAATCAAAAGAAATCAATGCTCCATTGGAAGGGGATAGCTTGATCCCTCGAATGCTCGGCCTCAGTCATCTCCTGAGGCCAACGTTGCTTGAACCTTTCTGTCGATGTTCCTGAGTGCCATAAAGACGCATTCCCTCGACATCTTCTGCTAGCCATACATTGCTCCTACACCTTCTTCGGTTGGAAATTTCCGAACTTGGTGGTAGGTTGAGGCTACAGCTTTAAGTCCATGTAGGGTGGGTCATCCCAAGATGGCATTATATGCTGAGACGCAGTCTACCACTAGAAAGTTGATCATTCTCGTTACTGTCTGCAGTCCTTCCCCAAACATCACTGGCAGTTCGACGCTTCCTCTAGGGCTTACTTTTTCTCTGCCAAACCCCACCAGCGGCGTGAGGTTCGGCCTCTGGCGATCGCTTCCCAGCCTCATGGCGTCGAACGCGGTGGTTTAGAGAACATCAGCAGAACTACCTCCATCAACGAGGATCCGGTGAACTTTTGCGTTGGCAATCGTTAGGGTGACCACTAGCGCGTCGTTGTGCGGATGACGTATCCCCGCGACCTCTTTCTCTTTAAACTCTAACTTTGGTGAGTTTTCATCGAGTAGGAGCGAGTACATACCTTGCTCTCCGAGCTCTTGTTGTGCCTCCCGAATTGCAGCCTTTCGCATTCTGCCTGACTCTCCTCCGGATGGTCCTCCTAAAATTGTTCATATCTCGAGCGGTGGGTTGGTACCGCCCTTACCTTGATCTGCTGGCAATGGCCTCTTGCCTCTGTCATTCCCCATGAACTCCTTGAGGTAACCTTCTCGGATTAGGGTTTCTATCTCGTCCCTCAACTGTATGCATTCCCGGGTTGTGTGACTGTGGTTAGACAGATACCCTACATCATTTCCAATGAGTAGGATGTCGTCTACATAGAGTACGAGGAAAGCTACTTTATTCTTGTTGATCTTCTTGTATACACAAGGTTCATCAACATTCTGGTCAAAACCAAAAGATTTGATCGCAGTATCAAATCTAATATTCCAAGATCGAGAAGCCTGTTTCAACCCATAAATGGATCGATTCAGTTTGCAAACCTTTTGCTCATGACCTTGGGATATGAACCCTTCGGGTTGAGACATAAAAATACGCTCGTCAAGATTGCCATTCAGAAAAGCTGTCTAGACATCCATTTGCCAAATTTCATAATCATAAAATGTGGCAATGGATAAGAGGATTCTTATGGACTTTAGCATAGCAACTGGAGAAAAAGTTTCTTCATAGTCCACTCCTTCTCGTTGGGTATAACCCTTTGCTACAAGTCTTGCTTTGAAAGTCTGTACTTTCCCAGTAGCATCTCTTTTTCTCTTATAGATCCATTTACACCCAATGGGTTTGACCCCTTCAGGTAGATCTACAAGTTCCCAAACTTGATTGAAGTACATTGACTCCATCTCAAGGTCCATGGCTTTGGCCCACTCGTCCTTATCTACATCATTCATTGCCTGACGATAAGACAATGGATCTTCTACGCCGTCATCAGGTATGATTACTTGTGTTTCTGTCAAACCCAAGTAGCGGTTAGGTTGTATCACAACCCTCCCACTGCGTCGAAGCCCTCCCACTACGTGAGGAGGACTAGATTGACGAGAAGAACTGCAATCTCCAACAACTCTTGTTGAAGGACCAGGTTCATCAACAACCCTTGTTGATCCTTCTGTAGCTTCTCCTAATACTAACTTACTTCGTGGTCGATGATCTCGAATGTGGTCTTCCTCCAAGAAAGTTGCATTTGTCGATACAAATACTTTATTATCTTGAGGGTCGTAGAAAAGACCACCTCTCGTTTCTTTCGGATAACCAACAAATTGACATATTCTCGTACGTGGTTCCAATTTCTTAGGATTTGTCACTAACACATGTGCAGGACAACCCCAGATACGGAAGTAACACAAACTAGGTTTACGCCCCTTCCAAAGCTCAAAAGGAGTTTCAGAAACACTTTTTGAGGGAACGTTGTTAAGAATATGTACTGCAGTCGCTACTGCATACCCCCAAAACGAGCTAGACAACTGAGCATAGCTCATCATAGATCGAACCATGTCTAACAAGGTTCTATTTCTCCTTTCTGATACACCATTCTGCTGAGGTGTACCAGGTGCTGAGAGTTGTGATTGGATTCCATGTTCTATCATATAGTCCTGGAATCTCTGATCTAAATACTCTCCACCTCGATCTGATCGAAGTGTTTTAATCGTTTTACCTAACAGGTTTTCTACCTCAGCCTTAAACTCTTTGAACTTTTCAAGAGCTTCAGACTTATGGCCCATCAGGTACAAGTAACCGTATCGAGAATAATCATCTATGAAAGAGATGAAATATTCATAACCACCTCGAGCCTTTACATTCATTGGACCACAAAGATCCGAATGCATTAGTTCAAGTGGTTCTTTGGCCCTATAACCTTTTCCAGTAAAAGGCCTCTTGGTCATTTTACCCTCGAGACACGATTCATAGGGTGGTAAAGATGTATCTTCTATGTCACTTAGAAGTCCATTTTTAACCAAACGATCGATCCGATCGATGTTAATATGACCAAGACGAAGATGCCAAAGATATGTGTTGTTACTTAAAGGAGAAACTTTTTGCCTTTTGTTTTGCGTTTCGGCCGTTTTAAACATTTCATGACTTAAAATAGCCTTAGCATCATTAGGTCTTAACACAAACAAATTATTCTCACGCTTAGCTGAACAAATGTAAACTCCATTCTTTGAGATTAAAGCTTCATTAAGCAAGAAGGAAACAGTATAACATTGTTATAACAAAGCTGAAACAGAAATAAGGTTCCTTTTAATTCTAGGAACCAAGTACAAGTTCTCTAAAATTAAAAACCTATTTCTAAAGAATAATTTTGCAGCTCCCACTGCACGAGCTGAAACGACGTCTCCCGTTCCGACCTTGAGCGTCATTCCACTCTCTACCAGCTGCTGGAAATTATTTCCCTGAAAAGAAGAACAAACATGATTAGTGGCTCCCGAATCCAGTATCCAGGCAAACTCATCATGTTCAACGAGACAAGTCTCTAACACAAGTAAATCGAATTTACCTTCTTTTTCTCTTCTCTTCTCAGCAAGGTAGTGGGGACAGTTGCGCTTCCAGTGACCATCTGCATTACAGTGGAAGCATCTGCCTTTGTCGGCCACGACCTTGTCCTTCCCCTTTCCTTGCACAGCCTGTGCAGGAGCCTTCCCCTTATCTCCCTTCCTCTTTTGGATCTGCTTCGATGAAGAAGCCTGGGGTACAGATTTAGTCCCTGAGGATGAACCCTTCAGGAACTTCTTCTTGGAATGGGCCACGTTGGCCTCTCCTTTAACCACACTCTTTCCCTTGTTCTTTTGCAGGGACTCATAAATCTGTAACTCCGAGAGGAGGGTAGTCAGGTTGAACTGAATCTTATTCATGCTCGCGTTCGTCCTGAAAGACAGATAGCTCGCCGGGAGCGAGTGAAGGATGAACGCAACCTGACTGCGCTCGCAGACAACCCCGCCATTTGCCTCAGCTATGTTGAATTGGTTAATCATGTCCAGGACATGTTCCCGAACAGATTGACCTTCCAGCATCTTGGCATTGAAGACGTTCTTCAAGGCGTCGTGGTGGAGCTGGTAGGACGAAAGTCCAAACATCTCCTCCAGGGAATTCATAATTTCCCTGGCAGTTTCCACGTTCTCGTAACGCTTGGCCAACACTTCAGACAAGCTGACCAGAATATAGACTTTGACCTTTTCATTGGCCTTGGTCCAGCGTTCGTAGGCATCCTTAACTGCCTGAGCGGCAGTGCGAGGGGGAACGAGAGGACGTTCCTCTGTTAAGACGAACCTTAAGTCCTCAACCACGAGTATTGTATTGAGGTTAGGTTTCCATTGTGGAAAATTCTCACCGGTAAGTTGTTCATTTTTAAGCAGGGAAATTATAGAGGAAGACATTGCTGAAAAACAAACAAGTGACCGTATTAGTTATCTTTGCCTTAACCCATCACACAAGCAATACAAACAATTGCATACATCCAATCAATTTTGCAAACAAACAATCAAAGAACCCTAATAAAACTATGATTGTGTTTCGCAACGATGCTTTAGAGGTTTAGAAGAACAGCCACCGAAGGGTGATTAGTTGTTCCTCCTCTAAAATGAGACTCTTCTCAGTCAATTTCTAATACCAGAATAACTCATATTCCATTAGATATTAACCACCGTTGTTCGGTCAAGGATTTGTTAACAAATTAACTCCTCCCCGTAAGTGTAACCCTCCCACTTTCAGATCCCAGAGGCACGCACCAACAGGCTACCGTTAGGAAAGACAACTGTTGGTAATTAACCTAAGTGACCCTATCCTATTCAGGAGTTCACGGTGTTCTGAATCCTATGATCAGGCCCTCCGAAGGGGTGGTTGCTCCAGGGGCAACACGCAGGCGGATCATAGGAATCTCACGTTGTGACCTAGGGGTGGAGACCGAAGGATACGTTGACACGCGTCCCGCTCCCACTTATTATAGTCACTTTCCCCATTCACCTTGGTATTGACCCATGCAAACACTCTCCGAAGGGAGGCCGCTCTACGACGACACGAAGTCGAGCATGGATCTCACGGTGTGAACGTCACGGGGACGTGGGAGCAAAACTCAATTTAAATTAAGTTTTGTAATTTTCCTCCCACTAAAGTAACATATTATAAATTTTAGGGTTTGATTAAACCTAGATAAATCCGGCTAAGTCATTTATCTAAGTCTAGTCCTATTATAACTATTATAATAAGACCTAATGTCTAGGTGTATTAAACCAATTTAATTAACCTAGCGACATTATTCTAACATTAACCTGAGATTAATTCAACTCCGGTATTCCAGATCAGTTCCCAGGTAGGAGGTGTTCCGTTTACCGTCAACTTAAATACCTCCAATCCTTAAACAGAACTTCACTGGTAGAGTTCCCTTATAATCTTAGGAATGTTTGTCCTACTTAGTTCATTAAAACTATTTTAAAACTAAGTAAGAAATTCTAATCCTATTAGAAAATGATCTTAGGTCTAATTAATTTTAACCCATTAAAATTAATTCAATTTAACCTAAGATCCTATGTGAACATGCATATCTTGATTATAGATTGATGGTTTCTAATCATGAAATTTTAAACTATTTCAAAATTTTAATGATTAGCCCTATAATCATGCATACTATAGTTTTAAAACAATTAACAATCATATTCAAGTTAATGAAATTTAAACTATAGTACTTTGCATTGCATGATAATTAATATAACCCTTATATTAACCTATGGATGTATCATGCTCAATGCAATTTGATTTCCATTTAAATAATAAACAACTTTATTATAGCCAAAAAATGGAAAATCAACTTAGCATGCTGCAAACAAATAATTTTTAATATAACTCTTATATTAAAACTATGTAATTGCATGCATCATACTCTTCCATGTTCATGAATTTAATATAACTCAACTACATATTAAATATCTCATGAAAAACCATGCATTATCATCCAAAATTATAATCATATTATAACATCCATAATGCATGAGCATGCTTTATATCCTAAGGTGGGATTAAAAAATTTAAATGACATCCACAAAGCATTTAAATAGCGAATAAACCGGTTTAATTGGCCCCTAGGATAAATAAAGAAAAAATTACTCTAATTAAAGCTTTAAACTATCCTATTACATAAAGTACAGCTCCATAAATGGTCTAGGATCCACGAACCGACCCGAACCACTTCGAACCGGGCTTGAAAATGCCGAACCGCCCATGAACCGGGTTGAATCGGACCAAACCGGTCCAAAACCAACCCTAACCGCACGAACCAAACTACCCATTAGGGTTTCAGCACACGTTTTCACGTAAAACAACCGCCGCACGAAATCGTGACAGCGTCGAGACGCTGTGAAGATAGCGTCCCGACGCTGGCGCGATTTCAACCGTCTGGAGCGTGGAATCGCGACAGCGTCGAGACGCACAAGGCTAAGCGTCCCGACGCTGTTGCGTCTGGAGCTGTTTTCTGGGCAGAACCACGACTGTTCTTCACCAAAATTGCCCATTTTTGCACGTTCTTCATCGATTTTCAAGCACAAAACTAGACCCGGACTTTACAGACTCGATTTACAGAATATTTGCCCAAAACGCAGGGGCCTTTACATGATCAAATCATAAATAAAGCTGTAAATCTAAGGCCAATTCAAACCAAAACAGTTTATCGCAAACCATACATTCACAATGCAATTAATCCCACCAAACAAAACCAATCGCAAATCTCAAAACAACGTTTTAAATTCGAAATGGCTCTGATACCAATTGAAGGGATAAAAGCCCTTTTCGCAGCGGAAGACAACAGAGACCTTTTTCGAATAAAACGTCGATTGGGATACCAATACGACGGCAAAAGAAATAAATTTTTACAGCGAACATTACAGATAAAATAAGCGCGGTAAAACATATATAAGCATGCTGATTTGCAAGAAAAAACTCTAGATCCTAATCTAGAATTGGATCCTAATGACCCTAGTTCAAGAAAAACCTTACCCTTGAAGAAATCCTTGAACGTTTCGCCAAAATTCTCCGAACAGCTCTCAAAACCAGCAGCAATCGCACCTTGATCTTGCTGAAAAATCACCACGAACACCACCACGAGGATTCATCGGTATTCTCAAAGGGGATGTGCGTTGAGTGGCTTGTGGGAGCAAAAAATTCTAAGGCTTTTCTGAAGGATTTTTTTTTCTTCTGTCTATTACAGAGAGGGAAAAAGGAGAGAGTGAGGGAGAGGGAAGGTTTGCGTGAGAGAGTCTGAGATTCAACTGCCCTAAAATCACTTAACTTCTCTTCCTATCGTTCAGCAGACTAAAATAGGGCAACTGCACGCACAACTTCAGGTAACTGAAGGTCAGTTACCTGATAATTAATTATATTAATTTAAAATTCAATAATTTTAAATCATAATTAATTAAATTTCAATTAATCAATATTAATTAAAATATCATTAATTTAAATCTTATTTAAATTAATATCTCTCTTTTACCTATAGTTTAATTAAATCAAATTTAATCAAACTTAACCAATTAATTAATTCAAAATTAATTAATTAAAAAATCAATAAAATTGAACATCACATATTCAATTATTATTCTCTCTCTCAAAACTATAGTATTAATATACATCCAATGTACATTAATTATAACCTATAGTTTTAATATGAACCAAATTCATATTTTAGTTTAATATTCGAACACCTTCGAATATTCAATCCATCCTTAGAATTTTACCTCAACGCCCTAAATGAGCTACCGGTGGGACCTAATGGACCTACAGATCAGAAGCTCCAACGATATGAGATTAGTTGGTTAAACTCATTAACCAAGTTAATCAATATTCGTTAACTGTGGTTCACTCCACTAAAGAACCACAGCTGCACTCTTCTCACTGCAGATATATTTCTGTGTCCACGGATATTGACCGTCAACAGCAAGTTAGCCCTTCACGTGTGTTCGTACCCCAGCTAGGTCAAATTACCGTTTTACCCCTGGGCTACCTCTTGATCCTTAAGTACCAGTGCTCCTCTAATGAACAACCTGTTTATGGTCCAACCATCAAACAGAAATCCCTCTCGTGCCATAAAGAGGGTAGGGCCCATTGTTAAAGACCCGGAGACACCACTTAAGGGAACACACCTCTACTTACCCTCATATCAGGAAGGAGTGAATTCTATCTTGTAAGACTACGTTCCCAGCTCCCCACTCGGTCTTGTCCCCAAAATGGTAGGCTTATTGAGTCGGCGAACAGGCCACTCTCACCCGTACAAATCAAAGGACAATCCCTCATGGACAGGAGTCCATAATCCACTCAGGATTAAGGCCAAGTTGCCTAGGTCATCCTAGTGAAATAGAAACCAAGCTAACTAACGGTGTTACAGTTAGTGGTTAACTATTTCGCGGTCCGGTCTTTGTGCAAACTCATTGCACAGGATACCCCCACTCGCATGTCAACCACATGAACGCGTTGGATCAATACGTTTGTATCAATATACAAAGCGGGCCGTATCCATAGTGTCACCAGGATAAGGTACCCAACCTTATCCCTATACTACAGACCCTTTAGGCTAAAACTTGAACATCGATCCCCGTATGTCCCTACATACTAGTTCAAGCCTCATTCTATTAGCCATGGATGTTTAGTTTATTGGATTAGGGTTAACAAGACAAGATATAATACAAACATTGAATAATACATCACCTTATTAATGTTCGGTCAAATGTACATTTACTATCTACGAGTTTTAGGGCATAAGACCCAACAGTTTGTTACTTTGCTCCTCAAGTGTCGTATCCATCCCAGGGGTGCATACACTCTTCTGGGGAAAACTTGGGGAGGCCTAAGAAGTTCTCGGGCCTCTCTTCAAGTTGTTGTATCCATCCTAGGGGTGCGTACACTCTTTTGGGGAAAGCTTGGGGAGACCTAGGGAGTCCCCGGGCCTCTCTTCAAGCTGCTATGTTCATCCCAGGGGTGCGTACACTCTTCTAGGGAAAGCTTGGGGAGGCTTAGGAAATTCTCGGGCCTCTCTTCAAACTGTTGTATTCATCCCAGGGGTGCGTACACTCTTCTGGGGAAAGGCTTGGGGAGGCCTAGGGAGTCCCCAGGCCTCTCTTCAAGCTGCTGTTTCATCCTAGGGGTGCGTACACTCTTATGGGGAAAGGCTTAGGGAGGCCTAGGGAGTCCCCAGGCCTCTCTTCAAGCTGCTTTATACTTTTGAAACGAAATTCGAAGTACTTTATTTCAAATGAATCAACCGATTACATTCTAAATAACATGCTGCTAAAAATAAAAGAAAACTGAACATGGTCCTAGTGGACTGGAAAACATAATCAAAAGAAATCAATGCTCCATTGGAAGGGGATAGCTTGATCCCTCGAATGCTCGGCCTCAGTCATCTCCTGAGGCCAACGTTGCTTGAACCTTTCTGTCGATGTTCCTGAGTGCCATAAAGACGCATTCCCTCGACATCTTCTGCTAGCCATACATTGCTCCTACACCTTCTTCGGTTGGAAATTTCCGAACTTGGTGGTAGGTTGAGGCTACAGCTTTAAGTCCATGTAGGGTGGGTCATCCCAAGATGGCATTATATGCTGAGACGCAGTCTACCACTAGAAAGTTGATCATTCTCGTTACTGTCTGCAGTCCTTCCCCAAACATCACTGGCAGTTCGACGCTTCCTCTAGGGCTTACTTTTTCTCTGCCAAACCCCACCAGCGGCGTGAGGTTCGGCCTCTGGCGATCGCTTCCCAGCCTCATGGCGTCGAACGCGGTGGTTTAGAGAACATCAGCAGAACTACCTCCATCAACGAGGATCCGGTGAACTTTTGCGTTGGCAATCGTTAGGGTGACCACTAGCGCGTCGTTGTGCGGATGACGTATCCCCGCGACCTCTTTCTCTTTAAACTCTAACTTCGGTGAGTTTTCATCGAGTAGGAGCGAGTACATACCTTGCTCTCCAAGCTCTTGTTGTGCCTCCCGAATTGCAGCCTTTCGCATTCTGCCTGACTCTCCTCCGGATGGTCCTCCTAAAATTGTTCATATCTCGAGCGGTGGGTTGGTACCGCCCTTACCTTGATCTGCTGGCAATGGCCTCTTGCCTATGTCATTCCCCATGAACTCCTTGAGGTGACCTTCTCGGATTAGGGTTTCTATCTCGTCCCTCAATTGTATGCATTCCCGGGTTGTGTGACTGTGGTCTCCGTGGAACATGCAGTATTTGTTCCAATTCCTCCTGTTTGGGTCCGACCTCAATTTTTCTGTGCGCTTCAGTAGGTTTGTATCCTGTATTGCGTCCAAAACTTGTTCAAGTGGAGTTGTTAGTGGTGTATACCTGTCAAACTTGGCTTTTGGTTTCCCGCGACCCCGATGCTCCTTGGTCTCTGGTCGGCCTCGACCATTGGCCGAGGAGTGCTCTTGCAGGCTTCAGCCTCTCTCTTTGACCTGGCACCCTTTTCCTCTGTCTTCCCGATGCCGGTCAGATACGACCACTCTCTAGCTCTCTCTCTTCCTGCTTGGACCTCGACAGCTCCTCGGCGCTTATGTACCTTTGAGCTCGGGTCATGAACTCCATGTATGTCCGTGGCTGGCTCTCATCGATCGAGTTGAGCAGTCTTTCATCCTGCAGACCTGAAATTACAACAGTCAAGGCAACTCCATCGTCATAGCCTTCTACCTGCAAAACTTCATTGTTAAACCTGTTAACATAATCTCTCAAACTCTCCCTTGACCCCTGCTTGACTGTTAAAAAATTAATCTGTGGCTTCCGTCGATCTCGAGCTCCTAGGAACTGCGTGACAAACACGGGTGCCAATTCTTTGAACGAACCGATTGACTTGCGCGGTATCTTACCGAACCACTGCCTCGCCAAGCCCGTCAATGTCAATGCGAAAGCTCGGCATCGGGTTGCCTCGTTTGCCCCGTGAAAATCCATCCAGGTTAAGTACGCGTCTAGATGTTGCTTCAGGTCTTTCTTGTCGTCGTACTGCTGAAAGTTTGGTACCTTAAATTTATGAGGCACCTCCCCTCCCATTATTTCGTCGGTGAAGGGTGGTTCCATATCTCCAATTAGCCCTTCTGTGTCTTCATTTTCAGTTCTCCTTTGGGAGTCACGATAGCTATCTTCCTCTTTCAGCCACTTGGATAACTCCCGCTCTCTCCCTTTTTGGCACTGCTCGGCCCCGGACCTTGCCCGAGCCTCCAACATTTTCCTGTCATTGTCCTCTGTACGCATACCTGGCGCTGACTTCAGCGGTGAATTCCTGCGAACCTCTTGTGACTGGGTCCAGCCTCCCTCCGGGTCTGGTCATCCTCGGGATGGTGCATTCGGCTAGTTACACTCTCCGAATCTCCAACCTCCTCATCTGCTATTCCTTTTCCTTTCTTAGGGTCCCTGCGTACAAGCTTTTCCTCGGACCTTACAGACTCGGGCTTCTTCAACAGACTAAGGATTTCAGTCAAGTTCTGCCATATCTCGTTCATCCTCCCCTTAATTGCTGCGATCTCGGTTTCCTAGGCCTGGAGTCGAACTTGGGGATTTGGTTCGTCAGTCACTGGTTGATCTTGGTGCTCCGTTGCTGCTACGTTTTTTCACCGAACTCAACGTTTGCTAGTCAGCGTCTCCTTCCCACAGACGGCGCCAACTGTTGATGGTCAAATTTCGCATAGGAATTTACCTTTCGATCCACGGGTCGATCAACAGTGAATTTGTAAGAGAGCGGGAAAGACGTGACCTGCAAGACGAGCAAAGGCTGCACACCGGTGTGGTGTAGACCACACACACTCCGATGCTTAAGTTAGCTTTGGCCGGAAAACACGCAGAGTGCGTTTAGGGATTGATGTTTGCATACCTGAATGCGTGTGCGGTCTCCCTTTTTAAAGATTTCCCCTTAGGATTTTGTCGACGCCGAACTTCAAATGATCTTCGGGCCTTTGGTCCTGGTCGGCCTCGGTAATGGGTCGAGGCCGACCTCATCCTCCTAGGGGTTTTGACAATTCGGAGGTGTTTCGGGACAAACCAGGCGAAATCGGGACGGTCAAGGACACCAGGGACCGAAGGGAGGTGGCCAAGCTAGGCCCACACCCCCGGGCCGAATGGTTATGCCGAGGCCAACCATATGGGTCGGGCCAAATTGACCCGACCCTTTGGTTCGGTCTTCCTCTGGGTCGGCTTTCTTGTCCCACCTCTGCCAAATTGTCCTCGTCAGCTCCTTGTGTGTCAGTGTGGTCCAAAATTACCTATAACAGTTTACAAAAACCAAGTCAAGATTTGAAAAAAAAAAAAACAAAGTAGTTTTCAAAAACTTGTTTTGTTTTTGGAATTTGGTTAGAAATTCAAATGTGTCCTTAACAAAAATGAAACTATGGTAAGAAAATTGGGTGAAAACAAACATATATAATTTTGAAAAACCAAATAGTTATCAGATGAGAACTATAAACTTTTAGAGTTGTGTCTAATAAATCTTTTAAAATTTTAAAGTGTCTAATAGATCTCTACACTTTCAATTTCGAATTAATATATACCTTGGAGTATAAAATTGTCTAGTAGATCTTGAAAGTTCAATTTCATGTCTCACAAGCTTTTAACCTATTTGATACTTTTTAAAACTTCTTGAACTTATTAGGCATAAAGAAACCTTGGCCTTTCAATTGTGGGTTTAGGTCCATTAATTTTAAAAAATGTAAAATGGTTGGAACCTATTAGACATGAAATTGAAAATTCAAAAATTTATTTGACACAATCACAAATATTCAAGGTATAAACTTGTATTTTTCTAAAAATATAGTAGTAGTTTGAATTATTGACTCATTTAGATATAACTAGTCGTGACATTGCACGTGAAATGTTGTAGTTTTAAATTAAAATAAGAGAAAATAGTATCCTATAAGTAAATATTACATAATTTTTGTTTTAATAATTTTTTTTTTTTGACAAGGTTTTAATAAATTTTTAAAAGTTACTCATTGCAACAATTTTTTTAATCTTTTCATATTATCACTTTTCCATGAAAATTCTATATATATATATATATATATATATAGGACAAAGCGAAATTTTGTGCAAATAATTAATTTATTAAATGATATGTTAATATTTTGATATTGTAAAACATATATGGAAAGCAATTTTCATTTTAATGATTTCATATTTTTCGTGATGTTTTATATATACCGTTTAAATCACAACTGTACAAGGAAGAATACTCTGCCTTGTTGTGTAATCACTTTCACTGGATTAAAATCTCTCAATGGACACCTCAACACAAATAGTTACAACTATTCCCCGTGAAGAAAAAAATGATTTTATAAAAATTTGAAGGGCAACACAAGAGGACAAATATTCTCCTTCATAGCCCACCATTAGACCACGACGTTTCACATCTATAGTCTAGATCACAATCATACATGAAATGATCAGATACACTACTTTGCTGAATAACCACTTCCATTGGATTAAAATCTCTCAGGGGTCGTTTGGTACAAGGTTTTTGGAGATGGGAATGGGCAAGGGTTTCTAATACCCTTGTTTGTTTCAAGATTTCTGTGGTGGGCCCAGGAAATAACGCATTCCCAGGCATCGTTTATGCCCATAAGCAAGGGCTTTCTATGCCCTTGCAAAAGCATGGGTTTTCTCTTTTCCCCTCCCTTCTTTTTTATTTTTATATGCAGTTTTATTTTGAATATAGTTAACTAATTAACTAATGGATACTAAATTAAAAATAATATAATAAATTATTTAATTAGATTAAATAATAATTTATCAAGAATTTAAATTTAAAAAAAAAATTTAGGACTTTTAAACAAATACTTAGTCCAAGTTTATTAAAGGGATGTAATTACATATTTACTAAAATTATAATTAATTAGTTAATATTATCGAAAACATATTTAATTATTGAATTAAAATCATTTAAATGAATTTAGTATAAAAATTCATGTTTCAATAATTATAATTATTTACTTATCGATTATTTATAATCAATTAATTACTTTTTTTGATTTCCTTATAATAAATAAATAATGATATTATTATTAAATATTTATCTAATTAATTTTTATGAATACAATATATTAACTTATTGTAGTTAAAGATATTTATTAAAAAATTAATTAAATAATTTTAATTTGTTAAATTAACATAGTTTATCCATTAAAATTATTTCATAATTATTATTTCATTAATTTTAATTAATAATTTGAGTTAATTTATTAAAATTACATAAAGTTTACCTGATTAATTCTAAAAAAATAAATAGAGACATAATTTGTTCTCATAAAATCCTGATGACATTCTCATGTACAACCAAACACATTTATCTTTGATTGCCAACAATCTTATTCCCAGGCATCATGTATTCTCAGGCATCTATAAAACCTTAAACCAAACGGACCCTCAAGGGACAACTCGACACGAATAGTTACAGCTATTCCAAAAGAAAGAAAAAAAAAGATTTTATAAACATTTTAAGGGTAAAATTGGAAGGCAAATTTCTCCAACATAACCCACCATTAGATTGTGATGTGTTTCACGTTTATGGTCTAGATCATGTCCATATAGTAAAGAATACATTGTTTCATTGTGTAACCAATTCCAATGGATTAAACTCTCTCAAGGGACACCTATAACAATTGCAACTATTCGACGAGAAGGACAAAACAGAAATTTGTAAAAGATGTAGGGGCAAAATAGGAAGCCAAAGATTCTCCATAGCCCACCATTAGATCGTGATGTTTCACATTTATGGTCTAGATCATGTCCATATGCAAAAGAATACGTTGTTTCATTGTGTAACCAATTCCAATGGATTAAACTCTCTCAATGGACACCTCTAACAATTGCAACTATTCGACGGGAAAGACAAAATAGAAATTTATAAAAAATGTAGGGGCAAAATAGGAAGACAAAGATTCTCCCCTCTTAGCCTCTTTTATATATAGTAAGTATAGATATGTGGGTAGAAGAAGAAAAGTTTGTCAAAATAAATTATAGTTGCAAGAGTGCATGTATTAATGTTCCAAACATGACCTGTACTGTTTTTTGTGACAATATGTGGGTTGGGAGATTTGAAACTCCGACTTCTTAGTCAAGAGTACAAACTTTATACTAATTGAGTTATGTTTTTATTGGCGTTCCAAACATGACATTTAAGATATGTGCTCATGAACTTTTTTTTTTTTTTTTGAAAAAGGAATTCATTAGCTAAGGAAAGGAAATAACTCCCTCCCGCAAAAGGGGGAAACACCAAACAGGGAAATTAGGGCCCCAAAAAATATGGCCTCTCAAGTGATCGAAATAGTTCATTGTCGATCCAACCAGCGGAAACAAATTTACATGCCTCATTGGCAACACAGTGCGCTACTGTGTTCAAAATTCTATTGCAATAGGTAAAAGTCACGGTGAAAGCTTCGTCTGCAGCAATGGAAATGGCGTCCGTGATCGTTATTAGATATAGTTAGTTAGTCAAAATTTTTATTAAAATAGAATAGTTGATATTTCTTATTCTGTTAAACTAGTTGGTTATATTGCTGTTATATCTGTCCTATTAATTTGTATATATAGGTGTATGTGGAGATTAATCAAGACAATAACTTTGAGTATTGTCCATATTTTTCCTTTTGTTATGGTATCAGAGCAGTAGCTTTCTTGCTGCGTTTCTTGCTGTTTTTTTTTTCTCTTTTCGATGGAGACTCAAAATCTTAGTGATCCTTCCACGACTCGCCAAGGTTTTTCTACTAAAGAAGATACACAAAGTCCCTATTATCTTCATCACAATGATACGTTGAATTTAGTTCTTGTTTCGGAACTTCTCACTGTTGAGAATTATCTCACATGGAGCAGATCGATGTTGCTAGCCATCTCTATTCGAAACAAATTGGGTTTCGTTGACGGAAGCATACCAGAGCCAACTGGAGAAATGTTTTCTTTATGGAAGCGGAATAGTCACATGGTGATAGCTAGGATTCTCAACTCTGTTTCAAAGGGAATTTCGTCTAGTATCATGTTTTTCGATTCTGCGCAAGCCATCTAGAATGATCTCAAAGATCGCTTTCAGAAAAAGAACGGTCCTCACATTTTTCATCTAAAACGAGGATTGACAAGTCTGAAACAATCGGTAACCGTGTACTTTTCAAAAGTTAAAAGTCCATGGGATGAGTATTTTTCTTATAGGCCTGGATGTACTTGTGGGCGCTGTAATTGTGGAGGTATGAAATCAATTAAAAATTTTGTTCAATTTGAATATCTAATGATTTTTCTTATGGGCTTAAATGACAAGTTCGCGCACGCTCGTTCTCAAATCCTCCTGATGGATCCACCTTCTCTTGTTAGCAAGGCTCTTGCGCTAATTACTCAAGAAGAGAAACAAAAACATGATGATATTTTGAGCACACCTCTAGCAGTAGCCTTAGCAGTTGCTACTTCAAGTTCTTCTAATCGAACATATGGAAATAATCAGAATGCTAATCGAGGCAAGGGAACTCGTCCTATCTGCACTCATTGCGGAATACAAGGACACACAGTTGACAAGTGTTACAAATTGCATGGGTATCCTCCTGGATACAGACAAAAGAATAATAATCAGAAACCTAGCAACAATAATGGGGCAGCAATTCCACAAGGTGCAAAGCCAAATTCCAATATTAATGTTGTTGTTTCAGCTTGAAATCAGATAACTAGTGATTCACAGAAAATGACCAGTGACGATCCTTTTACTCAATGTCACAACATCTTGAACATGCTACAATTCAAGTTAGCAGCTGTCAAGAATGATGCAGAAATTACTTCCTCCTATCTAAGGGTATGTGCCCCAAATTGACTTCCACTAAAACCAGTAATTGGATCATAGATTCGGGAGCTTCAACACACATTTGTTTTTCTCAAGCTATGTTTGAAAAGTTAGACTCTGTCTCAACTTCAGTGGTATTTCCTGATAATACTCGGATTGCAGTGCACTATGCTGGTTCTGTTAAAATCAATGAATCTTTGATTCTCAGACGTGTTCTCTTTGTTCCTCAATTTGATTATAACTTGCTATCTATAAGTGCTCTTACATCGGATAATAACATATCTGTTTAGTTCTTTACTGACTCTTGCATTATTTAGGAAAAGTCCACTTTGAGGACGATTGGCAAGGGTAATATTCATGAAGGATTATACATTTTAGACGTTCCGCAAGCTGATTTTGCTGCTGTTATACAAACTGATGCACGTGTTAATAATGCTTCATGTAGCTCAACATCCCTCTGGCATTCCAGGCTTGGACATCATTCCCTTAGTAAACTTTCTGTTTTAAAGAATACTTTGATGATTGATAGTTTCTCTGCTGATTCAATTCCATATATTGTTTGTCCTTTGGCTAAATAAAGGCGTTTGTCATTTACATCCAACAATAATCGATCAGAACAATTGTTTGATTTGGTACATGCTGATGTTTGGGGTCCATTTGGAACTGTATCAGATGTTGGTTATAGATATTTTCTTACCATCGTTGATGGTTTTAGCCGATACACTTGGGTTTATATGTTGAAAAGGAAGTCAGATGTATTGACAGTTATACCACAATTTTTAAACTCGTAGAGACTCAGTATAACAAGACTATTAAGAGTTTTCGGTTTGATAACACTCCTGAATTGAAGTTTGATGATTTCTTTCGTGCTAAGGGTGTTGTACATCAGTTTTCTTGTGTGGGTAGGCTTGAACAAAATTCAGTGGTAGAGAGGAAACATCAACATATCTTAAATGTTGCACGTGCTCTCTGTTTTTCAGTATCGAATACCACTAAAATTTTGGAGTGATTGCATTCTTACTGCTGTGTTTTTTTATTAATAGAACTTCATCTCATGGCTTTGAAGGTGTTCATATAACACATGCGGAAGCAATTGAAGATCGAAAGCACTTAACTCTATTAATTTTACTCCTAAAGCATGCTGGTTTTAGAGAAAACAGAGCCGAGAGTTAGAAGGCACCAACCTTTTGTAGCTCAAATGGATGGATCTCCTTGTGGTGTTTTCTTCTCCAATATTTCTTGGACAACCTCTAGAGTCTTCCCTACTATTCTCCGAGTCAAGAACGACTTGTGGGAGTCTATAGAGATAGGGAATGGGAAGAGAATGCTTGAAGGTACTAGCACTTGAGAGATCTATGGAGGTGTGTGAGTTTGAGAGTAAATTCCAGTAGCATAACAATAAGGAAAATCACTCTCTTGGCTTTGAATCTGATTCATACTCTATATATAGACATCTTCCATGCAAAGAGAAGCCTCATGACACAAGACACATGGTAGAATTGCAACTCAAAGTGGATTCTAGGTGTTTAATTCACAACGCATGCAACTAGTGCATGGATGTGTTGTTTTCCACTTTGCATCAACATGAAAGAGTGGGAATCCAACTAAATCCACTAAATTGAATCCATGATCTGAATTTTCAGCTTGCAATTAACTCTAATTTCAATTCTAAATTGAAATTGATTTCTTGGTAATTAATTTGGGACATTTCCAAATAATTTGATATGATTAATCCAATTAATCATCGTCACCTTGTGCAATCTATTATCTATGATTCATAATACATATATATTGTATTTAAAGTACTTTTAAATACTTTATCTCTCATTTTCTAATTTAATTCATTATTAAATTATTGCGTCAAACACAATTTACGATAATATCCTATTTCCCGTTTTTGAACAATTCAAAGAATCCTATCAATATGTTCTAGGCTTTATTCAGATATGAGCTTGTAGGGGGACCTAAGGACCTATAGATCATGGGCTCCAACGATTCGAGGCTAACCGACTAATCTCATTGTTCAAGCTAGCCAACATTCGTTAACTACCGAGACACTCCACTATAGCCCGATAGTTGCACTCCCCTCCCTATAGATATATTTTCGTCCACTTGATTTAACCATGTTCAGTAAGTCGATCCTTCACAGGTTGTTTGTAGCTATAGCTAGGTCAAATGACCGTTTTACCCCTATAGTACTTCTTGTTCCTTAAGTTCCACTAATCCTCTAATGAACAATCGGTTTGTGGTCCAACCATCAAACCTAAGTCCCTCTCGATCCAAAGAGAGGGTGGGGCCCCTTGTTTCAGTCCTGGAGTTAGTACTTAAGGGAACAACCTCTCTACTATCCCTGAAATGGGTAGGAGCGAATTTCGTCTTGCGAGACTATGTCCCCAGCTATATATTTGATCTTATCCCCAAAATGGTAGGCTTGTTGAGTCAGCGATACTGGCCACTCTCACCCATGCAGATCAAAGGAAAATCTCGTATAAACAGGAGTTCATAGTTAGCTCAGGATTAAGAACGAGTTACCTAGGTCATCTTTGAGAAATAGTTAGTTTCTTCAGTAAACGACGTTATAAAGAGAAAGTGACTAATTTCGTGGTCTAGTCTTATGCAAACTCATTGCATAGGACACTCACACTCGCATGTCTCCACATGAATGACTTAGGATCTCATCGTTTATACTTAATACAAAGTGGGTCGCGTCCATAGTGTCCCTCCCCAGGATAAGGCATCCAACCCTATCCTTATACTATAGACTATTTTGACTATAAACTTGAACTCGATCCTACGATATGTCTCTATATATAGTTTGAGTATTCATTTTTATAGCCAAGGATCTTAGTTTATTGGATTTAGGTTAATCATTCGCAATTTACATATTCAATAACATCTTTTACTGAATAACCTCAACAACGTATTTATTGGAAATAGAATATGTTTAATGATTTACAAACTACGAGTTTATAGGACATTAAACCCAACAGGCTTACAATGGAAAACCCCATTTGAGTTGTGATAACTGCCCAAAAGGTAGTTATTTAGGCCTCATTTATATAAGGATTTGCGTGTCTTTTATGCTTAATAGGGTTGGTTTTAGAGAGATATTACATGATTTAACCCATTTGGAAGAATGGAAGCTTTGGAAATTACTTTGTGCAGATTATGCTGCTGAGCGACTGGAGGGAGCAAATTCTGTGATGCAGCAAAGCTAGGAACAAAACTGCCACATCACAGCTCGTTAGCCAACTTCATGAACCGACTTTTGTTGAGTAATTTTCGTGATAAAGGAGTAAGGAGAGCCCTACACGTGTCCAAGTTGACCTAATTCAAGTCTCCTCTCCTTCTATAAAAGGAAGTAGTCGTCCAAGTCAAAGGCATTCCATGTTTTCCCTTGGAAGCCGAATAGTATAGGGAGATTGAAGATCATCAAGAACACCATCTTCCGCAAGCTGATTAGGGAGTTTACTTTCTTTATTAACTTGTGGTTATGGACATGCATACTCAGATTGTAATTCGTATTCCTATGCCTATTATGAACTAAGTAGCTTAGGGTGTTGGTTAGGAATAATGTGATTACTGTGCTTCATCTCTAGTAATAAATTGACTATCGCATTTTGGTTAATTGTTGTGCTTATTCTCATTTTATGCCCACCTGGCCAGCCGGTATGGATAGCTCTCTCTAGTTTCAGGGATGATTTAGAGAGTGTGTGGCAATTATCCACACTACGATCATTGTGTATTGGTGAACGCTAGTGACTGAGCTAGGGATAGCCAGTTGCCTAGTGCTTGATCGGTCGTACTTCATTGGGGTTGAAACACATCCCAAAAGATCCGGAGTTTCGGGAGGAATCCGCTAATAATACTGCGAGAAATGCATGATCAATAATATTGCTAGAGCATATCTTAGAACAATCACTAAAACCTAACCAGCGTCTGTCTTTAATCTGTCTATCTATTTGTTTACTCGTTGTTCTGTCATTTATTTTGCTTCAGCATAATTCTTATAAAACCCAACATTTTTATTATCTTCGAAACCATTAGGAAGTTACGCAAAATAGATAAAGTGGAAGCTCATTCAGACCTTGGATTGATAATATTACTTGCTGCAGACTGTGTATACTTGCACAGGAATTCTAGAGTATTTTATATCATATATTTACTCACTCTAGGAGCCCAACAAGTTGCTTCATCGAAAAATTCTTGATTATTCAATGTTGAAAATTTTTGGATGTCTCTGTTTTGCTTCTACCCTACCAGCACAACGTTCAAAATTTTCTCCTAGAGCCATTCCAACAGTTTTTATTGGCTATCCTCCTAGCATGAAGGCTTACAGGCTATTTGATATTGAAAATCAGCGAATTTTTTAGTCCAGAGACATTGTGTTTCATGAACACATTTTTCCTTTTCACAAGACAATAGTTGAAAGTGAGCATACTGATTTCCTAACTGATTTAATTCTACCTAAACCAGTCAACATAAACCTTCCTTATCCCACCCAACAACCCAAACAACACCAGTCACACAAATCACCTATTGTTCATCCCTTATCTGGTTTAGACTCTTCACATGATCAAACTTCACAACAACCTTCCCCTACCATATCACCTAATAACCCAAGCTTAGACTCTCTTGAATCTTCAAATTCACTTTCTCCAAATACAGGTACAACTTTACCACATAATTCCGCTCCTGTAATTAGACAATCCACAAGACTTTCTAAGTCACCTTCATACTTAAAAGACTACCACTGTAGTCTTATCCATAACACTCCTTTGCCATCCTTGTCTACAAAATATCCTCTCCAAAATACAATTTCATATGATGAACTTTCTCATTCCTTTAAAGCCTTTACCCTTAACCTTTCTTCCCATTACGAGCCTCAATTTTACCATCAAGCCTTATCATATGCTCACTGGCAAGAAGCTATACGTTCTGAACTTGAAGCCATGAAGGTTAATAACATTTGGTGTGTTGTTCCTCTTCCTCCTAATAAGCACCCAACCAGGTGTAAATGGATTTATAAAGTCAAACATCGTGTTGATGGGACAATTGAGAGATATAAATCTCGACTTGTAGCCAAAGGTTACACACAACAGGAAGGACTTGATTTTATAGAGACATTCTCTCTTGTTGCCAAGTTAGTTACTGTTTGAGTGCTTCTTACAATGGGAATTTCCTATAATTGGCCACTTATTCAGCTCGATGTAAATAATGCTTTTCTTCATGGAGACTTATTTGAAGAGGTTTACATGTATTTACCACTTGGTTATAAGCCTCTTGGTGTTAAAACTCAGGGGGAGCGACTTGTTTGCCGCTTAAATAAGTCTATTTATGGACTTAAACAAGCTTCCCGCCAATGGTTTGCCAATTTCTCTGAAACTTTGATATCTCTTGGATTTCAACAATCTAAGGCATACTACTCTCTGTTTGTTAAAGACAATGGTTCTGATTTTAGGGCTTTATTAGTTTATGTGGATGATGTAATCATTACTTCTGGTTTAACAAGGCATACTACCCTCAGTTGAAATTGCAACACTCCAATGATAATTGCAACACTCCAATGATAATCTTCTTACTGATCCCTCTGTTTATCGAAGATTAATTGGATGACTGCTTTACTTGACTATTTCAAGACTAGATATTACATATGTTGTACATACGCTTAGTCAGTTTGTGTCTAAACCGAGTAAGACACATTTGACAGCAGCCCATCATCTCCTTCGTTATATCAAAGGTTCTCCAGGCCAAGGTGTCTTCCTCACACCTACTCAAAATTTCCAATTGAAAGCCTTTACATATTCAGATTGGGCTTCTTGTATTGATACCCGACGGTCCACAACAAGTTTCTGCATTTTTTTGGGAAATTCTTTGATTTCTTGGAAGTCCAAGAAGCAAAGCACAATCTCTCGTTCTTCAGTTGAGGCAGAATACAGAGCTCTTGCTTTAACTACTTGTGAATTGATGTGGTTGTCCTATTTACTCAAAGATTTGCAAGTGCCTATAAAAGAACCTACTGTCCTTTTTTGTGACAATCAAGCGGCCATCCATATTGCAACGAATCCAATTTTTCACGAGCGTACTAAGCACATCAAGTTAGATTATCATTTTGTATGTGAAAAAGTTGCAACTGGGTTTCTTAAACTACTTTCGATTCGGACTCATCTCCAACTCGCTGATACCTTTACTAAGCCTCTTCTAGCTACGACTCTTCATTCCTTGTTATCCAAGTTGGGCATTATTGATGTATATAACCCAACTTGAGGGGGAGTATTAGATATAGTTAGTTAGTCAAATTTGGTTAGTCAAATTTGTTATTAAAATATAATAGCTGATATTTCTTATTCTGTTAAACTAGTTGGTTATATTGTTGTTATATCAACCCTATTAATTTGTATATATAGGTGTATGTGGAGATCAATCAAGAAAACAACTTTGAGTATTCTCCATATTTTTCCTCTTGTTAATCGTCTTCAAGTCAGAAAAGTCTTCCTCTTCTTTGTTCACTACTTTTATGACCTCCAACGTGTCAGATTCAATGACCAGGAGAATTTGACGTTGCTTGCAGGTGTTCTTGATGCAATTGAGGCCTTCAAGGATCGTTTGAGCCTCCAGCATTTTAATTGGCCACGAATTGGAGATGGCCTTCATTCCAAAACAGATCGTGGATCCAGATGAGTCACGCACGATCCAGCCAATGCCTCCACGACCGTTTTTCTGGTACCAGGTGGCATCCGAATTCATCTTCCACTGGTTCGTTTTAGGTCTCTCCCACGTAGCCTGACTCACTTGGCTCTTTGTTGTTCTCGAAATTTGCTAATTTTCAAAGGTAAGAGTTCGCTCCGTAATATTCGCTTCAATGTAAATTTGCAAGGATTCTGTTGTTGGGATAGAATTGTTGCGAATTATCTTGTTTTTGAAATTCCATATGCTCCATAGAATTGTCGCTCCCCTTTCAATTTCTTCCTTCGATAGATTGTCGATCATCCACACCCAAATCTCTTTTGGATCCCAATCTTTCCTGCAGAATAGGGGGAAAAAGTCAATTTGGGGATAAAAATGGGCCACATTGATCTAGGAATTTTGCAATCCCACATTAGGTGGGATGTGGTTTCATTTCCTTTTCCACGGATCGCACACGAAGCCTGAATAGCGATCCCTTTGGCCTGGATATTAGCCTTTGTGGGGATAATATCGTTCACAATCTTCTAAACACATACTTTTGATCTAGGAAGAACCTTTAAGGACCATATGGATTTCCAAAACAAAGAAGATCTCCTTCTGTCTGATTGAGACGCCTCTAGCCCGAAAATGTGATCTTTGGCTAGGTGATAGGCACTTTTCACCGTGAAGGTGCCTTTCTTGTTTGGGAACCAAGTTATTTCATCTCTTGCATTCTTCTTTCCCATGGGCATATTCAAGATATCGATGGCGTCCTGGGGGATGAAGTTTTGATGTATAAGATCCTCCTTCCATCTATTGTTTTCATCCAACAGGAAGCTAACTCTAAGGCCCTTTAGGTTATCATTTGTGACATAAGGGCTAAGTTTTCCAACCCGGCTAATCCACGGGTCTTTCTCAATGTCAATGAGCTTCCCATTGCCCACTCTCCATTTGAGGCCTTTTAGGAATAACTCCCTTCCCCAGTAGATACTTCTCCAAGTGATGGATGGGGAATTCCCAACCTTAGCTTCAAGGAAATTACCATCCTGAAGTATCTTCCCCTGAGAATCTTGTAGAGAAGGGTAGAAGGGTTTTTCCATGAACTAATTATTATAGAAACTAAAAAACTTAATAAGATCAAACTAATTAATAAGCATACTCCAATTGACATAAAGTTCAACTGACATAAAATATGTGTCATCAATCAAAAGGGTAAAGGTTCGAATCTCCATACCTTACTATGGTAGAAGTAAAAAAAAAAAAAAAAAAAAAAAAAAAAAAAAAAAAAAAAAAAAATTAATAGGATTAAAAGTTTTCAATTCTAATATCAAAATTCTAAATTTTTTCCACAAAATAAAATAATGAGTTAAAGACGACACTCTTCAATTTTTGTTTTAATCTGATAGTGTAAATGTTATTAGGTTAAAATAATATTTTGATTTCTGAAGTTTTAATATTTTTCTAATTTTGGTTTTTTTTTTCTTTTGAAAAATTCTAATTTTGGTTTCTAAGGCTAATCATAACGATTTTGTTTTTAATTTTCTATTTTAAAAATTGATATATATATATATTTTTTTAATTTTTAAAACTTTGGCTTCAAACATTACCAAAAATCAAATAGTTATCAAATAGTTATCAAATCGTTTTTTATTCTTACACTTTTTTTTTTTTTTTTTGACAATTTTATTCTTAAACTTTTACCATTTTTGTTTTGAAGAGAAAGAATTTGACTTTTGCCACCTAAATCTACTCACCTAATCCTCATGTTAGTCATCCTATTAGATTCCAGTACATGTCCACATTATCACACTAAATACACATTCAAAGTCAAATCATCAATTAAAAAACACACACACAATAAAGATGAGGTCACAATTATTTTTTAAAAAGAAAATTAAAGACTAAAATAGATATTTTAAAAGTTTTTAAAACTAAAATTTGAATAAAGCTTAAAGTGGTAGAAAACAATTTGGGAAAAACTCAATTTTGACCCCTGAACATAGTTAGGTTGTATCAATTTTAATCTTAAAATTTCAATTTCATCAAATCGAACCCCAAACTTAACAAATTGTATCAATTTGAACCTCAAACTTGCATAAGTGTTGTAATGTAGACCTTTGGTCATCTTTTCATATTTGAATTGCCATTAAAGCATGTAATTGACAATTTCCTCTTTTTTTCTTGAATTCACATTGCACTTAAGTTGGTGTTTTGTAAGAAATTTGTTGAAGAAGCTCTTTATCAAAAGAAATCAAATATCCCAAACTATTATTCTCATTGTTGTAAAAACGTTATTGGCAACATGAAAAATCGAGCAAATATGAGAAATAAAAAACTCGCAATTTCTTTGTTTTTGTTTCCTCCAGTTGTACATTCTTCTAATTAGAAAGAAAAGAAAATAGTGAAAGAAGAAAAAAAAATCTTACAAAGTTCTTAGCAACAAAAAAAACCCAACAAATATTTGAATATAAAAAACCTCCAAAGTTGTTTTGCTTTCGTAGCAAAAAAACATTCACAAAGTTCTTAACAACAAGAAAAAGTCATCTAAAATAAAATTTCTTCAATATTTTATTTATAAGAAACCAATTCAAGTGTAATGTGAATTAAGAAAAAATGAAGAAATTAATCAAAGGTATACATTGTAACACTTATGCAAGTTTGGGGTTAAAATCGATACAATCTGATAAGTTTGGGGTTCAATTTGATGAGATTAAAAGTTTAGGGTTAAAATTGCTATAACTTGCTAAATTTAGGATTCAATTTGATGAAATTGAAAGTTCAGGGTTAAAATTGATACAACCCCCAAAGTTTAGGGTTAAAAAGGTTTTTTTCCCAAACAATTTTTACATTTTGAAAATATAAAAGATTTAACATTTGAAAGTTGAAGGACCCTAACGATTTTTTTTTCCTTTTTAATTTAGAGACCAAAATAAGATTTAAACCATTGAATTGAAATATAAGAATAATTATAATTAAATATTTAAAAATATTTTTTTGGGAGAGGTTAGCCAAGATGACGAAAGAAAAGAAATTAAGAACGGAGGAAATTGCAAAAACCACTCCTAAACTATATAGGTTGTTACAACTTACCAACACGCTCTTGAAGTTTCAATATCTGATCAATCGCCCCTTAAATTTTAAGAAATTGTTGAAATTGAACCCTCAAATATTATAAGATTAGAAATCCACCCTTTGATTTTAAGTGTTGTTCCAATCAAACCTTCAAACTTCCATATTGTGCCAAAATTTTAATTGTTAATATTCTAGTTTTCTAACTTTAAAGTATATATACATATAGTAATTAAACTTTATTTGTAACAATTTAGTCCTTGTACTCTCAAATTTGTAACAAATTAATCCTAAATTTTAGTATATAACACTATAGTCTCCATACGTTTGAATTCGTAAAAATTAGATCCTTACTACAAAAAAAAGTCCATCAAAATTAAATGCAGCGCTTATAAATATATTGAGTCCCTAGGTAGTAAGAAATCTAATTAAGTCATAACAATATTTTTCACAAAAGAGACTAAATCATTACAAATTTTAAAGTATAAGTACTAAACTATTACATATTAAAGTTCAAAGACTAAGGTCCCGTTTGACAACCATTTGGTTTTTGGTTTTTGGTTTTTGAAAATTATGTTTGCCCCCCCAATTTTCCTACCATGGTTTTCATCTTTGTCAATGACACATTGGAATTCATAACCAAATTCCAAAAAAAAAAAACAAGTTTTTGAAAACTACTTTTTTTAGTTTTCAAAATTTGGCTTGGTTTTTGAAAACATGGAAAGAATATATTAGAAAAAGGGAAAAATACACTTTTGGTCCCTGAGGTTTGGGTTAAGTGACACTTTAGTCCTTGAATTTTCAAACTCAACAAAAATACCCCTGAGGTTTGAGATAAGTAGCAATTTAGTCCCTGCTGTCTAATTTTCCGTTAAACCCTAACGGTTTGCTGACGTGGCACCATTATTTTAATAAAAAAATATATTTTTTAATTTTCTAAATAAAAATATATTAAAATATAATAAATATTATTATTTTTATTCTTTTTTATAATTATTTCTCCTTTATCTCTTACTCTTTCTCTTCTTCTCCACTCCATCCACTTCCCCCTTCTTCTTCTTCATAGCTCCGGTGGCTGGTGTCGGCGGCCACCGCTCGTCGCCGCCGCCGGCCTGCGTTTTTTTTTTTTTTTCTCTTCTTTCAATCTCTCCCTCCCTCTTCTTCATTGTCCTCATGCGGCAACCTGAAAAAAAAGGATGAAGGGGGTTTCCCCCTCCGAAACCCATTTGGAACGAAAGGGTTTTCCCTTTCGTTCCGGACGATTTTGAGGGGGGAAACCCCCTTCTCTCTCTTTTTTTCTTTAAAACCAACTCTCTCCGACTCTCTCTCTCTCCCTCTTCTTCTCTGTCCGTGCGGGCGACATGTTTAAAAAAAAAGAAGAGAAAAGGGGGTTTCCCCCCTCGAAACCGTCCGGAACGAAAGGGAAAACCCCTTCGTTCCAAATGGTTTTCGAAGGGGGAAACCCCCTTCATCCTTTTTTTTTTTTCAGGTTGCCGCTCGAGGACAATGAAGAAGAGGGAGAGAGAGATTGAAAGAAGAAAAAAAAAAACGCAGTCGCCAGCGGCCGCTGGCGGCGACGAGCAGTGGCCGCCGACACCGGCCACCAAAGCTATGAAGAAGAAGAAGAGGGAAGAGGATGGAGTGGAGAAGAAGAGAAAGAGTAAGAGATAAAAGGAGAAATAATTATAAAAAAAGAATAATATTTATTATATTTTAATATATTTTTATTTAGAAAATTAAAAAAAATATATATTTTTGATTAAAATAATGGTGTCACGTCAGCAAACCGTTAGGGTTTAACGGAAAATTAGACGGCAGGGACTAAATTGTTTCTTATCTCAAACCTCAGGGGTATTTTTGTTGAGTTTGAAAACTCAGGGGCTAAAATGTCACTTAACCCAAACCTCAGGGACCGAAAGTGTATTTTTCCCTTAGAAAAACAAAAAAACTTGTAGGTTGAATTAGTGTTTATAAGCTTAATTTTCAAAAACCAAAAATTAAAAACCAAATGTTTATCAAACGGGATCTAAATTATTACAAAATTGAAAGTATATGAATTAAATCATTGCAAATCAAAGTTTACGGACCAAATGTTTTTTTTTCCTTGAAACCTTCATTTTTAACTTATAATTAAAAAATTAGGTTAAACTATTCTATAATTTGAACTTTGATTGTAACCTTGTTTATTTTATTTTATTTTATTGACAACATTGTAACATTGTTTATAGTTGGGAGTAGTTTGTGCATTTGACAATGTTTAAGAGTTTAATCGTTACAGCAAACATAGTTTAGTAGTAATTGACATGTATTTTGAATCAAGATATTAGATATTTGAAACTTCTCATCTCAAATGTTATTGAACTAACTAAAAAAACAGTTAAAAACAAATTTGGGAGGGTTACATATTAAATTTGAAGGATTGGTTTATTTTTGCAAAGGATGGAAGAAGAAAAGGGAGGCGCGTGAAGGTGAGATGGCGCGTGGGAAAGGAGAGGCCGGTGACAAGTTAAGGTGGGTGGTGGGAGCCAGAGTCGGACACGTGGGGAGCGTAAATGTGGAAGGTGTCGGAATTAGCACGTGAGAGGCAAAGCACTTTCCTTTGGTAAGGGTTTATTGAAATTGAAGCGTTTATGTGTTGGTTGAGTTGAGAGTGAGAGTACGAATATATCAAATCATGGGGGCCTTATGGGAATTAACAATGCTTCCCCCCTTTCAACTTTCATGTTTTACCACTATTCTACTGCCACCTCTCCCTTTCCACCACTCCTCCATCTCCCTACTTTTCCCATCATGCCCCTTCCCACATTATTCTATCTACATCTCTTCTAATAACTGTCTCCACCTCAAAAATGGTGTCTCTTCGAATACCCGTTTGAGTTTAATGGAATTTGATACCATATTATATTATATGGATTTCCATCTCACAACCAATTGACAATGAGTAGAGTGACCCCTGTAGCTTATATATTGTGAGGTCTTCACCAATTTTTTCAACGTGAGATCCTCAACAACCACTACATACATATTAAATTAAATGCTTGTGGTATTAGTCAGTGATTATGTATCTCAGTGTAGGAGCTGAGTAAAGAAGAAAGCCTTCTTATGATTACATAGAAAAGTTAAGATTCCGTTTGATAACCATTTAGTTTTTGAAACTTATCCTTATTTTCTCCTAAATTTCTTATCATGTCATCCTAGTTAACGTTGCATTTGAATTCCTGTCCAAATTTTAAAAACAAAAACAAGTTTTTGAAAACTACATTTTTTTTCTTCAAAATTGGACTTGGTTTTTGAAAACAAGATAGAAGACTGATACTAAAACCAAAAAAATTATAGGTGGAAGTATGTGTGTATAAGCTTAATTTTCAAAAACAGAATGGTTATCAAACACGACCTAAAATTTTTCTACCATTTATCCCCTTAAAATCTATATATAAAATGTTCTATGGTAAAATTACAGCAAACATTTCTAATTTATTGACATTAATGGAATTGGAGCGAGTGTAGGTTTAGGGATGGGGAAAGCAAAACCTTTTTTTTTTTTACTAACTTTAAACTGAAAAAAGAGTTAGACACTGATTTCCACATATTCGTTTGAATTATTTTTTCAAATTATATTTGGAATAAAAATAATAACCTTGGACAAAAATAGAAGGGCATTTTGGTCATTATGCAGGTAGACATCACACATGGGTCTGATGCAATGTACGAAGAGCCCGTAGGACCCAAAAGTATGGGTGTTTGATTGACGGTGGATATTGCGTCTCAGGGAGATGGGCAATCCCTGTCCGTTGATGTGATTGGTCAATTTCCTTCTTTTTTTTTATTATTTATTATTTGTTATTTTTTTTCTTTTTCAAAAGAAATTTCTCTCAACTTTTGGAAGTAAGCGACGTGGTCAAAAAGGAAATAGCATGGGGAATTCTTACATTAGCTTTGATTGCTTTTAAAGAAAAGCGAAACAAGAGGAAGACCACGACTAGACCCAAAAAAAAAAAAAAAAAAAAAAAAAATCTATGTTATTTCATTTGAATCGATAAAATCAAATCCTAGAAAAAATGGTCAAAGTAAAAGTTAAATATAATTGTTTTTTTTTTTTTTTTCTTTTGAGGTTTTGGTGTTGGTGGTCATAATTAGTTAAAATAATACAAGGAATTGGGTGCTTAAACCAACTTGAGTTCAATTTTCATCATCATGGGAAAAAAAAAATAATTAAGCTGAAGAATTTTTTGGTAGATATAAAGTTTATTCTTTTGACCAAAAACAAACATAACAAGTATCTTTTTTAAAAAATAAAATATATAGATTTTTTTAGGAGTTGCAAATAATATTAAATAATTGAAGCTTATAAGAAAAACCACTCCTTCACAGCTTCAAGATTAGAAGCTTAGTTTTTAACTTAAAAAAAAAAATGTTTTCAAATCAATTCAATTTGGTTGTTCAAAAATGCTTTTTTATATTACAAAACATTGATTTTTCTTAAAAAATACATTTCTGATAATCTAAGATCACCTAGAAAACTACACTAAAAGAAAACCCAAAATTAGTAATTAATTCTCTAAAAAACTAATTACATAAAAAGTAATTTTTATTTAAATAGCCGTTTTTTTTTTGGAAAAAAGATATCAAACAGAAACTAAATTTGAAAAAAAAAAGGAAAATAAAAAAATGGGCATATTCGAAAAACAAGAAGTCAAATGTTCTTAGCTTTGCAAGCATCCGTGTGATTTGATTAGATATTATTATGCGAACTGTCTCATATCATATCTGATGTCCATAAAATTCCTCTCTAAAAAGAAAAAAAAAAAAAAAATTGTCCATGATATTCAACCTTAGACCCACGCCTATTTAACCATCGCACGTGCCAAGAAAAAAAAAAGAAAAAAAAAAAAACTTGAATCTATTATTTTAAAATAAAAGTGAAAAGTTCAATCTTTTATCTTTGAAGTTAGGTGGCTCAGTCCATTTTAAAGCTTTCTTTTTTTAGTTTCATTTTAAAGCTTTCAATTTCAAGTTTAAAGTGGTGCAATTATTAACTTTAATTAGTTATATATATTTTTTCAAAGCTTTCTAATTAATTATGGTGTCCTTACCGTTGGAATGAGGCTATGTTACATATATTATTTTTTAAAATTATTTTTTCTTCTTTTTTAATTAGTCGAGTTTCGATATTTTGTTGTTAAGTTTAAGTTTGTTCATGGTTTAAAGAGATGATGATACTAAAAGTTTAAAGTTAAATTCACCCACCCATCCAAGTTCATGGATAAAAATCGAACTTTTCCCCGAAACAAATATATAGGGAGAAAGGCTACCTATCTATGTTTTAGTTTTAGAGCTAGTTGTAAAGATAGCAAAAATAAAAATAAAATTTGCAACCATATCATTAGTTTTTTAATGTTGTAAATATAGTAAACAAAAAAGGGTCCAGTCCAAACATTAAAGTTGAAAAGTAAAAAAGAAAAACCCTAAAAATATGCGGGACGAAGTTGAAGGTTTAAGGAGTATATCAATGATATTATTAATATATTGTATATTAGGTATATCATTTATTTATTCAGTGTGATTGATAGATATTTGATAGATTAATCAACTGTTCTACTTTAAATTTGGTATATATCAGTCAACCAATATACTAAATATGTATTTTTTTTTTTGAAATATACTAAATATGTATTATATCATATGTATATTTTGTAAATATAATATATATATTTCATTCATAAAGTATATTCATGAGATTTTGTTAGTTTAAATATCTCTGATATACTTCATTAATGAAGAATTAGGTATATTAATTTTTTTTTGGATCACAATATGTCTAGTGGGAGATTCAAGCTTCTAACCTCTTGGTCGAATGTACATGTCTTATGCAAGTTGAACTATGCAATATAATTTCAAGTATGTCATTTTTATAAGCCTCTAACCTCTTGATGCATTATTAGTGAGTATTGATATACAATTAATACACCAATGACATACTTGAAATTATATCGCATCTTATTGATATACTTATATAAAAAAATTGCATTCCACGATCTTGATAATACACCAAGTAAAAATATATCAATGATTTGTTTAAACATATATATTTTCATTTTAGGTACAAGCGCCAAAGTGAGCACAACGCAACAGTAATTGACACGTAACTTCGACTAAAAAGTTAAAGGTTCAAACCCTCTCCCCTCTAAATGTTGATGAACTCAAAAAAGAATATATATATTATGCATAAGCGAACTTCCGGAAAACTTACTATACCAAACTTTATATAATAAGATTTGAGTCTTCATTAATAATATATGCTTGAATCATCGTCAACTTGAAATAATCTTTTATCACAATTTTCTTTGAGAGAGAGAGAAGTGAGGTGAATGAATGGAAGAGGGGAAATGAGCTTCAACTGAGGAGGAAACTATGGATGAATTTCAACAATGAATATCAGATTTAAAAAAATTATGTTATGACATTGGATAAGGAACCTCACTAACTTGTTGGAATTATTATAAAAGATGGGGAATCTAAGTCTAACTTTTTTTTTTTTTTTTTTTTTTTCATTTCTTTCTTTCTTTTAAACTTCTCAGAATTTACCTTCCTAAACTGTCTTTCCACAGTCAACTATATTTATTACAAGACAAAGAAAAAAAGAAAGGAAGAAAAGGAAAAACACATCTTTTAAAGTTTTAGAAAAAAAGTGAAATTATATTCTTTGACATTCTAGAATCCTCCCTTTTGAATGTTAGAATTCAAAAAAGAGGGAGAGAAAGGGAGAGACAATTTAATCTAAATCACATAAAATAAAGTTGTCATAATAGCAAGAGCACAATACTATATGTATGAAAAATCCTGTGCAATGCCAAAATGAGTATAGATCAGCGCTAATTAGCATGTACTCTGACTAAGAGGTTAAAGGTTCGAATTCCCCCATGCCTAATTGGTGTTAAACTAAAAAATAAAATAAAATTTGTGCAATAAAGTACATAAAATCAAGAACTCTCTTTAAAAGTTAACTTGAAAATGTCAATTCAAGCATAGTTTAGTAAATAAGATGCTTACTCTAAAGTCGATGGTTCAATTTCCACTCTCACAATTATTGAACTAAAAATAAAAAAAAGATAGTAAATAAAAGATTGGATTGTGTTCACTACGTTGTAGATCATAATTCTTGCATCATTTGAATAAACTAGGTGAAAGAAGAAATCAAAATATGTTGAAATATGCTATAGATTATAAACAACAAGGAATCTAACGTATGTGTGTGTGTGTTTTTTCCCTTTAAAGCTTCTTAGAATTCACCTCCTAAACAAGAGTATAGCTCAACTAACATAAAGTTTATAGGTTTGAATCTCCCACTCCACACGTAAAAAAAAATGGTTAGAAATAAAAACAAAAAGTCAATTTGAATCCTATAAAACAAAGTTGTCATGTAGTATAAGCAATAATATCATATATCTAAGAAAAAGATCTTGTATATTAAAATACATAGAGAATTAGATATGAAATACAAGATTGGATTATGTTTTAGTGCATTGAAGGTCATGATTCCTGCGTCATTTGATTAGATTAAACAATGAAGAAATGAAGTATGTACAAATATGTTATTATTTATCTAAGGATATATACTATAGGCCTATGAATATGGGATCTACTCAAAAGTAAAGAGAAGAAGAAGAAATCAAGAAATCAAGACTTCCACAAGAGAAACCCTTCCATATCTTCATTCTATCCCAAAGACTGAATTTATACAAAATATGAGAGAATGGAATATGTACATGGAGGGAGAAAAACTCTTGCAATAGAACTGATACAATCTACATTGAACAGAGGAAAATAACTCCAATAACTAATATAAAAAGAAAGTTTGGTAAGTGATCATGTGAGAAGCTCGTGACTTCAGTGAGCAACCTTAACACCCCCCCTCAAGCCAATGTTCAGAGGATCCTGAACGTTGAGCTTGGAAGTGAGCCGCAAAAATGATGAAGCTGATAGAGGTTTAGTCAGCACGTCTGCAATCTGGTCAGCGGCAGGTAGATGTTGAACGAGTAATCTCTTTTGCATCACTAAGTCTCAAACGAAGTATATATCTATCTCAACATGTTTAGTCTTCGAATGAAGAATCGGATTGGCACTAAGATGAACAGCACTAAGGTTGTCACACCATAGTACAAGTTTCTGCATCAAAGAAATTCGTAAATCACAAAATAAGGAATGTAACCAAATGAGTTCAGAGGCAGCAGTAGCTAAGCATCGATACTCAGCTTCAGTACTGGAGCGTGAAATGATGGATTGCTTCTTGGATCCCCATGATATCAAATTATTTTCGAAAAATATGCAGTAGCCGGATGTGGATTTTCTGTCATCTGGGTCCGATGCCCAGTCAGCATCAGCATAGCCTTGGAGAGAAAGATCCCGTGGTGGAGATAGTAACAAACCGTGAGAAATAGTACCCTTCAAGTAGCGTAAAATTCTTTTGACAAGTTGCTAATGAGTAGTTGTAGGAGCATGCATAAATTGGCAAGCTTTATTTACACTAAATGAAATTTCTGGTCGTGTAAAAGTGACATATTGAAGAGCCCCCACCACACTCCTATAAAACCGCACGTCAGAAAGTTTTTCCCCATGTCGAGCAGAAGGTAAGGAGCCACTCATCATAGGAGTTGTAATCTCTTTAGCACCAGCCATGTTTGTTTTATTCAGAATATCAGTAATGTATTTTGATTGAGATAGAAAAATACCACCTCCTGGAGGATAAGAGACTTCAAGGCCCAGAAAATAGCTGAGAGATCCCAAGTCCTTCAAGGCAAATTTGGTATTCAAGATACTTATTAAATTCGAGATAGCAGACTGGGAACTTCCTGTGATGATAATATCATCCACATAAATCAGTATGTAACAACTCTCACCATTTTGATGACAGAATAGCAAAGAAGAATCAGCTCGAGAGGAAGAAAACCCCAAAGAATGTAAGTAAGTGCTGAGACGTTCAAACCAAGCCCTAGGGGCTTGTTTGAGACCATAAAGAGCCTTACGAAGTTGACACACAGCAGGAAGAGAAGTATTTTGTTCAAAACCGAGAGGCTGTTCCATATATACTGTCTCGGTTAGTAAGCCATGTAGGAAGGCATTATTGATATCTATTTGCCGAATAGACCATCCATGAGCTAAGGCTAGTGTAAGAAGAACACGAATTGTGACAGGTTTGATGACAGGACTATAAGTTTCTGTGTAATCAATATCGGGTGATTGATGAAAGCCTTTGGCCACTAATGTAGCCTTGTATCGAGAGATGGAGCCATTAGAATTTCTCTTGATTTTAAACACCCATTTGCAACCAACCACTTTCTGATGAGGGGAAGACGAGACAAGATCCCAAGTATGATTGGTCATCAGAGCATTGTACTCCTCTTGCATAGCTTTCCTCCAATGGGGACATTTAAGTGCTTCTCGTGCATTAGGGGGTTCAGTTTCTGTATAAGACACTAGGAATGTCTTAGGCTTAAAAATTCCTCTCTTCCCTCTTGTTATCATGTGATGAGAATTAGTCGTAGGGACAGATGTGTTGTTCTGAACATCATCAGGTAGACTAGAAACAACAGTAGCATTATTATCCATTACATTGTTATCAACTTGAGTAGAGTCGTCCATGGAGGGTGAATCAGATGCAGTTGACTGTGGTACAGGGCTGGAATTGGATAGTGGTAGGTCAGGTGAAGGATGAACAGGGGAAGAAAGCAGAGGAAGGTTTTGACAAATATTTGGAGTTTGCAACAGTTGAGAGGATGATGACGAGATGGATGCGAAGGGGAAAGTCATCTCATCAAAGGTGACATGACGAGACACATACACACGACCATCGGGTGATAAGCATTTGTAACCCTTATGTTGGTTACTATACCCAATAAAAGTGCAACGGATTGAACGAAAGTTAAGTTTGTGAGAATTGTAGGGTCGAAGACAAGGATAACAGACGCAACCGAAGGTCTTAAGAAAAAGGTAATTAGGTGGTGTATTGAATAGTTTGGACAAAGGACTCACGTCATAGAGGGCTGATGTGGGCAACCGGTTCATAAGATATGTGGCTGCGCTGAAAGCATCATCCCAAAATGCTAATGGCATAGAAGCTTGTGAAAGAATAGTGAGACCAACGTCTACAATTTGGCGATGCTTGCGCTCCATGAGGCCATTTTGTTGGGAGGTGTATGGGCAAGAGAAGCGATGTTCTATACCCAATTTTTGGAGAAATGGTGTAAAAGTTCTAAATTCCCTTCCCCCATCCGATTGGAATCTAAGAATGGAGCGGCCAAGTAGTTTTTCCACGGATGTTTTGAAGGATAGGAAGGTTTGAAAGGCTTTGGACTTGGTTTGTAAGAAGTATACCCAAGTGTACCTAGAAAAAACATCCATGAAACTAATGTAATAACGAAAACCATTCCTAGACATGGTATGAGATGGCCCCCAAACATCAGCAACAACAAGTTGTAACGGTGCAGTGTACTCAGTTAGAGACATGGGAAAAGGTAAAGCATGACTCTTTCCAACAGCACAAGCATTACAAAAGGCAACATGATTATTCAAAGGTAAGCTAGAGCTATAACATTTTGCAACATTTTTAACTATGGGAAGGGCAGGATGCCCCAATCTTCTATGCCATATATCTAGAGCAGAAATTGAAGTATGAGTTTTAACAGGGGTATGGGAATTCAGGGTGAACAAACATTGAGGTTTAGAACTACTGTTTAACAACGAAGTAGTAGAAGGGAGTGGAGATATATCAAACCGTTATAGCCCATCACTGAGTGGTCCTCGAAGGAGTATTTGGCCAGTACGGGAGTCCTTCACATAACAAAAATTGGAGTGAAATTCAAAATAAACAGCGTTATCTTTGGCAAATTGGCTGACACTGATCAAATTCTTAGTTATTTGGGGTACATGAAGAAGATTTTTCAAGTGAAAGACACGGTTAGTAGAAGAAAAGGATGTATAACCACAGTGAGAGATAGGGAGACCCGTACCATTTCCAACTTGCATCTGATTTCCACCCGAATACTCAGCACCAACAGCAAGATTGCTGAAGTTGTTAGTCAGGTGATTAGTAGCCCCAGAGTCCGGATACCAGCCATTGTCTTGGTTGAGATCCGGAGTTGTCAGCATAGCAGTCATTGGTGTAGTGTTGGGAGGAACAGATCCTGCACCAAACTGAGGATGAAAGTTATTAGGAAAAGGAACATTCTGTGGAGGAAAGCCACGATTCTGATCAAACCGGCCATTTAAAGAGTAACACTTCATGGCCGTATGTCCAAATTTAAAGCAAATTTGGCACTGTGGCTTGTTCCTGTTATTCCATGAACGACCTCCTCCTCTATTCGATTGACCATTGCCTCTACCTCTCGGATTATATGAGTGATTGCCTTGATAAGAATTATTGTTCTTCTGAGCGTCATTATCTGGATTGTGATGATTCTGAGTCATGAGATTAGCTGTAGGTTGTGTTCCATCAGTATTGATATTCTTCAATTTGCTTTCAATACGATTTTCATGGGTGAGAAGATAAGCCATGACATCTTGAACACTTTGTTGATCTGTAGAGGTGGTTAGTGCAGAGACCATGGACTCATACTCAGGGCCTAGACCATTCAGAATGTACATAATATGGTCCTCAGAGTCAACTTCCTTTCCAACGGCTGCCAATGCATCAACACATTTCTTGACTTGAGAGAAATAGTCATTGAGAGATAAGGATCCTTTCTGTAGAGACTGTAATTTGGACTTCATCCGCATAATTTGAGCCCTGTTCCTCGAGTTGAAAATTTGCATTAAACAACTCCAGATTTCCTTCGCAGTTTTGCAGTGTATAACTTGTTCCAATATGTTCTCGAACATGGATCCAAGAAGCCAAAAGGAGATCAAACTATCCTGTTTCTTCCATTGCACAAATTCAGGATTAATTTTCATGACAGAAGATCCTTCATGAACTGGAATTTTCTCAGATGGAGACTGAAAATCCTTTGCGATAAAAGCTCCTAGACTATGTCCTTCTAGGGCAAATTCTATATGAACTTTCCACATAAGGAAATTATCATTATTAAGCTTTACCGTGGAAGTTTTGTTACCAGGATTAACGATCGAATTCGTTTGACCTCCAAGATCGCCAGAATTTTGAGTTTCTGTACTCGAGGAGTCCATTGAAGTAGCTTGATCGAACAACTTGTACTCGGAAGAAAAAAAAATACAAGGAACGAACTTCAGTCGCAAGACTTGGGCTCTGATACCAACTCAAAAGTAAAGAGAAGAAGAAGAAATCAAGAAATCAAGACTTCCACAAGAGAAACCCTTCCATATCTTCATTCTATCCCAAAGACTGAATTTATACAAAATATGAGAGAATGGAATATGTACATGGAGGGAGAAAAACTCTTGCAATAGAACTGATACAATCTACATTGAATACAGAGGAAAATAACTCCAATAACTAATATAAACAGAAAGTTTGGTAAGTGATCATGTGAGAAGCTCGTGACTTCAGTGAGCAACCTTAACAGATCTTGCATGTATAACATTGTACTATAACCCCCCCACCCACCCACATATATTTTGTAAAAGGAGCCAGGAAATGGGCTATGAAGCTCAAGGGCGAGGGGGGCTTATTTAAGTATAACCAGCTGGGTCATGCTACTTGCTTGATATACATCAATAATTATCCAACGTGAATTCTATAATGACACACAAATATAAGAATACATTGCTTGTTATTTTATTTATGTAGAAAGGATCCGTTGAGCTGATATTTGACTATTCCGTTGACCCAAGTGAAGCGCCACGTGTCTGTTATTAGTTGTAAAACTAATTAACTAAGTCTAGTTGGCTGTATAAGTAAGCCTTCTTCTTTCTCTGTACATTGTGTGAAAAACAGAGTATCGAGTGAGCTTGTATGAGTGTTACCATCACTCTTTCTAAGATATGAATCGAACAGAAATATCTTTACGAGCGACCTTTTCACGAACGGAATGAAGTCAATCTCAATATGTTTCGTGCGAGCGTGGAAAACTGGATTATTTCACTACAAGAAATAACGGATATGATAGCTAACGAAAAAGCTATAAAAGACCTATTATAGCTTTTTTCGAGGTCCTGACAACCCATGTTATTAAAAGTCTGGGACTTTTTATCGCGTTTTTGTAGAGCTATGATGAGTGCTATAATAAGGTATAGAGATATAACATATATGCATTGCTATGAAAGCTTTTGATAGCGTTTGTTATTAAAGATATCTTATGTTTATAATAGCATTTTGTTAACGCTATCGGTAAGCTATTATAGCCTTTTTGCAACACTATCTTTAACATATTATAGCTTTTTTTAAACGCTATCTTTAATATTTTATAGCGTTTTTTAATGTTATTTATTAACATATTATAGTTTTTTTTTAACGCTATCTTTAATATATTGTAGCAATTTTTAATGCAATCTTTTAACATATTATAGCCTTTTCTCAATGTTATGTTTAACATATAATATTTTCATAGCATTTGTTTTTTGTTTGTAAATTTTATAATATCTACTTATGGCTATATAATTTACTTTTTGTGCTACCACCAAATTCAATTTATTATTTAAATATCATTTAAATTGGTGCAATTTTGATAAAATTTACTTGAAGTACTTGTTTTTAATTTAACTAAATCTACACACAGGAAATATTTCATAAAATATCATGACTTTCCTTCCAAATTGAAATTTTGTAATCTACTTACGTTACAAAAGAATGTATTCAATAGCTAACATCGAGTTGTCAATAGTATTGAACAAAAGTGTTATCCAACAATACATAAAATTCATCGAATGTAATTTCTAACAAGAGATAAAGTAGTTCACAAAATACAAAATTCACCATGTGTTCAACATTATACTATCATGTAGTTGAGTTGCCACCTATGATCCTTTTGCATGTTTAAAGGTATCATTTCATTCACTTACATAGATGTATAAAATGTATATACATTATCTCTTCTTTTATAGTCCTTCATGAAGAGTCCCGTGGAGAAGTATTTGTCCAGTTGCTTGGTCCTTCACAAGACAAAAATTAGGGTGAAATTCAAAGAAAACAGAGTTGTCCTTGGAAAATTGGCTAACACTAATCAAGTTCTTAGTAATGGATGGAACATGTAATAGGTTATGAAGATGGAAAACATGATTAGTAGGAGAAATAAGAGAAGAATATCCAAGTCGATTAATAGTCAAACCTGCACCGTTGCCAACATGAATTTGATTATTCCCAAGGTGCTCAGAGCTGACAGGCATATTACCAAGATTGTTGGTCAAATGGTTGGTTGCTCCTGAATCGGGGTACCAATTACAATCCTGGTTAAAGTTTGGAACAGCTACCATAGCTTGCATTGGAGAGAACTGATTTCCATATGGCTGATTAATATTCTGTCCAAAAGAAAAAGGTTGATCAGAGGGATTAAATTGAGCTGAATAAACTCCAGGTATCTGAACACGAGAATAACATTTCAAAGTTGTGTGACCAAACTTATTACAAATTTGACACTGAGGTCTATTTCTATTGTTCCAAGACCTCCCTCCTCTACCTTGACCAAAGTTGGATCGACCTCTACCCCTACCATTGCCAAAATTTTGCTGCTGCTGTTGTTGACTCATATTTCTTAAGTTTTCTACATCTTTTTTAGTATTATTTTGGACAGTAAGATTAGCTGTAGGTAAGACTCCATCAGCATTTATAGAAGACTTGCTTTCTATCCTACTTTCATGAGTTAAAAGCAAAGCAATAACATCTTGAACTGTCTGTGACCCTGTTTTGGAAGTAATAACTGAAACCATGGATTCATATTCAACACCAAGTCCAGAAAGAATATATATAATATGATCCTCAGTCGGGACTACTTTCCCTACAACAGTTTGAGCATCAATACATTTTTTTTAAATTTTGGATATATACTCATTCATAGTCGACCCTCCTTTTTGAATATTCTGTAATTTGGTCTTGATTTTCATAATTTGGGCTAGATGACGAAAATTAAAAATTTGTAAAAGACAAGACCAAATTTCTCTAGCAGAAGTGCAATGCAAAACTTGTTATAGAATCGACTCAGTCATCGAACCAACAATCCATGAGGAGACTAATTTATCTTGCCTTTTCCATACCTTATAGTCGGGGTTTGGTTTACTAACCGTAGAGGAGCCTTCACTTACTTGGAGTGATTTTGGAGGAGGTTGGCAATCTTCACTGATGTGATCTTCAAGTTCTTGACCTTCAAGAGCAGTAAGAACTTGAAATTTTCAGAGTAAGAAATTCTTGTCAGTCAATTTCACTGTCGAGATTTTGTTTCCAGGATTGATTGCTTGAGTAGCTTGACTCTCGCTTGAGATCTCATAGTTATTTTCGGTAGAATCCATGGTGTAGGATAAAAAAAAAAACTTCGTTAGAGAGAGACTCTGATACCACCAAAGCGGAAAGAAAAAACAAAGACCAAAAAGAACACAGAGGAAATAACCCAGGTGAATACCTCTATCAATTTCATAATTTTTTCCTAAAGAAAACGATTACAATGATTTGATATATATACTACCATAATAGAGAGAGATCCTAACTACTCTGAGATCACCTTAACAAATTTACCACAAATATACACACTGCACAGAAAGATACATGGACTTAAAACAAACTAACAGAATAACCACCTGGACCACTTGGACTTGAATACTCTTGGCTGAAAAACTAATGAGCTTCCTTAACACCCACAATCAGGACCAAAAACTTTACTCAATGCATCCTCAACCATGTTATTAGGAGAAGTTATTGTCCCAACATCAGTTTGTTCAATACGTTCCTACCAACATAACAACATTATCCTTGAAGTCATTTTCAGTCAAAGTATCACAAGCAAAGTATCAGAACATAACCAATAGATCACAACAAGTCACAAAGATAAGTCTCTTGCCTCCCTTCCCAACACAATAATATCCTTTAGCCAAATTTCATTCATTTCATAAGCAAAATATCACAACAAAGTCAAAAGATCATAAAAAAGTCACAAAGATAACTCTCTTATGCTTTTCGCCTCCCCCTCCCAACAGAACAATACCTTTTAGTCATTTTTAGTCAAATTTCATCTATTTCATAAGCAAAAGATCACAACAAAATCAATAGATCACAACAAGTCACAAACATAAGTACTTTTATGGTTAGCACCCCCTCCCCCTCAAACACAACAATAACGTTAAAGTCATTTTCAGTCAAATTTCATTTATTTCATAAGTAGAAGATCACAACAGAATCAATGGATCACAACAAGTCACAAAGATAAGTCTCTTAAACTTCTTCCCCCCTCCCCCTCCTCCATCCTTTAGCCAAATTTAATTCATTTCATAAGCAGAAGTATCACAGGGAGGATGCATGATAATTAAACAAAGTAATTAATTTGATCACAAAAAATACTAGTGCCAAATAGTATTTAGGGACCTATTCATGATGCTAAAAGAAATTAAAAATTAAAGCAATAAAAGAAATTAAGCAATCAATCAAAAATAAAAAAATGGAGAAAGAATCGAGTGAGAAGAGGGGTCTTGAAAATCAGATTATAGCTAATTAATTATTATAATTATCCTATCTCATTGCCCGACTAATTATAATCCTAGAATCTCCGTCTATCACATAGGTTCTCCTTTCGGTCTCCCCTAATTATAATTATCTCATATTAATAACCTAAGTGTCCTTAGCACCATTAAAATCGTTAATTAATACGCTTTGATTCATTATCGGTATCTAAGTCTAACCAACTAATTAATCTCGCTGCCACTACGAGTAGATAAACTTAGTTGCATGGATTATGATCTATCCTAATTTATCTCTGTCGAGTTTCCATTAGAAATCAATTGAATATATAATTGGCCAGATCATATAAAGCATTACGAACATCCATACAAATAACTAGTAAATGGACAAGAGATAGACAATCATAATAACAATTAACTATGAACTTTCATTACAAGACCCCAATATGGGTTTAGCTATACATGGTAAAAAATTCCAACATGTACATAATATAAAGCATAAATTGGAGCAAAATAAGAGTAAGGAAAGTGACCGTCGAGAACCCCGTCGCTTGCGCTTGGAGTCCCTTCGAACCATGTTCCGAGCCTCCTAAGTTGCTCGCTACAAAGCTTCCTACAAAAGTCTCACACTCGACCCTCAAAAAGGCTAAAAGCCTTGAAAGAATGCCAAAAGAGAGGAAAGGAAATGAATGGAAGAATGGTGGATGATTGATTGATGCCAAAATGAGGAGCAAGGGGCACCTTTTATAGGCCTGAAAATGGGACAGCGTTGCGACATTGCGACAATTCCAGAACATTCACGCGCGGGTTGGGCTTGTTTCTTGGGCCTCCTCCATTCTTTTTGGATCAACACTTGAAATGTTGACTTTTGGGCTTCCTCTTTGACCCATCCTTGGAAAAGTGGCTTGATTTACTCATTTTTGGGCCATTTTTCTCCATAATTCCATAAATTGCTCCTAGGGACAAAATAATGAAATTAATTAAATTTTCTATATAAAAACACAATAAAAGCAATCAAAAGCTTGATAATTTAGGACAAAAATAGCGACATTTCTGCCCGCTATCACACCCCCAAACTAAAGCTTTTGCTAGTCCCGAGCAAAATAAATTCTAAAGATGCATGAAATAGAATCACTCAAGCCTCAAAGATTTTATAATTCTTAAGCAAATATGGAAAACATGTAAGAGGAATAAGCAAGCTCCGCATACTCATGAAGAAATCTTAAAAGAATTTGAACTTTAATTTTAACGAATAGCATGCTCAAGACTTATCTAATGATTCTTTTACTAACCTAGATTAGTCTTATGACTTTCTCCATTTGTTTTCCCCTATACTGGCTAAGAGTCCCTAATAGGTCGGAGTTCTACTATCATGCAAACAAAGAAACTAGGGCGCCTGATATTTTCTTTTTCAGGGGGAAGCTGAAATTACAAATTTCTTTTTCTTTTACTCCCCCCCCAAAAAAAAAAAAAAAAAACTTGCATTTTTATATCTAATGACACTAGCTTTCACACTACGATGCAGGGACCCTTAACCCGAATTTTATTCTTGGTTGGCTTAACTGATCACACCGTAGGTAGCTCTTTTTACCCCTAGTCTTTTTTCTTTTATGCAAGCAAAAATTTTCTTTTCAACAGATATTTCTTTTTTCTCTCTTTTCTTTTGTTGCTTTCTTTTCTCTCAGCAGGCATAACATTTTTTTTCCCACCTAGTTCTTAAAACAGTCAAGCACGAACTCCTAGTGTTAGAAACTAAGCCTATCAGAGTGACAACAAACTTTAAAAACCATAATAAAAATCTAGATTTTCAAAGATTTTCATGAGATGAGTCTATTGCATGCTTTAGACATTAAAACTAAGTATCAATTTTTTTTTTTTTAAATTTCACATTTTCTACTATGCTCCCAGATTCCACAACATATAAACCATATCCCCCAAAAATTCTAAAATCAAATCCTCGGCTATCATTGCTATCTATTCATGCATCCAAAAGAATTTAGTCATGCTCAACACAACGAAAGTCTCCCCCCAAACTTAAACTAAACATTGTCCCCAATGTTTAAAAACAATAAAACATAAATAGGGATACTTAGACTTCCCTGAGTCAGGAGCAAATCATCCTCCCCCTTTGGGCCGAGAAAATTGGATTTTATGAGCTCTAGGACTTGCTAAGGTGATCCTGCAAAACAAAATTGGATCACGTAGCAAAGGAAATTTATTTACCGCAAAACTAACTAAATTTAAATTCTTGGGTTGCCTCCCAAGCAGTGATTTCTTTAACGTATTTAGCTAGACGAGGTTCGACACACTCATGGAGGCTTGAATTAAAAATTCTCGTCATTCTCCGGGCTTTGAAGAAAATCTTGTACCGAATTACATATTGCAAACAGGGGAGAAAAAAAACTTTCCCCTGGCCCGTCATCACTAAACAGATTATCATAGTAACAAGTCAAGAAATATGTGACAACATCAAATCTTTTCTCTAAATCTCTATTTTCGAAGCAATTATTTACAGAGTCATCTAGCGTCATTATATCAACTGGTCTTGGATCTAAAGATGGCCTATCCACTAAGCCTATCCATTCATCAGATGCTATTTCTATATGCTCATGCTCTTAAGACTTAGTATTCATAAAATATTCAACAAGGCTATCATATGACTCATCATCATCAGAATCAAAGAATTCAACAATATCAGGGTTAGATTCTATACTAACAACACTATCAAGACCTGAAACAAAACTATCAATAATTTAAGGGTCCGATTCAATGTTATCAGCAATATCAGGATCAGACTCAATATTTTCATCTATCAGATAATCCTCTACGTTCAATGTAGGTAAATCATGTATTGCAAGCATTTCAATGTCATTCACAAATTCAAGCATTTCAATGTCATTCATTAACTCATTTTCAAATAAAGGATCATCAAAGAATGCATTAAGGTTTAAATCCACATCATCCATAGGTGCTTCCCCTAGCCCTAAGCCTAGATTAAAGTCTTCCTCTTCATCATCATCAGTCAATAATTCTGGACCAATCGAAAAACAGGTATGCAAACTACACATAGACTCGTCATGTCCAAAAATACTGAAAACAACTTTTTCATCATCAACATTCAAGGTCAACTTACCAGTGTGAACACTGATGTCGGCTTTACCTATGGCTAGGAAAGGTCTACCCAAGATAATGGACACCTCTTTATCCTTCTGCATATCTAGCACCACGAAGTCCACTGGAAAGATAAACTTATTGACTTACACCAATACATCCTCCACAACACCCATTGGTTGGGTGATTAATCTGTCAGCAAGTTGGAGGGTAATATCGGTGTCTTTCAATCCTGAAAGTCCGATATTCCTGTACAAAGAGTAGGCCATTAAATTTATACTTGCTCCTAAATTACACAAAACCCTATCAAAAGACACCTTTCCTATAACACAGAGAACAATAAAACTCCCTGGGTCCTTTTGTTTTAATGACATCTTTCCTGTAACAATGGTGTTACTATTCTCAGATAACCTAAAGACTTCTTTTTTAGACTAACTTTTCTTCCTAGACAACATCTCTTTCATGAATTTTCCATAATTAGGCATGTTATAGAGAGCATCAACTAAAGGAATATTCACAGAAAGCTTTTTAAACATCTCTAAGAATTTTTTAAATTGCCCATCTAACTTAACATTCGTAAATCTTTGAGGAAAGGGTAACTCCCTGTAATCGAAGGTTGGACATTCGCCCCTCCTTTTGGACTGACTGATGTGCGACCCTCTGCCATTGTGGTTGCAAGGGACTACTTCTTCCTCGTCCATCTACAGCTTCAATTTCTCATCCTGCTTTTTTTTTTTGAACCTGCAAAATTGTTAGTGCATTCAAAATTTAAATCACAAGTGCTAGGAGGACTTTGGGACCTTTCTGTGGAGGCTTTTTGTGCCTCAACCCGATCATCTTCATCCTTGCTCGACTTTTCTTCATTCTTCAGCTTCCTCTCTTCATCTGAACAATCCTCCAGTTTTTTACCACTTCGTAACGTCACCATTTTGCACTGCTCTCTAGGATTTGTCTCAGTATCGCTTGGGAACTTGCCCTTCTGAAGAGCGTTTACTGCAGAAGCGATCTGTCCTATTTGCACCTCCATGTTCTTGAGAGCCGTATCGTGGTTATTTACCGATGACTGGAGACTTACGTTCAACAATTTTTGCTCTTTGATAAAGAGGGCCACCATTTCCTCCAAGTTGATTTTCTTGTCTGGAACACTTGATGAAGCAAATATTGGGTGTGGTTGCAACACATTCTTGGTGTTGGAGTAAGAGAAGTTCTCGTGGTTGCACAGATTTGGATGATAGAAGTTCGACAATCCTTGGGTAAACACTCGATTTCCAACATATTGAACTTCTTCGACATCTTGACTTTCCTTCTTTGAGTATCCTTCTGCTTAAGGGGAGATAGACTTGACCACGTTGGAAGAAGTAAGCTTGTTCAGCACGTTCGTTAAGGGAATAAAAGTCCCCACGCAGCGGAAGCGCATCGATTTGACCTTAGGCCGTATATTAATTAACATTAAAATACCGTTACGATAACTCAAACAAACTTTAAACACTCTTTAAAGTTGCTGGAAATTCAGTTTAAACATGCTTAAAAATAAATCTAAATTTATTTTCATGCTTTTCTAAAGAAAAGGGGAAGAACCGTCACATACCTTCGTTGTAGACTTGACCGTTCTTCGCCAACAACGCTCCAACGAACGAAAACGCAGCAGCCTCTTCGCCTCTTGATCGCTGGAATTTTCTTCTTGATTGACACAATAACCACAAAGGTTACACCGGTATGACTCTAGGTCTAGGAGGCAAAAGACTTGTGGGAGTCTTTCTCTAAGAGGGAGGCTAGAGAGAATTTTAGGTCTTGTCTTTGAGAGTCTAAGAGCAAGAGCAAAATTTCAAGTGTCATGACCAATTAGGTCTAATGTTCTATTTATAGAAGAGAGGCCATGAATAAAATATTCAATTAAATCAATCTTTTCCAAAATTGATTTAATCTTATTCCTTAATTAATCAATCATGATCAATCAATTCCATAATTGATTAATCTTTTCCACAAATGACTAATTACTTCCATAAGTGATTAGATCATTTCCATAAATGATTAATCACTTCCTTAAGTGATTAATTATTTCCATAATTGATTAATTCCCGGTTAATGAATTCTTTATTTAATTAACCACCAATTAAATATCACATATTTAATTTCCGTCCTAGAATTAATTAATTTGCCCAAACACATTTTAGGCCTTAAATTAATTCATTATTTGAACTCTTTCAAACTTCCATAAATTTATATTTGAACTTCTTCAAATATTAATTTCTCTCATAATAATATATCAATATATATTATATTTGTTTCCCTTAGTAAATTGAACATTTTCAATTTACATTTATTACTTAGTTGCCTCAAACTACTTTACGAGCTACCCGTGGGACCTAATGGACCTGCAGATCAGAAGCTCCAACGATGTGAGATTAATTGGTCAAACTCATTAACAACATTAATCAATATTCGTTAACTGTGTGTACATTCCACCATAGACTCACAGTTGCACTCTTCTCACTGCAGACATATTTTCTGTGTCCACGGATCTAGACCAATATCGACTAGTTAGTCCTTCACGAGTGTACGTAACACCAGCTGGGTCAAATTACCGTTTTACCCCTGGGTTACCTCTATTTCCTTAAGTACCAGTTCTCCTCTAATGAACAACCTGTTTGTGGTCCAACCATCAAACAGAAAACCCTCTCGTGCCATTGAGAGGGTAGGGCCCTATGTTCAAGACTCGGAGTAACCACTTAAGGGAACACTCATCTGCTTCCCTAAAGTCGAGAAGGAGTGAATTCCATCTTGTACGATTATGTTCCCAGCTCCCCATTCGGTCTTGTCTCCAAAGTGGTAGGCTTATTGAGTCGGCGTATTGGCCACTCTCACTCATACAAATCAAAGGACAATCTCTCATGAGCAGGAGTCCATAATCAACTCAGGATTAAGACTAAGTTGTCTAGGTCGTCCTAGTGAAATAGAAAACCGACTAGTTAACGGTGTTATAACCAGTGGTTACTATTTCGCAGTCCGGTCTTATGCAAACTCATTGCATAGGATACCCCCACTCGCATGTCTCCTACACGAACGCGTTGGATCGCAGCGTTTGTATCAAATACAAAGTGGGTCGTATCCATAGTGTCACCAGGATAAGGCACCCAGTCTTATCCCTATACTATAGACCCTTTAGGCTGTTTCTTGAACAATGATCCCATATGTCATTACATATAGTTCAAGACTCATATTACAACCTTGGATGTCTAGTTTATTGGATTAGGGTTATTATTAGGCAAAGACAAATATAAAATAACTAATAACAATTAATGGAAAAATATATCAATATTATTTAATTAATATCCGTTCAACGGTTACATTCACTATCTACGAGTTTTAGGGCATAAAACCCAACAAGTGTCACCAGGATAAGGCACCCAATCTTATCCCTATACTATAGACCCTTTAGGCTGTTTCTTGAACAATGATCCCATATGTCGCTACATATAGTTCAAGACTCATATTACAGCCTTGGATGTCTAGTTTATTGGATTAGGGTTATTATTAGGCAAAGACAAATATAAAATATAAAATAACTAATAACAATTAATGGAAAAATATATCAATATTATTTCATTAGTATTCGGTCAATAGTTACATTCACTATATACGAGTTTTAGGGCATAAAACCCAACAAACTCCCACTTGAACTAAAACACTAATTAGTGGGATGTAAATGCAATAATCTAAAGCTGGAAATGTCATGTATATTAATACAATGAACTAGGGCATCCAAACCCATTATACATTTCTCCCACTTGCCCTAGATTAGATGGCATACATATCTCGTAGACCTAGACCTTCTAGATGACCCTCAAACACTTTAGCCGTGAGAGCCTTCGTAAATGGATCAACGATGTTGTGTTCTGAGGCGATCTTAGTGATGATCACATCTCCTCTTTGCACAATCTCCCGTATCAGGTGATACTTCCTCTCGATGTGTTTACCCCGTTTGTGGCTTCGAGGTTCTTTTGAGTTGGCTACAGCCCCACTGTTGTCACAGTATAGTGTTATGGGCACGTTCATATTTGGAACCACTTCCAAATCAGTCAAGAACTTTCTGAGCCATACTGCCTCCTTAGCTGCTTCGCAAGCTGCTATATACTCAGCCTCCATGGTTGAGTCTGCTATGCATCCTTGTTTGATGCTTCTCCACACTACTGCTCCTCCATTGAGGGTTAATACTGACCCTGATGTGGATTTCCTTGAATCCTTATCAGCTTGAAAGTCAGAGTCGGTGTATCCAGTAAGAATCAAATCCTTAGCTCCATACACAAGCATGTAGTCCCTCGTTCTCCGAAGATACTTGAGGATATTCTTAACCGCTCCCTAGTGGTCCAACCCTGGATTAGACTGATACCTACTGACTACTCCCACTGCATAACATATGTCAGGCCTAGTGCAGAGCATAACATACATTAACCTGCCCACAGCTGAGGCTTAGGGAATGTGTCTCATGTTCTCAATTTCTTGAGGTGTCTTAGGAGACTGTTCCTTAGACAGGTGTACCCCATGTCTGAAGGGTAGTAGTCCCTTCTTGGAGTTTTGCATCGAATATCGAGACAACATCTTGTCAATATACGTTGCTTGAGACAGAGCTAGCGTTTTGTTCTTACGATCCCTAATGATTTGGATTCCCAGAACATATTGAGCCTCTCCCAGATCTTTCATTTGGAATTGGGCTGCTAGCCATTTCTTAATGTCAGTGAGGTATCCTACATCATTCCCAATGAGTAGGATATCGTCTACATAAAGTATTAGAAAAGCTACTTTCCTTTTGTTGACTTTCTTGTAGACACAAGGCTCATCAACGTTTTGGTCAAAGCCAAAAGATTTGATTGCAGTATCAAATCTAATGTTCCATGATCTGGACGCTCGTTTCAATCCATAAATGGATCGATTAAGCTTACAAACCTTTTGTTCCTGACCTTGGGCTATGAACCCTTCGGGTTGAGACATGAAGATATTCTCTTCAAGATTACCATTCAGAAAGGCAGTCTTGACGTCCATTTGCCATATTTCATAGTCATAATATGTGGCTATGGATAATAGAATTCTTATGGACTTTAACATGGCTACAGGAGAAAAGGTTTCCTCATAGTCAACCCCTTCCTTTTGGGTATAACCCTTTGCCACTAGTCTAGCTTTGAAGGTCTGTACCTTTCCAGCTACATCTCTTTTTCTCCTATAGATCCATTTGCACCCTATGGGTTTTACCCCATTTGGTAGATCTGTAAGTTCCCATACAGAATTGGAGTACATTGACTCCATTTCCAGGTTCATGGCTTTGACTCATTCATCCTTATCTTCGTCATTCATTGCCTTTCGATAGGACAATGGATCCTCAATGCTATCATTAGGTATGACAACCCGAGTTTCAGTTAAACCCAAGTAGCGGTCAGGTTGTAATACAATCCTCCCACTACGTCGAGGCATTCCTAACGTTTGAGATGGACGGGATGGATCTGAAGAACTAGTTCCTTCATCAACCCTTGTTGAAGGTCCAACTTCATCAACAACTCTTGATGATTCTTCAGTAGCTTCTCCCAATATTATTTTGCTGCGTGGTTTATGATCTCTCATGTGGTCTTCCTCTAAGAAAGTGACGTTTGTCGATACAATCACCTTATTTTCTTGTGGGTTGTAGAAATAACCACCTCTCGTTTCTTTAGGGTAACCAACAAATTGGCACAGTTTTGAACGAGGTTCCAGTTTCTTAGGATTTGTCACAAGCACGTGTGCTGGACAACCCCAGATGCGAAAGTGGTGCAAACTAGGTTTACGCCCCTTCCATAATTCGAAAGGTGTTTCAGAAACACTTTTCGAGGGAACATTGTTCAAGATGTATACTGCAGTCTCTACTGCATACCCCCAAAACGAGCTAGGCAATTGAACATAGCTCATCATTGATCGAACCATATCGAACAAGGTTCTATTTCTCCTTTCTGACACACCATTCTGCTGAGGTGTACCAGGGGCTGAGAGTTGAGATTGGATTCCATGTTCTATCATATAATCCTGGAATCTTTGATCCATATACTCCCCTCCTCGATTAGATCGAAGTACTTTAATAGATTTACCTAATAGGTTTTCAACTTCAGCCTTAAACTCCTTAAACGTTTCAAGGGCTTCAGACTTATGTTCCATTAGGTACAAGTAACCATATCTTGAATAATCATCTATAAATGAGATGAAATATTCGTACCCTCCTCGAGCTTTTACATTCATTAGACCACATAGATCCGAATGTATTAACTCTAAGGGTTCTTTGGCTCTGTAACCTTTTCCAGTAAAGGGTCTCTTGGTCATTTTTCCCTCGAGACAAGATTCACAAGGTGGTAGTGAATCATCATCTAACTTGCTTAGAAGTCCATTCTTTACCAAACGACCGATCCTATCGATGTTTATATGACCAAGTCTAAGATACCAAAGATGAGTATTGTTACTTGATGGAGAAATCTTTTGCCTTTTACTTTGAGTTTCAGCAGTTTTAAATAATTTGTGATTTAAAAGTGCTTTGTTTTCGGTTGGTCTTTGATAACTTGAAAATATCAAGTTATTAAGCATCTAATATAAGCTTATTATGAGCCTCAAGAGAGTGAAAATACCCAAGTTTTAACTAATTTATATGCTAGATGCAGTAATATTGATTTATTTTTATTAATGTGCTCATATTGATTATTATCTTTGAAATTCCTATAAAACTGCACTAATTCTAATTTATTGCTGCATCAGGAAAAGCTTGGCCAATTATGCGGTAGAGCATGATGCGTTTGGGGCATGAAATGCTGTAGCAGCTGTAGCATGGAAAGCTTGTTGTTGTAGCATGAAAGCCTATAACATGGAAAGCCTATAGCATGGAAAGCTTGTAGCATGGAAAGCTGTAGCATGGAAGCTTGTTGCTATAGCATGGAAAGCTTGTAGCATGGAAAGCCTATAGCATGGAAAGCTTGTAGCATGACATGATTGTTGTTGTAGCATGGAAGCTTGTAGCATGGAAGCCTGTAGCATGGAAAGTACACAGGCACACATCCCAAGATGATAAAGAGACAGAAAAGGATGGATGGAAAGACAGCGTCGGCGCAACCAGAGCAAGTGGGCGAAAAAGGGGATTAGAAAGGCGCAAGTTGCCTAATGATGATCAAGCAAGTGGCTATTACTTGATGAAGTTATCTTAACCTTGTTGTTATAGCATGGAAAGATTGTTGCTATAGCATGGAAGTTTGTAGCATGGAATGATTATTGCTGTAGCATGGGATTCTTGTTGATGCTACAACAAGTTTCTAAGCAACTTGCTTTGGCTCAAAACAAGACATGCTTTGGCTCAAAGCAAATACATGCTTTGGCTCCAAGCAACATGCTTTGGCTCCAAGCAAAGAAAAGTCTATAAATAGGGGGGAGATGAAGAATCAAAGCATCCTGGAATCCAAGGATCCATAAGTCTTTCTTAGAGTGTTTTGTGTTTTATTGCATGCTGTAGCATGAACTTATTTAGAGTTTTATGTTTTATTTTATGTTGTAGCATGAGTTAATTTCTTTTTATCAAGGCTTAGCCTAGGTGCCCATGAGGCATTAAGATTATTTTTGTATGCAATGCAATGAATCAGTGATATTGATGTTTTCTACTTAGATGTGATAATTCTTTCATTACTAATATCCGTTTGATCAACCGAAGGAGGTAGTAGCATGATAAATCCCTGACAGGTAATGCATGTGGAAATATCTAAGTAGATCAAGATAATACATTACATGTAGTCTGGTTGTGTTAGGAATAACTCAACCGCTTAGGATATTTCATGAATGTGTTTGGGTTGCTTTAGGAATAATTCAACCACTTGCAAGCATATAGAGAATTGATTAAACGCATGAATTAAGCAATAGGAATATTCTTAGTTCATCGCATGTGTAATACTGGAAGGGAATCACATGTTTATTTCTCGCTTAGGCATCAATATCCTGTCGATTCATTGTCATGCACTACATTAATATCTTATCTGTCGCATGTGGTTGCTGCGGCGAAAGTCTTGATAACTCATCACCCATTGTATCTTTCTATCGCATTATCATTGCTTTTCTTTATCGCATGTTCAACCTGTCACATCCATATTTTATTACCCCAGCACAACATCATTAGAATAGGATTTAATTTGAGATATTTTCTCTACTCGCCCTTCCCTGTGGATTCGACCCTGGAATACTCCAGGTATTACTTGGTAGTGCATAATTTATACTTGGATTAGTGCACAACAACGGTATATTCTTTAGTTAATTCAATTAGAAGTGATTAAAATCACCCTATCAGTCTTAAAACATACAAGTTATTTTTCAATTTGGCTGAACAAATAAGTACACCATTTTTATAAATGAACGCTTCATTCATATCAAAAGTAACTATATACGATTGTTCAATCAAACATGAAATAGAAATTAAGTTCCTGTTAATCTTGGGAACGATTAACAAACTTTCTAAAAGTAAGAATCCATTTCTAAAAAATAACTTCGCAGCTCCCACTGCTTTAGCTGAAATGACTTCTCCAGTTCCGACCCTGAGTGTCATTTCCCCATCGTTCAACCGTCGAAATGAACTATTTTCCTGAAAAGAAGAGCAAACATGATTAGTTGCTCATGAATCATGTATCCAGGTTAACTCATCATGTTCTACCAGACATGTTTCTAAAACAAGTAAATCAAATTTACCTTCTTTTTCCTTCTTTTTCTCAGCAAGGTACTTTGGACAGTTTCTCTTCCAATGTCCATCTACATTGCAGTGAAAACACTTGCCCTTATCTTCCATAGCTTTGGCTTTTCCCTTGCTTTTAGCAGCAGTACTATGAGCTTTCCCCTTGTTTCCTTTCTTCTTCTGAGTTTTCTTTGAAGAAGTGGCTACAGATTTAGTTCTAGAGGATGAACCCTTCTCGAACTTTCTTTTAGAGTGAACAACGTTTGCCTCTCCTTCTATCTGTCCCTTGTTTTTAAGAAGTGACTGATAGAGTTGTAGCTCATTCAGGAGGCTAGTCAGGTTGAATGTTATTTTATTCATCATTGCATTGCTTCGAAACTGTAGAAAACTCTTCGGAAGAGATTCTAAGATGAATGCAACCATACTACGCTCATCTATGACCGCCCCGTTTGCCTCTGCCACGTTGAACTGGACCATCATATCCAGGACATGCTCCCGAACAGATGTGCCCTCTTTCATGCGACAGCTATAAACGTATTTGAGAGCGCCATGGTGGAGTTGGTAGGACGGTTGTCCAAACATCTCCTGGAGAGAGTTCATAATCTCCCTCGCTATTACCATGCCCTCATGCCTTTTAGCCAAAACTTCAGATAAGCTGGCTAGGATATAGACGCGAGTCTTATCATTGGCCTTTGTCCAGTGGTCATAAGCATCCTTAACTGCTTGGGATGTATTACGAGCAGGGGCTGGAGGACAATCCTCCGTTAAGACGAACCGCAGATCATCGACAACAAGAATCGTATTCAGGTTCGACTTCCACGTAGCATAATTTTCGTCGGTTAATTTCTCATTTTTAAGCAGAGAGACAAACAATGACCGTATTAGTTATCTTTGTCTTAACCCATCATACAAGCAAACAATTGCACACAATCCAATCAATTTAGCAAAACAGACAATCACAGAACCCTAAAACTATTGATTTAGTTTTGCAACGATGTTTCAGAGGTTTAGAATATCAGCCACCGAAGGGTGATCAGGTACTCCTCCTTTGAAATGAGACACCTCTCAGCTAATTCTAATTCCAGAATAACTCATATTCCTATAGACATTAGCCACCGTTGTTCGGTCAAGGATTTGTTAACACTTTTAACTCATCCTTGTAAGTGTAACCTTCCCACTTTCAGATCTCAGAGGCACGCACCAACAGGCTACCGAAGGGAAAGACAACTATTGGTGATTAGCCTAAGAGCTCCTATCCTTTTCAGGAGCTCACGATGTTCCGAATCCTATGACCAGGCCCTCCGAAGGGATGGTTGCGCCAGGACAACCTGCAGGCAGATCATAGGACTCTCACGGTGTGCACTATGGGCGGAGACCGAGGAATACGTTGACACGTGTCCCGCTCCCACTTACTCTAGACATTTTTCCCATTCACCTTGATATTGATTCATGCAAACACTTTCCGAAGGGAGGCCGCTCCTAAGGCGACTCGAAGTCGAACATGAATCTCACGTTGTGAATATAGAGATGTAGGAGCAAAACTTGATTTAAATCTCGTTTTGTAATTTTCCTCCCACTGAAAATATCCTAAAGTTAATATAGGGTTGTTTAACTTAGATAGTATTCGACTAAGTCAATCTTTCTAAATCTGATCCTATTACAACAATTATGGAAAGGATTCAACTGCAATCTTTTGGGTGAATTAAACATCTTTTAATAAACCCAACATTGCAAGTCAACATTACTATGGTTAATTCAACTCAATGTTCGGGTCAGTTCCCAGGTAAGAGGTGTTCCGTAAACCGTCAACTTAAATACCCCCAACCTTAGACAAAACTTTACCGAGAGAGTTCCCTTATAACCTCAGTAATGTAAGGTCTTTACTCTAAAGATCTAGGTGCATTAAACACTTTTAATAAACCTAGTGACATTGCATGCTAACATTTAACTATGATTAATTCAACTCCGGTATTCCAGGTCAGTTCCCAGGTAGGAGGTGTTCCGTAAACCATCAACTTAAATACCCCCAGCCTTAGACAGAACATTACCGGTGGAGTTCCCTTATAATCATAGCAATGTTTTTCCTACTTAGTCAATTAAAACTATTTTTAATTCTAAGTAAGAAAAGATTTTAATCCTATTAGAAATCGATCTAGGTCTAATTAATTTTAAACAATTTAAAATTAATCCAATTTATCCTATGATCTTATGTTTGCATGCAAATCTTGATTATAGATTGACGGTTTCTAATCATTAATATTAAAGAACTATTTCAAATTTTAATGATTAATCCTATAATCAAGAATCTAGGGTTTAATTCATTCAACAATCTCATTCAAATTGAATAATAAAACCACACTAATTGCATGAATAATATAACAATTATATTATTAACTATGAATGTTTCATGCTTCATGCAATATTGATTTTCTTTTAATATAACAATTATAAGCCAATCAAGAAAATCAATCAAGCATGCTTCATTCATCACATTAAACATAACTACTTATATTTAATTTAAGTAATGACATGCTTCATGCTTTCCAATTTTTCATATAATTAATATACACTTATATTAAAAAATATGAAAACAAATCCATGCATTTAAACATACATTATAACAATTTATAATATATAAAAAAAAATGCATGAGCATGTTTATAACCTAAGGTGGGATTAAATATTCTATATGACATCCATAAAGCATATAAATAGCAATTGAACCGGTTAATTTTGGCCCCTAGGATAAAATAAAGCATTAAATTACATTAATTTAGCTAAATTCTATCCTCAAAATCCTTGTTCAGCTCCGGAATTTTGTTTAGACATCACGAACCGCCCCGAACCACCTCGAACCGGCCTCCATAATCACGAACCATGCCAAAAATTGGCTGAACCGAGCCAATAACACAGAAAATCGGGCTGGTCCAGCAAAATAAACCGAACCAGACCGATTTCTGGGTCAGGATCCCAACCGGGAATTTCCCGGTCTCGATCCCGGCCGGAAAATTTTCAAGCAAACCCTAAATCGTCGATTCCTCTGTTCTGCACTCTGTTTTTCCGATTTCCAGCGCCGTTCTTCATGATTTTCGCCCAAAATCATCTCGATCTCCATCGATAACAGCCCTAAATCTAGACACGTACTTACAAGGACTCGATTTACATAAAATACCCGAAACATCGGGCCTTACATGATCAAAATCACATAATATAAAATCTATGGCCATAAAATTAACCCAAACAGTTCAACGCAAACCGAACATACATTATGCATAAATCCCACCTATTAGAGCCTATTGCAACTTTTAATATTAATTAATAGGGACAGCGATGACTCTGATACCAATTGAAGGGAATAAAAGTCCCCACGCAGCGGAAGCGCATCGATTGGACCTTAGGCCGTATATTAATTAACATTAAAATACCGTTACGATAACTCAAACAAACTTTAAACACTCTTTAAAGTTGCTGGAAATTCAGTTTAAACATGCTTAAAAATAAATCTAAATTTATTTTCATGCTTTTCTAAAGAAAATGGGAAGAACCGTCACATATCTTCGTTGTAGACTTGACCGTTCTTCGCCAACAACGCTCCAACGAACGAAAACGCAACAGCCTCTTCGCCTCTTGATCGCTGGAATTTTCTTCTTGATTGACACAATAACCACAAAGGTTACACCGGTATGACTCTAGGTCTAGGAGGTAAAAGACTTGTGGGAGTCTTTCTCTAAGAGGGAGGCTAGAGAGAATTTTAGGTCTTGTCTTTGAGAGTCTAAGAGCAAGAGCAAAATTTCAAGTGTCATGACCAATTAGGTCTAGTGTTCTATTTATAGAAGAGAGGCCATGAATAAAATATTCAATTAAATCAATCTTTTCCAAAATTGATTTAATCTTATTCCTTAATTAATCAATCATGATCAATCAATTCCATAATTGATTAATCTTTTCCACAAATGACTAATTACTTCCATAAGTGATTAGATCATTTCCATAAATGATTAATCACTTCCTTAAGTGATTAATTATTTCCATAATTGATTAATTCCCGGTTAATGAATTCTTTAATTAATTAACCACCAATTAAATATCACATATTTAATTTCCGGCCTAGAATTAATTAATTTGCCCAAACACATTTTAGGCCTTAAATTAATTCATTATTTGAACTCTTTCAAACTTCCATAAATTTATATTTGAACTTCTTCAAATATTAATTTCTCTCATAATAATATATCAATATATATTATATTTGTTTCCCTTAGTAAATTGAACATTTTCAATTTACATTTATTACTTAGTTGCCTCAAACTACTTTACGAGCTACCAGTGGGACCTAATGGACCTGCAGATCAGAAGCTCCAACGATGTGAGATTAATTTGTTAAACTCATTAACCACATTAATCAATATTCGTTAACTGTGTGTACATTCCACCATAGACTCACAGTTGCACTCTTCTCACTGCAGACATATTTTCTGTGTCCATGGATCTAGACCAATATCGACTAGTTAGTCCTTCACGAGTGTCCATAACACCAGCTGGGTCAAATTACCGTTTTACCCCTGGGTTACCTCTATTTCCTTAAGTACCAGTTCTCCTCTAATGAACAACCTGTTTGTGGTCCAACCATCAAACAGAAAATCCTCTCGTGCCATTGAGAGGGTAGGGCCCTTTGTTCAAGACTCGGAGTAACCACTTAAGGGAACACTCATCTGCTTCCCTAAAGTCGGGAAGGAGTGAACTCCATCTTGTACGATTATGTTCCCAGCTCCCCTTTCGATCTTGTCCCCAAAATGGTAGGCTTATTGAGTCGGCGTATTGGCCACTCTCACCCATACAAATCAAAGGACAATCTCTCATGAGCAGGAGTCCATAATCAACTCAGGATTAAGACTAAGTTGTCTAGGTCGTCCTAGTGAAATAGAAAACCAACTAGTTAACGGTGTTATAACTAGTGGTTACTATTTCGCGGTCTGGTCTTATGCCAACTCATTGCATAGGATACCCCCACTCGCATGTCTCCTACACGAACGCGTTGGATCGCAACGTTTGTATCAAATACAAAGTGGGCCGTATCCATAGTGTCACCAGGATAAGGCACCTAGTCTTATCCCTATACTATAGACCCTTTAGCCTAGGATGTCTAGTTTATTGGATTAGGGTTATTATTAGGCAAAGAAAAATATAAAATATAAAATAACTAATAACAATTAATGGAAAAATATATCAATATTATTTCATTAGTATTCGGTCAACAGTTACATTCACTATCTACGAGTTTTAGGGCATAAAACCCAACAGTTCGTCAGCGATGCCATCTGCGCTTTTAAAGAACTTGATTCATCAATCTCATATATGCCAGCCTTCTTGGATATTGCTCCCCTTTCTATAGGCCATTGATAACTGGTTGTTGCCATCTCCTCCAAAAGATCCTTTGCCTCAGTCACCGTCTTGGATAGAAAGCTTCCACCAGCTGATGTTTCAAGAACCGTCTTGGTAGAAGAATTCAACTCATTGTAGAACAACTACACTTGAAGCCAATCGGGATAGCCATGCTGTGGGCATCTCCTAAGCATCTCTTTATATCTCTCCCACGTCTCATATAACTGCTCCTCACTTAGCTATCTGTACGTTCCAATCTCTGTACGGAGCTTTGTGGTCTTCGCAGGTGGGAAAAATTTTGTACGGAAAGCTTGAGCAAGCTCGTCCCAGGTACTAATGCTTCCAGGTTCAACTGACTCTAGCCAATCTTTCGGTTGTCTTGGAGGGAAAACCGAAATAACCTCAATATGATCGCATCAGTCAGAACTCCGTTCATCTTTATTGTCCCACAAATCTTTAGGAATGATCGGAGATGGGAATGTGGGTCCTTAGAAGGATGTCCCTTGAAAGAATTATCCCTTGCCATCTGGATCAATCACGTCATTAATTCGAAGTTGTTCGCTTGAATCAGGGCATAAACAATGCCAGAATTTTCAGTCGGGAGAACTGACTGCAGAAAATCTTTGATTGCTTTGGGTGCGTTGTCTTGTTGGTGGGCCATTGTTTTCGTTAATCTTCTTTCTCTATGAATGACTCTAATAGTCCTATCAATTTCAAGATCTAGCAGAAACAAATTAACCACCTTATCTCTTCGCATGCACTTGCCCCAAAACTAATCAGAATTAAAAATAAAAATTAAAAAAAATTAAAAAATTGAATAAAAGAAAAAAAATATTTACAACCTAAATTAATATTTAGCCCATTCTTTTTAATGTCAAAAAAAAATTATTTTGCTTAAAAAAAAAAATTCTATCCTCCCCGGCAACGGCGCCAAAAACTCTTTGCACTTTTTTGCAAGCGTATGGTTGCCCAAGTATTATTAAAACGGAAAGTATTCCGAGTATCAAATCCACAGGGAGGATGCACGATAATTAAGCAAAGTAATTAATTTGATGACCAAAAATACTAGTGCCAAATATTATTTAGGGACCTATTCATTGTTGGGTTTTATGCCCTAAAACTCGTAGATAGTAAATGTACATTTGACCGAAGATTAATAAAAGTGATGTATTATTCATGTTTGTATTATATCTTGTCTTATTAACCATAATCTAATAAACTAAACATCCAAGGCTAATAGAATGAGGCTTGAACTAGTATGTAGGGACATACGGGGATCAATGTTCAAGTTTTAGCCTAAAGGGTATGTAGTATAGGGATAAGGTTGGGTACCTTATCCTGGTGACGTTATGGATACGACCCGCTTTGTATTTTGATACAAACGCATTGATCCAAAGCGTTCGTGTAGTTGACATGCAAGTGGGGGTATCCTGTGCAATGAGTTTGCACAAAGACCGGACTGCAAAATAGTTAGCCACTAACTGTAACACCGTTAGTTAGATCAGTTTCTTTTTCACTAGGATGACCTAGGCAACTTGGCCTTAATCCTGAGTGGATTATGGACTCCTGTCTATGAGGCATTTTCATTTGATTTGTACGGGTGAGAGTGGCCTGCACGCCGACTCAATAAGCTTACCATTTTGGGGACAAGACAGAGTGGGGAGCTGGGAACATGACACAAGTTGAAATTCACTCCTTCCCAACTTTAGGGTAAGTAGAGGTGTGTTCCCTTAAGTGGTGTCTCTAGGTCTTGAACAATATGCCCTACCCTCTTTATGGCACGAGAGGGACTTCTGTTTGTTGGTTGGACCTCAAATAGGTTGTTCATTAGAGGAGCACTGATACTTAAGGATGAAGAGGTAGCCTAGGGGTAAAACGATAATTTGACCTAGATGGGGTACGAACACACGTGAAAGGCTAACTTGTTGTTGACGGTCGATATCCGTGGACACAGAAATATATCTGCAGTGAGAAGAGTGCAATTGTGGTTCTTTAGTGGAGTGAACAACAGTTAACGAATATTGATTAAATTGGTTAATGAGTTTAGCCAATTAATCTCATATCGTTGGAGCTTTTGCTCTGTAGGTCCATTAGGTCCCACCGGTAGCTCTACAAGGGCGTTGAGGTAAATTTCTAAGAGTAAATTGAATATTCGAAGAGGTTCAAATATTAAGTTAAAATATGAATTTGATTCATATTTAAAACTATACGTTATAATTAATGCACATATGATGTATATTAATTCTATAGTTCATATGAGAGTAATATAATTGAATATATGATATTTAATTATAATATTAATTAATTAGTGAACTAGTTAATATTTCCGGTTTAATTTAATTTAATTAAATTTTGGTTTAATTAAATTTTATTAAAACTATAGGATAAATGGAAGTGTTGTATAAATATGTTTATACAAATAACATTAAATTGAATTAAAAGTTAATTTAATTTAAAAGGTTAATTAATATTATTTAATATTAATTAATTTTTCCCATCAGTTAGGTTAACTGATGGGAACGTGTCTTCCATCTTATGCGTGGGTTGAGAGGCTTTTTAGGAGCAGTTTTGGCTTCTTTACGGGTTATCCTTTATTCAGTTGCATGATCCTCTCTGAAACCCACGCAAAAGCTCTCTCTCTCATCCCAAGAATTCTCTGCAACTTTTTCCTAAGAGTACATAGATAAAAAATTCACCAATTCCCTTAGAGATATTGCTCCCACAAGCTCCCAACGCACAATCCTTTTACAAGGATATTGGTGTGAACAAGTGGTGGTGTTCCTGACGAATTTCCAGCGAGATCAAGGACCTATTGCTGCTGTTTTTGAGAGCGATTTGAAGGAAAATTGGCAAATCGATCAAGAAACTTCACTTACGGTAGGTATTTCTTGATCTAGGATCATTAGGGATCCAATTTAGATTAGATCTAGATTATTCCTAATGTTTTTAAAGCATGTTTTATATAGTTTTACAACATGATTGATTTATATTATTCTGCTGTAAAAGTACTTTGCGAATTATATCTGTATTTTAATCTAGAGAAAAACACAGTATGGTTTTATGATTTTTTCCGCTGCATTGGGGTTTTATCCCTACATTTATGATGCTAAAACAAATTAAAAATTAAAGCAATAAAAAAAATTAAGCGATCAATCAAATATAAAAAAACTGGAGAAAGAATTGTGTGAGAAGCGGGGTCTTGATAATCAGATTATAGCTAATTAATTATTATAATTATCCTATCTCATTGCCCGACTAATTATAATCCTAGACACTCAGTCTATCACATAGGTTCTCCTTTCGGTCTCCCCTAATTATAATGAACTCATATTAATAACCTAAGTGTCCTTAGCGCCATTAAAATCGTTAATTAATACGCTCTGATTCATTATCGGAATCTAAGTCTAACCAACTAATCTCGTTGCCACTACGAGTAGTTAAACTTAGTTGCATGGATTATGATCTATCCTAATTTCTCTCTGTCGAGTTTCCATTAGGAATCAATTCAATATATAATTGGTTAGATCATATAAAGCATTACGAACATCCATACAAATAACTAGTAAATGGACAAGAGATAGAAAAACATAATAACAATTAACTATGAACTTTCATTTCAAGACCCCAATATGGGTTTAGCTATACATGGTAAAAAATTCCAACATGTACATAATATAAAGCATAAATTGAAGCAAAATAAGAGTAAGGAAAGTGACCGTCGAGAACCCCGTTGCTAGCGCTTGGAATTCGAGCCTTCTAAGTTGCTCGCTACATAGCTTCCCACAAAAGTCTCACACTCGACCCTAAAAAAGGCTAAAAGCCTTGAAAGAATGTCAAAAGAGAGGAAAAGAAAGGAATGGAAGAATGGTGGATGATTGATTGTGTTGGGTTTTATGCCCTAAAACTCGTAGATAGTGAATGTAACCGTTGACCGGATATTAATGAAATAATTTTGATAATTTTTCCATTAAATGTTACTAGTTATTTTATATTTGTCTTTGCCTAAAATAATCCTAATCCAATAAACTAGACATCCTAGGTTGTAATATGAGTCTTGAACTATATGTAGCGACATATGGGATCATTGTTCAAGAAACAGCCTAAAGGGTCTATAGTATAGGGATAAGACTGGGCTGTTTCTTGAACAATGATCCCATATGTCGCTACATATAGTTCAAGACTCATATTACAGCCTTGGATGTCTAGTTTATTGGATTAGGGTTATTATTAGGCAAAGACAAATATAAAATAACTAATAACAATTAATGGAAAAATATATCAATATTATTTCATTAATATCCGGTCAACGGTTACATTCACTATCTACGAGTTTTAGGGCATAAAACCCAACAGACCCCATCTCCTAAACTCAATAATTTAACAACTCGAACAACAAAACTCAACTTTGCAGACGGGGACAACTACTCTTAACATCTTAACAAAAATGAACTCCCTAAACACTTATCCGAAATATCATGGAGAAAATTTCCAATGAAACGACTCGAATCAACAACAACATGACAACTAAACATATTGGACAAGTAAACTAGTGAAAAGAGAACTAAGTGCAACATATCAATGTTTTCTACCTTCAATCTAATATATTAAGTTGTGACTACCATAACTGCAAGATAGTCATAACACTCAAGTTAACTAAAGTACGTTAAAACAAATAAATGAACTTCAATACTTTCTACCTTCAATCTAATATTAAGCTATGACTACCATAACGTCAAGAAATAGTCATAGCACTCAAGTTAACTAAACACGTTAAAACGAATAAATGAACTTCAATGCTTTCTACCTTCAATCTAATATTAAGCTATGACTACCATAACTGCAGGATAGTCATAACACCCAAGTTAACTAAACACGTTAAAACAAATAAATGAACTTCAATACTCTCCACCTTCAATCTAATATTAAGCTATGACTACCATAACTGCAGGATAGTCATAGCACTCAAGTTAACTAAACACGTTAAAATGAATAAATGAACTTCAATACTTTCTACCTTCAATATAATTTTATGTTATGACTACCACAATTATAGCCTGCTGAATAGTCTCAACTAAAGCTAATTTTCTTGCAATTGATATCTATCTTAGAAATTAAAATTTTATGTTCAAATTTCAATGTTTTGTTTTTTTAGTTAAAAATAAGAGTATATGTTCAGGTTTACTCTTACTTTACTTGGTTCTATAAACTCTTAAAAAAATGTCTAATAGAAGTTTAAAGTTTAAGCTTTTAAAAAAAAGTATAAAGTTTTAAGACTTAGGAAGATAATCCTCATAGTTTAGGGACAAATTTATAATTTAGTAAAAAACTAAAACATTGAAAGGTTAAATTATAAAAAATACTCATGAATTATGGGGTTGATTTCATTCTAGTTCTCAAAGTTTGAAGTTTATTTCAAAACGAATTCTTGGAGACATCTCTTGTTAAATTTATTGACTAAAAATGATGTCTTTGTTTTGTTTTGTCCATGTATATGTGCACATAAGCAACAATGTATATGCAAACATGTCATTTTTCATCCATAGATTTAAGGAAATGAAAATTTTGAAAGTCGGGAATATAAGTTATAATAGACACAATAATGCTGCAAATAGCCTCTAACTCAACCTCGTGGCTAAAGGAAGATGCAAACTTACCAGTGGTGGTGACATCGACTTCCCTGCCCAAGCCCACAGTCTCCACAACCTCTACAAACAAAAAATGGTCAAAAAACAAGCCCAACGTTGCTGGAACTGCAAGAAACGCGAGGAAGAAAAAAAATTACATTACCATTCGTGACTGCCGAGAGATAGAGATCGAGGGAGAGAAAGAACTCACAAGAAATGGACTGCTGCTTTCGTGGCCGCTGTGCTCGCCGGTGATGGTCGGAAGGAGGTGAGCGGCGACGTTCGGTGAGGGGAGGAAGCGACGACAAGAGACACGCACAAAGAGAGGAGCGACGGGCGTTTTCAGTCAAGGGAAAGGACACGAGAGAGGCACAGAGAGAGGAGTGATGCATGCTTTCAGTCAAGGAAAAGGAAACGAAAAGTAAAGGGGAAGCGGCGACGTTCACAGTCGACGACGTTCTTCGTTCAATCGAGGGAAAATGGCGAAGATGGTCTTCGTTCTTCGTTCTTCGTTCAGTGTAGAGAGGAAGTGGCTGGAAGTCTCTCACGCGGGTTCATTCTTCGTTCTTCGTTCAATGCAGAGAGGAAGTGACTGAAAGTCTCTCACGCGGGGGAAAAATGGGAGGGAAGAAAGTGTTCCCAAATTTTGGGTCTTCCTTCATACACGCGGGCTAGTCTTTTCTTTTAGTTTTTATTTTTTTTCTTTCATAGCCTATTGTAAAAAAGGCTATCCTAAAAAGCTATAAAAAGACTTATTTCTTGTAGTGTTTGCAAGTGAAATAGCTGAAACATTGTCACATAATAATGTCGAAGGAGCTGATTAGGTGACATGAAGATCCCAAAGAAGCTGTCGTAACCAATAGAGATCTATTGTTGTAGTTGCATGAGATCGATATTCAACTTCAGTGGAACAACGTGAGACTATAGGTTGCTTTTTGGATGACCATGATATAGGATTTGAGCCAAGGAAGGCAATGGATCTGGATGTAGATTGTCGATCATAAGTATTACCAGCCCAATCAGAGTCACAAAAGGCAGTGAGAGACAAATTTGCACGGTGGAACATAATGCCAAGTTGCATAGATCCAGAGGGATAACACAAGATACGTTTGACAACAGAAAAATGAACAACAGAAGATCTATGCATGAACTGACTTACACGATTCACTATAAAGGTGTTGGGTTTTATGTCCTAAAACTCAAGTTTTGTAATCCTTTTCTAATAAAGATGTTATTCAGTGAAATTGTTTGTTTTATATCTTAAACCCAATAGAAACATCCATGGTTATAATATGAAATACTCGAACTATATCGTGGATATAGACACTGATCAAGTTTAAGTATATAACCTAAATGGTCTATAGTAAATGGATAAGGCTGGGTACCTTATCCTGGTAACACTATGTATGCGGCATACTTTACGAATGAGACAAACGACGTGATCTTTGATCGTTCATGTGGAGACATGCGCAGTGGCGAATCAAAAACTTTATGTTGGGGGGGCACTGGTTCATATAAGGTAAAATAAATTTAGTCCATGAATTGTTAAATTTGTTTCTATATGGTCAATAAACTCTAAAGAGTGTCTAATAGGTCTCTAAATTTTTGATTTTGTGTCTAATACATCCTTGAAGTTTCACTTGTGTATCCAAATAAGTTCTTACCTATTCAAATGTTTTAAAAATTAAATGTTATACCGAAAACTTAATTTGGTTATCTAATACGTCTCACTGGAGATTGATTTATTTATTTTTTAAATTAATATATCTATTAATTCAAAAATTAAAAGTTTAAGCTTCGATTAGACACAAAAAATCAATTTTATATCTACTATAATAATTAAATTAAAAAAAAAATTAATGTCCAAGACCTATAAAATTCAAAATTAAAATCTCAAAGATTTATTAGGCATTTTTAAAGCATTTATCAAACATAAAATTGAAAGCTTAAGCATCTATTAGACACAAATTTGAAGATTCAAAAACTAACTTGTAAATTAACCTTTATATAAATATAATTTTAAATGTACTAATATGTAATATTTAGATTAACTAATATTAATTACAAAAATCATAATAACCTATTATAGAATTATCCACCTAAATCTACAAAATTGAACAAAACTTTAAATATTTATTAAAGTAGAATTAAGTTTTTTTGTAAGATAAATATTTATGAAATTAATAAATGTAATAAAAATGAAGTTTCAGTTGGTAAAACTAAGAAAAGAAATTTAAAAGACCACAACCTGTTCACGATTCAAAACCAAAACCCATAACACGGAATGTTGCGCTGTAATGTAAAATCGAAAAAAAAAAAAAATAAAAAAATATGAGGTTTGGAGGAATCAAACTTAATACCGTGACAATGAAGATGTGTATAATTGTGCCACCCCCACCATCAAGCCAATCAATAACTTTCAAAAATTATTCTAAACGAATAGATACATATATATAAATTTAATAACTTGATGGGGGCACGTGTCCCTCCTAGCCCCAACGTGGATCCGCCCTTGGACATGCGAGTAGGGGCATCCTATGTAAAAAATGTTTACACAAGACAGGACTGAGAAATGAGTCACTCTTGCTTTATAATGTAGTTTACTGTTAAGACTGACGTTTTCATGCGATGACCTAGGTAACTCGATCCTAATCCTGAGCTTGCTATGAACTCCTGTTCGTTTAGGATTATCCTTTGATCTGCATGGGTGAGAGTGGTCCAATAGTTTCGTTCAATAAACCTACCATTTTGAGGATAAGATTAGATGGATAGCTGGGGACATAGTATAGCAAGACGGAATTCACTCCTACCCGAATTAGGATAGTAGAGAGATTGTTCCCTTAAGTGTTGACTCTGAGGCTTGAAAGGGGCCCCACCCACTCATTGGGACGTTGTTTAGTGGTTGGACCATAAACAAATTGTTCATTAGAGGAACAATGGACTTAAGGAACAAATATGTGCTATAGGGGTAAACCAGACATTTGACATAGCTATAGTAACGAACGACCTGTGAAGGATTGACTTACTAATCATGGTTATATCGAGTGGACAAAAATATATCTACAGTGAGGGGAGTTCAACTACTAGGCTATAATGGAGTGTCCCGGTAGTTAACGGATGTTTGTTAACTAGGTAAAAAGGGTTTAGCCGGTTAAACCTCGTACCATTGGAGCCGATGATCTGTAGGTCATTAGGTCCCCTTGCTAGCTCGAGAATAACCTTTGGAACAATATGATGGATAGAATATGAATTAGTTCGAATTCAGTTTAGGGAAATGGTTGGATATGTTTGACGTTACCGATATGTCGAGTTTTGTGTAAACTGGGTTGTGAGAGATTTATTATTTAAATATGATTTAAATACCCAAAACATAATAGGGATTCATGGTTGAAAATAATATTTCAGAAATGTTCGGGATTGATGGAAAAATATTAATTTAATATTAGATATTAAATTATAATTAATTATTATTTAATTAATAACTATTTTAAATTAATTTTGAATTAATTTAAAATTGGAAAATTAAAATTGGATTTTTCATTTTTCAAATTATTAATAAATAATAATTAAAAATTAAAAATCAAGATAATTTTGAATTTAGAAATTCAAAATTAAATTGATTTTTAAGAGGTGGAGTGCATGGTGACTAAACCCATGCACTCCCCTCAAATTAGCCACCAAATTGCCCACTTAATCTTGGGTAATTTGGTGTCAATCCCTGGTCACTTTCTTTAGCTATCTTCCCTCTGTAAAAGGGGAGTGAATTGCTGAAGAAATTCATCCTCTTTCTTAAAGAATTGCTGCCAAAATCTCTCCTCACCAAAACCCACCTCCATTGCTTGTTCTTCAAGCTTTTCCCTTAAAATTCCATCACTAGAGGATCCCACAATCCATTCCAAAGGTTTGAGGATAGCAAGGAAGATCAAGTGGTAGTTTGTGATTGCTTGGAGAAGAAAAATTACATAATGGATCAACAAATTTTGAGAATAAAAGAGGTTGGTGCTCATGACACTCTTTTTCTTCTTTAGAACAACATGCATAGTTTGATCAAATTGAGTTTATTAAGTGCATAAGATCCAAAATTGCTTCCGTAATTTAGATATTAACACTTTCCAAAGGAAATGTTAGGTCAAGTAAAAGTGAGATAATGAAGAGATCCGACAAGTTGTTGAGTGTGGCATTGTGAAATGAAGGAGCCGAGATATGGAGATCAACTGTAGTAGACATGGGTGTTAAGCATGTCTTAGCAGATGACATTCTTGCAGTATGAAGTAAGTCAGTAAGATGCTTAGCTTGATTAACAAAAATACTGTATGACATGTAGTTAACTTCCAAGCCAATGAAGTATTTCAATGCACCAAGATCTGATATCTAAAATTCATTGGCCAATTGTTTCTTTAAGACATATAGATATGATGAATTCAAGCCATTGATAATTATATCATCAACATAAAGTAGCAGATAAGTCAAAGAAAGATCCACTTGAGCGTACAAATAAGGATAAATCAGAAGCAGAGACAGTAAATCCTAAAGTGAATAAATATGATGTAAAGTGATCAAACCAAGCTCGAGGAGCCTGTTTTAGACCATAAAAACTTTTGTGAAGTCGACAAACATGATCTGGATTGCTTTTGTCAAGAAATCCTGAAGGTTGAGATATATAAACTTCCTCCTTTAAGTAACCGTGCAGAAATGCGTTATTGACATCTAATTGAGTCAAAGACCACTGATACTGGACAACAAGAGCTAGTATAACTTTGATGGTAGGCTTTTTAACAACTGGACTAAAGGTTTCAGTAAAATCAAATCTTTCAACCTGATGATATTCTTTGGCAACCAAATGAGCTTTATATCAAGCAATAGTGCCATTAGTGTTACATTTGGTCCTAAAGACCCATTTGCAACTAACCCACAACATTCATGGAAGGTAAATAAGGTATTAAGGACAACATACCTTATTCCTGAAGGGCCTTAAATTCCTCGCACATAGCGGATCTCCATTCTAGATACATGGAAGCAACAAAATATGAAGTATGATCTGCTGGAACTCAAGTGGTCCTGGTTGAAACAAACGCCCTTGACTTGAAAATTCATGACTTAGCATGTGTTTGCATGGGATGACTATTGATAGTGCTTTCGAGAATGTGAACATTTTGAGATAGTGAATTCTCATGAGTTCGCTCATCAGTTGGAAAATCTGCAACACTAGAAGGTAGAACATGCAAGGTCTCACAAGGAGAAGAACTAGTGTCAACAGTGGACAATTGGATAGGTTGGGAAGGTGAAAGGGAAGGTGGAGATATATGTAAAAGAGTACGTAATGGTGTTATGTTAGGAGGTGGAAATAATGTAGGGTTTGGAGGATCTAAAGGCTTGACAAAGGAAAATATTGTTTCATGAAAAATAACATTGTGGGAGACAATAGACTTTTTGGTGATAGAGTTGTAACATATATATCCTTTATATTCAAGAGTATAACTGTTGGATTCCTAGAGTGAGTAATAATATGGTATAAAAGACTCTAGAATTCCTGTGCAAGTATACACAGTCTGCAGCAAGTAATATTATCAATCCAGGGTCTGAATTAGCTTCCACTTTATCTATTTTGTGTAACTTTCTAATGGTTTCAAAGATGGTAAAAAAAATGATTTGGTTTTATATGAATTATGTTGAAGCAAAATAAATGACAGAACAACAAATAAACGAATAGGCAGACATATTAAAGACACGCGCTGGTCAAGTTTAGTAATTGTTTTGAAAGATGCTCTAGCAATATTATTGATCATGCAAACTCTCTCAGTATTATTAGCGGATTCCTCCCGGAACTCCGGATCTTTTGGAATGTGTTTCAACCCCAATGAAGAAAGACCGATCAAGCACTAGGCAACTGGCTATCCCTAGCTCAGTCACTGGCATTCACCAATACACAATGATCGTAGTGTGATTAATTGCCACACACTCTCTAAATAATCCCTGAAACTAGAGAGAGGTATTCACACCGGCAGGCCAGGCGGGCATAAAATAAGAATAAGCACAACAATTAATCAAGTTGCAATAATCAATATATTATTAGAGATGAAGCACGACAACTACATATTATTTAACCAACGCCTAAAGCTACTTAGTTCATAATAAGCATGGAAACACGAATTACAATCTGAGTAGACAAGTCCATAATCACAAGATAATAAAGAAAATAATAATCTCCCTAATCAGCATGCGGATGATGGTGTTCTTGGTGGTCTCCAATCTCTCTATACTATTCGGCTTCCGAAGGAAATTTGGAATACTTTTGACTTGGACGGCTACTTCCTTTTATAGAAGGATAGGAGGCTTAAATTAGGTCAACTTGGACATGTGTAGGGCTCTCCTTGCTCCTTTATCCCGAAAATAAGTCAACAGAAGTCGGTTCATGAAGTTGGCTAACGAGCTGTGATGTGGCAGTTCTGTTCCCAGTTTTGCTGCAGCACAGAATTTGCTCCCTCCAGCCGCCCAGCAGCATTAATCTGCACAAAATGATTTCCAAAGCTTCCATTCTACGAAATGGGTTAAAACATGTAATATCTATCTAAAACCAACCCTATTAAGCACAAAGGACACACAAATCCCTATATAAATGAGGCCTAAATAACTACCTTTTGGGCAGTTATCAATAACCAAGGAAAATATGTTGAGAGGTCTTAGGTTCAAGTTTATGTTTGGTGTAAGGTTTCAACAAAGGATAACATGCACACCCAAAAACTTTTAAATGATGTAAATTAGGAGTGTAACAAAAAAGTTTCTCAAAAGGAGATAACATGTAAAGAGAAGAAGTAGGCATACAGCTTATTAGAAAAACTGCAGTAGAAAAGGCATAAGGCCAAAATTCTAAAGGAACAAAAGAGTGAAAGAGAAGAGATGTGGCAGTTTCAACTATATGACGATGTTTACGTTCAACTACTCCATTTTGTTCAGGTGTGTATGAACATGAGTTTTGATACAAAACTCCTTTAGAATTGAAGAAACAAATAGTATAAGAATTGCAAAATTCACCACCACCATCATAATGAACAAATTTTAATTTCATAGATAATAGATTTTCTACAAAATGAACAAATTTGATAATAATAACATGAACATTAGATTTAGAAGAAAGAGGAAAAAACCAAGTGAATTTGCTAAAATCATCAATAAAACTAACATAATAACGATATCCATTAAGAGAAGTAATAGGGGAGGATCCCCATACATCACTATGAATAAGTTCTAGAGAAGCAATGGAAAATGAAAGTGATAGCATGCAATGCTATCTATTTCGTACTATTTTTAGCTAGTTTTGTGCTTAAATTAAGTGTTTTGAGGTGTTTTTATGTTTAATTTTAAGAAACCGAGCCAAAGAAGCAAAAACGGAGTTCTTGAGAGATTTTGGAGGCTTTTGGAGCATTTTGAGAAGACCATTGTGTTGGGATTTATGCCATAAAAGTCGTAGATTGTGAATGGTGACAAATTGTTCACTTGTCTCAATACGTTGTTATTGAGGTTTATACAATAAAGAGTTATTATTACTGTAATTACACAATTTGACCCAATGAACTAAGATCCTAGGTTGTTTAGATGAAACTTGGACTAGTATGTGGAGACATACGGGGATCAGTGTTCAAGTAACCACCTAAATGGTCTATAGTTATCCTGGTGACACTATGAGATACGACCCACTTTGTATTCTATACAGATGCAATGATCCAAAGCATCCATGTAGAAGACATGTGAGTGTGGGTATTTAGTGCAATGAGTTTGCATAAGACCGGACCGCGAAATAGTAACCACTAGATGTAACACCGTTAACTAGTTTAGGTTTCTATTTCAATAGGATGACCTAGGTAACCCAATCTCAATCTTGAGTATGTTACGAATCCCTTTCAAGAGGGATTGTCCTTAGATTTGTATGGGTGAGAGTGGCCAGTTCGCCGACTCAATAAGCCTACCATTTCAGGGGCAAGACTGAGTGGGGGCTGGGAACATAACATTGCAAGATGAAATTCACTCCTTCCTCTATTGGGGTAAGCAGATGTGTGTTCCCTTAATTGCTGATTTCGGGTCTTGAACAAGGGCGTCCATCCCCTCCTGGCTAGAGAGAAACTGTTGTTTATTAATTGGATCATAAACAAATTGTTCATTAGAGGAATCAATGGTACGTAAGGATCCGGAGGTAACCAAGGGGTAAAACGGTAATTTGACCCAGCTTGAGTTACGAACACTCGTGAAGGATTGACTTACTGTTATTGGTTGATATCCGTGGACACAGAAATATTCTACAGTGAGGGAGACTGAGAGGATAACGTCGAGACACTAGCCTTGAGCGTCTCAACGCCAGGATGAAGTGGGTAGCAAGTTAGGAACCTGACAGCGTCGAGACGCTAGCCATGTAGAGTCTCGATTACAACTCCTTGGGCTCCAAGAATATTACGTCACAGCGTCTTGACGCTGTGACATCAACGTCTCATACGCTGGGGCTCTTGGACATCTATAAATTGAGCACATTTTAGCTGAATTAAGGGAGCCAATTTGAGGGTTTTCGCCCTATTCTCGATTCCACACTAAAATTAGGGGTTTTGGAAGAAGATTTGGAGCCTTGTTGATGATCTTGGGAGCTCGGGATCGATGGAGGTCGCCATGGGATCGAGGAGATCAACATGATTATGAGCATTTCTATTCCCTTTTCCTTTGTTTTTAGTTTCTAGAATGGGTGTGACTAGGAACTATTGCATGTTTAGTGATTATTAGTAGTTAATTCCTAAATTCTATGAGTATGATTTAGTTTGTTGAACCTTTGCTTAATGAATTAATTGATTTGGTTTGATTTTCATTTTCATTCATTTGTGCATTTTGTCCTTAATGCTTTTAATCACCCGATCACTAATTAAATGGACTGTTATCTAAGTGGAAACTCGACGGAGAGAATCTTAGACTAGAACTGAATGCATGACTGATGTTTATTTACCCGAGTGACAACGGGAGAAATTAAATAGACATTAGAGGTTGTTAATGAAAGATCGTAATGTCATGCTTAGTAAATAAGGAGGAAACCGAAATGAGATTCGTTATTAAAAGGCATGAGAATAGGAGGAGACCGACAGAAGATTCCTTGATATTAGGCTGCTAGACTTACGAATTGAATGTCTAATTAATCTGAATCAGCTAATTGATCAAGCAATTAAATGTCCAATTAATGAAATCAACACCCTAGAATTATCCCTCCAAATTGTGTCTCCATTTATGTTTTGCTTTCTTGATTAGTTTTTTGTTATTATTTTCTGACATTAGATTTTGTTCTCTAAATAAAGCTAAGCAATAGTATACGCGGTAATTAATTGAATAAATCCAATCCTTTTGGAGACGATACTCACATACTCAAAATCAGTATATTACTTGTGGCCCATGCGCTTGCGGTGGGATTGCACCCATACATTTAACCAGTCTATTCTTCTATTTTCTAGTTATTTCAAATTCTGTAATTTAATTTTTAGCATTTTTATTTTTCATCCTCAAATTTTCTTCCATGCCAAACCCCCCTTCGGTTACTAATTGAAAAATTTTAAGTTAATTTAATTAATTCGATTGCTCCCTACGTTCGACCCCGACCACTATTTCTACAAAAATAGTTTTAGTGCCATGGAATTATAAATTTATTTGATACGACACTCAAAAAGTTGTTTATCAATGCTTTTTGGAATTTAAATATTAATATATGTGACCCTCCGTGCATTTCTGGTGTTAATTAAATTCCATAAATATAATCGAATGAAAATGTAAATTTTATTTGGGCTTGTAATATGGAATTATTAATTTTATACCATAATGTTGGGTAATTATTCTTTGAATATAGGCGTTTTATTATTTAAGTTCCTCCCTAAAGCTCGATTAAAATGTGGTTGCAAGGTTGATCTTAGCGTTGAGTTTTTCACGCTACGTCAAGGGGATTAGTTGGGATATCTTATTATTAGAATTCTATTTTTTTTTTGGGATGTGGTTTGTGTGGTTATGAGCTAAGAAAAGAGAAAATATCTAAAAAAGGGGACGAGTTTTAGGGCATAAAACCCAACACTCCTCCATTGGGTTGCACCGTGAGATCCCGATGATCTGCCTGTGAGTCGCCCTGGGAGTGATCACCCTACGGAGGGCTTGATCATGGGAGTCAGAACATTGCAAACTCGAGAAATGGATAGGGTTTCTTAGGTCCATTTCCAACTTTGACTTTCCCTACGGTAGCATTTTTGGGGCCGACCTCTGAAATCTAAAAATTGAGGGTCACACTTATGGGAAATTGTTAAGGTGTTAATAATTTCCTGACCGAAAAACGGTAGCTAAGAACTATTGGAATATGAGTTATTCTGGGAATGGGGATTGACTGAGATTGTCTCAATTCACGGGAGTAGCTGACTACCCTACGGTAGCTGTTGCTCTAAACCTCTAAAGTATCGTTCCAAAATGAATATTTATTCTATGGGTCGATCATTACTTTTGCTAAATTGATTGAATTAAAGTAATAATATTATTTTGTGTAATGGGTTAACATCACTAATTAAGTTAGTTTTTTTTTGTTTTCAACATGAATCGTTCTTTGTATGCCTCCAATAACGCCAATTATAAAACTGGTATTTCTAATACAACTATGAAATTCAACTTAAACACTAATTGCGTGGAATTTGTCTTAACTGAGGATTGTCCTCAGACCAAATTGTCTAATTCATCTGAAATTTTTCATGATGAATATGACATAGACTGCTTAGCACGCCTCAATGAAAATAAATGTGATTTATTGGTCAATGAAACGTGTATAATGTAAAATGATGATACAGCCTGGATCCTTGATTCAAGTGCCACTCATCACGTATGCTCTTCCTTTGAGGGAATGAGCTCCTGACAACAATTAGATGCTGGGGAAATGACTCTCAGAGTTGGGACTAGGGAGTTCATTTCAGCTAAAACAGTGGGAGATATTAAAATGTTCTTCTCCAGGGAACGCTATATGTTATTAGATAATGTATATGTAGTTCCTAAAATAAAAAGAAATTTGATTTCTATTTTTTGTTTGCTTGAACAAGGATATTCCGTGTCCTTTTCTGTAAATGAAGCTTTCATTACTAAAAGGGGTGCTGATATATGTTCTGCAAAACTGCAGAACAATTTATATGTTTTAAGACCAATAGAGTCTAGGGCTATTTTGAACAATGAGATGTTTAAAACAACAGAGACTCAACCTAAAAGGAAAAAAGTTTCTCAAAGTACATATCTTTGGCACTTAAGACTTGGCCACATTAATCTCAATAAGATTGGGAGATTGGTTAAGAACAGATTTCTAAGCCAGTTAGAAGATGGTACTTTACGTCTATGTGAGTCATGTCTCGAAGGTAAGATGACAAAACGACCTTTTACTGGAAAAAATCATTGTGCTAAGGAGCCCTTAGAGCTCATACATACGGATCTCTGTGGTCCGATGAATGTTAGGGCTTGAAGAGGGTATTTCATCTCTTTTATAGATGTTTATTCAAGGTATGATTATTTATACCTAATGAGTCATAAGTCTGAAGCCCTTGAAAAGTTCAAGGAATATAAGGCTGAAGTTGAGAACTTATTAGGTAAGACCATTAAAACACTTCGATCTGATCGATGTGGAGAGTAAGTGGACTTAGAATTTGAGAACTATTTGATGGAACATGGAATCTCGTCCCAACTCTCAGCACCTGGTACACCTCAGCAAAACGGTGTATCAGAAAGGAGAGACAAAACCTTGTTAGACATGGTTTGATCTATGATGAGCTATGCTCAGTTGCCTAATTCATTTTGGGGGTATGCAGTAGAGACTGCAGTTTATATTTTGAATGTTGTTCTCTTAAAGAATGTTTTTGAAACACCATTTGAGCTCTTGAGAGGGCATAAAGCTAGTTTACGTCATTTCAGAATTTGGGGCTGACCTGCACATGTACTAGTGGCAAACCTAAAGAAATTGGATTCACATCAAAATTATCCATATTCGTAGGCTACCCAAAAGAAACAAGAGGTGGATACTTCTTCGATCCACAAGAAAATAAAGTATTTGTATCGACAAATGCAACTTTCCTGGAAGAAGACCACGTTGGAGAACATAAGCCACGCAGTAAAATGGTGTTAAAGTGAACTTTCTGATGAAGCTCCAAATGAATCAATAAGAGTTGTTGATGAGGCTGGACCTTCAACAAGGGTTGTTGATGAGCCAAGTTCAGAGGTTGGACCTTCAACAAGAGTTGCTGATGAGCCCAGTACATCTGGTCAACCCCATCATTCTCAACAGTTGAGAATGCCTCGATGTAGTGGGAGGGTTGTTATTCAACCTAAATGCTATCTGTGTTTAGCAAAAACTCCAGCTGTCATACCTGATGATGGACTTGAGGATCCATTGACCTTTTGACAAGCAATGAATGATGTGGATTATGACCAGTGGGTTAAAGCTATGGACTTAAAGATGGAGTCTATGTACTTCAATCAAGTTTGGGATCTTGTAGACCAACCTGAAGGGGTTAAACCCATAGGGTGCAAATAGATTTACAAGAGAAAACGAGACGTAGCTCGGAAAGTACAGACTTTCAAAGCTTGACTTGTGGCAAAGGGTTATAACCAAAAAGAAGGGGTGGACTATGAAGAAACCTTCTCTCCAGCTGCCATGTTAAAGTCGATAAGGATACTCTTGTCCATTGCCAAATTTTATGATTATGAAATTTGGCAAATAGATGTCAAGACTGCTTTTCTGAATGGCAATCTTGAAGAGACCATCTTTATGTCTCAACCATAGGAGTTCATTGCTCAAGGTCAGGAGCAAAAAGTTTGCAAGCTTAAATGATCCATTTAAGCTTAAGTGGCAAACACATAGAGCGCAAATATCAACTCATCAGAGAGATCCTGGAACGAGGGGATGTGATCGTCACAAAGATAGCTTCAGAGCACAACATTGCTGATCCATTTACGAAGGCTCTCACGACTAAAGTGTTCGAGGGTCATCTAGAGGGTCTAGGTCTGCGAGATATATACATAGAATAATCTAGGGCAAGTGGGAGAAGTGTAATGGGTATTCTGAATGCCCTAGTTTATTGTATTTACTTGTATTTGTACTTTTCATGTATTATACAATATTAATACAATCCATTACTCCTACTTCAATGTATGTTCAATTAATTATGATTAATGATGTACATTTCCCACTAGAGTTTTAGTTCAAGTGGTAGTTGTTGGGTTTTATGCCCTAAAACTTGTAGTTAATAAATGAAACAAATGAATCGATCTCAATAAAGCGTTATTTGAGTGATTTGGTAATTTGGTTATTGAACAATCGAGTTTGCATTAATAAACCTTAAATCCAATAAACTAAGATTCAAGGTTCTTTAAATGAAACTTGGACTAGTATGTAGGGACATGCGGGGATCGGTGTCCAAGTAACAACCTAAAAGGTCTACAGTATAGGGATAAGGTTGGGTACCTTATCCTGGTGACACTATGTGATACAACCCACTTTGTATTCGATACAGATGCAAGATCTAAAGCATCCATGTAAGAGACATGCGAGTGGGGGTATCCTATGCAATGAGTTTGCATAAGACCGGACCGCAAAATAGTAACCACTAGATGTAACGTCGTTGACTAGTTTAGGTTTCTATTTCAATAGGATGACCTAAGTAACTCAATCTCAATCCTATGTATGTTATGAAACCCTTTCAAGAGAGATTGTCCTTAGATTTTTATGGGTGAGAGTGGCCTGTTCGCCGACTCAATAAAACCTACCATTTCATGGGCAAGACCGAATGGGGGCTGGGAACATAACAATACAAGATGAAATTCACTCCTTCCCTATTGGGGTAAGTAGAGGTGTGTTCCCTTAAGGGCTGATTTCGGGGATTGAACAAAAACTCGTTGTCCTCTCCTGGCCCGAGAGGAATTTTTGTTTAGTGGTTCGACCCTAAACAGGTTGTTCATTAGAGGGATCAGTGGTACTTAAGGATCCAGAGGTAACCCAAGGGTAAAATGGTAATTTGACCCAGCTGGTGTTACGAACACACGTGAAAGATTGACTTACTACATTGGTCGATATCCATGGAAACAGAAATATTCTACAGTGAGAAGAGTGCAACTGTGGGTCTTTAGTGGAGTGACCCACAGTTAATGAATGTTGATTAACTTGGTTAATGAGTTTAGCCAGTTAATCTTGTATCGTTGGAGCTTCTGATCTGTAGGTCCATTAGGTCCACCTGCTAGCTCGTAACGGGTACTGAGATTATTTAGTCTTGAATATTAAGGGAATTAATATCATGTATGGAGATACGTTATAGTGTAATGTTTAATTAGAGAATTAAACTTTATAATTAATTTTGGATATGATTCAAAATTAATTTAGGAGAGAATTATGAATTTAATTATATATGTGATGCACATTAAAACTATATGTTAAATGAGAGAGATAAACTTGAATATGATTCAATTGTAATATTAATTAAGTATTTGATATTTAATTAATATGGGAAACAATTAATTGAGAATTAATTCAGTGGCCAATTTAATTCAATTGAATATGATTTAAATTGAATTAAATACTTTATATTATAATTGGTTTAATTAAATTAATGAATTAATTAAATATTTATTATTTAATTAATTGATGGCCAAGATCGCTTAGGTAATAATCAACGATCAAGATTGAGTAGGGAAGATAACTTCCCTTCCCCACTTATCGTATGTTGAAGGGGAGTTCCCTACGGTTACGGTTAGTCTCCCACTCACGAAAAACTGAGATCAGTTTTCTCTCAAGATTTTCTCTCCAAACACAGAATTCCAACATTCTCTATTACTGAATTTTTCCCCTTTCCAAGACGGATTTGGTTTCCACAAGCCAAAATCTTAGTAATCCAAGCGAATAGTGGGTGATCCTTTATGGTGGTGTTCATTGGGAGAACAAAGAACGTGACTTGGAGCATAGTGTAGAGGTGATTTTCGGTCTTCAATCCATGTAAGTTTTTTATGATCTAAATAGTTTTAGATCTTTAATCTGAGCATGCTTAATTTGAATATTTAATATAGAAATTGTTTCTATTTTTCTTTTGCCAACGTATTGGTTTTCCAATTTTTAAATTCAATTCGAGATCGATCTTGATATGTTTCCGCTGCCAAAGGGATTTCAACCCTTTAGTCCAATGGGTTAGCGCTCTGGGGGTATCTAGTTCTTAATGCAATCGCTTGATTAATTGATTTTAACGGGTTCGTTGGGGTTAATTAATTAGTGGTTAGTAATTGAATCGATGGACGTTGGGATCGAGTCAATTGATTTAGCGTACCTATAGACAACATGCATATAAATCAGTATATGCTAATCAATGAGTAAAAAGTAAATGTACTAATCTCGAGCGTCTTCAACTTCAACGGGCAACAAGGTGAGATTAACCAACCTACCTATTTATTTTCCTGTTATTTAATTTTTTGTCAGTTTATCTTCTTATCCGCTGACTTTCTGTCAATTTACCTTCTTATGTCCATCCTTCGCCCACTATTTTCACCATCTGTCTCAAACCCCCTTTTCTTTACCACCCCCACAATACAAAAGAGATTAGGAGCGAACCAACTGTTCCCTGTGATCGACCAAGGCCACTACTACTGCAAGGTAGCTTGGTGACCGTGGACTATAAATTTGTTTTGACGTGAGCCTTAAGGCACGAACGTGCTTGAGTCTGTGAATGTAAATTCATTTTGATCTGGGTCGTCGATAAACAAGCTAGCACTGCTCAGACCAGAGGCGCAACACATGACACAAAATTCATGTGTAGCGGAGCGTGATGTGAAAATCACGTGGGTGTGGGTGAGGAGTGTGACGCGAAAATCACGTAAGAGTAGGGCACCACATGGTGCAGAATTCATGTGGGATATGTGCAGAGCATGACGCGAAAATCATGTAAATTTTGGAGCATGATGCGAATATCATGTACTAACAGAGCATGACGAAGAAATCATGTAAATTGCAGAGCATGTCGAGGAAATCATGTAACTTGCAGAGCATGATGCAGAAATGATGTATTAGCAGAGCATGACGCGAAAATCATGTAGTTGCGGAGCATGACGCGAAAATCATGTAGTGTCTAGTGCGTGCGTTGCATAGTGTGAGATGCATATGCATGGTCGTTTATTATTTTTAAGCATGTTGTTGGTTTATGGTTTAAAGAAAGAAGAAATAACAATACCTCAAAAGTCATGCAACCAGGATAGTCATGGTAAGTTCAATTCAATTAAATCATCAATTTCACTAATAAGTCAAAACAAGTTTAAGTCCGACGTATTCCGGCAACAAACCGAGAATCATGATCCACTATCAAGAACATGCAAACTGTAGCAGCCGGTTTTGGTAAAAACAGAAAAAAAAAGAAATGAGAAAGTGGTCAGTGGCCCGGTCAAAGAGGGGAAAAGGAAAAAAGGGGGGAAACTTTCCCCCCAAATTGTTGGTCAACTGACCATTTGTTAAAAAAAAAATTCAGATTTCTTTTTCTCTCTGCCTCTAACGCCCTCTCACTCCCCGATTACTCTCCCTCTCTCTCACTCGGCTTCCTCTCATTTCCCTCTCAGCCCTCTGCCGCACGCCACCTGTTGCAAGCCACTGCCGGTAAGTACTCTCTCTCTCACTCTCTCGTTTCTGTCCCTCTCTAACTCAGTCCTCTCTCTCCGACTGCACCTCCACCGTCGCCCTCAGATGTCTTTCGCCACCGTGAACCGCCGCCATCCATTGCGTTTGTCTGCCGCTCGCCACACGTCGAGCCGCGTCGCCGTCCGCTGTTCCTCGTCGTCATCGGTCACCTTCGTTCCCTCTCTCTCGTTTTCGTGTCTTTCTCCCCCTCGACCCCACTACTGTGACTGTGTACAGATCCGCGCACCATCATTTTTCTCTGATTTCAAGATCTGCACGTCGCCGTCTCCTGAACCGCCGCTGCAGCCACGAGCAACCACTACCACCCTCGGTTTCGTACTTTGTTTCAGATCTGTTCGACGCCTTTTCAGATCTATTCGTCGCCGCCACTAGAAGTTTCAGCTTTGCTTCTAAAGAATTAGTTGGGTAAGAAACTTGGTTGGTTTAAGCTTTGGTGTTCTCGTTTTGATTGTGTTGTGTTGGGGCCTAATTTTATTATTAAATTATTAGGAATTGAGAAGTTGCTAGAAAGATTTGTGGGCCGAGTCGTTGTATTGGTACTGAGTTGTTAAGGTAAGTAACTTGCTGAAATAAATGCTATTAAGCATTGAAATGACTGATGTGTTCTTGGCATGAGACTGTGTATATGTTGTTTTGATTGAGACTGAGATGATATGATGCGTTTATTTCAAGAATTTGGCTGCTGCATATTTCTGTTGTGTGATAGAAGCAAGTGCATGACTGATGTATATTTTATAGCTGACTGACATTGTTTGTGGACAACGGGAAGTTTGTGGTTTTTCTCTATTTAGGAGTGTTCTTGTCGCCTTTGTTTCTTTTTCTTGAGATTGATTGGGTTGGGATGGTGCATATCGGTTTAGCCTGTCAGTATTCTCCGTAAAAGAAAAGGATCTGGTTAACTAGGTTGCAGTTAAATTAGCAAGTGTTAAGGGGTCCTAAAGGGAAAAGAATTAAGAAAGGGAAAAGATTGGGCTATTTGCCTTAGAAGAGGGTCGTGTCAATTAAACACCTAGGACTGAGATGTATTAGACTGAAATGAGGGGCTTGATGGGCGGGACTTGGCTTCGCAGACTAGGTGCCATTTACTAACTGTGGAAGTTAATTTTTGACTTAAACCTATGAACGCCCCACTAGTGAAATGGTAGTTTAGAGCGCTACGCGGACGTTAGTGGCTTGAGGGATGTGACTTAGCTCCACTAACGGGGTGCCTTCTACCATCAGTAGGAGTAGAGATCTCCCAACACCCACCTGTGCACTACTAGTGAGTTGGCAAACTTATGTGTAGGTGAGTTAATTGATCACGAGACCTAAACTACAGATAAATGAAATGAAATGAATGAGAATGAGATGACCTAACCCTTAGGCCCTTAGCTCGAATAAAATGTTGAAACCTTGTTTGTTGCAAGTGTCTAGCAGTATTGTTACTTACTGAGTATTTTCTTAAATACTCATTCTTTTCCCTAACATGTAATTGCAGGTAAAGGTAAGGGTGTATAGAACGCTTGACGGAGTGCTGCTGAGCCATGGATTTCCTTAGGATAGTCTTCCGCATTTTATGTTACGAAATTCTTCTTTTGAACTTGTATTGCGATGTTCTATGGTTTACTCCGCTTTAAGTTTTTGCTTGTATGGCTAAAGATTCTTTTGTTCTGTTTTAATTGGGATCCCAGGCTAAAAAGTTTCGCAAAATTTCTAAGCATGTTTTACTTTAAATGTCATTTCCTCACTGTTCTTAGAAGTAGAACGATATGTATGTAGTAATGGCCCTAGGATCTAATCATGAAAAGTAGGGTCGTTACACAAACGCTAATTTTGATTCTAATTTAAACTAATTAATTATCCAATTAACGAATCTAAACCGCATTGGGATCTAGCCGAATTAATTCATATGCAAAGGGCAACAAACCACAATTACAATTGATTAAATCATTTAGTTCTAGGGACGCATGCGTGAAGGCATAACGTTAACCTATATGCTACTATGATTTAGCATGTAAATTTTGCGAGGGCGCGGTAAAGGTTGTCAATCTTTCCTACCACAATCTAAATTTATAGAAAAAGAACTAAAATCACATAAACATGCTTTGATAATTCAAACAAGAAATTTCATTAATAGAATATGAACTTACTCTTGACACCCCGGTAACATGAATGAAGAATCAAGCCTCTTATGGAGCAAGAAAAAGCTTGATACATAAAGGAAAGCAAAAAAAAAAAAAAAAAACTAAGAAGAATGGTGGAAAGGGGGAAAGAGATGGACTACAATGTTGTAGTGAATTGTGTATTGAGGGATGATTCTAAACCTACACCAAAGGCCTCTATTTATAGGGATTATTGGCCTTCAATTCATGGTAGAATGGTGCTGAATTGGATCTTCAAACATGGAAAACTTTAGCAAAATTTGGAAAATTTAAAATTTGGAAAACTGCCTAGCGTCGCGACGCTGTGCAACAAGCGTCTGACGTTGTCCCTTCAATTTTGGAAAATATTTCTCGGATTGCCCTAGTGTCGCTTCGCTGTTGAGCAAGCGTTTCGACTCTGTATGACGAGTGTCTCGACGCTGATGAGGCTCCAGGGGCAGAATTGTCATTTTACGCTCCGGTTTCGCTCGTTTAAGCCCCAAATTGCTTCCAAAGCTCTGATGAGGATCTATAGACATATTATACTCATTTTAAAGCATTTTTCACAAGGAATTCAACTAAGATAAGAAAATTGGGAGATTCTAAGTGTATAATAAATTGGACTTATCAATCATAAATAGATTGTTGATTAGAGGAATCAATGGTACTTAAGGATCTAGAGGTAACCTAAGGTAAAACAGTAATTTGACCCAGCTGGTTGATAGCGAGCAGAAGTGTCACTATTTTAGTCCCAATTTATTAAGTTTTTATGTGCTTTAATCGTATTTTTTATGAAAATATTTAATGAATTCTGTTATTTGGTCCTTAGGAGCAAAGTTGGTGATTTTGGGAGAAAAAGTGCAAAAAATGAAGCAAATGAAGCCCAAATCAAAGCTTGGATCAAAAGGGGACCCAAAGAGGACAACCACGATACAAATGCCAAAAAAGAAGTGAAGAGAAGGCCCAAAAATCAGCCCAAACCGAAGCTGGAAATTCTAGAAATTGGGTCAGCGTCGAGACGCTGTATAGATATCATCGCGACGCTACCCATTTCTTGGGCAACAAGACGCGTGCACGGCAGCGTCGCGACGCTGAGAAATGTAGCGTCGCGACGCTACCCCCAATTCGGGCCTATAAATGGGCACCTTTGGGTGCCTCATTTGTCATCAATCATTCACCAATTCTTTCCTTTCCTCCCTCCCTTGGCTCCTTTGGAGCTTCTCTCAAGGCTTTCTAGCCTTTTTGGAGAGATTTCTTAGTGGGAAATATTTTTGGGGAATTTGGGTTGCATCTTAGGAAGCTCAAGGAGTAGTCGGCGGGGCTCCAAGCGTCAGCGAAGGGGTTTTTCGACGGTCAATTCCTTTTCTTTATGCTCTTCATTATGCTTTTTATTGTAAATGTTGTGGATATTTTAGCTATGTGTAGCTAAACCCTAATTTGGGGTCTTGAAATGAAATTATAGTTCAAATATTGTTGTAATTTCTTGTCTCTTGCCCATGTCCTAATAATTTGTATGGATGTGCTTAATGCTTTATTCAATCTGGCAAATTGTGTAATGATCTAATTCTTAATGGAAACTCGACGGAGAGAAATTAGGATAGATCGTAATCCATGCAACTAGTTTAATTGCCCGTCGTGACACCGAGATTAGTTGATTAAACTTAGATTCCGAAAATGAATCGGAGCGTAATAATTAATGATTTTTAATAGCACTAAGGACACGTAGGTTGTTAAAATGAATTAATTTCAATTAGGGGAAACCGACAGGAGAACCTATGTGATTAATGGAGATTCTTGGATTATAATTAGTTGGGCAATGAGATGAGATAATTATATCAATTATTTAGCTAATAATTGATTTTCAAGACCCCTCTTCCCATTCAAAGAAAACTTTTCCTCCATACTTTATTTTGATTGATCAAATTATTTTCTTTAATTGTTTTGAATTTTAAATTCCTCTTTATTGCATGAGCTATTCCCTAAATATTATTTCACCCAAGTATTTTTAGTGCTCAAGAGATTTTTGCTTTGCTTAATTTTCGCTTCGCTTCCCTGAGGATTCGATACTCAGAATACTTTCCGTTTTATATTACTTGTGATCCGTGTGCTTGCGGAAGTAAATACACACACACGAACAAGTTTTTGGCGTCGTTGGCGGGGAAGCTTGATTTTTAAGTAATTTTAATTTTTCTTGACATCGAAAAGAAAGGGATAAATAGTAATTTAGGTGTAAATATTTTACTGTCATTATTTTGTGAATATTGTTTTCGTTTTTGTTTGGTTCTTTTGATTTACTGGGAGCATTGTATGCGAAGGAACAAGGTGGTTAATTTGTATCCGCTAGATCTTGAAATTGACAGGACTCTTAGATCCATTCGAAGAGAGAAAAGATTAGCAGAATCAATGGCCCATCAAGAGGAAGCTCCCAAGGCAATTAGAGATTTCTTACAACCATTTCTTCCCACCGAGAATTCTGGAATTGTCTGCGCCCCAATCCAAGCTACAAATTTTGAGTCAACGACAAGATTGATTCAAATGGCGCGTGATAACTCGTTCAAGGGACATTCTTCCGAGGACCCCAATTCACATATGCGATCATTCCTAGAAATTTCTGGGACGGTGAAGATGAACGGAGTTCCGGCAGACGCGATAAGGTTAAGGTTGTTTCCATTTTCTCTACAGGATAAAGCAAATGATTGGCTCGAATCAGTCGAGACGGGCAGCATTAGTACTTGGGACGAGCTTGCCCAGGCTTTTCTGACGAATTTTTTCCCACCTGCCAAGACTACCAAGCTCTAGACTAAAATTGGAACGTTTAGGCAGCTTGACGAGGAGCAATTGTACGAAGCGTGGGAGAGATACAAAGAAATGCTTAGGCGGTGCCCCCAACACGGATATCCTGATTGGCTTCAAGTACAATTATTTTACAATGGATTGAATCCCTCCACAAAGACAGTCCTAGACACATCAGTAGGAGGAAGTTTTCTTTCCAAAACAGTAATAGAAGCCAAAGATCTACTTAAGGAAATGGCAGCAACAAGTTATCAATGGCCGACCGAGCGGGGAGCAATTTCAAAGAAGGCTGGATTATCTGAATTGGATGAGTCAAGTTCACTGAAGGCACAGCTGGCATCTCTGACCAATGTGCTGAACAAGTTAACTTCATCTGAGGTGGTCAAGTCCATTTCCACCTTAGCTGAAGGTCATTCGAAGAAGGAAGGTCAAGATGTGTAGGAAGTCCAGTACATAGGAAATAGACCATATGCTCAAGGGGTACCGAACTTCTACCACCCAGTCTGCCAATCACGAGAACTTCTCATATTCAAATATAAAGAATGTTTTGCAGCCGCCCCCAGGTTTTGCATCATCTAGTGCGCCTGAAAAGAAAAATAGCCTGGAAGAGATGGTGGCTTTATTTATTAAAGAGCAAAGAGTACTGAACGTGAATCTCAAGACAACAGTAAACAACCACGAAGCAGCTCTAAAGAACATGGAAGTGCAAATAGGACAGATCGCTACAGTAGTGAACGCCCTTCAAAAGGGAAAATTTCCAAGTGATACTGAGTCTAACCCGATAGAGCAGTGTAAGATGGTGGCTCTGAGAAGTGGCAGAAGACTGTAGAACAGTTCAGAGAAGAAAAAGGAAGAAGAAAAGAGAAGGGATGAAGATGAAAGGACCGAGACACAAAAAGCCTCCTTTGAAAGGTTCCAACATCCTCCCAACTCTATTGATTTGAATTGTGATTTTTCTAACAATTTTGCAGGTAGAAGAAAAGAAGATGAAAGGCAGGATGACAAAAAGAAACTGACTGAGGAAGAAGTGGTTCCATGCAACCACCTTGATAGAGGTTCGCATATTAGCCCGCCCAAGCGGAGGGGCGAATGTCCAACCTTTGATTTCAGGGAGTTACTTTTTCCTCAACGATTTAAAAATGTCAAATTAGATGAACAGTTTCAAAAGTTTCTAGAAATGTTTAAAAAGTTGTCTGTGAATATTCCATTGGTAGAAGCCTTGTATAATATGCCGAATTATGGGAAATTCATGAAAGAAATGCTTTCTAGAAAGAAAAGTCTAAAAAAAGAAAATTTTAAATTATTTGAGAGTAGCAGTACCATTGTTGGAAGGATACCTTCGAAACAGAAAGATCCAGGGAGTTTTATTGTTCCCTGCACCATAGGAGAAGTATCCTTCGATAGGGCCTTATGTGATTTAGGAGCAAGTATAAATTTGATGCCTTATTCTGTGTATAGGAAAATTGGTTTAACAGGTATGATGGACATCGACGTCACTCTCTAGCTTGATGACAGATCGATTACCCACCCGATGGGTGTTGTGGAGGACGTACTGGTGAAAGTCAACAAATTTATCTTCCCTGTAGACTTTGTGGTACTGGACATGAAGGAGGATAAAGAGATGCCTATTATTCTAGGCAGACCTTTCCTAGCCACTGGTAAGGCTGAGATTATCGTGCACACAGGTAAACTCACCTTAAACATTAATGATGAAAAAGTCGTGTTTAGTATTTTTGGCCAGGATGAATCTGTTTGTAGTTTGCATACATGTTTTTTTGTTGGTCCTGAATACTTGACTGATGATGATGAAGAGGTAGACTATAATCTTGGCCTAGGCTTAGGAGAAATGCTTATGAATGATGGGAATTTTGATCATAATGCATATTTAGATGATCCTCTGTTTGAGAATGATTTAGAACTGCCTTTGAAAATGATTTAGACCTGCCTGCTTGTGAAAATGAAAGATCTGCAGTTGATGATTTACCTTCCTTTGAAAATGAATTAGATTTGCCTGAAATGGACAATGTTGATGATGATATTGAATGGCTTGACATTGAGAATGAGCATGAAATGCATAAGAAAGATTGCTTGATAGATAATTCTGAGTCTGATTGTGATTACACTGAATCTATTGAGTCTGATCTTGACATTCCTGAATGCATGAACCCTGAAAATATTAATACCTTTGATTCATGTCTTGATGATGTATATAACATAGAATCTGACCCAGAGGAGCTCAAATCTGTGCATAGTATAGAATCTGATCCTGAAATTCTTGAATTCTTTAATTCTTATGATGATGAGTCATGTGATAGCTTAGTTGAATCATTTTTTAATACTGAGTCTGAGGAATCTTCTGAGCATGTAGATATTTTTTCTGATGAATGGACTTGCATGATTGATAGGCCATCCTTAGATCCTAGACCAGTTGATATTATAACACTTGATGACTCTGTTAACAATTGCTTTGTGAATAGAGATTTAGAAAAGAGATTTGATGCAGCTGATTATTTTCTGAAATGTTATTATGATAATCTCTTTAGTGAAGATGGGCCAGGGGAAAGTTTTTTTTCTCCCCTGTTTGTGGTATGCAATTCGGTGCGTGATTTCTTGTAGGGCCTGGAGGATGATGAAAATTTTTATTTTGAGCCTCCGTAAGTGTGTCGAGCCTCGTCTAGCTAAAGACGTTAAAGAAAGCGCTGCTTGGGAGACAACCCAAGGATTAAAGTTTAGATAGTTGTTTTTGCGGTAAATAATTTTCTTTGCTCCGTGATCCAATTTTGTTTTGCATGATCACCTTAGCAAACCCCAAAATTCCAAATTTCCCATTTTTCTGGATCCAAAGGAAGAGGACGAAGCGCTCCTAGCTCAGGGAAGTCTCAGTATCCCTCTTTATGCTTTGTTGTTTTTAAAACATTGGGGACAATGTTTAGTTTAAGTTTGGGGGGAGGCTTTCGCTGTATTGAGCATATTTAAATTCTGTTGGATGCATGAATAGATAGCTATGATAGCCAAGGATGTGATTTTAGAAATTTTGGGAGAAAATGGTTTATATGTTGTGGAATCTGGGAGCACGACAGAAATTGTGAAATTTTAAAATTTTTTTATACTTAGTTTTGATGTCTAAAGCATGCAATAGCCTTATCTAATGACGTCTTTGAAAATCTAGATTCTTATTATTGTTTTTAAAAGTTTGTTGTCACCCCGATAAGCTTAGTTTCTAATATTAGGAAGTTCATGCTTGATTGTTCCAAAAAGCTAGGTAGAAAAAAAAATGCTATAGCTGCTGAGAGAAAAACAAAAGCAACAAAAGAAAATGAGAGAAAAGAAAAATCCGTTGAAAAAGAAAATTTTTGCTTGAACAAAAGAAAAAGCCTAGGGGTAAAAAGAGCTACCTACGGTGTGATCAGTTAGGCCAACCAAAGAATAAAATTCGGGTTAAGGGTCCCTGCACCGTAGTGTGAAAGCTAGTACCATTAGATATCAAAATGCAAGTTTGGGGGAGAAACAAAAGAAAAAGAAAAAGAAAAGAGAAAAATCATTTGTGAGTTTTGCTCCCCCATGAAAAAAAAAAAAAAATGACAGGCACCCTAGTTTTTTTTTTTTTTTTTTTTGCATGATTGAAAGACTCCGACCTATTAGGGGCTCTTAGCAAGTGTAGGGGGAAAACAAATGGAGAAAACCATAAGACTAATCTAGGCTAGTAAAAGAATCAATAGATAAGTCTTGAGCATGCTATTCATTAATCTTAAGTTCAAACTAGTTTAAGATTTCTTCAAGAGTATGCGGTGCTTGCTTATTCCACTTGCATGTTTTCCATTCTATCCTAAGAATTCCAAAATCATTGAGGCCTGAGCGATTCTATTTCATGCATCTTTAGAATTTATTTTGTTCGGGACTAGCAAAAAGCTTAAGTTTGGGGTGTGATAGCGAGCAGAAATATCGCTATTTTAGTCCCAATTTATTAAGCTTTTATGTGCTTTAATCGTATTTTTTATGAAAATATTTAATGAATTCTGTTATTTGGTCCTTAGGAGCAAAGTTGGTGATTTTGGGAGAAAAAGTGCCAAAAATGAAGCCCAAATCCAAGCTTGGATCAAAAGGGGACCCAAAGAGGACAACTATGATAAAAATGCCCAAAAAGAAGTGAAGAGAAGGCCCAAAAATCAGCCCAAACTGAAGCTGGAAATTCTAGAAATTGGGTCAGCGTCGAGACGCTGTGTAGATAGCATCGCGACGCTACCCATTTCTTGGGAAACAAGACGCGTGCACGACAGCATCGCGACGCTAAGCAATGTAGCGTCGCGACGCTACCCCCAATCCGGGCCTATAAAAGGGCACCTTTGGGTGCCTCATTTGTCATCAATCATTCACCAATTCTTTCCTTTCCTCCCTCCCTTGGCTCCTTTTGAGCTTCTCTCAAGGCTTTCTAACCTTTTTGGAGAGATTTCTTAGTGGGAAATATTTTTAGGGAATTTGGGGAGCATCTTAGGAAGGTCAAGGAGTAGTCAGCGGGGCTCCAAGCGTCAGCGAAGGGGTTTTTCGACGGTCAATTCCTTTCCTTTATGTTCTTCATTATGCTTTTTATTGTAAATGTTGTGGATATTTTAGCTATGTGTAGCTAAACCCTAATTTGGGGTCTTGAAATGAAATTATAGTTCAAATATTGTTGTAATTTCTTGTCTCTTGCCCATGTCCTAATTATTTGTATGGATGTGTTTAATGCTTTATTCAATCTGGCAATTGTGTAATGATCTGATTCTTAATGGAAACTCGACGAAGAGAAATTAGGATAGATCGTAATCCATGCAACTAGTTTAATTACCCGTCGTGACACTGAGATTAGTTGATTAAACTTAGATTCCTAAAATGAATCAGAACGTAATAATTAATGATTTTTAATAGCGCTAAGGACACTTAGGTTGTAAAAATGAATTAATTTCAATTAGGGGAAACCGATAGGAGAACCTATGTGATTAATGGAGATTCTAGGATTATAATTAGTTGGGCAATGAGATGAGATAATTATATCAATTATTTAGCTAATAATTGATTTTCAAGACCCCATTCCCATTCAAAGAAAACTCTTTCTCCATACTTTATTTTGATTGATCAAATTATTTTCTTTAATTGTTTTGAATTTTAAATTCCTCTTTATTGCATGAGCTATTCCCTAAATATTATTTCACCCAAGTATTTTTAGTGCTCAAGAGATTTTTGCTTTGCTTAATTTTCGCTTCGCTTCCCTGAGGATTCGGTACTCGGAATACTTTCCGTTTTATATTACTTGTGACCCGTGCGCTTGCGGAAGTAAATACACACATGAACACTGGTGTTACAAACACTCGTGAAGGATTGAATTACCGTTATTGGTCGATATTCGTGGACACAGAAATATTCTACAGTGAGAAGTGTGCAGTTGTGGGTCTTTAGTGGATTGACCCACAGTTAACGAATGTTGACTAACTTGGTTAATCAGTTTAGCCCATTAGTCTCGTATCGTTGGAGCTTCTGTTCTGTAGGTCCATTAGGTTCACCTGCTAGCTCGTAATGGGTTCTGAGGTTAAATAGTCTTGAATAGAATTTGAAGTGTGTTCAAATTCGTTAAGGGAATTATATTGTATTTCATACAATTAAGATAATGTATGTAGATACATTATAATATAAGTTTAATTGATGAATTAAACTTTATAATATAAAATTAATTTTGGATGTGATTCAAAATTAATTAATGAGAGAATTAAATATTTGAAGAAGTTCAAATATTAAATATGAATTAGATTCATATTAAACTATACGTTCAAATAATATGAATAGAGATTCATATTAAAACTATAATATATGAGAGAATTTTTGAATGTGACTCAAATAGAAAATTAATTAAATATTTGATATTTAATTAAAGAAATAATTAATTAGTTGAATTTAATTAAATTAATAATATAGTTCATATTTAATGTACATTAGATGGACATTAAAACTATAGGTTAAAAGAGAGACACATTTGAATATGATTCAAATGTAATATTAATTAAGTATATGATATGTAATTAATATGGGGAACAATTAATTATGAATTAATTGGTTGACTTAATTTATTCAATTAAATATGATTTAGTTGAATTAAAACTATATGAAATAATTAATTTAATTAAAATTTGTTTAGTTAAATTAATTAATTGTATAAAATATAGTTTTTATTTTAATTATTATTTGATAATAATTAAAAACCCAACCAATGGGAAGTCGACGCCTCATGGGGAGTTACTTCCCTCTCCAATCGTGATCTGCAGAAAAAAATGAGTTGGGGTAGTTCCTTTTCCCTGAGTTGATTTTACAGAAAAGATCTCTCTCTCTCTCTAAGAAGAAAAATCTCTCAATTTCTCTCATACAAAACACAACAAAGTTTTGTTGTTCTTCCCAAGATCAAGGTTGAGTTCCCACCAACTCGAATCTCAAGACCCCAAAGCATAGTGGGTGCTCTTTGATGGTGTTGTTCAATGGAGAGACCGTTGTCGAATCATTCGTGGTTTTGGAGCATAGTGCTATGGAATTAGTTCTACAACAAGTAAGTCTCTCTTGTATTCTAAATAGTTTAGAATTATGTACACCATGCTTAATCGTATTAAATTTATAGAAATTGTTATGTCATTTGGCCCAATGTATCGGTGTTTTCAAAGACACCAAATTAATAACGAAAAGGTCTGATATACGCTTCCGCTGCAAGGAATTTTAATCCTTCAACACTAACTTCACTATACGAGTCAAGTCTCGTAGCATCACGCATTAAACTAAATGAACTAGCCTATCCAAAGCAACAGAACTATACATTCAGTTTCAAAACATAAACATCTCAGGTGAGACTCTCACCATAACAAAAATAATGGTTATCAACTAAACCAACTAGCCTATCCAAAGCATCCAAAACCAAACTGAACCAACCCTAGCCTATTTCAACATAGAAAAGGAAAGAAAACCCAAATGCCCTAGGGTTCCTCCTCGAAGTTCTCCTCCTCATCACCAAGGTCCAACTCATCGACCAAACTTTCAACATCGAAAATGTTGGGGGAAGATCTGGAAGGGGGTATCAGTACAACCATGGTACTGGTAAGCAACTCACACTCACCAAGTCACAAACAACAACCAATTCAACCAGCATTCTTAACACACGCATCCAACATGCTTATACAACCATAAAACTTACTTTCCTTTTACAACATTTTCCATAATTAGTTTTCTTTCCTTGTTTACTTTCTTTTCCAAATATAAAACCCCCATTAGTCAGGTCATCACAATAAATCTAAGATAAACAAGTTATAATCGTGCTCCCTGTGTTCGACCCCGGCCACTACTGCTACAAGTTAGCTTTAGAGGTTGTGGATTATAAATTTATTTGATAAGAGACCTCGACAATCTCTTCCATCAAATTGGCGTCGTTGCCGGGGAGCCAAGTTTAAGTTGTTTACCATAGGTTTATTGTGATATCTTCTTTTAATTTTTCTTATTTGATAAGAGACCTCGACACTCCTTTTTATTTTTGCAATTAATTTAAGCAATTTATTGCATGCTTTAGTTTGTTCTTATTTGTTGCATAAATTGAATTTCTCTTATTGTTTATAAAAAGTGTATTAATTAGTTTAATTGGGTTAATTTTAGGAAAAAGTTTTACTAAAGGAAAATTGTAGTGGGTGGAAAATTGAATCAAATTAATAGCAAATATAGCACCATGTAAAAAAAAAAAATGCAAATATACCAAAATCTATCCGAGTCTATTTGATAGACTTCGATTATCAGAGTCTATCAACGATAGACTCTGATTATTCAAAGTATATCAGTGTCTATCGCTGATAGACTTCGATTAATCAAAATCTATCAGTGACTATCACTGATAGACTTTGATTAATCAGATTCTATCAGTGACAGTCACTGATAGATTTTGATTAACCAAAGTTTATCAACGATAGACACTGATATACTTTGAATAATCAGAGTCTATCAGTGATAGACACAGATAGAATCCGACAAAAGCTTTTTGGTCTTGTACAATTAATTTTGCTATATTTGCTATTAATTTGGTCCAATATGCCATCTATGCAATTGCCCCTGTATTAAACCCTATTCACCCCCCTCTAGGGTTGCCATACCGATCCAACAATTGGTATCAGAGCGGGTTGCTCATCTTAAAATAATTTTTGTTGATAAACTTAATTGTTTTTTAGCTATGGCAACTTTAGGTTTTATCCCTTTTACTGATAGTCAATCTATTACAAAGTCTCCTTTCTTTAATGGTACTAATTATAGTTATTGGACAAATAGATTGAGATTTTTCTTGCTTTCTATTGATTATAATTTATGGGATATTGTTGAGGAAGGTTTTAAAATTCCAACAAAAGATGTTGATGGTGTTAGCTCTATAAAACCTAAGGAAGAATGGTCAATAAATGAAAAGAAAGCATGCTCTTTAAATTCCAAAGCTATTAATTGCTTATTTTGTGCTTTGAATGAAATTGAGTATAATAGAGTGTCTATTTGCAAAACCGCTAAAGAGATATGGGATAAATTAGAAATTACTGATGAAGGAACTAGTCAAGTAAGCGAAACAAAGATTGACATGTTAGTTCATCAATATGAAATGTCTAAAATTGATGAAAATGAAACTATTTCCGATATGTTTATTAGATTTACTAACATTGTCAATGCTTTAGAAGGAATTGGGAAAAAGTACTCAAGTCTTAGAAGGTAAAAAAGCTATTGTGGTCTTTGCCTAAACAATGGGAGCCTAAAGTCACCGCCATTCAAGAGGAAAAAGATCTCAAATCTCTCTCCATTGATGAACTCATGGGTTCATTGTTGACACATGAGATGAAGATCAAAAAAAACATGGAGGATGAGAAGAAAAAGAAAGAGAAGAGTATAGCCTTAAAGACCATCTCCTTGGAAGTTGACTCCAAAGATGAGGATGCTCTTGATGAAGAAGATGTTGCATTTCTTTCACGTAAGTATAAGAACTTCATCAAGAGAAAGAAACAATTCAAGAAGCATCTCTCCAACCAAAAAGAGTCAAAAGGTAAAAAGAGCAAAAAGGATGAGGTAATATGATATAAATGCAAGAAGCTAGGTCACATTAGAACCGATTGTCCTCTTCTCAAATCATCCAAGAAATCCAAGAAGAAAGCAATGAAGGCTAGTTGGGATGATAGCGATGAAAATGAAAGTGGGAGTGATAATGAAGAAGTGGCCAACTTTTGCTTCATGGCTCATAGTGACAAAGAGGATGAACAAGATGATGAGGTAACTCTAGAACCCCTTTCTTATGATGAGTTATTTGAATCTTTTGAAAATATGCAAAATGATTTAGGAAAGCTTAGTTATAAGTATGTTGTGCTTAAAAAGAAATAAAATGTTTTATCTAGTAAAAATAAGTCTTTACTTGAAGAAATTGCTTGCTTAAAAGAGAATGAGCATGATGTTATGCATATTGATGAAATGAATATCTCTTGTGATAAGCATGCTTTTGATTGTGATGAGAAAAATGTCTTGCTTGACAAAGTTAAATTTCTTGAGCATGATAGTTGTGAAAAAGATAATTTGATTAAATTACTCAAAGAAAAGGAATTTAGTGTTTTGCAAGAGCTTGATAAGGCTAAATAATCTATTAAAAAGTTGACAATATGTGCTCAAAGATTAGAGAAGATAATTGAAGTAGGCAAGCCTTTTGGTGATAAAAGAGGTTTAGGCTATATTGATGAATGTTCTACTCCTTCAAGTTCTAAAACTACCTTTATTAAAGCATCTCATAATATGCCTAAGCTTAATATGCCTAAGGTTGTGTCTAAACATGTTAAATCTAACTTTATGCCTATATGTCATTATTGTGGTGTTGAAGGCCATATTAGACCTAAGTGCTTTAAATTGAGTATGCTCATACTACTTCTCCAAGAAGAAATTTTTCTCAAAGAGCAAAGTTTCACAATGCTCAAATGAATAATTTATCCAAGAAAAGTAGAGTGCATAAATTTGTTGTGAGAGATAAATCTTTGCATAATGTTGTTTGTTTCTCATGTGGCAAGTTTGGACATACAAATTATTCTTGTTACTTGTTTAAATCCAATGCCTTGAATGTCTATGCAAAAATGAAATGGATTCCTAAGTTTGTTAATGCTAACCATCTAGGACCCAAACAAGTATGGGTACCAATGAATCAAACTTGAACATTTGTGTTTTTAGGTTTGTTTGAAAGCCTCCAAGAAAAAAAAGTGGTACTTGGATAGTGGTTGCTCGAGGCACATGACGGGAGACCCATCCAAGTTTGTCTCTCTCTCCAAAAAGGATGGAGGTCTTGTAACTTTTGGTGACAACAAGAAAGGTAAAATAATTGGTAAAGGTAGTATGGGTAATGAATCTTCTATTTTAATTGAAAATGTACATTTGGTTGATGGTTTGAAGCATGATTTACTTAGTATTAGTCAATTGTGTGATAAAGGTTTTAGAGTTGTGTTTGATAAAAAGAATTGCATCATTGAAAATGCTAGTGATAGAAAAGTTATATTTGTTGGAAATAGAGATGAAAATGTTTATACTATTGACTTGAATGATTGTCCTATTAATGATAAATGTTTATCGGCTTTGCATGATGATTCTTGGTTATGGCATAAAAGACTAGGACATGCTAGCATGCATTTAATTTCAAATATTTCCAAAAATTCTTTGGTTAGAGGTCTTCCCAAATTTAAATTTGAAAAAGACAAAGTTTGTGATGGTTGCCAAATGGGTAAGCAAACTAAGACCTCTTTCAAATCTAAAAATGTGATCTCTACAACTAAGCCCCTTCAACTATTACACATGGACTTATTTGGCCCTTCTAGAATTGCTAGTTTTGGAGGGAACTATTATACCTTTGTGATAGTTGATGATTTTTTAGATTTACTTGGGTTTTGATGCTAAAACGTAAGGATGATGCTTTAAAAAGTTTTGCTAGTTTTGCAAAAAGAGTTCAAAATGAAAAATGATTTTTGATTTCTAAAATTAGGAGGGATCATGGAGGAGAATTTGATAGCAATGCTTTTGAAACTTTTTGTGAAGAAAATGATTTTTCTCATAATTTCTCCGCTCCAAAAACTCCTCAACAAAACGGTGTAGTTGAAAGGAAAAATCGTACTTTGCAAGAATTTGCTAGATGAATGTTGCATGAGTATGGTTTACCTACATACTTTTGGGCGGAAGCCGTTAACACCGCTTCCTATGTTTTAAATAGAGTTTTAATTAGACTTTCTTTGGATAAAACTCCTTATGAACTTTGGCATAACAAAGTTCCAAATATTGGGTATTTCAAAGTTTTTGGTTGCAAATGTTTTATTTTGAATAACAAAGAAAAACTTGGAAAATTTGATTCTAAGATGGATGTTGATATTTTCCTTGGTTATTCGTCTACTAGTAAAACTTATAGAGTTTTCAATAAAAGAACTTTAGTAGTTGAAGAATCTATGCATGTAGTATTTGATGAATCTTGCAATGTTATTTCTAATGAGCTGATTTGTAGTGATGTTTTAGAAGGAAATTTTGGAGATTTACTTGTTAGTGACAAAGGCAAAAAAATTGTTTCAAGTAAGCAAGAGGTGAGCTTAATCGAAAAGAACGAAGTTGGTTCTTCACCATGCCTAAAGAGTGGAGGTATGCTCCTTCCCATCCCAAAGAATTAATTTTTGGTGATCCCGAACAAGGTGTGAAAACTCGTTCTTCTCTTAATTTGTTTAATAATCTTTCTTTTGTTTCTCAAATTGAACAAAAATTTTTTAAAGATGCCGAAAATGATGAATTTTGGATTTTAGCTATTCAAGAAGAATTAAATCAATTTGAAAGGAATAAAGTTTGGGAGTTAGTCCCTAGGCCCTCCAATGCTTCTATAATTGGAACTAAATGGGTCTTTAGAAATAAAATGGATGAAAATGGAAATATCATTAGAAATAAAGCTAGACTTCTAGCTCAAGGTTATTGTCAAGAGGAAGGAATAGATTATGAAGAAACTTTTGCATCCGTTGCTAGATTAGAAGCTATTAGAATGTTGCTTGCTTTTGCTTCTTATAAGAATTTCATTTTGTATCAAATGGATGTGAAAAGTGTCTTTTTAAATGGTTATATCATGGAGGAAGTTTATGTAGAACAACCTCCGGGCTTTTAAAGTTTTGATTTTCCTAATCATGTCTTTAAGTTGAAAAAGGCTCTTTATGGCTTAAAACAAGCTCCAAGAGCTTGGTATGATAGACTTAGTAATTTCTTGCTTGAGAATGGATTTAAAATGGGTAAAATTGATACTACTCTTTTTATTAAGTCTAAAGAAAATGATATGCTTTTAGTACAAATATATGTGGATGATATTATTTTTGGTTCTACTAATCCATCTTTGTGTGAAGAATTTTCTTAGTGTATGCACAATGAATTTAAGATGAGTATGATGGGAGAACTTAGCATCTTCCTTGGACTCCAAATCAAACAACTCAAGGATGGTACCTTCATAAATCAAGAGAAATACACAAGGGATTTGCTCAAAAGGTTCAAATTCAATGAAGGTAAAATTGCAAAAACTCCTATGAGCACATCCACTAAGCTTGACAAGGATGAAAAAGGTAAGTGTGTGGATATAAAATCTTATAGAGGTATGATTAGATCTTTACTTTATTTAACTGCTAGTAGACCCGGTATCATGTTTAGTGTATGTCTTTGTGTTAGATTTCAATCTTGTCCTAAGGAATCACATTTGCATGCCGTTAAAAGAACTTTTAAATATTTGCTTGGTACTATTGATTTAGGCTTATGGTATCCTATAAATATTGAATTTAATTTGGTAGGATATTCCGACACGGATTTTGCTGGTAGATTACTTGACCGTAAGAGTACTAGTGGGACTTGTCAATTTCTTGGTAGTTCCTTAGTTTCTTGGTTTAGTTAAAAGCAAAATTTGGTTGCCTTATCCACTACGGAAGCGAAATATATTGTGGTTGCTAGTTGTTGTGCTCAAATTCTTTGGATGAAACAAACTCTTTGTTTGGATTAAAGTTTAATAATTTGCCTATATTTTGTGATAATACTAGTGCTATTAATTTTACTAAAAATCCTATACAACATTCTAGGACTAAGCATATTGATATTAGGCAACACTTTATTAGAAAGCATGTGCAAAATGGTAACATTATTCTTGAATTTGTAGGCTCTAATAATCAATTAGCGGATATTTTTACCAAGCCTTTGAATGAAGAAAGCTTTTGCAAAAATAGGCTTGTTATATATATATATTTATCATGTGTCTAACGACTATTTGAAATTTAGAAAAAGAAAAAAATCAGAAGCATTAATTGCTTATGCACGTTGGGTGTTCAGATTTAAAAAAAAAACAAAAGGAAATTGAATTTGTTTTTACCGTTACATATACATATATACATATACATATATATATATATACATATATACATATACATATATATATATACATATATACATATATACATATACATATATATACATATATACATATATACATATATACATATACATATATATATACACACATATATATACATATATATATTATTTATATATATATATTTTTACACTTAATGTATATATATATAATAATTATTATTATTTTTTTTAAATTTCTTTTAAATTTTAATTTCTTTTAATCTCCACCCTTAATTTCTCTTTTATTCAAATCCAATGGTCCAAATTAAATTTAACTTTTTACCAATTTCACTCTTCTCACTGCAGACATATTTTCTGTGTCCACGGTTATAGACCAATATCGACTAGTTAGTCCTTCACGAGTGTCCGTAACACCAACTGGGTCAAATTACCGTTTTACCCCTGGGTTACCTCTATTTCATTAAGTACCAGTTCTCCTCTAATGAACAACATGTTTGTGGTCCAACCATCAAACAGAAAACCCTCTCATGCCATTGAGAGGGTAGGGCCCTTTGTTCAAGACTCGGAGTAACCACTTAAGGGAACACTCATCTACTTCCCTAAAGTCGGGAAGGAGTGAATTCCATCTTGTACGATTATGTTCCCAGCTCCCCATTCAGTCTTGTCCCCAAAGTGGTAGGCTTATTGAGTCGGCGTATTGGCCACTCTCACCCATACAAATCAAAGGACAATCTCTCATGAGCAGGAGTCCATAATCAACTCAGGATTAAGACTAAGTTGTCTAGGTCGTCTTAGTGAAATAGAAAACCAAGTAGTTAACGGTGTTATAACCAGTGGTTACTATTTCGCGGTCCGGTCTTATGCAAACTCATTGCATAGGATACCCCCACTCGCATGTCTCCTACACGAACGCGTTGGATCGCAGCGTTTGTATCAAATACAAAGTGGGCCGTATCCATAGTGTCACCAGGATAAGGCACCCAGTCTTATCCCTATACTATAGACCCTTTAGGCTGTTTCTTGAACAATGATCCCATATGTCGCTACATATAGTTCAAGACTCATATTACAGCCTTGGATGTCTAGTTTATTGGATTAGGGTTATTATTAAGCAAAGACAAATATAAAATAACTAATAACAATTAATGGAAAAATATATCAATATTATTTCATTAATATCCGGTCAACGGTTACATTCACTATCTACGAGTTTTAGGGCATAAAACCCAACAACCTTTGCATCAGTTGGCCTCTCCTCTACTCAAGGAATCCACGTATTTGAACACCCGAGAAGAAGCTTAGCTCATTGAGGAAAGTAAAGTGCAAGACTTAAAGTAAAAAGTACACAAATTAAAGAAACAACTTGAATTCATATTAATAATTGAAAGGTACATGAAACAAAGAATTTACAACTGGAAATTGAATAAAATAGAAAGTAAAACAACTTACAAAACAAATAACAAAGAATTTAAAGACTCTAGACTCAACTAAAGGTTTTTTCTCATGTCTATCTTACTTGCTCTTTCCATTTTTCAAGGGGAGACAAGTCTTTCTCTTGTTCTTCTTTCGAATCGAAGAGCCGACCGAGGCTAGAAGAACCGAAACTCGAGTTGGTTACAAGATGAGAAGAAATAATAGAATAAAGACTATCCTAGGATGAAAATCCAACTCCCTTTGCTTCTTTTCCCTTGGTTGCCTTACCTTGGAAGGTAGGGTTGGCCGCCGAGATCAGTGTGAGAGGACCCTTGAAGGTTAAAACCTACGATCTTTGGAGATTTTATATGAGATTTGGGAATTTCGGATGATTTTGTGAAGATCCCTCGAATCTCGAAATTCTGTCAAAAAGTGCAGTTACGACGTCATCTCGGACGCAATTTCATCTCTGTATTTCCTTGACAAATCTATCTTCCGTTGGGGTTTCTTTCCTTAATGGTTTGCGGGCACAATTCAAACGTAATTTCCACATTCTCAGGACCAAATGTGGGCGCAAATCTTAAACTTCAACCTTCTGCTGCACTAACTCTTTATCTCCATGTGTGGGCGCATTTCCACTGCAAATTGACCTCTGCACAAAAACATTAACTTTGGTAAATTCTTCCAAAAATAACATATTTTTTTTAAGACTTTAAGCATAAATTCTATATTTTTAAGATTTCCAACATGATTCTAAAACTTTTGCTAATTTGACTCTAAAAGATATGATTTTAAGAACAAAATCCTTATTTTCCTAGCAATAACCTACGTTTTAAAGGCTAAATAACGCACATAAATGAGCATCATCACACCCTCAAACTCAAGTCATTGCTTGTCCTCAAGCAATTTTAACAAAAGAATAGAATCAAGATAGAAAAGATGTGCATTTCATAGGTAAGTTTAGTTTGTGAGGCACCTTTGAGGAAAGAACTCAGCTTGTAACACTTTAAGTAAACAACAAAAATTTTCTAACATTAGACCTTCACTCACTTCTCTCAAGATAAAATATTGTCATGCATTCCCACCTCTGCTACCTGTTATTCCACCTAGTCTTTATTCAGAGTAGCCTATCTTTTTCACAAGTTATCCTAACTCTCAAGATGGAAAAGAAAATTTGACTTCCCTCCCCAAAACATATTAGAAGTTGCTGCTAGGCTTCATTCTTTTTCTCTTTTTCATTCTTTTTCATTTTTTTATAAGAGAGCCTCATAGTCATCTACACCTTCGTTCCAACATACTAATATTTTGTGTTGAAAGTAGCTGACTACGAGCATAGCTCGCTATTGAGACTATAGCGCATACTCACTTTCCAAACTCACCTTTCATGCAGTGGAAATCATGGGTGCCATGACCGCCCCTGGTTACTATGTTTACTCAAGAAGGAGGAGTATCTCCTTGGTTTTTCTACTTTTTTTTTATCTCTAGCAATAGGCAACATGATACATAGAGAGTATAACACAAAACTGTCCCCCCCTCCCCCCCAAATGTAAATGAGTCAATGTCCCCATTGACTAAACATGAAGAACATAATAGGAGAGACTAAAGAGGATTGACATGCTAAGATCAAGTCTAAACTTCCTGAAGGTTTTGGCAGTCAAAGCTTACGGTGAGTTTTGACTTGAAAAAGTTTATTCAGGCTTTAGCCTTGGAAAAACTTGAGGATACTGAAGTATTTAAAAACCCGAGAGAGCTATAGTTATCATCGTTAAGGGCGCTCAAAATCAAAGAAACCACTAGAGTGTACTCAACTTTCAAAAATCTTTTAAATACATTTTTCAAAGAGACGTCTTTTGATAGGACCTAAATAGTCCTATTTTATCGCCTCTAATCTAAGCTTGTTAGAGTTATTTTATGTTTTACTTTTGCTAATTATAGGTTAATTGAACTTAGGCCATGTTGGGGGTCGATCACGCTAATTGGGGTTAATTTGGGCCAATTACACAGTTTTTGGAGCCATCTCGATGTCTTGGACGAAGAGGAGGTGAAGAGACCCAATTGTGCTAAAGCGGGCCTGAATTATGACACCTAAAGCCAAAGATTGAAGCTCCAAACCGAGAAGAAGCGAGACAAGATCGAGAAAAAGAGCAGAAAGAGAAAAAGACTGGTCTTGGCGTCTGGACGTCGACGAAATTTCGGGTCGAAGACAAAAGTACGCAATGTCGAAATGCTGTGCCCTGGCGTCTCGACGCCGGCGTGTTTTCTATATACATTAGGTCTCAGTTTAATCCACCGTTAGGTTAGATTTTGGGTCCCTTTTACGATTTTTTGCCTCTTGTACTTTCAATCATCTTTGTAGACCATTGTTGGTCATTTACTATGGATTCTTTCATGTTACTTATCGCATTTACTTCATCTATGCATAGCTAAACTTCTTTAGATCGTTGGATTGGATTTATGTCTTGATTCCTAATGATATTAGCTGAGTTTTCTGGTTCATATCTTCTGTCCTTCTATATTTTCATTGAGTTTTGCATGTAATCCTGTTTAAACCAATTCATAAGGCTAGTCAATTAGGGTTGACGCCCTATGCGATTATCGCTTGTGTATTCTATTAGTTATTTGAGATAGCCACTAGGTTGAGGCAAACCACTCTCTACGCAAGATGGCCCTTGATAGGCCGAGGATACATGTTAAAGGTTGTAGGAATTTAGATTTAAATTGCATTTGAATTTAGTTCCTATCATTCCGGACCCACGATCCCAAAGTGGCTAGTTTTAATAGGTAGTTGTAAAACTGCTTGTTAATAAACTAGTTAGATATAGGTAGTAACTGTTGTAGAGGTCTCAGATGGTTACTACATTATGCAAGGGGTGGCGAGCGATAGAGTCTATATTAATTGATCTTGTTAATTGTCAAATTCACGATTAGCGAGTTAATTAGCACAGGTTAGTGTAGGGGGGTCCTCCGAGTAACCGAGAAGCCAACCGAACTAATGAAATTAGTTTAGAGCAACCATTAGAGAAAACTAAGAAGCCAATGAATTAGAATCAAGCAGAATAAATCATAATCCAACAAAATCCATTTTTATGTATTTGATCCCGTCTTATTTCTCCTTTGCATATTTGGTTTTTGTGCCATTTAAAATTTAGCATTCAGTTATTTTATTTTAATTTTTCTTGCTTGTCATTCATCATAAAAAATCCCCCCTAATTTCATAAGCATAAAATCCTACGCTAATTAGATCCCCTTTCCATGTCCCATTCAGCTTTTATGTTCGTTTCCTTGTTTTTGTTTTTTCTTTAGGATTGGTGGTACCAAAACGAAGTTCTACATTTATAGGAAGCACGATTCACCACCCATGAGGCAACGTCCAGGGAAGTTCTATTCTTTCGTTATGCATTGTTTGTTTCTTCATGTTTTATTACAATGAGGACAATGTAAATTTTAGGTTGGGGGTGGGGAATTGTACTTTACACTTCTGTTGGGCCTTGAGCATCTGAGCGTCAGGCCAACGTTTGTGCTAAATAAAGTGTCTTGCATGCTTGTTGTGTATATGCTTGTTTAAGTGATGATGATTTCCTAGGATTGACTCAAACGTTTTTGAAAATTTATTGCTTTCGATGAGTTGTGATCGAGAGTGTTCAAAAGAGGAGCCGTTTTAAAACTTTTCTTGGATATGTCTTGCACCTGTTGAGTTTCTATTTTTCTTTAAAGTATGACTTGAATGCTTAGGAGCTAATTACTTAATTCATATTTTTGTTGTCACCCCGATAGGTGTAAGGTTAAGCGAGAAAGTCTAAATTTTTTGCAAAATAGTGTGTGGAGTCTTGCCTAGGAGAGAAAAAGAAAAATATGCATGCAATAAAAAGAAGAGTGGAAAAATAAGTCAGGGGTGGCGAGACAAAAGAAAAGAAAAATCATATGCTCGCCATCTTTGCTTAATTTGAGAGAAAAAAAGAGAGAGCATGCTTGCATTGAACCTAAACGCTTAGGGATAAAAAGAGCTACCTTCAGTGTGATCAGTTAGGCCAACCAAGAGTAAAACTCGGGTTATGGGTCCCTGCACTATAGGGTGAAACCTAGTGCCTTATCCAAAAGAATTGCAAAAGAAAAAAAAAAAAGAGAAGAAAAAGAAAATAGAGATAAGAAAAAGGAATTCCTTGATCAGGCACCTAAGCAAGAAGAACCAACCTAGTTTGTTCCATTTGGGCCTTTTAGCAAGACCTTAGTGCCAGTGTAGGGGGAAGATAGGATGAGAGTTGAGTTATCCAATCCCGGGCTAGTAACGTCTTCTTTAGGTGGGATGGAGCTCTCTTGTGCAAGATATCTTTGAAAATTTTTTATTTGTCTCCTCATTTGCCTCTCTTGCGAATGTCTCTTGATTTTTTTAGTTTTTGGAATGCTTGAGTTTTGAGGATTAAATCACTTATCAATTATATATGCACAACGCCATTCTCCTTGTTTTGTGCATGCCTTGCTGAGGACTAGCAAGATTTTGGTTGGGGGTATTTGATAGGATCTAAATAGTCCTATTTTATCACCTCTAATCTAAGCTTGTTAGAGTTATTTTATGCTTTACTTGTCCTATTTACAGGTTAATTGTGCTTAGGCCATGTCGGGAGTCAATCACGCTAATTGGTGTTAATTCGGGCCAATTACAGAGTTTTTGGAGCCATCTTGATGTCTTGGACGGAGAGGAGGTGAAGAGACCCAATTGTGCAGAAGCGGGCCTGAATTATGACACCTAAAGCCAAAAATTGAAGCCCCGAACCGAGAAAAAGCGAGACAAGACCGAGAAAAAGAGGAGAAAGTTGAGATTAGAGGCTGACGTCTCAACACCGGTCTTGGCGTCTCGACGCCGACGTAATTTTGGGCTGAAGACAAAAGTACGCAGCGTCACGACGCTGTGCCCTAGCGTCTTGACGTCGGCGTGTTTTCTATATATATTAGGTCTGGTTTAGTCCGCCGTTAGGTTAGATTTTGGGTCCCTTTTACGATTTCTTTGCCTCTTTTACTTTCCAACATCTCTGTAGACCATTGTTGGTCATTTACTATGAATTCTGTCATGTTATTCATCGCTTTTACTTCATCTATGCGTAGCTAAACTTCTTTAGATTGTTGGATTGGATTTGTGTCTTGATTCCTAATGATATTGGCTGAGTTTTCTGGTTCATATCTTCTGTCCTTTTTGTATTTGCATTGAGTTTTGCTTGTAATCTCGTTTAAACCAATACACAAGGCTAGTCAATTAGGATTTGCACCCTATGCGATTTCCACTTATGTATTCTATTAGTTATTTGAGATAGCCACTAGGTTGAGGCAAGCCACTCTCTATGCAAGACGACCCTTGATAGGCCTAGGATACATGTTAAAGGTTGTAGGAATTTAGATTTAATTTGCATTTGAGTTTAGTTCCTATAATTCTGGACCCACGATCCCAAAGCGGCTAGTTTTAATAGGTAGTTGTAAAATTGCTTATTAATAAACTAGTTAGATATAGGTAGTAACCGTTGCAGAGGTCTCAAATGGTTACTACAGTATGCATAAGGGGTGGCGAGCGATAGAGTCTATATTAATTAATCTTGTTAATTGCTGAATTCATGATTAGCGAGTTAATTAGAACAAGTTAGTGTAGGGGGGTCCTTCGAGTAACCCAGAATCCAATCGGACTAATGAAATCAGTTTAGAGCAACCATTAGAGAAAACTAGGAAGCGAATGAATTAGAATCAAACATAATAAATCCTAATCCAACGATCCCTTTTTATGTATTTGATCCCGTCTTATTTCTCCTTTGCAACTTTAGTTTTTGTGCCATTTAAAATTGAGCATTCAGTTATTTTATTTTAATTTTTCTTGCTTGTCATTCATCATAAAAAAATCCCTTGTTTTCATAAGCATAAAATTTTACACATATTAGATCCCTGGTGCGTCGTCGGCTGAATGGATGGATGTGAGATAAGATGACAAATAATAATAAAGATAAATTCAGCCAACCGTAGTGCAAGTATACACTGTCGCACGTAGTAATAAAAAAACCTTAGAAGTATTCAAAGGGTATTGATCCCATGAGGACTAAACTGGAAATTCAGATTTGAAGAAGAAACTGCTCAACTTGATTGCTTAAAAATAGGTAACCAAAGAAATAAGTTTGATGATTGGTTTTTAAAGAAATAAATAAAGCAAGCAAATAAATAATAAAGAATAACAATAAGAAATAAACGAGGAATTCAACATGGATTCATCCCTAAGGCAATAACCTGAATCATAGATTATTTAATCTTAAGCCTATTCAATGCATTGGGTCAGATTTAACTTATATTTGGCCTTGCTCCAAAGAACCGTTAGAAGGCTAAGCGAGTACCTTTATGCACATTTCTGTGACTCGACTCCGACATAGATAATTCATGAATGCAACCTATAACCCTATAGCCGATATATAGGCAACTTGCCCTATACCGCCTAACAATCTCTTTCGACCATTTTCTCATCACCTTTATGAGCATCGATATCGTTTTTCCCTTTCGAGATCAAACTCACATAGCATGCAAAGTCTAAGTGATTAAGTTAAACTCAAGAAGACCAGAATGATATTCAATAAAGAATGACATGCATTGAACACAACTTAAGCAAATAAAACACTTTCAAGCTATTGAACCATAAGGGAATTCACCATATTGAACCCCTCAATGGAATTTAGCTACTCATGGTGAGATAAAGAGCAAATGAACACATTTTCATTGAAATAAGAATGTAAATAATATAGAGTTTATAGTATACGGATAAGGTTGGGTGCCTTATCCTTGGTGACACTATGGATACAACTCACTTTGTATTTGATACAAACACAATGATCAAAAGCATTCGTGTAGGGGACATGCGAGTGGGGGTATCCTATTCAATGAGTTTGCATAAGACCGAACCGCGAAATTGTTGGGTTTTATGTCCTAAAACTCGTGGATAGTAAATGTAACAAAATTAATTGATAAAGCGTTATTGAGATTATTCAATAAGTAGTTATTGAATGGTTGTTTAATTATGCAATAATTAACCCAAATCCAATAAACTAGAACCCATGGCTATATAATGAACACTTGAACTTTATGTGTTGACATAAAAGCAGATCAAGTTCAAGTGATAGCTAAAACGGTCTATAGTATAGGGATAGAGGTTGGGTGCCTTATCCTAGGGACACTATGTGACGTGGCCCGCTTTGTATTTATTACAAACGATGTGATCCTGAATCGTTCGTGTAACGACATGTGAGTGGGGGCGTCATATGCAAAGAGTTTGCATAAGACCAGGATTTAGAAATAAGTCACTTTCCTTTATAACACCGTTTACTGTGAAACTGACTATTTCATGCGATGACCTAGGTGACTTGATCTTCATCCTAAGCTAACTATGAACTCCTGTTTATTCGGGATTATCCTTTGATTTGCATGGGTGAGAGTGGCCCAACATCGTCGACTCAATAAGCCTACCATTTTGGGGATAAGACCGGGTAGATAGTTGGAGACATAGTCTTGCAAGACGGAATTCACTCATACCCGCCTGTAGAGATAGTAGAGGTTGTTCCCTTAAGTGCTAACTCCGGGTCTTGAAAAAAGACGCGCCAATTCTTTCCTTGCACGAGAGGATTTTCTGTTTAATGGTTGGACCATAAACAAATTGTTCATTATAGGATCAGTGGTACTTAAGGAACAAAATGTAACTTCAGGGGTAAAACGAACTTTTGACCTATTGTAGTTACGAACAACCTTTGAAGGGTCGACTTACTAATTATAGTTGTATCGGGTGGACAAAAATATATCTACAGTGAGAGGAGTGCAACTACGGGCTATAGTGGAGTGACGCGTTAGTTAATGAATGTTGGTTAACTAGGCTAAAGAGTTTAGACCGATTAATCTTGGATTGTTGGAGCCCATGATCTGTAGGTCCATTAGGTCCCCCTGCTAACTCATACGGAATTAACCTTAGAACAAAGTGATGAAAGAATTTGAAAAACGTTCAAATTCAATTTAGGGAATATGCGTTAATTATATATGATATACTTAACCTATTGTAATTTAATTATGAATTAAATTGTAAAGAGAGTTCGAATTATTTAAATATGATTTAAATATTGCAAATATGTACATATACATATTTTGGTTTATATATATGAATAGGGATTCACACGAGGACTAAATTGGAAATTCAGATTGGATGAAGAAATTGCTCAAATGATTGCTTTCGAAAAAGGTAACCAAAGAAAATAATAAGGTTATTGATTGGGTTTATGAAAAGATAAATAAAACAAGCAAGTAGATAATAAAGAACAACAATAATAGACAAACGAGGTATTCAACATGGATTCATCCCTAGGGTAACAACCATACTTATGCAATATCTAACTTAAGAGTATTTAATGCATTGGGTCAGATTTAACTTCCATTTGGCCCTTGTTTCCAAAAACCGTTAGAAGGCTAAGCGAGTACCGTTATGCACATTTTTGTGACTCGACTCCGACATAGATAATTCACGAATGCAACCTATAACCCTATAGTCAATATAGGGTGCCTTAGGCAGCTTCCCGTATACCGCCGAACAATCTCTTTCGAGCTTTTTCTCCTATATCACCTTTATGAGAACCGATATCGTTTGTCCCTTTCGAGATCAAACTCACATAGCATGCAAAGTCTAAGTGATCAAATTAAACTCAACAAGATTGGAGTGATAATCACTACAACAAATTATACTTTTGATGTCGGACGAAAAATAATGCGTTGGACTTTTAATGTCGGACAAAAAAACATGGAGACTTTTAATGTCGGACAGGCGAAACACGCATTTTTTAAATGTTTTCAGGCTTTTAATGTCGGTCAAACGGTGGAATTTAAACAAAATCAATTTTATCTCTCATCCTGAAATAGTACTCAGTTGCCTTCTCTCCCTGAAATACCTCCATTGTGCAGATCGTTTTCTTTCTTTCTTTGCCCAGATCGTCTTCTTCCTCTCTCTCCTCGATTTTTAGCAGATCGTCTTCTTCCTCCTCTCTCTCCTCGATTTTTAGCAGATCGTCTTCTTCCTCTCACCAGCGGCGACGCATTCCTCCGTTCTTTTCTCTCTCACCGACGGCGTGTCTCTCTCCCTGAAAATACCTCCAACGCTACCCCTCCCTTGTTTTCTCTCTCACGGAAGACGTTTCTTCCTCTCATCGGCGACGACACGTTGTGGATTGTCGTGGGTTTCTTCTTCTCACAGGTGGTGTGGCGTGGGTTGCTATGGGTGTTACTTTTTTTTGTCGTGGGTGGTTGTTCTTTGCTGTGGGTGGTTTTTTCGACCGTGGGCGGTGGACGTTGAGGTCGTGGGTTGTGCTCGGTAGTAGATCTAAGGTCGAGGGTAGCAGATCTGAACAAATCTGAGTTAGATCTAGTTAGATTTTTCAGATTTGAGTCGTATCACCCTTGATTGCTTTGAAGGTGTTTTTTTTTAAATTTCCTTTTAATTTTTTAAAAATATTTTTGGGCTACTTGCTTTTGACTTTCGAACAGCTTGTTCAATTTTCTGCAACTGTTGTGTAAAGAGATGAGAAATTTAGGAGTTCGATACGACGAGGATCGTGGTGGTGTTGGTGTGTGTTTGGTTTATGCTCATCAGGTGTTCGATGATATGTCTCCAAAACTAGAGAGGCCAAATTATAATGGAAAATTAATATGGAATTCCCCTTTTTTTTTCCTTCTATTGGCATTGTGTGTTGATGAAGAGTGAAACGTCGAGCCCAAATTGAGATGATCTTTTTATACTGATGCTTACACGCCTGTTTTGTCCTTTGTTTTCATGTAAAATAGCTGTAGTTGTACATGCCTTACCTCGTAATCATTCCTTCAATCAATGAAACGGAGCTGGGGTTTCTGTTTTGGTTTTTGTCTTTGAAATTGGTTGCAACAATGTTGTTTGTTGGAATGTTTTTGTTTCTTTTCCATTCTTCTAAGGAGTTATTATAAAAGTTTTGGGTTTCTTTTCCATTCTTCTAAGAACTAACCGTTGAGGTTTTGTGATTCTTTCTCAATATATTTGTATTTTTATATGTAAATCGTGCACGTACAGTTTTGTGTCTAAGTTTGAAACTTAGTCAAGTAATGTAGGCAACTATTTCAAATTTATAATCTTTCATATGTTACAGTTATGTGTTTTACTTCTTTGATATGTTAATTTAATTGTTCACAAATGACTGAAGCTATGATTGTACAGGTACAAATTGGATGCGGTGGATCTTTTTAGTTGTTCTTAAATTTCTGCCTATGGTATCAATACACCAGAAGTGATATGAAAACATTTGAGTGGAGGTTAGTTGCCATTAATCATTCATAATGTATTTGAGTTAGATTGAATCAAGACGTGCATCTTATTTGCTCCTACTATTGAAATTCTTTGTTAATTTGAAGATTTTAATTAGTAATGTTATTGTAACGTATGATTGTTCTCTTATTGTCGCAGTGGTGCCATGGCCTCATTCTTTAGTGCATATTGTTCCTTGACCGTGTGTTCTGATTCTTGTTCTTCTAGCTTGTCTCTGCCTATTCTTGTTATTCATATTTTGTTTCTTTTTTTTTTTTTGGAAAATGATACTTTATTGAAAATCGCATGTAAGAGGCATACGGGGAGAAGTTACATAATAGCTTTCCAATTCAAAGCTATAGAAGAAACATCATAATTCGAGAAGAGCTTTGAAGAGGAGGACCAGGTTGTGGCGGAGGCGATAAGTTAACATGCGATTATAAGCACATATGATAATTATTGTACTCCTTTTTTAAATGTTTTCTTAATAGTTAGCTATCTTATCAAGCTTTAGTTGGCTGATAAACTTTCCATTGTTTATTAAAGGGCTCGACAAAGGTGGTATATACTCGTAGAAGTGATGCATTTGCTACTCTGAAGTGCTATAACAATGTTTTACTAGATGGGAAGCCAATGAAGATTGAAATGCTTGGTGATAATGCTGAAATGTCAGTTTCTACACGTATAAATGTTACTAGAGTGAATGGAAGAAGTAGGACAGTTGTTCTAACGTACGTATTCTAGTTATTTTTCTCTCTTCCTTTTTGTCATTTTTCTTATTTAATCTTAACACCTTTATAACTAATTATTGTCATTTTCGACTTTGGCCTACATGTGGCTCTATGGATGTGTCTCTCTTCATGTAAAGATATATTCTAAAACCAATATATATTACTTATTTCACTCTCAGTTTTAGTATCTCTTTTAAGATTAATTATTCATTGACTCTACTATTTTTGCCTTGAGTTTGGATATCTGGGAGCTTAAGTCAATTTTGGAGTTAATTTTGATTTGCATATTTTTGGTTCACAAATATTTTCTTGCAATTTCATTGGTTCATTTTTTATTGAACCATGTCATTTTTTACGTTTTAGTAGGATGTGAGATCGAATTAGATCTAACAGTCAAGGAGGGTGGAGATGGTACTTTGTTTGCTCAACTGATTGTGATTCAGAAGCTAACACTTGAGGGATGAGATTACATATAGGGATATGTTTAGAATAATATTAATCATGCCATATTTGTAACTATTTGACATTAATTATCATGAACAATGTTGACTAATTTAGTTTTGATGAGTTTAGCTAACAGTTTATGATAAATTTTGGTATTTATTTCGTAAGTGTCGATTAGTTTATTGTGTTAACTTGATTTTTTTTATGATAATTGAGTTTAGTAGTTATGTTCGTAAGTTGTAAAAAGTTAGATAATATGTTTATAAGTTTTTAAAAGTTAGTTACATCTAGTTCTCGATTGTTTGTGTAATTTGGTAAGGATAATTGTGACATTGTTTAAGTTTCAGTGTCACGACTATGTAAAGAGGGCTGAGAGATGCTCGCAAACAGTAGTGAAAGCTAAACTTAACAACAATGACAATCTCAAACAGTAGTGAACACACTAATAGGTGGATGTTCCTCAACCATGGCCATCTCAAACAGTAGTGAACACACTAATAGGTGGATGTTCCTATGTGGATGTTTTTTCTTGGTTGTTAACTCAATCCTCTATATTACTCGACCCTGTTTTCCTTCTAGTCACTTGTGTTCATTATATTACCATTGTATAGCAGACAATGGAATCATCAACAAATTATCATTCTTTCCAGTCTGACTATTCTTGAAATTCTCTCCAAATTGTTTCATTAGTCTCATCTCCTATACTCATTAAGGAGTTCATTGTTTATTTTGACAGCCAACTAAAGAAGATTACTTGGAGTTGAAAAAAGAATTAAGTGAACTACAGGCAAAGGTACTCCATTTTTCTTTTTGGCTCTTTTTGGTTTTTGGTGTAAGAATTATGGAACATATATTTGACTTCTTTACAATCCTTACTTTTTTTTTTTTGGGGGGGGGGGGGTTAGTTCAATTTTATATATTAAGGTGTTTTACGTAGCTCTTGAAGTTTTTAAGGAACCCCATTTATGGATTTTCTCTCAGTTGCAATAGGATTCATTTCCATTCCATTAGCTATGTTGGTGGTCCTTTTGCATTAACAGATTAGAGTTTCAGAAAATGAACTCTGTATGTGTATGGTGATCTTGAAATTACTCAAAACAAATGGGGTCTAGCTTGAAACTTTGCCTAGTGCTAATATGTTTGTGTTCATTTATTTGATCCAATACGTTCACATTTGGTGAGAAATGGGGATATAATAGATTTAACGGGAAATGGAGGTGTTGTGAAGACAATTGTAAGCCTGCCAAAGTCAATGCTGATGCTCCGAAGTTGGTCATCAACCTTCTCTCTTCTTACAAGGTACCAGTTAAGCTATGTATTTTGCTGATCTTATATTCATCAGTTGTCATCCACTGCTGCTTCTATGGGATATGGTTTACTATTTTATGACTTTCGTGCACATTGGCTCATCTATTCTCATTCATCGTTATACTAATATGTTGTCTTGCTTAATATATTAGGTCTATTTCATTCTGTCTGACATCATTGATAAATTTTACTGACACAAATTTTGATTGAACAATCGATTCTTGCATTTTTATTCATCTTCTCTTGCTGTTTTACAATGTTAAAAGTTTATGCATGAAGTTGCTATTCTAGTTAAATTCCTTTTTGTTCTACAACATTTTTATTCATCTTCTCTACTTTACCCATACGTCTTGAGCTTTAATTTTAGTTTAAGGATTTGATTGGAGATGTGTGTCGATTGTATTTCACTTATACATTTTTTACTTGTATAAGGTTTTGAATTCATCTTGTTAAGCGAGAATTGTTGCAGATGATGAAATGAATATTCTTGAAGAGAAGCTCGACGATGAACTTGGGAAAGAGCATCAGGAGTTGTGTATTTATTTTAGTATTTTTACTTTTTCTTTGTAAATTTGGTTCATGGATGTGATTTGTGGATGGACGGAAAGTTTCATGTATTATATACACTGTTATATTTTATTAATTAAATTCATGTTCGTTGAGTTTTAGTTGTTATGTCAAAATACTTTCGAGATTTTATTTTGTGTATATGTTTAAATTCTATTTTGTTTACAGGTTTTTACAAAATGAAGAATTAGTATTGTTGGTTAGCTACGTGTGCAACCAACAATTTTTTTTTAATTTAATATCACACATTTAATGTCGGACACTTTTAATGTCACACATTTAATGTCGGACACTTTTAATGTCACATGTTTTAATGTCGGGCAATGACCGACATTAAAAAGTGACCGACATAAAAAGTTCACTTTTAATGTCGGGTATTGACCGACATTAAAAGTCACTTTTAATGTCGGTCAAAGCTTGTTGGATGACATTAAAAGGATCCTTTTAATGTCGGGCAATGACCGACATTAAAATTGTACTTTTAATGTCGGACAGAGCTTTTAATGTCGGGCAATGACCGACATTAAAAGCGACAGACATTAAAACTTTTAATGTCGGTGTTTTTAATGTCGGTCAGTGACCGACATTAAAGACTTTTAATGTCGGGCAATGCCCGACATTAAAAGCCAAATTTGTTGTAGTGAATCAATAAAAAATGACATGCATTAAACCCTACTTAAGCAACTAGAACACTTTCAAGCCATTAAACCCTAAGGGAATTCACCACATTGAACCCCTCAATGGGATTTAGCTACTCGTGATTGGATAAAAAGCAAATGAACACATTTTCATTGAAATAATGATGTAAAGAATACAAAGCAAGGAAAAGATTCAAGAGCTGGAAATAAAAGAGATAGCTAAATATTATGGGTTTTTTGTTTACACAATCCTTCTAGAGTTCGCTAAGACACTCCACTCTATAACTTTTATAAGATGGGAATGGGTGAAACTCTCTACAAACCACAAGGTTTGATGTCTAACTCTCTCTCGGGTTAGAATTTGGTCATCTAAGAAGGACCTCGGGCATCCCTACTCATTGGTGTCGAGCCAGGGTTCTGTCACCACCATTTTCTTCCAAGTGAGTTCTGCTTGAATTTGACTTCGAAGTTGGTTGTGGAGCTGCGAAATAGGTGCTGGAAGGTTACCCAGTCAGTTTCGAGGTCAAAACATCTGGTTAGGTGCGAAGAAGATTCATCAACAACGACTCGCGCAAGACTCGGAACGACACTGTTTTTCCAGAAATGCAGCCGCATTTCAATTTTGCCTTCCCAGAAATGCGGTCGCATTTCTGGGGAATTCCAACTTCTCCTATGTTTTTCTGCACAATAGAAAACTAAGTCAAATTTGCTTCAGATCAAGTCTTTTTAAGCACAAATAAGCATAATTCAATAAAATTGACTCTCAACACCCTAACTTATGAAACTAATATATTTTGAGCTCGGAAATAGTAAAATTGACCTAAACACTCAATATTTCACCAAGAAATGAGCTAAATATAAGGGTAAAATAGGTATGTTTTTTACCCTTTTCAGACCCCCAAACTTAACTCATTGCTTGTCCTCAAGCAATTTCCAATCAAAATGTTAGAGATCAACTTTTTAATTGCCAACCACAACGTGAGAGCTCAATATTAATTGCAAACCAAAACGTTAGAGTTCATGCATAGTAATGAATCATGGTACTAGTATCAACTTTTCATTTCAAATCAAGTGACATGGAATCAAGTAAACATGCATTCAAGATCGTTTTCTAAAACGTTTTCCTTTCAGGAGAGGGTTCTACTCTAGTGCCAGTCACAACGTTTGAGTTTCCTAGGCATGAAGATTTCTACTATTCTTTTTCAAAGCAAAACTCTCTCTCATCCATCCTAACCAATGTGCTTAAACTACCTAACTTCTACTCATAGAGCCTAGTGTAGTCCTTTTAGTCTAAGAAAATAATCTTTAGGAAAACAAAAGCATATATGAATTACTAGACTTTTTCCATCTCACCCAAACTTATTTGACTGTTGATGCTCTTTTTATTCATCTTCTTTTTCTCTCAAGAGCATCCTCGCTGTCATCCTTACCTTCGTTCTAGCTTATCGACACTTTGTGGTGAAGATATCTAGCTACGAGCAAAGTTCACAAGCTCGAGTGATACTCATTTCCCTAGGAAAACCTTTCATGCAGTGGCAAACCATGGGTGTCATGAATGCCCCTGGTTACTTAGTAAACCCTAGGAAGGAGGAGTAACTCTCGGTTTTTTCATTTTTCTTTGTTTTTTTATTTTTTTTTCAACAATATATACTGAGCACATATTCTTTCCAGCGGTACAAATTTACAAGAATATTTACATAATAAAGCATAAAGCACCCGCCCCCCCAAACTTAAAGGTAGACAATGTCCTCATTGGCTTGTTTTTTAGACATGGGCTTAACATGGGGCTTTTTTGTTTTCAAAAACTTCAAGGCTAGACTCTCCTAGAGTGTTAGAAAGGTTAAACTCGAGGAAGTTTAGACTCTGAGACAATTTTGTAAAGAAAAAGACTAATGGAAAGCCTATGACTAGAAAACAACTCAGTTGAGACAGTGGCACTTTTGAGATAGAACAAAGCTCTAGTTTTCATCATTAAGGGCTTAAAAGAAAACTCATTTGAAACATGCTTTTTTTTTTCTTCCCAAACTTTTTAAAAGAAATTTTTCTCTAAAGTTGATTTTTCTTCAAAACTATCATAGGTAAAGCGCAAAACACAACAAGCAGATTTTTTTTCAAGACAAAAACCCAAGTTTATTCAATTCTAAGCTATTCACAAGCTATCTAAACTACCGTATTATCAAATCTATGAACAACTAAACAATAAAAGCACGCAAAAACAACAACTAAACTCTGAAAACCGAATTTAAAGCATGCTAAAAACTAAAAAACAACAAACAACAAAACAGTAAAACAATATTATTCACAAAAAATATTCAGTCAAAGGGGATCATAAAACTCCCATATTTCTCGTCTGAGGAACTCTCTTTCTCTTCATTCTCTTCATCTTCCTCTTCATCAGAATCCTCTTCTTCTTGGGGCAGCAGTGACTGAGGTAAATTTGGAAAGACCGGAGCGATGCTTGGGGCAATCGAGAGGTAGAACTCTGTGATAGCTTCATCCCTCTCCTTGGCATATGTCCGGTATGTCTTCAGGTTCTCCCTGATTCAATCAAGCTAGTGGTGGACCATGCCTAGGGCTTCTGATGCTTGTGAAGGCCCTGTAAAAGGAGTGTGCTGGGATGGAGAGGCTACATTCAGCCTTGATTGAGGTGTGGCCTGTGATGTGGAGGCTTTATCATTCCTCTGGATGTTGTTCTGCTGAAGCTTCCCTATCAAGGACAAGTCAAATGCTGGTTTAAAGAAATGGCACTCCTCGTCCTTGCCTGGCACAATCTTCACCCTTTGACAGAGCTGGGTGATGAGTGAGCCAAAGAAAAGCTTGCATGCCCTTTTCTGTCCACAGGCTAAGATCTCATCCCTGATGATGCTCCCTACGTTGGTCTTCAACCCCTTCATAAGGCAATAGAGTAGCATCACTCTATCAACTGAAATCGTGCGGTCATGGGTGGTTGGCATCAAGTGAAGCGACCCTAAACCCTTCATGAAGTGAAACGACACTGCCGATTCTGGCTTTAAGTCGCTTGGCACTAAAAACTTCACTTTCGTCTGTGATTCTTTCTATTGGACACCTTTGTTGGCCACAAGCTTCAAAGCTTCCTTCATTTGTTTGGACGAAGGGTTCCTGATCACGTCATTCCCTCTTGGGTTCAAGGTGCCTTGATCTTGTACACCCTGTTGATGTTGACTGAGAAGAAACTGGCCATCTTTTCCCTCACCACCGCCATGGTAATGCTCTCCTCCCTCAGGTTGGCATAGAATTCACGAACTAGAGGTAGAACAACCTCCTGAGGGTGAGCACAGAACTCCTGCCACTTGTACTGGAAGATAACTCTGCTTACGAACTCTGGCAGTGCTCTTGCTTGGTTAGAGAATCCCTTTTCATTGAGGAAATCTCTTTTCTTCATGATCTCCATCATTTCCTGAAAATTAACATCTTTAAATACCTCAGGGACTGGATTTTTGGGAGATGCGGCCTTGGGTGATTTGCCCTTTGGCTTGGCGGGTGAGGTGGTTGGAGGAAATGCAGGAGAGGTGTCCATGGACCTTGTCCTCGGCCTCTTGGGAAAGATTGGGTCATTCTTGTTCTTTGTCCTCCTTTCAGCCTTGATCTCTTTCTTCCTCTTTCTTCTTAATGTTGCAGAGATAGGGATTTGGTCATCATCTAGCTCCCTTACCTCTGAATCGGATTTTGTATCAGAGTCAGAATCACTAGAGGTCTCGGCCTCCCCGTCTTCTTTTTCTTTTTCATCCCTCTTCTCCCCCGAAGAGGTGCTGTCAGCAGCTGGTGGGTCATGTGTGAATAGAGGCTCAAAACCCTCTTCAGCTAGCTGCTCTCTATTGGCCTCGACTAGGCTTTCTTCCGAATACAGCCCAGATGTAGTCGCATTCTGACCTTCTTCTTCTTTTTATGTTTCTTCTTCTTTTTCTTAAATTTCTTCTCTTGGCCCCTATTGGGCCTCTTCTTCTACCCTCTCTTCCAGCGCTTCAGCCACACTTTGAGCCTTGTGTAGTGGCTCAAAGGCTGCAAGGAAGTCTTTAGCTTCCTTTCTTCTCTTTTCGTCTTCTTTTATTTCTTCCCTTCTTTTTTTCTCTTCCTCAAGGAGTTGCATATCCATAGCTTCCCTCCTGAGGTTTTCTTCATATTTTCTTTCTTCCTCAGCTTTTAAGGCCCTCTCGGCCTCTTCCTCTTCTTCTCTTTATCTTTTCTCATCTTTCTCATCTGTTTCCTTTGCAAACTCATCTTCCTCAGCCATCTTTTGATATTCCATCTCTCTCTCCGCTTCAACTTCTTTCAAAGCATCCTGTTCAGCCTTGTATCCCTCTTCAATCTCAAGGGCCTTTGCCACTGCTTGGCGGATTATTCATTCGAGTACATCGGGCGGCATGTTTGCGATTTTCAGGGGTTGAACTTCAAGCGGCTTTTCAGACACATTTTTCTTTGGGCTCCTCTTTCTTGCACTGTAGGTAACAACAAGCTTTGTCTTGCAAGATAGAGAAGTGTTAGTTGAAGGTTCAGAAACCCTACCCATTGAAGCTTCTCCTTGCTATGAGCTTTCAGTTGCCTTGGCGGCTTTTTCTTCTTTTTGCTGATTCCCTTCTTCTTCAAGGGCAACTCTTCTCTTGGAATCCATCTCTCGGATCATCTCAAACCACTCATACGAACTTTTTCTTGCCGTTGGTTGCTTGCTTCAGCTTCGTGGGTCGATCTTGCACTCTGAGATCGAGTGTTTTTGCGTAAGGATGATGATCTTTGAGTGTTCTACATCTTCGTTGAGTGTGGGTCTTACGGTTTCACGATGGAGAATATGGAAAGTTGAGGGTTTGACTTGAATGCAAAGGTTTTGGTGTTTAGTGAGGAGAAAAAGAGCTTAAGTCAAGCTATTGATACTTTTCTAATTCGGTCACGTGCAGGTCAAACGAAAATCATGACTCTCTTTTCATTCAGGCAAATGCGATCGTATTCCCAAATACACTGGGGAGAAATGCGATCGCATTTCACCCAGTTTTTCTGCCTTCGCTTTTTTTTATGCCTTTTCTCTTTGCTTTTCATTTTTCCTTTACTTTCTCCTTTTCTCTAAAACACTCACACTCAAGTTATAAAGCTCATACACTTAATCATGATTTATTTGATCTATAATTTTCATTCTCCCATTTTAAAAGAATTTAGAAAAATGCTTTGATCAATTCAACTTCCAGGTAAGTCCCCAGGAAGACGTGTTCCCTATGGTCAGCTTAAATACCTCAGCCTAGGCAAAACTTGCCTTAGACAAAGTTCCCTCTTGATAAAAAATCATTTATTAAAAAAACAAACTTACACTTTTCTCAGTTTTCCTGATTTTTTCTTAGACAAGGCTCAAAATAATATGGACTTTTCAAAACTCCCAGGTAAATCCCCAGGAAAAGGTGTTCCCAATGGTCATCTTAAATACCATTTCCTAGACAGGATTTTCCTAGACAGAGTTTTTACTCTTGTCTAGATATTTTAGAGTTCTAGTCTAGATTATTATTTATAAACCCAAATAATATACAAAGTTAATTCAAGGTAGTAGTCATACCAAATCAATCACGGAGACATGGGCTTCTTCATCCTCGATGCCTCTTCCCCAATATGGTTTAATCCTTTGTCGCTTCATGGTTTGACTTTTTCCTTCAATATCAATCTTTTTCCCACCTTTTTGGTCTAATTCTTCATGTCCATGTACATCCTCCAAGGTTTATCTTCTTACTATTTCTTGCAAAGTAGAGTGAGTGAGTTCATCAATTTCATCGATCATTGAACATTCCTCGAAATCTCCAGGGCACTTCACTACATTCATCACATTAAATGTGACTTGCTGATCATTGACCCTCATGGTCAATTCTCCCTTCTAGATATCGATCAAAGTTCTGCCTATGGCTAGGAACGGTCGTCCTATGATGATCAGTACATCTTTGTCAGCTTCACAATCTAAGATAATGAAATCTGTAGGGAAAACAAACGTATCAACTTTAACCAATATGTCTTCAATCTTTCCAATGGGGTGTGTAAGTGATCGGTCTGCCAACTGCAAGGTCACAGTTGTTGGTCGTGCATCACTTATTCCTAACTGCTTAAAAACCGAATATGGCATTAAGTTGATGCTTGCTCCCAAATCGCACAGAGCTCTGCCTACATCCCTGCCTCCAATAGAACATGGAATGGTGAAGCTCCCTGGATCATTAAGCTTGGGAGGAATCTTGTTCTTGACTAGTGCACTGGAACATTCCATGAGTGCAACCGTTTCGTACTCCCCCAACCTTCTTATTTTCGACAAAATATCTTTTAGGAACTTCACGTATGTAGGCATTTGTTCAAGTGCCTCTACTAATGGTATGTTAATGTGCAACTGCTTCAGTACATCTAAGAACTTCTTGAATTGTACATCTTGTGAGGCATGTTTGAATCTCTGTGGGTACAGAGGTGGTGTTCTGTAATATGGGACTATCACAAACTTCTGAGGTTTTGCGGTCGCATTTCCCTGTTTTTTCTCAAACTTCAATTTTTCTTCTTTATCCACCAAGGCTTCAGGCTCCTTGGTCTTTTCTACTGTATCTTCTTTATTCTCTGAAACATCTGTGCTATTGTCTGACTTCTTTTCACAATTTTTTTATCGAGCTCCAACTGGATCTATGCTATTGAACTTCTCGGATACTTTGGTCAATAATATTCTAATCCACTTCTTAGGGTCACTGCCTTGCATTGTTCCTTGCCTTCTTTGTGAGGGATCTCAGTTTTGCTAGGCAACGTCCCTTGAGGTATATTCTTTATCTCGTGAGCAATTTGTCCAAGCTGAACTTCCAAATTCCTGACTGCAACATCGTTCATTTCCATGTACTCCTTCATAAGAGTCTCTAGATTTAACTCTTGGCTCTTCACTAGAATTTGTTGAAAATTTTTCTACGACTGTTGTGGTGTAGGTTACTTTCCAAACTGATGATTATTGGAATTACTCGACCCGGCTTGTCCTCCCCAAGAAAAGTTCGGATGTTGTCTCCATCCTGGGTTGTATGCATCAACCAGTGGCTCCAAGATTCCTGGATTCAATATCTGAAAAACTGGTAAAGCATAGTCTCTTATTGCTTGGTCTCGATATTCCGCAATGTAGATTGGGTTTTCTTGTTGTGGCATCGGTGGAACTGGAGGAATTGGAGGAATTCTCCCGCCATTCTGCTCACTTCCACGAACTTAAGGATCAACTTGAGGATCGACTCCAGGAGGTTCCATTGGAAACTCTTGAATGTAAGATGCTTCCTCTAGTAATTCCCGTCCGCTCAACTCTTGTTGCTCCTTCTTTCTTCTCTGTTCCTTCCTTCGACGACGAAAGGTTCTTTCTATCTCCGGATCAATGTCAAGGAGTGGATACCCCTTGCTCATGCACCAACTTCAACCTGCAAAAGAAAAACAAATGCAAACCAAAGTTAAATTCCCTTTGAGACAGAAAATGTGGTCTCAATCTGATCGCAATTTCAAAAACAAATTTGGTTTCGCTTTTGGTCCCCGACAACGGCGCCAAAAACTTGGGTTGTGGCTAACTGAATGGATGGAATGTGAGATAAGATGATAAATCAAATAATACAGAAATATTCAGCCAACACTTAAGTGCAAGTATACACTGTCGCACGTAGTAATAAAAAAACCTAAGAAAGTATTCCAAGGGTATCGATCCCATGAGGACTAAATTGGAAATTCAGATTTGATGAAGAAACTGCTCAAATGATTGCTTTTGAAAAAGGTAACCAAAGAAAATAATAAGTTGATTGATTGGGTTTTTGAAAATATAAATAAAACAAGCAAGTAGATAATAAAGAACAACAATAATAGACAGACGAGGTATTCAACATGGATTCATCCCTAGGGTAACAACCATACTTATGCAATATTTAACTTAAGAGTATTTAATGCATTGGATCAGATTTAACTTCCATTTGGCCCTTGTTTCCAAAAACCGTTAGAAGGCTAAGCGAGTACCGTTATGCACATTTCTGTGACTCCACTCCGACATAGATAATTCACGAATGCAACCTATAACCCTATAGTCGATATATGGTGCCTTAGGCAGCTTGCCCTATACCGCCATACAATTTCTTTCGAGCTTTTTCTCCTATATCACCTTTATGAGAACCGATGTCGTTTGTCCCTTTCGATATCAAACTCACATAGCATGCAAAGTCTAAGTGATCAAATTAAACTCAGCAAGATTGGATTGATAGTCAATAAAGAATGACATGCATTAAACCCTACTTAAGCAAATAGAACACTTTCAAGCCATTAAGCCCTAACAGAATTCACCACATTGAACCCCTCAACGAGATTTAGCTACTCATGATGGGATAGAAAGAAAATGAAAACATTTTCATTGAAATAATGATGTAAAGAATTCAAAGTAATGAAAAGATTCAAGAGCTAGAAATAAAAGAGATAGCTAAATATTATGGGTTTTTTTTTACACAATCCTTCTAGAGTTCGCTAAGACACTCCACTGTCTAACTTTTACAAGATGGGAATGGGTGAAACTCTTTACAAACCACAAGGTTTGATTTCTAACTCTCTCTCGGGTTAGAATTTGGTCCTCTAAGAAGGACCTCGGGCATCCCTACTCATTGGCGTCAAGCCAGGGTTGTGTCACCACCCTTTTCTTCTAAGTGAGTTCTGCTTGAATTTGACTTCAAATCCCGAGCTTGTAGGTGCTGGAAGGTTGCCCAGTTAGTTTCGGGGTCAAAACAACCGGTTAGGTGTGAAGAAGACTCATCAACAACGACCCGCGCACGACTCGGAACGACCTCTATTTTTCCAGAAATGCAGTCGCATTTCAATTTTGTCTTCCCAGAAATGCAACCGCATTTCTGGGGAATTCCAGCTTCTTCTCTGTTTTTCTGCACAACAACAAACTAAGTCAAATTTGCTTCAAATCAAGTATTTTTAAGCACAAATAATCATAATTCAATAAAAGTGACTCTCAACACCCTAACTTGTCAAATTAACATATTTTGAGCTCGAAAATAGTAAAATTGACCTAAACACTCAATATTTGACCATGAAATGAGCTAACTATAAGGGTAAAATTGGTATATTTTTTACCCTTATCACCTACCTTCACCTACCTTCACCCTTAACCTGAGACCAAGCTCTGCTCGAGCAAAATAATTCTTTCAGCATGGACAAATAATCATCACCTTTAACTCAATCCCTAGAACTTGCCACAGCCTAGCTCTATTATCATACATATTTAAACACATTTTAAAGGGATTTATTTCTTTAGTTTTTCAGACTTAAAGCGGCCCTACAGTCATAAGCTCTTAAGCATGGGATGACCCACTTTATGGTGCAGTATACCCTTGCCTCAAACTCATCACCAACTAAGCTAAATACTTATTGCTAACTCAAAAACCCTTAGTTATTCTATCCCTTGTTACTCAGAATGACAACATTTTATGATGAAGCTCCCCTAAGCCCTGGGAGACAGGAAAACTACTAGATTATCATTCATCCTTCAAAAGGTTTCCACTATGAATTTTCTCAGCAAAATTTTCACAATAATTTTTCTTTTTCAACAAATAAGTTTTTTTTATCAATCATTTTTTCAATATCCTCTAGGTCATCTTTTGACGCAAAGACAAACTGTGGGTGTCACAAATGTCCCTGGTTACTCAACAACCTAGAAAAATAATTATGAAGGAGTGAAATGCTCAAGCGAAAAAAGCAGAGTAGCTAAAAGTCGCCCAAACTTAAATTATTCATTGTCCTCAATGAATTATTAACATGATAAATTATACCCCCAAACTTAAATTTTTCTATTTGAATTTTAAACTAAGCGTTGGACTAGGATTAAGCTTAAGGTGGATCGATGACCAGGCTAGAAGAAATGCTCACGCAAAAGGTTTCTGGAGATCAGAACACCTTGATCTAATTAAGCTAACTAGTCGAAGCTTAAAAAATCCTGAAGAAAATGGTTAAGTTAGGAATGCTCAAAGTGATATAGAACGGAAAAAACTTTGGAAATTTCATTAAAACATAAAAAGATTTACATTAAGCAGATAATTTTAATAGGTCTTGAAACAGAAAATAAAAACAAGCAGAAACAGAAACAGAGATATCAAAATAAACTAGGATCAGGAATACGCGGGCAACAAAAAATAATCGAACAAGAATTATGCTCGCCCAACTTTTCTTCTTCATCACTCCTCCTGACCCTGTTCATCTTCCTCCTCTTCCTCTCTTTCTACTGGTGGCAGCGGAATCCAGGGATTAAACAAATCATCGGGGAAAACAGGGAAGACCTGGTATGATTTTGAAAAATTGGATTGTAGAGCCTTCCTTAGAGTGGCATACTTCCTCTTAGCATAGGTCCAGTAGGTCTGAGCTTGCCTCTCCGCATACTCCTGCCTAATGGCCGAAAGTTCTAGTTGCTCAAAAATTTGGTGGATGCCGCGTACTAGCCCACCTTGGCATGCCTCGTGTGTGCTGAAGCTGAGCCAAATTGGGAGTATCTATGATCCCCTTATCAAGTAGAATAACATCCTCCGGACTTGTGGGCACTCATGCTCTTCTACACAACATGGTAATCGTGTTTGGGAAGAACAGTTTTCACACCTTCTTACGTTAGCAACTGTAAATTTCATTAGAAATTATCTTACTAGAAGGACTCTATCTCGGGATATTGTCGAATAGCAAACACCAGAGTGGCAAATACCAGAAGCACTCTATCTCGGGATACTGTCGAATCATAAGTAGTCGAGAGTAAACACAACTTGATGAAGCCCAACCATGTGTTAGCCTCACTCTTCTAATAGGCTGCGGGAATGTGCGTTTCTCCGTCTTTGACAACCTCCACTGTGCCCCATCAATACCAACCTCTATGACTGCAACATTCAATTGGTCATTAGAAGGCGCCACCACCATCTCATTAAATCTGGCATGTGGAAAGTCTTGGAGATTGAATAGAGAATTTATCGCCCCTGGGCTCCAATCGACAACTACCCCTCGAACCATGGCTTGAAACCCTTCCTTGTTATCTATGTTCATGTAGAATTTTCGAACAATATTTGAGTTAACCGATTCTTGTTTGGCACATAACTAATCCCATCTGTGGTTTGTAATAATCCCAGCACGTTGAAAATGAGGCAAGTCATCGCCGAATACCCTTTCAAACAAGAAGTCCCTCTTCAGCATTTGCAGATATTTTGCTCTGGCAAGATCGTTGATGAAGCGTGCATACGACATTCTCGGCTGCTCAGCTTCAGCCCCCTCTGCTTCAACCGTTGCTTCAGCAACTCCTTTTCCCCTATCTTCTTGTTGCTTTGTCAGGGCCTCTTCTTCTGTCTTTTTCTTAACCTCTTCTTCCTATTGATCCTCACTTTCTTTATTCTCCTTCTTAGATTCAGCTGTTGACGAAGATGAAGTATCTACCCTAACCACCTTGATACGTCCTGCTTTTTCCTTGCGGCGACGACGACGCGGTGGTTCTAGCACAATGTTTGCTTGAACTTGCTGCTCTTGGGTTCCTGACCGTTTCCTTGTTCTGATACATCTTCTGCTAGCTTTTCCTAAACTTCATGCTGCGTTTCGGCAGTTGGATCACCCTGCTCTGAATTCTTCCTTTCTTCTAGTTCTTTCGGCTGCTCAGCCACTCCTTCAGGTTCTTTTGGCTGTTCTTCTCCAGCCACTTCCTCAGTGATATCCTCAATCACTTTCCTCACTACCTCTATTGCTTCATCTCTTTGTTGCCGTCTTCGTCTTTTGGCCTTTCTTTCTTCTAATGTTTTCCTTCTCTTTGTTCTTGTCTTTGGTGCCTCGGGTGTAACTGGCACCTCTTCTTCCTCAGTATCTCTTTCCATCATTCCTCTTGTTTTGGCCATTTCAGACTTACAATAATTTTCCACTCACAACAACGGAAGAAAACGAAAGAAAAATGGAAGTGGAGAATAAATTTAAGATAAGATGAAGTGAAAAGAAACGTATCGTAGGTTTGATTAAATAGGGCTCCAACACTAATGACCCTAACCGAAAAGATCTGCTCCTACTTAAATCAGATTACCGTTTATTTTGCATGTAATCATGGAAAATTATTTTCCATGAATGGTAAAAATAAATCGCCCGGTAAATGCGTGATGTGTTGTCCAACGACTAGATCGTTAGATCTCCCCTGCGCGACACGTGGAAGCACCAGATGGCCACGCGTTTTACCTGCCCACATAAAATTTAAAATCCAAACGATAAAATATTTAATTCTTAACCACAATCCATAATATTTTGATGATACGTTTGCTTTAACCAAAAGATTGCGAAAACAAACTAAGCAACAAGATTTCCTTCTAGAAGAATATTTTTACACGGGAAAATTCAATTTAAATTCAAACTGCCAAAATTAAATCAAATCTTTATTTTTTTATCTGAATAAATCAGGAAAATATATTATTAAGAACCTAATCTAAATAGAAATTTCAATAATGAAAATACAAACTGAAATTAAATCTAAACTAAACTAATCTGATTAATTAAAAATTAAATCGGCGAAATAAAACGAAAATAAAATCTACGAAAAATAAAAATTTCGGCGAACTAAATTTCATTAGATAAAATTCAAACCAATAAAATCCAATTTAAAATAATTCAAATGAGAATCAAATAAAATCCACGAGATAAAATAAAATCACAACAACACTGGAAGCTAAAGATATTGCAATATAACATGCTCCTGCAAAATTCTCGCTCGCTTATTCATCAACCAATTTTAGGGAAGGATATTTTGAACGAAATTCCTCTCCCCAATAATGTTTCACTCGCTGTCCATTAACCTTGAACATTCGCCCATCTTTTTCATCTCTCAAAGTAATTGCTCCATGAGGAAAAACTTTAAACACAACAAACGGTCCAGACCATTTAGATTTTAATTTTCCAGGAAACAATTTTAATCTAGAATTATAAAGCAAGATTCTCTGACCCTTAACAAATTCCTTAGGTTTTATCTTCTTATCATGCCACCACTTGGTCTTCTCTTTATACATTTTTCACATTTTCATAAGAAAACTGATGAAACTCCTCTAACTCATTAAGTTGCAGCATTCTTATTGCCCCTGCACGACTCAAATCGAAATTCAATTTCTTCAAAGCCCAAAACATTTTATGCTCAAGCTCTAATGGTAAATGGCAAGCCTTTCCATACACTAACCTGTAGGGAGATATACCTAGAGGAGTCTTATGGGTTGTCCTATAAGCCCAAAGAGCCTCATCTAACCGAAAAGACCAATCTTTCCTAGATGGATGGACTACTTTCTCTAAAATAGATTTAATTTTCCTATTACTAAGTTCAACTTGACCATTTGCTTGTGGGTGATAAGGGGTAGTTATCCTATGCTTAATTCCATACTTAGCTAAAAGCTTAGTTAGAACATTATTCACAAAGTGTGTGCCCTCATCACTCACTAGAGCTCTAGGTGTCCCAAACCACGCAAAAATGTGCGATTGGAGAAACCTCGATATCGTCTTAGCATCATTCTAACGGCATGCAATGGCCTCCACCCATTTGGACACGTAATCAACTGCCAACAAGATAAAAACATTACCGTTAGAAGGGGAAAATGACCCCATAAAATCAATACCCCATACGTCGAATAATTCTAATTCCAAGATATAAGTAAGAGACATTTCATCTCTAGGTCCTAAATTTCCTCTCCTTTGGCAAGCATCACATTGCTTGTAGAACCAATGGCCATCCTCAAATAATGAAGACCAAAAGAATCCACATTGCAAAATCCTCATAGTTTTCCTCTGGCCGCTGAAATGACCTCCATACGGTGAAGAGTGACATTGCTCCAGGATTTCCTTCGCTTCATCACTTGAAACACATCTTCGAATAATACCATCAGAGCATTGCTTATACATAAGTGGTTCATCCCAATAAAAGAATTTTGCATCATGCTTAAACCTTTGCACCTACCTCCAATCCATATCAATAGGAGTTACTCCTTTTACCAAAAAGTTAGCTATATTAGCATACCAAGGAGTATTATTCACTACATTTACTTCAACAACAAAAAGCTACTCATCTGGAAAGGAATCTGAAATGACAGATTGCTCTAGCAAAGATGATGTTGGATCAAGACGAGACAAATGATCTTCAATAACATTCTCTGATCCCTTCTTGTCTTTTATCTCCAACTCGAATTCCTGCAAGAACAAAACCCAACGAATCGATCTAGGCTTCACATCTTTTTTAGACATTAAGTACCTTATTGCTTCATGATCTGTTAAAACCGTGACTTTGGATCCAACCAAATAAGGGAAAAATTTCTCAAAGGCAAACACAACCGCTAACAAGTCTTTTTCAGTAGTTGTATAGTTGACTTGTGCCTCATTCAAAACCCTGCTTGCATAATAAACAGGATGGATAAATTTATCCTGCTTTTGCCCCAACATTGCACCTACTACAACATCACTCGCAACACACATTACCTCAAATGGTAAACTCAGTCAGGAGCACAGAGAATAGGGGTTGAGATTAAAGCAACCTTTAAAGTCTCAAAAGTCTTCCTACAATCTATGCATTAAAGTCAACAACACTATCAGCACATAACAAGTTACAAAGAGGTTTACTAATTTTGGAAAAATCCTTTATGAACCTTCTATAAAATCTAGCATGACCTAAAAAACTCTGAATCCCTTTGCTGAATTCAGTGGTTCTAATCTCTCAATAACCTCTATTTTTGCGCGATCAACTTCTAGACCTTTCTTTGAAATCTTATGACCTAACACGATGCCCTCCTTCACCATGAAGTGGCATTTCTTCCAATTAAGAAGTACATGGGTATCCTCACGTCTCTTTAACACCTTATCTAAATTATTCAAACAATGCTGAAAAGACCCTCCAAAAACTGAAAAATCGTCCATAAACACCTCAAAAGTGGAATCATATAAAAAAATTGCTAACATACACCGCTGAAATGTTGCTGGAGCATTTCAAAGGCCAAAAGGTATTCGCGTGAAAGCAAATGTCCCATAAGGGCAGGTGAAAGTTGATGTGAACCAATGAACATCTATTGTCATGCCTCAAGGTCCAATTACAAGGTCGAGAGCCAAGAAGCTACAACAAGCATTAATCCCCTATATTCAAGTTATGGTGAGCTCGACAAAGGACGTTCAAGGAGATGTTGGACTATTTCCCTACACTATTTCCAATGTTGAGATTCAAGATGAAGACACATTAAATGCATTTTGACTTGCATTTCATGAACTTATAGTTGGCTTTATGGAACTTAAGTTTAAGCTACTCCAAGTGAAGCTTCATTAATACATGGGAGGCTACAAAAAACTCAAAGCTAACCAAGGAGTTCAATTCTCGGATATATGACTCTCCATTATGTAATTTTAAGTTTTTAAGACTTTTTCATAACATTTAGGTTACATTTAAGTAGTGGCTGATTATGGGACTTAGTATTGTGGAGGTTACACTCTTAAATATGTCATTTAAGCTGAATTTAGGTTATATTTTGAAGGCTATAAAAAGCCATCTTGGATGTAACACAAACCAGAATATTTTGAGTCAAATATATTGGGTTTTCTCTTAGCTTTGTGTTGAGCTGAGTTTTTTTTCAAATTGTGCAATTTCTTGTGTTTAGTGATAGCGAGCATAGCTAGCTATCTTTACTTATTTAATTTAGCTAGTCTTTGATGATTATTGGCCATTTTATTGCACTTAATTGTTTATTTTGTAGGAAAGCGTTGATAGAGTTAAAACGTGGAATAAGAGTTAATCGGGTGTTCGGGACGTGAAAAGATGCCAAAGAACCGAAAAGATTCAATTAACAAGGAGCCAAGAGAGGGCATTCTGCCCATTAGCGTCGAGACGCCACTCTTGGAGCGTCTCGACGCTACGTTTCCTTAATTAGAATACGCGGCAGACTCAAAGCGTCTCGACGCTGTGATAGGAAGCGTCCCGACACTACCGCAATTCCTTTTCCAGACACGCACGTACAAGAGGCAGCGTCGAGACGCTGTCTTAATACCGTCTCGACGCTACGACGAAAAATCTGCTATTTAAGCATCCTTTCGGCTTGGTTATGGAGGACTTTGATTTGGGACTTTTTGGAGCCGACAATAGAGCAGAATTTGGGCATTCCTGAGCTGAAGCAACGGGGGCAAGTTGGAAATAGACCCATTGTTCGTGGGGATCGTGACCGGGACGTTTGGTCTCGGCCTACAACAAGTTTAATTCTCTTTTCCCTTACTTTAGATAGTTTGATGGTTGTTTTAGACTCTCGCTATATTGTAACGTTGTGTATGAGTAGCTAGGCTTTAATTCTTAGGGATTGATGTAGCCGTTGGGCACGTTATGGATTGATTTACTATTTTTATGCTATTGATTTCATTTATGCATATGTTGTATCCTTAATGCTTTCGATTTACCGGCCATAAATTGATTGATGTCTATATTTGAATCTAACTCGGGAGAGAGGATTTAAATTAGTAATCAGTATGCATAACTAGAATTTAGCTAAAAATCGGGAGATTAAGGTTAATTCTAGAAATTGTTATAAAGGTTATCCTTATTGCCTTGTATGTTTATTGGATTTAGATAGGGATATCGGGTTCAATTGCATATGGGAGAATCATGTATGCTCGGGGGAGATATGTGTGATTTTAGTTGCCAAGATTTATGAATCATAGTATTTGTTAATTCGTTTATTAATCCATAACTCCAATTGGTGAAATCAAATCCCTAAGACCAATTCTTCCCATTAGATTGTCACTTTTTGCTTGAGTTTTGTGTTTGATTTAATTATATTCTCATCCAATTTGATTCCCTAAATAAAATTGGCCAAGAGTATTTTCGGTAATTAAAATTGGCTAGACACCAATCCAGAGGACGACATTCGAATTTACATTCACTATATTATAACTTGACCCATACACTTGCGGTATGGAAATTGCGCATCGAGTTTTTGGTGCCGTTGCCAGGGATTTGCATATTTAGTCAATTTTAATATCGTAGAAAAAATTGTCCGGTCTTAGTTTAGGGTGTATTTTATTTTTTTTGTTATTTTTTGTTATTTTTGTTTTTAGGTAGTTTGCATATTTTTTTTCTTTTGTTGATTTATTTCCATATTTAGATTTGGTTTTCCATTTTTGTTTGATTTTTCCATTGTTAGATTTTTTTTAGTTCTTCCCTTTTTAGAGTAGTTTTTCCTTAATTGTTAGTGTCCTTATTTGATTTTTGCCATATTTGTTTTTGCATTCCTTATTTGTTATTTTTCTTCCTTTTGTAGATTATATTTTCCTTATTTAGATTCATTACTTTCCTTTTCTTGTTTCTTTCCTAATTTATTTTCGTTCTTTTTTCTTTTATTTTCCTTTTTAGGTTAGGTTAGATTGTGCATGCGAAAGGTTAGGGAATTGGCCTTAGTTCCCTTAGATCCAGAGATCGAAAGAACTTTCAATAGACTTCGAAGGGAAAATCAAGAAAACATCCAAATGGCCAATCCTAATCCTGAAGAACCTAAGCCAATCAGGGACTATTTTCAGCCGATCTTTCAAGAGCAACAGTTGGGGATTGTCTATGCCCCAATTAATGCTAATAATTTTAAGTTGAAAACAGGTCTCATTCAGATGGCTCGAGACTGTGCCTATAGGGGATCGCCCATGGAGGATCCAAATTCTCATCTGAAATCCTTCCTAGACATCTGTGGGACGGTAAAGTTAAATTGTGTTTCTAAAGATTCCATTCGCTTACGTTTATTTCCTTTTTCGTTACAGGATAAATCACGAGATTGGTTGCAGTCTATTACCCCTGGGAGCATCACCACCTTGGATGCTTTAATCCAGACCTTTTTGAGGAAATTTTTCCCTCCTGCAAAGACGATCAAGCTGAGGACCGAGATTGGGACATTCCAACAACAATTTGATGAGCAGCTGTTCGAAGCTTGGGAGCGATTTACAGAGTTATTGAGGAAGTGCCCTCAGCATGGATATCCCGACTGGCTTCAGGTTCAATTGTTTTATAATGGTTTAACTCCTAGTACAAAAACTATTGTTGATGCAGCTGCAGGTGGGACTCTGTTGTCCAAGACCGTGGAAAATGCTCGCACACTTCTAGAGGATATGGCCACCAACAGCTATCAGTGGCCATCTGAGCGGTCGGGACCCAAAAAGATTGCTGCTGGAGTGTTCGAGGTTGACAACGTAAGTGCACTTCAGGCTCAGATGTCTTCCTTGGCTAATGCATTTTTAAAGTTTTCAGGTTCATGGAATGCTCAATTAATTGAGTCTACAGCTGCCCTTGCATCTTAGACTCAGGGGGAGAATCTCGAGCAGGTTCAGTATGTTTCGAATTATAATTCTAGGGGGTATAATAATAATTCCACACCTACACATTATCACCCTAGCAATAGAAATCATGAGATTTTTTCCTATGCTAATAATAAGAATGTTTTAAATCCTCCTGGCTTCACTCCTAAACAAGAAGGTAAACAATCTTTAGAAGATCTTGTTGGAGCTTTTATTGCAGAATCAAGTAAAAGGTCAACCAAGCTTGAGGAAGCTGTGATTGCCATAAACAACACTGTCAATAGCTATTCTGCAGCCATTAAGAACATAGAGACTCAGCTGGGACAATTGGTAAGTGTTGTCAACACCATGAATAAAGGTAAAGCCCCAGCTGAGCAAGATAAACCTTCAATGGAGTACTGCAACGCCGTATCTATGCATTATGAGGAGGAAACTAAATTAGATGTGAAAGAGGAGACTATTGAACCAGAGGAACTCACTGGAGGAGTTGAAGAAGGCACCACCTCAAACGAAGCTGAAAAGCTTAATCCTGAGCCTTCTATCCCTTCTTCTACTGTTTTAGTTCCTAAATCAAAGAAAAATAAAAATTCTAAGGTTAAGTTTGACAAATTTTTAGATGCTTTTATGGGTTTGCATGTTAATATTCCTTTTTCAGATGCTCTGGAGCAGATGCCTCATTACAGAAAATTCATGAAGGAATGCCTCAACAAGAATAAAAGGGAAAAGCAGTTGGAGACTGTATATTCAGCAGACAGTACCAGAGAAATTGACTGATCTAGGGAGTTTTACTATTCCTTGTAATTTTGGTACTTATTCTTGTAGAGCACTATGTGATCTAGGGGCTAGCATAAACATTATTCCATTATCTCTGTGCAAAAAGTTTAATATAGGAGAAATAAAATCTACCTCTGTTAGACTTCAGTTGGCTGACCAGTCTGTGGTTAGTCCATATGGGATTGTTGAGAATATTTTGATTAAAGTAGGTAGATTTTTCCTTCCTATTGATTTCTTTGTGCTAGATATTAAAGAGAATCCTGCTATGCCTATCATATTAGGGAGACCATTCCTTGCTACAGGGAGGGTTATAATTGATATTGAACGTAGGGAGCTAATCATAAGAGTCCAACAGGAGAAGGAAGTTTTAAAAGCTTTTGAGGACCCCAAGAACACATCAGATACAATGATGGTGGGCTACAGGAGAGGTGCTAGGAAGAGCACCAATGATGGAAAATCTGACAGGAGATCACCCTGATGCATATTTGGTCAACACGTCGAGCTAATGACGTTAAACAAAAACTTATGGGAGGCAACCCAAGTAAGTAGTTTGTCTTTCTTTTGAGTTTTATTTTTTGTTTGTGTCTGTTTTGTAGGTCTTGTTTTCAGTCTCTCCTTAGCTGTCAAGATTCCAAGCTTTCAGTCAAGAAGTCATCACTATTCCAAGCCAGTATTGTTCACTCCTTTCATTATTTTATTGTTCTCATGCTTATTTATGCCTTATTTTCTCTATACATTGAGGACAATGCATGTTTTAAGTTCGGGGGTGGATTAGCATGTTTGTGGAGCCCTTGAGCATTTGAGTTCGGGCTATAGTTGTGAGCTTTCTTTGAATTATGCATATGGTTGTTTTTTGGATGCTACTTTTGCATGATTATGATGTCCTAGGATAAGCTTTCTTGTCAATTTCAAGCTTGTGATGAGTTGTAAGCATGAATGCCCAAAAAGGGAGACTTTTTAAAAATTTATTGGAGATGGCTTGCATGAGTAGAGTATTTATCTTGGCTAGATTTGGATTTGAATGCTTAGGAGCGAATTATTGGGTTCATATGTTTGTTGTCACCTCGATAGGTGTAGGGTAGAGCTAAAGAGTTAATTTTTTTGCAAATTAGCATGTTTGATCTTGCTTATGAGAAAAGAAAAGAATATCTGCTTATCATGTTCATAACGAAAAATCATTCTTGTTGTTATTGTTGAGAAAAAAAAAATAATAATGCCATGGCTTGTGCACAATATGCAATGGTTAATAAAGATTAAGACAAAAAGAGCTACCCCTGTTGTGATCAGTTAGGCCAACCAGAGAAAACTCAGGTTAAGGGTCCCTACAATAGGTGTGTGAAAGCTAGTGCCACATAAAAATTGCTAAAGTTAATTGTATTTTATAAGCACCTAAGTATGGAGGAAAACAAACTAATTTGTTCCATTAACTCATTAGTGAAACCTTAGTGCCAGTGTAGAGGGAAGATGAGCTGAGAGTTTAATAATCTAATCCCGGGCAAGTAGAGTCTGATCTTGTTGAGTTAGATCTCGCTTGTGCAAGTTAATTTTGGAAAAATTTTAATTTGTCTCCCTCATTGGTCCTTGTGTGCATGTCTCTTGCTTGCTTGGTTATTGACTTTTGAGCCTTGAGGATTGAGTTATGATTGTTGCATCCATTCTTCCATTGTATGTTTGATTTGTAGTTTGCTCGAGGACTAGCAAAAGCTTAAGTTTGGGGGTATTTGATAGCGAGCATAGCTAGCTATCTTTACTTATTAAATTTAGCTAGTCTTTGATGATTATTGGTCATTTTATTGCACTTAATTTTTTATTTTGTAGGAAAGCATTGATAGAGTAAAAACGTGGAATAAGAGATAATCGGGTGTTCGGGACGTGAAAAGATGCCAAAGAACCGAAAAGATTCAAGTAACAAGGAGCCAAGAGAGGGCATTCTGCCCATTAGCGTCGAGAAGCCACTCTTGGAGCGTCTCGACGCTACGTTTCCTTAATTAGAATACGCGGCAGACTCACAGCGTCTCGACGCTGTGATAGGAAGCGTCCCGACACTACCGCAATTCCTTTTCCAGACACGCGCGTACAAGAGGCAACGTCGAGACGCTGTCTTAATAGCGTCTCGACGCTACGACAAAAAATCTGCTATTTAAGCATATTTTCGGCTAGGTTATGGAGGACTTCGATTTGGGACTTTTTGGAGCCGACAATAGAGCAGAAATTGGGCATTCTTGAGCTGAAGCAAAGGGGGCAAGTTGGAAATCAACCCATTGTTCGTGGGGATCGTGACGGGACATTCGATCTCGGCCTACAACGAGTTTAATTCTCTTTTCCCTTACTTTAGATAGTTTCATGGCTGTTTTAGACTCTCACTATATTGTAACGTTGTGTATGAGTAGCTAGGCTTTAATTCTTAGGGATTGATGTAGCCGTTGGGCACGTTATGGATTTATTTACTGTTTTTATGCTATTGATTTCATTTATGCATATGTTGTATCCTTAATGCTTTCGATTTACCGGCCATAAATTGATTGATGTTTATATTTGAATCTAACTCTGGAGAGAGGATTTAAATTAGTAATCAGTATGCATAACTAGAATTTAGCTAAAAATCGGGAGATTGAGGTTAATTCTAGAAATTGTTATAAAGGTTAGCCTTATTGCCTTGAATGTTTATTGGATTTAGATAGGGATATCGGGTTCAATTGTATATGGGAGAATCATGTATGCTCGGGAGAGATATATGTGTGATTTTAGTTGCCAAGATTTATGAATCTTAGTATTTGTTAATTCGTTTATTAATCCATAACTCCAATTGGTGAAATCGAATCCCTAAGACCAATTCTTCCCATTAGATTGTTACTTTTTGTTTGAGTTTTGTGTTTGATTTAATTATATTCTCATCCAATTTGATTCCCTAAATAAAATTGGCCAAGAGTATTTTTGGTAATTAAAATTAGCTAGACACCAATCCCGAGGACGACATTCGAATTTACATTCACTATATTATAACTTGACCCATACCTCTTGTGGAGTGATTCGAATCACGAGTTTAGAAACAAGTTTTCTTTACTCTTGATATTGATCATCAAGGTAATCCTTTTCAAAACTTTTCCTTTGGTTGGTTCAATTTCGTTCTTTGGGGTTTTCCGATTTGAGATCTAAAGGTCTTGTTTTTTTAGCAAGGTTGTTAGATCCATTTCTTGGGAGTTTCATAACAAAAGGTATTTTTTCTTGATCCTCAAGAGCAATGGTAATCTGGTTGTACCCAGAATAACCATCTAAGAAATAGTAGTAGGCCTGACCAGCCAATCTATCCAGCATTTGGTCAATAAATTGTAGAGGGAAATGATCCTTACGGGTGGCTTTGTTAAGCCTCCTGTAATCCATACAAACCCTCCAGCCAGTTACTGTCCTAGTGCGGATCAACTCATTGTCTTTATTAGTCACTACCGTAACACCTCCTTTCTTAGGAACACACTGGACAAGGCTTACCCAATTGCTATGTGCAATTGGATAAATAATCCCAACATCCAACCATTTTATCACCTCCTTTTTAACAACCTCTTTCATTGCAGGGTTAAGTCTTCTCTATTGCTCAATACTCCTAAAGGATCCCAACTCTAGAGTGATTTTATTCATATAGAAAGACGGACTGATTCCCCGAATGTCAGCCAATGTCCAACTTATTGTTTTGCGATATTACTGCAACAACTTTATTAAAGCCTCTTCATCCTTTTGCATTAAATTTGATGCAACAATAATGGGCAACGTCTCACCCTCCCCAAGATACACATACTTTAGATGATCCGGCAAGGGCTTCAAATCTAAAGTTGGTGCCACAATCAGGGATGGCTTAATAGGAGGAGCCTTCCTTTCATCCAAGTTTAAAGACTAAAAAACATCCTCACACCTAGAAACTTCTTTTTCAGTTTTTCTTTCTAAACAACAAACTTCTAAATCCTCTACACTAATCTCTCCAACATCTTCCAAATGTTTATTTGTCAAATCCTCCATTGTTGTCTCACAAATTGTGTTCTCCAGAATTCTAATGAAAGAACAAACTTCTACTTCATCTGGATACTTCATAGCCTTAAAAAAATTAAACTTCACTTCCTCGTCATAAACCCTCATTGTTAATTCCCCTTTTTGAACATCTATCAATGCTCTACCAGTAGCCAAAAATGGACTACCAAGAATAATTGGGACATCTTTATCTGTCTCCTAATCCAAGATAATAAAATAAACAGGAAATATGAAATTATCTACTTTCACTAAGACATCCTCAATCTTACCCTCAGGATATGCGATAGACCTATCAGCTAGTTGGAGTGTGACTGTGGTAGGCCTAGCTTCACCAATACCTAGCTTTCGATAGATCGAAAGAGGCATAAGGTTAATGCTTGTGCCTAAGTCACAAAGTGCTCTACCTAACCCTTTTCCACCTATAGATATAGGAATAGTAAATGATCCTGGATCCTTAGCCTTGGTTGGTAGCCCATTCTTAAGAATAGCGCTACATCCCTCAGTAGCAAATCCTGACTGGTTCACTTTTTGTTGTGCTTGCGGATTGCTTCCTTGCCCTCCCCATGCAAAGTTGGGGTGGTTGCGCGAACTTGGATGATAAAAGTTAGAATAAGGTTTATTCCTCTAATTACCTACGAAAAACACCGAAGCTAGATTGTTGGGGCAAAACTCGTAGCTGTACTCTTCACCACAATAGACACATGATTCCTCTGCAACTTGGTTCCCCACTGCAGCAGGCTCCACAACTAGCGCCTGCTGATGACTAACCACTGGCACATTTTTAAGAGCTTTAGCTAACATTGCAATATCAGCCCTAATGGTAGACACACCATCAACCTCTAACAGACCCTTAACTTTTTTATTTGGGCTTCTAACATCTGACCACTGACAACTATTGGTTGATATTCTCTCTAAAATTTCATGGGGTTCATTAAAAGTTTTTGCCAAAAGGGCCGCTCCCGCAAAGGCATCGACCATACTTTGGGTTGTCATGTTTAGCCCATTGTAAAATGTTTCCATTTGGATACAATGAGGTAAACCATGGTGGGGACACTTACGCGAAGCTCCTTAAATCTCTCCCAAGCCTCACTAAAAGTTTCATCTTCGAGTTGCCTGAATCCCACCATCTCACTCCTCAACTTGGCATTCCTAATTGGTGGAAAATACTTACTGAGAAATTTTTCTGCTAACTCATTCCAAGTTCTAATTGATCCTGGAGCAAAAGAATTTAACCATGTCTTTGCTCCGTCTCTAAGAGAATACGGGAACAAAGTTAATCTAAGGGCATCTCTAGACACTTCTTGAATTAAAAACGAATCACTAACTCCTAGAAAAGACTTAAGATGTAAATGGGGGTCTTTAGATGACAAACCATGAAACTGACCCACGGTTTGCAACATCTAAAACATTACCGGTTTCGTTTTGAAATTTGCTGCCTCAATTTGAGGATGCGCAATTCCTGGATTTAACTCATCAAACATGAGAAAAGAATACACTTGAATGGCTCTGGCCCTATCGTTCGCCACCAAGATAGGGATCTCAACCGGATTATTTTGCTGTCCGGAATAGGCTGCAACACACGATTCTGCCGGGGATTAATTGGATCTTTTGGAACTTCCGGGAGACGCGACATGTTATCCATTGGATTTTGATTTCTACGCTGCTCTCTCCTTCTTCTCCAAAATTTCCTTTCAATTTATGGATGAATCTCGAATCTTACCTCAGGCGGATCACTCATGCACCAAACTCGCACCTGCAAAAACAAAAGAAACCATCAAAAAGTTCTAGCACCAAACCACTAAATCACATACACAAAACAGATTAGATAAAAACTTATTCAAGAAGACGGAACGACGAGAAAAAATTGTTGCATTCTAGAGTGGGGTAAAAATATGGTAAAAATAAGCTCTAGAATACTGTGCAAGTACACACAATCTGCAACAAGTGATAAGCAATTTATCGTATCCACGAGGTTTTGAATAGCTCTCACTTTACCTATCTTGTGTAACTTTTTAATGATTTCAAGATTGTTAAAATGATTTATTTTGATAAAATGTTGAAGCAAAAGAAATGACAGAACAGAAAGTAAACGGATAAAGTAGAAAGATTGGAAACAAGCATTGGTCAGGATTTTAATAATTGTTTTAAAAGATGCTCTAGAAATAATATTGATTAGGCAATTGTCTTACAGTCTTATCAGCAGGATCCTCCCGAAACTCTGGATTTTTTTGAATGCGTTTCAACTCCAATGTCATGCTACCGAACAAGCACTGGGCAACGTGTTATCCCTAACTCAGTCACTGGCGTCCACCAACACATAATGGTCTAGTGTGATTAAATGTCACACATTTCTCAAATCATCCATGAAACTAAGAAGTGATATTCATATCGGCTGGCCAGTCGAACATAAAATAGAAATAGGGAAAACAAATAATCAAGATGCTCAAATGAACATATGTTGCATAGAGAATACGCACGACAATTACATAATTCCTAACCAACACCTAAGCAATTTTAGTTCATGAAGATCAACACAACACACGCTACAATTTGAGTATGTGCATCCATAACTACAAGAGATTACAAGAAAAGAGTAATGTAATAAGACTTCTCGAGGTCTCCAATCGTTCCTCCTCTATACGGCTCCCAAAGATGGAAAGTAAGTCTCCACGAATGTAATAAGACTTTCCTTCCTCGAAATTGGAATGTTTTGGACTTGAGACGATTCCTTCCTTTTATAGAGTGGAGGCTAACCCTAATTAGGTCAAACTTTACATGTTGAGGACTCTCCAAGCTTCCTAGATCCGAGATTAACTAAGCAAACGCCACCTCATTAAATGGATTATGTGTGGCTTATGTGGCAGTTTTGCTCTCTGCTTTGCTGGATCACAGATGTTGCTCCCTCAAGCCGCTCAACATTATATTTTGCACAAAATAACTTCCAAAGCATCAATTCTTCCAAATGGGTTAAAATATATAAGATCCATCTAAAAGCAACCCTATTTAACACAAATGACAAACAAAACACTATAGAACTAAGGCGTAAATAACTCCCTTTTGGAGAGTTATCACCAGCCAACCGTAAGATACCACAATCAAGCACTTGCATCTATCTCATAGCACAAATACACAACAACCATATTCTTGAAAACAAAATCATTCATATCATCTCAGTCTCAACTCATACATATAACAAAAATCTCATGTCAGAAACACAACTGTCATATAAATGCATAGTTAGAATTGAATTCAGCAAGTTATTACCTCAACAACTTAGTACAGAATAGAACGACTTGGCCCACAGGTTTTCCTAGCAATCCCACAATTCCTAACAATTTAACAACAAGCTCAGATCCTAACACAGTACGACCAAAACAAGGACACTGAAGCTTAATCCAACTGAATTCCTTACCTAATTAATTCATTAGAAGCAAAGCTGAAAAATTCGAATGGCGCACAACGAACCGATCTAAAAGGCGGCAGCGACGCTAGGGCTATTTGCGACTGCGATGACGGGTCTGAGGCGACGGAGGACGGTTTTGTTGCAGACAGTGGTAGCGACGGCTGCTCGTGGTTGCTGCAGTCGAGAGAGAGAAAGAGAGAGAGAGAGAGAAACATTAGAGAGACGAGACATGAAACCGAGGGAGAAAATGAGAGAGCGATAGAGAGCAAAAAGAGAAATTTACGAGAGGCGAGAGACGACGCGGTGTGCGGAGTGGGATAGCGGCAGCGTGCGACGCTGCAGACCGAGAGAGGGAAAGAGACTGAGGCCGAGAGGGAGAAAGAAACAAGAGAGAGAGAAAAATAGGGAGTTCCAGATGGTAGCATTGGAAGCTAATGACGATGGCGGCGCGACGGAAATCGACGACAGAGGAGTGGCGACTGAGGGGCGACGCGACTACAGACCGAAGAATGGGAGAGTGAGGCTGCGTGAGAGATGAGAGAGAGTGTGTGTGAGGACGAGCGAGGGTGAGAGATGAGGGCGTGAAATCTCATATCTTTTTTAAATGGTCTATTGATCGAAATTTTTGAGGGGAAAAATTCCCCCTCTCCCCTCTTGACCGGGCAAACCAACCCACTTCCCTCTTTCTTTTTCTTTTTTTTTTTTCAATTTTGGCGTTTACAAGTAAATTCCAACATGTTGTAGCCATATTTACAGCAGATTATGCATGATAATTATTGTAAATTTTGTCCGTCATATTGGTATTTTAATCTAGATTAAAACACAGTATAGGTCCTCTAATAAATCTTTCGTTGCGCTAGGGATTTCACGCCTACAATTGGTATCAGAGCCTCGCTATCCCTTTTAATCAAGATTAAAATTTGCGATTGGCTCTAATAGGTGGGATAAAATGCATTATGAATGTTGGTATTGTGTTGAACTGGTTTGGTTTATTTGGCCATAGATTTTGTTAGTTTATGTGAATTATTCATGTAGAGGGCCCTATGTTTTGGGCATAAATTGCAAATTCAGAGTCTGTAAGTCCGGGTCTAGCATAGGGATGTCGATTGTTGAAATCATATATGAAATTAAGGCCAAAATCGTGAAGAACATTCGCGGATTTACGCCCATAATTGCTCTAGTCGCATTAGGATAAGCATGCACATGAATTTTATTATATTATAATTGTAATAGGATTTTGGTAATAGGATAAAATTTAGCTTTATTAAGTGCAATTTAGTTTTATTTTATCCTAGGGGCCAAATAAATCGGTTCAATTGTTATTTATATGCTTTATGGATGTCATATTAGAATCTCACCTTAGGTTATAAGCATGCACATGCATTTTATTATATTATAATTGTTATAATGTATGAATTAAATGCATGGAGACTTTCATGAGTGATTTAATATAGGTGTATATTAAACATATGAAAATGTATTAAGAATGAAGCATGTCATTACTTAGATTAAATATAAAGAGTTATCTTTATAGTGATGAATGCAACATGCTTGTGTTATTTTCTTGTTTGGCGTTTATATAATTGTTATTTTAAAATTCATGCGATGCATGTAGAATGAAACATCCTTAGTTATTAATATAATTGTTATATTGAAAATTCATGTGATGCATAATATATGGTTTAATAATTTAATTTGAATTTGATTGTTAAATGTATTAAACCATAGAAACATGATTACAGGAATAATCATTAAAATTTGAAAATTAGTTTTGAAATTAATGATTAGTAACCGTGAATCTATAATCAAGAATTTCATGCAAACATAGGATCATAGGTTTAATTAATTCATTTTAAATTGGTTAAATTTAATTTAATTTGACCTAAGATCATGTTTTAATCGGATTATAATTTATTCTTACTTAGTATTAAATAGTTTAATTGAACTAAGTAGGAAAAACATTGCTATGATTATAAAGGAACTCTACCGATTAAGTTCTGTCTAAGGCTGGGGTACTTAAGATGACAGTTTACGGAACACCTCCTACCTGAGAACTGACCCGGAATACCTGAGTTGAATTAATCATAGTTTAATGTTAGCATGCAATGTCACTGGGACAATTAAAAGTGTTTAATTAACCTAGAAGATAGTGTAAGGATCTTATTATAAGAGCTATAATAAGATTAGACATAGATAGATTGACTTAGTCGGATTTATCTAAGTTAAATAACCCTAAACATATGGTAGGACACTTGAGTGGGAGGAGAAATAAAAAATGAGATTTAAATCAAGTCATACTCCTACGTCCTTATATTCGCAACGTGAGATTCATGCTCGGCTTCGTGTCGCCTTGGGCGCGATCTCCCTTCGGAAAGTTTTTTGCAAGGGAATGGAGAAAGTGTCTATAGTAAGTGGGAACGTGACACGTGTCAACGTATCCCTCGGTCTCCAAGCCTAGGTCACACCGTGAGAGTTCTATGGTCTGCCTGCGTGTTGCCCTGGAGCAACCATCACTTCAGAGGGCCTAATCATAGGATTCGGAACACCATGAACTCCTGAAATGTATAAGGTCTCTTAGGTTAATCATCAACAGTTGTCTTTCCCTTTGGAAGCCTGTTGGTGCGTACCTCTGGGATCTGAACGTGGGAGGGTTACACTTACGAGGATGAGTTAAGTGTGTTAACAAATCCTTGATCGAACAACGGTGGCTAATGGCTATAGGAATATGAGTTATTATGGAAATAGAATTAGCTAAAAAGTGTCTCAATTTAAAGGAGGAGTAGTTGATCACCCTTTGGTGGTTGTTGCTCAAAACCTCTAAAGCATCGTTGCAAAACTAAATCAATAGTTGTAGGGTTATTTGATTACTTGTTTTGCTAAATTCATTGGATTGTATGCAATTGTTTGTATTACTCGTGTGATGAGTTAAGACAAAGATCACTAATACGGTCGTTGTTAATTTGATTTCAAAAATGTCTTCCTTTATTAACTCACTGCTTAAAAATGAGAAATTAACCAAAAAAAAAAAAAACTATGCTACATGGAAATCGAACTTGAATACGATTCTTGTCGTCAATGATCTACGGTTTTTCTTAACGGAGGATTGTCCTCCGACCCCTGTTGCTCACAATGCATCCCAAGCATCAAGGGATGCACATGACCACTGAACAAAGGCCAATGAAAAGGCCCAAGTATGTATCTTAGCCAGCTTGTCTGAAGTTTTGGCTAAAAGACATGAGGGAGTGAAAACAACGAGAGAGATTATGAACTCTCTCTAGGAGATGTTCGGACAACTGTCCTATAAACTCCACCATGACGCTCTAAAGCACGTTTATAATTGTTGCATGAAAGAGAGTGCAATTGTTCAGTAACACGTCGTGGACATGATAGTCCAAATTAACATGGCAGAAACAAATGGAGTGGTCATAGACGAGCACACTCAGGTTGCGATCATCATTGAATCTCTTCCAAAGAGTTTCACACAATTTCGCAGCAATGCAATAGCGAACAAGGTGAGGTACAACCTGACTAGTCTCTTGAATGAGCTACAACTCTATCAGTCTCTTCTGAAAAGCAAGGGATCGGTAGAAGAAGAGACAATAGTTGTTCATTCCAAGGTTTCATCCTCTGGAACTAAAGTTGTATCTCAAGCCTCTTCTTCAAATACATTCATAAGAAGAAAGGAGGCAAGGGGAAGGCTCTCGCAAAATTGTTGTTCCAATTAAAGGAAAATCCAAGGTTGTGGCTGAAAAGAAGAAAGGTAAATTTGATTTACTTGTTTTAGAAACATGTCTTGTGGAACATGATGAGTTCGCCTGGATACTTGATTCAGAGGCAACTAATCATATTTGTTCTTTTTTCCAGGAAAATAATTCCTTTCAGTAGCTAGAAGATGGTGAAATGACGCTCAGGGTCGGAATGGGAGACATTGTTTTAGCCATGGCAGTGGGAGCTGCAAAGTTGTTTTTTAGAAATAGATTTTTGCTTTTAGAAAGCTTGTTTATTATTCCTAAGATTAAAAGGAACTTAATTTCTATTTCATGTTTGATTGAACAATTATATACAGTTTCCTTTGAGATGAATGAAGCATTCAATTATAAAATTGGAGTACTTATTTGTTCAACCAAATTGGAAAATAAAATATCGTATTTCTCCTAGTAATAACAATACCTATCTTTGGCACTTAAGACTTGGTCATATAAACATCGATATGATCCCTTGTTTGGTAAAGAATGGGCTTCTAAGTGGTTTAGAAGATGATTTGCTACCTCCATGTTAATCATGTCTTAAGAAAACAATGACCAAAAGACCTTTTACTGGAAAAGGTTATAGGACCAAGGAACCTTTAGAGTTAATACATTCGGACCTCTATGGTCCGATAAATGTAAAGGCTCGAGGAGGGTACGAATACTTTATCTCATTTATAGATGACTATTCGAGATATGGTTACTTATACCTAATGGGGCATAAGTCTGAGGCTCTTGAAAAGTTCGAGGAGTTTAAGGTTGAAGTAGAAAACCTGTTAGGTAAAACTATTAAAACACTTCAATCAAATCGAGGTGGAGAGTATATGGACCTGAGATTTCTGGACTACATGATAGAACATGGAATCCAGTCTCAACTCTCAGCCCCTACTACATCTCAGAAAAATGGTGTATCAGAATGGAGAAATAGAACACTGTTAGACATGGTTCATTCGATGATGAGCTATGCTCAGTTGCCTAGCTCGTTTTTTAAGGGAATAAAAGTCCCCACGCAGCGGAAACACATCGATTGGACCTTACGCCGTATATTAATTAACATTAAAATACCATTACGAAAACTCAAACAAACTTTAAACACTCTTTAAAGCTGCTGGAAAATTGGTTTAAACATGCTGAAAAATAAATCTAAATTTATTATCATTCTTTTCTAAAGAAAGAAGGAAGAACTGTTACAAACATTCGTTGTAGACTTAACCGTTCTTCGCCAACGACGCTCCAACGATCAAAACGCAGCAGCCGCCTTTGATTTTCTTCGCTGGAAATTCCTTCTTTGAATGACACAATAACCACAGAGGTTACACCGGTATGTCTCTAAGTCTAGGAGGCAAAAGACTTGTGGGAGTCTTTCTCTAAGAGGGAAGCTAGAGAGAATTCTAGGTCTTGTCTTGAGAGTCTAAGAGCAAGAGCAAAGTGTCAAGTGTCTTGGACCAATTAGGTCTAGTGTTCTATTTATAGAAGAGAGGCCATGAATAAAATATTCAATTAAATCAATCTTTTCCAAAATTGATTCATTCTTATTCCTTAATTAATCAATCATGATCAATCAATTCCATAATTGATTAGTCTTTTCCACAAATGACTAATTACTTCCATAAGTGATTCGATCATTTCCATAAATGATTAATCACTTCCTTAAGTGATTAATTATTTTCATAATTGATTAATTCCCGGTTAATGAATTCATTAATTAATTAACCACCAATTAAATATCACATATTTAATTTCCGGCCTAGAATTAATTAATTTGCCCAAACACATTTTAGGCCTTAAATTAATTAATTCATTATTTGAACTCTTTCAAACTTCCATAAATTTATATTTGAATTTCTTCAAATATTAATTTCTCTCATAATAATATATCAATATATATTATATTTGTTTCCCTTAGTAAATTGAACATTTTCAATTTACATTTATTACTTAGTTGCCTCAAATTACTTTATGAGCTACCAGTGGGACCTAATGGACCTGCAGATCAAAAGCTCCAACGATGTGAGATTAATTGGTCAAACTCATTAACCACATTAATCAATATTCGTTAACTGTGTGTTCATTCCACTATAGACTCACAGTTGCACTCTTCTCACTGCAGACATATTTTCTGTGTCCATGGATATAGACCAATATCGACTAGTTAGTCCTTCACGAGTGTCCGTAACACCAGCTGGGTCAAATTACTGTTTTACCCCTGGGTTACCTTTATTTCCTTAAGTACCAATTCTCCTCTAATAAACAACCTGTTTGTGGTTAATAACTGCCCAAAAGGTAGTTATTTAGGCCTCAATTATATAGGGATTAGTGTGTCCTTTATGCTTATTAGGGTTGGTTTTGGATAGATATTACATGTTTTAACCCATTTGGAAGAATGGAAGCATTGGAAATTATTTTGTGTAGATTATGCAGCTGGGCGACTGGAGAGAGCAAATTCTGTGCTGCAGCAAAACTGGAAGAAAAAACTGCCACGTCACAGCTCGTTAGCCAACTTCATGAACCGACTTCTGTTGAGTAATTTTCGTGATAAAGGAGCAAGGAGAGCCCTACACGTGTCCAAGTTGACCTAATTCAAGCCTCTTATCCTTCTATAAAAGGAAGTAGCCGTCCAAGTCAAAGGGAATTCGATGTTTTCCCTTGGAAGCCAAATAGTATAGAGAGATTGAAGATCATCAAGAACACCATCATCCGCAAGCTGATTAAGGAGTTTATTTTCTTTATTAACTTGTGATTATGGACATGCCTACTCAGATTGTGATTTGTATTTCCATGCTGAACTAAGTAGCTTAGGTGTTGGTTAGGAATAATGTGATTGTCGTGCTTCATCTTTAGTAATATATTGACTATCGCATTTTGGTTAATTGTTGTACTTATTTCCATTTTATGCCCGTCTGGCCAGCTGGTGTGAATAGCTCTCTCTAATTTCATGGATGATTTAGAGAGTGTGTGGCAATTATCCACACTACGATCATTGTGTATTGGTGAACGCCAGTGACTGAGCTAGGGATAGCCAGTTGCCTAGTGCTTGATCGGTCGTACTTCATTGGGGTTGAAACACATCCCAAAAGATCCGGAGTTCCGGGAGGAATCCGCTAATAATACTGCGAGAAATGCATGATCAATAATATTGCTAGAGCATCTTTTGGAACAATCACTAAATCCTAACCAATGCCTGTCTTTAATCTGTCTATCTATTTGTTTACTCGTTGTTCTGTCATTTATTTTTCTTCAGCACAATTCTTATAAAACCAAATCATTTGACAATCTTTGAAACCATTAGAAAGTTACAAAATAGGTAAAGTCGAAACTAATTCAGGACTCGGATTAATAATATTACTTGATGCAGACTGTGTATACTTGCACATAAATTCTAGTCTTTTATACCATATTTTTACTCACTCTAGGAACCCAACAGTGGTCCAACCATCAAACAGAAAACCCTCTCGTGCCATTGAGAGGGTAGGGCCCTTTGTTCAAGACTCGGAGTAACCACTTAAGGGAACACTCATCTGCTTCCCTAAAGTCGGGAAGGAGTGAATTCCATCTTGTACGATTATGTTCCCAGCTCCCCATTCGGTCTTGTCCCCAAAGTAGTAGGCTTATTGAGTCAGCGTATTGGCCACTCTCACCCATACAAATCAAAGGACAATCTCTCATGAGCAGGAGTCCATAATCAACTCAGGATTAAGACTAAGTTGTCTAGGTGGTCCTAGTGAAATAGAAAACCAACTAACGGTGTTATAACCAGTGGTTACTATTTCGCGGTCCGGTCTTATGCAAACTCATTGCATAGGATACCCCCACTTGCATGTCTCCTACACGAACGCGTTGGATCGCAGCGTTTGTATCAAATACAAAGTGGGTCGTATCCATAGTGTCACTAGGATAAGGCACCCAGTCTTATCCCTATACTATAGACCCTTTAGGCTGTTTCTTGAACAATGATCCCATATGTCGCTACATATAGTTCAAGACTCATATTACAGCCTTGGATGTCTAGTTTATTGGATTAGGGTTATTATTTGGCAAAGACAAATATAAAATAACTAATAACAATTAATGGAAAAATATATCAATATTATTTCATTAATATCCGGTCAACGGTTACATTCACTATCTACGAGTTTTAGGGCATAAAACCCAACAGTTTTGGGGGTATGCAGTAGAGACTGCAGTTCACATCCTAAACAATGTTCCCTTGAAGAGTGTTTCTGAAACACCTTTCGAGTTGTGAAGGGGACGTAAATCTTGTTTACGTTACTTCTGTATCTGGGGTTGTCCAACACACGTGCTTGTGACAAATCTTAAGAAATTGGAACCTCATTCGAGGCTCTGCCAATTTTTTGGTTACCCAAAAGAAACAAGAGGTGGTCTTTTTTACGACCCACAAGAAAACAAGGTGTATGTATCGACAAATGCTATTTTCTTGGAGGAAGACCATGTAATGACCCGTCTAAAAGGAAGCTAAAAACACATGTTGATGGTCACTACTACATGCATGAATGCTTAAAACTTTTAAAACATAAAAAACGGAAGAGACCATAAATAAAAATCTTTTATTTAATAAACTGGGCCCAAACCATAAGTCATTTTACAATAACAGTATAGTCAAAACATGATAGGCAATTTTCGTAAAATTGAAAACTAATAACATCTGAAAGCATGAAACTAGGAAACTCGATCCTAAACTTCTAGGAACATGATTTGCATATGCATCCCATAGCCTAGCTAAGTCACTGCCATCGCCACTCGCCTGATGTCATCAAGTACCACCTGAAAAGGAAAGTCATGTAGCATGGGTGAGTATATAAGAATATACACAGTAAGTAGCCCACTTACGGGCTGAAACTGATAGTACGAGATCCAATGTCATGAAGTCTAATAGTATGAAACTAGATTTTAGATCTTAACATCATAGAGACCTAATTAGAACAATTATTTGGGTTTCTAACCCTAGGGCCATAACTGAGTTCATGAAATGTTTCATCTAGGGTGATTACCTATCCCCAACTTGTGCCAACTAGAGTGTTGTGTGGGTTAGTCGGGTAAGGAAAGTAAACTAGATACTAGCTGGCAACCTCTAGCAGAACTACACCTATCCCAACACAACACCTATGGATCATAAAAATAAGGTGGAGGAATTTGGTGCATGGGAACATGCTTGGGTGCCATATGGCACATGAAAAACGTGTCTAAAAGTAAGCTCAACATCAAAAACTCGATGGAGCGACTGGTGTACAAAAATGTGCCTAAGCATGGGCTCAACACCGTCCTGAACTGAGAGAGCGCACGATAACGTGCCTGAAAACTTAGCTCTAACAGTCGACTGGTGGAATGCACGATCCCGTGCTTGAAAACTGGAATCTACCAGTCAATGATAGAATGCACGATCCCTTGCCTGAATACTAGGTTTAATCAGTCCTAAGATGGGGAAAGAAATAACCGTAGCTAACATAAGACTTAAGGATCCTTTAAGTCTACCTGAGGCTCTAAAACATGATTAAGGTCCCTATTCTAAGTCTATTTTCAATCATACATTGTTCCCCATATGGCGTATTAAAAGTGTGCATAGAGAACCCATAGTCTATTCTCAATCATACATTGCTCGGTTAAGCACTTCATATTCAAAGGGATATCTCTCTACTTAGTCCCTTAAACAACTACAATGCTACCAAACATTCGGCAGCATAACGTCTGAGATGAAAGCTGTAGGTGGAGGAGTGGCCGGCGACGAGGATGGTGTGTGAAGAGAGGGAAAAACCAGTTGGAGATGGCACAATGGGCTGTTATCGCGAAACCACCAATGCTTGTTCGTGGTTGATGCTAGAGACAATGACCAGAGGAAGAACGACGCTCGCTGACGCCGTGGAGCTTTATGGAACGAAAAACCCACTGGAGAAATGTTGAGCAGCTACAAAAATCGAGAAGAAGGGCTAAAAATCAAGAGTTTGGTGGCTGAAAACGTGAAGGAGAAGAATAGATGGAATTTAGGGCTTGGTCTTGGCTACAAACTCCTCTTTATTACAAAATTGCCACCAGCTTCTCACTAAAGAAAAATTTCATCAAAGACCTATTCAAATTAATCTCCTTTTTCCCATCCACAATTTATAAGAAATTAAACCTACTTAACTCAATTAGAGATTTACCTTAAAAAAAATGTCGACGTTACAGACCACATGAGAGATCATAAACCACATAGTAAGATAGTATTAGGAGAAGCTATTGAAGAATCAACAAGAGTTGTTGATGAAGCTGGACCTTCAACAAGAGTTGATGGAGGGGCTAGCTCTTCAGGTCCGTCTCATCCTTCTCAAACGTTGAGAGTGTCTCGGCGTAGTGGAAGGGTTGTATAACAACCCGATCGCTACTTGGGTTTAACTGAAACTCTGGTTGTCATACCTGATGACGACATTGAAGATCCATTGTCTTATCGACAGACAATGAATGATGTAGATAAGGACAAATTGGTCAAATCAATGGACTATGAAATGGTGATTATGTACTTCAATTCAGTTTGAGAGCTCGTAGGTCTATCTGAATTGGTAAAATCCATAGGGTGCAAATGGATCTATAAGAGAAAGAGAGATTCAGCAGGAAAGGTACAAACCTTCAAAGCTATACTGGTAGCAAAGGGGTATATCGAGAGAGAAGGGGTTGATTATGAGGAAACCTTTTCTTCAGTTGTTATGTTAAAGTCTATTAGAATTCTCTTGTCAATAGTCACTCATTATGATTACGAGATATGCCAAATGGACGTCAAGACTGCCTTTTTGATTGGTAATCTTGGAGAGAATATCTTCATGTCTCAACCCGAAAGGTTGATAGCCCAATGTCAGGAGCAAAAGGTTTGCAAGCTCAATCGATCCATTTATGGGTTGAGACAAGCTTCTAGATCTTGGAATATTAGGTTTGATACTGCAACCAAATCTTTTGATTTTGACCAAAATGTTGATGAACCTTGTGTATACAAGAAAATCAACAAAAATAAAGTAGTTTTTTTCAGTACTATATGTGGACAATACCCTACTCATTGGGAATGAAGTAGGATGCCTGACAGACATTAAATACTTGTTGGCGGCCCAATTCCAAATGAAAGATTTGGGAGAGGCACAATCTGTTCTTGGGATCCAAATCATTAAGGATCGTAAGACAAAAACGCTAGTGTTGTCTCAAGTAACGTATATCGACAAGATATTGTCTCGATATTCGATGCAAAACTCCATATAGGGGTTGTTACCTTTCAGGCATGGGGTTCACCTGTCTAAGACACGTCAAGAAATTGAGGATATGAGACGCATTCCCCATGTCTCAACTGTGGGCTGCTTAATGTATGTTATGTTATGCACTATGATAAGGGTAAAAAATATACCTATTTTGCCCTTATATTTAGCTCATTTCTTGGTCAAATATTGCATGTTTAGGTCAATTTTACTATTCCCGAGCTCAAAATGTGTTAAAGTCGATAAGTTAGGGTGTTGAGATTCACTTTTGTCAAATTAGGCTCATTTGTGCTTAAAAGACTTGATTTTAAGAGAATTTGACTTAGTTTGATGTTGTGTAGAAAAACAAAGGAAAAGTTGGAATTTCCCAGAAATGCGACCACATTTCTAGGAAGGCAAAATGAAATGCGACCGCGTTTCTAGAAAAATCGAGGTCGTTCCAAGTCATTCGCGGGTCGTTGTTGATGAGTCTTCTTTGCACCTAACTGGCTATTTTGACCCCGAAACTGACTGGGCAACCTTCCAGCACCTATTTCGCAGCTCCTCAACCATTTTCTACACTATTTAAGCCCAAGATTCAAAGTCAAATTCAAGAAAAACTCATTTGGAAGAAGAGGGTGGTGACAGAACCCTAGTTGACGCCTATAAGTAGGGATGCCTGAGGTCCTTCTTCGATGACTGAATTCTAACCTGAGTTAGACATCAAACCTTAGGGTTTGTAGGGATTTTCACCCATTCCCACTTGTATAAGCGAGAGAGTACTGGAGTGTCTTAGCGAACTCTAGAAGGATTGAGTAAATAGAAAAACCCACAATATATAACTATCTCCTTTATTTCCAGCTCTTGATACCTTTTCATTAATCTGTATTATTTAAATTCTTATTTTAATGGAAATGTATTCATTTGCTCTTTATCTCACCTTGAGTAGCTAAATTCCGTTGAGGGGTTCAATGTGGTGAATTCCCTTATGGTTTAATGGCTTAAAAGTGTTTTATTTGCTTAAGTTGTTTTCTATGCATGTCATTCTTTATTGATTATCATTCTAATCTTGATGAGTTTAACTTGATCACTTACACTTTGCATGCTATGTGAGTTTGATCTCGAAAGGGACAGACGATATCGGTTCTTATAAAGGTGATATAAGAGAAAAAGCTCGAAAGAGATTGTTCGGCGCTATAAGGCAAGCTACCTAAGGCACCCTATATCAACTATATGGCTATAGGTTGCATTTGTGAATTATCTATGTCGGAGTCGAGTCACAGAAATGTGCATAACGGTACTCGCTTAGCCTTCTAATGGTTCTTGGGACCAAGGGCCAAATAGGAGTTAAATCTGACCCAATGCATTGAATAGGCTTTGGTCAAATACTGCATGACTATGATTATTGCCTTAGGGATGAATCCATGTTGAATACCTCGTTTATTTATTATTGTTATACTCTATTATTTATTTGCTTGTTTTATTTATCTTTTCAAAACCCCAATTAATCAACTTATTTTCTTTGGTTACCTATTTTTAAGCAATCAAGTGAGCAGTTTCTTCATCAAATCTGAATTTCCAATTTAGTCCTCGTGGGATCGATATCCTTGGAATACTTCTAAGGTTTTTATTACTACGTGCGATAGTGTATACTTGCACTAAGGTTGACTGAATTTATCTTTATTAATATTTATCCTCTTATCTCACATCCATCCATTCAACCGTTGTCGCACCAAGTTTTTGACGTCGTTGTTGGGGTCCAAAAGTGAAACAAGATTTGTTTTTGAAATTGTGATCGGATTGCGACCGCACTTCTGTCTCAAAGGGAAATTAACTTCGGTTTGCATTTGTTTTTCTTTTGCAGGTTGGAGTTAGTGCATCAACAAGGGGTATCCACTCCTTGACATTGATCCAGAGATAGAAAGAACCTTACATCGTCGAAGGAAGGAGCAGAGACGAAAGAAAAAGGAACAACAACAGTTGAGCGCACAGGAATCTCTAGAGGAAGCATCTTACATTCAAGAGTTTCCAATGGAACCTCCTGGAGTCGATCCTCAAGTTGATCCACGAGATCATGGAAGGGAGCAAAATGGCGGGAGAATTCCTCCTATTCCTCTAGTTCTACCGGTGCCACAACAAGAAAATCCAATCTACATTGTTGAAGACCGCAATAGAGCAATAAGGGACTACACTTTACCAGTTTTGCAGACATTAAATCCAGGAATTTTGTAGCCACCAATTGATGCTCCACAGTTTGAACTTAAACCAGTGATGTTCCAGATGTTGAATACAATGGGTCAATTCTCTGGACTTCCAAATGAAGATCCACACAAACATATTAAGCTATTTTTTAGAGTTTCCAATTCTTTTAAAGTCACAGTAGTGCCAGAAGATACGTTAAAACTAAAGATTTTTCCATTTTCTTTGCAGGGAGATGTTGAAGCCTGGCTGGATTCATTTCCTCCAAACTCCATCACCTCTTGGAACGATTTGGCAGAGACATTTTTGGAAAAGTTTTTTCCCTCCAATAAAAATGAACCTTTAGATGCAGCTTGGGAAAGATTCCAAGGACTGGTTCGGAAGTGTCCACACCATGGATTGCCTACTTGCATTATTTTGGAGCATTTTTATAGTGGATTAGATAAAGCTTCAAAGGCACTAGTAAATGCATCTGCAAACGGATCTTTCCTGAAGAAGTCTGCTAATGAGGCGCATGCTATTCTAGATACCATAGCCACCAACAATCGACATTGGGGAGAAAATGAACCAACGACCATTTTGAAAAATCCAGTGAAAGCAGTGGAAACAGAGGTTAACTCTACGATGCAAGCCCAAATCAAGGCCATCCATAGCATGATGATGGACATTGTTGGGTTTTATGTCCTAAAACTCGTAGATAGTGAATGATTAACAAATTATACACTTGTATCAATAAAGTGTTATTGAGGTTTATGCAATAAGGTGTTATTGTCATATTAACTCTAGAATTGCACAATATGACCCAAATCCAATAAACTATGATCCAAGGTTGTTTACATGAGACTTGGACTAGTATGTGGGGACATACGAGGATCGGTGTTCAAGTAACAACCTAAAAGGTCTATAGTACAGGGATAAGGGTGGGTACCTTATCCTGGTAACACTATGTGATACGACCTGCTTGGTATTCGATACAGACATATTGATCCAAGGCGTCCATGTAGGAGACATGCGAGCGGGGTATCCTATGCAATGAGTTTGCATAAGACCGGACCACGAAATAGTAAACCACTAGATGTAACACTGTTAACTAGTTAGGTTACTGTTTCAATAGGATGACCTAGGTAACTCAGTCTTAATCCTAAGTGTGTCATGAACTTCTTCTCACGAGGGATTGTCCTTTGATTAGTACGGGTGAGAGTGGCCTGCATGCCGACTCAATAGCCTACCTTCTTGGGAATAAGACCGAGTGGGGGGCTGGGGACATGACAATACAAGATGGAATTCACTCCTTCCCCTATTGGGGAAAGTAGATATGTGTTCCCTTAAGGGCTGATTCCGAGGCTTGAACAAAGGCGCATCGTCCTCTCCTAGTCCGAGAGGAACTCCTGTTTAGTGGTTGGATCCTAAACAACTTGTTCATTAGAGGGATCAGTGGTACTTAAGGAACCAGAGGTAACCCATGGGTAAAACAATAATTTGACCTAGCTGGTGTTACGAACACACATGAAGGATTGACTTACTTCATTGGTCAATATTCATGGACACAGAAATATTCTACAGTGAGAAGAGTGCAGTTGTGGATCTTTAGTGGAGTGACCCACAGTAACGAATGTTGATTGACTCGGTTAATGAGTTTAACTGATCAATCTCGTATCGTTGGAGCTTCTGATCTGTAAACCCATTAGGTCCACCTGCTAGCTCATAATAGGTTCTGAGATAATATAGTCTTGATTATTAAATAGAAATTAAGTTAATTGTATTTTGATGCAATTAATATAATGAATGGAGATACATTATAGTAAAAGTTTAATTAATGAATTAAACTTTATAATAAAATTAATTTTGGCTATGATTCAAAATTAATTAATGAGAGAATTATGAATTTAATTAAATATGTGATATTTTATTAATTCATGAATTAATTCATTGGGAATTAATTAAATTAATTTGGTTAAATATGATTTAATCCAATTAATACTATAGTTTATATTAATGTACATTTTGATGCACATTAAAACTATAGGTTAACTGAGAGAGATTAAATTGAATATGATTCAATTATAAAATTAATTAAATATTTAATATTTAATTAAGTTAAATTAATTGAATGACCAATTTAATTCAATTGAATATGATTCAAATTGAATTAAATACTTTATATTATAATTCATTTAGTTAATATTGATTTAATTAAATTAATTATAATTAATTAATTAATTAAATATTTATTATTTAATTAGTTAATGGCCAAGATCGTTTTGATTAAGATTTAACAGTCTAGATCTAATAGGGTAATAACTCCCTCCCCACTTGTCGTACAGGGGAGAGGGAGTTCCCAACTGATCAGATCATTCTCTCATTTTTACGCAAAATACAGAGGGAGAGCGCTCAACTTTTCTCTCTAGTTTTCTCTAAAAATACAGCATTTACCTTGATGAAGTTTTCCCTTCCAAGACGAATTTTTGGTTCCCACAAGCAAATCTCAAATATCCAAGAGCATAGCGGGTGGTCTCGAGTGGTTGTGTTCGTTGGGAGGAAGAAGTACATGAATTGGAGCATCGTGCGGTGTTTTTCGAGTCTCCATTCATGTAAGTTTTTGGAGTTCTAAATAATTTAGATCTGATTTTTACAGCATGCTTGATCTAGTTTAATTTAGAAATTGTTTCTATTTTATTGCCAATGTACCGGTTTTTCTAAAATTGAAAATCAATTCGAGATCAATCTTGATTGTTTCCGCTGCCAAAAGGGATTTCAACCCTTCAGGCATGACCATGAACAATCAAGCCAATATAGTCTCTGCCAATGTTGTCTCTTCTCTCTATTTTGAAATATGTGGTGAGGAACACATCGCTGATAATTGTCCACTAAATCCAGCATGTGTTTTTTATATAGGTCCACAAGGAAATCAGAACCAGAATAGATGGAATCCTTATTCGGCCACGTACAACCCAAGATGGAGACAACATCTGAATTTTTCTTGGGGAGGACAAGACGGGTCAAGTAATTCCAACACTCATCGGTTTGGGAAGTAGCCTACACAACAACAGCCGTAGAAAAACTTCCAACCAGTTCTAGTGCAGAGTCAATAGTCAAATCTAGAGACTCTTATGAAGGAGTACATGGCAAGGAACGATGCTGCAGTAAGGAATTTGGAAGTTCAGCTTGGACAAATTTCTCAGGAGATTAAAAATAGACCGCAAGGAACGTTGCCTAGCAAAACCGAGATCCCTCACATAGAAGGAAAGGAACAATGCAGTGACCTTAAGAAGTGGATTAGAATACGATGGACCAAAGTATCCAGTAAATCAAGAAGCAGATATCCCAGAAGAAGTTCGAGAAAAGATTTTTGAAAAGAAGTCGGACATTACCCCATACGTGAATAGATATGCAGAAAGGAAAATTGACCATGAGGGTCAATGATCAACAAGTCACGTTTAATGTGATGAAGGCAATTCAATATCTAGGATACCTTGAGAGGTGTTCTATGATTGAAGAAGTCGACGAACTCTCTCTATCTATTTTGCAGGAAACATTAAAGGGAGAACCTCTGAAAGGGAACAAGTTTGACGATCCAGAAGAGAAGGCGATTGAAGAAATACCTGTCGCAAATGATTTTACAGCAGCAAGGATAGAGGCATTAAGGGATTCATCAGACCAAGAAGAAATCAGGTCGTTACAACCATCTCTAATCAGTCCTCCTGAACTGGAACTCAAGCCTCTGCCAGAACATCTTAAATATAGCTTTCTTGGTGAAAACAGGACATTACCAATCATTATCTCAGCTTACCTTACTGAACAAGATGAAATTTCTTTGTTGCAGGTCCTCTCTAAACATAAAAAAGCAATATGATGGACAATTGCAGACATTCAAGGAATCAGCCCCTCATTTTGCATGCAAAGGATAAACCTTGAAGAAGGAGCTAAGAATTCCATTGAAAGTCAGAGGAGATTAAATCCCATCATGAAGGAAGTTGTTAGAAAGGAAATCTTAAAGTGGCTGGATGCGGGAGTCATCTACCCAATTGCAGACAGTAGCTGGGTCAGCCCAGTTCAATGCGTTCCAAAAAAGGGTGGGATGACCGTAGTGAAGAACGATAAAAATGAATTGATCCCAACAAGGACAGTTACAGGATGGCGAGTCTGCATAGATTATCGCCGCCTTAATAAAGTGACCAGGAAAGACCATTTCCCATTGCCATTCATAGATCAGATGCTAAACAGGCTTGTAGGGAAAGACTATTGTTGTTTCTTAGACGGTTACTCTGGTTACAATCAGATAACTATAGGCCTAAAAGGCCAAGAGAAGACAAGGTTCACATGTCCATACGGAATGTTCGCCTTCTGGAGGATGCCATTCGGTTTATGCAATGCACCAGGCACCTTCCAAAGGTGTATGATGGTTATATTCTCCAATATGGTAGAACGAACCGTGGAAGTATTCATGGATGACTTCTCCGTCTTTGGTGAATCATTTTCAGCATGTCTACGAAATTTAGACCAAGTGCTAGAAAGATGTGAAGGAACCAATTTGGTACTGAACTGGAAGAAGTGCCATTTTATGGTACGAGAAGGCATAGTTCTTGGACATCAGATTTCCAGGAAAGGAATTGAGGTGGACAAGGCAAAGATCGAGATCATATCCAAGTTGCCATTCCCAAAAACAGTGCGAGATATCAGAAGCTTTCAAGGCCATGTAGGCTTCTATAGAAGATTTATTAAAGACTTTTCTAAAATTTCCAAACCCTTGTGCAGGTTATTGGAAGTAGATAGACCGTTCGACTATGATGAAGATTGCAAACAAGCATTTGAGACTTTAAAGAAGGCACTAAGCTCATCGCCAATCATAATGGAACCAGACTGGACTCAACCATTTAAGTTGATGTGCCACGCTAGTAAGTTTGCAGTTGGTGCAGTCCTATGTTAGAAAAGAGGAAAGATAGTGCAACCTATCTACTTCGCAAGCAAGACGCTCAACGAGGCTCAATTGAACTATACAGTCACAGAAAACAAATTACTGGCAGTAGTGTTAGGTTTTGACAAATTTAGATCCTTCCTTGTGGGAACTAAAGTCATAGTGCACACAGATCATTCAACCCTCGAGCATTTACTTTCAAAAAAAAGATGCCAAACCCCGACTAATTCGATGGATTTTGCTTTTGAAGGAGTTTGACATAGAGATCCAAGACAGAAAAGGAACAGAGAATCAGGTAGCTGACCATCTATCAAGACTTGGAGAGGAAGCTCAAATAAAAAAGGGCTAGACATTCAAGAGTCGTTTGTGGATGAGCAAATTCCGGCGGTCAGAACTGTTGAACTTCCATGGTTTGCAGATTATGCAAACTATCTAGTCAGTGGACTAAAACCACCAGAGGAAACCGTTCAACAACTCAAGAAGTTATTAAAAGACGTCAAAGAATACTATTGGGATGAACCGTATTTGTATAAGCTAGGGCCTGATCAAATACTAAGACAGTGTGTACCAGAAGAGGAGATACCTTTGATATTAGGAGCTTGTCATGCAGCTCCATACGGAGGACATTTCGCAAGACTCAAAACAGCGGCCAAAGTCCTCCAATCCGGCTATTTTTGGCCCAGTCTCTTCAAAGATGTGCACCTCTTCACGAAAAATTTTGATCAATGCCAAAGGACGGGGAACCTGACAGCTAAAAGCGAAATGCCCCTACACTTCATACTTGAAGTGGAAATTTTCGACGTGTGGGGGATAGACATTATGGGACCATTCCCACCATCCTTTGGGAACATCTACATCTTGCTCGTAGTGGATTACGTATCAAAATGGATTGAGGCAATAGCAACCACAACAAATGATGCCAAGGTGGTGAAGAAATTCTTTCTGAAGAATATCTTCACCAGATATGGAACCCCTCGCTTCATCATATGTGACGAAGGATCTCACTTCCTGAACAAAATAATAGCAAATTTGTTTTTTAATACAACATTAGACACAGGGTAGCTACTCCTTACCATCCCCAAACTAACGGACAACCAGAGCTCTCTAACAGGGAAATCAAGGGCATTTTGGAAAAAAACAGTGGATCCCACTCGCAAGGACTGGTCATTGAGGCTCAATGAAGCACTATGGGCCCATCGAACTGCATATAAGGCACCATTAGGAATGTCACCGTACCGCCTCATATTCGTAAAAGCCTGCCACTTGCCACTCGAATTAGAAAACAAGGCTTATTGGGCATTGAAAAAGTTTAACTTCAACATGCATAAAGTAGGGATCAAAAGGAAATTGCAACTTAATGAGCTGGAAGAACTCCGACATTTCTCTTATGAAAATGCAAAACTCTACAAGGAGAAAGTCAAGCGATGGCATGATAGAAGAATTCACCCAAAGGAGTTCTACAAAGGTCAGAAAGTATTACTCTTTAATTATAGACTCAAATTATTTCCAGGAAAACTCAAGTGAAGATGGTCAGGGCCTTTCAAAATTGTGAAAATTTTCGACTATGGAACTGTGGTATTGACTGATAATCAGGGCATGCACTTCAAGGTAAATGGACAAAGGATCAAACCATATTGGGGGAAAGGCTTCGAGGATGAGGAAGCCCACGTCTCCATGATTGATTTGGTATGACTTCTACATCTTGAAAGAATTAATTTTTGTATATTATCTGGATCTATAAAATAATAATCCAGACAAGGGCTATAAAATATCTGAACAAGAGTAAAAACTCTGTCTAGCAAAAGGTACTTAAGATGACCATTGGGAACACCTTTTCCTGGGGATTTACCTGGGAGTTTTGAAAAGTCCATATTATTTTGTGCCCTGTCTCGTGTTAAAATAAAAGCAGCAAAATGGGAAAAAGAGTAGGTTTGTTTTGAATGAATGATTTTTTATCAAGAGGGAACTTTGTCTAAGGCAAGTTCTACCTAGGCTAAGGTATTTAAGTTGACTATAGGGAACACCTCTACCTGGGGACTTACCTAGAAGTTGAATTGATCAAAATGTTTCCTTAAGTCTTTGTAAATATTAAAAAAAAAAAAAAGAGAAAATAAACAAATAAAATAAATTATGATTAAGCATATGAGCTTTCTAACATATTTATGAGTGTCTCATAGAAGTACAAAAAGCAAAGGAAAAGGAAAAGTCAGAAAAAAAAGTGAAGGCAGAAAAATTGGGTGAAATGTTGTAACGCCCCAGGCCCAGGATTCGGAATTCGGATTCGACACCTAAGGCCCCGGCATTCCCCTGCGACCTAGCCAGGTTACCATACTCTTCTTAAATTGCTTGCAAGAGTGAAGATTGTCCCCACAAACCAACACGAGGTCCTTTTAGCATGCTTTGTCCTCACTCACATGCTTCCTAGGAAAATTCCCAAGAGGTCACCCAACATAGAACTTCTCCAAGCCAAGCACGCTTAACTTCAAAGTTCCTATGATCGAGCCACCGAAAAGGAAGGTGCACCTTGTTGGTATAGGTAGTATCTATCAATTGTTTTAAGGTTTTCTTGAACATACTTTCATGTCCTCAGGATCCCTCTCATTCGGATGTGGGCTCGGTTCATTCATGTACCCCTCCTAACCCGGGGGTTACAAATGCGACTGCATTTCTCCCAGTGTATTTGACAATGCGACCACATTTTTAAGAATAAGTGGGAGTCACGAATTTCGTTTGACTTGCACGTGACCAAATTGGAAAAGTATAAATAGCTGACTTTAGTTCTTGTTCGCGGGAGTGGTTTGCGATGATCCGAGAGATGGGGCCTCAGAGACGTGCTGCTCTTGAAGAAGAAGGGAATAGGCGAGATGAAGAAGAAGCCGCCAAGGCATATGGAAGCTCTCGGCAAGGAGAAGTTTCAATGGGTAAAGATTACAAACCTTCAACTAACCCCTCTTTATCTTGCAGGAACAAACTCGTTGTTACCTATAGCACAAGAAAGAGGAGCCCAAAGAAGGTTGTGCCTGAAAAGCCGCTTGAGATTAAACCCCTCATAACTGCAAGAATGCCTCCGAACGTATTTGAAGGAATAATTCGCCAAGCAGTGGCAAAGGCTCTTGTAATTGCTGAAGGGTACAAGGCTGAACAGGATGCTTTGAAAGAGATTGAAGTTGAGAGAGCGATGGAAAATCAGAAAATGGTTGAGGAAGACAAGTTTGCAAGGGAAAGAGAATGTGAAGAAGAGAAAAGAATGAGAGAATAAGAACAAGAGGCCGAGAGGGCCTTAGAAGCTGAAGAAGAAAGAAAATATGAGGAAAACCTCAGGAGCGCAACCATTGATTTGCAGCTCCTTGAGGAAGAGAAAAAGAGAAGGGAAGAATTGAGAGAAGATGAAAAAAAAAAGAAGGAAGTTGAAGACTTCCTTGCAGCCTTTGAGCCACTCCATTAGGCTCAAAGTGAGGTTGAAACGCTGCAAGGGAGGGTAGAAGAAGAGGCCCAACAGGGGCTGAGAGAAGAGATTTTAAAAGAAAAAGAAAGAGAAGTAGAGGAAAAAGGGCAGAATGCGATCGTATTTGGGCCGCATTCTGAAGAAGGCCTAGTCGAGGCCACCATTGATCAGCCAGCTGAAGAGGTTTTTGAGCCTCTATTTACGAATGACCCACCAGCAGATGATAGCACCTCTTAGGGAGAGAAGAGGGACGAAGAAGAGAAAGAAGACGAGGAGGTCGAGACCTCCACTGACTCTGATACAGAATCTGATTCAGGGACAAGGGAGCTAGATGGCGACCAAGTCCCTATCTCTGCAGCATTGAGGAGAAAGAGAAAGAGAAAGATAAGGTTGTGCCTACAAGGACAGCGTCACGAAGCTGTCCATTTCTTGGCCGGCAAGTCGATGACATCACAGCATCACGACGCTGTGCCAATAGCGTCGCGACGCTATCCCATTTTCGAGCCTATAAAAGGCGCCCCTTGGATCCAAATTTTATCATCAATCATCATTTTCTCCATTCTTTCCTTGTTTTCTTTGGCTCCTTTGGAGCCTCTCTCAAGGATTTCCAGCCTTTTTTAGAGTTCTTTAGTGGGAAAACTTTGGGGAATTTTTGGAGCATTCTGGGAGGTTCAAGGAGTGCTCGGAGGGACTCCAAGCGTCAGCGAAGGGGTCTTCAACTATCAATTCCTTCCCTTTTATTATGCTTATAATTATGTTTTCCATTGTAAATTTTGTGGATATTTTAGCTATGTATAGCTAAACCCCATCTTGGGGTCTTGAAATGAAATTATAGTCAAAATGTTGTTATAATTAGTTGGGCAATGAGATATGATAATTGTAATAAATGTTTAGCTAATAATTGATTTTCAAGACCCCACTTCCCATTAAAAACTCTTTCTCCATATTTTATTTTCCTTGATTGGTCAAATTGATTTTTTTAATTGCTTTAATTTTTAAATTCTTTTTAATTGCATGTTTTGGTCCCTAGATATTATATATCCCAAGTACTTTTAGTGTTCAAGAGAATTTTTGCTTTGCTTAATTTTCGCTTCGCCTCCCTGTGGATTCGATACTCGGAATTCTTCCGTTTTACTATTACTTGTGACGACCTGTGCGCTTGCAGTGTAAAATCGTGCAACAAGGTTTTGGCGCCGTTGCCGGGGAGGCTTGATTTTTAAGCAAATCAATTTTTCTTGACATAAAAAAGAAAGGGATAAATAGTAATTTAAGTGTAAATAATTTTTATTTTGTGAATATCATTTTTCTTTTTGTTTTGTTCTTTTGATTGATTGGGAGTGTTGCATGCGAAAACATAAGGTGGTTGAATTGTTTCCTTTAGATCTATAAATTACCAAGACACTCAGATCTATTCGAAGAGAGAAAAGACTAACGGAAGCAATGGTCCATCAAGATGAAGCTCCCAAGGCAATCAGAGACTTTTTACAGCCAGTTCTCCCCACTGACAATTCAAGCATTGTTTACGCCCCAATCCAAGCTAACAATTTTGAGTTGAAAACAAGATTTATTTAGATGGCACGCGATAAGTCTTTTAAGTGACATCCTTCTGAGGAACCACACTCACATCTGCTATCATTCTTGGAAATATGTGGGACGGTAAAAATGAACGGAGTTCCGGCCGACGCTATAAGATTGAGGTTATTCCCATTTTCTCTGCAAGACAAGGCAAAGGATTGGCTCGAATCAGATAGACGGGCAGTCTTAGCACATGGGACGAGCTTGCTCAGGCCTTCCTAAAGAATTTTTTCCCGCCTTCCAAGACTACAAAGCTCCGGACTGAGATCGGAACATTTAGACAGCTTTATGAGGAACAGTTATACGAGGCATAGGAGAGATACAAGGAAATGCTTAGGTGATGCCCCCAGCATGGATATCCGGATTGGCTCCAGGTGTAGTTGTTTTACAATGGATTGAATCCCTCCACCAAGACAATTCTAGACACATCAACAGGAGGAAGTTTTCTTTCCAAGACAGTGACAAAAGCCAAGGATCTACTTGAGGAAATGGCAGCAACCAGTTATCAGTGGCCGACCGGGAGGGGAGCAGTTTCTAAGAAGGCTAGAATTTATAAATTAGATGAGTCGAGTTCGTTGAAGGCACATATGGCATCTTTGACAAACGCCCTGAACAAGCTGACTTCATCTGAGGTGGTCAAATCCATTTCCATCTTAGTTGAAGGGTATTGAAAGAAGGAAGGTCAAGATGTGGAAGAGGTTCAGTACGTGGGAAACAAACCATTTACTCAAGGAGTACCGAACTTCTACCACCCAGTCTACGCAATCATGAGAACTTCTCATACTTGAACATGAAGAATGTTTTGCAGGCCGCACCACCAGGTTTTGCATCATCCAGTGCGCCAGAAAAGAAGAATAACCTGGAGGAGATGGCGGCTATGTTTGTAAAAGAACAAAAGGTGTTAAATGTAAATCTCCAAACGGTAGTTAATAACCACGACACAGCTGAAAAATATGGAAATTCAGATAGGTCAGATAGCTTCAGCGGTGAATGCCCTTCAAAAGGGAAAATTTCCAAGCAACACTGAACCTAACCCAAGAGAGCAGTGCAAGATGGTGACACTAAGAAATGGTAGACAGTTGGAGATCAATTCATAAAAGAAGAAGAAAGAAAAGAAGAGCAAGGATGAAGATGAAAGGGCTGAGGCACAAAAAGCCTCCTCTGAAAGGTCCCAACATCCTCCTAACTCTGTTAATTTAAATTATGGTGTTTCTAACTCTTTTTGCAGGAAAAAAAGAAGTTGAACAGAAGAATGGCAGACATGAAGAGAAACTGAATGAGGAAGAAGTGGTTCCATGCAACCATCATGACAAAGGCTCACACATTAGCGCGCCCAAGTGGAGGGGCGAATGTCCAACCTTTGACTACAGGGAGTTACCCTTTCCTCAACGTTTTAAAAATGTTAAATTAGATGAGCAGTTTCAGAAATTCCTAGAAATGTTTAGAAAATTGTCTGTGAATATTCCCTTAGTAGATACTTTGTATAACATGCCTAATTTTGGGAAATTCATGAAAGAAATGCTTTTTAGGAAGAAAAGTTTGAAAAAAAAGGTTTTTAAATTATCTGAAAGTAGTAGTACCATTGTTTTTGGAAAGAGGCCTTCTAAACAAAAAGACCCAGGGAGTTTTACTGTTCCCTGCATTATAGGAGAAGTATCTTTCAATGGGGCTTTATGTGATTTAGGTGCTAGTATAAATTTAATGCCCTATTCTATTTACAGGAAGATTGGTTTAACAGGAATGAAGGACACCGACGTTACTCTCCAGCTAGCTGATAGATCGATTACCCACCAAATGGGTGTTGTAGAGGACGTGCTGGTAAAGGTCAATAAATTTATCTTCCTTATAGACTTTGTGGTACTTGACATGCAGGAGGACAGAGATGTACCCATTATACTAGGTAGACCCTTCTTAGCGACTAGTAAGGCTGAGATTAGTCTGCATACAGGTAAGCTTACCTTGAATATTGATGATGAAAAAGTCGTGTTTAGTATTTTTGGCAAGGACGAGTCTGTATGTAGTTTGCATATATGTTTTTCCATTGGTCCTAAATACTTTACTGACGATGATGAAGAGGTAGAGTATAATCTTGGCCTAGGCTTCGGAGAAGAGCTTATGGATGATGGGGATTTCAATCATAATGCATTATTAGATGACCCTCTGTTTGAGAATGAGCTGAATGTTTTAGATTTGTCTGACTTTGAAAATGAATTAGATCTACCTGCTTTTGAAAATGAAATATCTACAGTTAATGACTTACCTTCTTTTGGAAATGAATTAGATTTACTTGAAATCGATAATTTTGATGATGGATATTGAATTGCCTGATATTGAAAATGAGCATGATTTCCATAGAAAGGATTACTTGATAGATAATTTTGAGTCTGATCATGATAATGTTGAATCTATAGAGTTTGATCTTGACATTCCTGAGTGCATGGACCCTGAAAATGTTAATAACTTTGATTCGTGTCCTAATGATGTAGATAGCAAAGAATCTGATCCAGAGGAACTTGAATCTGTGCATAGTATAGAATCTGACCCAGAGGAGCTTGAATTTTTTAATTCTTCTGATAGTGAGTCATATGACAGCTTAGTTGAATCATTTTTTAATTCTGCGTCTGAGGAATCTTCTGAGCATGTAGATACTAAATCTGATGAATGGACTGGCATGATTAATAGGCCACCTTTAGATCCCAGACCGGTAGATATCATAACGCTTGATGACTCTGTTAATAATTGTTTTGTGAATAAAGATTTAGAAAAGAGATTTGATGCAGCTACATATTTTCTGAAACGTTATTATAACAATCTCTTTAGTGATGATGGGCCAGGGGAAAGTTTTTTTTTTCTCCTCTGTTTGCATTGTGCAATTCGGTGCGTGATTTTTTGCAGGGCCCAGAGGATGATGAAAACTTTTATTTCGAGCCTTCGTAAGCGTGTCGAGCCTCGTCTAGCTAAAGACGTTAAAGAAAGTGTTGCTTGGGAGGCAACCCAAGGATTAAAGTTTAGATAGTTGTTTTTGCGGTAAATAATTTTCTTTGCTCCGTAATCCAGTTTTGTTTTGCAGGATCACCTTAGCAAACCCCAAAGCTCCAAAAATCCCATTTTTCTAGATACAAAGGAAAAGGATGAATCGCTCCTAGCTCAGGGAAATTTCAGTATCCCTCTTTATGCTTTACTATTTTTAAACATTGGGGACAATGTTTAGTTTAAGTTTTTTTTTTGGGGGGGGGGGGCTTTCGCTGTGTTGAGCATATTTGAATTTTGTTGGATGCATGAATGGATAGCCATGATAGCCAATGATGTGATTTTAGTAGTTTTTGGAGAAAATGGTTTATATGTTGTGGAATTTGGGAGCACGGTAGAAATTGTGAAATTTGAAAATTTTTTATACTTAGTTTTGATGTCTAAAAGCATGCAATAGACTTATCTAATGACGTCTTTGAAAATCTAGATTCTTATTATGATTTTTAAAGTTTGTTGTCACTCCGATAGACTTAGTTTCTAATACTAGGAAGCTCATGCTTGATTGTTCTAAAGAGCTAGGTAGAAAAAAATGCTATGCCTGCTGAGAGAAAAGCAAAAGCAACAAAAGAAAATGAGAGAAAAGAAAAATCTGTTGAAAAAAAGAAAATTTTTGCTTGCACAAAAGAAAAAGCCTAGGGGTAAAAAGAGCTACCTGCGGTGTGATCAGTTAGGCTAACCAGAGAATAAAATTCGGGTTAAGGGTCCCTGCACCGTAGTGTGAAAGCTAGTACAATTAGATATCAAAATGCATGTTTGGGAAAGTAGCAAAAGAAGAATAAAAATAAAGGTGAAAAATATTTGTGAGTATTGCTCCCCCATGAAAAAGAAAAGTGACAGGCGCCCTAGTTTCTTTTTTATTGCATGATAGAAGAACTCCGACCTATTAGGGGATTTTAGCCAGTGTAGGTGGAAAACAAATGGAGAAAGCCATAAGATTAATCTAGGTTAGTAAAAGAATCAATAGATAAGTCTTGAGCATGCTATTAATTAATCTTAACTTCAAACTATTCTAAGATATCTTCAGGAGTATGCGGTACTTGCTTATTCCACTTGTGTGTTTTCCATTCTATCCTAAGATTTCCAAAATCATTGAGGCTTGAGCAATTCTTTTTCATTCACCTTTAGAATTTAATTTGCTCGAGAATAGCAAAAGATTAAGTTTGGGGGTGTGATAGCAAGTGGAAATGTCGCTATATTAGTCCTAAAATATTAAGCTTTTTAGTGCTTTAATTGTGTTTTTATTGAAGATATTTAATATATTTTGTTAATTGGTCTTTAGGAGAAAAGTTGTGGATTTTTCGAAAAAAAGTGCCCAAAAAGAAGCCATTCAAGCCTAATTTCCATGATTAGGTCAAAGGGGAGTCAAAAGAGATCGATATGTGAAAAAGGCCCAAAGGAAATGAAGTGGAGGCCCAAAATCAAGCCCAAAATCGCAACTGGAAGTTCTAGAAATTGCCTAGCGCCAAGACGCTGTAAGGACAGCGTCGCGATGCTGTCCATTTCTTGGTCGGCAACTCGATGACGTCCTAGCGGCGCGACGCTGTGCCAATAGCGTCGCGACGCTACCCCATTTCCGAGTCTATAAAAGGTGCCCCTTGGATCCAAATTTTATCATCAATCATCATTTTCTCCATTCTTTCCTTGCTTTCTTTGGCTCCTCTGGAGTCTCTCTCAAGGCTTTCTAGCCTTTTTTAGAGTTCTTCAGTGGGAAAACTTTGGGGAATTTTGGGAGCATTCTGGGAGGTTCAAGGAGTGCTCGGAGGGACTCCAAGCGTCAGCGAAGGGGTATTCGACGGTCAATGTAACGACCCACCTTCTCATGAAAAATTCCTAGGGCCATTACCACATACATTTCATTTTTTTTTTCTAAGAACAACGATGAAATGACATTTAAAGTATAACATGCTTAGAAAATACGTGAAACTTTTCAGCCTGGGATCCCAGTTAAAACAAAACAAGAAGAAATCTTAGTCATTCAAGCAAAAGACTTTAAGCGGAATAAATCTTAAAAACATCACATAACAAGTTCCAAAAGAAGGAATTTTGAAAACATAAAATGCGGAAGTCTATCCTAAGGAAATCCATGGCTCGTCGGCAGCAGTCTGTCACGCGCTCCGTATGTCATTGCTTGTACCTGAAAGGAAACGTTTTGAAAAGAATGAGTATTAAAAATACTCAGTAAGTAACGCTACTATTAGGAGGAGATTTACAAGCATTACATGGATATTTGGGGGTTAGTTGCTATTAAAGGGCCTAATAGTCATTCCATTTCGTTTCATTTCATTTCAGTTCAGTTCATTTCATTTCATTTCAGTTCAGTTCATTACATTTATCATGACGTACGGGTCACGTGGACAATTAACCAGCCTGTCACATGCTTACCAACTCACTGGAGGTACACAAGTGGGAATCGCGAGAGATCTCTACTTCCACTGATGGTAGAAGGCACCCAGTCAGTGAAGCCAAGTCTCACCCATCAAGGAACCTATGTGTGCATAGCACTATAACTACAAACTCACTGGTGGGGCGTCCATGGGTTTGTAGTCGGATCTTTACTCCCACAGATAGTAGATGGCACCTAGTCTGCGAAGTCGAGTCCCGCTCATTTAGCTCCTCATCTCAGTCTATAAACATTTCAGTCCTAGGTGTTTAATTGCCACGGTCCCTACTGGAATAAGTAACCTATCCTCATTTCGTGTTAGAGCCCCTGTTAACAGAGTCTGGTTTAGCTTGCAACCTACCCATCAAGTTTCTTTCCCATAAAGGTCTCCGAAGGGCTAATTTCACATGCTTTAACTACCTCGCCTTTCATCTCATTCATGCGTAATTATCGAACCAACATCCAAAACGCTAAGTAGAAAATGTGCATACTTTAAACGACCAACACCCAATATTAGCACATCGTAATCCAAGTGATAGCACGACACTTAGCCTCGTTGTTCCCTGTAATGCTACCGAAAATTCGGCAGCATAATGACATATGTATAGTGTTCCCAAATTTCTTATCACCTGTAACCAAGAAAATACACTTCCATATTCAAAACTGCCCAACTACAAACTTCCATAACACTTCCGAACAATAGAAAAGACTCTGAACTTCCACAAAACAAAGCGAGTCCGGTCCCGCATCCAAAACCCAACTACATAGAACATCCTATCTTACCCAGCATAGAGCATTCAGAGCATTCAAGGTTTACCCAAGCAGAATATTCTATACTTAACAACACAAAACATTCAGAGCATTCAATATATACGAACACACTCATAACCAGAAGATTTAATATCGCCAGAACACACAATATCCAACATTCCATATTCCATCCATACATAAACGATGTCTCATGTTCTGTACTATTCAAAGCATGTAACAATTCATAATAAATAGCCTAGCGTAGCCAAGGCTTTCCAAGTAGTAAGGTTACTTACATAGTGAAGAATATACTTGATTTAAGCACCCACCAACTAATTCAATGTGACACCGCTCACGCCACAAGCAACTCAAATCTAAAAAAAAAATCACAAGAAAGGTCTAAAAATTAGGGGCATCAAATTCTCATAATTTTCTTTAGATCCAACTTAAAATGAGGAGGCCAAGACTCGCTAAAAGAGATCGATGCTTACTGTCCGGGCTTCCAATTTCACCTTAATTCTAAAATTCGATCTCTTATCACTATTGGTACCTCGAAATCATTAACCAAACTCAATGGGTATTTTTATAAATCGCTTTAATCAACCAAACATAGACTTAATTCACTTACCCACTGCTGAAGCTCGCCGGAAAATGCTAAAAACGACCCAAAAATGTTATTGTCCGCACCACTTACACAACGCGGCGACGACGATGGCGGCGAGCGTGAATGGAGGGCGCCGTGATCGGGTCTGAAGACAGCAGCGACGTGTGGCTGTTTGGTTGCAAAGGAACTCAAGGCGGCGACAATGTGAGGTAAGCAGCGACAGCCGCGTGGGGATCTACAGCAGAGGGCAGCGGCGCGTGGAGGCGGCGAACAGAGAGAGAGAGAAACAGGTTAGAGAGAGAGACGAAAACGAGAAAGATAGAGAGAGAGAGAGAGAGAGACCTTACCGTCGGCGAGTGGCGGCGGCGTGGCGAACAGCAGAGGCGGAGGCGCGACGGTCGGCGGCGGTGAGCTTAAGGCGGCGGCGAGCTGAATGCTGAGGGGGAGAGAGGGAGAGTGCCGAGAGGGTGATAGCGAGCATAGCTAGCTATTTTTCTCTGATTAATTAAGCTAGACTTTTTCAATTATTTGCCCAAATTTATGCATTTTTATGTTTTATTTGTAGGAAGTATGTGCTTGAAGCTTAATTCAGCAATTGGAGTCAAATGGAGCTTCCAATCTAAAAAAAAAAAAAAATCATAGCGTCGCGACGCTAGGAACAGCGTCGCGACGCTATAGAAAGTTTTCCTAATTTGCGGATCGCGACAGCGTCGCGACGCTGTCTTGAAAGCGTCTCGACGCTACAACGAAATTTTGCTATTTAAGCATCTTTTCGGCTAGGTTTTTGGGGGACTTCGAATTGGGGACTTTTGGAGCCGACTTTAGAGCAAAAAGAGGACAGAATTGAGCTGAAGCAAAGGGGATTAGTTGGAAATCAACCCATTGTTTGTGGGGATCGTGACGGGGACGTTCGGTCTCGGCCTACAACGAGTCTATTTCTCTTTTCCCTTACTTTAGACACTTTTTATGGCTTATTTAGACTTAGTTTATATTGTAACGAGGATTATGTGTAGCTAAGTTTAATTCTTAGGGATTGATGTAGCCGTTGGGCAAGTTTTGGATTGATTTACGGTATTTATGCTATTGATGTCATTTATGCATATGTTGTATGTTTAATGCTTTCGATTTACTGGCCATAAATTGATTGATGTTTATATTTGAATCTAACTCGGGAGAGAGGATTTAAATTAGTAATCATTATGCATAACTAGAATTTAGCTAAAAATCGGAAGATTAAGGTTAATTCTAGAAATTGTCATAAAGGTTAGCCTTATTGCCTTGTATGTTTATTGGATTTAGATAGGGATATCGGGTTCAATTTCATATGGGAGAATCATGTATGCTCGGGAGAGATATGTGTGATTTTAGTTGCCAAGATTTATGAATCATAGCATGTGTTAATCCGTTTATTAATCCATAACTCCAATTGGTGAAATCAATTCCCTAAGACCAATTATTCCCATTTGATTGTCACTTTTTACTTTAGTTTTGTGTTGATTAATTCATATTCTCATTCTATTTGATTCCCTAAATAAAATTGGCCAAGAGTATTTTCGATAATTAAAACTTGGCTAGACACCAATCCAGAGGACGACATTCGATTGCATAATCACTATATTATTACTTGACCCGTACACTTGCGGTTAGCAATTTGCACATCAAGTTTTTGGCGCCACTGCCGGGGATTGGCATATTTCGTAAATTTTAATATCGAAGAAAAATTGTCCGGTCTTAGTTTAGGGTGTATTCTATTTTTTTGTGATTTTTGTTATTTTTGTTTTAGGTAAATTGCATTTTTCCTTTAATTGTTTTTCTTTTCCATTCTTAAATTTTTCCATATTTAGATTTTTCCAGATTTGTTTGAATTTTCCATTAGATTTTTAGTTTTTCCTTTTTAGATTAGTTTTTCCTTATTTGTTAGTTTCCTTATTGGTTTTTTGTCTTATCTATTTTTGCATTCCATATTAGTCAATTTTTTTTCCTTTTGTAGATTATATTTTTTCCTTATTTAGATTTAGTTATTTTCCTTTTCTTGTTTCTTTCCTAATTTATTTTATTTCCTTTTCTTTGCCTTTTTAGGTTAGTGTAGTCGGTGTATGCGAAAGGTTAGGGAATTGGCCTTAGTTTCCTTGGATCCAGAAATAGAAAGAACATTCAATAGACTTCGAAGGGAAAATCAAGAAAACATCCAAATGGCCAATCCTAATCCTGAAGAACCTAAGCCCATCAGAGACTATTTTCAGCCGATCTTTCACGAGCAACAGTCGGGGATTGTCTATGCCCCAATTAATGCTAACAATTTTGAGCTGAAAACAGGTCTCATTCAGATGGCTCGAGATTGCGCTTACAGAGGATCACCCATGGAGGATCCAAATTCTCATCTGAAATCCTTCCTAGACATCTGTGGGACGGTAAAATTAAATGGTGTTTCTGAAGATGCCATTCGCTTACGTTTATTTCCTTTTTCGTTGCAGGACAAAGCGAGGGACTGGTTACAATCTATTCCACCTGGGAGCATTACCACTTGGGATGCTTTGGTCCAGGCATTCTTAAAGAAGTTCTTTTCTCCTGCCAAGACGGTCAAGCTGAGGACCGAAATTGGGACATTCCAGCAACAATTCGATGAGCAGCTGTTCGAGGCTTGGGAGAGATTTAAAGAGCTGCTAAGGAAGTGCCCTCAGCACGGATACCCTGACTGGCTACAGGTTCAATTATTTTACAATGGATTAACTCCTAGCACGAAAACTATTGTTGATGCAGCTGCAGGTGGGACTCTGTTGTCCAAGACTGTTGAGAGTGCTAGGACTTTGTTAGAGGATATGGCCACCAACAGCTATCAGTGGCCATCTGAGCGGTCGGGACCCAAAAAGATTGCTGCTGGAGTGTTCGAGGTTGACAACGTAAGTGCACTTCAGGCTCAGATGTCTTCCTTGGCTAATGCATTTTTAAAGTTTTCAGGTTCAGGGAATGCTCAATCAATTGAGTCTACTGCCCTTGCATCCCAGACTCAGGGGGAAAATCTTGAGCAGGTTCAATATGTTTCGAATTTTAATTCTAGGGGGTACAATAATAAATCCACACCTACACATTATCACCCTAGCAATAGAAATCATGAGAATTTTTCCTATGCTAATAATAAGAATGTTTTGAATCCTCCTGTCTTCACTCCTCAAAGTCAAGAAAATAAGAAATATTTAGAAGACCTTGTTGGAGCTTTTATTGCAGAATCAAGTAACAGGTCAAATAAGCTTGAGGAGGCCGTGATTGCAATAAACACTACTGTCAATGGTCATTCTGCAGCAATCAAGAATATAGAGACTCAGCTGGGACAGTTGGTAAGTGTTGTCAACTCTATGAATAAAGGTAAAGCCCCAGTTGAACAGGAGAAATCTTCTTTGGAGTACTGCAAGGCCGTATCTGTGCATTATGAGGAGGAGACTAAATTAGCTGAAGAGGAGAAAACAACTGAACCAAAGGAACTCACAGGAGGAGTTGAAGAAGGCACCACCTCAAACGAAGCTGAAAAGCTTAATCCTGAGCCTTCTATCCCTCCTCCTACTGTTTTAGTTCCTAAATCAAAGAAAAAGAAAAATTCTAAGGTTAAGTTTGACAAATTTTTAGATGCTTTTATGGGTTTGCATGTTAATATTCCTTTTTCAGATGCCTTGGAGCAGATGCCTCACTACAGAAAATTTATGAAGGAATGGCTCAACAAGAAGAAAAAGGAAAAGCAGTTGGAGACTGTATATCTTGCATCGACGTGCAGTGCTCGTGTCCAACAGGGAGTACCAGAGAAATTGTCTGACCCAGGGAGTTTTACTATTCCTTGTAATTTTGGTACTTATTCTTGTAGAGCACTATGTGATCTAGGGGCTAGCATAAATATTGTTCCATTATCTCTGTGCAAAAAGCTTAATATAGGAGAAATAAAATCTACCTCTGTTAGACTTCAGTTGGCTGACCAGTCTCTGGTTAGTCCATATGGGATTGTTGAGAATATTCTGATTAAAGTAGGTAGATTTTTCCTTCCTGTTGATTTCTTTGTGCTAGATATTAAAGAGAATCTTGCTATGCCTATCATATTAGGGAGACCTTTCCTTGCTACAGGGAGGGTTATAATTGATATTGAACGCAGGGAGCTAATCATAAGAGTCCAACAGGAGAAGGAAGTTTTAAAAGCTTTTGAGGACCCCAAGAACACATCAGATACAATGATGGTGGGCTACAGGAGAGGTGCTAGGAAGAGCACCAGTGATGGAAAATCTGACAGGAGACCACCCTGATGCATAGTTGGTCAACACGTCGAGCTAATGACGTTAAACAAGCGCTTATAGGAGGCAACCCAAGTGAGTTAGTTATTTCTTTATTTTGAGTTTTATTTATTTTTTGTGTCTGTTTTGTAGGTCTTGTTTTCTTTCTCTCCTTTGCTTTCAAGCTGTCAAGAGTCAAAGCATTCAGTCAAGAAGTCGTCATCATTCCAGGGCAGTATTGTTCACTCCTTTCATTCGTTTATTGTTCTCATGCTTGTTTATGCTTTATTTTCGTTATACATTGAGGACAATGCATATTTTAAGTTTGGGGGTGGATTAGCATGTTTGTGTAGCCCTTGAGCATCTGAGTTCGGGCTATAGTTTTGAGCTTTCTTTGAATTATGCATATGGTTATTTTCTGGATGCTACTTTTGCATGATTATGATGTCCTAAGATAGGCTTTCTTGTCAATTTTCAAGCTTGTGATGAGTTGTAAGCATAAGTGCCCAAAAAGGGAGACTTTTTAAAATCTTTCTAGGAGATGGCTTGCATGAGTAGAGTATTTGTCTTAGCTAGATTTGGATTTGAATGCTTAGGAGCGAATTATTGGGTTCATATGCTTGTTGTCACCTCGATAGGTGTAGGGCAGAGCTAAAGAGTTAATTTTTTGCAAATTAGCATGTTTGATCTTGCTTAGGAGAAAAGAAAAGAATATCTGCTATTTATGCTCATAAAGAAAAATCATTCTTGTTGTTACTGTTGAAATAAGATAATAATGCCATGGCTTGTGCACAATATGCAATGGTTAATAAAGATTAAGGCAAAAAGAGCTACCCCTGTTGTGATCAGTTAGGCCAACCAGAGAAAACTCAGGTTAAGGGTCCCTGCAATGGGTGTGTGAAAGCTAGTGCCACATATACATGCTTAATTTAATTGTTAATTATAAGCACCTAAGTATGGAGATAAACAAACTAATTTGTTCCATTAACTCATTAGTGAAACCTTAGTGCCAGTGTAGAGGGAAGATGAGTTGAGAGTTTAATAATCCAATCCTGGGCTAGTAGAGTCTGATCTTGTTGAGTTAGATCTCGCTTGTGCAAGTTAATTTTGGAAAAATTTTAATTTGTCTCCCTCATTGGTCCTTATGTGCATGTCTCTTGCTTGCTTGACTATTGACCTTTGAGCCTTGAGGATTGAGTTATGATCATTGCATCCATTCTTCTACTGTATGCTTGATTTTTAGTTTGCTCGAGGATTAGCAAAAGCTTAAGTTTGGGGGTATTTGATAGCGAGCATAGCTAGCTATTTTTCTCTGATTAATTAAGCTAGTCTTTTTCAATTATTTGCCCAAATTTATGCATTTTTATGTTTTATTTGTAGGAAGTATGTGCTTGAAGCTTAATTCAGCAATTGGAGTCAAATGGAGCTTCCAATCTAAAAAAAAAAAAAAAAAAAAAATCATAGCGTCGCGACGCTATAGAAAGTTTTCCTAATTTGCGGATCGCGACAGCGTCGCGACGCTGTCTTGACAGCGTCTCGACGCTACAACGAAATTTTGCTATTTAAGCATCTTTTCGGCTAGGTTTTTGGGGGACTTCGAATTGGGGACTTTTGGAGCCGACTTTAGAGCAAAAAGAGGACAGAATTGAGCTGAAGCAAAGGGGATTAGTTGGAAATCAACCCATTGTTCGTGGGGATCGTGACGGGGACGTTCGGTCTCGGCCTACAACGAGTCTATTTCTCTTTTCCCTTACTTTAGACACTTTTTATGGCTTATTTAGACTTAGTTTATATTGTAACGAGGATTATGTGTAGCTAAGTTTAATTCTTAGGGATTGATGTAGCCGTTGGGCAAGTTTTGGATTGATTTACGGTATTTATGCTATTGATGTCATTTATGCATATGTTGTATGTTTAATGCTTTCGATTTACTGGCCATAAATTGATTGATGTTTATATTTGAATCTAACTCGGGAGAGAGGATTTAAATTAGTAATCATTATGCATAACTAGAATTTAGCTAAAAATCGAAAGATTAAGGTTAATTCTAGAAATTGTCATAAAGGTTAGCCTTATTGCCTTGTATGTTTATTGGATTTAGATAGGGATATCGGGTTCAATTTCATATGGGAGAATCATGTATGCTCGGGAGAGATATGTGTGATTTTAGTTGCCAAAATTTATGAATCATAGCATGTGTTAATCCGTTTATTAATCCATAACTCCAATTGGTGAAATCAATTCCCTAAGACCAATTATTCCCATTTGATTGTCACTTTTTACTTTAGTTTTGTGTTGATTAATTCATATTCTCATTCTATTTGATTCCCTAAATAAAATTGGCCAAGAGTATTTTCGATAATTAAAACTTGGCTAGACACCAATCCAGAGGACGACATTCGATTGCATAATCACTATATTATTACTTGACCCGTACACTTGCGGTTAGCAATTTGCACATCAGAGGGAGAGGGAGAATCGTGGGAGGGAGAGAGATGCCCCTTTTTTTTTGTCTTTAACGAAATTTTGGGGGGAAAAAGTCCCCCCATTTCCCTTTTTTTTTTTTTATTTAGGTTGTTACAGTCAATTCCTTCCCTTTTATTATGCTTATAATAATGCTTTCCATTGTAAATTTTGTGGATATTTTAGCTATGTATAGCTAAACCCAATCTTGGGGTCTTGAAATGAAATTATAGTCAAAATGTTGTTATAATTACCTGTCTCTTGCCCTTTTCCTAATTATTTGTATGGATGTGCTTAATGCTGTATGCAATCTGGCCAATTGTGTATTAATCTGATTCTTAATGGAGACTCGACGGAAAGAAGTTAAGATAGATCATAATCCATGCAACTAGTTTAATTGCCCGTCGTGACAACGGGATTAGTTAATTAAACTTAGATTCCTAAAATGAATCAGAGCGTAATAATTAATGAATTTTAATGGCGCTAAGGACACTTAGGTTATTAAAATGAATTAATTACAATTACGAGAGACCGACAGGAGAACCTCTGTGATTAACAAAGATTCTAGGATTATAATTAGTTGGGCAATGAGATAGGATAATTGTAATAAATGTTTAGCTAATAATTGATTTTCAAGACCCCACTTCCCATTAAAAACTCTTTCTCCATATTTTATTTTCCTTGATTGATCAAATTGATTTCTTTAATTGCTTTAATTTTTAAATTCTTTATAATTGTATTTTTTGGTCCCTAGATATTATTTATCCCAAGTACTTTTAGTGTTCCATAGAATTTTTTCTTTGCTTAATTTTCGCTTCGCCTCCCTGTGGATTCGATACTCTGAATTCTTCCGTTTTACTATTACTTGTGACGACCCGTGCGCTTGCGGTGTAAAATCGTGCAACAGCTGCTGCGCCAAGAAGAGGGATTCTGATGAAGAGGAAGAAGAAGAAAATGATGATGAAAATGATGAAGAGAAAGAGAGTTCCTCGGACGAGGAATAGGGGAGTCTTCTGACCCCTTTACTTGCTGTCTTTTTGTGAATAATACTATTTACTGTTTTTTATGTTTGCTATTTTTGGTTTTGTTTTTAGTTTTAGCATGTTTTAAACTCTGTTTTTATTGATTAGTTGATGTTTTGATTGATTTAAATTGGTTAGTTGTTAATAGTTTTGATCATAAGGTAGTTTAGATAGTTTGTGATTGTTTAGATTAGAAAACTTGGGTTTTTAGATATTTTCTTGAAAAATCTGCTTGCTGTTTTTTAGCTTTACCTATGAAATTTTTAAAAGGAAAAAATCAACTTTAAAGAATATTTGCTTAAAAAATGTTTTGGAAGAAAACATGTTTCCAAAGGAGTTTTCTTTTAAGTCATTGATGATGAAAACTAGAGTTGTTTTCTATCTCAAAAGTGTCACCCTCACAACTGAATTGTTTTCTAGTCATAGGCTTTCCATTAGTTTTTTTTTCTGTACAAAATTTTCTTAGAGTGTAAACTTCCTCGTGTTTAACCTTTCTAACACTGTAGGAGAGTTTAGCCTTGGTGTTTTGAAAACAAAAGGCCTTATGTTAAGCCCATGCCTCAAAAACAAGCCAATGAGGACATTGTCTACCTGTTTGGGGGGTGCTTTATGCTTTACATTGTAAATATTTGTGTAAATTTGTACTGCTGGGAAAGACTAGGTGCTCAGTATTGCTACAAAAAATGAAAAAGAGAAAAACCGAGAGTTACTCCTCCTTCCTAGGGTTTATAACACTATTGATATACTTTTAAAACTTCTAACTTTCAACATGTTTTTAAGGGTTTTTTTTTTTTTTTTTTTTACTTTTCAACTTTAATGTTTAGATTAGACCCATTATTATTATTATTATTATTTTGTTATATTTGCAACATTAGAAATCTAATGACATGGTTGCAAATTCCATTTTTGTTTTTATTATTCTTGCAACTGCCCCAAAGATATTCTATAGACTTTGTTCAAACTTTGGTAAATTTATTTAAAAATAATTAAATATTGATTCTATAAAATTATTATTATTTATTATTTTGAGTTCATAAAAAATGTAGCTTCATAATAGTATTACAAATAAATTATTCATTCCTAAAACAATATTAGTTATTAATTTCATTAGGAAAATATTATTATATTTTTAATCAAACTTTAATGTATGGTTCAGTTTTAAAATATTTATTATTTAATTGACATGTACTCAAGACGTCAAATGTTCGAATCCATCCGATTGAAATGATTTTGAACTTAAAAAAACCCTATGTATACTTTTTCTCAAGATTTTAATGAGGTATGTATGAAAGTATCCAACCAAGTATTGTTCCTTGGAGGATATTCAAAAATCATTTGTAGGTATAATTAAATATTTATTTCACAATATAATTAATGAAAAATGATTGCTATATTAAAATAAATTTTATTTATTTTTAAAATACGACTCCCTAATTTAAATAACATTTTAAGTGTATCTTAATATATAATTCTATTATTTTAATTAAGTAATTAACATATAAATTATTGACGTTTTTGGTTAAGTCACAAATTGAGTCTTTGTCCTTGAACTTTCCTTTTTGTGCTTAATAGATCTCTGATATATTCACAATTTTTAAAAATAAAGTAACCTTCAATTTTATGTCTAACTGAATATTTAAATTTTCAATTCTGTGTCTAATAGGTTTTTGAATTTTAAAAAATGTTGTATAGGTCAATGACCTATTAGTCTTATATAAAATTAAAAAGAGTAATTGCTGTGGGTGGCAAATTAATTATCTATAATAGCAAATTTAGCACCAAGTAAAAAAAATTGCAAATATGACAAAAAAATTAGAATACATTTTTAAATTTTCGTTTTACCCTTATTGTTTTTCTTAATATTATTCTTCTCTTTCTTTCGTCGCAGAGTGCTTTTTTTGTGATTTCTTCTTTTTTTTTTTCTTCCCTCGCATGTTTTCTTCTGCCGCACATCTTCTTTTTTTGTGTTCATCTTCTTCTTTTTTTGTGATTTCTTCTTCTTTTTATTTTTTATTTATTTTGTGTGTATTTATGGGTTTCTTCCAATTTCTTTCTGTGTGATTTCCTCTTCATCTTTTTTTTATTTCTTATTTTATGTGCATTTATGAGGTTGGAGTTCTTGTGTGATTAACATGATTTTTTCCCTTTGTTTTTCTTTTTATGATGTTGAGGTATTGTTATGATTGTTTCAACTTTATGTCAATTGAGCTAAGTTCTTGTTGGCCTTCTTTTTAATTCAAGAATACCAAGAATACAAAAATAGCAATTTTGGAATTTTGGTGAGTGTTTGTATAGGTATATCAAAGTATATCAATGATATACTCCAATTAATCATAGTCTATCACTGACTATCACTAATCGAAGTCTATCACAAACTATAATTCATAGATAAAGAAATACAATGAATACAAGAATAGCAATTTTATGAAGGTGGTCACGGAGCTTGTGTGCTAGGCTTTAAAAATTATATTGTTGATTGAGAGTCGCTTGTTCGTAATGGTTGTTTTTGGATTTTATGTTCTAATTACCACAAGGGACTTAAATTTTTTTGTTCAATTTATGATTGTAGTATAATAAATTTGGATGAGTTTCTAATTACCGAGATGATTGCAATGGAAAGTACTTTACTGATAGATTTCAATTAAATTGATTTATATCCGTAACAATCATTGGTAGACTTCAAATTAATTGATAATTAATTGATTTCTATTAGGGATACAAACCGATAGACTTCAATTAACTGATTTCTATACTCGATAGAAAATGATAGATTTGAATTAAACTAATTTCTATCAGTGATACAAGTGAATAAACTTCAATTAAATTGATTTATGATAGAAACTGATAAACTTCAACTAAATTGGTTTCTATCGGTGATAGAAACTAATAGTCTTGAATTGAATTGACTTCTATCAGTGATAGAAACTGATGACCTCGAATTAAACGGTTTTCTAATATTGATTATCATTGATAGACTTAAATTAAACTGATGGATAGAAATTGATAGCCTTGAATTAAACTGAACTAATAGTCTTGAATTAAATTGTTTTCTATCAGCGGCTATCACTGATAGGCTTGAATTAAACACGATAAAAACTTATAGATTATGATTATCAGAGTCTATCTGTGATACACACTAATAGACTTCGATTAATCAAAGTCTATCAGTGTCTATCACTAATAGACTTCGATTAATTGATGCTTATCATCAAAGTCTATCAGTATTTATCACTGATAGACTCCAACTCCGATTAATCGAAGTCTATCAGTGACTATTAATGATAGGGACTGATAGACTATTGGAGATACTAAGGGTATTTTCGTAATTTAACATATTTTTTGCTATTTCCGCAAATAATTTTGTTTTTTTTTTTTGCTATTTTTGCAATATTTTTGCCGGTTTTTCCTATCTGTGCAAAGCACCCAATTAAAAACACAAGAATTTATTGGACCTAAAATTGAAAATTTAAGGATGTAGTAGACACTTTTACTTTTTAATGTTAAGAGACTTATTAAATACAAAATTAAAAGTTCATAAAATTATTACACATTTTTTAAAATTAAGGGAACAAATAAACAAATACATTAAAAGTTCAGAAACTAAACTTATAATTTAATCATTATTTTTATTGCAAATTTCAAAAATATCAACTAAACACAATTTGTCGAACACGAATTAATCCTTGGGATTTAAAGTTCAAATCACTAGTCTTATTTGTTGTAAAAAGAAAAAAAAAATCTAAATTTGTTGTAAATATACATTGGTATATATTAGATATCCATATTACTCCATTAGTTTTAGTCAACCCATAATTGTAGTTATTCTTCCCTCCCTCTCCCTTAGGAATAGCCATGGGACTCTCACTCTCTTCTATTTTGAGTATTTTTAAGTTGTAACCTACCCCATTGTATTAGTATAAATAGGGGTTGTATGTGCAAATGAACAAGATACAACAGCTCAGCAAACAGAATAATTCTCTCCATAACAGCAGGGCAACAATCAATCACCAATATTATAGGTGATTGACAACCACCTCAAAGAAATTCCTTCTTGGCAATATTCTACCGTTGCCATGTTTACCCATTTCCGTTTTTTATTGTCTCTTATTTCTATATAGGTTAATTTGTTATGATCTTTCCTTATTTTTAAATTTTCAGTCATTCTTTCTTTTTATCTCTTTCCAAGAGGTGCATGTTAAATAGGATCAATCTTTGTATAATCAGATTTGAGTTGAATACAGTGTTTTCAATATTGATTTTGGAGTGTACAAACCTTGAGATTATACAAAGTGTTCATGGTATCAGAGCTTTGCACCTAGGGAAGATTCAAATTCAAATCATATCTCAAGTTTACTGTAGTATCATGCCCAAATCAGAAGAAACATTAACCATTCAATCATTCCATCAATGCTCAAGTTTGATATCCATCAAACTCAACACCACCAACTACCTGCTGTGGAAATCACAGATTCTACCCCCTTGTAAGAAGTCTAGGCGCTGAACATCACCCCAAGGGAAGCAGTCCATATGAGATGGAAAAGACAGATATTGAACAATCAAGTGAGAATGCAGAAAAGACAGGTAAAGACTCAAGTGAGAATGAAAAGAAACGGTTGACTTGGCTCAACAATGATGGATTGCTAACGTCTTGGCTACTTGGCACCATCTCAGAGGAAGTTTTGGCCATGATTGAAGGGTTGGAGACCGCTCATCAGGTATGGACATCTCTAGAAGAAACTCTCCTTTCTATTACAAAAGAGAATGAGATACATATTAGTGAGTCTCTCCACTGTTTGAAGAAGGGAAATTTAACTCTAGATGATTACATTCAAAAGTTTAAGAGTTTATGTGACAAATTAGCAGCTATGAAGAAGCCCATAGATGATTTAAGTAAAGTTTGTACTTTAGCTCGTGGATTGGGCAACAAATACAAAGATTTTCGTATTGCTATGTTGTCTAAGGCCCCATATCCAACCTTCAATCAATTTGTACTAGCTTTAAAATCTCATGAACAAATGAATGTGATTGAGGCTGAGGAAGAAAAGAGAAACATGAATCAAGCTTATTTTAGTCAAAGGGGAAAAGGAAAAAGCATATGAGGTTATACAAACTCAAGGGACAGAGGCTTCAGACCAAATTATACAAGTCCAATTGTATGCAACCACACTGCCAATCAATTTGCTCATTCTTCTCCTAACTGTACTGTCATCAACCAATCTCCAAGTAAAGAAATAAATCAAGGTAAGGGAATTTCATGCCAAATTTATGGTAAAACTAACCACACTACTAGTAAGTGTTGGAATAGGTTTGATCACTCCTTTCAACCTGAAGAAATTCCAAAAGCCTTGGCTGCACTGTCATTTGAAAATGTAGCGGATCCTGCTATGTATGCAGATTCTGGAGCTACCTCACATGTGGTTAATGACATTGGTAAGGTTTCTACATGCCATATTTACAAGGGAAAACAAAAACTATATGTAGGCAATGGAGATGGTCTTAATATTACTCATATTGGTCAAATAAACACACATGATGAAAGTGACTTAAAATTGAATAATGTGCTGGTAGTTCTAGAAATTAAAAAGAATCTCATTTCCATAAGCAAACTTACAAATGATAATGATTGTTCTATTATATTTACATCCAATGATTTTGTTGTGAAGAACAAGCAGGGGCAAGTGTTAGCTAAAGGAGTTAAAATAGGAGATCTTTATGCATTGGAGGAGCAAAAACTTCCTCAAGCCACTACTTACTCATACTAATTTTCTGCTGCTAAATCAAATAAGTTATCTTTTGATGTATGGCATAAACGTTAAGGCCATTTGAATGAAGTTTATTTGAAACATTTGAGCAATAAACAATTGATTCAAGTCACTAATAGGAAGAAAAATGTCTCAATTTGTGAAAGTTGTCAATTAAGTAAGAATTGTAGACTTCCTTTTACTTTGAGAAATGAATTGTGTTTATTTCCTTTTGATAAAGTTCACTGTGATTTATGGGGTCCTACACCTATTGTTTCTTGCCAAAAGTTTAAATACTATGCTAGCTTTATAGATGATCACTCCAGATATACTTGGATATTCCCTTTGAGAAGAAAATCAGAATTTTTTTGAATGCTTTTCAAATTTTCATAAACTAGTAGAAACTCAATTTGAAAGAAAGATCAAAGTCTTTCAAACAGATGGCAGAGGAGAATTCACCTCATTGAGACTAAAGAAACTCATGGAGGAGAATGGAATTCACCATCAAATGAGTTGTCCACACACTCCACAACAAAATGGAGTAGCTGAAAGAAAACACAGACACATAGTCAAGACAGGTTTGGCTCTTCTCTTCCAAGCAAAATTACCTTTTAAATATTGGGTGGATAGTTTCTTGACAACCACTTTTTTTATAAATAAAATGCCATCATCTATTTTGAAAATGAAAACTCCTTTTGAGACTCTTTTCAAAAAGGTGTCGAACTACACTAATCTTAAGATTTCTGGTTGTAGACGTTACCCATACCTAAGATATCAAGCCAAGGATAAGTTTGCTAAGAAAACTTATCCATGTGTGTTCATAGGATATAGCATGACTCACAAAGGTTATAGGTGTTTAGATCCTAAAAAAACAAAGTATACATCTCAAGACATGTTATATTTGATGAAAACTATCTTCCTTTTGATCATGATTCTACTAACAAATCTATGAAGTGTGAACCTCTAGATGTATCAAGATACTTGGATGTAGCAGCTTGGCAATCTTCCACGGAAGCAAAAATAACTAATTCTCAACAAACACAAGATACTGACATTCAAAGGAGAGCTACACACTTTGATGATATTGAACCAAAACACCAACATAGAATGCAAGACATCAATGAACAAGAACAAAGAAATGACCAATCACAGCAGCAACAAGATTTAGAATCCCAATCAAATCAATCTCAGGAAGAGCAAGAAAATGCACATTTGGAGAACAACCCAATAAGTCAACATCAATCAGAATTGGCAGTCGCAAAGGAACTTGAAGTGTGCAGACAACAGAATATGCAACTTCAACCTACTACTACTGAAATCTCCTTCAATAATTTTCCTGATATTAGTGACTATCTATTCATTGATCTCTCTTTTTCTGATGCAGGTATTGAAAATTCAAATAATCATAATCAACAACAACCAAAAGCAATGATAAAGGAGATAACCAACACCAATAACACAAGCCAACCAGAAGTAACAACAAACAGCCACTCAATGATCACTCGATTGAAATCTAAACAACATCAGCAACAAAGTCACCACACCTTCCTCAGTACTTCAGAAACAAGTGAGCCTAAGAACTGCAAAGCGGCTCTACAAAATCCTATATGGAAGAATGCAATGAAAGAAGAACTTCAAGCTCTTCATGACAACCAAACATGGAATTTAGTTAGCAAACCTTCTAACTTATGAGATTTATTTAGATTCTATGAATCTTTGAGATACAATTAAAGAATGGAATACAACTTCAAATCAAGAAGGACAAAAACCATGATTTTCCTTCTCCATCATCTTCACGAGGGATTAAAAATTGAATATCTTACGGTAAAAGATCCCTACATTTTATGGCAAAAATTGAAAGAAAGGTATGATCATCAAAAAACGATTATTCTTCCAAAAGCTCGTTACAATTGGATGCACCTGAGGTTGCAAGATTTTAAATCAGTGAGTGATTATAATTCCGCATTATTCAAAATAAGTTCAAAATTATTGTTATGCGGAGAAAAAATTACTCATGAGGATATGTTAGAGAAGACATTTTCTACTTTTCATGTCTCGAATATGCTTCTGCAGCAGCAATATCGAAAGAGAGGTTTCAAAAAATATTCTGAACTTATATCATGTCTTCTTGTGACTGAACAAAATAATGAGTTGTTAATGAAAATCATGAATCTCGGCCAACTGGAACAACACCATTCCCTGAAGTTAATGCTGAAATTTCTGATAATCGTGGTCGAGGTCGTGGTCGCGGTCGAGGTCATGACCGTGGAAGAGGAAGAAATAATTCATTTCGTGGTGGTTGTCATAATTTTAAGAGAACCACAAATAATGATGATCATAAAGGAAAAGCTCCACAATCAAACAAGAGCTCTAAAAGTGTTGAAAACCAATGTTTTCGATGTGGCATGAAAGGACATTGGTCTCGTACTTGTCGTACGCCTAAGAACTTGGTGGATCTTTACCAAGCATCATTAAAGAAAGAGAAATCTGTGGAAGCAAACTTCACATATCAAGAAGATGATGTATTTGACCCGTCTACCATGACACGTGTAGATGTTGCTGATTTTTTCGAATCTCTAGAAGAGAAAATTACTATTGAATGAGGAGCAAGTACTTCATTTCAAAATTGATGTATTCCTTCAAGTTTTTGTACCTTTTTTTTTCTAGTTCAATTTGCAATATTTTCTTTATAAGTCAAGTTGTTAGTCTATTGTAATTTCTTTTTATATATAGTTCAAAATTCATTTTGGAGAATTATTATATCTTTTTGTTTTTCTTCTCTCTTTAATGAAGAATCATGGACACTTCTCATATTTTTACCTATTCAAATATGGATAATGAAGATTTATGTTTGGCAGATAGTGCAACTACGCACACAATACTTAAAAGTAGGAAATACTTTTCTAAATTGACAGCGCTTGAAGAAAAAGTCAATACAATATCAGGTCTTGCAGACTTGATTGAAGGTTTTAGGAAAGCAAATATATTTTGCCTAGAGGAACAAAATTTACAATTGATAATGTTTTGTTCTCCAGTAAATAAAAAAGAAACCTTCTAAGCTTTAAAGATATACGTGGTAATGGGTATCATATAGATACTGATGAGAAGAATAATATAGAATATCTTTATATTATATCAACTGTCTCACATGAAAAACGTATATTATAAAAGTGGTCTGCTTTTTCTTCTGGATTATATTACACACATATTTGTGTTATTGAAACATATGCAATAATGAACCTGAAGTTCAATGATCCAAATATATTTTCTATTTAGCATAATCGATTGGATCATCCTGGGTCAATAACGATGAGAAAGATTATTGAAAACTCACATGGACATCCATTGAAGAACCAAAAGATTCTTCAATCTAATGAATTGTCATGTGTTGCTTGCTCTCAAGAAAAATTAATTATTAGACTCTCACCAGCTAAAGTTAGGACTGAATCCCCCACATTCTTAGAACGAATTCATGGTGATATATGCGGACCTATAAATCCACCAAGTGGACCATTTAGATATTTTAGTGTTCTAATTGATGCATCCAATAGATGATCACATGTGTGTTTAGTATCAAGTCGAAACCTTGCATTTGCAAGATTACTCGCTCAAATAATCAAATTAAGAGCACAATTTTGTGATTATGTAATTAAGATAATTCTTCTTGATAATGCTGGTGAGTTTACATTCCAATCATTTAATGATTATTGTATGTCAATTGGGATAACTGTTGAACATCCTGTAGCTCATGTTCATACACAAAATGGTCTAGCTAAATCATTTATAAAATGTCTACAATTAACTGCTAGACAAATGCTTATGAGAGCAAGAATTCCAATATCTGTATGGGGTCAAGCAAATTTACATGCTGCACCGCTTATACGCATTAGGCCAGCAGCCTATCATAAATACTCCCCAATAAAATTAGCTTATGGCCAGCAACCAAATATATCTCAATTATGAAATTTTGGAAGTGCAATATATGTTTCAATTGCTCCACCTAAAAGTACTAAGATGGGTCCTCAAAGGAGACTAGGAATATATGTTGGATTTGATTCCCCATCAATTATTAGATATCTTGAACCCCTGATGGGTGATGTATTTACTGCACGATTTTTTGATTGTCACTTTAATGAGACAAATTTTTCAACATTAGGAGGAGAGATTAAGAAGTTGGAAAATTAAATTACATGGAATGCAGCGTCATTGTCTCATTTAGATCTCCGTACAAATCAATGTGAACTAGAAGTTTAAAAGATAATTCATTTGCAAAATATTGCAAATCAAATGCTAAATGCATTTACAGATGCTAAGAAAGTGACCAAGTCACATATACCAGCTGCAAATACACCATCGAAAATTGATATCCCAACGCAACAAGTTATCATAACTAATGAGTCTGCGACACGCCAGAAGCGTGGTAGACCAATGGGTTCCAAAGATAAAAATCCTCGAAAAAGAAAAGTAGTCAATAATCAAAATGACGTAATTGATAATGTGGATATTCCAGAAGAAATCCTGAATGTGACTACTCATAATAATATCGAAGAAGGTCAAATACCTGAGGATAATAATGAAATTTCGGTAAATTATGTAATGAATGAAAAAAGATGAAACCGAAACAATATAGTTGATAACTTTTTTGCTTATAATGTTGCTTACGACATCATTTCTAAAAATGATGATTATGAACAAAAATTTGTCGAAGAATGTAGACATAGAAAGGATTAGCTTAAGTGGAAAGAAGCAATCCATACAGAATTAAACTCACTCTCAAAATGTGAGGTTTTCGAACCAGTAGTGCAGACACTAGAAGATGCCAAGCCTGTGGGATACAAATGGGTATTTGTAAGAAAAAGAAATGAAAAGAATGAGGTCACAAGATATAAAGCAAGACTTTTTGCACAAGGATTCTCGCAAAGGGCTGGTATTGATTATGAGGAGATATATTCTCCTTTGGTGGATGCAATAACATTGAGATATTTAACTGACCTGACTGTGTATAAAAAGCTTGACATGCATCTCATGGATGTAGTTACAGCATATTTATATGGATCTCTTAATAATGATGTTTATATGAAAATCTCTTAAGGATTAAAAATACCAGAGTCATATAATTCAAATCCTAGAAAATTATATTCGATCAAATTATAGAGTTCTTTATATGGATTAAAACAATAAGGACAAATGTGGTATAATTGCCCGAGTGAATATTTATTGAAAAAAGGGTATCAAAATATCCCAATTTGTGCATGTGTTTTTATAAAGAAATCACAGTCAGGATTTGTTATCATTACTGTATATGTTGATGATTTAAATAAAATGAGATCTCTTGAAGAGCTTCCAAAGGCAATAAAATATCTTAAGAAAGAATTTGAGATGAAAGATCTCGGGAAAACAAAGTTTTACCTTGGCTTACAAATTGAGCATCTAGTAGATGGAATATTTATTCATCAATCAACTTATACATAAAAGTGTTGGGTTTTATGCCCTAAAACTCGTAGATAGTAAATGTAACATTTGACTTGCTTCCATGAAGTATTGTTTTTATATATTTGTTTTGCCTAAATATAACCATAAATCCAATAAACTAAGAACCCGTGATTATATTAGGTATACTTGAAGTTTATGTGTAACATAAGTATAGGTCAAGTTCAAGTAAATAGTCTAAATGATCTATAGTATATGGATAAGGTTGGGTACCTTAATCTTGGGGACACTATTGGTGTGGCTTGCTTTGTTCTTTCAAAGACAGATTGTGATCCTAATCGTTCATGTATAAGACATATGAGTGAGGGCGTCCTATGCAAAGAGTTTGCATAGAGATCAGACCAGGAGATAAGTCACATTCACTTTACAACACCGTTTACTGTTGAAACTGAACATCTCATATATATAACCTAGGTAACTTGATCTTAATCCTGAGCTAACTATGAAGTCCTGTTTATTTAGGATTATCCTTTGATTTGCATGGGTGAGAGTGGCCAAACATCGCCGACTCAATAAGCCTACCATTTTTGGGATAAGACTAAATGGATAGCTGAGGACATAACTTTGCAAGATGGAATTCACTGATACTCGTTTTATGGTTAGTAAAGGTTGTTCTTAAGTGCTGACTCTGAGTCTTGAACAAAGGGGCCCCGCCCTCTCATAATCTTGAGAGGGACTTGGTTCAGTGATTGTATCGCGAACTAGTTGTTCATCAGAGGATCAGTGGAACTTAAGGAACAAGATGTAACTATAGGGGTAACACGGACATTTGACCTAGCTCTAGTTACGAACAACCGGTGAAGGGTCAACTTATTAATCATGGTTATTTAAAGTGGACAAGAAATATATCTACAGTGAGGGGAGTGCAGCTACGGGCTATAGTGGAGTGTCCTGGAAGCTAACGAACGATGAATGACTAGGTTGGTGCAAGCAAAAGCACCTCTGGTGGATTCAAAGAAAAGAAGCCACCTTGATGCATCACGTTCAACACGTCGAGCTAATGACGTTAAACAAGTGCTTATGGGAGGCAACCCAAGTAAGTTAAGTTGTGTTTTTCTTTTTGCTTTTGAATTATTTTTTGTTTTTGTTTTGTAGGTCTTGGTTCCAGTTTCTCCTTTGCTTGCAATCATCCATAAAAGAGGACATCGTCATTCCAGGACAGTATTGTTCACTCCTCCTACTCTTTTATTGTTCTCATGTTTGATTATGCTTTATTTTCTTCATACATTCAGGACAATGCATGCTTTAAGTTTGGGGGTGGAATAGCATGTTTGTGGAGCCCTTGAGCATCTGAGTTCGGGCTATACTTTTGAGCTTTCTTTGAATTGAGTATATGGTTGTTTTCTGGATGATATTTTTGCATGACTATGATTTCATAGGATAGACTTTCTTGTCAATTTTCAAGCTTTCGATGAGTTGTAATCATGAGTGCCCAAAAAGGGAGACTTTTTAAACTTTTTCTAGGAGATGTCTTGCATGAGTAGAGTATTTGTCTTGGCTAGATTTAGATTTGAATGCTTAGGAGCAAATTATTAGCTTCATATATGGTTGTTGGCACCTCGATAGGTGTAGGGAAGAGCTAAAGAGTTATTTTTTTTTTTTTTACAAATTAACATGTTTGATCTTGCTTAGGAGGAAAGAAAAGAACATATGCTTATCATGCTCATAAAGAAAAATCATTCTTGTTGTTACAATATGAAAGAAAAAAAAAAGAAAGTCACAAGGGTTTTTCCTAGTAAGGTTTTAACGAGGCATATATTTTATATACAATGGATATCTAAGGGGGAGTGTTGTAAATATACCTTTGTATATATTAGATATCCATATTACTCCATTAGTTTTAGTCAACCTATAATTGTAGTTATTCTCACTACAAGAATTAAAACATTTCCTGACGGTTTTTCTCCCGATGCTTACGTAAGCGTGGGCAGATATAGGTATTCCCAACGATTTTTAAAACGTTTGGGATATATATAGGTAATGCCAACGCTTTCATCAAACCGTTGGGGCATATATAGGTAATGCCAACGACATAATAAAATCGTTGGCATATGTATAGAAACTGCCAACGGATACAATTACAGTTGGCATATGTTTAGAAAATCCCAAAGGGTTGAATTCTTGATTTATTTTGTTCATTGGTATCGCCAACGGTTTATTTTAACCGTTGGGATATATATAGGTAATGCAAACGCTTGAATCAAACCGTTGGGGTAAATATAGGTAATGCCAACGGTCTAATATAACCGTTGGCAAATGTATAGGAACTGCCAACGGATACAATTATCGTTGGCATATGTTTAGAAAATCCCAAAGGGTTGAATTCTTGATTTATTTTGTTCGTTGGTATCGCCAACGGTTTATTGGAACCGTTGGCATATGTTGAGGATAACCCAACGGTTTTGTAATTCGTTGGGATATACCCAACGGTTTATTTCCCAAATGGTTGATTTATTTGGTTCACTGGTATGGCCAACGGTTTATTTAAACCGACGACATATGTATACTAAAGCCCAACGGTTTTATAATTCGTTGGGTTATATAGTATTAATCCCAACGGTTCAAAATAACCATAGGAATATATTTAGGACCGCTAACGGTTTATTTTCTATGGCAACGGTTTGGTATGACCGTCGGCGGTTCCTTTATTGTCTACGATTCGATTAACCCGTCGGGAGTTAAACCATGGGCAACGGTTTGGTTGAACCTTCTGTGAAAATACCTTATAACCCAACGGTTGAGATAAACCGTGGGTATATTTCATTAAAATAATTTCCCTTTTCACGATTTCCCTCCTTCCCTCTCCCCCATTTTCACGATTTCTTTCCCTCCATTTCTCCCATTTTCGCTCCATTCTCCATTTTCGCCCAAATCCTCCCCATTCGAGTTTCAGTCTTCGATTTCCTCGTTTGAGTTCAGTCTTCGTTGCCACCCATTTGAGTTTCAGTCTTCGTCGTTGCCGTTTGAGTTTCAGTCTTCGTTCGTCTTCCCAATTTCTGGCTTCGTTTGAGTTTCAGGTATGTTTCATTCATTCGTTCTTCATGTTCTTCGCGATTTGAATGCCTTTTCTCCATTCTCCAAACCCTAGCCACCATTTTTCACCTTGATAATTCTAATCTTCGTGACTTTTTCTTATTTCTATAGTGTGTGCACTTCTCTGGGATGGAAATCTTCGAGCTTCTTAGTCCACTCGAGGCAAAATCCACCAATTCCTTTAAATTTCTTGTTTCCAGGAGATGGGTATGCAATAAGCATTTCTCTGTTGCTTGTTCGTCTTCGTTATCTGGTATGCTTTATTTTGGCGACTGAGCTTTTTTTTTTTGTTTCATCATTATTAATTTGAATTGGGTTACTCTCAATTTTGGCATTGAGAGATGTGATAGTCTTGAGAGCTCCTCGATTGCGTTTTGTATGTCGAATTTTATCATTTGTATGAAATGTTTAAGTCTTGAACATGGAGTTTGATGTTTTAGTGGAAGGCTCGATTTGTGTTGACCCAAGTGAAGGGAAATTTGATGTTTATTGGACTTGTTTACTACTGTTTTCTGAGTGATAAATGTTTCCTGCAAACAACAAATTGTTAACATTTTGCTTATCCGCAATCTCAATGTTGGAGGGTATTACATTCAAGCAGAAGTTTGGAGTGAATTGGAAGGATAACTATATTTTTGTGTTGTAACGAAATGGGTCGGCAAGGTTTTAAATCAGTATTTTTCTATGAAGAAATGACAAGCTTTTGGAAATCTCATGTTGCTATAAAAAAAAAAGGGTCCGAAAGTTGCAGCAACTTTATTTGGCATTTGTATTGCATTGCCTGACTTTTCCAATAGAAAAGTCAAATTAAGGTCTTTTTTTAGTTTATTGAGATTAAAACACAAAAAAACATGTTGATCGTGATTCTGAATCTCTGATAGTGTTTTAAAACATCTAACAATTTTTCTTCTTTCATTGCTATTTATATTGTCTGATATATTATCCTTTCTAGATTTTTTAGATTAAAATACAACAACTATTGATCCGTGAGTCTGATAGTGTTTCAAAGCATCTATCCCTTTTTTTGCTTTCTTTGCAATTTACATTGTTAGGTTTCAAAGCATCTATCCATTTTTTTTGCTTTCTTTGCAATTTACATTGTTAGGTATATTGTCCTTTTTAATTTTTGGATTAAAATACCAAAAATGTGTTAATTCAATTCCCATAATGGTTCAAAAATCATGTAAGTATATAGTTATGAGATTTAATAAGTTGATTTTACACTACAAGTAACACTATTAGTTTGTAAAAGATATTAATTATTTAACAGGTTCTCTCTTTGTGTGATAGAGATAATTCATTTGATGATTTGTATTCGTTATCAATGGGACCTAGTTCTCAAGTGCGATCTTCTAGTGGATGCATTGTCAATGGCATACGATTCCACACTATATCGCGTGATAATCGTCGAGTTACACAAAATAGTGGAGTCATGGTGCCTGGAGAATAGGAAGGTGAAGGAGATGAGATGAATTTCTACAGTGTGTTGGATTAAGTGTTGGACTTAGAATATGTTAAAAGAAGGCAAGTTATTATTTTTAAATGTACATGGTTCGACACAGATAAAAAAAGAATCGATCACACTAGAATTAGGGTTGACATCGATTAACGCATCTCATTATTGGTATGTTGATGATCCGTTCATCCTTGCTATACAAGGAAAACAAGTGTTTTTCCTTAACAACCCAAAACATGGTCGTAATTGGAAGGTAGTGAAAGTTGTACAAAATAAGCGCTTATGGGACGTTGCGGAGGTAGAAAATCATGGAAATGACCAACTTGAGTTGTTGGAAGTTGAGAGAAGACTCAGAGTTGACGAATCCATTGAAGAAAGCACACTATGCAGAGATGATGTTGATCCTATGGTGGTGGAAGAACAAATAAGTCAAACTCATAATAACGACGATTTCATAAACAACGAGGAAGAGGATGTAGAAACATCTACTGAGACTACCTCTAGCTCGAACAAAAGCTCTGATTCAAATCACGATAGCGATTGATTATGTACCTATGTGCTTCATTTTCTATTTTAGTTTTTTTTTAACTAATTATATTCCTTATATTGTTTATGTGTTCCATATGTCATTGTAGACAAATCATGGTGGGTCCGACTGAGGAGCGCAATGCAGATCGATTTTTTGTTGAGGGTGAAGGCAATCATGTCGCCACAGTATCTTCCACGGGCGAGACATCAGGTTAAACTAATTATGTTGTACATTTGTTTTTCTTTTACAAAATGAAGCTACTTACTAGTTTACTTCATTTTTTCAGATACGTCTGCACGTAGAACGAGAGGATTTTCTAAGAATATTGAGCTGGACAGATACGTTCGAATCCATGGGAAGATAACTATCGAGATCACCGACGAATTGAGAAAGCTGGTGTGTGACAATGCAGTAAAATTCAGCGGTGCCATTGGTAAAATTGTCGGAGAATCATTCTCTGTACGTTATGCAACGTGGAAAGCTGTACCGAAGGACGCAAGGGATCATCTTAAACAATGTCTTTTGGTAAGTTTAAATTTTGGTCAATCATGTTTATTATATAATTGAGTAGTTAACCTAACAGTAACATCTTTAACTTTCTTCTTCAGAATCATTTCATAATTGATTTATCTAAGAAGGTGGTACACGAATTCATTGACCACGAGATGCAAACCATTTTTAAAGAGTACCAGGCAGAGTTGGTCAAACACTATCGAAAATATTCCACTCTAGAGGAGGGACGTGCACACCCACATCCTCGAGTGGTTGACATAGCTGATTGGCATATTCTGTGCAATAGATGGGAGGACCCCAAGTGGAAGGTATGTTAATCACAAAATTTCTAATTCATGACATGACAAATAGTATAAATATACTTACTAATAATCTTTTGTGCTAGAACATGGGTGAGAAGAATAAACAGAATCGTGTCAAACTTCCTTTCAACCACTACGCTGGGTCAAAATCATTTCTTCACATACAACAGAAGAATGTAAGTTTGAAAATAATCTTAAAGGTAAACTATTTTTTCCTAATATTACTAATATGTGTGAAATTTGAACTATAGAAAACTAGAGAAGGTGAGAATTTGGGTCCTATTGATTTATTTCATAAGACCAGATACAAGGAAGGAAAGGGGTGAGTTAGTCAAGCCGCCAATGAAGCTCATGTAAGTTTTCAACTTATAAAATATGCTAATGAAAGTATCTACTTCATTACTTATTTGAATTTATTTATTTATTTATTTTTTTTTGTATGATCAAATGGTGGCATTGCAACAAGCACCCACCTCAGATGGGACCCAACTGCCTAAACCAGAGGACATATGTGAAGCTGTTCTGGGTAGTCGATCGGATCAAATTAAAGGGCTTGGTTGGGGACTAAAGCCGAAGTCGAGAAAGTGTACCTCCTCATCCGATGCAACTTCATTAAGACGAGGGCATGAACTAAGTGCAGCCTTAAGTGAGACCGAAAAACATATGCATGCAACAAAAGAACAGTTGGATCTGACGAACGAAAAATTAAGTGCGACAGAAGAAAAATTAAGTGCAACAGAAGAGAAATTGAGTGGAACGGAAGAGAAATGAAGTGCAACAGAAGAAAAATTAAGTGCAACGGAAAAGAAATTGTCAGAGGTGGATACTCGAACGACTGACAATTCCTCTGAGTTAGCCAGTCTCAGAGACTTGGTTAATCAACTCATGCAGTCCCGAAGACCATTTAACTAGGTATGAAAATGCTGTTTTACATTATGTAGTAATTGTCAAGTATTGTCTATAATAGAGACTTGTTTTGTTGCTATCTTGTAGTTATGGTAGCACTATATTTATGTAGGTAACTATTTATAGGTAATAGTAATAGTTGTATGGGCTATCCCTGCAGTTATGGTAGCCGTTGAGTATTGATTGTTTTGTTTATTTGTTTTGTCTGAAAGTGTATGAGCACATATGGGTGAGTTTGATTAGCTTTGTCTGTTGAACTAGTTCATATGTTCGGAACATTGGGTAACGAAGGGAGACTAGTTCATGCTTTGATTAGATCACTTTGGATAAGGAAAAACAAGATTGGGTCATTATGCATGTCCTAGTTTGGTCATTATAAGTTTGGTGTTGCACTTGATTGTTTTAGTTCTTTTGCTTGCTTATTTGTTTAACCTTTGAAAGTTGAGGGATGTGTTACCTTTCTAAGTAGTTAGAGTTTGAGTTTCATTAGTTTGGCATGTTGAACTAATTCATATGTTTGGGCTTTGGTAGCTAGGAAAAGGGATTAGAGATCATTTTGTAGTGTTCGTTTTGATGGAAAATGCTTATAAGAATTTGATTCTTTTGATTTTGCTGATGGTTCATACATTGCTTGGTTTTGTTTAAAGGTTTATTGTTGCACGATTTTTCGATCACCGCAAGCGTACGGGTCGTCACAAGTAATATAGTGATTTTGAGTTTAGAGTATCGTCTCCACAGGGATTGGATTTATTCAATAAAGTACCATGAATAATGTTGCTTAACTTTATTTAGAGAACAAAATCTAATGCCGAAAAGAATAATAAAAAGCTAATCTAGAAAGCAAAAGATAAATGGAGACACAATTTGGAGGGATAATTCTAGAAGGTTGATTTCATCAATTGGACCTTTAATGAATAATCAATTAACTAACTTGGATTAATCAATCATTTGATTCATAAGTCTAGAAGCCTAATGACAAGGACTCTCCTGTCGGTCTCCTCCTATCTCATACCTTTAGATAAAGAATCTCCTTTCAGTTTCATCTTTATTTACTTAGCATGGCATTACAACCCTTCAGTATAACCTCTAACGTTATTTAGTCAATCCCGTGTCACCCGGGTAAATAACCGTTAGTCATGTATTCAGTTCTAGTCTAAGCTTCTCTCCGTCGAGTTTCCACTTAGTAACGATTCATTTAATAAGTGATCAGTTGATTAAAAGCATTACGGACAAAATGCACAAATGAACAATAATGACAATTAAACCACATCAATTCATTAATTCAGCAGAGGTTCAACATCTATATCAATCTCATAGAATTTAGGAATTTACTACTCATAATCACTAAAATCAAATAATTCCTAATCACAACAATTCTAGAAACTAAAACATAAAGGAAAAGGGAAGAGAAATGCTCATAAAACTGTCGATCTCCATCGATCCCGAGCTCCAAAGATCTTCAATAAAGCTCCAAAACTCTCCCAAAAATCCCCAATTTTAGTGTGGATTCTAGAATGGGGTGAAGACCCACAAATTGGCACACAAAATATGGATGCAAAAGGCTCCTTTTATAGGCTCCCAGCAGGCGTAGCGTCGCGACGCTACATGGACAGCGTCGCGACACTCTGACGTCATCTTTTCTTGGGCTCCAAAACGTCGCAGCGTCGCGACGCTACCACAATTCTGGATCTTTCCACGCGGCTACCTAGCGTTGGGACTCTCCAGGCTTAGCGTCTCGACGCTAGGCCCTGAATCTTCTAGAATGACCCGATTTTGACTCAATTTTTGGGCCTCCAACTTTCTTTTGGCCCAAATACTTCATGTAATGGATTTTGGGCACTTTTCTTGACCCAACTTGATAATTTAAGACTTGGAATTCATGATTTTGGGCTTCTAATTCATTCTTCTTGGACGTTTGTGCTCGGATCTTCAATGTAATTCTTCAAATTGCTCCAAAAGCCTCTAAAATCATCTAAAATCTCTCAAAATTCCGGTTTTGCTTCCTTGGCTCGGTTTTCTGAAATTTAAACATAAAATAGCATTAAAGTACACAATTCATGCACAAAACTAGCTAAAATTAATAGGAAAATGATGACATTTATACATGTCATCACACCCCCAAACTTAAATCTTTGCTAGTCCCGAGCAAAGCTAAAACCATATATATGATTCAAATATTGCAAATGCATGACTCTAAGCTCAATGATCAAAATAATGAACTATAACAATTAAAGGAAATATTAAAACATAATCATTCATCACGACATTTAAATCTAAACTCTTCATCCCTTACGTGTGTGTGTGCGAGCTTCCTTATTAGGACTTTACTAGCCTAGAAAAGGTTTATAGAATCCTCAGTTCATCTTCCCCCTACACTGGCCCTAAGCTCTAATTATCCAGCTTCCCAACAATCAAGAAAGCAATATCCCACTAAAGTGCCTGAAACAACGGGGTATGCCTCCCCCAAACTTGCATTTTTTTTTATTTAATGAGAATCCTTTTAGATGCAGCGCCTTCGTTTTGGCTTGCCAACATTGGTGATGAAAGCATCCAACTACGAGCGCCTCATCTTTTAGGATGCCGAGGCATGCTCATTTCTTTCCAGCGCTTTCATGCAAAGGCAAACGATGGGTGTCATGAATGTCCCTGGTTACTAACGCTCTCAAGAAAGTGGAGCATTTTTTTTCACTTTTATTTTCCTCTTTTTTTTTCACTTTTCTTTGCAGGCTAATAAACATGATTTTTCTCCCAAGTAAAACATTACAGACTCTCATGCAGTTCAATCTTTCAAATCAGATCTTAAGCCTATCGGAGTGACGACAAACATCTAGATAATATAATCCAGTTCTAAGCATTCAAAACCATATAAGTAGGCTAAGTGCTCAACATGTTCAAGGAAATCAAAGAAAAAAATTTAAATTTACATGAATCTTGAACATGCTTTGATATTTCACAAAAATTGAACAAAATTCATTATCTAGATCATATCATAGACCGTCCTCATCAAAGCAGATGCAATAGAATCATCATGAAAAAATTTTCGCTCAGATCAGAACAGCAAAGCCTCCCCCCCCCCCAAACTTAAATCATACATTGCCCTCAATGTATTAATTATTTAGACTAATTAAGCATGCATAAGGACAATTAAAAAAATATGGGAAGAACAATATTGCCCTTAAGTGCGAGAAAAACAATGGATGTCAGCCTTTTCAATCATTGGGGTTGTTTTTGGAAGAAAATGTGGTCTCGAGCTCCTTCAAAAATTGATCAACGGGAACAGAAGATCAACATGCTCTATCTACAAAAACTGAAAAACAAAGAAAAGAGAATTAACGGAAAAATAAACTTGGGTTGCCTCTCAAGAAGCGCTTGTTTAACGTCTCTTGGCTGGACGAGTTTTGTGCGGGCTTTCAAGGCACATAAAAATTCTCGTATTTCTTCGGGCCCTTCTTCCTTGAATCGATGAAACATTCTATCGCTAGTAGACTTGCTAGCTTTTCATGGGCCCCTGAAGCATAAATATTTTTGGGATTTTTTAATAATAAAATCATAAAAGGAGAAAAATCAAAATAAATGGACTCTGACTCGTGAGAACAAGAAAAAGAACACTCATTATAAAGAGATGATGGGAAGGATAGAACAGACAAAGGCCTTTCAACCTTAAACTCTATCTCTTGAAACTCCTCAAACACTATAGGCTCATTTTCTTTTTCTTCCTCACAAACTTGTTCTTGGTGGGTGCTAAAATTGTCCAATTCTTCCTTACTATCTACACAACTCACCCCTATATGCTCAAACTTAGCGAAATCAAAAGGATTAGGCTCTTGAATGGGCGCTAATGAATCACTGGCCACATGACTCACTAGAAATCCTATGGAAGTGGATCCTACTTCCTTTTCTTCCTTTTGGGTCTGGAGTCTTTCCATAGATTTTTCTAATTCTAAATTCTTAACTCTAGACTCCTCAATAAAATTTTCAAGCAAGCTCTCTAAGGAAGATTTTTCTTCTATGGAAGTGGATTGCTCTTCACTCTCATCCTCTTGGGGATGCAATCTCCCTAGGGATTTTTCTAGAGCTAAATTCATGGCTCTATTATCCTCAATATAATCTTGAAGCAAACTTTCTAGGGGAGTTTTTTCTTCTAAAGGGGGATAATTTGAATAGAAAAATTGGATGATGGTGTTGGTTCTTCGGGCTCAGATTCCCTAAAGGGCCACCCAAAATTATGAAAAGCCATCTAAAACAATTAAATAAAAAAGAATCAGGCTTTCAGTCAAATGTAAACACCAATTAAATGCACAACAAGAACAATGGACCAGGATAAAAAAAAAACAAAAAAAAAAAAAAACAAAATAAAACCTCTAATCTAAAGCAAGCAATTTCTTCACAGTATTAATTGAATGAAATTAGTCATTCCCCGGCAACAGCGCCAAAAACTTGATGACCGCAAAGTGCACGAGCCGCAAGTAATATAAAACATAAAGTATTCCGAGTATTGAATCCTTAGGGATTGGATTTATTCAATTAAGTACCACGAATAATCTTGCTTAACTTTATTTAGAGAACAAAATCTAATGCCGAAAAGAATAATACAAAGCTAATCTAGAAAGCAAAAGATAAATGGAGACACAATTTGGATGGATAATTCTAGAAGGTTGATTTCATCAATTGGACCTTTAATGCATAATCAATTAACTAACTTGGATTAATCAATCATTTGATTCATAAGTCTAGAAGCCTAATGACAAGGACTCTCTTGTCGGTCTCCTCCTATCTCATACCTTTAAAAAAAGAATCTCCTTTCAGTCTCATCTTTATTTACTTAGCATGGCATTACAACCCTTCAGTACAACCTCTAACGTTATTTAGTCAATCTCGTGTCACCCGGGTAAATAACCGTTAGTCATGCATTCAGTTCTAGTCTAAGCTTCTCTCCGTCGAGTTTCCACTTAGTAACGATTCATTTAATAAGTGATCAGTTGATTAAAAGCATTACAGACAAAATGCACAAATGAACAATAATGACAATTAAACCACATCAATTCATTAATTCAGCAGAGGTTCAACATCTAAATCAATCTCATAGAATTTAGGAATTTACTACTCATAATCACTAAAATCAAATAATTCCTAATCACAACAATTCTAGAAACTAAAACATAAAGGAAAAGGGAAGAGAAATGCTCATAAAACTGTCGATCTCCTCGATCCCGCGCCGACCTCCATCGATCCCGAGCTCCAAAGATCTTCAATAAAGCTCCAAAACTCTCCCAAAAATCCCCAATTTTACTGTGGATTCTAGAATGGGGTGAAGACCCACAAATTGGCACAAAAAATATGGATGCAAAAGGCTCCTTTTATAGGCTCCCAGCAGGCGTAGCGTCGCGACGCTACATGGACAGCGTCGCGACGCTCTAACGTCATCTTTTCTTGGGCTCCAAGTCGTCGCAGTGTCGTGACGCTACCTAGACAACGTCGCGACGCTACTTCGATTCTGGATCTTTCCACACGGCTGCCTAGCGTCGGGACGCTCCAGGCTTAGCTTCTCCACGCTAGGCCCTGAATCTTCTAGAATGGCCCGATTTTGACTCAATTTTAGGGCCTCCAACTTTCTTTTGGTCCAAATACTTCATGTAATGGATTTTAGACACTTTTCTTGACCCAACTTGATAATTTAAGACTTGGAATTCATGATTTTGGGCTTCTAATTCATTCTTCTTGGACTTTTGGACTCGGATCTTCAATGTAATTCTTCAAATTGATCCAAAAGCCTCCAAAATCATCTAAAATCTCTCAAAATTCCAGTTTTGCTTCATTGGCTCAATTTTATGAAATTTGAACATAAAATAGCATTAAAGTACACAATTCATGCACAAAACTAGCTAAAATTAATAGGAAAATGATGACATTTATGCATGTCATCATTTATGAGCATGGGGGGTGGGTTGCTTTTATGTTAGACTTTGACTTTGGTATTATTTTTGAAACCTTGGGTATGGAAGGAAGACTTTTAGTTCATTTGCTTGCTTAACATATAACCTATGTTTTGAGTTGAAGGATGAGTTACGTCTAGGTAGTTTCGAGTTCATGTTTCTTACTCTTAGGTTAGCAAAAAGTTGGTTGTTTATATGTTCATGGTATTAGTGTTGATTGATTCTTTTGATTTCGTTGATGGTTCATTCATTGTTTGGTTTCGTTTGAGGGTTTATGAGTATGGAGGTGGGTTGCTTTTATGTTGGACTTTGACTTTGGTATTATTTTTTAAACCTTGGGTATGGAAGGAAGACTTTTAGTTCATTTGCTTGCTTAACATATAACCTATGTTTTGAGTTGAAGGATGAGTTACGTCTAGGTAGTTTCGAGTTCATGTTTCTTAACCTTAGGTTAGCAAAAAGTTGGTTGTTTATATGTTCATAGTATTAGTGTTGATTGATTCTTTTGATTTCGTTGATGGTTCATTCATTGTTTGGTTTTGTTTGAGGGTTTATGAGCATGGGGGGTGGGTTGCTTTTATGTTGGACTTTGACTTTGGTATTGTTTTTGAAACCTTGGGTATGGAAGGAAGACTTTTAGTTCATTTGCTTGCTTATCATATAACCTATGTTTTGAGTTGAAGGTTGAGTTACGTCTAGGTAGTTTCGAGTTCATGTTTCTTAACCTTAGGTTAGCAAAAAGTTGGTTGTTTATATGTTCATATGCTTCTAAAGCTTTGATTTTTTTAGATTTTTTTTTTTTTAATTTGTCATACTTATCCTATATGCTTATGAATTTTGGCAACTTTATTTTTATTCAAGATGTCAGGTCGAACTTTACTTTTGAAGGAGCTAACATGAAGATGGGAACGTTTTGAGGTTTACTTTTGACGTCTAGTTCAGTCACTTTAGACGACTTGGACTTTGTTAACTTCTCTTGTAAACTTTGTACTAGTCTTTGTTAATTTCTCTCATTTATCAACTTTTGGATACTTTGTTAACTTTAAGCTTGTAATTAAGAAACGATTTTTTGTTGAATTTAGAAGTTCATTTGTACATTACTATCATTTTTTTTTATCCAGGATGTCAGTTTAATGAGTGTTTTAGTAATATACAAATATAAAAAAAACAAAAATAAAAAGCTGACGGTTTTAGGCCATTAGCAAATATACAAAGCGGATAGGCCAATGGGTTGGAAAGTTGAAGGAAAAATGCCAACGGTTTAGTAAAATCGTTGGCAAAACTAAGCAATGCCAACGGTTTATCAACCGTTGGGATATAAAAGCAAACCCAACGGTTTGCAAACCGTAGGCAAATATCAGAAATGCCAACGGCTGGAAAATCGTTGGTAGTTGTGGTTTTTCCCAACGGTACTTAAAACCGTTGGTATATAGCAAACTGCCAACGGTTTTCAAAACCGTTGGGGTCTCACGGATATTCCAACAGTTTTTAAATCGTTGGCATTTCCTCCGATATCCCAACGGTTTTTTGAAAACCGTTGGCATTAGCTGCCTCGACTCGGTTTTCTCGACGATCAGCCCGACGGTTTCAAAAATCGTTGGCATTTGCTACCCCAACGGTTTTTTGAGTTCTTCCAACGGTTTGTTTCGTCGGCATATCCCAGAAATCTTGTAGTGTCTTCCTCATGACTCTCCCTCTCCCTTAGGAATAGCCATGAGATTCTCACTCTTCTAATTTTGAGTATTTTGAAGTTGTAACCTACCTCATTGCATTAGTATAAATAGGGTTATATGAAGTATGAAAAACACACTTGAATGAAAAAACATTAGCTCTCTCTTTTCTCTCTGCTTTGCTCTCTCAAATTCTCTCTTAGTTGTTTTATTGCTCTTTACGTTTTATAAAAAAAATCAATTTTTATAAACGTAAAGTTTAACGAAACATATAGTTCAAACACAAATATTACAAGAATTGTTTGCTATGCCAATGAAATGAACAAGTGTCGGGAGATCTATGGTGAATGGAGGGAGTATGTAGTATGGTAGTACTGGTCTAAACACGACTGAAGAAAGTCAAAGCTAACAAATCTGTTTTGTATATAATCCAAAGTATAAAAAACTTGGATAAAAGTTTGAACCAAATATCCGTGATATTAGTATAGGATCTTAAATGACGATTGGATTCGATGGAACATGTAAGCTACAAAATTCCCTTCACCCAATAGGCTAGCAGTCCGATGATTGGATTGGATTCGATGCCTCATCATCTAAAAATCAGACAATTTTCTTTTTTTAATTTGTCAATTTTCACCTCAACTGCCTTTGGCTTGGTGAAGTGAGAGAGATGTGTAAAGATTCTAGTCTTTTGTTTTTGTTTTTTCTTTCCTTTTTTACCGCTTCGATCAAGCTTTGAATCTTCAACCATACGAATAAATTCAACTTTGGATCAGTTTGAAGCTTTCTAGTTTTTGTTTGTTTGTTTGTCGATACAACTTCAATAAAACGTTCGATTAATGTTTCTTCATTTATATGATGATGAGTGTGTTCTTTTATCAATTTTTGTTCATATATTATCTCGTCAAAAAATAAGACATTAGAATAAAAAAACAAAGTTCGGTCAAATATTTTAATGTCCACATATTTATCTCGTCAAAAAGAAAACATTGGTCAAAAAAGAAAAAAAGATAGGTAAGAAAAGAACGTTATAATTAGCAAAGTTATAGTTTTTTTTTTTTTCTTATCTTTTCTGTTTCAAGAAAGAAAATAAAAAACACGTCTTGAATTATTATTATTATTATTATTATTATTATTATTATTTTGCTTCAGCTCTTTATTATTTGAGAGATGGAAATATGTTTGTGTTCACACGAGACTTCGGAGATGGAGACACGTGGAATAAACTTTGATTTGTATTAATATTTGTATGCGTGTGGATGTACAATCTCTAATGTTTGTCCTCTGATTCTCTCTCTTGTGTGTGGAAGTGTCTCACTCGAGGGCTGGAACGCTTGATCTCGAGTCTGAAGCTTTAATGGATTCTTGGATCTTGAAGTCTTCCGATCTTGAAGGAGTCTTCAATCTTCAAGAAGTGTTCAGCACTTTGAAACTTGTGGATTTCAAGGAGTCTTCAGTCTTCAGTCTTCAATCTTGATGAAGTTTTCTCTGAATTCTCTGACTCTGGCTTGGAGCTTCCAAAATTCTGACCCTTTGAAATGGTGGTGAACCCCTCTATTTATAGAGTTCTCGCAGGATGGGCCCTGGTAACTTTTGGGCCTAACAACTTGGGCTTGGGTTTTATTGGTCTTGGGCTGAACCATTTAGTCTTGGATTTGGTTTATATTTGACCCAAAACCATATGACCCAGACATTTAAAAGACCCAAATTTGATCCAAATAATTATTATTTTTAATTAATTGGTCAAATTAATTAATTTGATTGAAATAATTTAATTTTAATTAGTTGATCAAATAGAAATTTGGCTCTATAAATTTATAATTAGCCAACTTTGTTTTCAAATTAAATTTGGGACACATGTCAATTTATAATTGGTCCCAAATTTAATTAACTTGAATTTCGTCATTAATTTTATGTAATGACGTGGCAATTCGTGATTGGTCAAAATTTCTCCATCAACAAATGCCCCCTTTTCGAGATTTAGACACAAATTATGTGTGAGTGAATCTCGAAAAATATATTTTGGAATTAAAATGCAAGGTATTTGTTCTTGACTTTGACTCCATTTGGTGCGCCAATTTAATCAAAATATGGAACATAACTTGAGGTTTGGACTTTGGTCCATTTGGGATAAAATTTGGATTATGCCCAAAATATTATTTGAGGTAAAATTTTACCAAATTCAAACTTTCATTTGGCATAGAATTTGATGTTTGAATCTCAAATTTTGATTTGGAAGGAAAAAAAAAATTTGGAGTATGCCCAAATAAAATTATTTGATAAAATTTGAATTCCCAAATTGATTTGAATTGAAATAATCTTTTAGGAATTTTAATTTAATTAAGTTGGTTCAGATAAAGATAAAGATTATCTCATAAAATTTTGAACCGGAGATAGGATTTCATTTGAGTCAAATCTTTATCAAAATCTTTATCTAAACCTTTGATTTGAACTTAAAACTCCCCCTATAAATAAGACTGAACCTCAGTAGGGGAGAGCACACATCAATTGCAGAGAGCATTCAAGAAGGGATCCAGGTAGGAAAATTTCTTCTCTTTTTATTTATTTATTTTTTTCGTTTTTATTTATTTTTTTACTTTTCGTTTTTTTTTTTAATTTTCGTTTTTTTTTTTTTTTTAATTTTCGTTTTTTTTTTTTTTTTGATTTTCGTTTTTTTTTTTTTTGATCTGCATATATATTCCATGTATGTCCTTATTGGATTTCGCTCATATGAATTGCTTTGATTGTACTATAGAGCTTTTGGCTTCCATTTTTTTTCTTTGCACATATATTATTGCAATTTGTTTCTGTAGGGGTAGTCACCAGATTCGCCTACAACGATGCACTCCTGTTAGACCCAGTCCCCATTTTATTGGGTGATCCGAGTAACCTGCAGGGGTAGTCACCAGATTCGCCTACAGCGATGCACTCCTGCTAGACCCAGTCCCCATTTTATTGGGTGATCTGAGTAACCTGCAGGGGTAGTCACCAGATTCGCCTTCATGCGCTCCTGCTAGACCCAGTCCCCATTTTATTGGGTGATCTGAGTAACCTGCAGGGGTAGTCACCAGATTCGCCTACAGCGATGCACTCCTGCTAGACCCAGTCCCCATTTTATTGGGTGATCTGAGTAACCTGCAGGGGTAGTCACCAGATTCGCCTTCATGCACTCCTGCTAGACCCAGTCCCCATTTTATTGGGTGATCTGAGTAACCTGCAGGGGTAGTCACCAGATTCGCCTACAGCGATGCACTCCTGCTAGACCCAGTCCCCATTTTATTGGGTGATCTGAGTAACCTGCAGGGGTAGTCACCAGATTCGCCTTCATGCACTCCTGCTAGACCCAGTCCCCATTTTATTGGGTGATCTGAGTAACCTGCAGGGGTAGTCACCAGATTCGCCTTCATGCGCTCCTGCTAGACCCAGTCCCCATTTTATTGGGTGATCTGAGTAACCTGCAGGGGTAGTCACCAGATTCGCCTTCATGCACTCCTGCTAGACCCAGTCCCCATTTTATTGGGTTATCTGAGTAACCTGCAGGGGTAGTCACCAGATTCGCCTACAGCGATGCACTCCTGCTAGACCCAGTCCCCATTTTATTGGGTGATCTGAGTAACCTGCAGGGGTAGTCACCAGATTCGCCTTCATGCACTCCTGCTAGACCAGTCGTTTTGATGACTATAGTGTCTTATAGAGTTGGTTATATATATATTTTTTGTATGATTGATTATTCATGCATCACTTTCTTGCCTTCATAACTTCTTGGATAAGATTGACATTTTTTTTTTCTTGTGTAGAAAAACTTATCTCCATCATGGTGTATTTTACTGAGCATCCTGATCCTGAGAAAAACTGCTTAGTCATCTTGAATTACAAAGATCAGCCTGTTGAAAATGGTGTTATACTTCCTGTAGGAGAGACAATATGCGGTAATCTTAGGGGATCACAACATTGCTTGAATAATTCAACCTCTTTGTCTAGATGGTCAGAAGAAAGACTTTTGAGTCACGAGTCTTCATTGAAGGCGTGGTTTTTAGAGTCTCCAATTCATAGCAATGTGCCAGGCGAAAATCCAGAATCAACTTTAGGTCGTCGAATTATTGGAGACGAACAAGTTCGTTGGGGTAATTCAATAAGAATTCATGGAGAATTCTTTTATATACCTGATTATTGGGAATGGTTAGAGGTCGTAATTTCTTCAAATACACCGATACTGAAGAAGGCTTGTTTGTTTGATGCTGTAATGGCCTCCTTATACACTTATGACCGCAATAATGATATAGTTCGAGCTTTTTGTGAAGCATGGTGTCCATCCACAAATACACTTCATACATCATCAGGAGAGTTATCTATCTCTCTATGGGACATGTGGAGATTAGGAGGCCTTTCCATCAAGGGTAGGTTTTATGATGAAGTTGTTCCTTGTTGTAAGGAATTATTAGGTTCGCCTGATCGAAAGGATGAAGATTGCCCAAAAGTTTGTGAGTACCTTTTTGCTGCGTACTATCACATTGCATCTCAACAACGCGATTGCCTTCAAATTCCTATTAAATCGTGGATTTCTTTCTGGTTTAAAGGAGATTCGAAATATGAAAAACCTCCTCCCCGAAAGCCGAAGAAGACTTCTCGTCCACGCCAGACCCATAATCCGAATGGGGCTCCTACCAAGCGTCACAGCTGGTCCGAAAAAGAAATGGACTTATTTTGCATGTTGGGCGTAGAAGATGAACTGAAAGATAAGGCATACTTGGCTGCCTTTCTTTCTTGTTGGTTGTGCGCATTTGTATTTCCCGACCAACGTACTTCTCTTCGTCCAGAAGTTTTTAAAGTCGCCAGTCTTATGGCTGAAGGTTACGTTTTCAGTCTTGCTGTTCCTGTTTTGGCCAATATTTATCATGGACTCGGCCAGATCCACAGTGCATCTCCTTCTGCTGGATTTTCAAAGGCTTGTTTTCCTTTGCACTATGTCCATGCTTGGCTGGCTTATTATTTTAACACGCATTACAAAGTCCCAGCACCTGTCATTGGCCCAATGATGGTTGAGTTTTCTGGCGAGGGTGGGGCTAAGTACTTTAACGATTTTGAAGCCCGTGTACATATTCACAAAGGTAAATATGTGTCATGGTATGCGAGTCTTCAAGCCAGAAATACAGGCGAGCTTTTGAAAGATGACGGGAAATTATCGTTTTGGCTTTCTTCATTCTTCATAAGCATTCGGTCGTGTTTCTTGTCTTCACGCTGTGGATCGTTGATGGTTATTGAAGCTTATAGTCCTTGTCGATTTAGTCGACAATTTGGATTCTATCAAGACATACCGAATGACTTGAGTATAGAAATTCCTGAGGCAAATTTAGCGAATGTGTTTCGTCTTTGGAGGATATGCACTCAAAGAGGAACATTATCCCAAGTATACCTTCCTGCTCGTGCAACGAAACCACACACTCAGGTTACTCAACGCTACAGAAGTTGGTGGTTAGCCAAGCATGGGAATTATCTTGAAGAAGGCATACAAAAGTTGGCGGATAGCGCTTCTCCTCTTCTCTCTAAGCCAAAATTTCCTAAAAAGGTTGGCAATGACAACGGAGGCAAAAGGATTCGCATGTTTGAACCTGGTGAATTTTGCTCCAAGGATAATGATGGTAGTCAGAGCAGTAGCGACGATCATCATTGGAAAAGGTCTAAAAAGTCCAAACAACCATCAGTATGTGAAGATGAATATTTCGATGGAGTCCCTAGCTCATCACAATTTCCTGAACTCCCTACACCACTGGTAAGTTTTTTTTTTTTTTTTTTTTTTTTCGTTATAATATTTTACTATTATTATTATCATCATTGCTTCCCCCTTTTCTTTGCAGTCACCCTTAAATGATCCCCTTATACAAGTCGAAGGGCATCATAGTCCTTCTTCTTTTGTGAGTCGCGACATCTTTGACTCTGTAGCTGCGCGTGTGGACAATTCCAAAGCGCCAACGGATAGAGTCGCGATTCAATCTTGTCATCCTGCAATTGATGAAGTTCCTGAACAAAAGAAGACAACGACCCATGCAGCTGCGTCTGAGATCTCTGATTACTTTGCTGACGATGTTATTTCCAACTATAGGAAACAATCTTCCCTTGCCCTGTGGGAGAGCATACACCAGAAGATCATACGCACTCCGTTCGACAAAATACCTCGCCTTAAACAAGAGGCAGTCAAAATACTTCATACAATTTCTGAGATTCGTGTACCCGGCTTGGATTCTCTTAAAGAAATTGTAAGTGCGTATTTCAAGAAGGTAGAGAAGTATAACCAGCTGCAGTCATCATTTTCTTCTCAATTAACTTTGGAGAGTAAGAATCGCCAACTGGGAGAGACTAGGTTTAGCTTGGAGAAGATACTATATAGTGAAAGTGAACTACTCACCGCGAAAGGTTCACTTCAACAACAACATCTGCAAGCATTGCGAGAAGAAGAAGAATTGGAAGCTAGGCTTGAAACTGTGAAAGCTAAGCGAGTTGAGATTTCTAAATCGATTATCGAGAAGGAGGATCTTCTAAAACAAAATCAACTTGAGGCTTCCAAACTGCGAGGAACTATAAGTAGCATTGAAGATGCCCCTGTTCTTACTGATGCTGATGCTAAAACTCTGATGATACTTCGTGAAATGTTGGAAGATGCACAAGAAGAGCTGAAGAATTACAAGTGGATACCATAATCAGACTTCATTATTTTTTTTTATATCATCATATTTTTATCGAAAATATCTCCATTTTTTTTTTGTAATAGGCAAGATTTTTTTTATTCATTATCGTACTTGTTTCGCATATTGGAATAATGATTTTTTTTTTTTTATTTTATGGACTGAGCTTAAAGTTTCCTTTAAGTTGCCTACGTACCCATTAATAAACGGGATCAAGTCATAACGTAGTTCATAATACAAATTTGATTTTTTTTTTTATGTTTTGGCCGTTCACCTTTTTAACTCATGCGGGCCAGGAGTATCATGCAGTTTAGGCTCCTGCGATATGGAGCATTACATTTCACGCATAAAACTTTTTAAGAAATTTGCCATTTATCGGGCCTATTCTTAATCCGTCTTTATCCACGATCTTGTATGCTCCATTTGTGTAGACTTCCTTGACGACGTAGGGTCCATCCCATTTAGGTGTGAACTTGTTCCCTGTGTGTCGTGTCGTGATGATGGGTCTTCGAACAGCTAGCACAAGATCACCAACTTGAAAAGACCGAAGCTTCACATTCTTGTCAAAGGCTTTAGACATCCGTGCTTGGTAGCATTCCAATGCTTGTTGAGCCTCTAACCTTCTTTCATCAAGTGCTTCTAACTCCTGAAGGCGCAACCTAGCATTATCTTCTGTTGTCAACCCTTCTTGGACAGCCATCCTTAATGAAGGAATCTCTCTTTCTAACGGGAGCACAGCTTCTACCCCATAAACAAGTGAATAAGGTGTGACTCCTGTAGGAGTGCGATGAGTAGTTTGGTAGGCCCACAACACTTCACCGATCTTTTCTTGCCAATCTCTCTTTGTCTTGGAGACTACTTTCTTCAATAAGTTACACAGCGTCTTATTGAATGCTTCTGCCAACCCATTTGCCACAGCATTGTACATAGAGGACTTGTATTGTTTGAAGTTAAACTTCTCACACAACTTGTCCATTAGGCCGTTGGAGAATTGTCTTCCATTATCTGTCACAATACGATGAGGGATACCGTACCGATAGATTATATGAGTTCGAATGAAATCCACAACATTTTCTTTCTTGGCTTCTTTCAATGCGACAGCTTCAGCCCATCTTGAGAAGTAATCTGTCCCTGCAAGAATGTAAGAATGTCCTGCTGAAGACTTAGGTGTTATAGGGCCAACAAGGTAAAGTCCCCAAGCTTCAAAAGGCCATGAAGCTACAGTCGGATGAAGAGGCTCCGGCGGCTGATGTATGAAGTTTGCATGGAATTGACAGGCTTCACACTTCTTTGCATATTCCATTGAGTCTTGAATCATTGTAGGCCAATAATAACCCATCCTTTTTAATTGAAACTGGAGTTTTGGACCCGACTGATGGGCGCCACAAACACCTGAATGTGCCTCATTTAATGCCTTTGCTGCTTCTTCCTTTCCAAGGCATCGAAGGAAGAGTCCCTCATAAGAACGACGATAAAGGATCTCCTTGTAGTAGATAAATCGGGCACCTCTTCTTCGTATATCGGCCCTACGCCTGGGATCTGTGGGCAGTCTTCCATGTTGAAGATAATCTATAATGGGCTGTCGCCAGTCCTCTTCTTCAATTGCAAAGACAGAAATCATATTTACTTCTAGGCATTGGTCTTCTATTGGCGGCACGATCCACCTCTGACAAAGTGAGATGTTCATCGACATATCTTCCGGAATTGTTAGTGCAGTGGCTAAATTTGCTAGAGCATCTGCCTTTTTATTTTCTGATCTTGGAACATGCTCCAGTACTATACTGTCAAACCTTTCTAGCAGTTGTCTTGCATAGATGAAATAAGGCTTCAAGTCTTTATGCTTCACTTCATACTGGAGTAAAAGTTGGCTAACGACCAACTTTGAATCACCATAGGCCTCTATATATCTTATGCCAATCTCCAAGGCCATTTGGAAGCCAATTATTAGCGCTTGATATTCAGCAACATTGTTTGAGCACAATTCACCAAGCACAAAGCTATAGGGGAGCATGTGTTTCTCAGGCGAAACAAAGACGATTCCTGCCCCTGCTCCACTTCTTCGTGCTGCACCATCAAAGTACATAATCCAGGGCTCCGTAATTTCAACATAGAAGACTTCTTCATCAGGAAGATCTTCACATAACTTCCAATCTGAAGGAATTGGATGATTTGCCAAGAAGTCGGCTAATGCCTGCCCCTTGACTGCCTTTTGAGGTATATATACGATATCATATTGTTGAAGTATGATGGCCCACTTAGCTAAGCGTCCAGAAATAACTGGCCTTGATAGAACATACTTGATAGGATCAGCTTTCGCGACCAGGTGCACTGTGAAAGCTTGCATGTAATGCCTTAACTTGTCAATAGCGAAGAAAAGAGCAAGACACATTTTCTCAATAGGTGAGTAATTTATCTCAGCTCCATTTAAGGTCCTGCTTAAGTAATAAAGGGCTCGTTCCTTTCCCTTCTCACTTTCCTGTGCCAATAACGCTCCCAGTGATCTTTCTTGAGCAGCGATGTACAGAATCAATGACTTTCCAGCTATGGGGGCTCCTAAGACAGGAGGGTTAAGCAAATATTTCTTAATGCTTTCAAAGGCGTTTTGACATGCTTCATCCCACTCGAATTTTTCTCCTTTCCTCATTAGCCTTTGAAAAGGTTGGCATCGACCGGCTAAGTTAGAGATGAATCTTCGAATGTAGGCCAGACGACCTTGCAGGCTTCTCAACTCATGTAAGTTTTTAGGTCTTGGCATCTTTTGAATGGCGTCAATTTTTGATTGATCTATTTCGATTCCTCGATGTCTAACGACGAACCCCAGGAACTTCCCAGAAGTAACACCGAATGCACATTTGAGAGGGTTCATCCTCAATTGATACTTTCTCAAACGATCAAAGACCACTTTTAGATCCTTCAAGTGATCTTGTCGTCTCTTCGACTTAACAACAAGATCATCGACATAGCACTCGACATGTTTATGTAGCATATCATCGAAAACCTTTTGCATAGCACGTTGATAAGTAGCTCCAGCGTTCTTTAATCCAAAGGGCATCACTTTGTAACAGTATATCCCTTTTGGAGTTCGAAAGGCTGTCATTTCTTCATCTGCAAGAGCCATTCGAATCTGGTTATAGCCTGATGACCCATCCATAAAAGACAAAGCTTCATGCCCTGTGGTGGCATCCACCATGATTTCTGTGATTGGCAGTGGAAAATCGTCTTTGGGACATGCATTATTTAAATCACGAAAGTCAACGCAAACGCGAAGCTGTCCATTCTTCTTTCTAACAGGAACGATGTTGGCTATCCACGTAGGGTATTTTACCTCACGGATGAATCCTGCTTCTATCAATTTATTGACCTCTATTTCGATTTGAGGGATAAGTTCTGGGCGAAAGCGTCGTTGAGCCTGTTTGACCGGCCGATACCCCTCTTTAACTGCGAGATGATGGACAGCTACTTTTGGGTCAAGTCCAGGCATCTCTTTATATGACCAGGCGAAGATATCTCTATATGAAGCGAGTAAACTCATGTATTCACCTTCTTCTTCAGGAGTCAGTGACGTGCTTATAAAAGTTGGGCGTGGCTCTTCTGGTGTACCCAGGTTTACTTCTTTAAGCTCATCAACTGTAGACTCGTTACCGTCTTCAAGTGATAAAGGTGCTTCGTCCTCATCTACTTCAGACATTTCGACCTCTGTTTCTTCTTCAACCGTGATGTGAAGGCAAGAGGCTTGTTCTTCTTCCTGATCACTATCTTCTTCTGAAGGATTGGTGATGACAACATCACGTCTCTTTACCTTTAAAGAACCATCCGTATCGACAGTAACAAAGGTTTTTCTTTTCATTCGTGAAGGAACTGCACTTCGAATTTCTCCATTAGCCTTCGCGATCTTTTCAATTTTCATCACATCTTCATGTTGAAGTCGGTGAGAAGTTGACGAAGCAGGCTGCTCTCTTTGGTTTCTTCTCGTGGTAACACTTAACCTCTGAAAAACTGATTGTCGAGTCACATTCGGACTTGAAAATGTGCCATCTTCTTCCGCAACAGACATATTTAATCTTCTAAAAGCTGAAGGTCGTGTAATATCCGGAATTGAAATTGTACTCTCTTCTTCCCCAACGGACATATTTAATCTTCTAAAAGCTGAAGGTCGTGTGATATCCGGAATTGAAAGTGTACTCTCTTCTTCCCCAACAGACATATTTAACCTTCGAAAAGCTGAAGGTCGCGTGGAGTTATTGGTAGGTTGTACGCTTTCTTCTTCTGTTTCATTCACAATTAATCTTTGAAATACTGAAGCACGAGCAACTGGTGGCCTGATGCGCCTAAAAACAGAAGCTCGTTTGTTGACGTTCTCTTCTTCTTTTGAGTCATCGACCTCCTCTGCTGTTATATGATTTATGTCTGCCACTTTCGCCTTCCCTTTTCTTGTTATGCGAACTGGTTCAGGCGACTTATATCCAAGTCCTTTTCTTGTCGTAGGCAGACTATAGCCTTCCTTTAGAAGCTTCTTCTGTGTTGCAGAGAGCTCAGATCTTCCATCAAAAACCCTCAGACTTTTAAACTCAGTGTGAGCTGTGAAGTCATAACCTGCTTTTGCTAGAAGTTTGTATGCCTTCGGGTCGAACCCGTCTTTAGTTCGTTTTTCAGGCAAAATTGCTTTTATCTGGTCATCCTCAGGTTTCCTAATCTCTTGCTCAGTGATCTTTGTAAGAGGCATAGTGAAACCTTCCTTCAGAATTTCAACGTCACCGACCTTTATGCTTTTCGAACATTCAGTGAAAGGTGATTCACCCTTTTTACGCCGGGACAAAGGGATGTATCGTAGAACAGGTGAACATTTCTCATCCTTTACAACTTTAGATTTCTCAAGGCTTGTAGATGCTTCACCATTCTTCGGGTTAGATGCCTTCACATTCTCAACAACTTCCTTCCCTGCATCTGCTTGTGGCTCTAAATCGAGTTTATCATTCTTTTTTATCAAGGGGATTTCTGTAGGTATAGTTTCCCCTGTGTTGTCACTCTTCATATAAAATTTTGCATCAGCGAAATGGGATTCTGCTTCTGAAAATGGGTTAGTGTCAGCTTCAACTTTCTTAATGCCATCTTGATAGAATTTGAAGCACTGGTGCAATGTAGAAGTTATCACTCCATTGCCGTGGATCCAAGGACGACCTAATAGCAACTTATAAGTGGTCTTGGAGTCTATCACATGAAACAAAGTATCGGCCTTCAAATCTCCAATGATGAGCTCGAGACGTATCATGCCAATCGCCCGTTGTCCGCCTTGATTGAAACCTTGAATCACCAATTTACTGTTTGATAATTCTTCCATCGAGATGCCTAATAGCTTCATAGTTGACTTAGGCATTATATTGACAGCTGATCCATCGTCGATGAGGATCCGACTTACCCTCTGTTCTCGGATGTATCCCGAGACGAATAAAGGTCTATTGTGAGGCTTTGACCCTAGCAGCAAATCTTCATCGGAAAATCCTATAGTCACGCAACACGAAGCACATGTGCGTGCCTCAGAGGTTGGAATCTTTGTACCATCGGATTCTATCAATGCGTTAATAAGGACGTTTTTAGCTTCCTGAGGAAGTGACAGTAAGTCCTTTATGCTGAAAGAGGATAAGTCTCCTGAACCTACCGCCACTCATGAGGAGCTAGCGAGGACGTCATCATCTTCCACCACGTCCACAACGTGACATGTGACAGTTTCAAGTGCCTTCTTTTTACTATCATCGAGAAAGCTCCTTGGGAAGTATTCTGCCAAAATTATGGGTTGTGGAGGGCAAAAGAAATCTTCACTTTCCTTCACGACAGACTTTGACCTCCCCGACTTCTTTTTTCCCTTCTTCCTTTGAGACTTAACTTTTCTTTTACTATCTCGATATAGGCGGGACTCTTTCCGTGCGTAACTTTGCTTTTGCTTTTTGCGGCGAACGACAAGGGTCCAGCCTCCGTTCTCATCTTCAACGGAATTATATTTTCCTTGGGGTCCCCTCCTTGTGGCTTCTTTTTTAAATCGAACAATTACGGGATCAAGGGTCCCAAATTGAATCAGCCTCTCTTCATAATCACACGAGGAGGTTAGAGGATTTTCATTCCCTACATTTGCCATTACGGTTGCATGATTTGTTTGAGCCATCTCATCAAGGTCCAGCTCAATTTTCTTTTCACGAGCCAACTTAAGGATTAGCTCCTTTAATACAAAACATTTCTCCACTGGATGACTAACAACTCGGTGATACCTGCAGTAGTTAGGATCATTGACTTTCCCTAACTCTTCCGGTCGTTTGCATTCGGGGAGTTCAATTAATTGCTTTTCCAACAATTGTTCCAACATATCTGGGACATCGGAGTCTGGAAACGGATACACTTTTTCTTGTCTTTCTTTTAAAGTTAGGCGACGTCTCTCGCCTGTCTCTATTTGCTTACTGGATTTACTTTCTTTTCCTTTGGAGGAAAATTTCAACGGGGTCGTGTTGACGACCATGGATTCTTTCGTGGCACTCTTCGCAACTTTCTCAGTGCCCTTGACCTCCTTCTTTTCTTTCCTCATATCTGGGACTACAGGATCTTTGCCCCCTCTACTAGCGATGCTCAACTCCATATCATGAGCGCGAGTCGCCAACTCTTCAAAGGTCCGGGGTTTTATCCCCTGCAAGATGTAAAGAAGTCCCCAGTGCATACCTTGGGTGCACATTTCAACAGAGGACACCTCGGAGAGTCTATCTTTATAGTCAAGACTCAAGGCTCTCCAACGATTGATGTAATCAATGACTGGCTCACCCTTTCGCTGCTTTGTGCTCGTGAGTTCTGTCATACTAACTGTTCGCCTCGTACTGTAGAAGCGATTCAGGAACTCTCTCTCCATCTGTTCCCAGCTGTCAATTGTATCAGGCTCCAGGTCAGTGTACCAATCGAACGCGTTTCCCTTCAGTGTTCGGACAAATTGCTTAACAAGCAAATCTCCCCGAGTACCGGCGTTCTCACAGGTTTCAACAAAGTGGGCGATGTGTTGCTTTGGATTGCCCTTTCCGTCAAACTGCTGGAATTTGGGGGGCTGAAACCCAGTGGGTAGTCTGAGATTGTCAATCCTCTTTGTATAAGGTTTAGAATACAAGAGGGAACTTTGAGTCGGTCCACCATACTGAGCCCTGATGGAATTCATGATCATGTCCTGCAGTTGTTGGACAGACAAAGAGGCAACTGATGCGGAGTGTTGTGGTTGGTCCTCACGGATGACAGCTTTCCCCTTATCATTCTTTCCTGCAGCAGGGGTCTGGCTAGACTCAGCCATTTCTCGGTTTTGCAGCTGGTTCTTCAAATAGGCAATCTCAAGATCTCTCTCATCAACTGCCTTCATTAAGAGATTGAGTTTCCTTTCCATCTCTGCCATTCTTTCATCCTGATCTACATCAGCCATCATGACGGACATCACATCAGGACTTAGCGTATCCTTTGGCTGCTTAGATGTTGGAATGACAGATTCGAACAGTGGGTTGTCTTTGACTGCAACCTTATCCTTAGAGGATTCTTCAATCAGCTTTGAGATCTTGCTTGCAACAGCTAGAGGAGTATGATCCTCCTTGATCTCAATTCCTTGGGAGCGACTACGAGTGACAGGACCAGTGTAAGAGTCGCTTGATGTGGTAACCTTCGCGGGAGCTTTCTTTGGTTCCATCACGTTGGTTGGATCTTTAAACAAGAAAAAGAGATGAGAGGTAGAGACTGTCCCACTGGGCGTGCCAATTTGTTCACACGAGACTTCGGAGATGGAGACACGTGGAATAAACTTTGATTTGTATTAATATTTGTATGCGTGTGGATGTACAATCTCTAATGTTTGTCCTCTGATTCTCTCTCTTGTGTGTGGAAGTGTCTCACTCGAGGGCTGGAACGCTTGATCTCGAGTCTGAAGCTTTAATGGATTCTTGGATCTTGAAGTCTTCCGATCTTGAAGGAGTCTTCAATCTTCAAGAAGTGTTCAGCACTTTGAAACTTGTGGATTTCAAGGAGTCTTCAATCTTGATGAAGTTTTCTCTGAATTCTCTGACTCTGGCTTGGAGCTTCCAAAATTCTGACCCTTTGAAATGGTGATGAACCCCTCTATTTATAGAGTTCTCGCAGGATGGGCCCTGGTAACTTTTGGGCCTAACAACTTGGGCTTGGGTTTTATTGGTCTTGGGCTGAACCATTTAGTCTTGGATTTGGTTTATATTTGACCCAAAACCATATGACCCAGACATTTAAAAGACCCAAATTTGATCCAAATAATTATTATTTTTAATTAATTGGTCAAATTAATTAATTTGATTGAAATAATTTAATTTTAATTAGTTGATCAAATAGAAATTTGGCTCTATAAATTTATAATTAGCCAACTTTGTTTTCAAATTAAATTTGGGACACATGTCAATTTATAATTGGTCCCAAATTTAATTAACTTGAATTTCGTCATTAATTTTATGTAATGACGTGGCAATTCGTGATTGGTCAAAATTTCTCCATCAACAGTTTGTTCTTGTTTTTTAAAATGAAAGTTTTACTTGATAAATAGTTTTTAAACATAATGTAAAATATTCGCAATGGTAATATTATTTTAATTCTTATATATGTTATGCTTTTTATTAGTTAAATAATATAATAGTACTTTTATATCTTTATGATTTTGAAAAATTTTAAGCATAGAAAAAAAAAAAGGAATTCGTCTTCCCCAAATGGTATGCAATTTTAAGATTTTTTTTTAATTGAGAAATGAAAAAGATAAAAAAAAAAATGACCACTTATATGTAATAGTGAATATATTTCTCAAAATTTAAAAATAGAAAATAAATTCAACGAATATATAAATTTACGAGTCTCTTTACTAATTCTTTAATTATTAAAATAATAATTAAAAAAAAAACAAATTTCAGTTGGTCTATTATTATTTTCTCATATGTTTTTCATACAATCAAACATTTTTTTTTTGTGTTGACAACAATTTGATGATAAAATCTAGCCTTCAACTATTGTTGATGGAGAAATTTTGACCAATCACGAATTGCCACGTCATTACATAAAATTAATGACGAAATTCAAGTTAATTAAATTTGGGACCAATTATAAATTGACATGTGTCCCAAATTTAATTTGAAAACAAAGTTGGCTAATTATAAATTTATAGAGCCAAATTTCTATTTGATCAACTAATTAAAATTAAATTATTTCAATCAAATTAATTAATTTGACCAATTAATTAAAAATAATAATTATTTGGATCAAATTTGGGTCTTTTAAATGTCTGGGTCATATGGTTTTGGGTCAAATATAAACCAAATCCAAGACTAAATGGTTCAGCCCAAGACCAATAAAACCCAAGCCCAAGTTGTTAGGCCCAAAAGTTACCAGGGCCCATCCTGCGAGAACTCTATAAATAGAGGGGTTCACCACCATTTCAAAGGGTCAGAATTTTGGAAGCTCCAAGCCAGAGTCAGAGAATTCAGAGAAAACTTCATCAAGATTGAAGACTGAAGACTGAAGACTCCTTGAAATCCACAAGTTTCAAAGTGCTGAACACTTCTTGAAGATTGAAGACTCCTTCAAGATCGGAAGACTTCAAGATCCAAGAATCCATTAAAGCTTCAGACTCGAGATCAAGCGTTCCAGCCCTCGAGTGAGACACTTCCACACACAAGAGAGAGAATCAGAGGACAAACATTAGAGATTGTACATCCACACGCATACAAATATTAATACAAATCAAAGTTTATTCCACGTGTCTCCATCTCCGAAGTCTCGTGTGAACAAATTGGCACGCCCAGTGGGACCGTCTCTACCTCTCATCTCTTTCTCTTGTTTAAAGATCCAACCAACGTGATGGCACCAAAGAAAGCTCCCGCGAAGGTTACCACATCAAGCGACTCTTACACTGGTCCTGTCACTCGTAGTCGCTCCCAAGGAATTGAGATCAAGGAGGATCATACTCCTCTAGCTGTTGCAAGCAAGATCTCAAAGCTGATTGAAGAATCCTCTAAGGATAAGGTTGCAGTCAAAGACAACCCACTGTTCGAATCTGTCGTTCCAACATCTAAGCAGCCAAAGGATACACTAAGTCCTGATGTGATGTCCGTCATGATGGCTGATGTAGATCAGGATGAAAGAATGGCAGAGATGGAAAGGAAACTCAATCTCTTAATGAAGGCAGTTGATGAGAGAGATCTTGAGATTGCCTATTTGAAGAACCAGCTGCAAAACCGAGAAACGGCTGAGTCTAGCCAGACCCCTGCTGCAGGAAAGAATGATAAGGGGAAAGCTGTCATCCGTGAGGACCAACCACAACACTCCGCATCAGTTGCCTCTTTGTCTGTCCAACAACTGCAGGACATGATCATGAATTCCATCAGGGCTCAGTATGGTGGACCGACTCAAAGTTCCCTCTTGTATTCTAAACCTTATACAAAGAGGATTGACAATCTCAGACTACCCACTGGGTTTCAGCCCCCCAAATTCCAACAGTTTGACGGAAAGGGCAATCCAAAGCAACACATCGCCCACTTTGTTGAAACCTGTGAGAATGCCGGTACTCGGGGAGATTTGCTTGTTAAACAATTTGTCCGAACACTGAAGGGAAACGCGTTCGATTGGTACACTGACCTGGAGCCTGATACAATTGACAGTTGGGAACAGATGGAGAGAGAGTTTCTGAATCGCTTCTACAGTACGAGGCGAACAGTTAGTATGACAGAACTCACGAGCACAAAGCAGCGAAAGGGTGAGCCAGTCATTGATTACATCAATCGTTGGAGAGCCTTGAGTCTTGACTGTAAAGATAGACTCTCCGAGTTGTCCTCTGTTGAAATGTGCACCCAAGGTATGCACTGGGGACTTCTTTACATCTTGCAGGGGATAAAACCCCGGACCTTTGAAGAATTGGCGACTCGCGCTCATGATATGGAGTTGAGCATCGCTAGTAGAGGGGGCAAGGATCCCGTAGTCCCGGATATGAGGAAAGAAAAGAAGGAAGTCAAGGGCACTGAGAAAGTTGCAAAGAGTGCCACGAAAGAATCCATGGTCGTCAACACGACCCCGTTGAAATTTTCCTCCAAAGGAAAAGAAAGTAAATCCAGTAAGCAAATAGAGACAGGCGAGAGACGTCGCCTAACTTTAAAAGAAAGACAAGAAAAGGTATATCCATTTCCAGACTCCGATGTTCCAGATATGTTGGAACAGCTGTTGGAGAAGCAGCTGATTGAACTACCTGAATGCAAACGACCGGAAGAGTTAGGAAAAGTCAATGATCCTAAGTTCTGCAAGTATCACCGAGTTGTTAGTCATCCAGTGGAAAAATGTTTTGTATTGAAAGAGCTAATCCTTAAGTTGGCTCGTGAAAGGAAAATTGAGTTGGACCTTGATGAGGTGGCTCAAACAAATCATGCAACCATAATGGCAAATGTAGGGAATGAAAATCCCCTAATCTCCTCATGTGATTATGAAGAAAGATTAATTCAATTTGGGACCCTTGATCCTGTAGTGGTTCGATTTCAAAAAGAAGCCACAATGAGGGGACCCAGAGGAAAATATAATTCCGTTGAAGATGAGAACGGAGGCTGGACCCTTGTCGTTCGCCGCAAAAAGCAAAAGCAAAGTTACGCATGGAAAGAGTCCCGCCTCTATCGAGATAGTAAAAGAAAAGTTAAGTCTCAAAGGAAGAAGGGAAAAAAGAAGTCAGGGAGGTCAAAGCCTGTCGTGAAGGAAAGTGAAGATTTCTTTTGCCCTCCACAACCCATAACTTTGGCAGAATACTTCCCAACGAGCTTTCTCGATGATAGTAAAAAGAAGGCACTTGAAACTGTCATGTGTCACGTTGTGGACGTGGTGGAAGATGATGACGTCCTCGCTAGCTCCTCGGGAGTGGCGGTAGGTTCAGGAGACTTATCCTCTTTCAGCATAAAGGACTTACTGTCACTTCCTCAGGAAGCTAAAAACGTCCTTATTAACGCATTGATAGAGTCCGATGGTACAAAGATTCCAACCTCTGAGGCACGCACATGTGCTTCGTGTTGCGTGACTATAGGATTTTCCGATGAAGATTTGCTGCTAGGGTCAAAGCCTCACAATAGACCTTTATTCGTCTCGGGATACATCCGAGAACAGAGGGTAAGTCGGATCCTCATCGACGATGGATCAGCTGTCAATATAATGCCTAAGTCAACTATGAAGCTATTAGGCATCTCGATGGAAGAATTATCAAACAGTAAATTGGTGATTCAAGGTTTCAATCAAGGCGGACAACGGGCGATTGGCATGATACGTCTCGAGCTCATCATTGGAGATTTGAAGGCCGATACTTTGTTTCATGTGATAGACTCCAAGACCACTTATAAGTTGCTATTAGGTCGTCCTTGGATCCACGGCAATGGAGTGATAACTTCTACATTGCACCAGTGCTTCAAATTCTATCAAGATGGCATTAAGAAAGTTGAAGCTGACACTAACCCATTTTCAGAAGCAGAATCCCATTTCGCTGATGCAAAATTTTATATGAAGAGTGACAACACAGGGGAAACTATACCTACAGAAATCCCCTTGATAAAAAAGAATGATAAACTCGATTTAGAGCCACAAGCAGATGCAGGGAAGGAAGTTGTTGAGAATGTGAAGGCATCTAACCCGAAGAATGGTGAAGCATCTACAAGCCTTGAGAAATCTAAAGTTGTAAAGGATGAGAAATGTTCACCTGTTCTACGATACATCCCTTTGTCCCGGCGTAAAAAGGGTGAATCACCTTTCACTGAATGTTCGAAAAGCATAAAGGTCGGTGACGTTGAAATTCTGAAGGAAGGTTTCACTATGCCTCTTACAAAGATCACTGAGCAAGAGATTAGGAAACCTGAGGATGACCAGATAAAAGCAATTTTGCCTGAAAAACGAACTAAAGACGGGTTCGACCCGAAGGCATACAAACTTCTAGCAAAAGCAGGTTATGACTTCACAGCTCACACTGAGTTTAAAAGTCTGAGGGTTTTTGATGGAAGATCTGAGCTCTCTGCAACACAGAAGAAGCTTCTAAAGGAAGGCTATAGTCTGCCTACGACGAGAAAAGGACTTGGATATAAGTCGCCTGAACCAGTTCGCATAACAAGAAAAGGGAAGGCGAAAGTGGCAGACATAAATCATATAACAGCAGAGGAGGTCGATGACTCAAAAGAAGAAGAGAACGTCAACAAACGAGCTTCTGTTTTTAGGCGCATCAGGCCACCAGTTGCTCGTGCTTCAGTATTTCAAAGATTAATTCTGAATGAAACAGAAGAAGAAAGCGTACAACCTACCAATAACTCCACGCGACCTTCAGCTTTTCGAAGGTTAAATATGTCTGTTGGGGAAGAAGAGAGTACACTTTCAATTCCGGATATCACACGACCTTCAGCTTTTAGAAGATTAAATATGTCCGTTGGGGAAGAAGAGAGTACAATTTCAATTCCGGATATTACACGACCTTCAGCTTTTAGAAGATTAAATATGTCTGTTGCGGAAGAAGATGGCACATTTTCAAGTCCGAATGTGACTCGACAATCAGTTTTTCAGAGGTTAAGTGTTACCACGAGAAGAAACCAAAGAGAGCAGCCTGCTTCGTCAACTTCTCACCGACTTCAACATGAAGATGTGATGAAAATTGAAAAGATCGCGAAGGCTAATGGAGAAATTCGAAGTGCAGTTCCTTCACGAATGAAAAGAAAAACCTTTGTTACTGTCGATACGGATGGTTCTTTAAAGGTAAAGAGACGTGATGTTGTCATCACCAATCCTTCAGAAGAAGATAGTGATCAGGAAGAAGAACAAGCCTCTTGCCTTCACATCACGGTTGAAGAAGAAACAGAGGTCGAAATGTCTGAAGTAGATGAGGACGAAGCACCTTTATCACTTGAAGACGGTAACGAGTCTACAGTTGATGAGCTTAAAGAAGTAAACCTGGGTACACCAGAAGAGCCACGCCCAACTTTTATAAGCACGTCACTGACTCCTGAAGAAGAAGGTGAATACATGAGTTTACTCGCTTCATATAGAGATATCTTCGCCTGGTCATATAAAGAGATGCCTGGACTTGACCCAAAAGTAGCTGTCCATCATCTCGCAGTTAAAGAGGGGTATCGGCCGGTCAAACAGGCTCAACGACGCTTTCGCCCAGAACTTATCCCTCAAATCGAAATAGAGGTCAATAAATTGATAGAAGCAGGATTCATCCGTGAGGTAAAATACCCTACGTGGATAGCCAACATCGTTCCTGTTAGAAAGAAGAATGGACAGCTTCGCGTTTGCGTTGACTTTCGTGATTTAAATAATGCATGTCCCAAAGACGATTTTCCACTGCCAATCACAGAAATCATGGTGGATGCCACCACAGGGCATGAAGCTTTGTCTTTTATGGATGGGTCATCAGGCTATAACCAGATTCGAATGGCTCTTGCAGATGAAGAAATGACAGCCTTTCGAACTCCAAAAGGGATATACTGTTACAAAGTGATGCCCTTTGGATTAAAGAACGCTGGAGCTACTTATCAACGTGCTATGCAAAAGGTTTTCGATGATATGCTACATAAACATGTCGAGTGCTATGTCGATGATCTTGTTGTTAAGTCGAAGAGACGACAAGATCACTTGAAGGATCTAAAAGTGGTCTTTGATCGTTTGAGAAAGTATCAATTGAGGATGAACCCTCTCAAATGTGCATTCGGTGTTACTTCTGGGAAGTTCCTGGGGTTCGTCGTTAGACATCGAGGAATCGAAATAGATCAATCAAAAATTGACGCCATTCAAAAGATGCCAAGACCTAAAAACTTACATGAGTTGAGAAGCCTGCAAGGTCGTCTGGCCTACATTCGAAGATTCATCTCTAACTTAGTCGGTCGATGCCAACCTTTTCAAAGGCTAATGAGGAAAGGAGAAAAATTCGAGTGGGATGAAGCATGTCAAAACGCCTTTGAAAGCATTAAGAAATATTTGCTTAACCCTCCTGTCTTAGGAGCCCCCATAGCTGGAAAGTCATTGATTCTGTACATCGCTGCTCAAGAAAGATCACTGGGAGCGTTATTGGCACAGGAAAGTGAGAAGGGAAAGGAACGAGCCCTTTATTACTTAAGCAGGACCTTAAATGGAGCTGAGATAAATTACTCACCTATTGAGAAAATGTGCCTTGCTCTTTTCTTCGCTATTGACAAGTTAAGGCATTACATGCAAGCTTTCACAGTGCACCTGGTCGCGAAAGCTGATCCTATCAAGTATGTTCTATCAAGGCCAGTTATTTCTGGACGCTTAGCTAAGTGGGCCATCATACTTCAACAATATGATATCGTATATATACCTCAAAAGGCAGTCAAGGGGCAGGCATTAGCCGACTTCTTGGCAAATCATCCAATTCCTTCAGATTGGAAGTTATGTGAAGATCTTCCTGATGAAGAAGTCTTCTATGTTGAAATTACGGAGCCCTGGATTATGTACTTTGATGGTGCAGCACGAAGAAGTGGAGCAGGGGCAGGAATCGTCTTTGTTTCGCCTGAGAAACACATGCTCCCCTATAGCTTTGTGCTTGGTGAATTGTGCTCAAACAATGTTGCTGAATATCAAGCGCTAATAATTGGCCTCCAAATGGCCTTGGAGATTGGCATAAGATATATAGAGGCCTATGGTGATTCAAAATTGGTCGTTAGCCAACTTTTACTCCAGTATGAAGTGAAGCATAAAGACTTGAAGCCTTATTTCATCTATGCAAGACAACTGCTAGAAAGGTTTGACAGTATAGTACTGGAGCATGTTCCAAGATCAGAAAATAAAAAGGCAGATGCTCTAGCAAATTTAGCCACTGCACTAACAATTCCGGAAGATATGTCGATGAACATCTCACTTTGTCAGAGGTGGATCGTGCCGCCAATAGAAGACCAATGCCTAGAAGTAAATATGATTTCTGTCTTTGCAATTGAAGAAGAGGACTGGCGACAGCCCATTATAGATTATCTTCAACATGGAAGACTGCCCACAGATCCCAGGCGTAGGGCCGATATACGAAGAAGAGGTGCCCGATTTATCTACTACAAGGAGATCCTTTATCGTCGTTCTTATGAGGGACTCTTCCTTCGATGCCTTGGAAAGGAAGAAGCAGCAAAGGCATTAAATGAGGCACATTCAGGTGTTTGTGGCGCCCATCAGTCGGGTCCAAAACTTCAGTTTCAATTAAAAAGGATGGGTTATTATTGGCCTACAATGATTCAAGACTCAATGGAATATGCAAAGAAGTGTGAAGCCTGTCAATTCCATGCAAACTTCATACATCAGCCGCCGGAGCCTCTTCATCCGACTGTAGCTTCATGGCCTTTTGAAGCTTGGGGACTTGACCTTGTTGGCCCTATAACACCTAAGTCTTCAGCAGGACATTCTTACATTCTTGCAGGGACAGATTACTTCTCAAGATGGGCTGAAGCTGTCGCATTGAAAGAAGCCAAGAAAGAAAATGTTGTGGATTTCATTCGAACTCATATAATCTATCGGTACGGTATCCCTCATCGTATTGTGACAGATAATGGAAGACAATTCTCCAACGGCCTAATGGACAAGTTGTGTGAGAAGTTTAACTTCAAACAATACAAGTCCTCTATGTACAATGCTGCGGCAAATGGGTTGGCAGAAGCATTCAATAAGACGCTGTGTAACTTATTGAAGAAAGTAGTCTCCAAGACAAAGAGAGATTGGCAAGAAAAGATCGGTGAAGTGTTGTGGGCCTACCGAACTACTCATCGCACTCCTACAGGAGTCACACCTTATTCACTCGTTTATGGGGTAGAAGCTGTGCTCCCGTTAGAAAGAGAGATTCCTTCATTAAGGATGGCTGTCCAAGAAGGGTTGACAACAGAAGATAATGCTAGGTTGCGCCTTCAGGAGTTAGAAGCACTTGATGAAAGAAGGTTAGAGGCTCAACAAGCATTGGAATGCTACCAAGCACGGATGTCTAAAGCCTTTGACAAGAATGTGAAGCTTCGATCTTTTCAAGTTGGTGATCTTGTGCTAGCTGTTCGAAGACCCATCATCACGACACGACACACAGGGAACAAGTTCACACCTAAATGGGATGGACCCTACGTCGTCAAGGAAGTCTACACAAATGGAGCATACAAGATCGTGGATAAAGACGGATTAAGAATAGGCCCGATAAATGGCAAATTTCTTAAAAAGTTTTATGCGTGAAATGTAATGCTCCATATCGCAGGAGCCTAAACTGCATGATACTCCTGGCCCGCATGAGTTAAAAAGGTGAACGGCCAAAACATTAAAAAAAAAAAAATCAAATTTGTATTCTGAACTACGTTATGACTTGATCCCGTTTATTAATGGGTACGTAGGCAACTTAAAGGAAACTTTAAGCTCAGTCCATAAAATAAAAAAAAATCATTATTCCAATATGCGAAAAAAGTACGATAATGAATAAAAAAAATCTTGCCTATTACAAAAAAAAATGGAGATATTTTCGATAAAAATATGATGATATAAAAAAAAAATAATGAAGTCTGATTATGGTATCCACTTGTAATTCTTCAGCTCTTCTTGTGCATCTTCCAACATTTCACGAAGTATCGTCAGAGTTTTAGCATCAGCATCAGTAAGAACAGGGGCATCTTCAATGCTACTTATAGTTCCTCGCAGTTTGGAAGCCTCAAGTTGATTTTGTTTTAGAAGATCCTCCTTCTCGATAATCGATTTAGAAATCTCAACTCGCTTAGCTTTCACAGTTTCAAGCCTAGCTTCCAATTCTTCTTCTTCTCGCAATGCTTGCAGATGTTGTTGCTGAAGTGAACCTTTCGCGGTGAGTAGTTCACTTTCACTATATAGTATCTTCTCCAAGCTAAACCTAGTCTCTCCCAGTTGGCGATTCTTACTCTCCAAAGTTAATTGAGAAGAAAATGATGACTGCAGCTGGTTATACTTCTCTACCTTCTTGAAATACGCACTTACAATTTCTTTAAGAGAATCCAAGCCGGGTACACGAATCTCAGAAATTGTATGAAGTATTTTGACTGCCTCTTGTTTAAGGCGAGGTATTTTGTCGAACGGAGTGCGTATGATCTTCTGGTGTATGCTCTCCCACAGGGCAAGGGAAGATTGTTTCCTATAGTTGGAAATAACATCGTCAGCAAAGTAATCAGAGATCTCAGACGCAGCTGCATGGGTCGTTGTCTTCTTTTGTTCAGGAACTTCATCAATTGCAGGATGACAAGATTGAATCGCGACTCTATCCGTTGGCGCTTTAGAATTGTCCACACGCGCAGCTACAGAGTCAAAGATGTCTGGACTCACAAAAGAAGAAGGACTATGATGCCCTTCGACTTCTATAAGGGGATCATTTAAGGGTGACTGCAAAGAAAAGGGGGAAGCAATGATGATAATAATAATAGTAAAATATTATAACGAAAAAAAAACAAAAAAAAAAAAAAAAAAAAACTTACCAGTGGTGTAGGGAGTTCAGGAAATTGTGATGAGCTAGGGACTCCATCGAAATATTCATCTTCACATACTGATGGTTGTTTGGACTTTTTAGACCTTTTCCAATGATGATCGTCGCTACTGCTCTGACTACCATCATTATCCTTGGAGCAAAATTCACCAGGTTCAAACATGCGAATCCTTTTGCCTCCGTTGTCATTGCCAACCTTTTTAGGAAATTTTGGCTTAGAGAGAAGAGGAGAAGCGCTATCCGCCAACTTTTGTATGCCTTCTTCAAGATAATTCCCATGCTTGGCTAACCACCAACTTCTGTAGCGTTGAGTAACCTGAGTGTGTGGTTTCGTTGCACGAGCAGGAAGGTATACTTGGGATAATGTTCCTCTTTGAGTGCATATCCTCCAAAGACGAAACACATTCGCTAAATTTGCCTCAGGAATTTCTATACTCAAGTCATTCGGTATGTCTTGATAGAATCCAAATTGTCGACTAAATCGACAAGGACTATAAGCTTCAATAACCATCAACGATCCACAGCGTGAAGACAAGAAACACGACCGAATGCTTATGAAGAATGAAGAAAGCCAAAACGATAATTTCCCGTCATCTTTCAAAAGCTCGCCTGTATTTCTGGCTTGAAGACTCGCATACCATGACACATATTTACCTTTGTGAATATGTACACGGGCTTCAAAATCGTTAAAGTACTTAGCCCCACCCTCGCCAGAAAACTCAACCATCATTGGGCCAATGACAGGTGCTGGGACTTTGTAATGCGTGTTAAAATAATAAGCCAGCCAAGCATGGACATAGTGCAAAGGAAAACAAGCCTTTGAAAATCCAGCAGAAGGAGATGCACTGTGGATCTGGCCGAGTCCATGATAAATATTGGCCAAAACAGGAACAGCAAGACTGAAAACGTAACCTTCAGCCATAAGACTGGCGACTTTAAAAACTTCTGGACGAAGAGAAGTACGTTGGTCGGGAAATACAAATGCGCACAACCAACAAGAAAGAAAGGCAGCCAAGTATGCCTTATCTTTCAGTTCATCTTCTACGCCCAACATGCAAAATAAGTCCATTTCTTTTTCGGACCAGCTGTGACGCTTGGTAGGAGCCCCATTCGGATTATGGGTCTGGCGTGGACGAGAAGTCTTCTTCGGCTTTCGGGGAGGAGGTTTTTCATATTTCGAATCTCCTTTAAACCAGAAAGAAATCCACGATTTAATAGGAATTTGAAGGCAATCGCGTTGTTGAGATGCAATGTGATAGTACGCAGCAAAAAGGTACTCACAAACTTTTGGGCAATCTTCATCCTTTCGATCAGGCGAACCTAATAATTCCTTACAACAAGGAACAACTTCATCATAAAACCTACCCTTGATGGAAAGGCCTCCTAATCTCCACATGTCCCATAGAGAGATAGATAACTCTCCTGATGATGTATGAAGTGTATTTGTGGATGGACACCATGCTTCACAAAAAGCTCGAACTATATCATTATTGCGGTCATAAGTGTATAAGGAGGCCATTACAGCATCAAACAAACAAGCCTTCTTCAGTATCGGCGTATTTGAAGAAATTACGACCTCTAACCATTCCCAATAATCAGGTATATAAAAGAATTCTCCATGAATTCTTATTGAATTACCCCAACGAACTTGTTCGTCTCCAATAATTCGACGACCTAAAGTTGATTCTGGATTTTCGCCTGGCACCTTGCTATGAATTGGAGACTCTAAAAACCACGCCTTCAATGAAGACTCGTGACTCAAAAGTCTTTCTTCTGACCATCTAGACAAAGAGGTTGAATTATTCAAGCAATGTTGTGATCCCCTAAGTTTACCGCATATTGTCTCTCCTACAGGAAGTATAACACCATTTTCAACAGGCTGATCTTTGTCCTTCAAGATGACTAAGCAGTTTTTCTCAGGATCAGGATGCTCAGTAAAATACACCATGATGGAGATAAGTTTTTCTACACAAGAAAAAAAAAAAAAAATGTCAATCTTATCCAAGAAGTTATGAAGGCAAGAAAGTGATGCATGAATAATCAATCATACAAAAAATATATATATAACCAACTCTATAAGACACTATAGTCATCAAAACGACTGGTCTAGCAGGAGTGCATGAAGGCGAATCTGGTGACTACCCCTGCAGGTTACTCAGATCACCCAATAAAATGGGGACTGGGTCTAGCAAGAGTGCATCGCTGTAGGCGAATCTGGTGACTACCCCTGCAGGTTACTCAGATCACCCAATAAAATGGGGACTGGGTCTAGCAGGAGTGCATCGCTGTAGGCGAATCTGGTGACTACCCCTGCAGGTTACTCAGATCACCCAATAAAATGGGGACTGGGTCTAGCAGGAGTGCATGAAGGCGAATCTGGTGACTACCCCTGCAGGTTACTCAGATCACCCAATAAAATGGGGACTGGGTCTAGCAGGAGTGCATGAAGGCGAATCTGGTGACTACCCCTGCAGGTTACTCAGATCACCCAATAAAATGGGGACTGGGTCTAGCAGGAGTGCATCGCTGTAGGCGAATCTGGTGACTACCCCTGCAGGTTACTCAGATCACCCAATAAAATGGGGACTGGGTCTAGCAGGAGTGCATGAAGGCGAATCTGGTGACTACCCCTGCAGGTTACTCAGATCACCCAATAAAATGGGGACTGGGTCTAGCAGGAGTGCATCGCTGTAGGCGAATCTGGTGACTACCCCTGCAGGTTACTCAGATCACCCAATAAAATGGGGACTGGGTCTAGCAGGAGTGCATCGTTGTAGGCGAATCTGGTGAATACCCCTACAGAAACAAATTGCAATAATATATGTGCAAAGAAAAAAATGGAAGCCAAAAGCTCTATAGTACAATCAAAGCAATTCATATGAGCGAAATCCAATAAGGACATACATGGAATATATATGCAGATAAAAAAAAAAAAAAAAAAAAAAAAAAAAAAAAAAAAAAACGAAAATTAAAAAAAAAACGAAAATTAAAAAAAAAAAAAAAAACGAAAAGTAAAAAAATAAATAAATAAATAAAAACGAAAAAATAAAAAAAAAATAAAAAGAGAAGAAATTTTCCTACCTGGATCCCTTCTTGAATGCTCTCTGCAATTAATGTGTGCTCTCCCCTACTGAGGTTCAGTCTTATTTATAGGGGGAGTTTTAAGTTCAAATCAAAGGTTTAGATAAAGATTTGGATAAAGATTTGACTCAAATGAAATCCTATCTCCGGTTCAAAATTTTATGAGATAATCTTTATCTTTATCTGAACCAACTTAATTAAATTAAAATTCCTAAAAGATTATTTCAATTCAAATCAATTTGGGAATTCAAATTTTATCAAATAATTTTATTTGGGCATACTCCAAATTTTTTTTTTCTTCCAAATCAAAATTTGAGATTCAAACATCAAATTCTATGCCAAATGCAAGTTTGAATTTGGTAAAATTTTACCTCAAATAATATTTTGGGCATAATCCAAATTTTATCCCAAATGGACCAAAGTCCAAACCTCAAGTTATGTTCCATATTTTGATTAAATTGGCGCACCAAATGGAGTCAAAGTCAAGAACAAATACCTTGCATTTTAATTCCAAAATATATTTTTCGAGATTCACTCACACATAATTTGTGTCTAAATCTCGAAAAGGGGGCATTTGTTGTTGGAGAAATTTTGACCAATCACGAATTGCCACGTCATTACATAAAATTAATGACGAAATTCAAGTTAATTAAATTTGGGACCAATTATAAATTGACATGTGTCCCAAATTTAATTTGAAAACAAAGTTGGCTAATTATAAATTTATAGAGCCAAATTTCTATTTGATCAACTAATTAAAATTAAATTATTTCAATCAAATTAATTAATTTGACCAATTAATTAAAAATAATAATTATTTGGATCAAATTTGGGTCTTTTAAATGTCTGGGTCATATGGTTTTGGGTCAAATATAAACCAAATCCAAGACTAAATGGTTCAGCCCAAGACCAATAAAACCCAAGCCCAAGTTGTTAGGCCCAAAAGTTACCAGGGCCCATCCTGCGAGAACTCTATAAATAGAGGGGTTCACCACCATTTCAAAGGGTCAGAATTTTGGAAGCTCCAAGCCAGAGTCAGAGAATTCAGAGAAAACTTCATCAAGATTGAAGACTGAAGACTGAAGACTCCTTGAAATCCACAAGTTTCAAAGTGCTGAACACTTCTTGAAGATTGAAGACTCCTTCAAGATCGGAAGACTTCAAGATCCAAGAATCCATTAAAGCTTCAGACTCGAGATCAAGCGTTCCAGCCCTCGAGTGAGACACTTCCACACACAAGAGAGAGAATCAGAGGACAAACATTAGAGATTGTACATCCACACGCATACAAATATTAATACAAATCAAAGTTTATTCCACGTGTCTCCATCTCCGAAGTCTCGTGTGAACAACTATACAGAAAGTAAGAATTTTTTATCAAACTAGAGCATAGCTCAATTTGATACCCAAAATAAACTTGATTTATTCTTAAAATCTCATAACTTTCAACTTTTACATATATATAATTTGTTTTGTTCAATATATATATATATATATATATATAATTTGTTTATGATGAAATTTCGATTAAGACTCCTTGCTATAGAATACATTAAAAGTGGGCATCATGAATGAATACTTTCAAATCATTGGTTTTGACACAAGTTTTCTCAAGATGTGGTTAAACCAAGTGAAAAAGCACTTTAACCATCTTTCTTTCCTTCATCCATCTGTTAGAAAAATAAAGAGTATGTTTAGAAATTAGAATGATTTTCTCTATCTCTTTATTTTTAAATTTTTTTAAGACTATTTAGAATGACTTTTAAAGCATTTTACTTTTAAGTAAATTACTTTTTCTTAAACTATTAAAAAATTAAGTGCTCATTTGATATAGTGTTTTTGCATGTTTTTAAAAATTTCAAAATATGTTTAGTTATATAGCGAAACATTGTGATAATTTGTTCAAGTACTTTTAATTAATTAGTTAAAGCACTTTCCATTCTTTTCAAAATCTCGTTGAACATATTTGAAGGAAAAAATAAATAAAAAAGCAGAAGATAATTTCTTACTTAGATGCATTTTGGATGCTTGTCATATTAATAAATTATGGATACTTTCTTGTGTGATAATAGAAATGAACTATTTTCGATGGTGTGTAAAATCTCTTGTATTATTCTTCCACACACATATTTTAGTAGAATCTGTAGTGTAGTTGCGAAAGACGAAAAGTAGTCACAAGTTTGGGATAAATCAATAAATTTCTAGTGTGTACTCTGTATTTTTTCATTTGATATCTCTTAAGTATCTATGGTTTGTGTGTTGTTTTATGTTGTAAAAGAGAAATTTTAGGTCTAAGTTCAATAGTACCAGAAATTCCCAACACTAGTCAAACTAACTTTTATGCATTTTATAATGGAAGAATTGAAAAAAAAAAAAATAGTTGCAACTAATAAAAAAGAGAATTTGGAAAGATATCATAAAAACTTTCAAAATTTTAGATATGAAATTGAAATCCAAATGCACATCATTGCTTAGGAATAAAGAACATAATTTAACCATCATTTTAAAAAACATAATAAAGAAACTTTTGAATTGGGTCTGGTCCAAATATGTATAAGATTAACAAAGAAACAAAAACTCTTTTATAGATAGAGATAGGGAGAGAGAGAGAGAGATGCTTCACTTTATAGAAGAACCCACTTTTTGTTATATATGTTGATAGCACTTTATAAAAAGCAAGGGCACAACCAAAACCAAAGTGCAACCAACTGGATTTTATTTTATTTTGCAAAGGAAAGAAAACATATAAATAAAGCATAATCTTAGTGTTCATATTCCCTCTTCCTTTCTGAAGATTTGATTCAAAATATTTTTTTCCCCTTAACTTTTTTCTTAAAAAAAAAAAAAAAAAAAAACCCCAAAGCAAGTTGTTTGCCAAATATTCACCACCCAAAACCTTGAGATAGAGTTGCCTTTTTTCACACATATTTTTAATTAGTTTGCTCAAGTGTTTCCCCATAAATTGGTTGGTGCTCAACAGCTCATTTCAAAACACACCCTTTAATCCAATATGGATTTATGAAAAAAGATCTCTCTTGCATGATTGAAAGAAAGTTCCTTTTCATCAATCAACTTGTCCTCTCAATATATATCAATTTAGTCTATCATTTCAAATCCATTAATTTCCCTTATCTACATTTTTAAAAAATTAAAATTCGACAAGACTTTGATTATGTTGCACCATATTGGTCAATCAAATCAAAATCCAGGCAATATTATTCACAATTATTATGCACAAACCCAACCACAACCTTCTATTTTGTATTTATATGAAAAAAGTTCACTCAAGAAAAAACATGCCTATAATTTTGGTTTCAAAATATTTTTGGTACCTAAATTTCACAAGAATAATAATTTATAACAATTCAGTCTTTCTATTTTGAAATTATTTAGTTCTCGAATTTTAATATCTAACAATTTAGACTTTGTGCTTCTCTACTGCAAAGAATTTCATCGGAATTATGTATCGGTTTTTATTATGTAACAACCTAGTTTTTATAGTTCATAAACACATTTTTCACTAATCAGTTTATTGATCTACATATGTAAGAAATCTCATTAAATCTTAACAATATTTTTTCACAATAGAGGATAAATCGTTACAACGGAGACTAAATTGTTACATACCAAGATTCAAGGGTCTAAATTGTTTTGAAATTAAAAGTATGGGAACTAAATCATTACAAACTAAAGCTTAGGGATTAAACTCTTGCTTCCATGGAAGTTTATGGATAAAAGTATTTTTTTTAACCTATAGTGTAACGCTCCTGGCCCAGGATTCGAAATCCGGATTTGGCACTCAAGGCCCCAACATTACCTTGCGACCTGGCCACACCACCATACTTGTCTGGTACTACTTCTAAGATTGAAGACTGTCCCCACAAACCAACACGAGGTCCTTTTAGCATGCTTTGTCCTCACGCACATGCTTCCTAGGAAAATTCCAGTCACCCAACATACTCTCCAAGCCAAGCACGCTTAACTTCAAAGTTCCTATGATTGAGCCACTGAAAAGGAAGGTACACCTAGTTGGTATAGGTAGTATCTATCAATTCTTTTAAGCTTATCTTGACCATACTTTCATGTTCTCAGGATCCCTCTTATTCGGATGTGGCCTCGGTTCATTCATGTACCCCTCCTTACTCGGGTGTTACATATAGTTAGGAAAAAAAACATAAGAAAAAGGAGAAAACTATCCTTCATAAACTATTTGATTGATCTTTAAGGGTTCTTAGTTGAATGAGGAATCAAGGTTCATGAAACTTAATCATATGCTTAATTAAATACAAACAAGTATTAATTTAGAAAGAGTTGTATCCTAGGTTAGAGATCAAAAGCATGATTAGAATTTGGTAGGAGCTGCCCTTTGGGTTTAATTTGCTTAATTAATCTCAAATTGTATTGCATAGCATAAAGTGTTATTCCTTTATGCCTGTTGTTTTTCTACTTAATTAATATATAGTTGCCTCTAGTTGATTATTACATAGATTTCCACTGCATGGGGTGGCTTTGCTTAACATTTAAAATTGCTGTTTAATTAGTTAATTTTGTGATGTTTTCTACTTGGAATCCTTGGCCTTTACAAATGGAATTTCTACCATCTTTCTTTGTCAAGAAACAAGGCCATAGATAATTTGTTCACAATATTATTTCTTTATTTTATAAGAAAATTAAATAAACATTAAAAAGTTGGAAAAAATCATATAGAAATTTGATGATTTATAAGAAGAAAAATCATTGAAAGATGATTTGTATAATAAAGAAGGGGGAGAATTTTTTTTTTTATCCCATTGTTTTTTTTTACAACATTGGACAAGCATTTGAACCTCTATCTTCTTCATCAAGAATACAAATTTTATCACAGTGCGTAGTTGAGAGAGAGGTTAATCAAACTTTACTGTTTTAATTAATTTGATTAAAGTTTAACGAAATTAATACTTTCCAATAGTTTTTTCATAAAGATATATGGATTGTTACAAGGATTGTGTTATTATTATTATTTTAAGAATGTTAGGAGAGTGTCTTATTGTTAGGAGAGATTATTTTTTGTAGGCATTAAATGTTATAGCTAGATACATAAAATATTGTCTAATTAAGCGGATTAATTGTATAACTGTTTGATTAATTTTGTGGTAGTTTGATTGAGTTTTTGTATTTGTGTAATTTGATTTTCGATATATATATTTTTTTGTATGGTTGAGTTTCGTGTGATTTAACTTTTTGGTTACTTCATAAAAAAAAAAAAAATAGTATTTCGATGTTTAACCTCATAATTTATTCAAGCTAATTATGATTTAATATGATTAAATTGAATGTAAACTAGGTACCAGATAAAATAAAAAAATTTCCTTAAAAATGAATAGAAAGATTATCTTTGACATTCAAGTTCAATGGAAAAAGAAGCTTTAAAAAAAAAGTTTTTTCGAGAAAAAAAAAAAAAAAAAGGTTCAGTGTGAACCAAGGGCAGAATTCGTATCGTTTAGCTACAGTTAGCCTATATAAAGTATTTTTGTTGACAATTAACTTTAGGTTCATTTCAACATTTTTAGCTTTTATTTTCCTTCATAACTTTTTTTTTAAAAAAAAAATTTGCTTTTTATAACTTAATCTATACTAATTAGGCTAGATTGAATTATAGATTTTGTATAAGTTCTAAGAAAAAATAGTTCTAACTTGGATAAGATGAGTAAGGTTTTATCTTAAACTCTCAATTACATCATAACAATTTTTCAGTTTTTACTTTTTTGTTAGATTCTCGTCTGAAGAATTATAAATTAATATTTTGATCTCATGGGCATTGAATGGATTACAAACCAAAATCTAATTAGATATGTTATATAAATATATATATATATATATATATATAATAAGAAATTGATGTGGCTTCCTAGCTAGGTTTGGTGAATATATATATATATTTTTTAGTACATCAACATTTTGGGGTGGGGGATTCAAACCTCGGACCTCTTGGTTGAGGATATATGTCAATTACCCTTAAGTTATGCTCGCTTTGGCGCTAGGTTTGGTGACATATATATGGAAATTTGTGAGTTTTCTAGAGATTTATTGAAGGGTCAATCTTATACTTCTTTTGTGCATTGACTCGTTAGACTTTATTTCTTTTTATTAAATTATGAAATTTTAGGAGATTTTTATGCTTTTTTATTTTTAGGGGCAGTTGCATAGATGAAAAATTGGACCAAAATAATAAATATAGCACAATTGCAAACTAATTACATATATAGCAAAACTAATTGTACATGACCAAAAAATTGTCGTCAGATTCTATTCGTGTCTATCTCTGATAGACTATGATTATTCAAAGTCTATTAACGTCTATCGCTGATAGACTCCGATTAATAAAAATCTATCAGTGACTATCACGGATAGAATTAGATTAATCAAAGTCTATCAATGGTAGTCACTGATAGATTTCGATTAACTAGAGTCTATCAGTAGACTGATAGATTTTGATTAATCAGAGTCTATCACTGATAAACTCTAATAATCGAAGTCTATCAGATATTAACCAGAGTCTATCATTATCTATCAGTAATATACTTCGATAGATTTTGCAAAATTTGCAATTTTTTTTACATTGTGCTATATTTGCAATTATATAATTCTTATTTGCGACCCACAACAAATTCTCTTATTTTTATTTAAACTGATTAGTAAATATAAGAGAAGTCTAATTGTTCGCAAGTAATTTCAAGAAGATGGAACACGTGTAATAAATGTTGATTTATATTGAATTTGTATGAGTGTGATGTGTAAATGTACAATCTCTAACTCAATTTGTATCTTTGATCCTCTAACTAGCTCTCTCTTTTGTGTGTGTTTCACTCTAGGATAAAAACACTGGTTCTTAAGTGTGAAGTTTCAATTAATCTTCAGTTTGGTCTCAAAGACTTAGGAATTTTAGGGAATCTTCTGTTTTCTCTTTTATTGGAGTCTCTCTAAACTCACTACAAGAAAAATTGACTTACTTGGCGCTTTTGGAATGTCGACTATTAATACTCTTGACGCTTTTAAAAGTGTCGAGAGAACCACTGTCAAGAATAAGGTATCGAAAATGTGACAAACGAGAAGCGTCAAGACATCTTTTGCTTTATATATATGAAACGTCAAGAATATTAAATTTTTTAGAATGTTTCAAATGGATGAGAACTCCTCTATTTATAGATTTTTTTCTATGGGTAGGTGGGTTAGGCCTTGAATGACTTTTGGGCATAGCTATTTGGATTTGGGCTTTAACCCTTTAGGTTTGAGTCTGGTTCAAACTTGACCCAAATACTATATGACTCAAACACCATATGAACTAATTTTGACCAAATTAAATTCAAATCGTCCATTTGACCTTAAAATTTTATAATTGACCAATTTTGTATTCAAATTAAGTTTGAGATACATGTCAATTTATAATTGGTCTAAAATTTAATTATTTATCTTTTTGTCATTATTTTAGAATAATGACGTTACAATTAGTGGTTGTTCGAAATTTCGAGGATAAACAATGAAATTAATTATCTAAAGTTTGATTAATTTGGAAAGATTTCAATCCATTAATTTTAAGGGATCCAAATATGTTTCAAAATTTTTATGTGTTTATTCTCTCAATTCTAGGAATAACATAGATTTGTTCCCACCAATCCTAATATTGAGATTTTAAGTTATATTATTTTATGAATATTTTACAATTTTGTTAACAATTTGTTTTCATCCATTTAAATATTTTTTATTAAGATTTGTTTTCATCCATTTAAAAATTTTATATTAAGATTTGTTATATATATATATGCATAGATTAAGATTTCGTTTTTCTAATTAATCAACGTAATGAATTGTCTAAAGTTTGATAAATATGAAAAAAAAACTAGATTTTTCACGCGTGCGTGCAGTGGTTTTTTATATTTTTAAATTTAATTTAATAATATAATTTGAAAGTATTTACAAATAATAATTTTATTATTTGTTAGTTATGAATTACAATTTTAAAAGTATTATTGGCATGCACTCTTAACCAAGAGGTTAGAGGTTCGAATCTCCCACCCCAAATGTTGAACTCAAAAAAAAAAAAAAAAAAAAAACTCATCAAATAAATGAATAAGAGACTTGCCCATATCAAAATTTTATCAAATTATTATAAAAACTAAAAATATGTTTAGTGGTTTGTTGTGCAAAATTACACCGTACCGCAGCTGTATGGGTCAAGTTTTAATATAGTGTTCTCGTCAAAAAAACGAGTGTCGTCCTCTGGATTGGTTTTCTAATCAGTTAACTACCGTGATTAATCTTGTTCAATTTTATTTAGAGAAAGTAACGTAGTGAGAAAGATCAAATTAAACAAACAAAAACTAAAAGGATGAAAATTCAATTGGAGAAAACTCTCACGGAATTGATTCACATATTGAGGTTGTGAATTAATTACTTTGAATGATTTAACGTGCAATGATTCATAAATCAAGGATAAACCAAACTCATATTTATCTCTCCCGAGCATAATAATTTTCAAGCATGCTATGAATTCAATATTCCTATCTAAATTCATTAACATGCAAGACCTTAAGTCTAATCCTTTAAAGATTTCTAAAGCTATCCTAAATCTACTGATCTTAGGACTACTCTAGTTATGCAATTTGAGATCTAAAACTAAATCCCCTCTCCCAAGCAAGAATTAGAGTAAACAACAATTAAATCATGGCTAGTGAATTAAAATCATTAAGAATAGAATATGCATAAATGAATTCAAAGCAACATACATCCAAGAATTAATCCACAATACCACAAAAGGACTACATCAATCTGTAAGAATTAAAGGTCTAGATACTCATGAAATCCTCGTTACAATATAAGCTATAAGAAAATGCCATAAAAACTAACTAAAGATAAGGAAAGAAAGGAAAAAACTCGAGTGTCGCCGAAACCACACATGCCCGTCACGATCTCTACAAGCTCTAGCCTTGAATTTCACTCCTTGTCCTTGCTCAAGTTCCCACAAGAGGTCTCTAGTCGGAATTAGGGCTAAAAAGTCTCCAAAATAACTCTCATTGGCGGGACAACGTCGAGACGTTGTCCTGTTGCCGCCATAACAAATAAGGAAAAATTGGCCAACGTTGAGATGCTGGCGGCACAACATAAATGTTGTGCCCTCTGTGAAGGAGCGTTTAACACTCAAGCGGAAGCAATTTGGATCTTGGCCTCTTAAATTTACACAAATGTCATGAACAAAAGCATGTTTTTCAAAGCTGAAAAAATAGTGTTTAGAACAATAACCTTTGAAGATCAAATTTCAGCAAACTGTTAGCTCGATAGAATCACGAACACGTGTTGAGCACCGTTAGTGTCTTTTCCATTATTCTCCAGCCTTAGAATGGTTTGTGGGAACCGATTTAGGATGCTATGGCTTTGAGAGAAAACTTTCAACCTTCTTTGCATGAAATGTCCAGCAATTTCCTTCACCTCAATATGAAAAAGATGCAAGCTTATATATATGAAGGAACAAGGTGAAAGGATGAGAGCCCTTACGCAACGAAATAAGCCAGAGATCATACATTGTATTTTAATCTAATCGAAATACCAATATTTGGGGTCTTGTTGTGAACCTGAAGTGTTGTGAGACTATAGTTGGGTGATTGTTTTTTCATATAGAAGTGTGTTTCTCTTGTTTAACATGTTTAAAATTTTTTGGGTTAGTCATATGTACATCATTATGTTGTCGAAATTTCTGGATAAAGTAGTTATTAGGATAAAGACTTTAGTAATATCTCTAGGTTAAGTATAGAAACCTAGAGCTTTACAAGTTTTCTGAAGGGGTTATACTTGATCTCTTGAAGTTTGTAAGCTTTTGGAGTTTATTGGGTTTTCTAACAATTTTTTTCCGATACTCGTCGATATTGATTTTTTTTTTTGTATTTTATTGTTAACTAAATTTATTTTTCTTTGGTTCTTCGAGTTGTTGGACATATATTTGTTATGTGAATTCGTGTTTTGGTTGTATCGAACCTAATTACAATTTGTTTTTCTTAGGTTCTTCAAGTTTGATGTACAAACAAGATTATGGTGACAAGAATGGAAGCGACATGTACGAGAATTTTTGTTTTTAAGTGTGGGTGTAGGCTTTTAATCATAGGTGTTCAGTAATTTTATTTTTATATCAAACTTGTTTGAATAAAAATTGTATGAAAAAATTTGGTTCATTGGCTTATTGGAATGAAATTTGACAAATATTTGATTTCTATACAATTTGGCACATTTAAGATTAAAATTACTTTCTTTACAGGTTGACAAATGAAGAAAATATTGTTGGTATGCCACCGGGAACCAACAATTTTTTTTTATTAAATTATGAACAAAATGATGACGGGCAATGCCTGTCATTAAAAAAGATATTTAATGACGGACACCTTTAATGACGGACATTTGGTTGGAAAATAAACTTTTGATGACGAACTTTTCATGACGGACGCTTTTAAATGACAGGCATTAAAAAGCGCCCGTCATTAAAAAGCGCCCGCCATGAAAAGTTACTACGTCACTCGTATTGTAACGCCCTAGGTTCTCTAACCTCTAGCCTAGCGGCGCTACTGCCTACTCTAGACTCTCAACCATTTGGGACAACGCTCTTTAAACTGAATGTACCAAAAATTTCGGCAGCATAACGACATAAAACCAGTTATCCCAAAATTTTAAACGCCTGATAAAGACTTTTAAACACTTCTATAAAAGCATCCAACCAAGCTCCACCCAACTACAGTCAGATTTCACAAGCCTATCTCCTCTAGACAAGCCATACCTACCATAAAATGCAACAAAGTGAAAATCATGCAGCGAAAACATAAAGACATTTATTAACAAAAACAGCTAGACCACTAGCTAAGCATTTATTAAACTTAACCATAATAAACAAGACTAGTTCATAACTCGAAAATAAACCTTTCTCAGGTGAATCCCTCACCATCACAGAACTACAAATTAAATCAACTTAAGCTAACTCATTCAACAAAATTAAGCTACTAAGAACATAACAACTCTCTAGGAATATTTCCTCGCAGTTCTCCTCCTCGCCACCAAGGTCCGGATCATCCTTGATACCTGCAACATCTAAAATGTTAGGGGGAAGGTGGGGAAGGGGGTATCAGTACAACCGCGATACTAGTAAGTAGCTCACACGAGCTAGATCACAGGCATCAAACAATTACACTCAGCATGCTTCTCACACGCATTACATCATGCTTCCAAAAGCAGAAAAAACTAACATGCTCTCAAAGCAATAAACCAAATCATGCCACAAGCACTAAACCACACCATGCATATGCATCCCACACTATGCACCCACACTAGACTACACATGATTTACGCGTCATGCTCCGTGTCACAGTCGCGGTCTTTAGGGTCTCGTAAAGAGACTGTGCGGCACTTACTTTCGCTCACAAGTAAGTCAGCCAACTTGAAAACGGATCGCCGGTGGCACAACGGGCGAATATCGCAACCTCTACCCCCGTTCTTGGAAAACGGTTTTAGAAAACGGGGTTAGAGAAAAAGGTTTTGGAAAACGTTCGAAGAAATTTTGAAAGAATATTTGTTGCACAGACTATCAAGTAAGCAAAGGCACAACAACACCATGATAGCATACAACTCTCGGGTAGGAAGGTTTGACAACTAGTCGTACCCCCCTATAGTATATTATTAAGCATTTTAGCCTTGGCAGGCTTAAACATGAAAATCACGAGGAGTCATACACTTGAGAAATGCAAAGGAAAGTAAACAAGCGATACAAAGGAAATACATATAATGAAAGCATGAGGGGAAAGGGTTGACATGGGCATGCGGCCATGGGCAACACGCCTTGGACAAGCATGACCATGACATCCTCCCCCACTTAAATGGTTGACGTCTCTGTCAACCGACGTTGCTCGAACTCTGCGATCTGGAGGGCAGCAGTCTTCAGGTCTTCAGCGCGCTCCCAACTGATTTTGGCCTCTGGGAGCCCCTTCCACTTCACTAAGAACTCTTGTAGATCCCGTCGTGGGTTGCCGACGCGACGTGTCCTTTCTGCTAACACTTCCTCGACTTCTTTATCGGTGACGTTCTTCATGGTGACGGGTGGTCGAGTGACTTCATTGCGGGCGGTATCCTCGAGGTCGGGATGGTAGGGCTTCAAATCACTAACATGAATGACAGGATGGATTTTCATCCATGCAGGAAGTTGAACCCTATATGAGGCTTTCCCGACCTTTTGGATAACGTCAACTGGACCTTCATATCTCCGGATGAGATGCTGGTCTCGACTTCCCCGGAAACGGAGTTGTTCAGGTTTCAGCTTGATCAACACTTTGTCCCCTTCTTGGAACTCTAGAGGACGCTGCTTCTGATCTGCCCATTTCTTCATGCGTTTTGACGCATTCTCTAGGTAAGCCCGAGCGACCTCAGAGGTTTGTCTCCACTCTTTGGTGAAGTTATACGCTTGGGGGCTTTTGCCTGCGTACGGGTGATCGATGACATGGGGCATCATGGGTTGCCGCCCGCAAACAACTTCGAACGGAGTCTTGCCTGTCGAGGTGCTCTTTTGGCAATTGAAACTAAATTGTGCTACATCGAGCATCTCGACCCAATTTTTCTGTCTTGCATTGATGAAGTGGCGCAGATATTCTTCAAGCATGCTATTGAATCTCTCTGTTTGGCCATCTGTCTGGGGGTGATAGCTGGAAGAAATATTCAGGTTAGAGCCTAATAGCCTGAATAATTCCGTCCAGAAAGTACCGGTGAATCGCGCATCTCTGTCACTAATGATGCTGGCAGGGACACCCCATAGTTTGACTACATGTTTAAAGAATAACTGCGTCGTCATCTCTGTTGAACACAACTTCTTGACTGGTATGAACGTCGCATATTTTGAGAACCTGTCAATGACCACTAATATGGCCTCAAATTCTCCAACCTTGGGCAGGTGGGTGATGAAGTCGAGGGAGACGCTTTCCCATGGCCTTGCGGGAACGGGCAAGGGTTCCAGCAGTCCTGCTATCTTGGCCCTTTCGACCTTGTTTTGTTGGCAGATAAGACAAGTCTTTGTGAATTGCATGACGTCGTCGCGGAGGTTTGGCCAGTAATAACCCTGTTTCAGAAGGGCATAAGTTCTTTGTCACCCTGTGTGACCTGCCCACAGAGTGTCGTGACATTCTTCTAGCAGGAGTCTTCGTAAGTTCCCTGAACGAGGAACATATAGGTGGTTGCCTCTAGTGAAGAGTAGGTCATCCTCTACCCAATACTGGCGTGTCTTCCCTTCTTTCGCCAGTTGAATAATGGCCTGCGCGCCCGTATCGTTTGACAAATGTGCCTTGATGGTCTCGCGGATGGTTCCGTTCAACCTGCTTGCTTTCAAATGAGCTAGCATGCACAGGGCCGCATGCTCGCTCTTCCGACTTAGCGCGTTTGCCGCTTGGTTGGCCTTACCCGCCTTATGTTCAAACTGAAAATCATACTTTGCGAGACATTCTTGCCATCTCGCTTGCTTGGAGGACAGTTTCGGTTGATTGAAAAAGTGACAGATAGAGCTGTTATCGGTCTTGACGACGAATTTGGCTCCGAGGAGGTACTGTCTCCAAGCTCTCAAGCAATGAACTACTGCTAACATCTCCTTCTCTGAGGCGACGTATCTCTTTTCTGCGTCATTCAACTTCCGACTTTCATATGCGATGGGGTGTCCATCCTAGGTTAGAACACCACCCAACGCGTAGTCTGACGCATCGGTCACTACTACGAAAGGTTTGGTAACATCGGCAATTCCGAGTACCGAGCCTTCCATCATTGCTCGTTTCAACTCATCGAACGCAGTTTGGCAATCTGGAGTCCAACTCCACGTCTTGTCTTTCTTCAACAATTCGATTAAGGGACTGGCACGATTCGAGAATCCCTCTACGAATCGTCGATAGTAATTGGCTAGTCATAAGAAGGAATGTAGCTTTGTTACTGTCGTCGGAACTTCCCAATCCCTGATGGCTGCCACCTTTCCTTCTTCCATACCGATACGGCCGACTTCGATCACGTGTCCGAGGAAATTAATGTGCTGTTGCGCGAAGGAGCATTTCTCTCTTTTCACGTACAGTTGATTTTTCTTCAATTTTTCAAAAACCAACTGCAAGTGAAGTTCATGTTCTTCCATGGTCGGGCTGTAGACTACTATGTCGTCAAGGTAAACCACCACAAATTTGTCGAGATATTCATGGAACACTTTGTTCATTAGGGTGCAAAAGGTAGCCGGAGCATTCGTCAGGCCGAATGGCATGACCAAGAACTCGAAGGCCCCGTACCTTGTGACACACGTTGTCTTGGGTTCATCTCCTTCGGCGATGCGTACTTGGTAGTATCCCGATCTGAGATCTAATTTCGAGAAATACTTTGCCCCGTGGAGCCGATCAAACAAGTCGGTGATAATGGGAAGTGGATATTTATTATGCATCGTGAGCTTGTTGAGGGCTCGATAGTCAATGCATAACCGCAGACTTCCGTCTTTCATTTTCTGGAACAACACGGGGGCCCATATGGAGCCTTCGCGGGCCTAATGAACCCAACATTCAGTAACTCATCTAGCTGTTTTCGCAGCTCTGCTAATTCAGGCGGCGCCATGCGGTAGGCATTTTTAGCGGGCGGTCTCGCCCCTGGTAACAGTTTGATTTCGTGATCTATCCCCCGCCGTGGAGGTAGGTTCCTGGGCAAACTTTCTGGCATTACATCACGATACTTGTCCAACACACGTTGGATCTCACTGGGGACTGGTGCTTCCAAATTTTCGTCTTCTGTCATTGGGATGGCCATGAATGTGGGTTCATCGTGTGCAAGGCCTTTCTTTAACTGGAAGGCTGATATCATTTTCACTCCATTCGGTTGTCTGATACTGGTCGTCACGACCGTGGGGTTGGTTCCTGTGATCACCAAGCATTTCGCTAGGGGCATTGGAATGACTTTGTGTTCGAGAAGGAATTCCATTCCCAACACCACGTCAAAATCATCCATCTTTACAATCACAAAATCTGCATGGCCATTCCAATACCCCAGCTTGACAGCCACTCTCTTAGCAATTCCCATGATCGGCAGGGCGGCTGAGTTTACCGCTTTCATCTTTCCTGGATCCCTTTCCCACTTTAGGTTCAATCGTTGTGCTTTAGTTTCGGTCATGAAGTTGTGGGTGGCACCAGAGTCGACCATTGTACTCTTGGCCTGCCTCTGATTAACCCACACCTCAACATACATGAGACCCCGTTCTAGCGGCTCTTTGGCCCCTTCGGATTTCCTTTGGAGGGCGGATAGAAACTTCAAGGCCCCCATGCGAGGGTTGTCCTCATTCACCTCATTCGTCGTGTTAGTTTCAACAATCTCAGTCTCAAGACTCGTGCTGCTCGTCAATGAAGCTTGAAAGGCATTGAATGCTGTTCGACTAGGGCACTGGTACGATCGATGTGCCCCTTTACAGATGTAACAATAAGGTTTGTCGTTATTGAACTGCTAGTTCGGGCCTCGATACGAACTTCCGCCTCTTGGTTGGAAGTAATTGCGGTTATTTCCCCCACTTTTGTCTCCTTCCCCACTTTTGGGAGAGCTAGATCGCACAGGTCTATTTCCCCCACTCGAGGAGGCTTGATTCCGTTTCTGATCTTGCGGTTGGTTGTTGCTAAGATCGAACAGACGTTCCACTGCTGCATAAGCATCTGATAATGACTGTACTCTCTGTTCATACAGCTTTGACTTCGCCCACGATTTCAATCCCTCTATAAAACAGAAGACCTTGTCTTTCTCTGACATGTCTCGTATGTCCAACATTAATCTAGAAAATTGTTTGACATACTCTCGGATCGTTCCTGTGTGTTTCAACTCGCGTAACTTACGACGCGCCAAGATCTCAACATTCTCTGGGAAGAACTGCGAACGTAACTCCTGTTTCAGTCTTTCCCATGTGTCAATGACACATCGACCTTCTTGAGCGTCCCTATAACGGGACCTCCACCACAACTTGGCGTCATCTGCCAGGTGCATCGTCGCCAAGGTGATTTTTTACTCCTCTGTTGTTGTATTCGTGGCCCTGAAGTACTGTTCCAGATCGAAGATAAAGTTCTCCAGGGATTTGGCGTCTCGAACCCCACAAAAGGGTTTCAGCTCAGGGACTTTTACTTTGTTTAATTGGACCGCACACCCTGTCGGGGTTTGGTTTCCCACCGCTCTCATGGTGAGGTTTAGTCTGGCGCTTAAATCCGCCACTTCGGCTCTGACGACGTCGAGGGTCGCTTTCACATCTTCAGACAGTTCTGTGACCATCTGAATTATTGCTTTCCTGGAAGCTGTCTAGACCATCGACACGCTCCTCCATTTGGGCAATAGAGCCCGTCGAGCTGTCCCCACGCTCGAAGCTACTAGGTTTCACAGCTCTGTTCTCGAGGTTTTCAACCCTCATAATAAATTCTTGGATGGGCATTCCATCCACGCGGCCAGCTACAACATCGATCTTATCTGTCCTCGTCGCAATCTCTTCAAGACGAGATTCTAGGAAGCGAACCGAATCGGGGACTTCCCTCAGGTAGAGCATCTGCTCTTCGACCTCTACCAATCGTTCCACATGGGTCTTGCCCAACTGTTTTACTGCCGACATGATTTCGGACTTCTATCTTAGGAGCCAACTGGGCTCTGATACCAACTGTCACAGTCGCGGTCTTAAGGGTCTCGTAAAGCGACTGTGCGGCACTTACTTTCACTCACAAGTAAGTCAGCCAACTTGAAAACGGATCGCCGGTGGCACAACGGGCGAATATCGCAACCTCTACCCCTGTTCTTGGAAAACGGTTTTAGAAAACGGGGTTAGAGAAAAAGGTTTTGGAAAACGTTCGAAGACATTTTGAAAGAATATTTGTTGCACAGACTATCAAGTAAGCAAAGGCACAACAACAGCTTGATAGCATACAACTCTCGGCTAGGAAGGTTTGACAACTAGTCGTACCCCCCTATAGTATATTATTAAGCATTTTAGCCTTGGCAGGCTTAAACATGAAAATCACGAGGAGCCATACACTTGAGAAATGCAAAGGAAAGTAAACAAGCGATACAAAGGAAATACATATAATGAAAGCATGAGGGGAAAGGGTTGACATGGGCATGCCGTCATGGGCAACACGTCTTGGACAAGCATGACCGTGACACTCCGCACCTAACACATGAATTACGCGCCATGCCGCGCAAACCAACATGTGCATTACGCGCCACACTGCGCAAATCCTTTCGCAAGAATTACGCGTCATGCTACGCAACCACTCACATGCATTACACGTGATGCTACGCTAAACCAAACACGTGCATTACGCGCCACGCTGCGCACCTACACATGAATTACGCGTCATGCAACGCTACTGCTAGACTTATGCTACACTTCCCGTGACACAAGCTAGCCTAACCAACATGCTTGAACCCAAACACAACATGCTTAAACAACAACTCAGCAAATCACATATCTCATGCTTTAACAATAACACACATGCTCATCACAAACATAAGCTCATCTCAAGCATCTCATAACAAGTATAACATCACAACATGCTCTTCACAAGAGCAAAGATAAAACATAAAACAATCGTCATGCTTCACACAGTCAAACAAAATCGAGCAAGTAGAAACTACTTACAAACACGCTTCCAAATACCAACGAGGCACACTTGCACCAAGCTCCACAGGCACCTCGAACTACAACAAAAAACGCTACCATCAAAGACTACACTAAGAAAGAACACCCTAACAAGCTACTAGGGCTAAAACCACTCTACCCAGCTCATTTCTTTGCTGAACAACCTTTAAACCTACCCCACGTGAAAACCCAAAACCTTTAGACCATGGGCAACCATGTCTAAGGCACGACGAGCATGGGTGTTCGCCAAACGGATCCAAACAAGGCTTTTCAGCCGCTGGACAGCAAGTAAACGACCCACCTAAAGCACACTAAGAACTCCTAAGGACCGAGCACACTACCAAGACTAAGACAATTAATGGAGGCCTACTCTAGAATGCTTTATTAGGTACAAACAGCAAAGAGAAGCTGATTAACTCATGCTATAAGAACCTACAGGGATCGAGAAAAACTCCTAAGGCAACTAGACTTAATGAGCATTCGAAAACTACTTGATTTTACTCAAAACAGGCAAGATAACTCACTTAGAGCATAAAATAGGACCTACAACGGTCGGGCAACACTTAAGAGCCTAGGTAACAAATGGGTGACGACCTAAATCATGCTCCTAAGGCTAGATAATCTAGTAGGCAACAAACTTGAGACTATCAAGCTAGGGGCAGCGAAGAACTTACCAAACGGACCGGCTTTCACGATAGGCGGGTTATTCTAACCTCTAACAACGTGTTAGAATGCTCCTTGGGCAATGGGTATCCAAGTCGAAGTGTTTCGAACCTAATCGAACACCTAGACGGCGCTGCAGATCAGAAAATCGAACACCATTAAACTTTTCAGCACCTAAAGCTAATGGGTAATAAAATTTAAGCTTCAACCAAGAGTGGGTAAAGCATAAACTTACCACCCAGAGCGACCTAAGGCCAAACGACACCAAAAACAGCCAAGAATGCTGCTGGACAAAGGCGGAATCGGCTGAAGCGAGGTCGACGAGACTCCGAATCGCCAAGCACTCGAGACCTATCAACACTAAACCAAGAGAAACTTTAGATCGACCTTAAACCACATGGAAAAGGAAAGGAAAGAGGTTTACCCACGGTTCTAAGGCTGAAACACGAAGAAGACGATGCTTCGAGCCTTAAATCAATACGGACAAGGAGGAGTTAGATCAGGCCTTAAATAACCTAGACCGAAAGGAAGGAGACTTACCCATGATCTTTCTTGGCCAAAAATGTGAGAAAAAGAGAGAGGGAGCCACGGATCTAACCCACGAACAGAGAGAGATGGCGGTGCGAGCAAGCGGCGGCTGAACTCATGGCCTCAGAGAGAGATCTGCCGAGAGGGAGGGCTCGCGGAGGGATGCGGCGCGAAGAGAGACACGACGCGAAGACGAATCAAGAACCCACGTGACGGTGGCGCGAACTGAGGGCAGCAGCTCAATGACGGTAGCGGCGGAGGCGGCGAGGAGCACTTCTGGTCGGCGGCGCAAATTCGACGGAGGGGGGGGGGGGTTACCGCACGCGTTTGAGAGAAAGAGAGTGAGGGAGATGGGAGTTAGGGCTTTTTCTTCTTCTTTTCCTTTTCTTTACAATTTATTTTTTCCAAATAAACTTAAGCCCAAAAATAGCCAATCCAAGATTAGCTTTCAACCAACCCCCAAGTAGCGTGAATATTTCAACGCTTTAACTCTCAAGCAACCAACACCGACTAACTTTTAAACGAGCTTTTGGGAAGGGAAACTAAATTAATATAACAGAATAATTCCTCACACCTTAGTATATAATTAAATCCCTAAGTTCAATGTCAAAATAAAATTCATATTTTTCTTTCAACTCTAAACTCAGAATTTAAATACACTTAAAGCGCACGGGGCGTTACACGTATAGATGACGTACGCCGTCCATCATAAAAGGTCTTTAATGACGGGTATTGCCCATCATTAAAAGTGGTTTTTGTAGTAGTGATATGATAGCAACATTTTTAGCAACATGCATCATATAAACGACTGTAATGCTAGACTATAAACATGTTGATTACAAATTTAAAACTAAGGATCTAATCTAAATTAAACCCTAAGTCAATATGGAGATTGATTCCTTACCGTTGTTGATGACTTTGGAAGTTATCGTTAACTCTTTGGTAGGACTCCTCTCTGAATTTACAGTAGCAAAACTCGCTGGAAATTGCTTCAAAACCATGATCAAGTTGCTTGAACACCACCAAAATGGTTCCACTAGTATTCTCCAAGGGTTTTATGATCAAGGTTGCTTGTGGGAGCAATTTCATTCAAAAGGGATTGAAGGGAAAAAAATCTCTGGAGAGAAAAACTCATTGAGAGAGGGAGAGAGTAAAATACGTTGATCAAAACACAATGTGAGAAAAGGGAAAAGGCCACACGGTTAAAACTCCAACCCCCCCTTCCTCAACTACGTACTATTCGGTCAAGCAAAGGAAGTAGGGAGATAACTGAGTATCTTCAACCACGTGTAACTTCTATCAGTTACATTAACTGATGAGGAAAAATTATTAATTAAATTTTAATTTAAATTAATTAAAATAAATTAATCTTAATTAATCAAATCATCCAAATCATATTCAAATGACTTTTCCTTCATGATCTATAGTTTTAATTCAATTCACTTAATTAAATCAAATTCTAACTAAATGAAATAGAATTAAATAATTAATTATTTAAGTTAATAATTAATCACCAAATTAAGACGTGGAGTTAGTACTTAGGGAAAAAACCTATCTACTTTCCCTGAAACGGGTAGAAGGGAATTCCTTCTTGCAGGACTATATTCCCAGCTATCTACCCAGTCTTATCTCCTAAATGGTAGACTTATTGAGTCGATCAACTCAAGTCACTCTCACCCATGCAAATCAAAGGATAATCCCGAATAAACAGAAGTTCATAGTTAGCTTAGGATTAAGGTTGAGTTAACCAGGTTATCGTATGAAATAGTCAGTCCTAACAATAAACTGTGTTATAAAGTAAATGTGACTATTTTGCGGTCCTGGTCTTATGAAAACTCATTGCATAGGACGCTCATACTCGCATGTCTCCACATGAGCGATTTATGATCACATCGTTTGTATCATATACAAAGTGGGTCGCGTCCATAGTGTCCCTAGGATAAGGTACCCAACCCTATCCCTATACTATAGACCGTTTTAGCTATTACTTGAACATGATTCACTTTTATGTCTCCACATATAGTTCAAGTTTACATACTATAGCCAGGGGTTTTGATAGCACCTAAATAGTGCTATCTTATTGCCTTTAATCTAAGCTTATTATAGCCGTTTTTACTGTTTATTTATCTTTTTTATAGGAAATTTTTGCATTGTAGGCACTGGGAGCAGAAAACAGTCTAATTTGTTGAACTTTCTCATTAGTAAATCGTTAGTGCCAGTGTAGAGGGAAAATGAATTGAGAGATTTTTAATCCGACCCATAGAGAGTAGAGACTAATCTTTAATTAAGTTAGATCTCTCGTGTGAAAGATAATTTTGGAAAAATTTCAATTTGTCTCCCTAATTGGACCTTATGTGCATGTCTCTTGATTGCTTGTTGATTGACTTTTAAGCCTTGAAGATTGAGTTTTATTTTTGGCATCCATTTACAGCCTATGTTTGCTTTTAGTTTTCTCGAGGACTAGCAAAAGATTAAGTTGAGGGTGTTTGATAGCTCACAAAATCTACTATTTTCCCAGTATTTATTATTTAGTCTTTGAGGTTTATCTGGCCATTTTCATACTCCTTTGTGTTTATTTTGTAGAAATAAAGTCTTGGGATAAATTGGAACTTTTGGAAGTTGTTCGAGTGTTCGCGATCTAAAAAGAGGCAAAAATGAAAGAAGAAATCATAAAAGAGTTGCAGTAGCCATTAGACCCGAGGGCATAACGTCGAGACGCTAACTTCTAGCGTTTTGACGCTGCTACAGCAACAATTCCAGCTGAAGACCCGAAGGCACAACGTCGAGACGTTGGCCAATTTTTCCTATTTTACATTGCGAGACAAAGGGGTAGTGTCGAGACGCTGCGACAATTTTCCTATAAATACATTGTGATTATGGTCAGCCAAAGGGAGTTGATTTGAAGACCTTTTAGCCCTAATTTTGACTAGAGACATCTTGTGGGAGTTGGAGTAAGGACAAGGAGCGAGATTCAAGGCTAGAGCTTGTGGAGAACATGACGCTGGCATGCGGTTTTGGCGACACTCGAGTTTTTCCCTTTCTTTCCTTATCTTTAGTTAGTTTTTATGGCATATCCTTTTCTAGCTTATATTGTAGCAAGGATATGAGTAGCTAGACTTTGAATCTTAGAGATTGATGTAGCCCTTTGGACGTTGTTGGATTAATTCTTGGATGTTTATTGTTTTGAATTCATTTATGCAAATTACATTCTTAATGTTTTCAATTTATTGGCCATGAATTGATTGTTGTATCTCTAAGTCTTGCTCGGTAGAGGAGATTTGATTTAGACCGTAATTTGCACAACTAGAATATTCTTAAGATCAGGAGATTTAGGATAGCTTTAGAAATCGTTAAAAAGGATTAGACTTAAGGCCTTGCATGTTAATGAATCTAGATAGGGATATTGAGTATATTGCATAGATGAAAATTAGTTATGCTCGAGAGAGATATAGCTATGATAATAATTTGTCCTAGATTTATGAATCTTTCCATGTTAAAACATTCAAGTAATTAATTCACAACCCCAATAGGTGAAATCAATTCCCCTAAGAGTTTTCTCTCCAAATGAATCTCCACATTTAGCTTTCGTTAATTTCAAAACATTCATCATTCTAACTATGTTTCTTTCGCTAAATAAAATTGAACAAAATTAATCATGGTATTGTTAATTGACTAGAAAACTAATCTAGAGGACAACACTTGTTTATCACGAACACTATATTAAAACTTGACCCATACACTTGTGGTGAGCGATTTTGCATAACAATTTATATTATGAATTATAGATATGTAGTCTTCAAAGTTTTAAAATAGCCAAGTAAAACATAAAATATAAAATATTTATGTAATTTTAAAATAATAAAGTTAAAAATAAATATATATTTTTTAACACCATTCAAAATAAATATCATACATATACCTTTGTTCAAAATAATTTATATTTAAGTTATTTATTGTAATAATTTTACTTTATTAAGTTTATAAGGAGGAATCGTCTATCTTTTATTTTGAATATGATTAATTTGAAAATAAACTATTTTTTTTAGTAGATCAACATTTGGGGATGGAGAATCAAACCTCAGACCTCTTGGTCGAGGGTACATGTCGATTACCGCTGAGCTATGCTCGCTTTGGCAATTTTCTTTTATTCTAATAGGTTAATCCTTTTAAATACTAATTTCTTCCTGTCATAAAATATATATATATTTTTTAGCAATTAATAAAAAAAGGTTTAGAAAATATAAGGTTGTTATTTATTATAAGTAATTTTAGTTTAAACTTAAAAATGAAATCGTAGATGACATGTGGATGGAGTGAGATAAGGAGATTTTTAGCCATCAATTTTCTTTGACATAGTACTCTAACTCACAATATAATTTCAATTTAAATAATAGTATCATATCTAAAACAGTTTTCTATAATTTATATTTAATAAAATAAAATTTTAGGATAAAAAGAAAAATATCTTTTTTACAAAATTATTTAAATTATAGTATAAAAAATAAAAAATTATTAATTAATTATTAAGTGCTAATAATGATGAGAAAATTTATATAAAAAATAAGGAAAAATTTGTAAATTAAGAAATTTTAAAAAAATACATAAAAAAATGGAGTGAGAAGAGAAGAGAGAGAGGAGTGAGATGAGGTGAAAAAAAAGAGAGAGGGAAGTTGTGGGACCCACATTTGAGAGTTGGAGTTGGATTTAATAAATTTTGGGGCTCGGAAGTTAGTGTAGGAGTTTTTTTTTTTTTTTTTTTAAATAATAATAGTATTATTCTTATTTTAACGAAAAGAAGTTAGTAAGGTTGTGGGTAACACAATTGAATTTAAAATATCTTTGAGTCAAAGGACTTGGGTGGAATCAAAACACCTCCTTTGGCTCTTCCTATTATTTTGCTATTAATTGTCAATATATAGACAATGTGTAACTTCAATATACATAATAAAATGTCTTTAAGGAAATTCTCTTAGAACCATATAGATTGGCTCAAAAATAAAAAAATTAGGATAGATTAATAAAGAAGACAAAAATAATTATTTTTAAAAAATACCTAGTTTTTTAGGTGCAAAATGGTTATTCTTTAAAAAGTTATAAGGATTCAAATAAGTATTTTAAAAGATGAGAGACTCAAATAGAATAAGTTAAAAATTTTGGAGATAAAAATATGATTTTAATAATTAATAAATCAGAGTATATAATGGAAACTCAAACTTTTAAAAGGTATTTGAATTTTAGTTAAAGTGACAGAAAAGCTATAACGCCCCAGGTTCTCTAACCTTTAAACCCTGACCATGAAATGGGATTCTCTGGGCGGTTCTCGGTTTGACCCACTACCTTCCACCAAGTGCGAGCGTAGCCTTTGAGCATAAAGGCAGCTCCTTGGACTCGTTGTTGGGCATCAGCTCCAAGAAGTTGGATCAATGCTTCCAACGCTGTAGTCCATTCTTCTACTGCTTCAGAACCTTCAGAGTGTCCATCGAATGAAGGAGGCTTCGTCTTCACGAAGCCCTTGATAAACTACACATCTTTGCCATGAGCAGGGGCTTCGTTTGCACCGACATGTTGCAGGTTGTTCGGGATTACATTGCCAAGCATAGCTTGCAATGCCTCCACTGTCAGCACAAGAGGCGCTGTGGGAAGAACAGGAGGATTCGCCTCAGGATGCGAATTAACCTCAGGAACGTTTGGAGGGCCAGAACATCCACTACCTTGATTGCTACTGGAACTCATCGCTGAAAGGAAACGATGAACTCACCTAAGGAACACTCCTTAGAACTAGAATATGAGGGGTTAACCTCAACTAAGGCAACCACATATATTAGAAGGCACGCAACACACATGAAGAAAACATACAACTATCTAGGAACTATGGCAACATCATAATCCTACTACCATGCATCAGGCACACAACAAAAACAAAAAGCTATCTAGCCACCTAAAGGGAACATCCTAGGCCTAGCTTCTAACAACAAGCAACCAAGAAATCAAAGATGCTTGAACAAGATACAAAGCAAGCAACAAGCAAGAAAACAATATAGACAGGCAGATAACTAATACAAGCACAACATATCATCAAACAAATAAATATCGATGCTTCCATATCTAGTGATGGAGAGGAGACTGAGGAAGAACCTCTAACTCACACAACTAAACAACGTAGGCTATTTAGGCCAGTCTACAGGAAGGACATCGCTCTGATACCAACTATAATGCCCCAGGTTCTCTAACCTCTAGCCTAGCGGCGCTACTACTTATTCTAGACTCTTAAGTAATTAGGACAACTCTCTTTAACCGAATGTACCAAAAATTTCGACAGCATAACGGCGTAATACTGGTTATCCCAAAATTTTAAAACACCTGATAAAGATTTTTAACACTTCTAAATAGGCAACCAACCAAGCTCCACCAAACTACATCCAGATTCACAAGCCTATCTCCTCTAGACAAGACAAACCTCCAGGCAACATTTAGAAAACTAAAATCATGCAGCGGAACATCAAGACATTATTATCAACAAGAGCTAGTCCACTAGTTATACATATTATTAAACTTAACCAAAACGAACAAGTCCAGTTTAATCTTAGAAACAAAATCTTCCTCAGGTGAACCCCTCACCATGTTGGACACTACAAAAATAAACCAACTTAAGCTAACTCAAGCAACAAAATAAAGCTACTAAGAACATAACAACATTCTAGGAATTTTCCATGTAGTTCTCCTCCTCGCCACCAAGGTCCGGATCATCCTCGATACCTACAACATCTAAACTGTTGGGGGAAAGGTGGGGAAGGGGGTATCAGTACAACCGCGGTACTGGTAAGTAGCTCACACGAGGTAGACCACAAACATCAAACAATTTCAAACAGCATGTTTCTCACACGCATACATCAAGCTTCCATAAGCAGTAAAACTAACATGCTCTCAAAGTAATAAACCAGCAACATGCTCATAAGCACCAAAACCACATCATTCTTAGCGAGCAAAATGTCGCTATTTTAGTCCCAATTTATTAAGCTTTTATCTGCTTTAATCGTGTTTTTAATGAAAATATTTAATGAATTTTGTTATTTGGTCCTTAGGAGCAAAGTTGGTGATTTTGGGAGAAAAAGTGCTAAAAATGAAGCAAATGAAGCCCAAATCAAAGCTTGATCAAATGGGGACCCAAAGAAGACAATCATGAAAAAAAGCCCAAAAAAAAGAAGTGAAGAGAAGGCCCAAAAACAGACCAAACCGAAGCTGAATATGCAGAAATTTGGGTCAGCGTCGTGACGCTATGCAAGGCAGCGTCGTGACGCTACCCATTTCTTGGGCAGCAAGTCGCGTGCAAGGCAGCGTCGCGACGCTATGCAATGTAGCGCCGCGACGCTACCCCCAATCCGGGCCTATAAAAAGGCACCCTTGGGTGCCTCATTTACCATCAATCATTCACCAATTTCTTCCTTTCCTCTTCCCTTTGGCTCCTTCGGAGCCTCCCTCAAGGCTTCTAGCCTTTTTGAGAGAATTCTTTAGTGGGAAATATTTTGGGGAGTTTTTGGGGAGCATCTTAGGAGGCTCAAGGAGTAGTCGGCGGAGCTCTGAGCGTCAGCAAGGGGTTTTTCGACGGTCAATTCATTTCCTTTTATTCTCTTGATTATGCTTTCTATTGTAATTATTATGGATATTTTAGTCATGTGTAGCTAAACCCCAATTTGGGGTCTTGAAATGAAATTATAGTTCAAATATTGTTGTAATTTCTTGTCTCTTGCCCATGTCCTAATTATTTGTATGGATGTGCTTAATGCTTTATTCAATATGGCCAATTGTGTAATGATTCGATTCTTAATGGAAAGTCGACGGAGAGAAATTAGGATAGATGGTAATCCATGCAACTAGTTTAATTGCCCGTTGTGACACCGGGATGAGTTGATTAAACTTAGATTCCTAAAATGAATCAGAGCGTAATAATTAATGATTTTTAATAGCGCTAAGGACACTTAGGTTGTTAAAATGAATTAATTACAATTAGGGGAGACCGATAGGAGAACCTATGTGATTAACGGAGATTCTAGGATTATAGTTAGTTGGGCAATGAGATAAGATAATTATAACAATTATTTAGCTAATAATTGATTTTCAAGACCCCTCTTCCGATTCAAAGAAAACTCTTTCTCCATACTTTAATTTGATTGATCAAATTATTTTCTTTTAATTATTTTGAATTTTAATTTCTTCTTTATTGCATGAGCTATTCCCTAAATATTATTTCACCCAAGTATTTTTAGTGCTCAAGAGATTTTTGCTTTGCTTAATTTTCGCTTCGCTTCCCTGAGGATTCGATACTCGGAATACTTTCCGTTTTATATTACTTGTGATCCGTGCGCTTGCGGTAAATCGTACACACACACCCACGAATAAGTTTTTGGCGCCGTTGCCGGGGAAGCTTGATTTTTAAGAAAAATTAATTTTTCTTGACATCGAAAAGAAAGGGATAAATAGTAATTTAGGTGTAAATATTTTTCTTTCATTATTTTGTGAATATTATAATAGTCTTGTTTTTGTTTGGTTCTTTTGATTGACTGGGAGCATTGTATGGGATTGAACAAGGTGGTTAATTTGTTTCCACTAGATCTTGAAATTGACAGGCCTCTAAGATCCATTCGAAGAGAGAGAAGATTAGCTGAAGCTATGGCCCACCAAGAGGAAGCTCCCAAGGCAATTAGAGATTTCTTACAGCCAGTTCTTCCCACCGAGAATTCTGGAATTGTCTACGCCCCAATCCAAGCTACAAATTTTGAGTTAAAGACAGGATTGATTCAGATGGCGCGCGATAACTCGTTTAAGGGACATCATTCCGAGAACCACCACTCACATCTGAGATCATTTCTAGAAATTTGTGGGACGGTGAAGATGAACGGAGTTCCGACAGACGCGATAAGGTTGAGGCTGTTTCCATTTTTTCTAAAGGATAAAGCAAAGGATTGGCTCGAATCAGTCGAGACGGGCAGCATTAGTACTTGGGACGAGCTTGCCCAGGCTTTTCTGACGAAATTTTTCCCACCTGCCAAGACTACCTAGCTTCGGACTGAAATCAGAACGTTTAGGCAGCTTGACGAGGAACAGTTGTACGAAGCGTGGGAAATATACAAAGAAATGCTTAGGCGGTGCCCCCAACACGGATATCCTGATTGGCTTCAAGTACAGTTATTTTACAATGGATTGAATCGCTCCACAAAGACAGTCCTAGACACATCAGCAGGAGGAAGTTTTCTTTCAAAAACAGTGACAGAAGCCAAAGATCTGCTTGAGGAAATGGCGGCAACCAGTTATCAATGGCCAACCGAGAGAGGAGCAATTTCAAATAAGGCTGGATTATATGAATTGGATGAGTCAAGTTCATTGAAGGCACAACTGGCATCTCTGACCAATGCGCTGAACAAGTTGACTTCATCTGAGGTGGTCAAGTCCATTTCCACCTTAGCTGAAGGTCATTCAAAGAAGGAAGGTCAAGATGTGGAAGAAGTCCAGTACTTAGGAAATAGACCATATGCTCAAGGAGTACCGAACTTCTACCACCCCAGTCTACGCAATCACGAGAACTTCTCATATTCAAATACGAAGAATGTTTTGCAGCCACCCCCAGGTTTTGCATCATCTAGTGCGCCTGAAAGGAAAAACAACCTGGAGGAGATGGTGACTTTATTTATTAAAGAGCAAAGAGTACTGAACGTGAATCTTCAGACGACAGTAAACAACCACGACGCAGCTCTAAAGAACATGGAAGTGCAAATAGGACAGATCGCTACAGCAGTGAACGCCCTTCAAAAGGGAAAATTTCCAAGTGATACTGAGCCTAACCCGAAAGAGCAGTGTAAGATGGTGGCTTTGAGAAGTGGCAGAAGACTGGAGAACAGTTCAGAGAAGAAGAAGGAAGAAGAAAAGAGAAGAGATGAAGATGAAAGGACTGAGGCACAAAAAGCCTCCTCTGAAAGGTTCCAACATCCTCCCAACTCTATTGACTTAAAATGTGATTTTTCTAACAATTTTGCAGGTAGAAAAGAAGATGAAAGGCAGGATGACAAAAAGAAACTGACTGAGGAAGAAGTGGTTCCATGCAACCACCATGACAGAGGTTCGCATATTAGCCCACCCAAGCGAAGGGGCGAATGTCCAACCTTTGATTTCAGGGAGTTACCTTTTCCTCAAAGATTTAAAAATGTCAAATTAGATGAACAATTTCAAAAGTTTCTAGAAATGTTTAAAAAGTTGTCTGTGAATATTCCATTGGTAGAAGCCTTGTATAATATGTCGAATTATGAGAAATTCATGAAGGAAATGCTTTCTAGAAAGAAAAGTCTGAAAAAAGAAAATTTTAAATTATCTGAGAGTAACGGTACCATTGTTTCTGGTAGGATACCTTCTAAGCAGAAAGATCCAGGGAGTTTTACTGTTCCCTGCACCATAGGAGAAGTATCCTTCGATAGGGCCTTAAGTGATTTAGGAGCAAGTATAAATTTAATGCCCTACTCTGTTTACAGGAAGATTGGTTTAACAGGTATGACAGACACCGACGTCACTCTCCAGCTTACTGACAGATCGATTACCCACCCGATGGGTGTTGTGGAGGACGTGTTGGTGAAAGTCAACAAATTCATCTTCCCCGTAGACTTCGTGGTACTGGACATGAAGGAGGACAAAGAGGTACCAATTATTTTAGGCAGACCTTTCCTAGCCACTAGTAAGGCTGAGATTTGCGTGCACACAGGTAAACTTACCTTAAATATCGATGATGAAAAAGTCGTGTTTAGTATTTTTGGCCAAGATGAATCTGTTTGTAGTTTGCACACATGTTTTTCTAATGGTCCTAAATACTTGACTGATGACGATGAAGAGGTACACTAAAATCTCGGCCTAGGCCTAGGAGAAATGCTTATGGATAATGGGGATTTTGATCATGATGCATATTTAGATAATCCTCTGTTTGAGAATGATTTAAAACTGCCTGACTTTGAAAATGAATTAGACTTGCCTGCTTGTGAAAATGAAAGATCTGCAGTTGATGATTTACCTTCCTTTGAAAATGAATTAAATTTGCCTGAAATGGATAATTTTGATGATGATATTGAATTGTCTGACATAGAGGATGAGCATGAAATGCATAAGAAAGATTGCTTGATGGATAATTCTGAGTTTGATCGTGATTACACTGAATCTATTGAGTCTGATCTTAACATTCCTAAATGTATGAACCCTGACAATGTGAATACCTTTGATTCGTGTCCTAATGATGTATATAGCAAAGAATATGATTCAGAGGAGCTCGAATCTGTGCATAGTATAGAATCTGATCCTGAAATTCTTGAATTCTTTAATTCTTCTGATGATGAGTCATATGATAGCTTAGTTGAATCGTTTTTTAATACTGAGTCTGAGGAATCTTCTGATCATGTAGATATCTTTTCTGATGAATGGACTGGCATAATTGATAGGCCATCTTTAGATCCTAGACCGGTAGATGTCATAACGCTTGATGACTCTGCTAACAATTGTTTTGTGAATAGAGATTTAGAAAAGAGATTTGATGCAGCTGATTATTTTCTGAAATGTTATTATGATAATCTCTTTAGTGAAGATGGGTCAGGGGAAAGTTTTTTTTCTCCCCTGTTTGTAGTATGCAATTCGGTGCGTGATTTCTTGCAGGGCACGGAGGATGATGAAAATTTTTATTTTGAGCCTCCGTAAGTGATAGCGAGCATAGCTAGCTACTTTTACTTATTTAATTTAGCTAGTCTTTTATGATGTTTGGGCCATTTTATTGTGCTTTATTGTTTATTTTGTAGGAAATGGTTGATTGGAGCTATAATGCAATATCAGAGTTAATCGGGTGCTCGGGGCGTGAAAAGATGCAAAGGAATGAAAAGAGTAAAAGTGGAGAAAAGTCAAATCTCGGTCAACAGCAGGCTAGCGTCGAGACGCTAGCTCTTGAGCGTCTCGACGCTCAAATTCCATATCAGATTAGGCGCGTAAAGCTTACAGCGTCGAGACGCTATGATAGGAAGCGTCCCGACGCTACCGTTTTTCCTTATTCAGAACGCGCGTATAAGAGGCAGCGTCGCGACGCTAAGACGAAAAAATCAGAATAAAAGCTTCACTTCGGCTAGGTTTTAGGGGAGATCAATTTGGGACCTTTTGGAGCCGTAAAGAGGACAGAATAGAGGACTTTTGGAGCTGCAAACAAAGGAGGAACTGGGAAATCAACCCATTGTTCGTGGGGATCGTGACGGGGACGTCGGGACTCGGCCTACATTGAGTTTTCTTTTCCCTTTTCTTTCTTTAGTTAGATTTATGGCTTCCACTTGTTTAGTTGAGCTTGTATTTGCATTCATGAGTAGCTAAACTTGTAGCTTAGGGATTGATGTAGTTGATTAAGTTTATGGATTGATTTATGGTTTAAGTTGTGCAATGTTATTGTGTTTGTAATCTTGATTTAATGCTTTCAATTAATTGGCCATTAGTTGGATGATTTAAGTTTCGAATCTAGCTCGGGAGAGGGGATTTGATATAGACTTGCTCAAGATTGCATGAATAAAGTACTTTCTAATTCTTGACGGTGTTAGATTAGCTTTAGAATTAGTTAAAAGATCTCATTGCCTTGCTTATTAATAAACTTAGATAGGGATATCAAGTTGGTTAATTTGCATGAGAATCAATTATACTCGGGAGAGGTAGTTGTGATTAAAGGGTCTTTGGCTCATAATTTCATTGTGCATAATAACTTATTCTTTAAAATCAATCCTAAACGAAATCGGCGAAATCAATTCCCTAAGTAGTTTTCCCAATTGAATTTCCATACTTTTTACTTGCTTTGATTTGTTTTTATTATCACCTATTCATCACTTTTTGATCCCTAAATAAAATTGGGCAAGATAATTCGCAATACTCAATTTGCTTAAAAATCCAATCCAGAGGACGACATTCGAATTTACTATTCACTATATTATTACTTGACCCGTGCGCTTGCGGTAGGAAAAGTCCACATCAGTAAGCGTGCCGAGCCTCGTCTAGCTAAAGACGTTAAAGAAAGTGCTGCTTGGGAGGCAACCCAAGGATTAAGTTTAGATAGTTGTTTTTTACGGTAAATAATTCTTTTTGCTCCGTGATCCAATTTTGTTTTGCAGGATCACCTTAGCAAATCCCAAAATTCCAAATTTCCCATTTTTCTTGATCCAAAGGAAGAAGATGAAGCGCTCCTAGCTCAGGGAAGTCTCAGTATTCCTCTACTTGCTTTACTGTTTTTAAAACATTGAGGACAATGTTTAATTTAAGTTTGGGGGGGAGGCTTTCGCTGTGTTGAGCATATTTAAATTATGTTGGATGCATGAGTAGATGGCTATGATAGCCAAGGATGTGATTTTAGAAATTTTGGGAGAAAATGGTTTATATGTTGTGGAATCTGGGAGCACGACAGAAATTGTGAATTTTTAAAATTTTTTCATACTTAGTTTTGATGTCTAAAGCATGCAATAGCCTTATCTAATGACGTCTTTGAAAATCTAGATTCTTATTATGGTTTTTATAGTTTTTTGTCACCCCGATAGGCTTAGTTTCTAAAATTAGGAAGTTCATGCTTGATTGTTCCAAAGAGCTAGGTACAAAAAAATGCTATGCCTGCTGAGAGAAAAGATAAAACAACAAAAGAAAATGAGAGAAAAGAAAAATCTGTTGAAAAAGATTTTTTTTTTCCTTGCAAAAGAAAAAGCCTAGGGGTAAACAGAGCAACCTACGGTGTGATCAATTAGGCCAACCAAAGAATAAAATTTGGGTTAAGGGTCCCTGCACCGTAGTGTGAAAGCTAGTACCATTAGATATCAAAATGCAAGTTTGGGGGAGTAGCAAAAGAAAAATAAAAGAAAAAGAAAAAATCATTTGTGAGTTTTGCTCCCCCATGAAAAAGAAAAAATGACGGGCACCATAGTTTTTTTTTTGCATGATAGAAGGACTCTGACCTATTAGGGGCTCTTAGCCAGTGTAGGGGGAAAACAAATGGAGAAAGTCATAAGACTAATCTAGGTTAGTAAAAGAATCAATAGATAAGTCTTGAGCATGCTATTCATTAATCTTAAGTTCAAACTAGTTTAAGATTTCTTCAAGAGTATGCGGTGCTTGCTTATTCCACTTGCATGTTTTCCATTTTATCCTAAGAATTCCAAAATCATTGAGGCCTGAGTGATTCCATTTCATGCATCTTTAGAATTTATTTTGCTCGGGACTAGCAAAAGCTTAAGTTTGGGGGTGTGATAGCGAGCAAAAATGTCGCTATTTTAGTCCCAATTTATTAAGCTTTTATGTGCTTTAATCGTGTTTTTAATGAAAATATTTAATGAATTTTGTTATTTGGTCCTTAGGAGCAAAGTTGGTGATTTTGGTAGAAAAAGTGCTAAAAATGAAGCAAATGAAGCCCAAATCCAAGCTTGATCAAATGGGGACCCAAAGAAGACAATCATGATAAAAAAGCCCAAAAAAAAGAAGTGAAGAGAAGGCCCAAAAACAGCCCAAACCGAAGCTGAATATGTATAAAATTTGGGTCAGCGTCGAGACGCTATGTAAGGCAGCGTCACGACGCTACTGATTGCGAGCATAACTAGCTATCTTTACTTATTTAATTTAGCTAGTCTTTTATGATTATTGGGCCATTTTATTGCACTTAATTGTTTATTTTGTAGGAAAGAGTCGATTAGAGCTAAAACGTGGATTACAAGTTAATCGGGTGTTCGATGCGTGAAAATATGCCAAAGAACCAGAAAGTTCAAGCAACAAGGAGCCAAGAGAGGGCATTCTGCATATCAGCGTCGAGACGCCACTCTTGGAGCGTCTCGACGCTACGTTTCCTTAATTAAAATAGGCTGCAGACTCACAGCGTCGAGAAGCTGTAATAAGAGCGTCCTGACGCTCCCGTTTTTCCCTTATTCAGAACACGCGTTTAAGAGGCAGCGTCTCGACGCTATCGACAGATTTTCCTATTTAACTTTCTTTTCTTGCTACGGATTGGAGGAGGCCAAATTGAGAGAATTGAACCCTAATTTCGACTAGAGACCTACTGTGGGAGCTGAAGCAAGGACGAGGACCGGGAATCTCACTTGGTGGCATGGATATCGAGACGGGGACGTGCCGGGATCGACGACATTAAGTGTTCTCTCTAGCTAGATTTTATGGCTTTTACATGTTTAGTCAAGCTTGTAATTCTATTCATGAGTAGCTAAACTTGTAGCTTAGGGATTGATGTAGTTGATTAAATTTATGGATTGATTTATGTTTTAAGTTGTGCAATGTTATTATATTTTTAATCTTGATTTAATGCTTTCAATTAATTGGCCATTAGTTGAATGATTTAAGTTTCGAATCTAGCTCGGGAGAGGGGATTTGATTTAGACTTACTCAAGATTGCATGACTAAAGTTTAGTTTCTAATTCGTGACGGTTTTAGATTAACTTTAGAATTGGTTAAAAGATCTCATTGCCTTGCATGATTAATACACTTAGATAGGGATATCAAGTTGGTTAATTTGCATGAGAATCAATTATACTCGGGAGAGGTAGTTGTGATTAAAGGGTCTTTGGCTCATAATTTCATTGTGCATAATAACTTATTCCTTAAAATCAATCCTAAACTAAATCGGCGAAATCAATTCCCTAAGTAGTTTTCCCAATTGAAATTCCATACTTTTTACTTGCTTTAATTTGGTTTTCTTATCATTCAATCATCGCTTTTTGATCCCTAAATAAAATTAGGCAAGATAATTCACAATACTTGATTTGCTTAAAAATCCAATCCAGAGGACGACACTCGTTTATACGAACTCTTTATTATTACTTGACTCGTGCGCTTGCGGTTAGGAAAAGTCCACATAAGCTACCCATTTCTTGGGCAGCAAGTCGCATGCAAGGCAGCGTCGCGACGCTGTGCAATGTAGCGTCGTGACGCTACCCCCAATCCGGGCCTATAAAAAGGCACCCTTGGGTGCCTCATTTACCATCAATCATTCACCAATTCCTTCCTTTCCTCCTCCATTTGGCTCCTTTGGAGCCTCTCTCAAGGCTTCTAGCCTTTTTGAGAGAATTCTTTAGTGGGAAATATTTTGGGGAGTTTTTGGGGAGCATCTTAGGAGGCTCAAGGAGTAGTCGGCGGAGCTCTGAGCGTCAGCAAGGGGTTTTTCGACGGTCAATTCATTTCCTTTTATGCTCTTGATTATGCTTTCTATTGTAATTATTGTGGATATTTTAGCCATGTGTAGCTAAACCCTAATTTGGGGTCTTGAAATGAAATTATAGTTCAAATATTGTTGTAATTTCTTGTCTCTTGCCCATGTCCTAATTATTTGTATGGATGTGCTTAATGCTTTATTCAATCTGACCAATTGTGTAATGATTCGATTCTTAATGGAATCTCGACGAAGAGAAATTAGGATAGACTGTAATCCATGCAACTAGTTTAATTGCCCGTTGTGACACCGGGATGAGTTGATTAAACTTAGATTCCTAAAACGAATCAGAGCGTAATAATTAATGATTTTTAATAGCGCTAAGGACACTTAGGTTGTTAAAATGAATTAATTACAATTAGGGGAGACCGACAGGAGAACCTATGTGATTAACGGAGATTCTAGGATTATAGTTAGTTGGGCAATGAGATAAGATAATTATAACAATTATTTAGCTAATAATTGATTTTCAAGACCCCTCTTCCCATTCAAAGAAAACTCTTTCTCCATACTTTAATTTGATTGATCAAATTATTTTCTTTTAATTATTTTGAATTTTAATTTCTTCTTTATTGCATGAGCTATTCCCTAAATATTATTTCACCCAAGTATTTTTAGTGCTCAAGAGATTTTTGCTTTGCTTAATTTTCGCTTCGCTTCCCTGAGGATTCGATACTCGGAATAGTTTCTGTTTTATATTACTTGTGACATGTGCGCTTGCGTAAATCGTACACACACACCCACGAACAATCATGCATATGCCTCTCACACTATACTAGACCACACATGATTTACGTGTCATGCTCTGCACATAACACATGAATTACGCGCCATGCTGCGCAAACCAACACGTGCATTACGTACCACGCTACGCAAATCCTTTCGCATGCATTATGCGCCATGCTACGCAAACCACTCGCATGCATTACGCGTCATGCTACGCTAAACCAAACTCATGAATTAAGCGCCACGCTACGCACCTACACATGAATTACGCGTCATGCAACCCTACCGCTAGACTTATGCTACACTTCCTGTGACACAAGCTAGCCTAACCCATCATGCTCGACCCAAACACAACATGCTTAACAACGACCACAACTCAGCAGTCACATACCTCATGCTTAATCAACAACACACTTGCTTACCACCAGCACAAAACAGAGTAAGCTCATCTCAAGCGATTCAAAACGATTGTGCACAACATAACATGCTCCACACAAGCACTTCAGTACATTTATATAGAACAAAATATGTTTTACACAAGAACAAGGGTAAACACAAAAAAACATCATGGTCACACAATCAAACAAGATCTAGCAAGTAGACACTACTTACAAAACACACTTCCAAATACCAATGAGGCCCACTTGCACCAAGCTCCACAAGCACCTCGAACTACAACAAAAAAACGCTACCATCATAGACTAACTAAAAGAAAACAACCTAATAAGATACTAGGGGCAAAAACCACTTTACCGAGCTCATTTCTTTGTTGGACAACGTTTAAACATACCCCAAAATGAAAACCCAAAACCTTTAGACCATGGGCAACCATGTCTAAGGCACAACGGGCAATGGGTGTTCGCCAAACAGGTCCAGATAAGGTTTTTCAGCCGTTGGACAACAAGTAAACGACCCACATAAAGTGTACTAGGAACTCCTAAGGATCGGGCATGCTACCAAACCTAAGACAACTAATGAGGATCTATCTAACATGCTTTATAAGCTACAAACAACCAGGAAAAGTTCATTTAACTCATGCTTTAAAAACCTATAAGGGAACAAAAACATTCTAAGGCAACGAGGCTTATTGGGCATTGAAAACTACATACTTCTAGCCAAAACAACCATGATAACTCATTTAAATGCATAAACTAGGTCCTATAAAGGTTAGGTAACTCCTACGAGCCTAGATATGCAATGGGTAATGATAAAATCATGATTTTAAGGCTGACATGGCTAATGGACAACAACTTTTAACGCTAAAAGAGAAGGGACAGAAAGGAACCTTACCAAACGAACTCGCTTCCGTGCTAGACGGGTTATTCTAACCTCCAACGATGCGCTAGAATAGTCCTTGGGCAGTGGGTATTCGAATTGAAGTGTTTTGCACCTAATCGAACACTTAGACGACGCGAAAACACTAATCCATGCCGGAAACGCCCAACGACGCTGCTGGACAGAGGCAAAAACGCGAGGAAACGATGTTTCGAGTTGCTGTCTGCACAAGATCCACGACTTTTCTCGGTCGAAAACGCACGAACAAAGAGACCCGCGTGACTCCACGGCAACGGTGCGATTGGAACAGGGACAACGACATCTGGAGCTCAAGCGGCGACAACCCACGACGGCATTCCTCGACGGCAAGGGGCTGGGCGACTTCCACGACAAGAAGAAAGGGAGAAATATCTGCAGCGAGAGGGAGAGACCGCGGAAGGAGAGAGAGCTTCAGAGGAGACTGCGGCGTGACGCGACAATAGCAAGGGGCTGGGTCTCTCGGCTTGCTGAAACGAACGGCTAGAGGGGTTCTCACACGAGATTGAGGGAAAGAGAAGAGATAGAGAGAGAGCTATAGGGTTTCTTTTCTTATTTTTACTCTTTCTTAGAGTTTCTTTTCTTTTTCCTTAATGACCATAAGCCCTAAAAATAGTCATTCACTCAACCAAAACCCATTATTTAGCGAATAATTAAATTATACCGCTGACCTTTCTCAACCGAACACAAACAAAATCCAACAACCTCTAGGGAGGGATTTATTTTTAATAACGCTTAACTCCCAAACACTTTGGTTTAAAAATTAAACCCCCAAGTTCAATGCCAAAACAAAATTTATATTTTTCTTTCAACTCTAAACTCGGGATTTAAATACACCCAAAGCGCACGAGGCGTTACATTCTCCCCACCTTGAAAGCTTTCGTCCTCGAAAGACTCCAGCTCGAACAACCCAGGAAACCAGGCTCAAACTTCACTTACTCTTCCTGGTAGCTTCTTCTGTTCTATGGTTCACCCATAGCTCTTCCACCAAAACATCGGTCTTGCTTCTCATAACCTTTAACAGACTTCTCCACCACAAATACCAAGTCCTCGATCAACGACAGGGGTTCAGGATTTAACACATGCGAAAGATCACGCACGCATTTCCACAACATGGACATACATAACACGTCATGCATAGTTGACATGGTCGGTGATAACGCCAACCTGTAAGCAACAAGCTCAATGCGCTCCAAGATCTCATAAGGTCCAATGAACCCAAGTTAAGCTTATTTTCAACAAGCGAAAAACCCTTTTCACATTCCAAGGACAAGAACACAAGATCACCAAAGCTGCACTCCAAATTCTTGAAAGGTGCTAGCCTAACTCCACTAGGCAACTGGCCTTGGTTTCAACTCACGCTCCACAAGGCTCTTAACACTAGAGGCCTTTGCTCATCAAACTATCTTCCTCCAGGATCCCAAAGCTTAAAACTGAGGCACAAGAGGAATAGGTGATGTATATTCATAATAACAACTCTTGAGACGAGTCGTGTCGAACATGAAACAATTGAAGGAAAGCTTGCTTACGAGCAACCTAACTTCTCACCAAGAACTCAAATAGCTCAACAAAAACGAATTTGACTTCGATCTCGCACGACCCACAAGGAATTTCTATTCGTTGATGCTATTAACACCACATAAGTTGTCAATGCCAGCTTAAACCTTGAGCTAGACACCTTAGAACCTACCATTAATGACTTAACCACGACTCCAATCTGCAGGAAGCTTCATCAACAACTTTACCAACTTAAACCCACTTAGTTGGTAAGTTTCAACCACCAACTTCAACTAGGCATCACTGAAGAAGAAACAATAACTTCGAAACGGCTTCCGCTAAGGCAACTCATTTTTTTCAAACCATCCCTCAGGAATGGCTATGAGATGACACTAACACCACTGTTGGCACTTCCTTATAACTGCATACCAAGGTAACTTAGTCGTGACGACAACTAACGCTGCAGTCATGACTCGTTACTGATTCTCACATCATCTTGGCTTGGATTGGGATCTCACTGCGTGAGAGAAATGCTCTAACTCTTGGTTTGAGATACCGACACCATTGAGAGCATCATCACCAGCAAGTCCACAAACCTTGAGACTTGATTCATGAAACCCAAGCAGCGGCAAGGCTATCCATGAGTCCAAAGACATCACAACAACTTGCAACGTTCAAACTTGGATTCTTAGGGCAACCTTGGAACGACAATTCCTTGAACTTCAACCAGGGAGATTGGATACAAACTATCCTAAGGAAACCTTTTGCTAAACTCAACCCCTTAGAAACTAGGCAACACTAACAGAGCCTTGAAACGAACTAAGGAACAGAGAATCTAAGCACTACGAAGCATCCATAAGAGTTGCAAAGCTATTTTAGCCCGAAGACCTCACAGCAAGCTTGCAACACTCAAACTTGGTTTTGAAAGAAACTTTGGAATGATAATTCCACGATCCTAACTTAAGAAGCTAGATCACAAAACCTATTCTAGGAACATCCTTTTTTCCCTTGAAACTAGCCTAATCAAGAAGGTTTGAATAACAAGACACCAAAAAGAGGATACCCTAGCAATTCTAGCTTCAAGATTTTCTTGACAACAACGCCACAAAAATGAAGGAACGACTCTTGCATACACACAACACCCAACAGATATGCACAAGACAAGCATAAATCACAAGAAAAGAGATTTCAAGCCAAAAAGTATAGACTTAAGGAGAGAAATCACTATCCTTGAGCGAGGGGTACGCTAACTCCCCACCTTAGGAGCTATCTTTATCATCAGAATCATCGTCATCGTAAAGCTCTGGGTACTCTGCCTTAAGCTCCTCGTTGGTGAAACAGGCCAAGAACTCCTCAGTGCACGTGCTAGACCTTTACGGAGATCTTCTAACCTTCTGACTAGGCGCAAACATTGTATCTTCATGCTTCCTCTTGGCACCGGACGACGTGCCAACCTCTTGGGACTGCTCCGTCCTGGGGATGTCCCTATCCAACATCCGAGCGCTCGCTAGAGCTGTCGCGAATGTGGCTGGTCGACCAAGCCTGACCAAACCTCGGATTTCTACACGGAGACGATTAACAAATCGGTTGATCCTACTTTCTTCAATGGCAACCATCTCCTGGACACGGTAGGACAACTTTTCAAACCTTCTGACGTACTGCTCCATGGACAAGGTCCCTTGAACAAGTGAGACGAACTTCGCTTCGAGCTCAACATCAGCCAAACGACAGCCAAAATGGTCTCGCACAAGACCTTTAACCCTTGACCATGAAATGGGATTCTCTAGGCGGTTCTCGGTTTGACCCACTACCTTCCACCAAGTGCGAGCGTAGCCTTTGAGCATAAAGGTAGCTCCTTGGACTCGTTGTTGGGCATCGGCTTCAAGAAGTTGGAACAATGCTTCAAATATTGCAGTCCATTCTTCTACTGCTTCAGAACCTTCAGAGTGTCCATCGAATGAAGGAGGCTTCGTCTTCATGAAGCTCTTGATAAACTACACATCTTTGCCATGAGTAGGGGCTTCGTTTGCACCGACATGCTGCAGGTTGTTCGGGATTGCATTGCCAAGCATAGCTTGCAATGCCTCCGCTGTCAGCACAAGAGGAGTTGGGGGAAGAACAGGAGGATTAACCTCAGGATGCGAATTAACCTTAAGAACGTCTGAAGGGCCAGAACGTCCACTACCTTATCTGCTACTGGAACTCGTCACTGAAAGGAAACGATGAACTCACCTAAGGAAAACTCCTTAGAACTAGAATATGAGGGGCTAACCTCAACTAAGGCAACCACCTAGATTAGAAGGCATGCAACATGCATGAAGAAAACATACAACTATCTAGGAACTATGGCAACATCCTAATCCTACTATCATGCATCAGGCACACAACAAAAACAACAAGCTATCTAGCCACCTAAAGGGAACATCCTAGGCCTAGCTTCTAACAACAAGCAACCAAGGAATCAAACATGCTTGAACAAAATACAAAGCAAGCAACAAGCAAGAAAACAATACGGGCAGGCAGATAACTCATACAAGCACACTATATCATCAAACAGATAAATATCGATGCTTCCATACCTGGTGATGGAGAGGAGAACGAGGAAAAACCTATAACTCACACAACTAAACAACCTAGGCTATCTAGGTCAGTCTACAGGAACGACATCGCTTTGATACCAACTGTAACGCCCCAGGTTCTCTAATCTCTAGCCTAGCAGCGCTAGGCTAGAGGTTAGAGAACCTGGATCGTTAGAAAAGCATAGGGATGGAGGAATGATTGACCAATAATCATAATTTTAAAAATATTATAGAAATCCTTACTAAATCTAAAAAATCGAAAATTAAAGTCGTTTAGAATGTCTTCCACAAATGTTACTTATTTTAAGAGGACATTATTTTAGTTCAACAATATTTGGAGATGAAGGATTCGAACTCATGACCTCTTAGTCATAAACACATATTTTATGTCAGGTGAACTATGCTTTTGTTGGCTTTTAGAAGACAAAATATAACATAATAAAAAAAATGGAACATTTCATCCTTTTTTCTATAAATTAATAAGTAGTGATTATTCTAAGTTCACATTACATCCAGATGTGTACTATATTGATCAATTATTGATACATAAACTAAGACTTGCTATGTATATAAAAGGAAACAAGTTGTTACCTTCTTCGATCAATGATGGTTATTATTATTATTTTTTAATAAATGTTATATTGGTAATTACCTTTTGAAAAATATTATATTTATAATTATGTTTATAAAATATAATTTTACAAGTATTTTAGAAAATTTGTCTTCAAAATTATAAATGTTATTAAATAAACCCATACAAACATGTTAATCAAATATGATCTATTGATGCCAAAATCCGAGCAGGGAAACTCACCTGACCTTCATGTGACAACAACGATAAATTTATTTGAAGGGAAAAGACATGGCCTGCAAAACAAAGGAAACCTATGCATCGGTTTGGTGCTTGCCACACCAACTCCGATGTTTAAGTCAGTTGGGAGATCATGAGTGAAGCAAGTAAATTAATTATTAAGGAGAATATTAAGAGGAATAATAAATACCTAGTGGAGTCCCCCTGCATTGGAGTCAATCTCTTCTATATATAGTTGATCTAGGTTTTCCCCTTCCTCTTAGGAGAGGGAATAGAAATAGAGATTAATTTGGGTCCAATGGGTCTCCTTGGGCTTGTTTCTACTCTGGGCTCTTGTCATTCTGAAGTTAATAGAATTAGGTCCAAATTCACCCATAACATGATCCATATTTTATTCTTTAGTACTTTTTGTCATGTTGTTGGCTGTTTTATAGTATGTCCAAATCTTCTAGTTGTGCATGGATTATTCTAGGGGCAACAAGAAAAATGGCCAAAAATAAAAAGGTGGCTTGAAAAATGGCTACAAACGTTTGTAAATTAAATAGATGACTAAACCATTTATTAATTAATAATTTCCTAATTATACAAGACAAAAATGCCCCTCAACAAACTTCCTAACATGTTGTTAACGTTTAAAACCAAAATCAGAGTTTAAGAGAGATAAAAAAAACACCCCTAAAATTAGTTGGAGACATTTTAGGAGGTTTGAAAATCCGAAAATAAAAAACACACACAACTATTTTGAAACCCAAATGTACCATACTCTAGTTGTTCCCCGGAAATAGGCGTAAATACCTTGTTGGGCAATGAGTACAAAGTTCAACCACCCCTCAGTAGAGAGAAACACCTCCGAACTCCATTGATCGGGAACAACATTCCTGTCCATCTGAATATTTACTACCTGCACCTAAGAACCTCTGAAAAATTAAGAAATAAAAAAGAAACTGAAATTATGACACACCTGCTGCAATGTTGATCGGGAACAACATTCTTGTCCATCTGAATATTTACTACCTGCATCTAAGAACCTCTGAAAAATTAAGAAACAAAAAAGAAACCGTAATTATGACACACCTGCTGTAATTATGAGCACCGCCCCACCCACCCACCAAACCCCCCCTCGTGCACCAGCCCCGTCTGCTCGTCTCCATCCCCCACAACCCTCGATACCCAAAAAACCTCCATTACCACCTCCAAAACATCCTCCATCTTCCACCTTGACAAACCCCTTGAGAGCAAAAAAAAAAAACTGCATTCCCACTGCCAACCATAGTGGATATCGCTACCTACCTCTCGCATCACGTTGACGCCCCCCCTCCGCCGTCCCCACGACCTTCATCCGGTACGCCGACGAACACCTCTTGCATGCTCAATCTTTTATTCTTCTACGCGAGACATGTACCAAAAAATTTGAAATAAGGTAACGGATTCATTCCCCCTCCATTATATTTGCAACAGAAAGATTCATTACCCCCGAGATTTTAGGGGTTCGTTTCTTCCTTGCAATCCGATAATGTCCCGCTTCGATCGTAACCGTATATGAGATGTATACCCGTCTGTCCCCATGGGGTGTATACCAGTATTGACCCCCGGGGTGTCAACGACTATACAGCACCCCCTGTATGTACCGTTTTGAAATCCGTTGACCATCCAAAAAACATCTCTGTCCTCAGAAATGATTATGTTAATTGGGTTATTCGACCAGCTCCTGAAGAGTGTTAGCCGAGTAATCATATTGTCGTCCTGAAGCTGAAGGTATTTCGCCAGACATACTTTAAACTATTGGAGATTCGATTCACTTCTAACATCCACGCTTCCGGACTTGAAATCACTGTAAATACCCTCAGCACTCCAGACACCACCAAACAAAATCGTGACCTGTTGAACTGTCGCCATGTTAGATTAGGATGGAAAATTACTGTCGCAATGTGATCGTGATATGAAACAAAAAGATAATACACTATGACCTTTATATGAGGGGCAACAATGTGAAGGAATAAAAAAATAATTGTTGGAAACTACCTACGCCTGAACAGTAGGCAGTCCCTAATAGATCACAACAGACCGCCCCCCAAAATCTCGTGTAAATAGGGATACATCTAGCGCGCAATAAAGGGACCAAATCCCGTGTAAACCGGAATACACCCAGCGCGCAAGAAAAAGGCGAGCAACCTGCGTGTAACAAAAACGGACGTTAGGACCATCTGTATATAGCCGTATATACCAGGGGTAAAAACGTCCAAAAAAATCCAGGAAAACGGTTCCTACTATTCCGGTAGCCACGCCTGCAAAGACCAAACTTCCGTAGCCAAAAATCAAGAACGCTTTGTTTTTGTAGCCATTTAGCACAATTCCCCATTATTCTATATTACAATAATTCTATTGTTCTTTCTTTTTTTTTTTTGTCGTATATATAAATTTGAAAAAAGCCAAAGTGAGTATAGCAAAGCAATAATTGACATGTATCCTTGACCAAGAGGTCTGAGGTTCGAATCTCCTACCCCGAAATGTTGATGTACTAAAAAAAAAAGAAAAAAAATCAATATACCAAACTAATTTACATTAGTCCAATAAAAATTATTGTCAAATTTAAGAGACAAATAATAATATATATATAAGAGTATGAATGTGGAAGAAACTTTTTTTGGACGAAATTAACCTTCATTATTTAAATAATAACCATGTTGTACTTCGTTTTTAAATTTCATTTAATCATTTATCTCTCAAAATTTTATGTTTATCTCTCCTCCCCTCAAGTTTGTTGCACCCTCCCCCCTCCAAATTTCTCTCTCTCCCCCAATGCCACATAAATGCCATAAATAGGTATTTAAATAAAAAAAAGATTTCTTTAGTACATTTAAATCATAAACTTCTCCTCTACTCACATACAAATAAAACTTGCATTTAGAATTTTCTCAAAAGAAAAAAAAACTTTCATATAGAAGAAATTAAAGCATTTCACATTTTCACATCTCTCTCTCACGAGTTAACACTTACATTTAGGTCTGTATAGCGTTCTTCATTTTCCTTCATTCTTTATTGACATCACATCTTTCTTTGTTCTATTTTCAATTTCAATTGTTATATCAAAATGTCTTTAGAAAATTATATCTTGCTCAAAATTTTGGAGTCATTTCAAAATGAATGGAGTGTAAAAGTCATCGTTATTCGAAGAGGAACAGTGGAGACATACAACAACTATATAGGTCCATTTCAAATATTAAAGCTAATTTTTATTGATGAAGAGGTGATTTTTTCTTCATATTCGAATGGAAAGGCTTTTTTTTTCCCTTCACAATAGTATTTTTCAATTAAAATGTTGAGTTTACTATTTTTTCATATATAAAATAGGGAACTCAAATCCAAGAGGTCATGTATAATGAAAATATTTTAAGATTGAAGCACACTTCGAAAATAAACACAAATAGTATTTCATTATCAATGGAAATGTTAAACCGGTCAATAATAGATTTCTCAATATCAACCCAAGATATTGAGTTATGTATATATCCCAATGCAAAAGTTTGAGAATCCAATGAAATAATTTCAACAAAGAAATTTCTCTACATTTTCATTGAGTTTACAATAATTATCAATGCACTAGATAAAAAGAATAATAACTATTGTAAAATTTTAAGAATAATAATTATTGACGCCAAAATCTAGACAGGGGAAACTCACCCGACCTTCACGTGACAACAACGGTAAATTTGTTTGAAGGGGAAAGACGTGACCTGCAAAACAAGAGAAAATTGTGCACCGGTGTGGTGCTCGCCACACCGACTCTGATGCTTAAGTCAGTTGGGAGTTCATTAGCGAAGCAACTAAATTAACAATGAAGAGGAAGAGAATAGATACCTCATTTTGTCTCCTGACCTTGGGGTTAGCCTCTTCTATTTATAGTTGAATTAAGGTTTTGATAAGCGCCCAATATGCCTTAAGTTTACAAAGCTAGAGGTCCTTCTAGGATCCTTGTAAACGGACACAAATAAGACTACTTACCGAATGATTCAAACCAAGAGTTTAGTTAGAAGATGAATCACTATTAGATCAAACTTAGAATCTAGGATTGTCACTCTAAGATCCTAAGACGACTCACTCCAGAATTAGATTGATCAAAACTAATCCAATGAATCGATTGAACATCAAACCTAAGACAAGATTTGAAAGAAAAGACAACACCAAAGGGGTTGAATAAGCAAAAGCTTTTTAACATTCATAATCTGAGTTTTCAAGAGTATTACAAGCCATTTAAAGGCCAAATGGTCGTGGATAGACCAAGGAACTCAAAAGTCATTCAACTACACTTAATTGCAAATTGTAGAAAATAAGACCTAGGAACTTAAAACTTGATTGCACATCAAACGAGCAACCATATCTCAAAACTAAAAAGATAGAATTGCTTTAAATTGTCTTAAATATGTGCTATGGAATCCGCTCCTCATAATGGCAACGTTTGACAAGGTTTCACATCACGTTTTCCCATGCAGTGCACACTTGACAACATTTTCTTCACAAAATCTGCACAATTTTTTGATCACCGTGTCATCTTCTAAACTATTGGACTTTTCCCGTGCCATCTTCATGCCATTCTCTTCTTGACTCATTGAACTAACATTATATAAAAATTTGGCCTCAAAATTATCCGTCGGGTCTTGTGAATTTGCTAGTTTTTGACGATGTAGTGTGAATGCCTCTTGAATCTTCTTTGCCTTGCTTCTTGTAATTGGTCCTTCAGGTACATGCAATGGATTATTGATTGATTCCATATCAGGTTTTCCCCTTCCTTTTAGGAGAAGGAATAGCCCTAGAGATTGATTTTGGTCCAATGGGTCTCCTTGAGCTTGTTTCTACTATGGACTCTTATCATTTGAACCTTCTTACAATTAGGTCCAAATTCACCCCTAACATTAAGCCTTCACTCTTGAATTGGGATTCAGGGTGGCTTATTGCTATAAGCCAAACATCTTAAGCCCAATTTAAGAGTATAATTCTCACTTGTTCCGATTTGTGTGTTGATTTCCTCCTCACTCTACTTGGACAGTTACATAAGCTCCTCTGAGTTCAAATATTCCAAGGCTAGTCCTGGATGCTTTATCGTGGGGATCTCCTCTATATAGATGAAAATCGATTTCCAGATGAGTCTTTTTTTTTTCTAATCACCAGTCAGTATCTGACTTTTCGCTTGTAACTAATTTTATATCCTGCAAAAGAGACTGTTTCTGGTTTTTTTTTTCATTCACTTTGCTTCTATGAAATGTCTTTAGTCTTAGTCTCAACTACAAGTGTAGTTTACTTTTGTAACGACCCAACATTTCATGTCTAGATCCTAGAGTCATTACCACATACAATCCATTTTACTTCTAAGAACAGCGATGAAATGACATTTAAAGTAAAACATGCTTAGAAAATAAGTGAAACTTTTTAGCCTGGGATCCCAGTTGAAAACAGAACAAGAAGAATTTTTCGACAATCTAGCAAAAGACTTTAAGCGGAATAAATCTTAAAATATCATATAAGTTCAAAAGAAGAAATTCGAAAACATAAATGTGGAAGTCTATCCTAAGGAAATCCATGGCTCGTTCAGCACCACTCTGTGACGCGTTCGCTACACCTTTACCTTTACCTACAATTACATGTTAGGGAAAATAATGAGTATTTAAGAAAATACCTAGTAAGTAACAATACTGCTGGTCATGCAAGAATCAAAGAATCAAGAAGTTGTTCGGGCTAAGGGCCTAAGGGTGGAGTCATCTCATTCCATTCCATTTCATTTCATTTCATTATGTAGTCCGAGTCTTGTGATCAATTATTTCACCTATATAAGTTTGCCAACTCACTGAAGGTGCACATGTGGGTATTTTTTTTGGGAGATGTCTACTCTAACTGATGGTAGAAGGCACCCAATCAGTGGAGTTGAGTCTCACCCCTCAAGGCACTAATGTGCGGTTTGCGCTCTAAACTACCATTTCACTAGTGGAGCGTTCATGGGTTTAAGTCAGAAATTAAACTCCACAGTTAGTAAATGGCACCTAGTCTGCGAAGCCAAGTCCCTCACATTTAGCTCCTCATTTCAGTCTAATACATCTCAGTCTAATACATCTCAGTCCTAGATGTTTAATTGACACAACCCCTTACTAGAGCATCCAGCCTATTCCTTTCCCTTTCTTACTCCTTTTCCCTTTAAGGCCTCTTAACACTCAGGCTAACTCCTAACTGCAACCTATTTAATAAATTTCTTTTCTTTTTCAGAGATTTCTACCAGGCTAACCTGTATGCACCATCCAAACTCAGTCAATTACAGAAACAAGAACGACAACCAACACTTCTAAACAGAGAAACCACAAACTTTCCCATCGCCTACTTACAATGTTAGCCAACAGCAACATGCCAAGAACATGCATTCACATTCACCTCATGACAAACAAAACTTAATACAACCATACTCTTGTAAACAACAGAAATCATATTATTCTCAGGCCATTTCAATCTCAACTCAACCATAATAATTCATAAGCTAGGACACAAATTGTCACGCCAAAGCATCATTACATATAAATCAGCAAGTTATCTTACCTTAAAAACTCAACATAAAATACAGCAGCTTGCCCCACAGATCTTTCTAGCAATCTCACAATTCCTAACAATTTAATAATAAAATTAGGCCCCAACACAATACGTCCAAATCAAGGATACTAAAACTGAATCCTACTTAATTCCTTACCCCAAATAATTCTTTAGAAGCAAAGCTGAAACTTCAAGTGGCGACGACGAACAGATCTGAAAAGGCGGCAGCGTCGCTGGGGCTGTTTGTCTTAAGGCGGCAGCGACGATCTGATTCGTTCTACAGAAGATAGAAAGGGAGAGTGCTGAGACATAGAAAGAAATGAGAGACCGAGAGGGAGACGAGATTTAGCGGCGATAGTTTGCGGTGACGGTGGCGGCGACGTGTAGATCTGAAATCGGAGAAGAACGGTGGCGGCGACGTGTAGATCTGAAATCGGAGAAGAACGGCAGCGCGCAGATCTGAAAAGAGAGAGAGGGCTGAGAGAGAGTGAGATTGAGGGAGAAAGAGACGAGAGAGAGAAAGCCGAGAGCTCACCAGTGACGTAGCGAAATACGACGGCGGCGCGGAACAACGACGTGCAGCGGACGGTGTCGGCAGGCGGCGCCGACGTCGGTGGCAGAGGGAGATCTGAAAGGGAGTGGGAGCACGAGAGAGAGAGAGTGGGCTGAGAGAACGAGAGTGAAAGAGAACTGGTGAGGGGGAGAGATATTGGGGAAGGGAAAAAAATCTTAAAGTTTTTTTAAACGATCTGTTTAACCGAAAACATGGGGGGAAATTTCCTCTCACTCTCCCCCCTTGACCGACCCATTTCCCTCTTCTTTTTCTTTTTTTTTTTAAACAGGCTGCTACAACTTTTTTGAAGTCCCCTGTGTAGGTGCTTCTTTTCCATTTGTCATTTATATGATTAACACGGTAAGAAGATAGGGTCGGCCTTGGTCACCTTTCATGTTATTGCAAAATTTGAATCCCTTAGTGTACTGATCAGCCTTGGCCATTTGATGGTTGGCCATGGCTCCTCAAAGGTCAGCCTTGGCACTGCCTTTTCATATCATAAGACCTTGTCTTCATAGGCTCAACTAAGTGGAGAATATGGGTGGCTCCACTTAGGTGAGGACTTGGTGTAGTTGAGAATATGGGTGGATCAACTCATCCAAGAACATTTTCGTGGCTTAGCTAAATGGTGAATATGGGTGGCTCCACTTAGGTGAGGACTTGGGGTAATTGAGAATATGGGTGGTTCAACTCCTCCAAGAACATTTTCATGGCTCAGCTAAATAAATAATATGGGTGGCTCCACTTAGGTGAGGGCTTGCGATAGTTGAGAATATGAGTGTCTCAACTTTTCCAAGAACATTTTTTCACTGCAAGAAATCTAATTATTTTCAAAGGTTTCATTATTTTCAAAGTCTTATATTGTTATTTTCAACAATGTTAAAGCTTGTAAAAATAATTCTTTATCAACATTTGTAAATCCTTCGAAAGATCTCTTGCAAAAAATTTTAGCACTTGAATACAATAACATAGAAACAAAATTAAACCAAGTTTTAGCTTATTATTGTCAAATCCTAAAGAGTTTTCTATTAATCCACGTACCTGTAACGTCCTAATAAATCTCTAGCACAAGGATATGGAACAAAAAGATTCGGCCAGGATATGGTAGCTACTACTAGAGTGGAGTTAGCATAAAAGTAAACTTAAATGGCATAGAAGTGGTTAATAATTCTTGCATGATATTTTACGAGTTGTTTATACAACAACTTAGATAAAATGAATACATAAATTCTTGGACCACATAGGTTTGATATTTATAATAGATTTTAAACTAGACAAGAAGAAAATCAAGATATTGAATGATTGGAATTCCCAATTCCGTTACAGCAGAAGCAATTATTGGACCGTTCATAAATTAATTTCGTTCTAAAAAATACCAATACATTGGTAAATAATTAAGCAATGAGAAACATACCTCCGTTGACGACTCTGATTCTTCAACGGACACCACCATTTGGTTACCCCGCTATCCTCTGAGGTTTGAAACGGAGTGGTGTGACTCCCTTCAACAATCTTGAATTTTTGGGAATTACAAAGAGGAAGAACTTTCACTCTCTGTATTTTTCTTTTGGTTGAGAGAAAAGTGAGAGTGAGGGAGAGGGAGAGATTCTGCCGGAAAAACAAAAATGAGAGAGATCTCATTTGACCCCTTCAACGTGTGGCATATGTGAGGGAAGGGGAGAATAAATCTTGACCCTCCATCTAATCAGATGGTTATTAGGCTATCTGATAACCTAATTATTTAATTAAAATTAATTCAATTAATTAACTATATGCTGACCAATTAATCATATTAATTAATTAAGCATATTTACATTCAAATCATATTTAAATGCAATGCCCTCACATAATGTATAGTTTTAATTAAACTTAATTAAATCACATTTAATTAAATTAATGAAACCACACAATTAATTAATTCACAGTTAATTAATTCTTAGATCAATTAAACATCACATATTTAATTAATCAAACATTCGAATCATATTCAAATGTGCATCTCTCTTATAACCTATAGTTTTAATATGAATCATATTCACATTGAAATTAATCTATAGTTTTAATTTAATTAAATCACATTTAACTAAATTAAATCGAACAATTGATTAATTCAAAATCAATTAATTTTATAATTAATTAAACATCTACCATATTTAACTAATTACGTATTAGAATTATATTCTAATGTATATCTTGAAGGGAATAAAAGTCCCCACGCAGCGGAAGCGCATCGATTGGACCTTACGCCGTATATTAATTAACATTAAAATACCGTTACGATAACTCAAACAAAACTTTAAACTAACTTTAAAGTCGCTGTAAAATCGGTTTAAACATGCTAAAATAAATCTAAATTTATTTTTAAAACTTTTCTAACGAAAAGAGGAAGAACCGTTACAAACCTCCGTTGTAGACTTGACCGTTCATCGCCAACGACACTCCAACGAACGAAAACGCAGCAGCCTCCTCGCCTATTGATCGCTGGAATTTTCTTCTTTGAATGACACAATCACCACAGAGGTTACACCGGTATGTCTCTAAGTCTAGGAGGCCAAAGACTTGTGGGAGTCTTTCTCTAAGAGGGAGGCTAGAGAGAATTCTAGGTCTTGTCTTTCAAGAGTGTCAAGTGTCATGACCAATTAGGTCTAATGTTCTATTTATAGAAGAGAGGCCATGAATAAAATAATCAATTAAATCAATCTTTTCCATAATTGATTCAATCTTTATTCCTTAATTAATCAATCATGATCAATCAATTCCCCAATTGATTAATCTTTTCCACAAATGACTAATTACTTCAATAAGTGATTAGATCATTCCCATAAATGATTAATCACTTCCTTAAGTGATTAATTATTTACATAATTGATTAATTCCCGGTTAATGAATTCTTTAATTAATTAACCACCAATTAAATATCACATATTTAATTCCCGGCCTAGATTTAATTAATTTGCCCAAACACATTTTAGGCCTTAAATTAATTAATTCATTATTTTGAACTCTTTCAAACTTCCATAAATTTATATTTGAACTTTTCAAATATTAATTTCTCTCATAATAATATATCAATATATATTATATTTATTTCCCTTAATAAATTGAACATTTTCAATTTACTTTTATTACTTAGTTGCCTCAAATTACTTTACGAGCTACCAGTGGGACCTGATGGACCTGCAGATCAGAAGCTCCAACGATGTGAGATTAATTGGTCAAACTCATTAACCACATTAATCAATATTCGTTAACTGTGTGTACATTCCACTATAGACTCACAGTTGCACTGTTCTCACTGCAGACATATTTTCTGTGTCCACGGATCTAGACCAATATCGACTAGTTAGTCCTTCACGAGTGTCCGTAACACCAGCTGGGTCAAATTACCGTTTTACCCCTGGGTTACCTCTATTTCCTTAAGTATCAATTCTCCTTTAATGAACAACCTGTTTGTGGTCCAACCATCAAACAGAAAACCCTCTCGTGCCATTGAGAGGGTAGGGCCCTTTGTTCAAGACTCGGAGTAACCACTTAAGAGAACACTCATCTGCTTCCCTAAAGTCGGGAAGGAGTGAATTTCATCTTGTACGATTATGTTCCCAGCTCCCCATTCGGTCTTGTCCCCAAAGTGGTAGGCTTATTGAGTCGGCGTATTGGCCACTCTCACCCATACAAATCAAAGGACAATCTCTCATGAGCAGAAGTCCATAATCAACTCAGGATTAAGACTAAGTTGTCTAGGTCGTCCTAGTGAAATAGAAAACCAACTAGTTAACGGTGTTATAACCAGTGGTTAGTATTTCGCGGTCCGGTCTTATGCAAACTCATTGCATAGGATACCCCCACTCGCATGTCTCTTACACGAACGCGTTGGATCGCAACGTTTGTATCAAATACAAAGTGGGTCGTATCCATTGTGTCACCAGGATAAGGCACCCAGTCTTATCCCTATACTATAGACCCTTTAGGCTGTTTCTTGAACAATGATCCCATATGTCGCTACATATAGTTCAAGACTCATATTACAGCCTTGGATGTCTGGTTTATTGGATTAGAGTTATTATTAGGCAAAGACAAATATAAAATAACTAATAACAATTAATGAAAAAATATATCAATATTATTTCATTAATATCCGATCAACGGTTACATTCACTATCTACGAGTTTTAGGGCATAAAACCCAACAAACTCCCACTAGAACTAAAACACTAGTTAGTGGGATGTAAATGCAATAATCTAAAGCTGGAAATACAATGAACTAGGGCATCCTTATACCCATTATACATTTCTCCCACTTGCCCTAGATTAGATGGCATACATATCTCGTAGACCTAGACCCTCTAGATGACCCTCAAACTCTTTAGCTGTGAGAGCCTTCGTAAATGGATCAGCGATGTTGTGCTCCGAGGCGATCTTAGTGACGATCACATCTCCTCGTTGCACAATCTCCCGTATCAGGTGATACTTCCTCTCGATGTGTTTACCTCGTTTGTGGCTACGAGGTTCTTTTGAGTTGGCTACAGCCCCATTGTTGTCACAGTATAGTGTTATGGGCACATTCATATTCGGAACCACTTCCAAATCAGTCAAGAACTTTTTGAGCTATACTGCCTCCTTAGCTGCTTCGCAAGCTGCTACATACTCAGCCTCCATGGTTGAGTCTGCTATACATCCTTGTTTGATGTTTCTCCATACTACTGCTCCTCCATTGAGGATGAATACTGACCCTGATGTGGATTTTCTTGAATCCCTATCAGCTTAGTCAGAGTCAGTGTATCTAGTAAGAATCAAATCCTTAGCTCCATACACAAGCATGTAGTCCCTCGTTCTCCGAAGATACTTGAGGATATTCTTAACCGCTCCCCAGTGGTCCAACCCTGGATTAGACTGATACCTACTGACTACTCCCACTGCATAACATATGTTAGGCCTAGTGCAGAGCATGGCACACATTAAGCTGCCCACAGCTGAGGCGTAGGGAATGTGTCTCATGTTCTCAACTTCTTGAGGTGTCTTAGGAGATTGTTCCTTAGACAGGTGTACCCCATGTCTGAAGGGTAGTAGTCCCTTCTTGGAGTTTTGCATCGAATATCGAGACAACATCTTGTCAATATACGTTGCTTGAGACAGAGCTAGCGTTTTGTTCTTTCGATCCCTAATGATTTGGATTCCCAGAACATATTGAGCCTCTCCCAGATCTTTCATTTGGAATTGGGCTGCCATCCATTTCTTAATGTCAGTGAGGTATCCTACATCATTCCCAATGAGTAGGATATCGTCTACATAAAGTATTAGAAAAGCTACTTTCCTTTTGTTGACTTTCTTGTATACACAAGGCTCATCAACGTTTTGGTCAAAGCCAAAAGATTTGATTGCAGTATCAAATCTAATGTTCCATGATCTGGATGCTTGTTTCAATCAATAAATGGATCGATTTAGCTTACAAACCTTTTGTTCCTGACCTTGGGCTATGAACCCTTCGGGTTGAGACATAGAGATATTCTCTTCAAGATTACCATTCAGAAAGGCAGTCTTGATGTCCATTTGCCATATTTCATAGTCATAATATGTGGCTATGGATAAAAGAATTCTTATGGACTTTAACATGGCTACAAGAGAAAAGGTTTCCTCATAGTCAACCCCCTCATTTTGGGTATAACCCTTTGCCACTAGTCTAGCTTTGAAGGTCTGTACCTTTCCAGCTGCATCTCTTTTTCTCTTATAGATCCATTTGCACCCTATGGGTTTTACCCCATTTGGTAGATCTACAAGTTCCAATACAGAATTGGAGTACATTGACTCCATTTCCAGGTTCATGACTTTGACCCATTCATCCTTATCTTCGTCATTCATTGCCTGTCGATAGGACAATGGATCCTCAATACCATCATTAGGTATGATAACCTGAGTTTCAGTTAAACCCAAGTAGCGGTCAGGTTGTAACACAACCCTCCCACTGCGTCGAGGCATTCCCAACGTTTGAGATGGACGGGATGGATCTGAAGAACTAGTTCCTTCATCAACCCTTGTTGAAGGTCCAACTTCATCAACAACTCTTGATGATTCTTCAGTAGCTTCTCCTAATATTATTTTGCTTCGTGGTTTATGATCTCTCATGTGGTCTTCCTCTAAGAAAGTGGCATTTGTCGATACAATCACCTTATTTTCTTGTGGGTCGTAGAAATAACCACCTCTCGTTTCTTTAGGGTAACCAACAAATTGGCACAGTTTTGAACGAGGTTCCAGTTTCTTAGGATTTGTCACAAGCACGTGTGCAGGACAACCCCAGATGCGAAAGTTATGCAAACTAGGTTTACGCCCCTTCCATAACTCGAAAGGTGTTTCAGAAACACTTTTCGAGGGAACATTGTTCAAGATGTATACTACAGTCTCTACTGCATACCCCCAAAACGAGCTAGGCAATTGAGCATAGCTCATCATCGATCGAACCATGTCTAACAAGGTTCTATTTCTCCTTTCTGACACACCATTCTGCTGAGGTGTACCAGGGGCTGAGAGTTGAGATTGGATTCCATGTTCTATCATATAATCCTGGAATCTTTGATCCATATACTCCCCTCCTCGATCAGATCGAAGTACTTTAATAGATTTACCTAATAGGTTTTCAACTTCAGCCTTAAACTCCTTAAACTTTTCAAGGGCTTTAGACTTATGTCACATTAGGTATAAGTAACCATATCTTGAATAATCATCTATAAATGAGATGAAATATTCGTACCCTCCTCGAGCTTTTACATTCATTGGACCACATAGATCCGAATGTATTAACTCTAAGGGTTCTTTGGCTCTGTAACCTTTTCCAGTAAAGGGTCTCTTGGTCATTTTTCCCTCGAGACACGATTCACAAGGTGGTAGTGAATCATCTTCTAACTTGCTTAGAAGTCCTTTCTTTACCAAACGACCGATCCTATGGATGTTTATATGACCAAGTCTAAGATGCCAAAGATGAGTATTGTTACTAGATGGAGAAATCTTTTGCCTTTTTCTTTGAGTTTCAGCAGTTTTAAATAATTCGTAATTTAAAAGTGCTTTGTTTTCGGTTGGTCTTAAAACGGACAAGTTATTTTCCAATTTGGCTGAACAAATAAGTACACCATTTTTATAAATGAACGCTTCATTCATATCATAAGTAACTGTATACGATTGTTCAATCAAACATGAAATAGAAATTAAGTTCCTCTTAATCTTGGGAACGATTAACAAACTTTCTAAAAGTAAGAATCTATTTCTAAAAAATAACTTCGCAGCTCCCACTGCTTTAGCTGAAATGACTTCTCCAGTTCCGACCCTGAGTGTCATTTCCCCATCGTTCAACTGTCGAAAGGAACTATTTTCCTGAAAAGAAGAGCAAACATGATTAGTTGCTCCTGAATCAAGTATCCAGGTAAACTCATCATGTTCTACCAGGCATGTTTCTAAAACAAGTAAATCAAATTTACCTTCCTTTTCCTTCTTTTTCTCAGCAAGGTACTTTGGGCAGATTCTCTTCCAATGTCCATTTACATTGCAGTGGAAACACTTGCCCTTGTCTGCCATAACTTTGGCTTTTCTCTTGCTTTTAGCAGCAGTGCTGGGAGCTTTCCCCTTGTTTCCTTTCTTCTTTTGAGTTTTCTTTGAAGAAGTGGCTACAGATTTAGTTTCAGAGGATGAACCCTTCTCGAACTTTCTTTTTGAGTGAACAACGTTTGCCTCTCCTTCTATCTGTCCCTTGTTCTTAAGAAGAGACTGATAGAGTTGTAGCTCATTAAGGAGGCTAGTCAGGTTGAATGTTATTTTATTCATTATTACATTGCTTCGAAACTACAGAAAACTCTTCGAAAGAGATTCTAAGATGAATGCAACCTGACTTCGCTCATCTATGACTGCCCCGTTTGCCTCTGCCACGTTGAATTGGACCATCATATCCAGGACATGTTCCCGAACAGACATGCCCTCTTTCATGCGACAACTATAAACGTATTTGAGAGCGTCATGGTGGAGTTGGTAGGACGGTTGTCCAAACATCTCCCGGAGAGAGTTCATAATCTCCCTCGCTGTTACCATGCCATCATGCCTTTTAGCCAAAACTTCAGATAAGCTGGCTAAGATATAGACGCGAGTCTTATCATTGGCCTTTGTCCAGCGGTCATAAGCATCCTTAACTGCCTGGGATGCATTACGAGCAGGGGTTGGAGGACAATCCTCCGTTAAGACGAACCGCAGATCATCGACAACAAGAATCGTATTCAAGTTCGACTTCCATGTAGCATAATTTTCGCCGGTTAATTTCTCATTTTTAAGCAGAGAGACAATTGAGGAAGACATTGCTGAAATTTATACAAACAATGACCGTATTAGTTATCTTTGCCTTAACCCATCATACAAGCAAACAATTGCACACAATCCAATCAATTTAGCAAAACAGACAATCACAGAACCCTAAAACTATCGATTTAGTTTTGCAACGACGTTTCAGAGGTTTAGAATATCAGCCACCGAAGGGTGATCAGGTACTCCTCCTTTGAAATGAGACACCTCTCAGCTAATTCTAATTCCAGAATAACTCATATTCCTATAGACATTAGCCACCGTTGTTCGGTCAAGGATTTGTTAACACTTTTAACTTATCCTCGTAAGTGTAACCCTCCCACTTTCAGATCTCAGAGGCACGCACCAACAGGCTACCGAAGGGAAAGACAACTGTTGGTGATTAGCCTAAGAGCTCCTATCCTTTTCAGGAGTTCACGATGTTCCGAATCCTATGACCAGGCCCTCCGAAGGGATGGTTGCGTCAGGACAACCTGCAGACGGATCATAGGACTCTCACGGTGTGAACTATGGGCGGAGACCGAGGGATACGTTGACACGTGTTCCGCTCCCACTTACTCTAGACATTTTTCCCATTCACCTTGATATTGATTCATGCAAACACTTTCCGAAGGGAGGCCGCTCCTAAGGCGACTCGAAGCCGAGCATGAATCTCACGTTGTGAATATAGGGACATAGGAGCAAAACTTGATTTAAATCTCGTTTTGTAATTTTCCTCCCACTGAAAATGTCATAAGGTTAATATAGGGTTATTTAACTTAGATAGTACTTGGCTAAGTCAATCTATCTAAGTCTGATCCTATTATAACAATTATGGAAAGGATTCAACTGCAATCTTTTGGGTGAATTAAACTTCCTTTAATAAACCCAACATTGCAAGTCAACATTACTATGGTTAATTCAACTCAATGTTCGGGTCAATTCCAAGGTAGGAGGTGTTCCGTAAACCGTCAACTTAAATACCCCCAGCCTTAGACAGAACTTTACCGAGAGAGTTCCCTTATAACCTCAGTAATGTAAGGTCTTTAATTCATTCAACAATCTCATTCAAATTAAATAATTAAACCACATCAATTGCATGAATAATATAACAATTATATTATTAACTATGGATGTTTCATGCTTCATGCAATTTTGATTTTCTTTTATTATAACAATTATAAGTCAATCAAGAAAATCAACCAAGCATGCTTCATTCATCACATTAAACATAACTATTTATATTTAATTTAAGCAATGACATGCTTCATGCTTTCCAATTTTTCATATAATTAATATACACTTATATTAAAAATATGAAAACAAATCCATGCATTTAAACATACATTATAACAATTTATAATATATAAAAAATGCATGAGCATGTTTATAACCTAAGGTGGGATTAAATATTCTATATGACATCCATAAAGCATATAAATAGCAATTGAACCGGTTAATTTTGGCCCCTAGGATAAAATAAAGCATTAAATTACATTAATTTAGCTAAATTCTATCCTAAATATCCATGTACAGCTCCAGAATTGGTCTAGACAGCTCGAACCGCCCCGAACCACCTCGAACCGGCCTCCAAAATCACGAACCATGCCAAAAATTGGTTGAACCAGACCAAATAGGTCCCAGCCCAGCTGAACTGGACTGGTCACACCTTGAACCGCGCCTTTTGAAACCCTAATGCGCTCCTCCATCGTGACAGCGTCGAGACGCTGTGTTGATAGCGTCCCGACGCTGTGCGTTTTCCATATCTGGCACCTGCGTAATCGAGACAGCGTCGAGACGCTGTTGAGGTAGCGTCCCGACGCTGTGTGCTTTCCTTACCGAGCGCCTTCGGTATCGAGACAGCGTCGAGACACTGTTGAAGGAGCGTCCCGACGCTGTTGCATCTGGAGGCAGAATCTGGGCAAAAACAACAACGATTTCTTCGGTTTTGGCTTCGATTTCAGCGGCGATTTCTTCGATTTTCATCTCATAAAAACCTATTCTAGACCCGGACTTACATAGGACTCGATTTTACATAATATACCCGTAGCACCGGGCCTTACATGATCAAAATCACATAAAAATAAAATCTATGGCCATAAAATTAACCCAAACAGTTCAATGCAAACCGAACATACATTATGCATAAATCCCACCTATTAGAGGCTATCGCAACTTTTAAAATTAATTAATAGGGACAGCGATGGCTCTGATACCAATTGAAGGGAATAAAAGTCCCCACGCAACGGAAGCGCATCGATTGGACCTTACGCCGTATATTAATTAACATTAAAATACCGTTACGATAACTCAAACAAAACTTTAAACTAACTTTAAAGTCGTTGTAAAATCGGTTTAAACATGCTAAAATAAATCTAAATTTATTTTTAAAACTTTTCTAACGAAAAGAGGAAGAACCGTTACAAACCTCCGTTGTAGACTTGACCGTTCTTCGCCAATGACGCTCCAACGAACGAAAACGCAGCAGCCTCCTCGCCTATTGATCGCTGGAATTTTCTTCTTTGAATGACACAATCACCACAGAGGTTACACCGGTATGTCTCTAAGTCTAGGAGGCCAAAGACTTGTGGGAGTCTTTCTCTAAGAGGGAGGCTAGAGAGAATTCTAGGTCTTGTCTTTCAAGAGTGTCAAGTGTCATTACCAATTAGGTCTAATGTTCTATTTATAGAAGAGAAACCATGAATAAAATAATCAATTAAATCAATCTTTTCCATAATTGATTCAACCTTTATTCCTTAATTAATCAATCATGATCAATCAATTCCCCAATTGATTAATCTTTTCCACAAATGACTAATTACTTCCATAAGTGATTAGATCATTCCCATAAATGATTAATCACTTCCTTAAGTGATTAATTATTTACATAATTGATTAATTCCCGGTTAATGAATTCTTTAATTAATTAACCACCAATTAAATATCACAAATTTAATTCCCGGCCTAGATTTAATTAATTTGCCCAAACACATTTTAGGCCTTAAATTAATTAATTCATTATTTTGAACTCTTGCAAACTTCCATAAATTTATATTTGAACTTTTCAAATATTAATTTCTCTCATAATAATATATCAATATATATTATATTTATTTCCCTTAATAAATTGAACATTTTCAATTTACTTTTATTACTTAGTTGCCTCAAATTACTTTACGAGCTACCAGTGGGACCTGATGGACCTGCAGATCAGAAGCTCCAACGATGTGAGATTAATTGGTCAAACTCATTAACCACATTAATCAATATTCGTTAACTGTGTGTACATTCCACTATAGACTCACAGTTGCACTGTTCTCACTGCAGACATATTTTCTGTGTCCACGGATCTAGACCAATATCGACTAGTTAGTCCTTCACGAGTGTCCGTAACACCAGCTGGGTCAAATTACCGTTTTACCCCTGGGTTACCTCTATTTCCTTAAGTACCAATTCTCCTCTAATGAACAACCTGTTTGTGGTCCAACCATCAAACAGAAAACCCTCTCGTGCCATTGAGAGGGTAGGGCCATTTGTTCAAGACTCGGAGTAACCACTAAGAGAACACTCATCTGCTTCCCTAAAGTCGGGAAGGAGTGAATTCCATCTTGTACGATTATGTTCCCAGCTCCCCATTCGGTCTTGTCCCCAAAGTGGTAGGCTTATTGAGTCGGTGTATTGGCCACTCTCACCCATAAAAATCAAAGGACAATCTCTCATGAGCAGGAGTCCATAATCAACTCAGGATTAAGACTAAGTTGTCTAGGTCGTCCTAGTGAAATAGAAAACCAACTAGTTAACTGTGTTATAACCAGTGGTTAGTATTTCGCGGTCCGGTCTTATGCAAACTCATTGCATAGGATACCCCCACTCGCATGTCTCCTACACGAACGCGTTGGATCGCAGCGTTTGTATCAAATACAAAGTGGGTCGTATCCATAGTGTCACCAGGATAAGGCACCCAGTCTTATCCCTATACTATAGACCCTTTAGGTTGTTTCTTGAACAATGATCCCATATGTCGCTACATATAGTTCAAGACTCATATTACAGCCTTGGATGTCTAGTTTATTGGATTAGGGTTATTATTAGGCAAAGACAAATATAAAATAACCAATAACAATTAATGGAAAAATATATCAATATTATTTCATTAATATCCGGTCAACGGTTACATTCACTATCTACGAGTTTTAGGGCATAAAACCCAACATATCTCTCATATGATATAGTTTAATTAAGTAACATTTAATTAAACTTTAATTAACTAATTCATAATTAATTAATTAATTTACTAATTAAATATCATATACTTACTTAGCCACATATTTGAACTCTTTCAAATATATTATTCTCTCAATTAATAAAGTTTAATCTCAAATTAAACTTTATATTATAATGTATCACAATACATTATATTAATTGTATCTCATACAATTAACTTGATTCCCAAGATGAATTTGAACTATTCCAATTCTTTCATAAATTATTCCCAATTACTCTTTACGAGCTAGCAGGGGGACCTAATGGACATACAGATCAGAAGCTCCAATGATATGAGTTTAACTGAGTAAACTCATTAATCGAGTTAACCAATATTCATTAACTGTGGGTCACTCCACTAAAGACCCACAACTACACTCTTCTCACTGTAGAATGTAATTGTGTTCACGAATATTGGCCAATAGCGATAAGTCAATCCTTCACGAGTGTTCGTAATTTCAGCTGGGTCAAATTACCATTTTATCCCTGAGTTATCTCTAGCTCTTTAAGTACAAGTGCTCCTCTAATGAACAACATGTTTATGGTCCAACTAGTAAACAGAAAGTCCCTCTCGGGCCAATGAGAGGGCGAGATCCGTTTGTTCAAGACCTAGAGTCACCACTTAAGGGAACACTCATCTACTTCTCCTAGAAGTGGGAAGGAGTGAATTCCATCTTGTGTTGTCATGTCCCTAGCCCCCCAAATCGATCTTGTCCCCAAGAAGGTAGGCTTATCGAGTCGGCGTGCAGGTCACTCTCACCCATACTAATCAAAGGACAATCCCTTATTAGAAGGAGTTCATGACTCACTCAGGATTAAGACTAAGTTACCTAGGTCATCCTATTGAAACAGTAACCTAACTAGTTAACGGTGTTACATATCTAGTGGTTTACTATTTTGTGGTTCGGTCTTATGCAAACACATTGCATAGGATACCCCCGCTCACATGTCTCCTACATGGACGCCTTGGATCAATACGTTTGTATCGAATACAAAGCGGGTCGTATCACATAGTGTTACCAGGATAAAGTACCCAACCTTATCCCTGTACTATAGACCTTTTAAGTTGTTACTTGAACATTGATCCCCTTATGTCCCCTCATAGTAGTTCAAGTTACATATAAACTGTTGGTGCCCTAAAACTCGTAGATAGTGAATGTAACTATTGACCGGATATTAATGAAATAATATGGATATATTTTTTCCATTAATTGTTATTAGTTATTTTATATTTGTCTTTGCCTAAAAATAACCCTAATCCAATAAACTAGACATCCAAGGCTGTAATATGAGTCATGAACTATATGTAGCGACATATGGGATCATTGTTCAAGAAACAACATAAAGGGTCTATAGTATAGGGATAAGACTGGGTGCCTTATCCTGGTGACACTATGGATACAACCCACTTTGTATTTGATACAAATGCTGCGATCCAACGCGTTCGTGTAGGAGACATGCGAGTCGGGGTATCCTATGCAATGAGTTTGCATAAGACTGGACTGTGAAATAGTAACCACTGGTTATAACACCGTTAACTAGTTGGTTTTCTATTTCACTAGGAAGACCTAGACAACTTAGTCTTAATCCTGAGTTGATTATGGACTCCTCCTCATGAGAGATTGTCCTTTGATTTTTATGGGTGAGAGTGGCCAATACGCCGACTCAATAAGCCTACCATTTTGGGGACAAGACCGAATGGGGAGCTGGGAACATAATCGTACAAGATGGAATTCACTCCTTCCCGACTTTAGGGAAGCAGATGAGTGTTCCCTTAAGTGGTTACTCCGAGTCTTGAACAAAGGGCCCTACCCTCTCAATGGCACGAGAGGGTTTTTTGTTTGATGGTTGGACCACAAACAAGTTGTTCATTAGAGCAGAATTGGTACTTAAGGAAATAGAAGTAACCCAGGGGTAAAACGGTAATTTGACCCAGCAGGTTTTACGGACACTCGTGAAGGACTAACTAGTCGATATTGGTCTAGATCCGTGGACACAGAAAATATGTCTGCAGTGAGAAGAGTGCAACTGTGAGTCTATAGTGGAATGAACACACAATTAACGAATATTGATTAATTTGGTTAATGAGTTTGACCAATTAATCTCACATCGTTGGAGCTTCTGATCTTCAGGTCCATTAGGTCCCACTGGTAGCTCATAAAGTAATTAGAGACAACTAAGTAATAAATGTAAATTGAAAATGTTCAATTTACTAAGGGAAACAAATATAATATATATTGATATATTATTATGAGAGAAAGTAGTATTTGAAGAAATTCAAATATTAATATAAATTTATGGAAGTTTGAAAGAGTTCAAATAATGAATTAATTAATTTAAGGCCTAAAATCTATTTGGGCAAATTAATTAATTCAAGGCCAGAAATTAAATATGTGATATTTAATTGGTGGTTAATTAATTAAAGAATTCATTAACCGGGAATTAATCAATTATGGAAATAATTAATCACTTAAGGAAGTGATTAATCATTTATGGAAATGATCTAATCACTTATGGAAGTAATTAGACATTTATGGAAAAGATTAATAAATTGTGGAATTGATTGATCATGGATTGATTAAATAAGGAATAAGATTAAATCAATTTTGGAAAAGATTGATTTAATTGAATATTTTATTCATGGTCTCTCTTCTATAAATAGAACACTAGACCTAATTGGTCCATGACACTCTACTCTTGCTCTTAGACTCTCAAGACAAGACCTAGAATTCTCTCTAGCTTCCCTCTTAGAGAAAGACTCCCACAAGTCTTTTGTCTCCTAGACTTAGAGACATATCGGTGTAACCTCTGTGGTTATTGTGTCTTTAAAGAAGAATTTTCCAGCGAAGAAACACAAAGGAGGCTGCTGCATTTTTGTTCGTTGGAGCGTCGTTGGCGAAGAACGGTCAAGTCTACAACGAAGGTTTGTAACGGTTCTTCCCCTTTTCTTTAGAAAAGCATGAAAATAAATTTAGATTTATTTTTCAGCATGTTTAAACCAATTTTCCAGCAACTTTAAAGTGTGTTTAAAGTTTGTTTGAGTTTTCGTAATGGTATTTTAATGTTAATTAATATACGGCGTAAGGTCCAATCGATGCGCTTCCGCTGCGTGGGGACTTTTATTCCCTTCAATTGGTATCAGAACTATCGCTGTCCCTATTAATTAATATTAAAAGTTGCGATAGGCTCTAATATGTGGGATTTATGCATAATGTATGTTCGGTTTGCGTTGAACTGTTGTGGTTAATTTTATGGCCATAGATTTTAATTTTATGTAATTTTGATAATGTAAGGCCCGTTGTTTCAGGTATTTTATGTAAAATCGAGTCCTATGTAAGTCCGGGTCTAGAATAGGTTTTTATGAGATGAAAATCGGAGAAATCGCCGCTGAAATCGGAAGAAAAATCAAAGAAACGATGTTGTTTTCTGCCCAGTTCTGCCTCCAGACGCAACAGCGTCAGGACGCTACTTCAACAGCGTCTCGACGCTTTCTCGATACCCCAGGCGCTCGGTAAGGAAAGCGCACAGCGTCGGGACGCTGTGTTGATAGCGTCTCGACGTTGTCACGATGGCGACGCGCGTTAGGGCTTCATTAGGCGCGGTTCAAGAGGAGGATGGTCCGATTCGGCTGGGCAAGGACCTATTCGGTCCCATTCAGCCAATTTTTGGCATGGTTCGTGATTTTGGAGGCCGGTTCGAGGTGGTTCGGGGCGTTTCGAGCTGTCTAGACCAATTTTTGGAGCTGCAGAAGGATTTTAGGATAGAATTTAACTAAGATTATTGTAATCTAATGCTTTATTTTATCCTAGGGATCAAAATTAACCGGTTCAATTTCTATTTATATGCTTTATGGATGTCATATAGAATATTTAATCCCACCTTAGGTTATAAACATGCTCATGCATTTTTTTATATATTATAAATTGTTATAATGTATGTTTAAATGCTTGGAATTGTTTTCATATTTTTAATATAATTGTATATTAATTATATGAAAAATTGGAAAGCATGAAGCATGTCATTACTTAAATTAAATATAAATAGTTATGTTTAATGTGATGAATGAAGCATGCTTGATTGATTTTCTTGATTGGCTTATAATTGTTATATTAAAAGAAAATCAATATTGCATGAAGCATGAAACATCCATAGTTAATAATATAATTGTTATATTATTCATGCAATTAGTGTGGTTTAATTATTTTGAATGAGATTGTTAAATGAATTAAACCCTAGATTCTTGATTAAAAGATTAATCATTAAAATTTTAAATAGTTCTTTAATATTAATGATTAGAAACCGTCAATCTATAATCAAGATTTGCATGCAAACATAAGATCATAGGATAAATTGGATTAATTTTAAATTGTTTAAAATTAATTAGACCTAGATCAGTTTCTAATAGAATTAGAATCTTTTCTTACTTAGAATTAAAAATAGTTTTAATTGACTAAGTAGGAAAAACATTGCTATGATTATAAGGAAACTCCACCGGTAATGTTCTGTCTAAGGCTGGGGGTATTTAAGTTGACGGTTTACGGAACACCTCCTACCTGGGAACTGACCTGGAATACCGGAGTTGAATTAATCATAGTTAAATGTTAGCATGCAATGTCTCTAGGTTTATTAAAAGTGTTTAATGCACCTAGATCTTTAGAGTAAAGACCTTACATTACTGAGGTTATAAGGGAACTCTCTTGGTAAAGTTCTGTCTAAGGTTGGGGGTATTTAAGTTGACGGTTTGCGGAACACCTCCTACTTGGGAACTGATCCGAACATTGAGTTGAATTAACCATAGTAATGTTGACTTACAATGTTGGGTTTATTAAAAGAAGTTCAATTCACCCAAAAGATTGTAGTTGAATCCTTTCCATAATTATTATAATAGAATCAAACTTAGATAAATTGACTGAATCGAATACTATCTAAGTTAAACAACCTTATATTAACCTTAGGACATTTTCAGTGGGAGAAAAATTACAAAACGAGATTTAAATCAAGTGTTGCTCCTACGTCCCTATATTCACAACGTGAAATTCATGCTCGGCTTCGAGTCGCCTTAGGAGCGGCCTCCCTTCGAAAAGTGTTTGCATGAATCAATATCAAGGTGAATGGGAAAAATGTCTAGAGTAAGTGGGAGCGGGACACGTGTCAACGTATCCCTCGGTCTCCGCCCATAGTTCACACCGTGAGAGTCCTATGATCCGCCTGTAGGTTGTCCTAGCACAACCATCCCTTCGAAGGGCCTGGTCATAAGATTCGGAACATCGTGAACTCCTAAATAGGATAGGAGCTCTTAGGTTAATCACCAACAGTTGTCTTTCCCTTCCGTAGCTGATAACTGCCCAAAAGGTAGTTATTTAGGCCTCATTTATATAAGGATTTGCGTGTCTTTAATGCTTAATAGGGTTGGTTTTAGAGAGACATTACATGATTTAACCCATTTGGAAGAATGGAAGCTTTGGAAATCACTTTGTGCAGATTATGCTGCTTGATAGCGAGCAGAAATGTCGCTATTTTAGTCTCAATTTATTAAGCTTTTTGGTGCTTTAATCGTGTTTTTAATGAATATATGTAATGAATTTTGTTATTTTGTCTTTAGGAGCATAAATGATGATTTTGGGAGAAAAAGAGCCATAATTGAAGTAATTATAACCCAAATCAAAGTATGAGGCATTTGGAAGCCCAAAGAAGACATCCATGAAGAAAAGACCAAGAGAAATGAAGAAGAAGGTCCAAAAATCAGCCCAAAAGGAAGCTGATTTTTCTGGAAAATCTGGACAGCGTCGAGACGCTTAGCAAGGCAGCGTCGCGACGCTTGGCAAGGCAGCGTCGCGACGCTACCCCTTTTCCAGGCCTATAAATAGGCGCCCTTGGTGCCTCATTTGGATCATCAATCATCACTCAACCATCCACCACTCATTCCTTTCCTTCCTTCCTTAAGACTCCTTTTTTGGAGCCCCTCTCAAGGCTTTGAGCCTTTTTGAGAGGGTTCTTCTAGTGGGAATTTTTGGGGAATTTTGGGAAGCAATTCTAGAGGCACGAGGAGTAGTCAGCGGAGGCTCCAAGCGTCAGCAAGGGGTTTTTTCGACGGTCAATTCCTTTTCCTTTATGTCTTTTAATATGCTTTCCCTTGTAATTATTGTGGATATTATGTGTAGCTAAACCCCAATTTGGGGTCTTGAAATGAAATGATAGTGGAAATATTGTTATAATTTCTTGTCTCTCGCCCATGTCCTAATTATTTGTATGGATGTGCTTAATGCTTTACTCAATCTGGCCAATTGTGTAATGATTCGTTTCTTAATGGAAACTCGACGGAGAGAAATTAGGATAGATCATAATCCATGCAACTAGTTTAATTGCCCGTTGTGACACCGGGATTAGTTGATTAAACTTAGATTCCTAAAATGAATCAGAGCGTAATAATTAATGATTTTTAATAGCGCTAAGGACACTTAGGTTGTTAAAATGAATTAATTACAATTAGGGGAAACCGACAGGAGAACCTATGTGATTAACGGAGATTCTAGGATTATAATTAGTTGGGCAATGAGATAGGATAATTGTAGCAATTATTTAGCTAATCATTGATTTTCAAGACCCCTCTTCCCGCTTAAAGAAACTCTTTCTCCACATTTTATTTCTGATTGATCAAATTTATTTTCTTTAATTGTCTCGAATTTAAATCTTTTTATTACATGAAAGTGGTCCCTAAATATTATTTCACCTAAGTATTTTAAGTGCTCAAGAGAATTTTAATTATTTGCTTAAGTTTCGCTTCGCCTCCCTGTGGATTCGATACTCGGAATACTTTCCGTTTTATATTACTTGTGGCCCGTGCACTTGCGGATAACCAACACTGCTGAGCGACTGGAGGGAGCAAATTCTATGCTGCAGCAAAACTGGGAACAGAAACTGCCACATCACAGCTCGTTAGCCAACTTCATGAACCGACTTCTGTTGAGTTATTTTCGTGATAAAGGATCAAGGAGAGCCTTACACGTGTCCTAGTTGACCTAATTCAAGCCTCCCATCCTTCTATAAAAGGAAGTAGCCGTCAAAGTCAAAATCATTCCATGTTTTCCCTTGGAAGCCGAATAGTATAGGGAGATTGAAGATCATCAAGAACACCATCTACCGCAAGCTGATTAGGGAGTTTATCCTCTTTAATAACATGTAGTTATGGACATGCATACTCAGATTGTAATTCGTATTCCTATGCCTATTATGAACTAAGTAGCTTAGGGTGTTGGTTAGGAATAATGTGATTACTGTGCTTCATCTCTAGTAATAAATTGACTATCGCATTTTGGTTAATTGTTGTGCTTATTCTTATTTTATGCCCGTCTGGCCAGCCGGTGTTAATAGCTCTCTCTAGTTTCAGGGATGATTTAGATAGTCTGTGGCAATTATCCACACTACGATCATTGTGTATTGGTGAACGCCAGTGACTGAGCTAGGGATAGCCAGTTTCCTAGTGCTTGATCGGTCGCACTTCATTGGGTTTGAAACATATCCCAAAAGATCCGGAGTTTCGGGAGGAATCCGCTAATAATACTGCGAGAAATGCATGATCAATAATATTGCTAGAGCATATCTTAAAACAATCACTAAAACCTAACCAGCGCCTGTCTTTAATCTGTCTATCTATTTGTTTACCTGTTGTTCTGTCATTTATTTTGCTTCAGCATAATTCGGATAAAACCCAACATCTTTATTACCTTTGAAACCATTAGGAAGTTACGCAAAATAGATAAAGTGGAAGCTCATTCAGACCTTGGATTGATAATATTACTTGGTGCAAACTGTGTATACTTGCACAAGATTTTGGAGTCAAATTATCTTATATTTTTAATCACTCCAGAATTACAACAAGATTTTGGCGCCGTTGCCGGGGACTTGAATAGGTTTTTATCTGATCTGTTTTGTGTATGTGTTTTAGTGGTTTGGTGCTATAACTTTTTGATTGTTTCTTTTGTTTTTGCAGGTGTGATTTTGGTGCATGAGCGATCCGTCTGGGGTACGGTTTGAGCTTGATCCAGAAATTGAAAGGACATTTAGGAGCAGAAGGAGGGAGCAGCGCAAAAACCAGATGGAGAACGCCCCGCAACTTCCGCAGGTTCCTGAAGGTCCAGCAGCAGTGAACCCCCAACAGAATCCGTTGCTGCAGCAAAACCCACTGTTTGAGCAAAATGAGCAGCGAAATAATCAGGCTGAGAATCCTATCTTGATAGCGAACGATAGGACCAGAGCCATTCGAGCTTATGCTGTCCCGATGTTTAATGAGTTGAATCCAGGGATTGCACGTCCCCAAATCCAAGCAGCGAATTTTGAAATGAAATCGGTAATGTTTCAGATGTTGCAAACCGTGGGGCAATTCCATGGTTTGTCATCTGAAGACCCTCATTTACATCTTAAATCTTTCCTAGGAGTTAGTGATTCTTTTGTAATTCAAGGAGTGCCTAGAGATGCTCTTAGATTAACTTTGTTCCCGTATTCTCTTAGAGATGGAGCAAAGTCCTGGTTAAACTCTTTTGCTCCAGGATCAATTAGGACGTGGGATGAGTTAGCTGAAATTTTTTTGAGTAAATATTTCCCACCTAATAGAAATGCTAAATTAAGGAGTGAAATAGTAGGGTTTAGGCAACTTGAGGGTGAGACTTTCAGTGAGGCTTGGGAGAGGTTTAAGGAGCTTTTACGAAAGTGTCCCCACCATGGGTTACCTCATTGTATTCAAATGGAAACATTTTACAATGGTTTAAATGGAGTAACCCAAGGTATGGTCGATGCTTCGGCTGGAGGGGCCCTTTTGGCAAAAACTTTTGATGAAGCCTATGAATTTTTAGAAAGAATATCTATTAATAGTTGTCAATGGTCGGATGTTAGAGGCACAAATAAAAAGGTTAAGAGTGTATTAGAGGTTGATGGTGTGTCCACCATTAGGGCTGATCTTGCTATGATTGCTAACGCTCTTAAGAATGTGACAGTGATTAGTCATCAGCAGCCACCGGCTATGGAGCCTGCAGCAGTGGTGAACCAAGTCACGGACGAAGCATGTGTCTATTGCGGTGAAGACCACAACTACGAGTTTTGCCCCAGCAATCCAGCGTCTGTGTTTTTTGTAGGTAATCAGAGGAACAACCCTTATTCTAACTTCTATAATCCAGGTTGGCGCAACCACCCTAACTTCTCATGGGGAGGTCAAGGAAATAACGTACAAGCGCAACAGAAGATGAACCAACCGGGATTTGCTAAAACGCAGGTAATGCCCCAGCAAAATAAGCCGGCTTTGCCCCAGCAAAATTCGGGAAATTCTCTCGAGGCAATGATGAAAGAATTTATGGCGCGTACAGACGCTGCAATTCAAAGTAATCAAGCTTCGATGAGGGCCCTGGAGTTGCAAGTGGGTCAACTAGCTAATGAGCTTAAGGCAAGGCCTCAAGGGAAACTTCCATCAGATACTGAACACCCTAGAAGGGAAGGTAAGGAGCAGGTAAAGGCAGTTACCCTTAGGAGTGGTAAACCACTAGAAGAGTCTAGAAAGACCCAGGATTTAAATAGTAATAGTGATAATAATGTTGTTGTTGAGAAAGAGTTGGAGTCTGGTCAGGGTGCTGGAGGTAGCAAAGAGAATGCTGAAGCATCTGGTTCTGTGCCAGATGTAGAACCACCATATGTGCCGCCCCCACCTTATGTACCACCTCTACCTTTTCCACAAAGGCAAAAGCCTAAGAATCAGGATGGTCAATTTAAAAATTTTTTAGAGATTCTTAAGAAGTTGCATATAAATATCCCTTTAGTAGAAGCTATAGAGCAAATGCCTAATTATGCTAAATTTCTTAAGGATATTTTGACTAAAAAGAAAAGGTTAGGTGAGTTTGAAACTGTATCTCTTACTGAGGAGTGTAGTGCTATTCTCAAGAATGGTCTACCCCCCAAGGCTAAGGATCCAGGGTCATTTACTATACTTATGTCTATAGGTGGAAAGGAATTAGGTAGAGCACTCTGTGATTTAGGTGCAAGCATTAACCTTATGCCTCTTTCCGTCTATCGAAAGTTAGGTATTGGTGAAGCTAGGCCTACCACAGTCACACTCCAAGTAGCTGATAGGTCTATCACATATCCAGAGGGTAAAATTGAGGATGTCTTAGTAAAAGTGAATAAATTCATATTTCCTGTTGATTTTATTATTTTAGACTATGAGGCTGATAAAGATGTCCCAATTATTCTAGGTCGTCCATTTTTGGCTACTGGTAGGGCATTAATAGATGTTCAAAAAGGAGAATTAACAATGAGAGTCTGTAATGAGGAAGTGAAATTTAATGTCTTTAAAGCCATGAAATATCCAGACGAGATGGAGGATTGCTCCTTCATCAGGATCCTGGAGAGCACAGTTATTGAGACAGCAATACAGGATTCAACTGAAAAGCATTCGGAAAAGCATGGAGAGGTTAGTGTAGATGATTTTGAATTTTGTTCTTTAGATAGTAAAAATGAAAAAGAATTGTTTAGGTGTGAGGATGTTTTTGAGTCTTTAGATTTAGATCAAAGAAAGGCTCCCCCAATTAAGCCATCCCTAATTGAGGCACCCACTTTAGATTTGAAACCTTTACCGGATCATCTAAAGTATGTGTATCTTGGGGAAAGTGAGACGTTGCCCATTATTGTTGCATCAGATTTAATGTCGGAGCATAAGGAGGCCTTAATAAAATTGCTGCAGCAATACCGCAAAGCTATAGGTTGGACATTGGCTGATATTCAGGGAATTAGCCCATCTTTTTGTATGCACAAAATCACTCTAGAGGAGGGATCCTTTAGGAGTATTGAGCAACAAAGAAGGCTTAACCCTGCAATGAAAGAGGTTGTTAAAAAGGAGGTAATTAAATGGTTGGATGCTGGGATCATTTATCCAATTGCCGATAGCAATTGGGTAAGCCCTGTCCAATGTGTTCCTAAGAAAGGAGGTGTCACTGTGGTGAACAATAAAGATAATGAGTTGATCCCCACAAGAACAGTAACTGGCTGGAGGGTTTGTATGGATTACAGAAGGCTTAATAAAGCCACCCGAAAAGATCATTTCCCTCTACCATTTATCGACCAGATGTTGGATCGATTGGCTGGTCAAGCCTATTACTGCTTCTTGGATGGTTATTCTGGGTATAACCAGATTACTATTGCTCTTGAAGATCAGGAGAAAACCACTTTCACCTGCCCTTATGGGACATTCGCTTTCAGGCGAATGCCTTTTGGCCTTTGCAATGCTCCAACAACATTTCAGCGGTGTATGTTAGCAATTTTTTCTGATATGATTGAGTCCACTGTTGAGGTATTTATGGACGATTTTTCAGTTTTTGGAGGGTCTTTTCAGAGTTGTTTAGATAATTTAGGTAAGGTGTTAAAAAGATGTGAGGATACCCATCTAGTTCTTAATTGGGAGAAGTGCAACTTCATGGTGAAGGAGGGCATAGTGTTAGGCCATAGGATTTCTAAGAATGGTCTAGAAGTTGATAGAGCAAAAGTTGAGGTTATCGAAAGACTAGAGCCACCGAGTTTAGTGAAGGGAATTCGGAGTTTTTTTGGACATGCTTGATTTTATAGGAGGTTCATAAAGGATTTTTCCAAAATCAGTAAACCTCTTTGTAACTTATTGTGCACTGATCATGTTTTTGACTTTAATGCAGATTGTAGGAAGGCTTTTGAAACATTGAAGGCTGCTTTAATCTCAGCACCCATTCTCTGCGCACCTAATTGGAATTTACCATTCGAGGTAATGTGTGATGCGAGTGGTGCTGCGGTAGGTGCGATGCTGGGGAAAAAGCAGGGCAAATTTATTCATCCTATATATTATGCAAGCAAGGTTTTAAATGAGGCACAGGTCAACTACCCGACTACTGGAAAGGAGTTGTTAGTTGTGGTGTTTGATTTTGAGAAATTCCGGCCATATTTGGTTGGATCCAAAGTCACGGTTTTCACGGATCATGCAGCAATAAGGTATTTAATGTCAAAGAAAGATGCAAAGCCTATACTAATTCGTTGGGTTTTATTACAGCAGGAATTCGACTTGGAGATAAAGGACAAGAAGGGATCAGAGAATGTCATTGCAGATCACTTGTCTCGTCTTGATCCATCATCATCTTTGTTGGAACAATCTGCCATTTCCGATTCTTTTCCAGATGAACAATTTTTTGCTGTTCAGGTAAAGGTAGTCAGGGATGTCCCTTGGTATGCTGATATTGCCAACTTTTTAGTGAAGGGAGTCACCCCTATTGATATGGATTGGAGGCAGAAGAAAAAGTTTAAGCATGATGCAAAATTTTTCTATTGGGATGAGCCATTTATGTATAAGCAATGCTCTGACGGTATTATTCGTAGGTGCGTTTCAGGTGATGAAGCAACCGAAATCCTGGAGCAATGGCACTCTTCGCCGTATGGAGGCCATTTTAGCGGTCAAAGGACAGCTATGAGGATTTTGCATTGCGGATTCTTCTGGCCTACCTTGTTTAAGGATGCCCACTGGTTCTACAAGCAATGTGACGCTTGTCAAAGGAGAGGGAACTTGGGGCCTAGCGATGAAATGCCTCTTACTTACATTTTAGAAGTTGAACTATTCGATGTATTGGGTATTGATTTTATGGGGCCATTTCCCCCTTCTAATGGCAATGTTTTTATCTTATTGGCAGTGGATTACGTGTCCAAGTGGGTGGAGGCCATCGCATGCCATCAAAGTGATGCCAAGACGGTTTCAAGGTTTCTCCAATCGCACATCTTTGCGCGGTTCGGGACACCTAGGGCTCTAGTGAGTGATGAGGGTACACATTTTGTTAATAATATCTTAACTAAGCTTTTAGCTAAGTATGGGATTAAGCATAGGATAGCTACCCCTTATCACCCACAAGCAAATGGTCAAGCTGAAATTAGTAATAGGGAAATGAAAGTTATTTTAGAGAAAGTAGTCCATCCATCTCGAAAGGATTGGTCCTTTAGGTTGGATGAGGCTCTCTGGGCTTATAGGACAGCTTATAAGAATCCTCTAGGTATGTCTCCCTATAGGTTAGTATATGGGAAAGCTTGCCATTTACCATTAGAGCTTGAGCATAAAACATTTTGGGCTTTGAAAAAGTTAAATTTTGATCTGAGTCGTGCAGGAGCAATAAGAATGCTGCAGCTTAATGAGTTAGAAAAATTTCGTCAATTTTCTTACGAAAATGCGAAAATGTATAAGGAAAAGACTAAGCTGTGGCATGACAAAAAAAATAAAATCTAAAGAGTTTGTCAAGGGTCAAAAAGTTTTGCTTTATAATTTTAGATTAAAATTATTTCCTGGAAAATTAAAATCTAGATGGTCAGGACCATTTATTGTGATTGAAGTTTTTCCCCATGGAGCAATTAGTTTGCAGGATGAAAAAGATGGGAGATTGTTCAAGGTGAATGGGCAGCGTGTGAAGCATTATTGGGGTGAGGAGTTTCAGTCGAAATATCCTTCCCTAAGGTTGGTTGATGATTGAGAGAGCAGGACTTTTGCGGCAGCATTTCACAGAGCAAAATTTTGAGCTCCCAGACTTTGTATTGATTTTAAGTTTTTCTGATTTGTTTTTAATTCCGATTAGGTTAGGTTTGATTTTTGCATAGTTTGTTAGATCTCAGTATTTTTATTATTTTAGATTTTATTTCGTTTTGGTTTGATTTTATTTTCGGGTTATTTATTTAAATTATCTTGCAATTATCTTTTAATTAGTTAAATTTTATTAGATTTTATCTAGATTTTATTTATTTGAATTCTAGTTTTAATTAATAGAGATTTTTTCTAATTTATTCGGCTTCTTTTGAAAATAAAAGATTGGGATGATTGGTTAAAATTTAATTTAATTTTAAAAAAAAATCTTCGATTTTTCTTTTGAAATTCGAATTCTGTATCTAAGATTCTTCAGGTTCAGCAGATTGTTGCGGCAAAGATATGGCTGGAGCAAAATGTTTCGAATTAAAAGGGTTTCTGTTGGAATTTATTATTTTTACCGTTGGATTTGGCTTTGAATTCTTGCAGGTAAATGTGTGTGCATCATCTGATGAGGCCACGTGTCGCAGAGCAATTATCCGAAGGCTTCAATGATGACAGTACATCAATTTTACCATGGGCGTTTGGAATCCGCAATTTTACCATTGGTAATTTTTGAATTTCAGGTTTGCATTTTTAAATTACAACGGTAATACTAGTTATGGCAGGGCAAATCTTTTCGGTTAGGATTCTTGTTTGCTGCAGCCCTATTTATTCGCAATCTCTGGTAAGCACGTTTCACTTCGTCTTCTTGATCAAATCTTTGTGCGTGTATTATTCTTTCTTTCTTTGCATTCTCTATCAAAACCCTATTGCACCTTCAATGGCTAAAACAAGAGCTCGAAAAGAGAGGGAGAGTGAGGAAGAAGAGATACCCGTAACCCCTGAAGTTCAGAAAGTAAAAACCAAGAAGAGAAGGACATCGGAGGAGAAAGAAGCAAAAAGAAGAAAACGACAACAGAGAGTTGAAGAACAAGAAAAAGCGAGAGAGGATGAGGTTGTTGCAGAAAAAGAAGTAGACCCAAAAGAATCTGACAGACAGAATCAAGAAGAGGATGAAAAGGAAATTGCGACTACAGAAGAAGCTCGAGAGGATATTCAGGAGAAGCAGAGTGAGGATGTGCAGACGGAGGCTGTAGAGGAAGAAGGCAGAGAGCCAGTTCAGGAGGCTCGTGTGGAGGTTATCATACCTGAACCTCTGAAACGTCGCCGCATTAAGCGGAAGGCTGGGCGCATTCCAGTGATCAGGACTGATACCCCATCGCCTCCATCATCAGGTTCCGAGAGAGACAAGGCAGAGCGAGAGGAACGAGAGAGAAAAGAAGCTGAAGAAAGAAGGCGAGAAAAAGCAAAGAAACAGGCGGAGGAGGAACAGTTGCTGAAGCGGAGAGAAGAAAAGGGCAAATATATTGCTGAAGCATCGAAGGAACATGATGAAATAGCAGAGCGACAGGTGCCACACGATCGTTTTGTCAATAATTTTGCTAGAGCAAAATACGCTGAGCTCCTGAAAAGGGATTTTATGTTCGAAAGAAGTTTCAGCGGTGATCTCCCGCCATTTCTGAGGACCGGTATAGCTGACCACGGCTGGGAGCTGTTTTGTGCTAAGCCAGAGGCTGTGAACGCACAGGTGGTGCGTGAATTCTATGCCAACATTGATAAAGAAGAGGGTTTCCTGGTAATTGTCAGAGGAGTCGAGATAGATTGGAGTCCAAGTGCGATCAACGCACTGTACCATCTTCAAAACTTCCCCCATGCGGCATTCAATGAGATGGCAGTCGCGCCATCTGAGGAACAGTTAAGTAATGCTGTGAGGGAGGTAGGAATCGAGGGGGCACAGTGGCAATTATCTAAGACTCAGAAAAGGACATTCCAATCGACTTATTTGAAAAAGGAAGCGAACACGTGGATGGGTTTCATCAGGCAGAGGTTGCTTCCGACAACGCACGACTTGACAGTATCCAGGGAACAAATTCTTTTGGCTTTTGCTATCTTAAGGTCTCTCAGTATTGATGTAGGAAAAATTATTTGTAATGAAATTGCTTACTGCTGGAAGAAAATGGTGGGGAAACTATTCTTTCCGAACACGATCACGATGATGTGCAGAAGAATATGTTTGCTTGTTCCTTTTTAATTTTTCTGCTTTAAAAATATATCTCTGCTATGTAATTTCTTTTCTTATGTTTTTAAATGAAATTTCTAGATGTTTCTATCCCATGAGCACTAAGTAACTCTAACTTATCTAATTTTCTTCTGAATTTTTGAAGCTTGGACTGATTACGCTTAGTTAGATCAAGGTATTCTGATCTCCAGAAACCTTTTGCTTGAGAAATTCTTCTAGCCTGGACTGTTGCTGCGGCGAAGAAGATTTTGACGGTAGTATTGACTTATATGATCCACTTTAAGCTTAATCCTAGTCCCATGTTTAGTTTAAAATTTCAGTTAGAAAAATTTAAGTTTGGGGGTATAATTGCTTAATTAATGATTCATTGGGGACAATGAATAATTCAAGTTTGGGGGACTTTTTGCTACTCCAATTATTTTGCTCGAGCATTCCTCTCCTTCAAAATTAAAATTTGCTAGGTTATTGAGTAACCGGGGACATTTGTGATACCCACAGTTTGTCTTCGCGTCAAAAGATGACCTAGGAAATGTGAAAGAATGATAAGAAAAAATTATTTGCTGAAAAATTATTTGTTGAAGATTTTGCTGAAAAAATTGACAGAGCAAAAGTTTTGAAGGATGAATGATGATCCAGCAGTTTTTCTGTCTCCCAGAACTTAGGTGAGCTTCATCATAAAATGTCGCCATTCTGAGGGGCAAGAGATGGAATAACTAAGGATTTTTTAGCTTTATAATGAGTATCGAGCCTAGTTGGTGATGAGCTTGAGGCAAGGGTATACTGCACCATAAAATGGGTCATCCCGTGCTTAAGAGCTTATGACTGTAAGGCTGCTTTAAGTCTGATAAATAATGAAATAAACCCCTCTAAAAATATGTTTTGAAATGTCTGATAAAAGAGCTAAGCTGTGGAGAGTTCTTAGAATTGAGTTGAAAGTGGTGATTATTTGTCCCTGCTGAAGGAATCATTTTGCTGCAGCAGAGCTTGGTTTTGCAGAGTGCTCAGGTGATAACGAGCATAGCTAGCTACTTTTACTGATTTAATTTAGCTAGTCTTTTATGATGTTTGGGCCATTTTATTGTGCTTTACTGTTTATTTTGTAGGAAATGGTTGATTGGAGCTATAATGTCATATTAGAGTTAATCGGGTGCTCGGGGCATGAAAAGATGCAAAGGAATGAAAAGAGTAAAAGTGGAGAAAAGTCAAATCTCGGTCAACAGCAGGCTAGCGTCGAGACGCTAGCTCTTGAGCGTCTCGACGCTCACATTCCATATCAGATTAGGCGCGTAAAGCTCACAGCGTCGAGACGCTATGATAGGAAGCGTCCCGACGCTACCGTTTTTCCTTATTCAGAACGCGCGTATAAAAGGCAGCGTCGCGACGCTGTCTTGACAGCGTCTCGACGCTAAGACGAAAAATCAGAATAAAAGCTTCACTTCGGCTAGGTTTTTGGGGAGATCAATTTGGGACCTTTTGGAGCCGTAAACAGAGCAGAACAGAGGACTTTGGAGGCTGAAACAAAGAGGGAGACTTGGAAATCAACCCATTGTTCGTGGGGATCGTGACGAGGACGTCGGGACTCGGCCTACATTGAGTTTTCTTTTCCCTTTTCTTTCTTTAGTTAGATTTATGGCTTTCACATGTTTAGTTGAGCTTGTATTTACATTCATGAGTAGCTAAACTTGTAGCTTAGGGGTTGATGTAGTTGATTAAGTTTATCGATTGATTTATGGTTTAAGTTGTGCAATGTTATTGTGTTTGTAATCTTGATTTAATACTTTCAATTAATTGGCCATTAGTTGGATGATTTAAGTTTCGAATCTAGCTCGGGAGAGGGGATTTGATCTAGACTTACTCAAGATTGCATGAATAAAGTTTACTTTCTAATTCTTGACGGTTTTAGATTATCTTTAGAATTGGTTAAAAGATCTCATTGCCTTGCATATTAATAAACTTAGATAGGGATATCAAGTTGGTTAATTTGCATGAGAATCAATTATACTCGGGAGAGGTAGTTGTGATTAAAGGGTCTTTGGCTCATAATTTCATTGTGCATAATAACTTATTCTTTAAAATCAATCCTAAACGAAATCGGTGAAATCAATTCCCTAAGTAGTTTTCCCAATTGAAATTCCATTTTTTTACTTGCTTTGATTTGTTTTTAACATCACCTATTCATCACTTTTTGATCCCTAAATAAAATTGGGCAAGATAATTCACAATACTCGATTTGCTTAAAAATCCAATCTAGAGGACGACATTCGAATTTACTATTCACTATATTATTACTTGACCCGTGCGCTTGCGGTAGGAAAAGTCCACATCATCAGGTAAAGGTTAAAAGGTAGTGTTGGACTGTCTGGTTTGATTAAGCTAATTCTTTGTCTAATGTTTTGAAATTCTTAAAGGAAGGTTGGTTAGTATTGCTCGGGACGCGCAATAGTTTAAGTTTGGGGGTATGATAACTGCCCAAAAGGTAGTTATTTAGGCCTCATTTATATAAGGATTTGCGTGTCTTTAATGCTTAATAGGGTTGGTTTTAGAGAGACATTACATGATTTAACCCATTTGGAAGAATGGAAGCTTTGGAAATCACTTTGTGCAGATTATGCTGCTGAGCGACTGGAGGGAGCAAATTCAGATGGCTCGAGACTGTGCATATAGAGGATCGCCCACCGATTAATGCCAACAACTTTGAGCTGAAAATCGGTCTCATTCAGATGGCTCGAGACTGTGCATATAGAGGATCGCCCACCGAGGATCCAAATTCTCATCTTAAATCATTCTTGGATATTTGTGGGACGGTAAAGATTAATGGAGTCTCTGAGGATGCTATTCGCTTACGTTTATTTCCCTTTTCTTTGCAGGATAAAGCACGAGATTGGTTGCAGTCTATTACTCCTGGGAGCATCACCACCTGGGATGCTTTGGTCCAGGCCTTTTTAAAGAAACTTTTCCCTCCTGCAAAGACGGTCAAACTGAGGACCGAGATTGGGACATTCCAACAACAATATGATGAGCAGCTGTTCGAAGCTTGGGAGCGATTCAAAGAGCTACTGAGGAAGTGTCCTCAGCATGGTTACCCCGACTGGCTTCAGGTTCAATTGTTTTATAATGGTTTAACTCCTAGTACAAAAACTATTGTTGATGCAGCTGCAGGTGGGACTCTGTTGTCCAAGACCGTTGAAAACGCTCGCACACTTGTAGAGGATATGGCCACCAACAGCTATCAGTGGCCATCTGAGCGGTCTACACCTAAAAAGATTGTTGCTGGAGTGTTTGAGGTTGATAAAGTAAGTGCACTCCAGGCCCAGATGACTTCCCTTGCCAATGCTTTTATGAAATTTTCAGGTACAGGGAGTGCACAGTCAATTGAATCAGCTGCTGCTTTAGCATCTAGACCTCAGGAGGAGACTATTGAACAGGTTCAGTATGTTTCAAATTCGAATTTTAGGGGGTATAATAATAATTCTACACCTACACATTATCACCCTAACAATAGGAACCATGAAAATTTCTCTTATGCTAATACTAAGAATGTTCTTAATCCTCCTGGTTTTGCCCCTCAAACTCAAGATAATAAAAAGTTAGAAGATCTTGTTGGAGCTTTCATTGCAGAGTCTAGTAACAGGACAACCAAGTTAGAGGAGGCAGTCATTGCCATCAATTCAACAGTGAATGGCCACAGTGCAGCCATCAAGAATATTGAGACTCAGCTGGGACAGTTGGTGAATGTTGTAAGCACCATGAATAAAGGTAAAGCCCCAGCTGAACAAGAGAAACCCCAGATGGAGTATTGTAAGGCAATCACTGTGCACCAGGAAGAATCTGAAAAGGAACCTGAATCTGAGGACTATGAAGCGCCTACAGGGGAAGCTGAGGAGGACACATCATCTGATGAGGCTGAACAACCTAACCTTGAGCCTCCTATTCCTTCTCCCACATTGATGGTTCCCAAGGAAAAGAAAAAGAAAAAGAAGAAAAAGAATAATCAGGTTCAGTTTGATAAATTTATGAATGATCAATATTCCTTTTGCAGAGGCATTAGAGATGCCCCAATACAACAGGTTCATGAAGGAGTGGTTAGCAAAGAAGCGAAAAGAAAAGAAAGTTGACACTGTTTATCTTGCTTCCACATCCAGCACCAGAGTACAACAAAAAGTACCTGAAAAAGTAGCAGATCCAGGGAGTTTTTCTGTTCCTTGTAGTTTTGGTACTTATTCTTTCAGAGCATTATGTGATTTAGGTGCTAGCATTAATATTATCCCATTGTCCTTGTGTAAAAAGTTAGATATAGGTGAGATTAAGTCTACTCCTGTAAAGCTCCAATTGGCTGATCAATCTGTGGTGAGACCAGTTGGTATTATAGAAAATGTGTTAATCAGAGTAGGTAGATTTTTCCTCCCTATTGACTTGTATGTTATGGACATGATAGAAAATCCTTCAATGCCTGTCATATTAGGACGACCATTCCTCGCTACTGGGCGAGCGATCATAGATATTGAGCGTAGGGAGCTCACTATTAGAGTCAAGAACGAAAAAGAAATCTTTAAAGCAGTTGAAGACTCTAAAGATGAAGTGTTTTTCATGGGCTACAGGAAAGGTGCAAGAAAGAGCACCTCTGTTGGATTCACAGAAAAAAAGCCTCCTTGAAGCACGTGCAACACGTCGAGCTAATGACGTTAAACAAGCGCTTATGGGAGGCAACCCAAGTAAGTTAGTGTGTTTTCTTTTTGTTTTTAATTTATTGTTTGTTTTTGTTTTGTAGGTTTTGTTTTCTTTCTCTCCTTTGCTTTCAAGCTTTCAAGATTCCAAGCTCTCAAGCAAGAAGTCATCATCATTCCAGGCCAGTATTGTTCACTCCTGTCATTCTTTTATTGTTCTCATGCTTGTTTATGCCTTATCTTCGTTATACATTGAGGACAATGCATATTTTAAGTTTGGGGGTGGATTAGCATGTTTGTGGAGCCCTTGAGCATCTGAGTTCGGGCTATAGTTTTGAGCTTTCTTTGAATGATGCATATGGTTGTTTTCTGGATGCTACTTTTGCATGATTATGATGTCCTAGGATAGGCTTTCTTGTCAATTTTCAAGCTTGTGATGAGATGTAAGCATAAGTGCCCAAAAAGGGAGACTTTTTAAAATTTTTCTAGGAGATGGCTTGCATGAGTAGAGTATCTGTCTTGGCTAGATTTGGATTTGAATGCTTAGGAGCGAATTATTGGGTTCATATGCTTGTTGTCACCTCGATAGGTGTAGGGCAGAGCTAAAGAGTTAATTTTTTGCAAATTAGCATGTTTGATCTTGCTTAGGAAAAAGGAAAAGAATATCTGCTATTTATGCTCATAAAGAAAAATCATTCTTGTTGTTACTATTAAAATAAGATAATAATGCCATGGCTTGTGCACAATATGCAATGATTAATAAAGATTAAGGCAAAAAGAGCTACCCCTGTTGTGATCAGTTAGGCCAACCAGAGAAAACTCAGGTTAAGGGTCCCTGCAATGGGTGTGTGAAAGCTAGTGCCACATTTATATGCTTAATTCAATTGTTAATTAAAAGCACCTAAGTATGGGGATAAACAAACTAATTTGTTGCATTAACTCATTAGTGAAGCCTTAGTGCCAGTGTAGAGGGAAGATGAGCTGAGAGTTTAATAATCCAATCCCGGGTTAGTAGAGTCTGATCTTGTTGAGTAGATCTTGCTTGTGCAAGTTAATTTTGGAAAAATTTTAATTTGTCTCCCTCATTGGTCCTTTTGTGCATATCTCTTGCTTGCTTGGTTATTGACTTTTGAGCCTTGAGGATTGAGTTATGATTGTTGCATCTATTCTTCCATTATATGTCTGATTTAGAGTTTGCTCGAGGACTAGCAAAAGCTTAAGTTTGGGGGTATTTGATAGCGAGCATAGCTAGCTATTTTTACTGATTTAATTTAGCTAGTCTTTTATGATGTTTGGGCCATTTTATTGTGCTTTACTGTTTATTTTGTAGGAAATGGTTGATTGGAGCTATAATGTCATATTAGAGTTAATCGGGTGCTCGGGGCATGAAAAGATGCAAAGTAATGAAAAGAGTAAAAGTGGAGAAAAGTCAAATCTCGGTCAACAGCAGGCTAGCGTCGAGACGCTAGCTCTTGAGCGTCTCGACGCTCACATTCCATATCAGATTAGGCGCGTAAAGCTCACAGCGTCGAGACGCTATGATAGGAAGCGTCCCGACGCTACCGTTTTTCCTTATTCAGAACGCGCGTATAAAAGGCAGCGTCGCGACACTAAGACGAAAAATCAGAATAAAAGCTTCACTTCGGCTAGGTTTTTGGGGAGATCAATTTGGGACCTTTTGGAGCCGTAAACAGAGCAGAACAGAGGACTTTGGAGGCTGAAACAAAGAGGGAGACTTGGAAATCAACCCATTGTTCGTGGGGATCGTGACGGGGACGTCGGGACTCGGCCTACATTGAGTTTTCTTTTCCCTTTTCTTTCTTTAGTTAGATTTATGGCTTTCACATGTTTAGTTGAGCTTGTATTTACATTCATGAGTAGCTAAACTTGTAGCTTAGGGGTTGATGTAGTTGATTAAGTTTATCGATTGATTTATGGTTTAAGTTGTGCAATGTTATTGTGTTTGTAATCTTGATTTAATGCTTTCAATTAATTGGCCATTAGTTGGATGATTTAAGTTTCGAATCTAGCTCGGGAGAGGGGATTTGATCTAGACTTACTCAAGATTGCATGAATAAAGTTTACTTTCTAATTCTTGACGGTTTTAGATTATCTTTAGAATTGGTTAAAAGATCTCATTGCCTTGCATATTAATAAACTTAGATAGGGATATCAAGTTGGTTAATTTGCATGAGAATCAATTATACTCGGGAGAGGTAGTTGTGATTAAAGGGTCTTTGGCTCATAATTTCATTGTGCATAATAACTTATTCTTTAAAATCAATCCTAAACGAAATCGGTGAAATCAATTCCCTAAGTAGTTTTCCCAATTGAAATTCCATTTTTTTACTTGCTTTGATTTGTTTTTAACATCACCTATTCATCACTTTTTGATCCCTAAATAAAATTGGGCAAGATAATTCACAATACTCGATTTGCTTAAAAATCCAATCTAGAGGACGACATTCGAATTTACTATTCACTATATTATTACTTGACTCGTGCGCTTGTGGTAGGAAAAGTCCACATCATCAGGTAAAGGTTAAAAGGTAGTGTTGGACTGTCTGATTTGATTAAGCTAATTCTTTGTCTAATGTTTTGAAATTCTTAAAGGAAGGTTGGTTAGTATTGCTCGGGACGCGCAATAGTTCAAGTTTTTGGGGTATGATAACTGCCCAAAAGGTAGTTATTTAGGCCTCATTTATATAAGGATTTGCGTGTCTTTAATGCTTAATAGGGTTGGTTTTAGAGAGACATTACATGATTTAACCCATTTGGAAGAATGGAAGCTTTGGAAATCACTTTGTGCAGATTATGCTGCTGAGCGACTGGAGGGAGCAAATTCTATGCTGCAGCAAAATTGGGAACAGAAACTGCCACATCACAGCTCGTTAGCCAACTTCATGAACCGACTTCTGTTGAGTTATTTTGTGATAAAGGATCAAGGAGAGGCTTACACGTGTCCTAGTTGACCTAATTCAAGCCTCCCATCCTTCTATAAAAGGAAGTGGCCGTCAAAGTCAAAATCATTCCATGTTTTCCCTTGGAATCCGAGTTGTATAGGGAGATTGAAGATCATCAAGAACACCATCTACCGCAAGCTGATTAGGGAGTTTATCCTCTTTAATAACTTATAGTTATGGACATGCATACTCAGATTGTAATTCGTATTCCTATGCCTATTATGAACTAAGTAGCTTAGGGTGTTGGTTAGGAATAATGTGATTACTGTGTTTCATCTCTAGTAATAAATTGACTATCGCATTTTGGTTAATTGTTGTGCTTATTCTTATTTTATGCCCGTCTGGCCAGCCGGTGTTAATAGCTCTCTCTAGTTTCAGGGATGATTTAGAGAGTGTGTGACAATTATCCACACTACGATCATTGTGTATTGGTGAACGCCAGTGACTGAGCTAGGGATAGCCAGTTTCCTAGTGCTTGATCGGTCGCACTTCATTGGGTTTGAAACATATCCCAAAAGATTCGGAGTTTCGGGAGGAATCCGCTAATAATACTGCGAGAAATGCATGATCAATAATATTGCTAGAGCATATCTTAAAACAATCACTAAAACTTAACCAGCGTCTGTCTTTAATCTGTCTATCTTTTTGTTTACCTGTTGTTCTGTCATTTATTTTGCTTCAGCATAATTCTTATAAAACCCAACATCTTTATTACCTTTGAAACCATTAGGAAGTTACGCAAAATAGATAAAGTGGAAGCTCATTCAGACTTTGGATTGATAATATTACTTGCTGCAGACTGTGTATACTTGCACAGGATTTTGGAGTCAAATTATCTTATATTTTTAACCACTCCAGAATTACAACAGTAGCCTGTTGGTGCGTGCCTGTGAGATCTGAAAGTGGGAGGGTTACACTTACGAGGATGAGTTAAAGGTGTTAAAAAATCCTTGACCGAACAACGGTGGCTAATGTCTATAGGAATATGAGTTATTATGGAATTAGAATTAGCTGAGAGATGTCTCATTTCAAAGGAGGAGTGCCTGATCACCCTTCGGTGGATGATATTCTAAACCTCTGAAACATCGTTGCAAAACTAAATCAATAGTTTTAGGGTTCTGTGATTGTCTGATTTGCTAAAATTGATTGGATTGTGTGCAATTGTTTGCTTGTATGATGGGTTAAGACAAAGATAACAAATACGGTCATTGTTTAAATTACAACAATGTCTTCCTCAATTGTCTCTCTGCTTAAAAATGAGAAATTAACTGGCAAAAATTACGCTACGTGGAAGTCGAACCTGAATACGATTCTTATTGTCGATGATCTACGGTTCGTCTTAACGGAGGATTGTCCTCCAGCCCCTGCTCGTAATGCATCCCAAGCAGTTAAGGATGCTTATGACCGCTGGACAAAGGCCAATGATAAGACTCGCGTCTATATCCTAGCCAGCTTATTTGAAGTTTTGGCTAAAAGGCATGAGGGCATGGTAACAGCGAGAGAGATTATGAACTCTCTCCAAGAGATGTTTGGACAACCGTCCTACCAACTCCACCATGATGCTCTCAAATACGTTTATAGTTGTCGCATGAAAGACGACACATCTGTTTGTGAGCATGTCCTGGATATGATGGTCCAATTCAACGTGGCAGAAGCAAACGGGCTGGTCATAGATGAACGTAGTCAGGTTGCATTCATCTTAGAATCTCTTCCGAAGAGTTTTCTGCAGTTTCGAAGCAATGCAATGATGAATAAAATAACATTCTACCTGACTAGCCTCCAGAATGAGCTACAACTCTATCAGTCACTTCTTAAGAACAAGGGACAGATAGAAGGAGAGGCAAACATTGTTCACTCTAAAAGAAAGTTAGAGAAGGGTTCATTCTCTAGAACTAAGTCTGTAGCCACTTTTTCAAAGAAAACTCAGAAGAAGAAAGGAAACAAGGGGAAAGCTCAAAGTAAAAAGCAAAAGATTTCTCCAACAAGTAAAAAGCAAAAAGCAAAAGATTTCTCCAACAAGTAACAATACTCATCTTTGGCATCTTAGACTTGGTCATATAAACATCGATAGGATCGGTCGTTTGGTAAAGAATGGACTTCTACATAAGTTAGAAGATGATTCACTACCACCTTGTGAATCTTGTCTCGAGGGAAAAATGACCAAGAGACCCTTTACTGTAAAAGGTTACAGAGCCAAAGAACCCTTAGAGTTAATACATTCGGATCTATGTGGTCCAATGAATGTAATAGCTCGAGGAGGGTACGAATATTTCATCTCATTTATAGATGATTATTCAAGATATGGTTACTTGTACCTAATGGGACATAAGTCTGAAGTCCTTTAAAAGTTTAAGGAGTTTAAGGCTGAAGTTGAAAACCTATTAGGTAAATCTATTAAAGTACTTCGATCTGATCGAGGAGGGGAGTATATGGTAAAAGATTCCAGGATTATATGATAGAATATGAAATCCAATCTCAACTCTCAGCCCCTGGTACACCTCAACAGAATGGTGTGTCAGAAAGGAGAAATAGAACCTTGTTGGACATGGTTCGATCAATGATGAGCTATGCTTAATTCATCTTCTAATTAAATACCATATATTTAATTAGACATATATTTGAACTCTTTCCAATATATCAATCTCTCAATATAATAAAATTTAATCTAAAATTAGACTTTATATTTTAATGCATCACTATACATTATATTAATTTGTATCTCATTCAATTAACTTAATTCCCAATATGAATTTGAACTATTAAAATTCTCTCAAAATATATTTGTTCCTAATTACTCTTTACAAGCTAGCAGGGGGACCTAATGGACCTACAGATCAGAAGCTCCAATGATATGAGTTTAATATATTAAACTCATTAATCAGGTTAACCAATATTCATTAACTGTGGGTCATTCCACTAAAGACCCACAGCTGAACTCTTCTCACTGTAGAACATTTTTGTGTCCATGGATGTAGACCTATGTCGGTAAGTCAATCCTTCAAGAGTGTCCATAATCACAACTAGGTCAAATTACCATTTTACCCCTGTGTTACATCTGTCTCCTTAAGTACCAACGCTCCTCTAATGAACAACCTGTTTATGGTCCAACCATTAAACAGAAAGTCCCTATCGGGCCAGTGAGAGGGCGAGATCCCCTTGTTCAAGTCCCGGAGTCACCACTTAAGGGAATACTCATCTACTTCACCTAGAAGCGAGAAGGAGTGAATTCCTTCTTGTGTTGTCATGTCCCCAGCCTCCCACTCGGTCCTGTCCCCAAAAAGGAAGGCATATTGAGTCGGCCTATTGACCACTCTCACTCATGCTAATCAAAGGACAATCCCTCATGAGAAGGAGTTCATGACACACTCAGGATTAAGACTGAGTTACCTAGGTCATCCTATTGAAACAATAACCTAATTAGTTAACGGTGTTATAACTAATGGTTGACTATTTCGTGGTCCGATCTTATTGATTTGTGTGACCTTTGTGCTTAATAGGGTTGGTTTTAGATAGATATTACATGTTTTAACCCATTTGGAAGAATGGAAGCTTTGGAAATTATTTTGTGTAGAATATGTTGCTGGGCGACTAGAGGGAGCAAATTCTGTGCTGCAACAAAACTGGGAGCAGAACTGCCACATCACAGCTCGTTAGCCAACTTCATGAACCGACTTCTATTGAGTTATTTTCGGGATAAAGGAGTAAGGAGAGCCTTACACGTGTCCAAGTTGACCTAATTCCATCCTCCTATCCTTCTATAAAAGGAAGTAGACGTTCAAGTCAAAACCATTTCAACTTTCCTTGGAAGCCGAGAAGTATAGAGAGATTGAAGATTACCAAGAACACAATCGTTCGCAAGCTGGTTGAGGAGATTATTATTTTCTTTATTATCTTGTGACTATGGACATGCCTACTCAGATTGTAATTCATGTTCTCATGCTTATTATGAACTAAGTAGCTGTAGGCGTTGGTTAGGGAGCATGTAATCGATGTGCTTCATCTTTAATAATATTCATTGGTTATTGCATCTTGGTTAATTGTTGTGCCTATTTACATTTTATGCATGCCTGGCCAGCCGGTGTGAATACCTCTCTCTAGTTTCAGGGATGATTTAGAGAGTGTGTATTGGTGAACGCTAGTGACTGAGCTAGGGATAGCCAGTTGCCTAGTGCTTGATCGGTCGCACTTCATTGGGGTTGAAACACATTCCAAAAGATCCGGAGTTCTGGGAGGAATCCGCTAATAATATTGCGAGAGTTTGCATGATCAATAATATTGCTAGAGCATCTTTTAAAACAATTACTAAGCCTAACCAGCGCCTGTCTTTAATCTATCTACCTATTTGTTTATTCTTTGTTCTGTCATTTACTTTGCTTCAGCATAATTCTTATAAAACCAAATCATTGTTACCATCTTTGAAACTAGGGGTGTGCAGCGGTCGGTCGGAGTCGGTTTTTGGCCAAAACCGACGCCGAAAACCGACCATTCGGTTTTAATCGGTTGGAGATCATCGATTTTTATGAGTTGGAGACATCGACCGACCGACTACACCGACGCTCGGTCAGATTTCTTTTTTCGGTTTTGCGACTCCAGCGAACTCTGGCGAACTAGAGAATGAAAAATGTGAATAAAATGGAGAAGAAAAGAAATAACGAGGAGAAGAAAAAACCTCTATTGATCTTTATCACCATTCAACCATAACCGATTAAAAAAAATAAAAAAAAGTGGAGAAGAGTAGAGAAATGGAGAGGAAGTCGCTGGTTGCTGGACAAAAAAAAAAAGAAAAAAAAAAGATGAAGAAAAAATAAATGAAGAGGAAGAGGAAGATAAAGGGAGAAGAAGACCAAGAAGAAGAGAGGAACGTGAGAGAGACTGAGAGAGAGAAAGTTAAAATAAATGTTTGAAAAAAAAATTAAAGAATATATTTTTTTTAAAATGTCATTGGGAAGACCATCAGTGTGGTCTACCCCATGTGGCAGCATGCACCCAGACATTACTGCTGCAGCAGTCTACATGCAGCCTAGCGTCTTTTCACATTTCAAGTTTAATTTTATTTTTAATAACTTATGTGTCATGTCGATCGGTGCAATAATTTTGAACCCTTATTAGGCTCGCCGACCGACTGACGAATCGGTTTTTCATTTAGAAAAATTGATTCCGACCGATTTTCTTAAAAAAACGACCGACCGAGGTCGGTTCGGTCGGTTTCGGTCGGTCGGATCGGTTTTTCGGAATATTTTTCTCACCCCTATTTGAAACCATTAGAAAGTTACACAAAATAGATAAAGTCGAAGCTAATTCAGGACTCGGATTGATAATATTACTTGTTGCAATTAGGATCGATTACAAGGGAGAAAAGGAGAAAATAGTAGTAGGAGAGCGTGGAAATGTTTCAAACTTCATATGAAAGCTCGAAATTTTTCGATGCCCTTTGATTACAATATCGAAGTCTTTTATAGACTCCGGATTTGAAATTACAATTAAAAAACAGAAATTAAAAGATAAGAATCAATCCGACAGGACAAGACCCCTGACTGGATTGATATAACAAAAGATGCAAAATTTAGAAAGTTACACAAAAAACAAAAAGTAAAAGATTACATATCCTACGGAGAGTAAAAGACTTACTATTCTTACACACTTATCTATTTAACATAAAGAAAAGAGAGGTAAAGACAAAAGATACCATGGTTTGTCATGACATACTTTTTCATGACAATAATTTTACATATTATTCACATTGTGCATAATTTGCCATATACTATTCACTCCTCCACCATCTTTTGTCGTAACTCTTTATTAAAGTAGTTTTAATAAAGCTGATAATTGATGTCCTCGTCTGATGGGCTTCGAACAATATTTCATTTCACTTTATCAGGCGTGAAGGCAAGGTATGCTGACCAACGAATTTACTACTCATCTCGAGAAGGTAGCCGTTGGAGTACATTGACTCAATTTCCAGGTTCATGGCTTGAAGGTAGCCGTTGTCGGCAAACCATTGTTTGACTTCCTTGATACTGGTGTGAGAAAAATTATATTTATCCCACCATTTGATTTGAAGAATTTTGACAAGTTGTTTGAAATATGAATATGTATTTGTCTGGAAATTCCAACAGAAAATCCAGGGAATTTGGAAATATAAACAAAAACGCATAGTAAGGGGAAATGCATTTTTGTAAATTGTTTGAGAAAAATAATGGAAAGATTCTTGGATTGGAATGGGAAAAATTTCTTCAGAGGATCCAAAGGTTTTCCACCATTTGATGAACCAAAAAAGAAATTGACATTTGTAAGCATTTTGAAAAAATTGTATGAACCAAGAATGGTCATAATTTTTGTACCACATAACCATGTGCCAGGCTTCGATATAGTCCCGGTATGAGTATGTTTGAGGATTGAAAGGTTTTGAAAGAGTTCTTTCAGTGAGGATATTTTGATTCCAATGGGCAGGGTTTATGACCTTTTTGATTTTTAGCTTTGAATAAGCTATGATTGATGGATCATTTTTGTCTGGGATATGGGTTATCTCAACAGATTTTGAATCTACCAGAATGAATTCATAATATTTTATAGTTTTGAGCAAGGATTCCAGAATGAAATAGAACCCTTGAGGATAAATATTTTGAATAATTTCAATAATTGAAGACCCATCGAATTCTGGTTCGACTATTGGTTCTGCTAATTGAAGAGATTTTTCAAAGTAATTTTTGATCTCTGGTCTTGGAATAAATCTTTTGGAAGGCTGAATAGCATCTGCAAAAGTTGTAGGGATAGAAGATCCCTGTTGAGAAGAAGATTGGGTAATTGGGGAGACAGTAGGTCTCGTTTGAGTTACAGACGTTGGAGAGACAGTAGGTCTCATTGAAGGGACGACAGAAGGTCGTGCAAGAGAGGCGGATGGCCTCGATGGTGGAGTTAAAGACTCCATTGAATCACGGATTTGAAGAGATGCACTTTTGGTTCTTGGACGGTTCACATGAGTGAAGCCAAGATCCATGACATATTGATCTGCGCTCAAAGGAGCTAGAGATTTTGAAGATGAAGCTGGGCTTTCGCCCTTTGAAGAAGATGAAGAGGCTTTGCCTCGCTGATCACTCATTCTTAGAAATAGAGAGAGAAGATGTTTTTCTTGTAAGGAACTCCCTTGAGAGGTAATCAACCAAGGGATTTTGAACTCCTTTTATAGGAAAAATTTTGAAATCAAAGCATGACGAGATTGCTTGCCACCTTGCAAATATCTGCTTTGAAACAAGATTCTTTACATCTTTTTCTAAAACAAATTTTGAAGCTCTTGAATCCGTTTTTATTGTAAAACTCTTTAATTAAGTCTCCTTGAAACTTTTGAACACATAAAACTATTGTTAAGATCTCTTTTTTGACTATTGAATAATTTTTCTGAGTATTATTCATAACTCCAGAATGAAATCTGATGATTGATTCTTTGTTATCAACACACTATTTTAGGATTCCTCCATATCCGATATCGGATGCGTCGGACTCCACTATTAGCTCTGCTTTTGGATTGATAAGACTCAAACAGGGAATTGATTTGACTAAAGTTTTAATAGACTTGACAACCCTTGTATGCTCATCCGTCGAGGGCTTTGGATTCTTTTTTAGTCGTTCATAAAGTGGCTTGCAAATAATTCTTAGATTTTGAATAAAATCAGATACATAATTGAGGCATCCTAGAAATCGTTCCAATTGAGTTTTATCAAGAATTTGATTAGGAAAATTTGAAGCAAACTCTATTGATCTTTGAATAGGTTTTATCAAACCTAAATGAATATCAAATCCTAGAAATCGGATTTTTGTTTGAAATAGTTTGATCTTTGGAAGTGATACCACTAAACCATTTCGTTTAATGATATCTAAAAATATATTGAGATGTTTAAAATGTTGATCTATGTTTTGAGAAAATATTAATACATCATCAATATAAACAATTGAAAATTCTTGAAATGGATTGAAAATATCATTCATAATTTTTTGAAATTCTGATGGAGCATTTTTTAATCCGAATGGCATAACATTCCATTCATATTGACCGAAAGGAACATTAAAGGCGGTTTTGTAGCGATCTTTTTCTAAAATTTGAATTTGCCAAAATCCTGACTTCATGTCAAATTTTGAGAAAATTTTTTAATTTGAAATTCTTTTTAGTAAATCTTGTTTATTCGGAATTGGATATCTAATCCATTCCAAAACTTTATTAAGAGGTTTGTAATTAATGACTAACCTTGGAACACCTCGTTCTTTTTCAGCTTGATTATTGACATAGAATGCTGCACAAGACCAATGACTCTTTGAAGCTCTGATTAGACCTTTCTGCAAAAGATCATCTATTTCTTTTTTCCAACGTGTTAGCAATTCGGAATTCATTTGTATCGGTCTAGCCTTTGTTGGAATTTCCTCTTCATTGAAATCTTTGATATAAGGGAGATTGACAATATGTTGCTTTCTTTCCAAAAGGCGTTTGGAAGATTTGAACAAACTTCTTTTTCTAATTTTGAATTAAAGTAAGTTATTTTGTCTTGTATTGATTTTCTTTTTAATTCTTCTTCAATTTTCTTGTAAGAGATTTCATCTTTTAAGAATTGTATTTGTTTTTCTTTACTTTCTACGACATTTATTGAATTTTGAATTGTTTCCTTTTGAAGATTATGGATCTCATGACGGGTTATTGGACTCGTAAATTTAAATATTATCTCCTGTCCTAGAACGTCAGAGATTATTCCTTCTTCTGAGATTGTTATTGGATATAATTGAGTGAGGAATGGTGTACCTTGTTGGGTTTTATGCCCTAAAACTCGTAGATAGTGAATGTAACCATTGACCGGATATTAATGAAATAATATTGATATATTTTTCCATTAATTGTTATTAGTTATTTTATATTTTTCTTTGCCTAATAATAACCCTAATCCAATAAACTAGACATCCAAGGTTGTAATATGAGTCTTGAACTATATGTAGCGACATATGGGATCATTGTTCAAGAAACAGCCTAAAGGATCTATAGTATAGGGATAAGACTGGGTACCTTATCCTGGTGACACTATGGATACGACCCACTTTGTATTTGATACAAACGCTGTGATCCAACGCGTTCGTGTAGGAGACATGCGAGTGGGGGTATCCTATGCAATGAGTTTGCATAAGACCGGACCGCGAAATAGTAACCACTGGTTATAACACCGTTAACTAGTTGGTTTTCTATTTCACTAGGACGACCTAGACAACTTAGTCTTAATCCTGAGTTGATTATGGACTCCTGCTCATGAGAGATTGTCCTTTGATTTGTATGGGTGAGAGTGGCCAATACGCCGACACAATAAGCCTACCACTTTGGGGACAAGACCGAATGGGGAGCTGGGAACATAATCGTACAAGATGGAATTCACTCATTCCCGACTTTAGGGAAGCAGATGAGTGTTCCCTTAAGTGGTTACTCCGAGTCTTGAACAAAGGGCCCTACCCTCTCAATGGCACGAGAGGGTTTTCTGTTTGATGGTTGGACTACAAACAGGTTGTTCATTAGAGTAGAATTGGTACTTAAGGAAATAGAGGTAACCCTGGGGTAAAACGGTAATTTGACCCAGCTGGTGTTACGGATACTCGTGAAGGACTAACTAGTCGATATTGGTCTAGATCCGTGGACACAGAAAATATGTCTAAAGTGAGAAGAGTGCAACTGTGAGTCTATAGTGGAATGTACACAGTTAACGAATATTGATTAATGTGGTTAATAAGTTTGACCAATTAATCTTACATCGTTGGAGCTTCTGATCTGCAGGTTCATTGATTTAATTGAATATTTTATTCATGACCTCTCTTCTATAAATAGAACACTAGACCTAATTGGTCATGACACTTGACACTCTTGAAAGACAAGACCTAGAATTCTCTCTAGCCTCCCTCTTAGAGAAAGACTCCCACAAGTCTTTTGCTTCCTAGACTCAGAGACATACCGGTGTAACCTCTGTGGTGATTGTGTCAATCAAAGAAGAAATTTCCAGCGAAGAAAAACCAAAGCCGGCTGCTGCGTGTTGATCGTTGGAGCGTCGTTGGCGAAGAACGGTCAAGTCTTCAACGAAGGTATGTGAAGGTTCTTTCCCTTTTCTTTAGAAAAGCATGAAAATAAATTTAGATTTATTTTTAAGCATGTTTAAACCAATTTTACAGCAGCTTTAAAGTTTGTTTAAAGTTTGTTTGAGTTTTCGTAACGATTTTTTAATGTTAATTAATATACGGCGTAAGGTCCAATCGATGCGCTTCCGCTACGTGGGGACTTTTATTCCCTTCAATCGGCATCAGAGCCATCGCTGTCCCTATTAATTAATATTAAAAGTTGCGATAGGCTCTAATAGGTGGGATTTATGCATAATGTATGTTCGATTTGCGTTGAACTTTTTGGGTTAATTTTATGGCCATAGATTTTGTTTTTATGTGACTTTGATCATGTAAGGCCCGGTGTTTCGGGTATTTTATGTAAAATCGAGTCCTATGTAAGTCTGGATCTGTAGCCACTTCTTCAAACAAAACTCAGAAGAAGAAAGGAAACAAGGGGAAAACTCCCAGTACTGCTTCTAAAAGCAAGGGAAAAGCCGAAGCTATGGCAGATAAGGGCAAGTGTTTCCACTGCAATGTAGATGGACATTGGAAGAGAAACTGCCCAAAGTACCTTGCTAAGAAAAAGAAGGAAAAGGAAGGTACATTTGATTTACTTGTTTTAGAAACATGCCTGGTAGAACATGATGAGTTTACCTGGATACTTGATTCAGGAGCAACTAATCATGTTTGCTCTTCTTTTCAGGAAAATAGTTCCTTTCGGCAGTTGAACGATGGGGAAATGACACTCAGGGTCGGAAATGGAGAAGTCATTTCAGCTAAAGCAGTGGGAGCTGAGAAGTTATTTTTTAGAAATAGATTCTTACTTTTAGAAAGTTTGTTAATCGTTCCCAAGATTAAGAGGAACTTAATTTCTATTTCATGTTTGATTGAACAATCGTATACAGTTACTTTTGATATGAATGAAGCGTTCATTTATAAAATTGGTGTACTTATTTGTTCAGCCAAATTGGAAAATAACTTGTATGTTTTAAGACCAACCGAAAACAAAAACACTTTTAAATCACGAATTATTTAAAACTGCTGAAACTCAAAGTAAAAGGCAAAAGATTTCTCCATCAAGTAACAATACTCATCTTTGGCATCTCAGACTTGGTCATATAAACATCGATAGGATCGGTTGTTTGGTAAAGAATGGTCTTCTAAGCAAGTTAGAAGATGATTCACTACCACCTTGTGAATCTTGTCTCGAGGGAAAAATGACCAAGAGACCCTTTACTGGAAAAGGTTACAGAGCCAAAGAACCCTTAGAGTTAATACATTCGGATCTATGTGGTCCAATGAATGTAAAAGCTCGAGGAGGGTACGAATATTTCATCTCATTTATAGATGATTATTCAAGATATGGTTACTTGTACCTAATGGAACATAAGTCTGAAGCCCTTGAAAAGTTTAAGGAGTTTAAGGCTGAAGTTGAAAACCTATTAGGTAAATCTATTAAAGTACTTTGATCTGATCGAGGATGGGAGTATATAGATCAAAGATTCCAAGATTATATGATAGAACATGGAATCCAATCTCAACTCTCGGCCCCTGGTACACCTCAGCAGAATGGTGTGTCAGAAAGGAGAAATAGAACCTTGTTAGACATGGTTCGATCAATGATGAGCTATGCTCAAATGCCTAGCTCGTTTTGGGGGTATGCAGTAGAGACTGCAGTATACATCTTGAACAATGTTCCCTCGAAAAGTGTTTCTGAAACACCTTTTGAATTATGGAAGGGGCGTAAACCTAGTTTGCATCACTTTCGCATCTGGGGTTGTCCAGCACACGTGCTTGTGACAAATCCTAAGAAACTGGAACCTCGTTCAAAACTGTGCCAATTTGTTGGTTACCCTAAAGAAACGAGAGGTGGTTATTTCTACGACCCACAAGAAAATAAGGTGATTGTATCGACAAACGCCACTTTCTTAGAGGAAGACCACATGAGAGATCATAAACCACGCAGCAAAATAATATTAGGAGAAGCTACTGAAGAATCATCAAGAGTTGTTGATGAAGTTGGACCTTCAACAAGGGTTGATGAAGAACTAGTTCTTCAGATCCATCTCGTCCATCTGAAACGTTGTGAATGCCTCGACGCAGTGGGAGAGTTGTATTACAACCTGACCGCTACTTGGGTTTAACTGAAACTCAGGTTGTCATACCTAATGATGGCATTGAGGATCCATTGTCCTATCGACATGCAATGAATGACGAAGATAAGGATGAATGGGTCAAAGCCATGAACCTGGAAATGGAGTCAATGTACTCCAATTCTGTATGGGAACTTACAGATCTACCAAATGGGGTAAAACCCATAGGGTGCAAATGGATCTATAAGAGAAAAAGAGATGTAGCTGGAAAGGTACAAACCTTCAAAGCTAGACTAGTGGCAAAGGGTTATACCCAAAAGGAAGGGGTTGACTATGAGGAAACCTTTTCTCCTATAGCCATGTTAAAGTCCATAAGAATTCTCTTATCCATAGCCACATATTATGAATATGAAATATGGTAAATGGACGTCAAGACTACCTTTCTGAATGGTAATCTTGAAGAGAATATCTTCATGTCTCAACCCGAAGGGTTCATAGCCCAAGGTCAGGAACCAAAGGTTTGTAAGCTCAATCGATCCATTTATGGATTGAAACAAGCATCCAGATCATGGAACATTAGATTTGATACTGCAATCAAATCTTTTGGATTTGACCAAAACGTTGATGAGCCTTATGTGTACAAGAAAGTCAACAAAAGGAAAGTAGCTTTTCTAATACTTTATGTAGATGATATCCTACTCATTGGGAATGATGTAGGTTACCTCACTGACATTAAGAAATGGCTAGCAACCCAATTCCAAATGAAAGATCTGGGAGAGGCTCAATATGTTCTGGGAATCCAAATCATTAGGGATCGTAAGAACAAAACGCTAGCTCTGTCTCAAGCAATGTATATTGACAAGATGTTGTCTCGATATTCGATGCAAAACTCCAAGAAGGGACTACTACCCTTCAGACATGGGGTACACCTGTCTAAGGAACAGTCTCCTAAGACACCTCGAGAAATTGAGAACATGAGACACATTCCCTACGCCTCAGTTGTGGGCAACTTAATGTATGCTATGCTCTGCACAAGGTCTGACATATGTTATGCAGTGGGAGTAGTCAGTAGGTATCAGTCTAATCCAGGGTTGGACCACTGGGAAGCGGTTAAAAAATCCTCAAGTATCTTCGGAGAACGAGGGACTACATGCTTGTGTATACAGCTAAGGATATGATTCTTACTGGATACACTAACTCTGACTTTCAAGCTGATAAGGATTCAAGGAAATCCACATAAGGGTCAGTATTCACCCTCAATGGAGGAGCAGTAGTGTGGAGAAGCATCAAACAAGGATGCATAGCAGACTCAACCATGTAGGCTGAGTATGTAGCAGCCTGCGAAGAAGCTAAGGAGGCAGTATGGCTCAGAAAGCTCTTGACTGATTTGGAAGTGGTTCCGAATATGAACGTGCCCATAACACTATACTGTGACAACAGTGGGGCTGTAGCCAACTCAAAAGAACCTCAAAGCCACAAACGAGGTAAACACATCGAGAGGAAGTATCACCTGATACGGGAGATTGTGCAACGAGGAGATGTGATCGTCACTAAGATAGCCTCAGAGCACAACATCGCTGATCCATTTACGAAGGCTCTCACGGCTAAAGTGTTTGATGGTCATCTAGAGGGTCTAGGTCTACGAGATATGTATGCCATCTAATCTAGGGCAAGTGGGAGAAATGTATAATGGGTATAAGGATGCCCTAGTTCATTGTATTATATACATGACATTTCCAGCTTTAGATTATTGCATTTACATCCCACTAACTAGTGTTTTAGTTCAAGTGGGAGTTTGTTGGGTTTTATGCCCTAAAACTCGTAGATAGTGAATGTAACCGTTGACCAGATATTAATGAAATAATATTGATATATTTTTCTATTAATTGTTATTAGTTATTTTATATTTTTCTTTGCCTAATAATAACCCTAATCCAATAAACTAGACATCCAAGGTTGTAATATGAGTCTTGAACTATATGTAGCGACATATGGGATCATTGTTCAAGAAACAGCCTAAAGGGTCTATAGTATATGGATAAGACTGGGTGCCTTATCCTGGTGACACTATGGATACGACCCACTTTGTATTTGATACAAACGCTGCGATCCAACGCGTTCGTGTAGGAGACATGCGAGTGGGGTATCCTATGCAATGAGTTTTCATAAGACCGGACCGCAAAATAGTAACCACTAGTTATAACACCGTTAACTAGTTGGTTTTCTATTTCACTAGGACGACCTAGACAACTTATTCTTAATCCTGAGTTGATTATGGACTCCTGCTCATGAGAGATTGTCCTTTGATTTGTATGGGTGAGAGTGGCCAATACCGAATGGGGAGCTGGGAACCTAATCGTACAAGATGGAATTCACTTCTTCCCGACTTTAGCGAAGCAGATGAGTGTTCCCTTAAGTGGTTACTCCGAGTCTTGAACAAAGGGCCCTACCCTCTCAATGGCACGAGAGGGTTTTCTGTTTGATGGTTGGACCACAAACAGGTTGTTCATTAGAGGAGAATTGATACTTAAGGAAATAGAGGTAACCCAGGGGTAAAACGGTAATTTGACCCAACTGGTGTTACGGACACTCGTGAAGGACTAACTAGTCGATATTGGTCTAGATCCGTGGACACAGAAAATATGTCTGCAATGAGAAGAGTGCAACTGTGAGTCTATAGTGGAATGTACACACAGTTAACGAATATTGATTAATGTGGTTAATGAGTTTGACCAATTAATCTTACATCGTTGGAGCTTCTGATCTGCAGGTCCATTAGGTCCCACTGGTAGCTCGTAAAGTAATTTGAGGCAACTAAGTAATAATAGTAAATTGAAAATGTTCAATTTATTAAGGGAAACAAATATAATATATATTGATATATTATTATGAGAGAAATTAATATTTGAAAAGTTCAAATATAAATTTATGGAAGTTTGAAAGAGTTCAAAAAATGAATTAATTAATTTAAGGCCCAAAATGTGTTTGGGCAAATTAATTAATTCTAGGCCGGGAATTAAATATGTGATATTTAATTGGTGGTTAATTAATTAAAGAATTCATTAACCGGGAATTAATCAATTATGGAAATAATTAATCAATTAAGGAAGTGATTAATCATTTATGGAAATGATCTAATCACTTATGGAAGTAATTAGTCATTTGTGGAAAAGATTAATCAATTATGGAATTGATTGATCATGATTGATTAATTAAGGAATAAGATTGAATCAATTTTGGAAAAGATTGATTTAATTGAATATTTTATTCATGGCCTCTCTTCTATAAATAGAACACTAGACCTAATTGGTCATGACACTTGACACTCTTGAAAGACAAGACCTAGAATTCTCTCTAGCATCCCTCTTAGAGAAAGACTCCCACAAGTCTTTTGCTTCCTAGACTTAGAGACATACCGAAGTAACCTCTGTGGTTATTGTGTCAATCAAAAAGGAATTTCCAGCGAAGAAAAACAAAGGCAGATGTTGCGTTTTCGTTCGTGGAGCGTCGTTGGCGAAGAACGGTCAAGTCTTCAACGAAGGTATGTGACGGTTCTTTCCCTTTTCTTTAGAAAAGCATGAAAATAAATTTAGATTTATTTTTAAGCATGTTTAAACCAATTTTACAGCAGCTTTAAAAGTTGTTTAAAGTTTGTTTGAGTTTTCGTAACGGTATTTTAATGTTAATTAATATACGGCGTAAGGTCCAATTGATGCGCTTCCGCTGCGTGGGGATTTTTATTCCCTTCATACCTAGGATCAATTCCTGTCCTAAATCTTTGACTAAAAGGAAAGAGTTTACAAAGCAAACTCCTTCATTGCAGACATGGACTTTTGATAATTTATAATTGATTATGAGTTGATTATTATTAGCACCGCGAAGGGATTCAGAAGTTTTTTCGAAGTATGTCGAAGGTATTAATCCTTCTCGAATACAATTTTGATCTGCACCCGAGTCAATTAGTGCATGGAGCGTGATTGTAAAATCATGTATCTTTAAAGTTACTAAAGAATACCACTTTTGAAATCGTATACTTGAAATAGCTCCAACGAAAGACTCCTCTTCTTCATTGGGAACTATTTCTACTTCGGTTTTAATTTGAGATATTTCTTGATGGAGATAAAAAATTTCTTGATCAGTATTTCTTTTGAGTTCTGAGACTTCTCTTTTTAGAATATTAATCTCAGCTTGAACATCTTGAATGGTAACTGGTTTTCGTTCTTCAAATTTGTTGACAACATTCTTTCATTCATAAGGTTGAAAGTTACTTGGTTCTTCTTGATCTCTTTTTTCAAGAATCGAGTTTTTTAAACTATGTAAGATTGACTTTTGGAGTTCAACGTTGTCTATTTTGTCAAAAACATTGAGTAGAGTTTCTTGGTCTTTCGTCAGGACACATATGCATCCTGAGCAGACTCGTTTGCCATCGTATTTTTCGTCATTATAATCACTACTAGAATACGAATCTGTTTCTTCTTGTAATTCAAGAATTTGACCCTCATCCGAACTATAAATCATTGACTCTTCTGAATCAGACTGAGTGATACTCAAAAGCTGTTGCTTTGTATCATCATCAATTTCTAATTCATTGATCTTCTTTTTCATTGGACATTTATTGGCATAATGTCCACTTGATCTACATTTGTAACACTGGACGTTTCTTTTGGAGCTTCCTCCTTTTTTATTATAAGGATTATACGTCTTTCTATAATTCTTCCTTTGAAACTGCCTGTATGGTCTATAGTTTTGTTGTTCTTGATATTTTCGATACCTTTTGATAGAAGATTTTTTGATTGTGGATGGTGGACGGATTTTTCCACATCCATATTGATCGCAGAAAATTCCTAACTCAGCTCGTCTTGATCCAAAGGATTTGCTAAGTTTTGCTTGAACCTTTGATTCATTACAGAGACGAAGGCCTTCACCTATTATAAAGGAAGTTAGGTTCCCATAGATTAGAGTGTCCCATGGAATTTTTCCGTCGTATTTTGCGTTTAAATTGATATTGACTCTTTCAACAAAATAGCTGGGAAGACCCTTAATGAATTGTTCCTTCTAGATTGAAGAAGAACAATCAGCTCTAATAAGGACTTTGCTTAAAAACATATCTTTGTACCATCTGAATCTCCTAGTGTTGGACATTTGAGATTTAAAAGGTTATCAGTCGATCTGGCCTGATATTGAGTTGGATCACCTACAAAGGCATTTGTAAGGGTATATAGGAGGGTATTTACAGCGTCTTCTATACTTTCTTCTCTTTCAACAGTTTGAGGTAATTGACCCTCGAGTTTGATTGTCTGTTTTTTCTTTTCAATAGTTGTGTGGGTTAAAATATACTGACGATCGTAATCTGTCAAATATTGATCCCACCATTGTTTCAGTTGCCCTGTAAATCCTGCAACAAGCAGTTGGGCTATTTCATGATCTCTTTTGCCTTTTTGTCGATAAGTGTTTGAGGCAATGAACATTTCATCGAGCACATTGAGAATAAGATAATCGGATATACCATCTATATTCCATTCATGGATGGCTAATCCGTCATAAACGGCTTGAGTCATTTGTGTTTTTTCTTCGAATTGGACATCTGGGAAAGAAGGTTGTGGATACCAATTTCGCATTAATGCTTGTTTTGACGCTTTTGATCTTGTTCCTATTTTTAGGACTTTGTTTGGTTGTTCAATCGCTTCTTCCTCCAAGGAAAGATTTCTTGTTTTTTGAATAATTTGATCAATAACAGAATCATTTAGGACGTTGATTGTAGGGGTTGATTTTGAAGTTGATGGTTTTGAAATATGAAGACTACTTAGCTTTTCTTCAATTAAAGCTAGGGTTTCTTCTTCTTTGGAAATTATTTTAATCTTGCTCAATTACCGTAGGTTTGAATAACAGAATTGACTCATCAATGGGAGGTATAAAGATTCCTCGGTTTGAAGACGAAGTAATAGAAGGTTTTGATATTCTTCCTTCAATCTTTTCTACTTGGTTAGCTATAGTAGAAATGATTTTATTGGAAAAATTGTTTTGAAGCTGGATATTTTTTATATCTATAAAAGTAGGAGCGCTCTTCTCGTCTTTTACACTAATATTTTTTAATGGACTAGCTTTGACTTTTTCCCGTAAATTGTTTCAAATTCAATCTCCTCTAAGGGAGGATGAGTAGAGTGAATACTCCCACTTTGAGTGGTTTTCCAAGTTTCTTGAAGCATATTTATTTCGTTTTCGGATTCTTTCATCCAAGTAAAAAATGGAATATTTCGTTCGGTTTCTTCCATGAATGAATACCATTTTGATCTTATCTCAGATCTTTGGTCTTTATCATAATTTTGGAAAAAGGCTTTTCTTTTTGCGTTATTGTTGGGGGAAAGAAAGTCCCTTTTTAATGCTTCTTTATCGATTGAAAATCCTTGGATAAGGACATTCAATTGACTTTCAAACACAGATCTACTATCCATGTCCGTTTGAGTTGGTGATTGAGGTTGATCTTCATATCGAACATTTGCTACATTTTGTTCTATATTGACTGATTTTACTCGTAGAGAGTTAGATCTACCCATATAGAATTTGGATTTAATATCTGAAGGTGGTCCAAATGTGCTGGGTCGTGAAGACATAAAGTCTTTGACCTTTGAATTTTCTGGTTCTTCAAAAAATTGAACCTCTCCTAATCCATCAGGATGTTCTACAATTTGAGCTAAATTTGTATTTCCTTTTGGTGGAATGAAAGCTTCTGTAAGCTTCCATGTTGGATTTCTGGTGATTTGTTCCCAAGATAGACTTTTAGGAACAATAATTACGGATTTGTCAAGGTTTGCTTCCAAAAGAACTGTTGATCCTTTTGGTGACGATCTAAGAGCTCTTGGAGAGATGTTTGTGTTCATAAGCTTGTAATAGATTCTAAAGATCATTACAGCAGAATGAGATTGTTCTTGAATGTTAAGGTTTTTTTAATAGACATCAGCTATAAAGGAAGATAGGATGTTTGGATCTTTCAGAGAGAGTGTAAAGTTGGGATAACAGTTGAAAAATACTGGTCCTTTCTCAAGATTAGATTGAACAATCCCTAAAAGGGAGTTTTAGAAATTTAGATGTCTTTTATCTCTTAAAGAGATGAGGATTGGGATATCTAGACCAAGTCGAAATAGAGGTTTGATTGCGATTTGAACTAATCCAATATGAAGGTAGTTGAATTCTTGACGATGTCGAAGGATGAGCTTTTTTGAAAAAAGGTTTATTGTTTCTCGATCATTATTGATGGGTATGTTTTTCTCAGAGATCTTTATACAGTTTCTTTGAGAAAAATTGAAAGTACTATGATAGTAGATTGTTTTTGGATCTACGTTTGGGATAATCCATTGATAAAGTTTGTCTTCAATTTTTGCTATTGATAAATCTTGATTGGTAGTGTTTGAGATTTTTGAATCTGCATCACCTTTGTGGTCTTCATGATCATCGGAAAATTTTAAGCTTTCATTTGAAGTTTGAAACATTTTCACGCTCTCCTACTACTATTTTCTCCTTTTCTCCCTTGTAATCGATCCTAATTCTCTTCGCGGTTTACCGAGGAGCAATTGGTATCAGAGCTTCTCAATAAAGATTTTTAGGACATGCTGGATTTTATAGGAGGTTCATAAAAGATTTTTCCAGAATCAGTAAACCTTTGTAACTTATTGTGTACTGATCATGTTTTTGACTTTAATGCAGATTGTAGGAAGGCTTTTGAGACTTTGAAGGCTGCTTTAATCTCAACACCCATTCTTTGTGCACCTAATTGGAATTTACCATTTGAGGTAATGTGTGATGCGAGTGATGCTGCGATAGGTGCTATGCTGGGGCAAAAGCAGGGCAAATTTATCCATCATATATATTATGCAAGCAAGATTTTAAATGAGGCACAAGTCAACTACACAACTACTGAAAAGAAGTTGTTAGCTGTTGTGTTTGCTTTTGAGAAATTCCTGCAACAATAAGGTATTTGATGACTAAAAAGGATGCAAAGCCTAGACTAATTCGTTGGATTCTATTATTGCAGGAGTTCGACTTGGAGATAAAGGACAAGAAGGGATCAGAAAATGTCATTGCAGATCATTTATCTCGTCTTGATCCATCATCATCTTTGCTAGAGCAATCTGCCATTTCCGATTCTTTTCCAGATGAACAACTTTTTGCTGTTGAGGTAAAGGTAGTCAGGGATGTCCCTTGGTATGCTGATATTGCCAACTTTTTGGTAAAGAGAGTCACTCCTATTGACATGGACTGAAGGCAGAAGAAAAAGTTTAAGCATGATGCAAAATTTTTCTATTGGGATGAGCCATTTATGTATAAGCAATGCTCTGACGGTATTATTCGTAGGTGTGTTTCAGGTGATGAAGCAAAGGAAATCTTGGAGCAATGTCACTCTTCACCGTATGGAGGTCATTTCAGCGGTCAGAGAACAACTATAAGGATTTTACATTGTGAATTTTTCTGGCCTACCATATTCAAGGATGCCCATTGGTTCTACAAGCAATGTGATGCTTGCCAAAGGAGAGGAAATTTGGGACCTAGAGATGAAATGCCTCTTACTTATGTTTTAGAAGTTGAATTATTCGATGTATGGGGTATTGATTTTATGGGGCCATTTCCCCCTTCTAATTGCAATGTTTTTATCTTATTGGCAGTTGATTATGTGTCTAAGTGGGTGGAGGCCATCACATGCCACCAGAGTGATGCCAAGACAGTTGCAAGGTTCCTTCAATCGCACATCTTTGCGCGGTTTGGGACACCTAGGGCTCTAGTGAGTGATGAGGGTACACATTTTGTTAATAATATCTTAACTAAGCTTTAAGCTAAGTATGGGATTAAACATAGGATAGCTACTCCTTATCACCCACAAACAAATGGTCAAGCTGAAATTAGTAATAGGGAAATTAAAGCTAGCCTAGAGAAAGTAGTCCATCCATCTAGGAAAGATTGGTCTTTTAGGTTGGATGAGGCTCTTTGGGCTTATAGGACAACCTATAAGACTCCTCTAGGTATGTCTCCCTATAGGTTAGTATATGGGAAAGCTTGCCATTTACCATTAGAGCTTGAGCATAAAACGTTTTGGGCTTTGAAAAAATTGAATTTTGACATGAGTCGTGCAGGAGCAATAAGAATGTTGCAGCTTAATGAATTAGAGGAATTTCGCCAATTTTCTTATGAGAATGCGAAAATGTATAAAGAAAAGACTAAGCTGTTGCATGATAAGAAAATAAAATCTAAAGAATTTGTCAAGTGTCAAAAAGTCTTGCTTTATAATTCTAGATTAAAATTATTTCCTTGGAAACTAAAATCTAAATGGTCAGGACCATTTATTGTGATTGAGGTTTTCCCCCATGGAGCAATTACTTTGCAGGATGAAAAAGATGGGAGAGTGTTAAAGGTGAATGGACAGCGTGTAAAACATTATTGGGGTGTGGAGTTTCAGTCGAAATATCCTTCCCTAAGGTTGGTTGATGATTGAGAAAGCAGGATTTTTGCGGGAGCATTTCACAGAGCAAAATGTTGAGCTCCCAGTGTTTGTATTGATTTTATGTTTCGCTGATTTGTTTTTAATTTCGATTAGGTTAGATTTTATTTTTTCATGGTTTATTAAATTTTATCTTTAAGTATATGTTTGTTTTTGGTAGTTTAGATTTTATCTATTTATTTTTTAATTTGATTTTATTTTATTTTCGGATCATTTATTTGAATTATCTTTGAATTAATTAGATTTCATTTTCAGTTATTTTAATTCAGTTGAGTTTGAGTTAATAAAGATCTTCCTCTAATAAGTTCGGCTTCAAAAATAAAGACGGGATTAAGATTTGATTTGATCGGTTAAATTTAAATTTGAATTTGATAATTTGATTTTTCTGTGAAAATTTGAATTCTGTAACCAAAATTCTTCAGGTTCAGCAGGTTGTTGCAGCAAAGTTAAAGCTGAAGCAAATCTTCTTTCCGAATAGGAAGGGTTCTGTTGCGAATTAATTACTTTTTACCGTTTGGAATTTTGAATTTTCTATGGCAGATAGATTGCAGGGATGCGGCCACGTGTCATGCAGGGATGATCCAACGGTCTAGTTATTTGACAACGCATAACTATTTCCCATGGGCGTTTGAATTCTAGATTTTACCGTTGATGGTTTAATTCTATCGATTGCATGCGATTTAAAACGGTAATTTTAATTTAATGAGAGCAGGATCTTTCTGTTAGGATTTTGTTTTGCTGAAGCCTTATTTATTGGCAACCCTCGGTACGTTTCTCGTACTTCATCTTCTTGCTTCAATCGTTTGCTTTCTTTTTCGTTTTCATTCTTTGTAAAACCCTTGAATCCTTCGTGGCAAAAACAAGAGCAAGGAAAGAAAGAGAGAATGAGGAGGAAGAGGTACCTGTTACCCCCGAAGTTTAGAAAGTAAAAACCAAGAAGAAAAGAACACCGGAGGAGAAAGAAGCTAAGCGAAGAAGACGACAGCAGAGGGCTGCGGAGCAATAAGCTATCCAAGAAGAAGCAGGGAATAACCCAGATACGGACGAAGTTCAAAATCCTGAGGTAGAACCGATAGTCACAGATACGGTTCAAAAGGAAAATGCTGAGGAGAATCAAGAGACAGAGACTGACGGAGGTCGAGATGAACAGACTGCTGTGGTGCCTGAAGAAGGGAATGAATAGGAACCGATGCAGGAGGCTCGGGTAGAAGTAATAATGCCTTAACCACCAAAGCTACGTCGCATTAAGAGGAAGGCGGGCCGCATCAGGGTGATTCGGAATACCCCATCACCTCCATCGTTGGATTCTGAGGAAGAACGAATGGAACAAGAAAAGAAGGAAGCTGAAGACAAACCAAAAGAAGAAGAGGCAAAAAAGGCTGAGGAAGAGGTTTTGCGCAAAGGAAGAGAAGACAAGGGCAAAGGTATTGCTGAGGTATCAGGTGCGGCTGACGAGGTTGAGGAGCAAAGGTTACCTTTTATTCGCTTCGTCAACAATTTTGCTCGAGCAAAATACCAGGAGATGCTGAAACAAGACTTCCTGTTTGAACGAGGATTTGGCGATGATTTGCAACGGTTCTAAAGGACTGGAATAGAGAACCTTGGCTGGAGCCAATTTTGTGCGATACCAACGTTTGTTAATTCCAACCTTGTTCGAGAATTTTACGCAAATCTTGACGATAAGGAAGAATTTCAGGTTATAGTTCGAGGAATGCCCGTGGACTGGAGCCCAGAAGCCGTTAATAATTTGTTCAATCTCCAAGATTTTCCGCAGGCAACCTTTAATGAGATGGTGGTTGCGCCATCTAGCGATCAGCTAAGTGCGGCTGTCCGAGAGGTTGGCATTGAAGGGGCCCAATGGAGGTTGTCACAGACGCGGAAGCACACATTTCTGGCTGCTTATTTGAAAAGTGAGGCAAACACCTAGATGGGTTGTTGGGATTGGTGCCCTAAAACTCGTAGATAGTGAATGTTAAACGAATTATATACTTATTCGATAAAGGTGTTATCGAGATTGATTCAGTAAAAGTCATTACTGAATAAATTAAATTGCACATATAATAACCCAAATCCAATAAACTAAGATCCATGGCTATAGGATGAACACTTGAGCTTTATGTAGAGACATAAAAGTGGATCAAGCTTGAGTAATAGCCAAAACGGTCTATAGTATAGGAATAGGGTTGGGTACCTTATTCTGGAGACACTATGAGACGCGGCCCACTTTATAGATGGTATCGATGATGTGATCCTAAATCATCCATGTAGAGACATGCGAGTGGGGGTGTCCTATGCAATGAGTTTGCATAAGACCAGGACCGAGAAATAAGTCGCTCTCGCTTTATAACACCGTTTACTGACGAGACTGACTATTTCATGTGATGACCTAGGTAACTCGATCTTAATCCTGAGCTAACTATGAACTCCTGTTTATTCGAGCTTATCCTTAGATCTGCATAGGTGAGAGTGGCTCAGTATCGACGACTCAATAAGCCTCCCATTTCAGGGATAGGAACGGGTAGATAGCTGGGGACATAGTCGTGCAAGAAGGAATTCACTCCTACCCAAATAAGGGATAGTAGAGAGGTTGTTCCCTTAAGTGCTGACTCCGGGGCTTGAACAAAGGGATCCCGCCCTCTCATTGGCCCGAGAGGGACTCGGTTTATTGGTTGGACCATAAACCAATTGTTCATTAGAGGATCAGTGGGACTTAAAGAACTAGAAGTACTATAGGGGTAAAACGGCTTATTGACCTAGCTATAGCTACCAACAACCTTTGAAGAATCGACTTACTAATCATGGTTAAATCGAGTGGACGGAAATATATCTATAATGAGGGGAGTGCAACTATCGGGCTATAGTGGAGTGTCCCAATAGTTAACGAATGTTGGCTAGCTTGGACAATGAGATTAGTCGGTTAGCCTCGAATCGTTGGAGCCCATGATCTATAGGTCCATTAGGTCCCCCTACTAGCTCATATCAGAATTAAGCCTAGAACAAAAGATAGAAAGCTTTGAATCGTTCAAAATCGGGAAAAAGGGAATTATCGTAAATTGTGTTTGACACAATAATTTAATTATGAATTAAATTAGAAAATGAGAGATGAAGTATTTAAAAGTGTTTTGAATACTATATATATGTATTAGGAATCATATATATGGAATTGCACAAGATAACAAAGATTAATTAGATTAATCATATCAAAATTAATTTGAAAATTTTCAAATTATTTACCAAGCAATCAATTTCAATTTAGAATTGAAATTGGAGGTAATTTGCAAGCTTGAAATTTGATTTCAATTTGAATTTAGTGGATTTAGTTGGAAATCCACTTAATGCATGATCATTCAAAGTGGAAAGACAACTCACTCATGCATTGTTGCATGTCTTGTGTAATGTACACCTACAATCCACTTGAGCTTGCAAATACACCATGTGTCTTGTGTCTTGAGGCTTGGCTTTGCATGGAGAATGTCTTTAAAAGGAGTTTGAATCATATTCAAACACAAGAGAGCCATTTCCTTGATGTTATGCTGCTGGAATTTGGACTCAAAGTTCTCTCATCTCTCATTCTTCTCCATTGTTTGATGCTTCTAGCATTCCCTTCCCATTCCCTATCTTATATAGACTCCCACAAGTCGTTCTTGGCCCGGAGTATAGTAGGGAAGACTCTAGAGGTTGTCCAAGGAGCATAGGAGAGGCAAACACCACAAGGAGTTCAACATAAGTGAGCTACAAAGGTTGGTGTTTTCTAAACTCTCTATTCTGTCTTTTCTAGAACATGCATGCTTAAGGAGTAAAATTGAACGTCTTAAGTGCTTTCGATCTTCAGTTGCTTCCGCATGTGTAATATGTACACCTTCAATTGGTATCAGAGCTTGATTAGAGCACTTAATTCGTTTTAATTTTGCTTTGGTGGGTACCTTTTTGAAATTGAATTTTCTGTGTGCTAAAATGGAAGTGTTCTGGTTTGGCAATTTTTTTAGCATTCAAACCTTCATGAAATTGTAATTGCTCGGATATGTAAGAGCGTTAATGTGTGTACTATAGTCTGTAATTTTTATAGAGTCATTAGAGTCCACATAGGCTGTAAAATCGAAGAAAAACCGGAGAAGACGCAGCAGAAAATGAAAATTCCAGCAAGCTGTTTTTTTTAATTCCAGCAGCAGTTTTTTTTTTCCCTTCTTCTTTTCCAGTCCGGTTCGGTTTGTTTGCAGCCAGTTCAGCCCCTATACACACTTTTGAAGGCCGGTTCACTCCATGAAAGGTTGGTTCGAGTCGGTTCGTGAAGCTCGAGATTGATTCAAGCTATTTTTTTATTAATTATTATTGTAATAATTAGTTAATTGTTTGTTTTTAGATTGCCAAACCATTCCATTTTAGCTTGATTTAATTTCTTTATGCATTGTGAATGTATGATTTAATTAAATGATTGTATGTGCATTATGAGCATGCCATATAGATTAAAATCCCACCATAGGAAAGCATGTTCATGCATTTGTTTAATTTTAATAAGTGTTATTGATTAATTCAAATGCATGAGGGAAATTTCATGTTTTATTAATATAAGTGTTGTATTAATTTAGGGAGATTCATGCTTGAATGGTTAATTAAAATTGATTATTCTTATAATAGTTATAATTATTAATTGATAAAATTAACCAAGCATGAAGCATGAAATTTCATTAGTTTGATTATAAGTGTTATTCTCAAATTAGGCTTGTTATGGATTGTTTTTATAATTGTTATAAAAAGAGATAGAAATCTAAAATCTATAACAAGATTAAGTGCATGCTCACTTAGGTTAATGAACCTTCAACGATTCGATCAACTTGCATAGTTTAGGTCGATATCTTGTAAAACAATGGTTACGAGAGAACTCACCGGACAAGATGCTGTCTAAGGCTGGAGGTATTTAAGTTGACGGTTTACAGAACACCTCCTACCTGGGCATCGAGTCGGTTCTTGAGTTAAGTTAACTCGAGTTTTATGAGCATGCGTGAGCGGTGTGAGGTTTTAAAGTGTTATCACCTAGACATCGTAGTATAAAGCGTTATACAAACCTAGACATAGGTTGTTTCTAAATGGTGCTTTTCTTATAACTTGAATGATTGATTGTTATATGCTTTTAAACACCATTAGAAAGCATGTTATAGGGTTAATTCATTAAAAGTTATAAGAGTTATAATAGTTAATGAATAGAATCCATAAAACCTATAACAAAGAGTTGCATGCTAACATAGGATCTTAGGATCTTATCATTCTTAAATTGTTTAAAATAAAATAGATCTAAGATCGCCTTTTCTAATAGGATTAGAAACATGTCTTACTTAGTTTTTTTTTAAATAGTTTTAAAATTTGAGTAAGTAGGACATAAGACCTTGGTTATAAGGGAACTCTCCCGGCAAATGGTTCGGAACCTGAGTTGAATTAACCAAAGTCTTACTAGCATGCAATGTCACTAGGTTATTAAAAGAGTTTAATTCACCTAGACATTTAGTGTAAAGACCTTGTTTAATAAGGCATAGACTTAGATAGATTCATTTAGCCGGAATTTACCTAAGTAATAGACCCTAAAACTTTACGACACTTTACTGGGAGGAAAAGTATAGAAACGAAATATTCATATTAAGTTTCTACTCTCACGTCCCCCTGAGTTCACACCGTGAGATCCATGCTTGGCCTCGAGGCGCCCTGGGAGCGTCCCCCTACGGATGGTGTTTGCATGGGTTAATATCAAGGTGAATGGGGAAAGTGTTCATAGTAAGTGGGAGAAGGAAACGTGTCAAACGTATCCTGCGGTCTCCATCATTAGGTTGCACCGTGAGATTCCTATGCGCTGCCTGCGAGTCGCCCTGGGAGCGATCACCCTACGGAGGGCTTGCGCATGGGATTCGGAACAACGCAAACTCCAGAAATGGATAGGGTTTCCTAGGGCCATTCCCAACATTAGCTCTTCCCTACGGTGGCATTGTTGGGGCCGCCCTCTGCAATCTGAAAATGATGGGTAACACTTACAAGATGGTCTTGACCAAATTAACGTTAGCTAATAACTATTGGAGTAAGAGTTATTCTGGGAATAGTATTTGGCCGAGATTGTCTCGATTCAGAGGAGGAGTAGCTGACTGCCCTACGGTAGCGGTTATTATAAACCCCTGAAGTATCGTTGCAAAATAAATCAATTGTATATATGGGTCGATGATTGCTTTTGGTAAATCTGATTGGATAAATGTGATTAATGGGTTTAGTGCATGTTTCTAATAGAGATTAATTTGTTTGTTTCAGCAATATGTCGAAAAACGTATGTGCTTTGTCAAATGCCAAATTAAACGGTTTAGTACATTCGACTAAGAATACTTGCTTAAACGCTAAACACGTGGCAAAGAATTTAGGTTTGGTCTCAACTGAGGAATGTCCTCAAACTAACTGCGTAGCCAAGAAAAACATGATCCACGACTCTAAATGTGATTTATTAGTCTTGGAAACGTGTTTAGTGGAAAACGACGATTCTGCCTGGATACTTGATTCAGGTGCCACTAATCACGTATGTTCTTCATTTCAAGGAATGAGTTCCTGGCAACAGCTAATAGCTGGAGAGATGACTCTTAAAGTTGGAACATGAGAAGTCATCTCGGCTATTGCAGTGGGAGACATAAAATTATTCTTCACCAAAGAACGCTACATGATATTAGATAATGTGTACATAGTTCCGAAGATTAAAAGAAATTTGATTTCTTTATCTTGTTTATTAGAACAAGGTTACTCAATTTCTTTTTCTGTTAATGAAGCGTTCATAACTAAAAGAGGTATTGATGTTTGCTCTGCAAACTTGAAGAATAAATTATATGTTTTGAGACCAATTGAGTCTAAAGCTATTTTAAATCACGAGATGTTTAAAACCGCTGAGACTCAACCTAAAAAGCGAAGAGTTTCTCAAGATACCTATCTCTGGCACTTGAGGTTAGGCCATATCAACCTCAATAGGATTGGGAGATTGGTCAAGAGTGGACTTCTAAACAAGTTAGAAAACGACTCGTTGCCTCCTTGTGAATGATGCCTTGAGGGCAAGATGACAAAACGACCTCTTACCGGAAAAGGTTATCGTGCCAAAGAGCCCTTAGAGCTCATTCATTCGGACCTCTGTGGGCCAATGAACATTAGAGCTCGAGGAGGGTACGAATATTTCATCAGTTTCATTGATGATTATTCGAGGTATGGCTATCTCTACCTGATGCATCATAAGTCCGAAGCTTTTGAAAAGTTCAAGGAGTATAAGGCCGAGGTTGAGAACCTATTAGGTAAGACGATAAAAACACTTCGATCCGATCGAGGTGGAGAGTATATGGACTTAAGTTTTCAAGACTATTTGATAGAGCATGGAATTACGTCCCAACTCTCAGCCCCTGGTACACCTCAGCAAAACGGTGTATCAGAAAGGAGAAACAGAACCTTGTTGGAAATGGTTCGTTCGATGATGAGTTATGCTCAGTTGCCTAACTCGTTTTGGGGTTATGCAGTAGAGACTGCAGTTTATATCTTGAACGTAGTTCCCTCAAAGAGTGTTTCTGAAACACCATTTGAGCTCTGGAAAGGTCGTAAAGCTAGTTTACGACATTTCAGAATTTGGGGATGTCCTGCATACGTGCTAGAAGCAAACCCAAAGAAATTGGAGCCTCGTTCTAGATTTTGCCTATTTATAGGCTATCCCAAAGAATCGAGAGGTGGATACTTCTTCGATCCAGAGGAAAATAAAGTACTTGTATCGACAAATGCTACATTCCTAGAAGAAGACCACCTCAGAGATCACAAGCCACGTAGTAAAGTCGTTTTAAGTGAACTATCTAACGAAGCTACAGAAACATCAACAAGAGTTGTTGATGATACTGGCACCTCGAGTCAATCACGTCCTTCTCAAGAAATAAGAGGACCTCGACGTAGTGGGAGGGTTGTTAGACAGCCTGATCGCTATTTGGGTTTAACTGAAACTCCAGTCGTCATACCTGATGACGGGATCGAGGATCCATTAACCTTTAAACAGGCAATGGATGACGTTGACAAGAACGAGTGGATTAAAGCCATGGACTTAGAGATCGAGTCCATGCATTTTAATTCAGTATGGGATCTTGTAGATCAACCTGAAGGGGTTAGACCCATAGGGTGCAAATGGATCTACAAGAGAAAACGAGACGCTGCTGGAAAGGTACAGACCTTTAAGGCACGACTTGTGGCAAAGGGTTTTACCCAGCGGGAGGGGATTGACTATGAAGAAACCTTCTCCCCTGTTGCCAATGTAAAGTCGATCCGGATACTTTTATCCATTGCCACGTTTTACGATTATGAAATATGGCAAATGGATGTCAAGACTGCCTTTCTGAACGGTAATCTTGAAGAAAGTATCTACATGTCTCAGCCAGAGGGGTTCATAGCTCAGGATCAAGAGCAAAAAGTTTGCAAGCTTAAACGGTCCATTTATGGATTAAAACAAGCGTCTAGATCCTGGAATATGAGATTTGATACTGCGATCAAATCTTACGGCTTTGAACAAAACGTTGATGAGCCTTGTGTTTACAAAAGGATCATCAACAGCTCTATAGCTTTCTTAGTACTGTATGTGGATGATATCCTACTCATCGGGAATGATGTAGGTTATCTAACCGACATTAAAGTATGGCTAGCAACTCAATTCCAAATGAAAGATTTGGGTGAGGCACAATTTGTTCTAGGAATCCAAATTGTTCGAAACCGAAAGAACAAAACGCTAGCCCTGTCTCAAGCGTCTTATATCGACAAATTGTTGGTTAGATATAAAATGCAAAATTCCAAGAAAGGACTATTACCTTTCAGGCACGGAATTAACTTGTCTAAGGAACAGTGTCCTCAGACACCTCAAGAAGTTGAGGACATGAGACGTTTTCCCTATGCCTCTGCAGTAGGTAGCCTAATGTATGCCATGTTGTGTACAAGGCCTGACATTTGTTTTGCAGTAGGGATTGTCAGTAGATATCAATCCAATCCAGGATTTGATCACTGGACAGCCGTTAAAAGTATCCTCAAATATCTAAGGAGAACGAGGGACTATATGCTCGTGTATGGTTCGAAGGATTTGATCCTTACAGGATACACTGATTCTGACTTTCAAACTGATAAAGATTCGAGGAAATCTACATCGTGGTCAGTATTCACTCTAAATGGAGGAGCAATAGTATGGCGCAACATCAAGCAAGGATGCATTGCAGACTCGACCATGGAGGCCGAATATGTAGCCGCTTGCGAAGCAGCAAAAGAGGCAGTATGGCTCAGGAAGTTCCTAACTGACTTTGAAGTCGTTCCAAATATGCATCTGCCTATCACCTTGTATTGTGATAATAGCGGCACAGTTGCAAACTCAAAGGAACCTCGCAGCCATAAGAGAGGCAAGCACATCGAAAGGAAATACCATCTCATTAGGGAGATTGTGCACCGAGGAGACGTGATCGTCACGAAGATAGCGACGGAGCACAACATTGATGATCCATTCACGAAGGCTCTCACGGCTAAAGTGTTCGAGAGTCATCTAGAAGGTCTAGGTCTGCAAGATATGTACGAGAAATAATCTAGGTCAAGTTGGAGAATTGTAACCGGTATATCGATACCTTAGTATACTGGGTATTTAGATGCCCTAGTTTATTGTATTTTTACTCCGTTATTAATACAAGTATTTATTCATCCACTGCTGTTATAGATTATAGTACATCCCACTAAACTAGAGTTTTAGTTCAAGTGGGAGATTGTTGGGATTGGTGCCCTAAAACTCGTAGATAGTGAATGTTAAACGAATTATATACTTATTCGATAAAGGTGTTATCGAGATTGATTCAGTAAAAGTCATTACTGAATAAATTAAATTGCACATATAATAACCCAAATCCAATAAACTAAGATCCATGGCTATATGATGAACACTTGAGCTTTATGTAGAGACATAAAAGTAGATCAAGCTTGAGTAATAGCCAAAACGGTCTATAGTATAGGAATAGGGTTGGGTACCTTATTCTGGAGACACTATGAGACGCGGCCCACTTTATAGATGGTATAGATGATGTGATCCTAAATCATCCATGTAGAGACATGCGAGTGGGGGTGTCCTATGCAATGAGTTTGCATAAGACCAGGACCGAGAAATAAGTCGCTCTCGCTTTATAACACCGTTTACTGACGAGACTGACTATTTCATGTGATGACCTAGGTAACTCGATCTTAATCCTGAGCTAACTATGAACTCCTGTTTATTCGAGCTTATCCTTAGATCTGCATAGGTGAGAGTGGCTCAGTATCGCCGACTCAATAAGCCTCCCATTTCAGGGATAGGAACGGGTAGATAGCTGGGGACATAGTCGTGCAAGAAGGAATTCACTCCTACCCAAATAAGGGATAGTAGAGAGGTTGTTCCCTTAAGTGCTGACTCTGGGGCTTGAACAAAGGGATCCCGCCCTCTCATTGGCCCGAGAGGGACTCGGTTTATTGGTTGGACCATAAACCAATTGTTCATTAGAGGATCAGTGGGACTTAAGGAACTAGAAGTACTATAGGGGTAAAACGGCTTATTGACCTAGCTATAGCTACGAACAACCTGTGAAGGATCGACTTACTAATCATGGTTAAATCGAGTGGACGAAAATATATCTATAGTGAGGGGAGTGCAACTATCGGGCTATAGTGGAGTGTCCCAATAGTTAACGAATGTTGGCTAGCTTGGACAATGAGATTAGTCAGTTAGCCTCGAATCGTTGGAGCCCATGATCTATAGGTCCATTAGGTCCCCCTACTAGCTCATATCGGAATTAAGCCTAGAACAAAAGATAGAAAGCTTTGAATCGTTCAAAATCGGGAAAAAGGGAATTATCGTAAATTGTGTTTGACACAATAATTTAATTATGAATTAAATTAGAAAATGAGAGATGAAGTATTTAAAAGTGTTTTGAATACTATATATATGTATTAGGAATCATATATATGGAATTGCACAAGATAACAAAGATTAATTAGATTAATCATATCAAAATTAATTTGAAAATTTTCAAATTAATTACCAAGCAATCAATTTCAATTTAGAATTGAAATTGGGTGTAATTTGCAAGCTTGAAATTTGATTTCAATTTGAATTTAGTGGATTTAGTTGGAAATCCACTTAATGCATGATCATTCAAAGTGGAAAGACAACTCACTCATGCATTGTTGCATGTCTTGTGTAATGTACACCTACAATCCACTTGAGCTTGCAAATACACCATGTGTCTTGTGTCTTGAGGCTTGGCTTTGCATAGAGAATGTCTTTAAAAGGAGTTTGAATCATATTCAAACACAAGAGAGCCATTTCCTTAATGTTATGCTGCTGGAATTTGGACTCAAAGTTCTCTCATCTCTCATTCTTTCCATTGTTTGATGCTTCTAGCATTCCCTTCCCATTCCCTATCTTATATAGACTCCCACAAGTCGTTCTTGGCCCGGAGTATAGTAGGGAAGACTCTAGAGGTTGTCCAAGGAGTTCAACATAAGTGAGCTACAAAGGTTGGTGTTTTCTAAACTCTCTATTCTGTCTTTTCTAGAACATGCATGCTTAAGGAGTAAAATTGAACGTCTTAAGTGCTTTCGATCTTCAATTGCTTCCGCATGTGTAATATGTACACCTTCATGGGTTTCATTAGGCTGCGCTTACTGCCGACAACTCATGACTCAACAGTGTCTCGGGACCAGGTATTGCTTGCCTTTGCTATTCTTCGCTCAATGAGTATTGACGTAGGAAAAATAATTTCTTCTAAGATTCTTGACTATTGGTGGAAAAAGGTGGGGAAGTTGTTTTTCCCCAACACTATCACAATGTTATGCCGAAGGGCAGGGGTTCCAGAGAGTGAGGATGATATGATATTACCAGATAAGGGAATAATAGATATGCCAAATTTGGCTAGGCTTCAGAGAACGTAAGAAACACGCCAAGGAGGTTTGGTGTGCGGCATCCAACAAATTCAGGAGCTGTTGCAACTGCATTCCAGCAGATTGGAATTCGCTGAAAGGCAATTTCAGACTTTCTGAGATTATGTAAAGATGAGGGATGCCGCATTAAGGGTGGCCTTGAAATCGAATATTTCTGAACCATACCCGGCCTTACCCGTATTCCCTGAGGACCTACTGAACCCCTGGATCCCACCGCCGCCTATGGAACAGGAAGGTGAAGAAGAAGAAGAGCCTGGTCGGGAAGATTGAAAGAGGAGAATTTGAGCGCACAGTGTTTTTGTTGAAATATTTTGTTTGCTCGTGCATTCCTGACCGCATCTTCTTCTATTTCTGCTTGTTTTGTCTGCTATTTCTTTTTAATTTTTCTGCTTACAAAATATATCCCTGCTATGTAATTTCTTTTCTTATGTTTTTAATGAAATTTCTTGATGTTTCCATATGTCTGTATCAAATACAAAGTGGGTCGTATCTCATAGTGTTACCAGGATAAGGTACCCAACCTTATCCTTGTACTATAGACCTTTTAGGTTGTTACTTGAACATCGATCCTCGTATGTCCCCACATACTAGTTCAAGTTATATACAAACAGCCTTGAATCTTAGTTTATTGGATTTGGGTCAAATTGTGCAATATTTAACAATAACACTTTGTTGTAGAAACTCAATAACACTTTATTGAAACAAGTATACAATTTGTTTACATTCACTATCTATGAGTTTTAGGGCATAAACCCCAACAATTTATTCTTCGATTTGGCTCCAATTTACACCAAATTGCATTGATTTTCACCAAAATTTATACATAACTCATACTCACGTACTTACAGACTCGAATATGCCACAAATTGCCCAAAAACACGGGCCCTTACATCGATCAAATCAACAAAAATTGCAATTTTAAATACCAAAACCCAAAACATCTACCAGCAAACTCATACATCAAATGCATAAATTAAATCACACCAATCAACCAACGCAAATTTTGTAAAACAAAATTGAAATTACAATCGACTCTGATACCAATTGAAGGATTGGAATTCCCAATTCCGTTACAGCGGAAGCAATTGGACCGTTCAAAAATTAATTTCCTTCTACAAAATACCAATGCATTGGCAAATAATTAAGCAATGAGAAACATACCTCCGTTGACGACTCTGATTCTTAAACGGACTCCACCATTTAGTTACCCCGCTATCCTCTAAGGTTGGGAACGGAGTGGTGGGACTCCCTCCAACAATCTTGAATTTTTGGGAATTACAAAGAGGAAGAACTTTCACTCTCTGTATTTTTCTTTTGGTTGAGAGAAAAGTGAGAGTGAGGGAGAGAGAGAGAGATTCTGCAGGAAAAACAAAAACGAGAGAGATCTCATTTGACCCCTCCAACGTGTGGCATATGTGAGGGAAGGGCAAATTAAATCTTGACCCTCCATCTAATCAGATGGTTATTAGACTATATGATAACCTAATTAATTAATTAAAATTAATTCAATTAATTAACTATATGCTAACCAATTAATCATATTAATTAATTAAGCATATTTACATTTAAATCATATTTAAATCCAATTTCCTCACATAATATATAGTTTTAATTAATCTTAATAAAATCACATTTAATTAAATTAATTAAACCACACAATTAATTAATTCTTCGATCAACTAAACATCACATATTTAATTAATCAAACATTCGAATCATATTCAAATGTGCATCTCTCTTATAACCTATAGTTTTAATATGAATCATCTTCACATTAAAATTAATCTATAGATTTAATTTAATTAAATCACACTAAACTAAATTTAAATTGAACAATTAATTAATTCAAAATTAATTAATTTTATAATTAATTAAATATCTATCATATTTAATTAATTACATATTCTAATATATATGTCTCATATGATATAGTTTAATTAAATCACATTTAATTAAACTTTAATTAACTAATTCATAATTAATTAATTAATTTACTAACTACATATCATATACTTTTTTTTAAAAAAAAAATTACATATCATATACTTAATTAGCCATATATTTGAACAATTTCAAATATATTATTCTCTCAATTAATAAAGTTTAATCTCAAATAAAACTTTATATTATAATGTATCACAATACATTATATTAATTGTGTCTCATACAACTATCTTGATTTCCAAGATGAATTTGAACTATTCAAATTTTTTCAAGATAAATTGTTCCAAATTGCTCTTTACGAGCAGGGGGACCTAATGGACCTATAGATCAGAAGCTCCAATGATATGAGGTTAACTGACTAAACTCATTAATCGAGTTAACCGATATTCATTAACTGTGGGTCACTCCACTAAAGACCCACAGCTGCACTCTTCTCACTGTAGAATGTTTTTGTGTCCACGGATATTGACCAATAACGGTAAGTCAATCCTTCACGAGTGTTCGTAACTTCAGCTGGGTCAAATTACCGTTTTACCCCTGAGTTACCTTTGCCTCCTTAATTACCAGTGTTCCGCTAATGAACAACCTGTTTATGGTCCAACCAGTAAACAAAAAGTCTCTCTCGGGCCAATGAGAGGGTGGGATCCCTTTGTTCAAGACCCGAAGTCACCACTTAAGGGAGCACTCATCTACTTCTCAAATAAGTGGGAAGAAGTGAATTCCATCTTGTGTTGTCATGTCCCCAGCCCCCAACTTGATCTTGTCCCCAAGAAGGTAGACTTATTTAGTCGGCGTGCAGGCCACTCTCACCCATACTAATCAAAGGACAATCCCTTGTGAGAAGGAGTTCATGACACACTCAAGATTAAGACTGAGTTACCTAGGTCATCGTATTGAAACGGTAACCTAACTAGTTAACGGTGTTACATCTAGTGGTTTACTATTTCGTGGTCCAGTCTAATGCAAACTCATTGCATAGGATACCTCCACTCACATGTCTCCTACACGGATGCCTTGGATCAATACATCTATATCGAATACAAAGCGGGCCGTATCACATAGTGTTACCAGGATAAGGTACCCAGCCTTATCCCTGTACTATAGACCTTTTAGGTTGTTACTTGAACATTAATCCCCGTATGTCCCCACATACTAGTTCAAGTTACATATAAACAAACCTTGGATCTTAGTTTATTGGATTTGGGTCATATTGTGCAATTTTAGACTTTATATGACAATAACATTTTATTGATACAAAGTGTATAATTCGTTAACATTCACTATCTACGAGTTTTAGGACATAAAACCCAACAGATATAACGACACATATTCATATATATGTAAAACAATCATTCATGAATCACTATCAAATTATTTCAAGGGCCTCTTTATGGCACATTTTAGTTGCCAATGATTTATAAGCTTCTATGGAGCAAAACTTTCCACGGTAGGTCTCAACTCCCATATACTTAGCTTCAATGGCCAAATAACATGGGTTAGACAAGAAGCTAATCACAAGGTCCTGCTTAATGACTAAATCATTGTCAATGGTTATCACGTCTTGTGTAGTGAGAATACAAACAAACTATTATTTAAGTTAGAGTACACCAACGTATTACCCAATTTATATCTCTCCTCTTCCTTTCTTTAGCTGCAAATGTTAAACATTAGAAAAGCAATAGAAACGGAAATAAAAGTCAACCAAAGAAGGTGTGAAATACTTTGCTGACATTCTTTCCAATCATATAATATATAATCGCTACATCAAAGCAGGACAAAAATATATAGAACTGGTTTGTTTTCTTTAATTCATGTGAAAACATAGAATTTTAGATATGAAAAGTACTAAATGAATTCTGTTGGTATGCAACCAAGCAATATTTCTCAAAGAAGAAACAATTTGTTTGTGAGTGCGTGCAGCAAGCATTGCAACTTTGTGAATAATACGTCTATGAAAAACACAGGACTTTCTTCATAAGTGAGTGTATCATTAAGCTTCTAGCCAATAAGAGCGCATATTATGTAACGACCCTACTTTTCATGACTAGATCCTAGGGCCATTACCACATACATATAATTCTACTTCTAAGAAAAACGAGGAAATGACATTTAAAGTAAAACATACTTAGAAATTTTGCGAAACTTTTCAGCTTGGGATCCCAGTTAAAACAGAACTAAAGAATCTTTAGCCATACAAGCAAAAACTTAAAGCAGAATAAACCATAAAACATCGCAATACAAGTTCAAAGGAAGAATTTCAAAACACAAAATACGAAAGACTATCCTAAAGGAAGTCCATGGCTCAGCAGCACTCCGTCACGCGTTCTGTACACCTTTACCTCTACCTACAGTTGTATGTAAGGGAAAGAATGAGTATTTAAGAAAATACTCATAAGTAGCAATACTTCTAGACACTTGCAGCAATCAAGGTTTTAACATTTTATTCGAGTTAAGGGCCTAAGGGTTAGGTCATCTCATTCTCATTCATTTCATTTCATTTATCTGTAGTTCGGGTCTCGTGATCAATTAACTCACCTATATATATATATAAGTTTGCCAACTCACTGGTAGTGCACAAGCGGGAGTTTTGGGAGGTATCTACTCCTACTGATGGTAGATGGCACCCAGTCAGTGGAGCTAAGTCTCATCCCTCAAGGCACTAATGGACGCATAGCGCTCTAAACTACCATTTCACTGGTGGGGCGTTCATGGGTTTAAGTCAGAAATTAACTTCCACAGTTAGTAAATGGCACCTAATCTGCGAAGCCAAGTCCCGCCCATTAAGCCCCTCATTTTAGTCTAATACATCTCAGTCGTAGGTGTTTAATTGACACGACCCTCTTCTAAGACACTAGCCTATTCCTTTCCCTTTCTTAATCCTTTTCCCTTCAGGACCCTTTAACCCTTGCTATATTTTTTTTAACGGCAACCCGGTCAACCAAATCCTTTTCTTTTACAGAGAATATTGACAGGCTAAACCAATAAGCACCATCCCAACTCAATCAATCTCAAGAACAAAAAACGAAGGCGACGACAACCCTCTTAAACAGAGAAAAACACAAACTCCCCGTTGTCCACAACAATGCCAGTCAACCACAAAATATACATCAGACACGCACTCGCTTCTATCACACAACACATATATGCAGTAGCCATATTCTTGAAATTAACGCAACATATCACCTCAGTCTCAATCCGAACAACATATACACATTCTCATGGCAGGAGTAAACAGTCATTTCAAAACATAAACATTTCATTTCAATACAACGAGTTACTTACCATATTCAGCTACCATACAATGTATCTAACACATGGACTTTGAATCCAACTAGCTACTTAAATTCCAAGGGGTAACTTAAGGATTAAATCCAACTCATGCTATTTTAAACCACTCTCAACTAAAATCGGTTTAAAGCATATAATTTATTTCAAAGGGCTACTTACACTAGTGAAGGAGATACTTGATTAACCTTCAAGAAATTCCTTAACTCCAAGGTTCTTAAGCAAGCTACAACAAGGAAAGAAACTCTTAATTAAATAGACTCTAATTCAAGCATTCAACTAAAACCCATTAAATTTAGGGGTAATTTAACACCCAAAACTCACCCAAAACAGAAACACCACTTGCTGCCCAGCAATCCAAAATCGCTCAAATTCGACAATTCGACCTCCAAACGCTACGGGCACCTTAAATTAAGATCAACGTTACTAGGCATTCTGTCAAGGCATGAAAAACAACCAATAAACCTCATCCTACAAACCCTTACCCACTAGCTGAAATCATTCGACCTTCAAGATGCGTGAGGTTATTTATCTTAAGGCGGTGGCGGCGACGATCGGTTCAGACGACAGAAACAAGCAGATCTGAATGGCGGCAACGTACAGATTCGTGCGGCGGCCGCTTGCGGCGGTCTGCTACATAGGAGGCGGCGACGACACGACAACGGAGTGGGGCAGAGTGCAGACGAGCGGACTGAGTTGCAAACGGAGAGAGAAAGCTTAGTTAGAGAGAGAAAGAAACGAGGGAGAGAGAGAGAGATAGAGAGAGAGAGACGAAAACGAGAGAGAGAGAGAGAGTTCTTACCACCGCCGACAGCGCGACGGCGAGCGGCGAACGATGGTGGCGGCGGGTGGCGTGTGGCAGAGGGTTGAGAGAGAAAGAGAGGGAGAGACTGTGCGTGAGAGGGAAAGAGAGTCGTGAGAGGGAGAGAGAGAGAGATTCAGATTTCTGATTTGTTTTTTAAATACGATCAATTGACCGAATTTGGGGGGAAGTTTCCCCCCATTTTCCTTTTCCCCTATTGACCGGTCCTGCCCACCTCCCCATTTTCTTTTTTTTTGTTTTAAATCAAAACCGTCTGCTACATCATACTAACCTTAAAAGAACTTTCGTCCTCGAAAGTTGCTAGTACTGGAACAACTCTGGGTACCTGGTCATCATGTCGTCTTCTCTCTCCCACGTTGCCTCTTCAGACAAATGGTTTCGCCAAAGGACCTTCACGAGAGCTATCTCGCCATTGCGAAGGACCTTCACCTCTCTGTCAAGAATTAGCACAGGTTCCTCCTCATGAGAAAAGTTCTCGCTCAGATGTAGCGGTTCGAAGTCCACCCTTTGGGTTTTATTTGTCAAATACTTTCGCAGCTCGGAGACATGGAAAACGTTGTGTACCGCCGAAAGAGAAGGCGACAACGCTAGACGATAAGCTACCGAACCAATCCGTTCTAGAATCTCAAACGGACCAGTGAAATGTGGACTGAGCTTGCCTTTCCTTCCAAACCTCAATACTCCTTTCATTGGAGCTACCTTCAAGAAAACGTGATCGCCCACGTAAAACTCTAAATCTCTTCTCCTTGTATATGCATAGCTCTTCTGTCGGCTTTGAGCCGTTAACATTCTCGATCTGATTGTGCGAATAGCCTTGCTGGAGGCTTGAATCAATTCAGGTCCCAACAACTGACGTTCTCCGACCTCATCCCAATAAACATGGGACTTGCATCTCTTCCCATAGAGGGCCTCAAACGGTGACATACCGATGGTTGCTTGATAACTATTGTTATAAGCAAATTCCATTAAGTGCAGGTTTGCATCCCAACTACCTGAGAAATCCAAGACACATGCTCGCAACATATCCTGTAGAGTTTGGTTCTATCGCTCAGTTTGACCATCTGTCTGAGGGTGAAAAGCTGTACTGAAACGCAACTGAGTACCCAAGGCTCTTTGCAGACTCCTCCAGAAGTTAGACGTGAACCGAGGGTCTCTATCTGACACGATTGATACCGGCACCCCATGAAGCTTGAATATCTCCGTCATGTATAACTGTGCCCACTTTTCAACAGTGTAAGTAGGCTTCGCAGGGAGGAAATGCGCTGACTTGGTGAATCTGTCGATAATGACCCAAATCACAGTGCAACCCTTGGCCGTTCTAGGCAAACATGTGATAAAGTCCATGGATATATGTTCCCACTTCCATTCTGGGACACTCAGCGGCTGCAACAAGCCTGCTGGTTTCTGTCTCGGGGCTTGTACTTGCTGACAAACAAAACACTTACTAACAAACTCAGCTATCTCTCTTTTCATGTCCTGCCACCAGTAATACTGTTTTAAATCATGGTACATTTTCGTACTTCCTGGATGGATTGAAAAATGTGAACTATGTGCCTCTGCTAATAACTCCTATTTGAGATCGGCATTCCCAGGTACGCATAAGCGACCCTGGTTACACAAGCCGAGGTCTGAAGATCGGGAGAACTCGTTCACCTGCCCCACATCTACTTGACTGCGCTTAACAACAAGGTCAGGGTCACTTGGTTGTTCATCTATGATCCTCTGTCTCAAGCTTGACTTAACTGTCAACTAAGCTAGGCGTGTTGTAACTTCGCCCACTGCAACCATAATCTCTGCACGTTCCAAGTCATCCAATATATGAGCCTGAGTAGTAATCAAAGCAGACGCATGAGCAGTCTTCCTACTGAGGGCATCTGCGACCACATTTGCCTTGCCTAGGTGGTACTGGATGTCGCAATCATAATCTTTCACTAATTTTAACCATCTTCGCTACCTCATATTCAACTCTTTCTGGGTGAAGAGGTATTTCAAACTTTTATGGTCCGTGAAGATTTGGATTTTCTCTCCGTATAAATCGTGTCTCAAAATCTTCAAGGCAAAGACCACTGCCGCCAATTCCAAGTCATGGGTCGGGTAGTTCTTCTCATAATCTTTTAGCTGACGAGACGCATAAGGAATGACCTTTCCATGCTGCATTAACATGCAACCCAGTCCCTTCTTTGAAGCATCACTGTAAATAACAAATTCTCCTGAACCATCGGGTACTGTGAGTACTGGTGCTGAAACAAGTCTTTGCTTAAGCTCTTGGAAACTTGCCACACAAGCTTCATTCCACACGAATGGAGTACCCTTTCGAGTCAACTGAGTTAGAGGTGAGGCTATACTGGAAAAACCCTGCACAAAACGACGATAATAGCCTGCTAACCCCAAGAAACTCTTAATCTCGCTGACTGAAGTGGGTCGAGACCTATTGGTCACTGCCTCTATTTTGGCTGGATCTACTGTGACACCTTCCTTTGACACCACATGTCCCAAGCAGGAAACTCGTTGTAGCCAAAACTCACATTTAGAGAATTTGGAATACAACTTGTTCGTTCTTAAGGTGTTTAGAACTCTCCTGAGATGATCCTCGTGCTCCTCTTCTGTCTTGGAGTAGATAAGAATGTCGTTGATAAAAACAATCACGAACGAATCAAGGAATTCTTTAAATACTCTATTCATCAAGTCCAGGAACACTGCAGGAGCATTAGTAAGCCCAAAGGAAATCACAGTAAATTCGTAATGCCCATACCTAGTTCGGAAAGCTGTCTTAGGTATATCTTCCCCTCTAATCCTCAACTGATGATAACCTGACCGTAAATCTAATTTAGAGAATACTGCTGCACCTTGAAGCTGATCAAAGAGATCATCAATCCTGGGTAGAGGGTACCTGTTCTTTATTGTTTCTTTGTTCAGCTCCCGATAGTCGATGCACAACCGCATTGTCCCATATTTCTTTTTTCACAAATAAAACTGGAGCCCCCCACGATGAAACGCTGGGGCGTATATAACCTTTGTCTAACAGCTCATTTATCTGCACCTTAAGCTCTTTCAGTTCTGCTGGAGCCATCCTCTATGGAGCTTTAGAAATGGGATTAGTCCCTGGCTCAAGCTCTATGCGGAAGTCAACCTCTCGTGCTGGCGGTAGTCCTGTCAGTGAAGGGAATAAAAGTCCCCACGTAGCGGAAGCGCATCGATTGGACCTTACACCGTATATTAATTAACATTAAAAAACCGTTACGAAAACTCAAACAAACTTTAAAGCTGCTGTAAAATTGGTTTAAACATGCTTAAAAATAAATCTAAATTTATTTTCATGCTTTTCTAAAGAAAAGGGAAAGAACCGTCACATACCTTCGTTGAAGACTTGACCGTTCTTCGTCAACGACGCTCCAACGATCAAAACGCAGCAGCCGCCTTTGGTTTTTCTTCGCTGGAAATTTCTTCTTTGATTGACACAATCACCAAAGAGGTTACACCGGTATGTCTCTGAGTCTAGGAAGCAAAAGACTTGTGGGAGTCTTTCTCTAAGAGGAAGGCTAGAGAGAATTCTAGGTCTTGTCTTTCAAGAGTGTCAAGTGTCATGACCAATTAGGTCTAGTGTTCTATTTATAGAAGAGAGACCATGAATAAAATATTCAATTAAATCAATCTTTTCCAAAATTGATTCAATCTTATTCCTTAATTAATCAATCATGATCAATCAATTCCATAATTGATTAATCTTTTCCACAAATGACTAATTACTTCCATAAGTGATTAGATCATTTCCATAAATGATTAATCACTTCCTTAAGTGATTAATTATTTCCATAATTGATTAATTCCCGGTTAATTAATTCTTTAATTAATTAACCACCAATTAAATATCACATATTTAATTCCCGACCTAGAATTAATTAATTTGCCCAAACACATTTTAGGCCTTAAATTAATTAATTCATTATTTGAACTCTTTCAAACTTCCATAAATTTATATTTGAACTTTTCAAATATTAATTTCTCTCATAATAATATATCAATATATATTATATTTGTTTCCCTTAATAAATTGAACATTTTCAATTTACTATTATTACTTAGTTGCCTCAAATTACTTTACGAGCTACCAGTGGGACCTAATGGACCTGCAGATCAGAAGCTCCAACGATGTAAGATTAATTGGTCAAACTCATTAACCACATTAATCAATATTCGTTAACTGTGTGTACATTCCACTATAGACTCACAGTTGCACTCTTCTCACTGTAGTCATATTTTCTGTGTCCATGGATCTAGACCAATATCGACTAGTTAGTCCTTCACGAGTGTCTGTAACACCAGCTGAGTCAAATTACCGTTTTACCCCTGGGTTACCTCTATTTCCTTAAGTAACAATTCTCTTCTAATGAACAACCTGTTTGTGGTCCAACCATCAAACAGAAAACCCTCTCGTGCCATTGAGAGGGTAGGGCCCTTTATTCAAGACTCGGAGTAACCACTTAAGGGAACACTCATCTGCTTCCCTAAAGTCGGGAAGGAGTGAATTCCATCTTGTACGATTATGTTCCCAACTCCCCATTTGGTCTGGTCCCCAAAGTGGTAGGCTTATTGAGTCGGCGTATTAGCCACTCTCACCCATACAAATCAAAGGACAATCTCTTATGAGCAGGAGTCCATAATCAACTCAGGATTAAGACTAAGTTGTCTAGGTCGTCCTAGTGAAATAGAAAACCAACTAGTTAACGGTGTTATAACCAGTGGTTACTATTTCACGGTCCGGTCTTATGCAAACTCATTGCATAGGATACCCCCACTCGCATGTCTCCTACACGAACGCGTTGGATCGCAGCGTTTGTATCAAATACAAAGTGGGCCGTATCCATAGTGTCACCAGGATAAGGCACCCAGTCTTATCCCTATACTATAGACCCTTTAGGCTGTTTCTTGAACAATGATCCCATATGTCGCTACATATAGTTCAAGACTCATATTACAACCTTGGATGTCTATTTTATTGGATTAGGGTTATTATTAGGCAAAGACAAATATAAAATAACTAATAACAATTAATGGAAAAATATATCAATATTATTTCATTAATATCCGGTCAACGGTTACATTCACTATCTACGAGTTTTAGGGCATAAAACCCAACAGTCAGATCCACCAGGAATACATCTATGAATTCCCTCACTACCGGTATTGAGGTCATTGATGTCCAGGTTTTCCTTGTGTCAACCACGCTAGCCAACAAGCCCCAATCTCCTTGGCTAATCAATTTTCTCGCCTTCATTGCAGAGACCACTTTAGGAGCACCTTTGATCATCTTTCCTTTAAACTTGAAGCTTGCCTCTGACGGAGGGTTAAAGATAACCTCCTTACGATAACAATCTATGTTGGCATAATTGGAAGCCAACCATTCCATTCCCAAGATAACATCAAAATCACTCATATCAAGGGTGATCAATGTCACGTCCATCGATCGATCAGACACTAACATTTGGCAGGCTTTCACCGCTTCAATAGCTAGTAATGTTATCCTCGCAGGGGTTGAGACTTGCAAAACATAGTTCAGCGGCTCTAGTTCTAGGTTGGCTTGACTTACAAATGATGCAGAAATAAAAGAATGCGTTGAACCCGAATCAAACAACAAAAAAGCATAATTGCCGAGGATAGGGATGGTACCTGTCACTACTACATTAAGGTCCTCGGCCTCTTGTCGGGTGGTGACAAATATCTTGCCCTGATGTTGTTCTGGTCTCACCCTGGATGCCTGATTTGAACTGGACGGGTGGTCAGCATAATTAGTTTTCTTCTGATTACAATTCGGAGCAATATGCCCTTCCCGACCATACTTGAAACAAACACGGGTCCCGGCCAAGCAACGACCCCAGTGGTACTTCCTACACGTCTGACATAATGGCCTATCATGATTAGGCCCTGACTAATTTTGTGCTTTCTGTCGACGGTCCTGGGGCGGACCTCGTCTAGGGTAACGGTGTCCCCGCTGTGTGTTCAAGCTCAGCTGATCGTACCTCCGCTTATGACCCGAGGAAGGTTCTGAAAAGACAACTAACGGTCGTCGATCAATCAGCTCTGCCACCCTGACTACTGTGGCATAGTCTTGGGGTTCATGGGCTGCCACACTGCCCTGAATCTCTTCCTTTAAGCCTGTACTGAAACGTTCTACCTTATCAGCCTCTACAGCTACCAGGGAGGGGCAAACCGAGACAGTCTGGTGAACTCTGTCTCGTATTCCTCTACGGTTCGGTTTCCCTGTGTAAGAGCCACAAACTCTGCTTGTTTCTTGAATCGGGAGGCTGCAGGGTTATACTTCCTAATGAACTCCCCCCTGAATTGAGTCCATGTGACAGGTCCGTTGCTGACGTCTATAGTCCTTTCGATCGATTGCCACAAAATCAAGGCGTTATCTCGTAACAAGAACACGGTGTAGTACACTTTCTGGTCCTCCGGGCAGTTCATGTGGCAAAAGACAGTCTCGATGGAGGACAACCACAACTCTGCCACCGTGGGGTCCCTTGAGGCTCCATCGAACGGACAGGGGTCCCACTTCCTAAAATCTCTTAAGCACCTTGCCTCCCGTAATAGGGCGGCTTCGTTGTTCTGAGGCGCTTGAGCCTGTCGTCGCGCAAGCACGCCCGCCACTGTAGCCTGAACTGCGGTCTGAACTATTGCCTGGATATCCACTGTGACAGGTCCTGCCGCAGGCCTCGACTGTCCACCCGGCTGTTCCACTTGTGGGTTTTCCGGTAGATCTTCTCATTGTTCCACAGGTGGCACAACTTGTTCAGGGGCTGTACGACCCCTACCACGACCTCTTCCTCGACCTCTTCCATGACCTCGTGCTTGGGGAGGCATGACCTATTACACAAAAAATCTTTTATCATCTTACTAAACAAGCTCGATTCCTTTAAACCATTCATCGATATTAAACATCATTCATACTTTTCCACAACATGAGACTTTTCGAATACATACAACATTTGCAGGCTACAAAATAAACAACGTGTACCTGGCGTGACCGGATGCTTGCTGACAAGCCATGGATATACCTAAGGTTTACGATGTAAACCAGTCTACAGAACCTATAACCTAGAGCTTTGATACCAACTGTAACGACCCTACTTTTCATGACTAGATCCTAGGGCCATTACCACATAAATATCATTCTACTTCTAAGAAAAGCGAGGAAATGACATTTAAACTAAAACATACTTAGAAATTTTGTGAAACTTTTCAGCCTGGGATCCCAGTTAAAACAGAACTAAAGAATCTTTAGCCATAGAAGCAAAAATTTAAAGCAGAATAAACCATAAAACATCGCAATACAAGTTCAAAGGAAGAATTTCAAAACATAAATTGCGGAAGACTATCCTAAAGGAAGTCCATGGCTCAGCAGCACTCCGTCACGCGTTCTGTATGCAGGGATTAAAGCCCTAGCGCAGCGGAAACGATCAGGGAACTTAATCAGTTTAAATGTCGATTGGGAAACCAATACGACGACAAAAGTAACAAATTTACAGCACACAAATAAACAAAAATACATGCTGTAAAAGCTATAAATTATGCTGGAAAAACATATAAAAATTCTAGATTTGGACCCTATCGATCCTAGTTCAAGAATTACTTACCCTTGTAGAAATTCTTGAATCGTTTCACCAAAAAACCTTGGTTCTCCACCCACAAACAACAGCAAAAACTCATCTTCTTTGCTGGAAAAAAATCACGAACACCACCAAAGGGTTGCACCGGTATTCTCTTGAAGGATATGCGATAGGTGCTTGTGGGAGCGTAATTTTCTAAGGGTTAGGAGTGTTTTTCTTCTCTGTATTCTAGAGAGAATAATTGCAGAGAGATATGGAGAGTAAGAATGAGAGAGAGAACGTGATTTTCCAAGAAGGTCACGTACTAAATGAATGATGAGGGAGTTATCTAACGGATGGAGAAACTCCCTCCCCAAAAACCCTCTGAATCACGCATAACACTGCGTTAGTGGGTTCAATTATTCTTATCAGCTATACTGATAAGACAATTAATTATTAATTTTAATAATTAATAAATAAAATTAACAATTAATTTAATTAATACTCATATAAATCACATTTATACAAATATTACCACTTAACCCATAGTTTTAATAAAATTCAACTAAATCAAATTTAATTAAAGTTATTAAAACTAATTATTAATTAATATAACAACTAATTAATATTATAATTGAATATCTCATATTTAATTATATCTCTCTCCAAATAAACTATAGTATTAATGTACATCTAATGTGCATTAATTATAACCTATAGTTTTAAAATATAAATCAAATTCATATTTTATCTTAATATTCGAACCCCTTCGAATATTCAATTCTCCCTTACAAATTTACCTCAACGGCCTTATAGAGCTACCGGTAGGACCTAATGGACCTACAGATCAGAAGCTCCAACGATGTGAGATTAATTGGCTAAACTCATTAACCTAGTCAATCAATATTCGTTAACTGTAATTCACTCCACTAAAGAACTACAACTGCACTCTTCTCACTGCAGATTTATTTATGTGTCCACGGATATCGCCCATCTACAGCAAGTCAGCCCTTCACGTGTGTTCGTACTCCAGTTAGGTCAAATTACCGTTTTACCCCTTGGCTACCTCTTGGTCCTTAAGTACCAGTGCTCCTCTAATGAACAACATGTTTGTGGTCCAACCAACAAACAAAAATCCCTCTCGTGCCATAAAGAGGGTAGGGCCCTTTGTTCAAGACCCGGAGACGCCACTTAAGGGAACACACCTCTACTTACCCTAATATCGGGAAGGAGTGAATTCCATCTTGTAAGACTACGTTCCCAGCTCCCCACTCGGTCTTGTCCCCAAAATGGTAGGCTTATCGAGTCGGCGAACAGGCCACTCTCACCCGTACAAATCAAAGGACAATCCCTCATGGACAGGAGTCCATAATCTACTCAGGGTTAAGGCCAAGTTGCCTAGGTCATCCTAGTGAAATAGAAACCGAGCTAACTAACGGTGTTACAGTTAGTGGTAAACTATTTTGCGGTCAGGTCTTTGTGCAAACTCATTGCACAGGATACCCCCACTCGCGTGTCAACTACATGAACGCGTTGGATCATTACGTTTGTATCAATATAAAAAGCGGGCTGTATCCATAGTGTCACCAGGACAAGGTACCCAACCTTATCCCTATACTACAGACCCTTTAGGCTAAAACTTGAACATTGATCCCCGTATGTCCCGACATACTAGTTCAAGCCTCATTCTATTAGCCTTGGATGTTTAGTTTATTGGACTAGGGTTATTAAGACAAGATATAATACAAACATTGAATAATACATCACTTTTATTAATGTTCGGTCAAATGTACATTTACTATCTACGAGTTTTAGGGCATAAAACCCAACAAACTCCCACTTGAACTAAAACTCAAGTTACAAGGAAAGTATATACAATATAATCCAAAGCTGAAAAATGGTACATGTATGTTGTGTTGGGTTTTATGCCCTAAAACTCGTAGATAGTGAATGTAACCGTTGACCGGATATTAATGATATAATATTGATATATTTTTCCATTAATTGTTATTAGTTATTTTATGTTTGTCTTTGCCTAATAATAACCCTAATCCAATAAACTAGACATCCAAGGCTGTAATATGAGTCTTGAACTATATGTAGCGACATATGGGATCATTGTTCAAGAAACAACCTAAAGGGTCTATAGTATAGGGATAAGACTGGGTGCCTTATCCTGGTGACACTATGGATACGGCCCACTTTGTATTTGATACAAACGCTGCGATCCAACGCGTTCGTGTAGGAGACATGCGAGTGGGGGTATCCTATGCAATGAGTTTGCATAAGACCGGACCGCGAAATAGTAACCACTAGTTATAACACCGTTAACTAGTTGGTTTTCTATTTTCACTAGGACGACCTAGACAACTTAGTCTTAATCCTGAGTTGATTATGGACTCCTGCTCATGAGAGATTGTCCTTTGATTTGTATGGGTGAGAGTGGCCAATACGCCGACTCAATAAGCCTACCACTTTGGGGACAAGATCGAATGGGGAGCTGGGAACATAATCGTACAAGATGGAATTCACTCCTTCCCGACTTTAGGGAAGCAGATGAGTGTTCCCTTAAGTGGTTACTCCGAGTCTTGAACAAAGGGCCCTACCCTCTCAATGGCACGAGAGGGTTTTCTGTTTGATGGTTGGACCATAAACAGATTGTTCATTAGAGGAGAATTGGTACTTAAGGAAATAGAGGTGACCCAGGGGTAAAACGATAATTTGACCCAGCTGGTGTTACGGACACTCGTGAAGGACTAACTAGTCGATATTGGTCTAAGTTCCGTGGACACAGAAAATATGTCTGCAGTGAGAAGAGTGCAACTGTGAGTCTATAGTGGAATGTACACACAGTTAACGAATATTGATTATTGTGGTTAATGAGTTTAACCAATTAATCTCACATCGTTGGAGCTTCTGATCTGCAGGTCCATAAGGTCCCACTGGTAGCTCGTAAAGTAATTTGAGGCAACTAAGTAATTAAATGTAAATTGAAAATGTTCAATTTACTAAGGGAAATAAATATAATATATATTGATATATTATTGTGAGAGAAATTAATATTTGAAGAAGTTCAAATATAAATTTATGGAAGATTGAAAGAGTTCAAATAATGAATTAATTAAATTAAGTCCTAAAATATGTTTGGGCAAAATTAATTAATTCAAGGCCGAAAATTAAATATGTGATATTTAATTGGTGGTTAATTAATTAAAGAATTCATTAACCATGAATTAATCAATTATGTAAATAATTAATCACTTAAGGAAGTGATTAATCATTTATGGGAATGATCTAATTACTTATGGAAGAAATTAGTCATTTATGGAAAAGATTAATCAATTGGGGAATTGATTGATCATGATTGATTAACTAAGGAATAAGATTGAATCAATTTTGGAAAAGATTGATTTAATTGAATATTTTATTCATGGCCTCTCTTCTATAAATAGAACACTAGACCTAATTGGTCATGACACTTGACACTCTTGAAAGACAAGACCTAGAATTCTCTCTAGCCTCCCTCTTAGAGAAAGACTCCCACAAGTCTTTGGCCTCCTAGACTTAGAGACATACCGGTGTAACCTCTGTGGTTATTGTGTCTTTCAAAGAAGAAAATCCAGCGATCAAGAGGCGAGAAGGCTGCTGCGTTTTCGTTCGTTGGAGCGTTGTCAGTGAAGAACGGTCAAGTCTACAACGGAGGTTTGTAACGGTTCTTCCTCTTTTCGTTAGAAAAGTTTTTAAAATAAATTTAGATTTATTCTAGCATGTTTAAACCGTTTTTACAGCGACTTTAAAGTTAGTTTAAAGTTTTGTTTGAGTTATCGTAACGGTATTTTAATGTTAATTAATATACGGCGTAAGGTCCAATCGATGCGCTTCCGCTGCGTGGGGACTTTTATTCCCTTCATGTTGTACATTACATAAAAGGTAAATATACAAAAGACAATAAACTAGGGCATCCTTACACCCATTACACATCTCCCACTTGCCCTAGATTACGCTATATACATGTCTCGCAGACCTAGACTTTCTAGATGACCCTCGAACACTTTAGCCGAGAGGGCCTTCGTAAACGGATCAGCAATGTTGTGCTCGGAAGCGATCTTGGTCACGACCACATCTCCTCTTTGCACAATCTCTCGAATCAGATGATACTTCCTCTCTATGTGTTTACCTCGTTTGTGGCTGCGAGGTTCCTTTGAATTGGCTACAGCCCCACTGTTGTCACAGTATAATGTAATGGGCAAGTTCATATTTGGAACAACTTCCAAATCTGTCAAGAACATCCTTAGCCAAACAGCTTCCTTAGCCAAACAGCTTCCTTAGCTGCTTCACAAGCAGCTACATACTCAGCCTCCATCGTGGAGTCTGCTATGCATCCTTGCTTTATACTTCTCCAAACTACAGCTCCTCTGTTAAGGGTAAAAACTGACCTTGACGTGGATTTCCTAGAATCCTTGTCAGTTTGGAAGTCAGAGTCGGTGTAACCAGTGAGAACTAACTCTTTAGCCCCAAACACCAACATGTAATCTCTCGTTCTCCTAAGATACTTGAGGATTCCTTTAACGACGGTCCAGTGGTTTAACCTTGGATTTGACTGATATCTGCTGACAATCCCTACAACATAACAAATGTCAGGCCTCATGCATAACATGACATACATTAAGCTACCCACTGCAGAGGCGTAGGGAATCCGTCTCATATCCTCAACTTCTTGAGGAGTCTTAGGAGACTGTTCCTTAGACAAGTGAACCCCATGCTTGAAAGGCAACAAGCCCTTCTTGGAGTTCTACATCGAATATCGAGCCAACATCTTGTCGATATACGTTGCTTGAGACAGAGCTAGCGTTTTGTTCTTTCTATCCCGAATAATCTGGATGCCAAGAACATACTGGGCCTCACCCAAATCTTTCATTTGGAATTGAGCTGCTAGCCATTCTTTTACGTCAGACAGATACCCTACATCATTACCAATGAGCAGGATGTCGTCAACATAAAGTACGAGGAAAGCTACTTTATTCTTGTTGATCTTCTTGTATAAACATGGCTCATCAACATTCTGGTCAAAGCCAAAAGATTTGATCGCAGTATCAAATCTAATATTCTAAGATCGGGAGGCTTGTTTCAACCCATAAATGGATCGATTCAGTTTACAAACCTTTTGCTCCTGACCTTGGGTTATGAACCCTTCGGGGTTGAAAAAATACTCTCGTCAAGGTTGTCATTCAAAAAAGTTGTCTTAACATCCATTTGTCATATTTCATAGTCATAAAACGTGGAAATTGTTGGGGTTTATGTCCTAAAACTCGTGGATAGTAAATGTAACAAATTTATATATGAAACTTATTAGAATAGTTTTTATTATGGTTGTCAATAGATTTGTTTAACTATGTATTTATTAACCCAAATCCAATAAAACTAGAATCCATGGCTATGAGATGAATGCTTGAACTATACGTAGTGACATAAAAGTGGATCAGGTTCAAGTACATAGCCTAAAACGGTCTATAGTATAGGGATAAGACTGGGTATCTTATCCTAGGAAAAACTATGTGACGAGGCCCACTTTGTTTTAATACAAACGATGTGATCCTAAATCGTTCATGTAGAGACATGTGAGTGGGGGCGTCCTATGCAAAAGAAATTTGTATAAGACCGGACCGTGAAATAAGTCACTTTCACTTTACAATGCCGTTTACTATGAAAATGATTATTTCAAAGTGATGACCTAAGTAACTCGATCTTAATCCTGAGCTAACTATGAACTCCTGTTTATTTGGGATTATCCTTTGATTTGCATAGGTGAGAGTGGCCCATAAGCGCCGCTCAATAAACCTGCCACTTTGGGGATAAGACCAGATAGATAGCTGGGGACATAGTTCTTCAAGTTGGAATTCACTCCTACCCGTCTTTTGGGATAGTAGAAAGGTTGTTCCCTTAAGTACTGACTCCGGAACATGAACAAAGGCGCGCCGCCCTCTCATTGGCCCAAGAGGTTTCAGGTTTAGTGGTGGGACCACAAACCAATTGTTCATTAAGGAACAATAAGAGCTATAGGGGGCTTTTGACCTTACTATAGTTGCGAACAACCTGTGATGGATTGACTTACTAATCACGGTTATTTCAGGTGGACAAAAATATATCTATAGTGAGGGGAGTTCAGCTACGGTCTTTAGTGGAGTGTCCCGTTAGTTAACGAATGTTGGTTAACTTGGATTGAAAGAGTTCAGTCGGTTAATCTCGGATCGTTGGAGCCCATGATCTGTAGGTCCATTAGGTCCCCCTGCTAGCTCAAACGGATTAAACCTTAGAACAGAGTGATGAAAGAATTTGAAAGTCGTTCAAATTTTAATTAGGGAGTTAACGTTAACTATATACGATGTACTTAACGTGATTTAGTTTAATTTTTGAATTAAACTATTAAAGAGAGTTATAATTATTTAAATATGATTTAAATATTTGAAAATGTATTTGATACATATTCGGTTTAAATTTGAATAGTGATTCAAATATATCGGGTTATAGAGATATCGTGTTTGGTATAATTATTTGATTTAAATATTAGATATTAAATTAAATAAATATAATTAATTAGTTTAATTAAAATTAATTTTGAATTAACTTTAATTAAGAAAATTGATTTGGTAAATTTAAATTGAATTTGAAATTCAAATTTCAATTTTGACATGAAAGGAGTTTCATGCATAGTCCATTACTTGACACCTAAATTGGTGATGAATCAATCCTCATAATTACCCATCTCCCTCATATATAAGTGTATATATCCTTCAGCTGAAGTATGAAGTTGATGATGGAGATATACAACAAGTTACATGCAAAAATAAATTCTCTAAAAAACCATGGGATTCAAGCTTAAAACCCATATCTCCCTTTCTCAAATTCATCATGCTCGGGTTCCCACAAGCCCGTTCTAAGGCCGGAGAATAGTGGGGAAGATCTTGGTGGTCGTCCATGAGCTGTTCGTGTAAAGAATCATCCAAAGAGATCCACGAATTTGAAGCTTCAAAGGTTAGTTTTCTAACGCTCTGTTTTTCGTTCTTGTTTTCAACATGCTTCAATCTTAGAAATTAATGAAAATCAAGGCCCAAGATCCGCTAACGCTTCCGCTCGAGTGTTCTTCACTCCTTCAATTGGTATCAGAGCGTGGTTTGGGCACTTGATTTCCATTAATTTGAGTTTGGTGGATGAATTTCAATTGTTGAATGGTTTATGGTTTCTAAAGTTGGGTTTTCGGTTTTGGCATCAATTTATCCTTTAATTCGTTGATTAAATTTGTAATTGCCTACATGTATATGGGCATTAATGTCTTGGCTAGAGTATGTATCAATTTGGGAAGTTTTAGAGTTGAAACTAGGCTGTAATCGATTGAGGAAGACAAAGTGTTCAAGCTGCCGAAAAAACAGAGCACCAGAAAACGCAACTGCGTTTTCTGGGCTGCTGTATGAACAGCGTCGAGACGCTGTTTCAACAGCGTCGAGATGCTACCGCCAAAATTCAAAAGGTTTGAATTTTGGTGGTGGTTCGGTTTAGGGGTTTATTTCCCGGTCCGGTTCGGTTGGTTCAAGCCGGTTCAAGCCAATTTTGAAGCCCATTGGTCCGGTTCAAGCATATATTGGATGGTTCAAGCTGTTTCGAGGTGTTCGGGGCCGATTCGGGAGCTGTCCAAGGCGATTCACTATTTTATTTAATTATTATTGTAATAATTTAGCTTCGTTTGATTGTTTAGATGCCAAAACCGGTCCACTTTAGTGTGTTTTATTATTTATGCATTAGGAATGTATGTTATAATTAAATTAGAATTAAATATGCATAATGTATGCCATTTAGATTTAAAATCCCACCATAGGAAAACATGTTCATGCATTAGTAAATAATTATAAGGGTTATAATAAAAGGAATGCATGTTAGGTTTCGTATTAGATGCATGTTGCTTGTTTTAATTTTTCGTTTATGGATGTTTTAATATAAAGCGTTGTATTAATAAACGAAAACAAACGAGCATGCAGCATGAAACCACCTTAGCATAGATGAATGTTATAGGTTGTCTATATTATAAAGTGTTATAAAAATTGAGATAGACGTTAAAACCTATAACAAAGATAAATGCATGCTCACTTAGGGTTAATGAAATCAAATTTCGAATAATTCGCATAGAATAGGTCGATATCTTGTAAAGTTAAGGTTACAAGTGAACTCACCCGACAAGATGCTGTCTAAGGCTGGAGGTATTTAAGTTGACGGTTTACGGAACACCTCCTACCTGGGCATCGAGTCGGTACTTGAGTTAGGTTAACCCGGCCTTATGAGCATGCGTGAGAGATGTGAGGTTTTATCACCTAGACATCATAGCGTAATAGTTATGCCGTTTGAAATCACCTAGATTTAGGTTGTTTCAAAACGTTTAAGCTTTTTGAATGGTGATTTACTTTATATAACTTGAATTACGATTGTTATATGTTTTTCATCACCATTAGAAGCATGTTATAGGATTAATTCATTAAAAGTTATAAATAGTTATAAGGTTAATGAATAGAAACCGTCAAACATATAACAAAGAGTTGCATGCTAACATAGGATCTTAGGTATCTCGTATTAATTTTAAATCGTTTAAAATCAATTAGACCTAAGATCATTGTTTTCTAATAGGATTAGAAGAGATTCCTACTTAGTGTTTTAATAGAATTAAAATTCGTTAAATAGGATATAAGACGTTGGTTATAAGGGAACTCTCTCGGTAATCCGGTACCTGAGTTGAATTAACCATAGTCTTATTTGTATGTAATGTCGCTAGGAAATTAAAAGGGTTTAATTCGCCTAGACATTATAATAAAGACCTTATTTTTAAAATAGTTATATATAAGGCATTAACTTAGATAAATTCGTTTAGCCAGGATTTACCTAAGTAAAAGGCCCTAATCGTTAAAATACTTAGTGGGAGAAAAAAGGTCTATGCAAAATCGTTTTCTTCTCAAGTTCTCCATAGAGTTCACACGGTGAGATTTATGTATAGCCTTTTGTTACTTTCTAACGTAACCATTCCATTCGGAGGGTTATTGCATAAATCAACATCAAAGTGAACAGATAAAGTATTTATATGAAAACCAAACCTTTTTCTTCTCACTCTTCTCCCTAAAGTTCACACCGTGAGATTTATGCATAGCCTCTTGTTACTTACTAACGTAACCAATCCATTCGGAAGGTGATGACATAAATCAATATCAAGGTGAATGGAGAAAGTATTTATAGTAAGTGGGAGAAGGAAGCGTGTCAACGCATCCTACGGTCTCCTCCATTGGTTTACATCGCGAGATCTTTATGTTGGCCTGCTAAGCACGCCCTGGAGCTGCTACACCATTCGGAGGGTTGTAACATAGAGATTGTAGCACAGTGAACAACCCATAAGGATAAAGGATTTCTTAGGGTTGTTCCCAGCATTAGCTTTTCCATTCGGTAGCATTGTTGGGACCGCTCTCTGAGATCTAAAAAATGGAGGGTCACACTTACAAGATAAAACTAATGGTTAGCTTATTCTTGACCAAACAACGGTAACTAAACGAAATAACAAGATATGAGCGATTATGGTGTTAACGTTTAGTTGAGAATGTCTCAATTCAAAGGAGGACTACCTCACCACCCTTCGCTGGCAGTTACTCTGAACCTCTGAAGTACCGTAGCAAAAGAATTATGAATATAGGGCGTGTAATTGCTTTTGCTAAATTCATTGGATTAGAAAAAGGGTTAAAACTTTTAAGACAACCCATTTAAAGTTTATTTGTTTATTTTCAGCAATAGGTATATGTTTTATAAAATGTCTCTTACGCCAAATTCGTCATTGGTATAGAAATATACTACTAAACAAACCTTATACACTATATCGTGGTAAGTGATACGTAAACGGTCTTAAAATGTAATATATCCTCAAGATGTTATATCTGTTTCATTCTCGCAATGATCATAATGAATATAACATAGAAAATTGTCTAGCCAAAAGAACATGATTCAAGACTAGAAATATGATTTTTTCGTCTTGAAAACGTGCTTGGTAAGAATAGTGATTCAACCTGGATATTCAATTTAGGACCTACTAAATCACGTATGTTCTTTTCCAGGAATGAGTTCCTAATGCTAGTCGTGAACTAGTTTAGATAACTCTTAGACTTTAAATAGAAGAGTTCATCTCGGCTACGACAGTGGGAGACATAAAGTTATTCTTTCAAGGAACAATACATATCGTTCCTAAGATTACAAGAAAATTTGATTTCAATATCTTGTTTTCTAGAACAAGGCTATTATATTACCTTTTATGTATCAACCGTTCATATCGAAAGAGGATGCCAATATTTGTTCTGCGAACATAAAGAATATCATATACATTTTAAGACCAATAGAGTCCAGAGCGATTTTAAATTATGAGATATTTAAACCGCTGAGACTCAAAAGAAAAAGGTGACATGTTTTTCCAATACACCTATCTTTTGCACTTGAGGTTAGGCCGAACTAAATTTCAATAGGATTGAAGGTTGGTCTAAAAGGAACTTCTAAACAAGTTAGAAGACGACTCATTACCTCCCTATAAGTCATACCTTAAAAGTAGACTGACTTAATGACCGTTTTATTTCAGGAAAAAGGTTATCGTGCAAAAGAAACCTTAGAGCTAATACCTTCTGAATGTTAATACCCGAAAAGGAATGAGTAATACATTTGTTTCATTGATGATTATTCAAGGTGCTCTATGTTTACCTAGTGTGTCATCCGAACTCTTGAAGTTCAGATAGTATAACGCTAAGGATAAGATACAAATTAGGTAAAACGATAACGACACTTCAAACCGATCAAAGTAGAGAGTGAACGGACTTGAAATTCCAGGTCTATTTGATAGAACATGGAATTATGTCCTAACTCTCATCATAGAAGAATGATGTATCGGGAAGGAGAAATAGAGCCTTGTTAGACATGGTTCATTTGATAAAGAATTGCCTAAGCTCGTTTTGGGATATGTAGTGTTGACTGCAATTTAAAATACGAATATGGTTCTTTCAAAAGAATGTTTCTGAAACATTATTCGAACCCTGAAAAAGCATAAAATGTGTTTATGTTGTTTCATAACTTAGGGATATCCTCATTTGAGATAATCTCGAAGGAAATAGAACCTCATTCGAAAAGGTGCCTATTTTAGGTTGATCCAAAAAGGAACCAGTTATGCTTTGTTTAAAAGAAAGTATCTGTATGGACAAATGTTACTTTCTTAAAAGAAGGTCGCGTTAAAAATCACAACCATGAAGTAAAAGAGTGTTAAGTAAATTATAAGTAAAAGGTGCAAGTACATCTACAAAGAGTTGTTAATAGGATTTGTTCTTCAACAAAGGGTTGTTGATCAAACTGACACATTAAGTTAATCATGTCCTTCTCAATTGTTGAGAGAGCCTCAATGCAGTGGGAGGGTTGTTAAACAAGCTAATGAAAACTGTGTGAGTTTAACTGAAACTCCGATTGTCATGCCTGATGACAATATCGAGGATTCATTGACCTTTAACGAAGTAATGAATGACATGGATAAGGATAATTAAGTCTAAACTATGAACCTGGGAATGGAATACGTATATTTCAATTCATTTTGGTATATACCAAAAGAAGTTCATAGTCCAAGATCTAGAGCAAAAGGTTTGCAACCTTAACCGATCGATTTATGGTTTAAATTGAAGGTTTCGATCTTGGAACATAAGATTTAATGCATGATTAAAACTTATTATGGTTTTGACTACAATATTGACAAGACTTGTGTCAACAGAAGAATTAGAAATTGCTTAGTAGCTTTCTTAGTTTAGCATTAATTGATATCCTATTCATTAGGAATGATGTAGATTATCAATACAAACATTTAAAAGTGAGCTAACAGCCCAGTTCCAAATAAATGTATTTGGAGAGGCTCAGTATGTTCTTGGAATCCAGCTTATTTGGAATCACAAGAACAAAGATCGCTAGCTCTGTCTCAAATATCTTATATGGACAAAAGTGTTGGCTAGATATAAGATTAGAATTCTGAGAAAGATTGTTTACCTTTCAAATATGGAATTCATTTATCACAGGAGCAGTGTCCTGAGACGCCTCAAGAGGTTGAGCACTTGAGACGAAATTCCCGTGCCTAGACAATCAGTTGTCAGGCTTAGCATAAGGTATGCAGTAAGGATTGTCAGTAGATACCAATTTAGTCCAGGGTAAGGTCGTTGGACTACAGTATAGATATCCTCAAGTATCTTAGGAGAACGAGGGCTTATATACTCGTGTATGGTGCTGAGGATTTGATCCTTAAAGGATACACTAATTCTGATTAGCACACTGATCGAGATTCATGGAAATCCACATCGGCATCAGAATTCACCCTTAACAGGGAACTATATGTTAGCATAACATCAAGTACGGACGTATCATAGACTTTATCTTTAAAGGCCAAATAAGTTGCTACTTATAAAGCAAATTCAATAGTCTGTAGGACTTAGGAAATTCATTGGGAAAGTTGTTCCAAATATGAGGCGAGTGTATAGAACAGAAACGTACATCTCATTTAGGAGATTAATGAGTTAAGGGGATGTGATTGTCACGAGGAAATCCTCAAGAATAAAATATTGCTGAAACATTTACGAAGATCCTCACGGCTAAAAGTGTTCGATGGAAATCTAGATGGTCTAGGTCTACGAGTTGAACAGCCCACTAGAGTTTTAGTCCAAGTGGGAGTTTGTTGGGGTTTATGTCCTAAAACTTGTGGATAGTAAATGTAACAAATTTATATATAAAACTTATTAGAATAGTTTTTATTATGGTTGTCAAAAGATTTGTTTAACTATGTATTTATTAACCCAAATCCAATAAAACTAGAATCCATGGCTATGAGATGAATGCTTGAACTATATGTAGTGAGATAAAAGTTGATCAGGTTCAAGTACATAGCCTAAAGCGGTCTATAATAGAAGGATAAGACTGGGTATCTTATCCTAGGAAAAACTATGTGACGAGGCCCACTTTGTTTTAATACAAACGATGTGATCCTAAATCGTTCATGTAGAGACATGTGAGTGGGGCGTCCTATGCAAAAGAAGTTTGTATAAGACCGGACCGTGAAATAAGTCACTTTCACTTTATAACGTCGTTTACTGTGAAACTGATTATTTCAAAGTGATAACCTAAGTAACTCGATCTTAATCCTTAGCTAACTATGAACTCCTGTTTATTCGAGATTATCCTTTGATTTGCATAGGTGAGAGTGGCCCATAAGCGCCGCTCAATAAACCTGCCACTTTGGGGATAAGACCGGATAGATAGCTGGGGACATAGTCCTGCAAGATGGAATTCACTCCTACCCGTCTTTTGGGATAGTAGAAAGGTTGTTCCCTTAAGTACTGACTCCGGAACATGAACAAAGGCGCGCCGCCCTCTCATTGGCCCGAGAGGTTTCAGGTTTAGTGGTGGGACCACAAACCAATTGTTCATTAGGGACTCAGTTGAGGCTAAAGGAACAATAAGAGCTATAGGGGTAAAACAGACTTTTGACCTTACTATAGTTACAAACAACCTGTGAAGGATTGACTTACTGATAACGGTTATTTCAGGTGGACAAAAATATATCTATAGTGAGAGGAGTTCAGCTACGGGCTTTAGTGGAGTGTCCCATTAGTTAACGAATGTTGGTTAACTTGGATTGAAAGAGTTCAGTCGGTTAATCTCGGATCGTTGGAGCCCATAATCTGTAGGTCCATTAGGTCCCCCTGCTAGCTCAAACGGATTAAACCTTAGAACAGAGTGATGAAAGAATTTGAAAGTTGTTCAAATTTTAATTAGGGAGTTAACGTTAACTATATACGATGTACTTAACGTGTTTTAGTTTAATTTTTGAATTCAACTATTAAAGAGAGTTATAATTATTTAAATATGATTTAAATATTTGAAAATGTATTTGATACATATTCGGTTTAAATTTAAATAGTGATTCAAATATATCGGGTTATATAGATATCGGGTTTGGTATACTTATTTGATTTAAATATTTGATATTAAATTAAATAAATATAATTAATTAGTTTAATTAAAATTAATTTTGAATTAACTTTAATTAAGAAAATTGATTTGGTAAATTTAAATTGAATTTGAAATTCAAATTTCAATTTTGACATGAAAGGAGTTTCATGCATAGTCCATTTACTTGACACCTAAATTGGTGATGAATCAATCCTCGTAATTACCCATCTCCCTCATATATAAGTGTATATATCCTTCAGCTTAAGTATGAAGTTGATGATGGAGATATACAGCAAGTTACATGCAAAAAGAAATTCTCTAAAAAACCTTGGGATTCAAGCTTAAAACCCATATCTCCCTTTCTCAAATTCATCATGCTCGGGTTCCCACAAGCCCGTTTTAAGGCCGGAGAATAGTGGGGAAGATCTTGGTGGTCGTCCATGAGCTGTTCGTGTAAAGAATCATCCAAAGAGATCCACGAATTTGAATCTTCAAAGGTTAGTTTTCTAAAGCTCTGTTTTTCGTTCTTGTTTTCAACATGCTTCAATCTTAGAAATTAATGAAAATAAAGGCCCAAGATCCACTAACGCTTCCGCTCGAGTGTTCTTCACTCCTTCAGCAATTAATAAGAGAATTCTTATGGACTTAAGCACATCAACTGGAGAAAAGGTTTCTTCATAGTCCACCCCTTCTCGTTGGGTATAACCCTTTGCTACGAGTCTGGCTTTGAAAGTCTGTACTTTCCCAGCAACATCTCTTTTCCTTTTATAGATCCATTTACACCCAATGGGTTTGACCCTTTCAGGTGGATCTACAAGTTCCCAAACTTGAGTGAAGTACATAGTGTTATGAAACCAAAACAGCTCTGATACCAAATGTTAAGAAACTCCCAGGAAATGGATCTAACAACCTTGTTGAAAAACAAGACCTTTAGATCCCAAATCTGAAAACCCCGAAACCGATTTGAAAATCAACCCAAGGAAAGTAAAAATTGGATTACCTTGTCGATCAAAAATCTCAAGGCAAGAAACCTTGTTTGAGATTCGAATCACTCCACAAGCATGATTGATCAAGTCAAGCTTGAATGATTCTCAGCATGCAACCTAAACTACATAGAATTGCAAAGAAACTTAGCACTAGGCTAATGGAAAAGCTCAAAGGCTCTTTTTACTACATTTCCAAGTCTCTCCTTTTTACAAAGAAATTACATGGCATTATATAGTCGTAAAATTGAACCCTAGACCTTCCATGAGGCATTTCAAGAGTTGTAACATTCCAACTTTATGACCATAATCAGCCATTATGTAAATGTAACCTAAAAAGTAACTAAAATGACATAAAACTTAAAATACAATCAAAAGGCACAATTAATCCGAGATTTGAAGTTCTCAAGCAGCCAACTTAATGTTGGTAACCTCCCATGAATAAATGAAACCTCACTTGAAGTATCTTGAAGTCCATGTTCCATAAATGACACTTTGACTTGTCTTCAATGAAGCTTGAGTGTATTTAATGAATCTCCATTTTGAAGCTTTTCATTAGTTTTGGATAGCATGGTAGGATTCATATCATCCTCCCCTTCTTCAAGAGAATTCGTCCTCGAATTTATTTTGTGAATCATTGCTGCAAAAACACGTTAAGAAAACACAAAGAACCTCACAACACTCTTTTATGTGTTCACACGCATGAAAATTTAGGCCACTTGTGTTTGCACTCATTTTCACAAATCACTCAGTATAAACTCACATTCTCATCTCTCAAAATTGGAAGTGGAAAAGCCAAGGTAATTTGCAATTGAATGAGTAGTAGCACACTTTGAATATGCAAACTGACTTAACTATGGAAATATTCAGAATCCAAACATGTAAGAAGATAGACAAGATGTTATGAAAGACAAAAGATGCATTCAATGCTTTTGTTAAAATGGAGTTTAAAGAGTCAAGAATGTAACTCTATAAACAATGAAGTCCAACGGCTATGTCAGATATTATGGAGTTGAAAATAGCCTTTATAACACACATGAGTTACAAAATTCAAACATAAAGAGTTATAACTTCCAATGGTTAAAAATTTAACTTGCTGAAATATAACTGTCAAAATTAATTATGTAACAGCCAACTTTTGCAAATTTCAAACTGTAACAGCTGAGATTGGAAGCCTAAGGTCAAATTAAAACACCAAGATCAGAACAAAGAGGGAAAATTTCGGATTTGGCATGTTCTGGAAGCAAAAACAACAAGAACAAAATTAGAACACATGCTCTCAGGTAAAACAGTTTTCCAGAATAGATTACAAAAATGCACAATTTTCTCCCTCACTAAAGACGAATTTGAGAATATCATAGAAGACAAAGTTTTAGCTTAGATCTTGATCTAAAATATCATAGAAGACATTAAGATGAAATACCCTACGAAAATATGAGTTTTTGGAGCATTTAGGCAGACTACGAAACTGGACAGATTAAAAAAATAACTAAAGGAAGAGAAAAAAATTCAAGAGAAACGCAAAGGAAACATATATCCGATCTGGAGCCTAATGCTCTGATACAAAAATTTTATGAAACCAAAGCAGCTCTGATACCAAATGTTAAGAAACTCCCAGGAAATGGATCTAACAACCTTGTTGAAAAACAAGACCTTTAGATCCCAAATCTGAAAACCCCGAAACCGATTTGAAAATCAACCCAAGGAAAGTAAAAACCGGATTACCTTGTCGATCAAAAATCTCAAGGCAAGAAACCTTGTTTGAGATTCGAATCACTCCACAAGCATGATTGATCAAGTCAAGCTTGAATGATTCTCAGCATGCAACCTAAACTACATAGAATTGCAAAGAAACTTAGCACTAGGCTAATGGAAAAGCTCAAAGGCTCTTTTTACTACATTTCCAAGTCTCTCCTTTTTACAAAGAAATTACATGGCATTATATAGCCGTAAAATTGAACCCTAGACCTTCCATGAGGCATTTCAAGAGTTGTAACATTCCAACTTTATGACCATAATCAACCATTATGTAAATGTAACCTAAAAAGTAACTAAAGTGACATAAAACTGAAAATACAATCAAAAGGCACCATTAATCCGAGATTTGAAGTTCTGAATCAGCCAACTTAATGTTGGTAACCTCCCATGAATAAATGAAACCTCACTTGAAGTATCTTGAAGTCCATGTTCCATAACTGACACTTTGACTTGTCTTCAATGAAGCTTGAGTGTATTTAATGAATCTCCATTTTGAAGCTTTTCATTAGTTTTGGATAGCATGGTAGGATTCATATCACATAGACTCCATCTCAAGGTCCATGGCTTTGGCCCACTCGTCCTTATCTACGTCATTCATTGCCTGACGATAAGACAATGGATCTGCTACGCTGCCATCAGGTATGACTACTTGTGTTTCTGTTAAACTCAAGTAGCGGTTAGGTTGTATCACAACCCTCCCACTACGTCGAAGCTCTCCCAGTACGTGAGGAGGACTAGATTGACGAGAAGAACTCGATTCTCCAACAACTCTTGTTGAAGGTCCAGGTTCATCAACAACCCTTGTTGATACTTCTGTAGCTTCTCCTAATACTAACTTACTTCGTGGTTTATGATCTCGAATGTGGTCTTCCTCCAAGAAAGTTGCATTTGTCGATACAAATACGTTATTATCTTGAGGGTCGTAGAAAAGACCACCTCTCGTTTCTTTTGGGTACCCAACAAATTGGCATATTCTTGTACGTGATTCCAATTTCTTAGGATTTGTCACTAACACATGTGCATGACAACCCCAGATACGGAAGTAACGCAAACTAGGTTTACGCCCCCTCCATAACTCAAAAGGAGTTTCAGAAACACTTTTTGAGGGAACACTGTTAAGAATATGTACCGCAGTCTCTACTGCATACCCCCAAAACGAGCTAGGCAATTTAGCATAGCTCATCATAGATCGAACCATGTCTAACAAGGTTCTATTTCTCCTTTCTGATACACCATTCTTATGAGGTGTACCAGGTGTTGAGAGTTGTGATTGGATTCCGTGTTCTATCATATAGTCCTAGAATATTTGATCCAAATACTCTCCACCTCGATCTGATCGAAGCATCTTAATTGTTTTACCTAATAGGTTTTCTACCTCAGCCTTAAACTCTTTGAACTTTTCAAGAGCCTCAGACTTATGGCCCATTAGGTACAAGTAATCGTATCGTGAATAATCATCTATGAAAGAGATGAAATATTCAAAACCACCTCGAGCCTTTACATTCATTGGACCACAAAGATCTGAATGTATTAGTTCAAGTGGTTCTTTGGCCTTGTAACCTTTTCAAGTAAAAGGCCTCTTGGTCATTTTACCCTCGAGACACGATTCACAGGGTGGTAAAGATGTATCTTCTACATCAGTTAGAAGTCCATTCTTGACCAAACGATCGATCCGATCGATGTTAATATGACCAAGACGAAGGTGCCAATGATACGTGTTGTTACTTAAAGGAGAAAATTTTTGCCTTTTGTTTTGCGTTTCGGTTGTTTTGAACATTTCATGACTTAAAATCGCCTTCGCATCAGTTGGTCTTAACACAAATAAATTATTCTCACGCTTAGCTTAACAAATGAAAATTCCATTCCTTGAAATAATTGCTTCATTAAGCTGAAAGGAAACAGAGTATTATTGTTCTAACAAAGCGGAAACAGAAATAAGGTTCCTTTTAATTCGAGGAACCAAAAACAAGTTCTCCAAAATTAGAAACTTATTTCTAAAGAATAATTTCGCAGCTCCCACTGCACGAGCTGGAACAACGTCTCCTGTTCCAACCTTGAGCGTCATTTCACCGTCTGCCAGCTGCTGGAAATCATTTCCCTGAAAAGAAGAGCAAACATGATTAGTGGCTCCTGAATCCAGTATCCAGGCGAACTCATCATGTCTACGAGACAAGTCTCTAATACAAGTAAATCGAATTTATTTTCTTTTTCTCTTCTCTTCTCAGCAAGGTAACGGGGACAGTTCCGCGTCCAATGACCATTTGCGTTCTAGTGGAAGCACCTGCATTTGTCGGCCACGACCTTGGCCTTTCCCTTCCCTTGCACAGCATGTGCAGGAGCCTTCCCCTTGTCTCCCTTCCTCTTTTGTATCTGCTTCGATGAAGAAGCCTGGGATACAGATTTAGTCCCCGAGGATGAACCCTTGAGGAACTTCTTTTTGGAATGGGCCACATTGGCCTCTCCTTTAACCACACTTTTTCCCTTGCTTTTCTGCAAGGACTCATAAATCTGTAACTCTGAGAGGAGGGTAATCAGGTTGAACTGAATCTTATTCATGCTCGCGTTTGTCCTAAAAGACAAATAACTCGCTGGAAGCGAGTGAAAGATGAACGCAACCTGACTGCGCTCGCAGACAACCCCGTTATTTGCCTCAGCTATATTGAATTGGTTAATCATGTCCAGGACGTGTTCTCAAACAGATTGACCTTCCTGCATCTTGGCACTGAAGACGTTCTTCAAGGCATCGTGGTGGAGCTGTTAGGACGAAAGTCCAAACATCTCCTGCAGGGAATTCATAATCTCTCTGGCAGTTTCCACGTTTTCGTAACGCTTAGCCAAAACTTCAGACAAGTTGACCAGTATATAGACTTTGAACTTTTCATTGGCCTTAGTCCAGTGTTCGTAGGCGTCTTTTACTGCCTGAGCGGCAGGGCGAGGGGGAACGGGAGGACATTCCTCCGTTAAGACGAACCTAAGATCTTCTACAACGAGTATAGTATTGAGATTGGATTTCCATTGTGGAAAGCTTTCGCCAGTTAGTTGTTCGTTTTTAAGCAAGGAGATAATTGAGGAAGACATTGCTGAAAAAACAAACAATTGACCGTATTAGTTATCTTTGCCTTAACCCATCACACAAGCAATACAAACAATTGCATACATCCAATCAATTTTGAAAACAAACAATCAAAGAACCCTAATAAAACTATGATTGTGTTTCGCAACGATGCTTTAGAGGTTTAGAAGAACAGCCACCGAGGGGTGATCAGTTGTTCCTCCTCTAAAATGAGACTCTTCTCAGTTAATTTCTAATACCAGAATAACTCATATTCCATTAGATATTAACCACCGTTGTTCGGTCAAGGATTTGATAACAATTAACTCCTCCTCGTAAGTGTAACCCTCCCACTTTCAGATCTCAGAGGCACGGACCAACAGGCTACCGTTAGGAAAGACAACTGTTGGTAATTAGCCTAAGCGATCTTATCCTATTCAGGAGATCACGGTGTTCTGAATCCTATGATCAGGCCCTCCGAAGGGATGGTTGCGCCGAGACAACACGCAGGCGGATCATAGGAATCTCACGTTGTGACCTAGGGGTGGAGACCAAAGGATACGTTGACACGCGTCCTGCTCCCACTTACTATAGTCACTTTCCCCATTCACCTTGGTATTGACCCATGCAAACACTCTCCGAAGGGAGGCCGCGCTAAAACGACACAAAGTCGAGCATGGATCTCACGGTGTGAACATCACAGGGACGTAGGAGCAAAACTCAATTTAAATTAAGTTTTGTAATTTTCCTCCCACTAAAGTAACCTATCGGGAATTTTAGGGTTTGATTAAACCTAGATAAATCCGGCTAAGTCATTTATCTAAGTATAGTCCTATTATAACTATTATAATAAGACCTAATGTCTAGGTGTATTAAAAAAATTTAATTTACCTAGTGACATTATTCTAACATTAACCTGTGATTAATTCAACTCCGGTGTTTCAGATCAGTTCCCAGGTAGGAGGTGATCCGTTGTTGGGGCGATTATCCGCAAGCGCACGGGTCGTCACAAGTAATATAAAACGGAAAGTATTCCGAGTATCGAATCCTCAGGGAGGCGAAACGAAACTTAAGCAAATAAATAAAACTTTCTTGAGCACTGAAAATACTTAGGCGAAATAATATTTAGGGACCACTTCATGCAATAAAAAGGACTTAAATTCAAGACAATTAATGAAAACAAATTGATCAATGAAAAAAAGTAAAATGTGGAGAAAGAGTTTTCTTTAAGTGGGAAGAGGGGTCTTTGAAAATCAATGGTTAGCTAAATAATTGCTATAATTATCCTATCTCATTGCCCAACTAATTATAATCCTAGAATCTCCGTTAATCACATAGGTTCTCCTGTCGGTTTCCCCTAATTGTAATTAATTCATTTTAACAACCTAAGTGTCCTTAGCGCCATTAAAAATCATTAATTATTACGCTCTAATTCATTTTAGGAAACTAAGTTTAATCAACTAATCTCGGTGTCACAACGGGCAATTAAACTAGTTGCATGGATTATGATCTATCCTAATTTCTCTCCGTCGAGTTTCCATTAAGAATCGAATCATTACACAATTGGCCAGATTGAGTAAAGCATTAAGCACATCCATACAAATAATTAGGACATGGGCAATAGACAAGAAATTATAACAATATTTTGACTATCATTTCATTTCAAGACCCCAAATTGGGGTTTAGCTACACATAATATCCACAATAATTACAAGGGAAAGCATATTAAAGAGCATAAAAGGAAAGGAATTGACCGTCGAAAAACCCCTCGCTGACGCTTGGAGCCCCCGCTGACTACTCCTCGAGCCTCTAAGATTGCTCCCAAAATTCCGAAAATTTTCCCACTAGAAAAATCCTCTCAAAAGGCTCAAAAGCCTTGAGAGGGGCTCCAAAAAAGGAGTCTAAGAAAGGAAAGAAAGGATGAATTGATTGATGGTTTGATTGATGAGAAATGAGGCACCCAAGGGCGCCTATTTATAGGCCTGGAATAGGGGTAGCGTCACGGCGCTGCCTTGCTAAGCGTCGCGACGCTGCTGCGCACGCGGCTTGGGCAACAAGAAAGGGCAGCGTCGCGACGCTGCCTTGCTAAGCGTCTCGACGCTGTCCAGATTTTCCAGATTTTTCAGCTTCCTTTTGGGCTGATGTTTGGGCCTTCTTCTTCATTTCTCTTGGTCTTTTCTTCATAGATGTCTTCTTTGGGCCTCCAATTGCATCAAGCTAGGATTTGGGCTATAATTACTTCAATTTTGGCTCTTTTTCTCCCAAAATCACCAACTTAGCTCCTAAGGACCAAATAACAAAATTCATTAAATATATTCATTAAAAACACGATTAAAGCACCAAAAAGCTTAATAAATTGAGACTAAAATAGCGACATTTCTGCTCGCTATCACACCCCCAAACTTAAGCTTTTGCTAGTCCCGAGCAAAATAAATTCTAAAGATGCATGAAATAGAATCGCTCAACCCTCGATGATTTTGGAATTCTTAGGATCGAATGGAAAACATGCAAGTGGAATAAGCAAGCACCGCATACTCTTGAAGAAATCTTAAACTAGTTTGAACTTAAGATTAATGAATAGCATGCTCAAGACTTATCTATTGATTCTTTTACTAACCTAGATTAGTCTTATGGCTTTCTCCATTTGTTTTCCCCCTACACTGGCTAAGAGCCCCTAATACTTCGGAGTCCTTCTATCATGCAAAAAAAAGTAACTAGGGTGCCTGTCATCCTTTTCTTTTTTTTCATGGGGGAGCAGAATTCTCACATGATTTTTCTTTTTCTCTTCTTTTTCTTTTCTTTTTCTTTTGCTCCTCCCCCAAACTTGCATTTTGATATCTAATGGTACTAGCTTTCACACTACGGTGCAGGGACCCTTAACCCGAATTTTATTCTCTGGTTGGCCTAACTGATCACACCGCAGGTAGCTCTTTTTACCCCTAGGCTTTTTTTCTTTTGAGCAAGCAAAAATTATTTTACAACAGATTTTCTTTTTCTCACATTTTCTTTTGTTGCTTTTGCTTTTCTCTCAGCAGGCATAGCATTTTTTCCTACCTAGTTCTTTAGAGCAATCAAGCATGAACTTCCTAATATTAGAAACTAAGCCTATCGGGGTGACAACAACTTTGAAAACCATAATAAGAATCTAGATTTTCAAAGACGTCATTAGATAAGACTATTGCATGCTTTAGACATCAAAACTAAGTATCAAAAAATTTTAAAATTTCACAATTTCTGCCGTGCTCCCAGATTCCACATCGGGTGGGTAATCGATCTATGAACAAGCTGGAGAGTGACGCCAGTGTCTGTCATACCTGATAAACCAATCTTCCTGTACACAGAGTAGGGCATCAAATTTATACTTGCTCCTAAGTCACATAAGGCCCTATCGAAGGATACTTAGCTACTCATACATAACGTTACAATATCAACTAAGCATGAAAAAATCCATATAATCTAACTAAAGAAAGGGAAAAAGGGAAGAAAAACACTCAAAGTCGTCGAAACTGACACGTCCCCGTCACGATCTCCACGCCTCCAAGCGAGCTTCCCGCTCCTCGTCCTTGCTTCAGCTCCCACAGAAGGTCTCTAGTCAATATTAGGGCTAAAATCTCTCAATTTGGTCTCCTCCAGTCTGTAGCATGAAAAGAAGATTAAATAGGAAATCTGTCGATAGCTTCGAGACGCTAAGGAGAGAGCGTCTCGAAGCTGTCTCTATTGCCGCCTAACTCAAAAAAGGAAAGGCAGCTTCGAGACGCTCCTAGAGCAGCGTCCCGACGCTGGTCTGCAGATGGCTCTCTTTTGACTTCTTCTAACTTGAATCTTTTTCGTTCTTTAGCCAATTTTCATGTCTCGAACACATATTTAGCTCCAATTTCTCGATTTAACTCCAAAACATGATTCCTACAAATAGAACAAAAAAATGCATAATTTTGGCCAATTAAATATAAAAGACTAGCTTAATTAATTAGGGAAAAATAGCTAGCTATGCTCGCTATCAAATACCCCCAAACTTAAGCTTTTGTTAGTCCTCGAGCAAACTAAAAATCAAGCATGCAGTGGAAGAATGGATGCAACAAACATGACTCAACCCTCAAGGCTCAAAAGTCAATAGTCAAGCAAGCAAGAGACATGCACACAAGGACCAATGAGGGAGACAAATTAAAAGTTTTCCAAAATTAACTCGCACATGCGAGATCTAACTCAATAAGATCAGACTCTACTAGCCCGAGATTGGATTACTAAACTCTCAACTCATCTTCCCTCTACACTGACACTAAGGATTCACTAACGAGTCAATGGAACAAATTAGTTTGTTTTCCGCCATACTTGGGTGCTTATAATTGAAAATTAAATCAAGCATTTATATGTGGCACTAGCTTTCACACACCTATTGCATGGACCCTTAACCTGAGTTTTCTCTGGTTTGCCTAACTGATCACAACAAGGGTAGCTCTTTTTACCTAAATCTTTATTACTCAATGCAAACTGTGCACAGGCCATGGCATAATAATTTCTTTTCTTTCAAAATTAAAGACAAAAGTGATTTTTCTGTATGAGCATGATAAACATGTATTCTTTTATTTCCTCCTAAGCAAGATCAAACATGCTAATTTGCAAAAAATTGACTCTTTAGCTCTTCCCTACACCTATCGAGGTGACAATAAGCATATGAACCTAATAATTCGCTCCTAAGAAAATCAAAATCTAGTCAAGACAAATACTCTACTCATGCAAGACATCTCCTAGAATAAGTTTAAGAAGTCTCCCCTTTTTGGGCACTCATGCTTTCAACTCATCGAAATCTTGAAAATTTACAAGAAAGCCTATCCTAGGAAATCATAGTCATGCAAAAATAGCATCCAGAAAACAACCATATGCTCAATTCAAAGAAAGCTCAAAACTATAGCCCGAACTCAGATGCTCAAGGGCTCCACAAACATGCTATTCTCCACCCCCAAACTTAAAACATGCATTGTCCTCAATGTATGAAGAAAACAAAACATAATCAAGCATGAGAACAATAAAAGAATGGAAGGAATGAACAATACTGCCCTGGAAATATGATGACCTTCTCATGGAAGCTTGCAAGCAAAGGAGAAACTTGAACAAAGACCTACAAAACAAAAACAAACAATAAATCAAAAGCAAAAAGAAAAACACAACTGGACTTACTTGGGTTGCCTCCCATAAGCGCTTGTTTAACGTCATTAGCTCGACGTGCCGATCGTGCATCAAAGAGGCTTCTTTTCTGTGAATCTAAAAGAGGTGCTCTTGCTTGCACCTTTCTTGTAACCCATCACAAGCACATCAGAACGATCGATAGAGTCTTCAACCGCTTTGAATATCTCTTTTTCATTCTGGACTCTAACAGTGAGCTCCCTGCCCTCAATATCAATAATCACACGCCCTGTAGCGAGGAATGGTCTTCCTAGTATGACAGACATTGCAGGATTTTCCATCATATCAATGACATATAGATCAATAGGGAGGAAAAATCTACCTACTCTGATTGAAACATTTTCTACAATGCCAAAACACTCCTAACCCTTAGAAAATTACGCTCCCACAAGCACCTATCGCATATCCTTCTAGAGAATACCGGTGCAACCCTTTGGTGGTGTTCGTGATTATTTTCCAGCAAAGAAGAGGAGTTTTTGCTGCTGTTTTTGGGTGGAGAACCAAGGTTTTTTGGTGAAAAGATTCAAGAATTTCTACAAGGGTAAGTAATTCTTGAACTAGGATCGATAGGGTCCAAATCTAGAATTTTTATATATTTTTCCAGCATGTTTTATAGCTTTTACAGCATGTATTTTTGTTTATTTCTGTGCTCTAAATTTGTTACTTTTGTCATCGTATTGGTTTCCCAATCGACATTTAAACTGATTAAGTTCTCTGATCGTTTCCGCTACGATAGGGCTTTAATCCCTGCAATTGGTATCAGAGCCAAATCGTGTTTTGAATGTTGATTTGGGATTTGCGATTGGTTGTAAGGTGGCATATGCATAATGTATGTATTAATTTTGCGATAAACTGTTTGGGTTTTAATTGACCATAGATTTTATGAGTTTTTGATGCGATCATTTGTAAAGGCCCCTGTGTTTTTGGGCATTAATTCATGAAATTGAGTCTGTACAGTCCGGGTCTAGAATAGGTTGAAGATTGGTGAAGAACGCGGTATCAATCGAGGCCAATTGGAACTGTTCAGCCGTTGTTTTTTTGCCAAGAATAGTGCTCCAGACGCAACAGCGTCGGGACACTTGGTCTACAGCGTCTCGACGCTGTCGCGATTTCACCCAGCGAACGGTTGAAATCGCGCTAGCGTCGGGACGCTAAGCCTACAGCGTCTTGACGCTGTCCCGATTTCATGCGGCGGTTGTTTTACGTGAAAACGTGTGCTGAAACCCTAATCGGTAGTTTGGTTCGTGCAATTAGGGTTGAGCTGGGACCGATTTGGTCCGGTTCAACCTGGTTCATGGGCGGTTCAGGATTTTCAAGGCCGGTTCGAAGCGGTTCAAGTCGGTTCGTGGATTCTAGACCAATTATGGAGCTGTATATGATGTAATAGGATAGTTTTAAAGCTTTAATTAATGTAATTTTTGCTTTAATTATCCTAGGGGCCAATTAAACCGGTTTATTCGCTATTTAAATGCTTCATGGATGTCATTTAAATATTAATCCCACCTTAGGTTATAAAGCATGATCATGCATTATGTATGTTATAATATGATTATAATATTTGGTTAATAATGCATATATTTTCATGATTGATTTAATATATAGTTGAGTTATATTAAATTCATGAAAATGGAAAAGTATGATGCATGCAATTACATAGTTTTAATATAAGAGTTATATTAAAAATAACTTGATTGCAACATGCTAATGTGATTTACCATTTTTGGCAATAATAATATTTTTTATTTATTAAAAATGGAAATCAAGTTGCATTGAGCATGATACATCCATAGGTTAATATAAGAGTTATATTAATTTCATGCAATGCAAAGTTATATAGTTTAAATTTGATTAATTAGAATATGATTGTTAATTGATTTAAACTATAGTATGCATGATTATAGGGCTAATCATTAAAATTTTGAAACAATTTAAAATTTATTATTAGAAACCGTCAATCTATAATCAAGATATGCGTCCTCACATAGGATCTTAGGTTTAAAATGAATTAATTTTAACGAGTTAAAATTAATTAGACCTAAGATCATTTTCTAATAGGATTAGAAATTCTTACTTAGTTTTAAAATAGTTTTAATGAACTAAGTAGGACAAACATTCCTGAGATTATAAGGGAACTCTACCAGTGAAGTTTTGTCTAAGGATTGGAGGTATTTAAGTTGACGGTATACGGATCACCTCCTACGGTATTGTACGGGTCAAGTAATAATATAGTGATTATGCAATCGAATGTCGTCCTCTGGATTGGTGTCTAGCCAAGTTTTAATTATCGAAAATACTCTTGGCCAATTTTATTTAGGGAATCAAATAGAATGAGAATATGAATTAATCAACACAAAACTAAAGTAAAAAGTGACAATCAAATGGGAATAATTGGTCTTAGGGAATTGATTTCACCAATTGGAGTTATGGATTAATAAACGGATTAACACATGCTATGATTCATAAATCTTGGCAACTAAAATCACACATATCTCTCCCGAGCATACATGATTCTCCCATATGCAATTGAACCCGATATCCCTATCTAAATCCAATAAACATACAAGGCAATAAGGCTAACCTTTATGACAATTTCTAGAATTAACCTTAATCTCACGATTTTTAGCTAAATTCTAGTTATGCATATTGATTACTAATTTAAATCCTCTCTCCCGAGTTATATTCAAATATAAACATCAATCAATTTATGGCCAGTAAATCGAAAGCATTAAACATACAACATATGCATAAATGACATCAATAGCATAAATACCGTAAATCAATCCAAAACGTGCCCAACGGCTACATCAATCCCTAAGAATTGAACTTAGCTACACATAATCCTCATTACAATATAAACTAAGTCTAAATAAGCCATAAAAACTATCTAAAGTAAGGGAAAAGAGAAATAGACTCGTTGTAGGCCGAGACCGAACGTCCCCGTCACGATCCCCACGAACAATGGGTTGATTTCCACTTCGTCCCCTTTGCTTCAGCTCAAAAATCTCTCAATTCTGTCCTATTTTCGGCTCCAAAAGTCCCCAAATCGAAGTCCCCAAAAACCTAGTCGAAAAGATGCTTAAATAGCAAAATTTCGTTGTAGCGTCGAGACGCTGTCCCGATCCGCAAATTTGGAAAATTTTCTATAGCGTCGCGATGCTATGATTTTTTTTTTTTTTTTTTTTTTTTTTTTTTTTTTTTTAAAGATTGGAAGCTCCATTTGGCTCCAAGTGCTGAATTAAGCTTCAAGCACATACTTCCTACAAATAAAACATAAAAATGCATAAATTTGGGCAAATAATTGAAAAAGACTAGCTTAATTAATTAGAGAAAAATAGCTAGCTATGCTCGCTATCAGGTATTAAATTCTACTATCATTCAAGGGACATCCTTCCGAGGACCCCCACTCTCATCTGCGATCATTCCTAGAAATATGTGGGACGGTAAAGATGAACGGAGTTCCGGCCGACGCAATCAGATTGAGGTTGTTTCCATTTTCTCTACAGGATAAAGCAAAAGATTGGCTCGAATCAGTCGAGACGGGCAACATCAGTACTTGGGACGAGCTTGCCCAGGCTTTTCTGACAAAAATTTTTCCACCAGCTAAGACTACCAAGCTCCGGACTGAAATTGGAACATTCAGACAGCTTGACGAGGAGCAGTTATACGAAGCGTGGGAAAGATATAAGGAAATGCTTAGGCGATGCCCCCAACACGGATATCCTGATTGGCTTCAGGTACAGTTATTTTATAATGTATTAAACCCCTCCACAAAGACAGTCCTTGACACATCAGCAGGAGGAGTTTTCTTTTAAAAACAGTGACAGAAGCCAAAGATCTGCTTGAGGAAATGGCGGCAACAAGTTATCAATGGCCGACGGAGAGAGGAACAGTTACAAAAAAGGCTGGATTATATGAATTGGATGAGTCAAGTTCACTGAAAGCGCAACTGTCATCTCTAACCAATGCACTAAACAAATTGACGTCATCTGAGGTGGTTAAGTCCATTTCCACCTTAGCTGAAGGTCATTCAAAGAAGGAAGGTCAAGATGTGGAAGAAGTTCAATACATAGGAAATAGATCATATACTCAAGGAGTACCAAACTTCTACCACCCCAATCTGCGCAATCACGAGAACTTCTCATATGCGAATACGAAGAATGTTTTGCAGCCACCCCCAGGTTTTGCAAACGTGCATGAGGTTTAGGAAGGTCGATACCTATTTGCACTTAACTATTTTAACTAGTGTAGTTGTTGTGTTTAGGGGGTGGTCAATACATTGTTGCACTTAGTTCTTTTAACGAGTTTACTTGTTTTCATTGATATGTTTAGTTGTCACGGTGTTGTCAAGTTAAGTTTGATTGCAAATGGCTTTCATGATATTTGGGATAAGTGTTTTGGGAGTTTATTTTTGTTGAGTTGTTCCATTTGCAAAGATGAGTTTCGTTGTTTGATTTGTTAAAGTATTGTGTTTGGGAGGGGGGTCACTTGTAATTTAGTTCTTTGAATAAAGATGGTTGCTTATGTTGTTAAGTGTGTGTTCATTATTTCTCATAAGTGTAGTTGTGTTCATGTTTTTTCCATGTTGAAAGTTCTTGTTATAAGTTTTGTTTTATAGCTTTTGATGAGTTGTTTATCTTGATTTGAGTTATATCGTCTCTAACTCAATTATTTAATCTCATGCTTACATATTTTATTTCCTTTTTATTTTTCAGCTTGGATGCATGAATGGTTTGACAAGGCGCTCCCCCTTTTTGTATGGAAATGTGAAGAATGTAGGTTGATTTTTTTTGTTTGTGATCTTTTGTTAGTCATTTTGATGTGATGTGAATCATTTTGTTAAACAAACCTCATCTAAACTTGAGATCATTTTAGAAAATGATCCGTTTGTATTAGATTCTAGACATGTTTCTTGATTATGGTTAATATATGAAGTAGTGCATTTTAACTTTAAATTGCCATATTATATTATTTTATTTACAGGTTACTAATTGAATTAACTATTTATTTATTTTTTAAATCATAAACAATTTTCTGTGACGTGTGTACTGCGTCACTGAACACAAGATTTTAGTGACGTACTGATAATGTCACTGAATATCTTTTTCAGCGACAACAGGTCGGATGTTGCTGAAAGTATACGATTTTAGTGACGTGCTAACAATGTCACTGAACATCTTTTTCAGCGACAACGGGTCGGACGTTGCTGAAAGTGATCTTCAGTGACGTGTCCCCACGTCCCTACCTATCGCTTACACCGACGTGTAGACGTCACTAAAGATCACTTTCAGCAACGTCTACAGTAGTATGTCGCAAATACTTACGACTACGTAAATACAGCGACGGATGCAGCGACAAAGCTACGCGCGCCGCTGAAAGTTTTACCGACGCGTTTTTTGTTTCAGCGACATGTTTTATACGCCACTGAAAGTTTTAGGGTCTATTACTTAGGTAAATTCCAGCTAAATGAATCTATCTAAGTCTATGCCTTATTAAACAAGGTCTTTACACTAAATGTCTAGGTGAATTAAACTCTTTTAATAACCTAGTGACATTCCATGCTAGTAAGACTTTAGTTAATTCAACTCAGGTTCCGAACCATTTGCCGGGAGAGTTCCCTTATAACCAAGGTCTTATGTCCTACTTGTTGGGATTTATGCCCTAAAACTCGTAGATAGTAAATGTAACCGTTCACCGGATATTAATGAAATAATATTGATATATTTTTCCATTAATTGTTATTAGTTATTTTATATTTGTCTTTGCCTAATAATAACCCTAATCAAATAAACTAGACATCCAAGGCTGTAATATGAGTCTTGAACTATATGTAGCGACATATGAGATCATTGTTCAAGAAACAGCCTAAAGGGTCTATAGTATAGGGATAAGACTGGGTGCCTTATCCTGGTGACACTATGGATACGACCCACTTTGTATTTGATACAAACGCTGCGATCCAACGCGTTCGTGTAGGAGACATGCGAGTGGGGGTATCCTATGCAATGAGTTTGCATAAGACCGGACCGCAAAATAGTAACCACTGGTTATAACACCGTTAACTAGTTGGTTTTCTATTTCACTAGGACGACCTAGACAACTTAGTCTTAATCCTGAGTTGATTATGGACTTCTGCTCATGAGAGATTGTCCTTTGATTTGTATGGGTGAGAGTGGCCAATACGCCGACTCAATAAGCCTACCACTTTGGGGACAAGACCGAATGGGGAGCTGGGAACATAATCGTACAAGATGGAATTCACTCCTTCCCGACTTTAGGGAAGCAGATGAGTGTTCCCTTAAGTGGTTACTCCGAGTCTTGAACAAAGGGCCCTACCCTCTCAATGGCACGAGAGGGTTTTCTGTTTGATGGTTGGACCACAAACATGTTGTTCATTAGAGGAGAATTGGTACTTAAGGAAATAGAGGTAACCTAGGGGTAAAACGGTAATTTGACCCAGCTGGTGTTACGGACACTCGTGAAGGACTAACTAGTCAAAATTGGTCTAGATCCGTGGACACAGAAAATATGTCTGCAGTGAGAAGAGTGCAACTGTGAGTCTATAGTGGAATGTACACACAGTTAACAAATATTGATTAATGTGGTTAATGAGTTTGACCAATTAATCTCACATCGTTGGAGCTTCTGATCTGCAGGTCCATTAGGTCCCACTGGTAGCTCGTAAAGTAATTTGAGGCAACTAAGTAATAAAAGTAAATTGAAAATGTTCAATTTATTAAGGGAAACAAATATAATATATATTGATATATTATTATGAGAGAAATTAATATTTGAAAAGTTCAAATATAAATTTATGGAAGTTTGAAAGAGTTCAAAATAATGAATTAATTAATTTAAGGCCTAAAATGTGTTTGGGCAAATTAATTAATTCTAGGCCGGGAATTAAATATGTGATATTTAATTGGTGGTTAATTAATTAAAGAATTCATTAACCGGGAATTAATCAATTATGGAAATAATTTATCACTTAAGGAAGTGATTAATCATTTATGGAAATGATCTAATCACTTATAGAAGTAATTAGCCATTTGTGGAAAAGATTAATCAATTATGGAATTGATTGATCATGATTGATTAATTAAGGAATAAGATTGAATCAATTATGGAAAAGATTGATTTAATCAAAACTATTATGTGAGGGTATTGCATTTAAATATGATTTAAATGTGCATGAGGTTAATTAATTAATATGATTAATTATTTAACATTTAATTAGTTAATTAAATCAATTTTATATTATTTAATTAATTGTTTTTTGATCTAACGGTCTAGATCTTTTCCTAACCTCACATTAGGGTTTCCTCAATTATAAACGGAAATTTTATGAGAACCCTAGCCCTGAGGTCTCATTCTAGTCTCCCTCTCATATTCTCTCAACTCAAGAACACAAAGGGAGAATTTTCTCTTTAGGGTTTTTTCCATTCAACAGTAGGTAGTTGATAGCACCCAAAATGTGCTACCTTATCACTTCTAATTTGATCTTGTTAGTGTGCATTTGATGGTTTAAGTGTATATTTTATAGGGATTCGAGCACAATAGGGCAAATAGGCCTATATTTCGTTTTGTCTCTAACTCGGAGTTTTTACGGTGTTTTCGAGCTATTCTTGAGTCCTGATAGCAGACATAAATGTCGCTATTTTAGTCCTAAATTAGTATGCTTTTTAGTGTTTTTATTGTATTTTTATTTAAAAAATCTAATGTAATTCATTATTTTGTCCTGAGGAGCATATTGTGGAATTTCGGTGAAAAAAGGCCCAAAATTGAGCATAGCAAGCCGATTTTTCAAGCATGGGTCAAAGGGGGAGCCCAAAAGTCAACAATCCAAGTGAAGATCAAAAAAGAATGAAGAAGACCCAAGTTTCAAGCCCAGCCCGTCGCGACGCTGTGACTTCACTCAACTTGCCCGGGCCTATATAAAGGACCCCTTGGTACCCCATTTGATAAATCAATCATTCCATCATTCCTTATTTCCTTCCTTTCCTTTTCTCTCTCAAGGCTTTTTAACCTTTTTGAGAGTCAAGAGTGGCAAATTTTGTGGGGAGCTTGTAGCGAGCATTCTAGGAGGCTCGGGGCATGTTCGGAGGGACTCCAAGCGCAAGCGACGGGGTTCTCAAAGGTCATTTCATTTTCTCTTATTTTGCTCCAATTTATGCTTTTTTTTGTATACATTGTGGATATTATAGCCATGTATAGCTAAACCCATTTTGGGGTCTTGAAATGAAAATTCATAGTTAAATGTTATTATAATTGTCTATCTCTTGTCCTTTTAACTAATTATTTTTATCGATGTTCGTAATGTTGTATATGATCTGGCCAATCGTATATTGATCCGATTCTTGGTTGAAACTCGACGGAGAGAAATTAGGATAGATCATAATCCATGCAACTAGTTTAATTGCCCGTAGTGACAACGGGATTAGTTGGTTAAACTTAGATTTCGATAATGAATCAGAGCATAGTAATTAACGAAATTTAATGGCGCTAAGGAAACTTAGGTTGTTAATATTGGTTAATTATAATCAGGGGAGACCGACAGGAGAACCTACGTGATTAACGGAGATTCTAGGATTATAATTAGTCGGGCATTGAGATAGGATAATTGTAATAATTAATTAGCTATAAATTGATTTTCAAAGACCCCGCTTCTCACCCAAAACTCTTTCTCCATATTTTTATTTGTTTGATTGATCATTTAACTTCTTTAATCGTTTCAATTCTTAATTCTTTTAGCATCAAGATTAGGCCCCTAAAGAATATTTCTCCCAAGTACATTTAGTGATCAAGAACTAATTTCTTTGCTTAATTATCGCTTCACCTCCCTGTGGATTCGATACTCGGAATATAATTATATGAAAAATTGGAAAGCATGAAGCATGTCATTACTTAAATTAAATATAAATAGTTATGTTTAATGTGATGAATGAAGCATGCTTGATTGATTTTCTTGATTGGCTTATAATTGTTATAATAAAAGAAAATAAAAAATTGCATGAAGCATGAAACATCCATAGTTAATAATATAATTGTTATATTATTCATGCAATTAGTGTAGTTTAATTATTTAATTTGAATGAGATTGTTGAATGAATTAAACCCTAGATTCTTGATTATAGGATTAATCATTAAAATTTGAAATAGTTCGTTATTATTAATGATTAGAAACCGTCAATCTATAATCAAGATTTGCATGCAAACATAAGATCATAGGATGAATTGGATTAATTTTAAATTGTTTAAAATTAATTAGACCTAGATCAGTTTCTAATAGGATTAGAATCTTTTCTTACTTAGTATTTAAAAATAGTTTTAATTGACTAAGTAGGAAAAACATTGCTATGATTATAAGGGAACTCCACCAGTAATGTTCTGTCTAAGGCTGGGGGTATTTAAGTTGACGGTTTACGGAACACCTCCTACCTGGGAACTGACCTGGAATACCGGAGTTGAATTAATCATAGTTAAATGTTAGCATGCAATGTCACTAGGTTTATTAAAAGTGTTTAATGCACCTAGATCTTTAGAGTAAAGACCTTACATTATTGAGGTTTTAAGGGAACTCTCTCGGTAAAGTTCTGTCTAAGGCTGGGGGTATTTAAGTTGACGGTTTACGGAACACCTCCTACCTGGGAACTGACCCGAACATTGAGTTGAATTAACCATAGTAATGTTGACTTGCAATATTGGGTTTATTAAAAGAAGTTTAATTCACCCAAAAGATTGCAGTTGAATCCTTTCCATAATTGTTATAATAGGATCAGACTTAGATAGATTGACTTAGCCGAATACTATCTAAGTTAAACAACCCTATATTAACCTTAGGACATTTTCAGTAGGAGAAAAATTACAAAACAAGATTTAAATCAAGTTTTGCTCCTACGTCCCTATATTCACAACGTGAGATTCATGCTCGGCTTCGAGTCACCTTAGGAGCGGTCTCCCTTCGGAAAGTGTTTGCATGGATCAATATCAAGGTGAATGGGAAAAATGTCTAGAGTAAGTGGGAGCGGGACACGTGTCAACGTATCCCTCGGTCTCCGCCCATAGTTCACACCGTGAGAGTCCTATGATCCGCCTGCAGGTTGTCCTGGCGCAACCATCCCTTCGGAGGGCCTGGTCATAGCATTCGGAACATCGTGAACTCCTGAAAAGGATAGGAGCTCGTAGGCTAATCACCAACAGTTGTCTTTCCCTTCGGTAGCCTGTTGGTGCGTGCCTCTGAGATCTGAAAGTGGGAGGGTTACACTTACGAGGATGAGTTAAAAGTGTTAACAAATCCTTGACCGAACAACGATGGCTAATATCTATAGGAATATGAGTTATTCTGGAATTAGAATTAGCTGAGAGGTGTCTCATTTCAAAGGAGGAGTGTCTGATCACCCCTCGGTGGCTGATATTCTAAACCTCTGAAACGTCGTTGCAAAACTAAATCGATAGTTTTAGGGTTCTGTGATTGTCTGTTTTGCTAAATTGATTGGATTGTGTGCAATTGTTTGCTTGTATGATGGGTTAAGGCAAAGATAACTAATACGGTCATTGTTTGTTTATATTTCAGCAATGTCTTCCTCAATTGTCTCTCTGCTTAAAAATGAGAAATTAACCGGCGAAAATTATGCTACGTGGAAGTCGAACCTGAATACGATTCTTGTTGTCGATGATCTGCGGTTCGTCTTAACGGAGGATTGTCCTCCAGCCCTTGCTCGTAATGCATCCCAGGCAGTTAAGGATGCTTATGACCGCTGGACAAAGGCCAATGATAAGACTCGCGTCCATATCCTAGCCAGCTTATCTAAAGTTTTGGCTAAAAGGCATGAGAGCATGGTAACAGCGAAGGAGATTATGAACTCTCTCCAGGAGATGTTTGGACAACCGTCCTATCAACTCCACCATGACGCTCTCAAATACGTTTATAGTTGTCACATGAAAGAGGGCACGTCTGTTCGGGAGCATGTCCTGGATATGATGGTCCAATTCAACGTGGCAGAGGCAAACGGGGCGGTCATAGATGAGCGTAGTCAGGTTGCATTCATCTTAGAATCTCTTCCGAAGAGTTTTCTACAGTTTAGAAGCAATGCAATGATGAATAAAATAACATTCAACCTGACTAGCCTCCTGAATGAGCTACAACTCTATCAGTGTCTTCTTAAGAACAAGGGACAGATAGAAGGAGAGGCAAACGTGCATGAGGTTAACACATCGAGAGGAAGTATGGAGCTAAGGATTTGATTCTTACTGGATACACTGACTCTGACTTTCAAGCTGATAAGGATTCAAGGAAATCCACATCAGGGTCAGTATTCACCCTCAATGGAGGAGCAGTAGTGTGGAGAAGCATCAAACAAGGATGCATAGCAGACTCAACCATGGAGGCTGAGTATGTAGCAGCTTGCGAAGCAGCTAAGGAGGCAGTATGGCTCAGAAAGTTCTTGACTGATTTGGAAGTGGTTCCGAATATGAACGTGCCCATAACACTATACTGTGACAACAGTGGGGCTGTAGCCAACTCAAAAGAACCTCGAAGCCACAAACGAGGTAAACACATCGAGAGGAAGTATCACCTGATACGGGAGATTGTGCAACGAGGAGATGTGATCGTCACTAAGATCGCCTCGGAGCACAACATCGCTGATCCATTTACGAAGGCTCTCACGGCTAAAGTGTTTGAGGGTCATCTAGAGGGTCTAGGTCTACGAGATAGGTATGCCATCTAATCTAGGGCAAGTGGGAGAAATGTATAATGGGTATAAGGATGCCCTAGTTCATTGTATTTCCAGCTTTAGATTATTGCATTTACATCCCACTAACTAGTGTTTTAGTTCAAGTGGGAGTTTGTTGGGATTTATGCCCTAAAACTCGTAGAAAGTAAATGTAACCGTTGACCGGATATTAATGAAATAATATTGATATATTTTTCCATTAATTGTTATTAGTTATTTTATATTTGTCTTTGCCTAATAATAACCCTAATCCAATAAACTAGACATCCAAGGTTGTAATATGAGTCTTGAACTATATGTAGCGACATATGGGATCATTGTTGAAGAAACAGCCTAAAGGGTCTATAGTATAGGGATAAGACTGGGTGCCTTATCCTGGTGACACTATGGATACGGCCCACTTTGTATTTGATACAAACGCTGCGATCCAACGCGTTCGTGTAGGAGACATGCAAGTGGGGGTATCCTATGCAATGAGTTTGCATAAGACCGGACCGCGAAATACTAACCACTGGTTATAACACCGTTAACTAGTTGGTTTTCTATTTCACTAGGACGACCTAGACAACTTAGTCGTAATCCTGAGTTGATTATGGACTCCTTCTCATGAGAGATTGTCCTTTGATTTGTATGGATGAGAGTGGCCAATACGCCGACTCAATAAGCCTACCACTTTGGGGACAAGACCGAATGGGGAGCTGGGAACATAATCGTACAAGATGGAATTCACTCCTTCCCGACTTTAGGGAAGCAGATGAGTGTTCCCTTAAGTGGTTACTCCGAGTCTTGAACAAAGGGCCCTACCCTCTCAATGGCACGGGAGGGTTTTCTGTTTGATGGTTGGACCACAAACAGGTTGTTCATTAGAGGAGAATTGGTACTTAAGGAAATAGAGGTAACCCAGGGGTAAAACAATAATTTGACCCAGCTGGTGTTACGGACACTCGTGAAGGACTAACTAGTCGATATTGGTCTAGATCCGTGGACACATAAAATATGTCTACAGTGAGAAGAGTGCAACTGTGAGTCTATAGTGGAATGTACACACAGTTAACGAATATTGATTAATGTGGTTAATGAGTTTGACCAATTAATCTCACATCGTTGGAGCTTCTGATCTGCAGGTCCATTAGGTCCCACTAGTAGCTCGTAAAGTAATTTGAGGCAACTAAGTAATAAAAGTAAATTGAAAATGTTCAATTTATTAAGGGAAACAAATATAATATATATTGATATATTATTACGAGAGAAATTAATATTTGAAAAGTTCAGGGTTTAGGGTTTAGGGTTTAGGGTTTAGGGTTAATATAAAGCAACCCAACCAATACAAAATTTTTAAGAATTAGTTTACTAATTTAGAATTTCATATGCTTACAACAGAACCAGCTTTGCATATGGCCAAGATATTGCCATGAGAAAGCTTCAGTGAATGCAACAAATTCAACCCAACAAATTCAACAAATTCATCCTCCTACATACAATTCACAAGGCAAGCAGGTGGTAAAGTTCAAGCAGAATTCCATAAAAGAGCAAACTTAATTGAAAGGGTATGCTGACTTAATTATTGTGATAACTGGAATGGAATAAACTTAAGAACTAACTTTCACAAGTGAATCACCTCTTTAGACCATGGACCTTTGGCAAGTTCAGGATTCAAAACCTTTTGTCACCCATGCAGACATTGTACATCAGTCCGATCCTTGAAACATCCAGCTACAAACAACAACCATCATAGCAAATGAACCAGGGACACAAAGACCCACTCAAAAGACCCACTCAAAAGGGTGGGGGCAGTATATGCTCACAATAACTCTGGCGCCACAAATCCTTAGGCTTCCTAAAAAAATGCCACAACCATTTGGCAACCAAGGTCTCATTCCTCTATCTTAAGCTACCTATTCCTTATCTAAATTCTATTATATTACCAGTTTTAAGACTTCTTAAAGAGAGATTACACACAAGGATTTTCTTTATTTGTTTTTTTTTATATTTATCTTTCTCTATTTTTTTCTGGATAAATCTTAACATAAATAGGTGGGGAAAGATTAGCATTAGCAGTAAAAGTCCTAATCAAATTGGACATAAGAGATTTATGAAAACAACTAATATAAATCAAGGGCAAATGAAAAACATGAGAAGTCCTCGCTGATGCAAAAGTTGGATCCAATCATCAAATTCCCAATCATTGAGCAGTCCTCTAAAATTGATAGGGTTTAGGGTTTATGGAATGATTTATGGGATGATTTGTGCAATGGTTATTATGTTTGCAATTTTATTTTAATCCTTTCAATTAATTGGCCATTAGTTGAATGATCTAAGTGTTGAGTCTTGCTCGGGAGAGGGGATTTAGCGTTGACTTTATTAAGATTGCATGACTAAAGTTTATATTCTAAGCTCGTGACGAATTTTAGATTTACTTTAGAATTGGTAAAAAAAGAACTAATTGCCTTGCATGTTAATGAACTTAGATAGGGATATCAAGTTGGTTAATTTGCATGAGAATAGATTATACTTGGGAGAGGTAGTTGTGATTAAAGGTTCTTAGGCTCATAATTCCATTGTCCATGATAATTCATTCCCTAAAATCAATCCTAGACTAAATTGGCGAAATCAATTCCCTAAGTGTTCTTTCAATTGAATCTTTGTTGTTTATTTGCTTTGATCTAGTTTTCTATCACTCACTACTTTCTGTTCCCTAAATAAAATTGAGCAAGATTATTCATGATACTTGATTTAAGTTAAAAATCCAATCTAGAGGACGACACTCGATTTTTCGATCACTTTATTATTACTTGACCCGTGCGCTTGCGGTAGGAAAATTCCACATCACTTGGATGGCAGCGTCTCGACGCTTCGACGACTCCAAGGGCATAAAAGTCATTTTACGCTCCGGTTTCGCTCGTTTAAGCCCCGAATCGCTTTGAAAGCTCCGGTGAGGACCTATAGAAATATTATACTCATTTTAAAGAATTTTCGCAAGGAATTCAACTGAGATAAGCAAATTGAGAGATTCTAAGTGTATAATAAATTGGACTTATCAAACACCTGCAACCTAAACCCTGCTAGTCCTGAGGCAAGCTAATATTATAATGAGAGAGATTTTTATTCAATGCAATATTCATGAATCAATTTGTCAAAGACAAACATGATCAACATTTTACTTAAGAGAATTAAATGCAAGACTAGCAAAGTCAGAGACAAATTAAAATTAGCCAAATTCTTTCTTATGCAAAATATGAGCTAAGTCTTTCCTAGAGATATTTTGAAAAGTTCGAGAAGGACTTATAAAATTCCTATACCATCTTCCCTCTACATTGGACAAAGGCATAACGACATTAAATGAAAGAAACAAACTAACTTTTTTAAGGATGCAAAAGGGGGCCTCAGACTTTTTCTTTCTTTCTTTTATTTTCTTTCAACTAAAGGGCCCTAAGCTTGCATATATATATGATTTTTAAGGGGCACTAGCTTTCACACAACTAATGCAGGATACTCTGGACAACCTAACTGATCACACTAGAGGTAGCTCTTTTTTACCCCGACAAGCTAAATAAAAATATTTTTCTTATTTTTCTTGCATTCTTTTTCTTGATAAAATAAATGATTTTTCTTTTGAAGCTCACAAGACAAATATTCTTTTTCTCACTCCCCAAGCATTAAACAAGCTATTTTGCAAAAATTTCCTCTAAACATGCTACCTATCCTATCGAGTTGACAACGGAGGCATGAATCCTAAAAAGTCATCTAAAACCAACAAAATTACGCTAGGAAGGACTCATGCTCAATTTAGTTATGTTAAGGAAGATTTAGAAAAATTTTAATTCTCTGAGGATGCTAGAATGCATGCAATTCAACTAAAGGAAAAATATATACTCATACTTTTCTTATCTTATAAATTTCATAATCAAATTTTAAAGCAAGGCATAAAATCTCAAAATTTGTTTTAAAGTTTGCTCAATATAAAGATAATTTTGAACACGATTCAGATCAGTTCCTAGGTAGGAGGTGTTCCATAAATCGTCAACTTAAATACCTCCAGCCTTAGACAAAACTTCATTGGTTCAGGTCAGTTACAAGGTAGGAGGTGTTCCGTAAAACTTCAACTTAAATACCTCCAACCTTAGACAAAACTTCACCTATTCAGGTTCTAATTTATTTTTAAATTGCTTAAAATAATAGAACAATCAAAGCATAAAGCAAACATTCATATGTTTCCCACCCTCAACCCAAACATTACATTGTCCTCAATGTAAATTAAACATGCAATTTAAAGGACAAATAGTATAAAGGGAATAGAAAACCTCCCATGTTTAAGCGTTGGGTTGGAAAAATATGGAAACTTCCACGATTGGCAAAATTTATAGAGATTTGGTGTAGGGGCTCTATAAAGCAATAAAGAAAGATAATTAACGAAATATGAAAGGAATAAACTACTAAATTGAAAAGTAAAGGATATAACTAATTGGGTTGCCTCCCATAAGTTTCCACTATACCTATTTTGTGTAACTTTCTAATGGTTTCAAAGATGGTGAAATGATTTGGTTTTATAAGAATTGTGCTGAAGCAAAATAAATGACAGAACAACGAGTAAACAAATAGATAGACAGATTAAAGACAGACGCTGGTTAGGATTTAGTGATTGTTCTAAAAGATGCTCTAGAAATATTATTGATCATGCATTTCTCGCAGTATTATTACCAGATTCCTCCCGGAACTCCGAATCTTTTGGGATGTGTTTCAACCCCAATGAAGTACGACTGATCAAGCACTAGGCCACTGGCTATCCCTAACTCAGTCACTGGCGTTCACCAATATACAATGATCGTAGTGTGGATAATTGCCACACACTCTCTAAATCATCCCTGAAACTAGAGAGAGCTATTCACACCGGCTGGCCAGGCGGGCATAAAATAGAAATAAGTACAACAATTAACCAAAATGTGATAGTCAATATATTACTAAAGATGAAGCACGACAATCACATTATTCCTAACCAACACCTAAGCTACTTAGTTCATAATAGGCATGGGAATATAAATCACAATCTGAGTAGGAACATCCATAATCACAAGTTAATAAAGAAAATAAACTCCTTAATCAGCTTGCAGATGATGGTGTTCTTGATGATCTTCAATCTCTCTATACTATTCAGCTCCCAAGGGGAAACATGGAATACTTTTGACTTTGACGGCTACTTCCTTTTATAGAAGGATGAGAGGCTTGAATTAGGTCAACTAGGAAACGTGTAAGGCTCTCTTTGCTCCTTTATCCCAAAAATAACTCAACAGAAGTCGGTTCATGAAGTTGGCTAACGAGCTGTGATGTGACAGTTATGTTCCCAGTTTTGCTGCAACACAGAATTTGCTTCCTCCAGTCGCTCAGCAGCATAATCTGCACAAAATAATTTCCAATGCTTCTATTCTTCCAAATAGGTTAAAACATGTAATATCTATCCAAAACCAACCCTAATAAGCATAAAGGACACACAAATCCCTATATAATTGAGGCCTAAATAACTACCTTTTGGGCAGTTATCATACCCCCAAACTTGAACTATTGCTCGTCCCGAGCAATACTAACCAACCTTCCCTTAAGAATTTAAAAATATTAGACAAAGAATAAGCTTAATCAAATCAGAACTTCCAATGCTACCTTTAACCTTTACCTGAGCACTATGCAACACCAAGCTCTGCTGCAGCAAAATGATTCCTTCAGTAGGGACAAATAATCACCACTTTTCAACTTAATTCAAAGAACTCACCACAGCCTAGCTCTATTATCAGACATTTCAAAACATATTTTTAAAGGGGTTTATATCCTTGTTTATCAGACTTAAAGCAGCCTTACAGTCATAAGCTCTTAAGCATGGGATGACCCACTTTATGGTGCAGTACACCCATGCCTCAAGCTCATCACCAACAAGGCTCAATACTCTTTATAAAGCTCAAAAATCCTTAGTTATTCCATCTCTTGCCCCTCAGAATGGTGACATTTTATGATGAAGCTCACCTAAGTTCTAGGAGACAGAAAAACTATTGGATCATCACTCATCCTTCAAAACTTTTGCTCCATCAATTTTTTCAGCAAAATTTTCAACAAATATTTTTTTTAGCAAATAATTTTTTTTCATTTTTTCACTTATTTCCTAGGTCATCTTTTGACGCGAAGACAAACTGTGGGTATCACAAATGTCCCCAGTTACTCAACAACCTAGCAAATTTTTACTTTGAAGGAGAGGAATGCTCGAGCAAAATAATTGGAGTAGCAAAAAGTCCCCCAAACTTGAATTATTCATTGTCCCCAATGAATCATTATATAAGCAATTATACCCCCAAACTTAAATTTTCCTATTTGAAGTTTTAAACTAAACATGGGACTCAGATTAAGCTAAACGTGGATCATATAAGTCAATACTACCTTCAAAATCTTCTTCGCCGTAACAACAGTTCAGGCTAGAAGAAATGCTCAACCAAAAGGTTTCTGGAGATCAGAATACCTTGATCTAATTAAGCATAATCAGTCCAAGCTTCAAAAATTCAGAAGAAAATTAGTTAAGTTAGGCATTACTCAGTGCATGTAGAATGAAAAACATCCGGAAATTCCATTAAAAACCGAAAAAAATTTTACAAAAGCAAGGATATATTTTTTCAAGAAGCAGAAAAATTATAAGAAACAAGCAAACATATTTAGCAAGTGGGGTCAGATATGAGCGAGCAAACAAAATGTTAAGAACAAAAATAATGCTCGCTGAAGATCATCTCATGCATCAATCTTCCCGACCCTGCTCGTCATCATCATTCTCTCCTTCTCTTTCAACAGGTGGGGGCATAATCAAGGGGTTCAACAGATCCTTAGGGAATGCAGGAAGGGCTGGATACGGTTTGGAAAACTTCTCTTGCAGCGCCCTTCTTAAGCTGGCATCCCAATTCTTAACATAGTTCCAGAAGGTTAAAGTTTGCCTTTCAGCAAACTCCTGCCTACTGGCCGAAAGTGCCAGTTGTTCTACAATTGTGTTAATGTCGTAGATAATTCCTCTTTGACGTACCTCCTGCATGCGCTGGAGACGTGCCAAATTGGGCGTGTCGATGATCCATTTGTCAAACAGGATCACATCTCCCTCATCCACTCGAACCCCTGCTTTACTGCAAAGCATTGTAATTGTATTGGGGAAGAACAACTTCCCCACCTTCTTTTTCCAGTAACCAGAAATTTCACTCGCAATGATCCTCCCTACGTTAATACTGAGAGACCGCAAGATGGCAAAAGCTAGGAGAACCCGTTCCATGGAGATTGTCGAGTCATGTGTTGTTGGAAGCATCCTCTGTCTAATAAATCCCATCCACGTGTTTGCTTCCCTTTTCAAATAAGTCGACTGGAATTTCCTCTTCTTAGTTTTGAATAACTGCCACTGTGCCCTTTCAATTCGTACCTCCCACACAGCATCACTTAGTTGCTCATCAGATGGCGCCACAACCATCTCATTATATGCCGCATGGGGGAAGTTCTGAAGATTGTACAGTGCATTGATAGCACTAGGACTCCAATCCACCTCGACTCCTCGAACAATTACCTGGAATCCATCCTCCTTGACAATGTTAGCATAAAATTCACGCACCACCTGTGCGTTTACAGATTCACGCTTCGCACAAAATAGCTCCCAGTCGTGGTCTGCAATACCTGTCCTCAGAAATTGTGGGAGGTCACCGCTGAATCCTCGCTCAAATAAGAAATCCCTTTTCAGAAGCTCAATGTCTTTTGCTCTGGCAAAATTGTTGACGAAGCGATCAAATGGTAACTGTTGTTCTTCTATTGCATCGTGTTCCTCCGATGCTTCAGCAATATTTTTACCCTTTTTCGCCCTGCGCTTGAGCAACTGTTCTTCCTCAACTCTCTTTTCTGTTTCTTCTCTCACTTTGTCCTCAGCTTATTTTTTCTCTCTTTCCCTTCTTTCTTCCTCAGAGTCCGATGATGGAGTCGATGGGGTATTCTGAATCACCCTGATGCGACCTGCCTTCAGCTTAATGCGTCGCCTCTTTGGTGGTTCAGGCATTACAACTTCAACATGAGCCTCCTGCACCGGCTCCGGTGTTTTCTCTTTTTCAGGCATACCTGCGGCCTGCTCCTCAATCTCTGTTTCTGGATTTTTCTCAGCAATCTTTTCTTGAACCGTATCAGAAATTCTCGGTTCTTCCTCAGGATTGTTAGCTCTCTCTGTATCCACGTCATCCACTGTTTCTTCTCGAATGGCTTCTTGCTCCTCAGCCCTCTGCTGCCTCCTTCTTCTTTTAGCCTCTTTTTCTTCTGGCGTTCTCTTTTTCTTAGTTTTCCCTTTCTACACTTTCGGAGTAACCGGTGTTTCCTCCTCTTCACTCTCTCTTTCTTTCCTAGCTCTAGTCTTTGCCATGGAGGACTCAACGGTTTTACAGAGAATGGAAGGGAAAAAAAAGAATGCAGACGGCAAAATTGGATCAAGAAGACGAAGTGGAAAGAAACGTACCAGCGGTTGTGAATAAATAAGGCTCCAGCAAAATGCAATCCTAACCGAAATGATTTGCTCTGCATTGAATAATATTATCGTTTAATTTGAAGTGAATGTAACCTGAAAAAATGAAACTAGGAACGGTAAAATCGTGGATTCCAAACGCCCATGGTAAAAACTTGATGTGCTGTCCATCATTGAAGCCTTCGGATAATTGCTCTGCGACACGTGGCTTCATCAGATGATGCATGCAAATTTACCTGCAAAAATTCAAAGCCAAATCCCAACGGTAAAAATAATAAATTTCTAACGAAATCCCTTTTAACTCGGACTATTTTGCTATAGCCATAACTTTGCCGCAACAACCTGCTTAACTTGAAGAATCTTGGATACGAAATTCGAATTTAAAATCAAGAAAAATCAAATCTTTAAAAATTCAAATTTAAATTCAACCGATCAAATCAAATCTTTATCTTTTATTTTAAAGAGAAACAAAATAAATTAGAGAGAATCTTTATTAATTTAAACAGAATTCAAATAGCTGAAAATAAAATCTAGATAAAATAAAATATAACTAATTAAAAGATAATTTAAGGATAATTTAAATAAATAACCTGAGAATAAAATCAAATCAAATTAAAAACAAAATAAAATCTAAAATAATAAAAATTAAATCTAATAAACTATGTAAAAATCAAACCTAACCTAATCTGAATTAAAAACAAATCAGCGAAACATTAAATAAACACTGGGAGCTCAAAATTTTGCTCTGTGAAATGCTCCCGCAAAAATCCTGCTCTCTCAATGATCAACTAACCTTAGGGAAGGATATTTCACCTGAAACTCCTCACCCCAATAATGCTTCACACGTTGTCCATTCACCTTCAACACTCTCCCATCTTTTTCATCCTGCAAAGTAATTGCTCCATTGGGGAAAACTTCAATCACAGTAAACGGTTCTGACCATTTAGATTTTAGCTTCCCAGGAAATAATTTCAATCTAGAATTATAAAGCAAGACTTTTTGACCCTTTAAAAACTCTTTAGATTTTATTTTCCTGTCATGCCACAACTTAGTCTTTTTTTTATACATTTTCGCATTTTCATAAGAAAATTGACGAAATTCTTCTAACTCATTCAGCTGCAGCATTCTTATTGCTCATGCACGACTCAGATCAAAATTTAACTTTTTCAAAGCCCAAAATGTTTTATGCTCAAGCTCTAATGTTAAATGGCAAGTTTTCCCATATACTAACATATAGGGAGACATACCTAGAGGAGTCTTATAGGCTGTCCTATAAGCCCAAAGAGCCTCATCCAACCTAAAGGACCAATCCTTTCTAGATGGATGGACTACTTTCTCTAAAATCGCTTTAATTTCTCTATTACTAATTTCAGCTTGACCATTTGCTTGTGGGTGATAAGGGGTAGCTATCCTATGCTTAATCCCATACTTAGCTAAAAGCTTAGTTAAGATATTATTAACAAAATGTGTACCCTCATCACTCACTAGAGCCCTAGGTGTCCCAAACCGCACAAAGATGTGCGATTGAAGAAACCTTGCTACTGTCTTGGCATCACTCTGATGGCATGCGATGGCCTCCACCCATTTGGACACATAATCAACTGCCAATAAGATAAAAACATTGCCATTAGAAGGGGGAAATGGCCCCATAAAGTCAATACCCCATACATCGAATAATTCAACTTCTAAAATGTAAATAAGAGACATTTCATCTCTAGGCCCTAGATTTCCTCTCCTTTGGCAAGTGTTGGGTTCCTAGAGTGAGTAAAAATATAGTATAAAAAACTCTAGAATTCATGTGCAAGTATACACAGTCTGCGGCAAGTAATATTTATCAATCCAAGGTTTGAATGAGTTTTCACTTTATCTATTTTGTATAACTTTCTAATGGTTTCAAATATAATAAAAATGTTGGGTTTTATCGGAATTATGCTGAAGCAAAATAAATGACAGAACAACGAGTAAACAAATAGACAGACAGATTAAAGACAGACGCTGGTTAGGTTTTAATGATTGTTATAAAATATGCTCTAGCAATATTATTGATCATGCATTTCCCGCAGTATTATTGGCGGATTCCTCCCAGAACTCCGAATCTTTTGGGATGTGTTTCAACCCCAATGAAGTGCGACCGATCAGGCACTAGGCAACTGGCTATCCCTAGCTCAGTCACTGGCGTTCACCAATACACAATGATCGTAATGTGGAGAATTGCCACACACTCTCTAAATCATTCCTGAAACTAGAGAGAGTTATCCATACCGGCTGGCCAGGCGGGCATAAAATAAGAATAAGCACAACAATTAACCAAAATGTTATAGTCAATTTATTACTAGAGATGAAGCACAGTAATCACATTATTCCTAACCAACACCCTAGCTACTTAGTTCATAATAGGCATGGGAATATGAATTACAATCTGAGTATGCATGTCCATAACCACAATTTAAGAAGGAAAATAAACTCCCTAATCAGCTTGCGGATGATGGTGTACTTGATGATCTTCAATCTCTATACTATTCGGCTTCCAAGGGGAAACATGGAATGAATTTGACTTTGACGGCTACTTCCTTTTATAGAAGGATGGGAGACTTGAATTAGGTCAAGTAGGACACGTGTAAGGCTCTCATTGATCCTTTATCCCGAAAATATCTCAATAGAAGTCGGTTCATGAAGTTGGCTAACGAGCTGTGATGTGGCAGTTTATGCTCCCAGTTTTGCTGCAGCATAGAATTTGCTCCTTCCAGTCGCTCAGCAGCATAATGTGCACAAAGTTATTTCCAAAGCTTTCATTCTTCCAAATGGGTTAAATCCTGTAATATCTCTATAAAACCAACCCTATTAAGCATTAAAGACACACAAATCCTTATATAAATGGAGCCTAAATAACTACCTTTTGGGCAGTTATCATACCCCCAAACTTGAATTATTGCGCGTCCCGAGCAATACTAACCAACCTTCCTTCAAGAATCTCAAAACTTTAGACAAAGATTTAGCTTAATCAAACCAGACAGTCCAACACTACCTTTAACCTTTACCTGAGCACTCTTCAAAACCAAGCTCTGCTGCAGCAAAATGATTCCTTCAGCAGGGACAAATAATCACCACTTTTTAACTTAATTCTAAGAACTCACCACAGCCTACCTCTATTATCAGATATTTCGAAACAAATTTTTAAAGGGGTTTATAACATTATTTATCAGACTTAAAGCAGCCTTACAGTCATAAGCTCTTAAGCATGGGATGACCCACTTTATGGTGCAGTATACCCTTGCCTCAAGCTCATCACCAACTAGACTCAATACTCATTATAAAGCTAAAAAATCCTTAGTTATTCCATCTCTTGCCTCTAAGAATGGCGACATTTTATGATGAAGCTCACCTAAGTTATGGGAGACAGAAAAAACTGCTGGATCATCATTCATCCCTCAAAACTTTTGCTCTGTCAATTTTGTCAGCAAAATCTTCAACAAATAATCTTTCAGCAAATAATAATTTTTTTCTCATATTTCTCATTTTTCAAATTCCCTAGGTCATCTTTTGACGCGAAGACAAACTGTGGGTATCACAAATGTCCCCGGTTACTCAATAACCTAGCAAATTTTAATTTGAAGGAGAGGAATGTTGAGCAAAATAATTGGAGTAGCAAAAAGTCCCCCAAACTTGAATTATTCATTGTCCTCAATGAATCATTAATTAAGCAATTATACCCCCAAACTTAAATTTTTCTATCTGAATTTTTAAACTAAACATGGGACTAGGATTAAGCTTAAAGTGGATCATATAAGTCAATACTACCGTCAAAATCTTCTTGCCACAGCAACAGTCCAGGCTAGAAGAAATGCTCAAGCAAAAGGTTTCTGGAGATCAGAATACCTTGATCTAACTAAGCGTAATCAGTCCAAGCTTCAAAAAATTCAGAAGAAAATAGTTAAGTTAGAGTTAGTCAGTGCTCATGGAATAGAAACAATCAGAAATTCCATTAAAATCCAAGAAAAATATTACAAAACAGATATGTTTTTTTTCTTTCAAAGAAAAGATTAGAAAGAAACAAGATAAGCAGCCATATAAAAGATGGGGTCAGGAATGCGCCAGCAAACAAAATATTTCATCAAAAAGCTTGCACGCTCAACTCTTTCTTCAATCTTCCTGACCCAGATCTTCCTCTTCATCTTCTTTCTCAGCAGGTGGCAGTGGAATCCAAGGGTTCAACAGATCTTCAGGGAATGTAGGAAGGGCTGGATACGGCTTGGAAAAATTCTCTTGCAGTGCCCTTCTTAAGCTGGCATCTTGATTCTTAACATAGTTCTAGACGGTTAAGGTTTGCCTTTCAGCAAACTCTTGCCGACTGGCCGAAAGTGCCAGTTGTTCTAGAATCGTATTGATGCCGTGGATAAGCCCACCTTGACGTATCTCCTGCGTGCGCTGGAGCCGTGCCAAATTGGGCGTATCAATGATCCCTTTATCAAATAGAATTGCATCATTCTCCTCCACTGGAACCCCTGCTTGTCTGCATAGCATAGTAACTGTGTTCGGGAAGAACAACTTCCCCACCTTTTTCTTCCAGCAGCAGGCAATCTCATTACAAATAATTTTTCCCACATCAATACTGAGAGACCTTAAGATAGCAAAAGCCAAAAGAATTCGTTCCCTGGATACTGTCGAGTCGTGCGTTGTCGGAAGCAACCTCTGCCTGATGAAACCCATCCACGTGTTTGCTTTCTTGTTCAAGTAAGCTGATTGGAATGTCCTTTTCTGAGTCTTTGATAGTTGCCACTGCGCCCCCTCAATTCCTACCTCCCGGACAGCATTACTTAACTGCTCCTCAGATGGCGCGACTGCCATTTCATTGAATGCCGCGTGGGGGAAGTTTTGAAGATGGTAGAGTGCGTTGATCACACTTGGACTCCAATCTATTTCGACTCCTCTAACAATTACCAGGAAACCTTCTTCTTTATCAATGTTGGCATAGAATTCTCGCACCACCTGTGCGTTCACAGCTTCTGGCTTAGCACAAAACATCTCCCAGCCGTGGTCAGCTATGCCGGTCCTTAGAAATGGTGGAAGATCACCGCTGAAACCTCTTTCGAACAGAAAATCCCTTTTCAGGAGCTCAGTGTATTTTGCTCTAGCAAAATTATTGACGAAGCGCTCGTATGGCACCTGTCGCTCTGCTATTTCATCGTGCTCCTCTGATGCTTCAACAATCTTTTTGCCCTTCTCTTCTCTCCGCTTCAGCAACTGTTCCTCCTCTGCCTGTTTCTCTGCTTCTTCTCGCCTTTTTTCCTCAGCCTCGTTTGTTTCTCGTTCCTCTTGCTCGACCCTCTCTCTTTCGGAATCTGATGATCGAGGCGAGGGGGTATCAGTCCTTATCACTTGAATTCGCCCAGCCTTCCGCTTAATGCGGCGTCTTTTCGGAGGTTCAGGTATGATAACCTCCACACGAACCTCCTGGACTTGCTCTCTGCCTTTTTCCCCTACAGCCTCTGTCTGCATAATCCCACTCTGAATTTCCTCTTGAGCCTCTTCTATAGTTGCCACTTCCTGTCCATCCTTTTCTTGATTCGGTTTGTCAGATTCTTTTGGGTTTTCATCTTCTTTTGCCACAACCTCCTCCTCTCTTGCTCTTTCTTGTTCTTCAACTCCCTGTTGTCTTCTTCTTCGCTTAGCCTCCTTCTCTTCCGGCGTTCTCTTTTTCTTCGTTTTTACTTTCTGAACTTCCGGTGTGACCGGCACCTCTTCCTCTTCACTTTCTCTCTCTTTGCGGGCTCTTGTCTTAGCCATGGAAGGTATAATAGGGTTTTGACAGAGAAGGTAAAGAAAGAAAGAAAAACACACGCACAAAGGTTGATCAAGAAGACGAAGTGGGAGAAACTTACCAGCGTTTGCGAATAAATAAGGCTCTAGCAAACATGAACCTTAACCGAAAAGATTTGCCCTGCCATAACTAATATTACCGTTGCAATTAAAACGCAAACCTGAAATTCAAAAATTACCAACGGTAAAATTGCGAATTCCAAACGGCCCTGGTAAAAATTAATGCTCTGTTATCATTGAAGCCGTTGGATAATTGCTCTGCTACACGTGGCCTCATCAGATAGCGCACGCCCATTTACCTGCAAGAATTCAAAGTTAAATCCAACGGTAACAATAATAAATTCCAACGGAAACCCTTCTAACTCGGCATATTTTGTTCCAACAATATCTTTGCCGCAACAATCTTCCGATCCTGAAGAATTTTAAATACGGAATTTGAATTTTAAAATGGACAAATCAAATCCTTTCAAATTGAACCAATCAAAGCGAACCTAACCTGTTATTCTCAAAAGAAGCTGAATAAATTAGAAAAAATCTCTATTAATTAAAACTAGAATTCAAATAACCGAAAATAAAATCTAGATAAAATCTAACTAAAAGGATGCGAGTGATGCTGCGGTAGGAGCGATGCTGGGGCAAAAGCAGGGCAAATTTATTCATCCTATATATTATGCAAGCAAGGTTTTAAATGAAGCACAGGTCAACTACACAACTACTGAAAAGGAGTTGTTAGCTGTTGTGTTTGCTTTTGAGAAATTTCGACCATATTTGGTTGGATCTAAAATCACGGTGTTCACAGATCATGCAGCAATAAGGTATTTAATGTCTAAAAAGGATGCAAAGCCGAGACTAATTCGTTGGATTTTATTACTGCAGGAATTTGACTTGGAGATAAAAGACAAGAAGGGATCAAAGAATGTCATTGCAGATCATTTATCTCGTCTTGATCCATCATCATTTTTGCTGGAGCAATCTGCCTTTTCCGATTCTTTTCCAGATCAGCAGCTCTTTGCTGTTTAGGTAAAGGTAGTCAGGGATATCCCGTGGTATGCTGATATTGCCAACTTTTTAGTGAAGGGAGTCACTCCTATTGGCATGGATTGGAGGCAAAAGAAAAAGTGTGATGAAGCAAAGGAAATCCTGGAGCAAAGTCACTCTTCGCCGTATGATGGCCATTTCAGCGGTCAAAGGACAGCTATGAGGATTTTGCATTGCGGATTCTTCTGGCCTACCTTGTTTAAGGATGCCCACTGGTTTTACAAGCAATGTGACGCTTGCCAGAGGAGAGGAAATTTGGGACCAAGAGATGAAATGCCTCTTACTTACATTTTAGAAGTTGAATTATTTGATGTATGGGGTATTGACTTTATGGGGTCATTTCCCCCTTCTAATGGCAATGTTTTTATCTTATTGGCAGTTGATTATGTGTCCAAGTGGGTGGAGGCCATCGCATGCCATCAGAGTGATGCCAAGACAGTAGCAAGGTTTCTTCAATCGCACATCTTTGCGCGATTTGGGACACCTAGGGCTGTAGTGAGTGATGAGGGTACACATTTTGTTAATAATATCTTAACTAAGCTTTTAGCTAAGTATGGGATTAAGCATAGGATAGCTACCCCTTATCACCCACAAGCAAATGGTCAAGCTGAAATTAGTAATAGGGAAATTAAAGCTATTCTAGAGAAAGTAGTCCATCCATCTAGAAAGGATTGGTCCTTTAGGTTGGATGAGGCTCTTTGGGCTTATAGGACAGCTTATAAGACTCCTTTAGGTATGTCTCCCTATAGGTTAGTATATGGGAAAGCTTGCCATTTACCATTAGAGCTTGAGCATAAAACATTTTGGGCTTTGAAAAAATTAAATTTTGATCTGAGTCGTGCAGGAGCAATAAGAATGCTGCAGCTTAATGAGTTAGAGGAAATTCGCCAATTTTCTTACGAGAATGCGAAAATATATAAGGAGAAGACTAAGCTGTGGCATGACAAGAAAATAAAGTCTAAGGAGTTTGTAAAGGGTCAAAAAGTTTTGCTTTATAATTCTAGATTAAAATTATTTCCTGGAAAATTAAAATCTAAATGGTCAGGACCGTTAATTATGGTTGAGGTTTTTCCCAATGGAGCAATTACTTTGCAGGATGAAAAAGATGGGAGAGTATTCAAGGTGAATGGTCAGCGTGTGAAAAATTATTGGGGTGAGGAATTTCAGGCGAAATATCCTTCCCTAAGGTTGATTGATGATTAAGAGAGCAGGGTTTTTGCGGGAGCATTTCACAGAGAAAAATTTTGAGCTCCCAGAAATTTTATTTTCCGATAATTGATTTTATTTGTCGGTTAGGTTAGATTTAATTTTGCATGATTTATTAGATTTTATCTTTTAAGTATTTTTATTATTTTTGGTAGGTTAGATTTGATTTGATTTTATTTTCAGGTTATTTATTTAAATTATCTTGCAATTAACCAACCCTATTAAACATTAAAGACACACAAATCCTTATATAAATGGAGCCTAAATAACTACCTTTTGGGCAGTTATCAGCAAGCATCACATTGCTTATAGAACCAATGAGCATTCTTAAATAACGTAGGCCAGAAGAATCCGCAATGCAAAATCCTCATAGCTGTCCTTTGACCGCTGAAATGACCTCCATACAGCGAAGAGTGACATTGCTCCTGGATTTCCTATTCTTCAGCACCTGAAACACACCTACGAATAATACCGTCAGAACATTGCTTATACATAAATGGCTCATCCCAATAGAAAAATTTCGCATCATGCTTAAACTTTTTATTCTGCCTCCAATCCATGTCAATAGGAGTGACTCCCTTTACCAAAAAGTTGGCAATATCAGCATACCAAGGGACATCCCTAACTACCTTTACCTCAACAGCAAAGAGCTGTTCATCTGGAAAAGAATCGGAAATGGCAAATTGTTCCAGTAAAGATGATGACGAATCAAGACGAGATAAGCGATCTGCAATGACGTTTTCTGATCCTTTCTTGTCCTTTATCTCCAAGTCGAACTCCTGCAATAATAAAATCCAATGAATTAGTCTAGGCTTTGCATCTTTCTTAGACATTAAATACCTTATTGCTGCATGATCCGTGAACACTGTGACTTTGGATCCAACCTAATATGGCCGGAACTTCTCAAAAGCGAACACCACAGCTAACAACTCCTTTTCAGTAGTTGTATAGTTGACTTGTGCTTCATTTAAAACCTTGCTTGCATAATATATAGGATGGATAAATTTGCCCTGCTTTTGCCCCAGCATAGCACCTACCGCAGCATCATTCGCATCACACATTACCTCGAATGGTAAATCCCAATTAGGTGCAAAAAGAATGGGTGTTGAGATTAAAGCAGCCTTTAAAGTCTCAAAAGCCTTCCTACAATCTGCATTAAAGTCAAAAAACATGATCAGTGCATAATAAGTTACAAAGAGGTTTACTGATTTTGGAAAAAATCTTTTATGAACCACCTATAAAATCCAGCATGTCCTAAAAAACTCCAAATTCCCTTCACTGAATTCGGTGGCTCTAGTCTTTCAATAACCTCTACTTTTGCTCTATCAACTTCTAGACCATTTTTAAAAATTCTATGGCCTAGCACTATGCCCTCTTTCACAATGAAGTGACATTTCTCCCAATTAAGAACTAGATGGTTATCCTCACATCTCTTTAACACCCTACCTAAATTTTCTAAACAATTCTGAAAAGACCCTCCAAACACTGAAAAATCGTCCATGAATACCTCAACAGTGGACTCAATCATATTAGAAAAAATTGCTAACATACACCGCTGAAATGTTGCTGGAGCATTGCAGAGGCCGAAAGGCATTCTCCTAAAAGCGAATGTCCCATAAGGACAGGTGAAAGTGGTTTTCTCCTGATCCTCAGGAGCAGTAGTAATCTGGTTGTACCCAGAATAACCATCCAAGAAACAGTAATAGGCCTGACCAGCAAATCTGTCCAACATTTGGTCAATAAATGGTAGAGGGAAATGGTCCTTACAGGTGGCTTTATTAAGCCTCCTGTAGTCCATGCAAACCCTCCAGCCAGTTACTGTCCTGGTTGGAATCAACTCATTGTCTTTATTGCTCAGCACAGTAACACCTCCCTTCTTAGGAACACATTGGACAGGGCTCACCCAATTGCTATCGACATTTGGATAAATGATCCCAGCATCCAACCATTTAATCACCTCCTTTTTAACAACCTCTTTCATTGCAGGGTTAAGCCTTCTTTGTTGCTCAATACTCCTAAAGGATCCCTCCTCTAGAGTGATTTTGTGCATACAAAAAGATGGGTTAATTCCTTGAATGTCAGCCAACGTCCAACCTATAGCTTTGCAGTATTGCTGCAACAATTTTATTAAGGCCTCTTCATGCTCTGGCATTAAATCTGATGCAACAATAATGGGCAACGTCTCACTTTCCCCAAGATACACATATTTTAGATGGTCCGGCAAGGGCTTCAAATCTAAAGTAGGTGCCTCAATCAGGGATGGCTTAATGGGAGGAGCCTTCCTTTGATCTAAATCTAAAGACTCAAAAACATCCTCACATCTAAACAACTCTTTTTCATTTTTTCTATCTAAAGAACAAATTTCTAAATCTTCTACACTAACCTCTCCATGCTCTTCTGAATGCTTACTAGTCGAATCCTGCATTGCTGTCTCAATAACTGTGCTCTCCAGAATCCTAATGAAAGAGCAATCCTCCATTTCGTCTAGATATTTCATGGCTTTAAACACATTAAATTTCACTTCCTCATTACAGACTCTCATTGTTAACTCCCCTTTTTGAACATCTATTAACGCCCTACCAGTAGCCAAAAAGGGACGACCTAGAATAATTGGGACATCTTTATCAGCCTCATAGTCTAAAATAATAAAATCAACAGGAAATATGAATTTATCCACTTTTACTAAGACATCCTCAATTTTACCTTCTGGATATGTGATAGACCTATCAGCTAATTGGAGTGTAACTGTGGTAGGCCTAGCTTCACCAATACCTAACTTCTGATAGACCGAAAGAGGCATTAGGTTAATGCTTGCGCCTAAATCACAAAGTGTTCTACCTAACTCTTTTCAACCTATAGATACAGGTATAGTAAATGACCCTGGATCCTTAGCCTTTGGTGGTAGCTCATTCTTAAGAATAGCACTACATTCCTCAGTAAGAGATACAGTTTCAAACTCACCTAATCTCTTCTTTTTAGTCAAAATATCCTTAAGAAATTTAGTATAATTAGGCATTTTCTCAATAGCTTCTACTAAAGGGATATTTATATGCAATTGCTTAAGAATCTCAAAAAACTTTTTAAATTGACCAACCTGATTCTTAGGCTTTTGCCTTTGTGGAAAAGGTAGTGGTGGTACATAAGGTGGGGGCGGCACATAAGGTGGTTCCACATCTGGAACAGAACCAGATGCTCCAGCATTTTTATTGCTGCCTCCAACACCCTGACCAGACTCCAACTCTTTTTCGACAACAACATTTTTATCACCATTTTTATCTGTAACCTGGGTTTTACTAGGCTCAATTTTTTCTTCTAATGGCTTACCACTCCTAAGAGTTACTGCCTTTACCTGCTCCTTACCTTCCCTTCTTGGGTGTTCAGTATCTGATGGAAGTTTCCCTTGAGGCCTTGCCTTCAGCTCATTAGCTAGTTGACCAACTTGCAATTCCAGGGCTCTCATCGAAGCTTGATTACTTTGAATTGCGGCATCTGTACGAGCCATGAATTCTTTCATCATCGCCTCGAGAGAACTTCCCGAATTTTGCTGGGGCAAAGCCTGCTTATTTTGCTGGGGCAATACATGCGCTTTAGCAATTCCCGGCTGGTTCATCTTTTGTTGTGCTTGCACGCTATTTCCTTGACCTCCCCATGAGAAGTTGGGGTGGTTGCGCCAACCTGGATTATAAAAATTAGAGTAAGGGTTATTCCTCTGATTACCTACAAAAAACACAGAAGCTGGATTGCTGGGGAAAAACTCGTAGTTGTGGTCTTCACCACAATAGACACATGCTTCTTCTGTGACTTGGTTCACCATTGCTGGAGGCTCCATAGCTGGTGGCTGCTGATGACTAATCACTGTCACATTCTTAAGAGCATTAGCAATCATAGCAAGATCAGCCCTAATGGTGGACACACCATCAACCTCTAATACACTCTTAACCTTTTTATTTGTGCCTCTAACATCCGACCACTGACAACTATTAATCGATATTATTTCTAAAATTTCATAAGCTTCATCAAAAGTTTTTGCCAAAAGGGCCCCTCCAGCCGAAGCATCGACCATACCTTGGGTTACTCCATTTAAACCATTGTAAAATATTTCCATTTGAATACAATGAGGTAAACCATGGTGGGGACACTTTCACAAAAGCTCCTTAAACCTTTCCCAAGCCTCACTAAAAGTCTCATCCTCAAGTTTCCTAAACCCTACTATTTCACTCCTTAATTTAACATTTCTATTAGGTGGGAAATATTTACTAAAACATTTTTCAGCTAACTCATCGCATGTCCTAATTGATCCTGGAGCAAAAGAGTTTAACCATGCCTTTGCTCCATCTCTAAGAGAATACAGGAACAAATTTAATCTAAGGGCATCTCTAGGCACTCCTTGAATTACAAAAGAATCACTAACTCCTAGAAAAGACTTAAGATGTAAATGAGGGTCTTCTGATGACAAACCATGGAATTGCCCCACGATTTGCGAAACATTACCGGTTTCATTTCAAAATTCGCCGCTTGGATTTGGGGACGTGCAATCCCTGGATTCAACTCATTAAACATTGGGACAACATAAGCTCGAATGGCTCTGGTCCAATCGTTCGCTATCAAGATAGGATTTTCAGCCTGGTTATTCTGCTGCTCATTTTGTTCAAACAGTGGGTTTTGTTGCAGCAAACGATTCTGCTGCACATTATCCATCTCGTTTCTACGTTGCTCCCTCCTTCTATTCCTAAATGTCCTTTCGATTTCTAGATCAAGCTCAAACCTTACTCCAGGCGGATCGCTCATGCACCAAAATCACACCTGCAAAAACAAAAGAAACAATCAAAAAGTTCTAGCACCAAACCACTAAAACACATACACAAAACAAATCAGATAAAAACTTATTCAAGTCCCCGGCAACGGCGCCAAAAACTTGTTGGGTTCCTAGAGTGAGTAAAAATATGGTATAAAAGACTCTAGAATTCCTGTGCAAGTATACACAGTTTACAACAAGTAATATTATCAATCCGAGTCCTGAATTAGTTTCCACTCTACCTATTTTGTGTAACTTTCTAATGGTTTCAAAGATGGTGAAATGATTTGGTTTTATAAGAATTGTGCTGAAGCAAAATAAATGACAGAACAACGAGTTTAAAACTGAGTCCCATGTTTTGCTGAATTAGAAATGATTTGGTTCCTAGAGTGAGTAAAAATATGGTATAAAAGACTCTAGAATTGTGTTGAATTGTTTCCAGAAACCTTTTGGTTGAGCATTTCTTCTAGCCTGAACTGTTGCTACGGCGAAGAAGATTTTGAAGGTAGTATTGACTTATATGATCCACGTTTAGCTTAATCTGAGTCCCATGTTTAGTTTAAAACTTCAAATAGAAAAATTTAAGTTTGGGGGGTATAATTGCTTATATAATGATTCATTGGGGACAATGAATAATTCAAGTTTGGGGGACTTTTTGCTACTCCAATTGTTTTGCTCGAGCATTCCTATCCTTCAAAGTAAAAATTTGCTAGGTTGTTGAGTAACCGGGAACATTTGTGATACCCACAGTTTGTCTTCGCGTCAAAAAGTGACCTAGGAAATATGAAAAAAAATGAGAAAAAATTATTTGCTAAAAATAAAATATTTGTTGAAAATTTTGATGAAAAAATTGATGGAGCAAAAGTTTTGAAGGATGAATGATGATCCAGCAGTTTTTCTGTCTCCCAGAACTTAAGTGAGCTTCATCATAAAATGTCGCCATTCTGAGGGGCAAGTGATGGAATAACTAAGGATTTTTTAGCTTTATAAAGAGTATTGAGCCTAGTTGGTGATGAGCTTGAGACAAGGGTATACTGCACCATAAAGTGGGTCGTCCCATGCTTAAGAGTTTATGACTGTAAGGCTGCTTTAAGTTTGATAAACAAGGATATAAACCCCTTTAAAAATATGTTTTGAAATGTTTGATAATAGAGCTAGGTTGTGGTGAGTTCTTAGAATTGAGTTGAAAGTTTGTCCCTGCTGAAGGAATCATTTTGCTGTAACAGAGCTTGGTGTTGCAGAGTGCTCAAGTAAAGGTTAAAGGAAGTATTGGATTGTCTGATTTGATTAAGCTAATTCTTTGTCTAATATTTTTAAATTCTTAAGGGAAGGTTGGTTAGTATTGCTCGGGACGCGCAATAGTTCAAGTTTGGGGGTATGATAACTGCCCAAAAGGTAGTTATTTAGGCCTCAATTATATAGGGATTCGTGTGTCCTTTTATGCTTATTAGGGTTGGTTTTGGATAGATATTACATGTTTCAACCCATTTGGAAGAATGGAAGCATTGGAAATTATTTTGTGCAGATTATGCTGCTGAGCGACATGAGGGAGCAAATTCTGTGCTGCAACAAAACTGGGAACAGAACTGCCACATCACAGCTCGTTAGCCAACTTCATGAACCGACTTCTGTTGAGTTATTTTCGGGATAAAGGAGCAAGGAGAGCCTTACACGTGTCCTAGTTGACCTAATTCAAGCCTCCCATCCTTCTATAAAAGGAAGTAGCTGTCAAAGTCAAAAGTATTCCATGTTTCCCCTTGGAAGCCGAATAGTATAGAGAGATTGAAGATCATCAAGAACACCATCATCCGCAAGCTGATTAAGGAGTTTATTTTCTTTATTAACTTGTGATTACGGACATGCCTACTTAGATTGTGATTTATATTTCCATGCCTATTATGAACTAAGTAGCTTAGGTGTTGGTTAGGAATAATGTGATTGTCGTGCTTCATCTTTAGTAATATATTGACTATCGCATTTTGGTTAATCGTTGTACTTATTTCCATTTTATGCCCGCCTGGCTAGCCAGTGTGAATATCTCTCTCTAGTTTCAGGGATGATTTAGAGAGTGTGTGGCAATTATCCACACTACGATCATTGTGTATTGGTGAACGCCAGTGACTGAGCTAGGGATAGCCAGTTGCCTAGTGCTTGATCGGTCGTACTTCATTGGGGTTGAAACACATCCCAAAGGATCCGTAGTTCCGGGAGGAATCCGCTAATAATACTGTGAGAAATGCATGATCAATAATATTGTTATTTGTTTACTCTGTTGTTCTGTCATAACCAGCGCCTGTCTTTAATCTGTCTATCTATTTGTTTACTCATTGTTCTGTCATTTATTTTTCTTCAGCACAATTCTTATAAAACCAAATCACTTCACCATCTTTGAAACCATTAGAAAGTTACACAAAATAGGTAGAGTGGAAACTAATTCAGGACTCGGATTGATGATATTACTTGTTGCAGACTGTGTATACTTGCACAGGAATTCTAGAGTCTTTTATACCATATTTTTACTTACTCTAGGAACCCAACAACCATCTTTTAAGAAATTTGGCATACCTTGGGAATTGTTGAATGGCCTCCAAGAGTGGAATATTGATAGAAACTTTCCTGAATACTTCTAAGGCATCCTTGTTTTCTTCCTCCTTTTTCTTATTAAGCTATACTAATGTAGAAGGAAAGGGAGCAGACTCAATATAATAAAAAACAAAAGGGGGTTCAGAACTTACCTTATCAGTCTTTTCTTCAATATTTTTCGAAGGAATTGGAGGTGGCTTCAAGGTGGCTACACTCCTAAGTGTGATTGCATTTAGACCTTCCTTTTTTCGAACTTCTGGTTGGGCATGCAACTTTCCATATTGGACCTCCAATCTACTTATGGAAGTGGCCAATTGTGTAATTTGATTTCCCATATTTTGCATACCGACCTTAGTCTCCTGTTGAGATTGAACTAAAGACTTAACCATATCTTCAAGAGACATACCTAATTGGGAAGATTGCCTTCCAAAGTTCTGTTTCTGATTGTTGTTTTCGCCATAGCTAAAGTTTGGGTGATCCCTCCATCCCAGATTGTAAGTGTTGGAATATGGATGGTACCTCCTACCTTGGCCATTTTGATTTGCATACCCTCCTATTGCATTGACTTTTGCAGTTTGGCATTCTTGTAACTGAAGACAGGATTCAGTGGCGTGGCCTTGGATTGAACAAATTCCACAAACTTTTTCCTTAGCAATTTATCTTGTCACAAGTTGTTTAACAAGGTCAGTAAGTTCAAACATTTTTGAATCAAGACTACTTACCTCATTCATTGCTGCTACTTTTGGTAATAGACCGGGAACTCGTGTTCAAAATTGTTGAGAATTTTCGGAATTAGGATCGATTACAAGGGAGAAAATAGTAGTAGGAGAGCGTGGAAATGTTTCAAACTTCAAATGAAAGCTCGAAATTTTTCGATGCCCTTTGATTAAAATATGGAAGTCTTTTATAGACTCCAGATTTGAAACTACAATCGAATGCAAAAAATTAAAAGATAACAATCAACATGACAGAACAGGACCCCTGACTAGATTGATGTGACAAAAGATAAAATAATTAAAGGTACAATAATTAAAACGACAAGATAAGATAAGATTATAATTACAAAAGACAATACCGACAAAACAACACCTAGATAAGATTCTGATATGATATGATATTACATGATATTACATGCTCCTCCTCCATCTTTTGTCATATCGCTTTATTAAAGTAGCTTTAATAAAGTCTGCAATTATTGTCCTTGTCTGTTGGCTTGGAATATTATGGCTTCTCACTTTCTCAGCCGTGAAGGCAAGGTATGCTGACCAACGGATTTATTGCACATCTCGCTATCAAATACCCCCAATGTTAAGCTTTTGCTAGTCCTCGAGCAAACAAAAAATCAAGCATACATTAGAAGAATGGAGGCAATAATCATAACTCAATCCTCAAGGTTCAAAAGTCAATAGTCAAGCAAGCAAGAGACATGCACACAAGGACCAATGAGGGAGACATTAAAATTTTTCCAAAATTAACTTGCACAAGCGAGATCTAACTCAACTAGATCAAACTCTACTAGCCCAGGATTGGATTATTAAACTCTCAGCTCATCTTCCCTCTACACTGGCACTAAGGTTTCACTAATGAGTTAATGGAACAAATTAGTTTGTTTTCCTCCATACTTAGGTGCTTATAATTAACAATTAAATTAAGCATGTATATGTGGCACTAGCTTTCACACACCCATTGCAGGGACCCTTAACCTGAGTTTTCTCTGGTTGGCCTAACTGATCACAACATGGGTAGCTCTTTTTGCCTTAATCTTTATTAACCATTGCATATTGCGCGCATAAGTCATGACTTTTTTTCTTTTTTTCTTTTTCAACAGTAACAACAAGAATGATTTTTCATTATGAACATGATAAGCAGATATTCTTTTCTTTTCTCCTAAGCAAGATCAAACATGCTAATTTGCAAAACAAATTAACTCTTTAGCTATACCCTACACCTATCGAGGTGACAACAAGCATATGAACCCGATAATTCGCTCCTAAGCATTCAAATCAAAATCTAGCCAAGACAAATACTCTACTCATGCAAGCCATCTCCTAGAAAAAGTTAAAAAAGTCTCCCTTTTTGGGCTCTCATGCTTACAACTCATCACAAGCTTTGAAATTGACAAGAAAGCCTATCCTAGGACATCATAGCCATGCAAAAATAGCTTCCAGAAAACAACCATATGCTCAATTCAAATAAATCTCAAAACTATAACCCGAACTCAGATGCTCAAGGGCTCCACAAACATGCTAATCCACCCCCAAACTTAAAACATGCATTGTCCTCAATGTATAAAGAAAATAAGGCATAAACAAGCACGAGAACAATAAAAGAATGAAATGAGTGAACAAAACTGCCCTGAAATGATGATGACTTCCTGAAGGTAGTCTTGAAAGCTTGAAAGCAAAGGAGAGACAGAAAACAAGACATACAAAACAGACACAACCAATAAATAAAACTCAAAAGAAAGACACAACTAACTTACTTGGGTTGCCTCCCATAAGCGCTTGTTCAACGTCACTAGCTCGATGTGTTGACCGTGCTTCAAGGAGGCTTCCTTTTTGTGAATCCAACAGTGGTGCTCTTTCTTGCACCTTTCTTGTAGCCCATGAAAAGCATGTCTAAGTGTCCCGTAGAGTCTTCAACTGCTTTAAATATTTCTTTGTCATTCATGACTCTTACAGTGAGCTCCCTGCGCTCAATATCAATGATCACTCGCCTAGTGGCGAGGAATGGTCTTCCTAGTATAACAGGCATCGAAGAATTTTCTATCATGTCCATAACATACAAATCAATAGGGAGGAAAAATCTACCTACTCTGATTAAAACATTTTCTACAATGCCAACTGGTCTAACCACAGAGTGATCAGCCAATTGGAGCTTTACAGGAGTTGATTTAATCTCACCTATATCTAACTTTTTGCACAGAGATAGAGGAATAATATTAATGCTAGCACCTAAATCACATAACGCTCTAAATGAATAAGTACCAAAACTACAAGGAACAGAAAAACTCCCTGGATCTGCTACTTTTTCAAGTACCTTCTGTTGTACTCTGGTGCTGCATGTGGAAGCGAGGTATACAATGTCAACCTTCTTTTCCTTTCGCTTCTTTGCTAACCACTCCTTCATGAACCTGTTATACTGGGGCATCTCTAACGCCTCTGCAAAAGGAATATTAATGTTCAGATTCATAAAAGCATTCATAAACTTATCAAACTGAACCTGACTGTTCTTTTTCTTCTTTTTATTTTTCTTTTCTTTGGGAACCATCAGTGTGGGAGAAGGAATAGGAGGCTAAGGTTCAGGCTTTTCAGCCTCATCTAATGATGTGTTCTCCTCAGCTTCCCCTGCAGGCGTGTCATACTCCTCAGAATTAGGTTCCTCTCCAGCTTCCTCCTTGTGCATAGTGATTGCCTTACAGTACTCCATCTGTGTTTTCTCTTGCTCAATTGGGGCCTTACCTTTATTCATGGTGCTTCAACATTTACAAAATGTCCCAGCTGAGTTTCAATATTCTTGATGGCAGCACTGTGGCCATTCACTATTGAGTTGATGGCAATGATTGCCTCCTCAAATTTGGTTGTCCTGTTACTAGACTCTGCAATGAAAGCTCCAACAAGATCTTCTAACTTTTTATTTTTTTGAGTGTGAGGGGCAAATCCAGGAGGATTAAGAACATTCTTGGTATTAGCATAAGAGAAATTTTCATGGTTCCTATTGTTAGGGTGATAATGTGTAGGTGTAGAATTATTATTATATCCCCTAAAATTAGAATTTGATACATATTGAACTTGTTCAATGGTCTCCTCCTGAGGTCTGGATGCTAAAGCAGCAGCTGATTCAATTGACTGTGCACTCCCTGTACCTGAAAATTTCATAAAAGCATTAGCAAGGGAGGTCATCTAGGCCTGGAGTGCACCTACCTTATCAACCTCAAACACTCCAGCAACAATCTTTTTGGGTGTAGACCGCGCAGATGGCCACTGATAGCTGTTGGTGGCCATATCCTCTAGAAGTATGCGAGCATTTTCCACGGTCTTGGACAACAGAGTCCCACAACAATCGTTTTTGTGCTAGGAGTTAAACCATTATAAAACAATTGAACCTGAAGTCAGTCGGGGTATCCATGCTGAGAACACTTCCTCAACAACTCTTTAAATCGCTCCCAAGCTTCGAACAACTCCTCATCATATTGTTGTTGGAATGTCCCAATCTCGGTCCTCAGTTTGACCGTCTTTGGAGGAGGGAAAATTTTCTTCGAAAAGGCCTGGACTAAAGCATCCCAAGTAGTGATGCTCCCAGGGGTAATGGACTGCAACCAATCTCGTGCTTAGTCCTGCAAAGAAAAAGGGAATAAACGTAAGCGAATAGCATCCTCAGAAACTCCATTAATTTTTACCGTCCTACAAATATCCAAAAATGATTTAAGATGAGAATTTGGATGCTCGGTGGGCGATCCTCTATATGCACAGTCTCGAGCCATCTTAATGAGACCGACCGTCAGCTCAAAGTTGTTGGCATTGATCGGGGCATAGACGATCTCCGATTATTGCCCCTGAAACACGGGCTGAAAGTAGTCTCTAATAGGCCTAGGCTCCTCAGGTGCATTTTGGTCTGCCAATTGAATAATTTCTCTGTTTTCTCTTCGAATCCTATGAATTGTTCTTTCGATCTCGGGATCCAATGGTACAACTTCTCTACTACTACGCATATAAAAACAAAACTACCCTAAAAAGGAAAGAACACAATTATGGAAAGAAATAAAGAAAAGAAAACAACTAATCTAAATATGGAAAATATAATCTAGAAAAGGAAACAAAATAACCTAATACGGAATGCAAAAATAAATATGGAAAACGCAAATAAGGAAAGAAACAAATAAGGAAAAACTAATCTAAAAAAAAAATGGAAAGAACAACAAATAAGGAAAAAAAATGCAATCAACCTAAAAAAAAAAAAATATACATCCTAAATTAAGATCAAACAATTTTTTCACAATATCAATCTAGCTAAATGTGCCAATCCCCGACAACGACGCCAAAAACTTGATGTGGACTTTTCCTACCGCAAGCGCACGGGTCAAGTAATAATATAGTGAATGTAATTCGAAAGTCGTCCTCTGGATTGGATTTTTAAGCAAATCAAGTATTGTGAATTATCTCGCTCAATTTTATTTTGGGATCAAAAAGTAATGAATGAAAGGTATGAAAACTAAATCAAAGCAAGTAAAATAATGGAAACTCAATTGGGAAAAATACTTGGGAAATTGATTTCGCCGATTTAGTCTAGGATTGATTTTAAGGAGTAAGTTATTATGCACAATGGAATTATGAGCCAATGACCTCTCCCGAGTATAATTGATTCTCATTCAAATTAATCTACTTGATATCCCTATCTAAGTTTATTAACATGCAAGGCAATGAGATCTTTTGACCCATTCTAAAGTTAATCTAAAACTGTCATGAATTAGAAGTAAACTTTAGTCATGCAATCTTGAGTAAGTCTATATTAAATCCCCTCTCCCGAGCTAGATTCAAAACTCAAATCAATCAACTAATGGCCAATTAATTGAAAGCATTAAATCAAGATTACAAACATAATAAACATTGCACAACTTAAAGCATAAATCAATCCATAAAAAAAATCAACTACATCAATCCCTAAGCTATGAGTTTAGCTACTCATGAATGTAATTACAAGCTCAACTAAACATAATAAAGCCATAAATCTAACTAGAGAAAAGGAAAGGGAAAAGAAAACTCAATGTAGGCCGAGACCGAACGTCCCCGTCACGATCCCCACGAACGATGGGTTGATTTTCGCTTTTCTCCCTTTTGTTCAGCCTCAATCCTCTGTTTTCTCCTCTGTTTTACGGCTACCAAAGGTCCCAAAAGAGTTCCCCCAAAAACCTAGCCAAAAGGAAGCTTATATTCTGATTTTTCATCGTAGCGTCGAGACGCTATCAAGACAGCGTCTCGACGCTGCCTCTAAAACACACGCGTCTGGAATGGAAATAACGGTAGCGTCGAGACGCTATTGTCACAGCGTCTCGACGCTGTAACGCTGCCGCCTCTTCTAGTTAAGGAAAACCAGCGTCGAGACCCTCCAAGAATGGCGTCTCGACGTTGATGGGCAGAATGCCCTTTCTTGGCTCCTTGTTGCTTGAACTTTCCGATTCTTTGGCAAATTTTCACGTCCCGAACACCCGATTAACTCCAATTCCACGTTTTAGCTCTAATTATCGCTTTCCTACAAAATAAACAATAAAGCCCAATAAAATGGCCCAAAAATCATAAAAGACTAGCTAAATTAAATAAGTAAAGAAAGCTAGCTATGCTCGCTATCAAATACTGCCAAACTTAAGCTTTTGCTAGTCCTCGAGCAAACTAAAAATCAAGCATACAGTAGATGAATGGATGCAATAATCATAACTCAATCCTCAAGGCTCAGAAGTCAATAGTCAAGCAAGCAAGAGACATGCACACAAGGACCAATGAGGGAGACAAATTAAAATTTTTCCAAAATTAACTTGCACAAGCGAGATCTAACTGAACAAGATCAGACTCTACTAGCCCGGGATTGGATTATTAAACTCTCAGCTCATCTTCCCTCTACACTGGCACTAAGGTTTCACTAATGAGTTAATGGAACAAATTAGTTTGTTTTCCTCCATACTTAAGTGCTTATAATTAACAATTTAATTAAGCATGTATATGTGACACTAGCATTCACACACCCATTGTAGGGACCCTTAACCTGAGTTTTCTCTGGTTGGCCTAACTGATCACAACAGGGGTAGCTCATTTTGCCTTAATCTTTATTAACCATTGAATATTGCACGCATAATTCATTACTTTTTTTCTTTTTTTCTTTTTCAACAGTAACAACAAGAATGATTTTTCATTATGAAAATGATAAGCAGATATTCTTTTCTTTTCTCCTAAGGAAGATCAAACATGCTAATTTGCAAAAAAAATTAACTCTTTAGCTCTACCCTACACCTATCGAGGTGACAACAAGCACACGAACCCGATAATTCGCTCCTAAGCATTCAAATCAAAATCTAGGCAAGACAAAGACTCTACTCATGCAAGCCATCTCCTAGAAAAAGTTAAAAAAGTCTCCCTTTTTGGGCACTCATGCTTACAACTCATCACAAGCTTGGAAATTGACAAGAAAGCCTATCCTAGGACATCATAGCCATGCAAAAATAGCATCAAGAAAACAACCATATGCTCAATTTAAAGAAAAGTCAAAACTATAGCCCGAACTCTGATGCTCAAGGGCTCCACAAACATGCTAATCCACCCCCAAACTGAAAACATGCATTGTCCTCAATGTATAAAGAAAATAAGGCATAAACAAGCATGAGAACAATAAAAGAATGAAAGGAGTGAACAATACTGCCTTGGAATGATGATGACTTCCTGAAGGTAGACTTGAAAGCTTGAAAGCAAAGGAGAGACAGAAAACAAGACCTACAAAACAGACACAACCAATAAATAAAACTCAAAAGAAAGACACAACTAACTTACTTGGGTTACCTCCCATAAGCACTTGTTTAACGTCATTAGCTCGACGTGTTGACCGTGCTTCAAGGAGGCTTCCTTTCTGTGAATCCAACAGTGGTGCTCTTTCTTGCACCTTTCTTGTAGCCCATGAAAAGCACGTCTGAGTGTCCCGTAGAGTCTTCAACTGCTTTAAATATTACTTTGTCATTCCTGACTCTTACAGTGAGCTCCCTGCGCTCAATATCAATGATCACTCGCCCAGTGGCAAGGAATGGTCTTCCTAGTATAACAGGCATTGTAGAATTTTCTATCATGTCCATAACATACAAATAATTAGGGAGGAAAAATCTACCTACTCTGATTAAAACATTTTCTACAATGCCAAGTGATCTAACCACAGACTGAACAGCCAATTGGAGCTTTACAGGAGTTGATTTAATCTCACCTATATCTAACTTTTTGCATAGAGATAGAGGAATAATATTAATGCGAGCATCTAAATCACATAACGCTCTAAATGAATAAGTACCAAAACTACAAAGAACAGAAAAACACCCTGGATCTGCTACTTTTTCAAGTACCTTCTGTTGTACTCTGGTGCTGCATGTGGCAGCGAGATATACAATGTCAACCTTCTTTTCCTTTCGCTTCTTTGCTAACCACTCTTCATGAACCTGTTATACTGGGGCATCTCTAACGCCTCTGCAAAAGGAATATTAATGTTCAGATTCATAAAAGTATTCATAAACTTATCAAACCGAACCTGACTGTTCTTTTTCTTCTTTTTCTTTTTCTTTTCTTTGGGAACCATCAGTGTGGGAGAAGGAATAGGAGGCTCAGGTTCAGGCTTTTCAGCCTCATCTGATGATGTGTCCTCCTCAACTTTCCCTGTAGGCGTGTCATACTCCTCAGAATCAGGTTCCTCTTCAGCTTCCTTCTAGTGCACAGTGATTGCCTTATAGTACTCCATATGTGTTTTCTCTTGCTCAGTTGGGGCCTTACCTTTATTCATGGTGTTTACAACATTTACCAACTGTCCCAGCTGAGTTTCAATATTCTTGATGGCAGCACTGTGGCCATTCACTATTGAGTTGATGGCAATGACTGCCTCCTCCAATTTGGTTGTCCTGTTACTAGACTCTACAATGAAAGCTCCAACAAGATTTTCTAACTTTTTATTTTCTTGAGTTTGAGGGGCAAATCCAGGAGGATTAAGAACATTCTTGGTATTAGCATAAGAGAAATTTTCATGGTTCCTATTGTTAGTGTGATAATGTGTAGGTGTAGAATTATTATTATATCCCCTAAAATTAGAATTTGATACATACTGAACTTGTTCAATGGTCTCCTCCTAAGGTTTGGATGCTAAAGCAGCAGCTGATTCAATTGACTGTGCACTCCCTGTACCTGAAAATTTCATGAAAGCATTAGCAAGGGAGGTCATTTGGGCCTGGAGTGCACTTACCTTATCAACCTCAAACACTCCAGCAGCAATCTTGTTGGGTGTAGACCGCTCAGATGGCGTCGAGACCCTCAATATAGGTCGAGACCGAACGTCCCCGTCACGATCCCCACAAACGATGGGTTGATTTCCACTTTTCTCCCTCTTGTTCAGCCCCAATCCTCTATTTTCTCCTTTGTTTTACGGCTACCAAAGGTCCCAAAAGAGTTCCCCCAAAAACCTAGCCGAAAGGAAGCTTATATTCTGATTTTTTGTCGTAGTGTCGAGACGCTATCAAGACAGCGTCGAGACGTTGCCTCTAAAACACGTGCGTCTGGAATGGAAATAACGGTAGCGTCGAGACGCTATTGTCACAGCGTCTCGACGCTGTAACGCTGCCGCCTCTTCTAATTAAGGAAAACAAGCGTCGAGACCCTCCAAGAATGGCGTCTCGACGCTGATGGGCAGAATGCCCTATCTTGGCTCCTTGTTGCTTGAACTTTCCGGTTCTTTGGCAAATTTTCACGTCCCGAACACCCGATTAACTCCAATTCCACGTTTTAGCTCTAATCATCGCTTTCCTACAAAATAAACAATAAAGCACAATAAAATGGCCCAAAAATCATAAAAGACTAGGTAAATTAAATAAGTAAAGATAGTTAGCTATGCTTGCTATCAGGGGACATAGAGGACAGCGTCTCGATGCTGTTGACAGATTCCTTAAAAATAGAAAGTGATCTTCCACGACCAAGGGGAATTCTTTTGGTGGATTTATAGCCCTAACTCCGATTAGAGACCTTTTGTGGGAGCCAGAGGAAGCTTGGAGAGCAGGATTGAAGATAATAGCTTGTGAATATCGTTATGGGGACGTGCGACATCGATGAGATTAGAGTTTTTATCTTCCTCTTTCTATTCTTTAGTTCTTTTTATGGCTTTTATCGTTTCTAGCTCATACTGTAACGTGAATCATGAGTAGCCGGACTCTTAATTCTTAGGGACTGATGTAGCCCTTTGGGCATTATGGATTAGTCTTGGATGTATGCTTTGATTTCATTTATGCATAGTCTTTTCTTAATGTTTTCAATTTATTGGTTATGAATTGAATGATGTTTTGTGTAAATCTTGATATGGAGAGGGGGTTTAGCTTAGATCTTGTTATGCATAACTAGGACAGTCTTAAGATTGGGAGATTTAAGATAAGCTTAGAAATCATTAAAAAGGATTGGACTTAAGGCCTTGCATGTTAATGAGTTTAGATAGGGATATTGAATTCATTGCATGTTAGAAAATTATTTATGCTCGGGAGAGATAAATATGAATCTTGTTATTCCTAGATTTATGAAACATAACATGATAAAGCATCCAAGTAATTAATTCATAACCTCAATAGGTGACGTCAATTCCTTAAGAGTTTTCCCTCCCATTACATTCTCAATCTTTTAATTCTTATCATTAGATTTCTTTGCATCACTAAGTATTTATCTCTAAGTAAAATTGAGCAAAATTATTCACGGTAATTAATCTAGTTAGAAAACCAATCCAGAGGACGACATTCGTTTCTAAATCATTATATAATAACTTGGCTCGTACACTACGGTAAGCAATTTGCGCATCACAATCTCACTCTGAATTATTTGGGTTCAATCAAGGTAATGGAGGCCTTATCCTTGCTCAGGCCTTCTCTTTTTGAGTTCTCAGTATTGCTTGGTAGGGTCCAATTGGTCTGTTCCACATCTCCTTAGCTAACTGCCCAATTTGAGATTCAAGATTTATTAAGTGACTTTGAATTACAGAGTCATTCTTGGTCATGAACTCCCTCATCAGATTCTCCCAATTTGAAGTTGATTGGGGTTGCACTTGCATCAGTTGCTGCTGCATTTGCGGTTGCATTTGAGGCTGCAAAGGTTTCGTAATCTTTAGTTGAACTTGTCCATTGAATCCGGGTGGTCCTCCCTGCTTAAAAAAAGGGACTGTATCAGAAGTACTAGCATTTTGTTGTCCCCATGAAAAGTTAGGGTGTTGTCTCCATCCTGGATTGTATGTAGATAGTAAAACTCCTAGGTAGTAAATCTAAACTATTGAAAGTTCTTAATAAAACATTATTTATTGTTATTCTATAAAGAGTTATGGAATTATTAGTTGTTTTATCTTAAATAACTCTAAATCCAATAAACTAACATCCTAGGTTGTAGTATGAATCTTGAACTGTATGTGGAGAGATGCGGGGATCAGTGTTCAAGATACAACCTAAAGGGTTTAGAGTATAGAGATAAGGTTGGGTGTTGGGGCGATTATCCGCAAGCGCACGGGTCGTCACAAGTAATATAAAACGGTAGTAATACCGAGTATCGAATCCACAGGGAGGCGAAGCGAAACTTAAGCAAATAATTAAAATCTCTTGAGCACTAAAAATACTTAGGCGAAATAATATTTAGGGACCACTTCATACAATAAAAAGGATTCAAATTCAAGACAATTAACGAAAACAAATTGATCAATCGAAAATAAAATATGGAGAAAGAGTTTTCTTTAAATGGGAAGAGGGGTCTTGAAAATTAATGATTAGCTAAATAGTTGCTATAATTATCCTATCTCATTGCCCAACTAATTATAAACCTAGAATCTCCGTTAATCACATAGGCTCTCCTGTCGGTTTCTCCTAATTGTAATTAATTCATTTTAACAACCTAAGTGTCCTTAGCGCCATTAAAAATCATTAATCATTACGCTCTGATCCATTTTCGGAATCTAAGTTTAATTAACTAATCCCGGCGTCACAACGGGCAATTAAACTAGTTGCATGGATTATGATCTATCCTAATTTCTCTCCGTCGAGTTTCCATTAAGAATCGAATCATTACACAATTGGCCAGATTGAGTAAAGCATTAAGCACATCCATACAAATAATTAGGACATGGGCAAGAGACAAGAAATTATAACAATATTTGAACTATCATTTCATTTCAAGACCCCAATTTGGGGTTTTAGCTACACATGGCTAGAATATCCACAATAATTACAAAGGAAAGCATAATAAAGAGCATAAAAGGAAAGGAATTGACCGTCGAAAAACCCCTCGCTGATGCTTGGAGCCCCGCTGACTACTCCTTGAGCCTCTAAGATGCTCTCCCAAAATTCCCAAAATTTTTCCCACTAAAAGAATCCTCTCAAAAAGGCTTGAAAGCCTTGAGAGGGGCTCCAAAGGAGCCTAAGGAAGGAAGAAATTCCTTGTTGGAATGGTGAATGATTGATTGATGCTCCATGAGGCACCCAAGGGTGCCTTTTTATAGGCCTGGAATAGGGGTAGCGTCGCGACGCTACCTTGCTCAGCGTCGCGACCCTGCTGCGCACGCGGCTTGGGCAACACGAAAGGGTAGCGTCGCGAAGTTGTCTTCATAGCATCTCGACGCTGCCTCAAAATTCCAAATTTTTAGCTTCCTTTTGGGCTGATTTTTGGGCCTTCTTCTTCATTTCTTTTGGTCATTTCTTCATGGTTGTCTTCTTTGGACCTCCAATTGCTTCAAGTTTGGATTTGGGCTTTAATTGCTTCAATTTTGGCACTTTTTCTCCCAAAAACACCATTTTTGCTCCTAAAGACCAAATAAAGAAATTCTTAAATATTTTCATTAAAGACACGATCAAAGCACCGAAAAACTTAATAAATTGAGACTAAATAGCGACATTTCTGCTCGCTATCATTGGGCACCTTATCCTGGTAACACTATGGAGACGACCCACTTTATAATTGATACAAATGATAGCGCAATTTATTGTGCTATATTTTAGATAATTTTACCGTTAGTCTTGAGTATTATTTGGGCATTTTTATCTCTATTTGGTTTTGTTTTGTAGGAATCAAGTATTTCAATGGAAATCGACGTTTTTGAGCACTACCGATGATTTTGGAGCTAAAGAATAAGTTTGGGCCAAGAAAATAGAAAAGGAAGATAAATTAAAGGCCTAGCGTTGAGACGCTAGCCCTTGGAGCGTCTCAACGCTGGGCGCAATTCAGGAAGCGCGCGCATTCGGGGCAGCGTCTCGACGCTACCTCCACAGCGTCTCGACGCTACGAACTTTCCAGATTTAATTAGGGCGTACGCGTGACAGCGTCGCGACGCTATGTCCTCAGCGTCTCGACGCTGTCACACAGAATCGACAGTATTTAAAGAAAACGATGCTTTCAGATTAGGGGAGCTGTTTTGGAGAGAGAAAAACAACTTCTAGAGAGGGAAAACAGACAGAACAAGGCAGAGAGCAAGGGAGCTTGATTCGAGGAGCTTGGATCGGGAGGTTCGTGAAGGGAACGCACGGGAATCACGACCAACGAGTTTAATCTTTCTCCCTTATTTCTTATATTGATTTGTAGCATGTTTGGGACAAATTTTACTTGTATTTTAGAGACCATGAGTAGCTAGATTTCGTTTCTTAGGGGCTTGATGTAGCCATTAGTTTGTATGGATTAATTTACGGTTTTTTAGGACGTTTCTTAACGCGGTTTATTTATGCAATTGTTTGATTAATGCCTATAATCTCTTGATTACGGATTGTATGTTGTTGTTTCTGAACTAATCGCTCGGGAGAGGGTAGTTTAGATTAGACTCTCAATTGCATGACTTAGGTAATTCGTTAATCGGGAGATTTGGAATTGCTTGAGAAACCGTCATGAGATTTGTTCTTATTGCTTAGGCTTATTGTTGAAATTAGATAGGGATATCAATTTCTTAATTCGCTTAAAGGATTAATTGCACTCGGGAGAGGCTTTTAATTATTCATAATCCTTGGTTTATAAACTTGTTACGAATTTGTTCTTAATTATTCGTTTAGTTAATTCATGTATCTAATAGGTGAAATCAATTCCCTAAGACCTTTCTCCATTGAGTTTCCACATTTTATTGCTTTTATTAGTTTTTAATTGTTTGGCATATCTCTCATTTATTTTCTCTAAATAAAATTGGGCAAATATACCTTTAATAATTAGGGGAACTAGAAAACCAATCCAGAGGACGACATTCGATTTTAAATCACTGTATTATAACTTGGGCCCTACACTTGCGGTTAGCAATTTGCTTATCAACAAACACAATGATCTAACGCGTTTGTGTAGGGGACATGCGAGTGGGGGTGTCCTGTGCAATGAGTTTGCATAAGATTGAACCGAAAAATAGTAACCGATAGATGTAACTCCATTGATTAGTAAGCTTTCTATTTCACTAGGATGACTTAGGCAACTTAGTCTCAATCTTGGGTGTATTATGAACTCCTATTCACGAGAGATTGTCCTATGATTTGTATGGGTGTGAGTGGCCAAATCTTCGGCTCAATAAGCCTACCATTTTGGGCACAAAACCGAGTGGGTAGTTGGGAACATAATCACACAAGATGGAATTCACTATTTCCTGAATTCAGGGTAAGTAGACAAATGTTCCCTTCAGTAGTGTCTCTAAGTCTTGAACAAAGGGCCCTACCCTCTCACTGACATGAAATGGGTTTATGTTTATTGGTAGGACCATAAACAGGTTGTTCATTAGAGGAGCACTAGTACTTAAGGATATAGAGGTAAACTAGGGGTAAAACGGTAATTTGACCCAACTGGTGTTACGAACACTCGTGAAGGACTAGCTTGCTTTTATTGGTCTATATTCATGGACACAGAAATATTCTGCAGTGAGAAGAGTGCAACTGTGGGTCTATGGTGGAGTGTACCCATAGTAAACGAATTTGATTAATTTGGTTAATGAGTTTAGACAATTAATCTCATATCAATGGAGCTTCTGATTTGTAGGTCCATTAGGTCCCACTAGTAGCTCGTAATGGATAATTGGGGAAATTAAGTCTTGATTGTAAATTGAAGTGTTCAAATTTAATAAGGGAAATAATATAATGTATGGTGATACATTTAATTTTGGATATGATTAATAATTATTTAAATATATGAAGGATTTCAAATATTAATTTTAATATGAATTGGATTCATGTTAAAACTATAGGTTATGTGGGAGATGTTCATTTAAATATGATTTATATGAAATAAATAAATTTGATTTAATTTATTGTTGATTTTAATTAATTATTTATTATTGATTAATTAAATAAATCTCAATCCCATTATAAATGGGAAGAGTAATTAATTATTATTAATTAATTAATATATATCCCTGACCTATTACAAATAGGAAATGGATATGACATTCCATATAAACCATAGAATTCCTCCTAGTTGAACACACTCAAAGAATACTAGTGTTTCCCTATGGTAGTGTTCCAAGTTGTTCATGATTTTTTCTCAAGCAGTTGGTGAAATTAATATGGGTCATCAACAAGAGTAAATAACTTTTTACTCTATGTAAATTAGAATTAGATTCTATAGTTTTTCAATATGCTTAATCTAGATATACAATAGATTATGAATGTATGTATGTTGCTAGTGTATTGGTATTTCATGATTCTAAATTAACTGCGAATTGTTCCTGAACTGCTTTCGCTGCGTTGGGACCTCCGTCCCTACACCTAGATGGTGCTTCTTCTTCTCCCCATTGACTATTGTTTGCAACAATTGCGTCAAGAATCTCATTTGCCTCGGTGAAAGTCTTTTTAAGCTACGAACCATTACTTGATGCATTGACTACCACTTTGGAAGCATAAGTCAATTCGTTGTAAAAATGCTCTATAAGAAAACAAGCATGCAAGCAATGGTGTGGACATTTCCTAATCAACTTTTTAAGCGCTCTCATGTTGTGTCTACTCTTTCTTGTGATTTTGTTTAAAAGTGATAATTTCCCCTCGAATTTTGGCATTTTTAGTTGGCGGAAAATATTTGAAATGAAACTTTTCAACAAGTTCATCCCATGTGGTGCTGCTATTTGGTGGAAAAGAATCTAACCATGCTTTGCATTACCCTGCAAAGAAGATGGAAAAAGTGTCAAACGCAAAGTTTCCTTGGATACTCCATTAAGCTTGAAAGAATTGCTTCATGTGCTTGTGAGGATCTTCACTAGGAAATCCTAAAAATTGGCATATGGTTTGAAGCATATGGAACATGATAGGTTTTAAGCTCGAAATGATTTGCATCGATGATTAGTTCAATAATCCCCAATGGCTCTATCCCTTTCATCTGCAATAAGAATATGATTATGTGTTGTCCGAGCTTGTTGTTGCACATTGTTAGGTTGTGCTCCTCTTTTCTATGCACCGAGAGGGTCTCCAACAGGTGACTCCATAGCAATTTCCTACAGAAAAATTTCTTCTGGGGTTTCATGTTGGTGAACTTCTCGTAGTTTCTTTAACTTCGTTCCTTGCTCCTTATGGAGCCGTAAAAAAGTCTTCTCTATCTCAGGATCAAAATTATAATTAGATCTTTTGAGCATACAACAATCCAACATGCAAGGAAATCCCTGCAAAAAAAATTGGTGTCTTGTGACAGAAGAATTTACGGTCGCAAACTAATCACAATTCCTGTTTTTTGAAAAACTGAAAAAATATCTCAACTATTTTCCAAACTTCCCGGTAACAATGCTGAAAACTTGACTGCGCAGGCGTGCGACAGAGCACGCCTACTGAGTGCAAGTGTACACTACTACCAAGTAATGAAGTGGATAGTACTCCAATATCGAACCTAAGGGAAATGGTGACTAGTTGAAAAACACTTTAACAATTTGAGAAAGCAAGAACCTCATCTAAATTTTCAACCAAGAATGGTAACCAAGAAAAGAATTTGATGGTGATTTTGAGATAGATAAAAGCAATGTAAAGACGGGGAATTCAAATAAGTATCAACCAAGAGCTTTAAAATGTGTCTACCTTTGCGCTAGCAACTCACACAGGCAATGCACACGGCTGGAGAATACTATCTATTAGTGCCCACATAGACATGGTGTAGATAGATTGCTACCAGTTTGCGCCCGCAAATGCCCTGACAACTAGATTGTGAGTTAAGTCCTACTCCTATTCAGCTCCGTTCTAGGTGTCTTCAGAAGACTAAGCCAACTACACATCTATTTCTAGGACTAGTTGAAACTTAGATAATTATTGCACACGACTGAAAAAACTCTAGTGGTTCTAATCCTATTTCTAGGTTGCAAGAAAACAAATTCCTATTTCTAGGATCTTTTCCACTATTGTTTTTGTGAACCCGCGTATTTAACTACAACCTTTCCGCCACCAGCTGAACACAAACTATGCTAACTTAAGTGATTAGTTAAAGATAACAATGAAACTTAAAATTTTAGCAACAAAAAAAAAATGCAAAGAGGAAGCAAGGTTGCCTTTGCATTGGTGGGGCTTTCTTCTACTCAAGGAATCCACATTTTTGAACCCCCGAGAAGAAGCTTAACTTATTGAGGAAAATAAAGTGTAAGACATAAAGTAAAAAGTACGAGAATTAAAGAAACAAATTGCATTCATATTAATAATCTAACAGTACATGAAACAAAGAACTCCCAATTGAAATTGAATAAAACAAAAAGTAAAACAACTTACAAAAGAATTAAAACATAATGGAAATGACTCAAGACTCAACTAAGGTTCTTTCTCCTCTCTATCTAAATATATATGAGATAAGACAGGGAATTCAAATAAGTATCAACTAAGAGCTTTAACATGCGCCCACCTTTGCGCTAGACACTGACTCAGGCAGTGCACACGGCTGGAGAATACTATCTATTAGTGCCCATAGACATGGTGCAGATAGATTGCTAGCAGTTTGCGCCCGCAAATGCCCTGACAAATAGGTCGTGAGTTAAGTCCAACTCTTATTTAGCTCCACTGTAGGTGCCTTTAGAAGACTAAGTTAACTAGACACCTATTTCTAGGGCTAGCTAAAACTTAGATAAATATTGCACACGACTCTCAAAATTCTAGTGGTTCCAGTCCAATTTCTAGGAGTTTTTCCACTATTGTCTTTGCAGGCCCGCACATTCAACTCCAACCTTTCGGCCACCAGCTGAAAACAAACTATGTCAACTTAATTGACAAGTTTAAGCTAACAATGAAACTTAAACTTCAGCAAAAAAAAAAAAAAAAAAACAATGTTGAGAGGAAGCAAGGTTGCCTTTTGCAACAGTGCGGTTTTCTTCTACTCAAGGTATCCACATATTTGAATCCCTAACAAGAAGCTTAGCTCTTTGAGGAAAATAAATTGCAAGACATAAAATAAAAGGTACATGAATTAAAGAAATAAAGTGCATTCATATTGATAATTGAAAAGTACGTAAAGTAATGATCTTACAACTAAAACTTAAATAAAACAGAAAGTAAAACAACTTCCAATGAAAGTAGAATAGAAAGTAAAGGACTCTAGACTCAACTATGGTTCTTTGTCCTCTCTAACTTGCACTTGCCTTTTTACAAGGGGTGCCAAGTCTTTCTCTTCTTCTTCTTTTGAATGGAAGAGCCGACAGAGGCTAGAAGAATCAAAAGTCAAATTTTTTACAAGATAAGAAGAAAGAAAAGCTATCCTAGGATGAAAATTCGAGCTCTCTTTGCTTCTTGCACCATGGTTGCCTTATATAGACCTTGGAAGGTAGGGTTAGCTGTCGAGATCAGTGTGAGAGGACCTTTGAGAGTGAATATCCATGATCCTTGAAGATTTGATACGAGATTTTTGAATTTCAGATCATTTTGTGCAAATCCCGCGAATATCGGAATTTTATTCAAGAGCCCAGTTTTGGCCGCATATCGGGCGCAAATCTCCTCAGTGCACTGCTTGGAAAAGTGATAGGACCAATTTCGCCCTGTATATTTATTCTTAATCTTGCTAGTTTTAGGTTAATTAGTATGCTTAATTGTGTTATTTTCTAGATGTTCGGTGTTAGAGCTTCTCGAGAGCCGATATTCCAAATTGAAGTTAATTTGAGGAAATTAACGTGGTTTTTATCCTCCTTGAAGTCCACGAGAAGTCGAGGCAGTTAAAAGACCAAAGCGGAGCACTCAAGGCTCGAAAACAACGTCAAAAGAATCAAGAATTGAAGTAGCAAAAACAAGACCCGAGAGGTGGCGTCCCAACGCTACAAACTTGAAGGACAAATAAAATCACCGTCAGTGTCGAGACGCCACCGACGCCGCTTCGTTATTTAAAAACTGCAGTTTCGCGATTTAGGTCACAAATTGGACGAGGGCAGCTGCCGTTTTCTCGAGCCATGGGCTTAGATTAGGCTTGTCTATGGCCGTCCAAGCACCGTTCACTGTAGTTGGAACCCCAGGATTGTAAGTACATTTGAGTTTTATGAGTTTTATTGAGCTTACTTTTCTATGCGTAATGTATGTTTTACTTGTTGTTTGTGGTTTTAGATTCCCGTTTTGCTAATTAGCATATGCAGTAGGTTAGATTGACGCGGTAACTCACAACTCGTATGTTAATAATCTGCTAAAAAATTGATTTTCCAGGTAACTAATGGATAGTTAATTCATAGTTAGGATATAGAGTGATTCATGGGCACGGGTCCTAAGAGAAGGTCTCTGACTTTGTTGCTCTGCATGATAGTTTTAAGGTCTAAATCGATATTCGTAATTACATTAGATTTTCTCTAATTAATTATGGGTATTCCAGCCTAGAGCAACAATTGGTTAATTTATTAATCATGGCAAAGTTAATTAATTAATCAATTGCATGTTGGTTCAACGAGTTCGTTGGGTTAGCGCTCTAAGGGTATCTTGATCTTAATGTGGTTATTTAATTGATTAATCTCGAAGGGTTAGTGATAGCGAGCATAGCTAGCTATCTTTACTGATTTAATATAGCTGGTCTTCTATGGTGTTTGGGCCATTTTATTGCACTTTAATGTTTATTTTGTAGGAAATGGTTGATTGGAGCTATAATGCAATATCAGAGTTAATCGGGTGCTCGGGGCGTGAAAAGATGCAAAGGAATGAAAAGAGTAAAAGTGGAGAAAAGTCAAATCTCGGTCAACAGCAGGCTAGCGTCGAGATGCTAGCTCTTGAGCGTCTCGACGCTCACATTCCATATCAGATTAGGCGCGTAAAGCCTACAGCGTCGAGACGCTATGATAGGAAGCGTCCCGACGCTACCGTTTTTCCTTATTCAGAACGCGCGTATAAGAGGCAGCGTCGCGACGCTAAGACGAAAAATCAGAATAAAAGCTTCACTTCGGCTAGGTTTTGAGAGAGATCAATTTGGGACCTTTTGGAGCCGTAAAGAGGACAGAATAGAGGGCTTTTGGAGCTGAAAACAAAGGAGGAACTTGGAAATCAACCCATTGTTCGTGGGGATCGTGACGGGGACGTCGGGACTCGGCCTACATTGAGTTTTCTTTTCCCTTTTCTTTCTTTAGTTAGATTTATGGCTTCCACTTGTTTAGTTGAGCTTGTATTTGCATTCATGAGTAGCTAAACTTGTAGCTTAGGGATTGATGTAGTTGATTAAGTTTATGGATTGATTTATGGTTTAAGTTGTGCAATGTTATTGTGTTTGTAATCTTGATTTAATGCTTTCAATTAATTGGCCATTAGTTGGATGATTTAAGTTTCGAATCTAGCTCGGGAGAGGGGATTTGATATAGACTTGCTCAAGATTGCATGAATAAAGTACTTTCTAATTCTTGACGGTGTTAGATTAGCTTTAGAATTAGTTAAAATATCTCATTGCCTTGCTTATTAATAAACTTAGATAGGGATATCAAGTTGGTTAATTTGCATGAGAATCAATTATACTCGGGAGAGGTAGTTGTGATTAAAGGGTCTTTGGCTCATAATTTCATTGTGCATAATAACTTATTCTTTAAAATCAATCCTAAACAAAATCGGCGAAATCAATTCCCTAAGTAGTTTTCCCAATTGAAATTCCATACTTTTTTACTTGCTTTGATTTGTTTTTATTATCACCTATTCATCACTTTTTGATCCCTAAATAAAATTGGGCAAGATAATTCGCAATACTTGATTTGCTTAAAAATCCAATCCAGAGGACGACATTCGAATTTACTATTCACTATATTATTACTTGACCCGTGCGCTTGCGGTAGGAAAAGTCCACATCAGTTAGTAGGGGTTAATTAATTAGTAATAAGTAATTGAGTCGATGGACAGTAGGATCAAGTCAATTGATTTAGAGTGCCAATTAGAAAGCATGCATTCAAACAATTATCTGCTAATCGATGAGTAAAAACAAATGTACTGAACCCAAGTGTCTCCAACTGTAGTGGTTGACAAGGTGAGATTAACCAACCACCCATTTACGTTTTTGTCATTTAATTTTCCGTCCTTTAATTTCTTGGATCTTTACTTTTCCCTCGCATTAAATCTCTCTCTCTTCAACCCCCCATTCTGTTACCAAACACAAAAGAGATTAGAAGTAGACCAGTTGTTCCTTGTGATTGACCTAGACCACTACTACTGCAAGTAGTTTAATGTTCGTTGATTAAAAATTTACTTGACAACATGGAGCCTCGACAACTCCGGAACCCGTCAAATTGGCGCCGTTGCTGGGGAACATAGTGTTTTATTTTTAATGGATTTTGTGTTTTTCACCTTTTTCTTGGCTCTTGTGTATTAGTTTTTTTTTTCTTGCAAATCTAGTGACAAATCTTTACAAGAGCAAACACCTCCATACGAAGAAGCAAGAAAAGGCAATCGAGCTTCATGGATATTTGGAAGACTCTCGACTAGTTGTCCGCTGAGATAGAAAGGATCGAGCGTGCAGTGCAAGTCTACTTTTCAGCTCCTAAATATCCACCATCTCCTTGCATTATAAATCACGAAGAAGGTAATTTTCTCTCCCTATCGTAGTTTATTTCCTTAGTTCCTTCCTTTTTTGGTGAACCAGGAGCAGAAGCCTACTTTCATGTATTTGAGCTCTTCTCGAGTTGTTCCGAAAGGAAACCCCTAGAGATGTCTGAAGATCAATTCAAATTAAGGGTGTTTCCATATTCACTACGAGGAGAAGCTAGGAAGTGGATTTTCTCATTTCCTTCAAGAACGATATATTCTTGGAGCGAGATGAGAAGTATTTTCCTGTAGAAGTACCACCCTACTATGCTATTGATACAATCCTTCGGAAAAATTGTCAACGCCACGCAAGTGCTTGAGGAGTTGTTCCATGAGTTTGTGAACCGCTTCAATCTATACTGCATGGAACATCACACCCCACTTTAAGAGGAGTCCTTGATAGAAAGCTTCTACGAAGGGTTCACACCTCACGATAGAAGAATGCTTGACTCAACTAGTGGTGGTGAGGTGCTTGCTACAACACTCGGTGAGGCGTGGGAGATCATTGCAAAACTGGCAAAAATCACTAGATTTCGTGCCAACTCCCCTGATGAGCTAGAGTGCCAAATTCTAGAGTAGCAACAGGAATGTAAGTCATAAGAAAATCCCATCGAGGTCAGTGAGCCTGAACTTAACTCTTCCTTTAATTCTAGGTCGTATTCATGTTGTGTTTCATGCATGTTGGGAGAGTTAGAAATTACAAGAGCAAACACCTCCCTACCAAGAACAAGAACAGGAAATCGAGCTTCATGGATATTTGGCAGACTCTCGACTCGCTGTCCGCTGAGATAGAAAGGATCGAGCGTGCAGTGCAAGTCTACTTTTCAGCTCATAAATATCCACCTTCTCTCTGCTTTGTAAATCACGAAGAAGGTAATTTTCTCTCCCTATCTTAGTTTATTTTCTTAGTTCCTTCCTTTTTTGGTGAACCAGGAGTAGGAGCCTACTTTCATGTATTTGAGTTCTTCTCGAGTTGTTCCGAAAGGAAACCCCTAGAGATGTCTGAAGATCAATTCAAATTGAGGGTGTTTCCATATTCACTACAAGGAGAAGATAGAAAGTGGATTTTCTCATTTCCTTCAAGAACGATATCTTCTTGGAGCGAGATGAGAAGTATTTTCCTGAAGAAGTACCACCCTACTCTTCTATTAATACAAGTGTTGGGCTCCTAGAGTGAGTAAAAATATGGTATAAAAGACTCTAGAATTCCTGTGCAAGTATACACAGTCTGCAGCAAGTAATATTATCAATCCGAGTCTTGAATTAGTTTCCACTCTACCTATTTTGTGTAACTTTCTAATGGTTTCAAAGATGGTGAAATGATTTGGTTAAGAATTGTGCTGAAACAAAATAAATGACAGAAAAAGGAGTAAACAAATAGATAGACAGATTAAAGACAGGCGCTGGTTAGGATTTAGTGATTGTTCTAAAAGATGCTCTAGCAATATTATTGATCATGCATTTCTCGCAGTATTATTAGCGGATTCCTCCCGGAACACCAGATCTTTTGGGATGTGTTTCAACCCCAATGAAGTACGACCGATCAAGCACTAAGCAACTGGCTATCCCTAGCTCAGTCACTGGCGTTCACTAATACACAATGATCGTAGTGTGGATAATTGCCACACACTCTCTAAATCATCCCTGAAACTAGAGAGAGTTATTCACACCGGCTGGCCAGGCGGGCATAAAATGGAAATAAGTACAACAAATAACCAAAATGCGATAGTCAATATATTACTAAAGATGAAGCACGACAATCACATTATTCCTAACCAACACCTAAGCTACTTAGTTCATAATAGGCATGGAAATATAAATCACAATCTGAGTAGGCATGTCCATAATCACAAGTTAATAAAGAAAATAAACTCCTTAATCAGCTTGCGGATGATGGTGTTCTTGATGATCTTCAATCTCTCTATACTATTCGGCTTCCAAGGGAAAACGTGGAATACTTTTGACTTTGACGGCTACTTCCTTTTATAGAAGGATGGGAGACTTGAATTAGGTCAACTAGGACACGTGTAAGGCTCTCCTTGCTCCTTTATCCCGAAAATAACTCAATAGAAGTCGGTTCATGAAGTTGGCTAACGAGCTGTGATGTGGCAGTTCTGTTCCCAGTTTTGCTGCAGCACAAAATTTGCTCCCTCCAGTCGCTCAGCAGCATAATCTGCACAAAATAATTTCCAATGCTTCCATTCTTCCAAATGGGTTAAAACATGTAATATCTATCCAAAACCAACCCTAATAAGCATAAAGGACACACAAATCCCTATATAATTGAGGCCTAAATAACTACCTTTTGGGCAGTTATCAACAAGCCACCGGAAAAATTGTCAACGCCACGCAAGCACCTGAGGAGTTGTTCCATGAGTTCGTGAACCGCTTCAATCTATATTGCACAGAAAATCACACCCCACTTTAAGAGGGGTCCCTGATAAAAAGCTTTTACGAAGGGTTCACGCCTGACGATAGAAGAATGCTTGACTCAACTAGTGGTGGTGACGTGCTTGCTACAACACCCGGTGAGGCGTGGGAGATCATTGCAAAACTGGCAAAAATCACTAGATTCCGTGCCAACTCCCCTGATGAGCTAGAGTGCCAAATTCCGGAGTAGCAACCGGAATGTAAGTCAGAAGAAAATCCCATCGAGGTCAATGAGCCTGAACTTAACTCTTCCTTTAATTCTAGGTCTGATTAATGTTGTGTTTCATGCATGTTATGAGAGTTAGAAATTTGGGATGCTGAGCATAATTCTAATTATTCCATGTCTATTTCCTTTTCTCCTAAAATTCCTAGTCTTAAGAAGCATGATTTAGGCTTGGTGATTCAAGTGGCTGACCAAGTTAAGCCTATGAGGCTTAGAATTAATATAATTTGGACGAATGAGGATATTCTGTTTAGAATTTCTTATGTTGTGCACTCTGTGTGCAAGTTGAGTCTTTCTGCACAGGAGCTGATAAAGAAAAAGAAGAAAGATCCTCTGAGGATCAAAGAACTTGATTTCGATTCAAGACTGCAAATCCCGTCGAGCAATCAACGTTAAAAATTCGCACTACTAGGAGGCAGCCCAACTTTAAAAATAATTTCAATCCCTTCTCTTTATTTTAGTTGTTTTCTTTTTGTTAGTTTTTATTAATGTTTGTTTGATTTCTTTTGTTTTCTAGGAACCTATGACCTTTTTTTGTTGAAAAGTTATCTTTCGAGTCATGGTGAACCATTCCCTTCCAACCATTGAGCTTAAAATCTGGGGAGGTTTACTGTTCTCTTACTCTTTGTCCTTTGGATTTCTCATGATTAGATACATTGAAGGAAATGTATGATTTTAGATTGGGGGTGGAGTTGGTCTTGCATGTCTGTTTTTGTTGAGTCTTGATGCACCTGAGCACCAGACTATTTTGTTATGCATGCATTGTTTTACTATTCTATGTTTTATGGAGCGAGGCCATGCATCTGAGCATTGGACCTATTTTTAAGAAAAATTTTAAAATTTGAGTGTTGATGTATGGATGATCTGGTTGCTTTTTCTTTGATTATGAAAAGCAACGATGTGCCATCCTGCCAAATTTATTGTCATTATTGAATTGTAAGCAGGTTGCCCAGAAATTGAGTCTTTTTTAAAACTTTTCTAGTACTTTTCTTGCAAGAGTGAACCTTAGCATGCCTAGGATTAGTTTGAAGGCTTAGGAGCGAATTATATGATCCATACGCTTGTTGTCACCTCGGTAGGTGTAGGGATGAACTAGTGAGTCAAATGCCTACAAATCAGCATGTAATATCTTGCCTAGGAGAAAAGAAAGAAAATATGCCAAAGAAAAAGAAAAAAAGAGAGAAAAGAAAAGAAAAGAAAGAAAATAAAAAAAATGAGTATGTGAGCGCGAGCTTAAAAGAAAAAATCACAAGCTCGTCTTTCTTATTTTTATTTTGAGAAAAAACATGCTTTGCAATGTTCATGAGTGATAAGGGGTAAAAAGAGCTTCTTGCGGTGTGATCAGTTAGGCCAACCAAGGATTAAACTCTGGTTATGGGTCTCTGCATCGTAGTGTGAAAGCTAGTGCCTTGCCTAGAAAACATGCAGAAAGAAAATGTCTTTTATTTTTTAGGCACCTAGGTGGAGAGAAAAACAATCTAATTTGTTTTGTTTGCTCCTTGCTTAGTTCCTAGTGCCAGTGTAGAGGGAAGATAGGTTGGAGGTTATATAATCCAATCTAGGGTCAATAAAATTGGCCCTAAGCAGGCTAAATGTGAGCTTGAGCAAGAACTTTCATGACTTTTGATTTGTCTCTTTATTTGGGCCATATGTGAATGACTCTTGATTGCAATACTTTTGGCATTTTAGGCATTGATATTTGAGTTATAGAATTGCAACTATTGGATCCTATACTTTTATTTTGTATGCTTGCTCGAGGACTGGGAAGGTTTAGGTTGGGGGTATTTGATAGGACCAATTTGACCCTATATATTTCTTCTTAATCTTGCTAGTTTTATGTTAATTATTATGCTTAATTGTGTTATTTTATAGATCTTTCATGTTAGAGCTCCTTGGGAGCCGATATTCAAAATTGACGTTAATTCGAGGAAATTAACGTGGTTTTGATCCTCCTTGAAGTCCATAGGATGTCAAGGCGGTTGAAAGACCAAAGCAGAGCACTCAAGACTTGAAAACAACGCCAAAAGGATAAAGAATTGAAGTAACCAAATAAGGAAGCGAACTTGAGGGACAGATAAAATCACCGTTAGTGTAGAGACGCCACCCATGATGTCTCGACGCCGCTTCATTATTTAAATACAATAGTTTCACGATTTAGGTCATAGATTGGACGAGGGTAGGAACCGTTTTCTCGATTTGTTCTCTGTTTTCCCCATTCTTCTCTTTTTCTTATAGTTTCAGGTTTGGTTAGGTTGATTTCTTGAGCCTTGGGCTTGGATTAGGCTTGTCTATGGTCGTAACCTCAGGATTGTAAGTACATTTGAGTTTTAAGAGATTTATTGAGCTTGCTGTTCTGATCGCATATTCCTCTTGAGTTTTCTATGCATAATGTATGTCTTACTTGTTGTTCGTTGTTTTATATTCCCGCTTTTATAATTAGAATGCACAGTAGGTTAGCTTGACATGCTAACTCGCAACTCATATGTTAATAATCCACTAAAGAATTGACTTCCAATTAGCTAAGTGATAGTTAATTCATAGTTAGCATATAGACTGATTCATGAGCACGAGTTCCAAGAGCAGTTCTCTGACTTAGTTCCTCTGCTTGATAGATATAGGGTCTAAATCGATATCTGTAATTAAATTATATTTTCCCTAATTAATTATGGGTATTCTAGCCTAGAGCAAAAAATTAGTTAATTTATTAATCATGGCCCAGTTAATTAATTAATCAATTGCATGTTGGTTCAACGGGTTCGTTGGGTTAGCACTGTAGGGGTATCTTGATCTTAATGCGGTTATTTAATTGATTAATCTCGACAGATTAGTTGGGGTTAATTAATTAGTAATTAGTAATTGAGTCGATGGAGGTGGGATTGAGTCAATTGATTTAGAGTATCAATTAGACAACATGCATTTAAACCATTATCTGCTAATCCATGAGTAAAAACGAATATACTGAACCCGAGTGTCTCCAGCTGCAGTGATCGACAAGGTGAGATTAACCAACCGCCCATTTATTGTTTTTGTCATTTCATTTTCTGCCCTTTAATTTCTTGCATCTTTACTTTTCTCTCGCATTAAATCCCTCTCTCTTCAACCTCCCATCTGTTACCAAACACAAAAGAGATTAGAAGTAGACTAGTTGTTCCCTGTGATCGCCTTGGCCACTACTACTGCGAGTAGTTTAGTGTTCGTGCATTATAAATTTATTTGACAACACGGAGCCTGATAAGTCTAATTTATTATACACTTAGAATCTCCAAATTTTCTTATCTTAGTTGAATTCCTTGCGAAAAAATCTTCAAAACGAGTATAATATGTCTATAGGTCCTCACTTGACTTTGGAAGCGATTTGGGGCATAATTGAGCGAAATCGAAATGTAAAATCACTTTTCTACCCTTGGAGCCATCCCATCGTCGAGACCCTTCCATCCAAGCGTCGGGACACCAATCAAATTAGGAAAGTACTTGGACGTGAAGCAGAAGGAACAACGTCTCAACGCTAGTGCAATCCGAGAGCTAATTTCCATATATGAAGGCCTAGCGTCTTGACGCTAGGCAGTTTTCCAGATTCGATTTTTTCCTAGTTTGGATGGAAATTTTCCTTGTTTGAAGACCCAATTCAGCACCAAATGACCATGAATTGAAGGCCAATAACTACTATAAATAGAGGCCCTTGGTGTAGGTTTAGAATCATCCCTCAACACACAATTCACTACAACATTGTAGTCCATCTCTCTCCCCCTTTTCCACCATTCTTTCTAGTTTTAGTCATTCTTGTTTTCTTTTATGTATTCAATGAAGATTCAAGCTTGCTCTTGCTCCATGAGAAGCTAAACTCTTCATCCATGTAACCGGGGTGTCAAAGTGTAAGTTCATATTCTTTTAATGAAATCTCTTGTTTGAATTCTCAAAGCATGTTTATGTGATTTTAGTTCTTTTTCTATGAGTTTAGATTGAGGTTTGAAAGATTGACAACCTTGACCGCGCCATCTCTAAATTTACTTGTGAAAATCTAAGTAGAAAATAGGTTAACGTTATGTTATTACGCATGCGTCCCTAAAACTAAATGATTCAATCAATTGCAATTGTGGTTTGTTGCCTGTTGCATGTGAATTAATTCGGCTAGATCCCATTGCGGTATAGATTAATTAATCGGCCAATTAATTAGTTTAATCTAGAATCAAACGTAGCGTTTGCATGTTTGTGCTAGTTGGATCATGGTTCTCGGTTTGTTGCCGGAATACGCCGAACTTAAATTTTTTTTGACTTATAAGTGAGATTAATGATTTAATTGAATTGAACTTACCATGACCATCCCGGTTGCATGATCTTTCAGGTATTGATTTCTTTCCTTAATTTGATTCTTTTACTTTCCTTTTGCAATATTTTCCATGATTTGTTTTCTTTCGTTGTTTACTTTCTTTCCAAATATAAAACCCCCCTTTTTGGTTACCTAAAACAATTAAGGAATTAAAGATTTGTTTGAATAGACTCCCTGTGATCGACCTTGGCCGCTACTGTTACAAGATAGCTTTAGAGGTTGAGGATTATAAATTTATTTGATAAGAGACCACAACAATGTCTTCGATCAAATTGGCGTTGTTGCTGGGGAGTCTTTGGCAAATTTTTCTTTCCTTTTTTGTTTTCATTTGACTTTTGTACTTTTTGTCTATAGTTTATGCAAACCCGTTCTTCGCAGGATAGAGATTTTCTATTTGGGAAAAATACACATTTGGTTCCTGAGGTTTGGGTTAAGCTACACTTTGGTCCCTGATGTTTGAGATAAGGAGAAAGTTTGTCCCTGTCGTCCAGTTTATCGTTAAACACTAACGAAATGTTGATGTGACACTATTATTTTAATTAAAAAATTAATTTTTAAAATTTTTAAATAAAAATATATTAAAATAATAAAAATATTATATTTTATTATTTTTTTTCAATTTTTTTCCCTCTCTTTCTTCTCCTTCTTTCTCTTCCCCCTTTCTTCTCTAACTTCTTCTTCTCCAACTCTGATGGTATGCGACCATCACTGTTTGCCGACCGGCCATCGGTAAGATTTTTTTTTCTTCTTTCTCTCTTTTCTTCTCTTTTCTCCTCCATTTCTCCACCTTTTCTTTTCTTTTTTTAGGGAAAATACACTTTTAGTCCCTGAGGTTTGAGTTAGGTTTCATTTTGGTCATAGAGTTTTCAAACTCAACAATTTAGTCCCTGAGGTTTGGTTTTAGTTTCATTTTGGTCCCTCCATCCAATTTTTCGTTAAAAATTAACGGATTTCTGACGTGGCAAAAATTTTTTATTAATTTTTTTAAAATTTTTAAAATAAAAATAAATTATTAATAATAAAAAATATTATTATATTATTATATTATTATTTCATCATCTTCTTCTTAACCCTACCCTACAACTACTGTCACCGGCAGCCACCACCGGCTGTTGACCGTCGTTGCCGGCGGCTGGCCGGCGGTGACGACGATTTTTTCGTTTTTTTTCTTCCTCTTTCTTTCTCTTTCCCTCACCATCTCTTTCTCTCTCATTGTCCCTCTCTAACTCCAGCCCGATTTCTTCTCTCTCGACGAGATATGCGTGCTCTTTATCAACATTCTTCTTCCGGATGGTCTTCGATTCTGGAAACTTGTGGCGACTCTGATTTCTTCTCTCTCTAGACTGCAGCATACCAAAACCACGAGATCTAGGCGAGAGGGAGACGAAACGCGAAGACGAAGCGAAGGCGAAAAGTCGAAGTTGCGAAGGGATGAGAAAAATGGGTTTGGTTTGAGAGGTCTAAGCGACGACGACGGCGCGAGCAAGGCAGTGAGATGCGATTGAGTCGTCTTCTCCGGCGAAGTTTGTTTTGGGTTCGCGTGGGTTTGTCTCGTAAACCCAGATCTGGCTTGCTATCGGTCAAAAAGAACAGAGAAGAGAGAGAGAGGGGTTCATGGCTTGCAAGCGGAATAACGAAAGAGAGGCTGTCGGATGAAGAAACGCCGAGGAAAACACTATTGTTGGGTGGGTTTTTTCCTCTACTCGCAAACCCAGATCTGGATCCATAATTTATTTTTTTTTTCCAAAAAGTAATAAACAAACAAAGAAGAAGAAGAGGAAAAAAAACCAGTTGTCGGAGGCGGCCGTCGGCCGTCGGCGAGCAGCGGTGGCTGGTGTTGCCGCCGACTGTTACAGAGATGGTGGGTGGTAGTGGTAGGTGGATGGTGAAGAAGAATAAGGAGAGAGAAAGAAATAAAATAATAAAATACAATGATTTTTTATCAGTTTAATATTTTTTTTTATTTTAAAAATTATTTTTTTCATTAAAAAAATTTTGCCACCTCAGCAATTCGTTAACTTGTAACGGAAAATTGGATGGAGGGACCAAAATGAAACTAAAACCAAACCTTAGGGACTAAATTGTTGAGTTTGAAAACCCAGGGACCAAAATGAAACAAAATCTAAACCTCAGGGACTAAAAGTGTATTTTTCCCTTTTTTTGATAGAGAAGAGGGAACGGGAGGAGGGCCTCCCTCCTCCTGTCATCGGCGCCGGAACGGGAGGAGGAGCCCTCCTCCCTTTCCCTCTTCTTTATAAAAAAAAAAAGAAAAGATGGAGAAATGGATTAGAAGAGAGAAGAAAAGAGAGAAAAAAGGAAAAAAAAACTTACCGGCGGACAATCGACGAACGACGGTGGTCGCCGGCCACTAGAGTTGGAGAACAAGAAGTGTGAGGAGAAGAAGTTGGAGAAGAAAAGGGGAAGAGAAAGAAAGAGAAGAAAGAGGAGGAAAATAATTAAAAAAAATTAATAATATAATATTATTTTAATATATTTTTATTTAAAAATATTAAAAATTGGTTTTTTAATTAAAATAATAGTGCCACGACAAACTAGACGGCAGGGACAAAATTGCTAATTATCTCAAACCTTAGGGGTATTTTCGTTGAGTTTGAAAACTCAGGGACCAAAGTGTAACTTAACCCAAATCTCAGGGACCAAAAGTGTATTTTTCTCTTTCTGTTTTGTCTTGACATCATGAAGGAAGGACGTAGACGTCGAAGGGAGGCAAAAAGGGAGGAAGTCAACGAACCACAAGCTATGGCCGAGCAAACATTGAAACAACTCGTGGGCCCGAATTTGAACTAACAACCACTTTTCATCACCTATCTCAAGACCTAAGGTGCATTTGAATTGAAATCTGGACTAATCCATATTTTGCCCATTTTCAGGGGAAGTGTAGGGGAGGACCCACACAAGCACTTAAAGGAGTTCGACATTGTTTGCATGGGAATGAAGCCCAACAGTGTAACTGACGAACAAATAAGTTTATGTGCCTTCCCTTTTTCTTTAAAGATATGACAAAAGATTGGTTGTATTTTTTCCTAGTGGTTCAATTAATACTTGGGCTTTGATGAAAAAAATATTTGTAGAATTTTTTTTTCCTGCAAGTAGGGCCGCCAGTCTTCGTAAAAGAAATTTACAGTATCACTCAAATTGCCAGTGAAACTCTTTACGAATATTGGGAACGTTTTAAAAGATTATGTGCTAGTTTTCCTCACCATCAAATAGCCGATCAATTCCTAATTCAATATTTCTATGAAGGTTTACTTCCCATAGATCGAGGCATGATCGATGCAGCTAGTGGAGGAGCATTGGTGAACAAAACTGCAGCAGAAGCCCGAGCACTCATATCTTCCATGGCCGAAAAATTCTCAACAATTTGGAACACGAGTTCCCAGTCTATTACCAAAAGCAACAACTGTTAATGAGGCAAGTAATCTTGATTAAAAAATGTCTGAACTTACTGGTCTTGTTAAACAACTTGTGACAGGACAAATTGGTAAGGAGAAAGTCTGTGGAATCTGTTCAATCCAAGGCCACCCTACTGATTCCTCTCCACAGTTGCAAGAAGGGCAAACTGTAGAAGTCAATGCAATTGGAGGGAATACAAATTAGAATGGCCAATTGGAGGGTAGGAAGTACAATCCATATTCCAACACTTACAATCTGGGATAGAGGGATCACCCCAACTTTAGCTTTAGCCAAAGCAACAATCAGAAACCGAACTTTGGAGGCCAATCTTCCCAATCAGGTACGTCTCTTGAAGATATGGTTAAGTCTTTAGCTGAATCTACTTCTAAGTTTCAGAAGGAGACTAAGGCCGGTATGCAAAATATGAGAAACCAAATTACACAATTGGCCACTTCCATAAGTAGATTGGAGGCTCAATATGGAAAGTTTCCTGCCCAACCAGAAGTTCCAAAAAAGGAAGGTCTAAATGCAATCACACTTAGGAGTGGATCCACCTTGAAGCCACCTCCAATTACTTCCTAAAATATCAAAGAAAAGACTGATAAGGTAAGTTCTGAACCCTCTGTTGTTTTTTATTACACTGAGCATGCTCCCTTTCCCTCTATATTAGTCCAGCCTAATAAGATAAAGGAGGAAGAAGACAAGGATGCCTTAGAAGTATTTAGGAAAGTTTCAGTCAACATTCCACTCTTGGAGGCTATTCTGTAGGTGTTAATATCACACATGCGGAAGCAATTTTGGATCTTAGGCACACAATTTGATAAATTTAATCTTTGAAGACATGTTGTCCATAAGAACAAAAAATAGAGTAATAAGGTACGTACCTCTTGTAGCTCCCAATTCGTATAATCCGATGCTTTATAGTTCACACGAACGACTTTTTGACAACCACTTGGATCTTCTCTACTATCCTCAGCCCTTGGAACGGATTGTGGGATCCTCAATTGATAGGAATTGGAAAGGAAAACTTATGAGTATAAGCAAGCTTGACAGTATGAACATGAAAGTTCTTGGGAGAATTTTGGCAGCATTTTAGGTTGAAGAAATCCACCACTTCTCATATGCTTATCCTCTATATATAGAGGAAAATCATGCACAAGAATTGCACAAAAAATTGACAACAAATAGGGATCATTTTGAGTCACAAGATTAGGTGGTGCAATAAGGCTAAGTACACGTGATTAGTCATTAAGCACCACCTCCAAAATTTGCTAACTTTTTAATTTCTTTTAAATTCAAAGTTTGCAAATAAAATTCTGAATGATCCCACTTTCTTTTGTTTTTATTTTTTTATTCTAATTTAAATATCATTTCTTTAATTAAAATAAAATAATTTAATTTAATATATCATATTAAATTAATACCATTTGTGCAATCTTGGTTTCTTTCTCCCAACGAATTTTCTCGAAGATGAATCCCCATTCATGTGTTTAATATTTAAATCATATTTAAATATATATAACACTCATTTTAAGTTTAATTCATAATTACACTAATATGTCGTTAAATATCGTATATAAGCGACTTTTGTATCCTTTTCCGAATTTTTAACTTTTCAAATATTGACCTATTATATTGTTCCAAATTTTATTCCTATTGAGCTAGTAGAGGGACCTAATGGACCTACAAATCATGGGCTCCAACGAAATGATGATAACCGATTAATCTCATTAACCTAGTCATTCATCGCTCGTTATCTTTCAAGACACTCCACTATAGCCCGTAGCTGCACTCCCCTCACTGTAGATATATTTCTTGTCCACATTAGATAACCATGATTGGTAAGTCGACCCTGAACGGGATAGAAGCCCTTACGCAGCGGAACTGCATCGATTGGACCTTATGTCGTATATTAATTAACATTAAAATATCGTTACGAAAAGGCAAAATAAACTTTAAACATGCTTTAAAGTTGTGAAAATTGTTATAAACAGGCTTGATAATTAAATCTAATTTATTTTCATGCTTTTCTAAAGAAACAGGAAAGAACCGTTACAAACCTTCGTTGTAGACTTAACCGTTCTTCGCCAACGACGCTTCAACGAACGAAAACACAGCACCCTCCTTGTAGTTTCTTAGATGGAAAATTCTTCTTCAAAGACACAATAACCACAGAGGTTACACTGGTATGTCTCTAAGTCTAGGAGGCAAATGACTTGTAGGAGTATTTCTCCAAGAGGGAGGCTAGAGAGAATTCTAGGGTCCTATCTTGTGAGTCTAAGAGCAAGAGGAGAGTACTAAACCAATTAGGTCTAGTGTTCTATTTATAGAAGATAGGCCATGAATAAAATATTCAATTAAATCAACCTTTTCCAAAATTGATTCAATCTTATTCCTTATTTAATCAATCCAAGATCAAACAATTCCATAATTGATTAATCTTTTCCACAAATGACTAATAACTTCCATAAGTGATTAGATCATTTCCATAAATGATTAATCACTTCCTTAAGTGATTAATTATTTCCATAATTGATTAATTCCCGGCTAATGAATTCTTTAATTAATTAACCACCAATTAAATATCACATATTTAATTTCCCGCCTTGATTTAATTATTTTTAACCAAATAGATTTTAGATCTTAAAATTAATTAATTCATATTTGAACTCTTTCAAACTTCCATAAATTTATTGTGACTCAAATTTATATTAATATTTGAATTTCTTCAAATATTAATTTCTCTCATAATAATATATCAATATATATTATATTGTTTCCCTTAGTAAATTGAACATTTTCAATTTACATCTATTACTTAGTTGCCTCAAATTTCTTTATGAGCTACCAGTGGGACCTAATGGACCCGCAGATCAGAAGCTCCAACGATGTGAGTTAATTGGTCAAACTCATTAACCAAATTAATCAATATTCGTTAACTGTATGTACATTCCACTATAGACTCACAGTTGCACTCTTCTCACTGTAGACATATTTTCTGCGTCCACGGATATAGACCAATATCAACTAGTTAGTCCTTCACGAATGTTCGTAACACCAGCTGGGTCAAATTATTGTTTTACCCCTGGGTTACTTCTATTTCCTTAAGTACCAGTTTCCTCTAATGAACAACCTGTTTGTGGTTCAACCATCAAACAGAAAACGCTCTCGTGCCATTGAGAGGGTAGGGCCCTTTGTTCAAGACTCGGAGTCACCACTTAAGGGAACACTCATCTGCTTCCCTAAAGTCGGGAAGGAGTGAATTTCATCTTGTACGATTATGTTCTCAGCTCCCCATTCGGTCTTGTCCCCAAAATGGTAGGCTTATTGAGTCGGTGTGTTGGCCACTCACAACCATACAAATCAAAGGACAATCCCTCATGAGCAGGAGTCCATAATCAACTCAGGATTAAGACTAAGTTGTCTAGGTCATCCTAGTGAAATAGAAAACCAACTAGTTAACGATGTTATAACCAGTGGTTACTATTTCGCGGTCATGTCTTATGCAAACTCATTGCATAGGATACCCCTACTCGTATGTCTCCTACACGGACGCATTGGATCATAGCGTTTGTATCAAATACAAAGTGGGTTGTATCCATAGTTTCACCAGGATAAGGCACCTAATCTTATCCCTATACTATAGACCCTTTAGACTGTTTCTTGAACAATGGTCCCATATGTTGATACATATAGTTCAAGACTCATATTACAGCCTAGGATGTCTAGTTTATTGGATTGGGGTTATTATAGGCAAAGATAAACATAAAATAGCTAATAACATTTAATGGAAAAATATATCAATATTATTTCATTAATATTCGATCAACTGTTACATTCACTATCTACGAGTTTTAGGACATAAAACCCAACAGACCCTTCACCGGTTGTTCGTAACTAGAGCTAGGTCAAATGTCCGTGTTACCCCTATAGTTACATCTTATTCCTTAAGTTCCACTGATCCTCTGATGAACAACTAGTTCGCGATACAATCACTGAACCAAGTCTCTCTCAAGGTTATGAGAAGGCACGACCCCTTTGTTCAAGACTCGGAGTCAGCACTGAAGAGAACAACCTTTACTAACCCTAAAACGGGTAGCAGTGAATTTTATCTTGCAAAGCTATGTCCCCAGCTATTCATTTAATCTTATCCCCAAAATGGTAGGCTTATTTAGTCGGTGATGTTTGGCCACTCTCACCCATGCAAATCAAAGGATAATTGTTGGGTTCCTAGAGTCGGTGATGTTTGGCCACTCTCACCCATGCAAATCAAAGTAAAAATATGGTATAAAAGACTCTAGAACTCTGTGCAAGTATATACAGTCCGCATCAAGTAATAAGTAGTATCAATCCAAGGCCTGAATTAGCTTCCACTTTATCTATTTTGTATAACTCTTTAATGGTTTCAAAGATGGTAAAAATAATTGGCTTTTATAAGAATAATGCTGAAGCAAAATAAATGACAGAATAAAGAATAAATAAATAGGTAGACAAATTAGAAACAGGCACTGGTCAAGATTCAATAATTGTTTTAAAAGATGCTCTAGCAATATTATTGATCATGCAAACTCTCGTAGTATTATTAGCGGATTCCTCCCGGAACTCCAGATTTTTTGGAATGTGTTTCAACCCCAATGAAGTACGACCGATCAAGCACTAGGCAACTGGCTATCCCTAGCTCAGTCACTAGCGTTCACCAATACACAATGATCGTAGTGTGATTAATCGCCACACACTCTCTAAATCATCCCTGAAACTAGAGAGAGGTATTCATACCGGCTGGCCAGGCGGGCATAAAATAGAAACAAGCACAACAATTAACCAAGATGCAATAATCAATATATATTACTAAAGTTAAGCACGAAAATCACATTGTTCCTAACCAACGCCTAAGCTACTTAGTTCATAATATGCATGGAGATGCATGCTACAATCTGAGTAGGCATGCCCATAATTACAAGATAATAAAAGGAAATGTCAATCACCTCGATCAACTTGCAATGATGGTCTTCTAGGTGATCTCCAATCTCTCTTCACTATTCGGCTCCCAAATATGGAAGGAACTTTCCAAGAATGGAATGTTTTCTCCCCAAAAATGGAATGAATTTGACTTAGGCGGCTACTCCCTTTTATAGAAGGATAGGAGGCTTGACTTAGGTCAACCTGGACACGTGTAGGGCTCTCCTTGCTCCTTTATCACGAGAATAACTCAACAGAATTCGGTTTGACAATTTGGCTAACGAGCTGTGACATGGCGGTTTTTGCTCCCAATTTTGCTACAACACATAATTTGCTCCCTCCAGTCGCCCAACAACACATTCTGCATAAAATAATTTCCAATGCTTCCATTTTTCCAAATGGGTCAAAACATATACTATCCATCTAAGACCAACCCTATTAAGCACAAAAGACACACAAATCCCTATATAAACGAGGCCTAAATAACTACCTTTTGGGCAGTTTTCACACCCCCAAACTTGAACTATTGCGCGTCCCGAGCAATACTAACCAACCTTCCCATAAGAATTCAAAACATTAGACAAAGAATAGCTTAATCAAACCAGACAGTCCAACACTACCTTCAACCTTTACCTGAGCACTCTGCACAACCAAGCTCTGCTGCAGCAAAATGATTCTTCCGGCATGGACAAATAATCACCACTTTTAACTCAATTCTAAGATCTTCCACAACTTAGCTCTATTATCAGACATCTTAAAATATATTTTTAAGGGGTTTATTTTTGTTTTTGAAACTTAAAGCAGCCCTACATTCATAAACTCTTAAGCATGGGATGACCCAGTTCATGGTGCAGTATACCCTTGCCTCAAACTCATCACCAACTAGGCTCAATACTCTTTATATAGCTAAAAAATCCTTAGTTATTCTATCTCTTGCCCCTCAGAATGGAAACCTTTTATGATGAAGCTCACCCAAGTTCTGGGAGACAGAAAAATTGCTAGATCATAATTCATCCCTCAAAACTTTTGCTCCATGAATTTTCTCACCAAAATTTTCAACAATCAATTTTTTTTTCAGCAAATAATTTTTCTAATTTTTTTTACATTCCCTAGGTCATCTTTTGATGCGAAGACTAACTGTGGGTATCACAAATGTCCCCGATTACTCAATAACCTAACAAAATTTTAAATGAAGGAGAGGAATGCTCGAGCAAAACAATTGGAGTAGCAAAAAGTTCCCCAAACATGAATTATTCATTGCCCCCAATGAATCATTAAAATTTTTCAATTATACCCCCAAACTTAAATTTTTCTATCTGAATTCTAAACTGAGCATGGGACTAGAACTAAGCTTAAAGTGGATCATAAAAGTCAACACTACCTCCAAAATCTTCTTTGCCGCAGTAACAGACCAGGCTAGAAGAAATGCTCAAGCAAAAGGTTTCTGGAGATCAGAATACCTTGATCTAATTAAGCTTAATCAATCCAAGCTTCAAAAATTCAGAAGAAAATTAGTTAAGTTAGAGAAACCCGGTGCTCATAGAACAGAAACATCTGGAAACTTCATTAAAAACATCAACAGAAAATTACAAAAACAGAAATATTATGATGGCCCACAAATAGAAAATTAAAACAAGAAAACATAACAGAAAGTGGGGTCAGATATGAACAAGCAAACAAAAATATAGAAACAAAAGTAACGCTCGCTGAAGATCATCTCATCCATCAATCTTCCTGACCCTGCTCTTCTTCTCTTTAAACAGGTGAGGGCGATATCCAAGGATTAAACAGATCATCAGGAAACACCGGGAAGGCCTGGTATGGCTTAGAAAAATTTGATTGTAAGGCCCTCCTAAGTGTGTCATCTCTCCTTTTAGCATAGGTCCAATAGGTTTGAGCTTGCCTCTCAGCAAACTCTTGCCTACTGGCCGACAGTGCCAGTTGGTCTAGAATCTGATGAATTCCACACACAAGCCCACCCTGGCGAGCCTTCTGTGTACGCTGAAGTCGTGCCAGATTAGGCGTATCGATGATTCCCTTATGAAGCAGAATCACATCCTCTGGAACCGTAGGCACTCTTGCCCGACTGCATAACATAGTTATCGTGTTCGGAAAAAACATCTTCCCCACCTTCTTATGCCAGCAACTTAAAATCTCACTCGAAAATTTTTTTCCTACATCAATACTCAGGGATCGAAGAATAACGAATAATAGAAGCACTCGTTCACGAGACACTGTTGAATGATGCGTAGTCAGCAGTAAACGCAACTTGATGAATCCCAACCAAGTATTGGCTTCACTCTTTAGATAGGAAGCTTGGAACGTGCGTTTCTCCGTCTTAGATAGCCTCCACTGAGCCCCATCAATTCCAACCTCTCGGATCGCTGCAACTGATCACTGGACGACGCCACGACCATTTCATTAAAGCCCGCGTGTGGGAAGTCCTGAAGGTTAAATAACGAGTTGATAGCCCCTGGGCTCCAGTCAACAGATACTCCTCAAACTATGGCCTGAAACTCTTCTACATTATCAATACATAGAATTCTCGCACAATATTCGAATTCACTAGGTCTGGTTTCGCATAGAACTGACTCCACCCAAGATTTGCAATTCCTGCTCTTAAAACGTGGGGGAGATCATCACCAAACGCTCTTTCAAATAAGAAATCACTTCGTAGCATCTCTTGGTATTTTGCTCGAGCAAGGTCATTTATGAAGCGGATGAAGGGTCTTTGACCTATTTTAGAGAAGGGTATGTTGGTCATTTTACCTTCTAGATAGGATTCACAAGGTGGTAATGAGTCATCTTCTAACTCATTTAGAAGTCCACTCTTAACTAGCCTTTCAATATGTTTTTGATTTATGTGTTATAGTCTTAGATGCCAAAGAAGGGTATCTTGAGAAACTTTTCGTCTTTTATTTTGAGTCTGTGCTGTTTTGAATATTTCAATATTATGAACAGCTTTTATTTCATTCGGTCTTAACACATACATATTGTTTTTTAGTTTAGCAGAACAAATGAAACTAAGTCTTTTGAATATAAATACTTCATTGATTTCAAAAGATACTTTATAGTCATGTTCTATTAAACAAGAGATAGATATTAAGTTCCTTTTCATACTAGGAACATACAAAACATCTTGCAACAAAATATATCCATCTCTAAAACAAAGTTGTATTTCTCCCACTGTTGTGGCTGAGGCGACATCTCTCGTTCCTACTTTGAGTATCACCTCGCCTTCTTCAAGAGTTTTCCAGGAACTAATTTCCTGTATAGAAGAACATACATGATTAGTCGCTCCTGATTCTAATATCCATATGGAGTTATCATATTTTAATAAACATGATTCAATAATAAGTAAATCGTATTTACCTAACTTGGCGTCCTCTACCTTTTCTGCTTTATTCTCAGCAAGAAACATAGGACAGTTTCTTCTCCAGTGACTGTTATGGTTACAATGGAAACAGGTTCCTCTTTTTGTAGTCTCTTTCTTGCCCTTGTTGATAATGGGAGCTTTACCTTTTCCCTTATTCGTCTTTTTCTTCAACTGAATTCTTTTTTCTTAGAAGTAGAAGACTCAGATTTATTCCCAGAGTTTGATCCTCTTAAGAACTTCCTACCAGAAACAACATTTTCTTCGTTTTCTTGTCCTTTACTTTTTGTGAGGGACTGGTAGATCTGAAGCTGATTCAGGAGAGTCGTCAGGTTGTACCCAATTTTGTTGATAACTAAATTGGTACGAAATTTTATGAAACTTTTCGGGATAGATTCCATAATGAAACTGACTTGACTACTTTCATCTATGACAACGCCGTATACTTCGGCTGCATTAAAATGCACCATCATGTTTAACACATGTTCTCGAACATAAGTTCCTTCTTTCATCCGATAATTATAAACGTACTTGAGGGCCTCATGGCGTAGGGATGAGGACAGCTGTCCAAACATGGTCTGTAGTGAGTCCATTATTTCCCTTACAGTTTACATGCCCTCATGCTTTTTAGACAGAACATCACTTATGCTCGTCAATATAAAGACCTTTGCCATTTCATTGGCTCTAGTTCATAAGCATCTCGATTTACTCGAGTTCCTGTCAGGTCAAGGTTCAGAGGACATTCTTCCATTAAGACGAATCGAAGGTGATCAATCACTAATACTGTATTTAAATTCGATTTTCAGGTTCCATAGTTGTCGCCGTTAAGTTTTTCTGAAGCTAATAGTTGTACTGATGTGCTAGTTATGTTGAATTAATAAAATCCTTTATCAGTGAATCAAATATTTTAATAAATCTAATTAAGTTTAGCAAAAGTAATAATGTACCCATCTCATTAACTATTTTGCAACGATACTTTAGGGAGTCAGAATAACTGCTACCGAGGGGTAGTCAATTACTCCTTTACTGAACGAAGACATTCTTGACTAAAAATTCTATAACAAAAAATAACTCCATTATTTTTGTATCAATTTTAGTTATCGCTGCTTTGGTCAAAGATAAGCTTATATTAGTTATCTTGTAAGTGTGACCCTCCATTTTTTAGATTTCAAAGAACGGCCCCAGTAATGCTACCGAATGGAAAAGTCAACACTGGGAATGGCCCTAAGAAATTCTTTATCATTATGTGAATTCACGACGCTACAATCTCTATGTTACAACCCTCTGAATGGTGTCACAACTCAAGGGCATGCTTAGCAGGCGAACGTAGAGACATTGCTAATGTGAATCAATGGAAGAGACCGTAGGATGCGTTGACACGCTTCCTTCACCCAATTACTATAAATACTCTCTCCATTCACCTTGATGTTGATTTATGCCATCACCTTCCGAATGGAATGGTTATGTTAGTAAGTAGCAAGAGGCTATTCATAGATCTCACCGTGTGTATTTTATGGAGAACGTGAGAAAAAAAATCTATTCTCCCACTAAGTATTTTAACGGTGTTGGGTATATTGTTACTTAGGCATATTCCGACTAATTGAATATAATCTTAAGTCTAGGTTATAATTAACCTACAATGTCTAGGTGTTTTATAACCTCACATTTCTTATGTGCATGCTCATAAATCCTAGGTTAGCCTAACTCAAGTACCGACCCGATACCCAGATAGGAGGTGTTCCGTAAATCGTCAACTTAAATAGCTCCAGTCTTAGACAACATCTAACCGGGTGAGTTCTCTTGTAACCTTAGCTTTACAAGTTATCGACCTATTCTAAGAGATTCATCGATTTGGTTCGTTTTAAACCTATGTGAGCATGCATTTATCTTTGTTATAGATTTTACATCTATGTTATTTTATAAATCGATTATAATTGAGATCAACCTATAACATGCTTTGTATTCAATGTTAATGCTTTAAAATCGAGCTAAGGTAGTTTCATGTTGCATGCTTTTTCATTTTCGTTTAAAAAATATAACGATTATAATTAACGAGAACTAAACATTCAACATGCATCTAACATGAAACCTAAATCCTGCATACTTATATTATAACCACTTATAACATACTTAAATGCATGAAGCATGCTTCCTATGGTGTGATTTTAAATCTATTTGACATACTCTTATGCATATCTCATTTATAATTAATTATAACATGCATTCGTAAAGCATAAATATTTAAACACACTGAAATGGACCGGTTTTGGCAATCTAAGCAAGGAATTAGCTAAATTATTACAAATAATAATTGAATATTGAGTTGTGAAGCTCTCAGGAATCTCGAACCATCACGAACCGGCTTGATTGGACCCGAATCGGACCTCCCAAGGCTTGAACATCATTGAACCGGACCATAAAGGGCTAAACAAAGTATGTTTACCAACCTCGAGCTAGCAAGAAGACCTAACGGACCTACAGATCATGGGCTCTAACGGTACGAGGTTAAACTAGTCAAACTCTTTTAACCTAGTTAACCAACATCCGTTAACTTCGGGACACTCCACTATAGCCTAGTAGTTGAACTCCCCTCACTGTATATATATTTCTGTCCGCTCGATGTAACCATGATTAGTAAGTCAATCCTTCACAGGTCGTTCGTTACAATAGATAGGTCAAAAGTTAATTTTACCCCTATAACACATCTTGGTTACTTAAGTCCACTGGTCATCTAATGAGCAATTTTGTTCATGGTCCAACCATTAAACAAGATCCCTCTTGGACCAATGAGAGGGTGGGGCCCCTTGTTCAAGTCTTGGATTCAACACTTAAGGGAGCAGCCTCTCTACTATCCCTGAATAGGGTAGGAGTGAATTCCATATTGTATTACTATGTCCCCAACAATCCATCTAGTGTTATCCCCAAAATGGCAGGATTATTGAACGGAATTTTATTACCACTCTCACCTATGCAGATCAAAGGATAACCCTAAACAAAGAGAAGTTCATAGTAAGCTCAGAATTAAGATCGAGTTACCTAAGTCATCGCATGAAATAATCAGTCTTAACAGTAAACGACGTTAGAAAGTAAGAGTGACTTAATTCTCAGTCTAGTCTTGTGTAAACATCTTTTACACATGATGCCCCTACTCGCATGTCTTTACATGAATGATCTAGGATCACGTCGTTTGCTTTATTCGAAAAGTAGGCCGCATCCATAGTGTTACCAGAACAAGGTACCCAACCTTATTCATTTACTATAGACCTTTTAGGTTATATACTCAAACTTGATCTGATAACTTTCAAAAAGCAAGTTATTTGTCCTTTAAACTTATGCTAAAACAATGCCAAACGAAAGAATGATGTGTTGCTTCGGCGAAATAAGAAAGGAAAATGTGATAATTTTATGCGGTTGGTTATATTCATGTATGCGGTGAGAAATTATAAAACTAGGGCGCTAACGCAGCTAATTTAGTTGTTTTCTATGTTTCTTCTCAACGCATGCACACATCCCAAGATGATCACGAGACAGACAAGATGGATGAAAGGACAGCGCTCACACAACTGACACAACTAACGCAAGTGGACTAAAAAAGAGGCTGAAAAGTTGCAAGTTGGTTGTTGATAACTGAAGCAAGTTACTTTGAGAAGTTAGCTTCCCTCACCTATAAATAGAAGCCACCTGCTCAAGGAAGATACAACTCATAATTCACAAGAATTGAGAGACTAGAGGAGAGGACGAAGATCAAGGAGAAAGAGGAATCACAGAGAGCTGTGGTTAAGAGTAAACTTGCGTTTGCAATGTATTATTACATGATGTATTGTTTTGCTCGCATGAGCTAATTTCTTCTTCAAGGCTTAGCGCAAGCACCTCATGCGGCGATAAGTATATTTTTAAGCGCATATTTTGATTTAAAGGAAACATGAATTGCCTTCTACTTAGTTTCGATACTATTTTCATTTCTAACTCCCGCTTGGCCAGCCGGATGCGGTAGCAGTATGCTAAATCCCTGACAATTAATGCATGCAGACATCTCTAAGTAGAACAAGTTAGTGCATGACATGTAGTCTTGGTAGCCTTAAAACACTACCGCTAAAAGATAGTGCATGCATGAACTTTGATTGCGTTAAGACTAACACAATCCCTTGTAAGTTTTAGAGAACTAAACTCTGCGCATGAACTAGCCAAATAACCAATTGATAGTTTTATGCCAAACGCAGAAGGAGTACCAGAAGGGAAACTTATGATTTTTTCTTACTTAGGCATTAATGGGTCAATTAACTAAAGTATGCGCTACAAGGTTCTTTTAAATGCATGAGGTTGCGACCGCAACAACCTTGATACTATTCTCTTTAATACTTTCCTTTCACACTTGTCGCATGTTTTTCTTTCTACAATTTTTATTTTTCATGTTTACCAAATCTCTTATTTATTTATTTATATAATATGACACGTTTTCGAGTTTAGATCAGTAAATATTGATAAAAATTTACAAATAACCTTTTCCTGTGGATTCAACCCTGGACTCACAAGGTATTACTTGATTTTGTCAATTTATACTTGGGTTGATAAATATCTACAGCAAATTGTTATTAATTTGTTAAGCATACTGACGAACCGTCAAGTTTTTGGCGCCACTTTCAGGGAAGGGCAACAAATTTTTAATAATTTTGCTGACCTGACACTCCATTGATATTATTTACTTTGTTCCCTGTTGAGTAATTTTCTCCAGGTTACCAAAGGTTGCATGCGTGCTGCTCGACAAATCGATTTCGATGTTGATCCTGAAATTGATAGAACATATCATAGGAGAAGAAGAAATCAAAGAGCCCGATGACAATCATGAGAAATGACAACACCCAACAAACTAAACAGACCAGTAAATCCCATCCAAATGGCCGATGATAAGGCCAGAGGAATCAGATATTATGCAGCCCCTGCAAATTGTAATTTCAATCCAGGGATAGTACAATCCACTCTAGAAATAGAAAGGTTTGAGTTAAAACCGGTTATGTTTCAAATGCTGACAGCTACATGACAGTTTGGAGGAAGTCCAGCAGAAGACTCACACTCTCATCTAAAGTCATTCTTGGACATTTGTAATAAATTTATTATTCCACGAGTAACGCATGAGCAATTGCAAGTCATCTTATTTCCTTCTTCATTAAGATATGCAGTGAAAGTATGGCTAAATCAACAGCCAGCAAACTCCATCACAACATGGAATGATTTGGCCGAGAAGTTTTTAGAAAAATACTTTCCACCTACTAAAATCTCGAGACTAAGGAAGGAAATCATGACTTTTGAGCACATGGAAGATGAGACACCGAGTGAGGCGTGGGAACGTTTTAAGTGCTTACTGCAAAAGTGCCCGCATCATGAACTACCCCTCTGCATTCAGTTAGAAACCTTCTACGTGGGACTTAACAAAAATTCGCAAGTCTTGGTGGACTCATCTGCAAATGGTGCGCTACTTAGAAAGACGTATGATGAAGCTCACGCAATCCTCGATCGGATTGCGCTCAACAATTACGAGTGGGGCACTGCAGAAGATAGAAGGAGACCCATTAAAACCAGCTCTGGAAGTTTCAAGGTTGACCCATTGACTTCTGTCAATGCAAAGATTTATGCGTTGACAACCAAAATGGATGCACTGATGGCTAGCACAACACCTTTGATCACGCAACTCAACGCAGTTGGGTGCGGGATCTGCGGAGAAGGACATACGCATGACCAGTGTCCTTCGAACCTAGAATCATTTTTCTATGTTGGACCGCAAGGAGGTGCGCACAACAACCCATTTTCAAACACATACAATCTAGCATGGAGAAACAGCCACATAAACAGCCACATCAAGGTAATGTAAACCCTGCGCCCAGATTATTTAACTCTAACAATGAACGATCCTCGCAGGGACAATTTCAGTACTATATCAACACAGACGGTGGAAACCAAAGAGCATCATCCTCGAATGCGGTGGAAACAATGATGAAAGAGTTTATGGCAAGTCAGAAGGAATATATGGCAAAGAATGATGCGGTGGTTCAAAGTTAGGCCGCATCCTTGCGCAGTCTGGAGATGCAGGCAGAACAGCTTGTGTCAGAGCTTAATAATAAACCTGTGGGAGCATTACCCAACAATACAGAAGATCCAAAAGGGAAAGAGCATTGTCATGCTGTGACTCTTCGCAGTGGAAGATAGTTGCAGGCAAATGACCCTGCGCCAACGTAGGAAAATTTGACAAAAAATGCAACCAAAAGAGACAGCAACCAAACGCAAGAAGAAAAAGTAACTGAAGAAGAAGAACCCAAAAAGAAAGAGGCCCACACAGAAAAAGAGCCTGACGCATACAAGCCAGCAGTACCCTTGCATTGGAGAAGATGCCTAACTACGCAAAGTTCTTGAAAGACATTCTGATGAATAAAAGGCCATGGAAAGAATTTGAGACTGCTGCATTGACAAGTGAATGTAGCGCAATACTTACTAACAAGCTCCCACCAAAATTGAAAGATCCTAGAAACTTCACGATTCCTTGTTCGATAGAAGGAATCGATGTTGGCAGGGCCTTATGCGACCTAGGCGCAAGCATAAATTTAATACCATTATCAGTTTACAAGCATCTAGGGATTGGAGAAGCAAGACCAACCACTGTCACGCTTCAATTGGCAGACAGATCTGTGGTCCACCTTGAAGGAAAAATTGAAGACGTTTTGGTATAAGTTGACAAGTTTATTTTCCATGCAGATTTCATCATACTTGATTATGAAGCTGACCGAGAAGTTCCCATTATTTTGGGAAGACCGTTCCTTGCAACCAGCCAAACATTGATTGACGTGCAAAAAGGGGAGCTTACCATGCACATGAATGATCAAAAAGTGGTTTTTAAAGTGCTCACTTCATTAAAATACCCTGATGACAACAAGGAATGCAACATGGTAGCTCACATAGATGTATGTTCCCCACTATTAATGCTACAATCAAATGCGTTCAGCACCACGAGAGAGGAGGCAAAGGACGAAAAAGTAGAAGATAACTGCAACCTGGCGCAAACCACATAAATAATCCATGCGTTATATCTCAACGAAAGAATCCCCACCTTACCTTCCATAGCGCAACCCCCTGCGCTAGAGCTCAAGCCACTCCCAACGCATTTGAAGTACAAGTTTTTAGGAGAAGAAGAATCCCTCCCAGTTATCATTTCATCAAAGCTTAATCAATCGAAAGAACACCTATTAATGCAAGTCTTCGCAAAGCACAACAAGGCCATTGGATGGAGTCTCGTAGATATTAAAGGAATTAGCCCCTTGTATTGCATGCATAAAATTTGCTTGCTAGATGAATCCAATGAATTTATTGAGTGACAAAGAAGATTAAATCCTGCGATGTTGGAAGTTGTGCGAAAAGAGATTATCAAGTGGCTCAACGCAGGCGTGATATATCTCATCGCAGATAGCAGATGGGTGAGCCCGGTGAAATGCGTACCTAAGAAAGGAGGAATGATAGTGGTAACTGATAACTGCCCAAAAGGTAGTTATTTAGGCCTCAATTATATAGAGATTTGTGTGTCCTCTATGCTTATTAGGGTTGGTTTTGGATAGATATTACATGTTTTAACCCATTTGGAAGAATGGAAGCATTGGGAATTATTTTGTGTAGATTATGCTGTTGAGCGACTCGAGGGAGCAAATTCTATGCTGTAGCAAAACTGGGAGCAGAAACTGCCACATCACAGCTCGTTAGCCAACTTCATGAACCGACTTCTGTTGAGTTATTTTCGGGATAAAGGAGCAAGGAGAGCCCTACACGTGTCCAAGTTGACTTAATTCAAGTCTCCTGTCCTTCTATAAAAGGAAGTAGCCGTCAAAGTCAAATTCATTCCATGTTTTCCCTTGGAAGCCGAATAGTATAGGGAGATTGAAGATCATCAAGAGCACCATCTACCGCAAGCTGATTAGGGAGTTTATTTTCTTTATTAACTTGTGGTTATGGACATGCATACTCTGATTGTAATTCGTATTCCTATGCCTATTATGAACTAAGTAGCTTAGGGTGTTGGTTAGGAATAATGTGATTACTGTGCTTCATCTCTAGTAATAAATTGACTATCGTATTTTGGTTAATTGTTGTGCTTATTCTTATTTTATGCCCGCTTGGCCAGCCGGTGTGAATAGTTCTCTCTAGTTTCAGGGATGATTTAGAGAGTGTGTGGCAATTATCCACACTACGATCATTGTGTATTGGTGAACGCCAGTGACTGAGCTAGGGATAGCCAGTTGCCTAGTGCTGGATCGGTCGTACTTCATTGGGTTTGAAACATATCCCAAAAGATCTGGAGTTTCGGGAGGAATCTGCTAATAATACTGCGAGAAATGCATGATCAATAATATTGCTAGAGCATATCTTAGAACAATCACTAAAACCTAACCAGCGCCTACCTTTAATCTGTCTATCTATTTGTTTACTTGTTGTTCTGTCATTTATTTTGCTTCAGCATAATTCTTATAAAACCCAAATTTTTTATTATCTTCGAAACCATTAGGAAGTTACGCAAAATAGATAAAGTGGAAGCTCATTCAGACCTTGGATTGATAATATTACTTGCTGCAGACTGTGTATACTTGCACAGGAATTCTAGAGTATTTTATACTATATTTTTATTCACTCTAGGAGCCCAACAAGTTTTTGGCGCCGTTGCCGGGGAGTTGAATAAGTTTTTATCTGATCTGTTTTGTGTATGTGTTTTAGTGGTTTGGTGCTGGAACGTTTTGATTGTTTCTTTTATTTTTGTAGGTGTGATTTTGGTGCATGAGCGATCCGCCTGAGGTACGGTTTGAGCTTGATCCAGAAATTGAAAGGACATTTAGGAACAAAAGGAGGGAGCAGCGCAGAAACCAGATGGAGAACGCCCCGCAACTTCCACAGGTTCCTGAAGGACCAGCAGCAGCAAACCCCCAGCAGAATCCGTTGCTGCAGCAAAACCTGCTGTTTGAGCAAAATGAGCAGCAAAATAATCAGGCTGAGAATCCTATCTTGATAGCGAACGATAGGACCAGAGCCATTCGAGCATATGCTGTCCCGATGTTTAATGAGTTGAATCCAGGGATTACACGTCCCCAAATCCAAGCGGCGAATTTTGAAATGAAACCGGTAATGTTTCAGATGTTGCAAACCGTGGGGCAATTCCATGGTTTGTCATCTGAAGACCCTCATTTACATCTTAAGTCTTTTCTAGGAGTTATTGATTCTTTTGTAATTCAAGGAGTGCCTAGAGATGCTCTTAGATTAACTTTGTTCCCGTATTCTCTTAGAGATGGAGCAAAGTCATGGTTAAACTCTTTTGCTCCAGGATCAATTAGGACGTGGGATGAGTTAGCTGAAAAATTTTTGAGTAAATATTTCCCACCTAATAGAAATGCGAAATTAAGGAGTGAAATAGTAGGGTTTAGGCAACTTGAAGATGAGACTTTTAGTGAGGCTTGGGAGAGGTTTAAGGAGCTTTTACGAAAGTGTCCCCACCATGGGTTACCTCATTGTATTCAAATGGAAACATTTTACAACGGTTTAAATGGAGTAACCCAAGGTATGGTCGATGCTTCGGCTGGAGGGGCCTTTTTGGCAAAAACTTTTGATGAAGCCTATGAAATTTTAGAAAGAATATCTATTAATAGTTGTCAGTGGTCGGATATTAGAGGCACAAATAAAAAGGTTAAGAGTGTATTAGAGGTTGATGGTGTGTCCACCATTAGGGTCGATCTTGCTATGATTGCTAACGCTCTTAAGAATGTGACAGTGATTAGTCATCAGCAGCCACCAGCTATGGAGCCTGCAGCAGTGGTGAACCAAGTCACGGACGAAGCATGTGTCTATTGTGGTGAAGACCACAACTACGAGTTTTGCCCCAGCAATCCAGCTTCTGTGTTTTTTGTAGGTAATCAGAGGAACAACCCTTATTCTAACTTCTATAATCCAGGTTGGCGCAACCACCCCAACTTCTCATGGGGAGGTCAAGGAAATAACGTACAAGCGCAACAGAAGATGAACCAGCCAGGATTTGCTAAAGCGCAGGTAATGCCCCAGCAAAATAAGCCGGCTTTGCCCCAGCAAAATAAGCCGGCTTTGCCCCAGCAAAATTCGGGAAATTCTCTCGAGGCGATGATGAAAGAATTTATGGCTCGCACATACGCTGTAATTCAAAGTAATCAAGCTTCAGTGAGAGTTCTGGAATTGCAAGTGGGTCAGCTAGCTAATGAGCTCAAGGCAAGGCCTCAAGGGAAACTTCCATCAGATACTGAACACCCTAGAAGGGAAGGTAAGGATTAGGTAAAGGCAGTAACTCTTAGGAGTGGTAAGGCATTAGAAGAAAGAATTGAGCCTAGTAAAACCCAGGAGGTAAAGTGTGATAGAAATAATAATGTTGTTGTCGAGGAAGAGTTGGAGTCTGGTCAGGGTGCTGGAGGCAGTAATAAAAATGCTGGAGCATCTGGTTCTGTGCCAGATGTAGAACCACCTTATGTGTCGCCCCCACCTTATGTACCACGTCTACATTTTCCACAAAGGCAAAAGCCTAAGAATCAGGATGGTCAATTTAAAAAGTTTTTAGAGATTCTTAAGCAGTTGCATATAAATATCCCTTTAGTAGAAGCTATAGAGCAAATGCCTAATTATGCCAAATTTCTTAAGGATATTTTGACTAAAAAGAAAAGGTTAGGTGAGTTTGAAACTGTATCTCTTACTGAGGAGTGTAGTGTTATTCTTAAGAATGGGCTACCCCCCAAGGCTAAGGATCCAGGGTCATTTACTATACCTGTGTCTATAGGTGGAAATGAATTAGGTAGAGCACTATGTGATTTAGGTGCAAACATTAACCTTATGCCTCTTTCGGTCTATCAGAAGTTAGGTATTGGTGAAGCTAGACCTACCACAGTTACACTCCAACTAGCTGATAGGTCTATCACATATCCAGAGGGTAAAATTGAGGACGTCTTAGTAAAAGTTGATAAATTCATATTTCCTGTTGATTTTATTATTTTAGACTATGAGGCTGATAAAGATGTCCCAATTATTCTAAGTCGTCCATTTTTGGCTACTGGTAGGGCATTAATAGATGTTCTAAAAGTAGAATTAACAATGAGAGTCTGTAATGAGGAAGTGAAATTTAATGTCTTTAAAGCCATGAAATATCCAGACGAAATGGAGGATTGTTCCTTCATCAGGATTCTGGAGAGCACAGTTATTGAGACAGCAATACAGGATTCAGCTGATAAGCATTCAGAAAAGCATGGAGAGGTTAGTTTAGAAGATTTTGAATTTTGTTCTTTAGATAGAAAAAATGAAAAAGAATTGTTTAGGTGTGAGGATGTTTTTTAGTCTTTAGATTTAGATCAAAGAAAGGCTCCCCCAATTAAGCCATCCCTAATTGAGGCACCCACTTTAGATTTGAAACCTTTACCGGATCATCTAAAGTATGTGCATCTTGGGGAAAGTGAGACATTGCCCATTATTGTTGCATCAAATTTAATGCCGGAGCATGAGGAGGCCTTAATAAAATTGCTGCAGCAATATCGCAAAGCTATAGGTTGGACATTGGCTGATATTCAGGGAATTAACCCATCTTTTTGTATGCACAAAATCACTCTAGAGGAGAGATCCTTTAGGAGTATTGAGCAACAAAGAAGGCTTAACCCCGCAATGAAAGAGGTTGTTAAAAAGGAGGTGATTAAATGGTTGGATGCTGACATCATTTATCCGATTGCAGACAGCAATTGGGTGAGCCCTGTCCAATGTGTTCCTTAGAAAGGAGGTGTCACTGTGGTAAGCAATAAAAACAATGAGTTGATCCCAACTAGGACAGTAACTGGTTGGAGGGTTTGAATGGATTACAGGAGGCTTAACAAAGCCACCCGTAAGGACCACTTCCCTTTGCCATTTATTGACCAGATGTTGGATCGATTGGCTGGTCAGGCCTACTACTGTTTCTTGGATGGTTATTCTGGGTATAACCAGATTACTATTGCTCCTGAAGATCAGGAAAAAACCACTTTCACCTGCCCTTATGGGACGTTTGCTTTCAGGCGAATGCCTTTTGGCCTTTGCAATGCTCCAGCAACATTTCAGCGGTGTATGTTAGCAATTTTTTCTGATATGATTGAGTCCACTGTTGAGGTCTTTATGGACGATTTTTCAGTTTTCGGAGGGTCTTTTCAGAGTTGTTTAGATAATTTAGGTAAGGTATTAAAAAGATGTGAGGATAGCCATCTAGTTCTTAATTGGGAAAAGTGCCACTTCATGGTGAAGAAGGGCATGGTGTTAGGTCATAGGATTTCTAAGAATGGTCTAGAAGTTGATAGAGCAAAAGTTGAGGTTATTGAAAGACTAGAGCCACCGAATTCAGTGAAGGGAATTCGGAGCTTCTTAGGGCATGCTGGATTTTACAGGAGGTTCATAAAGGATTTTTCCAAAATCAGTAAACCTCTTTGTAACTTATTGTGCACTGATCATGTTTTTGACTTTAATGCAGATTGTAGGAAGGCTTTTGAAACATTGAAGGCTACTTTAATCTCAGCACCCATTCTCTGCGCACCTAATTGGAATTTGCCATTCGAGGTAATGTGTGATGCGAGTGATGCTGCAGTAGGTGCAATGCTGGGGCAGAAGCAGGGTAAATTTATTCATCCTATATATTATGCAAGCAAGGTTTTAAATGAGGCACAGGTCAACTACACAACTACTGAAAAGGAGTTGTTAGCTTTTGTGTTTGCTTTTGAGAAATTCCGGCCATATTTGGTTGGATCCAAAGTCACGGTGTTCACGGATCATGCAGCAATAAGGTATTTAATGTCAAAGAAAGATGCAAAGCCTAGACTAATTCGTTGGATTTTACTATTGCAGGAATTTGACTTGGAGATAAAGGACAAGAAGGGATCAGAGAATGTCATTGCAGATCATTTATCTCGCCTTGATCCATCATCATCTTTGCTGGAGCAATCTGCCATTTCCGATTCTTTTCCAGATGAGCAGCTTTTTGCTGTTGAAGTAAAGGTAGTTAGGGATGTCCCTTGGTATGCTGATATTGCCAACTTTTTGGTAAAGGGAGTCACCCCTATTGACATGGATTGGAGGCAGAAGAAAAAGTTTAAGCATGATGCAAAAATTTTATATTGGGATGAACCATTTATGTATAAGCAATGCTCTGGCGGTACTATTCGTAGGTGCGTTTCAGGTGATGAAGCAACCGAAATCCTGATTAGGGAGTTTATTTTCTTTATTAACTTGTGGTTATGGACATGCATACTCAGATTGTAATTCGTATTCCTATGCCTATTATGAACTAAGTAGCTTAGGGTGTTGGTTAGGAATGATGTGATTACTGTGCTTCATCTCTAGTAATAAATTGACTATCGCATTTTGGTTAATTGTTGTGCTTATTCTTATTTTATGCCCGCCTGGCCAACCGGTGTGAATAGCTCTCTCTAGTTTCAGGGATGATTTAGAGAGTGTGTGGCAATTATCCACACTACGATCATTGTGTATTGGTGAACGCCAGTGACTGAGCTAGGGATAGCCAGTTGCCTAGTGCTTGATCAGTCGTACTTCATTGGGTTTGAAACATATCCCAAAAGATCCGGAGTTCCGGGAGGAATCCGCTAATAATACTGCGAGAAATGCATGATCAATAATATTGCCAGAGCATATCTTAGAACAATCACTAAAACCTAACCAGCGCCTACCTTTAATCTGTCTATCTATTTGTTTACTTGTTGTTCTGTCATTTATTTTGCTTCAGCATAATTCTTGTAAAACCCAACATTTTTATTATCTTCGAAACCATTAGGAAGTTACGCAAAATAGATAAAGTGGAAGCTCATTCAGACCTTGGATTGATAATATCACTTGTTGCAGATTGTGTATACTTGCACAGGAATTCTAGAGTATTTTATACTATATTTTTATTCACTCTAGGAGCCCAACAGTAGCCAACGCAAAAAATGAATTGATTCCATCACGCACAACTACTGGGTGGCGCATATGCATGGATTACCGCAAGCTTAACGCAATCACCAAGAAGGATCATTTCCCTCTTCCATTCTTTGATCAAATGTTGGATCGACTTGCGGGACAAACATGTTATTGTTTTCTTGATGGGTACTCAGGGTACAACCAAATATCTATTGCGTCGGAAGACAAAGAAAAGACAACCTTCACCTGCCCATATGGAACCTTTGCGTTCAGAAGGATGCCTTCTGGGCTGTGGAATGCGCCAGGGACATTCCAGAGATGTATGATGGCCATCGTTTCAGAATTGCTAGAAAAGTCAGTTGAAGTTTTTATGGACGACTTCTTAGTATATGGAAAGTCTTTCGCATACTGTCTAACGCAGCTGGAATGAGTATTAGAGCGATGCGAGGAGACCAACCTAGTGCTAAATTGGGAGAAATGCCATTTTATGGTAGAAGAAGGCATCACCCTAGGCCATCGCATATCCCGCGCAGGTATTGAAGTCGAAAAGGCAAAAATTGATGTCGTTGAGAAATTGCCACCTCCTACCTCTGTAAAGGGAATTCGAAGTTTCTTGGGTCACACCGGATTCTACCGCAGATTCATCAAAGCCACTATGCACATTGTTGGAAACAAATAGAAGATTTGAATTTTCAGAGGAATGCTCCAAGGCATTCAAGGATCTGAAGCATGCGCTAACTAGTGGAAGGAACCTTTTGTCCTAATGTGCAATGCTAGTGGCGTGGCAGTTGGAGCAGTATTGGCACAGAAAAAGGAAAAGATTATGCACCCTATTGATTATGCGAGCAGAACATTGAATGAAGCACAAATTAATTACACAACAACCGAGAAAGAATTATTAGCGGTTGTTTATGCTTTTGATAAATTTCGTGGTTATTTAATTGGCTCCAAAGTCACTGTCTACACAGATCATGCGACTATAAAATACCTAATCACAAAAAAAAAAAATGTGAAGCCAGGGTTGATTAGGTGGATCTTGTTGCTGCAAGAATTTGATGTAGAGATCAAGGACAAGAAGGGGAGTGAGAATTTGGTCGCAAATCATTTGTCGCGTTTGGAGAATCCTGAGAAGGTAGATGCGTCAGATATCTCTATCGTAGAGGAATTTCCTGATGAGAAGCGAATGATGATTGAAGAAGAAGAACCATGGTTTGCGGACATCGCAAACTACCTCGCCGCATGGGTCTTACTTGAGGAATACTCAGCGCAACATCGTATGAAATTTTTTTATGAACTAAAATTTTATTTATGGGATTACCCTTATCTCTATCGTAGAGGACCCGACCAGATCCTTAGGAGATGCGTTGGACGTATAGATGCGTTGAGAATTTTGGGAGCATGCCATGAAGCTCCATATGGAGGACACTTTGGAAGCCAACCACTGTGGCAAAGGTATTACAAAGTGGTTACTGGTGGCCTACTTTGATCCAGGACGCAAAGAAATATGTGGATAGATGCGACAAGTGCCAACACACTAGTAATATCAGCGCAAGGAACGAGATGTCGCAGAACTATATAGTAGAAATTGAGTCGTTTGATGTTTGGGGCATTGATTTTATGGGACCCTTTCCATCATCGGAAGGATACCAATATTTCATCCTCATAGTTGACTACGTCACAAAGTGGGTGGAGGCAATCGCTTTGCATTCAGAATGATGCGGTTACCGTAGCGAAGTTCCTTAAGAAGAATATTTTTACAAGATTTGGTGTGCCACGAAGACTTATCAGTGATGAAAGGACCCATTTCGTGAACAAGATCATGGCCAAGTTGTTGCAAAAATACAATGTCAAGCATCATATCGCAACAGCTTATCATCCTCAAAGCAATGGAAAGGTTGAGGTATCGAACAGGGAAATGAAGAGAATTCTTGAGAAAATAGTCAACACAAACAGAAAGGACTGGGCGCAACATCTGGATGATGCGTTATGGGCATACCGCACAGCTTTCAAAACACCCATACGGATGTCTCCCTGTGCGTTAGTGTTTGGCAAGGCTTGTCATTTGCCTCTATATTTGGAGCACAGGGCACATTGGGCACTAAAGCATCTCAACTTTGACCCAGATGCGGCAGGACAGGAACGATTGCGCCAGCTGTCAAAATTAGAAGAATTTAGAAGATGCACATATGAATATGCCAATATCAACAGAGAGAAGCAAAAAAAAAAATTGCATGACAGAAGGATATGCAAGAAGGATCTTAGAGAAGGTATGAAGATTATTCAATTCTCGCTTACGTCTCTTTCCAAGTAAGCTAAATTCAAGGTGGTTGGGCCCATATACTGTCCATAAGATATATCCATATGGGTTTGTGGACGTACACTCTACTGACGGAAAGAGAATTTTAAAGGTCAACGGACAAAGAATAAAGTCGTACATTGACGGGACCTTGGACGAGTGATCGATCAAATTTGTTATACACATAGAATCTCCCAATTTTCTTATCTTAGTTGAATTCCTTGCGAAAAATGCTTTAAAATGAGTATAATATGTCTATAGGTCCTAACTGGAGCTTTGGAAGCAATTCGGGGCTTAAACGAGCGAAACCGGAGCGTAAAATGACATTTTTGCCCCTGGAGCCTCATCAGCATCGAGACGCTCGTTATACAGAGTCGAGACGCTACAACGTCGAGACACTTGCTCAACAACGTCGCGATGCTAGGGCAATCGGAGAAATATTTTCCAAAATTGAAGGGACAGCATCGAGACGCTTGCTGCACAGCGTCGCAACGCTAGGCAGTTTTCCAGAATTAATTTTTTCGTATTTTGGCTGGAAATTTTCCATGTTTGAAGACCCAATTTAGCACCATTCTACCACGATTTGAAGGCCAATAAACTCTATAAATAGAGGCTGTAACAACCCAATAAAAAAAAAAGGGAAATGGGGGGACTTTTTCCCCCCAAAATTTTGTTAAAGGACAAAAAAAAGGGGGGGGGGCAATCTCTCTCTCCCTCTCACGTTCAATCTCTCCCTCACAGCCCCTCTCCCTCTCTGCAACCTCTCTGCTGCACGCCCACGCTGACGCCGCCTCTCCGACTGCCGCAGCACACCACGACGCCAGCGCCGCCCCCCTCCGGTGACGCGCGATACCCACAGCGGCAGCCTCGTTGTTGTTCGAATTAGGTGAGCGTTCATGGTTGCATCTTGCGAAAATCTCTCCTCCTTCGTCGATCTCTCACTCCCAATCTCTCCCTTCTCTGTTTTTTTTATTTAGAAGCATGAGGGTGGTTGTGAGTAGCCTCGTTTTCCGGCAGCAGTACTGCAGACGCGGACAGCAGCGAGGAGGGACTGTTTTCTACATTTTTCGAGTGTTTTAGGTGAGTTATCGGAGTGGGTAAGTTGGTTTGAGGCTTATGTGGGTTATTTCTTGCTTTTAAACGATTACCCATTCATTTTTTCTCCCGTTCAGCAAGCGTACCCATTCAATTTCGGCGATTCGAGCAATGGGTCTTTGAGTTTGAGCATGTTTCTACAATTCCAGCTTTGGGTAAGAGCAATTAAATCAATTTTTGGTTGATTAAAGTGTTTTAGAGAAGTACCCATTAATATTAGCCATTGATTTCAAGGTACCCACAACGTTTGAAGGTCCAATCGTCAAGTTGGAGCGATTTTAGAAGTTGGACAGCAGGCTTCGACTTGGTTTGTGTAAGTTTTCGCCTCCTTAAATCAAGTTGTTCATGAAAATAATTATGAGAATTAGATGTCCCTAATTCTAAGGCCACTCTTGTGATTTTAGATGGAGTTGCTTGTGTCATGAGCGACGTCGCATTGAATTAGTTGGTTTGTGCATAAATCAAGTATCTTCTTGCACTAATGTAAGTAACCTTACTACTTGGAAAGCCTTGGCTAGGCTAAGCTATTTATTATGATTTGTTAAATGCTTTGAATAACACAGAGCGGGAGACATTGATCATGTATGGTTTGAGTTATGAGATGTTGGATTATGTGTGTTCTGGTGTTATTGAACATCCCGATTATGTGCATTTGTCTGAATGGTATACTCTGAATATAGTGTTGGTTCAAAAGTATCAAACGCTTAGATTATGAGAAATGTTCTAGTTGTGTTGAACACTTTGTCTGCTTTATGTTTAGAATGCTCTGGTTGGATAAGTTTTATATGCTCTAAATGCTCTGAATGCTCTGGATGCTCTATGTTGGGGACGATAGGATGTTTTATATGGTTAAGTCGTGGATGAGAGACCTAACTCGCTTTGTTTTGGAAGTTCGGGGTCTATTCTATTAATCCGAAGTGTTTGTGGAAATTTGTAGTTGGGCAGTTTGAATATAGAAGTGTATTCTCTTGTTCGCAGGTGATAAGAAAATTTGGGGTCAGTTATACGTATGTCGTTATGCTGTCGAATTTTCGGTAGCATTACAGTTAATAACGAGGCTAAGTTTAGTAATGACACTTGGATTATGGTATGCTGAATTTGGTCGTGGCTGTTTAGACTATACATATGTCTTTTCTATTTAGTGTTTGGACGTTATGATATATGTGCTTGAATGAGATGAAAGGCGAGGTAGTTAGTACATGTGAAATTAGCCCTTCAGAGATTTTTATGGGAAAGAAACTTGATGGCTAGGTTGAAATTAAATCAAACTTTGTTAACAGGGGCCCTAATACGAAATGAGGATATGTTACTTATTCCAGTAGGGACCGTGGCAATGAAACACCTAGGACTGAAATGTTTATAGACTGAGATGATGAGCTAAATGGGCGAGACTCGGCTTCACAGACTAGGTGCCATCTACTATCTGTGGGAGTAAAGTTTCGACTAAAACCCATGGACGCCCCACCAGTGAGTTGGTAGTTAGAGTGCTATGCACACATAGGTGCCTTGATGGGTGAGACTTGGCTCCACTGACTGGGTGCCTTCTACTATCAGTAGGAGTAGAGATCTCCCTCGATTCCCACTTGTGAACCTTCAGTGAGTTGGTAAGCATGCGACAGGTTGGTTAATTGTCCACGTGACCCATACGACATGATAAATGAAATGAAATGAAATGAAATGACTATTAGGCCCTGTAATAGCAACTAACCTCCAAATATCCATGTAATGCTTGTAAATCTCCTCCCAATAGTAGTGTTACTTACTGAGTATTTTTAATACTCATTCTTTTCAAATGTTTCCTTTCAGGTACAAGCAATGGCATACAGGGCGCGTGGCAGACTGCTGCTGACAACCCTGGATTTCCCTTAGGATAGACTTCCGCATTTTATGCTTCCAAATTCCTTCTTTTGGAACTTGTCATGTGATGTTTTAAGATTTATTCCGCTTAAAATCTTTGGCTGGAATGGCTAAAATTTCTTCTTGTTTTTTTTTAACTGGGATCCCAGGCTGCAAAGTTTCACGTATTTTCTAACCATGTTTTACTTTGAATGTCATTTCATCGTTGATCTTAGAAAAAAAAATGAAATGTATATGGTAATGGCCCTAGGAATTTTTCATGAGAAGGTGGGTCGTTACAGTTGGTATCAGAGCTCTAGGTTATAGGTTCTGTAGACTGGTTTACATCGTAAACCTTAAGTATGTCCATGGCTTATCAGCAAGCATCCGGTCACCGCTAGGTATGCCAATGTTTATGTTATGTGAAGAAAGGAAAAAAAAAGGGATTCATGAATGGATTTATGAATGTGATGTTTTTTTAAAATGCTTGTTGTTATGTATTGATGTGGGAATGAAATTGTTTAGGGCTTAAAGGAAGCTTTACCAGCATGAAGTATATGCTTAAGTGTGAGATTAAAGTAGTCCGTATGGACAAGGGAAAAAAAGAAAATCTTAAGAGAGTAATGTTTTTCAAAGGTCACGAAATATCAAAGATGGTGTCTCTTGAGTAAAACCTTGAAAAGAGCAATGCATCATGACTACTCTAGTGGGGTTCAATGTTTGGGCGAACTTGTAAGGTATTTTTGGATTTTTATGAGCCACTCCTAAAAGAATGAAAAGTGAAGAGATGCAGTATAAATGATAATATGAGGAATTCTTTTAGGCTTCCTAACTTTGTTGGTCGACAAAGAAAGTTAGATAGCTTGAAAAATAAAAAGGGACATGAGTTTCAAAACGGAGAGAATGTGTTGTGTGTTTGAATAGAAAGGTTACTTCTCCAAATATTTCGAGCGACTTTGATTTGATTCATCCCTTTGTTATAATGAAGAGGCCCCAGTTCAATCAGACCAAGAGAAAAATTTTGAAGTTTAAAAGCAAGGCCACGTAACTAAGCAAAATCTCCCCATAGGTTCATTTTGGAACTCCAAATGAAAGATCTATGAGAATATTATAAGTGGAGACATGTTTTTTGGTGTTGAAGGTATTTCTCACTCGAAAAGTGAAGGACGACATCTTAAGTTTGATGACTATATAAATATATATATATATATATATATATATATTTGAGAAAAGGAAAAGTAGTATGGAAAAGTAGTATGGAAAAGTTTTCCTGTCTTTGGAGACAAAAGAAATTAAAATGTTTAGACTCCAAGATCATGAGTATGGCTTGATTTCTATTATGTGGTTTGCGTTTAGAAGTCCTTAAAATTGGTGCAAGGAATCTTGTTACTATTAGAAAGTTGGAACCCTTGTATGCATAGATTGAAAACAATAGTATAAGGGATGTTGGCTATGAAACTCAACTTTAGTTTGAGAATTTTTCCTTAAAAAAAAATAGCAAGGGATTAAGTCAGAACAAACTAGATAATGGAAGAGTTCTTTGACAAGATCCATCTTAATTTGGAGTTGAAGGAAACTTCTAGTTGGTGCAGACTGTTAGCAATGGTTGCCAAAGAACTATTGAAAGAGAACTTTGAGGCTTTATTAATGAACAGGTAGATTTTCGGGCTTGCTGCCGAAGTGTGAGAGAGTTCGACTTTGGAATCAAATAAGTGCAAGAAACTAATGAAGTCATCCATGTGATTGGGATGAGAAATTAAGTCGGCTTGAAATAAATGAAACAGATGTGCTAGTATTAGATAGAGTGGGTTGGACCTTCCAAGTTACAATCGATATGAGAGGTAGACCTCATTAAAAAGCCTGAGTTGGGAACAACTCTCATTCCTAAAACTTCATACTAGGTGGCCTCAACTCAACGGAGTCGAGGAAGTCCATAGATATAAGAATGATAAGAGTTTTGTTTGATAAGAAGAAAGATAGATCTATTGTGGCTATGTTTCGATTGTCAAGAGTTGAATAAAGGACAATAAAGAGCAAGTTTTCTCTTCTCGCATGAATAATTTATGACCAACTTCAAGGAGCAAAAGGGTATTCTAAAAGGGGCAAGTTTACACTCGGGATACCATCAGTTGTGGATGTGGGAGGTTAATATCTCCAAAGGCCATCCCTAGAACAAAGTATGATCATTAGGAGTATTTTAGGCAAGTTTAGAAAACCTTGAGAAGTAGTGAGCTATATGCCAAAATTTCTAAGTATGAGTTGTGACTGGGCAACTTTCCTTCTCAAGCACGTGGCTATCAACGGTAATATTGTGATGGATAAATTCCCATGAAAAAGGGACAATGTTCGAATGAATCTTTCTCTTAATAGATTTATTCTTGTTTCTCAATTTTTGGAGAATGCACGTTGTATTATTGTAAGTTCTCTATTCCGAACGCAGTGGACCTGTTAGAAGTGAAGGTAGCTGTAGTTGGTCTAAACTCAATATCGTGGTAGAGATTTGCAACTTCTTGAGGCTAGCAAGTTACTATGTGAAGTTTTGTTCAGAACATTTCCAGCTCAGAACCTAGTTGCCTCACAGAAATCACCAAGTTAAAACGCAAAAAGAGCTTCAGGCACTCACCATTCATAGGAATATGAAGCACTCCCTCGCATAGGAAGGGCTCAACATAAGACAAGGAAGATGGTTGGAATTGGTAAAGACTTGTGATTCTGAGACCAACTAGCACCCTAACAAAGAGAATGCAGTGATTGATGCACTAGTAGAAGAACATAAAGTATGATGTTCTGGGTGTCATCTCATGGTTCATTACTAAGAGAGCTTGATCATCCAGATATCGAGTTGTCAGCGGGGGGCGTGCTAACATGATTGACTCTCAACTTTCAATGGTGTCTAGCTTGAGAAGAAGCAATTTGTTTATGTTCAACAAGAGGGTTTAGCATGGTTACTACCTTAGTAAGATAGGTTAAGAAGGTTTTACTCGCACTCATGTTTTAGTCTCGTTGCACCAAGGGAGACTATGTGTTCCAATAGATTATCCTTTCAAGAAAGAGTTGTTAGAAAACTCACAAGGCGCCTTTCTTAGAAATTTTTGGTAGTACCAAGATGCATAAGAGTTTAAAATGAAAATGTTGTTGTGAACTTTACTAAAGGGCTACCAAGGTCAATGAAATGTTATATAACAATTTGGATAATTGTTTACCGTCTAACAAAGATTGCACATTTTGCCCTTTGTAAGGCCACCCATCATGTGGAAGTGAGAGTAGCTTTGCAGTAATTGAAAAGTATCTTTGGCTAAGATGATAGGGGTTTGAGTCCCTCCCAAACGTCAATGTTGTAAGTGAATTAAGTTTTCCTAATGTTTGGTGGCGAGGAAAAACGGGCCTCAGGAGGAGATCATAAGCTAGTAGTTGTATTTACTATTTATTTATTATTATTAAATAGTTGAGTTAATGTGGTCTTTCTCTTAGGTGTTGTGGCCTTATTGACTTAATCAGGTTATGCTTGATGCGAGGTCTGACTCGTTCTTGTTATTTGTAAGTTTGGGTATATGATGTTGCTCTCAAGTGATGTGGAAAATTGTTGCATGGATTTTTCTGGTTATAGAAGTGTGTTAATCTTGTGTATCAGGTGCAAAATAAAATTTCGCCTCCTTAAATCAAGTTGTTCATGAAAATAATTATGGACAGCAAGCTTCGACTTGGTTTGTGTAAGTTTTCGCCTCCTTAAATCAAGTTGTTCATGAAAATAATTATGAGAATTAGATGTCCCTAATTCTAAGGCCACTCTTGTGATTTTAGATGGAGTTGCTTGTGTCATGAGCGACGTCGCATTGAATTAGTTGGTTTGTGCATAAATCAAGTATCTTCTTGCACTAATGTAAGTAACCTTACGACTTGGAAAGCCTTGGCTAGGCTAAGCTATTTATTATGATTTGTTACATGCTTTGAATAACACAGAGCGGGAGACATTGATCATGTATGGTTTGAGTTATGAGATGTTGGATTATGTGTGTTCTGGTGTTATTGAGCATCCTGATTATGTGCATTTGTCTGAATTGTATACTCTGAATATAGTGTTGGTTCAAAAGTATCAAACGCTTAGATTATGAGAAATGTTCTAGTTGTGTTGAACACTTTGTCTGCTTTATGTTTAGAATGCTCTGGTTGGATAAGTTTTATATGCTCTAAATGCTCTGAATGCTCTGGATGCTCTATGTTGGGGACGATAGGATGTTTTATATGGTTAAGTCGTGGATGCGAGACCTAACTCGCTTTGTTTTGGAAGTTCGGGATCTATTCTATTAATCCGAAGTGTTTGTGGAAATTTGTAGTTGGGCAGTTTGAATATAGAAGTGTATTCTCTTGTTCGTAGGTGATAAGAAAATTTGGGGTCAGTTATACGTATGTCGTTATGCTGTCGAATTTTCGGTAGTATTACAGTTAATAACGAGGCTAAGTTTAGTAATGACACTTGGATTATGGTATGCTGAATTTGGTCGTGGCTGTTTAGACTATACATATGTCTTTTCTATTTAGTGTTTGGACGTTATGATATATGTGCTTGAATGAGATGAAAGGCGAGGTAGTTAGTACATGTGAAATTAGCCCTTCAGAGATCTTTATGGGAAAGAAACTTGATGGCTAGGTTGAAATTAAATCAAACTTTGTTAACAGGGGCCCTAATACGAAATGAGGATATGTTACTTATTCCAGTAGGGACCGTGGCAATGAAACACCTAGGACTGAAATGTTTATAGACTGAGATGATGAGCTAAATGGGCGGGACTCGACTTCACAGACTAGGTGCCATCTACTATCTGTGGGAGTAAAGTTTCGACTAAAACCCATGGACGCCCCACCAGTGAGTTGGTAGTTAGAGTGCTATGCACACATAGGTGCCTTGATGGGTGAGACTTGGCTCCACTGACTGGGTGCCTTCTACTATCAGTAGGAGTAGAGATCTCCCTCGATTCCCACTTGTGCACCTTCAGTGAGTTGGTAAGCACGCGACAGGTTGGTTAATTGTCCACGTGACCCATACGACATGATAAATGAAATGAAATGAAATGACTATTAGGCCCTGTAATAGCAACTAACCTCCAAATATCCATGTAATGCTTGTAAATCTCCTCCCAATAGTAGTGTTACTTACTGAGTATTTTTAATACTCATTCTTTTCAAATGTTTCCTTTCAGGTACAAGCAATGATATACAGGGCGCGTGGCGGATTGTTGCTGACAAGCCATGGATTTCCCTTAGGATAGACTTCCGCATTTTATGCTTCCAAATTCCTTCTTTTGGAACTTGTCATGTGATGTTTTAAGATTTATTCCGCTTAAAGTCTTTTGCTGGAATGACTAAAATTTCTTCTTTTTTTTTTTTAACTGGGATCCCAGGCTGCAAAGTTTCACGTATTTTCTAACCATGTTTTACTTTGAATGTCATTTCATCGTTGATCTTAGAAAAAAAAATGAAATGTATATGGTAATGGCCCTAGGAATTTTTCATGAGAAGGTGGGTCGTTACAGAGGCCTTTGGTGTAGGTTTAGAATCATCCCTCAAATCATCCCTCAATACAATTTTGTAGCCACTTTTCTCTCTAGTTTCAATAGTTCTTTTAAGCTTTCTTAGTCTAAGGGTCGGTTGATCGAGCCTCGCGCTTGGAGGTGCTTTTCTATGGCCAACTAAGCTCGGATCGTTGTAATCTGGACCTCGGTTTGTAAGTTTGATTCAATTTTATGAGATTTTTATTCTTAATTACTTAGTTAATTGTCTTTATGATTTTAGTTCTTTGCATACAAGTTTAATTGTGGTAGGAAAGATTGACAACCTTGACCGCGCCCTATCTAAATTTACTTCCTAAATCTAAGTAGCAAATAGGTTAACGTTATGATTATACGCATGCGTCCCTAGAAATAAATGATTTAATCAATTGTAATTGTGGTTTTTTGCCCGTTGCATGTGAATTAATTTAGCTAGATCCCAATGCGGTTTAGATTAGTTAATTGGATAATTAATAAATTTAAACTAGAATCAAGCTTAGCGTTTGCATGTTTGTGATAGTTGGATCATGGCTCTCGGTTTGTTGTTGGAGTACGCAGGACTTAGATAGTTAATTAAAATCAATTGATAGTCGATGAATAAAATTAATCAAACTTAACACTGAGTTCAACCCCGATTACAGTGATCCTCGTGGTAAGATCAACTAACCCCACCTTTACTTTCCTTGCATTTAATTTTCCTTATTTATTTTCATGCCTTTACTTTATGTCTTAATCTTTTATCCATAAACCCCCATTTTTGGTTACCTCAAAGACACAAAAGAATTTAGAAATAAACCGATTGTTCCGTGAGATCGACCCCGACCACTACTGCTACAAGTTAGCTTTAGGAATCGTGGATTATAAATTTATTTTACAAAAGACCGCGACAATCTTTTCTGTCAACGAGGTAATTGAAATTATTCTTCTAAAAGATCAACCTTAAAATAACAAGACAAAAATAGGTTCAGGACAATGAGTGCTCTCTGTTGCGTCAGGACCTAACGCAAGGTAAGAGCACAACAAGTTAGAAGTTGTAATTTTTTGTTTCCTTCCGCATGTTTATTTTATTGTGTTAATATTTTGATAATTTAGATCCCATCACATGCTCTACTCGCATTAGTTGCGTTAGAATTTTGGTAGATTCGTTGCGTTAGAACTTCGTTGCGACAAAGCCTTAAAAGGAAAACCCTAACGCATGCCCCAATCCATCTGTATATCACTTGCATTGGAGGTGCATCCATAATCATTTCACATTTAATGAGCCACACTAATCCCTGTCTTTGCACATTACCCGAGGCAATCGTCCACATTCCTCCATGATAATCATGATCACCTACCTACGTGGGATGCGAAAGGGCATCAATACCAAGGCTAGCTTAACCTTACTGATAACTGCCCAAAAGGTAGTTATTTAGGCCTCATTTCTACAGGGATTTGTGTGCCTTTTGTGCTTAATAGGGTTGGTTTTAGATAGATATTATATGTTTTAACCCATTTGGAAGAATGGAAGCTTTGGAAATTATTTTATGCACAATGTGTTGCTGGGCGACTGAAGGGAGCAAATTCTGTGCTGCAGCAAAACTGGGAGCAAAATTGCCATGTCACACCTCGTTAGCCAAGTTGAAAAACTGAATTTTGTTGAGTTATTCTCGTGATAGAGGAGCAAGGAGAGCCATCCACGTGTCTAGGTTGACCTAAGTTAAGCCTCCTATCCTCCTATAAAAGGATATAGCCGCCCAAGTCAAAGTCATTCCACTTTTGGGGAAGAGACCATTCTCATTTCCACTTTGGGAGCCAAATAGACAGAAGATTGGAGACCATCTAGAAGACCATCGATTGCAAGCTGTTCAAGGGAATTAATCTTTTCTTGTTTTATCTTGTAGTCATGGACATGCCTACTCAAATTGTAACTTGTGTTTCCATGCATCTTATGAACTAAGTAGCTTAGGCGTTGGTTAGGAACAATGTGATTGTCGTGCTTAATTCTAGTAATAAATATTGATTAATGCATCTTGATTAATTGTTGAGTTCATTTCTATTTTATTCCCTCCTGGCCAGCCGATATGAATAGCTCTCTCTAGTTTCGGGGATGATTTAGGGAGTGTGTGGCGGTTAATAACACTAGATCATTGTGTATTGGTGAACGCCAGTGACTGAGCTAGGGATAGCCAGTTGTCTAGTGCTTGATCGGTAGTACTTCATTGGGATTGAAACACATTCCAAAAGATCAAGAGTTTCGGGAGGAATCTGCTAATAATACTGCGAGAGTTTTGCATGATCAATAATATTGCTAGAGCATCTTCTTTAACAATTACTAAATCCTGACCATCGCCTGTTTCTAATCCGTATGCCTATTTGTTTACTTGTCGTTCTGTCATTTCTTTTGCTTCAGTATTATTCTTATAAAAACCAATTATTTTTACCATCTTTGAAACCATTAAAAAAGTTATATAAAATAGATAAAGTTGAAGCTAGTTCAGACCTTGGATTGATAATACTTATTACTTGTTGTGAACTGTGTATACTTGTACAGAGTTCTAGATCCTTTTTATACCATATTTTTACTCACTCTAGGAACCTAACAAGTTTTTGGCGCCATTGCCGGGGAACTTCAATAAGTTTTTATATGATCTGTTTTGTATATGTGTTTTAGTGGTTTGGTGCTAGAACTTTTTGATTGTTTCTTTAGTTTTTGCAGGCGTGAGGTTGTTGCATGAGCAATCCGCCTGGGGTAAGGTTCGAGCTTGATCCAGAAATTGAGAGGACATTTAGGAGAAGAAGGAGAGAATAGCGAATAAACCAGAATCAAATGGATAACGCGTCGCGTCTTCCGCAGGGTCCTGAAGATCCAGTGAACCCCCAGCAGAATCTGTTACTGCAGCAAAACCGACCTCTGGAGAAAAATGAGCAGTAGAATAATCAGGCTGAGAATCTTATCTTGGTAGCGAACGATAGGACCAGAGCAATTCGAGTATATGCTTTTCCAATGTTTGATGAGTTAAATCTAGGGATTGCACGTCCTCAAATTCAAGCGGAAAATTTTGAAATGTATATGGTAATGTTTCAGATGTTGCAAACCGTTGGGCAATTCCATGGTTTGTCATCTGAAGACCCTCATTTACATCTTAAGTCTTTTCTAGGAGTTAGTGATTCTTTTGTAATTTCAAGGAGTGCCTAGGGATGCCCTTAGATTAACTTTGTTCCCGTATTCTCTTAAAGATGGAGCAAAAGCATGGTTAAATTCTTTTGCTCCAGGATCAATTAGGACATGGGATGAGTTAGCTGAAAATTTTTTGAGTAAATATTTCCCACCTAATAGAAATGCTAAATTAAGGAGGGAAATAGTAGGGTTTAGGCAACATGAAGATGAAACTTTTAGTGAAGCTTGGGATAGATTTAAGGAGCTTTTGCGAAAGTGTCCCCACCATGGTTTACCTCATGGTATTCAAATGGAAACATTTTACAATAGGTTAAATGGAGCAACCCAAGGTATGGTTGATGTTTCGGCTGGAGGGGCCCTTCTGGAAAAAAACTTATAATGAAGCCTATGAAATTTTAGAAAGAATATTTACTAATAGTTGTCAGTGGTCAGATGTTAGAGGCACAAATAAAAAGGTTAAGAGTGTGTTAGAGGTTGATGGTGTGTCCACCATTAGGTCTGATCTTGCAATGATTTCTAACGCTCTTAAGAATGTGACAGTGATTAGTCATTAGCAGCCCCCAGCTGTGGAGCCTGCTGCATTGGTGAACCAAGTCACAGAGGAAGCATGTGTCTATTGTGGTGAAGATCACAATTACGAGTTTTGCCCCAACAATCCAGCTTCTGTGTTTTTTGTAGGTAATCCGAGGAATAACCCTTATTCTAACTTTTATAATCCAGGTTGGCGCAACCACCCCAACATCTCATGGGGAGGACAAGGAAGTAATGTGCAAGCACAACAAAAGGTGAACCAGTCGGGATTTGCAAAAGCGCATGTAATGCCCCAGAAATCTAAGCAGGCTTTACCCCAACAAAATTCGGGGAGTTCTCTCGAGGTAATGATGAAAGAATTTATGGCTCGTACAGATGCCGCAATTCAAAGTAATCAAGCTTCAATGAGAGCCTTGGAATTGCAAGTGGGTCAGCTAGCTAATGAGTTGAAGGCAAGGCCTCAGGGGAAACTTGCCTCAGATACTGAACACCCTCGAAGGGAAGGGAAGGAGCAGGTAAAGGCAGTAACTCTTAGGAGTGGCAAGCCACTAGAAGAGCCTAGAAAGACCGAGGATATAAAAAAAAAATTGTTATAAAAATGTTGTTGTTGAGAAAGAGCTGGAGTCTGGTCAGGGTGCTGGAGGCAGCAATAAAGATACTGCAGCATCTGGTTATGTTCCAAATGTGGAACCACTTTATGTGCCCCCCCACCTTATGTATCACCTCTACCTTTTCCACAAAGGCAAAGGCCTAAGAACCAAGATGGTCAATTTAAAAAGTTTTTAGACATTCTTAAGCAATTGCATATAAATATCCCTTTAGTACAAGCTATTGAGCAAATGCCTAATTATGCTAAATTTCTTAAGGATATTTTAACAAAAAATAAGAGGTTAGGTGAGGTTGAAACTGTATGTCCTACTGAGGAATGTAGTGGTATTCTTAAGAATGGGCTACCACCCAAGGCTAAGGATCCAAGATCATTTATTATACTTGTATCTATAGGTGGAAAAGAATTAGGTAGGGCACTCTGTGATTTAGGTTCAAGCATTAACCTTATGCCTCTTTCGGTCTATCGAAAGTTAGGTATTGGTGAAGCTAGGCCTACCACAGTCACACTTCAACTAGCCGATAGGTCTATCACATATCCAGAGGGTAAAATTGAGGATGTCTTACTGAAAGTGGATAAATTCATATTTCCTGCTGATTTTATTATTTTAGACTATGAGGCTGATAAAGATGTCCCAATTATTTAAGGTCGTCCATTTTTGGCTACTGGTAGGGCATTAATAGATGTTCAAAAGGGGAATTAACAATGAGAGTCTATAATGAGGAAGTGAAATTTAATGTATTCAAAGCCATGAAGTATCCATATTAAATGGAAGATTGCTCTTCCATTAGGATTCTGGAGAGCACAATTGTTGAGACAGCAATACAGGATTCGGCTGATAAACATTTGGAAGATCATGGAGAGGTTAGTCTAGAGGATTTAGAAGTTTGTTCTTTAGAAAGAAAAAATGAAAAAGAGGTGTTTAGGTGTGAGGATGTTTTTGAGTCTTTAGATTTAGATCAAAGGAAGGCTCCTTCTATTAAGCCATCCCTTATTAAGGCACCCACTTTAGATTTGAAGCCCTTGCCGGATCATCTAAAGTATGTGTATCTTGAGGAAGGCAAGACGTTGCCCATTATTGTTGCAACAGATTTAATGCCGGAGCGTGAAGAGGCCTTAATAAAATTGTTGCAGCAATACAGCAAGGCTATCGGTTGGAGGGTTTGCATGGATTACAGGAGGCTTAATAAAGCCACCCGTAAGGACCATTTTCCTCTGCCATTTATTGACCAGATGTTGGATAGATTGGCTGGTAAGGCCTACTACTATTTCTTAGATGGTTATTCTGGGTATAACTGGATTCACGAAAAAATCACTTTCACCTACCCTTATGGGACGTTTGCTTTTAGGCAAATGTCTTTTGGCCTTTGCAATGCTCCAGCAACATTTCAGCGGTGTATGTTAGCAATTTTTTCTGATATGATTGAGTCCACTTTTGAGGTATTTATGGACGTTTTTTCAGTTTTTGGAGGGTCTTTTCAGAGTTGTTTAGATAATTTAGGTTAGGTGTTAAAAAGATGTGAGGATACCCATCTAGTTCTCAATTGGAAAAAATGTCACTTCATTGTGAAGGAGGGCATAGTGTTAGGTCATAGAATTTCTAAGAATGGTCTAGAAGTTGATAGAGCAAAAATTGAGGTTATTGAGAGACTAGAACCACCAAATTCAGTAAAAGGAATTCGAAGTTTTTTAGGTCATGCTGGATTTTATAAAAGGTTCATTAAGGATTTTTCCAAAATCAGTAAACCTCTTTGTAACTTATTGTGTATTGATCATGTTTTTGACTTTAATGCAGATTGTAGGAAGGCTTTTGAAACTTTAAAAGTTGCTTTAATCTCAGCACCCATTCTTTGTGCACCCAATTGGAATTTACCATTTGAGGTAATGTGTGATGCGAGTAATGTTGCGGTAGCTGCTATGCTGGGGCAAAAGCAGGGCAAATTTATCCATCCTATATAATATGCAAGCAAGGTTTTAAGCGAGGCACAAGTCAACTACACAACTACTGAAAAGGAGTTGTTAGCCGTTGTGTTCGCTTTTGAGAAATTCCGACCATATTTGGTTCGATCCAAAGTCACGGTGTTCACGGATCCTGCAACAATAAGGTATTTAATGTCTAAAAAAGATGCAAAACCTATACTAATTCGTTGGGTTTTATTGTTGCAGGAATTCGACATAGAGATAAAGGACAAGAAGGGATCAGAAAATGTCATTGCAGATCACTTGTCTCGTCTTGATCCATCATCATCTTTGCTGAAGCAATCTGCCATTTTCGATTCTTTTCCAAATAAACAGCTTTTTGCTGTTGAGGTAAAGGTAGTCAGGGATGCCCCTTGGTATGCTGATATTGCCAATTTTTTTGTCAAGGGGGTCACTCCTATTGACATGGATTGGAGGCAGAAGAAAAAGTTTAAACATGATGCAAAGTTTTTCTATTGGGATAAGCCATTTATGTATAAGCAATGCTCTGATGGTATTATTTGTAGGTGTGTTTCAGGTGATGAAGCAAAGGAAATCCTCGAGCAATGTCACTCTTCACCGTATGGAGGCCATTTCAGCGGTCAGAGGACAGCTATGAGGATTCTTCTGGCCTACCTTGTTTAAAGATGCACATTGGTTCTACAAGCAATGTGATGCTTGCCAAAGGAGAGGAAACTTAGGGCCTAGAGGTGAAATGCCTCTTACTTACATTTTAGAAGTTTAATTGTTCGATGTATGGGGTATTGATTTTATGGGGCCATTTCCCCCTTCTAATGGCAATGTTTTTATCTTATTGGCAGTTGATTACGTGTCCAAGTGGGTGGAGGCCATCGCATGCCATCAGAGTGATGCCAAGACAATAGCAAGGTTTCTTCAATCGCACATCTTTGCGCGGTTTGGGACACCTAGAGCTCTAGTGAGTGATGAGGGTACACATTTTGTTAATAATATCTTAACTAAGCTGTTGGCTAAGTATGGGATTAAGCATATGATAGCTACCTCTTATCACCCACAAGCAAATGGTCAAGCTGAAATTAGTAACAGGGAAATTAAATATATTATAGAGAAAGTAGTCCATCCATCTAGAAAGGATTGGTCTTTTAGGTTGGATGAGGCTCTTTGGGCTTATAGGACAGCCTATAAGACTCCTCTAGGTATGTCTCCCTATAGGTTAGTATATGGGAAAGCTTGTCATTTACCATTAGAGCTTGATCATAAAACGTTTTGGGCTTTGAAAAAATTAAATTTTGATCTTAGTCGAGCAGGAGCAATAAGAATGCTGCAGCTTAATAAACTGGAGGAATTTCGCCAATTCTCTTATGAAAATTCGAGAATGTATAAAGAAAAGACTAAGTTGTGGCATGACAAGAAAATTAAATCTAAAGAGTTTGTCAAAGGTCAGGACGTTTTGCTTTATAATTCTAGATTGAAATTATTTCCTGGGAAACTAAAATCTAAATGGTCAGGGCAATTTATTGTGATGGAGGTTTTCCCCCATGGAGCAATTACTTTGCAGGATGAAAAAGATGGGAGAGTTTTCAAAATGAATGGACAGCGTGTGAAGCATTATTGGGATGAGGAGTTTCAGACGAAATATCCTTCTCTAAAGTTGGCTGATGATTGAGAGAGCAGGATTTTTGCGGGAGCATTTCGCAGAACCTTATTTTGAGCTCCCAGTATTTGTTGTGATTTTGTTTTTCGCTGATTTGATTTAATTTTAGTTTGAATTCTTGTAGACTTAGGTTGTTTAAATTTTGTATGATTTATTTTAAGTCCGTTGTTATTTTTAATTCAGCGGAATTTATTTTTGGATTTTATCTATTTCCCTTTAAATTTTATTTGACTTTGTTGGATTTTATTTTAATTGTATTATCTTTATTTATTTATCTACTTATTTTTTAATTAGTTTAAATTAGATTTTATTAGATTAGATTATTTTCGGTTATTTAAATTTTTTGATTTGATTTGAATAAAATTTCTCTTGATATATTCGGTTTTGAAATACAGATTTGATTTGAGCGGTTAGTATTTAAATTTCCTGATTTGATTTGTTTTAAATTTGAATTTTCTGTATCCAAGGTTCTTCAGGATTTGTTTTGCTCAGACGGCTGTTGTTGCAAAATTATGGCTGAAGCAAATCTCTCGTCCGAATAGGAAGGGTTTTGTTGAGATTTAATTACTTTGACCGTTTGGATTTTGTATTTTTTGTGGGCAGGTAAAATTGCATGTGTCATCTAATGAAGCCATGTGTCACACAAGGAAGATCCAAGGATTTTTGCAGTGGACCATGCATAATTATTTACTGTGGGCGATTTGAAACCACAATTTACCATTTGATGGATTTCGAATTTTCAGGTTGTATGCTATTAAACGGTAATATAATTTAATGCAGGGCAAATCTTTTCAGTTAGGATTTGATTTTTGCTGAAGCCTTATTTATGTGATGACGGTGGTAAGTTTCTTTTCACTTCACCTCCGCATTTAGTAATTACTTTACTGTTTGTGTTTCTTCTTCTTCTTTCTTTGTGTTATTCTCTGCAAAACTCCCTTGTGTATCTAAATGGCGAAAACGAGAGCGAGGAAAGAAAGAGAGAATGAGGAGGACGAGATACCGATTATCCCTAAAGTACCGAAAGTAAAGGCGAAGAAGAAGAAGATGACCGAGGAGAAGGAAGCCAAAAGAAGAAGGAGACAACAGAGGGTTGCGGAACAAGAAGAGGTCCAAGAAGCAATAGAGGATGTTGCCACTACAATGGAGGAAGGAAATTCAAAAGAACCTGAAGTGCAAAACCCAGAGGAGGTCGGACAGATAGTAGCAGATGTAGAAAGAATGCAAGAAGAGAATCCTGAGGAGAATGAGAAAGGCAGGCTGGCGAGGTGCGAGAAAAACAGGCAGAGGTTGCGACTGAAAATGAGCCAATTTAGGAGGCTCGAGTGGAGGTGATCATGTCAGAAGTACCAAACCGTCGCCGCATTAAGAGAAAGGCAGGTCGCATCAGGGTGGTCTGAACGGATACTCCCTCGCCTCCAACCACCGACTCTGAAAGAAAGAATGTACAAAGAGAAGAAGGAGGAAAGAAAGAAGCTGAGGACAAAGCAAGAGAGGAAGAAGCAAAGCAGGCAGAGGAAGAGATTTTGCTCAAACGTAGGGAAGAAAGGGGCAAAGGTATTGTCGAAGCATCGGATGAACTTGTCGAGGAAGCAAGACAAGGACCTTTCATCCGCTTCATCAATGAGCTTGCTTGAGCAAAATACCAAGAAATGCTACGAAGGGATTTCTTATTCGAAAGAGGGTTCGGTGACGATCTCCCCCATTTCTTACGAGCAGGAATAACGAATCTTGGGTGGAGTCAGTTCTGTGCGAAACCGGACCTAGTGAATTCGAATATTGCTCGAGAATTTTATTCGAATATTGATAATGCAGAGGAATTTCAGGCCATAATTCGAGGAGTATCTGTTGACTGGAGCCCAGGGGCTATCAACTCGTTATTCAACCTTAAGACTTCCCACACGCGGGCTTTAATGAGATGATCGTAGCACCATCGATTGATCAATTAAATGCGGCGGTCCGAGAGGTTGGAATTGAAGGGGCTCAATGGAGGCTATCCAAGACGGAGAAACACACGTTTCAGGCTGCCTATCTAAAGAGTGAGGCCAATACTTGGTTGGGCTTCATCAAGTTGCGTTTGCTGCCGACTACGCATGATTCAACAGTGTTTCGTGAACGAGTGCTTCTGATATTTTCTATTCTTCGATCCCTTAGTATTGATGTTGGAAAAATTATTTCGAATAAGATTTTAAGTTGCTGGCGCAAGAAGGTGGGAAAAATGTTTTTTCCGAACACGATAACGATGATATGCAGTAGGGAAAGAGTGCCCATGGTTCCAAAGGATGTGATTGTGCTTAACAAGGGAATCATCGATACGCCTAATCTGGCCCAGCTTCACCGTACGTAAGAGGCTCGTCAGGTGGGCTTGTGTGTGGTATTCATCAGATCCTAGAGCAACTGGCACTGTCGGCCAGTAGGCAAGAGTTTGTTGAAAGAAAAACTCAAACCTATTGGACCTATGCTAAAGGGAGAGATGACACACTTAGGAGGGCCTTGCAATCAAATTTTTCCAAACCATATCAGGCCTTCCCGGTGTTTCCCGATGATTTGTTTAACCCCTGGATTCCGCCCCCACCTGTTGAACGAGAAGAAGATGATGATGAAGAGCAGGGTCAGGAATATTGATGGATGAGATGATCTTCAGCGAGCATTTCTTTTCTTCCTATATTTTTGTTTGCTCGCGCATGTTTGACCCTGCTGTTGTTGTGTTTGCTTGTTTCTTTTTAATTTTTCTGTTTCGAAAAAATATATCTATGCTTATGTAATTTCTTTTTCATGTTTTTAATGAAATTTTCCAAGTGGTTTCTGTTCTATAGCACTGAGTAACTCTAACTTAACTGATTTCTTCTGAATTTTTTAAGCTTGGCCTGGTTAAGCTTAATTCGATCAAGGTATTCTGATCTCCAGAAACCTTTTGCTTGAGCATTTCTTCTAGCCTGGTCGTTGCTGCGACAAAGAAGATTCTGACGTAGTGTCGATTTATATGATCCACTTTAAGCTTAGTTATAGTCCCACACTCAGTTTAAAATTCAGATAGAAATATTTAAGTTTGGGGGTATAATTCATAAATTGATGATTCATTGGGGACAATGAATAATTCAAGTTTGGGAGACTTTTTGCTACTCCAATTGTTTTGCTCGAGCATTCCTCTCCTTCATTTAAAATTTTGTTAGGTTATTGAGTAACCAGGGACATTTGTGAGACCCACAGTTTGTCTTCGCGTCAAAAGATGACCTAGGAAATAGGAAAAATTATTTGCTGAAAAATTGATTGTTGAATATTTTGCTGAGAAAATTCATGGAGCAAAAGTTTTGAAGGAGAAATGGTGATCCGACAGTTTTTCTGTCTCCCATAACTTAGGTGAGCTTCATCTTAAAATGTTGCCATTCTGAGGGGCAAGAGATAGAATAACTAAGGATTTTTTAGCTTTAAAAAGAGTATTTAGTCTAGTTGGTGATAAGTTTGAGGCAAGGGTATACTACACCATAAAGTCTGAACTTATGACTGTAGGGCTGCTTTAAGTCTGAAAAACAAAAATAAAAACCCCTTGAAAATGTGTTTTGAATATAGAGCTAGGTTGTGGCAAGTTCTTAGAATTGAGTTAAAAAGTGGTGATTATTTGTCCATGCCGGAAGAATTATTTTGCTGCAGCAAAGCTTGGTTTTGCAGAGTGCTCAGGTAAAGGTTGAAGGTAGTGTTGGGCTGTCTGGTTTGATTAAGCTATTCTTTATCTAACGTTCTGAATTCTTAAGGGAAGGTTGGTTGGTATTGCTCGGGACGCGCAATAGTTCAAGTTTGGGGGTGTGATAACTGCCTAAAAGGTAGTTATTTAGGCCTCATTTCTACAGGGATTTGTGTGTCTTTTGTGCTTAATATGGTTGTTTTAGATAAGTATTATATGTTTTAACCCATTTGGAAGAATGGAAGCTTTGGAAATTATTTTATGCACAATGTGTTGTTGGGCGACTGAAGGGAGAAAATTTTGCGGTGTAGCAAAACTGGGAGCAAAACTGCCACGTCACAGCTCGTTAGCCAAGTTGACAAACCGAATTCTGTTGAGTTATTCTCGTGATAGAGGAGCAAGGAGAGCCATCCACGTGTCTAGGTTGACCTAAGTCAAGCCTCCTATCCTTCTATAAAAGGAAGTAGCCGCCCAAGTCAAAGTCATTCCACTTTGTGGGAAGAGACCATTCTCATTTCCACTTTGGGAGCCGAATAGGGAGAAGATTGGGGACCATCAAGAAGACCATCATTTGCAAGCTGATCAAGGGAACTAATATTTTCTTGCATTATTTTGTGAATATGGATATGCTTACTCAGATTGTAATGTGTGTCCCTATGCATCTTATGAACTACGTAGCTTAAGGCGTTGGTTAGGGAACATGTGATTGTCGTGCTAAATTTCTAGTAATAAATATTGATTTAATATATAATTTTTATGCTCATTTATATTTTGTGCCCGCCTGGCCAGTCGGTATAAATACCTCTCTCTAGTTTCAGGGATGATTTAGGGAGTGTGTGGCTATTAATCACACTAGATCATTGTGTATTGGTGAACGCCAGTGACTGAGCTAGGGATAGCCAGTTGCCTAGTGCTTGATCGATAGTACTTCATTGGGGTTGAAACACATTTCAAAAGATCCGGAGTTCCGGGAGGAATCTGCTAATAATACTACGAGAGTTTTGCATGATCAATAATATTACTAGAGCATCTTGTTTAACAATTACTAAATCCTGACCAGCGCCTGTTTCTAATCCGTCTGCCTATTTGTTTACTTGTTGTTCTGTTTTTTCTTTTGCTTCAACATTATTCTTATAAAAACCAATTATTTTTACCATCTTTGAAACCATTAAAAAGTTATATCAAATATATAAAGTGGAAGCTAGTTCAGGCGTTAGATTGATAATACTTATTACTTGCTGTGGACTGTGTATACTTGCACAGATTCTAGAGCCTTTTTATACCATATTTTTAGTAACTCTAGGAACCCAACACTTGCGTTAGCTATATAAACGGAAGCACCCTCGCTATTAAAACTTCATCTTCTTCATCTTATTCGTAAAACCTAAGCCCTAAAACCCTTTTTTCTCTCTCCCACGAAGCATCACCATGTCCGACTCACAGAATCTCTCGGTTGCCAACTATGCAGACGATGTGCTTTCCTCATCGCCAGAGGTGGACAGCCCTCTCAATGATGACATTTCCTCATCTATCGAGGAAAATGAAAATCAACCCAAGGGAGACCCCATGGAAACCATGGAACACGAGCTTATTGACGTTGAGAAACCCGTGGTCGGACCTTCAATCTCCACAGCCAACCCTAAAGAGGTGCTTGATATTGCACCTCTAGACACCTCTACCTTCACCATCCAACCCGTCACCCTCCAACCTGCCCAAAACATTTCAGCCCCTAACAGCTCGGTAGCCAATTGAATGAACTTAATTCTGTTAAGCTATTCTCGGGAAAAAAGAGCTAGGAGAGCAATCCACGTGTCTATGTCAACCTAATTCAAGCCTCCTATCACTCTATAAAAGGAGATTGCCGCCCAAGTCAAGTTCCATTCCATTTTTGAGGAAGAGATCCTTCTCATTTCCATTTTGGGAGCCGAATAGAGGAGAGAGATTGGGGACCATCAAGAAGACCATCATTTGCAAGCTGATCAAGGGAACTAATATTTTCTTGCATTATTTTGTGAACATGGATATGCGTACTCAGATTGTAATGTGTGTCTCTATTCATCTTATGAACTACGTAGCTTTAGGCGTTGGTTAGGGAACATGTGATTGTCGTGCTAAATTTCTAGTAATAAATATTGATTTAATACATCTTGGTTAATTGTTGTGCTCATTTATATTTTGTGCCCGCCTGACCAATCGGTATGAATACCTCTCTCTAGTTTCAGGGATGATTTAGGGAGTGTGTGCTAGTTAATCACACTAGATCATTGTGTATTGGTGAACGCCAGTGGCTGAGCTAGGGATAGCCAGTTGCCTAGTGCTTGATCGATAGAGCTTCATTGGAGTTGAAACACATTCCAAAAAATCCGGAGTTCCGAGAGGAATCTGCCAATAAGACTGTGAGAGTTTTGCATGATCAATAATATTGCTAGAGCATCTTTTAAAACAATCACTAAATCCTTACCAGCACATGTTTCTAATTTGTCTGCCTATTTGTTTACTTTCTGTTCGTCAATTCTTTTGCTTCAGCATTCTATACAAACCAATCATTTTAACCACCTTTGAAACCATTAGAAAGCTAAACAAAATATATAAAGTTGAAGCTAATTCAGACCTTGGATTCGATAAATACTTATTACTTGCTGCGGAATGTGTATACTTGCACTGAGTTCTAGTGTGTTTTTATATCTTATTTTTACTCACTCTGGAAACCCAACAAGTTTTTGGCACCGTTGCCGGAGACTTGAATAATTTTTCATCTGATCTGTTTTGTGTACATGTTTTAGTGGTTTGGTGCTAGAACTTTTTTATTGTTTCTTTTGTTTTTGCAGGCGTAAGTTTGGTGCATGAACGATCCGCCTGGAGTAAGGTTCCAGCTTGATCCAGAAATCGAGAGGACATTCAGGAGAAGGAGGAGAGAGCAGCGTAGACAGCAGAATAAAATGGATAACATGTCGCGTCTCCCGAAGGGTCTTGAAGATCTAGCAAACCCCCAACAGAATTGTTTGTTGCAGCAAAACCAGCCGCTGGAGCAAAATGAGCAGCAAAATAATCAGGTTGAGAATCCTATCTTAGTAGCGAACGATAGGGCCAGAGCCATTCGAGCTTATGCTTTTCCAATGTTTTATAACTTAAATCCAGGGATTGCATGTCCTCAAATTGAGGTAGCAAATTTGAAATGAAACCGATAATGTTTCAGATGTTGCAAACCGTGGGTCAGTTCCATGGTCTGTCATCTGAAGACCCTCATTTACATCTTAAATCTTTTCTAGGAGTTAGTGATTCTTTTGTAATTCAATGAGTGCCTAGGGACACCCTTAGATTAACTTTGTTCTCATATTCACTTAGAGATGGAGCAAAGACATGGTTAAATTCTTTTGCTCCAGGATAAATTAGGACATGGAATGAATTAGCTGAAAATTTTCCGAGTAAATATTTCCCACCAAAAAGGAATACTAAATTTGAAGGGAATAAAAGTCCCCACGCAGCGAAGCGCATTGATTGGACCTTACGCCGTATATTAATTAACATTAAAATACCGTTACGAAAACTCAAACAAGCTTTAAACAAAATTTAAAGCTGATGTAAAATTGGTTTAAACATGCTTAAAAATAAATCTAAATTTATTTTCATGCTTTTCTAAAGAAAAGAGGAAGAACCGTTACAAACCTCCGTTGTAGACTTGACCGTTCTTCGCCAACGACACTCCACGAACGAAAACGCAGCAGCTGCCTTAGCTTTTCTTCGCGGGAAATTCCTCATTTGTATGACACGATAACCACAGAGGTTACACCGGTCTGTCTCTAAGTCTAAGAAGCAAAAGACTTGTGGGAGTCTTTCTCTAAGAGGGAGGCTAGAGAGAATTCTAGGTCTTATCTTTCAAGAGTGTCAAATGTCATGACCAATTAGGTCTAGTGTTCTATTTATAGAAGAGAGGCCATGAATAAAATATTCAATTAAATCAATCTTTTCCAAAATTGATTCAATCTTATTCCTTAATTAATCAATCATGATCAATCAATTCCATAATTGATTAATCTTTTCCACAAATGACTAATTACTTCCATAAGTGATTAGATCATTTCCATAAATGATTAATCACTTCCTTAAGTGATTAATTATTCCCATAATTGATTAATTCCCAATTAATGAATTCTTTAATTAATTAACCACATATTTAATTCCCAATATCACATATTTAATTCCCGGCCTAGAATTAATTAATTTGCCCAAACACATTTTTGGCCTTAAATTAATTAATTCATTATTTGATCTCTTTCAAAACTTCCATAAATTTATATTTGAACTTTTCAAATATTAATTTCTCTCATAATAATATATCAATATATATTATATTTGTTTCCTTTAATAAATTGAACATTTTCAATTTACTATTATTACTTAGTTGCCTCAAATTACTTTACGAGCTACCAGTGGGACCTAATGGACCTGCAGATCAGAAGCTCCAATGATGTAAGATTAATTGATCAAACTCATTAACCACATTAATCAATATTTGTTAACTGTGTGTACATTCCACTATAGACTCACAGTTGCACTCTTCTCACTGCATACATATTTTCTGTGTGCACGGATCTAGACCAATATCGACTAGTTAGTCCTTCACGAGTGTCCGTAACACCAGCTGGGTCAAATTACCGTTTTACCCCTGGGTTACCTCTATTTCCTTAAGTACCAATTCTCCTCTAATGAACAACCTGTTTGTGGTCCAACTATCAAACATAAAACCCTCTCCTGCCATTGAGAGGGTAGGGCCCTTTGTTCAAGACTCGGAGTAACCACTTAAGGGAACACTCATCTGCTTCCCTAAAGTCGGGAAGGAGTGAATTCCATCTTGTACGATTATGTTCCCAGCTCCCCATTCGGTATTGTCCCCAATGTGGTAGGTTTATTGAGTCGGCGTATTGGCCACTCTCACCCACACAAATCAAAGGACAATCTCTCATGAGCAGGAGTCCATAATCAACTCAGGATTAAGACTAAGTTGTCTAGGTCGTCCTAGTGAAATAAAAAACCAACTAGTTAACGGTGTTATAACCAGTGGTTACTATTTCGCGGTCCGGTCTTATGCAAACTCATTGCATAAGATACCCCCACTCGCATGTCTCCTACACGAACGCGTTGGATCGCAGCGTTTGTATCAAATACAAAGTGGGTCGTATCCATAGTGTCACCAGGATAAGGCACCCAGTCTTATCCCTATACTATAGACCCTTTAGGCTGTTTCTTGAACAATGATCCCATATGTCGCTACATATAGTTCAAGACTCATATTACAGCCTTGGATGTCTAGTTTATTGGATTAGGGTTATTATGAGGCAAAGACAAATATAAAATAACTAATAACAATTAATGGAAAAATATATCAATATTATTTCATTAATATCCAGTAACGATTATATTCACTATCTACGAGTTTTAGGGCATAAAACCCAACAAAATTAAGGAGTGAAATAGTAGGGTTCAGGCAACTTGAAGATGGGACTTTCAGTGAGGCTTGGGAGGGGTTTAAGGACCTTTTGCGAAAGTGTCCCCACCATGGTTTACCACATTGTATCCAAATGGAAACATTTTACAATGGGTTAAATGGAGCAACCCAAGGTATGGTTGATGTTTCGGCTGGAGGGGCCCTTTTGGCAAAAACTTTTAATGAAACCCATGAAATTTTATAAAGAACATCTACTAATAGTTGTCAGTGGTCAGATGTTAGAGGCACAAATGAAAAGGTTAAGAGTGTGTTAGAGGTTGATGGTGTGTCTACCATTAGGGCTGATCTTGCAATGATTGGTAACGCTCTTAAGAATGTGACAATGATTAGTCATCAGCAGCCACCAGCTGTGGAGCTTGCTGCATTGGTGAACCAAGTTGCAGAGGAAGCATGTGTCTATTGTGGTGAAGATCACACCTACGAGTTTTGCCCAACAATCTACCTTCTGTGTTTTTTGTAGGTAATCAAAGGAATAACCCTTATTCTAATGTTTATAATCCAGGTTGGCGCAACCACCCCAACTTCTCATGGGGAGGACATTGAAGTAATGTGCAAGCACAGCAAAAGGTGAACCAGTCGGGATTTACTAAAGCGCAGGTATTGCCCCAGAAAATTAGCAGGCTTTGCCCAGCAAAATTCAGAGAGTTCTCTTGAGGCAATGATGAAAGAATATATGGCTCGTACAGATGCGACAACTCAAAGTAATGAAGCTTCAATGAGAGCCCTAGAATTTCAAGTGGGTCAACTAGCTAATGAGTTGAAGGCAAGGCCTCAAGGGAAACTTCCTTCAGATACTGAACACCCTAGAAGGGAAGGTAAGGAGCAGGGAAAGTTAGTGACTCTTAGGAGTGGTAAACCACTAGAAGAAAGGAAAGAGCCTAGTAAAACCCAGGATGTAGAAAATAATTTTGATAAAAATGTTGTTGTTGAGAAAGAGTTGGAGTGTGATCAGGGTGCTGGAGGCAGCAACAATGATGCTGGAGCATCTGGTTCTATTCCAGATGTGGAACCACCTTATGTGCCGCCCCCACCTTATGTACCACCTCTACCGTTTCCACAAAGGCAAAGGCCTAAGAATCACGATGGTCAATTTAAGAAGTTTTTAGAGGTTAGGTGAGTTTGAAACTGTATCTCTTACTGAGGAATGTAGTGCTATTCTTAAGAATGGGCTACCAACCAAGGCCAAGGATCCAGGATCATTTACTATACCTGTGTCAATAGGTGGAAAAGAGTTAGGTAGAGCACTCTGTGATTTAGGTGCAAGCATTAACCTTATGCCTTTTTCGGTCTATCGAAAGCTAGGAATTAGTGAAGCTAGGCCTACCACATTCAAACTCCAACTAGCTGATAGGTCTATCACATATACTGAGGGTAAAATTGAGGATGTCTTAGTGAAAGTAGAAAAGTTCATATTTCCTATTGATTTTATTATTTTACACTATGAGGCTGACAAAGATGTCTCAGTTATTCTAGGTCGCCCATTTTTGGCTACTGGTAGGGCATTGATAGATGTTTAGAAAGGAGAATTAACAATGAGAGTTTATAATGAGGAAGTGAAATTTAATGTGTCTAAAGCCATGAAATATCTAGACGAAATGGAACATTGCTCTTTCATTAGGATTTTGGAGAACACAATTGTTGAGACAACAATACAGGATTCGGCTAGAAAACATTTGGAAGATCATGGAGAGGTTAGTGTAGAGGATTTAGAATTTTGTTCTTTAGAAAGAAAAATTGAAAAAGAGGTGTTTAGGTGTGAAGATGTTTTTCAGTCTTTAGATTTAGATCAAAGGAAGGCTCATCCTATTAAGGCATCCCTGATTGAGGCACCCACTTTAGATTTGAAGCCCTTGCTGGATCATCTAAAGTATGTGTATCTAGGAGAAGGTGAGACGTTGCCAATTATTGTTGCATCAGATTTAATGCAAGAGCATGAAGAGGCCTTAATAAAATTGCTGCAGCAATATCACAAAGCTATAGGTTGGACATTGGCTAACGTTTAGAGAATTAGTACGTCTTTCTGTATGCATAAAATCACTTTAGAGGAGGGATCCTTTAGGAGTATTGAGCAACAAAAAAGGCTTAACCCTACAGTGAAAGAAGTGGTTAAAAAGGAGGTGATTAAATGGTTGGATGCTGGCATTATTTATCCAATTGTAGACAGCAATTGGGTAAGCCCTGTCCAATGTTTTCTTAAGAAATGAGGTGTCACTGTGGTGAGCAATAAAGACAATGAGTTGATCCCAACCAGGACAGTAACTGGCTTGAGGGTTTGCATGGATTACAGGAAGCTTAATAAAGCTACCCGTAAGGACCATTTCCCCCTACCATTTATTGACCAGATGTTGGACAGTTTGGTTGGTCAGGCCTACTACTGTTTCTTAAATGGTTATTATGGGTATAACCAGATTACTATTGCTCCTAAGGATCAGGAAAAAACCACTTTCACCTGCCCTTATGGGACGTTTGCTTTTAGGCGAATGCCTTTCGACCTTTGCAATGCTACAACAACATTTCAGAGGTGTATGTTAGCAATTTTTTCTGATATGAATGAGTCTACTATTGAGGTATTTATGGACGATTTTTCAGTTTTTGGAGGGTCTTTTCAGAGTTTTTTGGATAATTTAGGTAAGGTGTTAAAAAGATGTGAGGATACCCATCTAGTTCTTAATTGGGAGAAATGCCACTTCATGGTGAATGAGGGCATAGTGTTAGGACATAGGATTTCTAAGAATGGTCTAGAAGTTGATAGAGCAAAAATTGAGGTTATTGAAAGATTGGTACTACCAAAATCAGTGAAAGGGATTCAAAGTTTTCTAGGTCATGCTGGATTTTACAGGAGGTTCATAAAGGATGTTTCCAAAGTTAGTAAACCCCTTTGTAACTTATTGTGTACTGATCAAGTTTTTGACTTTAATGCAGATTGGAATTTACCATTTGAGGTAATGTGTGATGTTGCTTTGATCTCAGCACCCATTCTTTGTGCACCTAATTGGAATTTACCATTTGAGGTAATGTGTGATGTTGCGGTAGGAGCTATGTTGGGGCAAAAGCAGGGCAAATTTATCCATCCAATATACTATGCAAGCAGGGTTTTAAATGAGGCACAAGTCAACTATACAACTACTGAAAAGGAGTTGTTAGGTGTTGTGTTTGCTTTTGAGAAGTTCTGGCTATATTTGGTTGGATCCAAAGTCACACTGTTCACGGATCATGCAACAATAAGGTATTTAATGTCTAAAAAAGATGCAAAGCCTAGACTAATTTTTTGGGTTTTATTATTGTAGGAATTCGACTTGGAGATAAATGATAAGAAGGGATCAGAAAATGTCATTGTAGATCATTTCTCTCGTCTTGATCCATCATCATCTTTGCTGAAGCAATCTGCCATTTCAGATTCCTTTCCATATGAACAACTGTTTGCTGTTGAGGTAAAGGTAGTCAAGGATGCCCCTTGGTATGCTGATATTGCTAACTTTTTGGTAAAGGGAGTCACTCCTATTGATATGGACTGGAGGCAGAAGAAAAAGTTTAAGCATGATGCAAAATTTTTCTATTGGGATGAGCCATTTATGTATAAGCAATGCTCTGATGGTATTATTCGTAGGTGTGTTTCAGGTGATGAATCAAAGGAGATCTTGGAGCAATGCCACTCTTCGGCATATGGAGGCCATTTCAACGGTTAGAGGAGAGCTACGAGGATTTTGCATTGTGGATTCTTCTGGCCTACCTTATTCAAGGATGGCCATTGGTTCTACAAGAAGTGTGATGCTTGCCAAAGGAGAGGAAACTTGGGGCCTAGAGATGAAATGCCTCTTACTTACATTTTGGAAGTAGAAATATTCAATGTAGGGGGCAATGACTTTATGGGGCCATTTCCCCCTTCTAATGGCAATGTTCTTATCTTATTGGCAGTTGATTACGTGTCCAAGTGGGTGGTGGCCATCGCATGCCATCAGAATGATGCCAAGACAGTAGCAAGGTTTCTTCAATCGCACATCTTTGCGCGGTTTGGGACACCTAGAGCTTTAGTGAGTGATGAGGTTACACATTTCGTTAATAATATCTTAACTAAGTTGTTAGCTAAGTATGAGATAAAACATAAGATAGCTACCCCTTATCACCCACAAGCAAATGGGCAAGCTGAGATTAGTAATAGGGAAATAAAATCTATTCTAGAAAAAGTAGTCCATCCATTTAGAAAGGATTTGTCTTTTAGGTTGGATGTGGCTCTTTGGGCTTATAGGACAGCCTATAAGATTAATCTAGGTCTGTCTCCCTATAGGTTAGTATATGGGAAAGCTTGCCATTTACCATTAGAGCTTGAGCATAAAACGTTTTGGGCTTTGAGAAAATTAAATTTTGATCTGAGTCGTGCGGGAGCAATAAGAATGCTACAGCTTAATGAATTGGAGGAATTTCGAAAATTTTCTTATGAAAATTAAAAAATGTATAAAGAGAAGACTTAGCTGTGGCATGACAAGAAAATTAAATCTAAAGAGTTTGTCAAGGGTCAGAGAGTTTTGTTGTACAATTCTACATTAAAATTGTTTCCTGGGAAACTAAAATCTAAATGGTCAGGGGCATTTATTGTGATTGAGGTTTTCCCCCATGGACCAATTACTTTGCAAGATGAAAAAGATGAGAGAGTGTTCAAAGTGAATGGACATTGTGTGAAACATTATTGGGGAGAGGAGTTCCAGTTGAAATATCTTTCCCTAAAGCTGGTTGATGAAGGAGAGAGCAGGATTTTTGCGTGAGCATTTCACAGAGCAAAATTTTGAGCTCCCAGTGGTTGTTTTAATTTTATTTTCTTACTATGATTTGGTTGATTTTAGTTTGAATTATTTTAGATTTGTTTTATTTAAATTTTGCATGATTTATTTTTAATTCATTGTTTTTTTTAATTCGGTAGATTTTATTTTATTTTAGAGTATTATTTATTGTAATTTAGTTTTTATTTATCCCGATTAGTTTAGATTTTTCGGTTAATTTAAATTCTGTTTAGATTAGGATTTTTTCTGATTTATTCGGCTTCAAATAAAAATAAATGATAAGATTTGTTTTATGCGGTTAATCTAAATTTAAATTTCCTGATTTCATTCTTCTATTTTAAATTTGAATTTCATATCCAAGATTCTTCAAGTAATCTTTTCAGAAGGTTGTTGCAGCATAGTTATGGCTGAAGCAAATCTTTCGTCCGAATAGGAAGGATCTTATTGTGAATTAATTACTTTTACCGTTTGATTTTGAATTTTCTGTGGGCAGGTAAATTGCATGGATGCTGCCACGTGTCCCGCAGGGATAATCCAACGGTTTAGCCGTCGACAACACACAGTTATTTACCATAGGCGAGAGAAATTCAAGATTTTACCGTTAGTGGATTTGATTTACAAATTAAATTTGAATGGTAATTCCATTTCATATGGGGCAAAATATTTCGGTTACGATTTGATTTGTTGCAGCTCTATTTATTCTAAAGCCTTCGGTATGTTCTTCTCACTTCATTTTCTTGTTCATCTCTTGCCATTTGCATTCTTCTTTCTTTCTCTATGTGCGATAAACTTCCTTTGAGTTTCTAATGGCGAAAACAAGAGCAATAAAAGAGAGGGATAATGAGGAAGAGGTACCTGTTACTCCCGAGGTACAAAAAGTGAAAACGAAGAAGAAGAAAACGTCGGAGGAGAAAGAAGCCAAAAGAAGGAGAAGGCAACAACGGGCTGAGGATCAAGAAGCTGTACAGAAGGTTGTGGAAGATTTTGTTGCCACAGTGGTTGAAGAAGACCCGAAGGAACCAGAAGAACAAAATCCAGAGCAGACTGAGCCGAGAGTTGTAGACACAGAGGAAGTACGAGAGGAGAATCCATAAGAAGTTCAAGAAAAACAGAATGAGGATGTGCAAGAAGAACAGGCAAAGGTTGCGCCTGAAGAAGTTAATGAGCAAGAATAGGAGGCTCGTGTGGAGGTGATCATGCCAGAAGTACACAAACGTCACCGCATTAAGCGAAAAGCAGGTCGCGTCAAGGTAGTCCAAACTGATACCCCCTCGCCTCCAACTACTGATTGTGAAAGAGATAATGCATAGAAAGAGGAGCAAAAGAAGAAAGATGTCGAGGGAAAAGCAAGAGAGGAAGCAGAAAAAAAAGCTGAAGAAGAACGGTTGCTCAAGCAAAGGGCAGAATTCTGCTAGAGCAAAACATCAGAGGAACCTGATGAACCAAAAGAGCTACAGTTGTCGTATGTTCGCTTCGTCAATAATTCTGCCAGAGCAAAATATGCTGCGCTGTTGAAGAGAGAATTCCTGTTTGAGAGAGGATTTAGTGGTGATCTTCCACATTTTCTGAGGGTCGGTATTACAAACCATGGTTGGGAGTTGTTTTGTGCAAAACCTGAATCTGTGAACGCACAGGTGGTACGCGAATTTTATGCAAATATTGACAAGGAAGACGGTTTCCAAGTGATCATTCGAGGTGTCGAAGTCGACTGGAGTCTTGATGCTATTAACGCCCTGTATAACCTTCAAGATTTCCCCCGCGCAGCATACAATGAGATAGTTGTGGCGCCATCTAATGAGCAGTTGAGTGATGCTGTGCGGGAAGTTGGTATTGAAGGGGCACAATGGAGGCTTTAAAAAAAAAAGAAAATGACGTTTCAGTCAGCTTATCTGAAGAGGGAAGCAAACACATGGATGGGGTTTATTAAACAGACGTTGCTTCCAACGACTCATGACTCGATGTTTTCTAGCGAACGAGTTCTTTTGGCTTTCGCGATTTTGAGGTCTCTCAGCATTGATGTAGGGAAGATTATTGATAGTAAAATTTCTGGATGTTGGAAGAAGAAACTAGGGACATTTGTGACACCCACAGTTTGTCATTGGTCAAAAGACGACCTAGGAGAATATGTAAAAAAATGATAAAAATAATTGTTGAAAAGAAAAATTTTGGAAAATTTTGCTGAGAAAATTCATAGAGCAGAAGTTTTGCAGGATGAATAATAATCAAGCAGTTTTCTATCTCTCAGGGCTTAGGTGAGCTTCATCATGAAATGTCGCCATTCTGAGGGGCAAGAGATGGAATAACTAAGGATTTTTTAGCTTTGCAATGAGTATTTAGCCTAGTTGGTGATGAGTTTGAGGCAAGGGTATACTGCACCATAAAGTGGGTCATCCCATGCTTAAGAGCTTATGACTGTAGGGTTTCTTTAAGTCTGAAGAACAAAATTAAACAAAAATATAAGCCCCTTAAAAATGTGTTTGAATATGTCTGATATTAGAGCTAGGTTGTGGTGAGTTCTTAGAATTAAGTTAAAAAGTGGTGATTATTTTTCCATGTCGGAAGAATTATTTTGCTGCAGCAGAGCTTGGTTTTGCAAAGTGCTCAGGTAAGGGTTGTAGGTAGTGTTGGATTGTCTTGTTCGATTAAGCTATTCTTTGTCTAACGTTTTGAATTCCTAAGAGAAGGTTGGTAAGTATTGCTTGGGATGCGCAACAGTTCAAGTTTGGAGGTGTGATAACTCTCCAAAAGGGAGTTATTTAGGCCTTAATTCTGTAGAGATTTGTGTGTCTTTTGTGCTTAATAGGGTTGTTTTTAGATATATTATATATATTTTAACCCATTTGGAAGAATGGAAGCTTTTGGAAATTATTTTGTGCAGAATATGTTGTTGGGCGACTTCAGGGAGCAAATTCTGTGATGCAGCAAAGCTTGGAGCAAAACTGCCACGTCACAACTTGTTCGCCAATTGAATGAACTGAATTTTGTTAAGCTATTCTTGAGATAAAGGAGCAAGGAGAGCCATCCACGTGTCTAGGTCAACCTAATTCAAGCCTCCTATCACTCTATAATAGGAGATGGCGGCCCAAGTCAAATTCCATTCCATTTTTGGGCAAGAGATCCTTCTCATTTCCATAATTAAAAGCATAAAAGGAAAGGAATTGACCGACGAAAAACCCCTTCGCTGACGCTCGGAGCCCTGCCGACTACTCCTTGAGCCTCCTAAGATGCTCCCCAAAATTCCCCAAATATTTCCAACTAAGAAATCTCTCAAAAAGGCTAGAAAGCCTTGAGAGAGGCTCCCAAGGAGCCAAAGGAGGGAGAAAGGAAGGAAAGAATGTGGTGATTGATGGTTGATTGACTGTTGATTGATGGAAAAATGAGGCACCAAGAGGTGCCTTTTATAGGCCTAGAATGGGGTCAGCGTCGCGACGCTACATTGCACAGCTTCGCAACGCTGCTATGCATGTGTCTTGTTGCCCAAGAAATGGGTAGCGTCGTGACGCTGTCTTCACAGCGTCTCGACGCTGACCCAATTTCCATAATTTCCAGCTTCGGTTTGGGCTAATTTTTGGGCCTTTTCTTCACTTCTTTTTAGGCTATTTCATCATGATTGGCCTCTTTGGATCCCCTTTTGATCAAGCTTGGATTTTGGGCTTCATTTGCTTCATTTTTTGTACTTTTTCTCCCAAATCACCGGCTTTGCTCCTAAGGACCAAATAACAGAATACATTAAATATTTTCATTAAAAACACGATTAAAGCATATAAAAACCTAATAAATTGGGACTAAAATAGCGACATTTCTGCTCGCTATCACACCCCCAAACTTAAGCTTTTGCTAGTCCCGAGCAAAATAAATTCTAAAGTTGCATGAAATAGAATCGCTCAAGCCTCAATGATTTTTGAATTCTTAGGATAGAATGGAAAACATGCAAGTGGAATAAGCAAGCACCACATACTCTTGAAGAAATCTTAAACTAGATTGAACTTAAGATTAATGAATAGCATGCTCAAGACTTATCTATTGTTTCTTTTACTAACCTAGATTATTCTTATGGCTTTCTCCATTTGTTTTCCCCCTACACTGGCTAAGAGTCCCTAATAGGTCGGAGTTCTTCTATCATGCAAAAAAAAGAAACTAGGGCGCCTGCCATTTTTTTCTTTTTCATGGGGGAGCAAAACTCACAAATGATTTCTCTTTTCTTTTTCTTTTGCTACTCCCCCAAACTTGCATTTTGATTTCTAATGGTACTAGCTTTCACACTACTGTGCAGTGACCCTTAACCTGAATTTTATTCTTTGGTTGGCCTAACTGATCACACCGAAGGTAGCTCGTTTTACCCCTAGGCTTTTTCTTTTGTGCAAGCAAAAATTTTCTTTCCAACAGGTTTTTCTTTTCTCTCATTATCTTTTGTTGCTTTTGCTTTTCTCTCAGCAGGCATAACATTTTTTCTACCTAGCTATTTAGAACAATCAAGCATGAACTTCCTAATATTAGAAACTAAGCCTATCGAGGTGACAACAAACTTTAAAAACCATAATAAGAATCTAGATTTTCAAAGACGTCATTATATAAGGCTATTGCATGCTTTAGACATCAAAACTAAGAATAAAAAAATTTTAAAATTTCACGATCTCTGCCGTGCTCCCAGATTGCACCAGATATAAACCATTTTCTCCCACAATTTCTAAAATCACATCATTGCCTATCATAGTTATCTATTCATGCATCCAACAGAATTTAAATATGCTGAACAACGAAAACCTCCCCCCAAACTTAAACTAAACATTGTCCCCAATGTTTTAAAAACAGCAAAGCATAAAGAGGGATACTGAGACTTCCCTGAGTTAGGAGCGCTGCATCTTCTTCCTTTGGATCCAGAAAAATGGGATTTTTGGAATTTTTGGGATTTGCTAAGGTCATCCTGCAAAAACATATTGGATCACAGAGCAAAGAAAATTATTTTCCGCAAAAACAACTACCTAAACTGTAATCCTTGGGTTGCCTCCCTTGCAGCGCTTTCTTTAACGTCTTTAGCTAAACGAGGCTCGGCACGCTTATGGAGGCTCAAAATAAAAATTTTCATCATCCTCCGGGCTCTACAAAAAATCACGCACCAAATTGCATACTACAGACAGGGGAGAAAAAACAACTTTCCCCTGGCCAATCTTCACTAAAGAGATTATCATATTTACATTTCAGAAAATAATCAGCCGCATCAAATCTCTTTTCTAAATCTCTATTCACAAAGAAATTGTTAACAAAGTCATCAAGCGTTATGATATCAACTGGTCTAGGATCTAAAGATGGCTTATCAATTATGCCAGTCCATTCATCAGAAAAAATATCTACATATGACTCATCAGAAGAATTCAAGAATTAAATAATTTCAAGATTAGATTCTATACAAATCACAAATTCGAGCTCTTCTGGGTCAGATTCTATGATATGTACATCATCAGGACACGAATCGAAGGTATTAACATTAGCAGGGTTCATGCATTCAGGAATATCAAGATCAGACTCAATAGATTCAGTGTAATCATGATCAGACTAAAAATTATCTATCAAGCAATCTTTCTTATGCATTTCACGCTCATCCTCAATGTCGGGCAACTCGATATCATCATCAAAATCATTGATTTCAGGCAAATCTAATTCATTTTCAAAGGAAGGTAAATCATCAACTGCAGATCTTTCATTTACAGGCAATTCTAAATCATTTTCAAAGTTAGGCAGTTCTAAATCATTCTCAAACGGAGGATCATCTAAATATGCATTATGATCAAAATCCCCATCATTCATAAGCACTTCCCCTAAGCCTAGGCCAAGATTATACTCTACCTCTTAATCATCGTCAGTCAAGTATTCAGGTCCAACAAAGAAACATGTATGCAAACTACAAACATATTCATTCTGGCCAAAAATACCAAACACGACTTTTTCATCATCAATGTTCAAGGTAAGCTTACATGTATGCACACTAATCTAAGCCTTACCAGTCGCTAAGAAGGGTCAGCCTAGAATAATGGGCACCTCTTTGTCCTCCTGCATGTCCAGTACCACAAAGTCTACGGGGAAGATAAATTTGTTGACTTTCACCAGCTCGTCCTCCACAACACCCATCGGGTGGGTAATCGATCTATCAGCAAGCTGGAGAGTGACGTCGGTGTCCTTCATTCCTGTTAAACCAATCTTCCTGTAAACAGAATAGGACATTAAATTTATACTAGCACCTAAATCACACAAAGCCCTATTGAAAGATACTTATCCTATAGTGCAGGGAACAGTAAAACTCCCTGGATCTTTCTGTTTAGAAGGCATATTCCCAGAAACAATGGTACTACTACTCTTAGACAAGTTAAAAATTTCTTTTTTCAAACTTTTGTTCCTAGAAAGCATTTCTTTCATGAATTTCCTATAATTAGGCATGTTATACAAGGCATCTACTAATGGAATATTCACAGATAACTTCTTAAACATTTCTAGGAACTTTTGAAACTGCTCATCTAATTTAACATTTTTAAAGCGCTGAGGAAAAGGTAACTCCCTGTAGTCAAAGGTAGAACATTCTCCCCTCCGCTTGGGCGAGCTAATGTGCGAGCCTTTGTCATGATGGTTGCATGGAACCACTTCTTCCTCGTTCAGTTTCTTTCTGTGCCTGCCATCCTACGTTTCATCTTCTTTTCTTCCTGCAAAATTGTTAGAAAAATCACAATTCAAATCAATAGAGTTAGGAGGATGTTGGGACCTTTTAGAGGAGGTTTTTTTTTGCCTCAGCCCTTTCATCTTCATCCTTGCTCTTTTCTTCTTCCTTCTTCTTTTCTGAAATGTTATCTAGTTGTCTACCACTTCTCAGTGTCACCATCTTGCACTGCTCTTTTGGGTTAGGTTCACTGTCGCTTGGATATTTTCCCTTCTGAAGGGCATTCACTGCTAAAGCGATCTGTCCTATTTGCACTTCCATGTTTTTCAGAGTTGTGTCGTGGTTATTTACTGTCGTCTGGAGATTCACGTTCAATACTCTTTGTTATTTAATAAACAGAGCCACCATCTTCTCCAGGTTACTCTTCTTTTCAGGCGCACTAGATGATGCAAAACCTGGGGGTGGCTGCAAAACATTCTTCGTATTTGAATATGAGAAGTTCTTGTGATTGCGCAAACTGGGGTGGTAGAAGTTCGATACTCCTTGAGGAAATGGTCTATTTCCTACGTACTGGACTTCCTCCATATCTTGACCTTCCTTCTTTGAATGGCCTTCAGCTAAGGTGGAAATGGACTTGACCACCTTAGATGAAGTAAGCTTGTTCAGCGCATTGGTAAGAGATGGCATCTGTGCCTTCAATGGACTTGACTCATCCAATTCATATAATCACGCCTTCTTTGAAATTGCTCCCCTCTCGGTTGGCCACTGATAACTGGTTCTGCCATTTCCTCAAGCAGATCTTTGGCTTCTGTCACTGATTTGGAAAGAAAACTTCCTCCTGCTGATGTGTCTAAGATTGTCTTTGTGGAGGGATTCAATCCATTGTAAAATAACTGCACTTCAAACCAATCAAGATATCCATGTTTGGGGCACCGCCTAAGCATTTCCTTGTATCTCTCCCACACCTCGTACAACTGCTCCTCGTCAAGCTGCCTAAACGTTCCGATCTCAGTCCGAAGCTTGGTAGTCTTGGCAGACAGGAAAAATTTGGTCAGAAAAGCCTTGGCAAGCTCGTCCCATGTACTAATGTTGCCCGTTGTTGGGTTCCTAGAGTGAGTAAAAATATAGTATAAAATACTCTAGAATTCCTGTGCAAGTATACACAGTCTGCAGCAAGTAATATTATCAATCCAAGGTCTGAATGAGCTTCCACTTTACCTATTTTGTGTAACTTCCTAATGGTTTCGAAGATTATAAAAATGTTGGGTTTTATAAGAATTATGTTGAAGCAAAATAAATGACAGAACAACGAGTAAACAAATAGATAGATAGATTAAAGACAGGCACTGGTTAGGTTTTAGTGATTGTTCTAAGATATGCTCTAGCAATATTATTGATCATGCATCTCTCGTAGTATTATTAGCGGATTCCTCCCGGAACTCCGGATCTTTTGGAATATGTTTCAAACCCAATGAAGAGCGACCGATCAAGCACTAGGCAACTGGCTATCCCTAGCTCAGTCACTGGCGTTCACCAATACACAATGATCGTAGTGTGGATAATTGCCACACACTCTCTAAATCATCCCTGAAACTAGAGAGAGCTATTCACACCGGCTAGCCAGGCGGGCATAAAATAAGAATAAGCACAACAATTAACCAAAATGCAATAGTCAATTTATTACTAGAGATGAAGCGCAGTAATCACATTATTCCTAACCAACACCCTAAGCTACTTAGTTCATAATAAGCATGGAATACGAATTACAATCTGATTATGCATGTCCATAACTACAAGTCAATAAAGAAGGTAAACTCCCTAATCAGCTTGCGGTTGATGGTGTTCTTGATAATCTTCAATCTCCCTATACTATTCGGCTTCCAATGGAAAACATGGAATATCTTTGACTTTGACGGCTACTTCCTTTTATAGAAGGATGAGAGGCTTGAATTAGGTCAACTAGGACACGTGTAAGGCTCTCCTTGATCCTTTATCACGAAAATAACTCAACAGAAGTCGGTTCATGAAGTTGGCTAACGAGTGTGATGTGGCAGTTTCTGTTCCCAGTTTTGTTGCAGCATAGAATCTGCTCCCTCCAGTCGCTCAGCAGCATAATCTGCACAAAATAATTTCCAATGCTTCCATTCTTCCAAATGGGTTAAAACATGTAATATCCATCCAAAACCAACCCTAATAAGCATAAAGGACACACAAATCTCTATATAATTGAGGCCTAAATAACTACCTTTTGGGCAGTTATCACCCGTCTCGACTGATTCGAGCCAATCCTTTAGTTTATCTTGTAGAGAAAATGGAAACAACCTCAATCTTCACCGTCCCACAAATTTCCAAGAATGATCGCAGATGTGAGTGGGGGTCCTCAGAAGGATGTCCCTTAAAAGAGTTATCGTGCGCCATCTGAATCAATCATGTCTTTAACTCAAAATTGGTAGCTTGGATTGGGGCGTAGACAATTCCAGAATTCTCGGTGGGAAGAACTGGTTGTAGAAAGTCTCTGATTGCATTGGGAGATTCCTCTTGATGGGTCATTGCTTCTGCTAATCTTTTCTCTCTCCGAATGGTTCTAAGAGTCCTGTCAATTTCTAGATCTAGCGGAAACAAATTAACCACCTTGTTCCTTCGCATACAACGCTCTCAGTTAATCAAAAGAACAAAACCAAAAACAATAAAATAAAATTCACAGAATAATGAAAGAAAAATATTTACACCTAAATTACTATTTGTCCTTTCTTTTCGATATCAAGAAAAATTAATTTGCTTAAAAATCAAGTCTCCCCGGCAATGGCGCAAAAAACTTGTTGTTAGTTCAAAACGATCTCCGCAAGCGCACGAGTCGTAACAAGTAATATAAAACGGTAGGTACTACCGAGTATCGAATCCACAGGGAGGCGAAGCGAAATTTAAGCAAAAATAAAATCTATTGAGCACTAAAAGTACTTGGGCGAAATAATATTTAGGGAACATCTCATGCAATAAAGAGGAATTTAATATTCAAAACAATTAAAGAAAATAAGTTGATCAATCGATAAATAAAATATGGAGAAAAAGTTTTCCTTTAAGGGGAAGAGGGGTCTTGAAAATCAATTATTAGCTAAACAATTGTTATAATTATCCTATCTCATTGCCCAACTAATTATAATCCTAGAATCTCCATTAATCACATAGGTTCTCCTGCCGGTTTCCCCTAATTGTAATTAATTCATTTTAACAACCTAAGTGTCCTTAGTGCCATTAAAATCATTAATTATTACGCTCTGATTCATTTTAGGAGTCTAAGTTTAATCAACTAATCATGTTGTCACGACAGGCAATTAAACTAGTTGCATGGATTACGATCTATCCTAATTTCTCTCCGTCGAGTTTCCATTAAGAAACGAATCATTACACAATTGGCCAGATTGAATAAAGCATTAAGAACATCCATACAAATAATTAGGACAAGGGCAGAGACAAGAAATTATAACAACATTTAAACTATAATTTCATTTCAAGACCCCAAATTGGGGTTTAGCTACACATAGTTAAAATATCCACAACATTTACCATAGAAAGCATAATTAAGAGCATAAAAGGAAAGGAATTAACCATTGAAAAACCCCTTCGCTGACGCTCGGAGCCCTGCCGACTACTCCTTGAGCCTCATAAGATGCTCCCCAAAATTTTCCAAATATTTCCCACTAAGAAACCTCTCAAAAAGGCTAGAAAGCCTTGAAAGAGGCTCCCAAGGATCCAAAGGAGGGAGAAAGGAAGGAAAGAATGTGGTGATTGATGGTTGATTGATTGTTGATTGATGGAAAAATGAGGCACCAAGAGGTGCCTTTTATAGGCCCAGAATAGGGTCAGCGTCGCGACGCTACATTGCACAGCGTCGCAACGCTGCTACGCACCCGTCTTGTTGCCCAAGAAATGGGTAGCGTCGTGACGTTGTCTTCACAGCGTCTCGACGCTGACCCAATTTCCAGAATTTCCAGCTTCAGTTTTGGCTAATTTTTGGGCCTTCCCTTCACTTCTTTTTGGGCTATTCCATCATGATTGGCCTCTTTTGATCCCGTTTTGATCAGATTTTGGGGTTCATTTGCTTCATTTTTTATACTTTTTCTCCAAAATCACCGACTTTGCTCCTAAGGACCGAATAACAGAATACATTAAATATTTTCATTAAAAACACGATTAAAGCATAGAAAATCCTATTAAATTGGGACTAAAATAGCGACAGTTCTGCTCGTTATCACTCATCCTCAGAGTCAGAAATTTCCACTTCCATTGTTGTCGCAATTATTGCTATGTTGGATGCTGCAATTTCTACGACAGTCGGATCCTCTGCATTGTTTCGTCCTTCTTGGTCTTTCGCCGCACTTTCTGCTGCGGCGGCTTTGCGAGCGGCTTCTTCTGCGGCAACCTTTTCTTGCTTCACCTTCTTCTCCCAACTCCACTAGCAGGGAGTTCCATGTGGCAATCTGCTGCTCAGAGAACTGTGGGAGGGTAGGACTTGTGGAGGTCGATGGTGGGAGGGAAATGGAAACGGTCGCGGTGGTGGAAGAATAGGAAGGGGCGGTGTTTGGGGCTAGGGTAGTGGAAGAGTTTGGAGGTGGAAGAATGGCAAAGGACGGGAAGGGGGAGGAGAATGGGGTCAGGTTACGTGGACCATGGATATTTTGTGCTGGTAGGAGTGTTACTGGCTGAATGTTGAAAGTGGAGGTGTCCACTAGTGTTATGTCGAGAACGTCAGTGGTGGTTGCACTGGAGGGTGAAGGATTGGCGGTGAGCGAGGCTTCCATGCTTACGATGAGTTCTTCCCCATCTATGACTTCTGGTTCATCTTCTTCTATGGGGTTGTCGTCTTGCCGTTTATCTTGTTCTTCATTGGAAGAGATGATAACATCCCAATTTGGCCCTTCCACCTCCGACGAAGAATGAGGAGCATCATCAGCGTAACCGACAATGGAGGGGTTTTGTGAGTTTGACATGGCTGATTTCGAAGAACACAGAGGGAGACTTCTCACAAAAGAAGGAAGGTAAGGATTTCTAGGGTTTGGTACAAAGGGGACGCACGAAATGAGAAAGATAGACGCCACATCCCTATTTTATAGCTAACGCAAGGTACTGCGTTCTTTGGTACTAATGCCTTTTCGCATCCCATGTAGGTAGGTGTTGGATTCCTAGAGTGAGACACAGTCTGCAACAAGTAATAAGTATTTGTCAATCCAAGCCCTTAACTAGCTTCCACTTAATCTATTTTGTATAAATCTTTTAATGGTTTCAAGGTAATAAAAATGATTGGATTTTATAAGAATTATGCTGAAGCAAAATAAATGACAGAACAAAGAATAAACAAATAGGCAGACATATTAGAAACAGGCGCTGGTTAGGTTTTAGTAATTGTTTTAAACGATGCTCTAGCAATATTATTGATCATGCAAACTCTTACAGTATTATTAGCGGATTCCTCCCAGAACTTCGAATCTCTTGGAATTTGTTTCAACCCCAATGAAGTACGACCGATCAAGGACTAGGCAACTGGCTATCCATAGCTCAGTCACTGGCGTTCACCAATACACAATGATCGTAGTGTGGTTAACCGACACACACTCTCTAAATCATCCCTGAAACTAGAGAGAGGTATTCATACCGGCTGGCTAAGCGGGCATAAAATAGAAATAAGCACAACAATTAACCAAAATGCATTAATCAATATATTACTAAAGTTTAAGCACAACAAATACATGTTCCCAAACCAACGCCTAAAGCTACTTTGATCATAATATGCATGGAAACGCACGCTACAATCTGAGTAGGCATGCCCATAATCACAAGATAATAAAGAAAATAGTAATCTCCTCAATCAGCTTGCGGATAATGGTGTTCTTGGTGGTCTCCAATCTCTCTCTTTTATTCGGCTCCCAAGGATGGAAGGAACTTTCCAAGAATGGAATGTTTTCTCCCAAAAGTGGAATCCCTTTGACTTGGGCGGCTACTTCCTTTTATAGAAGGATAGGAGGCTTGAATTAGGTCAACTTGGACACGTGTAGGGCTCTCCTCGCTCCTTTATCCCGAAAATAACTCAACAGAAGTCGGTTCATGAAGTTGGCTAACGAGCTGTGATGTGACAGTTCTGCTCCCAGTTTTGTTGCAGCACAAAATTTACTCCCTCAAGTCGCCCAACAATAGATTCTGCACAAAATGATTTCCAAAGCTTCCATTCTTCCAAATGGGTTAAAACATGTAATATCTATCTAAAACCAACCCTATTAAGCACAAAAGACACCCAAATTCCTATAGAAATGAGGCCTAAATAACTACCTTTTGGGCAGCTATCAGTAGCTGATCATGATTATCATGGGGGAATGTGAGCGGTTACCTTGGGTAATGTGTAAAGACAGGGATTAGTGATGCTCATTAAATGCAAGCATGATTATGGTTGCGCCTCCAATGCGAGAGAAATACAGATGAATTGGGACATGCGATGAGAATTTTTCTCCTAAGGTTCTATCGCAACAAAATTTTGACGCAAGAAATCTACAAAAATTCTAACGCAACTTCTTGTGAGTCAAGCATGTTATGTAACCTAAACTACCATAATATTAACGCAATAAAACATACGGAAAGAAAAAAATAATTACAACTTCTAACCTGATGTGCTCTTACCCTACGCTAGGTCCTGCCGCAATCAGAGAGCACTTTTGTCCTGGACCTATTTTGTCTTGTTCCTTCAAGGTGGATATTTCAGAAGAATAATCTCAACTACTTCATCCAAAGTCCCGTCGATGTATGGCTTTACTCTTTGTCTGTTGACTTTGAAAATTCTTTTTCCATCAACAGAATGTAGGTCCACTGCCCCATATGGATATACTTTATGGATAGTATACGGGCCCGATCATCTGGATTTTAATTTCCCTGAAAAGAGACGTAAGCGAAAATTAAACAATAATACTTCCATACCTTCTCTGAGATCCTTCTTGCATATCCTTCGGTCATGCCATTGTTTTTGTTTTTCTTTGCTGATCTTGGAATTCACATATGCACATCTTCTAAATTCTTCCAATTCTGACAGCTGACGCAATCGTTCTTGTCCTGCTACTTCTAAATCAAAATTTAGACGTGATAGCGAGCATAGCTAGCTATCTTTAATTATTTTATTTAGCTAGTCTTTTATGATTTTTGGGCCATTTTATCGTGCTTTAATGTTTATTTTGTAGGAAGAGGTTGAGTGAAGCTAAAATACAATAGTGGAGTTAATCGGGTGCTCGGGACGCGAAAAGATGCAAAGGAAGGAAAAGAATCAAAAGGGAAAAAAGTCAAAATTCGGTCAAAAGGTGACTAGCGTCGAGACGCTAGCCCTTAGGCGTCTCGACGCTAGCATTCCTTATTCGGATAGGCGCTAAATCATCGCAGCGTTGAGACGTTGCGACCTTAGCGTCTCGACGCTACCGTAATTTCCTTTCCAGAACGTGCGTGTTTAGAGGCAGTGTCTCGACGCTACGATGAAATTTCAGAATAAATAGTTCTTTTCGGCTACGTTTTTGGGGGATTGAATTTTGGGACTTCTTGGGGCCGTAAACAGAGCAAAAAGAGAGGAATTCAAGGATGAAGCAAAGGGGAAAATTCGGAAATCAATTCATTTTTCGTGGGGATCGTGACGGGGACGTTCGGTCTTGGCCTACAACGAGTTTAATTCTTCTTTCCCTCACTTTAGTTAGATTTTTATGGCTTTTACATGTTTAGTTGAGCTTGTAATTTTAATCATGAGTAGCTAAACTTGTAAGCTTAGGGATTGATGTAGTTGATTGTGTGTATGGATTGATTTATGTTTTAAGTTGTGCAATGTTATTGTGTTTGTAATCTTGATTTAATGCTTTCAATTAATTGGCCATTAGTTGAATGATTTAAGTTTCGACTCTAGCTCTGGAGAGGGGATTTGATTTAGACTTACTCAAGATTGCATGACTAAAGTTTAGTTTCTAATTCGTGACAGTTTAAGATTAACTTTAGAATTGGTTAAAAGATCTAATTGCCTTGCATGATTAATAAACTTAGATAGGGATATCAAGTTGGTTAATTTGCATGAGAATCAATTATACTCGGGAGAGGTAGCTGTGATTAAAGGGTCTTTGGCTCATAATTTCATTGTGCATAATAACTTACTCCTTAAAATCAATCCTAAACTAAATCGGCGAAATCAATTCCCTAAGTAGTTTTCCCAATTGAAATTCCACACTTTCTACGTGTTTTGATTAAGTTTTCTTATTATTCAATAATCACTTTTTGATCCCTAAATAAAATTGGGCAAGAAAATTCACAATACTTGATTTGCACAAACATCCAATCCAGAGGACGACACTCGTTTATACGAACGCTTTATTATTACTTGACCCGTGCACTTGCGGTAGGAAAAGTCCACATCAAGACGTTTCATTGCCCAATGCGCCTTGTGCTCTAACTCTAAGGGTAAATGACAAACCTTGCCAAACACCATCGCATATGGAGATGTTCCTATGGGTGTTTTGAAGGCTTTGCGATATGCCGATAGCGCATCATCTAGATGTTGCACCCAGTCTTTTATGCTTGTGCTGACAACTTTCTCGAGAATTTTCTTTATCTCTCTATTCGATACTTCGGCCTGTCCATTGCTTTGTGGATGATAAGCTATTGCGATATGATGTTTAACATTATATTTATGCAACAACTTATTCATGACCTTATTTATTAAATGGGTCCCTTCATCACTAATCAGTCTGTGTGGCACACCAAATCTTGTAAAAATATTCTTTTTGAAAAATTTTGCCACTGTCGCCGCATCGTTCTTAACGCAAGTGATTGCCTCCACCCACTTTGTGACGTAGTCAACTGCGAGGAGGATATATTGGTACCCTTGCAACGATGGGAAAGGTCCCATGAAATCAATGCCCTAGACATCGAACGACTCAATTTCTATTATGTAGTCTTTTGCATCTCATTTCTTGCGTTGATATTGCCAATGCGCTGGCACTTGTCGCAACTATAAACATATTTCATTGCGTCTTGGAACATGGTGGGCCACCAATAACCACTCTGTAAAACTTTAGGTGTGGTGCGCTATCCTCCAAAGTGTCCTCCATATGGGGCTTCATGAGAAGCCTCCAATATCTTCCACGTATCTTTATGGCCAACACATCTTCTGATGATCTGGTCAGGTCCTCTGCGATAGACATAGGGTTCATCCCATAAATAAAATTTTAATTCATGAAAGAATTTCTTACGGTGTTGCGTTGAATATTCTTCTTGTAAGACCCCTATGGCAAGGTAGTTTGCGATGTCTGCAAACTAAGGTTCTTCGTCTTTAATCATTAAAAGCTTCTCATCGAGAAATTCCTCTGCGATAGGGATTTTTAACGCTACCTTCTCAGGATTCTCCAAGCATGACAAATGGTCTGCGACCAAATTTTCACTCCCCTGTTTGTCCTTGATCTTGAGATCAAATTCCTACAACGATAACATCCACCTAATCAATCTAGGTTTCGCATCCTTTTTTGTGATTAGATATTTTATCGCCACATGATCTGTGTAGACAATGACTTCGGAGCCAATTAAATAAGCACGAAATTTGTCAAACGCATAAATAACCGCTAATAATTCCTTCTCTGTTGTCGTGTAATTTGTTTGTGCTTCATTTAATGTTCTGCTGGCATAATAAATAGGGTGCAGAATCATTTCCTTTTTTTGTGCCAACACTGCTCCCACTGCCACGTCACTAGCATCGCACATGAAGACAAAAGGTTCTTTCCAATCGGGAGTTGCGAGAATCGGTGCACTTACTAATGCAAGTTTCAGATCATTGAATGCCTTGACACATTCCTCTGAAAATTCAAAATTTCTATTTGTCTCCAGTAATGCGCATAGTGGCTTTGTAATATGCGAGAAGTTTCTGATGAACCTACGATAGAATCCTGCATGTCCCAAGAAACTCTGAATTCCCTTTACAGATGTTGGGGGTGGTAATTTACAATGACATCAATTTTTGCTTTATCGACTTCAATACCTGCGTTAGATATGCGATGGCCTAGGACGATGCCTTCTTCCACCACAAAATGGCACTTCTCTCAATTCAGCACTAGGTGAGTCTCTCCGCATCTTTCTAATACTTGTTCTAGCTGCGTCAGACAATTTGCAAAGGACTTCCCATAAACTGAGAAGTCGTCCATAAAAACTTCCACGGATTTTTCTAGTAGATCTGAAAAGATGGCCATCATACATCTTTGGAATGTTCCAGGCACATTACATAATCTAAAAGGCATCCTTTTGAATGCAAAAGGTGCCATATGGGCAGGTAAATGTAGTCTTTTCTTGGTCTTCTAGCGCAATGGTAATTTGATTGTACCAAGAGTATCCATCAAGAAAACAATAATATGCTTGTCCCCCAAGTCAATCCAGCATCTAATCAATGAATGGAAGAGGGAAACGATCCTTCTTAGTGATTGCGTTCAATTTGCGATAATCCAGCATATGCGCCATTTTGTAGTGGTGCGAGATGGAATCAATCCATTGTTTGCGCTGGTTATCACTGTCATTCTGCCTTTCTTAGGCACGCATTGTATTGGGCTCACCCATCTGCTGTCTGCAATGGGATATATCACGCCTGCGTCGAGCCACTTGATAATTTCTTTTCGCACGACTTCCATCATCGAAGGATTTAGCCTTCTTTGTCGTTCAACAAATTCATTGGATTCATCTAGCAACCAGATCTTATGCATAGAGTATGAGGGGCTAATTCCTTTAATATCCGCTAGACTCCACCCAATGGCCTTTTTGTGCTTTGCGAGAACTTGCATCAACAGGTGCTCTTGCGATGAATCGAGCTTTGGTGAGATGATGACTGGGAGTGATTCTTTTTCTCCTAAAAATATGTACTTCAAATGCGTTGGCAATGGCTTGAGTTCTAGCGCAGGGGGTTGCGCTATAGAAGGCAGGGTGGGGATTCTTTCTTTCAGATCCAACATATGGATAACTACTTCATGTTGCGCTAGGATGTAATTTTCTTCCACATTTTCTTCCTTGCTTTCTTCTTTAATGGAACTTCACGAATTTGATTGTAGTATTCCTTGCGGAGAGCATACGTCAATGGGAGCTATCATGTCGCATTCTTTGCTGTCATCAGGGTATTTTAGTGAGGAGAGAATATTAAAAACCACTTTCTGATTGTTTCATATGCATTATCAGTTCTCCTTTTTGCACGTCAATTAGTGTTTGGCTGGTGGCAAGGAATGGTCTTCCCAAGATAATGGGAACTTCTCTGTCAGCTTCATAATCTAGAACGATAAAATCTGTAGGAAAAATAAACTTGTCAACTTTGACCAGTACGTCTTCAATTTTTCCTTCTGGGTGGACCACAGATCTGTATGCCAATTGGAGTGTAACGGTTGTTGGTCTTGCTTCTCCGATCCCTAGGCGCTTGTAAACAGATAATTGCATCAAATTTATGTTTGTGCCCAGGCCACATAATGCCTTGCCCACATCGATTCCTCCTATTGAATAAGGAATCGTGAAACTTCAAGGATCTTTCAATTTTGGTGGAAGCTTGTTGGCAAGTATTGTGCTGCACTCACTTGTCAAGGCAACAGTTTCGAACTGTTTCTATGGCCGTTTATTCATCAGAATATCTTTCAAGAACTTGGCATAGCTTGGCATCTTTTCTAACGCCTCTACAAGTGGGACGTTGATATGCAGCTCTCGCAAGACATTCAAAAACTTCTTTAATTTGGCCTCATCATTTTTCTTTCGCAACCTTTAAGGAAAAGGGATTGCAGGCTTATATGCGTCAGCCTCCTTGTTTGTGTGAGCCTTCTTCTTTTTGGATTCTTCATCCTCAACAACTTTTTCTTCTTGCGTCTGGTTATGATCTTCTGCGGCTACATTTTTAGGCAAATTGTCCTGCGTTGGCGTAGGGTCATTTACCTGCAATTGCTTTCCACTACGAAGAGTCGTCACATGATAGTGCTTCTTCCCCTTTGGATCCTCCGTATTACTGGGCAATGCTCACGCAGGTCTATTCTTTAACTCTGACGCAAGTTGTCCAACTTGTATTTCCAGACTGCTCAGGGATGCGGTCTGGCTCTGAACCACCGCATCATTTTTTGCCATATACTCCTTTTGGCTCACCATAAATTCCTTCATCATAGTTTCCAACGCATTCGAGGATGATGCTCTTGGCTTTCCTCCGTCTGTGTTGTGCTGAAAATTTCCCTGCGAGGATTGATCATTGTTAGAATTAAATAGTTTGGGTGCAGGGTTTACGTTACCTTATTGTGGCTGCTTATTTGCGCAACAATTCCATGAAAAGTTCGGGTGATTTCTCCATCCTGGATTATACGTGTTTGAAAATGGGTGATAAGTGATCCGAAGAAAAGTTTACCTACTCTTTTCCTTCCACAGGCAATAATCGCTTCCCTCATATTGCTCCCAATGTTGATCTCCAACCCCTTCATAATAAAGTAGAGGAGCATGACTCTATCTACTGAGATGGTGCTATCCTGGGTGGTTGGCATCAATCGGTTCTTCATAAAGTGAAGCCAAACTGCCAAATCTGGCTAGAGATCGCTGGGCACTAGAGTCTCCACCTTCTTTGGGACTCTTTCCACTGAACTCCCTTGTTGGCCACAAATTTTAGTGCTTCTTTCATCTGCTTGGTCGTGGGGTTCCTGATAACATCGTTACCTCTTGGATGCAAGGGTGCCTTGATTCTGTATTCCCTGTTGATGTCTACTCAAGAGAAGCTGACCATTTTGCCTCTCACCACCGCCAAACTTATGCTCTCCTCTCTCAGTCCAGAGTAAAATTCACGAACTAAAGGCACCAGGGCCTCCTAAGGGTGAGCACAAAACTCCTGCCACTTGTACTGTGAGATAACTCTGCTTACAAACTCTGACAGTGCTCCTGCTTTGTTAGAGAATCCTTTATCGTTGAGGAGATCTCTTTTTCTGATTATCTCCATCCTTTCCTGAAAATTTACATCTCTGAAGACTTCAGGGAATGGATTTTAAGGAGATGCAGCCATAGGAGATTTGGCTTTTAGTTTGGCAGGTGAGACGGTAGGAGGAGCTGTAGGATAGGCGTCCATGGACCTAGTTCTCGACCTCTTGGAAAATATGGGGTCATTCTTGCTTTTGGTCCTCCTTTTAGTTTTAATCTCTCTTATTCTCTATCTCCTCAATGTTGCAGAGATAGGAACTTTGTCGTCATCCAACTCCTTCATCTTTGAATCGGATTCTGTCTCCGAATCACTGCAGGTCTCGACCTCATTGCTTTCTTTCTCTTCTTCATTTCTCTTTTCTCCCGAAGAGGTGCTATCAGCTACTTGTTGGATTCCTAGAGTGAGTAAAAATATGGTATAAAAGACTCTAGAACTCTGTGCAAGTATACACAGTCCGCAGCAAGTAATAAGTATTATCAATCCAAGACCTGAACTAGCTTCCACTTTATCTATTTTGTATAAATCTTTAATGATTTCAAAGATAGTAAAAATGATTGGTTTTTATAAGAATAATGTTGAAGCAAAAGAAATGACAGAACAACAAATAATCAAATAGGCAGACAGATTAGAAACAAGCGTTGGTCAGGATTTAGTAATTGTTTTAAAAGATGCTCTAGCAATATTATTGATCGTGCAAAATTCTCACAGTCTTATTAGCAGATTCCTCCTGGAACTCCGGATCTTTTGGAATGTGTTTCAACCCCAATGAAGTACTACTGATCAAGCACTAGGCAACTGGCTATCCCTAGCTCATTCACTGGCGTTCACCAATACACATTGATCTAGTGTGATTAATCGCCACACACTCCCTAAATCATCTCTGAAACTAGAGAGAAGTATTCATACCGGTTGGCCAGGCGGGCATAAAATATAAATGAACACAACAATTAATCAAGATGCATCAATCAATATTTATTACTAGAATTAAGCACGACAATCACATTGTTCCTAACCAACGCCAAAGCTCCTTAGTTTATAACATGCATGGAAACACAAGTTACAATATGAGTAAGCATGTCCATAAGTACAAGATAATAAAAGGAAATATTAATCTCCTCAATCAGCTTGCAATGATGGTCTTCTAACTGGTCTCCAATATCTCTCCTCTATTCGGCTCCCAAAGGTGGAAGGAATTTTCCAAGAATGGAATGTTTTCTCCCAAAAGTGGAATGAATTTGACTTGGGCGGCTACCTCCTTTTATAGAGTTAAAGCAAGCTTGAATAAGGTTGACCTAGACACGTGGACGGCTCTCCTTGGTCCTCTATCACGAAAATGACTCAACAGAAGTCGGTTTGTCAAATTGGCTAACGAGCTGTAACGTGGCAGTTTTGCTCCCAGCTTTGCTGCAGCACTGAATTTGCTCCCTCCAGTCGCCCAGCAACACATTCTGCATAAAATAATTTCCAAAGCTTCCATTCTTCCAAACGGGTTAAAACATATAATATCTATCTAAAACCAATCCTATTAAGCACAAAAGACACACAAATCCCTATATAAATGATGTCTAAATAACTACCTTTTGAACAGTTATCACACCCCCAAACTTGAACTATTGCGCGTCCCGAGCAATACTAACAAACCTTCCCTTAAGAATTCAAAACATTAGAAGAAGAATAACTTAATCAAACCAGACAATCCAACAATAATTTCAACCTTTACCTGAGCACTCTGCAAAACCAAGCTCTGCTGCAGCAAAACAATTCCTCCGGCATGGACAAATAATCAACACTTTTAACTCAATTCTAAGAATTTACCACAACTTAGCTCTATTATCAGACATTCAAAACACATTTTTAAGGGGTTTATATTTTTGATTTTCAGATTTAAAGCAGCTCTACAGTCATAAGCTCTTAAGCATGGGATGACCCACTTTATGGTGCAGTATACCCTTGCCTCAAGCTCATCACCAACTAGGCTCAATACTCATTATAAAGCTCAAATATCCTTAGTTGTTCTATCTCTTGCCCCTCAGAATGGCAGCATTTTATGATGAAGCTCACCTAAGTTCTGGGAGACAGAAAAACTGCTAGATTATAATTCATCCTTCAAAACTTTTGCTCCATGAATTTTCTCAGCAAAATTTTCAACAATCAATTTTTTTCAGCAAATATTTTTTTCTCATTTTCACATTTCCTAGGTCATCTTTTGACGCGAAGACAAACTATGGGTATCACAAATGTCCCCGGTTACTCAACAACCTAGCAAATTTTAAATGAAGGAGAGGAATGCTCCAACAAAACAATTAGTGTAGCAAAAAGTCCCCCAAACTTGAATTATTCATTGTCCTCAATGAATCTTAAAATTTGCAATTATACCCCCAAACTTAAATTTTTCTATCTAAAATTTAAACTGAGCGTGGGAATAGAACTAAGTTTAAAGTGGATCAAATAAGTCAACACTACCTCCAAATTCTTCTTTGCCGCATCAACAGACCAGGCTAGAAGAAATGCTCAAGCAAAAGGTTTCTGGAGATCAGAATACCTTGATCTAACTAAACTTAATCAGTCCAAGCTTCAAAAATTCAGAAGAAATTAGTTAAGTTAGAGTTACTCAGTGCTCATAGAATAGAAACAACTTCGAAAATTTCATTAAAACATAGAAAAGAAATTACATAAGCAGAGATATCATTTTTTTAGAAGCAGAAAAAAAAAACAAGTTAACATAACAGCAAGCATGGTCAAACATGCACGAGCAATCAAAAATGGAAAAACAAAAGTAAAGCTCCCTCCAGATCATCACATCAATTAGTCTTCTTGACCCTGCTCTTCATCATCCTCCTCTTTTCTTTCAACAGGTGGGGGCGGTATCTAAGGATTAAATAAATCATCGGGAAACACTGAGAAGGCCTGATATGGTTTGGAGAAATTTGATTGCAAGACCCTCCTGAGTGTGTCATCTCTCCTTTTAGTATAGGTCCAATAGGTTTGAGCTTGCCTTTCAGCAAACTCTTGCCCACTGGCCGAGAGTGCCAGTGCCAGCTGCCTACTAGCCGGGAAGGCCTGGCGAGCCTCTTGCGTACGCTGAAGCCGCGCCAGATTAGGCGTATCGATGATTCCCTTATCAATCAGAATCACATCGTCTGGAATCGTTGGCACTCCTGCCATGCTGCATAACATCATGATCGTGTCTGGGAAAAACAGCTTCTCCACCTTCTTGCGCCAGCAACTTAGAATCTCATTTGAAATAATTTTTCCAACATCAATACTCAGGGATCGAAGAATAGCGAATATCAGAATCACTCGGTCGCGAGACACTGTTGAATCTTGCGTAGTCGGCAGCAACCGCAGCTTGATGAAGCCCAATCAAGTATTGGCTTCACTCTTTAGATAGGCAGCTTGAAACGTGCATTTCTCCGTCTTAGATAGCCTCCACTGAGCCCCATCAATTCCAACCTCTCGGACCGCCGCATTTAACTGATCACTGGACGGTGCCACGACCATCTCATTAAAGCCCGCATGTGGGAAGTCCTGAAGGTTGAATAACGAGTTGATAGCTCCTGGGCTCCAATCAACATATACTTCTCGCACAATAGCCTGAAATTGCTCTGCACTATAAATATTTGCATAGAATTCTCGAACAATATTCGAATTCACTGGGTCCGGTTTCGCATAGAACTGACTCCACCCAAGATTCGCAATCCGTGCTCTTAAGAAATGGGGTAGATCATCACCAAACCCTCTTTCAAATAAGAAATCCCTTCGTAGCATCTCTTGGTATTTTACTCGAGCAAGGTCATTGATAAAGCAGATAAAAGGTCCTTCCACAGGTTCATCCGATGCTTCAGCAATTCCTTTGCCTTTGTCATCTCTAAGCTTTCTCAAATTCTCTCCTGCTGCTTCCCCTCTCTCTTTGTCCTCAGCTTCTTTTTTCTCTTTTTTTTCCTTCTCTTTCTCAGAATCAGACGACGGTGGTGATGGGGTATCAATTTGGCGTCGTTTCGGTGCTTCAGGCATGACGACCTCAACACGAGCCTCTTGCTCATTATCTTTTTCGGGCACACCCTCTGTCTGTCCTTCGTGCCCCTCGTCAATCTGCTTTTCTTGATTTTCCTCTACACTCTCTTCTTAACTTTTCTCTGTATCTGCGACTATCTGTTCTACCTCCACTGGATTTTGCACCTCAGATTCTTGCAGGTCTCCTTCTTCCACTGTAGTAACAACGTCCTCTGTCGCCTTCTGAACAGCCTCTTGGTCCTCAATCCTCTGTTGACGTCTTCTTCTCTTAGCTTATTTCTCTTATGGCGTCTTCTTCTTCTTTGTTTTCCCTTTTTGCACTTCAGGGGTAATCGGTACTTCCTCCCCCTCATTATCTCTTTCTTTCCTCGCTCTCATCTTTGCCATTGAAGACTCAAGGGTTTTTACAGAGAAAAGCAACGAAGGAAGAAGAAGAAGAAAGACAAACAGAAAAGAAAGAAAATGCAAAGTTGAGTGAAAAGAAATGCACCACTGTCTTCAAATAAATAAGGCTTCAGCAAAAATCAAATCCTAACTGAAAAGATTTGCTCTGCATTAAATTATATTACTGTTTAATAGCATGCAACCTGAAAATTCGAAATCCATCAAACGGTAAATCGTAGATTCCAATCGCCCGCAGTAAATAATTATGCGTTGTCCACTGCAAAAATCCTTGGATCTTCTCTGTGTGACACGTGGCTCCATCAGATAACACATGCAATTTTACCGTAATTTTGTCGACAAAACCCTTCCTATTCGGACGAAAGATTTGCTTCAGCCATAATTTTGTCGTAACAACCTTTTGGACAAAAGATTACCCGACGAATTGTGGATACAAAATTCAAATTTAAAAACAGGAAAATCAAATCTTTTTAAATTCAAATTTAAATTGAACCGATTACATCCAATCTAATCCTTTCTTTTCAGTTGAAGCTGAATAAATTAAAGAAAAACTTTATTAAATCTAAACCAATCAGAATTAAAATAACCGAAACTAATCTAAACTAAAATCTAATAAAATCTAATTAAAAGATAATTCAAATAAATAAACCAAAAATAAAATCCAACAAAATCAAATAAAATTCAAAGCGAAATAGATAAAATCTAAACTACAAAAAATAATAAAAATATTCAAAACTAAAATCTTCTTAAAATAAATCATGCAAAATTTAAACAAGCCAAATCTAACCTAATCGAAATTAAAAATAAATCAGCGAAAATCAAAACAAACACTGGGAGCTCAAAATTTTGCTTTGTGACATGCTCCCGCAAACATCCTGCTCTCTCAATCATCAACCAGCTTTAGGGAAGGATATTTCGTCTGGAACTCCTCTCCCCAATAATGTTTCACACGCTGTCCATTCACTTTGAACACTCTCCCATCTTTTTCATCCTGCAAAGTAATTGTTCTATGGGGGAAAACCTCAATCACAATAAATGACCCTGACCATTTAGATTTTAGTTTCCTAGGAAATAATTTTAATCTAGAATTATAAAGCAAAACTTTCTGACCCTTGACAAGCTCTTTAGATTTAATTTTCTTGTCATGCCACAGCTTAGTCTTTTCTTTATACATTTTCGAATTTTCATAAGAAAATTGGCGAAATTCCTCCAGTTCATTAAGCTGCAGCATTCTTATTGCTCTTGCACGACTCAGATAAAAATTCAACTTTTTCAAAGCCCAAAATGTTTTATGCTCTAGCTCTAGTGGTAAATGGCAAGCTTTCCCATATACAACCTATAGGGAGACATACCTAGAGGAGTCTTATAGGCTGTCCTATAAGCCCAAAGAGCCTCATCCAACCTAAAAGACCAATCCTTTCTAGATGGATGGACTATTTTCTCTAGAATAGCTTTAATTTCCCTATTACTAATTTTAGCTTGACCATTTGCTTGTGGGTGATAAGGGGTAGCTATCCTATGCTTAATCCCATACTTAGCTAAAAGCTTTGTTAAGATATTATTAACAAAATGTGTACCCTCATCACTGACTAGAGATCTAGGTGTCCCAAACCGCGCAAAGATGTGCGATTGAAGAAACCTTGCTACTGTCTTGGCAAGACTCTGATGGCATGCGATGGCATCCACCCACTTGGACACATAATCAACTACCAATAAGATAAAAACCTTACCATTAGAAGGGGAAATGGCCCCATAAAATCAATACCTCATACATCGAATAATTCAACTTCTAAAATGTAAGTAAGAGGCATTTCATCTCTAGGCCCTAAGTTTCCTCTCCTTTGGCAAGCATCACATTGCTTGTAAAACCAATGGGCATCCTTAAATAAGGTAGGCTAGAAGAATCCACAATGCAAAATCCTCATAGTTGTCCTCTAACCGCTGAAATGACCTCCATACGACGAAGAGTGACGTTGCTCCAGGATTTCCTTTGCTTCATCACCTGAAACACACCTACGAATAATACCGTCAGAGCATTGCTTATACATAAATGGCTCATCCAAATAGAAAAATTTTGCATCATGCTTAAACTTCTTCTTCTACCTCCAATCCATGTCAATATGAGTGACCCCCTTTACCAAAAAGTTGGCAATATCACCATACCAAGGGATACATCCCTGACTACCTTTACCTCAATAGCAAAAAGCTGTTCATCTGGAAAAAAATCGGAAATGGCAGGTTGCTTCAACAAAGATGATGATGGATCAAGACGAGAAAAATGATCCGCAATGACATTTTCTGATCCTCTCTTATCCTTTATCTCTAAGTCGAACTCATGCAATAATAAAACCCAATGAATTAGTCTAGGCTTTGCATCTTTCTTAGACATTAAATACCTTATTGTTGCATGATCCGTGAACACTATGACTTTGGATCAAACCAAATATGGTCGGAATTTCTCAAAAGCAAACACAACAGCTAACAACTCCTTCTCAGTAGTTGTATAGTTGACTTGTGCCTCCTTTAAAACCTTGCTTGCATAATATATAGGATGGATAAATTTGCCATGCTTTTGCCCCAACATAGCACCTACCGCAGCATCACTCGCATCACACATTACCTCAAATGGTAAATTCCAATTAGGTGCACATAGAATGGGTGTCGAGATTAAAGCAGCCTTTAAAGTCTCAAAAGCCTTCGTACAATCTGCATTAAAGTAAAAAAACATGATCAGTGCACAATAAGTTACAAAGAGGTTTACTGATTTTGGAAAAATCCTTTATGAACCTCATATAAAATCCAGCATGACCTAAAAAACTTTGAATTCCCTTGACTGAACTCGGTGGTTCTAACCTTTCGATCACCTCTATTTTAGCTCTATGAACTTCTAGACCATTCTTAGAAATCCTATGGCATAACACTATGCCCTTCTTCACTATGAAGTGGCATTTTTCCAAATTAAGAACTAGATGGGTATCCTCAAATCATTTTAACACCTGACCTAAATTATCTAAACAACTCTGAAAAGACCCTCCAAACACTGAAAAATCGTCCATGAATACCTCGACAGTGGACTCAATCATATTAGAAAAAATTTCCAACATACACCGCTGGAATGTTGCTGGAGCATTGAAAAGGCCAAAACGCATTCGCCTGAAAGCAAACGTTCCATAAGGACAAGTGAAAGTAGTATTTTCCTGATCCTCAGGAGCAATAGTAATCTGGTTATACCCAGAATAACCATCTAAGAAACAGTAGTAGGCCAGACCAACCAATCTATCCAACATCTTATCAGTAAATGGCAGAGGAAAATGGTCCTTACGGGTAGCTTTATAAGCCTCTTGTAATCCATGCAAACCCTCCAGCCAGTTACTGTCCTGGTTGGGATCAACTCGTTGTCTTTATTGCTCAACACAGTGACACCTCCTTTCTTAGGAACACATAGGACATGGCTTACCCAATTGCTATCTGCAATTGGATAAATGATCCCAGCATCCCAACCATTTAATCACCTCCTTTTTAACAACCTCTTCGTTGCTCAATACTCCTAAAGGATCCCTCCTCTAGAGTGATTTTGTGCATACAAAAAGATGGGCTAATTCCCTGAATGTCAGCCAATGTCCAAACGATAGCCTTGTGATATTGTTACAACAATTTTATTAAGGCCTCTTCATGCTCCGACATTAAATCTGATACAACAATAATGGGCAACGTCTCACCCTCCCCAAGATACACATACTTTAGATGATCCGACAAAGACTTCAAATCTAAACTAGGTGCCTCAATAAGGGATGGCTTAATAGGAGGAGCCTTCCTTTAACCTAAATCTAAAGACTCAAAAACATCCTCACACCTAAACAATTCTTTTTCATTTTTTCTTTCTAAAGAACAAACTCATAAATCCTCTACATTAACCTCTCCATGATCTTCTGAATGCTTACGAGCTGAATCCTGTATTGCTGCCTCAAAAATTGTGCTCTCCAGAATCCTAATGAAGGAGCAATCCTCCATTTTGTCTAGATACTTCATAACTTTAAACACATTAAATTTCACTTCCTCATTACAGACTCTCATTGTTAATTCCTCTTTCTGAACATCTAATAATGCCCTACTAGTAGCCAAAAATGGGCGACCTAGAATAATTGGGACACCTTTATCAGCCTCATAGTCTAAAATAATAAAATCAACAGGAAATATTAATTTATCAACTTTCACTAAGACATCCTCGATTTTACCCTCTGGATATGTGATAGACCTATCAGCTAGTTGGAGTGTGACTGTGGTAGGCCTAGCTTCACCAATACCCAACTTCCGATAGACCGAAAGAGGCATAAGGTTAATGCTCGCACCTAAATCACAAAGTGCTCTACCTAATTCTTTTCCACCTATAGATACAGGTATGGTAAATAATCCTGGATCCTTAGCCTTGGGTGGTAGCCCATTCTTAAGAATAACACTACACTCCTCAGTAAGAGATACAGTTTCAAACTTCACCTAACCTCTTCTTTTTAGTTACAATTTCCTTAAGAAATTTAGCATAATTAGGCCTTTGTTTTATAGCTTCTACTAAAGGGATATTTATATGCAATTGCCTAAGAATCTCTAAAAACTTTTTAAATTGATCATCTTGATTCTTAGGCTTTTGCCTTTGTGGAAAAGGTAGAGGTGGCACATAAGGTGGGGGCGACACATAAGGTGATTCAACATCTGGAACAGAACCAGATGCTCCAACATCTTTATTGCTGCCTCCAGCACCCTGACCAGACTCCAACTCTTTCTCAACAACAACATTTTTATCACTATTTCTTTCTATATTCTAAGTCTTTCTAGGCTCTTCTAGTGGCTTACCACTCGTAAGAGTTATTGCTTTTACCTGCTCCTTACCTTCCCTTCTAGGGTGTTCAGTATCTGAGGGAAGTTTCCCCTAAGGTCTGGCCTTCAGATCATTAGCTAGCTGACCCACTTGTAATTCCAGGGCTCTGATTGAAGCCTGATTACTTTGAATTGTGGCATCTGTACGAGCCATAAATTCTTTCATCATTGCCTCGAGAGAACTCCCCGAATTCTGCTGGGGCAAAGCCTGCTTATTTTGCTGGGGCAATACCTGCACTTTAGCAAATCCCGGCTCGTTCACCTTTTGTTGCGTTTGCATATTGCTTCCTTGTCCTCCCCATGAGAAGTTGGGGTGGTTGCGCCAACCTGGATTATAAAAGTTAGAATAAGGGTTATTCCTCTGATTACCTAAAAAAACACAGAAGCTGGATTGTTGGGGCAAAACTCGTAGTTGTGATCTTCACCACAATAGACACATGCTTCCTCTGTGACTTGGTTCACCACTGTAGCAGGCTCCAAAGCTGGTGGCTGCTGATGACTAATCACTGTAGCAATCATAGCAGGCTCCACAGCTGGTGGACACACCATCAACCGCTAACACACTCTTAACCTTTTTATTTGTGCCTCTGACATTCGACCACTGACAACTATTAGTAGATATTCTCTTTAAAATTTCATAGGCTTCATTAAAAGTTTTTGCCAAAAGGGCCCCTCCAGCCGAAGCATCAACCATACACTGGGTTACTCCGTTTAACCCATTGTAAAATGTTTCCTTTTGAATACAATGAGGTAAACCATGGTGGGGACACTTTCGTAAAAGCTCCTTAAATCTCTCTCGAGCCTCACTAAAAGTATCATCTTCAAGTTGCCTAAACCCTACTATTTCACTCCTTAATTTAGCATATCTATTAGGTGGGAAATGTTTACTCAAAAAATTTGCAGCTAACTCATCCCATGTCCTAATTGATCTTGGAGCAAAAGAATTTAACCATGCCTTTGCTCCATCCCTAAGAGAATACGGGAACAAAGTTAATCTAAGGGCATCCCTAGGCACTCCTTGAATTACAAAAGAATCACTAACTCCTAGAAAAGACTTAAGATATAAATGAGGGTCTTCAGATTACAAACCATGGAATCGACCCACGGTTTGCAACATCTGAAACATTACCGGTTTCATTTCAAAATTTGTCGCTTGAATTTGAGGACATGCAATCCCTGGATTTAACTCATCAAACATTGGAAAAGCATATGCTCGAATGGCTCTGGTCCTATCGTTCGCTACCAAGATAGGATTCTCAGCCTGATTATTTTGCTGCTCATTTTGCTCCAGCGGCGGATTTTACTGCAGCAAACGATTCTGGGGGTTCGCTGGATCTTCAGGACCCTGCGGAAGACGAGGCACGTTATCCATTTGGTTTTGGTTCTTGCGCTGCTCTCTCCTTCTTCTCCTGAATGTCCTCTCGATTACTGGATCAAGCTCGAACCTTACCCCAGGCGAATCGCTCATGCACCAAACTCACACCTGCAAAAACAAAAGAGACGATCAAAATGTTCTAGCACCAAACCACTAAAACATATACACAAAACAGATCAGATAAAAACTTATTCAAGTCCCCGGCAACGACGCCAAAAACTTGTTGGGTTCCTAGAGTGAGTAAAAATATGGTATAAACGACTCTAGAACTCTGTGCAAGTATACACAGTTCGCATCAAGTAATAAGTATTATCAATCCAAGGCTTGAACTAGCTTCCACTTTATCTATTTTGTATAAATCTTTAATGATTTCAAAGATAGTAAAAATGATTGGTTTTTATAAGAATAATGCTGAAGCAAAAGAAATGACAGAACAAAAAATAATCAAATAGGCAGACAGATTAGAAACAGGCGCTTGTCAGGATTTAGTAATTGTTTTAAAAGATGCTCTAGCAATATTATTGATCATGCAAAACTCTCGCAGTCTTATTAGCAGATTCCTCCAGGAACTCCGTATCTTTTGGAATGTGTTTCAACCCCAATGAAGTACTACCGATCAAGCACTAGGCAACTGGATATCCCTAGCTCAGTCACTGGCGTTCACCAATACACAATGATCTAGTGTGATTAATCGCCACACACTCCCTAAATCATCCCTGAAACTAAAGAGAGGTATTCATACCGACTTGCCTGGCAGACATAAAATATAAATGAGCACAACAATTAATCAAGATGCATCAATCAATATTTATTACTAGAATTAAGCACGACAATCACATTGTTCCTAACCAACGCCTAAGCTACTTAGTTCATAAGATGCATGGAAACACAAGTTACAATCTGAGTAAACGTGTTCATAAGTACAAGATAATAAAAGGAAATATTAATCTCCTCAATCAGCTTGCAATGATGGTCTTCTAGCTGGTCTCCAATCTCTCTCCTCTATTCGGCTCCCAAAGGTGGAAGGAATTTTCCAAGAATGGAATGTTTTCTCCCAAAAGTGGAATGAATTTGACTTGGGCGGCTACCTCCTTTTATACAGTTGAAGCAAGCTTAAATTAGGTTGACCTAGACACGTAGACGACTCTCCTTGCTCCTCTATCACGAAAATGACTCAACAGAAGTCGGTTTGTCAACTTGGCTAACAAGTTGTGACGTGGCAGTTTTGCTCCCATCTTTGTTGCAGCACAGAATTTGCTCCCTCCAGTCGCCCAGAAACACATTCTGCATAAAATAATTTCCAAAGCTTCCATTCTTCCGAATGGGTTAAAACATATAATATCTATCTAAAACCAATCCTATTAAGCACAAAAGACACACAAATCCCTATATAAATGAGATCTAGATAACTACATCTTGGACAGTTATCACTGCTAGTGGGTAATTTTTTAATAGGGGTTCCAAAACCTCATCAGCTGGTTGTTCATTGGTGGCTTCTTTGTGACCTTCATTAGAATGCGGCCCAGATGCGGTTGCATTCTGGCCTTCATCCTATGCTTCTCTTTCTTTTTCTTTTTTCTGAATTTTCTTCATTTGGCCCCTGTTGGGCCTATTTTTCCTTTCATTGCAGCAGCTCAACCTCACTTTGAGCCTTGTGGAGTGGCTCAAAATTTGCAAGGAAGTCTTCAGCTTCCTTTCTTCTTTTCTCATCTTTTTTAAATTCGTCCCTTCTTTGTTTTTCCTCCTCAAGAAGTTGCAATTCAACTGCTGCCCTTCTGAGGTTTTCACCTAATTTTCTTTCTTCTTCTTCGGATAACTTGGCCCTCTCGGCCTCTTGCCTTTCCTCTTCCTTTCTCTTTTCATCAAGATCTCTTTTTCTCGCAACCTCGCCCTTTTCCCTCATATGTTGATTTTCAAGTTCTCTTTCAGCATCAATCTCCCTCAAGGCTTCTTGTTTAGCCTTATAGCCTTTGGCAATCATAAGTGCCTTTTCCACAACTTGGCAATTTATGTCCTCGAACACGTCAAAGGGCATTTTTGTAGTTTTGAGGGGCTCGATTACAAGCGGCTTTTCGGGCACAACTTTCTTGGGACTCCTCCTCCTTGCACTGTAGGTAACGAATGGCTTGTTCCTGCAAGACGAAGAGGGGTTATTGAAGGTTCATAAGTTTTACCCATTGAAGCCTCCCTTTGCCGAGAGCTTTATGCTGCTTTTACGGCTTCTTCTTCATCCCGCCTATTCGCTTATTCTTCAAGAGCTACCCATTTCTAAGCTCCTATCGCTCGGATCATTGAAAACCACTCCCGCGAGTGATTTCGAAATAGTTGGGTTGTAGGTTTTTGGGTTTTATGGACGACATTGGTGCACGTGGACCTCCTAAGGTGAGATGAACTCAGATTCTCCCTCAAGGTGGCCGACATTTTCGAGGAAGAAGGAGTTTGAGCGACGGTTTCCAGGTTCACGATCGGCGGCAAGAAACCCAAAGGTCTCGTTCTTCTCGTGCTGTGCATAGGGGCGTCGGGTTGCTCTGCTTGACGTCGAATGTGTGCTTCATCTTCTTGGGCGGTTTGATCACTCTTAGATCGAGTGATCTTGTGAGATGATTATGATATGGGCGAGTTCTTCATTGATCTTGCTTGTGGGTTTCAGTTTCAAGATGAGAGAATATGGAGAGTTGGAGTTCTGACTTGAATATCGAAACTCTAAGTGTTTGGTGAGAGGGAAAGAACTAAAGTCAGTTATTTGTAGTTTTCTAATTGAGTCACGTGATGGTAAAAAATTTTCGTGACTGCCCCCTTATTTTTTAAAATGCGATCGCATTTTCAAATACATTGGGATGAAATGCGATCGCATTTTCCACAGTTTTTCCTGCCTTCTCTTCTTTTCTTTATTTTTTATTTTCCCTTGCTTTTTTTTCTTTGCTGAAACAATCATAAACATGTTAGAAAGTTCTCATGCTTAATCATGATTTTTTTTTCTTTTCTTTTTTTCTTTAAAAATAGATGGATACAAAATAATTTGGATTTTTCAAACTCTAAGGTAAATCCCCAGGAAAAGGTGTTCCCTACGGTCAACTTAAGTACCTTTCCTAGACAGAGTTTTTACTCTTTTCCAGATATTTTGGGTTCCTATCCGTATTATTTTATTTCATTATTTTCACTATAGATCCATATGATATACAAAAATTACATTCTCAAAGAATAGAATCCATACAAGGTCAATCACAAAAACATGGGCTTCTTCATCTTCAAAGCCCTTCCCCCAATAGGGTTTGATTCTTTGTCTTTTCATGGGTTGACTGATTTCTTCTACTTCAATCCTTTTCCCATATTTTTCTTCTTGTTCACAAGGAAGATCTCCAGTGTTTCTCCTTTCATCATTTCCTGAAAAGTAGATTGGGAGAGTACATCAATTTCATCAATCATAGAACACTCATCGAAGTCTCCTGGATATTTCATTGCATTCATCACATTGAAAGTGACTTGTTGATCATTGACCCTCATGGTCAATTCTCCTTTATGCACATCAATTAAGGTCCTATCGTGGCTAAAAACGGTGGTTCTAAAATGATTGCCACGTCTCTATCAGCTTCAAAATCTAGAATGATGAATCCGCTGGGAGTACAAATTTGTCAACCTTGACCAACACATCTTCAATTTTACTAAATAGGTTGTGTAAGTGATCTGTCTGCTAACTGTAAAGTTACAGTTGTTGGTCTTGTTTCTCCTATCCCCAGTTGTTGAATACTGAGTATTGCATCAGGTTTATACTCGCTCCTAAGTCGCATAAAGCTCTGCCTACATCCCTTCCTCCCATGGAGCATGGAATGGTGAAACTTCGTGAGTCTTTGAGCTTGGGAGGGATCTCATTCTTGACTAGTGCACTAGAACATTTAGTGAGCGCAACCATTTCGTATTCTCCCAATCTTCTTTTCTTTGATAGAATGTCCTTTATGAACTTCACATAGGTAGGCATCTGTTCAAGCGCTTCTACCAATGGAATATTGATATGTAGCTGCTTTAAAACATCTAAGAACTTTTTGAACTTTACATCCTATGAAGCATGTTTAAGTCTTTGAGGGTATGGAGGAGGTGGTCTGTATTCTGGATCTATCACAAACTTCTTAGGTTTTGCGGTTGTATTCCCCTGTTTTTTCTCTGAATTTGGTTTTTCTTCTTTATCTACCAAGGCTTCATGCTCCTTGGTCTTTTCTTTATTTTCTTTATTCTGTATAACTTCTGAGGTAATGTTTGATTTCTTTTCTAAAGACTTTTCTCGAGTTTCTTGTGGGATCTCTACTTCTTAATTCACTGGTTACTTTGGGCCATCATATTCTAGTCCACTTCTCAAGGTTTCTGCCTTGCACTGTTATTTTCCTTCTTTGTGAGGGATTTCAGTCTTGTTTGGCAATGTCCCTTGCGGTCTGTTTTTAATTTCCTGATCAATCTTTCCAATCTGTACTTCCAAATTCATAACTGCAGCATCTTTTCTTGCCATGTATTCCTTCACAAAAGTCTCCAGATTTAACTCTTGATTCTGCACTAGGACTGGTTGGAAAAGTACAGACCTTTAAGGCACGACTTGTGGCAAAGGGTTTTACCCAGCGGGAGGGGATTGACTATGAAGAAACCTTCTCCCCTGTTGCCATGTTAAAGTCGATCCGGATACTTTTATCCATTGCCACGTTTTACGATTATGAAATATGGCAAATGGATGTCAAGACTGCCTTTCTGAACGGTAATCTTGAAGAAAGTATCTACATGTCTCAGCCAGAGGGGTTCATAGCTCAGGATCAAGAGCAAAAAGTTTGCAAGCTTAAACGGTCCATTTATGGATTAAAACAAGCGTCTAGATCCTGGAATATGAGATTTGATACTACGATCAAATCTTATGGCTTTGAACAAAACGTTGATGAGCCTTGTGTTTACAAAAGGATCATCAACAGCTCTATAGCTTTCTTAGTACTGTATGTGGATGATATCCTACTCATCGAGAATGATGTAGGTTATCTAACTGACATTAAACTATGGCTAGCAACTCAATTCCAAATGAAAGATTTGGGTGAGGCACAATTTGTTCTAGGAATCCAAATTGTTCGAAACCGAAAGAACAAAACGCTAGCCCTGTCTCAAGCGTCTTATATCGACAAATTGTTGGTTAGATATAAAATGAAAAATTCCAAGAAAGGACTATTACCTTTCAGGCACGGAATTAACTTGTCTAAGGAACAGTGTCCTCAGACACCTCAAGAAGTTGAGGACATGAGACGTTTTCCCTATGCCTCTGCAGTAGGTAGCCTAATGTATGCCATGTTGTGTACAAGGCCTGACATTTGTTTTGCAGTAGGGATTGTCAGTAGATATCAATCCAATCCAGGATTTGATCACTGGACGACCGTTAAAAGTATCCTCAAATATCTAAGGAGAACGAGGGACTATATGCTCGTGTATGGTTCGAAGGATTTGATCCTTACAGGATACACTGATTCTGACTTTCAAACTGATAAAGATTCGATGAAATCTACATCGGGGTCAGTATTCACTCTAAATGGAGGAGCAATAGTATGGCGCAGCATCAAGCAAGGATGCATTGCAGACTCGACCATGGAGGCCGAATATGTAGCCGCTTGCGAAGCAGCAAAAGAGGCAGTATGGCTCAGGAAGTTCCTAACTGACTTGGAAGTCGTTCCAAATATGCATCTGCCTATCACCTTGTATTGTGATAATAGCGGCGCAGTTGCAAACTCAAAGGAACCTCGCAGCCATAAGAGAGGCAAGCACATTGAAAGGAAATACCATCTCATTAGGGAGATTGTGCACCGAGGAGACGTGATTGTCACGAAGATAGCGACGGAGCACAACATTGTTGATCCATTCACGAAGGCTCTCACGGCTAAAGTGTTCGAGAGTCATCTAGAAGGTCTAGGTCTGCGAGATATGTACGAGAAATAATCTAGGTCAAGTGGGAGAATTGTAACCGGTATATCGATACCTTAGTATACTGGGTATTTAGATGCCCTAGTTTATTGTATTTTTACTCCGTTATTAATACAAGTATTTATTCATCCACTGCTGTTATAGATTATAGTACATCCCACTAAACTAGAGTTTTAGTTCAAGTGGGAGATTGTTGGGATTGGTGCCCTAAAACTCGTAGATAGTGAATGTTAAACGAATTATATACTTATTCGATAAAGGTGTTATCGAGATTGATTCAGTAAAAGTCATTACTGAATAAATTAAATTGCACATATAATAACCCAAATCCAATAAACTAAGATCCATGGCTATAGGATGAACACTTGAGCTTTATGTAGAGACATAAAAGTGGATCAAGCTTGAGTAATAGCCAAAACGGTCTATAGTATAGGAATAGGGTTGGGTACCTTATTCTGGAGACACTATGAGACGCGGCCCACTTTATAGATGGTATAGATGATGTGATCCTAAATCATCCATGTAGAGACATGCGAGTGGGGGTGTCCTATGCAATGAGTTTGCATAAGACCAGGACCGAGAAATAAGTCGCTCTCGCTTTATAACACCGTTTACTGACGAGACTGACTATTTCATGTGATGACCTAGGTAACTCGATCTTAATCCTGAGCTAACTATGAACTCCTGTTTATTCGAGCTTATCCTTAGATTTGCATAGGTGAGAGTGGCTCAGTATCGCCGACTCAATAAGCCTCTCATTTCAGGGATAGGAACGGGTAGATAGCTGGGGACATAGTCGTGCAAGAAGGAATTCACTCCTACCCAAATAAGGGATAGTAGAGAGGTTGTTCCCTTAAGTGCTGACTCTGGGGCTTGAACAAAGGGATCCCGCCTTCTCATTGGCCCGAGAGCGACTCGGTTTATTGGTTGGACCATAAACCAATTGTTCATTAGAGGATCAGTGGGACTTAAGGAACTAGAAGTACTATAGGGGTAAAACGGCTTATTGACCTAGCTATAGCTACGAACAACCTGTGAAAGATCGACTTACTAATCATGGTTAAATCGAGTGGACGGAAATGTATCTATAGTGAGGGGAGTGCAACTATCGGGCTATAGTGGAGTGTCCCAATAGTTAACGAATGTTGGCTAGCTTGGACAATGAGATTAGTCGGTTAGCCTCGAATCGTTGGAGCCCATGATCTATAGGTCCATTAGGTCCCCCTACTAGCTCATATCGGAATTAAGCCTAGAACAAAAGATAGGAAGCTTTGAATCGTTCAAAATCGGGAAAAAGGGAATTATCGTAAATTGTGTTTGACACAATAATTTAATTATGAATTAAATTAGAAAATGAGAGATGAAGTATTTAAAAGTGTTTTGAATACTATATATATGTATTAGGAATCATATATATGGAATTGCACAAGATAACAAAGATTAATTAGATTAATCATATCAAAATTAATTTGAAAATTTTCAAATTAATTACCAAGCAATCAATTTCAATTTACAATTGAAATTGAGGGTAATTTGCAAGCTTGAAATTTGATTTCAATTTGAATTTAGTGGATTTAGTTGGAAATCCACTTAATGCATGATCATTCAAAGTGGAAAGACAACTCACTCATGCATTGTTGCATGTCTTGTGTAATGTACACCTAGAATCCACTTGAGCTTGCAAATACACCATGTGTCTTGTGTCTTGAGGCTTGGCTTTGCATGGAGAATGTCTTTAAAAGGAGTTTGAATCATATTCAAACACAAGAGAGCCATTTCCTTAATGTTATGCTGCTGGAATTTGGACTCAAAGTTCTCTCATCTCTCATTCTTCTCCATTGTTTGATGCTTCTAGCATTCCCTTCCCATTCCCTATCTTATATAGACTCCCACAAGTCGTTCTTGGCCCGGAGTATAGTAGGGAAGACTCTAGAGGTTGTCCAAGGAGCATAGGAGAGGCAAACACCACAAGGAGTTCAACATAAGTGAGCTACAAAGGTTGGTGTTTTCTAAATCCTCTATTCTGTCTTTTCTAGAACATGCATGTTTTAGGAGTAAAATTGAACGTCTTAAGTGCTTTCAATCTTAATTTGCTTCCGCATGTGTAATATGTACACCATCACGTAGGGGCTATGTTGGATTCTTCAAGATTGTTGTTGGCTCAGTCTCTCCCCAATGTCTATTATTTGTGGCTATGGTGTCCAAGATAGCATCTGCCTCATTTGCAGACTTCTTCAAGAAAGATTCGTTTGCAGATGCATTGACTAGTGCCTTCAAAGCTTGATCTAATCAAGTATAAAAATGCTCCAAGATGATGCAAGCAGGCAATCCATGGTGTGGACACTTCTGATAGCGAAAAGAAATGTCACTATTTTATTCCTCAATTATTAGGCTTTTGAGTACTTTTATTGTCTTTTTATTTAGAAAAATCTACTGAAGTTCATTATTTTGTCCTAAGTAGCAAATTGTGGAATTTTGGTGAAAAAAAGGCCCAAAAAATGAGCATATCAAGCCAATCTTCCAAGGATGGGTCAAAGGGGAAGCCCAAAAGTGAACAATCCAAGTGAAAATAAAAAAATAAAAAAAAAAAGAAAGAAGGAGGCCCAAGTTCAAGCCCAGCCCGCGCGGAGAAGTCCCTTTTCTTGTCGAGCCAGTCGCGTGACGTCACAGCGTTGCGGCGCTGTACCTATTATGGGCCTATAGAAGGGACCCCTTGGTACCCCATTTTGGCATCAATCATTCCATCCTTTCTTCCTTCATTCCTTTCCTTTGCTCTCTTTGAGCATTCTCTCTTTGGGGTATTGAAATGAAAATTCATAGTTAATTGTTATTTTGATTGCCTATCTCTTGTCCATTTACTAATTATTTGTGTGGATGTTCGTTATGTTGTATATGATCTGGCCAATTATATATTGATCTGATTCCTAGTGGAAACTCGAGTAAGAGAAATTAGGATAGATCATAATCCATGCAACTAGTTTAACTGCTCGTAGTGACAGCGGGATTAGTTGGTTAAACTTAGATTCTGATAATGAATCAAAGCGTATTAATTAACGAATTTTAACGGCGCCAAGGACACTTATGTTGTTAATGTGAGTTAATTATAATTAGGGGACACCAACAGGAGAACCAATGTGATTAGCGGAGATTCTAGGATTATAATTAGTCGGGCAATGAGATAGGATAATTATAGTAATTAATTAGCTATAAATTTATTTTCAAGACCCCACTTCTCACTCGAACTCTTTCTCCATATTTCTTATTTCTTTGATTGATCAATTTAATTTCTTTAACTGCTTTAATTGTTAATTCGTTTTAGCATCCAGATTAGGGTCCTATATAATATTCGACTCTAATATTTTTTGTGATAAAAAAATTAATTGATTTGCTTAATTATCGCACATCCTTCCTGTGAATTCGATACTCGGAATACTTTCGTTTTATTATTACTTGTCGCCCGTGCACTTTGCGGTCATCAAGTTTTTGGCGCCGTTGTCGGGGAGGTTAGATATTTTTAAGCAAAATAATTTATTTTTGATATTAAAAAGAACAGATTGAATATTAATTTAGGTTGTAAATATTTTTCTTTTATTCTTTTTGTGTATATTTTTGTTTTTTTTTTTGTTTTAATCTTGATTAATTTGGGGGTTAGTGCTTGCGAAGAGATAAGGTGGTTAATTTGTTTCCTCTAGATCTTAAAATTGACATGACAATTAGAGCCCTTCGTAGAGAACGAAGATTAACGGAAGCAATGGACCAAAGTAATCAGAGATTTTCTGCGGCCAGTTCACCAACCATGAAATCCGGCATTCTTTATGCCCTAATTCAAGCAAACAACTTCGAATTAAAGACGGGACTAATCCAGATGGCGAGAGATAATTCTTTCAAGGGACATCCTTTGGAGGACCCACATTCCCATCTTTGATAATTCCTGGAGATTTGCGAGACAGTAAAGATGAACGGAATTCCGGCCTATTCAATTAGATTGATGTTATTTCCATTTTCCCTCCAAGAAAAACTAAAGGATTTGTTAGAGTCAATCGAGACAGGAAGCATTAGTACCTAGGACGAGCTTGCTCAGGCATTCCTTACAAATTTTTTCTCGCCTACAAAGACCACAGTTCCGTACAGAGATTGGAACGTTCAGACAGTTGGACGAGGAGCAATTATATGAGGCGTGGGAGAGATACAAAGAGATGCTTAGGAGATACCCACATAATGGCTATCCCGATTGGCTCAAGTGCAGTTATTCTACAATGGATTCAATCCTTCTACCAAGATAGTTATTGATACATCAGCAGGTGGAAGCTTTCTATCCATGACAGTGACTGAAGCAAAGGATCTTTTGGAGGAGATGGCAGCAACCAGTACCAATGCCCGATAGAAAGGGGGATAATTTCAAAGAAGGCTGGCATATATAAGATCGATGAGTCAAGCTCTCTAAACGTGCAGATGGAATCGTTGACGAACGCGCTGAACAAGCTAACTTCTTCTAAGGTGGACAAGTCGATCTCCACCCTGGCTGAAGGATACTCGAAGAATGAGAGTCAGGATGTTGAAGAAGTTCAGTATGTGGGAAATAGAGCATTCACTCAAGGAGTACCGAACTTCTACCATCCCAATCTGCGCAACCATGAAAACTTTTCTTACTCCAACACTAAGAATGTGTTACAACCACCACCAGGATTTGCTTCATCAAGTGTTCAAGAAAAGAAAAGCAACTTGGAAGAAATGGTGGCTCTTTTTATCAAGGAGCAAAAAGTTGTGAATGTAAGTCTCCAATCAGCGGTAAATAACCACGATACGGCTCTCAAGAACATAGAAGTGCAAATAGGACAGATCACTTCTGCAGTAAACGCCCTTCAAAAAGGGAAGTTCCTGTAAAGTTATGGTTGATGCCTTAGTTTATTGTCTTTATTAATCTCTCACACCTAACTTCATGTACCCCACTAGAGTTTCTAGTCCAAGTGGGAGTTTTTTGGGTTTAATGTCCTATAAACTCATAGTTTGTAAATCATTAAGCATATTCTATTTCAATAAAGTCATTATTGAGGTTATTCAGTAAAAGATGTTATTGAATTTGTAAATAGCGAAAGTTTAACCTAAATCCAATAAACTAAGATCCTTGGCTATAACATGAATACTCAAACTATATGTAGAGACATATCATAGGATCAAGTTCAAGTTTATAGTCAAAATAGTCTATAGTATAAGGATAGGGTTGGGTCCCTTATCTTGGGACACTATGGACGCGGCCCACTTAGTACAAAAGATGAGATCCTAAATCGTTCATGTGGAGACATTCAAGTGGGGGTGTCCTATGCAATGAGTTTGCATAAGACTAGACCGCGAAATAAGTCATTTTCTCTTTATAACGCCGTTTACTGTAGAAACTGACTATTTTACAAGATGACCTAGGAAACTCGATTTTAATCCTGAGCTAACTATGAACTCCAGTTTATACGAGATTATCCTTTGATCTGCATGGGTGAGAGTGGTCAGTCTTCGCCGACTCAATAAGCCTACCATTTTGGGGATAAGATCGGATAGATAGCTGGGGACATAGTCTCGCAAAACGGAATTCGCTCCAACCCATTTCAGGGATAGTAGAGAGGTTGTTCCCTTAAGTACTAACTCCAGGACTTGAACAAGGGGCCCCACACTCTCCATGGCACGAGAGGGACTTAGGTTTGATGGTTGGACCACAAACCAATTTTTCATCAGAGGAATAGTGGAATTTAAGGAACAAGAGGTACTATAGGGGTAAAACGGTCATTTGACCTAGCTATAACTACGAATAACCTGTGAAGGATCGACATACGAAGCATGGTTATATCAAGTGGTCGAAAATATATCTACGGTGAGGGGAGTGCAGCTACTGGGCTATAGTGGAGTGTCCCGGTAGTTAACGAATGTAGGTCCATTAGGTCCCCCTGCTAGCTCATATCAGAATAAAGCTTAGAACAATAAGATAGGAATGTTTGAATCGTTAAAAATTGGGAAAGGGAATTATAATGTCAATTACACATTTGATATTATTGACATAATAATTTAATTATGAATTAAAGTATTAATTGAGAGATAGAAGTATTTAGATATGTGTTAAATACCATATACACGAATAAGGATTCATGATTAGTTGATTACTTTAGGTAAGATTGATTAATTTGATTAATCACATGAAATTGATTGTAAATTGGTTTCAAATCAATTACTAAGTTAACCTCAATTTTGAGTTGAATTTAAATTAAATTTCAAGACAAATTTGTAATTTTGCATCCAGATGAGATAGTGGATTTTGTTGGAATCCCACTCTTGCATGGTGATTCAAAGTGGAAAAAAAACTCATCCATGCACTCTTGCATGTAATATTACATGAACACCTATAATCCACTATTGTTTGACTCTCCACCATGTGTTCTTCATCTTGAGACTCAAAGGTGCATGGATTTGCTCTATAAGTAGATGCAAAATCAAATTAAGAGTCAAGAGAGCCATTTACATATTGTTATGCTGCTGGATTTTGGTCTCAAACTCACTCATCTCCATACATCTCTCTAGTGCTTGAACCTTAAAGCATTCCCTTCCCATTCCCTATCTCTATAGACTCCCGGAAGTCGTTCTTGGCCCGGAGAATAGTAGTGAAGACACTAGAGGTGGTCCACACACCGTTCGTTATCAAAGAAATTAAAGGGAGTTGTTGAATCGGTCTCCAAAAAGGTTGGTACATATTCTGCTCTCTGTTTACGGTATTTGGACTGCATGCTTTCATTTTCAAAAATTTATGTAGTTAAGTGCCTCTGATCCTAAAATTGCTTCTGAATGTGTTATATGAACACCTTCAGTTCCCAAGCGACACTGAAACCAATCTTAGAGAGCAGTGCAAGATGGTGACACTCAGAAGTGGTAGAAAACTAAAGGATCGCTCAGAGGAAAAGAGGAAGCTGAAGAAATAAGAAAAGATGCGCAGGGATGAAGATGAACGAGCTGAGGCACAAAAAGCCTCCACAGAAAGGTCCCAAAGTCCTCCTAGCTCTTGTGATTTGAATTTTAGTTGTTCTAACAATTTTGCAGGGTCAAAGAAAAAACAGGAAGAAAAGTTGAACGAGGAGGAAGTAGTCCCGAGCAACCACCAAGATAGAAGGTCGCACATCAGCCCGCCCAAAAGGAGGGGCGAATGTCCTACCTTCGATTACAGGGAGTTACCCTTTCCTCAGAGATTTAAAAATGTTAAATTAGACGAGCAATTTAAAAAATTCCTAGAAATGTTTAAAAAGCTTTCTGTGAATATTCCTTTAGTTGATGCTCTTTATAATATGCCTAATTATGGGAAGTTCATGAAAGAGATGATGTATAGGAAGAAAGTTCTGTCTAAACAAGAAGTCTTTAGGTTTTCAGAGAATAGTAGCACCATTGTTTCGGGAAAGATACCATTGAAAAAAAGGGACCCAGGAAGTTTTATTGTTCCCTGTGTTATAGGATCAGTGTCTTTCGATAGGGCTTTGTGTGACTTAGGAGAAAGTATAAATTTAATGCTCTATTCTTTGTACAGGAAGACCGGACTTTCAGGTTTGAAAGACACCGATATTACCCTCCAACTTGCTGATAGATCGATCATCCAATCGATGAGTATTGTGGAGGACGTATTGGTGAATGTCAACAAATTCATCTTCCCAGTGGACTTCGTGGTGCTCGATATGCAAGAGGACAAGGTAGTGCCCATTATCTTCGGTAGACCTTTCCTAGCCACAGGTAAAGCAGAGATCAGTGTTCACACTAGTAAGTTGACCTTGAATGTGGATGATGAAAAAATGGTTTTCAATATTTTTGGACATGATGAGTCTGTGTGTAGTTTGCATACTTGTTTTTCAATTGTTCCAGAATTATTGACTGATGATGATGAAGAGGTAAACTTTGATCTTGGCTTAGGATTAGGGGAGGCACCTATGGATGATGAAGATTTTAATCCTAATGCATTCTTTGACGATTCGTTGTTTGAAAATGAATTGATTAACATTGAAATGTCTGAGTTTATGAATGAAATTGAAATGCCTGCAATAGATGATTTACTTTCTTTGAATCTAGAAGATTATTTGATTGATGAAAATATTGAGTCTGGTCCTAACATGGCTGAAAATATAGAATCGGACCCTGAAATTGTTGATAGTTTTGATTCGGGTCCTAATAGTGTTGATAGTATAGAATCTGACCCTGATATTCTTGAATTGTTTAATTCTGATGATGATGAGTCATATGAAAGCCTGGTTAAGTCTTTTATGAATACTGAGTCTCAAGAGCATGAGCATATAGAGATTGCATTTGATGAATGGATAGGTATAATGGATAGGCCATCCTTAGACTCGAGACCAGTTGATATTATGACGTTGGACGACTTTGTAAATAATTGCTTTGAAAATAGAGATATAGAAAAAAGATTTGATGCTGTCACATATTTCTTGACTTGTTATTACGACAATTGTTTTAGTGATGACGGGCCAGGTGTTGCAATTCTGAAGTGGTTAAAAATATGAGTTAAATTAACTCCAGAATACTGTGCAAGTATACACAATCTAGCAGCAAGTGATAAGTATTTATCGTATCCACAGGGTCTTGAAGTGCCTACCTCTATTGATTTAATTTTCTTTTTTAGTGGTTTCAAAAGGTTGGTTAAATTGATTGAGTTTTTAAATTGCTGAAACAAAACAAATACGAAAGCAGTAAATGATTACGACTAGAGAAAACATAATGAAAACAAACACAGGTTAAGACTTCTGTAATTGTTATAAAAATGCTGCAGCAATTCTTTTGATCCGTCAATCTCATGCAGTATTATCAGTGGGACCCTCCCGGAACTCCGAATTTTTTGGAATATGTTTCAAAACCAATGAAGCTCTACCGATCAGGCACTAGGCAACTGGCTATCCCTAACTCAGTCACTGGCGTTCACCAATACACAATGATCTAGCGTGAATTATCGCCACACAACTCCTAAATCAGCCCTGAAACTAGGAGAAGCTATACATACCGGCTAGCTAGGCGGGCACATAATGAAATTAAAGATCAACAATAATTCAAGATGATCATGATCAAATACAATTTCCAGATTTTATAAATATAACAATCACATAATTCTTAACCTATGCCTACAAAGAAATTAGTTCATGATTGAAAACATAAAATACGTTACAATCTCGATAAGCACATCCATAATGCAAAATACACAAGAAATACTAATCCTTTTAGCAATTGGGGAGATGAAACGGCTGCTCCAAACCACCAAGAACATAGAAGGACTTCGTCTCCTTGAGAGGAATTGCACTTGGTCTTCTAGATCTCCATTTTGCCGTCAATTCGGCCACCGACCGATTGATTTGGTCTCCAAGTCATGAATGAATTTATCTTTGACGACTCCTCCTTTTATAAGATGAGAATTAGGTGAAATTGGACACATGGAAGGCTCTTCTCGCTCCTTTATCCCGAAAATAACTCAACAGAAGTCGGTTTATCAACTTGGCTAACGAGTTGTGACGTGGCAGTTTTCGCTCCCAGCTTTGCTGCAGCACAGATTTTTCTCCCTCACGTCGCTCAGCTGTATTTTCTGCACAAAATAGCTTTCAAAGCCTCCATTCTTCCAAATGGGTTACAACATATAATATATATCTAAAACCAACCCTATTAAGCACAAAAGACACACAAATCCCTATAGAATTAAGGCCTAAATAACTACCTTTCGGACAGTTATCACACCCCCAAACTTGAACTATTGCGCGTCCCGAGCAATACTAACTCACCTTCCCTTGAAAATTCAAAACATTAGTCATAGCACAACTCAATCAAAACAGATATTCCAACAATACCTTTAACCTTTACCTGAGCATCCTGCAAAACCAAGCACTGTTGCAGCAAAAGAATTCTTTCAGCTTTGAACAAATAATCACCACCTTTAACTCAATCCTATGAACTTACCACAACCTAGCTCTATTATAAGACATATTTAAACACATTTTAAGGGGTTTATATTTTTATGTTTTTCAGACTTAAAGCAGCCCTACAGTCATAAGCTCTTAAGCATGAAATGACCCACTTTATGGTGCAGTATACCCTTGCCTCAAACTTATCACCAATTATGCTAAATACTCATTGTTAAACCCAAAAATCCTTAGTTATTCTATCCCTTGCTTCTCAGAATGGCAACATTTTATGATGAAGCTCACCTAAGCCCTGGGAGAAAGAAAACTACTAGATTATCATTCATCCTTCAAAACTTTTGCTCTATGAATTTTCTTAGTAAAATTTTTTCAAAATTTGTCTTTTCAGCAATTATTTTTATCATAAGAAAAATAAGTTAGATACTCAAATGTGCAAAACAAAACAGTATTTGATTTCATTAAAAATCAAGATCATAGATTTACGTAATCATGTTAGAGATAGATTTTAAAGCAACAGATAAAAACAAAGAAGCAGAACATAACATAAGCAGATAGAACACAACACATGCAAGGCGAGCACAAAATATCATTCATCAAAATATTTGCTCGCAGAAACTAAAACTTCCCTTTAATTCTTCTTTATGTTCAGGCTTTGGGTTTCCTCCATCCTCTCGAACGATGGGCGGGGATGGAAGGCAAAGGTTCACAAGATCGTCAATGAAAATTAGGAAGGCTTGATATTGAAGGTGTACATATTACACATGCGGAAGAAATTGAAGATCGAAAGCACTTAAGACATTCAATTTTGTACCTAAAGCATGCATGTTCTAGAAAGGGTAGAAAATAGAGTAAATGAGTACCAACCTCTTTGATGCTCACTTGTAAGGAACTCCTTGTGATATTATCTTTCTCCAACTTCTCTTGGACAACCTTTAGTGTCTTCCCTACTATTCTCTTGAGCCTAGAAAGACTTGTGGGAGTCTATAGAAGAAAGAAATATGAAGGGAATGCTTGATGGTACAAGCTTTTGGAAGGAGATGAAATGAGAGAGAATTTGAGGGAGAAAATTTTCAGCATAACACTAAAATGAAAGCTTTTTTTCTTGAATCTAATTCAAGCCCCTTTTATAGACCTCTCCCATGCAATGACAAGCTTCGTGACACTTAGCCACATGGTCAAGATGCAACTCAAAGTGGATTCTAGGTGTCTACTTTACAACACATGCATCTAATGCATGTTTGTGTTGTTTTCCACTATGTATCATTATGCAAGAGTGGAAAAACAACTAAATCCACTATGAATTGAATCCTAATTGTGAATTTTCAGCTTTCAATTCATTTCAAATTCAATTCCAAATTGAAATTGATTTCTAGGCAATTAATTGGGACATTTCCAAGTAATTTTGATATGATTGATCCAATCAATCTTTATCACCTAATGCCATGAATTATATATGATTCCTAATACATATATATAGTATTTAAAACACTTTTACATACCTCATCTCTCAATTCCTAATTTAATTCATAATTAAATCATTGTGTCGAACACGTTTTACGATAAAACCCTATTTCCGGTTTTTGAACGATTCAAAGTTTCCTATCAAAATATTCTAGGCTTTAATCCGATATGAGCTACTAGGGGGACCTAATGGACCTATAGATCATGGGCTCCAACGATTCGAAGCTAGCCGACTAATCTCATTATCTAAACTAGCAAACATTCGTTAACTACCGGGACACTCCACTATAGCCCGATAGTTGCACTCCCCTCACTATAGATATATTTCTGTCCACTTGATTTAACCATGTTTAGTAAGTCGTTCCTTCACAGGTTGTTCGTAGCTATAGCTAGGTCAAATAACCGTTTCACCCCTATAGTACTTCTTGTTCCTTAAGTTCCACTAATCCTCTAATGAACAATCGGTTTGTGGTCCAACCATCAAAACTAAGTCCCTCTCGATTCAACGAGAGGGTGGGGCCCCTTGTTCAAGTCCCGGAGTTAGTACTTAAGAGAACAACCTCTCTGCTATCCCTGAAAAGAGTAGGAGTGAATTCCGTCTTGCGAAACTATATCCCCGGCTATCTATTCGATCTTATCCCCAAAATGGTAGGCTTGTTGAGTCGGCGATGTTGGCCACTCTCACCCATGTAGATCAAAGGATAATCTCGTATAAACAGGAGTTCATAGCTCGCTCAGGATTAAGAACGAGTTACCTAGGTCATCTATGTGAAATAGTCAGTTTCTACGGTAAACGGCGTTATAAAGAGAACGTGACTTATTTCGTGGTCCTGTCTTATGCAAACTCATTGCATAGGACGCCCCCACTCGCATGTCACCACATGAACGATTTAGGATCTCATCGTTTGTACTTAATACAAAGTGGGCCGCGTCCATAGTGTCTCCAGGATAAGGCACCCAACCGTATCCTTATACTATAGACTATTTTGACTATAAACTTGAACTTGATCCTACGATATGTCCCTACATATAGTTCGAGTATTCATTTTATAGCCAAGGATCTTAGTTTATTGGATTTAGGTTAATCATTCGCAATTTATATATTCAATAACATCTTTTACTGAATAACCTCAATAACGTCTTTATTGGAAATAGAATATGTTTAATGATTTACAAACTACGAGTTTATAGGACATTAAACCCAACAAACTCCCACTTGGACTAGAAACTCTATTGGGGTACATGAAGTTAGGTGTGAGAGAAGTATAAAAACAATAAACTAGGGCATCATACATACCCTTATATTTCTCCCACTTGCCCTAGTCTAACAAAGCTCGTAATCCTAGATTAACTAGGTGACCCTCAAAAACTTTAGTCGTGAGGGGTTTTGTAAACGGGTCAGCCATGTTGTGCTCCGAAGCAATCGGCATGACGATCACATCTCCTTGTTGCACGATCTCCCTGATGAGATGGTATTTGCGCTCAATATGCTTTCCTCGCTTGTGACTTCGAGGTTCCTTAGAGTTTGCAACTGCACCACTGTTATCACAATAGAGGGTGACAGGCAGATGCATCTTCGGAACAATTTCCAACTCTGTTAGGAGTTTTCTTAGCCATATTGCCTCTTTTGCTGCTTCACAGGCGGCTACGTACTCTGCTTCCATGGTGGAGTCAGCAATACAACCTTGCTTAATACTCCTCCATACTATTGCTCCTCCATTTAGAGTAAACACAGATCCCGATGTTGATTTTCTTGAATCTATATCAGTCTGAAAATCTGAGTCAGTGTATCCTGTAAGGATCAGATCCTTAGCTCCATACACGAGTGTATAATCCCTAGTTCTCCTTAGATACTTAAGGATGTTTTTAACGGCAGTCCAATGCGCATGTCCAGGATTAGACTGATATCTGCTGACTATTCCTATGGCATAGCATATGTCAGGTCTGGTACACAACATTGCATACATCAAACTACCAACTGCTGATGCATAGGGAATTCAAGCCTATTGAGAACCATCTCAAGTTGCTCCAACACTCTACGGACATCGACAACAAACCACCCTGGCGCAGCTCACCTTTTTGAAGCCTAGCCAGATTGGAAGTATCAATAATCCCCTTATCAAACAAGTTCATATCATTGAAACTCTTTGGGATTCTGAACCTTCAAGTGCACTCGATCACGAGGGACAGTGAAGTCGTACGTTGTAGGCAATAATCTCTGCTTGACAAAGTTGAGCCAAGTGTTAGCCTCACACTTCAGGTATGCTGATTGGAATGCTCTTGCCTTTGTCCTAGACAACCTCCACTGGCATTTAGTTGCTCATTTGAGGAAACAACTAATATTTCATTGAAAACAGCGTGGGAGAAGTCTTTCAAATTAAATAGAGAATTAATCACTACATGCCTCCAGTCGACAACAACTCTACGAAAAATAACCAAGAATCCTTCATTTTCATCGATGTTGGCGTAGAACTCCCATTCTAGTTGATCAACAGTGGGCTCCAGGTTTGCGCACAACCGTTTCCAACCGTGATTAGTAATGTTCGCTCAAGGAAAATGTGTGAGCTCTTTGCCACCATTGAAGCCGCGCTCCATAAGAACATCTCGCTTCAGGACTTCTTGATATTTTTGTCTTGCATTTTCATGGATAAATCTCTAGTACCAAAATCTTTCATCAAGCTCAACTTCTTCTCTTAGTTCCATCTCAGTCTCAACATTTTTTTCCTTGCTTGTGTTTTTTTCCTCAATAATAATACACACGGAAAACAAGAATCACATTAGTAGTAATAAAAGATGAGAGTGAAAAACGTACCTGATGGGATCGTATAAATAGGACACTAACTCAAAGATCTTCAACAAATAATTAGCCCCTAATTATCTCTTAATTAATTTAAGTTACCGTTTTAACTTCATGGATTCATAAAAAAAAAAAATTTATTATATGTCAAACGGTAAGATCTTCCATTTACTGCGCTCCATCTGTGTGTAACAACCATAATGCCAGCTACACTCTGCTCAACACATGACATCTTTGGTAATTAACTGCATGCCCACACAATAAAATCTCAACGGTAAAATTATAATCTTATCTCACAAAAAATCTTAACCGAATAAAATCTCTAATCTTCTCTACAAAACTATGAAATCAAATCATTTTTTTTAAATAACATCCACAAGATATAATATTTTAAATCTGGAAAAATCTTTCGAAAATAAAATTCTTCAAAATCAAATTTAAACTAACCTACAAAAAATAATAATAATAATAATAAATAATAAAATCCAAATCTAACCGAATAAAAATCATATCAAATAAAAAAAATATCAAAAGAGAAAATAAATCAAAATTAACACAAAAATACGAAATCACAAAATAGGAGCTTCTGATAAGAATCCTGAAATTTTGCTCCCTCAAAACCTGTGCTCCCTAAATCTGCCAGCAACTTCAGAGAAGAATATTTCAGAATTAAATCAGGAAGATATATTATTAAAAATCTAATCTAAACAGAAATTAAAAATTCAAACTGAAATTAAATCTAAATAGAACTAATCCGATTAAATTAATAAATAAATCGACCAAAATAAAAATAAATAAATAAAATGAACATAAAATCTACGAAAATACCAATGAATTAAAATAAATCAGATAAAATTGAAATCAATAATATCTAATTCAAATTAATTCAAACCAAAATAAAATCCACGAGAAAAATAAAATCGCAACAACGCTAGGAGCTAAAAATATTGCAATATGAAATGCTCCCGTAAAACTCTTGCTTTCTCATTCATCGACCAATTTTAGGGAAGGATATTTCGAACGAAACTCCTCTCCCCATAATGCTTTATTCATTGCCCTTGTACTGTAAACTCATAACCATCATCAACGCATTGTCTAACCATAGACACATCATTTGATAAATAAAACTTCACCCATGGAAAAAATCTTTCATTTGTTCTTTTGATAAACCATGAGGCAAATTTCCAAAATCAAGGTAATTGGAAAAGTCATCATAACAAGGTGTTTTCACTGCCTTAATATGAGCTATAGTAAATAACCGCTCATCAATGAAGGATTTCCTAATCTCGGATTGCTGGAGCAATGTCAATGAATTATAAGGTTCAATAGGCTTGGATTTCTTATCAATTGGCTCTAAGGATTCAAAACTCCTCTCAAAATTAGAAATCTCACCTGCATCTTTATGCTCATACTCCAATCCACCTATTTCCAAATCCTCCATTTGGATTTCTCCAAATTTTTGGGTATGGTACTCCATCAATTCCTTCTCAAAGTGGTCCTCAAAAAACTCATCCAACACCTGAATGCACGAGCAATCCTCAAGATCATTAGGATATTTCATTACATCAAACATATTAAACTTCACATTTTGGTCATGCACCTTCATTGTAAGCTCCCCCTGTTGGACATCTATCAATGAACTACCAGTTGCCAAAAATGGACGACCAAAAATAATTGGGACATTCTTATCTGCCTCATAATCTATAATAATGAAATCGACAGGAAAAATAAATTTATCTACCTGGACCAGAACATCCTCAATCTTACCCTTAGGATATGTGATAGATCTATCTACTAATTGGAGCGAAACTGTGGTAGGCCTAGCTTCACCTATTCCTAACTTTCGATAAACCGAAAGAGGCATAAGGTTTATGCTCGTGCCTAAATCACAAAGTGCTCTCCCCAACTCCTTTCCACCTATAGAGACAGGAATAGTGGATGATCCTGGATCCTTAACATTGGAAGGTAGCCCATTCTTAAGAATAACACTACATTCCTCAGTAAGAGCCACAGTCTCAAACTCTCCTAACCTTTTCTGTTTAGTTAAAATATCCTTAAGAAATTTAGCATAATTAGGCATTTACTCTATAGCTTCTACTAAAGGAATATTTATATGCAATTGCTTAAGAATCTCTAAAAACTTCTTAAATTGACCATCCTAGTTCTTAGGCCTTTGCCTTTGTTGAAAAGGTAAGGGTGGGTTATAGGGTGGGGGCAGTACATAAGGTGGTTCAACATTTGGAACAGAACCAGATGCTCCAGCATCATTATTGTTGCCTCCAGCACCTTTACCAGACTCCAACTCTTTCTCAACAACAAATTTTTTATCACAATGCTTCTCTATATCTTGGGGTTTACTAGGCTCTTTTCTCTCTTCTAGTGGCTTACCACTCCGTAAAGTCACTGCATGCACCTGCTTCTTACCTTCCCTTATAGGGTGTTCAATATCTGAAGGAATGTTACCTTGAGGTCGTGCCTTCAGCTCATTAGCTAGCTGACCCACTTGAAACTCTATGACTCTCAATGGAGCCTGCTGACTTTGGATTAAGACATCATTACGAGCCATATAATCCTTCATCAATGTCTCCAAAGAACTCTTTGAATTTTGCTGGGGCAATGCCTGTTTATTTTGTTGGGGCAATGCCTGTGATTTAGCAAATCCGGACTGGTTCACCGCCTTTTACTGTGCTTGGGGGACTTGCGAATTGCTTCCTTGCCCTCCCCACGCAAACTTGGGATGGTTGCGCCAACCTGGATTATAAAAGTTAGAATACAGGTAATTCCTTTGATTACCTGCAAAAAACACAGAAGCTGGATTGTTAGGACAAAACTCATAATTATGCTCTTCACCACAATAAACACATGATTCTTCTCTAACTTGGTTTACCACTGGGGGCTGCTGGACATGACTAACCACTGTTACATTTTTAAGAGTGTTAGCTAATTCTACAATATCGGCCCTAATGGTAGACACACCATAGACTTCTAACACACTCTTAACATTTTTATTAGAGCCTATAAAATATGACCATTGGCAACTGTAGGTTGATATTCTCTCTAAAATCTCATAAGCTTCATTAAAGGTTTTTGCCAAAAGAGCCCCTCCCGCAGAAGCATCAACCATACACTGGGTTGCTATGTTTAACCCATTGTAAAATATTTCCATTTGAATACAATATGGCAAACAGTGGTGGGGACACTTTCGCAAAAGCTCCTTAAACCTTTCCCAAGCCTCACTAAAAGTTTCTTCCTCATTTTGCCTAAATCCCACTATCTCACTCCTTAACTTGGCACTCCTAGTTGGTGGAATTGGCACTCCTAGTTGGTGGAAAATACTTACTAAGAAATTTCTCTACTAGCTCATTCCAACTACTTATCGATGCGGGAGCAAAAGAATTCAACCACGCCTTTGCTCCATCTCTAAGGGAATAAGGAAATAGGATTAATCTAAGGGCATCTCTCGACACTCCCTCGATAACAAATGAATCACTAACTCCTAGAAAAGACTTAAGATGAAGATGAGGGTCCTCGGATGGTAAACCATGGAATTGGCCAACCGTCTCTAACATGTGAAACATGACCGGTTTCATTTCAAAGTTTGTTGCCTCAATAACTGGACACACTATCACTGGATTTAACTCGTTAAATATTGAAAAAACATACTCTCTAATGGCTCTATCCCTATCATTTGCTACAAGGATAGGATTCTTAGCCTGATTATTTTGCTGTCCATTTTGCTCCAGCGGTGGATTTTGCTACATCGCATAGTTCCTCTTCGAGATTCACTTGAATTTCTTGAAAATCTAATCCCAAGGGGATCACTCATACACCAAAGTCACACCTAAAAAAGAAAAAGAAATAGTCAAAAAGTTCACGCACCAAATCACCAAAAATACACAAAAAAATAATCAATCAAATAAAACAAATTCAAGTCCTCGGCAACGGCGCCAAAAACTTGTTGCAATTCTGAAGTGGTTAAAAATATGAGTTAAATTAACTCCAGAATATTGTGCAAGTATACACAATCTAGCAGCAAGTGATAAGTATTTATCGTATCCACAGGGTCTTGAAGTGCCTACCTCTATTGATTTAATTTTCCTTTTTAGTTATTTCAAAAGGTTGGTTAAATTGATTGAGTTTTTAAATTGCTGAAACAAAAGAAATACGAAAGCAGTAAATGATTACGACTAGAGAAAACAGAATGGAAACAGACACAGGTTAAGACTTCTGTAATTGTTATAAAAATGCTCCAGCAATTCTTTTGATCCGTCAATCTCATGTAGTATTATCAGCGGGATCCTCCCGGAACTCAAGATTTTTTGGAATATGTTTCAAAACCAATGAAGCTCTACCGATCCGACACTAGGCAACTGGCTATCCCTAACTCACTCACTGGCGTTCACCAATACACAATGATCTAGCGTGAATTATCGCCACACAACTCCTAAATCATCCCTCAAACAAGGAGAAGCTATACATACCAGCTAGCTAGGCGGGCACATAATGAAATTAAAGATCAACAATAATTCAAGATGATCATGATCAAATACAATTTCAAGATTTTATAAATATAACAATCACATAATTCTTAACCTATGCCTACAAAGCAATTAGTTAATAATTGAAAACATAAAATACGTTACAATCTCGATAAGCACATCCATAATGAAAAATACACAAGAAATACTAATCCTTTTAGCAATTGGGGAGATGAAATGACTGCTCCAAACCACCAAGAACATAGAAGGACTTCGTCTCCTTGAGAGGAATTGCACTTGGTCTTCTAGAACTCGATTCTGCCGTCAATTCGGCCACCGACCGATTGATTCGGTCTCCAAGTCATGAATGAATTTATCTTTGACGACTCCTCCTTTTATAAGATGAGAATTAGGTTAAATTGGACACATGGCAGGCTCTCATCACTCCTTTATCCCGAAAATAACTCAATAGAAGTCAGTTTATCAACTTGGCTAACGAGTTGTGACGTGCCAGTTTTCGCTCCCAGCTTTGCTGCAGCACAGATTTTGCTCCCTCACGTCGCTCAGCAGTATTTTTTGCACAAAATAACTTTTAAAGCCTCCATTCTTCCAAATGGGTTACAACATATAATATATATCTAAAACCAACCCTATTAAGCACAAAAGACACACAAATCCCTATAGAATTAAGGCCTAAATAACTACCTTTCGGACAGTTATCACCAGGGGAAAGATTTTTTTCTCCCCTTTTTGCAGTATGTAATTCGGTACGAGATTTTCTTCAAAGCCTGGAGGATGACGAGAATTTTTATTTCGAGCCTCCATGAGCTTGCCGAGCCTTGTCTAGCTAAAGACGTTAAAGAAAGCGCTGCTTGGGAGGCAACCCAAGATTAAAGTTTAGTTCGTTTGCGGTAAATAACTTCCCTTGCTTCGTGATCCAATTTTGTTTTGCAGGATCATCTTAGCAAGTCCCAAAGCTCCAAAAATCCCATTTTCCCAACCCAAGGGAGGAGGATGAATTGCTCCTAATTAAGGGAAGTCTCAGTATCCCTCTTTATGCTTTATTTTTTTTTTAAACATTGGGTACAATATTCAGTTTAAGTTTGGGGGGAAGGCTTTCGCTGTGTTGAACATGTTTATATTCTTTTGGATGCATGAGTAGATAGATATGATAGCCGAGGATTTGATTTTGGATGTTTTGGGGAGAATGGTTTATATGTTGTGGAATCTGGAAGCATAGTAGAAAATGTGAAATTTTAAAATTATTTGATACTTAGTTTTAATGTCTAAAGCATGCAATAGACTTATCTTATGAAATCTTTGAAAATCTAGATTTTTATTATGATTTTTATAAGTCTGTTGTCACTTCTATAGGCTTAGTTTCTAACACTAAGAGTTCAAGCTTGATTGTTTTAAGAACTAGGTGAACAAAATGCTATGCCTGCTGAGACAAAAGCAACAAAAAGAGAGAAAAAAAATATATCTGTTGAAAAGAATTTTTTTTTGCTTGCAAAAGAAAAAAAAAACTAGGGGTAAAAAGAGCTACCTACGGTGTGATCAGTTAGGCCAACCAAGAATAAAATTCAGGTTAAGGGTCTTTGCATCATAGTGTGAAAGCTAGTACCATTAGATATAAAAATGCAAGTTTAGGGGGAAAGCAAAAGAAAAAGAAAAGAGAAAAATATTTGTAAGTTTGGCTTCTGTTGGGTTCCTAGAGTGAGTAAAAATATGATATGAAATACTCTAGAATTCTTGTGCAAGTATACACAGTCTGCAGCAAGTAATATTATCAATCCAAGGTCTGAAAGAGTTTCCACTTTATCTATTTTTTATAACTTTCTAATGGTTTCGAAGATAATAAAAATGTTGGGTTTTATCGGAATTTTGCTGAAGCAAAATAAATGACAGAACAACGAGTAAACAAATAGATAGACAGATTAAAGACAGGCGCTGGTTAGGCTTAGTGATTATTCTAAGATATGCTCTAGCAATATTATTGATCATGCATTTCTCGCAGTATTATTAGCGGATTCTTCCCGGAACTCCAGATCTTTTGGGATATGTTTCAAACCCAATGAAGAGCGACCGATCAAGCACTAGGCAACTAGCTATCCCTAGCTCAGTCACTGGCGTTCACCAATACACAATGATCGTAGTGTGGAGAATTGCCACACACTCTCTAAATCATCCCTGAAACTAGAGAGAGCTATCCATACCGGCTGGCCAGGCGGGCATAAAATAAGAATAAGCACAACAATTAACCAAAATGCGATAGTCAATTTATTACTAGAGATGAAGCACAGTAATCACATTATTCCTAACCAACACCTTAAGCTACTTAGTTCATAATAAGCATAGGAATACGAATTACAATCTAAGTATGCATGTCCATAACTACAAGTTAATAAAGAAGGTAAACTCCCTAATCAGCTTGCGGTTGATGGTGTTCTTGATGATCTTCAATCTCCCTATACTATTCGGCTTCCAAGGGAAAACATGGAATGCTTTTGACTTTGACGGCTACTTCCTTTTATAGAAGGATGAGAGGCTTGAATTAGGTCAACTAGGACACGTGTAAGGCTCTCCTTGATCCTTTATCCCGAAAATATCTCAATAGAAGTTGGTTCATGAAGTTGGCTAACGAGCTGTGATGTGGCAGTTTCTGCTCTCAGTTTTGCTGCACCATAGAATTTGCTCCCTCCAGTCGCTCAGCAGCATAATCTGCATAAAGTGATTTCCAAAGCTTCCATTCTTCCAAATGGGTTAAATCATGTAATATCTCTCTAAAACCAACCCTATTAAGTATTAAAGACACACAAATCCTTATATAAATGAGGCCTAAATAACTACCTTTTGGGCAGTTATCATACCCCCAAACTTGAACTATTGCGCGTCCCGAGCAATACTAACCAACCTTTCTTCAAGAATTTCAGAACATTAGACAAAGAATTAGCTTAATCAAACCAGACCGTCCAACACTACCTTTAACCTTTACCTGAGCACTCTGCAAAACCAAGCTCTGCTGCAGCAAAATGATTCCTTCAGCAGGGACAAATAATCACCACTTTTCAACTTAATTCTAAGAACTCACCACAGCCTAGCTCTATTATCAGACATTTCAAAACATATTTTTAAAGCGGTTTATAACATTATTTATCGGACTTAAAGCAGCCTTACAGTCATAAGCTCTTAAGCATGGGATGACCCACTTTATGGTGCAGTATACCCTTGCCTCAAGCTCATCACCAACTAGGCTCAATACTCATTATAAAGTTAAAAAATCCTTAGTTATTCCATCTCTTGCCCCTCAGAATGGCGACATTTTATGATGAAGCTAACCTAAGTTATGGGAGACAGAAAAACTGCTGGATCATCATTCATCCTTCAAAACTTTTGCTCCATCTATTTTTTCAGCCAAATCTTCAACAAATAATTTTTTTTTTTCAGCAAATAATTTTTCTTATTTTTCTCATTTCCTAGGTCATCTTTTAACGCGAAGACAAACTGTGGGTATCACAAATGTCCCCGGTTACTCAATAACCTAGCAAATTTTAATTTTGAAGGAGATGAATGCTCGAGCAAAATAATTGGAGTAGCGAAAAAGTCCCCCAAACTTGAATTATTCATTGTCCCCAATGAATCATTAATTAAGCAATTATACCCCCAAACTTAAATTTTTCTATCTGAATTTTTAAACTAAACATGGGACTAGGATTAAGCTTAAAGTGGATCATATAAGTCAATACTACCGTCAAAAATCTTCCTGCCACAGCAACAGTCCAAGCTAGAAGAAATGCTCAAGCAAAAGGTTTCTAGAGATCAGAATACCTTGATCTAACTAAGCGGAATTAGTCCAAGCTTCAAAAATTCAGAAGAAAATGGTTAAGTTAGAGTCAGTCAGTGCTCATGGAATAGAAACATTCAGAAATTTCATTAAAATCATAGAAAAATATTACAAACAGATATATTTTTTTTCAAAGTAAAAATTAAAAAGATTAGAAAGGAACAAGATAAGCAGTTATAACAGTGAGCAGGGTCAATATGGGTGAGCAAACAAAAATGGAAAAACAAAAGTAATGCTCGCTCCAGGTCATCCCATCAGTCAATCTTCCTGACCCTGCTCCTCATCAACATCCTCTTCTCGTTCAACAGGCGGGGGTGGTATCCAAAGATTAAACAAATCATCGGGAAACATTGGAAAGGCCGGATACGGTGTTGAGAAATTGGTTTGCAAGGCCCCCCTGAGCGCATCATCTCTCCTCTTAGCATAAGTCCAGTAGGTCTGAGCTTGCCTTTCAGCAAACTCTAACCTACTGGTCAACACTGACAGTTGCTCTAAGATTTGATTGACGCCATACACAAGCCCACCCTGGCGAACCTCTTGCATACGCTGAAGCCGCACCAGATTAGGTGTGTCAATGATTCCCTTATCAGTCATGATCATCTCTTCTGGAACCGTGGGCACTCCTGCCCTGTTGCATAACATCGTAATCGTGTTCGGAAAGAACAACTTCCCCACCTTCTTTTTCCAACAATCAACAATCTCAGAAGAAATAATTTTTCCTACATCAATACTCATCGAGCGCAGAATGGCAAAAGCAAGCAATACCCTGTCCCGAGATACTGTGGAGTCGTGTGTTGTCGGCAGCAAGCGTAGCCTGATGAAACCCATCCAGGTGTTGGCTTCACTCTTCAAATAAGCAGCTTGAAATGTATGCTTCCTTGTCTGCGACACCCTCCACTGGGCCCCCTCAATGCCTACCTCCCGGACAGCCGCACTCAGTTGATCACTAGATGGTGCAGCCACCATCTCATTAAAAACGACATGCGAAAAATCTTGGAGATCGAACAGTTCATTAATGGCCTCAGGACTCCACTGTACAGGCAATCCTCGAACGATGACCTCAAAATCATTCTTAACGTCAAGATTGGCGTAAAATTCGCGAACAATGTTGGCATTCATAGGTTCTGGCTTCACACAAAATTGCCTCCAACCGAGGTTCACTATTCCAGACTCCAAAAACATAGGTAAATCATTGCCAAATCCACGTTCGAACAAGAAGTCCCGTTTCAGCACCTCCTGGTATTTTGCTCGAGCAAGATCGTTGACGAAGCGAATGAATGGTGCCCTCGGCTCCTCAATTTCTCCTGATGCTTCGGCAATTCTTTTGCCCCTGCTTTCTCTCTGGACACGCAAACGCTCTTCCTCTGCCTTTCTCGCCTCTTCTTCTTTTTCCTTATTCTCAGCTTCCCTTTTTTCTTCCTCAGAGTTCGATGTTGGAGGCGATGGAGTGTTCCGAATCACCCTTACGCGACCCGCCTTCCTTTTGATGCGGCGACGCTTGGGCGGTTCAGGCATAATGATTTCAACATGGGCCTCCTGCACCGGCTCCAGTGTTTTCTCCTTGTTATGCTCACGTTCAGCCTCTGTTTCTTGATTTTTCTCAGCAATCTGTTCTTGAACCGTATCTGGGTTTTGTACTGCAGGTTCTTGAGTACTTCCTTCCTCCGCAGTAGTGGCAACAACGTCCGCCACCTCCTGAACTTCCTTCTGTTCTGCAGCCCTCTGCTGCCTTCTTCTTCTCTTTGCTTCCTTTTCCTCTGGCGTTCTATTTTTCTTAGTTTTGCCTTTTTGCACTTCCAGTGTGACCGGTACCTCCTCCTCTTCACTCTCCCTCTCCTTCCTAACTCTAGTCTTGGCCATGGAGGTCTTAACAATTTTTTCAGAGAATTGAAGGGAAAAAGAAAGAATGTAGATGGCAAAAAATTGGATCAAGAAGACGAAGTGGAGAGGAACTTACCAGCGGTAGTGAATAAATAGGGTTTCAGCAAACAAGAATCCTAACCGAAAAGATTTTCCCGGTCATAACTAATATTACCGTTGCAATTAAAAATGCAAACCTGAAATTCAAAAATTACCAACGATAAAATTGCAAATTCCAAACAGCCATGGTAAAAATTAATGCTCTGTCATCATTGGAGCCGTTGGATAATTACTCTGCGCCACATGGCCTCATCAGACGATGCACACACATTTACCTGCAAGAATTCAAAGTCAAACCCAACGGTAACAATAATAAATTCCAACGGAAACCCTTCTAACTCGACATATTTTGCTCCAGCAATATCTTTGCCGCAACAATCTGCCGAACCTGAAGAATCTTAGATACGGAATTTGAATTTCAAAATAGACAAATCAAATCCTTTCAAATTAAACCAATCAAAGCAAACTTAACCTGTTATTCTCAAAAGAAGCTGAATAACTTAGAGAAACTCTCTATTAACTAAAACTAGAATTCAAATAACCGAAAATAAAATCTAGATAAAATAAAATCTAACTAACTAAAAGATAATTGCAAGATAATTTAAATAAAGAACCCGAAAATCAAATCAAATCAAAAAAAAAAAAAAAATAGATCAAATCTAACCTACCAATAAAAATACTCAAAAGATAAAATCTAATAACTCATTCAAAATTACATTTATCCTAACCGAAATTAAAATCAAATTAACGAAAAATAAAATCAATTCAAACTTCGGGAGCTCAAAATTTTACTCTGTGAAATGCTCCCGCAAAAGTCCTGCTCTCTCAAACATCGACCAACCTTAGGGAAGGATATTTCGACTGAAACTCCTCACCCCAATAATGCTTCACACGCTGTCTATTCACCTTGAATACTCTCCCATCTTTTTCATCCTGCAAAGTAATTGCTCCATTGGAGAAAACCTCAATCACAATAAACGGTCCTGACCATTTAGATTTTAATTTTCCAGGAAATAATTTTAATATAGAATTATAAAGCAAAACTTTTTGACCCTTGACAACCTCCTTAGATTTAATTTTTTTTTCATGCCACAGCTTAGTCTTTTCCTTATACATTTTTGCATTTTCGTAAGAAAATTGACGAAATTCTTCTAACTCATTAAGCCGCAGCATTCTGATTGCTCCTGCACGACTCAGATCAAAATTTAACTTTTTCAAAGCCCAAAATGTTTTATGCTCAAGCTCTAATTGTAAATGGCAAGCTTTCCCGTATACTAACCTATAGGGAGACATACCTAAAGGAGTCTTATAAGCTGTCCTATAAGCCCAAAGAGCCTCATCCAACCTAAAGGACCAATCCTTTCTAGATGGATGGACTACTTTCTCTAAAATAGCTTTAATTTCCCTATTACTAATTTCAGCTTGACCATTTGCTTGTGGGTGATAAGGGGTGGCTATCCTATGCTTAATCTCATACTTAGCTAAAAGCTTAGTTAAGATATTATTAACAAAATGTGTACCCTCATCACTCACTAGAGCCCTAGGTGTCCCAAACCGAGCAAAGATGTGCGATTGAAAAAACCTTGCTACTGTCTCATGTGATGGCCTCCACCCACTTGGACACATAATCAACTGCCAATAAAATAATGACATTGCCATTAGAAGGGGGAAATGGCCCCATAAAGTCAATACCTCATACATCGAATAATTCAACTTCTAAAATGTAATTAAGAGGCATTTCATCTCTAGGCCCCAAATTTCCTCTCCTTTGGCAAGCGTCACATTGCTTGTAGAACCAATGGGCATCCTTAAATAACGTAGGCCAGAAAAATCCGCAATGCAAAATCCTCATAGCCGTCCTCTGACCTCTGAAATGACCTCCATACGGCGAAGAGTGACATTGCTCCAGGATTTATTTTGCTTCAGCACCTGAAACACACCTACGAATAATACCGTCAGAGCATTGCTTATACATAAACGGCTCATCCCAAAAGAAAAATTTTGCATCATGCTTAAACTTTTTCTTCTGCCTCCAATCCATATCAATAGGGGTGACTCCCTTTACTAAAAAGTTGGCAATATCAGCATACCAAGGGACATCCCTGACTACCTTTACCTGAACAGCAAAAGGCTGCTCATCTGGAAAAGAATCGGAAATGGCAGATTGCTCCAGCAAAAATGATGATGGATCAAGACGAGATAAATGATCTGCAACGACATTCTCTGATCCCTTCTTGTCCTTTATCTCCAAGTCAAATTCCTGCAGTAATAAAATCCAACGAATTAGTCTCGGCTTTGCATCTTTCTTAGACATTAAATACCTTATTGCTGCATGATCCGTGAACACCGTGACTTTGGATCCAACCAAATATGGCCAAAATTTCTCAAAAGCAAACACAACAGCTAACAACTCCTTTTCAATAGTTGTGTAGTTGACATGTGCATCATTTAAAACCTTGCTTGCATAATATATAGGATGAATAAATTTTCCCTGCTTTTGCCCCAGCATCGCTCCTACCGTAGCATCACTCGCATAACACATTACCTTGAATGGCAAATTTCAATTAGGCACGCAGAGAATGGGTGCTGAGATTAAAGCAGCCTTTAATGTTTCAAAAGCCTTCCTACAATCTGCATTAAAGTCAAAAACATGATCAGTGCACAATAAGTTACAAAGAGGTTTACTGATTTTGGAAAAATCCTTTATGAACCTCCTATAAAATCCAGCATGTCCTAAAAAACTCTGAATTCCCTTCACTGAATTCGGTGGCTCTAGTCTTTCGATAACCTCAACTTTTGCTCTATCAACTTCTAGACCATTTTTAGAAATCCTATGACCTAACACTATGCCCTCCTTCACCATGAAGTGGCACTTCTCCAATTAAGAACTAGATGGGTATCCTCACATCTTTTTAATACCTTCCCTAAACTATCTAAACAACTCTGAAAAGACCCTCCAAACACTGAAAAATCGTCCATAAAGACTTCAACAGTGGACTCAATCATATCAAAAAACATTGCTCACCACAGTGACACCTCCTTTCTTAGGAACACATTGGACAGGGCTTACCCAATTGCTATCGGCAATTGGATAGATGATCCCAGCATCCAACCATTTAATTACCTTTTTTTTAACAACCTCTTTCATTGCAGGGTTAAGCATTCTTTGTTGCTCAATACTCCTAAAGGATCCCTCCTCTAGAGTGATTTTGTGCATACAAAAAGATGGGCTAATCCCCTGAATATCAGCTAATGTCCAACCTATAGCTTTGCGGTATTGCTGCAGCAATTTTATTAAGGCCTCCTCATGCTCCGGCATTAAATCTGATGCAACAATAATGGGCAACGTCTTACTTTCCCCAAGATACACATACTTTAGATGATCCGGTAAAGGTTTCAAATCTAAAGTGGGTGCCTCAATTAGGGATAGCTTAATTGGGGGAGCCTTTCTTTGATCTAAATCTAAAGACTCAAAAACATCCTCACACCTAAACAATTCTTTTTCCTTTTTTCTATCTAAAGAACAAAATTCAAAATCTTCTACACTAACCTCTCCATGCTTTTCTGAATGCTTATCAGCCGAATCCAGTATTGTTGTCTCAATAACTGTGCTCTCTAGAATCCTAATGAAGGAGCAATCCTCCATCTCGTCTGGATATTTCATGGCTTTAAACACATTAAATTTCACTTCCTCATTACAGACTCTCATTGTTAATTCTCCTTTTTGAACATCTATTAATGCCCTACCAGTAGCCAAAAATGGACGACCTAGAATAATTGGGACATCTTTATCAGCCTCATAGTCTAAAATAATAAAATCAACAGGAAATATGAATTTATCAACTTTTACTAAGACATCCTCAATTTTACCCTCTGCATATGTGATAGACCTATCAGCTAATTGGAGTGTAACTGTGGTAGGTCTAGCTTCACCAATATCTAACTTCCGATAGACCGAAAGAGGCATAAGGTTAATGCTTGCACCTAAATCACAGAGTGCTCTACCTAATTCCTTTCCACCTATAGACACAGGTATAGTAAATGTCCCTGGATCCTTAGCCTTGAGGGGTAGACCATTCTTAAGAATAGCACTACACTCATCAGTAAGAGATACAGTTTCAAACTCACCTAACCTTTTCTTTTTAGTCAAAATATCCTTAAGAAATTTAGCATAATTAGGCATTTTCTCTATAGCTTCTACTAAAGGGATATTTATATGCAATTGCTTAAGAATCTAAAAAAAAAATTTAAATTGACCATCCTAATTCTTAGGCTTTTGCCTTTGTGGAAAAGGTAGAGGTGGTACATAAGGTGGGGGCGGCACATATGGTGGTTCTACATCTGGCACAGAACCAGATGCTCCAACATTCTCTTTGCTGCCTCCAGCACCCTGACCAGACTCCAACTCTTTCTCAGCAACAAAACTATTATCACTATTACTATTTAAATCCTGGGTCTTTCTAGACTCTTCCAATGGTTTACCACTCCTAAGAGTTACTGCTTTTACCTGCTCCTTACCTTCCCTTCAAGGGTGTTCAGTATCCGAAGGAAGTTTCCCTTGAGGCCTTGCCTTTAGCTCATTAGCTAGCTGACCCACTTGCAATTCCAGGGCTCTCATCGAAGCTTGATTACTTTGAATTGCGGCATCTGTGCGAGCCATAAATTCTTTCATCATTGCCTCGAGAGAATTTCCCGAATTTAGCTGGGGTAAGGCCTGCTTGTTTTGTTGGGGCATTACCTGCGCTTTAGGCAATCCTGGCTGGTTCATCTTCTGTTGCGCTTGTACATTATTTCCTTGACCTCCCCATGAGAAGTTGGGGTGGTTGCGCCAACCTGGATTATAAAAGTTTGAATAAGGGTTGTTCCTCTGATTACCTACAAAGAACACCGACGCTGGATTGCTGGGGCAAAACTCGTAGTTGTGGTCTTCACCGCAATAGACACATGCTTCGTCCGTGACTTGGTTCACTATTGTTGCAGGCTCCATAGCTGGTGGCTGCTGATGATTAATCACTGTCACATTCTTAAGAGCGTTTGCAATCATAGCAAGATCAGCCCTAATGGTGGACACACCATCAACCTCTAACACACTTTTAACCTTTTTATTTGTGCCTCTAACATCCGACCACTGACAACTATTAATAGATATTCTTTCTGAAATTTCATAGGCTTCATCAAAAGTTTTTGCCAAAAGGGCCCCTCCAGCCGAAGCATCGACCATACCTTGGGTTACTCCATTTAAACCATTGTAAAATGTTTCCATTTGAATACAATGAGGTAACCCATGGTGGGGACACTTTCGTAAAAGCTCCTTAAACCTCTCCCAAGCCTCACTAAAAGTCTCATCCTCAAGTTGCCTAAACCCTACTATTTCACTCCTTAATTTAGCATTTCTATTAGGTGGGAAATATATACTCAAAAATTTTTCAGCTAACTCATCCCATGTCCTAATTGATCCTGGAGCAAAAGAGTTTAACCATGATTTTGCTCCATCTCTAAGAGAATACGGGAACAAAGTTAATCTAAGAGCATCTCTAGGCACTCCTTGAATTACAAAAGAATCACTAACTCCTAGAAAAGACCTGAAATGTAAATGAGGGTCTTCAGATGACAAACCATGGAATTGCCCCACGGTTTGCAACATCTGAAACATTACCGGTTTCATTTCAAAATTCGCCTCTTGGATTTGGGGACGTGCAATCCCAGGATTCAACTAATTTTGTTTTGCAGGATCATCTTAGCAAGTCCCAAAGCTAAAGACGTTAAAGAAAGCGCTGCTTGGGAGGCAACCCAAGATTAAAGTTTAGTTCGTTTGCGGTAAATAACTTCCCTTGCTTCGTGATCCAATTTTGTTTTGCAGGATCATCTTAGCAAGTCCCAAAGCTCCAAAAATCCCATTTTCCCAACCCAAGGGAGGAGGATGAATTGCTCCTAATTAAGGGAAGTCTCAGTATCCCTCTTTATGCTTTATTGTTTTTAAACATTGGGTACAATGTTCAGTTTAAGTTTGGGGGAAGGCTTTCGCTGTGTTGAGCATGTTTAAATTCTTTTGGATGCATGAGTAGATAGATATGATAGCCGAGGATTTGATTTTGGTTGTTTTGGGGAGAATGGTTTATATGTTGTGGAATCTGGAAGCATAGTAGAAAATGTGAAATTTTAAAATTATTTGATACTTAGTTTTAATGTCTAAAGCATGCAATAGACTTATCTTATGAAATCTTTGAAAATCTAGATTTTTATTATGATTTTTATAAGTCTGTTGTCACTTCTATAGGCTTAGTTTCTAACACTAAGAGTTCAAGTTTGATTGTTTTAAGAACTAGGTGAAAAAAATGCTATGCCTGTTGAGACAAAAGCAACAAAAAGAGAGAAAAAAAATATATCTGTTGAAAAGAATTTTTTTTTTCTTGCAAAAGAAAAAAAAAACTAGGGGTAAAAAGAGCTACCTACGGTGTGATCAGTTAGGCCAACCAAGAATAAAATTCGGGTTAAGGGTCTTTGCATCATAGTGTGAAAGCTAGTACCATTAGATATAAAAATGCAAGTTTAGGGGGAAAGCAAAAGAAAAAGAAAAGAGAAAAATATTTGTAAGTTTGGCTTCTGTTGGGTTCCTAGAGTGAGTAAAAATATGATATGAAATACTCTAGAATTCCTGTGCAAGTATACACAGTCTGCAGAAAGTAATATTATCAATCCAAGGTCTGAAAGAGTTTCCACTTTATCTATTTTGTATAACTTTCTAATGGTTTCGAAGATAATAAAAATGTTGGGTTTTATCGGAATTATGCTGAAGCAAAATAAATGACAGAACAACGAATAAACAAATAGACAGACAGATTAAAGACAGGCGCTGGTTAGGCTTTAGTGATTGTTCTAAGATATGCTCTAGCAATATTATTGATCATGCATCTCTCGCAGTATTATTAGCGGATTCTTCCCGGAACTCCAGATCTTTTGGGATATGTTTCAAACCCAATGAAGAGCGACCGATCAAGCACTAGGCAACTAGCTATCCCTAGCTCAGTCACTGGCGTTCACCAATACACAATGATCGTAGTGTGGAGAATTGCCACACACTCTCTAAATCATCCCTGAAACTAGAGAGAGCTATCCATACTGGTTGGCCAGGCGGGCATAAAATAAGAATAAGCACAACAATTAACCAAAATGCGATAGCAAATTTATTACTAGAGATGAAGCACATTAATCACATTATTCCTAACCAACACCTTAAGCTACTTAGTTCATAATAAGCATAGGAATACGAATTACAATCTGAGTATGCATGTCCATAACTACAAGTTAATCAAGAAGGTAAACTCCCTAATCAGCTTGCGGTTGATGGTGTTCTTGATGATCTTCAATCTCCCTATACTATTCGGCTTCCAAGGGAAAACATGGAATGCTTTTGACTTTGACGGCTACTTCCTTTTATAGAAGGATGGGAGGCTTGAATTAGGTCAACTAGGACACGTGTAAGGCTCTCCTTTATCCTTTATCCCGAAAATATCTCAATAGAAGTCGGTTCATGAAGTTGGCTAACGAGCTATGATGTGGCAGTTTCTGCTCTCAGTTTTGCTGCAGCATAGAATTTGCTCCCTCCAGTCGCTCAGCAGCATAAACTGTCCAAAAGGTAGTTATTTAGACCTCATTTATATAAGGATTTGTGTGTCTTTAATGCTTAATAGGGTTGGTTTTAGAGAGATATTACATGATTTAACCCATTTGGAAGAATGGAAGCTTTGGAAATCACTTTGTGCAGATTATGCTGCTGAGCGACTGGAAGGAGCAAATTCTATGCTGCAGCAAAACTGGGAGCAGAAACTGCCACATAACAGCTCGTTAGCCAACTTCATGAACCGACTTCTATTGAGATATTTTCGGGATAAAGGATCAAGGAGAGCCTTACACGTGTCCTAGTTGACCTAATTCAAGCCTCACATCCTTCTATAAAAGGAAGTAGCTGTCAAAGTCAAAAGTATTCCATGTTTTCCCTTGGAAGCCGAATAATATAGGGAGATTGAAGATTATCAAGAACACCATCATCCGCAAGCTGATTAGGGAGTTTACCTTCTTTATTAACTTGTAGTGATTGACATGCATACTCAGATTGTAATTCGTATTCCTATGCCTATTATGAACTAAGTAGCTTAAGGTGTTGGTTAGGAATAATGTGATTACTGTGCTTCATCTCTAGTAATAAATTGACTATTGCATTTTGGTTAATTGTTGTGCTTATTCTTATTTTATGCCCGCCTGGCCAGCCGGTATGGATAGCTCTCTCTAGTTTCAGGGATGATTTAGAGAGTGTGTGGCAATTCTCCACATTACGATCATTGTGTATTGGTGAACGCCAGTGACTGAGCTAGGGATAGCCAGTTGCCTAGTGCTCGATCGGTCGCTCTTCATTGGGTTGGAAACATATCCCAAAAGATCCGGAGTTTCGGGAAGAATCCGCTAATAATACTGCGAGAGATGCATGATCAATAATATTGCTAGAGCATATCTTAGAACAATCACTAAAGCCTAACCAGCGCCTGTCTTTAATCTGTCTGTCTATTTGTTTATTCGTTGTTCTGTCATTTATTTTGCTTCAGCATAATTCCGATAAAACCCAACATTTTTATTATCTTTGAAACCATTAAAAAGTTATACAAAATAGGTAAAGTGGAAACTCATTCAGACCTTTGATTGATAATATTACTTGCTGCAGACTGTGTATACTTGCACAGGAATTCTAGAGTATTTTATACTATATTTTTACTCACTCTAGGAACCCAACAAGTTTTTGGCGCCATTGTCGGGGACTTGAATAAGTTTTTATCTGATATGTTTTGTGTATGTGTTTTAGTGGTTTGGTGCTAGAACTTTTTGATTGTTTCTTTTGTTTTTGCAGGTGTGATTTTGGTGCATTAGCGATCCGCCTGGGGTATGGTTTGAGCTTGACCCAGAAATTAAAAGGACATTTAGGAACAGAAGGAGGGAGCAGCGCAGAAACCAGATGGAGAACGTGTTGCAACTCCCGCAGGTTCCTGAAGGTCCAGTAGCAGTGAACCCCCAGTAGAATCCGTTGCTGCAGCAAAATCCACTGTTTGAGCAAAATGAGCAGCGAAATAATCAGGCTGAGAATACTATCTTGATAGCGAACGATAGGACCAGAGCCATTTGAGCATATGTTGTCCCGATGTTTAATGAGTTGAATCCAGGGATTGCACGTCCCCAAATCCAAGCGACGAATTTTGAAATGAAACCGGTAATGTTTCAGATGTTGCAAACCGTGGGGCAATTCCATGGTTTGTCATCTGAAGACCCTCATTTACATCTTAAGTCTTTTTTAGGAGTTAATGATTCTTTTGTAATTCAGGGAGTGCCGAGAGATGCTCTTAGATTAACTTTGTTCCCGTATTCTCTTAGAGATGGAGCAAAGTCATGGTTAAACTCTTTTGCTCCAGGATCAATTAGGACATGGGATGAGTTAGCTGAAAAATTTTTGAGTAAATATTTCCCACCTAATAGAAATGCTAAATTAAGGAGTGAAATAGTAGGGTTTAGGCAACTTGAAGATGAGACTTTTAGTGAGGCTTGGGAGAGGTTTAAGGAGCTTTTGCGAAAGTGTCCCCACCATGGGTTACCTCATTGTATTCAAATGGAAACATTTTACAATGGTTTGAATGGAGTAACCCAAGGTATGGTCGATGCTTCGGCTGGAGGGGCCCTTTTGACAAAAACTTTTGATGAAGCCTATGAAATTTTAGAAAGAATATCTATTAATGGTTGTCAGTGGTCGGATGTTAGAGGCACAAATAAAAAGGTTAAGAGTGTGCTAGAGGTTGATGGTGTGTCCACCATTAGGGCCGATCTTGCTATGATTGCTAACGCTCTTACGAATGTGACAGTGATTAGTCATCAGCAGCCACCAGCTATGGAGCCTGCAACAGTGGTGAACCAAGTCACGGACGAAGCATGTGTCTATTGCAGTGAAGATCACAACTACGAGTTTTGCCCCAGCAATCCAGCTTCTGTGTTTTTTGTAGGTAATCAGAGGAACAACCCTGATTCTAACTTCTATAATCCAGGTTGGCGCAACCACCCCAACTCCTCATGGGGAGGTCAAGGAAATAACATGCAAGCGCAACAAAAGATGAACTAGCCAGGATTTGCTAAAGCGCAGGTAATGCCCCAGCAAAATAAGCTGGCTTTGCCCCAACAAAATTCGGGAAATTCTCTCGAGGCAATGATGAAAGAATTTATGGCTCGCACAGACGCCGCAATTCAAAGTAATCAAACTTCGATGAGGGCCCCGAAATTGCAAGTGGGTCAGCTAGCTAATGAGCTAAAGGCGAGGCATCAAGGGAAACTTCCTTCGGATACTGAACACCCTCGAAGGGAAGGTAAGGAGCAGGTAAAGGCAATAACTCTTAGGAGTGGTAAGCCATTAGAAGAGTCTAGAAAGACCCAAGATTTAAATAGTAATAGTGATAATAATATTGTTGTTGAGAAAGAGTTGGAGTCTTGTCAGGGTGCTGGAGGCAGCAAAGAAAATGCTGGAGCATCTGGTTCTGTGCCAGATGTAGAACCACCATATGTGCCGCCCCCACCTTATGTACCATCTCTACCATTTCCACAAAGGCAAAAGCCTAAAAATTAGGATGGTCAATTTAAAAAGTTTTTAGAGATTCTTAAGCAGTTGCATATAAATATCCCTTTAGTTGAAGCTATTGAGCAAATGCATAATTATGCTAAATTCCTTAAGGATATTTTGACTAAAAAGAAAAGGTTAGGTGAGTTTGAAACTGTATCTCTTACTGAGGAGTGTAGTGCTATTCTTAAGAATGGGCTACCCCCCAAGGCTAAGGATCCAGGGTCATTTACTATACCTGTGTCTATAGGTGGAAAGGAGTTAGGTAGAGCACTCTGTGATTTAGGTGCAAGCATTAACCTTATGCCTCTTTCGGTCTATCGGAAGTTAAGTATTGGTAAAGCTAGACCTACCACAGTTACGCTCCAATTAGCTGATAGGTCTATCACATATCCAGAGGGTAAAATTGAGGATGTCTTAGTAAAAGTTGATAAATTCATATTTCCTGTTGCTTTTATTAGTTTAGACTATGAGGCTGATAAAGATGTCCCAATTATTCTAGGTCGTCCATTTCTGGCTACTGGTGGGGCATTAATAGATGTTCAAAAAGGAGAATTAACAATGAGAGTCTGTAATGAGGAAGTGAAATTTAATGTGTTTAAAGCCATGAAATATCCAGACGAGATGGAGGATTGCTCCTTCATTAGGATTCTGGAGAGCACAGTTATTGAGACAGCAATACGGGATTCAGCTGATAAGCATTCAGAAAAGCATGGAGAGGTTAGTATAGAAGATTTTGAGTTTTGTTCTTTAGATAGAAAAAATGAAAAAGAATTGTTTAGGTGTGAGGATGTTTTTGAGTCTTTAGATTTAGATCAAAGAAAGGCTCCCCCAATTAAGCCATCCCTAATTGAGGCACCCACTTTAGATTTGAAACCTTTACCGGATCATCTAAAGTACGTGTATCTTGGGGAAAGTGAGACGTTGCCCATTATTGTTGCATCAGATTTAATGTCGGAGCATGAGGAGGCCTTAATAAAATTGCTGCAGCAATACCGCAAAGCTATAGGTTGGACATTGGCTGATATTCAGGGAATTAGCCCATCTTTTTGTAGGCACAAAATCACTCTAGAGGAGGGATCCTTTAGGAGTATTGAGCAACAAATAAGGCTTAACCCTGCAATCAAAGAGGTTGTTAAAAAGGAGGTAATTAAATGGTTGGATGTTGGGATCATCTATCCGATTGCCGATAGCAATTGGGTAAGCCCTGTCCAATGTGTTCCTAAGAAAGGAGGTGTCACTGTGGTGAGCAATAAAAATAATGAGTTGATCCCCACAAGGACAGTGACTGGCTGGAGGGTTTGTATGGATTACAGAAGGCTTAATAAAGCCACCCGAAAAGATCATTTCCCTCTACCATTTATCGACCAGATGTTGGATCGATTGGCTGGTCAGGCCTATTACTGTTTCTTGGATGGTTATTCTGGGTATAACCAGATTACTATTGCTCCTGAAGATCAGGAGAAAACCATTTTCACCTGCCCTTATGGGACATTCGCTTTTAGGAGAATGCCTTTCGGCCTTTGCAATGCTCCAGCAACATTTCAGCGGTGTATGCTAGCAATTTTTTCTGATATGATTGAGTCCACTGTTGAAGTCTTTATGGACGATTTTTCAGTGTTTGGAGGGTCTTTTCAGAGTTGTTTAGATAATTTAGGGAAGGTATTAAAAAGATGTGAGGATACCCATCTAGTTCTTAATTGGGAGAAGTGCCACTTCATGGTGAAGGAGGGCATAGTGTTAGGTCATAGGATTTCTAAAAATGGTCTAGAAGTTGATAGAGCAAAAGTTGAGGTTATTGAAAGACTAGAGCCACCGAGTTCAGTGAAGGGAATTCGGAGTTTTTTAGGACATGCTGGATTTTATAGGAGGTTCATAAAGGATTTTTCCAAAATCAGTAAACCTCTTTGTAACTTATTGTGCACTGGTCATGTTTTTTACTTTAATGCAGATTGTAGGAAGGCTTTTGAAACATTAAAGGCTGCTTTAATCTCAGCACCCATTCTCTGCGCGCCTAATTGGAATTTGCCATTCAAGGTAATGTGTGATGCGAGTGCTGCGGTAGGTGCGATGCTGGGGCAAAAGCAGGGCAAATTTATTCATCCTATATATTATGCAAGCAAGGTTTTAAATGAAGCACAGGTCAACTACACAACTACTGAAAAGGAGTTGTTAGCTGTTGTGTTTGCTTTTGAGAAATTTCGGCCATATTTGGTTGGCTCTTAAGTCACGGTGTTCACGGATCATGCAGCAATAAGGTATTTAATGTCTAAGAAAGATGCAAAGCCTAGATTAATTCGTTGGATTTTATTACTGCAGGAGTTCGACTTGGAGATAAAAGACAAGAAGGGATCAGAGAATGTTATTGCAAATCATTTATCTCGTCTTGATCCATCATCATCTTTGCTGGAGCAATCTGCCATTTCCGATTCTTTTCCAGATGAGCAGCTTTTTGTTGTTCAGGTAAAGGTAGTCAGGGATGTCCCTTGGTATGCTGATATTGCCAACTTTTTAGTAAAGGGAGTCACCCCTATTGATATGGATTGGAGGCAGAAGAAAAAGTTTAAGCATGATCCGAAATTTTTCTTTTGCGATGAGTTGTTTATGTATAAGCAATGCTCTGACGGTATTATTCGTAGGTGTGTTTCAGGTGCTAAAGCAAAAGAAATCCTGGAGCAATGTCACTCTTCGCCGTATGGAGGTCATTTCAGCGGACAGAGGACGGCTATGAGGATTTTGCATTGCGGATTTTTCTTGCCTACGTTATTTAAGGATGCCCATTGGTTCTACAAGCAATGTGACGCTTGCCAAAGGAGAGGAAATTTGGGGCCTAGAGATGAAATGCCTCTTACATATATTTTAGAAGTTGAATTATTTGATGTATGGGGTATTGACTTTATGGGCCATTTCCCCCTTCTAATGGCAATGTTTTTATCTTATTGGCAGTTGATTATGTGTCCAAGTGGGTGGAGGCCATCGCATGTCATCAGAGTGATGCCAAGACAGTAGCAAGGTTTCTTCAATCGCACATCTTTGCGCGGTTTGGGACGCCTAGGGCTCTAGTGAGTGATGAAGGTACACATTTTGTTAATAATATCTTAACTAAGCTTTTAGCTAAGTATGGGATTAAGCATAGGATAGCTACCCCTTATCACCCACAAGCAAATGGTCAAGCTGAAATTAGTAATAGGGAAATTAAAGCTATTTTAGAGAAAGTAGTCCATCCATCTAGAAAGGATTGGTACTTTAGGTTGGATGAGGCTCTTTGGGCATATAGGACAGCTTATAAGACTCCTCTAGGTATGTCTCCCTATAGGTTAGTATATGGGAAAGCTTGCCATTTACCATTAGAGCTAGAGCATAAGACATTTTGGGCTTTGAAAAAGTTAAATTTTGATCTGAGTCGTGCAAGAGCAATAAGAATGCTGCAGCTTAATGAGTTAGAGGAATTTCGCCAATTTTCTTAGGAGAATGCGAAAATGTATAAGGAGAAGACTAAGTTGTGGCATGACAAGAAAATAAAGTCTAAGGAGTTTGTAAAGGGTCAAAAAGTTTTGCTTTATAATTCTAGATTAAAATTATTTCCTGGAAAATTAAAATCTAAATGGTCAGGACCGTTTATTGTGATTGAGGTTTTCTCCAATGGAGCAATTACTTTGCAGTATGAAAAAGATGGGAGAGTATTCAAGGTGAATGGACAGCGTGTGAAGCATTATTGGGGTGAGGAATTTCAGTCGAAATATCCTTCCCTACGATTGGTTGATGATTGAGAGAGCAGGACTTTTGCGGGAGCATTTCACAGAGCAAAATTTTGAGATCCCAGGATTTGAATTGATTTTATTTTCCGTTAATTTGATTTTATTTTTCGGTTAGGTTAGATTTAATTTTGCATGAGTTATTAGATTTTATCTTTTAAGCATTTTTGTTGGTAGATTAGATTTGAGTTATTTTTTATTTGATTTTATTTTATTTTCGGGTTCTTTATTTAAATTATCTTTGGATTATCTTTTAGTTAGTTAGATTTTATTTTATCTAGATTTTATTTTCAGTTATTTGAATTCTAGTTTTAATTAATAAAGATTTTCTCTAATATATTCGGCTTCTTTTGAAAATAAGAGATTGGGATGTTTGGTTAAATTTAATTTAAAGAAAAATCTTTGATTTTTCTGTTTTTGAAATTTGACTTCCGTATCTAAGATTCTTCAGGACCAGCAGATTGTCGTGACAAAGATTTTGCTAGAGCAAAATATTCCGAGTTAAAAGGGTTTCCGTTGGAATTTATTATTGTTACCGTTAGATTTAGCTTTGAATTCTTGCAGGTAAATGTGTGTGCATCGTCTGATGAGGCCACGTGTCCCAGAGCAATTATCCGAAGGCTTCAATGATGACAGCACGTCGATTTTACCATGGGCATTTGGAATCCGAAATTTTATCGTTGGTAATTTTTTACTTTCAGGTTTGCATTTTTAAATTTACAACGGTAATATTAGTTATGGCAGGGCAAATCTTTTCGGTTAGGATTCTTGTTTGCTGGAGCCTTATTTATTCGCAAACGTTGGTAAGCTTCTCCCACTTCGTCTTCTTGATCAAATCTTCGTGTGAGTGTTATTCTTTCTTTCTTCTTATTCTCTGTCAAAACCCTTTTACACCTCCAATGGCTAAAACAAGAGCTCGAAAAGAGAGAGAAAGTGAAGAGGAATAGGTGCCGGTTACACCGGAAGTGCAGAAAGGAAAAACGAAGAAAAAGAGAACGCTGGAGGAAAAAGAGGCTAAACGAAGAAGGAGGCAGCAGAGGGCTGCGGAGCAAGAAACGATTCAAGAAGAGACGGTGAATGTCGCGGATACAGAGGGAACTACACATCCTGAGACAGGACCGATAATTTCTGTTGCGGTTCAAGAAGGGAATGTCGAGAAAAATCAAGAAACAGAGGGTGAAGAGCAGGTCGAAGGTGAGCCTGGCAAGGAGAAAACACCGGAGCAGGAGGCTCATGTTGAAATCATTATGCCTGAACCACCAAAGCGTCGCCGCATCAAGAGGAAGGCGGGTCGCGTGAAGGTGGTTCGGAACACGCCATCGCCTCCGGCATCAGACTCTGAGGAAGAAAAAAGGGAAGCTGAGAATAAGGAAAAAGAAGAAGAGGCAAGAAAGGCGGAAGAAGAACGTTTGCGCAAACAGAGAGAAAGCAAGGGCAAAGGAATTTCCGAAGCATCGGGAGAAATTGAGGAGCCGAGGGCACCATTCATTCGCTTCGTCAACGAATTTGCCAGAGCAAAATATTAAGAAGTACTGAAGCGTGATTTCTTATTCGAGCGAGGATTTGGCATTGATTTGCCCAGGTTCTTGGAGTCCGGAATAGCGAACCTTGGATAGAGACAGTTTTGTGCGAAGCCTGATCCTGTCAATGCCAATATCGTTCGGGAATTCTATGCTAATCTTGATGTGAAGGATGATTTTGAAGTCATAGTGCGAGGAGTGCCTGTCTAATGGAGCTCATAGGCCATTAATAATTTGTTTGATCTTCAAGACTTTCCACACGCAGTTTTCAATGAAATGGTGGTTGCCCCATCTAGTGACCAACTGAGTGCGGCTGTCCGGGAGGTAGGCATTGAGGGGGCCCAATGGAGGGTGTCGCAGACGCGGAAGCATACGTTTCAAGCTGCTTATTTGAAGAGTGAAGCCAACACTTGGATGGGCTTCATTAGGCTCCGTTTGTTGCCAACAACGCATGACTCCACGGTGTCTCGGGACAGGGTATTGCTTGCTTTTGCTATTCTTCGCTCGATGAGTATTGATGTAGGAAAAATTATTTCTTCTGAGATTGTTGATTGCTGGAAAAAGAAGGTGGGGAAGCTGTTCTTTCCGAACACGATTACGATGTTATGCAGCAGGGCAGGAGTGCCCACGGTTTCAGAAGATATGATCATGACTGATAAGGGAATCATTGACACACCTAATCTGGCGCGGCTTCAGCGTATGCAAGAGGTTCGCCAGGGAGGGCTGGTGTATGGCATTAATCAAATCCTAGAGCAACTGACAGTGTTGACTAGTAGGTTAGAATTTGCTGAAAGGCAAGCTTAGACCTACTGGACTTATGCTAAAAGGAGAGATGATGCGCTAAGGGGGGCCTTGCAAAGCAATTTCTCAAGACCATATCAGGCCTTCCCAGTGTTTCCCGATGATTTGTTTAATCTTTGGATACCACCCCCGCCTGTTGAACGAGAAGAGGATGTTGATGAGGAGCAGGGTCAGGAAGAGTGACTGATCGGATGACTTGGAGCGAGCATTACTTTTGTTTTCTCATTTTTGTTTGCTCGCGCATAATTGACCCTGCTCATTGTTATAACTGCTTGTCTTTCTTTTTAATTTTCTACTTCTTTGACAAAAATATATATCTGTTTTGTAATATTTTTCTATGATTTTAATGAAATTTCTAGATGTTTCTATTCCATGAGCACTGACTGACTCTAACTTAACTATTTTCTTCTGAATTTTTGAAGCTTGGACTGATTACGCTTAGTTAGGTCAAAGTATTCTGATCTCCAGAAACCTTTTGCTTGAGCATTTCTTCTAGCCTAGACTGTTGCTGCGGCAAGAAGATTTTTTACGGTAGTATTGACTTATATGATCCACTTTAAGCTTAATCTAAGTCCCATGTTTAGTTTAAAAATTCAAATAGAAAAATTTAAGTTTGGGGGTATAATTGCTTAATTAATGATTCATTGGGGACAATGAATAATTCAAGTTTGGGGGACTTTTTGCTACTCCAATTATTTTGCTCGAGCATTCCTCTCCTTCAAATTAAAATTTTCTAGGTTATTGAGTAACCGGGGACATTTGTGATAGCCACAGTTTGTCTTCGCGTCAAAAGATGACCTAGGAAATATGAAAAAATGAGAAATAGTAAGAAAAATTATTTGCTGAAAAAAAAAATTATTATTTGTTGAAGATTTTGCTGAAAAAAATTGAATGATGATCCAGCAGTTTTCTGTCTCCCATAACTTAGGTGAGCTTCATCATAAAATGTCGCCATTCTGAGTGGCAAGAGATGGAATAACTAAGGATTTTTTAGCTTTATAATGAGTATTGAGCCTAGTTGGTGATGAGCTTGAGGCAAGGGTATTCTGCACCATAAAGTGGGTCATCCCATGCTTAAGAGCTTATGACTGTAAGGCTGCTTTAAGTCTGATAAAAATATGTTTTGAAATGTCTGATAATAGAGTTGTGAGTTCTTAGAATTAAGTTGAAAAGTGGTGGTTATTTGTCCCTGCTGAAGGAATCATTTTGCTGCAGCAGAGCTTGGTTTTGCAGAGTGCTCAGGTAAAGGTTAAAGGTAGTGTTGGACTGTCTGGTTTGATTAAGCTAATTCTTTGTCTAATGTTTTTAAATTCTTGAAGGAAGGTTGGTTAGCATTGCTCGGGACGCGCAATAGTTCAAGTTTGGGGGTATGATAACTGTCCAAAAAGGTAGTTATTTAGGCCTCATTTATATAAGGATTTGTGTGTCTTTAATGCTTAATAGGGTTGGTTTTAGAGAGATATTACATGATTTAACCCATTTGGAAGAATGGAAGATTTGGAAATCACTTTGTGCAGATTATGCTGCTGAGCGACTGGAAGGAGCAAATTCTATGCTGCAGCAAAACTGGGAGCAGAAACTGCCACATCACAGCTCGTTAGCCAACTTCATGAACCGACTTCTATTGAGATATTTTCGGGATAAAGGATCAAGGAGAGCCTTACACGTGTCCTAGTTGACCTAATTCAAGCCTCCCATCCTTCTATAAAAGGAAGTAGCCGTCAAAGTCAAAAGTATTCCATGTTTTCCCTTGGAAGCCGAATAATATAGGGAGATTGAAGATTATCAAGAACACCATCATCCGCAAGCTGATTAGGGAGTTTACCTTCTTTATTAACTTGTAGTGATTGACATGCATACTCAGATTGTAATTCGTATTCCTATGCCTATTATGAACTAAGTAGCTTAAGGTGTTGGTTAGGAATAATGTGATTACTGTGCTTCATCTCTAGTAATAAATTGACTATTGCATTTTGGTTAATTGTTGTGCTTATTCTTATTTTATGCCCGCCTGGCCAGCCGGTATGGATAGCTCTCTCTAGTTTCAGGGATGATTTAGAGAGTGTGTGGCAATTCTCCACATTACGATCATTGTGTATTGGTGAACGCCAGTGACTGAGCTAGGGATAGTCAGTTGCCTAGTGCTCGATCGGTCGCTCTTCATTGGGTTTGAAACATATCCCAAAAGATCCGGAGTTCCGGGAGGAATCCGCTAATAATACTGCGAGAGATGCATGATCAATAATATTGCTAGAGCATATCTTAGAACAATCACTAAAGCCTAACCAGCGTCTATCTTTAATCTGTCTGTCTATTTGTTTATTCGTTGTTCTGTCATTTATTTTGCTTCGGCATAATTCCGATAAAACCCAACATTTTTATTATCTTTGAAACCATTAAAAAGTTATACAAAATAGGTAAAGTGGAAACTCATTCAGACCTTGGATTGATAATATTACTTGCTGCAGACCGTGTATACTTGCACAGGAATTCTAGAGTATTTTATACTATATTTTTACTCACTCTAGGAACCCAACATATAGCTAAACCCATTTTGGGGTCTTGAAATGAAAATTCATAGTTAATTGTTATTATGATTGCCTATCTCTTGTCCATTTACTAATTATTTGTGTGGATGTTCGTAATGTTGTATATGATCTGGCCAATTATATATTAATTTGATTCCTAATGGAAACTCGACGGAGAGAAATTAGGATAGATCATAATCCATGCAACTAGTTGAACTGCTCGTAGTGACAGCGGGATTAGTTTGTTAAACTTAGATTCCGATAATGAATCAGAGCATATTAATTAACGAATTCTAATGGCGCTAATGACACTTAGGTTGTTAATGTGAGTTCATTATAATTAGGGGAGACCAACAGTCGAACCTATGTGATTAACAGAGATTCTAGGATTATAATTAGTCGGGCAATGAGATGGATAATTATAGTAATTAATTAGCTATAAATTTATTTTCAAGACCCCACTTCTCACTCGAACTCTTTCTCCATATTTCTTATTTCTTTGATTGATCAATTTAATTTCTTTAACTGCTTTAATTCATAATCCGTTTTAGCATCCAGATTAGGATCGTTTATAATATTCGACTCTAAAATTTTGTGTGATAAAAAAAAATTGATTTGCTTAATTATCACACATCCTCTCTGTGGATTCGATACGCGGAATACTTCCGTTTTATTATTACTTGCGGACCGTGTACTTTGCGGTCATCAACTTCTGAACTAGCCTTTGAAATCTTTCCCAAGCTGCATCTAGAGGTTCATTGTAAGATTGTCTGAAAGCAATAACGTCAACTCTATATTTTCCATTTTTATTAGAAGGAAAAAACTTCTCTAAAAAATTCTCAGCCAAATCATTCCAAGAAGTGATGGAGTTTGGAGGGAATGAATCCAACAAAGCTTCAGCATCTCCCTGCAAAAAAAATGGAAAAAGCTTTAGCTTCAAAGTATCTGCAGGCACTCTTGTATCTTTAAAAGAATTGCAAGCTTTCAAAAATAGCTTGATGTGTTTATGTGGATCTTCATTTGGAAGTCCTGAGAATTGGCCCATGGTGTTGAACATTTGGAACATCATTGGTTTAAATTCAAATTGTGGAGCAACTATTGGTGGATCCAAAATTCCTGGATTTAAAGTATGAAAAACAGGTAAAGCACAGTCTCTTATTATTCTATTGTGGTCTTCAACAATATAAATTGGATTTTCTTGTTGTGGCGTCGGTGGAACTATTGGAGCTGGAGGAATTCTCCCATCATTTTGCTCCCTTCCACGGTTCTGTGGATCAACTTGAGGATCGACTCCAAGTGGTTCCATTGGAAACTCTTGTATATAAGAAGCTTCTTCTAGAGGTTCCTGTGCGCTCAACTCTTGTTGTTCCTTTCTCTTTCGTCCATGCTCTTTCCTACAACGACGAAAGGTTCTTTCTATCTCAGGATCAATGTCAAGGAGTGGATGCCAATTGTTCATGCACTAACTCCAACCTGCAAGAGCAAAACAATTGCAAATCAAAGTCAAATTCCCTTTGAGATAGAAAATGTGGTCGCAATCCAATCGCAATTTCAAAAACAAAACTGGTTTCACTTTTGGTCCCCGACAACAGTGCCAAAAACTTTGTGCAGCAGAGGTTGAATGATGGATGTGAGATAAGATGATGGATAATAATAAAGATAAATTCAGCCAACCTTAGTGCAAGTATCCACTATCGCACGAAGTAATAAAAACCATAGAAGTATTCCAAGGGTATCGATCACACGAGGACTAAATTGGAAATTCAGATTTGAAGAAGAAACTGCTCAACTGATTGCTTAAAAACTAGGTAACCAAAGAAAAGATTGATAATTGATTTTAAGAAAAATAAATAACATAAGCAAATGAATAAAGATGAACAACAATGAATAAAACAAGGTATTCAACATGAATTCATCCCAAAGGCAATAACTTTAATCATGGATCATTCGACTTAAGCCTATTTAATGCATTAGGTCAGATTTAATTTCTATTTGGCCTTGCTCCAAAGAACTGTTAGAAGGCTAAATGAGTACCGTTATGCACATTTCTGTGACCCGACTCCGACATAGATATAGTTGATATAGGGTGCCTTAGGCAGCTTGCCCTATACCACCGAACAATCTCTTTCGAGCTTTTTCTCCTATATCACCTTTATGAGAACCGATATCGTTTGTCCCTTTCGAGATCAAACTCACATAGCATGCAAAGTCTAAGTGAATAATTTAAACTCAGCAAGATCATAATGATATTCGATAAAGAATGACATACATTGAACAATACTTAAGCCAATAAAACACTTTCAAGCTATGGAACCATAGGGGAATTCACCATATTGAACCCCTCAACGACTCATGGTGAGATAAAGTGCAATTGAATACCTTTTCATTGAAAATAAGATGTAAAGAATACAGATAAATGAAAAGTAACCAAAGCTGGAAATAATGACAGCCAAATACTTGGGTTTTTCTATTTTATCCAATCCTTCTAGAGTTCGCTTAGACACTCCACTCTCTCGCTTTTACAAGTGAGAATGGGTGAAAATCCCTATAAACCCTAATGTTTGATGTCTAACTAATGTTAGAATTTAGTCATCTAAGAAGGACCTCGGGCATCCCTACTCATAGGCGTTAACTAGGGTTCTGTCATCACCCTCTTCTTCCAAATGAGTTCTGCTTGAATTTGACTTTGAATCTCGAGCTTATATAATGTTGGAATTTGTTGAGGAGTTGTGAATAGGTGCTGGTACATAGCCCTGTCGGTTTCGGGGTCAAAACAGCCGGTTAGGTGCGAAGAAGTCTCGTTCAAAACGACCCGCGGTAGACTCGAAATTGCCTCTGTTTTTTCAGAAATGTGGTCGCATTTGTGGGTAAATTCCAGCTTTTCCTCTGTTTTTCTGCACAACAACAAACTTAGTCAAACTCCATCAAAATTGAGTCTTTTCAAGCACAAATGAGCATAATTTGACAAAAGTGACTCTCAACTTCCTAACTTATCAACTTTAACATATTTTGAGCTCGGGAACAGTAAAATTGATCTAAAACATATAGTTTTGACAAGATAATGAGCTAAATATAAGGGTAAAATAGGTATATTTTTTACCCTTATCATACCCCCAAACTTAACTCATTGTCTGTCCTCAAGCAATAACAAATCAGAACGTTAGGGATTAAATTTTTAATTGCAAACCAAAATGTAAGAGCTCAATACTAATTGCAAACCAAAATGTTAAGGTTCATGTGTAGTAATCAGTCATGGTACTAGTATCAACTTTCAATTGCAAAACAAGTGACATGGAATAAAGTAAACATGTTTCTCAAAATTTTTTTCTAAAAAGCTTACCTTTCAGGAGAGGGTTCTACTCTACTGCCAGTCACAACGTCTGAGTTTCATAGGCCTGAAGATTTGTATTGTTCTTTTTCAAAACAAAACTCTCCCTAGTCCATCCTAACCAATGTGTTTAAACTACCTAACTTCTACTCATTGAGCCTAGTGTAGTTCTTTTAGTTAAGAAAAACAATCTTCAGGTTCCTTGAGCATACATGAGTTACTAGACCTTTTCTATCTCCCCCAAACTTATTTGACTGTTGGTGCTCTTTTTATTCACCTTCTTTTTCTCCCAAGAGTATGCTTGTTGTCATCTTCACCTTCGTTCTAGCTTATCGACACTTTGTGGTGAAGATATCTAGCTACGAGCAAAGTTCACAAGCTTCGAATCATACTCACTTCCTTAAGTAAACCTTTCATGTTGTGGCAAACCATGGGTGTCATGAATGCCCCTTGTTACTCAATAAACCCTTGGAAGGAGGAGTAACTATTGGTTTTTTTTAAAAAAAATAAAGTAGTATATACTGAGCACATATTCTTTTCCAGCAGAACAAATTTACAAAAACATGGTATAAAATATAAAGCATAAAGCACCCCCCCCCAAACTTAAAGTTAGACAATGTCCTCATTAGCTTTGTTTTTTAGGCATGGGCTTAACATGAGGTTTTTTGTTTTTCAAAACTTTAAGGCTAAACTCTCCTAGTGTGTTAGAAAGGTTAAACACGAGGAAGTTTAGACTTAAGAAAATTTTGTAAAGAAAAAGACTAATGGAAAGCCTATGACTAGAAAACAATTTGGTTGTGACGGTTGCACTTTTGAGATAGAAGAAAGCTCTAGTTATCATCATCAAATGCTTAAAATAAAACTCCTTTGAAACCATGCTTTTTGCAAAACATTTTTTAAGTGAAAGTTTCTTCAAAAAGTTCATAGGTTAAGCTCAAAAATAGCAAGCAGATTTTTAAAGAAAATATTGAAAACCCCAATTTTACCTAAATTAAACTATCAAAAAGCTATCTAAACTACTCTATGAACATAACTATCAACAACCTAAACAACTAAAGCAATCAAAAACAACAATTAAACAACTAAAAACAGAATTAAAGCATGCTAAAAAAAAAAAAAAAAAAAAACAGCGAACAACAAAACAATATTATATACAAAAAACAAGTAAAAAGGGGTTAGAAAACTCCCCTAGTCCTCGTCCGAGGAACTCTCTTTCTCTTCATCTTCTTCATCATACTTTTCATCTTCTTCATCATCAGAATCCTTGTCTTCTCGAGGCAGCAGCAATCGAGGGAAATCGGGAAAGACTGGAGCAATACTCGGGGTGATAGAGAGATAGAACTCTCTAATGGCTTCATCTCTCTCCTTTGCATATGCCCAATAAGTCTTTAGGTTGTCCCTGATTTGATCTAGCTGATGGTAGGCAAAGGTTAGGGCTTCAGATGATGGTGAGGACCCTGTAAACGGAGTGTGCGGGGATGGAGAAGCTATGTTCGGCCCTGATGGTCGAGTGGTTGATACCAAGCATAGCAAGCTATCTTTACTTATTTAATTTAGCTAGTCTTTTATGATTTTTGGGTCATTTTATTGGGCTTTAATGTTTCTTTTGTAGGAAATGGTTGATTGGAGCTATAGTGAAATATTGGAGTAATCAGGTGCTCGGGACGCGAAAAGATGCAAAGGATTGAAAAAGAATCAAAAAGGAAAAAAGTCAAAATTCGGTCAAATGCAGGCTAGCGTCGAGACGCCAACCCTTGAGCGTCTCGACACTAGCATTCCATATCAGAACAGGCGCGAAATCATCCCAACGTCGAGACGCTGCGACCTTAGCGTCTCGACGCTACCGTAATTTCCTTTTCAGAATAACCGTGTTTAGAGGCAGCGTTGAGACACTGTCTTGACAGCGTCTCGACGCTATGACGAAAAAACATAATAAATAGTTCTTTTCGGCTAGGTTTTTGGGATAAAATTTTGGGACTTCAGGGGGCCGTAAACAGAGCAAAAAGAGAGGAATTCAAGGCTGAAGCAAAGGGGAAAATTCGGAAATCAACCCATTGTTCGTGGGGATCGTGATGGGGACGTCAGTCTCGACCTACAACGAGTTCAATTCTTCTTTCCCTCACTTTGGTTAGATTTTTATGGCTTTTACATGGTTAGTTGAGCTTGTAATTTTAATCATGAGTAGCTAAACTTGTAAGCTTAGGGATTGATGTAGTTGATTGTGTTTATGGATTGATTTATGGTTTAAGTTGTGCAATATTATTATGTTTGTAATCTTGATTTAATGCTTTCAATTAATTGGCCATTAGTTGAATGATTTAAGTTTCGAATCTAGCTCGGGAGAGGGGATTTGATTTAGACTTACTCAAGATTGCATGACTAAAGTTTAGTTTCTAATTCGTGATGGTTTTAGATTAACTTTAGAATTGGTTAAAAGATCTCATTGCCTTGCATGATTAATAAACTTAGATAGGGATATCAAGTTGGTTAATTTGCATGAGAATCAATTATACTCGGGAGAGGTAGTTGTGATTAAAGGGTCTTTGGCTCATAATTTCATTGTGCATAATAACTTACTCCTTAAAATCAATCCTAAACTAAATTGGCGAAATCAATTCCCTAAGTAGTTTTCCCAATTGAAATTCCACACTTTTTACTTGCTTTGATTTGGTTTTCTTATCATTCATTCATCAGTTTTTGATCCCTAAATAAAATTGAGCGAGATAATTCACAATACTCGATTTGCTTAAAAATCCAATCCAAAGGACGACATTCGAATTACATTCACTATATTATTACTTGACCCGTGCGCTTGAGGTAAGGAAAAGTCCACATCAAGTTTTTGGCGCCGTTGTCGGGGATTGGCACATTTAGCTAGATTGATATTGTGAAAAAATTGTTTGATCTTAATTTAGGGTGTATTTTTACTTTTTTAGGTTGATTGCATTTTTTTTCCATATTTGTTTGTCTTTCCATATTTGATTTTATAGGTTAGTTTTTCTTTTAGTTGGATAATCTTTTCCTTATTTGTTTCTTGTTTTTCCTTTTTAGATTAGTTTCCTTAGTTGTGTTTGCCATATTTATTTTTGCATTCCATATTAGGTTTTTTTTTGTTTCCTTTTCTAGATTATAGTTTCCATATTTAGATTAGTTGTTTTCTTTTCTTTATTTGTTTCCATAATTGTTTTCTTTCCTTTTTAGGGTAGTTTTGATTTTGCATGCGTAGTAGTAGAGAAGTGATACCGTTGGATCCCGAGATTGAAAGAACAATTCATAGGATTCGAAGGGAAAATAGAGAAATTGTTCAAATGGCGGACCAAAATCCACCTGAGAAGCCTAGGCCTATTAGAGATTATTTTCAGCCTGTGTTTCAGGGACAACAATCGGGGATTGTCTATGCCCCGATTAATGCCAACAACTTTGAGCTAAAGACTGGTCTCATTCAGATGGCTCGAGATTGTGCATATAGAGGATCGCCCACCGAGGATCCAAATTCTCATCTTAAATCATTTTTGGATATTTGTGGGACGGTAAAAATTAATGGAGTTTCTGAGGATGCCATTCGCTTACGTTTGTTTCCTTTTTCTTTGCAGGATAAAGCACGAGATTGGTTGCAATCTATTACCCCTGGGAGCATCACCACCTGGGATGCTTTGGTTCAGGCCTTTTTGAAGAAATTTTTCCCTCCTGCAAAGACGGTCAAGCTGAGGACCGAGATTGGGACATTCCAACAACAATATGATGAGCAGCTATTCGAAGCTTGGGAGCGATTCAAAGAGCTACTGATGAAGTGTCCACAGCATGGATACCCCGATTGGCTTCAGGTTCAATTGTTTTATAATGGTTTAACTCCTAGCACAAAAACGATTGTTGATGCAGCTGCAGGTGGGACTCTGTTGTTCAAGACCGTGGAAAATGCTCGCATACTTCTAGAGGATATGGCCACCAACAGCTATCAGTGGCCATCTGAGCGGTCTACACCTAAAAAGATTGTTGCTGGAGTGTTTGAGGTTGATAAAGTAAGTGCACTCCAGGCCCAGATGACCTCCCTTGCTAATGCTTTTATGAAATTTTCAGGTACAGAGGGTGCACAGTCAATTGAATCAGCTGCTGCTTTAGCATCCAGACCTCAGGAGGAGACCATCGAGCAGGTTCAGTATGTATCAAATTTTAATTCTAGGGGATATAATAATAGTTCTATACCTACACATTATCACCCTAACAATAGGAACCATGAAAATTTCTCTTATGCTAATACTAAGAATGTTCTTAATGAAGGGAATAAAAGTCCCCACGCAGCGGAAGCGCATCGATTGGACCTTACGCCGTATATTAATTAACATTAAAATACCGTTACGAAAACTCAAACAAACTTTAAACAGACTTTAAAGCTGCTGTAAAATTGGTTTAAACATGCTTAAAAATAAATCTAAATTTATTTTCATGCTTTTCTAAAGAAAAAGGGAAGAACCGTTACAAACCTCCGTTGTAGATTTGATTGTTCTTCGCCAACGATGCTCCACCGATCAAAACGCAGCAGCCGCGTTTGGTTTTTCTTCGCTGGAAATTTCTTCTTTGATTGACACAATCACCACAGAGGTTACACCGGTATGTCTCTGAGTCTAGGAGGCAAAAGACTTGTGGAGTCTTTCTCTAAGAGGGAGGTGATAACTGCCCAAAAGGTAGTTATTTCGGCCTCAATTATATAGAGATTTGTGTGTCCTTTATGCTTATTAGGGTTGGTTTTGGATGGATATTACATGTTTTAACCCATTTGGAAGAATGGAAGCATTGGAAATTATTTTGTGCAGATTATGCTGCTGAGCGACTGGAGGGAGCAGATTCTATGCTGCAGCAAAACTGGGAACAGAAACTGCCACATCACAGCTCGTTAGCCAACTTCATGAACCGACTTCTGTTGAGTTATTTTCGTGATAAAGGATCAAGGAGAGTCTTACACGTGTCCTAGTTGACCTAATTCAACCCTCACATCCTTCTATAAAAGGAAGTAGCCGTCAAAGTCAAAGATATTCCATGTTTTCCCATGGAAGCCGAATAGTATAGGGAGATTGAAGATTATCAAGAACACCATCAACCGCAAGCTGATTAGGGAGTTTACCTTCTTTATTGACTTGTAGTTATGGACATGCATACTCAGATTGTAATTCGTATTCCTATGCTTATTATGAACTAAGTAGCTTAGGGTGTTGGTTAGGAATAATGTGATTACTGCGCTTCATCTCTAGTAATAAATTGACTATTGCATTTTGGTTAATTGTTGTGCTTATTCTTATTTTATGCCCGCCTGGCCAGCCGGTGTGAATAGCTCTCTCTAGTTTCAGGGATGATTTAGAGAGTGTGTGGCAATTATCCACACTACGATCATTGTGTATTGGTGAACGCCAGTGACTGAGCTAGGGATAGCCAGTATCCTAGTGCTTGATCGGTCCCTCTTCATTGGGTTTGAAACATATCCCAAAAGATCCGGAGTTCCGGGAGGAATCCGCTAATAATACTGCGAGAGATGCATGATCAATAATATTGCTAGAGCATATCTTAGAACAATCACTAAAACCTAACCAACGCATGTCTTTAATCTGTCTGTCTATTTGTTTACTCGTTGTTCTGTCATTTATTTTGCTTCAGCATAATTCCGATAAAACCCAATCATTTTATTATTTTTGAAACCATTAGGAAGTTACACAAAATAGGTAAAGTGGAAGCTCATTCAGACCTTGGATTGATAATATTACTTGCTCCAGACTGTGTATACTTGCACAGGAATTCTAGAGTATTTTATACTATATTTTTACTCACTCTAGGAACCCAACAAGTTTTTGGCGCCGTTGTCGGGGACTTGAATAAGTTATTATCTGATCTGTTTTGTGTATGTGTTTTAGTGGTTTGGTGCTAGAACTTTTTGATTGTTTCTTTTGTTTTTGCAGGTGTGATTTTGGTGCATGAGCGATCCGCCTGGGGTACGGTTTGAGCTTGATCCAGAAATTGAAAGGACATTTAGGAACAGAAGGAGGGAGCAGCGCAGAAACAAGATGGAGAACGCCCCGCAACTTTTGTAGGTTCTTGAAGGTCTAGCAGCAGCAAACCCCCAGCAGAATCCGTTGCTGTAGCAAAACCCACTGTTTGAGCAGAATGAGCAGCGAAATAATCAGGCTGAGAATCCTATCTTGATAGCGAACGATAGGACCAGAGCCATTCAAGCATATGCTGTCCCAATGTTTAATGAGTTGAATCCAGGGATTGCACGTCCCCAAATCCAAGCGGCGAATTTTGAAATGAAACCGGTAATGTTTCAGATGTTGCAAACCGTGGGGCAATTCCATGGTTTGTCATCTGAAGACCCTCATTTAAATCTTAAGTCTTTTCTAGGAGTTAGTGATTCTTTTGTAATTCAAGGAGTGCCTAGAGATGCTCTTAGATTAACTTTGTTCCCGTATTCTCTTAGAGATGGAGCAAAGTCTTGGTTAAACTCTTTTGCTCCAGGATCAATTAGGACGTGGGATGAGTTAGCTGAAAAATTTTTGAGTAAATATTTCCCACCTAATAGAAATGCTAAATTAAGGAGTGAAATAGTAGGGTTTAGGCAACTTGAGGATGAGACTTTTAGTGAGGCTTGGGAGAGGTTTAAGGAGCTTTTACGAAAGTGTCTCCACCATGGTTTACCTCATTGTATTCAAATGGAAACATTTTACAATGGTTTAAATGGAGTAACCCAAGGTATGGTCGATGCTTCGGCTGGAGGGGCCCTTTTGGCAAAAACTTTTGATAAAGCCTATGAAATTTTAGAAAGAATATCTATTAATAGTTGTTAGTGGTCGAATGTTAGAGGCACAAATAAAAAGGTCAAGAGTGTATTAGAGGTTGATGGTGTGTCCACCATTAGGGCTGATCTTGCTATGATTGCTAACGCTCTTAAGAATGTGACAGTGATTAGTCATCAGCAGCCACCAGCTATGGAGCCTGCAGCAGTGGTGAACCAAGTCACGGACGAAGCATGTGTCTATTGCGGTGAAGACCACAACTACGAGTTTTGCCACAGCAATCCAGCTTCTGTGTCTTTTGTAGGTAATCAGAGGAAAAACCCTTATTCTAACTTCTATAGTCCAGGTTGGCGCAACCACCCCAACTTCTCATGGGGAGGTCAAGGAAATAACGTACAAGCGCAACAAAAGATGAACCAGCCGGGATTTGCTAAAGCGCAGGTTGCCCCAGCAAAATAAGCCGTCTTTGCCCCAACAAAATTCAGGAAATTCTCTCGAGGCGATGATGAAAGAATTTATGGCTCGCACAGACGCTGCAATTCAAAGTAATCAAGCTTCGATGAGGGCCCTGGAGTTGCAAGTGGGTCAGCTAGCTAATGAGCTCAAGGCAAGGCCTCAAGGGAAACTTCCATCAGATACTAAACACCCTCGAAGTGAAGGTAAGGAGCAGGTAAAGGCAGTAACCCTTGGGAGTGGTAAGCCACTAGAAGAGTCTAGAAAGACCCAGGATTTGAATAGTAATAATGATAATAATGTTGTTGTTGAGAAAGAGTTGGAGTCTGGTCAGGGTGCTGGAGGCAGCAAAGAGAATGCTGGAGCATCTGGTTCTGTGCCAGATGTAGAACCACCATATGTGCCGGCCCCACCTTATGTGCCACCTCTACCTTTTCCACAAAGGCAAAAGCCTAAGAATCAAGATGGTCAATTTAAAAAGTTTTTAGAGATTCTTAAGCAGTTGCATATAAATATCCCTTTAGTATAAGCTATAGAGCAAATGCCTAATTATGCTAAATTTCTTAAGGATATTTTGACTAAAAAGAAAAGGTTAGGTGAGTTTGAAACTGTATCTCTTACTGAGGAGTGTAGTGCTATTCTTAAGAATGGTCTACCCCCCAAGGCTAAGGATCCAGGGTCATTTACTATACCTGTGTCTATAGGTGGAAAAGAATTAGGTAGAGCACTCTGTGATTTAGGCGCAAGCATTAACCTTATGCCTCTTTCGGTCTATCGGAAGTTGGGTATTGGTGAAGCTAGACCTACCACAGTCACACTCCAACTAGCTGATAGGTCTATCACATATCCAGAGGGTAAGATTGAGGATGTCTTAGTAAAAGTTGATAAGATCATATTTCCTGTTGATTTTATTATTTTAGATTATGAGGCTGATAAAGATGTCCCAATTATTCTAGGTCGTCCATTTTTGGCTACTGGTAGGACGTTAATAGATGTTCAAAAAGGAGAATTAACAATGAGAGTCTGTAATGAGGAAGTAAAATTTAATGTGTTTAAAGCCATGAAATATCCAAACGAGATGGAGGATTGCTCCTTCATCAGGATTCTGGAAAGCATAGTTATTGAGACAGCAATACAGGATTCGGCTGATAAGAAGTCGGAAAAGCATGGAGAGGTTAGTGTAGAAGATTTTGAATTTTGTTCTTTAGATAGTAAAAATGAAAAAGAATTGTTTAGGTGTGAGGATGTTTTTGGGTCTTTAGATTTAGATCAAAGAAAGGCTCCCCCAATTAAGCCATCCCTAATTGAGGCACCTACTTTAGATTTGAAGCCTTTACCAGATCATCCAAAGTATGTGTATCTTGGGGAAAGTGAGACGTTGCCCATTATTGTTGCATCATATTTAATGCCAGAGCATGAGGAGGCCTTAATAAAATTGCTGCAGCAATACCGCAAAGCTATAGGTTGGAAATTGGCTGATATTCAGGGGATTAGCCCATCTTTTTGTATGCACAAAATCACTCTAGAGGAGGGATCCTTTAGGAGTATTGAGCAACAAATAAGGCTTAACCCTGCAATGAAAGAGGTTGTTAAAAATGAGGTAATTAAATGGTTGGATGCTGGGATCATTTATCCAATTGCCGATAGCAATTGGGTAAGCCCTGTCCAATGTGTTCCTAAGAAAGGAGGTGTCACTGTGGTGAGCAATAAAGATAATGAGTTGATCCCCACAAGGACAGTAACATGCTGGAGGGTTTGTATGGATTACAAAAGGCTTAATAAAGCCACCCGAAAGGATCATTTCCCTCTGCCATTTATCTACCAGATGTTGGATCGATTGGCTGGTCAGGCCTATTATTGTTTCTTCGATGGTTATTCTGGGTATAACCAGATTACTATTGCTCCTGAAGATCAGGAAAAAACCATTTTCACCTGTCCTTATGGGACGTTTGCTTTCAGGAGAATGCCTTTTGGCCTTTGCAATGCTCCAGCAAAATTTCAGCAGTGTATGTTAGCAATTTTTTCTGATATGATTGAGTCCACTGTTCAAGTCTTTATGGACGATTTTTCAGTTTTTGGAGGGTCTTTTCAGAGTTGTTTAGAAAATTTAGGAAATGTGTTAAAAAGATGTGAGGATACCCATCTAGTTCTTAATTGGGAGAAGTGCCACTTCATGGTGAAAGAGGGCATAGTGTTAGGCCATAGGATTTCAAAGAATGGTCTAGAAGTTGATAGAGCAAAAGTTGAGGTTATCGAAAGACTAGAGCCACCGAATTCAGCAAAGGGAATTCGGAGTTTTTTAGGACATGCTTGATTTTATAGGAGGTTCATAAAGGATTTTTCCAAAATCAGTAAACCTCTTTGTAACTTATTGTGCACTGATCATGTTTTTTACTTTAATGCAGATTGTAGGAAGGCTTTTGAAACATTGAAGGCTGCTTTAATCTCAGCACCCATTCTCTGCGCACCTAATTGGAATTTGCCATTCGAGGTTATGTGTGATGTGAGTGATGCTACAGTAGGTGCGATGCTGGGGCAAAAGCAAGGCAAATTTATTCATCCTATATATTATGCAAGCAAGGTTTTAAATGAAGCACAGGTCAACTACACAACTACTGAAAAGGAGTTGTTAGCTGTTGTGTTTGCTTTTGAAAAATTCCGGCCATATTTGGTTGGATCCAAAGTCACAGTGTTCACGGATCATGTAGCAATAAGGTATTTAATGTCAAAGAAAGATGCAAATCCTAGATTAATTCGTTGGATTTTACTATTGCAGGAATTTGACTTGGAGATAAAGGACAAGAAGGGATCCGAGAATGTCATTGCAGATCATTTGTCTCGTCTTGATCCATCATCATCTTTGCTGGAGCAATCTGCCATTTCCGATTCTTTTCCAGATGAACAGCTTTTTGTTGTTCAGGTAAAGGTAGTCAGGGATGTCCCTTGGTATGCTGATATTGCCAACTTTTTAGTAAAGGGAGTCACTCCTATTGACATGGATTGGAGGCAGAAGAAAAAGTTTAAGCATGATGCGAAATTTTTCTTTTGGGATGAGCCATTTATGTATAAGCAATGCTCTGACGGTATTATTCGTAGGTGTGTTTCAGGTGCTGAAGCAAAGGAAATCTTGGCGCAATGTCACTCTTCGCCGTATGGAGGCCATTTCAGTGGTCAGAGGACAGCTATGAGGATTTTGCATTGCGGATTTTTCTGGCCTACGTTATTTAAGGATGCCCATTGGTTTTACAAGCAGTGTGATGCTTGCCAAAGGAGAGGAAACTTGGGGCCTAGAGATGAAATGCCTCTTACTTACATTTTAGAAGTTGAATTATTTGATGTATGGGGTATTGACTTTATGGGGCCATTTCCCCCTTCTAACGGCAATGTTTTTATCTTATTGGCAGTTGATTACGTGTCCAAGTGGGTGGAGGCCATTGCATGCCATCAGAGTGATGCCAAGACAGTAGCAAGGTTTCTTCAATCGCACATCTTTACGCGGTTTGGGACACCTAGGGCTCTAGTGAGTGATGAGGGTACATATTTTGTTAATAATATCTTAACTAAGCTTTTAGTTAAGTATGGGATTAAGCATAGGATAGCTACCCCTTATCACCCACAAGCAAATGGTCAAGCTGAAATTAGTAATAGGGAAATTAAAGCTATTTTAGAGAAAGTAGTCCATCCATCTAGAAAGGATTGGTCCTTTAGGTTGGATGAGGCTCTTTGGGCTTATAGGACAGCTTATAAGACTCCTCTAGGTATGTCTCCCTATAGGTTAGTATACGGGAAAGCTTGTCATTTACCGTTAGAGCTGGAACATAAAACATTTTGGGCTTTGAAAAAGTTAAATTTTGATCTGAGTCGTGCAGGAGCAATAAGAATGCTGCAGCTTAATGAGTTAGAAGAATTTCGTCAATTTTCTTACGAAAATGCGAAAATGTATAAGGAAAAGACTAAGTTGTGGCATAACAAGAGAATAAAATCTAAAGAGTTTGTCAAGGGTCAAAAAGTTTTGCTTTATAATTCTAGATTAAAACTATTTCCTGGAAAATTAAAATCTAAATGGTCGGGACCGTTTATTGTGATTGAGGTTTTCTCCAATGGAGCAATTACTTTGCAGGATGAAAAAGATGGGAGAGTGTTCAAGGTGAATGGACAGCGTGTGAAGCATTATTGGGGTGAGGAGTTTCAGTCGAAATATCCTTCCCTAAGGTTGGACGATGTTTGAAAGAGCAGGATTTTTGCGGGAGCATTTCACAGAGCAAAACTTTGAGCTCCCAGAAGTTTGTATTTCGCTGATTTGATTTTCGGTTATGATAGATTTAATTTTGCGTGATCTATTCAATTTTGTTTTTGAATATTTAGATCTTATCTATTTTGTTTTTTATTTAGTTTTATTTTATTTTCTTATATTATCTTTGTATTATCTTTTAATTGGTTTGATTTTTATAAGATTTTATTTTTAGTTATTTGAATTTGAATTTGGCAGCGTCTCGATGCTACGACGAAAAAACATAATAAATAGTTCTTTTCGGCTAGGTTTTTGGGATAAAATTTTGGGACTTCAGGGGGCCGTAAACAGAGTAAAAAGAGAGGAATTCAAGGCTGAAGCAAAGGGGAAAATTCAGAAATCAACCCATTGTTCGTGGGGATCGTGACGGGGACGTCGGTCTCGGCCTACAACGAGTTCAATTCTTATTTCCCTCACTTTAGTTAGATTTTTATGGCTTTTAGATGTTTAGTTGAGCTTGTAATTTTAATCATGAGTATCTAAACTTGTAAGCTTAGGGATTGATGTAGTTGATTGTGTTTATGGATTGATTTATGGTTTAAGTTGTGCAATATTATTATGTTTGTAATCTTGATTTAATGCTTTCAATTAATTGGCCATTAGTTGAATGATTTAAGTTTCGAATCTAGCTCGGGAGAGGGGATTTGATTTAGACTTACTCAAGATGGCATGACTAAAGTTTAGTTTCTAATTCGTGACGGTTTTAGATTAACTTTAGAATTGGTTAAAAGATCTCGTTGCCTTGCATGATTAATAAACTTAGATAGGGATATCAAGTTGGTTAATTTGCATGAGAATCAATTATACTCGGGAGAGGTAGTTGTGATTAAAGGGTCTTTGGATCATAATTTCATTGTGCATAATAACTTACTCCTTAAAATCAATCCTAAACTAAATCGACGAAATCAATTCCCTAAGTAGTTTTCTCAATTGAAATTCCACACTTTTTACTTGCTTTGATTTGGTTTTCTTATCATTCATTCATCACTTTTTTATCCTTAAATAAAATTGAGCGAGATAATTCACAATACTCGATTTGCTTAAAAATCCAATCAAGAGGACGACATTCGAATTACATTCACTATATTATTACTTGACCCGTGCGCTTGCGGTAAGGAAAAGTCCACATCAGTGGCCTGAGATGTGGAGGCTTTATCTTTCCTTTGGAGGCTATTCTATTGAAGCTTACCGATCAAGTATAGGTCAATGTTAGGCTTGAAGAAATGACGCTCCTCATCCTTGCCCGAAACTATCTTCACCCTCTGACAAAGTTGGATGATAAGTGATCCAAAGAAAAGTTTATCTGTTATTTTCCTTCCACAGGCAAGAATCTCTTCCCTGATAATGCTCCCGATGTTGATCTCCAACCCCTTTCATAATACAGTAGAGGAGCATGACTCTATCTACTGAGATGGTGCTATCGTGGGTGGTTGGCATCAATTGGTTCTTCAGAAAGTGTAGACAAATTTCCGATTCTAGCTTGAGATGGCTTGGCACTAGAGTCTTCACCTTCGTCTGGGACTTTTTCCACTGAACTCCCTTGTTGGCCACTGATTTCAGTGCTTCTTTCATCTGCTTGGTCGAGGAATTCCTGATAACACCGTTCCCTCTTGGATGCAAGGGTGCCTTGATTCTGTACACCCTGTTGATGTCTACTGAAGAGAAGCTGACCATTTTGCCGCTCACCACTGCCATACTTATGCTCTCACCCCTCAGGTCGGCGTAAAATTCAAGTGTGAGGCGGGGTCTTGAAAGTCAGATTATAGCTAATTAATTATTCTAATTTTCCTATCTCGTGCCCGACTAATTATAAACCTAGAATCTTCGTTTAGCACATAGGTTCTCTTTTCGGTCTCCCCTAATTATAATTAACTCATATTAATAACCTAAGTGTCCTTAGCACTATTAAATTCGTTAATTAATTAGCCCTGATTCATTTTTTATTTCTAAGCCTAAACAATTAGTCTTGTTGTCATTACAAGCAGTTAAGCCTAATTGAGTGGATTATGATCTATCTTAATTTCTCTCCGTCGAGTTTCCATTAATTATCTAATCACTACAGAATTGGCCAAATTCTATAGAGCATTAAGACCATCCACACAAATAATCAGTATATGGACACAATGATAGGAATTTAAGATAATAATCAACTTTAATCTTTCATTTCAAGAGCCACAATTGGGATTTAGCTATACATGAGAGTCAAAATTTTCCAAGAGTACATACTAATAAGCATAAAAGGGCAAAATAAAGAGTTAGGAGAATGAACCGTAGATAACCCCTTGCTTGTGTTTGGATCCTCTCTGTTACAAGCTCCCGAGCCCTCGAAAAATTGCTCTATACAAGATTTCACACTTTCCTCACAACACGACCCTCAAAGAGGCTCTAAGAGCCTTTAGAAGAAACTAGAGAATGGATTGGAACGGTGATTGATGATGAAATAGGGAGGTGAGGCGCGCTTTATATAGGCCTGAAAATGGGGCAACGTCGGGATGTTGACGTGACACTGTGACTACTGACAGAACAGGAGTTGTCGAGGCTCCACGTGTCAAGGTAAATTTACATTCACTAGTGTGAGCGTCTCGGTGTCGCGAGTCTCACGTCAAAACAAATTTATAGTTTGCAGACACTGAGCTACTTTGCAGTAGTAGTGGTCAGGGTCGATCACAGGGAATAACTGGTTTACTTCTAACCTATTTTGTGTTTTGGGGTGGCAGAGAAAAGGGGGCTTGAGACAGATGGAGAAAAATGTGGGCAAAGGTCAAATGTAAGAAAGTAAATTGACAGAAAGTCAGTTCTTAAGAAAGTAAACTGGCATAAAATTAAATAAAAGTAAAGTAAATGGGGAGGTTGGTCAATCTCACCTTGTCGCTCGTAGTAGCTGAAGATGCACGTGTTGGGTTTTATGCCCTAAAACTCGTAGATAGTGAATGTAAACAAATTGTATACTTGTTTTAATAAAGTGTTATTGAGTTTCTGCAATAAAATGTTATTGTTAAATATTGCACAATTTGACCCAAATCCAATAAACTAAGATCCAAGGTTGTTTGTATGTAACTTGAACTAGTATGTGGGGACATACGGGGATCGATGTTCAAGTTACAACCTAAAAGGTCTATAGTACAAGGATAAAACTTGGTACCTTATCCTAGTAACACTATGTGATACGACCTGTTTTGTATTTGATATAGATGAATTGATCCAAAGCGTCCATGTAGTAGACATGCGAGTGGGGGTATCCTATGCAATGAGTTTGCATAAGACCGGACCGCGAAATAGAAACCGCTAGCTGTAACACTGTTAACTAGTTAGGTTTCTATTTCACTAGGATGACCTAGGCAACTTAGTCTGAATCCTGAGTGGATTATGGACTCCTGTTCACGAGGGATTGTCCTTTGATTTGTATGAGTGAGAGTGGCCAGTACGCTGGCTCAATAAGCCTACCATTTCGGGGACAAGACCGAGTGGGGAGCTCGGAACATAATCACACAAGATGGAATTCACTCTTTCCCGACTTTTGAGGAAGTAGATGAGTGTTCCCTTTAGTGATGTCTCCGGGTCTTGAATAAAGGGCCCTATCCTCTCACTCGCCCGAGAGGGGTTTGTGTTTGATGGTTGGACCAAAAGCAGGTTGTTCATTAGAGGAGCACTGGTACTTAAGGAGGTAGAGGTAACTAGGGGTAAAACGGTAATTTTACCCATCTGGAGTTACGAACACTCGTGAAGGACTAACTTGTCGTGCAACAATGGGTCTTTAGTGGAGTGACCCACAGTTAACGAATGTTGACTAATTTGGTTAATGAGTTTAGCCAATTAGTCTCGTATCGTTGGAGCTTCTGATTTATAGGTCCATTAGGTCCAACTGGTAGCTCGTACAGAGACTTGAGGCAATTAAGTATAAATTGAAAATTGAAAGTGTTCAATTTATTTAGGGGAATCATATAATGTATATTGATACATTATAATATAAAGTTTATGAAACTTTATACTATAATTTTGAATTAATTCTTGAGAGAAAATATTTGAAAGAGTTCAAATAATTAATATGAATTGGATTCATATTAATATAAATAATTTAATAAAATCCCTAAGATTAAATGTGTGATATTTAATTGGGTAATTAATTAATTATGGAATTAATTATTTATTTATTAAATTAAATATGAATAAGATAATAGATTTGATCTTATTCATGACCTTTTCCTATTAGGAAAAGGTCTTGGCCTTTACCTATAAATAACACCCCTTGGGTGGGGAGAAATGCATCTCATTCATTCTACTTCTCTCAGTGATCTCTCCTGAAAGACTCCCACCAGTCTGTTGCCTCCAGTAGTCTCAGAGATATACTGGTGTAACTAATTGGTGGTGTTCACACAAGAAGGTTGTTGCGTTTTCGATCACATAAGCAAGAAAAAGGCGAATTAATCAAGGCTTCCTACGAAAGTGGGTTTCCTTGAAATCCTTGATCACTAGGATCATCTAGATTAGATATAGGTAATTATTAAGCATGGTTATAGCCGCTTTACAACATGTTAAATATGTTTTTATTGCTTTATAGTTTTTGCAAATTGTATTGGTATTTCAATTCGAATCAAAGACTCTGACTAGGTTATGTCAACGCGCCCCACGTCTTCCGCTGCGTCGAGGGCTCTCAATCCCTTCAGCTCCGGATTAGTACATTCACTTTTTACTCATCGATTAACAGATAATGATTTATATGCATGTTGTGTATAGGTACTCTAAATCAATTGACTCGATCCCAACGTCCATCGATTCAATTACTAGTTACTATTTAATTAACCCCACGAACCCGTCAAAGTCAATTAATCGAGCTACTGCATTAAGAACTAGATACCCCTAGAGCGCTAACCCATCGGACCCGCTGAGCTAACATGCAATTAATCAATAAACTAACCTGACCACAATCAATAAATCAATTAATTCTTGCTCTAGGCTAGAACACTCATAATCAACTAGAGAGACATCTAATTAATTACAAGTATTGTAACACCTCGCATTTCGAAATCAAACAATTTTGGGAACTTTTTAGCGTTCTTATTATAATTTAGGAAATTAGAATTTGAGTTTAACCTTGGGTCGTTAAATTAAATTTCTATAATATAGGGAGAAGAGATTTTTATTAAATCTTTAACTCTCTAATTTTGGTGTTTAGTTTTCATATAGTTTCCTTAAGTTCAAGAAGTAACCCAAACTTCATTCTAATTAGATTTTTTTCCAAATCCTTGGATTCCTTAATTTGATTGCAATTTTGGTTAAGAAGAGAAATATTGGAAGTTTAGAGATCCCTATATTTTTCACTCCTTTTATTTTTAGGTCTTTCTAATTGGGGGAAATTAAAAATAAAAAATAAAAATAAAAAAAATAAAAAAAACTCTAGAGCCTATCTTCTTCACTTTCTTTCTCTTCATGCCGCCAGCCCCCCCCCCCCATTTCGTGTCTCTCTCTCATTTGCAACCAGCTACCCACATGAGCAGCATGTTCGGCAAGCCTCCATCTTCGTTCTCCTCTTTGTCGTCTCCATCTCCACCCCATGCCGCACTGCACATCCTCCCCTTCCCTCTTTCATTCTCTCATGCTTTGCCTTCACAGGGGTCGTTCGCAGCCGCTGCCTCCTCCATCCTTTCGTTCTCCCTCCAGCAAGCACCCACACTCGCAAGCACCAAGTCTGACTAAGTTGGCTAGGTCATCCTAGTGAAATAGGAACCTAACAAGTTAACGGTGTTATAGCTAGCTGTTACTATTTCGTGTTCCGGTCTTATGCAAAGTCATTACATAGGATACCCCCACTCGCATGTCCCTACATGAACGCGTTGGATCATTACGTTTGTATCAAATACAATGTGGGTCGTATCCGTAGTGTCGACAGGATAATATACCCAACGTTATCCATATACTATAGACCCTTCCAGTTGTTTCTTGAACATTGATCCTCATATGTCTCCACATACAGTTCAAGACTCATCCCTCAGCAATGGATGTTTATTTTATTGGATTAGGGTTATTTAGGCAAGATGTACATAACATAGACAATAACTCTTTATTGAAAAAAAAAACATCAAACAATACTTTATTTATGTTCGGTCGATTGTTACATTTACTATCTAAGAGTTTTAGGGCATAAAATCCAACATTTATTACTGCATGCGATAGTGTATACTTGCACTTGGTTGACTAAATCTATCTTTAATTTCTATCTTCAATATTTCCCTTCAGTCCACATCGCATCAATACCCCCGCTCGCATGTCTCCTACATGGAAGCCTTGGATGAATACATCTGTATCAAATACAAAGCGGATTGTATCACATAATATTACCATGATAAGGTATCCAACCTTATCCCTGTACTATAGACCTTTTAGGTTGTTACTTTAACATTGATCCCCGTATGTCCCCACATACTGTTTCAAATTACATATATATAAACAGCCTTGGATCTTAGTTTATTGGATTTGGTTTATATTGTGCAATTCTCAAATTAAATTAACAATAACACTTTCTTGTATAAACCTTAATAATAATTATTGAAACAAGTGTACAATTCGTTAACATTCATTATCTACGAGTTTTAGGAAATAAAACTCAATAGGATGTATACTGTTTTCTTTTATTGTTGATAGCGCGCATAGCGAGCTATTTTCCCCAGTTTATTTTAGTTGGCCTTTGAGTATTATTTGGTTGTTTTTATGCACTTTAATGTTTATTTTGTAGGAAATGAATTCTCGGAGGAAATGTTGAATTAGGAAGTTGATCGGATGCTCGAGACGTAAAGAAGAGCAAAAGAAGCAAAAAGAATCAAAGTTGGAGGCTTAAGTTTGAGGCAAACCAGAGAGCTGGTGTCGAGACACTGCTTTCTGGGCATTTTGACGCTGGTTTTCCTTTTATGTTTTTGGCGGTAGTAAGGATAGCGTCGCGACGCTAGCGACAATTTTCCAATAAATACATCATTAATTGCTACGGCCAAGGGGAGTCCATTTGGTTAGATTTTATCCCTAATTTCAACTAGAGACCTTTTGTGGAAGCTGAAGCAAGGCCAAGGAGTTGGAACCAATTTTGAAGGTTGGGAGATCGTGATGGGGACGTGTCGGTTTCAACAACTTCAAGAGTTTTCCTTTTCTTTCTCTTACCTCTTGTTGTTTTTATGGCTTTTCTTTCAATTAGTGTTTGTAGTTTCAAGACTATGAGATGCTAGTTGTTTGTCTTAGGGATTGATGTAGTTGTTTTATTTGTTGGATTGATTTTTGGTATGAATGTGCTTTTGTTTTACCTATGCAATTATGATTAAATGATTTCAATTACTTGATCACTAATTGAATGATTTAAGTGTTGAATCTAACTCGGGAGAGAGGATTTAGCCTCAGACTTAATTTACTAATTGCATGACTAAAGTAAAATTTCTAAGATCGTGACGGAATTTAGAATTACTTTAGAATTTGTTAGAAGAACTAAACCCAAAGTCTTGCATGTTAGTGAACTTAGATAGGGATATCAAGTTAGTTGCATGCATGAGAATCAATTATACTTGGGAGAGATAGTTGTGATAAAAGGTTTCCTAGACTTGGTAGAATAATTGCATGTGAAATTCATTCCATTAATTAATCATCAATCTCAACAATAAAATCAATTCCCCAAGAGTCTTTCCATTTGAGTCTCCACCTTTATTTTATGTTTTTTGTCTTTAAATTTATCTTTTGTCATTAAGTTTTGCTCCCTAAATAAAATTGGACAAGATTATTCACGGTACTTAATTTGCTAGAAAACCAATCTAGAGGACGACACTCGTTTTACACGAAAACACTATATTATTACTTGACTCGTACACTTGCGGTAAGCAAATCGCGCATGAAGTTTTTGACGCCGTTGTCGAGGATTGGCATATTTAGTTAAATTGATATTGTGAAAAATTTGTTCAGTCTTAATTTATGGTCTATTTTTATTTTTTAGGTTGGTTGCACTTTTTTTCTTTTTTGTTTTGTTTTCCATATTTGTGAGTTTCATATTTTAGTGTTTTCCTTATTTGCTTGATTTTTTTTTCCGTATTTGATATTTTCCTTAATTGTCTTTTCCTTATTTGTTTTGTTTTCCTTCTTTATTTTCCTTCATTTTATGTTTGAGTCTTAGTCTTTTGTTCTTGTTGCCTATTATTTGGTGTTTGCATCTAATTGGAAGCCTAATATTCGTTGATGCTTTAATTGATTTGAATGACTTTTTATAATTTTGGCCCATTAAGGAATTTTTGCTCGAAGAATCAACACCATTTTTCAATTTTTCATTTTCAAATTATACCCATTTAAAAGAAAACTCTTCCTTAGAAAGCATAGTTCAAAATTATATTGAGGATTCTAGAGCAAAGAGTCTAAAATTAGATGAACTTATAAAAGGACTTCAGACCCCAAAGGAAATTAATGAGGTAGGATCCACTTCCATAGGTTGTGTAGCGAGTCATGTGTGTAGGATTGGAATTTCCTAATTTCGTTAAGCAGAAGCGAATTGGGACCGATTTGTAGTTAATTTTGTTTAATCTTAAAATACTAATACAATGGCAATAAACTTAAAACTATGTTAGATTTATATTTATTAAGGCTAAAGCATACAACCTAATATTTAATCTAAAGGGGATAAACATACATACCGTCGTCTGACGACTCTGATGGATCAAGAACGCCTTTCATGATTTCTTTGGGACCAAGCGTGAACAATTCTTGGGACACCACCACTATGGATACACCAGTATGACTCTGAGACTTCGAGTGGCAAGAGACTGGCGGGGGCTAGGAAGCCTTCAAGGAAATTCTTTGAGAGCATGAGAATGAATGGGATGTCTTTCACCCCACCCCAGAGGTTCTATTTATAGGAAAATGACATGAATAAGATCTAATCAAATCTATTATCTTATTCATATCTAATTTTTAATAAATAAATAATTAATTCCATAATTAATTAATTACCCAATTAAATATCATATATTTAATTTTAGGGATTTTATTAAATTATTAATATGAATGAGTTTCTTATTAATTATTTGAACTCTTTCAAATATTTTCTCTCAAAATTAATTTTGAAATTAATTCAAAATTATATTATAAAGTTTCATAAACTTTATATTATAATGTATCAATATACATTATATGATTCCCCTAATTAAATTGAACACTTTCAATTTACAATTAATACTTAATTGCCTCAAGTCTCTTTACGAGCTACCAATGGGACCTAATGGACCCGCAGATTAGAAGCTCCAACGATATGAGGTTAATTGGCTAAACTCATTAACCAATTAATCAATTTTCATTAATTGTGGGTTCACTCCACTAAAGACCCACAGTTGCACTTTTTTCACTGCAGACATAATTCTATGTCCACGGATATAGACGAGTAACAAAATGTTAGTCCTTCACAAGTGTTCGTAACTCCAAGTGGGTTAAATTAATGTTTTACCCTTGAGTTACCTCTACCTTCTTAAGTATCAGTGCTCCTCTAATGAACAACCTGTTTATGATCCAACCATCAAACAGAAAACCCCTCTCGGGCCAATGAGAGGGTAGGACCCTTTGTTCAAGACCCGAAGACGCCACTGAAGGGAACACTCATCTACTTCCTCAAAAGTCGGGAAGGAGTGAATTCCATCTTGTGTAATTATGTTCTCGGCTCCCCACTCGGCCTTGTCCCCAAAATGGTAAGCTTATTGAATCGACGTACTGGCCACTCTCACCCATACAAATCAAAGGACAATCCCTCATGAATAGGAGTTCATAATCCACTCAGGATTCAGACTAATATGCTTAGGTCATCCTAATGAAATAGAAACCTAACTAGTTAACAGTGTTATAGATAGTGGTTACTATTTCGCAGTCTGGTCTTATGCAAACTCATTGCATAAGATACCCCTACTTGCATGTCCCCTACACGAACGCGTTGGATCATTGTGTTTGTATCAAATACAAAGTGAGTCGTATCCATAATGTCACCAGGATAAGGTACTCAACCTTATACCTATAATATAGACCTTTTAGGTTGTTACTGAAGGGAATAAAAGTCCCCACGCAGCGGAAGCGCATCGATTGGACCTTACGCCGTATATTAATTAACATTAAAATACCGTTACGATAACTCAAACAAAACTTTAAACTAACTTTAAAGTCGCTGTAAAAACGGTTTAAACATGCTAAACTAAATCTAAATTTATTTTTAAAACTTTTCTAACGAAAAGAGGAAGAACCGTTACAAACCTCCGTTGTAGACTTGACCGTTCTTCGCCAACAACGCTCCAACGAACGAAAACGCAGCAGCCTTCTCACCTCTTGATCGCTGGATTTTTCTTCTTTGAATGACACAATAACCACAGAGGTTACACCGGTATGTCTCTAAGTCTAGGAGGCCAAAGACTTGTGGGAGTCTTTCTCTAAGAGGGAGGCTAGAGAGAGTTCTAGGTCTTGTCTTTCAAGAGTGTCAAGTGTCATGACCAATTAGGTCTAGTGTTCTATTTATAGAAGAGAGGCCATGAATAAAATATTCAATTAAATCAATCTTTTCCAAAATTGATTCAATCTTATTCCTTAATTAATCAATCATGATCAATCAATTCCCCAATTGATTAATCTTTTTCATAAATGACTAATTACTTCCATAAGTAATTAGATCATTCCCATAAATGATTAATCACTTCCTTAAGTGATTAATTATTTACATAATTGATTAATTCATGGTTAATGAATTCTTTAATTAATTAACCACCAATTAAATATCACATATTTAATTTCCGGCCTTGAATTAATTAATTTTGCCCAAACACTTTTAGGACTTAAATTAATTAATTCTTTCAATCTTCCATAAATTTATATTTGAACTTCTTCAAATATTAATTTCTCTCATGATAATATATCAATATATATTATATTTATTTCCCTTAGTAAATTGAACATTTTCAATGCCTCAAATTACTTTACGAGCTACCAGTGGGACCTTATGGACCTGCAGATCAGAAGCTCCAACGATGTGAGATTAATTGGTTAAACTCATTAACCACAATAATCAATATTCGTTAACTGTGTGTACATTCCACTATAGACTCACAGTTGCACTCTTCTCACTGCAGACATATTTTTTGTGTCCACGGAACTTAGACCAATATCGACTAGTTAGTCCTTCACGAGTGTCCGTAACACCAGTTGGGTCAAATTACCGTTTTACCCCTGGGTCACCTCTATTTCCTTAAGTACCAATTCTCCTCTAATGAACAATCTGTTTATGGTCCAACCATCAAACAGAAAACCCTCTCGTGCCATTGAGAGGGTAGGGCCCTTTGTTCAAGACTCGGAGTAACCACTTAAGGGAACACTCATCTGCTTCCCTAAAGTCGGGAAGGAGTGAATTCCATCTTGTACGATTATGTTCCCAGCTCCCCATTCGGTCTTGTCCCCAAAGTGGTAGGCTTATTGAGTCGGCGTATTGGTCACTCTCACCCATACAAATCAAAGGACAATCTCTCATGAGCAGGAGTCCATAATCAACTCAGGATTAAGACTAAGTTGTCTAGGTCGTCCTAGTGAAAATAGAAAATCAACTAGTTAACGGTGTTATAACTAGTGGTTACTATTTCGCGGTCCGGTCTTATGCAAACTCATTGCATAGGATACCCCCACTCGCATGTCTCCTACACGAACGCGTTGGATCGTAGCGTTTGTATCAAATACAAAGTGGGCCGTATCCATAGTGTCACCAGGATAAGGCACTCAGTCTTATCCCTATACTATAGACCCTTTAGGCTGTTTCTTGAACAATGATCCCATATGTCGCTACATATAGTTCAAGACTCATATTACAGCCTTGGATGTCTAGTTTATTGGATTAGGGTTATTATTAGGCAAAGACAAATATAAAATAACTAATAACAATTAATGGAAAAATATATCAATATTATTTCATTAATATCCGGTCAACGTTTACATTCACTATCTACGAGTTTTAGGGCATAAAACCCAACAGTTACTTGAACAGTGATCCCCATATGTCTTCACATACTAGTTCAAGTTACATACAAACAACCTTGGATCATAGTTTATTGGATTTGGGTCAAATTGTGCAATATTTAACAATAACACTTTGTTGTAGAAACTCAATAACACTTTATTGAAACAAGTATACAATTTGTTTACATTCACTATCTACGAGTTTTAGGGCATAAAACCGAACAATGTGGCCTTTGATTCATTGACACCCATCCAGGAACTTAATTCTTTCGATATTGCTAAGGATGAGCATTTAGGAGTGAGTTGCATAGATAGTGGGGAAGAATTGGAACTTTCTAGCACCGACCAAGAACATGTTTGTGAGGAAGAAAAAGAAAATTGAAGGATTGGAATTCCGTAATTCTGTAAAGCGGAAGCGTGATTGGGACCGATTCCTAATTAATTTTGTTTAATCTAAAATACCAATACATTGGCAATAATATTAGAACTATTCTAAACATATATTAAGGCTAAGCATACAAAAATATTAGATCTAAATCTAATTTATAAAGTAACAAATTACTTACTCTCGTTGATGACTCAGATTAAATTCATCAACTTCTTGTGAATTAATCACGAACTAGTGCGAACACCACCACTATGGCTACACCGGTATGACTCTGAGACTTCTAGAAGCAGGAGACTGGTGGGAGTCTAGAGGAAGCCTTGAGAGAAATTCTCTAAGAGTAGGAAAATGAATGGGATGTCTTTCACCCCACCCCAGGGGTCCTATATATAGTAAAGGCAAAGACTTTTTTCCTAATAGGAAAAGGAAGACCTTTTCCTAATAGGAAAAAATCTCTAATTTTAATAAATGATTAATTAATTTCCCGATTAAATATCATATATTTAATCTCAGGGATTTTATTAAAATTAAAATTAATATGAATCCAATTCATATTAAATTTATTTGAACTTTTTCAAATATTTTCTTTCCTAATAGGAAAAGGTCTCTAATTTTAATAAATAAATAATTAATTCCATAATTAATTAATTACCCATTTAAATATCATATATTTAATCTTAGGGATTTTATTAAAATTAATATGAATCCAATTCATATTAAATTTAGGGAATAATACACTTTTAGTCCCTAAGGTTTGGGTTAAGTGACAGTTGGGTCCCTGAGTTTTCAAACTCAACAAAAATACCCCTGAGGTTTGAGATAAGTAGCATTTTGGTCCCTACCGTCAATTTTTCGTTAAATCTTAACAGTTGCTGACGTGGCACTATTATTTTAATAAAAAAAAATTATTTTTCTAATTTTTTAAATAAAGTAGTAATAAATTAAATAAAAAAAATATTTTTAATTATTATTTTTATTTCTTTTTCCCTCTCTCTCTTCCTCCTCTTCTTCTTCCTCTTCTTCTTCCTCTTCTAATCCATCATCTTCCTCTCCTACTTCTTCTACCACCGGCCGCCGCCCGTCGCCGGCACCGGAGACAGCCGGCTGGCGCCGACGACTGGCGACTTTTTTTTTTTTTTTTATCTTTTCTTCTCTTTCTCTTCCCTTTCCCTTCTCTTCTTCCTTCCTTCTTCTGTTTTTTTTTCTATAAACGGTAACGACGAGGGAGGGAGGGACCTCCCTCCCTCCTCGTTACTGTAGCAAAGAAAAGCAGTGAAGAAGCGCAGACGAACCAAAATCAAAATCTGAAAAATACTCCAAACTCTCCACACGCAACTCAGGTAACCCTATCGCTCTTCTCTTTTCCTTCTTCTTCCTTCGTCTATTCTCTGATTTGAGATCCATTCTCTCTGCTGCCCTATGATTCAAATTTTATTTTATGCCGCTTTTTCTCTTCTCGATTCGTCGCTCGAAGACTTCTCAATCGTTCGAGCTCCATCTCCACACCTTTCCCTCGCATTTGGGTTCAAATTCCCTTTCTTTTCTTCTGGCCACTGTTTTCTCCTCTGCTTTTCCATTTGAGATCTATATTTTTGTAAGGCATGTGGTCTCCTTCACGAAGATTTATTTGTCTCTCATGGGTTCTTTCAAGGAATTTTGATTTAGTATGCACAATTTCTCTTTATCTAAACTGGCGCATCTTTTGTGTAGGTCTTAACATTGATTTCATGAAAATTGGTGAATAATGGCTAGCTGTGCGGGTAAAGGAGCCCTCTCGAATGGGTCTGTCTACATCTGCAACCTACCCTTCGGGACTGATGAGAATATGCTTGCTGATGAGAAGAAGGAAGGAAGAAGAGAAGGGAAAGGGAAGAGAAAGAGAAGAAAAGATTAAAAAAAAAAAAAAAGTCGCCGGCCCAGCTGTCTCCGATGTCGGCGACGGGCGGCGGCCGGTGGTAGAAGAAGTAGGAGAGGAAGATGATGGATTAGAAGAGGAAGAAGAAGAGGAGGAAGAGAGAGAGGGAAAAAGAAATAAAAATAATAATTAAAAATATTTTTTTTATTTAATTTATTACTATTTTATTTAAAAAATTAGAAAAATAATTTTTTTTATTAAAATAATAGTGCCACGTCAGCAACTGTTAAGATTTAACGGAAAAATTGACGGCAGGGACCAAAATGCTACTTATCTCAAACCTCAGGGGTATTTTTGTTGAGTTTGAAAACTCAGGGACCCAACTGTCACTTAACCCAAACCTCAGGGACCAAAAGTGTATTTTTCCCTTAAATTTATTTGAACTCTTTCAAATATTTTCTCTCAAGAATTAATTTTTGAAATTAATTCAAAAATTATATTATAAAGTTTTATAAACTTTATATTATAATGCATCAATATACATTATACGATTCCCCAAATAAATTGAACACTTTCAATTTATAATTTATACTTAATTGCCTCAAGTCTCTTTACGAGCTACCAGTGGGACCTAATGGACCTACAGATAAGAAGCTCCAACGATACGAGACTAATTGGCCAAACTCATTGACCAAGTTTAGTCAACATTCGTTAACTGTGGGTCACTCCACTAAAGACCCACAGCTGCACTCTTCTCACTGTAGAATATTTCTGTGTCCATGGATATCGACCAAGCAGTAAGTCAATCCTTCACGTGTGTTCATAACACCAGGTGGGTCAAATTACCGTTTTACCCCTAGGTTACCTCTGGTTCCTTAAGTACCACTGATTCCTCTAATGAAAAAGTTGTTTAGAGTCCAACCACTAAACAGGAGTTCCTCTCGGGCCAGGAGAGGACGACGCGCCTTTGTTAAAGCCTCGGAATCAGCCCTTAAGGGAACACACATCTACTTACCCCAAAAGGGGAAGGAGTGAATTCCATCTTGTATTGTTATGTTCCCAGCCCCCATTCGGTCTTTCCCCTGAAATGGTAGAATTATTGAGTCGGCGAACTGGCCACTCTCACCCATACAAATCTAAGGACAATCCCTCCTGAAAGGGGCTCATAACAGACTCAGGATTGAGATTGAGTTACCTAGGTCATCCTATTGAAATAGAAACCTAAACTAGTTAACGGCGTTACATCTAGTGGTTACTATTTCGCGGTCCGGTCTTATGCAAACTCATTGCATAGGATACCCCCACCCGCATGTCTCCTACATGGATGCTTTGGATCATTTCATCTGTATCGAATACAAGGTGGGTCGTATCACATAGTGTCACCAGGATAAAGTACCCAGCCTTATCCCTATACTATAGACCTCTTAGGTTGTCACTTGGACACTGATCCCCGTATGTCCCCACATACTAGTCCAAGTTTAATTTAAACAACCTTGGATCTTAGTTTATTGGATTTAGGGTTTATTATTTCAAACTCGATTATTCAATAACCAAATTACTTAATTACTCAAATAACATTTTATTGAGATCGATTAATTTATTTTATTTACTATCTACGAGTGTTAGGGCATAAAACCCAACAAAAATGAGCTTGTAGTGTCAGTTGAAGTTCAGGAGGTTGAGTTTGAGGTTGCAAAGCCTTCGTCTGTTTTATCTTCTTCATCCTCTATAGATTATGATTGTTCTTTTTTCTATTCTCAAAAGTTGGTTTTAGAGTGTGAGTCTCTTTATTTTGATCTTTCTCCTTTCATGTTTATTTTATTCAAAAATACAAAAAAATAATTTTGTTTCAGGGGCCCATGAGAAACTAGTAAGCTTGCTAGCAATAGTGAGTTTTATCGATTCAAGGAAGAAGGGCCCAAAGAAATATGAGAATTTTTATGTGCCTTGAAAGTCCGCACGAGCACGTCGAGCTAAAGATGTTAAACAAGCGCTTAACGGAGGCAACCCAAGTTAGTTGTTTTTTACTTTTATGTCTTTGATATTTTTGTTGTTTTTGTTTTGTAGGTGTTCTTGTGTTCTTGACTTTCCCAGCATCAATGAGAAGGTCATCATCATTCTAGGGCAGTATTGTTCACCCCTTCCATTCTTTACTTGTTCTCATGCTTATTAGGCTTTAGTTTTTCTATACATTGAGGACAATGCATATTTTAAGTTTGGGGGTGGAATGCTTTGCTTGATGAGCCCTTGAGCATCTGAGTTCGGGCTATATTTTTTGAGCTTATTTTGATTATGGCATATGGTTGTTTTTGGATGCTATTTTTGCATGATTATGATTTCCTAGGATAAGCTTTCTTGTCAATCATTAAGCTTTTGATGAGTTGTGAGCATGAGTGCCCAAAAAGGGAGACCTTATAATTTTTTTCTAAGAGATGTCTTGCATTAGTAGAGTATTTTCCTTGGTTTAGATTTGGACTTGAATGCTTAGGAGCGAATTATTAGGTTCATATGCTTTTTGTCACCTTGATAGGTGTAGGAAAGAGCTAAGGAGTTACTTTTTGCAAATTAGCATGTTTAATCTTGCCTAGGAGGAAAGAAAAGAATATATGCTTATCATGCTCATAATGAAAAATCATTCTTGTATTACATTTGAAAGAAAAATAATGTCGGCTTGTGCATGCAATATGCAATGTTTAATAATGTTTTAGGCAAAAAGAGCTACCCCTGTTGGGATTAGTTAGACCAACCAAGGGTTAAACTCGGGTTATGGGTCCCTACAATAGGTGTGTAAAAGCTAGTGCCACTTTTAAATGCTTGATTCAATTTTAATTTAAAGTACTTAGGTATGGATAAAAAAAAACTAATTTGTTTCATTGCCTCATTAGTAAATACTTAGTGCTAGTGTAGAGGGAAGATGAGTTGAGGGTTTAATAATCCAATCCCGAGCTAGTAAAGTCCAATCTAATTAAGTTAGATCTCTCTTATGCAAGTTAATTTTGGAAAAATTTTGATTTGTTTCCTTCATTGAGCCTTGTGTGCATGTGATTATTGACTTGTGAGCCTTGAGGAATGAGTTATGTTTGTTGCATCAATTTTCAACCTAGGCTTAATTTTGAGTTTTCTCGAGGACTAGAAAAGGCTTAAGTTTGGGTGTGTTTGATAGCGCGCATAGTGAGCTATTTTTCTCGATTTATTTTAGTTAGTTTTTGAGTATTATTTGGTTGTTTTTATGCACTTTAATGTTTATTTTGTAGGAACTGAATTCTTGGAGGACATGTTGATTTAGGAAGTTGATCGGGTGCTCGGGACCAAAAGAAGAGAAAAAGAAACAAAAAGAATCAAAGTTTGGAGGCTTAAGTTTGAGGAAAACCCGAGAGCTAGAGTCGAGACGCATCTTTTTGGGTGTCTTGACGCAGGTTTTCCTTTTATGATTTTGGCGGTAGCAGGGACAGCGTCGCGACGCTACCAACAGTTTTCCTATAAATACATCCTTAATTGCTACGGCCAATGGGAGTCCATTTGGTTAGATTTTAGCCCTCGACTAGAGACCTTCTGATGGAGCTGAAGCAAGGGCAAGGAGTGGGAACCAAGCTTGAAGACGTGGAGATCATGACGGGGACCTGTCAGCTTCAACAGATTCAAGAGTTTTCTTTTTCTTTCCCTTACCTCTTGTTGTTTTAATGATTTTTTTTTTTAAAATTAGTGTTTGAAGTTTCAAGACTATGAGTTGCTAGTTGTTTGTCTTATACTTTAGGAGTTGTTAGAAGAACTAAACCCAAAGCCTTGGATGTTAATGAACTTAGATAGGGATATCAAGTTAGTTGCATGCATGAGAATCAATTATGCTCGCGAGAATTAGTTGTGATAAAAGGTTCCTAGACTTGGTAGAATAATTGCATGCAAAATTCATTCCATTAATTAATCCTCAATCTCAACAATGAAATCAATTCCCTAAGAGTCTTTCCATTTGAGTCTCCACCTTTATTTTATGTTGTTTGTCTTTAGATTTGTCTTTTGTTATTAATTTTTGCTCCCTAAATAAAATTGGACAAAATTATTCACAGTACTTATGATAAGTCCAATTTATTATACACTTAGAATATTCCAATTTGCTTATCTTAGTTGAATTCCTTGCGAAAAAATCTTTAAAATGAGTATAATATGTCTATAGCTCCTCACAGGAGCTTTGGAAGTAATTTGGGGCTTAAACGAGCGAAACCGGAACGTAAAATGACAATTCTGCCCCTGGAGCCTCATCAGCGTCGAGAGGTTCGTCATACAGAGTCGAGACGCTTTCTCAACAGCGTCGCAACGCTATGGAAATCTGAGAAATATTTTTCAAAATGGAAGGGACAGCGTCGAGACGCTTGCTACACAGCGTCGCGACGCTAGGCAATTTCCAGAATTGAAATTTTCCAAATTTGGCTGGGATTTTTTCCATGTTTGAAGACCCAATTCAGCACCATTTTACCTCGAATTGAAGGCCAAGAATCCCTATAAATAGAGGCCTTTGGTGTAGGTTTAGAATCATCCCTCAATACACAATTCACTACAACATTGTAGTCCATCTCTCTCCCCCGTTCCACCTTTCTTCTTAGTTTTTCTTGCTTTCCTTTATGTATCAAGCTTGTTCTTGCTCCATAAGAGGCTAGATTCTTCATTCATGTAACCGGAAAGTCAAGAGTAAGTTCATATTCCATTAATGAAATTTCTTGTTTGAATTATCAAAGCATGTTTATGTGATTTTAGTTCTTTTTCTATAAATTTAGTTTGTGGTAGGAAAGATTGACAACTTTGACCGCGCCCTCTCTAAATTTACGTGCCAATTCTTAGTAGCATATAGGTTAACGTTATGTCCATACGCATGCGTCCCTAGAACTAAATGATTTAATCAATTGTAATTGTGGTTTCTTGCTCGTTGCATGTGAATTAATTCGGCTAGATCCCAATGCGGTTTAGATTAGTTAATTGGATAATTAATTAGTTTAAATTAGAATCAAACTTAGTGTTTGCATGTTTTTTATAGTGAATCATGATTCTCGGTTTGTTGTCGAAATACATCGGGCTTAAACTTGTTTTGACTTATTAGTTAAATTGATGATTTAATTGAATTGAACTTACCATGACTATCCCGGTTACATGACTTTTGAGGTATTGTTATTTCTTCTTTCTTTAATTCTCTTACTTTCCTTTTACAACATTTTCCATAATTAGTTTTCTTTCCTTTTTTACTTTCTTTTCCAAATATAAAAACCCTCGCATTAGTCCGATCATCAAAATAAATCTAAGATAAACAAGTTATAATCGTGCTCCTTGTGTTCGACCTCGACCACTACTGCTACAAGTTAGCTTTAGAGGTTGTGGATTATAAATTTATTTGATAAGAGACCTCGACAATCTCTTCCATCAACATAATTTGCTAGAAAACCAATACAGAGGACGACTGTAATGCCCCAGGTTTTTCAACCACTAGCCTAGCAACGTTACTACAACTCTAGACTCTTAACCAACTAAAAACGAACCACTTTAAGACCATATGCACCGAAAATTTTGGCAGCTTAACGGCGTAAAATAGACTAATAAAATTTTTTTAACTCCTATTAAAAACATTCAACACTTCTAAACATTCACGAAAACATACTCCACCAAACTACAAACAATTTTCTCAACCTAGGACCATACGAGTCAGGTCTCATAACATCACGCATTAAACTACAAACCATGCTATATCACATTAATCACTTTATTAGTAAGAATAACTATCCACATAGCACATACTAACCAAAATAGCTTTATTATTTACCAACCTAACATCAAAGCTAGATCCGAGTTCATTTAACCACAACAGATGAGGTGAATCTCTCACCACAACAAAAACAACAAATAACCAATACTAAACTAGCTAAAGTTAACTTAATAACACCATGACACCCTAGGAATCTTCCTCGTAATTCTCCTCCTTGCCACCAAGGTTCGAATCATCTTCCAAACTTGCAACATCCAAAATTTTGGGGAGAGATGGGGAAGGGGGTATTAGTGTTGTAAACCCAAGACTTCCCTTGGATTATTTGCTCTTGTCACATATTGTAGGAAGTTGGATTAAACTTTTTGTTGTTGTTTCATTGTTGAAGAAAAATGACAAGGCTTTTGGTTCAAGATGTCTTTGATAATTTTGGAGTTTATTTAAAAAAAACACAAAGAAAATGAAAAGGAAGTTGGAAGCTATTAATTTACAAAGAAAGGAAATAAAGAAAAAGAAAAGAAAAGAAAAGAATGAGTAAATGAGAAAAATATGTCGGTACTTAGTAGTTTTATGGATCCATCACCGCCTAAAGTCATTATTTCAGCCCATTGTGTTCATCATTTACCATCAAATATCAGAACCTTTCGAGAGAGTGAATGAAGGAAGAAGAAGAAGGAGCTTGCTGGAGTTTTGAGGTTGAAGAAGAGAGAGAAAAATTTATGCAAGTGCAACCATGGTAGAATCTAGGTTCACTCTACCTATCACTGGTTTTTAATTCGGTTTGAGCTACACAAGAAGAACTAGGAGGTGAGGCTCGACTTTCTTGAAATTTAATCCATTTTCTAACAACTTTCATGAAGGAAGGGTGAGCTAATTCGGATGTTAAGTTAATGGTTTTGGAAGAGGAAAACAGAGCACAAAATGTTCGTGCAAATCTGAAGGTCCCTGGTTTTCTCTGGTTTTTAAAACGTTCTAGGGTGTACAGGTTAAATTAGAAGCTCAATTTGGCATGGTTGGAAAGCTTATTTAATTTCCTATGGCTTTCATGAGGAATTCATGAGCCAAAAATGACTGGAAGTAGGTTTAATGTCAAGAGACAGGTAGAGGGTAGCAGAGAAGCACGAATTTGGAATATCTGTGTTCGGAGGGTTTCTGGACAAATCCGTTGGGAATCGCATTTTTATTCCTTCAGGTAAGTTGTAGAGGGTTCCACGATGAAGAGTTTGATATACAGTACATTAATTTTGATCAAGTATTAAGGAAGTTATGAGTGTTTGAAGTTAGGATATTGAATCTAGAAAATCTGGAAAAAAAATGTGGAATTTGATTTTATTTCTAGAGTTCAGAATTCATGAGTATAGAAAGACAAGACTATTTATGGTTCTGATACTCGGTTTTGGTTTGTTTGACAGGCCAAGAGGAAATAGGCCGAGTCTACAGGCCAAGGAACTAGCCAAGACTGTGAGTGACAAAACAAATTTCGAAAATGATTTCTAAACTGTTGTCTATGATTAGATGTTTTACATAATTTCTATGAATGGTTTCAAGCATAAGTTTTGAGCTTAGATTTTCTAATGAGATTTATATATGAGCACGTGATTAATGACTTTCTAAAAAGTAGTTGAAACGATATCATTTTAAGCAAAGTATGTACTAGCGAGTATTGTTTAAAGATTTTCAGTTGTCTACGAGCAAGCTGAGTAAGCTTGAGTTTTACGAAAGATAAAGATAAGCATGCATGTTTTAATGTTTTCTTGTGATTTTCTGAGACTTCCATTGACTACATGACTGAGATATTAAGCCTGAGGCTATATGGTACCGTGTGCACACAGGTTAAATTCTGTTGTTGACGTTGAGTGTACTCCGTGACAACGATACTGTCGTGAGTGTTGGGCGGGCCCCACTACGACAAAGACGATGGGAGTGCTGGGTGGGCCCCACTACAACAAAGACGATGGGAGTGTTGGGCGGGCTCCACTACATCATAGAGCTAGTAAACGTTGGTTGTACTGGGCATGCCCTACACAACGTAGATCTGTCATGTTAGTTAAAATGTTTGATATACTTGATATGCCTTGCTAGATTTTAATGACTACTTGTGGAGTATTTGAGAAAGCTTTTATCATTACACTTTTATATTTAACGCTTTGATTAAAAAAATTTATTTGTTTAAAGGTTTATCATGTGTTCTGATTTGCGGATTAACAATTTTAAATTTAGTCACTCACTGGGCTTCATAGCTCACTCTTTCAAAATGTTTTCCAACTTTCCAGGTAGAGATGGAGCTCCCGGTGCCTAATAAACTGCCATAGTCAGCTAAAACCTCCCAGATCGATTTCCAGTACGTGGGTGGAGTTGTACATCGAGTCTGTTTATATTGTAAATGTCTTTGTAAGGGTTGGACAGTGATGTTGTGGTTGTGTAAACCCTAGTTGGATATGTTTTTTTTTTTTTTTTTTTTTTTTGAATAACTAGTTGGATATGTTTTTTGTTGTAATATCTCTATCAGGTTTATTTTCCAAACTGAGTTAAGCCAGGGCTGCACTTCATGTATGTCTAAGGGTTTCCAAGGTTCCGTTGTGCTGTGTTGCATGTAAAGTATTCCATATCTAAGATTAGCAAGTTTATCAGGTTCAAGGATTCAGTAGGGTCAACACGTATCGTTAGAGGAGGACGATGTCTGTTGGCTTCATGCCATCTCCCGGACAAAGCTAACAGGTAGTTTGGAAGGGGGTGTGACAAGTACAACCGTGGTACTGGTAAGTAGCTCACACATGCCAGATCACAAGCATCAACCAATGTCAAACAACATGCTTTTCACATGCAAACAACATGCTTTAAAAGCAATAAAAACTCATCATGCTCACAAAGCAATACATATCCATCATGCACATGTTTCCCACACTATGCACCCACACCCCTCCAACTTTAAGTTATTTACAAAAATGCCCCTTTCATCCCTTTTACTTTAAGAAATATCGTCAAAGACCATTAAAATAAATCCTATTTCCCCCAAAACTCATGAAATTAAACTCAAATTAGAGGAATTAAGATTTACCGCTAATGTTGACGTTACAAAGACACTTAAATCATTTAAATTTGAATATATTATATTTAAAGAAACTTAAATCATTTAGAATAAAAGATTGTCATTCATTTACACTTAAAAAAGGAAATTATGGTATTGAGACTGTCAATTGAACATAAAAAATAAAACAGAAAATCTTTGTTTCCATTTACATAAAAAATAAAAGGAAAAATCTTTGTTTTCCTTTTTGTAGATTAATGAAAGGATTCCATATTTAAATTTAATAATGTAATCCTAATTTTTCCCTTTTTGTTAATAAAAAGTGTGTTGCTTTGCTCATTAAAAAATAAAATAAAAAAAAAGTGTGATGTTTGGGGAAAACAGATTTGGAACCGTGGGAGATGAATTTTAAAATTGAAAATGAAAATTAAAAAACATGCCAAGTGAGGCTCAAACGTGAGCATGAGAGGGGGCTTGGAGAGGGCAAAACCACGTTGACAATACTAAACTTTAGGAAAAAATACACTTTTAGTCCCTGAGATTTGGGTAAGGTTTCATTTTGGTCCTTGAGTTTTCAAACTCAACAATTTAGCCCCTGATGTTTGGTTTTAGTTTCATTTTGGTCCCTCCATTCAATTTTCCGTTAATTAAACGGAATGCTAACATGACACTAATTTTTTATTAAAAAAATATTTTTGAATTTTTTAAAATATAAATATATTAAAATAATAAAAATATTATTATTTTATAATAGTTTTATTATTTCTTTCCCCCTTTCTTTTCTTCTCCCTCTTCTTCTTCATCATCATTATCACATCCACGGAAGTCGGTGAGCACCCACGGCAGCCGGCGACCACCGCTCGTCAACAGCCATCGCCTGACTTTTTTTTTCTTCCTTCTCTTCTCTTCATTTCTTATTTTCCTCCTTTCTTCAAGTTTTCTTTCTTTTTAAAGAAAAAAACAGATGAGCAAGAGAGAGAAGGGAGGCTCTCTACTGGCTTTCAAACTCCTCCTCCCTCCCCTCACGGTCGCGAGCAAGCAACAGATATGGGCGAGCTTCGACGGATCTGCGCGAGCGACGACCTACTTGTGAGTGGCAGATCTGGGCGAGCGACGACGAGATTTGGGCTGATCTGGGCGACGACAAGTTTTGGCGGATCTGGGGAGCGATGGCAAGCTTTGACAAGCTTCGGCGGATCTAGCAAGCGAAGATGAGCTTTGGTGGATCTGGTGAGCGACGGCGAGCTTCGGCAGATCTGGCGAGCAACGACAAACTTCGGCAGATCTAGCGAGCTTCGGTAGATCTGGGCCACCTACTCGAGCTTTGGCGGATCTGGGTGACCTACTCGTGAGCTTAGGCAGATTTGGGAGAGCGACAAGACCTAGAGGGGATGTGGGGAGGTCGAACGCAGAGAGAGAGGAAAGGGAGAGAAGAAAAAGAGAAAGAAAGACAAAAAAAAATATAGCGACGACAACCGCTATCACCGGCACTGAAAGTAGATTGAAGAAGAAGAAGAAGAAGAAGAAGAGAAGATGAGAGAGGGGAAAGAAAGAAACATATTATAAAATAAAAATATTTTTATTATTTTAATATATTTATATTTAAAAAATCAAAAATAATTTTTTTAATAACAAAATTAGTGCCACGTCAGCATCCTGTCAACTATTAACGGAAAACTGGATGGAGGGACCAAAATGAAACTAAAAATGAAACTAAAATCAAACCTCAGGGACTAAATTGTTGAGTTTGAAAATTCAGGACCAAAATGAAACCTAACCCAAACTTTAGGGACTAAAAGTGTATTTTTTTCCTACACTTTATTATTAAGAATGTTCAGTATAATACTAATATATAAATAAACAAAAAACTGAGGGGGGCTCGAGCCCCCTCGGCCTTAACTAAATCTGTCGCTGACAGTAATGGTATCAATTTATATGTTTATGGAATGGAATATAAACCAAATAGAAATTATCGTGAATATTTTGATGATGAATTTCTATTACTTGTAGCTAAAATTATTGTGGATAATCTCATAGAACATGAAATTTTGTCTTTGACATATGGATTGTTAGTATATGAACAACCTTAAGCGATTAAGAGAGTTAAAAAATATTCTTCAATTTAAATTGCATTACTTTGTAAAAATATATGCTTTTGGGTTGTATGAAATACTATAATCACTACATTTTGTAGAGTTATTCAAACTTGATCACTACGGACCCGTTTGGTTGTTGGGTTTTATGCCCTAAAACTCGTAGATAGTGAATGTAAACAAATTGTATACTTGTTTCAATAAAGTGTTATTGAGTTCCTACAATAAAGTGTTATTGTTAAATATTGTACAATTTGACCCAAATCCAATGAACTAAGATCCAATGTTGTTCATATGTAACTTGAACTAGTATGTGGGGACATACGGGGATCGGTGTTCAAGTAACAACCTAAAAGGTCTATAGTATAGGGATAAGGTTGGGTGACTTATCCTGATAACACTATGTGATACGACCCACTTTGTATTCGATACAGACGTATTGATCCAAGGAGTCCATGTAGGAGACATGCGAGCGGGGGTATCCTATGCAATGAGTTTGCATAAGACCGGACCACGAAATAGTCAACCATTAGTTATAACACCGTTAACTAGTTAGGTTACTGTTTCAATAGGATGACCTAGGTAACTCAGTCTTAATCCTGAGTGTGTCATGAACTCCTTCTCATGAGGGATTGTCCTTTGATTAGCATGGGTGAGAGTGGCCAATACGCCGACTCAATATGCCTTCCTTTTTGTGGACAAGACCGAGTGGGAGGCAGGGGACATGACAACACAAGAAGGAATTCACTCTTTCCCACTTCTAGGAGAAGTAGATGAGTGTTCCCTTAAGTGGTGACTCCGGGACTTGAACGAAGGGATCTCACCCTCTCACTGGCCCGAGAGGGACTTTCTGCTTATTGGTTGGACCATAGACAGATTGTTCATTAGAGGAGCACTAGTACTTAAGGAAACAGATGTAACATAGGGGTAAAATGGTAATTTTGCCCAGCTATAGTTATGGACACTCGTGAAGGATTGACTTACCGGTATAGGTTTATATCCGTGGACACAGAAATGCTCTACAGTGAGAAGAGTTCAGCTGTGGGTCTTTAGTGGAATGACCCACAGTTAATGAATATTAGTTAACCTGATTAATGAGTTTAATCTATTAACCTCATATCATTGGTGCTTCTGATCTGTAGGTCCATTAGGTCCCCCTGCTAGCTCGTAAAGAGTAATTAGGAACAAATATATCTTGAGAGAATTTGAATAGTTCAAATTCATATTGGGAATTAAGTTAATTGTATGAGATACAAATTAATATAATGTATAGTGATGCATTAAAATATAAAGTCTAATTTGAGATTAAACTTTATTATATTGAGAGATTGATATATTTGAAAAAGTTCAAATATATGTCTAATTAAATATATCGTATTTAATTAGAAGATGAATTAATTAATTATTCAATTTAGTTTAAATTAAATGAGATTTAATTAAACTATAGTCTATGAGAAAAATAAATATTTGAAGGAGTTCAAATATTAATATGAATTTGATTCATATTAAATTTATAGGATATAAGAGAATTTGAAGGAGTTCAAATTTTAATATGAATTTGATTCATATTATGGAATTAATTAATTGAAGGCCTGAAATTAAATATATGATATTTAATTGGGTAATTAATTAATTAACTAATAGAAGGTCTAAAATTAAATATATGATATTTAATTGGTGATTAATTAATTAAATAATTAATTAATTGGAAATTAATCAATTATGGAAATGATTAATCACTTATGGAAGTAATTAATCAATTATGGAAATAATTAATCACTTATGGAAGTAATTAATCATTTATGGAAATGATTTAATCACTTATGGAAGTGATCAATCATTTATGGAAAAGATTAATCAATTGTGGAATTGATTGGTCATGAAATTGATTAATTATGGAAAAGATTAAATCAGTTATGGAAATAATTGATTTTAAATGAATATTTTATTCATGGCATTTCTTCTATAAATAGAACACTAAACCTAGGGTTTAGGAACAACAACATATGACCACCAGAAGGCCCTCTCATATTCTCTCAACTCAAGAACTCTAGGGAAAATTTTATCTCTAGAGTTTTTCCCATTCAAGATTAGGTAGTCTCACAACTACGTTCCTAATCTCAGAGTTATAGCGGGGAAGATCAAATGGTGGTGTTCTTCGTTGTTGCAGAACAATCAAGAATCATCCGTTGAAGTATTCAGAGTCGTCAACGGAGGTATGTTTTTCACCGCTTAACCTTTTGCCAATGTATTGATATTTTGTAGAACAAAATTAATTTACGAACGGTCCAGTTGCTTCCGCTGTAACGAAATTGGGGAATTCCAATCCTTCATTGGTAACGTTCTCGTTTATTGTTTCTTGTTTCTAATTTTATTAAGAAATCTAAGTATTTTTTTTTAAAAAAAAATCTAAGCATTTAATAACTATGTATGTTTCTTATTGTTATAATTTTAGATCGAATTTCTTGAATTAAACTTGCTAAAATTAGATTCAAAGTACAAAAAGAATGCTGGACAGAATTTAAAATAGAGAGAAAACAGTCTATGCACAGTGGATTTATAGTGGTTTGGTCCAAAAAGACCTACTCCCCTTGTAAGAGATGAAATCTCCTACTAGACAATATTATTAAGAGATAAAGAACTCAAGAAATACAAGGAACAACACAAGAATCGCAAAGATCGCTTCAATCCTAAAGAAAAATAAGGAGAGCAATCTAAATGGAGAAATAGAGATAAAAGAACAACACAACCTTAGCCAAAATGCCCATAAAGTGTCGGATTCTTTAGATTCCAAGCCAAGAATGCCAATATGTCTTCAAAGACGCCAAGCACTACGGTGGCGGCGATTTATCTCGACGGTATCTCTCCCACAGTGAGTGAAACGGTGGCCAAAAAATCACAGCATGCAAGATTGTGTTTTACCTCTCTTTCTCTCTTGTGTTTCTCTCTCTTGGGTGGCTAGGGTTTGAGATAAGAAGGTATTTATAAGGGGATACAAAAGGTTGCCCTAATGGGCTATGCTTGATCTTGTGACCTATTTAACAAGCAATTTTATTAAGAATCCTAAAAACGTGGTAGGCAATGATCTTGGACTTCCAAGCCCAAAGTAAATAATTTGATCCTGAAAAAATGAGTTATATATGATTATAATAATAATAAAACTCATTACGAATATTTAAATCAAATATTTATAACAAATTCCACCATGATTTCAATATTCTTGAAACCATAGTGTACCTACCACATGCAAGGCTTCATTCTACCCCTTATCAATATGCAACATTCTCATACATACGTCAAACTTATCAATCGAAAGTGTTTTGGTAAACATATCTGCAGCATTCAAATCAATAGATACCTTTTTTATCGATACTATTTCATCACTAATAATATCTCTAATAAAATGGTATCTAACATCAATATGTTTAGTTCTTTCATGATGAGAATGATTCTTAGACAAATGTAATGCACTTTGACTATCACAAAATTTGGTCACACATACTTTATTACAACTTCACTCAGAAATAATACCTTTAAGCCATATTGATTCCTTAATTGCTTCAGTTATGGCAATGTATTTTGATTCAGTTGTAGATAAAGTAACTACAGATTGTAAATTGGTTTTCCAACTAATAGTACAATCTAGAAATTTAAATACATAACCAGTCAAAGATCTACGATTGTCTAAATCAGCAGCATAGTCACCATCTACAAAGCCCTCTATTTTTATCTTCTTTTTATCACAAGAAAATGTTTTTGTTCCACCATAAACAAGGCATAAAGAAGTGTGAGATGCAAGATATCTAAGGATCCATTTTACAGCATTCCAATGTTGCTTACCAGGGTTAGTTAAAAACCTACTAACAACACTAAATGGATAGGCTAAGTCAGGTCTAGTACAAACCATAGCATACATAAGACTGCCAACTGTATTAGAACAAGGAACATTCATGTCATCAATTTCAGTGGGTGTCTTTGGTGAATCGTTAATAGATAATTTAAAGTGTTTGCCAAAAGGTGTACTAACCTTCTTACTATCATGCATCTCTAATCTTTTAACTAGCCTATTTATATAGTCATTTTGAGTCAAAAACAATTTTCTTTCTTTTCTATCTCTCTTAATGTCTATGCCTAGAATTCGTTTTGCTTGCCGTAAATCTTTCATTTCAAATTTTTTACTAAGAAGCCCCTTTAACTTATTTAACTCATGAACATGCTTACAAGCGATCAACATATCATCAACATATAATAAAAGGTACACAAAGTCGAATTTTGAAATTTTCTTAAAATAAACACAACTATCATATTTACTTCTAGAAAATTCAATAGATAGCATGTAAGAATCAAACCTTTTATACCATTGTCTAGAAGATTGGTTTAAGCCATAAAGGGATTTCTTTAGTAAACAAACTTTATTTTCTTGTCCATGAACTACAAATCCAAGAAGTTGATCCATATAGATTATCTCATCAAGCTCACCATGCAAGAAAGCTGTTTTAACATCCATTTGTTCAAGTTCAAGATCAAAATGAGCAACAATAGCAAACAAAATTCTAATAGATGTATGTCTTACTACAGGAGAGAATACCTCATCATAGTCTATACCCTCATTTTGAGTGAAACCTTTGGCTACTAATCTAGCCTTAAATCTAGGTTTACTCTTATCTTCGACATTCTCTTTTAACTTGAAAATTCATTTACACCCTATTGTTTTTACTTCTCTAGGTTTGTTGACTAAAGTCCAAGTTTTATTTTTATTTAAAGAATCCATTTCCTCTTTCATTGCAGTTAACCAATTTTCAATGGGGTTAGACTTAGTGGTATTTTCTACATAGCCCATCTTAGACTCATCAAAGACAACATCCCTGCTAATTATTGTTTTAGCACAATCTGGTTTTAGGCACCAAAGTTTTTACCCCTTAATGCCCTTGGGATACCCTAAGAAGATACACTTCTTAGCTCTAGGTTCTAGTTTTCCTATGTTACTATGAGCATAGGCTAGGCACCCAAAAACTCGTAGGTTTGACAAATCAGGGGGAGTTCCATGCCAAATTTCTTGAGGGGTTTTACATCCAATAGCGGTAGAATGACTCATATTAACAATATAGCATGTTGTCACTACAGCTTCTCCCCATAAACTTTTGGGAAGTTGTGCATTGGACAACATGAATCTAACTTTCTCCATTAGAGCACGGTTCATTCTTTCAGCAACCCCATTTTGTTGAGGGGTACCTACAACTTTCAAATGCCTTTGAATACCCTTTTTCTTACAAAAATTATTAAACTCATGATTGCAAAATTCAAGACCATTATCAGTTCTAAGTTTCTTGACTCTAGAGCTAGATTGATTTTCAACAAGTATTATCCATTCAACAAATTTGTTAAAAGCATCAGATTTATTTTTTAAAATATAAACCCATACTTTTCTAGAAAAATCATCAATAATGGATAAAAAAATATCTAGCTCCACCATTAGTAGAAACATTAGAAGGACCCCACAAATCAGAGTGTATATATTCTAGTATTCTTTTAGAATTATGAATTCTCTTATTAAACTTAACCCTTTTGGTTTTCCCATAAATGCAATGTTCACATAAGTCTAGATCTACATCTTTAACATCATTTATCAAATTTTGTTTAACTAATTCCTGTAGACCTAGTTCACTCATGTGACCTAATCGTTTATGCCAAAGAGTTACAAGAGAATTATCAATTTCTTTTACTAAGGCATTTGACCCTATTATAGTTGAACCTTCCAAGGAATATAAACCATTAACTAGATTTCCCTTTAATTTAACCATTATACCTTTCATTATTTTTATCACTCATTTTTCAAACTTAATGGTATAACCTAATTTATCCATAACTCCGGGGGAAATCAAGTTTCTTCTAAGTTTTGGAACATACCTCACCCCCGTCAAGAGTCTCACGGCCCCATCACTAGTTTTAATCCTAACAGTACCTTGTCCTTCAACCTCACAATGTTGGTTATTTCCTAACAAGACTTTACCACCACTCATTTCTTGGATGTCTTCTGACCAATTTTTATGGGGAGTCATATGGAAGGAACAACCTGAATCTAATATCCAAGCTTCATCCTCTTGGTTCTCACTAACCATAAGGACTTCAACGGTGTCACAACCCTCTCCTAGGTTAACTCCGCTCACCTCTCCCTTCTCTTTACTATCCCCTTTTTTATTATTTTTAAGTTCAGGACAAAAACGTCTAATGGGCCCTCTTTTTGGCCCTCTTTTTGACAATGATAACACTTAATGTGGAGATATGTGTTGTGTTGGGTGGAACCCTCGGACTTGTAAGGGACGAGGACACAACACAGATCTCCACAATGGTATGATATTGTCCACTTTGGGCATGAACCCTCATGGTTTTGCTTTTGGTTCACTCCAAAAGGTCTCATACCAATGGAGATACTAGTCCTCCCTTATATACCCATGATCATCCCCTTATCTAGCCAATGTGGAACTTTGGTAGCACTTCCAACACTTGTTAGAAACACTCCCAAAATTTGTATAGAACTTTTGGGAACAACTAAAACTAGTTTCTCCTTTTTTGTTCTTGTTTCCACTTTTTTCCAAAAATAAATAAGAATATAGGTTTATTATTATTGAATGTATAGGTGTTAGGGTCATGAAATTCTATTTTTCTTTATTAAAAATGAAGAAACGGAAACGAGAAACGAGAACGTTACCAAACGGGCCCTACATATTTGGTTAATAACCCAGACTCAAATAATTGGTAAGAAATAAGCAAATCTCAAATTTTAAAGATTTTTCTAAGATTTCAAAAATCCTTTCCAAAATAAAAAAAATATATATATATTGTGATTAAAAAATATTTGTTTTTTAAGATTTATTTATTTATTTTATTTTTAGATAATATGCTGGTTGGGAGAAAGAATATGTGATGTTGTTTACTCAGAACATTACTAATTAAGGGATGTGTATCCATATCTTATTGCTTCTTTCTTTCGTTATTCATCAAGAACCAAAACATAATATAAGAGCTTAAAATATCTCATCAAGTCAAGACATTAATGACACCTCCCACTAGATCATAGTCTCGAATTCTCATTCTCTCTCTCGCTCTTAATTATAATATTCTGAAATTTTAAAAAAAAAATTATAATATTCTGAATAATATATATCAAAATTGTCACATCCTCAACTTGGGCAAGTAGTTTTATTTTTTTTAAAAGAATTTAGAATTCTGTAGCTAAAATAAATAAAAATATAACAAATATTATAAAATGATTACAATATTGTATTTCCTTTCAAACAATTAATTAATAACCTTACGATTCTTTTGTCTAATAATAGTTTCTTTCTAGAGTTGATAATTAAATATTCATAAAAATTATAATCATATTCATTGATGGCCTTGTCTATATTTATAATTACTTTCTAGAGATTATTTGTAAAATATTTTTATCCCAATTCAACTAGATCCGCACAACTTAGGTCTATATAATATTCCTAATTAATGAATTTTAAATGAACCCAACATTTATTTGATTTACTTTTATTATTGTTGTTGGCCGATGAGAAAAACTTATGTGGATAAGAAATACCACATTTTCTTAAAATATTGTGTGTGACATTGATAGAAATTTATCCAATATCTATAACCAAATAATTCAGTGCTTAGTTTAATATTTGTTATCCCAAGTCATGGATAGGGACCATAATTGTTGCTATCAATACTTCTTTAAAAACCAAAATTGACTCTTCAACTCATTGAATTATGCTCAAGTTTTCATTTTATTGAAAGACAGATATAATGTAAATACTGCCAAAGCGAGCTTAGCTCAGTAACAATTGGCATGTACCCTCGACCATGAGGTTAGAGGTTCAAATACCCTCACCCCAAATGTTGATGTACTAAAAAAAAGATGCAATGTAAATACAAACAATCATGAATTGGTAAATGATACATTATCATTCAATTAATATAATCAAGGTTTAAATCTAAAAAGTAGCCCAACAATAATTGGAATATGTATCTTCAACTAAAAAGTTTGGTTCGAATTCCCCCAACTTTCAAATGTTTCCTTTTTTGTTTAAGTAATATATATAGAGAGAGATAATAATGATAATCGATCTTAATTACACTCTTCAACTTTTATGCTTGGTCCTATATTTTTAAAATATTTGTTTTAGTCTCTAATTTTTTTTTTTAAAGTAATAAATATTGGTTTTCTAGAAGTTCAAAATGTCTATCTAGTACTTGAACTTTAAAAAAAAAAAAATACTAACGGTTTTTTCAATTATATTATATTATATATGTGTGTGTCTATCCAATATATATACTAGTCTCCAGTCAACATGTGTGCTCTAGTATACGTCTACGTCAACATGTTATTACACAAATTTGAAATCATGTTACTTATTTGTTGAATAATTGATAGCAAAATTAATCACAAGAACCAAAAGGATTATTTTCTAAACTTTAGGAACCAACACAGACATTTGAAAATCGAAGGACTAAAATGGTATGTTCCTAAAAGTTAGATGTTTCAATCACCCACCATAAAAAAAATCACCAAAACCAAAATAATATTTATTCATCAAAACAAATACCTTCTAATTTTAAAAAAGATGGTCCCAAACCCCACTCATGTTTGCTATTTTTATGATTTTTTTTATGGATAATTTAGTTGAGATTTGAAAGAGACTTCTACACAAAAAAAATTATTAAAGAAAATGACAATAATTGATCTAAGTGCATTGTCATATTATCATCAATCCACACACTTGATTTTCGTTCTTGTTTGGTGCATAATTGCAAAGGTATATACCATATGCAGGATGATGAAATGTTTCATCATTTTTTTTTTTTTTTTTGAAAATCGAAATCTTTCATCATTATATTATATTTATGTAAAATTTCAATTTTAGTTCATTGGACATTGAATGTTCTGTCTAGTAAGTTTCAGTTTAAAAAGTGTAAATTTCTATGTTTATAGAATAAGTCTCTTAACTTTAATTTTATGTCGTCAAACAAGAGCATAGTTTAATTGAACACTAATATTTTAATTTTGTGTCTATTTTTTTAAAATTTCTAATGTGGTAGGAATCTATTAGCTACAAAATTGAAAATTAAGGTTTTAATTAATAACCATTTAGGTCCCATTTGATAACCATTTAAGTTTTGTTTTTTGTTTTTCAAAATTATGTTTATTTTCTCTCAATTTCCTTACCATTGTTTTCATGTTTGTTAAGCACACATTTGAATTTTTAGCAAAATTCAAAAAACAAAAACATGTTTTTAAAAAATACTTTTTTTAGTTTTTAAATTTGACTTGGTTTTTTAAAACGTGGGAATAGGATAGATGACAAAAAAAAAAAAATAAATAAACTTGTAGATGGTATGAGTGTTTATAGGCTTAATTTTGAAAAACAAACAACAAAAAGCTGAAGGCCCGTTTGATAACCATTTGGTTTTTTGATTTTGGTTTTTGAATATTAGACTTGTTTTCTACCAATTTCCCTACCATGGTTTTCATATTTGTCAATGACACATTTGAATTCTTAGCCAAATTCTAAAAACAAAAACAAGTTTTTGAAAACTTTTTTTAGTTTTCAAAATTTACTTGGTTTTTTAAAACAAGGAAAGAAAGGTATTAGCAAAACCAAGAAACTTGTAGATGGAAGTAAGATTCATAAGCTTAATATTCAAAAACCAAATGGTTATCAAACGAGACCTAAATGGTTATCCAGTGGAGTCTTTTTTTTTTTTTTTTTTGGTTTTGGAAAATTAAACTTATAAATAACACTTTCACAAGTGAGTTTCATCGTTTTTGTTTTTTAAATTTGGTTAAGAATTCAAATGTTTCCTTAAAAAAGAGAAAGTGAACACAGCTTTAAGAAATGAAAAGCCAAAAACAAAGTGATTATCAAATGAGACATAAGTGATTTATTTGACATCTTTAAAGTACAGGAACCAATCACACACAAAATAGAAAGTTCACACGGACCTTGATATTTTAAAATTTTAGACATCGATGAGACATAAATATGAAAGTTGAAGTACTAAACTCGGAGGAAAAAGAAAAAGTGGAAGAAGAATTATAGAATTATTATTTGTTGCATAATGAAAGATGAATCAATCCCAGCCCACAAATAGAAGTTGTTATGAAATTGGAATTTGCTTAATCAAGTCTCCTATCTTTTCAAATTGTGGAGAGGGAAAAGAACAAATTCAAGGAATAATGTAAAAAGTTTTCATTTTTGGTACGAGAGAATTGGCCAGCTTTCTTGTGTTTCTTGTCAATTCTGATAAATAAATGATGTTTAAAGATCTATCTGTGTTAAATTTGAGTGGATATTACAAACTCAATTATTTTGGTAACCAATACTTTAAACTGATCTCCATAATTTTCCACTTCTCCTTTTCCCATTGGTCTTCGACAAACTTTACCTTAATTTCATCATTCAAATAACTAAAAGGAAGGTCTGTAGACACTGAAAATGACTACGAAAAGCTTCAATTTTTTTTTTTGTTTCCATGTTTTGGGAGCATTCGGATGGGATCCAATAATTCATTTTGAGGAAGTTGACCAAATGAATTTGTAGCATGACAATTTTTTTTTTGGATTGCATTTTAGAAGTCTAGGATCGAGATTAAGTTGCCATCAAATAAATTTTCATAAACTAACCGATGGTGTGGAGACAATTGTAGGGACCCCATATACATGTTTGATCTATCAATTATTGACTCAAAAGCTTTTTGTACAATGAAATCGCTATCAATTGAGATGTTAAGAAATTTTGAAATCTCATGTAGTATTTTCTCCCTTTACAATAGTAAAACAATTTTAACAATTCATCGGTAGACTTAGCTGTCAACGTAACTCCAATAAAAGTACCAAATTACTGTTGTAAAAGAAACTTATGATTATATTATTGCAATTTTATTAGAGAAGTAGAAAGAAAATAAAGTCGAATATTGTGAGATTTTCACTTAATCAAACCAATCACTATTGATAAGATATGAAAGAAAGATTTGGAGAAGGATAAAGCCAATGAGCCCATAAAAGCATTAAATGTTGTAAAGTAGTCGTCACCCATTTGCTTAGTGAATTGAAGATGATAAACAAGCAACAAAGACAATGATGTAAAGGGAAATCTCCAGCCCAATTGATTATTCTCGACAATGACTTTCCACCAGCCATTTAAAATGATGAGAACGCCTCTAATTTTAATAATAACCATTAAAAATAAAAACCCATTCAATCTTTGCGTGGCATCCTTTTGACCCTTACGTAGAGACAACGACACTGATATAGAGACTATTAAGAATATATATAAGGACCGAATATATTATCATTATTTATTACCTTACACTTCCGAATTTAGCGGTGACTTAAAAATAGTTTGATGTCCAAATGATGAAATTTATCATAACTCATCACCTTACATTTTCAAAAATTTATAATATTATTGTCTCGAAAATTGATGTTAATAGTTCACGTGTTAGAATTTCATAAATCAAGGTAGGGTTGATGGGAAGAGTTTGGGAATGTGATACCTAATTACAAAACATGGTGCTCTTCTCTCAACAGTTTCGAGTTCAAATGTCCACTTCAATGACGTTAAGGTTGTTTTCATTTTTAAATCGAATGGGAAGACCACCATTTTTTAAAGTTATTTATAAATTTTTTTCTGTCTGTTGAAAACAAGGTTCGATTTTTTAATGGTTTTGATGTTTTGTTTACATACAAAATTTGTTAAAATCCATAATAGCTGGAGTTAGTCATTGTTTTATTCCATTATTAATTAACTATGATTGGATCTTTAACATTTGTGATTGAGAGAGATTATGATGCTTCACTTGATATCACTTCAAGTCACTTAATTCACATAAATATTTGTTAAATTTACTTTTCTCAAATGTAATTTGTAGTGGTACATTTACTATGATTATTATTATTATTATTATATTTTTGTTTTAGTATTTGTATTGCCTTATATTGCTTGAGATGATAACTGATCATCACTTGACTCTATACATATATTTCTTTTTCCGAAATGGTCCCTGTTGAACTTTTATAGTTTTTTTTTTAAAAAAAAAAATATATAGTTGACATTGTTTTAGATATTGATGACTTGTTTAGTTTGTATTTTCTTTCTCTTGAATTAGTATTAGAGTGATTCAATAATATATATTTTTAGATTAGGTTGGCAAACATAGGCAGGATTTCTTAAGTACCTAATGATTTGTTGGAAATCAATAATAGGAGAATACAAAAGAATTAAGAAAATATTAAGATAATACAAAGATTTTATTTTGTGTGGTTTTTGTTGAGGAGACGTGTAGGCAACTTTTGTGGCTTCAGAGTTTTGTTTAAAAAATAAATAAATTTCTTTGTTAGAAATTTTTGTTTGTTTATTAATTTTTCAAATATTGTTCTTAAAACAACAAACAATGCCGACCAAAAAGAATATTTAGGGAAAAAAATAATTTTCTGATTTCTCCTATTCATATTTGGCTCAGTTTCTCAATTTTAACCTAAAAATTTTAATTTAAAAAAACTGAGCACTAAACCGGAACAGTGATTAAAGAAATACGTTCGAATTAGTTGATTTTGTGGCAGGGCGAACTTCCCCCCCATTTTGTTCCCGAGTAAATATATATAAGAGCAGTTGCATAGATGATAAATTGGACTAAATTAATAGTAAATATAGCACAATTTCAAACTAATTGTAAATATAACAAAATTAATTGTACAAAACTAAAAAACTGTTGTCGGATTCTATCCGTGTCTATCACTGATAGACTTCGATTAATCAAAATTTATCAGTGATAGTCACTGATAGATTTTGATTAACCAAAGTTTATCCGCGATAGACATTGATAAACTCTAAATAATCAGACTCTATCAGTAGACTGGTAGATTCTGATTAATCAGAGTCTATTGCTGATAAACTCTGAAAATCGAAGTCTATCAGATAGATTCTGATAGATTTTGCTATATTTGCAATTTTTTTACATGGTATATTTGCTATTAATTTGCACCAATTTGTCACCCACTGCATGCAATTTTTCATATATATATATATATATATAAGAGTAATTGCAGTGGAAGAATTAATTATATATAATAGCAAATTTAGCACAAGGTAAAAAGAATTGCAAATATGGCAAAAAATTAGAATACATCTTATGGAGGGGGATTCGAACCACAGACCTTATGGTTATCAATACAACTTTATGTCAATTGAGCTAAGCTCTTGTTGACCTTCTTTTAATTCAAGAATGCCAAGAATACAAAAATAGCAATTTTGGTGAGTGTTTGTATAGGTATATCAAAGTACATCACTGATATACTCCGGTTAATTGTAGTATATCACTAACTATCACTGATCGAAGTCTATCACGGACAATAATTGATAGATAATGAAATACAAAGAATACAAGAATAGCAATTTTATGGTCGTGGTCACGGAGCTTGTGTGCTAGGCTTTAAAAATTATATTGTTGATTAAGAGCCGCTTGTTCGTAATGGTTATTTTTGGATTTTATGTTCTAATTACCACAAGAGACTTAATTTTTTTGTTCAATTTATGATTGTAATATAATAATTTTGGATGAGTTTCTAATTATCGAGATGATTGCAATGGAAAGTACTTTACTGATAGATTTCAATTAAATTGATTTTTATCAGTAACAATCATTGGTAGACTTCAATTAATTGATAATTAACTGATTTCTATCCAGGATAGAAACTGATAGACTTCAATCAACTAATTTCTATCCTCGATAGAAAATGATAGATTTGAATTAAACTAATTTCTATCAGTGATACAAGTCAATAAACTTCAATTAAATTGATTTCTGATAGAAACTAATAAACTTCAATGAAATTGGTTTCTATCGGTGATAGAAACTAATAGTCTTGAATTGAATTGATTTCTATCAGTGATAGAAACTGATAACCTCGAATTAAACGAGTTTCTATTAGTGATTATCACTTATAGACTTAAATTAAACTGATGGATAGAAATTGATAGTCTTGAATTAAACTAAACTAATATCCTTGAATTAAATTGTTTTATATCAGTGACTATCACTGATAGGCTTGAATTAAACACGATAAAAACTTATAGATTATGATTATCAGAGTCTATCATTGATACACACGGATAGATTTCAATTAATCAAAGTCTATCAGTGTCTATCACTAATAGACTCTGAATAATTGAAGCTTATCATCAAAGTCTATCAGTATTTATCACTGATAGACTCTAATCGAAGTCTATGAGTTACTATCAATAATAGGGACTGATAGACTATTGGAGATACTAAGGGTATTTTCGTAATTTAACGTATTTTTTTGCTATTTCTGAAAATAATTTTATTTTATTTTTTCTATTTTTGAATATTTTTGCTGGTTTTTGCTATCTGTGCAAAGCCCCCTATATATAAAATACCAAAAAAAAAAAAAAAACGATCTCTTTTTTCATAAAATATTCTTTGGTCTAGTGATTTGTTCTTCATTGTTATATCGGTAGATTAAATTTTGGCCGCCAACAAGAGCTTAGCTCAACTGGCATAAAGTTGTATTGGTAACCACAAGGTCTGTGACGAGGCCGACCATTCGACCCTCTTGCGTGGGTCGAGCTTAATCACCTCCCTTCGGTCCCTGATGCCCTAGACCGCCCCGGTTTCGCCTGGTTCGTCCCTAAAAACCTTAGGAGGATGAGCAGGTATTTAAACCCCTTTTCATCACTGAAGAAGGGTTCTAAAACTGTATTCTCGACTTCTCCCCTTACTTTCTAGTGTCTCCTTGGTTTTCTAACTTAGGCATCGGAGGCAGTGTTGTCTACACCACACCGGTGTGCAACGGTTTTTGCTGGTTTTGTAGGTCACGTCTTCCCCAGCTTCTACAAATTCATTGTTGGTGTCACGTGAATGAGTCCTCTGTCCGGATTTTGGCATCAACATATATATATATTTATTTATTTATTTATATTTTATGCATATTTCAACCTAAAAAACATTATTTTGCAGAAAAAGTTAATTTTACAATTCTTTTTTTTTTCATATGGAAAGTTACATGAACATTTGGACAAGACTATTTTGTAAGAAGTAAAATTACTATTTAATTTGGATTATTTTACCATTCATATTTTAGATCAACTAGCATAAAGTTATATTGATAATCACAATGTTTGTTGTTCGAATCCCACTTCCCCACATACCGTCAAAATAATAATAATAATTTGTTGCTAGTCATGTTTAGTTTGAATATTTGTATAACATCGAATGAAATGGTATGTGAATTGAAGTTTATCTAATTTATTGGTTGGTTCTGGTGCACTTTTTCTATGTATTTTTAACTAAAATTTTCATATAAAATTAAAAAATTTTAAAACAACAAGTGAAAATGGAATAGAAATAAAATAAAATAAAATAAAGAAGTTTTATTAAAATAATCCGGAGATAATTATTTTTTTGGTTTTAAAAAATAGACTTAGCCTAACTTAATTTTCATTCCTGGTGTATGCAAAAAATAATAATTAAAAAATCAATTAAAAATTAATTATTTTAGAATAAAGTGTGAATAGGAAATTCTTTGGAGTTGTTCAATTGATAAGAGACTTTTTCTATGCATTATTGATCGCTCTTATTGAATATATAAAAAATGAATAATAAAAAACTTTCCAAGGTTGATTTTTGCCTCAACTTCAAAAATAAAATAAAAGATAAAGATAATCATACACAACTTTTTAGAAATATTAATAACCATCTTTTTATATTTAAAAAATGTTCAAACTACTTTGATAATTATCATAATTATTAGATTCTATAGTACGATTTTAATAATATAAGTCAAATGATTTAATTTATAAAATTATTCATCTTAATATAGAAAACTACGCGTGTTTATTTATTTAATAGTTTATAACACTTAATTTAAATAAGATATTTAATGTCAATTCTTTTTTATGATTTAATAAATGATTGAAATAGATTGTCAAAAAAACAAAAAATAAATACATGATTGAATAGGTAATTAGAGAATTAATATTCAATAATTTATTAAATAGAGTTCAATAATAATTGAGGATGTTATTTTCATTTTAAGCTTGAGGCTTGAGATCTTAGCTTTGAAAATTGGTATCCGCAAGATTTTGCATCTAAGATTAAATTAAAAATTTATTTATAGATAAATGAATAACTTATCAGTTTTGTGGAATAAACTAGATGGTTAAGATTGTCTTATAATTATTGCAAAGCGAGCTTAGTTCAGCGGTATTTGAAATATTCATACATGTTTTTTTTTTTTTTTTTTTTTTTAAGTCTAATAACATTTGGGATGGAAGGACTTGAACCTCTTACCTTTTAGTCAAAGGTACATGTCAAGTTCGCTTTGACAATATTGGTATTAGTTAATGGCTTGACTCACGCAGACATCAACACATTAATTATGACAAAAGTTTTAATTTTTACCTATGAATTTATGTGAGTGAGTCAATCTTTACCTTAGACACTCAATTTTGTATATTTGAATTCTTAACGTCGATACATTCCGTTTAAACTCTAAACTTGATTAAGTGATGTATTTTATACTCTTAATCAGTTAATTTTTTTTTTTTAAATGACTTGTTATGGATGCTCTGATTTTTTTGAAATGACCTGTTATGGATGTTCTTATTGTTTCCACACTTTGTGTGCTATTTATAATTACACATTATTATAGCTTAAATTTTGTGAGTATCTCTCATGTATTGTGTTGCGTAATTAATCAAAGATGCATAAAAAAAAAATCCTTGATACCAAATGATGTAATTATCTGTAACACAAATAAAAATTTGTTCTCAATCTAAAGTTAAAACACTACACAAGTTTGATGACGAATTAAATCCAAAGTTAAAAACACTATACAAGTTTGATGACCAATTAAACTTGTATATTTTAAGAAACATAATGCAACCTAGGCTAAAATGCAATATATTCTCAGTTTTGGGGAAAGAAAGTAACCTCTTCAATTCCATTTAACTAAAATTTCTAAACCTCTTTAAATTTACAAATGAAGGCTTGGAATAGCTTTATGTGGTAGCAGTAACTAAAGTAAACTGTAAACTAACCCAACAAGAACAATGTTTAGTTACAAATATATAAGTTGGGAGTTTCTAAAATTGACCAATTAAACACAACTTTTTTACTTATTAAATAAAGTACAGATGAAGTACAAAGAAGGGTGCATGAGAAATACATGAAAAACACTAATTTGAATGAGAACCTTAGTAAAAACAACTTAGACAACCTTAGTAAAGCCTAGCATCTTCTAAAAACACACCCACAAAGAAACTATCACACACAAAGTGACACTCAATGGGAAGATTACCTTCGAGGTCAAATACTTTAAATGAGAAGCCTAACTTTGTAATCCAAAGCCGAATCACTCCACAAGTTTGGTGACCAACCCGAAGATACAATCTCTCACATTCAATGAAGCTCTTGACATTCAACTTCTCAAGACTCCTTTACGAATGAACATAAGGTTGCTCTTATATATGTTCTACCATGAAAAATCCGAAAAACCTTAAGGGGCCGTTTGGTGCGCCGGAATTTGATTGGAATAAAATGGAATGTGATTTCCATGGGAATATTTTGTTGGAATCATGATTCCCATGCCGGTGTTTGGTGCATTGGATTTGGGTTGAAATTAATGGGGAGAGAAATAGTAGGACCCACCAAAATTATGAAGGAAATGGAGGGAGAAATAGTGGGATCCACCAACATGTGTGGTTAAAATAGAAAAAGAAATGGTGGGCTCCATCAAAATTATGAAGAAAAATGGAGAGAGAAATAGTGGGACCCACCAAAATGTGGGAATGTGTTGGAATCCACATGCCCACTCTTTCATTCCAACCCTGACCAACCAAACAAGGACATCCCTTTCCAATCCATTCTAATCCATTCCAAACCCTTGGGCCAAAGAGCCCCTAAGTAAAGCTAAAACAAGTTAATATAGCCTATCCTACTTGAAACTAACTAAAATATCTTTAAAATAAAGTTTGGCTAAAAGTAGGGATGGGCTTAAGCCCTTACAAACGAAAGCCTAAAAATTAAAGTCAAAGTTCAACAAGTTCAAGTCAAACATTAAAAAAAAAAAAAAAATCAACCAGAAAGAATCCATCACTATTACGAAGAGCAAACCCAAAGGATTTCTATAAAATTGAGCTTTGGGTCCATTAAAGTTTATTAGGCCCTAAATGGTGAAGGTACCTGGCCCAAGATAACAGGGTAAGGTTTGTGGCACGAGTTGCTTCTTGATTGTCCCTAAAGCTTGGGACTAGTGCAGTACATATCATCCTCTCCTGGATTTGAGCTCATGGAGTGCAAGGGCATGATCATGATTTTCTTTCTCATGGAATTACTAGGTGAATATGCATCATATTTAAGGAGAACATGGGCCAGGAATGCATGGTGCAATGGATCAATACATTTAGAGAACAGGATATAATCTTCACTATTGGTTTCTTTCTTAACAATATCATGCTCACAAGTATATGTCAAAATTCATCATCTTTAAACTCTTCTGCTTTAGTTTGGGTAGTAAACAACTTTCACATGTTTCATGTTCAATCAAATTAAAATTCTAGTTCCTTGCCTTATCATTATCAACTTCATGTATGCTAGATTCATCACATGTATATTGTTGCTTAATGTAAGTGTACAAGTCAAGTTTTAATTACAGAAGTAAGTGAATATGGATGTTGTCTTCAAGACTAGGTTTCAAGTTCACATGATAATCACATATACAAAATCTCTCTCTCTCTGTTTTTTTTTTTTTTTTTTTTTTTTTTTTTTTTTTTTTGTTTTTTAATCGAAACAAAAAATTACAACTTGGGAGGCTTGGAAGACGATTTTGGAGCAAAGAAGAGGGATTTTTAAGGCTCTAGATTGTGGAGATTTTACTTGAGACAGGAGATCGCCACGCCATTCGTGATTTGTTCTTATACCCTTACTTTAGTTGTTTTGTTATGGATTTGAGTCCCGCACTTTATTGTTGTTTTATAAACATGAGTGGCTAGATCCTTTGTTCTTGTGGATTGACGTAGCCATTGGATTTTATTGTTCAATTAATTGAACGTTTTATTTATTCTTGCTTTTCATTCATGCAATTACTTGCTTAATGCTTTTAAACTATTGGTCATGGTTGAATGTTCTTTTAATCTTTTGCTTTAGAGAGGTGATTTATAGTAGACCTTAATTGCATGACTAAATTAGCTCTAACTTATCAATGATTAGGACTTCTTTAGAGGTTGTTAAAAGACTAAGTGTGACGCCCCATGCATTTTTGGTGTATTTAAGTTCCTTGTGTTTAGTTGAAAGAAATATAATTTCTAGTTTGGCTTGAACTTAAGGAATTTAAATGTTATACCAACTCATTTGGGAATTAATTCTTGGAATATAAGCGTTATATTAATTTAAAACCTTCCCTAAAGCTCGTTAAATTTCTAAGTCAGTGTTAGTTATCAGAGTGGTTAAAGCGTTGAAAGCTTCACGATGATTGAAGGGTGTTGGTTTGAAAACATACCTATTCTTGAAATTCTATTTTTGGGCATTAGTTATTATTAGAAGAAAAGGAAAATTAAGGAAAGAAGCCTTAAGTTTTCATCTCATCTTCTTCCCTCTCTTTTTGGTATAGCCGTAGACCCCCTTCTTCTTTCTTCTCTTCGCGCGAGAAGTAGGTTGTCGCCGCTTGAGTGTGCCGTCGTCGTTTTCCTTTTCGCGCCACCGTTGGTGATCGAGCCTCGCTGTTGTTGTGTAGCCCAACCCCGTCGTCACCCCTCCGTGCGATCTCTCCCTCTTGTTTCGTTGTGAAGCTCGAGCCGTCCGTTTCTCTTTCTTTCCCTTCGCGCCGTCGTCGTCTGTTGAGTAGCGCCGCTGCCGTCGTCGTTGCTTCAGCCGTCATGTTCTTCTCTCCCGTGCATCCCTCTCTCTCTTTCGGTGCGTTTCGTGGTTTGGATCTCTTTTTCTTGCATTTTTGGCCAAGGACTCGTGGATAAACATCTTTCCTTCTCATTCTTAGTTGTTTAAGGCCCGATCTAAGGTTTCCTTGGTTCTGTTTTGGTTAGATCTCGCGTGACTAGCAGTTCGACACACTTTTTCTCGAGGTTTCATCTCTGTCCAACGCCGTCTTTGCTTCGATTGTGGGTGCTTCGACGTCGTTTAACGATTCCGATGAGTTTGAGCACTTACATGTTCTTGGTTAGTGCTAGAATTAAAATATCCAATGGTTTATGTGTTGGAAATGTAAGTTGGAATTAAAATTTTTGTTCTGTAGTGCCGTCTAAATGATCGATTGGGTTCGAATCACTTAAGCTCGAATACCCACTGCCCAAGGAGCGTTCTAGCGCACCGTTCGAGGTTAATATAACCCGTCTAGCATGAACTTGGGTTCGTTTGGGTAAGGTTCATTGTTGTCTGATAGCACACATAGTGAGCTATTTTTTCCTGTTCATTTTAGTTAGTCTTTGAGTAATATTTGGCCAATTTAATGCACTTTTATGTTCATTTTGTAAGAATTGATTATTGGAGCTAAAATTGAGAAATTGGAGTTGATCGGGTGCTCAGGACTTAAAGAAGAGCAAAAGAAGGGAAAAAGATCAAAATGGAGGCTTGTCAAAAGTGGAAGACCCAAGAGCTAGCGTCGAGATGCTGCTTTCTTGGCGTATCGATGCAACAAATTCCCTTTTATAATTCAGGCGGCAAAAGAGGCCGCGTCTCTATGCTGCCATGTTTTCCTTAATCAAATTGGTGGTTTAAAAGACAACGTCGAGATGCTGTTGGCATAATTCCTATAAATACAATATGATGAGCTACGACCAAGGGTAGTCCAATTTGAGAGAATTTAGACCTAAAAACGATTAGAGACCTTATGTGGGAGCTGAAGCAAGGCCTAGGAGTGGGAACCAAGCATGAAGACGTTGAGATCTTAACGGGAATGTGTCAGTTTCAACGGATTCAAAAGTTTTCCTTTCTTTTTCTTACCTCTAGTTAGCTTTTATGGGTTTTTCATATCTAGCTTATATCATAACGCCATGTATGAGTAGATAGATGTGTTTCTTAGGGATTGATGTAGTCGTTTATGATTATGGATTGATTATTGGGATGTTTTGTGCACTTATTTTATGTATCCAATTATGTTTAAATGCTTTTAATTACTTGATCACTAGTTGAATGATTTAAGTGTTGAATCTTGCTCGGGAGAGGGGATTTAGTATAGACTTTACTAAATTGCATAACTAAAGTAGAATTCTAAGATCAGGAGATTTAGAATAGCTTTAGAAGTTGTTAAAAGAACTAAAAGCCTTGCATGTTAATGAACGTAGATAGGGATATTAATTTAATTATATGCATGAGAATCAATTATGCTTGAGAGAGATAGTTGTGTTTTACGGTTCTTAGACTTGTAAAATAATTGCACATTACAATTCATTCCCTTCAATCAATCCTAATCTAAATTGATGAAATCAATTCCCTAAGAATTCTTTCAATTGAATTTCCCAATCTTTAATTTGGATTGCCTTTAATTTCAATATTTTCATTACTTTTTGATCCTTAAATAAAATTGGACAAGATTATTCATGGTACTTAATTTGCTAGAAAACAAATCCAGAGGACGACACTCGTTTTACCCGCAAACACTATATGATTACTTGACCCATACAGTTGCGGTAAGAAAATCACACATCAAGTTTTTGGCGTCGTTGCCGGAGATTGACATATTTAGTTAAATTAATATTGTGGAAAAATTGTTCGGTCTTAATTTAAGGTGTATTTTTATTTTTTTTTGGTAGTTGCATTTTTTTTCCTTATTTGCTTTCTTTCAATTTTTGTAATTTTTCTTTTTTGTTATTGTTCCATATTTGTAATTTTCTATTTTCATGCTTTCCTTTTTAGTTAGATTTATTTTCCTTGTTGGTTGTTTTCCTTAATTGTTTTTGCCTTATTTGCTTTTGCTTTCCTAATTTGTTAGTATTTTCCTTTTCTATTTTCTTCCCTTATTTTTTTTCCTTTTCTTTTATTTCCTTTTTTTTAGGTTAGTTTAGATTGTGTATGCGAAAGGATAGGGATTTGGCCTTAGCACATTTGGACCCCGAGATAGAAAGAACATTTTGTAGGCTTCAAAGGGAGATTAGAGAACCTATCCAAATGGTGGATCCCAATCCACCTGAGGAGCCTAAGCCAATTAGAGACTACTTCCATCCCGTGTTTCAGGTGCAACAGTCAATGATTGTCTATGCCCCGATTAATGCGAACAACTTTGAGCTGAAAACCGATCTCATCTGGATGGCTCAAGATTGTACATACAGAGGATCGCCCACAAAGGACCCAAACTCTCATCTAAAATCCTTTTTAGACATTTGTGGGACGGTAAAAATTAATGGTGTTACTGAGGATGTCGTTTGCTTATGCTTATTTCCTTTCTCTTTGCAGGATAAAGCTCGTGATTGGTTGCAGTCTATTCCTCTTTGAATCATCACCTCTTGGGATGCTTTGATCTAGGCATTCTTGAATAAATTCTTCCCTCCTGCAAAGACGGTCAAGCTGAGGATCGAGATTGGAACATTCTAGCAACAGTTCGATGAGCAGCTATTCAAGGCCTGAGGATGCTACAAGGAGCTGTTGAGGAAGTGCCCCTAGCATGGATATCCTGATTGGTTACAAATGCAACTATTTTATAATGATTTAAATCCAAGTACTAAGACTATTGTTGATGCAGCTGCATACGGGACTCTATTGTCCAAGATCGTGGAGAATGCACGTACCTTATTGGACGATATGGCCACCAACAACTATCAGTGTCCATCTGAGCGGTCTACACCAAAGAAAGTGGCAGCTGGGGTGTTCAAGATCGATAATGTAAGTGCCCTCCAAGCACAGATGTCTACCCTTGCTAATGCTTTCTTGAAGTTTTCAGGTACAGCTGCTATTGCATCCCAGTCTCAGGAGGAGACCATGGTACAGGTTCAATATGTTTAAAATTCTAATTTTAGGGGATATAATACTTCTACACCTACACATTATCACCCTAACAATAGGAACCATGAAAACTTCTTTTGTGCTAACAATAAAAATGTTTTAAATCCCTCAGGTTTTGCCCCTCAAAAGCAAGAAAATAAACAATCTCTTGAGGATCTTGTTGGAGCTTTTATTGCAGAGTCTAGTAACATGACAAATAAGCTGGAGGAGGCAGTGATCGCCATCAACACCACAATGACTGGCCACAATGCAGCGATAAAAAATATTGAAACTCAGTTGGGGCAACTTGTAAACGTTGTCAACACTATGTAGAAAGGTAAGGCCCCAGCTGAGCAAGAGAGACCCTAGATGGAGTACTGTAAGGCCATCACTGTGCATGATAGCACGCATAGCGAGCTATTTTTCTCGGTTTATTTTAGTTAGTCTTTGAGTATTATTTGGTCGTTTTTATCCACTTTAATGTTTATTTTGTAGGAAATGAATTTTTGGAGGAAATGTTGAATTAGGAAGTTGATCGAGTGCTCGGGACCAAAAGAAGCAAAAAGAATCAAAGTTGGAGGCTTAAGTTTGAGGCAAACCCGAGAGCTAGCGTCTCGATGCTGCTTTCTGGGCGTCTCGACACTGGTTTTCCTTTTATGTATGTTTTTGGCAGTAGCATGGACAGCGTCGCGACGCTCTCCACAGCGTCGCAACGTTACCGACTAATTTCGTATGAGTTCATCCTTAATTGCTACAGACAAGGGGAGTCCATTTGATGCAATTTTAGTCCTAAATTCGACTAAAGACCTTCTGTGGGAGCTGAAGCAAAGTAGAGGAGCGGGATTGAAGGCTTGGCTTGTGGAGATCGTGACGGGGACGTGCAGTTTCAACGACAATAGTGTTTTATCTCTTTTCTCTCCTTCCTTTAGTTGTTTTAATGGTTGTTTCAGACTTAGTTTACATCGTAACGCAGTGTATGAGTAGCTAGGTTCGTTATCTTAGGGATTGATGTAGCCCTTTGGGCGTTGTTAAATTATTTTGATGGATGTTTATTGTTTTTAACCCATTTAAACAATTTATGTCCTTAATGCTTTTAATTCACTGGCCATGAGTTAATTGATGCCATCTCTAATTCTTGCTCGGGAGAGGGGACTTAGTTTAGATATATGAATTGCATAACTATAATAATCCTAGAATCAGGAGATTTAGGATAGTTGTAGAAATTATTAATAGGATTCAATATAATCCATGCATGTGAATTAATCTAGATAGGGATATCGAGTTAGTCATATGTATGAGAATTATTTATGCTCGGGAGGGATAAATATGAGAATAGAAAATCAACGTGGACGACCACCGAAGCCTTCCCTGCTATTCTCCGACCTTAGAACGAGTTGTGGGACTCTCAATAGTGATGAATTTTGGTAAGAGTTTGAATGTGTAAACAAAAAAATGGAAGATAAAATTTTGTTTTTGAGAGAGTGAAATTTTCAGTAAGATCAACTCATGATCTTCTGTCTTTCTTATTCTTATAGAAGACCAAGATGCTACCATGTCATGGATTAGGGCCAACATTAAAGCTCAAGAAGAAGCCACCAAGGATTCAAGTGGGATTGGTCATGGAGCTCATGCGTCAAGTACACATCATTTACCTCTTCAATTAATTGAATTTCAAAAAATCAATTCATGAAAAATTAATATCATTTAAATTAATTAAATCTTAAATGAAATTATTTTTAATAAATAATTAATTATATTTTATTATAATATCTTATATCAAAATGAATAATGCACCAATCTCGACCTTCTTCATATTCCCAATTTTTTCGAACATGAATTCCTATTCATATCAAAACCGAAATATGTATCAAATACATAATTGCATTATTTAAATCATATTAAATATTACCAACTCTCTCGTAAAATAGTTTAATCCACAATTAAACTATTATGTTAAACATATCGAATATAAATAAAAGTATCTCCCTTAAATTTAATTTGAATAATTCAAATTCTTTCATCACACTGTTCTAAGGTTTAGTCCGTATGAGCTAGTAGGGGGACCTAATGGACCTACAGATCGTGGGCTCCAATGACTCGAGATTAATCGGTTAATCTCATTAACCTAGTTCACCTACATTCGTTAACTACCGAGAAACTCCACTATAGTTTGATAGTTGCACTCCCCTCACTGTAAATATATTTCTGTCCACCCGATACAACCATGATTAGTAAGTCGACCCTTCACAGGTTGTTCGTAACTACAACGGGTCAAAAGTCCGTTTTACTCGTGAAGTTACTTCTAGTTCCTTAAGTCCCATTGATCGTCTAATGAACAATTGGTTTGTGGTTCAACCAACAAACCTAATTCCTCTCAGTCAATGAGAGGGCGGGATCCCTTTGTTCAAGTCTCGGAGTCAGCACTTAAAGGAACAACCTATCTACTAACCTTAGAAGGGACAAGAGTGAATTCCGTCTTGTAGGACTATGTCCCCAACTATCTATCCGATCTCATCTCCGAAATGGTAAGCTTATTGAGTTGGCGATGATGAGCCACTCTCACCCATGAAAATGAAAGGATAGTTCCGAATAAATAGGAGTTAATAGTTAGCTCAGGATTAAGATCGAGTGAAGGTCATCACACTAAATAAGTCAGTTTCAACAGTAAACGGTGTTATAAAGTAAAAGTGACTTATTTCTCGGTCCTGGTCTTATGCCAACTCATTGCATAAGACACCCCTACTCACATGTTTTCACATGAATGATTTAGGATCACTTCATCTGTACTAAATACAAAGTGGGGTGCGTCTCATAGTGTCCCCAGGATAAGGTACCTAGCCTTATCCTTATATTATAGACTATTTAGGTTATTACTTGACCTTGATCCACTTTTATATCTCAGTACATAAAGTTCAAGTGTTCATTCCATAGTCCGAGGTTCTTAGTTTATTGGATTTAGGTTAAATAACAAGTAATTCACTTTATTCAATAATACTTTTACAGAATAACCTCAATAACATCTTTTTATAGAATAAAATATGTTCATGTTTACAAACCTCAAGTTTTTCAACATAAAACCCAACAAATTATGATTTCCTAGGATAAGCTTTCTTATCAATCTTTAAGCTTTTGATGAGTTGTAAGCATGAGTGCCCCAAAAATGGAGACTTTTGAAAATTTTTATAGGAGATGTCTTACATTAGTAGAGTATTTTCCTTGGTCTAGAATTGAACTTGAATGCTTAGGAGCGAATTATTAGGTTCATATGCTTGTTGTCACCTCAATAGGTGGAGGGAAGAGCTAAAGAGTTAATTTTTTTTTTTGCAAATTAGCATGTTTGATCTTGCCTATGAGGAAAGAAAAATAATATATGGTTATCATGATTATAAAGAAAAATCATTCTTGTTTTACTTTTGAAAGAAAAACAATGACGCGTCGTATGGGCTGAATATGCAATGAATAATAATGTTTTAGCCAAAAAAGAGCTACCCTTGTTGTGATCAGTTAGGCCAACCAAGGGTTAAACTCGGGTTATAGGTCCCTACAGTAGGTGGTGTGAAAGCTAGTGCCACTTATAAATGCTTGAATCAATATTAAATTTAAAGCACCTAGGTATGGATAAAAACAATCTAATTTGTTCCATTGGCTCATTAGTAAATCCTTAGTGCCTGATAACTTGCAAAATGCAAGTTATTTCTCTTCTAAATTTAAGCTAAATTAGGCTGAAAAGATCAAAGTTGCGTTGGTCTAGCGCATTGTAGTAAGAGAATTGCGATAGCTAATCCTTTAAAGGAGTATTTTTTAATGCGGTAGGAAATTATGTACTTTTTTTTTTAAACTAGGAAATTATGTACTTTTGCCCACTAACGCATGAATTTGTAATCGTTTCCTTGCCCAAGTTTCCTTCAGCGCAGATCCCAGAGCATAATTTGTACGATGATAGTTGGAAAGATGGTTGCCCTGACGTGTGATTGATTTGCAAGCTGGCAAGAGAAGGTTGGGGCACACAAGCCAATTTCTTGGAGAAGTCAGTATCCTCAGCTATAAAAAGCGCCCAACTGCCAAAGTGAAGGGATGAAGAGGTGGAACGGGAAAACAAAGAGTGAGAAAGGAAACCAGAGAAGGAGATAGAGTATCCCAACACAACAAATTCATTGCAATATGATGTATTGCATTATATCTTTCTTTCTTAGCATGAGTGATAACTGCCCAAAAGGTAGTTATTTAGGCCTCGTTTATCTAGGGATTTGTGTGTCTCTTGTGCTTAATAGGGTTGATTTTAGATAGATATTACATGTTTTAACCCATTTGGAAGAATGGAAGCTTTGGAAATCATTTTGTGCAGAATCTGTTGCTGGGCGACTTGAGGAAGCAAATTTTGTGCTGCAGCAAAACTGGGAGCAGGACTGCCACGTCAGAGCTCGTTAGCCAACTTCATAAACCGACTTCTGTTGAGTTATTTTCGGGATAAAGGAGCAAGGAGAGCCCTACACGTGTCCAGGTTGACCTAATTCAAGCCTCTGATCCTTCTATAAAAGGAAGTAGCCGCCCAAGTCAAAGTCATTCCACTTTTGGGAGAAAACATTCCATTCTTGGAAAGTTCCTTCCATCTTAGGGAGCCGAATAGAGGAAAGATTGGAGACCACCTAGAAGACCATCATTGCAAGCTGATCGAGGAGATTAGTATTTCCTTTTATTATCTTGTAGTCATAGATATGCTTACTCAGATTGTAATTTGTGTCTCCGGGCATATTATGAACTAAGTAGCTTAGGCGTTGGTTAGGAACAATGTGATTGTCGTGCTTAACTTTAGTAATATATTGATTATTGCATCTTGGTTAAGTGTTGTGCTTGTTTCTATTTTTTGCCCGCCTGGCCAGCCGGTATGAATACATCTCTCTAGTTTCAGGGATGATTTAGAGAGTGTGTGGCGATTAATCACACTACAATCATTCTGTATTGGTGAACGCCAGTGACTGAGCTAGGGATAGCCAGTTGCCTAGTGCTTGATCGGTCGTACTTCATTGGGGTTGAAACACATTCCAAAAGATCCGGAGTTCTGGGAGGAATCCGCTAATAATACTACGAGAGTTGCATGATCAATAATATTGCTAGAGCATGCTTTAAAAAAATTACTGAATCCTGACCAGCGCCTGTTTCCAATCTGTCTGCCTATTTGTTTATTCTTTGTTCTGTCATTGACTTTGCTTCAACATTATTCCTATAAAAACCAATTATTTTTACCATCTTTGAAACCATTAAAGAGTTATACAAAATAGATAAAGTGGAAGCTAATTCAGGCCTTAGATTGATAATACTCATTACTTGCTGCGGATTGTGTATACTTGCACAGAGTTCTAGAGTATTTTTTAGATCATAATTTTACTCACTCTAGGAATCCAACAAGTTTTAGGCGCCGTTGTCGGGGACTTGAATAAGTTTCTATCTGATTTGTTTTGTGTATGTGTTTTAGTGGTTTGGTGCTAGAACTTTTTGATTGTTTCTTTTGTTTTGCAGGTGTGAGTTTGGTGCATGAGCGATCCACCCAGGGTATGGTTCGAGCTTGATCCAGAAATCGAGAGGACATTCAGGATCAGAAGGAGGGAGCAGCGTAGAAAGCAGATGGAGAACGTGCAGCGTCTTCCGCAGGGTCCTGAAGATCTAGAGAACCCCCAGAATCGCTTGCTGCAGCAAAATCCGCCGCTGGAGCAAAATGAGCAGCAAAGTAATCAGACTGAGAATCCTATCTTGGTAGCTAACGATAGGACCAGAGCCATTCGAGCGTATGCTGTCCCAATGTTTGATGAGCTGAATCCAGGGATTGCACGTCCCCAAATTCAAGCGGCAAATTTTGAAATGAAACCGATAATGTTTCAAATGTTGCAAACCGTGGGTCAGTTCCATGGTTTGTCATCTGAAGACCCTCATTTGTATCTTAAGTCTTTTCTAGGAGTTAGTGATTCTTTTGTAATTCAAGGAGTGCCTAGAGATGCTCTTAGATTAACTTTGTTCCCGTATTCTCTTAGGGATTAAAAAGAAGCAAACATAACATCCATAGACCCTCAAAGCAGATATCTTTTGAAGAAGCAGAAAATTAAAAAGAAGCAAACATAACATCAATAGAAAAGGAGATTTAGAAAATGCGCGAGCAAACAAAAAGTCAAGAACAAAAATTATGCTCGCTCAAGGCCACTGCATCCTTCAGTCCTCTTGGCCTGGCTCATTTTCATCATCCTCTTCTCCTCTTTCAACCGGTGGGGGTGGAATCCATGGGTTCAACAGATCCTCAAGGAATGCAGGAAGGGCTGGATATGGCTTCGAAAAATTCTCTTGAAGCGCCTTCCTTAAGCTGGCATCTCTATTCTTAACATAGTTCTAGAAGGTTAAAGTTTGCCTTTCCGCAAACTCCTACCTACTGGCCGAAAGTGCCAATTGTTCTAGAATCGTGTTGATGCCGTAGATAAGCCCACCTTGACGTACCTCCTGCATACGCTGGAGCCGTGTCAAATTGGGCGTGTCGATGATCCCTTTGTCAAACAGTATAACATCCCCTTCATTCTCCTGTACCCATGCTTCTTTGCACAACAATGTAATCGTGTTCAGAGAAAACAATTTCCCCACCTTCTTCTTCCAACAGCTAGATATTTCACCTGAAATAATTTTCCCCACATTGATGCTGAGAGACCGCATAATCGCAAAAGCTAGAAGAACTCGTTCCCTGGAGATTGTCGAGTCGTGTGTTGTTGGGAGCATCCTCTGTCTGATAAATCCCATCCACATGTTCGCTTCCCTTTTCAAATAAGCCGACTGGAATGTCCTTTTCTGAGTCTTGGATAGCTGCCATTGTGCCCCTTCAAGACCTACCTCCCGCACAGCCTCACTTAGCTGCTCATTAGATGGCGCTACAGCCATCTCATTATATGCCGCATGGGGAAAGTTCTGAAGGTTATACAGTGCGTTGATAGCACTAAGACTCCAATCTACCTCGACTCCTCGGACAATTACCTGGAAACCATCCTCCTTGTCAATGTTAGCATAAAATTCACGCACCATCTGTGCATTTACAGACTCAGGCTGTGCACAAAGCAACTCCCAGCCGTGGTCTGCAATTCCGGTCCTCAGAAACTGTGGAAGATTACCGCTGAATCCTCTCTCAAATAAAAAATCTCTTTTCAGAAGCTCAGCATATTTTGCTCTAGCAAAATTGTTGACGAAGCGATCATACGGCAATTGCTGTTCTTCTATTTCATCATGTTCCTTCGATGCTTCGGCAATATTTTTTCCCTTTTACGCCCTTCGATTGAGCAATTGTTCTTCCTCAGCCTTCTCCTTTGCTTCTTCTCGCACTTTTTCCTCAACTTCTTTTTTCTCTCGTTCCTCTCGCTCTGCCTTTTCTCTCTCAGAGTCTGATGATGGTGGTGATGGCCATCAGTCCGAATCACTTGAACGCATCCAGCCTTCCGCTTAATACGGCGACGTCTCGGAGGTTCGGGCATGATGACCTCAACACGAGCCTCTTGAACTGGCTCTCTTTCTATTGCAATCTATGCCTGCACATCCTCACTCTGTTTCTCTTGAATTTCCTCTCAAACTTCTTCTATAGCTGCCATCCTCAGCTCATCCTCTTCTGGATTCTGTACATCAGATTCTTTCGGGTCTCCTTCGTCTATTGCGACAGCCTCATCCTCTGTTGCCTTTTCTTGTTCTTCAGCCCTCTGTTGTCGCCTTCTTCTTTTAGCTTCTTTCTCCTCCGGTGTTCTTTTTTCTTCGTTTTTACTTTATGAACTTCGGGGGTAACATGTACCTCTTCCTCCTCACTTTCCCTCTCTTTTCTAGCTCTCGTTTTGGCCATTGAAGATGCATGGGGTTGACAGAGAATACCAACAAAGAAAGAAGAATGCACACAACAGAGATTCAAATCAAGAAGATGAAGTGAAACTTACCTACTAGAGGCTATTAATAAATAGGGCTCCAGCAACTTGAAATCGTAATAAAAAAGATTTGCTCCCATTAAATTATAATACCGTTTATTTTAAACCATCAACGGTAAAGTGGTGAATTTTAATCGCCCATGGTAAATCATTATGCTCTGTCAACTAATCAGACCGTCGGATGATCTCTGTGTGACACGTGGCCTCATCAGACGACTCATGCAAATTTACCTGCAAAAATTCAAAGAAAATCCCAACGGTAAAAATAATAAATTCTTCTACGAAATCCCCCCTATTCGGACGATTTTGCTCTAGCCATAACTCTGTCGCAACAACCTGAAGAATCTGAAGAATCTTGGATACAAAATTCGAATTTCAAAGCAAGAAAAATCAAATCTTCAAAATTCAAATTTAAATTTAACCGATCAAATCAAAATCAATCTTTTATTTTCAAGAGAAGCAGAATAAATTAGAAAAAAATCTTTATTAATTTAAACTAAACAAAATTCAAATAATAAAATCTAATAAAATTTAATTAATTAAAAGATAATTCTGAAGGGAATAAAAGTCCCCACGCAGCGGAAGCGTATCGTTTGGACCTTACGCCGTATATTAATTAACATTAAAATACCGTTACGATAACTCAAACAAAACTTTAAACAACCTTTAAAGCCGCTGTAAAATTGGTTTAAACATGCTAAAATAAATCTAAATTTATTTTTAATATTTTTCTAAAGAAAAAAGGAAGAACCGTTACAAACCTTCGTTGAAGACTTGACCGTTCTTCGCCAACGACGCTCCACGAACGAAAACGCAGTAGCCGCCTTTGTTTTTCTTCGCTGGAAATTTCTTCTTTGATTGAAACAATCACCACAGAGGTTACATCGGTATGTCTCTAAGTCTAGGAGGCAAAAGACTTGTGGGAGTCTTTCTCTAAGAGGGAGGCTAGAGAGAATTCTAGGTCTTGTTTTTCAAGAGTGTCAAGTATCATGACCAATTAGGTCTAGTGTTCTATTTATAGAAGAGAGGCCATGAATAAAATATTCAATTAAATCAATCTTTTCCATAATTGATTCAATCTTATTCCTTAATTAATCAATCATGATCAATCAATTCCATAATTGATTAATCTTTTCCACAAATGACTAATTACTTCCATAAGTGATTAGATCATTTCCATAAATGATTAATCACTTCCTTAAGTGATTAATTATTTCCATAATTGATTAATTCCCGGTTAATGAATTCTTGAATTAATTAACCACCAATTAAATATCACATATTTAATTCCCGGCCTAGAATTAATTAATTTGCCCAAACACATTTTAGGCCTTAAATTAATTTATTCATTATTTTGAACTCTTTCAAACTTCCATAAATTTATATTTGAACTTTTCAAATATTAATTTCTCTCATAATAATATATCAATATATATTATATTTGTTTCCCTTAATAAATTGAACATTTTCAATTTACTTTTATTACTTAGTTGCCTCAAATTACTTTACGAGCTACCAGTGGGACCTAATGGACCTGCAGATCAGAAGCTCCAACGATGTGAGATTAATTGGTCAAACTCATTAACCACATTAATCAATATTCGTTAACTGTGTGTACATTCCACTATAGATTCACAGTTGCACTCTTCTCACTGCAGACATATTTTCTGTGTCCACGGATCTAGACCAATATCGACTAGTTAGTCCTTCACGAGTGTCCGTAACACCAGCTGGGTCAAATTACCGTTTTACCCCTGGGTTACCTCTATTTCCTTAAGTACCAATTCTTCTCTAATGAACAACCTGTTTGTGGTCCAACCAACAAACAGAAAACCCTCTCGTGCCATTGAGAGGGTAGGGCCCTTTGTCCAAGACTCGGAGTAACCACTTAAGGGAACACTCATCTGCTTCCCTAAAGTCTGGAAGGAGTGAATTCCATCTTGTACGATTATGTTCCCAGCTCCCCATTCGGTCTTGTCCCCAAAGTGGTAGGCTTATTGAGTCGGCGTATTGGCCACTCTTACCCATACAAATCAAAGGACAATCTCTCATGAGCAAGAGTCCATAATCGACTCAGGATTAAGACTAAGTTGTCTAGGTCGTCCTAGTGAAATAGAAAACCAACTAGTTAACGGTGTTATAACCAGTGGTTACTATTTCGCGGTCCGGTCTTATGCAAACTCATTGCATAGGATACCCCCACTCGCATGTCTCCTACACGAACGCGTTGGATTGCAGCGTTTGTATCAAATACAAAGTGGGCCGTATCCATAGTGTCACCAGGATAAGGCACCCAGTCTTATCCCTATACTATAGACCCTTTAGGCTGTTTCTTGAACAATGATCCTATATGTCGCTACATATAGTTCAAGACTCATATTAAAACCTTGGATGTCTAGTTTATTGGATTAGGGTTATTTTTAGGCAAAAACAGATATAAAATAACTAATAACAATTAATGGAAAGATATATTAATATTATTTCATTAATATCCGGTCAACGGTTACATTCACTATCTACGAGTTTTAGGGCATAAAACCCAACAAAATCTCACTTGAACTAAAACACTAGTTAGTGGGATGTAAATGCAATAATCTAAAGCTGGAAATGTCATGTATATTAATACAATGAACTAGGGCATCCTTATACCCATTATACATTTCTCCCACTTGCCCTAGATTAGATGGCATACATATCTCGTAGACCTAGACCTTCTAGATGACCCTCAAACACTTTAGTCGTGAGAGCCTTCGTAAATGGATCAGCGATGTTGTGCTCCGAGGCGATCTTAGTGACGATCACATCTCCTCGTTGCACAATCTCCTGTATCAGGTGATACTTCCTCTCGATGTGTTTACCTCGTTTGTGGCTTCGAGGTTCTTTTGAGTTGGCTACAGCCCCACTGTTGTCACAGTATAGTGTTATGGGCACGTTCATGTTCGGAACCACTTCCAAATCAGTCAACAACTTTCTAAGCCAGACTGCCTCCTTAGCTGCTTCGCAAGCTGCTACAGACTCAGCCTCTATTAGGGGTGTTCATCTTCAGACCGAAAATCGACACGACCGATCGAAACCGACCGAACCGACGTCGGTCGGTCGGTTAGCCGACCAATTCGGTCGGTGTCGGTTCTTAGATTGAGGAGGTCGGTCGGTCGGTCGGTCGGCCAAAAAAATTTAACACATAACCGACCGACCGACCGATATATTTATATATATAAAAAAAACCAATTTTTTTTAAAAACACATAACCGACCGACTTTACACATAACCGACCGACCGCCCAATATATTTATATATAAAAAAACCATTTTTTTTTTAAAAAAACACATAATTTACCGACCGACCGATCGATTTTACACATAACCGACCGACCGTCGTTCTTCATCTCAATTCTCACGATCTTTAAAAAAACCGACCGAACTGACCGTTCGGTTGGTTGGCTGGCAACACCCATCGAAATTTGTCGGTTTCCTAATTTCTGAAAAACCGACCGACCGGTCGGGGTCGGTTTTCCCCCAAAACCGACACCGACCGACCGATGAACACCCCTAGCCTCTATGGTTGAGTCTGCTATGCATCCTTGTTTGATGCTTCTCCACACTACTGCTCCTCCATTGAGTGTGAATACTGACCCTGATGTGGATTTCCTTGAATCCTTATCAGCTTGAAAGTCAGAGTCAGTGTATCCAGTAAGAATCAAATCCTTAGCTCCATACACAAGCATGTAGTCCCTCGTTCTCCGAAGATACTTGAGGATATTCTTAACCGCTCCCCAGTGGTCCAACCCTGGATTAGACTGATACCTACTGACTACTCCCACTGCATAACACATGTCAGGCCTAGTGCAGAGCATAGCATACATTAAGCTGCCCACAGCTAAGGCGTAGGGAATGTGTCTCATGTTCTCAATTTCTTGAGGTGTCTTAGGAGACTGTTCCTTAGACAGGTGTACCCCATTTCTGAAGGGTAGTAGTCCCCTCTTGGAGTTTTGCATCGAATATCGAGACAACATCTTGTCAATATACGTTGCTTGAGACAGGGCTAGCGTTTTGTTCTTACGATCCCTAATGATTTGGATTCCCAGAACATATTGAGCCTCTCCCAGATCTTTCATTTGGAATTGGGCTGCTAGCCATTTCTTAATGTCAGTGAGGTATCCTACATCATTCCCAATGAGTAGGATATCGTCTACATAAAGTATTAGAAAAGCTACTTTCCTTTTTTTGATTTTCTTGTACACACAAGGCTCATCAACGTTTTGGTCAAAGCCAAAAGATTTGATTGCAGTATCAAATCTAATGTTCCATGATCTGGATGCTTGTTTCAATCCATAAATGAATCGATTGAGCTTACAAACCTTTTGTTCCTGACCTTGGCCTATGAACCATTCGGGTTGAGACATGAAGATATTCTCTTCAAGATTACCATTCAGAAAGGCAGTCTTGACGTCCATTTGCCATATTTCATAGTCATAATATGTGGGTATGGATAAGAGAATTCTTATGGACTTTAACATGGCTACAGGAGATAAGGTTTCCTCATAGTCAACCCCTTCCTTTTGGGTATAACCCTTTGCCACTAGTCTAGCTTTGAAGGTCTGTACCTTTCCAGCTGCATCTCTTTTTCTCTTATAGATCCATTTGCACCCTATGGGTTTTACCCCATTTGGTAGATATGTAAGTTCCCATACAGAATTGGAGTACATTGACTCCATTTACAGGTTCATGGCTTTGACCCATTCATCCTTATCTTCGTCATTCATTGCCTGTCGATAGGACAATGGATCCTCAATGCCATCATTAGGTATGACAACCTGAGTTTCAGTTAAACCCAAGTAGCGGTCAGGTTGTAATACAACCCTACCACTGCGTCGAGGCATTCCCAACATTTAAGATGGACGGGATGGATCTGAAGAACTAGTTCCTTCATCAACCCTTGTTGAAGGTCCAACTTCATCAACAACTCTTGATGATTCTTCAGTAGCTTCTCCTAATATTATTTTGCTGCGTGGTTTATGATCTCTCATGTGGTCTTCTTCTAAGAAAGTGGCGTTTGTCGATACAATCACTTTATTTGCTTGTGGGTCGTAGAAATAACCACCTCTCGTTTCTTTAGGGTAACCAACAAATTGACACAGTTTTGAACGAGGTTCCAGTTTCTTAGGATTTGTCACAAGCACGTGTGCTGGACAACCCCAGATGCGAAAGTGATGCAAACTAGGTTTACGCCCCTTCCATAATTCGAAAGGTGTTTCAGAAACACTTTTCGAGGGAACATTGTTCAAGATGTATACTGCAGTCTCTACTGCATACCCCCAAAACGAGCTAGGCAATTGAGCATAGCTCATCATTGATCGAACCATGTCTAACAAGGTTCTATTTCTCCTTTCTGACACACCATTCTGCTGAGGTGTACCAGGGGCTGAGAGTTGAGATTGGATTCCATGTTCTATCATATAATCCTGGAATCTTTGATCCATATACTCCCCTCCTCGATCAGATTGAAGTACTTTAATAGATTTACCTAATAGGTTTTCAACTTCAGCCTTAAACTCCTTAAACTTTTCAAGGGCTTCAGACTTATGTCCCATTAGGTACAAGTAACCATATCTTGAATAATCATCTATAAATGAGATGAAATATTCGTACCCTCCTCGAGCTTTTACATTCATTGGACCACACAGATCCGAATGTATTAACTCTAAGGGTTCTTTGGCTCTGTAACCTTTTCCAGTAAAGGGTCACTTGGTTATTTTTCCCTCGAGACAAGATTCACAAGGTGGTAGTGAATCATCTTCTAACTTGCTTAGAAGTCCATTCTTTACCAAACGACCGATCCTATCGATGTTTATATGACCAAGTCTAAGATGCCAAAGATGAGTATTGTTACTTGATGGAGAAATCTTTTGCCTTTTTCTTTGAGTTTCAGCAGTTTTAAATAATTCGTGATTTAAAAGTGCTTTGTTTTCGGTTGGTCTTAAAAAGTACAAGTTATTTTCCAATTTGGCTGAACAAATAAGTACACCAGTTTTATAAATGAACGCTTCATTCATATCAAAAGTAACTGTATACGATTGTTCAATCAAACATGAAATAGAAATTAAGTTCCTCTTAATCTTGGGAACGATTAACAAACTTTCTAAAAGTAAGAATCTATTTCTAAAAAATAACTTCGCAGCTCCCACTGCTTTAGCTGAAATGACTTCTCCAGTTCCGACCCTGAGTGCCATTTCCCCATCGTTCAACTGCCGAAAGGAACTATTTTCCTGAAAAGAAGAGCAAACATGATTAGTTGCTCCTGAATCAAGTATCCAGGTAAACTCATCATGTTCTACCAGGCATGTTTCTAAAACAAGTAAATCAAATTTACCTTCCTTTTCCTTCTTTTTCTCAGCAAGGTACTTTGGGCAGTTTCTCTTCCAATGTCCATCTACATTGCAGTGGAAACACTTGCCCTTGTCTGCCATAGCTTTGGCTTTTCCCTTGTTTTTAGCAGCAGTGCTGGGAGTTTCCCCTTGTTTCCTTTCTTCTTCTGAGTTTTCTTTGAAGAAGTGGCTACAGATTTAGTTCCAGAGGATGAACCCTTCTCGAACTTTCTTTTAGAGTGGACAACGTTTGCCTCTCCTTCTATCTGTCCCTTGTTTTTAAGAAGAGACTGATAGAGTTGTAGCTCATTCAGGAGGCTAGTCAGGTTGAATGTTATTTTATTCATCATTGCATTGCTTCGAAACTGTAGAAAACTCTTCGGAAGAGATTCTAAGATGAATGCAACCTGACTACGCTCATCTATGACCGCCCCGTTTGCCTCTGCCACGTTGAATTGGACCATCATATCCAGGACATGCTCCCGAACAGACGTGCCCTCTTTCATGCGACAGCTATAAACGTATTTGAGAGCGTCATGGTGGAGTTGGTAGGACGGTTGTCCAAACATCTCCTGGAGAGAGTTCATAATCTCCCTCGCTGTTACCATGCTCTCATGCCTTTTAGCCAAAACTTCAGATAAGCTGGCAAAGATATAGACGCGAGTCTTATCATTGGCCTTTGTCCAGCGGTCATAAGCATCCTTAACTGCTTGGGATGCATTACGAGCAGGGGCTGGAGGACAATCCTCCGTTAAGACGAACCGCATATCATCGACAACAAGAATCGTATTCAGGTTCGACTTCCACGTAGCATAATTTTTGTCGGTTAATTTCTCATTTTTAAGCAGAGAGACAATTGAGGAAGACATTGCTGAAATTTAAACAAACAATGACCGTATTAGTTATCTTTGCCTTAACCCATCATACAAGCAAACAATTGCACACAATCCAATCAATTTAGCAAAACAGACAATCACAGAACCCTAAAACTATCGATTTAGTTTTGCAACGACGTTTCAGAGGTTTAGAATGTCAGCCACCGAAGGGTGATCAGACATTCCTCCTTTGAAATGAGACACCTCTCAGCTAATTCTAATTCCAGAATAACTCATATTCCTATAGACATTAGCCACTGTTGTTCGGTCAAGGATTTGTTAACACTTTTAACTCATCCTCGTAAGTGTAACCCTCCCACTTTCAGATCTCAGAGGCACGCACCAACAGGCTACCGAAGGGAAAGACAACTGTTGGTGATTAGCCTAAGAGCTCCTATCCTTTTCAGGAGTTCACGATGTTCCGAATCCTATGACCAGGCCCTCCGAAGGGATGGTTGTGCCAGGACAACCTGCAGGCGGATCATAGGACTCTCACGGTGTGAACTATGGGCGGAGACCGAGGGATACGTTGACACGTGTCCCGCTCCCACTTACTCTAGACATTTTTCCCATTCACCTTGATCTTGATCCATGTAAACACTTTCCGAAGGGAGGCCGCTCCTAAGGCGACTCGAAGCCGAGCATGAATTTCACGTCGTGAATATAGGGATATAGGAGCAAAACTTGATTTAAATCTTGTTTTGTAATTTTCCTCCCACTGAAAATGCCCTAAGGTTAATATAGGGTTATTTAACTTAGATAGTATTCGGCTAAGTCAATCTATCTAAGTCTGATCCTATTACAACAATTATGGAAAGGATTCAACTGCAATCTTTTGGGTGAATTAAACTTCTTTTACTAAACCCAACATTGCAAGTCAACATTACTATGGTTAATTCAACTTAATGTTCAGGCAGTTCCCAGGTAGGAGGTGTTCCGTAAACTGTCAACTTAAATACCCCCAGCCTTAGACAGAACTTTACCGAGAGAGTTCCCTTATAACCTCAGTAATGTAAGGTCTTTACTCTAAAGATCTAGGTGCATTAAACACTTTTAATAAACCTAGTGACATTGCATGCTAACATTTAAATATGATTAATTCAACTCCGGTATTCCAGGTCAGTTCCCAGGTAGGAGGTGTTCCGTAAACCGTCAACTTAAATACCCCCAGCCTTAGACAGAACATTACCGGTGGAGTTCCCTTATAATCATAGCAATGTTTTTCCTACTTAGTCAATTCAAACTATTATTAAATACTAAGTAAGAAAAGATTCTAATCCTATTAGAAACTGATCTAGGTCTAATTAATTTTAAACAATTTAAAATTAATCCAATTCATCCTATGATCTTTTGTTTGCATGCAAATCTTGATTATAGATTGACGGTTTCTAATCATTAATATTAAAGAACTATTTCAAATTTTAATGATTAATCCTATAATCAAGAATCTAGGGTTTAATTCATTCAACAATCTCATTCAAATTAAATAATTAAACCACACTAATTGCATGAATAATGTAACAATTATATTATTAACTATGGATGTTTCATGCTTCATGCAATTTTTTATTTTCTTTTATTATAACAATTATAAGCTAATCAAGAAAATCAATCAAGCATGCTTCATTCATCACATTAAACATAACTATTTATATTTAATTTAAGTAATGACATGCTTCACGCTTTCCAATTTTTCATATAATTAATATACACTTATATTAAAAAATATGAAAACAAATCCATGCATTTAAACATACATTATAACAATTTATAATACATAAAAAATGCATGAGCATGTTTATAACCTAAGGTGGGATTAAAAATTCTATATGACATCCATAAAGAATATAAATAGCAATTGAATCGGTTAATTTTGGCCCCTAGGATAAAATAAAGCATTAAATTACATTAATTTAGCTAAATTCTATCCTAAAAATCCTTGTACAGCTCCGGAATTTTGTCTGGACATCACGAACCGCCCCGAACTACTTCGAACCGGCCTCCAAAAACACGAACCATGCCAAAATTTGACTGAACCGGGCCAATAACACAGAAAATCGGGTTGATCCAATAAATATTCCGAACCAGACTGATTTCCCGGTAAGGATCCCGGTCGGGATCCCGGTGTCGATCCCGGTCTGGATCCCGGTCTCGATCCCGGTCGGGATCTCGGTCTCGATCTCGGTCTCGATGGAAGTCTCGATCTCGGTCGGGATCTTGGTCTCGATCTCGGTCGGGATCCCGGCCGGGATCCCGACCGGGAAATTTTCCAGCAAACCCTAAATCGTCGATTCCTCTGTTCTGCACTCTGTTTTTCCGATTTCCAGCGCCGTTCTTCATGATTTTCGCCCAAAATCATCTCGATCTCCATCGATAACAGCCCTAAATCTAGACACGGACTTACAAGGACTCGATTTACATAAAATATACCCGAAACATCGGGCCTTACATGATCAAAATCACATAAAAATAAAATCTATGGCCATAAAATTAACCCAAACAGTTCAACGCAAACCGAACATACATTATGCATAAATCCCACCTTTTAGAGCCTATCGCAACTTTTAATATTAATTAATAGGGACAGCGATGGCTCTGATGCCGATTGAAACGCAGCGGAAGCGCATCGTTTGGACCTTACGCCGTATATTAATTAACATTAAAATACCGTTACGATAAGTCAAACAAAACTTTAAACAACCTTTAAAGCCGCTGTAAAATTGGTTTAAACATGCTAAAATAAATCTAAATTTATTTTGAATACTTTTCTAAAGAAAAAAGGAAGAACCGTTACAAACCTTCGTTGAAGACTTGACCGTTCTTCGCCAACGACGCTCCATGAACGAAAACGCAGCAGCCGCCTTTGTTTTTCTTCGCTGGAAATTTCTTCTTTGATTGACACAATCACCACAGAGGTTACATCGGTATGTCTCTAAGTCTAGGAGGCAAAAGACTTGTGGGAGTCTTTCTCTAAGAGGGAGGCTAGAGAGAATTCTAGGTCTTGTCTTTCAAGAGTGTCAAGTATCATGACCAATTAGGTCTAGTGTTCTATTTATAGAAGAGAGGCCATGAATAAAATATTCAATTAAATCAATCTTTTCCATAATTGATTCAATCTTATTCCTTAATTAATCAATCATGATCAATCAATTCCATAATTGATTAATCTTTTCCACAAATGACTAATTACTTCCATAAGTGATTAGATCATTTCCATAAATGATTAATCACTTCCTTAAGTGATTAATTATTTCCATAATTGATTAATTCCCGGTTAATGAATTCTTGAATTAATTAACCACCAATTAAATATCACATATTTAATTCCCGGCCTAGAATTAATTAATTTGCACAAACACATTTTAGGCCTTAAATTAATTAATTCATTATTTTGAACTCTTTCAAACTTCCATAAATTTATATTTGAACTTTTCAAATATTAATTTCTCTCATAATAATATATCAATATATATTATATTTGTTTCCCTTAATAAATTGAACATTTTCAATTTACTTTTATTACTTAGTTGCCTCAAATTACTTTACGAGCTACCAGTGGGACCGAATGGACCTGCAAATCAGAAGCTCCAACGATGTGAGATTAATTGGTCAAACTCATTAACCACATTAATCAATATTCATTAACTGTGTGTACATTCCACTATAGACTCACAGTTGCACTCTTCTCACTGCAGACATATTTTCTGTGTCCACGGATCTAGACCAATATCGACTAGTTAGTCCTTCACGAGTGTCCGTAACACCAGCTGGGTCAAATTACCGTTTTACCCCTGAGTTACCTCTATTTCCTTAAGTACCAATTCTTCTCTAATGAACAACCTGTTTGTGGTCCAACCAACAAACAGAAAACCCTCTCGTGCTATTGAGAGGGTAGGGCCCTTTGTTCAAGACTCGGAGTAACCACTTAAGGGAACACTCATCTGCTTCCCTAAAGTCGGGAAGGAGTGAATTCCATCTTGTACGATTATGTTCCCAGCTCCCCATTTGGTCTTGTCCCCAAAGTGGTAGGCTTATTGAGTCGGCGTATTGGCCACTCTCACCCATACAAATCAAAGGACAATCTCTCATGAGCAGGAGTCCATAATCGACTCAGGATTAAGACTAAGTTGTCTAGGTCGTTCTAGTGAAATAGAAAACCAACTAGTTAACGGTGTTATAACCAGTGGTTACTATTTCGCGGTCCGGTCTTATGCAAACTCATTGCATAGGATACCCCCACTCGCATGTCTCCTACACGAACGCGTTGGATCGTAGCGTTTGTATCAAATACAAAGTGGGCCGTATCCATAGTGTCACCAGGATAAGGCACCCAGTCTTATCCCTATACTATAGACCCTTTAGGCTGTTTCTTGAACAATGATCCCATATGTCGCTACATATAGTTCAAGACTCATATTACAACCTTGGATGTCTAGTTTATTGGATTAGGGTTATTTTTAGGCAAAAACAGATATAAAATAACTAATAACAATTAATGGAAAAATATATTAATATTATTTCATTAATATCCGGTCAACGGTTACATTCACTATCTACGAGTTTTAGGGCATAAAACCCAACAAATTCAAAGATAATTCAAATAAATAACCCGAAAATAAAATAAAATCAAATTCAAAACAAAATAGATAAAATCTAAACTACCAAAAATAATACAAATTCTTAAAGATAAAATCTAATAAACCATGCAAAATTAAATCTAACCTAATCGAATTTAAAAACAAATCAGCGAAACATAAAATCAATACAAACACTGGGAGCTCAAAATATTGCTCTGTGAAATGCTCTCACAAAAATCTTGCTCTCTCAATCATCAACCAACCTTAGGGAAGGATATTTCGACTGAAACTCCTCATCCCAATAGTGCTTCACACGCTGTCCATTCACCTTGAACACTCTCCCATCTTTTTCATCCTACAAAGTAATTGCTCCATGGGGGAAAAACTCAATCACAACAAACGGTCCTGACCACTTAGATTTTAGTTTCCCAGGAAATAATTTCAATCTAGAATTATAAAGCAAAACTTTCTGACCCTTGACAAACTCTTTAGATTTAATTTTCTTGTCATGCCATAGCTTAGTCTTTTCTTTATACATTTTCGCATTTTCATAAGAAAATTGACGAAATTCTTCTAATTCATTAAGCTGCAGCATTCTTATTGCTCCTGCACGACCCAAATCAAAATTCAACTTTTTCAAAGCCCAAAACGTTTTATGCTCAACCTCTAATGGTAAATGGCAAGCTTTCCCATATACTAACCTATAGGGAGACATACCTAGAGGAGTCTTATAGGCTGTCCTATAAGCCCAAAAAGCCTCATCCAACCTAAAAGACCAATCCTTTCTAGATGGATGGACTACTTTCTCTAAAATAGATTTAATTTCCCTATTACTAATTTCAGCTTGACCATTTGTTTGTGGGTGATAAGGGGTAGCTATCCTATGCTTAATCCCATACTTAGCTAAAAGCTTAGTTAAGATATTATTAACAAAATGTGTATCCTCATCACTCACTAGAGCTCTAGGTGTCCCAAACCGCGCAAAGATGTGCGATTAAAGAAACCTTGCAACTGTCTTGGCAGCACTCTGATGGCATGCGATGACCTCCACCCATTTGGACACATAATCAACTGCCAATAAGATAAAAACATTGCCATTAGAAGGGGGAAATGACCCCATAAAATCAATACCCCATACATCGAATAATTCAACTTCGAAAATGTAAGTAAGAGGCATTTCATCTCTAGGCCCTAAGTTTCCTCTCCTTTGGCAAGCATCACACTGCTTGTAAAACCAATGGGCATCTTTGAATAAGGTAGGCCAAAAGAATCCACAATGCAAAATCCTCATAGTTGTCCTCTAACTGCTGAAATGACCTCCATACGGCGAAGAGTGACATTGCTCCAGGATTTCCTTTGCTTCATCACCTGAAACACACCTACGAATAATACCGTCAGAGCATTGCTTATACATAAATGGCTCATCCCAATAGAAAAATTTCGCATCATGCTTAAACTTCTTCTTCTGCCTCCAACCCATATCAATAGGAGTGACTCCCTTTACCAAAACGTTGGCAATATCAGCATACCAAGGGATATCCCTGACTACCTTTACCTCAACAACAAAAAGCTGTTCATCCGAAAAAGAATCGGAAATGGTAGATGGCTCCAGCAAAGATGATGATGGATCAAGACGAGACAAATGATCTACAATGACATTTTCTGATCCATTCTTGTCCTTTATTTTCAAGTCGAACTCCTGCAATAATAAAACCCAACGAATTAGTCTAGGCTTTGCATCTTTCTTAGACATTAAATATCGTATTGCTGCATGATCCGTGACCACCGTGACTTTGGATCCAACCAAATATGGCCGGAATTTCTCAAAAGCAAACACCACAGCTAACAACTCCTTTTCGATAGTTGTGTAGTTGACTTGTGCCTCATTTAGAACCCTGTTTGCATAATATATAGGATGGATAAATTTGCCCTACTTTTGCCCCAGCATCGCACCTACTGCAGCATCACTCGCATCACACATTACCTCGAATGGTAAATTACAATTAGGTGCACAAAGAATGGGTGCTGAGATTAAAGCAGCCTTTAAAGTCTCAAAAGCCTTCCTACAATCTGCATTAAAGTAAAAAATATGATCAGTACACAATAAGTTACAAAGAGGTTTACTGATTTTGCAAAAATCCTTTATGAACCTCCTATAAAATCCAGCATGTCCTAAAAAACTTCGAATTCGGTGGTTCTAGTCCCTCAATAACCTCAACTTTTGCTCTATAAACTTCTAGACCATTCCTAGAAATCCTATGACCTAACACTATGCCTTCCCTCACCATGAAGTGGCATTTCTCCCAATTGAGAAATAGATGGGTATCCTCACATCTCTTTAACAACTTTCCTAAATTATCTAAACAACTATGAAAAGACCCTCAAAACACTGAAAAATCGTCCATAAATACCTCAACAGTGGACTCAATCATATCAGGAAAAATTGCTAACATACACCGCTGGAATATTGCTGGAGCATTGCAAAGGCCAAAAGGAATTCATCTAAAAGCAAACGTCCCATAAGGGCAAGTGAAAGTGGTTTTTTCCTGATCCTCAGGAGCAATAGTAATATGGTTAAACCCAGAATAACCATCTAAAAAGCAGTAGTAGGTCTGACCAGCCAATCTATCCAACATCTGGTCAATAAATGGTAGAGGGAAATGGTCCTTACGGGTGGCTTTATTAAGCTTCCTGTAATCCATGCAAACCCACCAGCCAGTTACTGTCGTGGTTGGGATCAACTCATTGTCTTTATTGCTCACCACAGTGACACCTCCTTTCTTAGGAACACATTGGACAGGGCTTACCCAATTGCTGTCTGCAATTGGATAAATGATCCAGGCATCCAACCATTTAATCACCTCCCTTTTAACCACCTTTTTCATTGCAGGGTTAAGCCTTCTTTGTTGCTCAATACTTCTAAAGGATCCCTCATCTATAGTGTTTTTTTTGCATACAAAAAGATGGGCTAATTCCCTGAATGTCAGCCAATGTCCAACCTATTGCCTTGCGGTATTGTTGCAGCAACTTTATTAAGGTCTCTTCATGCTCTGGCATTAAATCTGATGCAACAATAATGAGCAATGTCTCACCTTCCCCAAGATACACATACTTTAGATGATCCGGCAAGGGCTTCAAATCTAAAGCAGGTGCCTCAATCAGAGATGGCTTAATAGAAGGAACCTTTCTTTGATCTATATCTAAAGACTCAAAAACATCCTCACACCTAAACAACTCTTTTTCATTTTTTCTTTCTAACAAACAAACTTGTAAATCCTCTTCACTAACCTCTCCATGCTCTTCTGAATGCTTACTAGCCGAATCCTGTATTGCTGTCTCGATAACTATGCTCTCCAGAATCCTAATGAAGGAACAATCCTCCATTTCGTCTGGATATTTCATGGCTTTAAACACATTAAATTTCACTTCCTCATTATAGTCTCTCATTGTTAATTCCCCTTTTTGAACATCTATTAATGCCCTACCAGTAGCCAAAAATGGACGACCTAGAATAATTGGGACATCTTTATCAGCCTCATAGTCTAAAATAATAAAATCAACAGGAAATATGAACTTATCCACTTTTACTAAGACATCCACGATTTTACCCTCTGGATATGTGATAGACCTATCAACTAGTTGAAGGGTGACTGTGGTAGGTCTAGCTTCACCAATACCTAGCTTCCAATAGACCGAAAGAGGCATAAGGTTAATGCTTGCGCCTAAATCATAGAGTGCTCTACCTAATTCTTTTCCACCTATAGACACAGGTATAGTAAATGACCCTGGATCCTTCGCCTTGGGTGGTAGTCCATTCTTGAGAATAACACTACATTCCTCAATAAGGGATACATTTTCAAACTCACCTAACCACTTCTTTTTAGTTAAAATATCCTTAAGAAATTTAGCATAATTAGGCATTTTCTCAATAGCTTCTACTAAAGGGATATTTATATGCAATTGCTTAAGAATCTCTAAAAACTTTTTAAATTGACCATCCTGATTCTTAGGCTTTTGCCTTTGTGGAAAAGGTAAAGGTGGTACATAAGGTGGGGGCGACACATAAGGTGGTTCCACATCTAGAATAGAACCAGATGCTCCAGCATCTTTATTGCTGCCTCCAGCACCCTGACCAGACTCCAACTCTTTCTCAACAACAACGTTTTTATCACAATTTTTATCTATATCCTGGGTTTTTCTAGGCTCTTCTAGTGGCTTACCACTGCTAAGAGTCACTGCCTTTACCTGCTCCTTACCTTCCTTTCGAGGGTGTTCAGAATCCGAGGGAAGTTTCCCTTGAGGCATTGCCTTCAACTTTATAGCTAGCTGACCCACCTGCAATTCAAGAGCTCTCGTTGAAGCTTGATTACTTTCAATTGCGGCATCTGTACGAGTCATAAATTCCTTCATCATTGTCTCAAGAGAACTCCCCCGAATTTTTTTGGGGCAAAGTCTGCTTATTTTGCTGGGGACCTGCGCTTTAGCAAATCCCAGCTGGTTCACCTTTTGTTGCGTTTGCACATTACTTCCTTGTCCTCCCCATGAGAAGTTGGGGTGGTTGCGTCAACCTGGATTATAAAAGTTAGAATAAGGGTTATTCCTCTGATTACCTACAAAAAACACAGAAGTTGGATTGCTGGGGCAAAACTCGTAGTTGTGGTCTTCACCACAATAGACACATGCTTCCTCTGTGACCTGGTTCACCACTGCAGCAGACTCCATAACTGGTGGCTGTTGATGACTAATCACTGTCACATTCTTAAGAGCGTTAGCAATCATTGCAAGATCAGCCCTAATGGTGGACACACCATCAACCTCGCTAACACACTCTTAACCTTTTTATTTGTGCCTCTAACATCCGACCACTGAAACCTATTAGTAGATATTCTTTCTAAAATTTCATAAGCTTCATTAAAAGTTTTTGCCAAAAGGGCCCCTCCAGCCGATGCATCAACCATACCCTGGGTTACCGCATTTAATCCATTGTAAAATGTTTCCATTTGAACACAATGTGGTAAACCATGGTGGGGAAACTTTCGCAAAAGCTCCTTAAACCTTTCCCAAGCCTCACTAAAAGTCTCATCTTCAAGTTACCTAAACCCTACTATTTCACTTCTTAATTTAGCATTTCTATTTGGTAGGAAATATTTACTCAAAAATTTTTCAGCTAACTCATTCCATGTCCTAATTGATCCTGGAGTAAAAGAATTTAACCACGCCTTTGCTCCATCCCTAAGAGAATACGGGAACAAAGTTAATCTAAGAGCATCTCTAGGCACTCCTTGAATTACAAAAGAATCACTAACTCCTAGAAAAGACTTAAGATGCAAATGAGGGTCTTCAGATGACAAACCATGGAACTGACCCACGGTTTGCAACATCTGAAACATTACCGGTTTCATTTCAAAATTTGCTGCTTGGATTTGGGGACGTGCAATCCCTAGATTCAACTCATCAAACATTGGGACAGCATACGCTCGAATGGCTCTGGTCCTATCGTTCGCTACCAAGATAGGATTCTCAGCCTGATTATTTTGCTGCTCATTTTGCTCCTCATTTTGCTCCAGCAGTGGATTTTGCTGCAGCAAGCGATTCTGGGGGTTCGCTGGATTTTCAGGACCCTACGGAAGACGCTGCACGTTCTCCATCTTGTTTCTGCGTTGCTCCTTCCTTCTGATCCTGAATGTCCTCTCGATTTTTGGATCAAGCTCGAATCGTACCCCGGGCGGATCGCTCATGCACCAAACTCACACCTGCAAAAACAAAAGAAACAATAAAAAGGCTACCGAAGGGTAAGATAACCATTGGTAATTAGCCTAAGAGTCCCTATCATATTCAGGAGTTCATAGGATGGTTGCGCCAGGACAACACGCAAGTGGATCATAGGAGTCTCACTGTGCGAACCAGGGGCGGAGACCGAGGGATACGTTGACACGTGTCTCATTCTCACTTACTTAAGATATTTTTCCCATTCACCTTGTTATTGATCCATGCAAACGCTTTTCGACACGAAGCCGAGCATGAACCTCATGTTCTGAACATAGGGACGTAGGAGCAAAACTTGATTTAAATCTCATTTTGTAATTTTCCTCCCACTGAAAATGTCCTACAATTTATTTAGGGTTATTTAACTTAGATAAAATTCGGCTAAGTGAATCTACCTATGTCTAATCCATAATAACATTTATGGAAAGGATTCAACCTCAACGTTTTAGGTGAATTAAACTCCTTTAATAAACTCAAAAACATTGGAAGTCAACATGACTATGGTTAATAATTCAACTCAAGGTTCGGGTTAGTTCCCAGGTAGGAGGTGTTTCGTAAACTGTCATCTTAAGTACCCCCAGCCTTAGACAGAACTTTACCGAAGAGTTCTCTTATAACCATAGTAATGTAAGGTCTTTACTCTAAAGATCTAGGTGTATTAAACTCTTTTAACAAACCTAGTGACATTGCATGATAACATTTAACTATGATTAATTCAACTCTGGTATTCCGGGTTAGTTCCCAGGTAGGAGGTGTTCCGTAAACCGTCATCTTAAGTACCTCCAGCCTTAGACAGAACTTAACCGGCGAAGTTCCCTTATAATCATAGTAATGTTTTTCCTACTTAGTCAATTAAAACTATTTTTAATTCTAAGTAAGGAAATAATTGTAATCCTATTAGAAAATGATATAGGTCTAATTAATTTTAAACAATTTAAAATTAATCCAATTTATCCTATGATCTTATGTATGGTTTGAATTCTTGATTATAGATTGACGGTTTCTAATCATTAATATTAAAACTATTTCAAATTTTAATGATTAATCCTATAATCAAGAATCTAGGGTTTAAATAATTCAACAATCTCATTCAAATTAAATAATTAAACCATACTAATTGCATCGCCTGAGAAATAATATAACAATTATATTAATTACGATGGATGTTTCATGCTTCATGCAATATTGATTTTCTTTTAATATAAAAATTATAAGCCAATCAAGAAAATCAGTCAAGCATGTTGCATTCATCACATTAAACATAACTATTATATTTAATCTAAGTAATGACATGCTTCATGCTTTATTATTTTCATATATTTAATATACACATATATTAAAAAATATGAAAATATCCTTGCATATAAAACATACATTATAACAATTTATAATATATAAATAAATGCATGAGCATGTTTATAACCGAAGGTGGGATTAAATATTCTATATGACATCCCCCAAGCATATAAATAACAATTGAAACGGTTAATTTTGGCCCCTAGGATAAAAAAAAAACACTAAATTACAATACTTATTGCTAAATTCTATCCTAAAATTCTTCTGCAACTCCAAAATATGGTGTAGACATCACGAACCGACCCGAGCAACTTCGAACAGGCCTAAAAAATCACGAACCAAGTTAAATTCCAGCTGAATCAGACCAAATCGATCCTAGCCCAGGCAGACCGTGCGAACCAGACCGCCAGCTACCTTGAACCGCCTGAATCACGTCCTCGTGAAACCCTAACGCGTGCTGCACACTGTGACAACATCAAGACGTTTGGAATACAGAGTTGTAACGCTCCGGCTTGATCCGTCCTCACCGTCTACGAATTGAGACAGCGTCTCGACGCTGTTGCGTTTGGAGTACTTTCTGGGCAAAAAACAGCAGTTGTTCTTCGTCTTTTGGCCTCGATTTTTGTCGCGATTTCTCCGATTTTCATCTCATAAAAATCTATCCTAGACTCGGACTTACATAGGACTCGATTTTACATAAAATACCGGAAACACCGGGCCCTTACATAATCAAATCACATAAAAAATAAAATCTATGGCCATAAAATTAACCTAAACAGTTCAAGTCAAACCATACATACATTATGCATACATCCCACCTATTAGAGCCTATAGAAAATTTTAATATCGATTAATAGGGACAACGAAGACTCTCATGCTGATTGAAGGGGATGAAAGCCTCGGTGCAGCGAAAGCGCATCGATAGGACCTTGCGTCGTATATCAATTAATATCAAAATACCAATACGAATAGGAAAAATGAAACTTTAAACATGCTTTAAAGACGCTGTAAAATCACTATAAACATGCTGAAAAACAAGAAAAATAAAACTAATTTTACTTTCATGTTTTTCTAAAGAAAAGAGTAACCATTACAAACCTTCGTTGTAGACTATATCGTTTTTCGCCAACGATGCTTCAACGATAAAAAACGCAGTAGCATCCTTGTTATCCTTTGTTGGAAATTTCTTCTCAAGAAAACAATCACCAAAGAGGTTATATTGGTATGTCTCCAAGTCTAGGAGGCAATGGACTTGTGGGAGTCTTTCTCTAAGAGGGAGGCTAGAGAGAATGCTAGAGTCTTGTCTTGTCAGTCTAAAAGCAAGAGGGCTACTAAACCGTTAGGTCTAGTGTTCTATTTATAGGAGAAAGACCATGAATAAAATATTCACATTAAATCAATTATTTCCATAACTGATTTAATCTATTCCATATTTAATCAATCCATGATCAATCAATTTCATAATTGATTAATCTTTTCCACAAATGACTAATTACTTCCATAAGTGATTAGATCATTTCCATAAATGATTAATCACTTCCATAAGTTATTAATTATTTCCATAATTGATTAATTTTCAATTAATTAACTATTTAATTAATTAATCATCAATTAAATATCACATATTTAATTTTCGGCCTTGAATTAATTAATTGCCCAAATTAATTTCAGGCCTTAAATTAATTAATCCATATTTTAACTCTTTCAAATTCCTACAAATTTAATATGACTCAAATTCACATTAAAGTTTGAAACTTCTTCAAATATTTATTTCTTTCATAATAATATATCAATATATATTATATTGTGTCCCTTAGTAAATTGAACACTTTCAATTTACATTTATTACTTAGTTGCCTAAAATTACTTTATGAGCTACCAGTGGGACCTAATGGACCTATAGATTAGAAGCTCCAAGGATGTGAGATTAATTGGTCAAACTCATTGACCAAATTAATCAATATTCATTAACTGTGTGTACATTCCACTATAGACTCACAATTGCACTTTTCTCATTGCAGACATATTTTCTGTGTTCACGGATATAGACCAATTACGACTTGTTAGTCCTTCACGAGTGTTCGTAACCCCTACACTGGATCAAATTATAGTTTTACCCCTAGGTTACTTCTATTTTCTTAAGTACAAGTTCTCCTCTAATGAACAACCTGTTTGTAGTCCAGCCATCAAACAAAAAACCCTCTCGTGCAATTGAGAGGGTAGGGCTATTTGTTCAAGACTCGAATTCACCACTTAAGGGAACACTCATATACTTTCGTGAAGTCGGGAATAAGTGAATTCCATCTTGTACGATTATGTTCCTAGCTCTTTATTTGGTCTTGTCCCCAAAATGGTAGGCTTATTGAGTCTGCGTATTGGCCACTCTCACCCATACAAATCAAAGGACAATCCTGAAGGAATTGAATCCTTAAGCGGAAGCGAATTGAATCGTGCGTGATTTAATTTCAATTATTTCGAATACCGGTACGTTGGGCAAAATTAGAAACTTGTTTTCTAAACTAGATTAAACATGCAATTACTAATTCTAAACGATTTAGAATTTTAGAAACTTACTTGTTGAAGACCGTTCTTCACAGCACTATGCTCCTCAACGAACACTTCGTCACGATCTCTTGAACACAACCATCAAAGAGCACCTGCTATCCTCTGAATTCATGAGGCTTGGATTGTGGGATCCAATCTTGAGTTGGGAATAATTTTCCAGCAGAATGTTGCTGGAAAATTATACATGAAAATCAAGCAATGAAATTTATTTCCATCCATAATATAACACTATTATATTAATACTTATGAAAGTAAATCTAAGCATGCATGCTACATTAATAAAATATAACAATTATACTAAATAACTCATGAAATTTAAATTCATGCATAATTATCATATATTATAACATTTATAACATAAATATGCATGAAACATGCTTAACCTAAGGTGGGATCTAGCTAAATGACATTCATAAAGCAATTAAATAGCTATAAAGACCGGTATTTTGGCATCCTAGGGCAAAACAAATGAAAATTGCATTAATAATTCAAAATCTAGCCCTAAACCGCCTTGTAATTGGCCTGAACCGCTTCGAACCAGCCCAAATCGTGTCAGAATGGCCCAAACCGGACCCAAATTGCTCAAACCGGCCCAATATAACCTTGAACCGGACCAGACCAGCATGAACCAGACCAACAGGGCTTCAAACCGGATCGGCCAAGGCGAACTGGACCGCAAACCATCCAGTCACGCTTCACGCAAATTTTAAAAAAAATAACCACCGCACATCCAACTCGAACTCAAAACCTTGAGAATGTTAGACATGCGCACGCGCCAACTGCTGCATACCCACATTCGAGAATTAAACTACGCAAAAATATATTATTTCGTAACCGTTCATCAAACTGCCAGCCCACGTTTCGCTCAACGTTCCGTGAATTCGGAAACTACCACCAGCGTCGAGACGCTGTCCCGATTTTTCCAGCGCCTTTTTCTTCAGCGTCGAGACGTCGTTGAGTAGGGTCGCGACGCTACGCCTCTGGCCAACCTCTGTTCTTCGTTTCCAACAGCCATTCATCTCCGATTTCAATCCCGATTCGAGCACCGATCATCAAATTGATCCTAAATTTCTAGACACGGACTTACAAGACTCGATTTACAACAATTTGCCCCAAAAACATGGGCCCTTACATGATCAAATCATAAAGAATTGTAAATCTAATGCTAAAAATATACCAAAACAGTCTTTAAAGCAAACCACATTCATAATGCAAATTGATCCCACCAAAAACCACAACGCAAATTCTAAAATCGAAATTAAAATCACGAAATGACTCTGATACCATTTGAAGGAATTGAATCCTTAAGTGGAAGCGAATTGAATCATGCGTGATTTAATTTCAATTATTTCGAATACCGGTACGTTGGGCAAAATTAGAAACTTGTTTTCTAAACTAGATTTAGCATGCAATTACTGATTCTAAACGATTTAGAATTTTAGAAACTTACTTGTTGAAGACCGTTCTTCACAACACTATGCTCCTCAATGAACACTTCGTCACGATCTCTTGAACACAACCATCAAAGAGCACTTGCTATCCTCTGAATTCATGAGGCTTGGATTGTGGGATCCAATCTTGAGTTGGGAATAATTTTCCAGCAGAATGTTGCTGGAATTTTTTTTTTTATTTTGTTTTAGAGAATCTCAGAGAGGGAGAGATTGAGAGAGAATTTTTTTTTCTGTGTGAAAGGGTCAGAATGAAAGTGAGAGCCATCAACCCCTCACTGATACGTGGGAATAAGGGAAGTTAACTTCCCTACGCAATCTCCACCGTTGATCATAATCAACGAGATCAAGACTGTTAAATTAAATAACTAATTATCTAATTATTTATAATTAATTTAATTAAACCAATTTTAATTAAATCAATTATAATATAAAGTTTTAACTCAATTAAATCATATTCAATTGAATTAAATAGGCCATCCAATTAATTCTAAATTAATTGTTCCCACATTAATTAAATATCAAATATTTAATTAATTTCACATTTGAATCATATTCAAATGAATCTCTCTCATACAGATCTAAGGACAATCCCTCCTGAAAAGGAGTTTATAACAGATTAAGGATTGAGATTGAGTTACCTAGGTCATCCTATTGAAATAGAAACCTAAACTAGTCAACGGTGTTACATCTAGTGGTTACTATTTCGCGGTCCGGTCTTATGCAAACTCATTGCACAGGATACCCCCACTCGCATGTCTCCTACATGGATGCTTTGGATCATTGCATCTGTATCGAATACAAAGTGGGTCGTATCACATAGTGTTACCAAGATAAGGTACCCAGCCTTATCCCTATACTATAGACCATTTAGGTTGTTACTTGAACACTAATCCCCGTATGTCCCCACTGAAGGGATGAAAGCCCTTGCGCAGCGGAAAATCATACAGAACCTTTAAAACCCGGATTAATTTAAGAACAAAAATACCAATACGTTGGGATAAAATACATGAAATTTACAGCAACAATAATAGATAAAACTTGCTGTAAAACCAGACACAAGCATGCATAAAATCAGAGAATTAATCCTAGATCTAATCTAGAATTGGGTCCTATTGACCCTAGTTTAAGAAAACTTTACCCTTGAAGAAATCCTTGAAGTTTTTCGCCAAATTCTCTGTTTTTCTCCCAAAATTACAGCAGCAATCTTTCTTGGTCTTGCTGGAAAATCACCACCACGAGGCTTCACCAGTATTCTCAGCAGGATACGCGTTGGGAGCTTGTGGGAACTCAACAGACTCTAAGGATTTTTCTCTGGATTCTCTTTTTCTCTCTCAAAACTTTTTGCCACCGATCAATTGAGAGAAAAGGAGAGAGCGATGGATGGGAAAGGTCAGGCGTGAGAATAGGGAGTTAAGTTAGCAACTCCCCTGACCACGTCTGATTATTTAAAATATCAGATAACTGATATTTCAGTTATCTGATATTTTAATTAATTATAATTTGAAAAAACTTAAATTCAAATTACAATTAATTATCTTTTAATTAATCTAAAATTAATTAAAATAACTTTAATTTAAATCCTATTTAAATTAACATCCCTCTTATCTTATAGTTTAATTAAATCAAATTTAATTAAACTAAATCAATTAATTAATAAGAAATTAATTAATTAATAAAATAAAATTGAACATCACATATTCAATTACTATTTTCTCTCTCATAACTATAGTATTAATATACATCCAATGCATATTAATTTTTAACCTATAGTTTTTAATATGAACCAAATTCATATTTTAGTATAATATTCGAACACCTTCGAATATTCAATCCATCCTTAGAATTTTACCTCAACGCCCCAAATGAGCTACCGGTGGGACCTAATGGACCTACAGATCAGAAGCTCCAACGATGTGAGATTAGTTGGTTAAACTCATTAACCAAGTTAATCAATATTCGTTAACTGTGGTTCACTCCACTAAAGAACCACAGCTGCACTCTTCTCACTGCAGATATATTTCTGTGTCCACGGATATTGACCGTCAGCAGCAAGTTAGCCCTTCACGTGTGTTCGTACCCCAGCTAGGTCAAATTACCGTTTTACCCCTGGGCTACCTCTTGGTCCTTAAGTACCAGTGCTCCTCTAATGAACAACCTGTTTGTGGTCCAACCATCAAACAGAAAACCCTCTCGTGCCATAAAGAGGGTAGGGCCCTTTGTTCAAGACCCGGAGACACCACTTAAGGGAACACACCTCTACTTACCCTCATATCAGGAAGGAGTGAATTCCATCTTGTAAGACTACGTTCCCAGCTCCCCATTCGGTCTTGTCCCCAAAATGGTAGGCTTATTGAGTCGGCGAACTGGCCACTCTCACCCGTACAAATCAAAGGACAATCCCTCATGGACAGGAGTCCATAATCCACTCAGGATTAAGGCCAAGTTGCCTAGGTCATCCTAGTGAAATAGAAACCGAGCTAACCAACGGTGTTATAGTTAGTGGTTAACTATTTCGCGGTCCGGTCTTTGTGCAAACTCATTGCACAGGATACCCCCACTCGCATGTCAACCACATGAACGTGTTGGATCACTACGTTTGTATCAATATACAAAGCGGGCCGTATCCATAGTGTCACCAGGATAAGGTACCCAGCCTTATCCCTATACTACAGACCCTTTAGGCTAAAACTTGAACATTGATCCCCGCATGTCCCTACATACTAGTTCAAGTCTCATTCTATTAGCCATGGATGTTTAGTTTATTGGATTAGGGTTAGCAAGACAAGATATAATACAAACATTGAATAATACATCACTTTATTAATGTTCGGTCAAATGTACATTTACTATCTACGAGTTTTAGGGCATAAAACCCAACACCCACATACTAGTTCAAGTTTCATCTAAACAACCTAGGATATTAGTTTATTGGATTTGGGTCAAATTGTGCAATTTTAGTAACAATAACTCTTTATTGTACAAACCTCAACAACAACGTATTGAGACAAGTGAACAGTTTGTCACCATTCACTACCTACGAGTTTTAGGGCAAAACCCAACAAATCCCTCATGAGCAGGAGTCCATAATCAACTCAGGATTAAGACTTAGTTGCCTAGGTCGTCCTGGTGAAATAGAAACCCAACTAGTTAACGGTGTTCTAACCAGTGGTTACTATTTCGAGGTCCGGTCATATGCAAACTCATTGCATAGGATACCCCCACTCGCATGTCTCCTACACGAACGCGTTGGATCCTGGCGTTTGTATCAAATACAAAGTGGGTCGTATCCATAGTGTCACCAGGATAAGGCACCCAGTCTTATCCATATACTATAGACCTTTTAAACTGTTTCCTGAACAGTGATCCCCATATGTCGCTACATATAGTTCAAGACTCATACTACAACCTAGGATGTCTAGTTTATTGGATCAGGGTTATTTTAGGCAAACACAAACATAATATAACTAATAACACTTAATGGAAAACTACATCAATATTATTTCATTAATTTTCGGTCAACGGTTACATTCACTATCTACGAGTTTTAGGGCATAAAACCGAACAGGAAGATGAGTTGAGAATTTAATAATTCAATCCCGAGCTAGTAGAGCCTAATCTAATTAAGTTAGATCTCTCTTCTGCAAGTTAATTTTGGAAAAAATTCAATTTGTTTCCTTCATTGGGCTTTATGTGCATGTCTCTTAATTGCTTGATTATTGACTTGATTATTGACTTGAGAGCCTTGAGGATTGAGTCATGTTTGTTACGTCTATTTACAACCTATGCTAAATTTTTAGTTTGCTCGAGGACTAGCAAAAGCTTAACTTTGGGGGTGTTTCATAGCGCACATAGCGAGCTATTTTTCCCTGTTCATTTTAGTTAATCTTTGAGTAATATTTAGCAAATTTAATGAACTTTCAAGTTCTTTTTGTAAGAATTGATTATTGGAGCTAAAATCGAGAAATTGGAGTTGATGGGGTGCTTGGGACTTAAAAAAGAGCAAAAGAAGAGGAAAGGATCAAAGTGGAGGCTTGTCAAAAGTGAACGACCTGAAAGCTAACGTTGAGACGCTGCTTTTTTGGCGTCTCGACGATACAAATTTCCTTTTATAATTCAGGCGGAAAAAGTGGCAGCGTTGATGCTGTTTTCCTTAATCAGATTGGCAGCTTAGAGGGCAGCGTCAAAACGCTGTCCCTAGCGTTCGACGCTGTCGACAGAATTCCTATAAATACAATACGCTGTTGCTTATGATTATGGATTGATTTGGGATGTTTTGTGTACTTATTTTATGTATGGAATTATGTTTAAATGCTTTCAGTTACTTGATCACTAGTTGGGTGATTTAAGTGTTGAATCTTGCTCGGGAGAGGGGATTTAGCGTAGACTTTACTAAATTGCATAACTAAAGTAGAATTCTAATATCAGGAGATTTAGAATAACTTTAGATGTTGTTAAAAGAACTAAAAGTATTGCGTGTTAATGAACTGAGATAGAGATATCAAGTTAATTATATGCATGAGAATCAATTATGCTCGAGAGAGGTAGTTGTGATTTACGATTTTTAGACTTGTAAAATATTTGCACCTTACAATTCATTCCCTTTAATCAATCTGGTGCGATGTAGACTGAAGGTGAATGTTGGAAAAGATGGAAAATAGAAATTAAAGATGAATTCAGTCAACTAAGTGCAATTATACACCATCGCATGTAGTAATAAAAACTCTGGAAGTATTCCAAAAGTATCGATCCCACGAGGACTAATTTTGAACACATATTTGTAGAAGAAACTACTCTTAAATTTCTTCAAAAGGTCACCACGTAAAATAATTGATGATTGGGTTTTGGAAAATAATAGTGTAAATAGAAAGAAATAACAATAATAGCAAAAGTGAGGTGTTCAGTAAGGTTTCAACCCTAAGGCAAATAACTCTAGTAATGGCTTATTGAACCTAAGTCTAGATATGCATTGTGTCATGTTTAACACCTATTTGGCCTTGCTCCCAATAATCGTTAGAAGACTAAGCGAGTACCGTTATGCACATTTTTGTGACTCGACTGCAACAAAGATTATTCATGCATGCAACCTACAACCCTATAGTTGTTATAACTGACCATCCCCTATAATAGCGAATACACTCTTTCTAGCCTTTTCTCCTATATCACCTTTATGAGAATCAATATTGTTTGACCCTTTCAGTACCAAACTGACATAACATGTAAAGTCTAAGTGATCAAGTTAAACTCAACAAGATTAGAATAATAATCAATAAAGGATGACATGAAATAAATAGAACTTAGGTAAATAAACAACTTTCAAGCCATTTAATCCACAAGGGAATTCACAATACCGAACCCCTCAATGGAACTTAGCTACGCATGATGGATAATAATGCAAACAAATAACTTTTCATTTAATAAATAAATGATAAGTACAAGAAATAATAGAATAAATAGGTGCTGGAAAATATAGTGCAGTAGCTAAAACTAGGGTTTTTCAATTTATCCAATCTCTATAGAGTTCTCACGACTCTCTACTCTCCTTTTAAGAGGTGGAAATAGGGTGAAATCTCTACAAACACTAAGGTTTTATGTCTATCTAAGGTTAGAATTTAATCTTCTAGCAAGGACCTCGAGCATCCCTACTCATGGGTGTATACTAGGGTTCTGTCACTACTCTCTTCTTCCTAGTGAGTTATGCTTATATTCCTTCTCGATTGTTGGCCTTTTATAAAGTAAAAAATGGTTGGGGAGTCACAAAATCCATGCTAGAAAATAGTCCAGGCTGTTTTGGAGTCAAATCAACAAGTTAGGTGTGTGAAAAGCTCATCAACAAGGTATTAAAAGAAAGCACAAATGATAGCATATTTATCAAAAACATTTTCCAAGCAAAACGTTTGAGCAAAAGTAGGGTTTGAAAATTTTCACTAGTTGGCCAAAAAATTGACAGCAAGCAGATTTTTGTTTAAAAACTTCAAACTAAGTAATTCTAAGCCTAAACTAGCAACAAACCAATACTAACTAAAAACAAAAAATCAAACTAACAATGAAATAAAAAACTTAATAGCAAACTAATCACAAAAAAACAGTAAACACTTGCTGGAAAAGTAAAAAAACAACAACTAAAAATTACGAACAAAATGCTAAAACACCTATACAAAGCATGTAAAGTCATAAGGGAACAGAAAAACTCCCCTATTCCTGCTCTGAGGAATCATCATCTTCTTCTTCGTCATATTCTGTGGGATCTCGATGCAACAAACTCTGTGGAAAGTCAGGAAATACGAGGGTGATGCTTGGGGCAATAGAGGTTAAATTCTCTAATGGCTTCATCTCGCTCTTTGGCATAGACCCAATATGTCTTCAATCGATCCTTAATTCCACCCAACTGCTTAAGAGCAAACCTAAGAACCTCTAACGATGGAGTAGGCCCTGTAATAAGAGTGGATGGCGGCGGTGAAGTAGGTGTCGGCGCTGGTGAAGGAGTAAGTTGCGAAGTAGATGCCTTAATTCTTGGAGCGATCTTAGCTCTCCGACACAGTTGGGTGATCAACAACCCAAAGAATAATTTCCCTGCTTTCTTTCTCCCACCAGAGATAATCTCCAAACAGATTATGCTACCGAAGTTTAGCTCCAAACCATTCATCATACTGTAGAGAATCATGACACTTTCCACATAAATAGTGTTGTCATGGGTAGTCGACATCAGACAATTCTTGATAAAGTCAAGCCATTTTGTCGGTTCTGGTGATGACCGCAAAGTGCATGGGCCGCAAGTAATAATAAAACGGAAAGTATTTCGAGTATCGAATCCACAAGGAGGAAGAACGGTATTTAAGCAAGACAATTAATTGAAATCTAAAAAATACTTGGAAGTAATATTATTTAGGAACCAACACTTCATGCAAAAACCAATTAAGAATTAAAGCAATTAAACAAATTAAGCGATCAATCGAAATAAAAAAAAATTGTTGAGAAAGGATCGAATGAGAAACGGGGTCTTGATAATCAAAATATAGCTAATTAATTATTCTAATTATCCTATCTCAATGCTCGACTAATTATAATCCTAGAATCTCCTTCTATCACATAGGTTCTCCTTTCGGTCTCCCTAATTGTAATTAACTCATATTAGTAACCTAAGTGTCCGTAGCGCTATTAAATTCATTAATTAATACGCTCTGATTCATTATCGGAATCTAAGTCTAACCAACTAATCTCGCTGTCACTACGAGCAGTTAAACTCAGCTGCATGGATTATGATCTATCCTAATTTCTCTCCGTCGATTTTCCATGAGGAATCAATTCATTATATAATGGGCCAGATCATATAAAGCGTACGAACATCCATGCAAATAACTAGTAAATGAACAAGAGATACACAATTAAGAATAACAATTATCTCTATACTTTCATTCCAAGACTCCCAAATGGTATTAGCTATACATGGTCAATACTTCCCAAATGTACATGATATAAAGGATAAAATAGAGCAAATAAGAGTAAGGAAAGTGACCATGGAGAACCCCGTTGCTTGCGCTTGGAGTCCCTTTGAACCATGCTCCCGAGCCTCCTAAAATGCTCGTTACAAAATTTCCCACAAAAATCTCACACTCGACCCTCAAAAAGGCTTTAAGAGCCTTGAAAGGAGCCTAAAGGAGAGGAAAATGAAAGATGATTGATGGATGATTGATGCTAAAATGAGGAGCAAGGGGCGCCTTTTATAGGCCTGGAAAAAGGACAGCGTCATGACACTGACATCACAGCGTCGCGACGCTGTGATGTCATATCGACTTGTGCGACAAGAAATGGGACAGCGTCGTGACAGTAGGCCGATTCCAGAACCTTCATGCACGGGCTTGGGATGATTTCTTGGGCTTTCTCCATTCCTTTTGGATCAACTCTTTTCATGATGATTTTGGGCTTCCTTCTTGACCCATCTTTGAAGATATGACTTGGATTATTCAATTTTGAGCTCTTTTTCTTTATAATTACACAAATTGCTCCTAGGGACAAAATAATGAATTTAATAAAATATTCTACATAAAAACACTATAAAAGCATAAAAAAGCCTATTAATTTAGGGCTAAAATAGCGACATTTCTGCCTGCTATCATCAGACTTTAAGTCACTTGGCACCAAGGACTTCACTTTCGTCTTTGACTCCTTCCATTGCACTTCTTTTCTGGCCACTATCTTGAGTATTTCCTTCAATTTATTGGTCATGGGGTTTTTTACTTCATCATGGCCCTTCGGGTTCAAAAGCGCTTTGACCCGATACACTCTATTAATATCCCCCGAAGAGAAACTGACCATCTTCCCTCGCACCACCAATAAATTCAGGCTCTCCTCCCTGAATCTTGAAAAGAATTCACGTAGTAGAGGTACCACGACCTCCTGAGGGTGAGCACATAACTCTTGCCATTTGTACTGAGATATCACCTTAGTTATGAACTCTGGCAGGCTTCCGGCCTGATTTGAGAATCTCTTCTCGTTGAAGAAGTCCCTTTTCATCCTTATCTCCATCTTGGCTCTGAAGTCCATATCCTTAAAGACTTCAGGGAAAAAAATTCTTGGTGGTGAGGTGGTGGCTTGAGCGAGTGAGGAGTCCATATACCTTGTCCACAACCTATTTGCAAAAATTAGATCATTTTTATTTGTTGTTCTCCGCTCGGCCTTTAGTTCTCTTCTTCTCTTCCTCCGCAAAGCAGAAGAAATTGGAATTTGATCCTCATCCAACTCATTTACCTCAGAATCTGACTCTGTCTCATCACTGGAGGTACTGACCTCCTGTTCATCTTCTATCTTCTCGCCATCTTTTTCTTCTTAAAAAGAACTCTCAGCAGCAGGTGAAGTCCCTCTGATATCATACTCGAACATTGGATCAAGGATGGCTTCACCTTTCTGGTCGTCAGTGGCAACAACTTTGTCTTTGGCCAAATGCGATTCAGATGTGGTAACATTCAACACTGTTTCTTTTTTTTTCTTCCTTTTTTTCTGTTTTTTTTTTCATTTAAAAACCTGGAACATCAACAAGCTCATCAAAATGTTCACACTCTTAAAAATTATTCTTTTTAGTAAAAACATTTCTAAGACCAGAACCAATTAAAGTTAAAAAGCCTTAGTTACCTCAACTCCCAAGAAATCCCCAAGTATTTATCAAAGCTCTTAAAAGAAAACTAACCTGAGCATCAACAAACTAACAAAGAAATATACTAAAAACAATATGCTAAGAATAAAACTAACAATGCTTAAACTTACTAAGTAGAAAAATGAATTAATGCATGAAACAAATTGCTAAAGATGTAACTAAGCAAATGAAAAAAAGGGAACATGTTGATATTTAAAAGGGAAGCAGTAAGAAGTAAAGAAAAATGAAAATTCCCCTAGTTTTTAGAAGAGTTGTCCTCCATATCAGAGGTCTCAGGCTCATCCAGGAGGGATGATGAAAATGGAGGGACAATTGAAACTTCATCAGATTAGCTGGCCAGGAACATCTGCTTGTTAGCCTTATCCCTCTCTCGAGCATAGGTCTAATGGTCCTTGTTCTACTCATGGATGTGTTAGCTTTTGGCGAGGATCAAGTCATATATGCTCTCAATAGATGAAGAAAGAGCAGTAGATGTGGTGACGCTTTTTTTCTTCGACCCTTTCTCCCCGTTAGGTTCTCTTTGCCTTTTCTTCATCTTCCTATCTCATGTTCCCTTCTTTTTGTCTCCTAAATTCCTGAAACATAATCAAACAAATCAAAAGGTTCACAAGCTCAAATATGTTAATTTTTTTTGGGGAAAATTTTAAGAGAAATTCAAGTAAAAAAGTTTTGATCAATTCAACTTCCAGGTAAGTCCCCAGGTAGAGGTGTTCCATACGACAAGCTTAAATACCCCAACCTAGCAAGGACTTTCCTTAGACAAAGTTCCCTCTTGATCAAAATCCTTTTCTTTTTTTTTTCTTTTTTTACCACTTATTTAGGAAAAGAAAAAGAATGACTTAGCTGGTCTCCAACAAGGAGATTAAAGCTTTATTCCTACTTCTTGGGCCATAAACTTTCATCTTGACCCTAGGCCTTGATAACAGATGAGATTTGAGTCTTACTTGAGGCATTTAATTATGGAGTGTTTAGTTTCTAGCATCGGCTCACTGAATCTGCTTTTGAATGTAGACTTTGTGGTCTCATCGTCAATCTTATATTGCACATTTTCATCCTCCATGATTTCCTCTTTGTCTTCTTCCTCAAATAGCATTTTTGCAAGCTACAAAAAGCAAAGGAAACATTAGGATCGTCCCAAAATCCATCTTTTTCTAACATTTTCTGCAGGCTACAATATGTAAAAGAATCAATAGGATCAAAAGCAAAACATCCCTTCATTTCATCAGGGTGTTCTCATGCCTGTTTTGTGGCGATTCTTCTTCAATCTATTCTCTCTCTTTTGTCTCCTAAGTATTTTCCAGTGTTGGAATGTTTCTTGCTTCTATTGTGAGTTCGGGGTCTTCATGCTGCAATCCACTTTGAAATGTCATCCCATTGTATTGTTCTTGTGCTTCTTGTTCCACATTCTCTTCATTCTCAAGCAAGATTTTTTGTTGAATGTTTTTCAATTCATCTATCAGTTGCCCTACTTGAATTTCCATGTTTTGCAGGGATTCATCATTTCTCAACATATATTCTCTTATGAGTTCTTCCAAGCTAGTTGACACTTGTCGTTCCATTTCTTGTTGGGCATACTGATCTTGATATTTGTCTTCAAAAGTAAAAAGATATTTTGGCTCCAAATGAGGTGTTGGATTATTATTGCCAACATCTTGCTGGTGTTTCAACCATCTTTGGTAAGGATCGAAAATAGGACTCTGGTTGTCTTGTTGGGATATAATAAGGATGATGAAATGCAAAAATGTCATCATTTTCCTATTAATTTTAGCTAGTTTTATGCTTGAATTGTGTGCTTTAATACTATTTTATGTTTAAATTTCAGAAAACCGAGTCAAAGAAGAAAAATCAGAATTTGGAGAGATTTTGGATGATTTTGGAGGCTTTTGGAGAAATTTGAAGAAGTTCATTGAAGATCCAAGACCAAAAGCCAAGAAGAATAAGTTAGAAGCCCAAATTCATGAAGTCCAAACCTTAAAATTATCAAGTTGGGTCAAGAAAAAAGTGCCCAAAATCCATTACATGAAGTATTTGGGCCAAAAGAAAGTTGGAGGCCCAAAAATGGAGTCAAAATCGAGCCATTATTGAAGATTCAGGGCCTAGCGTCGAGACTCTCAGCCTGGAGCGTCCCGACGCTAGGCAACCGCGTGGAGAGTTCTGGAATCGCGACAGCGTCGCGACGCTGCGACGTCTTGGAGCCCAAGAAAAGATGACGTCAGAGCGTCGCGACGCTGTGACGTAGCGTCGCGACGCTACGCCTGCTGGGAGCCTATAAAAGGAGCCTTTTGCAATGAAGTTTGTGTGCCAATTTGTTGGTTTTCACCCCATTCTAGAATCCACACTAAAATTGGGATTTTTTTTGGAGAGTTTTGGAGCTTTGTTGAAGATCTTTGGAGCTCGGGATCGATGGAGGTCGGCGCGGGATCGAGGAGATCGACACTTTTATGAGCATTTCTCTTCCCTTTTCCTTTATGTTTTAGTTTCTAGAATTGTTGTGATTAGGAATTATTGGATTTTAGTGATTATGAGTAGTAAATTCCTAAATTCCTAAATTCTATGAGATTGATTTAGATGTTGAACCTTTGCTGAATTAATGAATTGATTGTCATGATTGTTCATTTGTGCATTTTGTCCGTAATGCTTTTAATCAACTGATCACTGATTAAATGAATCGTTACTAAGTGGAAACTCGACAGAGAGAAGCTTAGACTAGAACTGAATGCATGACTAACGATTATTTACCCGGGTGAAACGGGATAAAATAAATAACGTTAGAGGTTGTACTGAAGGGTCGTAATGCCATGCTAAGTAAATAAAGACGCGACTGAAAGGAGATTATTTATTGAAAGGTATGCGATAGGAGGAGACCGACAAGAGAGTCCTTGTCATTAGGCTTCTAGACTTATGAATCAAATGATTGGTTAATCCATATTAGTTAATTGATTATGCATTAAAGGTCCAATTGATGAAATCAACCCTCTAAGAATTATCCCTCCAAATTGTGTCTCCATTTATCTTTTGCTTTCTAAATTAGCTTTTTATTATTCTTTTCGACGTTAGATTTTGTTCTCTAAATAAAGTTAAGCAAGATTATTCGTGGTAATTAATTGAATAAATCCAATCCTAGTGGAGACGATACTCTATACTCAAAATCACTATATTACTTGTGACGACCCGTACGCTTGCGGTATTAAAAAAATCGGTCATCAATAATAAGGATTAGATGAACTAGTTTCAAACAAAGAATGAATCTTAGCACAATAAACATAAACAGAATTAGAGTGACAAGCCATTGATGTGATTTGTGCACTCAATGTTGTGATGATGTCTTCTTCCACATGTGGGTTATTTTGAGCTATCAAACCCTTTGGCTATGCTTATCTTCTATCGCCTTTTTTTTTCTCTTTTTTTTTTGGTCAACACGAGGATCGACTCTGGGTGGATCTATCAGAAGTTCTCTAATGGAGGTAGATTCTTCAAGATGTTCCCATGCGCTCAACTCCTATTGCTCTTTCTTTCTATCTCAAGGTCTAGCTCGAAGAGATGATGCTCTTTGCTCATGCACCGACTTCAACCTGCAAAATGAAGTTAGTTCCTTAAGACAGCATTACGGTCGCAATTCGATCACAATTTCAAACAAACAAAAATTGGTTTCAATTTTAGTCCTCGACAACGGCGCCAAAAACTTGGTGCGATGTAGACTGAAGGTGGATGTTGAAAAAGATGGAAAATAGAAATTAAAGATGTATTCAGTCAACAAAGTGCAAGTATACACTATCGCATGTAGTAATAAAAACTCTGGAAGTATTCCAAAAGTATCGATCCAATAGGGACTAATGTTGAACACAGATTTGAAAAAAAAATTGATCTTAAATTGCTTCAAAAGGTAACCAAGTAAAATAATTGATGATTGGATTTTGGAAAATAATAAAGCAAACAATAAAAAGAAATAACAACAATAATAAAAGTGAGGTGATCAGTAAACTTTCAACTGTAAGGCAAATAACTCTAGTAATGGCTTATTTAACCTAAGTTTAGATATGCATTGGGTCAGGTTTAACTCCTATTTGGCCTTGCTCCCAGAAACCGTTAGAAGACTAAGCGAGTACCGTTTTGCACATTTCTGTGACTCGACTCCAACATAGATTATTCATGCATGCAACCTATAACCCTATAGTTGTTATAAGTGACCATTCCCTATAGTAGTGAATACACTCTTTCGAGCCTTTTCTTCTATATCACCTTTATGAGAACTGATATTGTTTGACCTTTTCAGTACCAAACTCAGATAGCATGCAAAGTCTAAGTGATCAAGTTAAACTCAACAAGATTAGAATGATAATCAATAAAGGATGACATGCAAACAAATAGCTTATCATTGAATAAATAAATGATAAGTACAATAAATAGGTGCTGGAAAATATAGTGCAGTAGCTAAAACTAGGGTTTTTCAATTTATCCAATCCCTCTAGAGTTCTCACGACTCTCTACTCTCCTTTTACGATGTGGAATTAGGGTGAAATCTCTACAAACACTAAGGTTAGAATTTAGTCTTCTAGCAAGGACCTCTGACATCTCTACTCGTGGGCATGTACTAGGGTTTTGTCACTACCCTCTTCTTCCCAGTGAGGTCTACTTGTGTTCCATCTCAATTGCTGGCCTTTTATAGAGTAAAAGGTGGTTGGGGAGTCATGAAATTCATGCTAGAAAATAGCCCAGGTTGTTCCGGAGTCTAATCAGCAAGTTAGGTCCATGAAAAGCTCGTCAATTATTGACTCGCAGAAGCTGGGGACACGCAATTTCTGCCCAGAAATGCGGTCACATTTTATTTTGCTTTGGCAGAAATGCGGTCGCATTTCTTTGCTTTCTTCTATTTTTCTGCAGCACCTAAAACTAAGTTAAATTCATACCAAAATGAATTATTTTAAGCACAAATATATAAAATTTTGACACACATGACTCTCAAAGACCTAACTTCCCAACGTTTACACTTTTTAGGCTCGAGAATAGTAAATTTGACAAAAAACATCCAAGTTTCAAAAGGAATAAGCTAAGAATAAGGGGCAAAATATGTATATTTTTTGCACTTATCACAATCCTAATCTAAATTGATGAAATCAATTCCCTAAGAATTCTTTCAATTGAATTTCCCAATCTTTAATTTGCATTGCTTTTAATTTCAATATTTCAATACTATTTGATCCTTAAATAAAACTGGACAAGATTATTCTTGGAACTTAATTTGCTAGAAAACCAATCCAGAGGATGACACTTGCTTTACACGAAAACACTATATTATTACTTGACATGTACACACTATATTATTACTTGACACGTACACTTGCGATAAACAAATCGCACATCATTGTCCTTAGTCTAATAGCATAAAAGATTATTGCCCATTAGGTGTTTTAGCTTTTGTAAACATGTTTAAATCATAACTAGTCTTTTGTTAGGCAAAAAGGGTTATAACTTATTGTTTTTGGTTTTAAAGCATGTAGGTTCAATCCCCATTAAGTCTCGTTGCCGAATTAGTATTATCCAGCTCTATAGGTTCCTAGATTATGAAATAATTGTGTTTATGCTTGCTGTCTATGGTTAAAAAGCGTTCTAAATAAATTCTGATTAGTTATCTAGGCCATAGTTGCATTACCCTGAAGGGAATAAAAGTCCCCACGCAGCGGAAGCGCATCGATTGGACCTTACGCCGTATATTAATTAACATTAAAATACCGTTACGAGAACTCAATTAAACATTAAAACCCTTTTAAAGCTGCTCAAAAATAGGTTTTAAACTTGCTTAAAAATAAATCTAAATTTATTTTCATGCTTTTCTAAAGAAAAGGGAAAGAACCGTCACATACCTTCGTTGAAGACTTGACCGTTCTTCGCCAACGACGCTCCACGAACGAAAACGCAATAGCCGCCTTTGTTTTTCTTCGCTGGAAATTCCTTCTTTGAATTACACAATAACCACAGAGGTTACACCTGTATGTCTCTAAGTCTAGGAAGCAAAAGACTTGTGGGAGTCTTTCTCTAAGAGGGAGGCTAGAGAGAATTCTTGGTCTCAAGAGTGTCAAGTGTCATGACCAATTAGGTCTAGTGTTCTATTTATAGAAGAGAGACCATGAATAAAATATTCAATTAAATCAATCTTTTCCAAAATTGATTCAATCTTATTCCTTAATTAATCAATCATGATCAATCAATTCCATAATTGACTAATCTTTTCCACAAATGACTAATTACTTCCATAAGTGATTAGATCATTTCCATAAATGATTAATCACTTCCTTAAGTGATTAATTGGAAGTGATTAATCATTTCCATAATTGATTAATTCACGGTTAATGAATTCTTTAATTAATTAACCACCAATTAAATATCACATATTTAATTCCCGGCCTAGAATTAATTAATTTGCCCATACACATTTTAGGCCTTAAATTAATTAACTCTATATTTGAACTCTTTCACAACTTCCATAAATTTATATTAATTTCTCTCATAGTAATATATCAATATATATTTGTTTCCCTTAATAAGTTGAACATTTTCAATTTACTTTTATTACTTTGTTGCCTCAAATTACTTTACGAGCTACCAGTGGAACCTGATGGACCTGCAGATCAGAAGCTCCAACGATGTGAGATTAATTGGTCAAACTCATTAACCACATTAATCAATATTCGTTAACTGTGTGTACATTCCACTATAGACTCACAGTTGCACTCTTCTCACTGCATACATATTTTCTGTGTCCACGGATCTAGACCAATATCGACTAGTTAGTCCTTCACGAGTGTCCGTAACACCAGCTGGGTCAAATTACCGTTTTACCCCTAGGTTACCTCTATTTCCTTAAGTACCAATTCTCCTCTAATGAACAAATTGTTTGTGGTCCAACCATCAAACAGAAAACCCTCTCGTGCCATTGGGAGGGTAGGGCCCTTTGTTCAAGACTCGGAGTAACCACTTAAGGGAACACTCATCTGCTTCCTTAAGGTCGGGAAGAAGTGAATTCCATCTTGTACGATTATGTTCCCAGCTCCCCATTCATTCTTGTCCCCAAAGTGGTAGGCTTATTGAGTCGGCGTATTGGCCACTCTCACCCATACAAATCAAAGGACAATCTCTCATGAGCAGGAGTCCATAATCAACTCAGGATTAAGACTAAGTTGTCTAGGTCGTCCTAGTGAAATAGAAAACCAACTAGTTAACGGTGTTATAACCAGTAGTTACTATTTCATGGTCCTGTCTTATGCAAACTCATTGCATAGGATACCCCCACTCGCATGTTTCCTCCACGAACGCGTTGGATCGCAGCGTTTGTATCAAATACAAAGTGGGCCGTATCCATAGTGTCACCAGGATAAGGCACCTAGTCTTATCCCTATACTATAGACCCTTTAGGCTGTTTATTGAACAATGATCCCATATGTCGCTACATATAGTTCAAGACTCATATTACAGCCTAGGATGTCTGGTTTATTGGATTAGGGTTATTATTAGGCAAAGACAAATATAAAATATAAAATAACTAATAACAATTAATGGAAAAATATATCAATATTACTTCATTAATATCTTGTCAACAGTTACATTCACTATCTACGAGTTTTAGGGCATAAAACCCAACAAACTTCCACTTGAACTAAAACACTGGTTAGTGGGATGTAAATGCAATAATCTAAAGCTGGAAATGTCATGTATATTAATACAATGAACTAGGGCATCCTTATACCCATTATACATTTCTCTCACTTGCCCTAGATTAGATGGCATACATATCTCGTAGACCTAGACCCTCTAGATGACCCTCAAACACTTTAGCCGTGAGAGCCTTTGTAAATGGATCAACGATGTTGTGCTCCGAGGCAATCTTAGTGACGATCACATCTCCTCGTTGCACAATCTCCCGTATCAGGTGATACTTCCTCTCGATGTGTTTACCCCGTTTGTGGCTTCGAGGTTCTTTTGAGTTGGCTACAGCCCCACTGTTGCACAGTATAGTGTTATGGGTACGTTCATATTCGGAACCACTTCCAAATAAGTCAAGAACTTTCTAAGCCATACTGCCTCCTTAGCTGCTTCGCATGCTGCTACATACTCAGCCTCCATGGTTGAGTCTGCTATGCATCCTTGTTTGATGCTTCTCCACACTACTGCTCCTCCATTGAGGGTGAATACTGACCCTGATGTGGATTTCCTTGAATCCTTATCAACTTGAAAGTCAGAGTCAGTGTATCCAGTAAGAATCAAATCCTTAGCTCCACACACAAGCATGTAGTCCCTCGTTCTCCGAAGATACTTGAGGATATTCTTAACCGCTCCCCAGTGGTCCAACCCTGGATTAGACTGATACCTACTGACTACTCCCACTGCATAACATATGTCAGGCCTAGTGTAGAGCATAACATACATTAAGCTGCCCACAGCTGAGGCGTAGGGAATGTGTCTCATGTTCTCAATTTCTTGAGGTGTCTTATGAGACTGTTTCTTATACAGGTGTACCCCATGTCTGAAGGCTAGTAGTCCCTTCTTGGAGTTTTGCATCGAATATCGAGACAACATCTTTTCAATATACGTTGCTTGAGACAGAGCTAGCGTTTTGTTCTTACGATCCCTAATGATTTGGATTCCCAGAACGTATTGAGCCTCTCCTAGATCTTTCATTTGGAATTTGGCTGCTAGCCATTTCTTAATGTCAGTGAGGTATCCTACATCATTCCCAATGAGTAGGATATCGTCTACATAAAGTATTAGAAAAGCTACTTTCCTTTTGTATACTTTCTTGTACACACAAGGCTCATCAACGTTTTGGTCAAAGCCAAAAGATTTGATTGCAGTATCAAATCTAATGTTCCATGATCTGGATGCTTGTTTCAATCCATAAATGGATCGATTGAGCTTACAAACCTTTTGTTCTTGACCTTGGGCTATGAACCCTTCGGGTTGAGACATGAAGATATTCTCTTCAAGATTACCATTCAGAAAGGCAGTCTTGACGTCCATTTGCCATATTTCATTGTCATAATATGTGGCTATGGATAAGAGAATTCTTATGGACTTTAACATGGCTACAGGAGAAAAGTTTTCCTCATAGTCAACCACTTCCTTTTGGGTATAACCCCTTGCCACTAGTCTAGCTTTGAAGGTCTGTATCTTTCCAGCTGCATCTCTTTTTCTCTTATAGATCCATTTTCATCCTATGGGTTTTACCCCATTTGGTAGATCTGTAAGTTCCCATACAGAATTGGAGTACATTGACTCAATTTCCAGGTTCATGGCTTTGACCCATTCATCCTTATCTTCGTCATTCATTGCCTGTCGATAGGACAATGGATCCTCAATGCCATCATTAGGTATGACAACCTGAGTTTCAGTTAAACCCAAGTAGCGGTCAGGTTGTAATAAAATCCTCCCACTGCGTCGAGACATTCCCAACGTTTGAGATTGACGGGATGGATCTGAAGAACTAGTTCCGTCATCAACCCTTGTTGAAGGTCCAACTTCATCAACAACTCTTGATGATTCTTCAGTAGCTTCTCCTAATATTATTTTGCTGCGTGGTTTATGATCTCTCATGTGGTCTTCCTCTAAGAAAGTGGCGTTTGTCGATACAATCACCTTATTTTCTTGTGGGTCGTAGAAATAACCACCTCTCGTTTCTTTAGGGTAACCAACAAATTGGCACAGTTTTGAACGAGGTTCCAGTTTCTTAGGATTTTTCACAAGCACGTGTGCTGGACAACCCCAGATGCAAAAGTGATGCAAACTAGGTTTACGCCCCTTCCATAATTCGAAAGGTGTTTCAGAAACACTTTTCGAGGAAACATTGTTCAAGATGTATACTGCAGTCTCTACTGCATACCCCCAAAACGAGCTAGGCAATTGAGCATAGCTCATCATTGATCGAACCATGTCTAACAAGGTTCTATTTCTCCTTTTTGACACACCATTCTGCTGAGGTGTACCAGGGGCTGAGAGTTGAGATTGGATTCCATGTTCTATCATATAATCCTGGAATCTTCGATCCATATACTCCCCTCCTCGATCAGATCGAAGTACTTTAATTGATTTACCTAATAGGTTTTCAACTTCAGCCTTAAACTCCTTAAACTTTTCAAGGGCTTCAGACTTATGTCCCATTAGGTACAAGTAACCATATCTTGAATAATCATCTATAAATGAGATGAAATATTCGTACCCTCCTCGAGCTTTTACATTCATTGGACCACATAGATCCGAATGTATTAACTCTAAGGGTTCTTTGGCTCTGTAACCTTTTCCAGTAAAGGGTCTCTTGGTCATTTTTCCCTCGAGACAAGATTGATAAGGTGGTAGTGAATCATCTTCTAACTTGCTTAGAAGTCCATTCTTTACCAAACGACCGATCCTATCGATGTTTATATGACCAAGTCTGAGATGCCAAAGATGAGTATTGTTACTTGATGGAGAAATCTTTTGCCTTTTACTTTGCGTTTTAGCAGTTTTAAATAATTCGTGATTTAAAAGTGCTTTGTTTTCGGTTGGTCTTAAAACATACAAGTTATTTTCCAATTTGGCTGAACAAATAAGTACACCATTTTTATAAATGAACGCTTCATTTATGTTCATTTATATCAAAAGTAACTGTATACGATTGTTCAATCAAACATGAAATAGAAATTAAGTTCCTCTTAATCTTGGGAATGATTAACAAACTTTCTAAAAGTAAGAATCTATTTCTAAAAAATAACTTCGCAGCTCCCACTGCTTTAGCTGAAATGACTTCTCCAGTTCCGACCCTAAGTATCATTTCCCCATCGTTCAACTGCCGAAAGGAACTATTTTTCTGAAAAGAAGAGCAAACATGATTAGTTGCTCCTGAATCAAGTATCCATGTAAACTCATCATGTTCTACCAGACATGTTTCTAAAACCAGTAAATCAAATTTACCTTCCTTTTCCTTCTTTTTCTCGGCAAGGTACTTTGGGCAGTTTCTCTTCCAATGTCCATCTACATTGCAGTGGAAACACTTGCCCTTGTCTGCCATAGCTTTGGCTTTTCCCTTGCTTATAGCAACAGTACTTGGAGCCTTCCCCTTGTTTCCTTTCTTCTTCTGAGTTTTCTTTGAAGAAGTGGCTACAGATTTAGTTCAAGAGGATGAACCCTTCTCGAACTTTCTTTTAGAGTGAACAACGTTTGCCTCTCCTTCTATCTGTCCCTTGTTCTTAAGAAGAGATTGATAGAGTTGTACCTCATTCAGGAGGCTAGTCAGGTTGAAAGTTATCTTATTCATCATTGCATTGCTTCGAAACTGCAGAAAACTCTTCGGAAGAAATTCTAAGATGAATGCAACCTGACTACGCTCATCTATGACTGCCCCGTTTGCCTCTGCCACGTTGAATTGCACCATCATATCCAGGACATGCTCCCGAACAGACGTGCCCTCTTTCATGCGACAGCTATAAACGTATTTGAGAGCGTCATGGTGGAGTTGGTAGGACAGTTGTCCAAACATCTCCTGGAGAGAGTTCATAATCTCCCTCGCTGTTACCATGCCCTCATGCCTTTTAGCCAAAACTTCAGATAAGCTGACTAAGATATAGACGCGAGTCTTATCATTGGCCTTTGTCCAGCGGTCATAGGCATCCTTAACTGCTTGGGATGCATTACGAGCAGGGGTTGGAGGACAATCCTCCATTAAGACGAACCGCAGATCATCGACAACAAGAATCGTATTCAGGTTCGACTTCCACGTAGCATAGTTTTCGCCGGTTAATTTCTCATTTTTAAGTAGAGAGACAATTGAGGAAGACATTGCTGAAATTTAAACAAACAATGACCGTATTAGTTATCTTTACCTTAACCCATCATGCAAGCAAACAATTGCACACAATCCAATCAATTTAGCAAAACGGACAATCACAGAACCCTAAAACTATCGATTTAGTTTTGCAATGATGTTTCAGAGGTTTAGAATATCAGCCACCGAAGGGTGATCAAGTACTCCTCCTTTGAAATGAGACACCTCTCAGCCAATTCTAATTCCAGAATAACTCATATTCCTATAGACATTAGCCACCATTGTTCGGCCAAGGATTTGTTAACACTTTTAACTCATCCTCGTAAGTGTAACCCTCCCACTTTCAGATCTCAAAGGCACGCACCAACAGGCTACCGAAGGGAAAGACAACTGTTGGTGATTAGCCTAAGAGCTCCTATCCTTTTCAGGAGTTCACGATGTTCCGAATCCTATGACCAGGCCCTCCGAAGGGATGGTTGCGCCAGGACAACCTGCAGGCGGATCATAGGACTCTCACGGTGTGAACTATGGGTGGAGACCGAGGGATACGTTGACACGTGTCCCGCTCCCACTTACTCTAGACATTTTTCCCATTCACCTTGATATTGATTCATGCAAACACTTTCCGAAGGGAGGCCGCTCCTAAGGCGACTCGAAGCCGAGCATGAATCTCACGTTGTGAATATAGGGACATAGGAGCAAAACTTGATTTAAATCTTGTTTTGTAATTTTCCTCCCACTGAAAATGTCCTGGGATTAATATAAGGTTGTTTAACTTAGATAGTATTCGGCTAAGTCAATCTATCTAAGTCTGATCCTATTATAACAATTATGGAAAGGATTCAACTGCAATCTTTTGGGTGAATTAAACTTCTTTTAATAAACCCAACATTGCAAGTCAACATTACTATTGTTAAATCAACTCAATGTTCGGGTCAGTTCCCAGGTAGGAGGTGTTCCGTAAACCGTCAACTTAAATACCCCTAGCCTTAGACAGAATTTTACCGAGAGAGTTCCCTTATAACCTCAGTAATGTAGGGTCTTTACTCTAAAGATCTAGGTGCATTAAACACTTTTAATAAACCTAGTGACATTGCATGCTAACATTTAACTATGATTAATTCAACTCCGGTATTCCAGGTCAGTTCCCAGGTAGGAGGTGTTCCGTAAATCGTCAACTTAAATACCCCCAGCCTTAGACAGAACATCACCGGTGGAGTTCCCTTATAATCATAGCAATGTTTTTCCTACTTAGTCAATTAAAACTATTTTTAATTCTAAGTAAGAAAAGATTCTAATCCTATTAGAAACTGATCTAGGTCTAATTAATTTTTAAACAATTTAAAATTAATCCAATTCATCCTATGATCTTATGTTTGCATGCAAATCTTGATTATGGATTGACGGTTTCTAATCATTAACAATAAAGAACTATTTCAAATTTTAATGATTAATCCTATAATCAAGAATCTAGGGTTTAATTCATTCAACAATCTCATTGAAATTAAATAATTAAATCACATTAATTGCATGAATAATATAACAATTATATTATTAACTACGGATGTTTTATGCTTCATGCAATTTTGATTTTCTTTTATTATAAAAATTATAAGCCAATCAAGAAAATCAATCAAGCATGCTTCATTCATTACATTAAACATAACCATTTATATTTAATTTAAGTAATGACATGCTTCATGCTTTCAAATTTTTCAAATAATTAATATACACTTATATTAAAAAATATGAAAACAAATCCATGCATTTAAACATACATTATAACAATTGATAATATATAAAAAATGCATGAGCATGTTTATAACCTAAGGTGGGATTAAATATTCTATATGACATCCATAAAGCATATAAATAGCAATTGAACCGGTTAATTTTGGCCCCTATGATAAAATAAAGCATTAAATTACATTAATTTAGCTAAATTCTATCCTAAAAAATCCTTGTACAGCTCCGGAATTGGTCTAGACAGAACGAACCGCCCCGAACCACCTCGAACCGGCTTCGAAAATTACGAACCATGCCAAAAATTGGCTGAACCGGACCAAATAGGTCCCAGCCCAGCCGAACCGATCCGAACCGGACCGCCCACAGCTTGAACCGCGCCTGTTGAAACCCTAGTGCGCGCCTCCATCGTGACAGCGTCTCGACGCTGTGTTGATAGCGTATCGACGCTGTGCGCTTTCCATGTCTGGCGCCTGCATAATCGAGACAGCGTCGAGACGCTGTTGAGGTAGCGTCCCGACGCTGTGTGCTTTCCTTATTGAGCGCCTTCGGTATCGAGACAGTGTCGAGACGCTGTTGAAGTAGCGTCCCGACGCTGTTGCGTCTGGAGGCAGAATCTGGGCGATAGCAGCATCGATTCTCCGATTTTGGCCCCGATTTCAGCGGCGATTACTCCGTTTTTCATCTCATAAAAACCTATTATAGACCCGGACTTACATAGGACTCGATTTTACATAAAATACCCGAAACACCGGGCCTTACATGATCAAAATCACATAAAATTAAAATCTATGGCCATAAAATTAACCCAAACAGTTCAACACAAACCGAACATACATTATGCAAAAATCCCACCTATTAGAGCCTATCGCAACTTTTAAAATTAATTAATACGGACAACAATGGCTCTGATGCCGATTGAAGGGAATAAAAGTCCCCACGCAGCGGAAGCACATCGATTGGACCTTACGCCGTATATTAATTAACATTAAAATACCGTTACGAAAACTCAATTAAACTTTAAAACCCTTTTAAAGCTGCTGGAAAATAGGTTTTAAACATGCTTAAAAATAAATCTAAATTTATTTTCATGCTTTTCTAAAGAAAAGGGAAAGAACTGTCACATACCTTCGTTGAAGACTCGCCAACGACGCTCCACGAACGAAAACGCAGTAACCGCCTTTGTTTTTCTTCACTCGAAATTCCTTCTTTGAATGACACAATAACCACAGAGGTTACACCGGTATGTCTCTAAGTCTAGGAAGCAGAAGACTTGTGGGAGTCTTTCTCTAAGAGGGAGGCTAGAGAGAATTCTAGGTCTTGTCTTTCAAGAGTGTCAAGTGTCATGACAAATTAGGTCTAGTGTTCTATTTATAGAAGAGAGGCCATGAATAAAATATTCAATTAAATCAATCTTTTCCAAAATTGATTCAATCTTATTCCTTAATTAATCAATCATGATCAATCAATTCCATAATTGATTAATCTTTTCCACAAATGACTAATTACTTCCATAAGTGATTAGATCATTTCCATAAATGATTAATCACTTCCTTAAGTGATTAATTATTTCCATAATTGATTAATTCCCGGTTAATGAATTCTTTAATTAATTAACCACCAAATAAATATCACATATTTAATTCCCGACCTAGAATTAATTAATTTACCCAAACACATTTTAGGCCTTAAATTAATTAATTCATTATTTGAAGTCTTTCAAAACTTCCATAAATTTATATTAATTTCTCTCATAGTAATATATCAATATATATTTGTTTCCCTTAATAAATTGAACATTTTCAATTTACTTTTATTACTTTGTTGCCTCAAATTACTTTACGAGCTACCAGTGGAACCTGATGGACCTGCAGATCAGAAGCTCCAACGATGTGAGATTAATTGGTCAAACTCATTAACCACATTAATCAATATTCGTTAACTGTGTGTACATTCCACTATAGACTCACAGTTGCACTCTTCTCACTGCAGACATATTTTCTGTGTCCACGGATCTAGACCAATATCGACTAGTTAGTCCTTCACGAGTGTCCGTAACACCAGTTGGGTCAAATTACCGTTTTACCCCTGGGTTACCTCTATTTCCTTAAGTACCAATTCTCCTCTAATGAACAACCTGTTTGTGGTCCAACCATCAAACAGAAAACCCTCTCGTGCCATTGGGAGGGTAGGGCCCTTTGTTCAAGACTCGGAGTAACCACTTAAGGGAACACTCATCTGCTTCCCTAAGGTCGGGAAGGAGTGAATTCCATCTTGTACGATTATGTTCCCAGCTCCCCATTCGGTCTTGTCCCCAAAGTGGTAGGCTTATTGAGTCGGCGTATTGGCCACTCTCACCCATACAAATCAAAGGATAATCTCTCATGAGCAGGAGTCCATAATCAGGAGTCCATAATCAACTCAGGATTAAGACTAAGTTGTCTAGGTCGTCCTAGTGAAATAGAAAATCAACTAGCTAACGGTGTTATAACCAATGGTTACTATTTCGCGGTCGGGTCTTATGCAAACTCATTGCATAGGATACCCCCACTCGCATGTCTTCACCAGGATAAGGCACCCTGTCTTCACCAGGATAAGGCACCCAGTCTTATCCCTATACTATAGACCCTTTAGGTTGTTTCTTGAACAATGATCCCATATGTCGCTACATATAGTTCAAGACTCATATTACAGCCTAGGATGTCTAGTTTATTGGATTAGGGTTATTATTAGGCAAAGAAAAATATAAAATATAAAATAACTAATAACAATTAATGGAAAAATATATCAATATTATTTCATTAATATCCGGTCAACAATTACATTCACTATCTACAAGTTTTAGGGCATAAAACCCAACATACCCAATGTCTAGGAGTTCTTAGAATGCAATATGTGTCTTATTTACTTCCTGTTTAGTGGCTAAAAAGCCTTAATTATGGTCATTCGGCGAATACCCATTGCCCGTTGTGCCTTATACATGGTTGCCCATGGTCTAAAGCTTTTGGGTTTTCATTATGGGGAATGTTTGAAGGTTGTCCAACAGAGAAATAGGCTTAGTAAAGTGGTTTTGGCCCCTTAGTAGCATGTTTTAGGGTGCTCTCTTATAGTTTATGCCTTATTTGATGGATGGTCATTATTGTGTAGTCTGAAGTGCTTTTGGAGCTTCGTTTTCAAGGATTGCGTCGTTGGTATTTGTAAGTCGATATGCAAGTAGTTTCTACTTGCTGGGTTTTGTTTGATGCGTGATGAATGCTCTATGCTATATTATTGTTTGCACTTTTGTTCCCCATTAAGCATGACTTCTTGTGTTAACGCTTGGATGAGATGTTTCAGTTAAAGCATGACCTGTTGTGCCTATTGCAGGTTTTGTTGCTTTTGCTGAGCATGTGTTATGTTGTTAAAGCATGATGGGATGTCATATTAAGCATGGTTGGTTAGGCTAGCATTTTGTAACATGATGTGTAGCATGGGTCTAGTGGTTGCGTTACATGGCGCGTAATTCATGTGTAGGTGCGCAGCGTGGCACGTAATTCACCTATTTTATTTTGCATAGCACGACACGTGACGGGTCTAACTTGTCGAAGGTCGTGTTGGTTGATAGCGAGAAGAAATGTCGCTATTTTAGTCCTAATTTATTAGGCTTTTTAGTGCTTTAATTGTGTTTTTATTGAAAATATTTAATGTATTTTGTCATTTGGTCTTTAGGAGCAAAGTTGTGGATTTTGTGGAAAAAGTGCCCAAAATGAAGCCATTTAAGCCGAATTTCCATGCTTGGGTCAAAGGGGAGGCAAAAGAAGTCAACAATGGAGATAAAGCGCAAAAAGAATTGAAGTTGGCCCAAGAAAAGAAGCCCAATATGCAGTTGGAAGTTCTGGAAATCACCTAGCGTCGAGGCGCTGTAAGGACAACGTCGCGACGCTGTCCATTTCTTGGCCGACAAGTCGATGACGTCACAGCGTCGCGATACGGTGCCAAATAGCGTCGAGAGGCGACCCCCTTTCCGAGCCTTTATAAGGCGCCCCTTGGTGCCTCATTTTACCATCAATCATCATATTCTTCCATTCCTTTCTTGCATCATTTGCTCCTTTGGGAGCCTCTCTCAAGGCTTTTTAGCCTTTTTGAGAGTTTCTTTAGTGGAAAATTTTTGGGGAATTTTGGGGGCATCCTAGGAGGCTCAACGAGTGTTCGGCGGGACTCCAAGCGTCAGCGAAGGGGTTTTTCGACGGTCAATTCCTTTCCTTTTATTATGCTCTTAATTATGCTTTCCATTGTAAATTTTGTGGATATTCTAGCTATGTGTAGCTAAACCCCAATTTGTGGGTCTTGAAATGAAATTATAGTCAAAGTGTTGTTATAATTACCTGTCTCTTGCCCTTTTGCCTAATTATTTGTATGGATGTGCTTAATGCTTTATGCAATCTGGCCAATTCTGTATTGATCCGATTCTTAATGGAAACTCGACGGAGAGAAGCTAGGATTGATCATAATCCATGCAACTAGTTTAATTGCCCACCGTGACAACGTGATTAGTTGGTTAAGCTTAGATTCCTAAAACGAATCATAGTGTAATAATTAACCAATTTTAATGGTGCTAAGGACACTTAGGTTGTTAAAATGAATTAATTAAAATTAGGGGAGACCGAAAGGAGAACCTATGTTATTATTTTAGAACCATTCGTAAAGAGAAAATATTAGCAGAAGCAATGGCTCATAAAGATGAAGCTCCCAAGGCAATCAGAGACTTTCTACAACCAGTTCTTCCCACCGAGAATTCCGAAATTGTTTACGCCCCGATCCAAGCTACTAATTTTGAGTTAAAGACAAGATTGATTCAGATGGCGCGCGATAACTCTTTCAAGGGACATCCTTTTGAGGACTCACACTCACATCTGCGATCATTCTTGGAAATATGTGGGACGGTGAAAATGAATGGAGTTCCGGCAGACGCTATAAGATTGAGGTTATTCTCATTTTCTCTACAAGACAAGGCAAAGGATTGGCTCGAATTAGTCGAGACGGGCATCATTAGTACATGGGACGAGCTTGCCCAGACTTTTCTGACTAATTTTTTCCCGCCTGCCAAGACTACCAAGCTCCGGACTGAAATCAGAACGTTTAGGCAGCTTGATGAGGAGCAGTTGTACGAGGCATGGGAGAGATACAAAGAAATGCTTAGGCGGTGCCCCCAACATGGATATCTGGATTGGCTCCAGGTGCAGTTGTTTTACAATGGATTGAATCCCTCCACCAAGACAGTTCTAGATACATCAGCAGGAGGAAGTTTTCTTTCCAAGACAGTGACGGAAGCCAAAGATTTGTTAGAGGAAATGGCAGCAACTAGTTATCAGTGGCCGACCGAGAGGGGAGCAATTTCAAAGAAGGCTGGAATTTATGAATTAGATGAGTCGAGTTCGTTGAAGGCACAAATGACATCTCTGACCAATTCCCTGATCAAGTTAACTTCATCTGAGGTGGTCAAATCCATTTCCACCTTAGCTGAAGGATATTCAAAGAAGGAAGGTCAAGATGTGGAAGAAGTCCAGTACGTGGGAAACAGACCATTCAATCATGAGAACTTCTTGTTGGGTTTTATGCCCTAAAACTCGTAGATAGTAAATGTACATTTGACCGAACATTAATAAAGTTGATATGTTATTCAATGTTTGTATTATATCTTGTCTTATTAACCCTAATCCAATAAACTAAACATCCAAGGCTAATAGAATGAGGCTTTAACTAGTATGTAGGGACATATGGGGATCAATGTTCAAGTTTTAGCCTAAAGGGTCTGTAGTATAGGGATAAGGCTGGGTACCTTGTCGTGGTGACACTATGGATACGGCCCGCTTTGTATATTGATACAAACGTAGTGATCCAACGTGTTCATGTGGTTGACATGCGAGTGGGGGTATCCTGTGCAATGAGTTTGCACAAAGACCGGACCGCGAAATAGTTAACCACTAACTGTAACACCGTTAGTTAGCTCGGTTTCTATTTCACTAGGATGACCTAGGCAACTTGGCCTTAATCCTGAGGGGATTATGGACTCCTGTCCATGAGGGATTGTCCTTTGATTTGTACGAGTGATAGTGGCCTGTTCGCCGACTCAATAAGCCTACCATTTTGGGGACAAGACCGAGTGGGGAGCTGGGAACGTAATCTTACAAGATGGAATTCACTCCTTCCCGATATTAGGGTAAGTAGAGGTGTGTTCTCTTAAGTTGTGTCTTCGGGTCTTGAACAAAGGGCCCTACCCTCTTTATGGCACGAGAGGGGCTTCTGTTTGTTGGTTGGACCTCAAACAGGTTGTTCATTAGAGGAGCACTGGTACTTAAGGACCAAGAGGTAGCCCAGGGGTAAAACGGTAATTTGACCTAGCTGGGGTACGAACACACGTGAAATAAGTATTCGAAGGGGTTATTTAGTGGAGTGAACCACAGTTAACGAATATTGATTAACTTGGTTAATGAGTTTAGCAAACTAATCTCATATCGTTGGAGCTTCTGATCTGTAGGTCAATCAAGTCCCACCGGTAGCTCTATAAGGGCGTTGAGGTAAATTTCTAAGGTTGAAATAAGTATTCGAAGGAGTTCGAGTATTAAACTAAAATATGAATTTGATTCATATTAAAACTATAGGTTATAATTAACGTGCATTGGATGTATATTAATACTATAGTGTTTATGAGAGAGAATAATAATAATAATTGAATATATGATGTTCAATTTTATTATTTTAAAATTAATTAATTTTGAATTAGTTAATTATTTAAGTTTATTTAAATTTGATTTAAATAAACTATAAGATAAGAGGGATATTAATTTAAATTAGATTTAAATTAATGTTAATTTTGTTAATATTGATTAATAAAATTCTAATTAATTATATTTTAAAATTATGATTTTAAAATTATAATTAATTAATTAAAAATATCAGGTAACTGATAATTCAGTTACCTGATATGCATGAAGGAGATTTATTGGAAAGGGTCAGACATCAGTTTTGCCCAACTCTCTCTCCCTCATTCACGCCTAACCCTCCCTCTCCCTACCATATCTCTCACGATTTCTCTCCTCCCTCTGAGATACAGAGAATAGTTCCAGAGAAAAAATCCTTAGAATTTTAGGTTCCCACAAGCCGCTCAATACAGATTCCAAGGAGAATACCGGTTTAACTCCGTGGTGGTGCTCATAGGAGGTTTGCTACATCAAAAGTTGAGATCTAGGTGCTGTATTTTCTACACTCCACTTGGGAATTTGGTGAAGCGATTCAAGAATTCTACAAAGGTATAGTATTCTTGATCTAGGATCGATAGGGTCCAAATTCTAGATTAGATCTAGATTTTCTTAATCTTTTTCAGCATGCTTTATACGCGTTTTACAACATGATTATTTTTCTTTTATCGCTGTAAATATGTATGTTTGTGATCTGTATTGGTATTTCAATTTTGGTTAAAAATCAGTGTGGTATTCTGAATGTTTCCGCTGCGTTAGGGCTTTTATCCCTACAATTGGTATCAGAGCCATCTCTGAATTTTTTTTTCATTGATTGAAATTTGCGGATTCACTTTTGGTGGGATTAATTTGCATTGTGAATGTTGGTTTGCTGTGAACGTTTTCGGTTTAATTGGCCATAGATTTATGAATTATTTTGATTTAATCAAATGTAAGGGCCCCTGTGTTTTGGGCAATTGTTCATAAATTTGGAGTCTGTATGTCCGGGTCTAGCTTAGGCATGAAAATTTGTGAAGAACACGATAAAATTCGAGGCGAATTGGGAGAAATCAGGCGTTGTTCTGCCCAAAAAATTGCTCCAGACGCGTTAGTGTCGGGACGCTAAGCGTTAAGCGTCTCGACACTATCGCGATTTCACGCTGCGGACGAGTTGAAATCGCGTCAGCGTCGGGACGCTGTTGCTTAAGCGTCTCGACGCTGTCACGATTTCGTGCGACAGTTCGATTTTACGTGGAGACGTGGGAGAAACCCTAATCGTTCGGTTTGGTTCGCGTGAATAGGGTGAACTGGGACCGGTTTGGTCCGGTTCAACCCGGTTTTGGTTCGGTTTGGGTTCTTCAAGGTCGGTTCGAAGCGGTTCGGGCCGGTTCGTGCTTGTTGGTTCGGTTTTGGAGCTGCAGACTCTTGTAATAGGATAGATTATTTGCTTTTTTAGTGTAATTAAGCTTTATTTTATCCTAGGGGCCAATTAGACCGGTTCATTAGCTATTTAAATGCTTTGTGGATGTCATTTAAATATTAATCCCACCTTAGGTTATAAAGCATGCTCATGCATTTATGTATGTTATAATTAGATTATAATTTATGTTTGAAATGCATGGTTTGATTTTAATGATTTATTTAATATATAGTAGAGTTATATTAAATTCATGAAAATGGAATAGTATGATGCATGCAATTACTTAGTTTTAATATAAGAGTTATATTAAAAATAAATTGTTTGCAGCATGCTAAGGTGATTCCATTTTAGGCAATAATAAAATTGTTTATTTATTAAAAATGGAAATCAAGTTGCATTGAGCATGATACATCCATAGGTCAATATAAGAGTTATAATAATTATCATGCAATGCATAATTCTATAGTTTTAATTTCATTGACTTGAATATGATTGTTAATTGTTTTTAAAACTATAGTATGCATGATTATAGGGCTAATCATTAAAATCTTGAAATAGTTTAAAATTTATGATTAGATACCGTCAATCTATAATCAAGATATCATGCTCACATAGGATCTTAGGTTAAAATGAATTAATTTTAATGAGTTAAAATTAATTACACCTAAGATCATTTTTCTAATAGGATTAGAAATTCTTACTTAGTTTTAAAATAGTTTTAATGAACTAAGTAGGACAAACATTCTTGAGGTTATAAGGGAACTCTACCAGTGAAGTTCTGTCTAAGGATTGGAGGTATTTAAGTTGACGGTATACGGAACACCTCCTACCTGAGAACTGATCTGGAACACCGGAGTTGAATTAATCTCAGGTTAATGTTAGAATAATGTCACTGGGTAAATTAAATTTGTTTAATACACCTAGACATTAGGTCTTATTATAATAGTTATAATAGGACTAGACTTAGATAAATAACTTAGCCGGATTTATCTAGGTTTAATCAAACAATAAATTACCCGATAGGTTACTTTAGTGGGAGGAAAATTACAAAACTTAATTTAAATTGAGTTTTGCTCCTACGTCCCTGTAATGTTCACACCGTGAGATCCATGCTCGGCTTTGTGTCATTTTAACGCGGCCTCCCTTCGGAGAGTGTTTGCATGGGTCAATACCAATTTGAATGGGGAAAGTGACTATAGTAAGTGGGAGCGGGACACGTGTCAACGTATCCTTCGGTCTCCACCCCTAGGTCACAACGTGAGATTCCTATGATCCGCCTGCGTGTTGTCTCGGTGCAACCACCCCTTCGGAGGGCCTGATCATAGGATTCGGAACACCGTGAACTCCTGAATAGGATAGGGTCACTTAGGCTAATTAACAACAGTTGCCTTTCCTAACGGTAGCCTGTTGGTCCGTGCCTCTGAGATCTGAAAGTGGGAGGGTTACACTTACGAGGAGGAGTTAATTTGTTAACAAATCCTTGACCGAACAACGGTGGTTAATATCTAATGGAATATGAGTTATTCTGGAATTAGAAATTGGCTGAGAAGAGTCTCATTTTAGAGGAGGAACAACTGATCACCCTTCGGTGGCTGTTCTTCTAAACCTCTAAAGCATCGTTGCAAAACACAATCATAGTTTTATTAGGGTTCTTTGATTGTTTGTTTGCAAAATTGATTGGATGTATGAAATTGTTTGTATTGCTTGTGTGATGGGTTAAGGCAAAGATAACTAATACGGTCACTTGTTTGTTTTTTCAGCAATGTCTTCCTCTATTATTTCCTTGCTTAAAAACGAACAACTTACTGGCGAAAATTTTCCACAATGGAAATCCAATCTCAACACTATACTCGTGGTAGAAGATCTTAGGTTCATCTTAACGGAGGAATGTCCTCCCGTTCTCCCTCGCACTGCCGCTCAGGCAGTTAAGGACGCCTATGAACGCAGGACTAAGGCCAACGAGAAGGTCAAAGTCTACATACTGGTCAGCTTATCTGAAGTATTGGCCAAGCGTTATGAAAACGTGGAAACTGCCAGGGAGATTATGAATTCCCTGCAGGAGATGTTTGGACTTTCGTCCTACCAGCTCCACCACGACGCCTTGAAGAACATCTTCAATGCCAAGATGCTGGAAGGTCAATCTGTTCGGGAACACGTCCTGGACATGATTAACCAGTTCAACATAGCTGAGGCAAATGGCAGGGTTGTCTGCGAGCGCAGTCAGGTTGCGTTAATCCTTCACTCGCTCCCAGCGAGTTATCTGTCATTCAGGACGAACGCGAGCATGAATAAGATTCAGTTCAACCTGACTACCTTCCTCTCCGAGTTACAGATTTATTAATCCTTGCAAAAGAGAAAGGGAAAAAATGTGGTTAAAGGAGAGGCCAATGTGGCCCATTCCAAGAAGAAGTTCCTGAAGGGTTCATCCTCAGGGACTAAGTCTGTACCCCAGGCTTCTTCATCGAAGCAGATATAGAAGAGGAAGGGAGACAAGGGGAAGGCTCCTGCACAGGCTGTGCAAGGGAAGGGAAAGGCCAAGGTCGTGGCCGACAAAGGCAGGTGCTTCCACTGCAATGCAGATGGTCATTGGAAGCGGAACTGTCCCCGTTACCTTGCTGAGAAGAGAATAGAAAAAGAAGGTAAATTCGATTTACTTGTATTAGAGACTTGTCTCGTTGAAGATGATGAGTTCGCCTGGATACTGGATTCAGGAGCTACTAATCATGTTTGCTCTTCTTTTCAGGGAAATGATTTCCAGCAGCTGGCAGACGGTGAAATGACGCTCAAGGTTTGAACAGGAGACGTCGTTTCAGCTCGTGCAGTGGGAGCTGCGAAATTATTCTTTAGAAATAAGTTTTTAATTTTGGAGAACTTGTTTTTGGTTCCTCGAATTAAAAGGAACCTTATTTCTGTTTCCGCTTTGTTACAACAAGAATACAATATTTCCTTTCAGCTTAATGAAGCAATTATTTCAAGGAATGGTATTTATATATGTTCTGCTCAGCATGAGAATAATTTGTTTGTGTTAAGACCAACTGATGCTAAGGCTATTTTAAGTCATGAAATGTTTAAAACGGCCGAAACGCAAAATAAAAGGCAAAAAGTTTCTCCTTTGAGCAACAACACGTATCTTTGGCACCTTCGTCTTGGTCATATTAACATCGATCAGATCGATCGTTTGGTTAAAAATGGACTTCTAACTGATATAGGAGATACATCTTTACCACCCTGTGAATCGTGTCTCGAGGGTAAAATGACCAAGAGGCCTTTTACTGGAAAAGGTTACAGGGCCAAATAACCACTTGAATTGATACATTCGGATCTCTGTGGTCCAATGAATGTAAAGGCTCGAGGTGGTTTTGAATACTTCATCTCTTTCATAGATGATTATTCACGATACGGTTACTTGTACCTAATGGGCCATAAGTCTGAGGCTTTTGAAAAGTTCAAAGAGTTTAAGGCTGAGGTAGAAAACATATTAGGTAAAACAATTAAGATGTTTCAATCAGATCGAGGTGGAGAGTATTTGGATCAAATATTCCAGGACTATATGATAGAACATGGAATCCAATCACAACTCTCAGCACCTGGTACACCTCAGCAGAATGGTGTATCAGAAAGGAGAAACATAACCTTGTTAGACATGGTTCGATCTATTATGAGCTATGCTCAGTTGCCTAGCTCGTTTTGGGGGTATGCAGTAGAGACTGCAGTACATATGCTTAACAGTGTTCCCTCAAAAAGTGTTTATGAAACTCCTTTTGAGTTATGGAGGGAGCGTAAACCTAGTTTGCGTTACTTTTGAATCTGGGCTTGTCCTGCACATGTGTTAGTGACAAATCCTAAGAAATTGGAACCACGTACGAGAATATGCCAATTTGTTGGGTACCCGAAAGAAACGAGAGGTGGTCTTTTCTACGACCCTCAAGATAATAAAGTATTTGTATCGACAAATGCAACTTTCTTGGAGGAAGACCACATTCGAGATCATCGACCACAAAGTAAGTTAGTATTAGGAGAAGCTACAGAAGGATCAACAAGGGTTGTTGATGAACCTGGTCCTTCAACAAGAGTTGTTGGAGAATCCAGTTCTTCTCGTCAATCTAGTCCTCCTCACGTAGTGGGAGAGCTTCGACGCAGTGGGAGGATTGTGATAAAACCTAACCGCTACTTGGGTTTAACAGAAACACAAGTAGTCATACCTGATGACGGTGTAGAAGATCCATTGTCTTATCGTCAGGCAATGAATGACGTAGATAAGGACGAGTGGGTCAAAGCCATGGACCTTGAGATGGAGTCTATGTACTTCAATCAAGTTTGGGAACTTGTAGATCCACCTGAAGGGGTCAAACCCATTGGGTGTAAATGGATCTATAAGAGAAAAAGAGATGTTGCTGGGAAAGTACAGACTTTCAAAGCAAGACTTGTAGCAAAGGGTTATACCCAACGAGAAGGGGTGGACTATGAAAAAACCTTTTCTCCAGTTGCTATGCTTAAGTCCATAAGAATTCACTTATCCATTGCCACATTTTATGACTATGAAATTTGGCAAATGGATGTCAAGACAGCTTTTTTGAATGGCAACCTTGACGAGAGTATTTTTATGTCTCAACCCGAAGGGTTCATAACCCAAGGTCAGGAGCAAAAGGTTTGTAAACTGAATCGATTCATTTATGGGTTGAAACAGGCCTCCCGATCTTGGAATATTAGGTTAGATACAACGATCAAATCTTTTGGCTTTGACCAGAACGTTGATGAGCCTTGTGTATACAAGAAAATCAACAAGAATAAAGTAGCTTTCCTTGTACTGTATGTTGACGACATCCTACTCATTGGGAATGATGTAGGGTATCTGTCTGACATCAAAGAATGGCTAGCAGCTCAATTCCAAATGAAAGATTTGGGTGAGGCCCAGTATGTTCTTGGCATCCAGATTATTCGGGATAGAAAGAACAAAACGCTAGCTCTGTCTCAAACAACGTATATCGACAAGATGTTGGCTAGATATTCGATGCAGAACTCCAAGAAGGGCTTATTGCCTTTCAAGCATGGGGTTCACCTGTCTAAGGAACAGTCTCCTAAGACACCTCAAGAGGTTGAGGATATGAGACGGATTCCCTACGCCTCTGCAATAGGTAGCTTAATGTATGTCATGCTCTGCACGAGACCTGACGTCTGTTATGCTGTAGGGATTGTAAGCAGATATCAGTCAAATCCAGGGTTAGACCACTGGACCACCGTTAAAGGAATCCTCAAGTATCTTAGGAGAACGAGGGATTACATGTTGGTGTTTGGGGCTAAAGAGTTAGTTCTCATGGGATACACCGGCTCGGATTTTCAATCTAACAAAGATTCTAGGAAATCTACGTCAGGATCAGTGTTCACCCTTAACGAGGGAGCTGTTGTTTGGAGAAGTATAAAGCAAGGGTGCATAGCAGACTCCATGATGGAGGCTGAGTATGTAGCTGCTTGTGAAGCAGCTAAGGAAGCTGTTTGGCTAAGGAAGTTCTTGACAGATTTGGAAGTTGTTCCAAATATGAACTTGCCCATTACGTTATAGTGTGACAACAGTGGGGCTATAGCCAATTCAAAGGAACCTCGCAGCCACAAAAGAGGTGAACACATAGAGAGGAAGTATCATCTGATTCGAGAGATTGTGCAAAGAGGAGATGTGGTCGTGACCAAGATCGCATCCGAGCACAACATTGCTGATCCGTTTACGAAGGCCCTCTCGGCTAAAGTGTTCAAGGGTCATCTGGAAAGTCTAGGTCTGCGAGACATGTATATAGCCTAATCTAGGGCAAGTGGGAGATGTGTAATGGGAGTTTTTTGTATTTTGTATATTTACCTTTTATGTAATGTACAACATACATGTACCATTTCCAGCTTTGGATTATATTGTATATACTTTCCCTGTAACTTGAGTTTTAGTTCAAGTGGGAGTTTGTTGGGTTTTATGCCCTAAAACTCGTAGATAGTCAATATACATTTGACCGAACATTAATAAAGTTGATATGTTATTCAATGTTTGTATTATATCTTGTCTTATTAACCCTAATCCAATAAACTAAACATCCAAGGCTAATAGAATGAGGCTTGAACTAATATGTAGGGACATACGGGGATCAATGTTCAAGTTTTAGCCTAAAGGGTCTGTAGAGGTGTGTTCTCTTAAGTGGTGTCTCCAGGTCTTGAACAAAGGGCCCTACCCTCTTTATGGCACGAGAGGGACTTCTGTTTGTTGGTTGGACCTCAAACAGGTTGTTCATTAGAGGAGCACTGATACTTAAGGACCAAGAGGTAGCCCAGGGGTAAAACGATAATTTGACCTAGCTGGGGTACGAACACACGTGAAGGGCTAACTTGCTGTTGACGGTCGATATCCGTGGACACAGAAATATATTTGCAGTGAGAAGAGTGTAGTTGTGGTTCTTTCGTGGAGTGAACCACAGTTAACGAATATTGATTAACTTGGTTAATGAGTTTAGCAAACTAATCTCATATCGTTGGAGCTTCTGATCTGTAGGTCCATCAGGTCCCATCGGTAGCTCTATAAAGGCGTTGAGGTAAATTTCTAAGGTTGAAATAAGTATTCGAAGGAGTTCGAGTATTAAACTAAAATATGAATTTGATTCATATTAAAACTATAGGTTATAATTAATGTGCATTGGATGTATATTAATACTATAGTTTTTATGAGAGAGAATAATAATAATAATTGAATATATGATGTTCAATTTTATTATTTGAAAATTAATTAATTTTGAATTAGTTAATTATTTAAGTTTAATTTAGTTTGATTTAAATAAACTATAAGATAAGAGGGATATTAATTTAAATTAGATTTAAATTAATGTTAATTTTGTTAATATTGATTCATAAAATTCTAATTAATTATTTTTAAAAATTATGATTTTAAAATTATAATTAATTAATTAAAAATATCAGGTAACTGATAATTCAGTTACCTGATATGCATGAAGGAGATTTATTGGAAAGGGTCAGACGTCAGTTTTGCCCAACTCTCTCTCCCTCATTCACGCCTAACCCTCCCTCTCCCTACCATCTATCTCACGATTTCTCTCCTCCCTCTGAGATACAGAGAATAGTTCCAGAGAAAAAATCCTTAGAATTTTTGGTTCCCACAAGCCGCTCAATACAGATTCCAAGGAGAATACCGGTGTAACTCCGTGGTGGTGTTCATAGCAGGTTTGCTACATCAAAAGTTGAGATCTAGGTGCTGTATTTTCTGCACTCCACTTGGTAATTTGTTGTAGCGATTCAAGAATCCTACAAAGGTATAGTATTCTTGATCTAGGATCAATAGGGTCCAAATTCTAGATTAGATCTAGATTTTCTTAATCTTTTTCAGCATGCTTTATACGCGTTTTACAACATGATTATTTTTCTTTTATCGCTGTAAATATGTATGTTTGTGATCGGTATTGGTATTTCAATTTTGGTTAAAAATCAGTGTGGTATTCTGAATGTTTCCACTGTGCTAGGGCTTTTATCCCTGCACTTCTCATATTCGAACACGAAGAACGTTTTGCAGCCACCACCAGGTTTTGCATCATCCAGTGCGCCTGGAAAGAAGAATAACCTGGAGGAGATGGTGGCTATGTTTATAAAAGAGCATAACGTATTGAACATGAATCTCCAAACGACAGTTAATAACCACGACACAACTTTGAAAAAATATGGAAGTTCAAACAGGACAGATCGTTTCCGCAGTGAATGCCCTTCAGAAGGGAAAATTTCCAAGTTATACTGAACCTAACCCGAGAGAGCAGTGCAAGATGGTGACACTAAGAAGTGGTAGGAAATTGGAGATCAGTTTAGAACAAAAGAAGAAAGAAGAAAAGAGCAAGGATGAAGATGAAAGGTCTGAGGCACAAAAAGCCTCCTCTAAAAGGTCCCAACATCCTTCTAACTCTATTGATTTTAATTGTGATGTTTCTAACAATTTTGCAGGAATAAAAGAAGACAAAAAGCAGGATGACAGACATATAAAGAAACTGAACGAGGAAGAAGTGGTTCCATGCAACCATCATGACAAAGGCTCGCACATTAGCCCGTCCAAGCGGAGGGGCGAATGTCCAACCTTTGACTATACGAAGTTATCTTTTCCTCAACGCTTTAAAAATGTTCCTCAACGCTTTAAAAATGTTAAATTAGATGAGCAATTTAAAAAATTCCTAGAAATGTTTAAGAAATTGTCTGTGAATATTCCCTTAGTAGATGTTTTGTATAACATGCCTAATTATGGGAAATTCATGAAAGTAATGCTTTCTAGGAAGAAAAGTTTGACAAAAGAAGTTTTTAAATTGTCTGAAAGTAGTAGTACCTTTGTTTATGGAAAGATGTCTTCTAAACAGAAAGACCCAAGGAGTTTTACTGTTCCCTGCACTATAGGAGAAGTATCTTTCAGTAGGGCTCTGTGTGATTTAGGTGCTAGTATAAATTTAATGCCCTATTTTGTCTACAGGAAGATTGGTTTAACAGGAATAAAGGACACCGACGTCACTCTCCAGCTTGCTGATAGATCGATTACCCACCCGATGGGTGTTGTGGAGGACGTGCTGGTAAAGGTTAACAAATTTATCTTCCTTGTAGACTTTGTGGTACTAGACATGCATGAGGACAGAGAGGTACCTATTATCCTTGGCAGACCCTTCTTAGCGACTGGTAAGGCTGAGATTAGTGTGCATACAAGTAAGCTTGCCTTGAACATTGATGATGAAAAAGTCGTGTTTAGTATTTTTGGCCAAGATGAGTCTGTATGTAGTTTGCATACTTGTTTTTCTATTGGTCCTGAATACTTGACTGACGATGATGAAGAGGTAGAGTATAATCTTAGCCTAGGCTTAGGAGAAGTGCTTATGGATGATGGGTGTCGCAACGTCATCGCGACGCGGAGCGGCCGACATCCTTTCTTGGGTTTTTAAGAAGAAAGTTGGAGTCGCCACCAATCATTGAAGGTGTGATTGGTCACCTTTAAAACAAAAAAACCAGTCTTAGAAAACCAGAAATTAGGTTCGGGAGTCGTTTGAGTGTAGGGAAGGTATTAGCACCCTACAACACTCGTTTAAGAAAACGATCACCACAGTATCTTAAATTGTCCAATTAAATGAATAAAAACAGTCCTTTATTTTTATTTTTCTTAAAAGAATGATAAATATGAAAATATAAACCCAAAATGCAATAATAAACACAAGATGTCTAATTTGTTTTTACCTTAACTTTAGAAATAAAGTAAGGATTAAACATTATGAGTTGGATATCCAATTTAATATAATTCATGCTTAATTTCTCTTTTAATTAAAGGAAATATGGGCGATACATGATTGTGTTTATTAAAACAAAAAACAAAAAAAAAACAAATAGATGTAAAAGAAGAAAATCATTCAAAGAGTGAATTCTTTTTAGGGAAAATGAGAATTTTCATATGCCTACACGGGAGTTGAACTCCACGAAGACACATTACTCAGTTCCCATAATCCCTTTCAAAAGAAAATCAAAACAATAACAATAATTGAAATTGACCAAGCAGAATTAAAGATTAGATTAAAGCAATTTGGAGAATGAAAGGAAAAAACAAATGAATTAGAAAGTTTAAAAAAATGAAGTTGGCAAAGTGCAAAAGTGAACTAAAATGAGAGAAAAATTAAAAATGATAATGATAATGATGATAATAATAATCATAATAATAATAATAACAATAATAACAAAACAAAAAAAAAAAAACAAAAAAAACAAAGGAAATAGAAAAACAAAACCCCACCTTTTTTACTTCTCTCTTTCTTCTTTTTTCCTTCTTTCTTACCCAATGTTTTCTCTCCCCGTATACTCCTTCCTCCCCCTCTTTTTTCCTCTTTTCCTCTTCCACTTTCTTTTCTCTCTTTTTCTATCACTCTCTAAGCTAAACTCTTGCTCAAATGCCTAAACTCTCTCAAGCTCACTTTTACTCTAAACTTCTTCTCTTTTTTTCTCTCCTTTTCTATCACTCTCTAAGCTAAACTCTTGCTCAAATGCCTAAACTCTCTCAAGCTCACTTTTACTCTAAACTTCCTCTCATTCTTCTTGTGTTTTCATCCTCCATCTCCCCCCTTTTTATACTTGAAGGGTTACTAATTTAGGGGGGAGATGGATGAGAAAATGGTGGGAAAAATAAAAAATAATAAAAATAAAAAAAATACTAACCATGGAAAAAAGCTTTAGAATAGGTAATGGTGGAGTTTTTCATGAAAACTTCCCATTGAATAGGAATGGGGAAGACCGAAAAAAAAAAAAAAAAAGATAATATGTGGGGAAGGGGATTTGAAACACAGACCTCGTGATAATCAATACGACTTCATGCTAGTTGAGCTATGCTCTTGTTGGCATATCATAAAAACAAATTGACTACCAAATATTGGAAAACTTCAAACATTATTACTTAAAATCAAGCCGGACCAAATACGGTGTCTACAGTTTGCCCCCCTTTGTGTATCCTTGAAGGATTGAAAGGGTAGACAAAGGAAAGAGACTTAATCACGTCTCAAAAAAATTCAATAGTCAGGTTTGGTTTAACCGTGAGAAAAGCTGAAAACGAACATGGATTGACACAGGCTTCGACCTCGACTGTATAGTCGAGTTCGATTTAACCGAGAGAAAAACTTAAAACGGACCTGGATTGACACAAGCTTCGACCTCGATTGAATAGTCGAGTTCGATTTAACCGGGAGAAAAACTGAAAACGGACCTGGATTGACACAAGCTTCGACCTCGACTGAAAAGTCGGGTTCGATTTAACCGAGAGAAAAATTGAAAACGGACCTGGATTGACACAGGCTTCGACCTCGACTGAATAGTCGGGTTCGATTTAACCGGGAGAAAAACTGAAAACGGACCTGGATTGACACAAGCTTCGACCTCGACTGAATAGTCAGGTTCGATTTAACCTAGAGAAAAATATAAAACGGACCTGGATTGACACAGGCTTCGACCTCGACTGAATAGTCGGGTTCGATTTAACCGGGAGAAAAACTGAAAACGAACCTGGATTGACACAGGCTTCGACCTCGATTGAATAGTCGAGTTTGATTTAACCGAGAGAAAAACTGAAAACGGACCTGGATTGACACAGGCTTCGACCTCGACTGAATAGTCGGGTTCGATTTAACCGAGAGAAAAATTGAAAACGGACCTGGATTGACACAGGCTTCGACCTCGACTGAATAGTCGGGTTCGATTTAACTAAGAGAAAAACTTAAAATGGACCTGGATTGACACAGGCTTTGACCTCGACTGAATAGTCGGGATCGATTTAACCGAAAGAAAAAACTGGAAATGGACATGGATTAACACAGGCTTCGACCTCGGCTGAATAGTCGGGTTCGATTTAACCGAGAGAAAAAACATAAAACGGACCTGGATTGACACATGCTTCGACCTCAACTGAATAGTCGGGTTCGATTTAACCGAGAGAAAAATAGAAAACGGACCTGGATTGACACAGGCTTCGACCTCGACTGAATAGTCGGGTTCGATTTAACCGAGAGAAAAATTGAAAATGGACCTGGATCGACACAGGCTTCGACCTCGACAGAATAGTCGGGTTCGATTTAACCGAGAGAAAAATTGAAAACGGACCTGGATTGACACAGGCTTCGACCTCGACTGAATAGTCGGGTTCGATTTAACCGAGAGAAAAATTGAAAACGGACCTGGATCGACACAGGCTTCGACCTCGACTGAATAGTCGGGTTCGATTTAACCGAGAGAAAAATTGAAAACGGACCTGGATTGACACAGGCCTCGAACTCGACTGAATAGTCGGGTTCGATTTAACCGAGAGAAAAATTGAAAACGGACCTGGATTGACACAGGCTTCGACCTCGACTGAATAGTCGGGTTCGATTTAACCGAGAGAAAAATTGAAAACGGACCTGGATTGACACAGGCTTCGACCTCGACTGAATAGTCGGGTTCGATTTAACCGAGAGAAAAATTGAAAACGGACCTGGATTGACACAGGCTTCGACCTCGACTGAATAGTCGGGTTCGATTTAACTAAGAGAAAAACTTAAAATGGACCTGGATTGACACAGGCTTTGACCTCGACTGAATAGTCGGGATCGATTTAACCGAAAGAAAAAACTGGAAATGGACATGGATTAACACAGGCTTCGACCTCGGCTGAATAGTCGGGTTCGATTTAACCGAGAGAAAAAACATAAAACGGACCTGGATTGACACATGCTTCGACCTCAACTGAATAGTCGGGTTCGATTTAACCGAGAGAAAAATAGAAAACGGACCTGGATTGACACAGGCTTCGACCTCGACTGAATAGTCGGGTTCGATTTAACCGAGAGAAAAATTGAAAATGGACCTGGATCGACACAGGCTTCGACCTCGACAGAATAGTCGGGTTCGATTTAACCGAGAGAAAAATTGAAAACGGACCTGCATTGACACAGGCCTCGACCTCAACTGAATAGTCGGGTTCGATTTAACAGAGAGAAAAATTGAAAACGGACCTGGATTGACACAGGCTTCGACCTCGACTGAATAGTCGGGTTCGATTTAACCGAGAGAAAAATTGAAAACGGACCTGGATTGACATAGGCTTCGACCTCGACTGAATAGTCGGGTTGGATTTAACTAAGAGAAAAACTTAAAATGGACCTGGATTGACACAGGCTTTGACCTTGACTGAATAGTCGGGATCGATTTAACCGAAAGAATAAACTGGAAATGGACCTGGATTGACACAGGCTTCGACCTCGGCTGAATAGTCGGGTTCGATTTAATCGAGAGAAAAAACATAAAACGGACCTGGATTGACACATGCTTCGACCTCGACTGAATAGTCGGGTTCGATTTAACCGAGAGAAAAATTGAAAACGGACCTGGATTGACACAGGCTTCGACCTCGACTGAATAGTCGAGTTCGATTTAACCGAGAGAAAAATTGAAAACGGACCTGGATTGACACAGGGTTCGACCTCGACTGAATAGTCGGGTTCGATTTAACCGAGAGAAAAGTTTAAAACGGACCTGGATTGACACAGGCTTCAACCTCGACTGAATAGTCGGGTTCGATTTAACCGAGAGAAAAATTGAAAACGAACCTGGATTGACACAGGCTTCGACCTCGATTGAATAGTCGAGTTTGATTTAACCGAGAGAAAAACTGAAAACGGACCTGGATTGACACAGGCTTCGACCTCGACTGAATAGTCGGGTTCGATTTAAGCGAGAGAAAAATTGAAAACGGACCTGGATTGACACAGGCTTCGACCTCGACTGAATAGTCGGGTTCGATTTAACTAAGAGAAAAACTTAAAATGGACCTGGATTGACACAGGCTTTGACCTCGACTGAATAGTCGGGATCGATTTAACCGAAAAAAAAACTGGAAATGGACATGGATTAACACAGGCTTCGACCTCGGCTGAATAGTCGGGTTCGATTTAACCGAGAGAAAAAACATAAAACGGACCTGGATTGACACATGCTTCGACCTCGACTGAATAGTCGGGTTCGATTTAACCGAGAGAAAAATTGAAAACGGACCTGGATCGACACAGGCTTCGACCTCGACTGAATAGTCGGGTTCGATTTAACCGAGAGAAAAATTGAAAACGGACCTGGATCGACACAGGCTTCGACCTCGACTGAATAGTCGGGTTCGATTTAACCGAGAGAAAAATTGAAAACGGACCTGGATTGACACAGGCCTCGAACTCGACTGAATAGTCGGGTTCGATTTAACCGAGAGAAAAATTGAAAACGGACCTGGATTGACACAGGCTTCGACCTCGACTGAATAGTCGGGTTCGATTTAACCGAGAGAAAAATTGAAAACGGACCTGGATTGACACAGGCTTCGACCTCGACTGAATAGTCGGGTTCGATTTAACTAAGAGAAAAACTTAAAATGGACCTGGATTGACACAGGCTTTGACTTTGACTGAATAGTCGGGATCGATTTAACCGAAAGAAAAAACTGGAAATGGACCTGGATTGACACAGGCTTCGACCTCGGCTGAATAGTCGGGTTCGATTTAATCGAGAGAAAAAACATAAAACGGACCTGGATTGACACATGCTTCGACCTCGACTGAATAGTCGGGTTCGATTTAACCGAGAGAAAAATTGAAAACGGACCTGGATTGACACAGGTTTCGACCTCGACTAAATAGTCGGGTTCGATTTAACCGAGAGAAAAATTGAAAACGGACCTGGATTGACACAGGGTTCGACCTCGACTGAATAGTCGGGTTCGATTTAACCGAGAGAAAAATTGAAAACGGACCTGGATTGACATAGGCTTCAACCTCGACTGAATAGTCGGGTTCGATTTAACCGAGAGAAAAATTGAAAACGAACCTGGATTGACACAGGCTTCGACCTCGGCTGAATAGTCGGGTTTGATTTAACCGAGAGAAAAAACATAAAACGGACCTGGATTGACACATGCTTCGACCTCGACTGAATATTCGGGTTCGATTTAACCGAAAAAACTGGAAATGGACCTGGATTGACACAGGCTTCGACCTCGACTGAATAGTCGAGTTCGATTTAACCGAAAATAAATTTTCTTTGCAATGCACGCTAAACTTGAATGCTTGAATACATTGGGTGCGGATTTAGCACTATCCGAAAACTATGATACAAATTTCTTTAAAAGATATTTGATAGCTCGGGCACCCCATTCGCATCACCCTTGGTAATAGACCTTAATTGGATCATGAACTCGCTAAACAACTTGTTCTTTGTTTGATGACTAAAAATGTATCCATAACGACTTTGCTCCTGTAATAATAATGGTTTTGCCCGAGTTTGAGAAGACGAAAAATAATGGTTTTGCCCCAATTTAAGACTTTGTCATGTTGAAATGACAGTTTTGTCCACCATGATGACATTCCATCAACCTTCATGATCACGGTGCTCTTGGAAAAATATTGTCTTTGGATTCTTTGTTTTGACATATGTATTTCACATCAAATCGTTTAAGTTACCACCATTGATTTGAAATATCGCGTTTATGTAACTTTGTGTTCATTCAATTGTAATGATAATAAAGGTAAACATGCCAAACATTCATAGTTGAGGAAATATTATGGAGAGTGAGGGAGAAAAATGGACAAGATGTGCCATGCTTCGAGAAAGGAGCTTCGATTTATGACTAAAATTCAATAGACATATGTGTCAATGTTAAGGTTCTAGAACTTGAGACAAAAGTAACCTCTTAAACATGATATAGAAATTGAAGCGTAATTCTCCTATACACTTGTTGAATTCCCGCAACTTTGTCGAATCCTTTGATACACAAGTAGCCTATGCGTAATATCTTCGAATCTGATACCATCCAATTTATTCAAGACTAAAGCTCCACCAGAGAAAGCTTTCTTCACCACGAATGGTCCTTCATAGTTTGGGGTCCACTTGCCTCGGTGATCTTTTAGAAAAGGAAGAATTCGTTTTAAGACTAAATCCCCTTCTCTGAATACTCTAGGACGCACTTTCTTATCATAGGCTTTCATCATTCGTCTTTGGTAAAGTTGACCTCTGCACAATGCTGTCAATCTCTTTTCTTCAACAAAGTTGAGCTGCTCATAGCGGTTTTGGATCCATTCAGCCTCTTCTAAATTAGTCTCCATGAGGACCCTTAATGATGGAATTTCCACTTCAATGGGAAGAACAACTTTCATACCATAAACTAATGAAAATGGTGTTGCCCCAGTTGAAGTGCGAACCGATGTGCGATATCCATGTAATGCAAAAGGAAGCATTTCATGCCAATCTTTATACGTCACCGTCATTTTTTGCACAATCCTTTTTATGTTTTTATTAGCAGCTTCCACTGCTCCATTCATCTTTGGTCTATACGGAGTTGAGTTGACATGCTTGATCTTGAATTGCTCACATAACTCATTCATCAATTTATTGTTCAGATTTCGTGCATTATCAGATACTATGGTCTCAGGAAGACCATAACGACATATAATCTCCTTCTTGATGAATTTGATCACAACTCCTTTCGTCACCTCTCGTTAGGACATTGCTTCTACCCATTTGGTAAAATAATCTATTGCCACCAAGATGAATCGATGTCCGTTCGAGGCTTTTGGGTCAATGGGGCCTATAACGTCCATTCCCCACATGGAAAATGGCCATGGTGTCGTCATAACGTGCAACTGAGATGCTGGAGCATGAGCTTTATCTGCGTAAATCTGACATTTGTGGCATTTTCGGGCATATTTGATACAGTCAGCTTCCATGGTTAACCAGTAATAGCCAGCCCTTAATGCTTGTCAGGCCATCATGTGTCCATTTGCATGGGTGCCGCAAATTCCCTCATGAATTTCTTTCATAATCGTGTTGGCTTCATTTGTATCTACACACCTTAGAAGTACCATATCATGATTTCTTTTGTAAAGTATTTCTCCATTTGGGAAGAACTTCATTGCTAACTTTCTAAGTGTGCGCTTGTGATTTTCTGAGGCATTCAGAGGATAGGTTCCACATTTCAAATAATGTTTGATGTCTTGAAACCACGGCTTGTCATCAAACTCTTCTTCTATATTCATGCAGGAGGCTGAAACATCTACCCTTCCCATCTTAATAGGTCGTACCTCATGATTGGGGTCTATGTTGAACAGGACTGCAAGCGTAGCCAAGGTGTCTGCTATCTGATTACTCTCCCTTGGTAAATAGTCAAAAGTGATTTCTTCAAATTTATGTGTAAACCCGGGACTTTCCTTGGAACATTTCTTTTGTCATCTATTGTGGTTTCATGGTTGAATTAAATTGGTTGGAAGTTATTAATTTAAGAAAAAAAAAGAAAGGAAAAGGAAAAGGAAAAGGAAAAGGTAAAAAAAAAAAGAAAGAGAAAAGAAAGAAAATGGGTGGGAATCGACAGCAAGGAAACCCACCACCGCTTCACTTCTTTTCAGCTTATCTTCAGCCCATTTCTCATCCTTTTCCATTGAAACTTTCAGAGAACTTTAAGGAGAGAGGGAAGAAGGAGGAAGAAGAAGAATTTCGTGGTTTGAGGTTGAAGAAGATAGGGAAAGGCTCATGCAAAGCCAGCCATTGCAGAATCTGTGTTCAACCTGTCAACCTCTGATGTTTTAGTAGGTTTGGGCTACACAGTAGGAATCTAGAGGTGAGGTTTGATTTTCTTGAAAGTTAGTTCATTTTCTAACAAATTGAATGAAGTAATCTTGACCTAAATCGAATGGGAAGTTGATGGTTTTTGGAATGGAAAACAGAGCACAGTATTTTCGAGCAAACCAGGAGGATCTCTGATGTTCTCTGATGTTTTGAGTATTCTGGAGTGCAAACGTCGAATCAGAAGCTCTATTTGGTATGGTTGGAAAGCTTATTCAATATGCGACAACTTTCATGAAGAATACGTGAGCCAAAAAGTACTTGCAGTAGGTTTAATTTCAGGAGGAAGCTAAAGGGTAGCAGAGAACCTCGAATTCTGTATTGTCTGTGTTCGGGGAATTTCTGGACACATTGGTTGGGCATCTCGTTTTCATTTCTTCAAGTACGTTGTAGAGTGTTCGAAAATGAAGAGTTTGATGTGTATTTCATTAATTTTGGTTAAGTATTGAGAAGGTTATGGGTGTTGGAAGTTAGGGTATAGAATCTGCAAAATCTGGAAAAGTAGAATGTGGATGTGGTTTTTAATTCAAGTGTCAAGAATTCATGAGCATGGAAAAACAAAGCTATCTATGGTTCTAATGCTCGGTTTTGGTTATTTGACAGGCCAAGAGGAAATAGGTCGAGTCTACAGACCGGGGAACTAGATAAGACTGTGAGTGACAAAATGAATTTCGAAAATGTTCTTAAACGGTTGTTCATGATTATATGTTTTACATGATTTTCTATGAATGATACATGGTTTTTGTGAACGGTTCCAAACATGAGTTTTGAGCTTAGAATTTCTAATAAGGTTTATATACGAGCACATGGCTAATGGCTTTATGAAAAGTAGTTGAAACGATATCTTTTAAAGTAAAGCATGTGTTACCAAATATTGTTTAATGATTTAAAGTTTTTTTACGAGCAAGCTGAGTAAGCTTGAGTTTTACGAAAGATAACGATAAGCAGGCATGTTTTAATGTTTTCATGTGATTTCTGAGATTTCTATTGACTACATGACTGAGATATTGAGCCCAAGGCTATATGGTACCGTGTGCACACAGGTTATGTTCCGTTGTTGACGTTGAGTGTACTCCGTGACAACGATGCTGTCGTGAGTGCTGGGCGGGCCCCAATACGAAAAAGACGATGGGAGTGTTGGGCGGGCCCCACTACATCGTAGGACTAGTAACGTTGGTTGTACTGGGCGTGCCCTACACAACGTAGATCGGTCATGTTAGTTAAAACGTTTGATGTACTTGATATGCCTTGCTAGATTTTTAGTGACGAACTTGCGAGATATTTTAGAAAACCTTTTCCATTACACGTTTATGTTAAACGCTTTGATTGAGCATATTTATACGTTTAAAAGTTTATCACGTGTTTTTGACTTCCGGATTTAGAGTTTTAAAGTTAGTCACTCACTGGGCTTCGTAGCTCATTCTTTCAAAATGTTTTTCCACTTTTCAGGTAGAGATCGAGCTCCCGGTGCCTGATACACTGCCAACGTCTGCTGAAAGTTCCGGATCAAGCTTCAGTACGTGGGTGGAGTTGTAAATTGAGTTCGTTCATATTGTAAATGTTTTGTAAGGATTGGATAATATAGTCCTAGAGGTCATGGTTGTATAAATCCTAGTTGTACATGTCTTTGGTTGTGATATCTATACCAGGTTATTTCCAAACCGAGATATGTCATGGTGACACCTCGTGTATGTTGATATGTTTTCGGGGTTTCCGTTGTGTTGTGGTTCATATGGAATATTTTATGTCCATGATTAGTATGTTTCTCAGGTTCAAAGTTTCAGTAGGGTCAACAAGGATCGTTAGAGGTGATGATGTTTGTTGGCTTCACGCCGTCTTTCGGGCTAAGCTAGAGGTGGTCCGGGAGGGGGTGTGACAACTTGGTATCAGAGCAGTTAGCTCCATGGGAAAAGAGACATGGTAGTTAGTGCTAAGAAGAATCCAGTAAGTAAACAGTTACACGTTGGGTCAGTTCATATAGATTTAGCGGAGTATGGTCCGAGTATTGGTTAGAGTGAGTCTAGTCAAGACTAGAATGTGTGTATAAGTTTAGTATCATGCATCTGAGTTAAGTATCTATAGCATGTCTGATATGATGATATGTTATAGGAGTCATGCCACCACGTACCAGCAGACGACGCAGGCAGAATCAGGACGGGACGCAGGATCCTACCCAAAGTCAATCGGAAAGGGGATCCAGTACCCCGAGAGGTCAGAATGAGGCAGGGAGTGATAGCGAGCATAGCTAGCTACTTTTACTTATTTAATTTAGCTAGTCTTTTATGATGTTTGGGCCATTTTATTGTTCTTAATTGTTTATTTTTGTAGGAAAGCGTTGATTAGAGTTAAAACGTGGAATAAGAATTAATCGGGTGTTCGGGACGTGAAAAGGTGCCAAAGAACCAAAAAGATTCAAGTAACAAGGAGCCAAGAGAGGGCATTCTGCCCATTAGCGTCGAGACGCCACTCTTGGAGCATCTCGACGCTAAGTTTCCTTAATGAGAATACGCGACAGACTTACAGCATCTCGACGCTGTGATAGGAAGCGTCCCGACGCTACCGCTTTTCCTTTTCTGAAACGCGCGTTTTGAAGGCAGCGTCGAGACGCTGTCTTGATAGCGTCGAGACGCTAAGACGAAAAATCTGCAATATAAGCTTCTCTTCGGCTAGGTTTGAGGGGACTTCGAATTGGGGTCTTTTGGAGCCGACATTATAGCAGAAAGAGGACAGAATTGAGCTGAAGCAAAGGGGATTAGTTGAAAATCAACCCATTGTTCGTGGGGATCGTGACGGGGACGTTCGGTCTCGGCCTACAACGAGTCTATTTCTCTTTTCCCTTACTTTAGACACTTTTTATGGCTTATTTAGACTTAGTTTATATTGTAACGAGGATTATGTGTAGCTAAGTTTAATTCTTAGGGATTGATGTAGCCGTTGGGCAAGTTTTGGATTGATTTACGGTATTTATGCTATTGATGTCATTTATGCATATGTTGTATGTTTAATGCTTTCGATTTACTGGTCATAAATTGATTGATGTTTATATTTGAATCTAACTCGGGAGAGAGGATTTAAATTAGTAATCAATATGCATAACTAGAATTTAGCTAAAAATCGGGAGATTAAGGTTAATTCTAGAAATTGTCATAAAGGTTAGCCTTATTGCCTTGTATGTTTATTGGATTTAGATAGGGATATCGGTTTCAATTGCATATGGGAGAATCATGTATGCTCAGGAGAGATATGTGTGATTTTAGTTACCAAGATTTATGAATCATAGCATGTGTTAATCCGTTTATTAATCCATAACTCCAATTGGTGAAATCAATTCCCTAAGACCAATTATTCCCATTTGATTGTCACTTTTTACTTTAGTTTTGTGTTGATTAATTCATATTCTCATTCTATTTGATTCCCTAAATAAAATTGGCCATGAGTATTTTCGATAATTAAAACTTGGCTAGACACCAATCCAGAGGACGACATTCGATTGCATAATCACTATATTATTACTTGACCCGTACACTTGCGGTTAGCAATTTGCACATCAGGGAGTGATCAATTTGCTAGATCTGCGTAGGAGATCGGTAGGCCAGAGAGAGCGGGCCCAGTGATCCGGAAAAGACGTATGGGATTGAACGGTTTAAGAAGTTAGGAGCCATAGTGTTTGAGGGTTCCACAGATCCAGCTGACGCCGAGGTCTGGTTGAATATGTTGGAGAAATGCTTCGACGTGATGAGTTGTCCTGAGGAGCGAAAAGTCAAATTAGCCACATTCCTTTTGCAGAAGGAGGACGAGGGATGGTGGAAGTCTATTATAGCCAGGCGCAGTGATGCACGTACGTTAGATTGGCAGACATTCAGAGGCATATTTGAGGAAAAGTACTATCCCGCCACATATTTTGAGGCAAAGAGAGATGAGTTTCTGGAGCTGAAACAAGGGTCACTTTCAGTGGCTAAGTACGAGAGGAAGTATACCGAGCTTTCACGGTATGTTGAAGTGATTGTGGCATCTAAGAGTGACAGGTGTCGCAGGTTTGAGAGAGGGCTACGTTTTGAGATACGTACCCCAGTTACTGTTATTGCAAAGTGGACGAATTTTTCTCAGCTAGTAGAGACTGCCTTACGTGTGGAGCAGAGTATTATAGAGGAAAGGTCGGTTGTAGAGCCTAGTCGTGGAGCTCCAACAGCTAGTGGTTTTCGAGGTCGTGAGCAGCGGAGGTTTGCACCTGGAGTGAATGTTTCAGGTCGTCAAGACTTCAAGCGTCGATGTGGTGGCCAGTTATCGAGGCAAATGAGTTCGGGTAGTGCCTATCAGAGGCAGAGTCAGAGAGCCCCCAGTCAGTCTGCGAGTTCAGTAGCAAGACCGCGGACGGGTCAGGAGTCCGTTGCTAGTGAATCCAGGAGAACATCATGTGCAAGTTGTGGCAAGAATCATCGAGGTCAGTGTCTTGTTGGCGCTGGTGTGTGTTACCAATGTGGACAACCAGGGAATTTCAAGAGGGATTGCCCACAGTTGAAGGCAACAGTTCAGAGGGACCAGGGAGTTGAGTCCCACACAGTTGAGCAGCCGAGAGTCTTAGCAGGCGCAGGAGAAGGCACTAGTGGTGCAAGGCAAAAGGGAGTTGTGGGGAGACCTAGGCAGCAGGGAAAAGTCTACGCCATGACTCAACAGGAAGCAGAGGATGCACCAGATGTGATCACTGGTACGATTTTGATATGTAATGTACCTACACGTGTTTTATTAGATCCAGGCGCTACGCATTCCTTTGTTTCTAGCATGTTTTTAACTAAGCTGAATAGGATGCTAGAGCCTTTATCTGAGGAATTAGTCATATGCACTCCAGTTGGTGACGTTTTGTTAGTCAAGGAAGTGTTGCGTGATTGTGAGGTTGTAGTAGAAGGTCTCTGTATGTTAGTGGATCTTCTTCCCCTAGAGTTGCAGGCGTTGGATGTGATTTTGGGAATGGATTTCTTATTCACTCATTATGCTTTTATGGACTGACATACGAAGGAAGTGACTTTTAAGAAACCAGGTTTGACTGAAGTGGTTTTCAGGGGTGAGAGGGAGATTATTCCTACGTGTTTGATTTCAGCTCTGAAAGCTGAGAAGTTGTTGAGGAAAGGTTGCACAGCGTTTCTTGCACACGTAGTAAAGGTGCAAGAAGAAAAGCTGAAACCAGAAGATGTTCATGTGGTGAATGAATATCTTGATATTTTTCCAGCTGATCTATCGGGTTTGCCGCCTGATAGAGAGGTGGAGTTCACTATTGAATTGTTACCAGGAACAACACCTATTTCACAGGCACCATACAGGATGGCTCCAAGCGAGCTTAAGGAGCTGAAGGTGCAGTTGCAAGAACTGGTTGACAAGGGATACATCAGGCCAAGTGTATCACCGTGGGGAGCTCCAGTGTTATTCGTGAAGAAGAAAGATGGTACCCTGAGATTATGTATTGATTACAGGCAGTTAAACAAGGTCACGATAAGTAACAAGTATCTTCTACCACGCATCGATGACTTGTTTGACCAGTAAAGGGGAGCAGTAGTGTTCTCTAAGATTGATCTGAGGTCAGGATACCACCAGTTGAAGGTTAGAGAATCAGATATTCCTAAGACAGCATTCAGGACGAGGTATGGGCACAATGAGTTTTTAGTGATGCCATTCGGTTTAAGGAATGCGCCAGAAGTTTTCATGGACCTCATGAATAGGATTTTCCACCAGTATTTAGATCAGTTTGTGATAGTGTTCATCGATGACATTCTAGTTTACTCAATTGACAGGGAAGCCCATGAGGAACATCTAAGGATTGTTCTGCAGACACTACGTGATAAATAGTTATACGCTAAGTTCAGCAAATGTGAGTTCTGGTTGAATCAAGTGGTGTTCTTAGGGCATGTAGTTTCAGCGGACGGAGTTAGTGTTGATCCGCAGAAAGTGGAAGCTGTTGTCAACTGGGAAAGACCAGCTAGTGCAACAGAGGTACGTAGTTTCCTCGGCCTAGCAGGATACTACAGACGTTTTGTTGAGGATTTCTCACGGTTAGCATTACCCTTGACAGCCTTGACAAGGAAAAATGCTAAGTTTGAGTGGTCAGAAAAATGTAAACACAGTTTCCAGGAGCTGAAAAAGAGATTGGTGACAACGCCTATTCTAGCACTTCCTGTAATAGGGAAGGAGTATGTGATCTATTGTGATGCTTCGAGGCAAGGATTAGGTTGTGTGCTGATGCAGGAAGGAAAGGTAATAGCTTATGCTTCAAGGCAGTTGAAGAAGCATGAGTGTAATTACCCTACCAATGATCTTGAGCTAGAAGCAGTTGTTTTCGCACTGAAGATCTGGAGACATTATTTATTCGGTGAGAAGTGCCACATTTTCACAGATCATAAGAGTTTGAAGTACATCTTTGATCAGAAAGAGTTGAATCTAAGGCAGAGGCGATGGCTAGAACTGATTAAAGACTATGACTGTACCATAGAATATCATCCGAGTAAGGCTAACGTGGTAGCAGATGCGTTAAGTAGGAAGTCGAGACTTCCGAAGAGTGCCTTGTGTGGTATTCGAGCGAGCTTGCTAAGTGAGTTAAGAGGTTTCAAGGAAGTTATGACTGCAGAAAGCTCAGGGAGTCTTTTAGCTCGATTTCAAGTTAGGTCTTCTCTTGTAGCAGAGATTGTGAGAAGACAGCCAGAGGATAGTAACTTGCAGAAGATGTTTGCAAAGTCCAAGCAAGGCCCAGAGGCAGAATTTGAGTTGAGAGTAGACGGAGCCATAGTTAAACAGGGAAGACTATGCGTTCCGAGTATTAGTGAGCTTAAGAGTGCTATATTAGAGGAAGCTCATAGTTCAGCTTACGCTATGCATCCAGGAAGCACCAAGATGTATAGAACTCTGAAGAAAACTTATTGGTGGCATGGTATGAAGCGGGAGATAGCTGAATATGTCGATAGATGCTTGATCTGTCAACAGGTTAAACCAGTGAGAGAGAGGCCAGGAGGACTCCTTAATCCACTGCCAGTGCCGGAGTGGAAGTGGGAGCATATTACCATAGATTTTCTGTTTGGATTACCTCGTACTTCTAGTGGACATGATGGTATATGGGTAATAGTGGATAGACTCACCAAGACAGCACGGTTTATACCGATTAAAGCGACGTCTACAGTAGATCAGCTAGCTAAACTATACGTCGACAGGATTGTAAGTCAACATGGAGTGCCAGTGTCCATAGTTTCAGATAGGGATCCGAGGTTTGGCCTAGTGTGCAGAAAGCAATGGGAACAAAGTTGAAGTTCAGTACAGCGTTCCATCCCCAAACAGATGGTCAGTCTGAGAGGACCATCCAGACCTTAGAGGACATGTTGAGAGCATGTGTCCTTCAATTTAAGGGAAGTTGGGATACTCACTTATCACTTATGGAGTTCGCTTATAATAACAACTATCAGTCTAGTATCGGCATGGCACCATTCGAGGCTTTGTATGGCAGACCATGCAGGACTCCTGTGTGCTGGAACGAAGTGGGAGAGCGAAAGCTAGTTGGTCCTGAGTTGGTACAAGTTACGTCAGACAATATTAAGTTGATTAGGGAGAATCTGAAAATAGCTCAGGATCGACAGAAGAGCTATGCAGATAAGCGACGAAGAGACTTAGAGTTCCAGGTTGGAGATCAGGTTTTCTTGAAGTTATCTCCGTGGAGAGGTATTCTTCGCTTTGGGAGGAAAGGTAAGATGAGTCCTAGATATATTGGTCCTTACCAGATAATAGAACGAGTTGGACCAGCAGCCTATAGACTTGAGTTGCCAGCGGAACTCGCTCGAATACATGATGTTTTTCATGTGTCCATGTTGAGGAAATATATACCAGATCCATCCCATGTGTTGAAAGTGCAACCAATTGAGCTGAAGGAATACTTGAGTTATAAGGAAGAAGCAGTTCAGATCCTCGACAGAAAGGAGCAAGTTTTGAGGAACAAAACGATCCCACTCGTGAAGGTTCTTTGGAGGCATCACGGAGTTGAGGAGGCAACTTGGGAGTCAGAAGATCAGATGAGGAGGAGTTACTCGACACTCTTCACCTAAGGACTTCTAAATTTCGAGGACGAAATTTGAAAAGGGGGAGGAAAGTTGTAAACCCGGGACTTTCCTTGGAACATTTCTTTTGTCATCTATTGTGGTTTCATGGTTGAATTAAATTGGTTGGAAGTTATTAATTTAAGAAAAAAAAAGAAAGGAAAAGGAAAAGGAAAAGGAAAAGGTAAAAAAAAAAAAAGAAAGAGAAAAGAAAGAAAATGGGTGGGAATCGACAGCAAGGAAACCCACCACCGCTTCACTTCTTTTCAGCTTATCTTCAGCCCATTTCTCATCCTTTTCCATTGAAACTTTCAGAGAACTTTAAGGAGAGAGGGAAGAAGGAGGAAGAAGAAGAATTTCGTGGTTTGAGGTTGAAGAAGATAGGGAAAGGCTCATGCAAAGCCAGCCATTGCAGAATCTGTGTTCAACCTGTCAACCTCTGATGTTTTAGTAGGTTTGGGCTACACAGTAGGAATCTAGAGGTGAGGTTTGATTTTCTTGAAAGTTAGTTCCTTTTCTAACAAATTTAAGGAAGTAATCTTGACCTAAATCGAATGGGAAGTTGATGGTTTTTGGAATGGAAAACAGAGCACAATATTTTCGAGCAAACCAGGAGGATCTCTGGTGTTCTCTGATGTTTTGAGTATTCTGGAGTGCAAAAGTCGAATCAGAATCTCTATTTGGTATGGTTGGAAAGCGTATTCAATATGCTACAACTTTCATGAAGAATACGTGAGCCAAAAAGTACTTGAAGTAGGTTTAATTTCAGGAGGAAGATAAAGGGTACCAGAGAACCTCGAATTCTATATTGTCTGTGTTCGGGGAATTTCTGGACACATTGGTTGGGCATCTCGTTTTAATTTCTTCAAGTAAGTTGTAGAGTGTTCGAAAATGAAGAGTTTGATGTGTATTTCATTAATTTTGGTTAAGTATTGAGAAGGTTATGGGTGTTGGAAGTTAGGGTATAGAATCTGCAAAATCTGGAAAAGTAGAATGTGGATGTGGTTTTTAATTCAAGTGTCAAGAATTCATGAGCATGGAAAAACAAAGCTATCTATGGTTCTAATGCTCGGTTTTGGTTATTTGACAGGCCAAGAGGAAATAGGTCGAGTCTACAGACCGGGGAACTAGATAAGACTGTGAGTGACAAAATGAATTTCGAAAATGTTCTTAAACGGTTGTTCATGATTATATGTTTTACATGATTTTCTATGAATGATACATGGTTTTTGTGAACGGTTCCAAACATGAGTTTTGAGCTTAGATTTTCTAATAAGGTTTATATACGAGCACGTGGCTAATGGCTTTATGAAAAGTAGTTGAAATGATATCTTTTAAAGTAAAACATGTGTTAGCAAATATTGTTTAATGATTTAAAGTTTTTTTACGAGCAAGCTGAGTAAGCTTGAGTTTTACGAAAGATAACGATAAGCAGGCATGTTTTAATGTTTTCATGTGATTTTTGAGATTTCTATTGACTACATGACTGAGATATTGAGCCCGAGGCTATATGGTACCGTGAGCACACAGGTTATGTTCCGTTGTTGACGTTGAGTGTACTCCGTGACAACGATGCTGTCGTGAGTGCTGGGCGGGCCCCATTACGACAAAGACGATGGGAGTGTTGGGCGGGCCCCACTACATCGTAGGACTAGTAACGTTGGTTGTACTGGGCGTGCCCTACACAACGTAGATCGGTCATGTTAGTTAAAACGTTTGATGTACTTGATATGCCTTGCTAGATTTTTATTGACGAACTTGCGAGATATTTTTGAAAACCTTTTCCATTACACGTTTATGTTAAATGCTTTGATTGAGCATATTTATACGTGTAAAGGTTTATCACGTGTTTTTGACTTCCGGATTTAGAGTTTTAAAGTTAGTCACTCACTGGGCTTCGTAGCTCATTCTTTCAAAATGTTTTTCCACGTTTCAGGTAGAGATCGAGCTCCCGGTGCCTGATACACTGCCAACGTCTGCTGAAAGTTCCGGATCAAGCTTCAGTACGTGGGTGGAGTTGTAAATTGAGTCCGTTCATATTGTAAATGTTTTGTAAGGATTGGATAATATAGTCCTAGAGGTCGTTGTTGTATAAATCCTAGTTGTACATGTCTTTGGTTGTGATATCTATACCAGGTTATTTCCAAACCGAGATATGTCATGGCGACACCTCGTGTATGTTGATATGTTTTCGGGGTTTCCGTTGTGTTGTGGTTCATATGGAATATTTTATGTCCATGATTAGTATGTTTCTCAGGTTCAAAGTTTCAGTAGGGTCAACAGGGATCGTTAGAGGTGATGATGTCTGTTTGCTTCACGCTGTCTTTCGGGCTAAGCTAGAGGTGGTCCGGGAGGGGGTGTGACATTATGAGACAAATCTAATATAAGCTTTTTATAAGGCAGTAGCTTAGTGTCTCTTGTTTCCCATTCTCCTCTCAATTGGTGAATCACCAACATATAATCTCCCAAGACTCGAAGTTTCTTTATCTTCATATCCAATGCAGTTTGGATACCCATAGAACAAGCTTCATATTCAGCCATATTATGAGTACAATCAAAACTTAGTTTGGCGGTGAGAGGGAATAACTTTCCTTCAGGCGATATTAATACAACACCTATCCCATGACCTAACTCATTGGAGGCCCCATCAAACAACATGGTCCATGTTTCCAAGTCTGATATTTCTTTTTTCACCATTATAGTGGAGACAAATTCATCAGGGAAATCAAATTTCATTGGTTCATAATTGTCTATAGGTTGCTCGGCCAAATGATCGGCTAGTGCACTTCCTTTTATTGACTTTCGAGTAACATAGACAATATCATACTCGGATAAAAGAACCTGCCATCTAGCAATTCTACCAGACAAAGACGGCTTTTCAAAGATGTATTTGATAGGATCCATCTTTGAGATAAGCCATGTTGTGTAGTAAAACATATATGGTCTCAAACGACGAGCGGCCCAAGCTAGAGCACAACAAGTTCTTTCTAAAAGAGAATATCTGGTTTCGCAATCAGTGAACTTTTTGCTTAAATAATATATGGCTTGCTCTTTTCTGCCTGAACTGTCATGCTGTCCCAGTACACACCCCATTGAATTTTCCGTCACTGTAAGATATAGGATAAGTGGACGATTTGGAGTTGGAGGTACAAGAACAGGAGGGTTTTGTAGGTATTGCTTGATCTTTTCAAATGCTTTTTGACACTCGTCATTCCATATGCATGTATTGTTCTTACGAAGTAGCTTGAAGATTGGTTCACATGTTGCTGTAAGATGTGATATGAATCTTGCAATATAATTCAATCTTCCCAAGAAACCTCTGACTTCTTTTTGAGTACGTGGTGGTGGAATTTCTAGAATGGCTTTGACTTTGTCTGGGTCAACTCTAATTCCCTAATGGCTTACGACGAAACCCAACAACTTGCCAAAAGTGACCCCAAATGTGCATTTACTCGGATTCAGTTTAAACTTGAATTTCCTCAATCGCTCGAATAACTTTCGGAGAATGGTTGCATGCTCTTCCCCTGGTTTTGACTTAGCAATCATGTCATCAACATACACTTCGATCTCCTTATGCATTAGGTCATGGAAGAGAGTAACCATGGCCCGTTGGTAGGTTGCCCCAGCATTTTTCAATCCAAACGGCATGACCATATAACAAAAGGTTCCCCATAATGTGATGAATGTAGTTTTCTCTTGATCTTCAGGTGCCATTTTGATTTGATTGTAACCTGAGAATCCATCCATAAAGGAAAAAGTTGAGAATCCAGTTGTATTATCTACCAGTACATCAATATGAGGAAGTGGGAAGTTATCCTTTGGGCTTGCTCGATTCAAATCTCTATAATCAACACACATTCGGACCTGTCCATTTTTTTTAGGTACTGGCACAATGTTAGCTACCCATTCTGGATAATTAGCAACTGTTAAGAATCCTGCATCAATTTGTTTCATGACTTCCTCTTTTATTTTGATTAACATGTCTGGCTTCATCTTGCGTAACTTCTGTCTCACTGGATTGCATTCAGGCTTAAGTGGCAAATGATGCACCACAATACTTGTGTCTAAACCAGGCATATCTTGATAATACCAGGCAAAAACATCAATGTATTCATGAAGCAATGTTATTAACCCTTGACGGCTTTCAGCAGACATGTTGGTCTCGATTTTAACTTCTTTAACCTCTTGATAGCGAGCAGAAATGTCGCTATTTTAGTCTCAATTTATTAAGCTTTTAGGTGCTTTAATCGTGTTTTTAATGAATATATTTAATGAATTTTGTTATTTGGTCCTTAGGAGCTAAGTTGGTGATTTTGGGAGAAAAAGAGCCAAAATTGAAGTAATTATAGCCCAAATCCTAGCTTGATGCAATTGGAGGCCCAAAGAAGACATTCATAAAGAAAAGACCAAGAGAAATGAAGAAGAAGGCCCAAAAATCAGCCCAAAAGGAAGCTGAAAAATCTGGAAAATCGCAGCAGCGTCGAGACGCTTAGCAAGGCAGCGTCGCGACGCTGCCCTTTCTTGTTGCCCAAGCCGCGTGCGCAGCAGCGTCGCGACGCTTAGCAAGGCAGCGTCGCGACGCTACCCCTATTCTAGGCCTATAAATAGGTGCCCTTGGTGCCTCATTTCTCATCAATCAATCAACCCATCACTCAATCCTTTCTTTCCTTTCTTAAGACTCCTTTTTTGGAGCCCCTCTCAAGGCTTTTGAGCCTTTTTGAGAGGGTTCTTCTAGTGGGGAAATTTTGGGAATTTTGGGAAGCAATCATTGAGGCTCGAGGAGTAGTCAACGGGGGCTCCAAGTGTCAGCAAGGGGTTTTTCGACGGTCAATTCCTTTCCTTTATGCTTTTTAATATGCTTTCCCTTGTAATTATTGTGGATATTATGTGTAGCTAAACCCCAATTTGGGGTCTTGAAATGAAATGATAGTGGAAATATTGTTATAATTTCTCGTCTCTTGCCCATGTCCTAATTATTTGTATGGATGTGCTTAATGCTTTACTCAATCTGGCCAATTGTGTAATGATTCGTTTCTTAATGGAAACTCGACGGAGAGAAATTAGGATAGGACATAATCCATGCAACTAGTTTAATTGCCCGTTGTGACACCGGGATTAGTTGATTAAACTTAGATTCCTAAAATGAATCAGAGCGTAATAATTAATGATTTTTAATAGCCCTAAGGACACTTAGGTTGTTAAAATGAATTAATTACAATTAGGGGAAACCGACAGGAGAACCTATGTGATTAACGGAGATTCTAGGTTTATAATTAGTTGGGCAATGAGATAGGATAATTATAGCAATTATTTAGCTAACCATTGATTTTCAAGACCCCTCTTCCCCGCTTAAAGAAAACTTTTTCTCCACATTTTATTTCTGATTGATCAAATTTGTTTTCATTAGTCATTTCGAATTCAAGTTCTTTTTATCACATAAACGTAGTCCCTAAATATTATTTCACCTAAGTATTTTTCAGTGCTCAAGAGAATTTTAACTATTTTCTTAAGTTTCGCTTCGCCTCCCTGAGGATTCGATACTCGGAATACTTTCCGTTTTATATAACTTGTGACGACCCGTGCGCTTGCGGATAATCATCGTACACACCAGTACAGTAACAAGTTTTTGGCGTCGTTGCCGGGGAGGCTTGATTTTTAAGCAAAAATTAATTTTTCTTGACATCGAAAAGAAAAGGGTAAATGGTAATTTAGGTGTAAATATTTTTCTTTCATCATTTTGTGAATACTATTTTTATTTTCATTTTTGTTTGGTTCTTTTTGTTATCTGGGAGCATTGTATGCGAAGAAACAAGGTGGTTGATCTGTTTCCGTTAGATCTTGAGATTAACAGGACTCTAAAATTCATTAGAAAAGAAAAAAGATTAGCAGAAACGATGGCCCACCAAGAAGAAGCTCCCAAGGCAATTAGAGATTTTCTGCAGCCAGTTCTTCCTACCGAGAATTCTGGAATTGTTTACGCCCCCATCCAAGCTACAAATTTTGAACTAAAAACAGGGTTGATTCAGATGGCACGCGATAACTCGTTCAAGGGACATCCTTCCGAGGACCCCCACTCTCATCTGCGATCATTCCTAGAAATATGCGGGACAGTAAAGATGAACGGAGTTCCGGCCGACGCGATCAGATTAAGGTTGTTTCCATTTTCCCTGCAGGATAAAGCAAAAGATTGGCTCGAATCAGTCGAGACGGGCAGCATGAGTACTTGGGACGAGCTTGCCCAGGCTTTTCTGACAAAATTTTTTCCACCAGCTAAAACTACCAAGCTGCGGACTGAAATTGGAACATTCAAACAGCTTGACGAAGAGCAGTTATACGAAGCGTGGGAAAGATATAAGGAAATGCTTAGGCGATGCCCCCAACACGGATATCCTGATTGGCTTCAGGTACAGTTATTCTATAATGGATTAAACCCCTCCACGAAGACAGTCCTTGACACATCAGAAGGAGGGAGTTTTCTTTCAAAAACAGTAACAGAAGCCAAAGACCTGCTTGAGGAAATGGCGGCAACAAGTTATCAATGGCCGACGGAGAGATGAACAGTTACAAAAAAGGCTGGATTATATGAATTAGATGAGTCAAGTTCACTGAAAGCGCAACTGGCATCTCTGACCAATGCTCTAAACAAATTGACGTCATCTGAGGTGGTGAAGTCCATTTCCACCTTAGCTGAAGGACATTCGAAGAAAGAAGGTCAAGATGTGGAAGAAGTTCAATACATAGGAAATAGATCATATACTCAAGGAGTACCAAACTTCTACCACCCCAGTCTGCGCAATCACGAGAACTTCTCATATGCGAATACAAAGAATGTTTTGCAGCCACCCCCAGGTTTTGCATCAACGAGTACTCCTGAGAAGAAAAATAATCTGGAGGAGATGGTGGCTTTATTCATCAAGGAACAAAGAATATTGAATGTTAATCTCCAGGCATCAGTAAACAACCACGACGCAGCTCTAAAGAATATGGAAGTGCAGATAGGTCAGATTGCTTCAGCAGTAAATGCCCTGCAGAAGGGAAAATTTCCAAGCGATACTGAGCCTAACCCGAAAGAGCAGTGTAAGATGGTGGTTCTGAGAAGTGGCAGAAGACTGGAGGACAGTATAGAGAAGAAAAAGGAAGAAGAAAAGAGAAGGGATGAAGATGAAGGGGCTGAGGCACAAAAAGCCTCCTCTGAAAGGTTCCAACATCCGCCCAACTCCATTGAATTAAAATGTGATTTTTCTAACAGCTGTGCAGGTAAAAAAGAAGAAGAGAAGCAGAATGACAAAGAGAAGATGACTGAGGAAGAAGTGGTTCCATGCAACCACCATGACAGAGGTTCGCATATTAGCCCGCCCAAGCGGAGGGGCGAATGTCCAACCTTTGATTTCAGGGAGTTACCTTTTCCTCAAAGATTTAAAAATGTCAAATTAGATGAACAATTTCAAAAATTTTTAGAAATGTTTAAAAAGTTGTCTGTGAATATTCCATTAGTAGAAGCTTTGTATAATATGCCAAATTATGGAAAATTCATGAAGGAAATGCTTTCTAAAAAGAAAAGTCTGAAAAAAAAGAAGTTTTTAATTTATCTGAGAGTAGCAGTACCATTATTTCCGGTAGGATACCCTCTAAGCAGAAAGACCCAGGGAGTTTTACTGTTCCCTGTACCATAGGAGAAGTATCCTTCGATAGGGCTTTGTGTGATTTAGGAGCAAGTATAAATTTGATGCCCTACTCTGTATACAGGAAGATTGGTTTATCAGGTATGACAGACACCGACGTCACTCTCCAGCTTGCCGACAGATCGATTACCCACCCGATGGGTGTTGTGGAGGACGTGTTGGTGAAAGTCAACAAATTCATCTTCCCTGTAGATTTCGTGGTACTGGACATGAAGGAGGACAAAGAGGTGCCAATTATCTTAGGCAGACCTTTCCTAGCCACTGGTAAGGCCGAGATTAGCGTGCATACAGGTAAGCTTACCTTGAACATTGATGATGAAAAAGTCGTGTTTAGTATTTTTGGCCAAGATGAATCTGTTTGTAGCTTGCATACATGTTTTTCTGTTGGGCCTGAATACTTGACTGATGACGATGAAGAGGTAGACTATAATCTTGGCCTAGGCTTAGGAGAAATGCTTGTTGATAATATGGATTTTGATCATGATGTATATATGGATAATCCTCTGTTTGAAAATGATTTGGATCTGCCTGACTTTGAAAATGAATTAGACTTGCCTGCTTGTGAAAATGAAAGATCTGCAGTTGATGATCTACCTTCCTTTGAAAATGAATTGGAATTGCCTGAAATGAATAATTTTGTTGATGATATTGAATTGCCTGACATTGAGCATGAACATAAAAGGCATAAAAAAGATTACTCGATAGATAATTTTGAGTCTGACCATGATTACAGTGAATCTATTGAGTCTGATCTTGACATTCCTGAATGCATGAATCCTGACAATGTGAATACTTTCTTTTCATGTCTTGATAATGTGTATAGCATAGAAACTGACCCAGAAGAACTTGAATCTGTGCATAGTATAGAATCTGATCCTGAAATTCTTGAATTCTTTAATTCTTCTGATGATGAGTCATATGATAGCTTAGTTGAATAATTTTTTAATTCTGAGTCTGAAGGATCTACTGAGCATGTAGATATTTTTTCTGATGAATGGACTGGCATGATTGATAGACCATCTCTAGATCCTAGACTAGTAGATATTATAACGCTTGATGACTCTGTTAACAACTGTTTTGAAAATAGAGATTTAGAAAAGAGATTTGATGCAGCTGATTATTTTCTAAAATGTTATTATAAGAATCTCTTTAGTGAAGATGGGCCAGGGGAAAGTTTTTTTTCTCCCCTGTTTGTAGTATGCAATTCGGTGCGTGATTTCTTGCAGGGCCCGGAGGATGATGAAAATTTCTATTTTGAGCCTCCGTAAGCGTGCCGAGCCTAGTCTAGCTAAAGACGTTAAAGAAAACGCTGCTTGGGAGGCAACCCAAGGATTAAAGTAGTTAGTTGTTTTTGCGGTAAATAATTTTCTTTGCTCCGTGATCCAATTTTGTTTTGCAGGATCACCTTAGCAAATCCCAAAATTCCACATTTCCCATTTTTCATGGATCCAAAGGAAGAGGATGAAGCGCTCCTAGCTCAGGGAAGTCTCAGTATCTCTCTTTATGCTTTTCTGTTTTAAAACACTGGGGACAATGTTTAGTTTAAGTTTGGGGGGGAGGTTTCCGCTGTGTTGAGCATATTTAAATTCTGTTGGATGCATGAATAGATAGCCATGATAGCCAAGGATGTGATTTTTGAAATTTTGGGAGAAAATGGTTTATATGTTGTGGAATCTAGGAGCACGGCAGAAATTGTGAAATTTTAAAATTTTTTGATACTTAGTTTTGATGTCTAAAGCATGCAATAGTCTTATCTAATGACGTCTTTGAAAATCTAGACTCTTATTATGGTTTTCAAAGTTGTTGTCACCCCGATAGGCTTAGTTTCTAATATTAGGAAGTTCATGATTGATTGCTCTAAAGAACTAGGTAGAAAAAAATGCTATGCCTGCTGAGAGAAAAGCAAAAGCAACAAAAGAAAAAGTGAGAAAAAGAAAATCTGTTGAAAAAGAATTTTTGCTTGCTCAAAAGAAAAAAAAGCCTAGGGGTAAAAAGAGCTACCTGCGGTGTGATCAGTTAGGCCAACCAAATAATAAAATTCGGGTTAAGGGTCCCTGCACCGTAGTGTGAAAGCTAGTACCATTAGATATCAAAATGCAAGTTTGGGGGAGGAGAAAAAGAGCAACAAAAGAAAAAATTGAGAAAAAGAAAAATCATGTGAGAATTCTGCTCCCCCATGAGAAAAGAAAAAGATGACAGGCACCCCAGTTACTTTTTTTTGCATGATAGAAGGACTCCGAAGTATTAGGGGCTCTTAGCCAGTGTAGGGGGAAAACAAATGGAGAAAGCCATAAGACTAATCTAGGTTAGTAAAAGAATCAATAGATAAGTCTTGAGCATGCTATTCATTAATCTTAAGTTCAAACTAGTTTAAGATTTCTTCAAAAGTATGCAGTGCTTGCTTATTCCACTTGCATGTTTTCCATTCGATCCTAAGAATTCCAAAATCATTGAGGGTTGAGCGATTCTATTTCATGCATCTTTAGAATTTATTTTGCTCGGGACTAGCAAAAGCTTAAGTTTTGGGGTGTGATAGCGAGCAGAAATGTCGCTATTTTAGTCTCAATTTATTAAGCTTTTAGGTGCTTTAATCGTGTTTTTAATGAATATATTTAATGAATTTTGTTATTTGGTCCTTAGGAGCTAAGTTGGTGATTTTGGGAGAAAAAAAGCCAAAATTGAAGTAATTATAGCCCAAATCCTAGCTTGATGCAATTGGAGGCCCAAAGAAGACATTCATAAAGAAAAGACCAAGAGAAATGAAGAAGAAGGCCCAAAAATCAGCCCAAAAGGAAGCTGAAAAATCTGGAAAATCGCAGCAGCGTCGAGACGCTTAGCAAGGCAGCGTCGCGACGCTGCCCTTTCTTGTTGCCCAAGCCGCGTGCGCAGCAGCGTCGCGACGCTTAGCAAGGCAGCGTCGCGACGCTACCCCTATTCCAGGCCTATAAATAGGTGCCCTTGGTGCCTCATTTCTCATCAATCAATCAACCCATCACTCAATCCTTTCTTTCCTTTCTTAAGACTCCTTTTTTGGAGCCCCTCTCAAGGCTTTTGAGCCTTTTTGAGAGGGTTCTTCTAGTGGGGAAATTTTGGGAATTTTGGGAAGCAATCATAGAGGCTCGAGGAGTAGTCAACGGGGGCTCCAAGTGTCAGCAAGGGGTTTTTCGACGGTCAATTCCTTTCCTTTATGCTTTTTAATATGCTTTCCCTTGTAATTATTGTGGATATTATGTGTAGCTAAACCCCAATTTGGGGTCTTGAAATGAAATGATAGTGGAAATATTGTTATAATTTCTTGTCTCTTGCCCATGTCCTAATTATTTGTATGGATGTGCTTAATGCTTTACTCAATCTGGCCAATTGTGTAATGATTCGTTTCTTAATGGAAACTCGACGGAGAGAAATTAGGATAGATCATAATCCATGCAACTAGTTTAATTGCCCGTTGTGACACCGGGATTAGTTGATTAAACTTAGATTCCTAAAATGAATCAGAGCGTAATAATTAATGATTTTTAATAGCGCTAAGGACACTTAGGTTGTTAAAATGAATTAATTACAATTAGGGGAAACCGACAGGAGAACCTATGTGATTAACGGAGATTCTAGGTTTATAATTAGTTGGGCAATGAGATAGGATAATTATAGCAATTATTTAGCTAACCATTGATTTTCAAGACCCCTCTTCCCCGCTTAAAGAAAACTTTTTCTCCACATTTTATTTCTGATTGATCAAATTTGTTTTCATTAGTCATTTCGAATTCAAGTTCTTTTTATCACATAAACGTAGTCCCTAAATATTATTTCACCTAAGTATTTTCAGTGCTCAAGAGAATTTTAACTATTTGCTTAAGTTTCGCTTCGCCTCCCTGAGGATTCGATACTCGGAATACTTTCCGTTTTATATAACTTGTGACGACCCGTGCGCTTGCGGATAATCATCGTACACACCAGTACAGTAACACCTCTACTTGAGATCCCAAGTTAATCGTCTCTATCAACTCTTCATGTGGTCCCAATATCCTCTCTTCTTCTTCAATCATTCTCAACAATTCAGGAGTAAGTTCTAGATATTCCTCATTACCACTTGTTCTCTCATCGGACTCAACATCGTATGTAGGAGAATCAAGTTCGTATTTAAGATCATTAACGCTTTCAATCCCAATTTCGCTGTTTAAGAAAGGGATTATTCAGTGTGATGAAAGAAGATAATTGAAGGAATGGAGTCAATGCTAAAAGAAGTAGACACAAGAGAGATTCATTGGATGATAGGAAAGAAAGAAAAAAAATGTTTCTTTTTTAACAAATGAAATATTGACATAGAACACATAAATCATCAAAACAAAAAACAAACAAAAATTTTAAAAATTACTTTGATATCTTATTAACAAATGATGGTAGCTCCATTACAGTCCAATTATTGAGTTCAAAGTCTTCTGGGCACAGATAAACCAAGAGACCGGCTTCTTTTTTCTGTTTGATTATAGCCATGACTGCAGGGTCTTGTGATTCCGAATGAATTATTCCAGCAAAGATGAAGGTATCATGAAGATGAGGAATGATATTCATTTGATACTTCGGCTCATGGTTCTCCAATCTAGCCAGTCGTTTTTCTTTCTCCTGCCTGTGTGCTTTAATCATATCTTTTTTGCTTGGTTTATATCCCAAACCAAACCTCTTCATATTTTTCGACATATTCAACAAATTTTCGAGGCTTTGGTTGCTTCCTGTTAAGGAGAGTTTTGAAAGTTGCAGCTCCATTTTCCCTATCTCTCCGTATAAAGTTGTGGCATTTGCAATCTCAAAAGCTTGAAATGATGACTCAAAAACCTCTTCTGCTGCTTCTATGTAGGGCATTGAAGAGGGTCTTGACACTAAGATATCCTCTTGCCCAGATATGATTACTAGTTTGCGGTCGACCACAAATTTAAATTTTTGGTGTAATGATGATGGGACCACTCCAGTTGAGTGAATCCAAGGACGCCCTAACAAGAAGCTGTAGGCCGAATTAATGTTCATGACCTGAAAGGTTATATCGAAGGTGCATGGACCTATCTGGATGGGTACTTCTATGTCTCCAACAACTTCACTAGGTGCCCCATCAAAAGCTCGTACGATCATAGTGCTGGGTCTTACATGAGACATATCAACAGGCAATTTCTCCAACGTGGATTTAGGCATTATGTTCAAGGAGGAACCATTATCAACTAGAACTTTTGCCACAACAAAATTTTTGCACTTAACTGTAATGTGCAAGGCTTTAGTGTGTCCTGTGCCTTCTGGTGGTAACTCATCATCTGTGAAAGTTACTGAACTGGATGCAGTTATGTTTCCAACGATGTTATCCAAGTTGTCCACCGTAATATCCTATGGAACATAAGTTTGATTCAATATGTCCAACAAAGTCTTACGATGCGTATCTGAAGCTAATAACAAAGCCAATATGGAAATATTTGCAGGGGTTCGACCTAACTGTTCAACCACTTTATAATCACTTTGTTTAACCAACTTCAAAAATTCTTGGATGTCCTCTTCAGATGTTGGCTGTTTAACATCCAGGTTTTTCACTGCAATGGGCTCTTCTGTCTTTTCCTTGATATCTTCAATGATCTTGGCTTTCCCTTTTTCTTTACCCTTGGGTTTCAATAGGTCTTCCGATGTATAGCACTTCCCGCTTCGTGTTAGACCTCCTATCCCACTGATATTATGGATTGGGAGGGGTTCAGAACCAACAGTTACCTTATATTCATAGTTCCAAGGTACTGCTTTTGAACTTTTATATTCAAAGGGAGTCGGAATCTGGATGGTAATCGGTCTTGGCTTGGAATTTGGGGTACTAGGCTTCTCGCGATCAGAAATTGTCAACGGTTTTGGCTTGAGAGAAAACCTTGAGCATTCTTCTATAATATCAACTTCCCTATACTGAGGGAGCTGAGTCATCTTTTGAGAAACTGTTAAAAAATGTGAATCTAACAACTCTTGGACCTTCAAACGAAAATGAGGACATTGGTCGATAGAATGCCCTTTTGCCCCAGTGTGATAAGAACACATCAAACCGTCATCGTATGCTCTGACACCCAGATCCGATTGGAGACGTTCTACTCCAATGTATCCATTACTGAATCATATTTCGAATAGTTCTCCCATGGGAGTAACTATGATCTCAACATTGTTTTTCAAATCAGCTCCATGAACTTGATCTATCGCATTTACTTGTGCATTCTGATGGTTTGGCAGAGGATTGTTGTTGACATCTGGACCATTTTCTTTCTTAAAGTTCAACCATCCTGCCTTGATCAATGCTTGCACCCTATGCTTGAGTGCAGTACAGTTTTCAGTGGAATGTCCAATTGCTCCTGCATGGTAGTCGCAACGGGCATTTGTGTCATACCACTTTGGGTAAGGTGGCTTTACTGGGTCTATTGACACGGGTGCCAACTGATTATTCTGGAAGAGTTGGGGAAGAAGTTCGGTATATGTCATTGATAGCGAGCAAAAATGTCGCTATTTTAGTCTCAATTTATTAAGCTTTTTGGTGCTTTAATCGTATTTTTAATGAATATATTTAATGAATTCTGTTATGTGGTCCTTAGGAGCTAAGTTGGTGATTTTGGGAGAAAAATAGCCAAAATTGAAGTAATTATAGCCCAAATCCTAGCTTGATGCAATTGGAGGCCCAAAGAAGTCAACTATAAAGAAAATACCAAGAGGAATGAAGAAGAAGGCCCAAAAATCAGCCCAAAAAGGAAGCTGAAAAATCTGGAAATCTGAATAGCGTCGAGACGCTAAGTAAGGCAGCGTCGCGACGCTGCCCTTTCTTGTTGCCCAAGCCGCGTGCGCAGCAGCGTCGCGACGCTTAGCAAGGTAGCGTCGCGACGCTACCCCTATTCCAGGCCTATAAAAAGCCGCCCCAAGGTGCCTCATTCATCATCAATCATCATTCCAACAAAGGAATTTCTTCCTTTCTCTCTTCCTTAGGCTCCTTTTGGAGCCCCTCTCAAGGCTTTTGAGCCTTTTTGAGAGGATTCTTCTAGTGGGAAAATTTTGGGAATTTTGGGGGAGCAATCTTAGAAGCTCAAGGAGTAGTCAGCGGGGGCTCCTAGCGTCAGCGAGGGGTTTTTTGACGGTCAATTCCTTTCCTTTTATGCTCTTTAATATGCTTTCCCTTGTAATTATTGTGGATATTATGTGTAGCTAAACCCCAATTTGGGGTCTTGAAATGAAATGATAGTCCAAATATTGTTATAATTTCTTGTCTCTTGCCCATGTCCTAATTATATGTATTGATGTGCTTAATGCTTTACTCAATCTGGCCAATTGTGTAATGATTCGATTCTTAATGGAAACTCGACGGAGAGAAATTAGGATAGATCATAATCCATGCAACTAGTTTAATTGCCCGTTGTGACACCGGGATTAGTTGATTAAACTTAGATTCCTAAAATGAATCAGAGCGTAATAATTAATGATTAATAATAGCGCTAAGGACACTTAGGTTGTTAAAATGAATTAATTACAATTAGGGGAAACCGACAGGAGAACCTATGTGATTAACGGAGATTCTAGGATTATAATTAGTTGGGCAATGAGATAGGATAATTATAGCAATTATTTAGCTAATCATTGATTTTCAAGACCCCTCTTCCCATTTAAAGAAAACTCTTTCTCCACGTTTTATTTTTGATTGATCAATTTGTTTTCATTAATCATCTTGAATTTAAATCTTTTTATTGCATGAATGGTCCCTAAATATTATTTCGCCTAAATATTTTCAGTGCTCAAGAAAATTTTAATTATTTGCTTAAGTTTCGCTTCGCCTCCCTGAGGATTCGATACTCGGGAGGCTTGATTTTTAATCAAAAATTAATTTTTCTTGACATCGAAAAGAAAAGGATAAATGGTAATTTAGGTGTAAATATTTCTTTTTTCTTTCTTTCATCATTTTGTGAATATTATTTTATTTTCATTTTTGTTTGGTTCTTTTTGTCGTCTGGGAGCATTGTATGCGAAGAAACAAGGTGGTTGATTTGTTTCTGCTAGATCTTGAGATTAACAGGACTCTTAAATTCATTAGAAGAGAAAAAAGATTAGCATAAGCGATGGCCCACCAAGAAGAAGCTCCCAAGGCAATTAGAGATTTTTTGTAGCCAGTTCTTCCTACCGAGAATTCTGGAATTGTCTACGCCCCTATCGAAGCTACAAATTTTGAGCTAAAAACAGGGTTGATTCAGATGGCACGCGATAACTCGTTCAAGGGACATCCTTCCGAGGACCCCCACTCTCATCTGCGATCATTCCTAGAAATATGCGGGACGGTAAAGATGAACGGAGTTTCGGGCGACGCAATCAGATTGAGGCTGTTTCCATTTTCTCTACAGGATAAAGCAAAAGATTGGCTCGAATCAGTCGAGACGGACAGCATCAGTACTTGGGACGAGCTTGCCCAGGCTTTTCTGACAAAATTTTTTCTACCAGCTAAGACTACCAAGCTCCAGACTGAAATTGGAACATTCAGGCAGCTTGACGAGGAGCAGTTATACGAAGCGTGGGAAAGATATAAGGAAATGCTTAGGCGATGCCCCCAACACGGATATCCTGATTGGCTTCAGGTACAGTTATTTTATAATGGATTAAACCCCTCCACAAAGACAGTCCTAGACACATGACAGGAGGGAGTTTTCTTTCAAAAACAGTGACAGAAGCCAAAGACCTGCTTGAGGAAATGGTGGCAACAAGTTATCAATGGCCGACGGAGAGAGGAACAGTTACAAAAAAGGCTGGATTATATGAATTGGATGAGTCAAGTTCACTGAAAGCGCAACTGGCATCTCTGACCAATGCACTAAACAAATTGACGTCATCTGAGGTGGTTAAGTCCATTTCCACCTTAGCTGAAGGTCATTCAAAGAAGGAAGGTCAAGATGTGGAAGAAGTTCAATACATAGGAAATAGATCATATACTCAAGGAGTACCAAACTTCTACCACCCCAGTCTGCGCAATCACGAGAACTTCTCATATGCGAATACGAAGAATGTTTTGCAGCCACCCCTAGGTTTTGCATCAACAAGTACTCCTGAAAAGAAAAATAATCTGGAGGAGATGGTGGCTTTATTCATCAAGGAACAAAGAATATTGAATGTGAATCTCCAGACATCAGTAAACAACCACGACGCAACTCTAAAGAATATGGAAGTACAGATAGGTCAGATTGCTTCAGCAGTAAATGCCCTTCAAAAGGGAAAATTTCCAAGTGATACTGAGCCTAACCCGAAAGAGAAGTGTAAGATGGTGGTTCTGAGAAGTGGCAGAAGACTGGAGGACAGTTCAGAGAAGAAAAAGGAAGAAGAAAAGAGAAGGGATGAAGATGAAGGGACTGAGGCACAAAAAGCCTCCTCTGAAAGGTTCCAACATCCTCCCAACTCTATTGAACTAAAATGTGATTTTTCTAACAGCTTTGCAGGTAGAAAAGAAGATGAGAGGCAGAATGACAATAAGAAGCTGACTGAGGAAGAAGTGGTTCCATGCAACCACCATGACAGAGGTTCGCATATTAGCCCGCCCAAGCGGAGAGGCGAATGTCCAACCTTTGATTTCAGGGAGTTACCTTTTCCTCAAAGATTTAAAAATGTTAAATTAGATGAACAATTTCAAAAATTCTTAGAAATGTTTAAAAAGTTGTCTGTGAATATTCCATTTGTAGAAGCTTTGTATAATATGCCAAATTATGGAAAATTCATGAAGGAAATGCTTTCTAAAAAGAAAAGTCTGAAAAAAGAAGTTTTTAATTTATCTGAGAGTAGCAGTACCATTATTTCTGGTAGGATACCCTCTAAGTAGAAAAATCCAGGGAGTTTTACTGTTCCCTGTACCATAGGAGAAGTATCCTTCGATAGGGCTCTATGTGATTTAGGAGCAAGTATAAATTTGATGCCCTACTCTGTGTACAGGAAGATTGGTTTATCAGGTATGACAGACACCGACGTCACTCTCCAGCTTGTTGACAGATCGATTACCCACCCGATGGGTTTTGTGGAGGACGTGTTGGTGAAAGTCAACAAATTCATCTTCCCTGTAGATTTCGTGGTACTGGACATGAAGGAGGACAAAGAAGTGTCAATTATCTTAGGCAGACCTTTCCTAGCCACTGGTAAGGCTGAGATCAGCGTGCATACAGGTAAACTTACCTTGAACATTGATGATGAAAAAGTCGTGTTTAGTATTTTTGGCCAAGATGAATCTGTTTGTAGTTTGCATACATGTTTTTCTGGTTGGCCTGAATACTTGACTGATGACGATGAAGAGGTAGACTATAATCTTGGCCTAGGCTTAGGAGAAATGCTTATTGATAATGTGAATTTTGATCATGATGCATATATGGATAACCCTATGTTTGAAAATGATTTGGATCTGCCTGACTTTGAAAATGAATTAGACTTGCCTGCTTGTGATAATGAAAGATCTGCAGTTGATGATTTACCTTCCTTTGAAAATGAATTAGATTTGCCTGAAATGGATAATTTTGATGATGATATTGAATTGCCTGACATTGAGCATGAACATAAAAGGCATAAAAAAGATTGCTCGATAGATGATTTTGAGTCTGACCATGATTACAGTGAATCTATTGAGTCTGATCTTGACATTCCTGAATGCATGAATCCTGACAATGTGAATACTTTTTTTCATGTCCTGATGATGTGTATAGCATAGAATCTGACCCAGAAGAACTTGAATCTGTGCATAGTATAGAATCTGATCCTGAAATTCTTTAATTCTTTAATTCTTCTGATGATGAGTCATGTGATAGCTTAGTTGAATCATTTTTTAATTCTGAGTCTGAAGGATCTGCTGAGCATGTAGATATTTTTTCTGATGAATGGACTGGCATGATTGATAGGCCATCTCTAGATCCTAGACCAGTAAATATTATAACGCTTGATGACTCTGTTAACAACTGTTTTGAGAATAGAGATTTAGAAAAGGGCTGATTATTTTCTAAAATGTTATTATGAGAATCTCTTTAGTGAAGATGGGCCAGGGGAAAGTTTTTTTTCTCCCCTGTTTGTAGTTTGCAATTCGGTGCGTGATTTCTTGCAGGGCCCGAAGGATGATGAAAATTTTTATTTTGAGCCTCCGTAAGCGTGCCGAGCCTAGTCTAGCTAAAGACGTTAAAGAAAGCGCTGCTTGGGAGGCAACCCAAGGATTAAAGTAGTTAGTTGTTTTTGCGGTAAATAGTTTTCTTTGCTCCATGATCCAATTTTGTTTTGCAGGATCACCTTAGCAAATCCCAAAATTCCACATTTCCCATTTTTCATGGATCCAAAGGAAGAGAATGAAGCGCACCTAGCTCAGGGAAGTCTCAGTATCTCTCTTTATGCTTTTCTGTTTTACAACATTGGGGACAATGTTTAGTTTAAGTTTGGGGGGGAGGCTTCCGCTGTGTTGAGCATATTTAAATTCTGTTGGATGCATGAATAGCTAGCCATGACAGCCAAGGATGTGATTTTTGAAATTTTGGGAGAAAATGGTTTATATGTTGTGGAATCTGGGAGCACGACAGAAATTATGAAATTTTAAAATTTTTTGATACTTAGTTTTGATGTCTAAAGCATGCAATAGTCTTATCTAATGATGTCTTTGAAAATCTAGATTCTTATTATGGTTTTCAAAGTTGTTGTCACCCCGATAGGCTTAGTTTCTAATATTAGGAAGTTCATGCTTGATTGCTCTAAAGAACTAGGTAGGAAAAAATGCTATGCCTGCTGAGAGAAAAGCAAAAGCAACAAAAGAAAATGTGAGAAAAAGAAAATCTGTTGAAAAAGAATTTTTGCTTGCTCAAAAGAAAAAAAAGCATAGGGGTAAAAAGAGCTACCTGCGGTGTGATCAGTTAGGCCAACCAGAGAATAAAATTCGGGTTAAGGGTCCCTGCACCGTAGTGTGAAAGCTAGTACCATTAGATATCAAAATGCAAGTGTGGGGGAGGAGCAAAAGAAAAAGAAAAGAAAAAGAAGAGAAAAAGAAAAACATGTGAGAAGTCTGCTCCCCCATGAAAAAAGAAAAAGATGGCAGGCACCCTAGTTTCTTTTTTTTGCATGATAGGAGGACTCCGAAGTATTAGGGGCTCTTAGCCAGTGTAGGGGGAAAACAAATGGAGAAAGCCATAAGACTAATCTAGGTTAGTAAAAGAATCAATAGGTAAGTCTTGAGCATGCTATTCATTAATCTTAAGTTCAAACTACTTTAAGATTTCTTCAAGAGTATGCGGTGCTTGCTTATTCCACTTGCATGTTTTCCATTCGATCCTAAGAATTCCAAAATCATTGAGGGTTGAGCGGTTCTATTTCATGAATCTTTAGAATTTATTTTGCTCGGGACTAGCAAAAGCTTAAGTTTGGGGGTGTGATAGCGAGCAGAAATGTCGCTATTTTAGTCTCAATTTATTAAGCTTTTTGGTGCTTTAATCGTATTTTTAATGAATATATTTAATGAATTCTGTTATGTGGTCCTTAGGAGCTAAGTTGGTGATTTTGGGAGAAAAAGAGCCAAAATTGAAGTAATTATAGCCCAAATCCTAGCTTGATGCAATTGGAGGCCCAAAGAAGTCAACTATAAAGAAAATACCAAGAGGAATGAAGAAGAAGGCCCAAAAATCAGCCCAAAAAGGAAGCTGAAAAATCTGGAAAACTGAACAGCGCGAGACGCTAAGTAAGGCAGCGTCGCGACGCTGCCCTTTCTTGTTGCCCAAGCCGCGTGCGCAGCAGCGTCGCGACGCTTAGCAAGGTAGCGTCGCGACGCTACCCCTATTCCAGGCCTATAAAAAGGCGCCCCAAGGTGCCTCATTCATCATCAATCTGAAGGGATAAAAAGCCCTTTGTGCAGTGGAAAAATACAAAGACCTTTTCGAATAAAAACGCCGATTGGGATACCAATACGACGGCAAAATAAATAAATTTACAGCAAGAATTATAGAGAAAATGACTGCTGTAAAACATATACAAGCATGCTAAAAAAACAAGAGAATAATTCTAGATCTAATCTAGAATTGGGTCCTAGTGACCCTAGTTCATGAAGAACCTTACCCTTGAAGAAATCCTTGATTGTTTCGCCAAATTCTCTGAATTTCTCCCAAAAATACAGCAGCAAACGAACTTTGTTTTCACTGGAAAAACAGCACGAACACCACCACGAGGATTCACCGGTATTCTCGAATAGGATGCTGCGTTGGGTGCTTGTGGGAGCAAAAATTCTAAGGATTTTTCTGGATTCAGCACTCTGATCTTCTCTGCCAGAGAGAGCCAAACGAGAAAGAGAGCGATAGAGAGGGAGAGAGGCGTGAGACTAGGGCGTGATTTCTGCAACTGCAGACTGACCACGTCTCTTTTTAAAATTCATAATATCAGAATTTCAGATAACTGAAATATCAGTTATCTGATATTTTAATTAATTATAATTTTAAAATCATAATTTTAAATTACAATTAATTATATTTTAATTAATCTAAATTAATTAAAATAACATTAATTTAAATCCAATTTAAATTAATATCCCTCTTATCTTATAGTTTAATTAAATCAAATTTAATTAAACTAAATCAATTAATTAATTCGAAATTAATTAATTAATAAAATAAAATTGAACATCACATATTCAATTACTATTTTTCTCTCTCAAAACTATAGTATTAATATACATCCAATGCATATTAATTATAACCTATAGTTTTAATATGAACCAAATTCATATTTTAGTATAATATTCGAACACCTTCGAATATTCAATCCATCCTTAGAATTTTACCTCAACGCCCTAAAAGAGCTACCGGTGGGACCTAATGGACCTACAGATCAGAAGCTCCAACGACATGAGATTAGTTGGTTAAACTCATTAACCAAGTTAATCAATATTCGTTAACTGTGGTTCACTCCACTAAAGAACCACAGCTGCACTCTTCTCACTGCAGATATATTTCTGTGTCCACGGATATTGACCGTCAACAGCAAGTTAGCCCTTCACGTGTGTTCGTACCCCAGCTAGGTCAAATTACCGTTTTACCCCTGGGCTACCTCTTGGTCCTTAAGTACCAGTGCTCCTCTAATGAACAACCTGTTTGTGGTCCAACCATCAAACAGAAAACCCTCTCGTGCCATAAAGAGGGTAGGGCCCTTTGTTCAAGACCCGGAGACACCACTTAAGGGAACACACCTCTACTTACCCTCATATCAGGAAGGAGTGAATTCCATCTTGTAAGACTGCGTTCCCAGCTCCCCACTCGGTCTTGTCCCCAAAATGGTAGGCTTATTGAGTCGGCGAACTGGCCACTCTCACCCGTACAAATCAAAGGACAATCCCTCTTGGACAGGAGTCCATAATCCACTCAGGATTAAGGCCAAGTTTCCTAGGTCATCCTAGTGAAATAGAAACCGAGCTAACTAACGGTGTTAAAGTTAGTGGTTAACTATTTCGCGGTCCGGTCTTTGTGCAAACTCATTGCACAGGATACCCCCACTCGCATGTCAACCACATGAACGCGTTGGATCACTACGTTTGTATCAATATACAAAGCAGGTCGTATCCATAGTGTCACCAGGATAAGCTACCCAGCCTTATCCCTATACTACAGACCCTTTAGGCTAAAACTTGAACATTGATCCCCGCATGTCCCTACATACTAGTTCAAGTCTCATTCTATTAGCCATGGATGATTGGTTTATTGGATTAGGGTTAATAAGACAAGATGTAATACAAACATTGAATAAGATATCACTTTATTAATGTTCGGTCAAATGTACATTTACTATCTACGAGTTTTAGGGCATAAAACCCAACAAACTCCCACTTGAACTAAAACTCAAGTTACAGGGAAAGTATATACGAAATAATCCAAAGCTGGAAACGGTACATGTATGTTTGTACATTACATAATAGGTAAATATACAAAATACAATAAACTAGGGCATCCTTACACCCATTACACATCTCCCACTTGCCCTAGATTACGCTATATACATATCTCGCAGACCTAGACTGTCTAGATGACCCTCGAACACTTTAGCCGAGAGGGCCTTCGTAAACGGATCAGCAATGTTATGCTCGGAAGCGATCTTGGTCACGACCACATCTCCTCTTTGCACAATCTCTCGAATTAGATGGTACTTCCTCTCTATGTGTTTACCTCTTTTGTGGCTCCGAGGTTCCTTTGAATTGGCTACAGCCCCACTGTTGTCACAGTATAACGTAATGGGCAAGTTCATATTTGGAACAACTTCCAAATCTGTCAAGAACTTCCTTAGCCAAACAGCTTCCTTAGCTGCTTCACAAGCAGCTACATATTCAGCCTCCATCGTGGAGTCTGCTATACATCCCTGCTTTATGCTCCTCCAAACTACAGCTCCCCCGTTAAGGGTGAAAACTGACCCTGACGTAGATTTCCTAGAATCCTTGTCAGTTTGGAAGTCAGAGTCGGTGTAACCTGTGAGAACTAACTCCTTAGCCCCAAACACCAACATGTAATCTCTCGTTCTCCTAAGATACTTGAGGATTCCTTTAACGGCGGTCCAATGGTCTAACCCTGGATTTGACTGATATCTGCTGACAATCCCTACAGCATAACAAATGTCAGGCCTCGTGCATAGCATGGCATACATTAAGCTACCCACGGCAGAGGCGTAGGGAATCCGTCTCATATCCTCAACCTCTTGAGGTGTCTTAGGAGACTGTTCCTTAGACAAGTGAACCCCATGCCTGAAAGGCAACAAGCCCTTCTTGGAGTTCTGCATCGAATATCGAGCCAACATCTTGTCGATATACGTTGCCTGAGACAAAGCTAGCGATTTGTTCTTTCTATCCCGAATAATCTGGATCCCAAGAACATACTGAGCCTCACCCAAATCTTTCATTTGGAATTGAGCTGCTAGCCATTCTTTTACGTCAGACAGATACCCTACATCATTCCCAATGAGTAGGATGTCATCTACATAAAGTACGAGGAAAGCTACTTTATTCTTGTTGATCTTCTTGTATACACAAGGCTCATCAACATTCTGGTCAAAACCAAAAGATTTGATCGCAGTATCAAATCTAATATTCCAAGATCGAGAAGCCTGTTTCAACCCATAAATGGATCGATTCAGTTTGCAAACCTTTTGCTCATGACCTTGGATATGAACCCTTCGGGTTGAGACATAAAAATACTCTCGTCAAGATTGCCATTCAGAAAAGCTGTCTTGACATCCATTTGCCAAATTTCATAATCATAAAATGTGGCAATGGATAAGAGGATTCTTATGGACTTTAGCATAGCAACTGGAGAAAAATTTTCTTCATAGTCCACTCCTTCTCGTTGGGTATAACCCTTTGCTACAAGTCTTGCTTTGAAAGTCTGTACTTTCCCAGCAGCATCTCTTTTTCTCTTATAGATCCATTTACACCCAATGGGTTTGACCCCTTCAGGTAGATCTACAAGTTCCCAAACTTGATTGAAGTACATGGACTCCATTTCAAGGTCCATGGCTTTGGCCCACTCGTCCTTATCTACATCATTCATTGCCTGACGATAAGACAATGGATCTTCTATGCCGTCATCAGGTATGACTACTTGTGTTTCTGTTAAACCCAAGTAGCGGTTAGGTTGTATCACAACCCTCCCACTGCGTCGAAGCTCTCCCACTACGTGAGGAGGACTAGATTGACGAGAAGAACTGCATTCTCCAACAACTCTTGTTGAAGGACCAGGTTCATCAACAACCCTTGTTGATCCTTCTGTAGCTTCTCCTAATACTAACTTACTTCGTGGTCGATGATCTCGTATGTGGTCTTCCTCCAAGAAAGTTGCATTTGTCGATACAAATACTTTATTATCTTGAGGGTCATAGAAAAGACCACCTCTCGTTTCTTTCGGGTACCCAACAAATTGGCATATTCTCGTACGTGATTCCAATTTCTTAGGATTTGTCACTAACACATGTGCAGGACAACCCCAGATTCGAAAGTAACGCAAACTAGGTTTACGCCCCCTCCATAACTCAAAAGGAGTTTCAGAAACACTTTTTGAGGGAACACTGTTAAGAATATGTACTGCAGTCTCTACTGCATACCCCCAAAACGAGCTAGGCAACTGAGCATAGCTCATCATAGATCGAACCATGTCTAACAAGGTTCTGTTTCTCCTTTCTGATACACCATTTTGCTGAGGTGTACCAGGTGCTGAGAGTTGTGATTGGATTCCATGTTCTATCATATAGTCCTGGAATCGCTGATCTAAATACTCTCCACCTCGATCTGATCGAAGTGTTTTAATTGTTTTACCTAATAAGTTTTCTACCTCAGCCTTAAACTCCTTGAACTTTTCAAGAGCCTCAGACTTATGGCCCATTAGGTACAAGTAACCGTATCGTGAATAATCATCTATGAAAGAGATGGAGTATTCAAAACCACCTCGAGCCTTTACATTCATAGGACCACAAAGATCCGAATGTATTAGTTCAAGTGGTTCTTTGGCCCTGTAACCTTTTCCAGTAAAAGGCCTCTTGGTCATTTTACCCTCGAGACACGATTCACAGGGTGGTAAAGATGTATCTTCTATGTCACTTAGAAGCCCATTTTTAACCAAACGATCGATCCGATCGATGTTAATATGACCAAGACGAAGATGCCAAAGATACGTGTTGTTACTTAAAGGAGAAACTTTTTGCCTTTTGTTTTGCGTTTCGGCCGTTTTAAACATTTCATGACTTAAAATGGCCTTAGCATCATTTGGTCTTAACACAAACAAATTATTCTCACGCTTAGCTGAACATATGTAAATTCCATTCTTTGAAATTAAAGCTTCATTAAGCAAGAAGGAAATAATATAACATTGTTCTAACAAAGCTGAAACAGAAATTAGGTTCCTTTTAATTCTAGGAACCAAGTACAAGTCCTCTAAAATTAAAAACCTATTTCTAAAGAATAATTTTGTAGCTCCCACTGCACGAGCTGAAACGACGTCTCCCGTTCCGACCTTGAGCGTCATTTCACCCTCTGCTAGCTGCTGGAAATTATTTCCCTGAAAAGAAGAACAAACATGATTAGTGGCTCCCGAATCCAGTATCCAGGCAAACTCATCATGTTCAACGAGACAAGTCTCTAACACAAGTAAATCGAATTTACCTTCTTTTTCTCTTCTCTTCTCAGCAAGGTAGCGGGGACAGTTGCGCTTCCAGTGACCATCTGCATTACAGTGGAAGCATCTGCCTTTGTCGGCCACGACTTTGGCCTTCCCCTTCCCTTGCACAGCCTGTGCAGGAGCCTTCCCCTTGTCTCCCTTCCTCTTTTGGATCTGCTTCGATGAAGAAGCCTGGGGTACAGATTTAGTCCCTGAGGATGAACCCTTCAGGAACTTCTTCTTGGAATGGGCCACATTGGCCTCTCCTTTAACCACACTTTTTCCCTTGCTCTTTTGCAGGGACTCGAAAATCTGTAACTCCGAGAGGAGGGTAGTCAGGTTGAACTGAATCTTATTCATGCTCGCGTTCGTCCTAAATGACAGATAGCTCGCCGGGAGCGAGTGAAGGATGAACGCAACCTGACTGCGCTCGCAGACAACCCCGCCATTTGCCTCAGCTATGTTGAACTGGTTAATCATGTCCAGGACATGTTCTCGAACAGATTGACCTTCCAGCATCTTGGCATTGAAGACGTTCTTCTAGGCGTCGTGGTGGAGCTGGTAGGACGGAAGTCCAAACATCTCCTGCAGGGAATTCATAATTTCCTTGGCAGTTGCCACGTTTTCGTAACGCTTGGCCAACACTTCAGACAAGCTGACCAAAATATAGACCTTGACCTTTTCATTGGCCTTGGTCCAGCGTTCGTAGGCGTCCTTAACTGCCTGAGAGGCAGTGCGAGGGGGAACGGGAGGACATTCCTCCGTTAAGACGAATCTTAAGTCCTCAACCACGAGTATTGTATTGAGGTTTGATTTCCATTGTGGAAAATTCTCGCCGGTAAGTTGTTCATTTTTAAGAAGGGATATTATAGAGGAAGACATTGCTGAAAAACAAACAAGTGACCGTATTAGTTATCTTTGCCTTAACCCATCACACAAGCAATACAGACAATTGCATACATCCAATCAATTTTGCAAACAAACAATCAAAGAACCCTAATAAAACTATGATTGTGTTTCGCAACGATGCTTTAGAGGTTTAGAAGAACAGCCACCGAAGGGTAATCGGTTGTTCCTCCTCTAAAATGAGACTCTTCTCAGTCAATTTCTAATACCAGAATAACTCATATTCCATTAGATATTAACCACCGTTGTTCGGTCAAGGATTTGTTAACAAATTAACTCCTCCCTGTAAGTGTAACTCTCCCACTTTCAGATCCCAGAGGCACGCACCAACAGGCTACCGTTAGGAAAGACAACTGTTGGTAATTAGCCTAAGTGATCCTATCCTGTTCAGGAGTTCACGGTGTTCCGAATCCTATGATCAGGCCCTCCGAAGGGGTGGTTGCGTCGAGACAACACGCAGGCGGATCATAGGAATCTCACGTTGTGACCTAGGGGCGGAGACCGAAGGATACGTTGACACGTGTCCCGCTCCCACTTACTATAGTCACTTTCCCCATTCACCTTGGTATTGACCCATGCAAACACTCTCCGAAGGGAGGCCGCGCTAAAACGACACAAAGCCGAGCATGGATCTCACGGTGTGAACGTCACGGGGACGTAGGAGCAAAACTCAATTTAAATTAAGTTTTGTAATTTTCCTCCCACTAAAGTAACTGATTATTAATTTTAGGGTTTGATTAAACCTAGATAAATCCGGCTAAGTCGTTTATCTAAGTCTAGTCCTATTATAACTATTATAATAAGACCTAATGTCTAGGTGCATTAAACAATTTAATTAACCTAGCGACATTATTCTAACATTAACCTGAGATTAATTCAACTCCAGTGTTCCAGATTCGTTCCCAGGTAGGAGGTGTTCCGTTTACCGTCAACTTAAATACCTCCAATCCTTAGACAGAACTTCACTGGTAGAGTTCCCTTATAATCTTAGGAATGCTCGTCCTACTTAGTTCATTAAAACTATTTTAAAACTAAGTAAGATCGTCTAATCCTATTAGAAAATGATCTTAGGTCTAATTAATTTTAACCCATTAAAATTAATTCAATTTTAACCTAAGATCCTATGTGAACATGCATATCTTGATTATAGATTGACGGTTTCTAATCATAAATTTTTAAACTATTTCAAAATTTTATAATGATTAGCCCTATAATCATGCATACTATAGTTTTTAAAACAATTAACAATCATATTCAAGTTAATGAAATTTAAACTATAGTACTCTGCATTTCATGATAATTAATATAACCCTTATATTAACCTATGGATGTATCATGCTCAATGCAATTTGATTTCCATTTAAATAATAAACAACTTTATTATAGCCAGTAATGGAAAATCAACTTAGCATGCTGCAAACAAATAATTTTTAATATAACTCTTATATTAAAACTATGTAATTGCATGCATCATACTTTTCCATTTTCATGAATTTAATATAACTCTACTATATATTAAATAAATCATGAAAAACAATCCATGCATTTCAAACATATATTATAATCTAATTATAACATACATAAATGCATGAGCATGCTTTATATCCTAAGGTGGGATTAAAATTTAAATGACATCCATAAAGCATTTAAATAGCGAATAAACCGATTTAATTGGCCCCTAGGATAGATTAAAGCAAAATTACATTAATAAAGCAATAAATCTATCCTATTACAAAATTCTACAGCTCCAAATCCGGTCCACAAGCCTTGAACCGACCCGAACCACTTCGAACCGGACTTCAAAAACTCGAACCGCACCCAAAACGGGTCAAACCGGACCGAACCGGTCCCAGCTGACCCAAACCGCCCGAACCGAACCGGCCAAATTAGGGCACCACTCACGTTCTCGCGAAAATCCTGGCGCCGCATGAAATCGTGACAGCGTCGAGACGCTGTGAAGAAAGCGTCCCGACGCTGGCGCGATTTCAACCGTCTGGAGCGTGGAATCGCGACAGCGTCGAGACGCACAACGCCTAGCGTCCCGACGCTGTTGCGTCTGGAGCTGTTTCCTGGGCAGAAACTCGACTGTTCTTCACGATTTTCATCGATTTCTTCCACGATCTTCATCAATTTTCAAGCCTAAACATGACCCGGACTGTACAGACTCGATATTTATGATTTAATGCCCAAAAACGCAGGGGCCTTTACAATTGATCGCATCAAAAATCATAAATTCTAAGGCCAATTAAACCTAAACAGTTTATCGCAAACCATACATTCATAATGCAATTAATCCCACCATACACAGCCAATCGTAAATCTCAAAACAACGTTTTAAATTCGAAATGGCTCTGATACCAATTGAAGGGATAAAAAGCCCTTTGTGCAGCGGAAAATTACAAAGACCTTTTCGAATAAAAACGCCGATTGGGATATCAATACGACGGCAAAATAAATAAATTTACAGCAAGAATTATAGAGAAAATGACTGCTGTAAAACATATACAAGCATGCTAAAAAAACAAGAGAATAATTCTAGATCTAATCTAGAATTGGGTCCTACTGACCCGAGTTCAAGAAGAACCTTACCCTTGAAGAAATCCTTGATTGTTTCACCAAATTCTCTGAATTTCTCCCAAAAATACAGCAGCAAACGGACTTTGTTTTCACTGGAAAAACAGCACGAACACCACCACGAGGATTCACCGGTATTCTCGAATAGGATGCTGCGTTGGATGCTTGTGGGAGCAAAAATTCTAAGGATTTTTCTGGATTCAGCACTCTGATCTTCTCTGCCAGAGAGAGCCAAACGAGAAAGAGAGCGATAGAGAGGGAGAGAGGCGTGAGACTAGGGCGTGATTTCTGCAACTGCAGACTGACCACGTCTCTTTTTAAAATTCATAATATCAGAATTTCAGATAACTGAAATATCAGTTATCTGATATTTTAATTAATTATAATTTTAAAATCATAATTTTAAATTACAATTAATTATATTTTAATTAATCTAAATTAATTAAAATAACATTAATTTAAATCCAATTTAAATTAATATCCCTCTTATCTTATAGTTTAATTAAATCAAATTTAATTAAACTAAATCAATTAATTAATTCGAAATTAATTAATTAATAAAATAAAATTGAACATCACATATTCAATTACTATTTTTCTCTCTCAAAACTATAGTATTAATATACATCCAATGCATATTAATTATAACCTATAGTTTTAATATGAACCAAATTCATATTTTAGTATAATATTCGAACACCTTCGAATATTCAATCCATCCTTAGAATTTTACCTCAACGCCCTAAATGAGCTACCGGTGGGACCTAATGGACCTACAGATCAGAAGCTCAAACGATATGAGATTAGTTGGTTAAACTCATTAACCAAGTTAATCAATATTCGTTAACTGTGGTTCACTCCACTAAAGAACCACAGCTGCACTCTTCTCACTGCAGATATATTTATGTGTCCACGAATATTGACCGTCAACAGCAAGTTAGCCCTTCACGTGTGTTCGTACCCCAGCTAGGTCAAATTACCGTTTTACCCCTGGGCTACCTCTTGGTCCTTAAGTACCAGTGCTCCTCTAATGAACAACCTGTTTGTGGTCCAACCATCAAACAAAAAACCCTCTCGTGCCATAAAGAGGGTAGGGCCCTTTGTTCAAGACCCGGAGACACCACTTAAGGGAACACACCTCTACTTACCCTCATATCAGGAAGGAGTGAATTCCATCTTGTAAGACTACGTTCCCAGCTCCCCACTCGGTCTTGTCCCCAAAATGGTAGGCTTATTGAGTCGGCGAACTGGCCACTCTCACCCGTACAAATCAAAGGACAATCCCTCATGGACAGGAGTCCATAATCCACTCAGGATTAAGGCCAAGTTGCCTAGGTCATCCTAGTGAAATAGAAACTGAGCTAACTAACGGTGTTAAAGTTAGTGGTTAACTATTTCGCGGTCCGGTCTTTGTGCAAACTCATTGCACAGGATACCCCCACTCGCATGTCAACCACATGAACGCGTTGGATCACTACGTTTGTATCAATATACAAAGCGGGCCGTATCCATAGTGTCACCAGGATAAGGTACCCAGCCTTATCCCTATACTACAGACCCATTAGGCTAAAACTTGAACATTGATCCCCGCATGTCCCTACATACTAGTTCAAGTCTCATTCTATTAGCCATGGATGTTTGGTTTATTGGATTAGGGTTAATAAGATAAGATGTAATACAAACATTGAATAAAATATCACTTTATTAATGTTCGGTCAAATGTACATTTACTATCTACAAGTTTTAGGGCATAAAACCCAACACAATCATCATTCCAACAAAGGAATTTCTTCCTTTCTCTCTTCCTTAGGCTCCTTTTGGAGCCCTTCTCAAGGCTTTTGAGCCTTTTTGAGAGGATTCTTCTAGTGGGAAAATTTTGGGAATTTTGGGGGAGCAATCTTAGAAGCTCAAGGAGTAGTCAGCGGGGGCTCCTAGCGTCAGCGAGGGGTTTTTCGACGGTCAATTCCTTTCCTTTTCTGCTCTTTAATATGCTTTCCCTTGTAATTATTGTGGATATTATGTGTAGCTAAACCCCAATTTGGGGTCTTGAAATGAAATGATAGTCCAAATATTGTTATAATTTCTTGTCTCTTGCCCATGTCCTAATTATATGTATGGATGTGCTTAATGCTTTACTCAATCTGGCCAATTGTGTAATGATTCGATTCTTAATGGAAACTCGACGGAGAGAAATTAGGATAGATCATAATCCATGCAACTAGTTTAATTGCCCGTTGTGACACCGGGATTAGTTGATTAAACTTAGATTCCTAAAATGAATCAGAGCGTAATAATTAATGATTTTTAATAGCGCTAAGGACACTTAGGTTGTTAAAATGAATTAATTACAATTAGGGGAAACCGACAGGAGAACCTATGTGATTAACGGAGATTCTAGGATTATAATTAGTTGGGCAATGAGATAGGATAATTATAGCAATTATTTAGCTAGTCATTGATTTTCAAGACCCCTCTTCCCATTTAAAGAAAACTTTTTCTCCACATTTTATTTTTGATTGGTCAATTTGTTTTCATTAATCATCTTGAATTTAAATCTTTTTATTGCATGAATGGTCCCTAAATATTATTTCGCCTAAATATTTTCAGTGCTCAAGAAAATTTTAATTATTTGCTTAAGTTTCGCTTCGCCTCCCTGAGGATTCGATACTCGGAATTCCGTTTTATATTAATTGCGGCCCGTGCGCTTTGCGGTCCATCAGTCATCGGAATCGAATCAAAATGAGTCTGTCTACGGACGCCTTTATTGGTTTGGTGTCCTTGGACATAAGGAGTGTTCTGTTGATTCCGGGGCTGGTAACCTTGAGTAGGACGAGGATTTGGGACGTAAGGGGAGGAGTATTGGGCTGACGTATTATTGATATAGGGTTGAGGGTAAACATATGGAGGTGGATAGTGATGTTGTGGCACTCCAGCATTAGGGTATGGTTGTCTTGAATTGAAACCAATCATCTGAACTTCTCCCTCTTTTTTCTTCGATGGAACCCCCTTTTTCGTTGTTGATGATCCAGCCGTATCAGTTATCTTTCCATGCTTAATTTCGTACTCGATTCTCTCTCCAATTGTCATTATGTCAGAGAAATTGGTAGAGGCACTCCCAATCATCTTATCATAAAAAGGAGATTTGAGAGTATTAATAAACATGGTCGACAGCTCCTTATCAGCTAAAGGTGGTTGCACCTGAGCAGCAGTATCCTTCCACCTTTGGGCATACTCCTTAAAGCTTTTTGTGCTCTTCTTTTCCATCCTCTAGAGGTCTAGGCGGTCAGGAGCCATATCTATGTTGTGCTTATATTGCTTTAAAAATGAATCAGCTAGATTCTTCCATGAACATATATGAGTGTTGTCTAACTGCATATACCATCGAGATGCTGGACCAGTAAGACTGTCCTGGAAGCAGTGAATTAACAGTTTGTCATTTTGGACTATGCTGCCATCTTCCTACAATACATGATGAGATGGTTTTTAGGGCAGGATGCTCCATCATACTTTTCAAACTCGGGCACCTTGAATTTTGGAGGGAGGATTACATCTGGTACCAAGCATAGCTTGGTCGCATCTATATTTCCGAAGACGTCTGTTCCTTCTACTGCCCTTAATCTTTCCTCCAGGACTTCAAGCTTTTCACTAGAAGAGACTTTCTCACCTCCCGTTAGCTCTTTTCTGATTTCAGGGTCATCTAAATTGGGAACTGTAATGGTCACCTTGGGAGGTACCTCTGTGGGTAGTGAAAATCCAGGTTGATTGTGTACAGGCACTTGCTCATTCTTGAAAAATGGAAATGGGTGCTGCTCTACTGGAATATTGTACAATGGATGATATTTTGGAGTAGTACCCTCTGTTGATTGCCTGATTGGAGGGTCATTCATTGTACTGCTGGACTGAGCAATATCAGGTATTATTTTGCCTCTTTCTAGGGCGACAAGAATGGCATCCATTTTTTCTCGTAACTCCTTAATATCTTTCCTTGTTTTCTCCATCTCAGTACTTTGCTCTTCCATGATCCTTGTCCTGTATCTTGTGACGTAGGTGCGATGGATTCGAGGTGACCGAGCTATCTTATGATTCTGTTTATATTTTTAATGAAAAGAGATTTTAGTGTAAGAAAAGAGAAAGACAAAACGAAACAAAAAAAAAAGTGATAGAAGAGAAGAAGAAAAAAAATGACATTGATATTAAATTGGAAAATGATAAAACAATGTAGTAGCAAAATTTGTGCAAAATTGAATTACAAGATATTTCAACTATCTAAATAAACATAAACTAAAGTAAAAATTTAATAAAATTGCCCCGAATACTCTAAACTTATACGAAGCTTTCCCAGAAACGTGAGCACATTCTTGTTATTAGGTTGTGTAGGTGCTATGACTTTAGAGAGAGTACGTGCATCTTCTGCTAGTTCATCTGCCCTTCGAGTGACTCTCCTAATCTGAGTGAGCATATGTTCCGCTTTACTTCGCAGTGTCGCATGATTCTGTCTCACAAACCCAAAATCATCGCTTAATCTGTCGTACTGCTCCTTTAAATAGGTATAGTCTTTCATTAATCTATCAGTGGCATCCTGATACTTACCGAGGCGTACATTAAGTGACTGAACGGACTCTCTTAGACCCTTGTTGTCGTTGATGAGCTCTCCTAGTTGATCTTCTCTAATCTTGAACGTTAATTGTAGGTCGTCAGTTGTTCGACATAGTGTTCCATTCTTTTCTTCTACCTCAGTAATCCTTTGGTTCCTCAAACTAATGCAATCTTCGAGCTCTTTCATCAACTCATGGAGTGAGGAAATCTCAGATTGTTGCTTCAAAACTTGGTCATTCCTTGACTTGAGAGTTGCTTGGGAGACTTCATTATCCCTTCTTAATCGATCATTCTTCTGTTCAGGTCTCGAGCCTCTGTGTCTAATGCTGAAATTTCCTTTTCTAACTGTTATTGTTTGCTGACACAACCCTTTAATCGGTTCAACTCTTTTTCTAGTTCAACATTGTGCAACAAACCTTGCTTTACCTCAAATTGCAACCTTTCATTTTCTTGAACCAATGATGAATTCGCTTTTCTCAATTCATCACATTCTTTTTCGCGTGCTGCTTGTTCTGTCTGTTGATCTGGTATCACCTTTGCATTAAGTTTTATCTTGGTTTTCATGTTTGGTGACACAAGCATGGTTTTAGCTCTGTTTGCATGCCATGTTTTGTACGCCTCCGTGGTATCATGATGAAACTGACCACTCTGGATTTTAGTGATGATTTTCCATGCTTTCACAATTTTCTGAATTCTATCTTTACAGAAGCCTTTATCATAAGCAAATTCGAAATCCTTCAACTCATGCGTAGCAGGGATGAATTGTCGGACCCAAATTTGGCGTACTACCAATAAAGGAGCATAGGCTATACATCCCCAAGGACCCAAAAGAGGTAAACTTTGAAATTTACCATATTTATAGATCATTGGCCTAGTTGACATCCAAGGGGCTCTCCACATTACATCTTCTACCTTTAGTTTGGAGAAAAAGGCTTCCCAAGCGCTCCTTTCAGGGGCGGATGAACTCCAACCTGATTGCACGAACTCTGAAATGGGATTTTGCAGCTTATTCCAGGAACTTGAAAATTTGATCTCTGGACATTTGAATTCGGGTGGACACTTCACATGACTACGGACCCAAATGTACAATAATGGTGCACACCCTATAAATCTTCCTATTCCTTTTGTTCTGCAATAATTCAATGTACGAAAAGTTTCTGCCAATACAGGAATAATGGGATCAACTCCTATTTCTATCTTAGCAAACAACTTGACCACGCGTTCCTCAACATATCCACATACTTTAGGAAACAAAACAACATTAAAGATACACAATGCCAGTAAAGTTAACTCCTTGTCTTCATTTGCAAATTTTTGTTGAAGAGTAAGGATGTAGTCCAGGGGTAGGCATGTGTTCTCTCCTTTTATCTTTACTTGTTTCTCAATGTCGCTCGTACGAATCTTGCCCAAAAGAGTAGATAATGCTCTTTTCATTGTAAGCTCTTGATCGTAAGAATAAGCTTCAACCTCTGTTCGTGCTGGCATATGTAGAAGGGACTGATATTCCTCTATTTTAGGAGTCATGTCGATTGAGCCAAATGTGAAACATCTGTAGGCTGGATCCCAATGTCGAATCAAAGCTTTTAATACAAAATAATTAACTTGTACATACATGAGCTGAGCTAGATGGCCATATTTGCTTGTAAATTTAGCCTTTCTATCTACAGTTAATTTTTCCCAAGCCTGTTTCACTATTTCTAATTGACTTTCTAGAAAACTGACATCCTTGAATTGAGACATAACATCTTCTACTAAAGAATCTCCGTGGATTTGTTGTACATTTTCTGACCATTGACGTATTGTTGCTTGATCTTCTATACTCATTTCTTGTATTGGAGGGGGTGATTTTATTTTACTCATACTTTAGTTTCTGCCAATGTAAATAATCGAAAAATCTTGTTAATTTAATTTGCACAATTTTCTTAACTACATTAAACGAGATTTTAAAGGATATTTTCAATGAGTGAAAATTGAAAATTGATATAAGATACAAGGGAAAGAGGAAAAATAAATAAATAAATAAATAAAATTTGACAATAATGCATGTAATAAGTCAAATCCTAGAACTATATGAGTGGAGTTTAACTCTAAGGCATCCTAGAAAAGGTCCCCAAGCTTATCCACCGATTTAACGATTTAGTAGGCTTGAGTGGAGAATTTCATGCGCCTGCACGGGAATCGAAATTCCACAAAGGTCACACTACTCGGTCTCTGAGTCTAGTCCTAAGGTAGAGCCCGGGTAGAAGGCTAGTGAAAGTGTGTGAAATGCATGATTAATAAGATGACATAACAATTACAACATAAAAAAATGGTAACAATACGATGACATGCAAATGAATGACATAACTAAGATAAATTAATTACAACATTAAAAAAATGGTAATAGACAAGTGAATAACAATATGCCAAACAAATAATATTATAAAGTAAGGAAAACAAAATAAATAAATAACAAAACAATAACAAAAGGACCTAAAGAAAAATTCAATTCAAAGGACAATAAAAATATTCATGGCTTGACCCTCAAAAGTCCCCAATGGAGTCGCCAAGCTGTCACAACGTCATCGCGACGCGGAGCGGCCGACATCCTTTCTTGGGTTTTTAAGAAGAAAGTTGGAGTCGCCGCCAATCATTGAAGGTGTGATTGGTCACCTTTAAAACAAAAAAACCAGTCTTAGAAAACCAGAAATTAGGTTCGGGAGTCGTTTGAGTGTAGGGAAGGTATTAGCACCCTACAACACCCGTTTAAGAAAACGATTACCACAGTATCTTAAATTGTCCAATTAAATGAATAAAAACAGTCCTTTATTTTTATTTTTCTTAAAAGAATGATAAATATGAAAATATAAACCCAAAATGCAATAATAAACACAAGATGTCTCATTTGTTTTTACCTTAACTTTAGAAATAAAGTAAGGATTAAACATTATGAGTTGGATATCCAATTTAATATAAATCATGCTTAATTTCTCTTTTAATTAAAGGAAATATGGGCGATACATGATTGTGTTTATTAAAAAAAAAAAAACAAATAGATGTTAAAGAAGAAAATCATTCAAAGAGTGAATTCTTTTTAGGGAAAATGAGAATTTTCATACGCCTACACGGGAGTTGAACTCCACGAAGACACATTACTCAGTTCCCATAATCCCTTTCAAAAGAAAATCAAAACAATAACAATAATTGAAATTGACCAAGCAGAATTAAAGATTAGATTAAAGCAATTTGGAGAATGAAAGGAAAAAACAAATGAATTAGAAAGTTTAAAAAAATGAAGTTGGCAAAGTGCAAAAGTGAACTAAAATGAGAGAGAAATTAAAAATGATAATGATAATGATGATAATAATAATCATAATAATAATAATAACAATAATAACAAAACAAAAAAAACAAAAAAAAACAAAAAAAACAAAGGAAATAGAAAAACAAAACCCCACCTTTTTTACTTCTCTCATTCTTCTTTTTTCCTTCTTTCTTACCCAATGTTTTCTCTCCCCGTATACTCCTTCCTCCCCCTCTTTTTTCCTCTTTTCCTCTTCCACTTTCTTTTCTCTCTTTTTCTATCACTCTCTAAGCTAAACTCTTGCTCAAATGCCTAAACTCTCTCAAGCTCACTGTTACTCTAAAGTGATTTGCCTGACATTGAGGATGGGCATGAATTGCATAAAAAAGATTACTTGATAGATAATTTTGAGTCTGATCATGATAATGCTGAATCTATCGAGTCTGAACTTGATATTCTTGAATTCATGAATCCTGATAATGTGAATAACTTAGATTCGTGTCCTGATGATGTATATAGTATAGAATCGAACCCAGAGGAACTCGAATCTGTGCATAGTATAGAGTCTGACCCAGAGGAGCTTGAATTCTTTAATTCTTCTGATAGTGAGTCATATGACATCCTAGTTGAAGCATTTTTTAATTCTGGGTCTGAGGAATCTTCTGAGCATGTATTTATTGAATCTGATGAATGGATTGGCATGATTGATAGGATATCTTTAGATCCCAGACCGGTTGATATCATAACGCTTGATGACTCTGTTAATAATTGTTTTGTGAATAGAGATTTAGAAAAGAGATTTGATGCGGCTAAATATTTTCTTAAATATTATTATGACAATCACTTTAGTGAAGATGGGCCAGTGGAAAGTTTTTTTTCTCCCCTGTTTGTAGTGTGCAATTCGGTGCGTGATTTTTTGCAGGGCCCGGAGGATGATCAAAACTTTTATTTCGAGCCTACGTAAGCGTGCCGAGCCTTGTCTAGCTAAAGGCGTTAAAGAAAGTGCTGCTTGAGAGGCAACCCAAGGATTAAAGTTTAGGTAGTTGTTTTTACGGTAAATAATTTTCTTTGCTTCGTGATCACATTTTGTTTTGCAGGATCACCTTAGCAAATCCGAAAATTCTAAAAATTCCATTTGTCTGGATCCAAAGGAAGAGGATGAAGCGCTCCTAGCTCCGGGAAGTCTCAGTATCCCTCTTTATGCTTAACTGTTTTTTTAAAACATTGGGGACAATGTGTAGTTTAAGTTTAAAGGGGAGGCTTTCACTGTGTTGAACATATTTAAATTCTGTTGGATGCATGAATAGTTAGCCATGATAGCCAAGGATGTGATTTTAGAAGTTTTGGGAGAAAATGTTTTATAGGTTGTGGAATCTGGGAGCATGGCAGAAATTGTGAAATTTTAAAATTTTTTGATACTTAGTTTTGATGCCTAAAGCATGCAATAGTCTTATCTAATGACGTCTTGGAAAATCTAGATTCTTATTATGATTTTTAAAGTTTGTTGTCACCCCGATAGGCTTAGTTTCTAATATTAGGAAGTTCATGCTTGATTGTTCTAAAGAGCTAGGTAGAAAAAAAAAATGATGTGCCTGCTGAGAGAAAAGCAAAAACAATAAAAGAAAATGAGAGAAAAGAAAAATCTGTTGAAAAAGAAAATTTTTCCTTGCACAAAAGAAAAAGCCTAGGGGTAAAAAGAGCTACCTACGGTGTGATCAGTTAGGCCAACCAGAGAATAAAATTTGGGTTAAGGGTCCCTGCACCGTAGTGTGAAAGCTAGTACCATTAGATATCAAAATGCAAGTTTGGGGGAGTAGCAAAAGCAAAAGAGAAAAAGAAAGTGAAAAATATTTGTGAGTTTTGCTCCCCCATGAAAAAGAAAATGGCAGGCACCGTAGTTTCTTTTCTTTTTTTTTTTTTTTGCATGATAGAAGAACTCCGACCTATTAGGAGCTCTTAGCCAGTGTAGGGGGAAAACAAATGGAGAAAGCCATAAGACTAATCTAGGTTAGTAAAAGAATCAATAGATAAGTCTTGAGCATGTTATTCATTAATCTTAAGTTCAAACTGGTTTAAGATTTCTTCAAGAGTATGCGGTGCTTGATTATTCCACTTGCATGTTTTCCATTCTATCTTAAGAATTCAAAAATCATCGAGGCTTGAGCGATTCTATTTCATGCCTCTTTAGAATTTATTTTGCTCGGGACTAGCAAAAGCTTAAGTTTGGGGGTGTGATAGCAAACAAACATGTCGCTATTTTAGTCCCAATTTATTAGGCTTTTTAGTGCTTTAATTGTGTTTTTATTAAAAAAATATTTAATGTATTTTGTCATTTGGTCTTTAGGAGCAAAGTTGTGGATTTTGTGGAAAAAGTGCCCAAAATGAAGCCATTTAAGCCGAATTTCCATGCTTGGGTCAAAGGGGAGTCAAGAGAAGTCAACCATGGAGATAAAGCCCAAAAAGAATTGAAGTTGGCCCAAGAAAAGAAGCTCAATACACTGTCCATTTCTTGGCCGACAATTCGATGACGTCACAGCGTCGCGACGCTGTGCCAAATAGCGTTGCTGCGCTACCCCCTTTTCGAGCTTATATAAGGTGCCCCTTGGTGCCTCATTTTACCATCAATCATTATATTCTTCCATTCCTTTCTTGCTTCCCTGGCTCCTTTGGGAGCCTCTCTCAAGGATTTTTAGCCTTTTTGAGAGTTTATTTAGTGGGAAATTTTTTGGGAATTTTGGGGAGCATCCTAGGAGGCTCAAGGAGTATTCAGCGGGACTCCGAGCGTCAGCGAAGGGGTTTTCCGACGGTCAATTCCTTTTCCTTTTATTTTGCTCTTAATTATGCTTTCCATTGTAAATTTTGTGGATATTCTAACTATGTGTAGCTAAACAACAATTTGGGGGTCTTGAAATGAAATTACCGTCAAAATGTTGTTATAATTACCTGTCTCTTGCCCTTTTTCCTAATTATTTGTATGGCTGTGCTTAATGCTTTATGCAATCTGGCCAATTTTGTATTGATTTGATTCTTAATGGAAACTCGACAGAGAGAAGTTAGGATAGATCATAATTCATGCAACTAGTTTAATTGTCCGTCGTGACAATGAGATTAGTTGGTTAAACTTGGATTCCTAAAATCAATCAGAGCGTAATAATTAACGAATTTTAATGGCGCTCAGGACACTTAGGTTGTTAAAATGAATTGATTACAATTAGGGGAGACCGACAAGAGAACCTATGTAATTAACGGAGGTTCTAGGATTATAATTAGTTGGGAAAGGAGATAGGATAATTATAATAAATGTTTAGCTAATAATTGATTTTCAAGACCCCTCTTCCCTTTAAAAACTCTTTCTCCACATTTTATTTTTCTTGATTGATCAAATTGTTTTCTTTAATTGCTTTGATTTTTTTTACATCCGTTTTAATTGCATGATTTGTTCCCTAAATATTATTTCTCCCAATTATTTTTACTGCTCAAGAGATTTTTGCTTTGCTTAATTTTCGCTTTGCCTCCCTGTGGATTCGATACTCGGTATTACCTACCGTTTTATATTACTTGCGGCCCTTGCACTTTGCGGTCAACATTTGTCAAATAAAATTTATAATCCACGACACTACAACTATATTGTAGAAATAGTGGTCGGGGTCGAACACAACAAGGAATGGGACCTAATAAGTGTAAAATCTTGCGTTTATAAAAAAAATATGAAAATATGCTTGCATTTAAAACATACATTATAACAATTTATAATATATAAATAAATGCATGAGCATGTTTATAACCTAAGGTGAGATTAAATATTCTTTATGACATCCACCAAGCATATAAATAGCAATTGAAACGGTGAATTTTGGCCCCTAGGATAAAATAAAGCATTAAATTACAATAATTATTGCTAAACTCTATCCTAAAATTCTTCTGCAGCTCCAAAATATGGTCTAGACATCACGAACCTGAAGGGATGAAAGCCCTTGCGCAGCGGAAAATCATACAGAACCTTTAAAACCCGGATTAATTTAAGAACAAAAATACCAATACGTTGGGATAAAATACATGAAATTTACAGCAACAATAATAGATAAAACTTGCTGTAAAACCAGACACAAGCATGCATAAAATCAGAGAATTAATCCTAGATCTAATCTAGAATTGGGTCCTATTGACCCTAGTTTAAGAAAACTTTACCCTTAAAGAAATCCTTGAAGTTTTTCGCCAAATTCTCTGTTTTTCTCCCAAAATTACAGCAGCAATCTTTCTTGGTCTTGCTGGAAAATCACCACCACGAGGCTTCACCAGTATTCTCAGCAGGATACGCGTTGGGAGCTTGTGGGAACTCAACAGACTCTAAGGATTTTTCTCTGGATTCTCTTTTTTCTCTCTCAAAAAACTTTTTGCCACAGATCAATTGAGAGAAAAGGAGAGAGCGATGGATGGGAAAAGTCAGGCGTGAGAATAGGGAGTTAAGTTCGCAACTCCCCTGACCACGTCTGATTATTTAAAATATCAGATAACTGATATTTCAGTTATCTGATATTTTAATTAATTATAATTTGAAAAAACTTAAATTCAAATTACAATTAATTATCTTTTAATTAATCTAAAATTAATTAAAATAACTTTAATTTAAATCCTATTTAAATTAACATCCCTCTTATCTTATAGTTTAATTAAATCAAATTTAATTAAACTAAATCAATTAATTAATAAGAAATTAATTAATTAATAAAATAAAATTGAACATCACATATTCAATTACTATTTTCTCTCTCATAACTATAGTATTAATATACATCCAATGCATATTAATTTTTAACCTATAGTTTTTAATATGAACCAAATTCATATTTTAGTATAATATTCAAATGAGCTACCGGTGGGACCTAATGGACCTACAGATCAGAAGCTCCAACGATGTGAGATTAGTTGGTTAAACTCATTAACCAAGTTAATCAATATTCGTTAACTGTGGTTCACTCCACTAAAGAACCACAGCTGCACTCTTCTCACTGCAGATATATTTCTGTGTCCACGGATATTGACCGTCAGCAGCAAGTTAGCCCTTCACGTGTGTTCGTACCCCAGCTAGGTCAAATTACCGTTTTACCCCTGGGCTACCTCTTGGTCCTTAAGTACCAGTGCTCCTCTAATGAACAACCTGTTTGTGGTCCAACCATCAAACAAAAAACCCTCTCGTGCCATAAAGAGGGTAGGGCCCTTTGTTCAAGACCCGGAGACACCACTTAAGGGAACACACCTCTACTTACCCTCATATCAGGAAGGAGTGAATTCCATCTTGTAAGACTACGTTCCCAGCTCCCCATTCGGTCTTGTCCCCAAAATGGTAGGCTTATTGAGTCGGCGAACTGGCCACTCTCACCCGTACAAATCAAAGGACAATCCCTCATGGACAGGAGTCCATAATCCACTCAGGATTAAGGCCAAGTTGCCTAGATCATCCTAGTGAAATAGAAACCGAGCTAACCAACGGTGTTATAGTTAGTGGTTAACTATTTCGCGGTCCGGTCTTTGTGCAAACTCATTGCACAGGATACCCCCACTCGCATGTCAACCACATGAACGTGTTGGATCACTACGTTTGTATCAATATACAAAGCGGGCTGTATCCATAGTGTCACCAGGATAAGGTACCCAGCCTTATCCCTATACTACAGACCCTTTAGGCTAAAACTTGAACATTGATCCCCGCATGTCCCTACATACTAGTTCAAGTCTCATTCTATTAGCCATGGATGTTTAGTTTATTGGATTAGGGTTAGCAAGACAAGATATAATACAAACATTGAATAATACATCACTTTATTAATGTTCGGTCAAATGTACATTTACTATCTACGAGTTTTAGGGCATAAAACCCAACAAACTCCCACTTGAACTAAAACTCAAGTTACAGGGAAAGTATATACAAAATAATCCAAAGCTGGAAACGGTACATGTATATTTGTACATTACATAAAAGGTAATTATACAAAATACAATAAACTAGGGCATCCTTACACCCATTACACATCTCCCACTTGCCCTAGATTACGCTATATACGTATCTCGCAGACCTAGACTGTCTAGATGACCCTCGAACACTTTAGCCGAGAGGGCCTTCGTAAACGGATCAGCAATGTTATGCTCAGAAGCGATCTTGGTCACGACCACATCTCCTCTTTGCACAATCTCTCGAATTAGATGGTACTTCCTCTCTATGTGTTTACCTCTTTTGTGGCTGCGAGGTTCCTTTGAATTGACTACTGCCCCACTGTTGTCACAGTATAACGTAATGGGCAAGTTCATATTTGGAACAACTTCCAAATCTGTCAAGAACTTCCTTAGCCAAACAGCTTCCTTAGCTGCTTCACAAGCAGCTACATACTCAGCCTCCATCGTGGAGTCTGCTATACATCCCTGCTTTATACTCCTCCAAACTACAGCTCCCCCGTTAAGGGTGAAAACTGACCCTGACGTAGATTTCCTAGAATCCTTGTCAGTTTGGAAGTCAGAGTCGGTGTATCCAGTGAGAACTAACTCCTTAGCCCCAAACACCAACATATAATCTCTCGTTCTCCTAAGATACTTGAGGATTCCTTTAACGGCGGACCAATGGTCCAACCCTGGATTTGACTGATATCTGCTGACAATCCCTACATCATAACAAATGTCAGGCCTCGTGCATAGCATGGCATACATTAAGCTACCCACGGCTGAGGCGTAGGGAATCCGTCTCATATCCTCAACTTCTTGAGGTGTCTTAGGAGACTGTTCCTTAGACAAGTGAACCCCATGCCTGAAAGGCAACAAGCCCTTCTTGGAGTTCTGCATCGAATATCGAGCCAACATCTTGTCGATATATGTTGCCTGAGACAGCGCTAGCGATTTGTTCTTTCTATCCCGAATAATCTGGATCCCAAGAACATACTGGGCCTCACCCAAATCTTTCATTTGGAATTGAGCTGCTAGCCATTCTTTTACGTCAGACAGATACCCTACATCATTCCCAATGAGTAGGATGTCGTCTACATAAAGTACGAGGAAAGCTACTTTATTCTTGTTGATCTTCTTGTATACACAAGGCTCATCAACATTCTGGTCAAAACCATAAGATTTGATCGCAGTATCAAACCTAATATTCCAAGATCTAGAAGCCTGTTTCAACCCATAAATGGATCGATTCAGTTTGCAAACCTTTTGCTCATTACCTTGGGATATGAACCCTTCGGGTTGAGACATAAAAATACTCTCGTCAAGTTTGCCATTCAGAAAAGCTGTCTTGACATCCATTTGCCAAATTTCATAATCATAAAATGTGGCAATGGATAAGAGGATTCTTATGGACTTTAGCATAGCAACTGGAGAAAAAGTTTCTTCATAGTCCACTCCTTCTCGTTGGGTATAACCCTTTGCTACAAGTCTTGCTTTGAAAGTCTGTACTTTCCCAGCAGCATCTCTTTTTCTCTTATAGATCCATTTACACCCAATGGGTTTGACCCCTTCAGGTAGATCTACAAGTTCCCAAACTTGATTGAAGTACATCGACTCCATCTCAAGGTCCATGGCTTTGGCCCACTCGTCCTTATCTACATCATTCATTGCCTGACGATAAGACAATGGATCTTCTACGCCGTCATCAGGTATGACTACTTGTGTTTCTGTTAAACCCAAGTAGCGGTTAGGTTGTATCACAACCCTCCCACTGCGTCGAAGCTCTCCCACTACGTGAGGAGGACTAGATTGACGAGAAGAACTGCATTCTCCAACAACTCTTGTTGAAGGACCAGGTTCATCAACAACCCTTGTTGATCCTTCTGTAGCTTCTCCTAATACTAACTTACTTCGTGGTTGATGATTTCGTATGTGATCTTCCTCCAAGAAAGTTGCATTTGTCGATACAAATACTTTATTATCTTGAGGGTCATAGAAAAGACCACCTCTCGTTTCTTTCGGGTACCCAACAAATTGGCATAATCTCGTACGTGGTTCCAATTTCTTAGGATTTGTCACTAGCACATGTGCAGGACAACCCCAGATACGGAAGTAACACAAACTAGGTTTACGTCCCTTCCATAGCTCAAAAGGAGTTTCAGAAACACTTTTTGAGGGAACATTGTTAAGAATATGTACTGCAGTCGCTACTGCATACCCCCAAAACGAGCTAGGCAATTGAGCATAGCTCATCATAGATCGAACCATGTCTAACAAGGTTCTGTTTCTCCTTTCTGATACACCATTTTGCTGAGGTGTACCAGGTGCTGAGAGTTGTGATTGGATTCCATGTTCTATCATATAGTCCTGGAATCGCTGATCCAAATACTCTCCACCTCGATCTGATCGAAGTGTCTTAATTGTTTTACCTAACAGATTTTCTACCTCAGCCTTAAACTCTTTGAACTTTTCAAGAGCTTCAGACTTATGGTCCATCAGGTATAAGTAACCGTATCGAGAATAATCATCTATGAAAGAGATGAAATATTCATAACCACCTCGAGCCTTTACATTCATTGGACCACAAAGATCCGAATGTATTAGTTCAAGTGGTTCTTTGGCCCTATAACCTTTTCCAGTAAAAGGCCTCTTGGTCATTTTACCCTCGAGACACGATTCACAGGGTGGTAAAGATGTATCTTCTATGTCACTTAGAAGCCCATTTTTAACCAAACGATCGATCCGATCGATGTTAATATGGCCAAGACGAAGATGCCAAAGATACGTGTTGTTACTTAAATGAGAAACTTTTTGCCTTTTGTTTTGCGTTTCAGCCGTTTTAAACATTTCATGATTTAAAATGGCCTTTGCATCATTTGGTCTTAACACAAATAAATTATTCTCACGCTTAGCTGAACAAATGTAAACTCCATTCTTTAAAATTAAAGCTTCGTTAAGCAAGAATGAAACAGTATAGCATTGTTCTAATAAAGCTGAAACAGAAATTAGGTTCCTTTTAATTCTAGGAACCAAATACAAGTCCTCTAAAATTAAAAACCTATTTCTAAAGAATAATTTTGCAGCTCCCACTGCACGAGCTGAAACGACGTCTCCCGTTCCGACCTTGAGCGTCATTTCACCCTCTGCCAGCTGCTGGAAATTATTTCCCTGAAAAGAAGAACAAACATGATTAGTGGCTCCCGAATCCAGTATCCAGGCAAACTCATCATGTTCAACGAGACAAGTCTCTAACACAAGTAAATCGAATTTACCTTCTTTTTCTCTTCTCTTCTCAGCAAGGTAGCGGGGACAGTTGCGCTTCCAGTGACCATCTGCATTGCAGTGGAAGCATCTACCTTTATCGGCCACGACCTTGGCCTTCCCCTTCCCTTGCACAGCCTGTGCAGGAGCCTTCCCCTTGTCTCCCTTCCTCTTCTGGATCTGCTTCGATGAAGAAGCCTGGGGTACAGATTTAGTCCCTGAGGATGAACCCTTCAGGAACTTTTTCTTGGAATGGGCCACATTGGCCTCTCCTTTCAACACATTCTTTCCCTTGCTCTTTTGCAGGGACTCGTAAATCTGTAACTCCGAGAGGAGGGTAGTCAGGTTGAACTGAATCTTATTCATGCTCGCGTTCGTCCTGAAAGACAGATAGCTCGCCGGGAGCGAGTGAAGGATGAACGCAACCTGACTGCGCTCGCAGACTACCCCGCCATTTGCCTCAGCTATGTTGAACTGGTTAACCATGTCCAGGACATGTTCCCGAACAGATTGACCTTCCAACATCTTGGCATTGAAGACATTCTTCAAGGCGTCGTGGTGGAGCTGGTAGGACGGAAGTCCAAACATCTCCTGCAGGGAATTCATAATTTTCCTGGCAGTTGCCACGTTCTCATAACGCTTGGCCAAAACTTCAGACAAGCTGACCAATATATAGACCTTGACCTTTTCATTGGCCTTGGTCCAGCGTTCATGGGCGTCTTTAACTGCCTGAGAGGCAGTGCGATGGGGAACGGGAGGACGTTCCTCCGTTAAGACGAATCTTAAATCCTCAACCACGAGAATTGTATTGAGGTTTGATTTCCATTGGGGAAAATTTTCGCCGGTAAGTTGTTCGTTTTTAAGAAGGGATATTATAGAGGGAGACATTGCTGAAAAACAAACAAGTGACCGTATTAGTTATCTTTGCCCTAACCCATCACACAAGCAATACAAACAATTGCATACATCCAATCAATTTTGCAAACAGTCAATCAAAGAACCCTAATAAAACTATGATTGTGTTTCGCAACGATGCTTTAGAGGTTTAGAAGAACAGCCACCGAAGGGTGATCAGTTGTTCCTCCTCTAAAATGAGACTCTTCTCAGTCAATTTCTAATACCAGAATAATTCATATTCCATTAGACATTAACCACCGTTGTTCGGTCAAGGATTTGTTAACAAATTAACTCCTCCCCGTAAGTGTAACCCTCCCACTTTCAGATCCCAGAGGCACGCACCAACAGGCTACCGTTAGGAAAGACAACTGTTGGTAATTAGCCTAAGTGATCCTATCCTTTTCAGGAGTTCACGGTGTTCCGAATCCTATGATCAGGCCCTCCGAAGGGGTGGTTGCTCCAGGGCAACACGCAGGCGGATCATAGGAATCTCACGTTGTGACCTAGGGGTGGAGACCGAAGGATACGTTGACACGTGTCCCGCTCCCACTTACTATAGTCACTTTCCCCATTCACCTTGGTATTGACCCATGCAAACACTCTCCGAAGGGAGGCCGCTCTACGACGACACGAAGCCGAGCATGGATCTCACGGTGTGAACGTCACGGGGACGTAGGAGCAAAACTCAATTTAAATTAAGTTTTGTAATTTTCCTCCCACTAAAGTAACTGAATATTAATTTTAGGGTTTGATTAAACCTAGATAAATCCGGCTAAGTCATTTATCTAAGTCTAGTCCTATTATAACTATTATAATAAGACCTAATGTCTAGGTGTATTAAACCAATTTAATTAACCTAGTGACATTATTCTAACATTAACCTAAGATTAATTCAACTCCGGTATTCCAGATCAGTTCCCAGGTAGGAGGTGTTCCGTTTACCGTCAACTTAAATACCTCCAATCCTTAGACAGAACTTCACTGGTAGAGTTCCCTTATAATCTTAGGAATGTTCGTCCTACTTAGTTCATTAAAACTATTTTAAAACTAAGTAAGATCTTCTAATCCTATTAGAAAAATGATCTTAGGTCTAATTAATTTTAACCCATTAAAATTAATTTAATTTTAACCTAAGATCCTATGTGAACATGCATATCTTGATTATAGATTGACGGTTTCTAATCATAAAATTTTAAACTATTTCAAAATTTTATAATGATTAGCCCTATAATCATGCATACTATGGTTTTTAAAACAATTAACAATCATATTCAAGTTAATGAAATTTTAAACTATAGTACTATGCATTGCATGATAATTAATATAACCCTTATATTAATCTATGGATGTATCATGCTCAATGCAATTTGATTTCCATTTAAATAATAAACAACTTTATTATAGCCAATAATGGAAAATCAACTTAGCATGCTGCGAACAAATAATTTTTAATATAACTCTTATATTAAAACTATGTAATTGCATGCATCATACTATTCCATTTTCATGAATTTAATATAACTCTACTATATATTAAACAAATCATGAAAATCAAACCATGCATTTCAAACATATATTATAATCTCATTATAACATTCACAAATGCATGAGCATGCTTTATATCCTAAGGTGGGATTAAATTTAAATGACATCCATAAAGCATTTAAATAGCGAATAAACCGATTTAATTGGCCCCTAGGATAAATTAAAGCAAAATTACATTAATAAAGCAATAAATCTATCCTATTACATAATTCTGCAGCTCCAAACCCGGTCTAATAGCCTTGAACCGACCCGAACCACTTCGAACCGGACTTGAAAAACTCGAACCGCACCCAAAACGGGTCAAACCGGACCGAACCGGTCCCAGCTGACCCAAAACGCTCGAACCGAACCGGCCAAATTAGGGCACCACGTCTGTTTTCGCGAAAATCCTGGCGCCGCACGAAATCGTGACAGCGTCGAGACGCTGCGAAGAAAGCGTCCCAACGCTGGCGCGATTTCAACCGTCTGGAGCGTGGAATCGCGACAGCGTCGAGACGCACAAGGCTAAGCGTCCCGACGCTGTTGCGTCTGGAGCTGATTCCTGGGCAGAACAGCGGCTGTTCTTCATGAAATTCACCAATTTCTTCTGCGATCTTCATCGATTTTCAAGCCTAACTGAGACCCGGACTGTACAGACTCGATTTACACAATTTTGCCCAAAAACACAGGGGCCTTACATGATCAAATCAAGTAAAAATGCGGTAAATCTATGGCCATATTAAACCTAAACAGTTTATCGCAAAATTAAACATTCATAATGCAAATCCCACCTAAAAAACCAACGCAAATTTTAATTCCTAAATTAAAATCCAGGGTTGGCTCTGATACCAATTGAAGGGATGAAAGCCCTTGCGCAGCGGAAAATCATACAGAACCTTTAAAACCCGGATTAATTTAAGAACAAAAATACCAATACGTTGGGATAAAATACATGAAATTTACAGCAACAATAATAGATAAAACTTGCTGTAAAACCAGACACAAGCATGCATAAAATCAGAGAATTAATCCTAGATCTAATCTAGAATTGGGTCCTATTGACCCTAGTTTAAGAAAACTTTACCCTTGAAGAAATCCTTGAAGTTTTTCGCCAAATTCTCTGTTTTTCTCCCAAAATTACAGCAGCAATCTTTCTTGGTCTTGCTGGAAAATCACCACCACGAGGCTTCACCAGTATTCTCAGCAGGATACGCGTTGGGAGCTTGTGGGAACTCAACAGACTCTAAGGATTTTTCTCTGGATTCTCTTTTTTCTCTCTCAAAAAACTTTTTGCCACAGATCAATTGAGAGAAAAGGAGAGAGCGATGGATGGGAAAAGTCAGGCGTGAGAATAGGGAGTTAAGTTCGCAACTCCCCTGACCACGTCTGATTATTTAAAATATCAGATAACTGATATTTTAGTTATCTGATATTTTAATTAATTATAATTTGAAAAAACTTAAATTCAAATTACAATTAATTATCTTTTAATTAATCTAAAATTAATTAAAATAACTTTAATTTAAATCCTATTTAAATTAACATCCCTCTTATCTTATAGTTTAATTAAATCAAATTTAATTAAACTAAATCAATTAATTAATAAGAAATTAATTAATTAATAAAATAAAATTGAACATCACATATTCAATTACTATTTTCTCTCTCATAACTATAGTATTAATATACATCCAATGCATATTAATTTTTAACCTATAGTTTTTAATATGAACCAAATTCATATTTTAGTATAATATTCGAACACCTTCGAATATTCAATCCATCCTTAGAATTTTACCTCAACGCCCCAAATGAGCTACCGGTGGGACCTAATGGACCTACAGATCAGAAGCTCCAACGATGTGAGATTAGTTGGTTAAACTCATTAACCAAGTTAATCAATATTCGTTAACTGTGGTTCACTCCACTAAAGAACCACAGCTGCACTCTTCTCACTGCAGATATATTTCTATGTCCACGGATATTGACCGTCAGCAGCAAGTTAGCCCTTCACGTGTGTTCGTACCCCAGCTAGGTCAAATTACCGTTTTACCCCCGGGCTACCTCTTGGTCCTTAAGTACCAGTGCTCCTCTAATGAACAACCTGTTTGTGGTCCAACCATCAAACAAAAAACCCTCTCGTGCCATAAAGAGGGTAGGGCCCTTTGTTCAAGACCCGGAGACACCACTTAAGGGAACACACCTCTACTTACCCTCATATCAGGAAGGAGTGAATTCCATCTTGTAAGACTACGTTCCCAGCTCCCCATTCGGTCTTGTCCCCAAAATGGTAGGCTTATTGAGTCGGCGAACTGGCCACTCTCACCCGTACAAATCAAAGGACAATCCCTCATGGACAGGAGTCCATAATCCACTCAGGATTAAGGCCAAGTTGCCTAGATCATCCTAGTGAAATAGAAACCGAGCTAACCAACGGTGTTATTGTTAGTGGTTAACTATTTCGCGGTCCGGTCTTTGTGCAAACTCATTGCACAGGATACCCCCACTCGCATGTCAACCACATGAACGTGTTGGATCACTACGTTTGTATCAATATACAAAGCGGGCCGTATCCATAGTGTCACCAGGATAAGGTACCCAGCCTTATCCCTATACTACAGACCCTTTAGGCTAAAACTTGAACATTGATCCCCGCATGTCCCTACATACTAGTTCAAGTCTCATTCTATTAGCCATGGATGTTTAGTTTATTGGATTAGGGTTAGCAAGACAAGATATAATACAAACATTGAATAATACATCACTTTATTAATGTTCGGTCAAATGTACATTTACTATCTACGAGTTTTAGGGCATAAAACCCAACAGAACCGACCCAAACTGCTTCGAACAAGCTTAAAAAATCACTAACCAAGTTAAATTCCAGCTGAATCGGACCAAATCGATCCTAGCCCAGCCATACCGTGCGAACCGGACGGCCAGCTACCTTGAACCGCCTGAATCATGTCCTCGTGAAACCCTAACGCGTGCTGCACACTGTGACAGCGTCGAGACGTTTGGAATACAGCGTTGTAACGCTCCGGATTGATCCGTCCTCACCGTCTACGAATTGAGACAGCATCTCGACGCTGATGCGTCTACAGTACTTTCTGGGCAAAAAACAGTAGTTGTTCTTCGTCTTTTGGCCTCGATTTTTGTCACGATTTCTCTAATTTCATCTCATAAAAATCTATTCTAGACTCGGACTTACATAGGACTCGATTTTACATAAAATACCCAATACACCGGGCCCTTACACATTCAAATCACATAAAAAATAAAATCTATGGCCATAAAATTAACTTAAACAGTTCAAGTCAAACCATACATACATTATGCATACCTCCCACCTATTATAGCCTATAAAAAATTTTAATATCGATTAATAGGGAGAACGAAGGCTCTCATGCCGATTGAAGGGGATGAAAGCCCCGATGCAGCGAAAGCGCAACGATAGGACCTTGCGTCGTATATCAATTAATATCAAAATACCAATACGAATAGGAAAAACGAAACTTTAAACATGCTTTAAAGCCGCTGTAAAATCACTATAAACATGCTGAAAAACAAGAAAAATAAAACTACTTTTACTTTCATGTTTTTCTAAAGAAAAGAGTAACCATTACAAACCTTCGTTGTAGACTATATCGTTTTTCGCCAACGATGCTTCAACCATAAAAAACATAGTAGCATCCTTGTTATCCTTTGCTGGAAATTTCTTCTCAAGAAAACAATCACCAAAGAGGTTATATCGGTATGTCTCTAAGTCTAGGAGGCAATGGACTTGTGGGAGTCTTTCTCTAAGAGGGAGGCTAGAGAGAATGCTAGAGTCTTGTCTTGTGAGTCTAAAAGCAAGAGGGCTACTAAACCGTTAGGTCTAGTGTTCTATTTATAGGAGAAAGACCATGAATAAAATATTCACATTAAATAAATTATTTCCATAACTGATTTGATCTATTCCATATTTAATCAATCCATGATCAATCAATTTCATAATTGATTGATCTTTTCCACAAATGACTAATTACTTCCATAAGTGATTAGATCATTCCCATAAATGATTAATCACATCCATAAGTTATTAATTATTTCCATAATTGATTAATTTTCAATTAATTAACCCTTTAATTAATTAATCATCAATTAAATATCACATATTTAATTTTCTGCCTTGAATTAATTAATTGCCCAAATTAATTTTAGGCCTTAAATTAATTAATTCATATTTTAACTCTTTCAAATTCCTACAAATTTAATATGAATCAAATTCACATTAAATTTTAAAATTTCTTCAAATATTTATTTCTTTCATAATAATATATCAATATATATTATATTGTTTCCCTTAGTAAATTGAACACTTTCAATTTACATTTATTACTTAGTTGCCTAAAGTTACTTTATGAGCTACCAGTGGGACCTAATGGACCTGCAGATTAGAAGCTCCAAGGATGTGAGATTAATTGGTCAAACTCATTGACCAAATTAATCAATATTCATTAATTGTGTGTACATTCCACTATAGACTCACAGTTGCACTTTTCTCATTGTAGACATATTTTCTGTGTTCACGGATATATAGCAATTACGACTAGTTAGTCCTTCACGAGTGTTTGTAACCCCCGCTGGATCAAATTACAGTTTTACCCCCGGGTTACTTCTATTTCCTTAAGTACCAGTTCTCCTCTAATGAACAACCTGTTTGTAGTCCAACCATCAAACAAAAAACCCTCTCGTGCAATTGAGAGGGTAGGGCTCTTTGTTCAAGACTCGGATTCACCACTTAAGGGAACACTTCTCTACTTCCGTGAAGTCGGGAATGAGTGAATTCCATCTGGTACGATTATGTTCCTAGCTCCTCATTTGGTCTTGTCCCCAAAATGGTAGGCTTATTGTGTCGGCGTATTGGTCATTCTCACCCTTACAAATCAAAGGACAATCCCTCATGAGCAGGAGTCCATAATCAACTCAGGATTAAGACTTAGTTGCCTAGGTCGTCCTGGTGAAATAGAAACCCAACTAGTTAACGGTGTTCTAACCAATGGTTACTATTTCGCGGTCCGATCATATGCAAACTCATTGCATAGGATACCCCCACTCGCATGTCTCATACACGAACGCGTTGGATCCTGGCGTTTGTATCAAATACAAAGTGGGTCGTATCCATAGTGTCACCAGGATAAGGCACCCAGTCTTATCCATATACTATAGACCTTTTAAGCTGTTTCTTGAACAATGATCCCCATATGTCGCTACATATAGTTCAAGACTCATACTACAACCTAGGATGTCTAGTTTATTGGATCAGGGTTATTTTAGGCAAAAACAAACATAATGTAACTAATAACACTTAATGGAAAACTACATCAATATTATTTATTTAATTTTCGGTCAACGGTTACATTCACTATCTACGAGTTTTAGGGCATAAAACCAAACAGGAAGATGAGTTGAAAATTTTAATAATTCAATCCCGAGCTAGTAGAGCCTAATCTAATTAAGTTAGATCTCTCTTATGCAAGTTAATTTTGGAAAATTTTCAATTTGTTTCCTTCATTAGGCCTTATGTGCATGTCTCTTAATTGCATTATTATTGACTTGATTATTGACTTGAGAGCCTTGAGGATTGAGTCATGTTTGTTACATCTATTTACAACCTATGCTAAATTTTTAGTTTGCTCGAGGACTAGCAAAAGCTTAACTTTGGGGGTGTTTGATAGCGCACATAGCGAGCTATTTTTCCCTGTTCATTTTAGTTAATCTTTGAGTAATATTTGGCCAATTTAATGAACTTTTATGTTCTTTTTGTAGGAATTGATTATTGGAGCTAAAATCGAGAAATTGGAGTTGATGGGGTGCTTGGGACTTAAAGAAGAGCAAAAGAAGAGGAAAGGATCAAAGTGGAGGCTTGTCAAAAGTGAACGGGCTGAAAGCTAGCGTTGAGACGCTGCTTTCTTGGCGTCTTGACGATATAAATTTCCTTTTATAATTCAGGCGGCAAAAGAGGCAGCGTCAGAGCATCTCGATGTTGCCATGTTTTCCTTAATCAGGTTGACAGTTTAAAGGGCAGCGTCAAAACGCTGTCCCTAGCGTTCGACGCTGTCGACAGAATTCCTATAAATACAATACGTTGTTATTTATGATTATGGATTGATTTGGGATGTTCTGTGTACTTATTTTATGTATATGGAATTATGTTTAAGTGCTTTCAGTTACTTGATCACTAGTTGGATGATTTAAGTGTTGAATCTTGCTCGGGAGAGGGGATTTAGCGTAGACTTTACTAAATTGCATAACTAAAGTAGAATTCTAATATCAGGAGATTTAGAATAACTTTAGAAGTTGTTAAAAGAACTAAAAGTATTGCGTGTTAATGAACTGAGATAGAGATATCAAGTTAATTTTATGCATGAGAATCAATTATGCTCGAGAGAGGTAGTTGTGATTTACGATTTTTAGACTTGTAAAATATTTGCACTTTACAATTCATTCCCTTTAATCAATCTGGTGCGATGTAGACTGAAGGTGAATGTTGGAAAAGATGGAAAATAGAAATTAAAGATGAATTCAGTCAACTAAGTGCAATTATACACCATCGCATGTAGTAATAAAAACTCTGGAAGTATTCCAAAAGTATCAATCCCACGAGGACTAATTTTGAACACATATTTGTAGAAGAAACTGCTCTTAAATTTCTTCAAAAGGTCACCAAGTAAAATAATTGATGATTGGGTTTTGGAAAATAATAAAGTGTAAATAGAAAGAAATAACAATAATAGCAAAAGTGAGGTGTTTAGTAAGGTTTTAACCCTAAGGCAAATAACTCAAGTAATGGCTTATTGAACCTAAGTCTAGATATGCATTGGGTCATGTTTAACACCTATTTGGCCTTGCTCCCAATAATCGTTAGAAGACTAAGCGAGTACCGTTATGCACATTTTTGTGACTCGACTGCAACAAAGATTATTCATGCATGCAACATACAACCCTATAGTTGTTATAAGCGACCATCCCCTATAATAGCGAATACACTCTTTCGAGCATTTCCTCTTATATCACCTTTATGAGAATCAATATTGTTTGACCCTTTCAGTACCAAACTGACATAGCATGTAAAGTCTAAGTGATCAAGTTAAACTCAACAAGATTAGAATAATAATCAATAAAGGATGACATGCAATAAATAGAACTTAGGTAAATAAACAACTTTCAAGCCATTTAATCCATAAGGGAATTCACAATACCGAACCCTTCAATGGAATTTAGCTACACATGATGGATAATAATGCAAACAAATAACTTTTCATTTAATAAATAAATGATAAGTACACGAAATAATAGAATAAATAAGTGCTGGAAAATATAGTGTAGTAGCTAAAACTAGGGTTTTTCAATTTATCCAATCTCTATAGAGTTCTCACGACTCTCTACTTTCCTTTTAAGAGGTGGAAATAGGGTGAAATCTCTACAAACACTAAGGTTTTATGTCTATCTAAGGTTAGAATTTAATCTTCTAGCAAGGACCTCGAGCAACCCTACTCATGGGTGTCTACTAGGGTTCTGTCACTACCCTCTTCTTCCTAGTGAGTTATGCTTATATTTCTTCTCGATTGTTGGCCTTTTATAGAGTAAAAAGTGGTTGGGGAGTCACCAAATCCATGCTAGAAAATAGTCCAGGCTGTTTTGGAATCAAATCAACAAGTTAGGCGCGTGAAAAGATCATCATCAAGGTCTTAAAAGAAAACACAAATGATAGCATATTTATCAAAAAAAATTTCCAAGCAAAATGTTTGAGCAAAAGTAGGGTTTGAAAATTTTCACTAGTTGGCCAAAAAATTGACAGCAAGCAGATTTTTCTTTAAAAACTTCAAACTAAGTAATTATAAGCCTAAACTAGCAACAAACCAATACTAAATAAAAACAAGAAATCAAACTAATAATGAAATAGAAAACTTAATAGCAAACTAATCACAAAAAACAGTAAACACTTGCTGGAAAAGTAAAAAAACAACAACTAACAATTACGAACAAAATGCTAAAACACCTATACAAAGCATGTAAAGTCATAAGGGAACAGAAAAACTCCCCCATTCCTCCTCTGAGGAATCGTCATCTTCTTCTTCTTCATATTCCGTGGGATCTCGAGGAAACAAACTCTATGGAAAGTCAGGAAATACGAGGGTGATGCTTGGGGCAATAGAGGTTAAATTCTCTAATGGCTTCATCTCGCTCTTTGGCATAGACCCAATATGTCTTCAATCGATCCTTAATTCCACCCAATTGCTTAAGAACAAACCTAAGAACCTCTGACGATGGAGTAGGCCCTGTAATAAGAGTGGATGGCGGTGGTGAAGCAGGTGTCGGCGCTGGTGAAGGAGTAAGTTGCGAAGTAGATGCCTTAATTCATGGAGCGATCTTAGCTCTCCGACACAGTTGGGTGATCAACGCCCCAAAGAATAATTTCCCTGCTTTCTTTCTCCCACAAGAGAGAATCTCCAAACGGATTATGCTACTGAAGTTTAGCTCCAAACCATTCATCATATTGTAGAGAATCATGACACTCTCCACATAAATAGTGTTGTCATGGGTAGTCGACATCAGAAAATTCTTGATAAAGTCCAGCCATTCTGTCGGTTCAGGTGATGACCGCAAAGTGCATGGGCCGCAAGTAATAATAAAACGGAAAGTATTTCGAGTATCGAATCCACAAGGAGGAAGAATGGTATTTAAACAAGATAATTAATTGAAATCTAAAAAATACTTGGAAGTAATATTATTTAGGAACCAACACTTCATGCAAAAACCAATTAAGAATTAAAGCAATATAACAAATTAAGAGATCAATCGAAATAAAAAAAATTGTTGAGAATGGATCGAATGAGAAACGGGGTCTTGATAATAAAAATATATCTAATTAATTATTCTAATTATCCTATCTCAATGCTCGACTAATTATAATCCTAGAATCTCCGTCTATCACATAGGTTCTCCTTTCGGTCTCCCTAGTTGTAATTAACTCATATTAATAACCTAAGTGTCCGTAGCGCTCTTAAATTCGTTAATTAATACGCTCTGATTCATTATCGGAATCTAAGTCTAACCAACTAATCTCGCTGTCACTACGAGCAGTTAAACTCAGCTGCATGGATTATGATCTATCCTAATTTCTCTCCGTCGATTTTCCATTAGGAATCAATTCATTATATAATGGGCCAGATCATATAAAGCATTACGAACATCCATGCAAATAACTAGTAAATGGACAAGAGATACACAATTAAGAATAACAATTATCTATATACTTTCATTCCAAGACTCCCAAATGGGATTAGCTATACATGGTCAATACTTCCCAAATGTACATGATATAAAGGAGAAAATAGAGCAAATAAGAGTAGGGAAAGTGACTGTCGAGAACCCCGTTGCTTCCGCTTGGAGTCCCTTTGAACCATGCTCCCGAGCCTCCTAAAATGCTTGTTACAAAATTTCCCACAAAAATCTCACACTCGACACTCAAAAAGGCTTTAAGAGCCTTGAAAGGAGCCTAAAGGAGAGGAAAAGGAAAGATGATTGATGGATGATTGATGTTAAAATAAGGAGCAAGGGGCGCCTTTTATAGGCCTGGAAAAAGGACAGCGTCATGACGCTGACATCACAGCGTTGTGACGCTGTGATGTCATATCGACTTGTGCGGCAAGAAATGGGACAGCTTCCTGATGGTAGGTCGATTCCAAAACCTTCATGCACGGGCTTGGGATGATTTCTTGGGCTTTCTCCATTCCTTTTGGATCAACTCTTTTCATGATGATTTTGGGCTTCCTTCTTGACCCATCTTGGAAAATATGGCTTGGATTATTCAATTTTGAGCTCTTTTTCTCCATAATTACACAAATTGCTCCTAGAGACAAAATAATGAATTTAATAAAATATTCTACATAAAAACACTATAAAAGCATAAAAAAACCTATTAATTTAGGGCTAAAATAGCGACATTTCTGCCTGCTATCATCAGACTTTAAGTCACTTGGCACCAAAGACTTCACTTTCGTCTTTGACTCCTTCCATTGCACTTCTTTTTTGGCCACTATCTTGAGTATTTCCTTCAATTTATTGGTCATGGGGTTTTTTACTTCATCCTTGCCCTTCGGGTTCAAAAGCGCTTTGACTCGATACACTCTATTAATATCCCCCGAAGAGAAACTGACCATCTTCCCTCCCACCACCGATAGATTCAGGCTCTCCTCCCTGAATCTTGAAAAGAATTCACGCAGTAGAGGTACCACGACCTCCTGAGGGTGAGCACATAACTCTTGCCACTTATACTGAGATATCACCTTAGTTATGAACTCTGGCAGGCTTCCGACCTGATTTGAGAATCCCTTCTCGTTGAAGAAGTCCCTTTTCATCTTTATCTCCATCTTGGCTCTGAAGTCCATATCCTTAAAGACTTCAAGGAACAAATTCTTGGTGGTGAGGTGGTGGCTTGAGCGAGTGAGGAGTCCATATACCTTGTCCACCACCTCTTTGCAAAAATTAGATCATTTTTATTTGTTGTCCTCCGCTCGGCCTTTAGTTCTCTTCTTCTCTTCCTCCGCAAAGCAGAAGAAATTGGAATTTGATCCTCATCCAACTCATTTACCTCAGAATCTGACTCTGTCTCATCACTGGAGGTACTGACCTCCTGTTCATCTTCTATCGTCTCGCCATCTTTTTCTTCTTAAAAAGAACTCTCAGCAGAAGGTGAAGTCCCTCTGATATCATACTCGAACAATGGATCAAGGATGGCTTCACCTTTCTGGTCGTCAGTGGCAACAACTTTGTCTTTGGCAAAATGCGATTCAGATGTGGTAACATTCAACACTGTTTCTTTTTTTTTTCTTCCTTTTTTTTCTGTTTTTTTCTTTTAAAAACCTGGAACATCAACAAGCTCATCAAAATGTTCACACTCTTAAAAATTATTCTTTTTAGTAAAAAATTTTCTAAGACCAGAACCAATTAAAGTTAAAAAGCCTTAGCTACCTCAACTCCCAAGAAATCCCAGGTATTTATCAAAGCTTTTCAAAGAAAACTAACCATAGCATCAACAAACTAACAAAGAAATATACTAAAAACAATATGCTAAGAACAAAACTAACAATGCTTAAACTTACTAAGTAGAAAAATGAATTAATGCATGAAACAAATTTCTAAGGATCTAACTAAGCAAATGAAAAAAAAGGAACATGCTGATATTTAAAAGGGAAGCAGTAAGAAGTAAAGAAAAATGAAAATTCCCCTAGTTCTTAGAAGAGTTGTCCTCCATATCAGAGGTCTCAGGCTCATCCAGGAGGGATGATGAAAATGGAGGGACAATTGAAGCTTCATCAGATTAGCTGGCCAGGAACATCTGCTTGTTAGCCTTATCACTCTCTCGAGCATAGGTCTAATGGTCCTTGTTCTACTCATGGATGTGTTAGCTTTTGGCGAGGATCAAGTCATATATGCTCTCAATAGATGAAGAAAGAGCAGTAGATGTGGTGACACTTTTTTTCTTTGACCCTTTCTCCCCGTTAGGTTCTCTTTGCCTTTTCTTCATCTTCCTATCTCATGTTCCCTTCTTTTTGTCTCCTAAATTCCTGAAACATAATCAAACAAATGAAAAGGTTCACAAGCTCAAATATGTTAATTTTTTTTGGGGAAAATTTTAAGAGAAATTCAAGTCAAAAAGTTTTGATCAATTCAACTTCCAGGTAAGTCCCCAGGTAGAGGTGTTCCCTACGACAAGCTTAAATACCTCAACCTAGCAAGGACTTTCCTTAGACAAAGTTCCCTCTTGATCAGAATCCTTTTCTTTTTTTTTTTCTTTTTTTAACACTTATTTAGGAAAAGAAAAAGAATGACTTAGCTTGTCTCCAACAAGGAGATTAAAGCTTTTTTCCTACTTCTTGGGCCATAAACTTTCATCTTGACCCTAGGCCTTGATAACAGATGAGATTTGAGTTTTACTTGAGGCATTTAATCATGGAGTGTTTAGTTTCTAGCATCGGCTCATTGAATCTGCTTTTGAATGTAGACTTTGTGGTCTCATCGTCAATCTTATATTGCACATTTTCATCCTCCATGATTTTCTCTTTGTCTTCTTCCTCAAATAACATTTTTGCAAGCTACAAAAAGCAAAGGAAACATTAGGATCGTCCTTAAATCCATCTTTTTCTAACATTTTATGTAGGCTACAATATGTAAAAGAATCAATAGGATCAAAAGCAAAACATCCCATCATTTCATCAGGGTGTTCTCATGCCTATTTTGTGGCGATTCTTCTTCAATCTATTCTCTCTCTTTTGTCTCCTAAGTATTTTCCAGTGTTGGAATGCTTCTTGCTTCTATTGTGAGTTCGGGGTCTTCATGCTGCAATCCACTTTGAAATGTCATCCCATTGTACTGTTCTTGTGCTTCTTGTTCCACATTCTCTTCGTTCTCAAGCAAGATTTTTTGTTGAATGTTTTTCAATTCATCTATCAGTTGCCCTACTTGAATTTCCAAGTTTTTTTGGGATTCATCATTTCTCACCATATATTCTCTTATGAGTTCTTCCAAGCTAGTTGACACTTGTCGTTCCATTTCTTGTTGGGCATACTGATCTTGATATTGGTCTTCAAAAGTAAAAAGATATTCTGGCTCCAAATGAGGTGTTGGATTATTATTGCCAACATCTTGCTGGTGTTTCAACCATCTTTGGTAAGGATCGAAAATAGGACTCTGGTTGTCTTGTTGCCCTATATAATAAGGATGATGAAATGCAAAAATGTCATCATTTTCCTATTAATTTTAGCTAGTTTTATGCTTGAATTGTGTGCTTTAATACTATTTTCTGTTTAAATTTCAGAAAACGGAGTCAAAGAAGAAAAATCAGAATTTTGAGAGATTTTGGATGATTTTGGAGGCATTTGGAGCAATTTGAAGAAGTTCATTGAACATCCAAGACCAAAAGCCAAGAAGAATGAGTTAGAAGCCCAAATTCATGAAGTCCAAGCCTAAAAATTATCAAGTTGGGTCAAGAAAAAAGTGCCAAAAATCCATTACATGAAGTATTTGGGCCAAAAGAAAGTTGGAGGCCCAAAAATGGAGTCAAAATCGGGCCATTATTGAAGAGTGTCCCGACGCTAGGCAGCCGCGTGGAAAGTTCTGGAATCGCGACAGCGTCACGACGCTGCGACGTCTTGGAGCCCAAGAAAAGATGACGTCAGAGCGTCGCGACGCTGTGACGTAGCGTCGCAACGCTACGCCTGCTGGGAGCCTTCTGCAATGAAGTTTGTGTGCCAATTTGTGGGTTTTCACCCCATTCTAGAATCCACACTAAAATTGGGGATTTTGTGGAGAGTTTTGGAGCTTTGTTGAAGATCTTTGGAGCTCGGGATCGAGGAGATCGACACTTTTATGAGCATTTCTCTTCCCTTTTCCTTTATGTTTTAGTTTCTAGAATTGTTGTGATTAGGAATTATTGGATTTTGATGATTATGAGTAGTAAATTCCTAAATTCTATGAGATTGATTTAGATGTTGAACCTCTGCTGAATTAATGAATTGATTGTCATGATTGTTCATTTGTGCATTTTGTCCGAAATGCTTTTAATCAACTGATCACTGATTAAATGAATCGTTACTAAGTGGAAACTCAACAGAGAGAAGCTTAGACTAGAACTGAATGCATGACTAACGATTATTTACCCGGGTGACACGGGATAAAATAAATAACGTTAGAGGTTGTACTGAAGGGTCGTAATGCCATGCTAAGTAAATAAAGATGCGACTGAAAGGAGATTCTTTATTGAAAGGTATGCGATAGGAGGAGACCGACATGAGAGTCCTTGTCATTAGGCTTCTAGACTTATGAATCAAATGATTGGTTAATCCATATTAGTTAATTGATTATGCATTAAAGGTCCAATTGATGAAATCAACCCTCTAAGAATTATCCCTCCAAATTGTGTCTCCATTTATCTTTTGCTTTCTAGATTAGCTTTTTATTATTCTTTTCGACATTAGATTTTGTTATCTAAATAAAGTTAAGCAAGATTATTCGTGGTAATTAATTGAATAAATCCAATCCTAGTGGAGATGATACTCTATACTCAAAATCACTATATTACTTGTGACGACCCGTACACTTGCGGTATTAAAAAAATCGGTCATCAATAATAAGGATTAGATGAACTAGTTTCAAACAAAGAATGAATCTTAGCACAATAAACATAAACAGAATTAGAGTGACAAGCCATTGATGTGATTTGTGCACTCAATGTTGTGATGATGTCTTCTTCCACATGTGGGTTATTTTGAGCTATCAAACCCTTTGGCTATGCTTATCTTCTATCGCCTTTTTTTTTTTGGTCAACAGGAGGATCGACTCTGGGTGGATCTATCAGAAGTTCTCTAATGGAGGTAGATTCTTCAAGATGTTCCCATGCGCTCAACTCCTGTTGCTCTTTCTTTCTATCTCAAGGTCTAGCTCGAAGAGATGATGCTCTTTGCTCATGCACCGACTTCAACCTGCAAAATGAAGTTAGTTCCTTAAGACAGCATTGCGGTCGCAATTTGATCACAATTTCAAACAAACAAAAATTGGTTTCAATTTTAGTCCCCGACAACGGCGCCAAAAACTTGGTGCGATGTAGACTGAAGGTGTATGTTGAAAAAGATGGAAAATAGAAATTAAAGATGTATTCAGTCAACTAAGTGCAAGTATACACTATCGCATGTAGTAATAAAAACTCTGGAAGTATTCCAAAAGTATCGATCCAATAGGGACTAATGTTGAACACAGATTTGAAAAAAAAAATGCCTCTTAAATTGCTTCAAAAGGTAACCAAGTAAAATAATTGATGATTGGATTTTGGAAAATAATAAAGCAAACAATAAAAAGAAATAACAACAATAATAAAAGTGAGGTGATTAGTAAACTTTCAACTGTAAGGCAAATAACTCTAGTAATGGCTTATTTAACCTAAGTTTAGATATGCATTGGGTCAGGTTTAACTCCTATTTGGCCTTGCTCCCAGAAACCATTAGAAGACTAAGCGAGTACCGTTTTGCACATTTCTGTGACTCGACTCCAACATAGATTATTCATGCATGCAACCTATAACCCTATAGTTGTTATAAGTTACCATTCTCTATAGTAGTGAATACACTCTTTCGAGCCTTTTCTTCTATATCACCTTTATGAGAACTGATATTGTTTGACCCTTTCAGTACGAAACTCAAATAGCATGCAAAGTCTAAGTGATCAAGTTACACTCAACAAGATTAGAATGATAATCAATAAAGGATGACATGCAAACAAATAGCTTATCATTGTATAAATAAATGATAAGTACAATAAATAGGTTTTGGAAAATATAGTGCAGTAGCTAAAACTAGGGTTTTTCAATTTATCCAATCCCTCTAGAGTTCTCAGGACACTCTACTCTCCTTTTACGATGTGGAATTAGGGTGAAATCTCTACAAACACTAAGGTTAGAATTTAATCTTCTAGCAAGGACCTCAGACATCTCTACTCGTGGGCGTGTACTAGGCTTTTGTCACTACCATCTTCTTTCCAATGAGGTCTACTTGTGTTCCATCTCAATTGCTGGCCTTTTATAGAGTAAAAAATGGTTGGGGAGTCATGAAATTCATGCTAGAAAATAGCCCAGGTTGTTCCAGAGTCAAATCAGCAAGTTAGGTCCATGAAAAGCTCGTCGGTTATTGACTCGCGGAAGTTGGGGACACGCAGTTTCTGCCCAGAAATGCGGTCGTTATTTTGCCTTGGCCGACAAGTCGATGACGTCACAGCATCGCGACACGGTGCTAAATAGCGTCGAGACGCGACCCCCTTTTCGAGCCTTTATAAGGCGCCCCTTGGTGCCTCATTTTACCATCAATCATCATATTCTTCCATTCCTTTCTTGCATCATTGGCTCCTTTGGGAGCCTCTCTCAAGGCTTTTTAACCTTTTTGAGAGTTTCTTTAGTGGGCAATTTTTGGGGAATTTTGGGGAGCATCCTAGGAGGCTCAAGGAGAGTTCGGCGGGACTCCGAGCGTCAGCGAAGGGGTTTTTTGACGGTCAATTCCTTTCCTTTTATTATGCTATTAATTATGCTTTCCATTGTAAATTTTGTGGATATTTTAGCTATGTGTAGCTAAACCCCATTTTTGGGGTCTTGAAATGAAATTATAGTCAAAATGTTGTTATAATTACCTGTCTCTTGCCCTTTTGCCTAATTGTTTTTATGGATGTGCTTAATGCTTTATCCAATCTGGCCAATTGTGTATTGATCTGATTCTTAATGGAAACTCGACGGAGAGAAGCTAGGATAGAATGTTTTGCAGCCACCACCAGGTTTTGCATCATCCAGTGCGCCTGAAAAGAAGAATAAAAGAGCAGAAAGTATTGAACGTGAATGTCCAGAAGGCAGTTAATAACCACGACACAACTCTGAAAAATATGGAAGTTCAAATAGGACAGATCGCTTCCGCAGTGAATGCCCTTCAGAAGAGAAAATTTCCAAGTGATACTGAACCTAACCCGAGATAGCAGTGCAAGATGGTGACACTAAGAAGTGGTAGGAAACTGGAGATCAGTTAAGAACAAAAGAAGAAAAAAGAAAAGAGCAAGGATGAAGATGAAAGGTCTGAGGCACAAAAAGCCTCCTCTAAAAGGTCCCAACATCCTCCTAACTCTATTGATTTTAATTGTGATGTTTCTAACAATTTTGCAGGAAGAAAAGAAGACGAAAAGCAGGATGACAGACATAAAACGAAATTGAACGAGGAAGAAGTGGTTCCATGCAACCATCATGACAAAGGCTCGCACATTAGCCCGTCCAAGCGGAGGGGCGAATGTCCAACCTTTGACTATAGGGAGTTATCTTTTCCTTAACGCTTTAAAAATGTTCCTCAACGCTTTAAAAATGTTAAATTAGATGAGCAATTTAAAAAATTCCTAGAAATGTTTAAGAAATTGTCTGTGAATATTTCCTTAGTAGATGTTTTGTATAACAGGCCTAATTATGGGAAATTCATGAAAGAAATGCTTTCTAGGAAGAAACTTTTGACAAAAGAAGTTTTTAAATTGTCTGAAAGTAGTAGTATCTTTGTTTCTGGAAAGATGTCTTCTAAACAGAAAGACCCAGGGAGTTTTACTGTTTCTTGCACTATAGGATAAGTATCTTTCAATAGGGCTCTGTGTGATTTAGGTGCTAGTATAAATTTAATGCCATATTCTGTGTACAGGAAGATTGGTTTAACAGGAATAAAAGACACCGACGTCACTCTCCAGCTTGCTGATAAATCGATTACCCACCCGATGGGTGTTGTGGAGGACGTGCTGGTAAAGGTTAACAAATTTATCTTTCCTATAGACTTTGTTGTACTAGACATGCATGAGGACAGAAAGGTAGCTATTATCCTAGGCAGACCCTTCTTAGCGACTGGTAAGGCTGAGATTAGTGTGCATACAGGTAAGCTTACCTTTAACATTGATGATGAAAAAGTCGTGTTTAGTATTTTTGGCCAAGATGAGTCTGTATGTAGTTTGCATACTTGTTTTTCTATTGGTCCTGAATACTTGACTGACGATGATGAAGAGGTAGAGTATAATCTTAGCCTAGGCTTAGGAGAAGTGCTTATGGATGATGGGGATTTTGATCATAATGCATATTTTTATGACCCTATGTTTCAGAATGATTTAGAATTGCCTGACTTTGAAAATGAATTAATTAGATTTGCCTGCTTGTGAGAATGAAAAATATGCAATTGATGATTTACCTTCGTTTGAGAATGAATTAGATTTACCTGAGATCGATGATTATGATGATGATATTGATTTTCCTGACATTGAGGATGAGCATGAATTGCATAAAAAAGATTACTTGATAGATAATTTTTAGTTTGATCATGATAATGCTGAATCTATCGAGTCTGAACTTGATATTCCTAAATTCATGAATCCTGATAATGTGAATAACTTAGATTCGTGTCATGATGATGTATATAGTATAGAATCGGACCCAGAGGAACTCGAATCTGTGCATAGTATAGAGTCTGACCCAGAGGAGCTTGAATTCTTTAATTCTTCTGATAGTGAGTCATATGACATCCTAGTTGAAGCAATTTTTAATTATGGGTCTGAGGAATCTTTTGAGCATGTATTTGAATCTGATGAATGGATTGGCATGATTGATAAGCTATCTTTAGATCTCAGACCGATTGATATCATAACGCTTGATGACTCTGTTAACAATTGTTTTTTGAATATAGATTTAGAAATGAGATTTGATGCGGCTACATATTTTCTTAAATGTTATTATGACAATCTCTTTAGTGAAGATAGGCCAGGGGAAAGTTTTTTTCCCCCCTGTTTGCAGTGTGCAATTCGGTGCGTGATTTTTTGTAGGGCCCGAAGGATGATGAAAACTTTTATTTCGAGCCTACTAACTGTGCCAAGCCTTTTCTAGCTAAAGACATTAAAGAAAGCGCTGCTTGGGAGGCAACCCAAGGATTAAAGTTTAGGTAGTTGTTTTTACGGTAAATAATTTTCTTTGCTTCTTGATCAAATTTTGTTTTGCAGGATCACCTTAGCAAATCCCAAAATTCTAAAAATCCCATTTGTCTGGATCCAAAGGAAGAGGATGAAGCGCTCCTAGCTCCGGGAAGTCTCAGTATCCCTCTTTATGCTTAACTGCTTTTTTAAAACATTGGGGACAATGTTTAGTTTAAGTTTAGAGGGGAGGCTTTCACTGTGTGGCGCATATTTAAATTCTGTTGGATACATGAATAGATAGCCATGATAGCCAAGGATGTGATTTTAGAAGTTTTGGGAGAAAATGGTTTATATGTTGTGGAATCTGGGAGCATGGCAGAAATTATGAAATTTTAAAATTTTTTGATACTCAGTTTTGATGTCTAAAGCATGCAATAGTCTTATCTAATGACGTCTTTTAAAATCTAGATTCTTATTATGATTTTTAAAGTTTGTTGTCACCCCGATAGGCTTAGTTTCTAATATTAGGAAGTTCATGCTTGATTGTTCTAAAGAGTTAGGTAGAAAAAAAAAATGATGTGCCTGCTGAGAGAAAAGCAAAAGCAACAAAAGAAAATGGGAGAAAAGAAAAATCTGTTGAAAAAGAACATTTTTCCTTGCACAAAAGAAAAAGCCTAGGGGTAAAAAGAGCTACCTGCGGTGTGATCAGTTAGGCCAACTAGAGAATAAAATTCGGGTTAAGGGTCCCTGCACCGTAGTGTGAAAGGTAGTACCATTAGATATCAAAATGCAAGTTTGGGGGAGTAGCAAAAGCAAAAGAGAAAAAGAAAGTGAAAAATATTTGTGAGTTTTGCTCCTCCATGAAAAAGAAAATGGCAGGCGCCGTAGTTTCTTTTTTTTTTTTTTTTTTTTTGCATGATAGAAGAACTCCGACCTATTAGGAGCTCTTAGCCAGTGTAGGGGGAAAACAAATGGAGAAAGCCATAAGACTAGTCTAGGTTAGTAAAAGAATCAATAGATAAGTCTTGAGCATGCTATTCATTAATCTTAAGTTCAAACTAGTTTAAGATTTCTTCAACAGTATGCGGTGCTTGCTATTCCACTTGCATGTTTTCCATTCTATCTTAAGAATTCAAAAATCATCGAGGCTTGAGCGATTCTATTTCATGCATCTTTAGATTTTATTTTGCTCGGGACTAGCAAAAGCTTAAGTTTGGGGGTGTGATAGCGAACAAACATGTCGCTATTTTAGTCACAATTTATTAGGCTTTTTAGTGCTTTAATTGTGTTTTTATTGAAAATATTTAATGTATTTTGTCATTTGGTCTTTAGGAGCAAAGTTGTGGATTTAGTGGAAAAAGTACCCAAAATGAAGCCATTTAAGCCAAATTTCCATGCTTGGGTCAAAGGGGAGTCAAAAGAAGTCAACCATGGAGATAAAGCCCAAAAAGAATTGAAGTTGGCCAAGAAAAGAAGCTCAATACACTGTCCATTTCTTGACCGACAATTCGATGACGTCACAGCGTCGCGACGCTGTGCCAAATAGCGTCGCTGCGCTACCCCCTTTCTGAGCTTATATAAGGTGCCCCTTGGTGCGTCATTTTACCATCAATCATTATATTCTTCCATTCCTTTCTTGCTTCCCTGGCTCCTTTGGGAGCCTCTCTCAAGGTTTTTTAGCCTTTTTGAGAGTTTCTTTAGTGGGAAATTTTTGGGGAATTTTGGGGAGCATCCTAGGAGGCTCAAGGAGTATTCAGCGGGACTCCGAGCGTCAGTGAAGGGGTTTTTCGACGGTCAATTCCTTTCCTTTTATTATGCTCTTAATTATGCTTTCCATTGTAAATTTTGTGGATATTCTAACTATGTGTAGCTAAACCACAATTTGGGGGTCTTGAAATGAAATTATAGTCAAAATGTTGTTATAATTACCTGTCTCTTGCCATTTTTCCTAATTATTTGTATGGACGTGCTTAATGCTTTATGCAATCTGGCCAATTGTGTATTGATTTGATTCTTAATGGAAACTTGACAGAGAGAAGTTAGGATAGATCATAATTCATGCAACTAGTTTAATTGTCCGTCGTGACAACGAGATTAGTTGGTTAAACTTAGATTCCTAAAATGAATCAGAACGTAATAATTAACGAATTTTAATGGCGCTCAGGACACTTAGGTTGTTAAAATGAATTAATTACAATTAGGGGAGACCGACAAGAGAACCTATGTAATTAACGGAGATTCTAGGATTATAATTAGTTGGGAAATGAGATAGGATAATTATAAAAAATGTTTAGCTAATAATTGATTTTCAAGACCCCTCTTTCCATTAAAAAGTCTTTCTCCACATTCTATTTTTCTTGATTGATCAAATTGTTTTCTTTAATTGCTTTCATTTTTTACATCCGTTTTTAATTGCATGATTTGTTCCCTAAATATTATTTCCCCCAATTATTTTTACTGCTCAAGAGATTTTTGCTTTGCTTAATTTTCGCTTCGCCTCCCTTTGGATTCGATACTCGGTATTACCTACCGTTTTATATTACTTGCGGCCCGTGCACTTTGCGGTCAAATATTCTATATGACATCCACCAAGCATATAAATAGCAATTGAAACGGTTAATTTTGGCCCCTAAGATAAAATAAAGCATTAAATTACAATAATTATTGCTAAATTCTATCCTAAAATTCTTCTGCAGCTCCAAAATATGGTATAGACATCACGAACCGACCCGAACAGCTTCGAACAGGCCTAAAAAATCACTAACCAAGTTAAAGTCCAACTGAATCGGACCAAATCGATCCTAGCCCAGCCAGATCGTGCGAACCGGACCGCCAGCTACCTTGAACCGCCTGAATCACGTCCTCGTGAAACCCTAACGCGTGCTGCACACCGTGACATCGTCGAGACGTTTTGAATACAGCGTTGTGATGCTCCGGCTTGATCCGTCCTCACCGTCTACGAATTAAGACAGTGTCTCGACGCTGTTGCATCTGGAATACTTTCTGGGCAAAAAAACAGCAGTTGTTCTTCGTCTTTTGGCCTCAATTTTTGTCGCGATTTCTCCGATTTTCATCTCATAAAAATATATTCTAGACTCGAACTTATATAGGACTCGATTTTATATAAAATACCCGAAACACCGGGCCCTTACACAGTCAAATCACATAAAAAATAAAATATATGGCCATAAAGTTAACCTACACAGTTCAAGTCAAACCATACATACATTATGCATACATCCCACCTATTAGAGCCTAGAAAATTTTAATATCGATTAATAGGGACAACAAAGGCTCTCATGCCGATTGAAGGGGATGAAAGCCCCGGTGCAGCGAAAGCGCATCGATAGGACCTTGCGTAGCATGACGTGTAATTCATGCGTTAGGTGCGAAGCATGACACATAAATCATGTGTTGTTTAGTAGGGTGTGTGCATAGGTTGCGAAGCATATGCATGGTGGTTTTACTGCTTTCTAAGCATGTTGAGTGTTATGGTTTTTTAAGCAAGTCGTTTGTGTGTGAGAAGCATGTTGATTGACATTGGTTGTTGTTTGTGACTTAGCAAGTCTAAGCTGCTTACCAGTACTATGGTTTGTACTGATACCCCCTTTCTATCTCCCCCCAACATTTTAGATGTTGCAGGTTTAGACGATGAGTTGGACCATGGTGGTGATTGAAATTTTCTAATTTCGTTAGCATAAGCGAATTGAGGCCGATTTGTAGTTAATTTTATTTATACCAAAATACCAATACATTGACAAAGATTCAGAAAACTATTTTTAATCTATTTATTAAAGCTAAGCATACAACCTTATATCTAATCTAAAGGGGAGAAGCATACATACTGTCGTTGTCGTCTCTGAAATATCAAGAACGTCTTTTTTGATTTCATAAAGACCAAACATCAACAATTGGGACACCACCAATTGATCTTCCCTGCTATGACTCTGAGATTAGGAACGTAGTTGTGGGACTACCTAATCTTGAATAGGAAAAAACTAGAGACTCCCTTTGTGTTCTTAAGTTGAGAGAATATGAGAGGGAGACTAGAATAAGACCTTAGGGCTAGGGTTCTCATAACCTTTCCTTTTATACGTTAGGGAACTCTAATGTCAGGTTAGGAAAAGATCTAGACCGTTAGATCAAAAATCAATTAATTTAATAATATAAAATTGATTTAATTAATTAATTGAATGTTAATTAATTCATCATATTAATTAATTAACCTCATGCACTTTTAAATCATATTTAAATGAAATGCCCCCACATAATAGCTTTAATTAAACCTAATTAAATCACATTTAATTAATTCAATTAAACGATGAATTAATTAATTCCAATAATTAATTAATTTTATAATTAATTAAATATCTCTCATATTTAATTAATTATATATTAGAATCATATTCTAATAATCCTCTCATTTACTATAGTTTAATTAAATCACATTTAATTTAACCTAAATTGAATAATTAATTAATTCCTCTTCTAATTAAATATCATATATTTGAACTCTTTCAAATATATCATTCTCTCAATATAATAAAGTTTAATCTCGAATTAGACTTTATATTTTAATGTCTCGCTATACATTATATTAATTGTATCTCATACATTTAACTTAATTCCCAATCTGAATTTGAACTATTAAAATTCTCTACAAGATATAATTGTTCCTATTTACTCTTTACGAGCTAGCAGTGGGACCTAATGGACCTACAGATCAGAAACTCCAATGATATGGGCTAAACTGACTAAACTCATTAATCAAGTTAACCAACATTCATTAACCGTGGGTTATTCCACTAAAGACCCACAATTGAACTCTTCTCACTATAGAACATTTCTATGTCCGCAGATATAGACCTATACCGGTAAGTCAATCCGTCACGAGTGTCCGTAACCACACAACTGGGTCAAATTACCATTTTACCCATGTGTTACATCTGTCTCCTTAAGTACCAACACTCCTCTAATGAACAGCATGTTTATTGTCCAAACATTAAACAGAAAGTCCCTTTCGGGCTAGTGAGAGGGCGAGATCCCTTTGTTTAAGTCCTGGAGTCACCACATAAGGGAACACTCATCTACTTCTCCTAGAAGTGGGAAGGAGTGAATTCCTTCTTGTGTTGTCATGTCCCCAACCTCCCACTCGTCTTGTCCCGAAAAAGGAAGGTTCATTGAGTCGGCGTATAGGCCACTCTCACCCATGCTAATCAAAGGACAATCCCTCATGAGAAGGAGTTCATGACACACTCAGGATTAAGATTGAGTTACTTAGGTCATCCTATTGAAATAGTAACCTAACTAGTTAACAACGTTACAACTAGTGGTGACTATTTCGTGGTCCAGTCTTATGCAAACTCATTGCATAGGATACCCCCGCTCACATCTCTACTACATGGACGCTTTGGATCAATACGTCTGTATCAAATACAAAGCGAGTCGTATCACATAGTGTTACCAGGATAAGGTACCCAGCCTTATCCCTATACTGTAGACCTTTTAGGTTATTACTTGAACATCGATCCCCATATGTCCCCACATACTAGTTCTAGTTACAAACAAACAAACATGGATCTTCTTTTATTGGATTTGAGTGATATTGTGCAATACTTAACAATAACACTTTATTGTAGAAACTCAATAACACTTTATTAAAAACAAGTATACAATTTGTTTACATTCACTATCTATGAGTTTTAGGGCATAAAACAGAATAAACTTCCACTTGAACTCAAACTCTAGTTTAGTGGGATGTACAATAATCTATACAGTAGTGGGTGTATAAATACATGTACAAAACATATACAATGTACAAATACAATAAACTAGGATATAACTATACCCATTACATAATGATATCACTATACCAATTACATTTCTCCCACTTGCCCTAGATTACATCTTTGTACATATCTCGTATACTTAGACCATCTAGATGACCCTCATACATTTTAGTCGAGAGAGCCTATTTGTCTTGTGGCTGGGAAGCTCTTTGAATTTGCCTCAACACCACTGTATCACTCTAAAGTGTGATGTTCAAGTTCACATTTGGAACACATTCCAAATTAGTCAAGAACTTCCTAACCCATACGGTCTCTATTGCTGTTTTACAAGCAATTACATTTTCATCCTTTATGGTCGAGATTGCAGATATGTCGTACTATAACTTCTCTGTTAAGAGTGAACATAGATACTGATATACATTTCCTCAAATACTTATCAGTTTGAAAATCTTTATGAGTGTATCCTGTAAGGATCAAATCCTTAGCATCATACACGAGCATATAGTCCCTCGTTCTCCTAAGATACATGAGGATATACTTAATGGCTATCTAGTGATCAAATCCTAGACTGTATTGATTCTTACTGACAATCCTTACTATACAGGACATTCGTCTCATGCCCTCAACTTCTTGAGGTGGCGAAGGACACTGTTTCTTAGACTAATGAATTTCATGTTTGAAAGGTAGTGAACCCTTCTTGGAATTCTGCATCTTATATCTAACTTATATCTTGTAGACATAAGACACTTGACACAAAACTAGCTTTTTGTTCTTACAGCTCGTAACAATTTTGGACCCTAAGAACAAACTCAACTTCTCCCAAATCTTGCATTTGGAAATGAGCTGCTAGCTCTTTTTACTAATCTGTAAGATAACTTACCATTTCCAATGACTAGGATATCAATCACATACAACACTATGAAAGCTACTGACTTATTAACGATCTTCGAGACAAGATTCATAAATGTTCTGATCAAAGCCAAAAGATTTGATCACATTATCAAATCTTTTATTCCAAGATATAGATGCTTATTACAATCCATGAATATATTGATTAAGCTCACAAACCTCTTGCTCTTGACTTTGTTGTATGAAACCTTCTGGTTGAGACATGTTGATACTTTCCTCAGGATTACAATTCAGAAAGATTAGTCTTGACATCCATTCAAAATGGACAAGAGTTATGATAGACTTCAGCATGGCAACAAGAGCAAAGGTTTCCGGATCGAACGAGTTTGTCGAGTCCTCAGATCAAATAAATTTATAGGTTCATCGACTACTAAACTACTTGCAGTAGTAGTGGTCGGGGCCGATCACAGTGAACAAGTGGTTTATCTTTAATCACTTTTGTGTTTGTTGTATGATCGAAAGAGTTTGTCGAGTCCTCGGATCAAATAAATTTATAATCACCGTAGACTAAACTACTTTGCAGTAGTAGTGGTCGGGGTCGAACACAGGGAGCACGTTTATAATTTTCTAAAACTTAGATTTATTGAGACGACTGAACTGATGGGGGATTTGAGATGCAAGGAGTAAAGGCGAAGGAAATTAAATAGCGAGAATTTAAATAATAGAAAATAAATTTAAGGAAAATTAATTGGTGAAAAATTAAAGGGAGTGGTTGATCGAATCTTAGATTCATGAAATCGGTACATTGGGTGCTCTTTTTGATGGATCTTAATCATAGATTATCTAATGATGAAATTTACGTTTTAAGCCTAATGTACTCCTGAAAAAGTCAGAGAGCCATAATATCCCTATTTTATTAACTCGACCAATGCATCGAAGCTAATCTAATTGATTACAAATTAACCCGGGTGAATTAAGTAGCTACAATTGCATTAAGATTAGGATAGTTAGATAGCCAATTTTATAACTAGGAAAAACCTAAATTATAAGATTAACGAAGTGTTCAATTCTAGGCGTACATGCAAATTTCTACAATGTTAGGGATAAAACGCCTAAAATAGAGCGACATGCTTTACCTATTTACTACCGATAGCGAATATGATTAAAACGACGGAAAACGGGGTTGTTAATCCCTACTATCAATTCTAATCATGAATAAAATAGAATTGAAACACACATAAAATAGTAAATCAGAATTAGAATACTCAAAATCTCATAAAATCCAAACCAAACTTACAACCGAGTTCCCAATTACATGAATAATGAGCATAGCCCGTCATTTGGAATGTCAAACCCTCACTCCCGGGCTCGATCAACCATGAAAACTAAGAAAAACTGCTCTAAAGCCTAAGGAATATGAAAAATACAGTGAGAATTGGAGGGAAAGAGGGGAAAAACGGCTAAAGAATGAAAGATAGATGACCTAAAATCGAAAAGGTCTTATTTATAACTCATGGCGACGTCGAGATGTCGTGGCCAGCGTCTCGACGCTGACGATGTTTTGGCCTGCGTCTCACATCCGTAACATGGAGACGTTGTGAGGTAGCGTCTCGATGCTACATCTCGGGAAAATGGTCTGTTTGCACCGTTTTTGGAGGTCTCGACGCTCTTGGGGGTCCCGAGAACACCAAATTGACTTATACATTAATAAGACTCAAAATTAGTCAATTATCACAAATATTAGCATTAAGATAAACAATATTTACGAAAATAATTAGAAATAATTTTGTATGGTAACAGAAGAGGGGTTGAAGAACAAGAGAATAATTGCAGGAAATATAAATGCGAGAAAGTAAATGGCAGAAAATTAAATGACAGAAAATAAAAGCGGTTGGTTAATCTCACTTGGCGATCACTGTAGTTGGAGACACTCGGATTCACTACATTTGTTTTTACTCATTGATTAGCAAATAATGATTTAAATGCATGCTGCCTAATTGGTACTCTAAATCAATTGACTCGATCCCATCGTGTATTGATTCAATTCCTAATTACTAATCAATTAAGCCCTACTAATTCATTGAGATCAACTAACTGAATAATTGCATTACGACCAAGATACCCCTAGAGCGCTAACCTGACTAACTCGTGGAATAAACATACAATTCATTGATTAACTAACCTGGCCATGATTAATAAACTAACGAATGGGTGCTCTAAGCTAGAATGCTCTAATTAACTATGAAAAGCCTAACTTAATTATGAACATTGATTTAGACCCTAGACCTATCATGTAGACTACGATGTTAGAGAATTACTCTTAGGACCTGTGCCCATGACTCGGTCTATTGTTAGGAATGAAGTAAGATTTCATTAGCTACGTGAAACTTAATTTCTTAGCAAATTATTAGCATGCAAGCTGCAAGTTAGGGCGTCAATCTAACCTACTGTTCATGCTAATTATAAAAGTGTGAATCTAAAATCACAAAAAACAAAAAAATCATGCAATACAGTACAAAAAACTCAATGGAATCATAAATTTAGCACAAATTGCTTAATAAATCTCATAAAACCAAAATGTACTTACAATACTGAGGTCCTAACTACAGCGAACAACACTTAGATGGCCATAGACGAGCCTAATCTAAGCCCAAGGCTTGAGAAACCAACCTACACTAACCTAAAACTAAGAAATGCAAAGAAAGAACAGAGGAAAACGAGAGAAAATGGAGAAGAGATCGAGAAACGGTTCAAACCTAAAATCGTTACCCTGCGAAGAACGTGTGATCATAAACCATGCAAGCAAAAATAAAAAACACGAAATCCTATAAACACTAGAAAAACGCCAATTTGACGGAAGATTGTCAAGGGCCCCAGTCAAATGAGGTTTATAATTCCACGACACTTAAACTACAATTGTAGTAACAGTGGCCGGGGTCGAACACAAGGAAAATGATTCTAGTGGAGCGTAGGCTTTTGTGTTGGACACAACAAACAAAGGGGGGTTTTAGAACAAACAACGCGATGAAATAAATAAAATATTGAATATAAAAATAAGCTGAACAAGAAAAACAACATGCCACAGAGAAAAGGATCGTTGGATTGGGGTGTTATGCTTGAATGGTTTGCTACTTGGCTTCATAGTTTTCTCTAAAAATCATTCGATGCAATTTATATAAGCCCGGTAGTTCTTCTTAGTTACTCGGAGGATCCTTCTATCTAGCATGTGTTTAATTATTTAATTAACCCAAAATCCTGCAGCCAAAATAATTAATTAATTTAATTATTCGCCCGCTACCCCGCATGCATAGCCTAATGATCACCAAGGTATATCTAACTAATCTAAAATAAAAAATATGAGATCTCGTGATTGCTTACATACATTAGCCATTTTAAACACATTAGTACGAAATTGCTTTAATCAAGTATAAATAAAATTCAGATTCAATGAATACAACATCTATCATGCATCTTAGGCTTATCAAGAGTCTACACTAAACATGCGAGATTAGTGATGGACTTGCCTTGGCGTAGTGCCTATCTCAAATGACTGATAGAATACACAAAAACTAATCTCCTAGAGTCGTCAATTGTAAGATATTAATAATATGCATTGGTTTAAACGAGATTGCATGAAAAGAACATAAAAACAACAATGAATCTTAAATAGAAATCAGAAAAGTCAGCCAAGTATTACTACATTCAAAGTATAATCCCAAATCCAACGATTCCACTAGGCCTAGCTACTCATAAATAATAAAAAAAAAAAAAAACAAACAATACCAAAAGAATACATAGAAATTGACCATAAAAGGTCTAAACAACTCAGAAAACAGAAAATGGGCGAAAAGGAATCCTAAAAATATGAGAAGTCTAACCTAACGGCGGACTAAACCGAAGTCATATATTTATAATAAACATCCTAGCGTCGAGACGCTGGGGTTTAGCATGTAGACGCTACGCACTTTTTGTTCGTTTTGATTTTGCATTGGCGTCGAGATGCTAGGGTCAGCGTCGCTTGCTACCTTTTTTCTTTCTCAATTTTGTCTCGGTCTTTCTATTGGGGTTTATGTCCTAAAACTCGTGAATAGTAAATGTAACAAAGTTAAATATAAAACGTTATTGAAATAGTTCATTTTCTAGTTGTCGAAAGATTAGATTATCTATATATTTATTAACACAAATCCAACAAACTAGAATCCATGGCTATGATATGAAACACTCGAACTATATGTAGTGACACAAAAATGGATCGAGTTCGAGTGATAGCCTAAAAGTGGATCGAGTTCAAGTGTTAACCTGACATTAGAGTTTCCTCACTTATCCTAGGAAAAATTATGTGACGCGACCCACTTTGTTTTACTACAAACAATGTGACCCGGTATCGTTCATGTAGAGATGTGCGAGTGGGGGCGTCCTGTGCAAATGAGTTTGTATATGACAGGACCGTAAAATAAGTCACTTTCACTTTATAATGCCGTTTACTGTGAAACTAACTAATACAAGCGATGTCCTAGGTAACTCGATCTTAATCATGAGCTAACTATGAACTCCTTTTTATTTGAGACTCTCCTTTGATTTGCATGGGTGAGAGTGACCCATTAGCGTCGCTCAATAAACCTACCACTTTGGGGATAAGACCGGGTAGATAGTTGGGGACATAGTCCTGCAAGATGGAATTCACTCCTATCTGACTTTAGGGATAGTAGAATGGTTTTTCCCTTAATTGCTTTCTCCGGGACTTGAACAAAGGTGCACCGCCCTTTCATTGGCCTGAGAGGTTTTAGGTTTAGTGGTGGGACCCCAAACCAATTGTTCATTAGGAACTCAGTGGAGGCTTAAGGAACAAGAAGTGCTATAGGGGTAAAACTGACTTTTGACCTAACTATAGTTACGAACAACCTATGAAGGATTGACTTACTGATCACAGTTATATCGGGTGGACATAAATATATCTACAGTGAGGGGAGTTCAGCTATGGATTATAGTGGAGTGTCCCTTTAGTTAAGGAATGTTGGTTAATTAAGATTGAAACAGTTCAACCAGTTAATCTCGGATCGTTGGAGCCCATGATCTGTAGGTCCATTAGGTCCCCCTGCTAGCTTATACGGATTAACCTTAGAATAGAGTGATCAAAGAATTTGAAAGAATTTCAAATTCGATTTTGGGAGATATTGTTGTTTATAATCAATATAGTTTTGCACATCGGTTTAATTATGACTTAAACTATATTTTGAGAGAGTTATTATTATTTAAATATCAGTTAGATATTACACACGTGAATAGGGATTCATGTTCGAGATCATCGGGTTTTGAGAGACATTGGATTTGGTACAATTTATTTGGTTTAATGATTGATATTAAATTAAATAATTATTATCATTAATTAAAATGTTTAATTAATAAATTTTTTTAATTCAAAATTGAATAATTGAATCAATATTGTTTAAAGAGAACTAAAGTGGGTTTTGTTGGAAATTTTAGAATTTCAGATTTTAAAAATCTCAAAAATCATGAGTTAAAATATGTGGTTTTGACATATAACTATGAGTAGCCTCCTTGCTTGGTTTGTTGTCTTCTCATGGTGATTTGGGATGAATTTTTTTCTTCTTTAAAAAGGCAAGCAATGAAGACACAATCGTGGTTGTGGTGAAATTCATGAAAAGAAGAAAAACCTTAAAACTCTCTCAAAAACCGTAAGCACACTTTTGTCCAAAACCCCATTTTCTTTCTTCTAAAATGCATCATCCTCAGGTTCCCACAAGCCCGTTCTAAGGCAAGAGGATAGCGAGGAAGGCTTTAGCGGTAGTCCACGAGTTGTTCGTGTGGCGAAACATCAAAAGAGTCTCACAGATTGAAGCTTCAAAGATAAAATTTCCATTCACAAATTTTTATTTTAAAATTCCAGCATGCTTATAATCCATGAAATTAATGAAAATTAGTGCCTAAGATCATCAATCGCTTCCGCTCAAGTGTTCTTCACTCCTTCAATTGGTATCAGAGCGTGGTTTGGCCACTTGATTTTCATTAATTTTGAGTTTGGTGGGGGAATTTCAATTGTTGAATCCATGTCATTCTTTATTGATTATCACTCTAATCTTGCTGAGTTTAACTTGATCACATGCTATGTGAGTTTGATCTCAAAACGGACAAACGATATTGGTTCTCATAAAGGTGATATAGGAGAAAAAGCTCGAAAGAGATTGTTCGACGGTATAGGGCAAGCTGCCTAAGGCACCCTATATCGACTATAGGGTTATAGGTTGCATTCGTGAAGTATCTATGTCGGAGTCGAGTCACAGAAATGTGCATAACGGTACTCGCTTAGCCTTCTAACGATTCTTGGGAGGAAGGCCAAATAGAAGTTAAATCTGACCCAATGCATTGAATAGGCTTAAGATAAATATTGCATGACTATAGTTATTGCCTTAGGGATGAATCCATGTTGAATACCTCGTTTATTTCTTATTGTTATTCTTTCTTATTTACTTGCTTGTTTTATTTATCTTTTTGAAAACCCAATCAATCAACTTATTTTCTTTGGTTACCTTTTTCAAAAGCAATCATTAGAGCAGTTTCTTCTTCAAATCTTAATTTCCAGTTAGTCCTCCTGGGATCGATACCCTTGGAATACTTCTATGGTTTTTTTTATTACTACGTGCGACAGTGTATACTTTAACTAAAGGTTGGTTGAATTTATCTTTATTAATAATTTTCATCGTATCTCACATCCATCCATTCAGCCTCTGTCGCACAAAATTTTTTGGGTCGTTGTCGGGGACCAAAAGTGAAACCAAATTTGTTTTTGAAATTGCGATCAGATTGCGACTGCATATCCACTCCTTAACATTGATCCGGAGATAGAAAGAACATTTCGTCGTCGAAGGAAGGAACAGAGACAAAAGAAAAAGGAACAACAAGAGTTGAGCGCACAAGAATCTCTAGAGGAAGCATCTTATATTCAAGAGTTTCGAATGGAACCTCCTGGAGTCGATCCTCATGTTGATCCACAAGATCGTGGAAGGGAGCAGAATGGTTGGAGAATTCCTCCTGTTCCTGCAGTTCCATCAATGCCACAACAAGAAAATCCAATCTACATTGCTGAAGATCGCAATAGAGCAATAAAGGACTACGTTTTACCAGTTTTCCAGACATTAAATCTAGGAATTTTGGAGCCATCGATCGATGCTCCACAGTTTGAACTTAAACCAGTGATGTTCCAGTTGTTGAATACAATGGGCCAATTCTATGGACTCCCAAATGAAGATCCACAGAAGCATATTAAGCTATTTTTGAGAATTTGCAATTCTTTTAAAGTCATAGGAGCGCCAGAAGATACGTTCAAACTAAAGCTTTTTCCATTTTCTTTGCGTGGAGATGCTGAAGCCTGGCTGGATTTGTTTCCTCCAAACTCTATCACCTCTTCGAACGATTTGGCAGAGAAATTTTTGGAAAAGTTTTTTCACTTCAATAAAAATGTCAAGTACAGAGCTGAAATTATTGCTTTCAGACAGTCTTGCAATGAACCTTTTGATGCAGCCTGGGAAAGATTTCAAAGGCTGGTTCGGAAGTGTCCACACCATGGATTGCCTGCTTGCATTATTTTGGAGCATTTTTATAGTGGATTAGATCAAGCTTCAAAGGCACTAGTAAACACATCTGCAAACGGATCTTTCCCGAAGAAGTCTGCTAATGAGGCACATGTTATTCTAGACACCGTAGCCACCAACAATCGACATTGGGGAGAAAATGAACCATCAACCATTTTGAAAAATCCAGTGAAAGCAGTGGAAACAGAGGCTAACTCTACGATGCAAGCCCATATCAAGGCTATCAATAACATGATGATGGGCATGACCATGAATAATCAAGCCAACATAGCCCCTGCCAATGTTATATCTTCTCCCTGTTGTGAGATCTATGGTGAGGAACACATTGCTGATAATTGTCCACTAAATCCAGCATCTGTTTTTTATGTAGGTCCACAAGGAAATCAGAACCAGAATAGATGGAATCCTTATTCGGCCACGTACAACCCATGATGGAGACAACACCCAATTTTTTCTTGGGGAGGACAAGCCGGGTCAAGTAATTCATTAGTTTGGGAAGCAACTTACACAACAACAGCCGTAGAAACACTTCCAACAAGTTCTAGTGCAGAGTTAAGAGTCAAATCTAGAGACTCTTATGAAGGAGTTCATGGGAAGGAACAATGATGCAGTAAGAAATTTGGAAGTTTAGCTTGGACAAATTGCTCAGGAGATTAAGAATAGACCGCAAAGGACGTTGCCTAGCAAGACCGAGATCCCTCACAGAGAAGGATCAACGATCAACGAGTCACATTTAACGTGATGAAAGCAATACAATATCCAGGATACCTTGAAAGGTGTTCTATGATTGAAGAAGTTGACGAACTGTCTCTATCTATTTTGCAGGAAACATTAAAGGGAGAACCTCTAAAAGGGAACAAGTTTGAGGAATCAAAAGAGAAGGGGATTGAAGAAATACCTGTCGCAAGTGACTCTACAACAACAAGGATAGAGGCAATAAGGCATTCATCAGACCGCGAGGAAATCAGGCCATCACAGCCATCTCTTATCAGTCCTCCTGAACTGGAACTTAAGCCTCTGCTAGAGCATCTTAAATACAGCTTTCTTGGTGAAAATGGGACATTACCAGTCATTATCTAAGCTTATCTTATTGAACAAGATGAAATTTCTTTGTTGCAGGTCCTCTCTAACCATAAAAAAGCAATAGGATGGACTATTGCAGACATTGGAAAAATCAACTCCTCATTTTGCTTGCACAGGATAAACCTTGAGGAAGGAGCTAAGAATTCCATTGAGAGTCAGAGGAGACTGAATCCCATCATGAAGGAAGTTGTTAGAAAATAAATCTAAAAGTGGCTAGACGCAGGAGTCATCTACCCAATTGCAGACAGTAGCTGGGTCAGCCGAATTCAATGCGTTCCAAAAAAGGGTGGGACGATTGTAGTTGAGAATGATAAAAATTAATTGATCCCAACAAGGACGGTTACAGGATGGCGAGTCTACATAGATTATCGCCGCCTTAATAAAGTGAACAGGAAAGACCATTTCCCGTTGCCATTCATAGATCAGATGCTAGACAGGCTTGTAGAGAAAGACTATTATTGCTTCTTAGAAAGTTACTCTGGTTACAATCAGATAACTATAGCCCTAAAAGACCAAGAGAAGACAACGTTCACATGTCCCTACAGAACGTTCACCTTCTGGAGGATGCCATTCGGTTTATGCAATGCACCAACCACCTTCCAAAGGTGTATGATGGTTATATTTCTGATATGGTAGAATGAATCATGGAAGTATTCATGGATGACTTCTTCGTCTTTTGTGATTCATTTTCAGCATGTCTACGAAATTTAGACCAAGTGCTAGAAAGATGTGAAGGAACCAATTTGGTACTGAACTGGGAGAAGTGCCATTTTATGGTACGAGAAGGCATAGTGCTTGGACATCACATTTCCAGGAAAGGAATTGAGGTGGACAAGGTAAAGATCAAGATCATATCCAAGTTGCCTTTCCCAAAAACAGTGTGAGATACCAGAAGCTTTCTAGGCCATGCAGGTTTCTATATAAGATTTATTAAAGACTTTTCTAAAACTTTCAAACCTTTGTGCAGGTTACTGGAAGCCGATAGGTCGTTTGACTTTGATGAAAACTACAAACAAGCGTTTGAGACTTTAAAGAAGGCACTAAGCTTATCTCCAATCATAATTGAACCAGACTGGACTCAACCATTTGAGTTGATGTGTGACGTTAGTGACTTTGCAGTTGGTGCAGTCCTTTGTCAGAAAAGAGAAAAGATAGTGCAACCTATGTTGGGATTGGTGTTCTAAAACTCGTAGATAGTGAATGTTAAACAAATTATATACTTATTCGATAAAGGCGTTATCGAGATTAATTCAGTAAAGTTATTACTGAATAAAGTAAATTGCATATATAATAACCCAAATCCAATAAACTAAGATCCATGACTATAGGATGAACAATTGAGCTTAATGTAGAGACATAAAAGTGGATCAAGCTTGAGGAATAGCCAAAACGGTCTATAGTATAGGGATAGGGCTGGGTACCTTATTATGGAGACACTATGAGACCCGAACCACTTTATAGATGGTATAGACGATGTGATCCTAAATCGAGTGGGGGCGTCCTATGCAATGAGTTTGCATAAGACTAGGACCAAGAAATAAGTCGCTCTCGCTTTATAACACCGTTTACTGACGAGACTGACTATTTCATGTGATGACCTAGGTAAATCGATCTTAATCCTGAGCTAACTATGAACTCCTGTTTATTCGGGCTTATCCTTAGATCTGCATAGGTGAGAGTGGCTCAGTATCGCCGACTCAATAAGCCTCCCATTTCAGGAATAGAAACGGGTAGATAGCTGGGGACATAGTCGTGCAAGAAGGAATTCACTCCTACCCGAATTAGGGATAGTAGAGAGGTTGTTCCCTTAAGTGCTGACTCCGGGGCTTGAATAAAGGGATCCCGCCCTCTCATTGGCCCGAGAGGGACTCGGTTTATTGGTTGGACCATAAACCAATTGTTCATTAGAGGATCAGTGGAACGAACTAGACGTACTATAGGGGTGAAACGACTTTTTAACCTAGCTATAGCTATGAACAACCTGTGGAGGATCGACTTACTAATCATGGTTAAATCAAGTGGCCATAAATATATCTATAGTGAGAGGAGTGCAACTATCAGGCTATAGTGGAGTGTCTCGGTAGTTAACGAATGTTGGCTAGCTTGGATAATGAGATTAGTTGGTTAGCCTCGAATTTTTGGAGTCCATGATCTATAGGTCCATTAGGTCCCCCTACTAGCTCATATCGGAACAAAGCCTAGAACAAAAAGATAGGAATCTTTGAATCGTTCAAAAACGGGAAATAGGGGTTTATCGTAAAACGTGTTCGACACAATTATTTAATTATGAATTAAATTAGGAATTTGGAGATAAGGTATTTAAAAGTGTTTTAAATATCATATATATGTATTAGGAATCATGGCACTAGGTGATAAAGATTAATTGGATTAATCATATCAAAATTGCTTGGAAATGTCCCAATTAATTGCCTAGAAATCAATTTAAATTTTGAATTGAAATTGAAATGAATTGCAAGCTGAAAATTCACAATTAGGATTCAAATCCTAGTGGATTTAGTGGCATTCTCACTCTTGCATGATTATGCATAGTGGAAAACAACACAACCATGCACTAGATGCATGTGTTGTGAATTAAACACCTAGAATCCACTTTGAGTTGCATTTTCACCATGTGTGTAGTTTCATGAAGCTTGTCTTTGCATGGGAGAGGTCTATATAAGGAGCTTGAATCAGATTGAAGAGAGAGAGAGTCATTTCCTTAATGTTATGCTGCTGGAATTTGGACTCAAAGCTCTCTCATCTCTCATACTTCTCCATAGTTTATTCTTTCAAGCATTCCCTTCCTATTCCCTATCTTATATAGACTTCCACAAGTCTTTCTTGGCCCGGAGGATAGTAGGGAAGACTCTAGAGGTTGTCCAAGTAAGGTTGGAGAAGAAAACACAACAAGGAGCATCACAAAGTTGAGCTACAAAAAGGTTGGTGTTTCTTTCTCTCTGTTATGTTTTTCTAGATCAAGCATGCTTTAGGACCAAAATTGATGTAGTTAGGTGCTTCCGATTTTCAATTGCTTCCACATGTGTTATATGAACACCTTCAATTAGTATCAGAGCATGATTAGAGCACTTAATTTGCATCAAGTTTTAGGTGGTGGGTACGATTTTGAAAATGAATTTTTCTGGGTGCTAAAGTGGATTTTTCTGGTTTGGCAATTTTTTGAGCTTTCAATTCTTCATGAAATTGTAATTGCTTGGAAATGTATGAGCATTAATGTGTGTACAAGGGTCTGTAATTTTTTTAGAGTCAATAGAGTCCATATAGGCTGTAAAATCAAAGAAAACTGGAGAAGACGCAAGCTGGAAATGCAGACAGTGGCTGCTGATTGCAAGAGCGTCGGGACAGTCTTCATGTAGCATCCCGATGCCGTAGAACAGTTTTTCCAGAATTTGGAAAACCCAGTTCGGTTCGGTTCCGCAGCTTGAGTTGGGGTCCAGTTCGGTCTGGAGCAAGCTGGTTCAACCCATTTTCACACATTACAAGGCCGGTTCATCGAGGGTCAGTTCGGGACGGTTCGTGATGCTCGTGATCATTTACAAGCTTTTGTTTATAATTATTATTGTAATAATTAGTTAATTGCTTGTTTAAAATTGCCAAACCATTCCACTTTAGGTTTTTTTAATTTATTTATGCATTGTGAATGTGTGATTAAATTGAATTGATTATATGTGCATTATGAGCATGCCATATAGTTTTAAAATCCCACCATAGGAAAGCATGATCATGCATTTATTTTTTTGGGAAAAATACACTTTTGGTCCCTGAGGTTTGGGTTAAGTGACACTTTGGTCCTTGAGTTTTTAAACTCAACAAAAATACCCCTGAGGTTTGAGATAAAGAGCACTTTGGTCCCTACCGTCAACTTTTCTGTTAAATTTTAACGGTTGCTGACGTGGCACTATTATTTTAATAAAAAAATTATTTTTAAATTTTTTAAAATAAATAATATAATAAAAATAATAAAATAATAAAAATATTAGTTTTTAAAATATGTTAATTTCTTTCCTCTCTTTTCTTCTCTTTCTCCCTCATCCCCACCACCACCACCCCTCCTCCTCCTGCTACTGTCGCCGGCCACCGGTCCGCCGATGACCGCCGCTCGCCGGTGGCGGCTCATTTTTTTTTCTTCATTTTCTTCCTTTCTTCTCCATTCCTTTCTTCATTTTCTTCATTTTCTTTTCCTTCTCCCTACCTCTCTCTCCCTCGTCACTCTTTCCATCGCCTAGAAAACCCATGCGCAGCCGTCCCTTTTTTTTTTTGCACAGGCAAGCAGACCCACAATGATGAACACCCACGGAGCAACTTCTTTTTTATTCTCCTCTGTGCTAACGAGTAGACCATGGTAAAGATGCACAGAGTAGACCCACGAACCGCCACTCCTTCCTCTCAACTTCGATTCTCCCCCTCCGCGCGAAGCCCACGTTTTCTTCTCGTTCTCCCTCCTCACGTGCAAAGGAAACGAAGGAGAGATCCCCTTCGTTTCAGACCGATTTCGAGAGAAAGAGAGAGATTGGACGTCATTGGTTCGTGGTTTGCGGGATTGGACGTCGTTGGTTGCTAGTTCATGGATGAGGCATCAGCGTCGATGGTCCGCGGGTTGCAGCGATTGTTCGTGGGTTGCGGTTGAAGAAAAACGGAAGGGATAGGGAAAGGAGAGGGAGAAAAACGGAACCCTGATCGTGGACGCCGCTGGTTCGTGGGTTGCGTTTCTGCTCGGGGAAGGGAGAGGGAAAGGAGAAGAGAAAGAAAGAAAAGAAATGAGGGAAATGAGAAGAAAGGAAAAGGGAAAAAAAAAGAAAAAAAATTCCGGCGAGACAGTGGTGGGGGCCGGCGGACGGTCCGGTGGCCGGCGACGGAGATGGTGGTGGGCGGCAGTGGAGCTTGAACTAAGGTTGGAGAAGAAGATAGGGAGGAAGAGGATGGAGGAAGAAGATGAAGTGAAAAGAAAAAAAAAAGAAAAAGAAAAAAAATATATTTAATATATTATTTAATTTAAAAAATTAGAAAAAATATATTTTTTAAATAAAAAAATAGTTGCCATGTAAGCATTCTGTTAACATTTAACAGAAAAATGGATTGAGGGACCAAAATGAAACGAAAATCAAACCTCAGGGACTAAAAGTTCGAGTTTGAAAACTTAGGGAGCAAAATGAAACCTAACCCAAACCTCAGGGACTAAAAGTGTTATTAAGTATTTCAAATGTATGATGGAAATTTCATGTTTCATTAATATAAGTGTTGTATTAATTAGGGAGATTCATGCTTGAATGGTTAATTTCCAAATTGATTAATTCTTATAATAGTTATAATCATTAAAGGATAAAATTAACCAAGCATGAAGCATGAAATTTCTTTAGTTTGTTTATAAGTGTTATATTCAAATTGAAGGCTTGTTATGGAGTTGTTTTATAATTGTTATAAAAGAGATAGAAATCTAAAATCTATAACAAGATTAAGTGCATGCTCACTTAGGTTAATGAACCTCCAAATCGATCAACTTGCATACTTTAGGTCGATATCTTGTAAAACAACTGTTACAAGAGAACTCACCCGACGAGATGCTGCCTAAGGCTGGAGGTATTTAAGTTGACGGTTTACGGAACACCTCCTACCTGGGCATTGAATCGGTTCTTGAGTTAAGTTAACTTGAGTTTTATGAGCATGCGTGAGCAATGTGAGGTATTAAAGTGTTATCACGTAGACATCGTAGTATAAAGTGTTATACAAACCTAGACATCGGTTGTTTCTAAATGGTGCTTTTCTCATAACTTGAATGATTGATTGTTATATGCTTTTAAACACCATTAGAAAGCATGTTATAGGGTTAATTCATTAAAAGTTATGAGAGTTATAATAGTTAATGAATAGAATCCATAAAACCCATGACAAAGAGTTGCATGCTAACATAGGATCTTAGGATCTTGTCATTCTTTAAATGGTTTAAAATGAAATAGACCTAAGATCGTCTTTTCTAATAGGATTAGAATTATTTCTTAGTTTTTAAAATAGTTTTAAAATTCGAGTAAGTAGGACACAAGACCTTGGTTATAAGGGAACTCTCCCGAAAAATGGTTCGGAACCTGAGTTGAATGCAATGTCACTAGGTTATTAAAAGTGTTTAATCACCTAGACATTTAGTGTAAAGACCTTGATTAATAAGGCATAGACTTAGATAGATTCATGTAGCCGGAATTTATCTAAGTAATAAGACCCTAAAACATTACAACACTTTAATGGGAGGAAAAGTGTAGAAACGAAATATTCATATTAAGTTTCTACTCTCACGTCTCCCTGAGTTCACACCGTGAGATCCATGCTTGGCCTCGAGGCGCCCTGGGAGCGTCCCCCTACGGATGGTGTTTGCATGGGTTAATATCAAGGTGAATGGGGAAAGTGTTCATAGTAAGTGGGAGAAGGAAACGTTTCAAACGTATCCTGCGGTCTCCATCATTAGGTTGCACCGTGAGATTCCTATGCGTTGCCTGCAAGTCATCTTGGGAGCGGTCACCCTACGGAGGACTTGCGCATGGGATTCAGAACAACGCAAACTCCAGAAATGGATAGGGTTTCCTAAGGCCATTCCCAACTTTGGCTCTTCCCTACAGTGGCATTGTTGGGGCCGCCCTCTGCAATCTGAAAATGATGGGTAACACTTACAAGATGGTCTTGATCAAATTAACGTTAGCTAATAACTATTGGAGTAAGAGTTATCCTGGGAATAGTATTTGGCCGAGATTGTATCGATTCAGAGGAGGAGTAGCTGACTGCCCTACGGTAGCGGTTATTCTAAACCCCTGAAGTACCGTTGCAAATAAATCAATTGTATATATGGGTCAATGATTGCTTTTGCTAAAATATGATTGGATAATATGATTAATGGGGTTAGTGAATGATTCTAATAGAGATTAATCTGTTTGTTTCAGCAATATGTCAAAAAACGTATGTTCTTTGTCAAATGCCATATTAAACGGTTTAGTACATACGACTAAGAATACTTACTTAAACGCTAAAAACATGGCAAAGAATTTAGGTTTGGTCTCAACTGAGGAATGTCCTCAAACTAACTGCATAGCCAAGAAAAACATAATCCATGACTCTAAATGCGATTTATTAGTCTTTGAAACGTGTTTAGTGGAAAACGACGATTCTGCCTGGATACTCGATTCAGGTGCCACTAATCACGTATGTTCTTCATTTCAAGGAATGAGTTCCTGGCAACAGCTAAAAGCTGGAGAGATGACTCTTAAAGTTGGGACAGGAGAAATCATCTCGGCTATTGCAGTGGGAGACATAAAATTATTCTTCACCAAGGAACGTTACATGATATTAGATAATGTTTACATAGTTCCGAAAATTAAAAGAAATTTGATTTCTTTATCTTGTTTATTGGAACAAGGTTACTCAATTTTTTTTTCTATTAATGAAGTGTTCATAACTAAAAGAGGTATTAATGTTTGCTCTGCAAACTTGACGAATAAATTGTATGTTTTGAGACCAATTGAGTCTAAAGCTATTTTAAATCACGAGATGTTTAAGACCGCTGAGACTCAACCTAAAAAACGAAGAGTTTCTCAAGATACCTATCTCTGGCACTTGAGGTTAGGCCATATCAACCTCAATAGGACTGAGAGATTGGTCAACGGTGGACTTCTAAACAAGTTAGAAGACGACTCGTTGCCTCCTTGTGAGTCATGCCTTGAGAGCAAGATGACAAAACGACCTTTTACCGGAAAAGGTTATCATGCCAAAGAGCCCATAGAGCTCATTCATCCGGACCTCTGTGGACCAATGAACATTAGAGCTCGAGGAGGGTACGAATATTTCATCAGTTTCATTGATGATTATTCGAGGTATGGCTATCTTTACTTGATGCATCATAAGTTCGAAGCTTTTGAAAAGTTCAAAGAGTACAAGGCTGAGGTTGAGAACCTATTAGGTAAGACGATAAAAACACTTCGATCTGATCGAGGTTGAGAGTATATGGACATAAGTTTTCAAGACAATTTAATAGAGCATGGAATTACGTCCCAACTCTCAGCCCCTTGTACACCTCAGCAAAACGGTGTATCGGAAAGGAGAAACAGAACCATGTTGGACATGGTTCGTTCAATGATGACTTATGCTTAGTTACCTAACTCATTTTGGGGTTATGCAGTAGAGACTGCAGTTTATATTTTGAACGTAGTTCCCTCAAAGAGTGTTTCTGAAACACCATTTGAGCTCTGGAAAAGTCGTAAAGCTAGTTTACGACATTTCAGAATTTGGGGATGCCCTGCATACGTGCTAGAAGCAAACCCAACGAAATTAGAACCCCATTCTAAATTCTGCCTATTTGTAGGCTATGCCAAAGAAACGGGAGGTGGATACTCTTCGATCCAGAGGAAAATAAAGTACTTGTATCGATAAATGCTACATTCCTAGAAGAAGACCACCTCAGAGACCACAAGCCACGAAGTAAAGTCATTTTAAGCGAACTATCTAACGAAGCTACAGAAACATCAACAAGAGTTGTTGATGATGTTGGCACCTCGAGTCAATCGCATCCTTCTCAAGATATAAGAGAACCTCGACGTAGTGGGAGGGTTGTTAGACAACCTGATCGCTATTTGGGTTTAACATAAACTCCAATGGTCATACCTGATGACGAAATTGAGGATCCATTAACCTTTAAACATGCAATGGATGACGTTGACACGAACGAATGGATTAAAGCCATGGACTTAGAAATCGAGTCCATGCATTTTAATTCAATATGGGATCTTGTAGATCAACCTGAAAGGGTTAGACCAATAGGGTGCAAATGGATCTACAAGAGAAAACGAGACGCTGCTTGAAAGTACAGACATTTAAGGCACGACTTGTGGCAAACGGTTTTACCCAGCGGAAGGGAATTGACTATGAGGAAACCTTCTCCCCTGTTGCCATGTTGAAGTCGATCCGGATACTTTTATCCATTGCTACGTTTTACGATTATGAAATATGGAAAATGGATGTCAAGACTGCTTTATTGAATGACAATCTTGAAGAAAGTATCTACATGTCTCAGCCAGAGGGGTTCATAGCTCAGGATCAAAAGCAAAAATTTTGCAAGCTTAAATGATCCATTTATGGATTAAAACAAGCGCATAGATCCTGGAATATGAGATTTGATACTGCGATCAAATCTTATGGCTTTGAACAAAACGTTGATGAGACTTGTGTTTACAAAAGGATCATCAACAACTCCGTAGCTTTCTTAGTACTGTATGTGGATGATATCCTACTCATCGGGAATGATGTAGGTTATCTAACTAACATTAAACTATGGCTAGTAACTCAATTCCAAATGAAAGATTTTGGTGAGGCACAATTTGTTCTAGGGATCCAAATTGTTCGAAACCGAAAGAACAAAACGCTAGCCCTGTCTCAAGCGTCTTATATCGACAAATTGTTAGTTAGATATAAAATGCAAAATTCAAAGAAAGGACTATTACCTTTCAGGCACGGAATTATTTTGTCTAAGGAACAGTGTCCTCAGACACCTCAAGAAGTTGAGGACATGAGACGTTTTCCCTATGTCGTTGCAGTAGGTAGCGTAATGTATGCCATGTTGTGTACAAGGCCTGACATTTGTTATGCAGTAGGAATTGTCAGTAGATATCAATCCAATCCAGGATTCGATCATTGGACAGCCGTTAAAAATATCCTCAAGTATATAAGGAGAATGAGGGACTATATGCTCGTGTATGGTTCGAAGGATTTGATCCTTACAGGATACACTGATTGTGACTTTCAAACCGATAAAGATTCGAGGAAATCTACATCGGGGTCAGTATTCACTCTAAATGGAGGAGCAATAGTATGGCGTAGCATCAAGCAAGGATGCATTGCAGACTCGACCATGGAGGTCGAATATGTAGCTGCTTGTGAAGCAGCAAAAGAGGCAGTATGGCTCAGGAAGTTCCTAACTGACTTGGAAGTCATTCCGAATATGCATCTTCCTATCACCTTGCATTGTGATAATAGCAGCGCAGTTGCAAACTCAAAGGAACCTCGCAACCATAAGAGAGACAAGCACATCAAAAGGAAATACCATCTCATCAGGGAGATTGTGCACCGAGGAGACGTTATCGTCACGAAGATAGCGTCGGAGCACAACATTACTGATCCATTCAAGAAGGCTCTCACGGCTGAAGTGTTCGAGAGTCATCTAGAAGGTCTAGGTATGCGATAAATGTACGAGAAATAATCTAGGTCAAGTGGGAGAATTGTAACCGGTATATCAATGCATCAGTATATTGGGTATTTAAATGCCCTAGTTTATTGTATTTTTACTTTGTTATTAATACAAGTATTTATTCACCCACTGCTGTTATAGATTATAGTAAATCCCACTAAACTAGAGTTTTAGTTCACATGGGAGATTGTTGGGATTGGTGTCCTAAAACTCGTAGATAGTGAATGTTAAACGAATTATATACTTATTCGATAAAGGCGTTATCGAGATTAATTCAGTAAAGTTATTACTGAATAAAGTAAATTGCATATATAATAACCCAAATCCAATAAACTAAGATCCATGGCTATAGGATGAACACTTGAGCTTTATGTAGAGACATACAAGTGGATCAAGCTTGAGTAATAGCCAAAACGGTCTATAGTATAGGGATAGGGCTGGGTACCTTATTCTGGAGAGACTATGAGACGCGACCCACTTTATAGATGATATAGACGATGTGATCCTAAATCGTCCATGTAGAAACATGCGAGTGGGGGCGTCCTATGCAATGAGTTTGCATAAGCCCAGGACAAAGAAATAAGTCGCTCTCGCTTTATAACACCGTTTAATGACGAGACTGACTATTTCATGTGATGACCTAGGTAACTCGATCTTAATCCTGAGCTAACTATGAACTCCTATTTATTCTGGTTTATCCTTAGATCTACATAGGTGAGAGTGGCTCAATATCGCCGACTCGATAAGCCTCCCATTTCAGGAATAGGAACGGGTAGATAGTTAGGGACATAATTGTGCAAGAAGGAATTCACTCCTACCCGAATTAGGGATAGTAGAGAGGTTGTTCCCTTAAGTGCTGACTCTGGGGCTTGAAAAAAGGGATCCAGCCCTCTCATTGGCCCGAGAGGGACTCGGTTTATTGGTTGGACTATAAACCAATTGTTCATTAGAGGATCAGTGGGACTGAAGGAACTAGAAGTACTATAGGGGTGAAATGGCTTTTTTGACCTAGCTATAGCTATGAACAACCTTTGAAGGATCGACTTACTAATCATGGTTAAATGAAGTGGACAGAAATATATGTATAGTGAGGGGAGTGCAACTATCGGGCTATAATGGAGTGTCCCGGTAGTTAACGAATGTTGGCTAGCTTGGATAATGAGATTAGTCGGTTAGCCTCGAATCGTTGGAGCCCATGATCTATAGGTCCATTAGGTCCCCCTGCTAGCTCATATCGGAACAAAGCCTAGAACAAAAAGATAGGAATCTTTGAATCGTTCAAAAACGAAAAATAGGGTTTTATCGTAAAACGTGTTCGACACAATGATTTAATTATAAATTAAATTAAGAATTGAGAGATAAGGTATTTAAAAGTGTTTTAAATATCATATATATGTATTAGGAATCATGGCACAAGGTGATAAAGATTAATTGGATTAATCATATCAAAATTACTTTGAAATGTCGCAATTAATTTCCTAGAAATCAATTTCAATTTTGAGTTGAAATTGAAATGAATTGCAAGCTAAAAATTCACAATTAAGATTCAAATCATAGTGGATTTAGCGGCATTCCCACTCTTGCATGATGATGCATAGTGGAAAACAACACAACCATGCACTAGATGCATGTGTTGTGAATTAAACACCTAGAATCCACTTTCAGTTGCATTTTCACCATGAGTCTAGTGTCATGAAGCTTGTCTTTGCATGAGAGAGGTCTATATAAGGAGCTTGAATCAGATTGAAGAGAGAGAGAGTCATTTCCTTAATGTTATGCTGCTGGAATTTGGACTCAAAGCTCTCTCATCTCTCATACTTCTCCATAGCTTTATCTTTCTAGCATTCCCTTCCTATTCCCTATCTTATATAGACTTCCACAAATCGTTCTTGGCCCGGAGGATAGTAGGGAAGACTCTAGAGGTTGTCCAAGTAAGGTTGGTGTTTCTTTCTCTCTGTTCTGTTTTTCTAGAACAAGCATGCTTTAGGACTAAAATTGATGTAGTTAAGTGCTTCCGATTTTCAATTGCTTCCACATGTGTTATATGAACACCTTCAACCTATCTACTTCGCAAGCAAGATGCTCAACAAGGCTCAGTTAAACTATACAGTCACTGAAAAGGAATTACTGGCATTAGTGTTTGGTTTTGACAAATGTAGATCCGATCTTGTGGAAACTAAAGTCATAGTTAACACAGATCATTCAGTCCTCAAACATTTACTTTAAAAAAAAAGATTGCAAACCCCGACTAATTCGATGGATTTTTCTTTTACAGGAGTTTGACATAGAGATCTAAGACAGAAAAGGAACAGAGAATTAGGTAGCAGACCATCTATCAAGACTTGGAGAGAAAGCACAAATAGAAAAAAGGACTGGACATTCAAGAGTCGTTTGTTGATGAGAAAATTCTGGCAGTCAGAATTGTTGAACTTCCATGGTTTGGAGATTATGTAAACTATCTAGTCAGTGGACTCAAACCACCAAAGGCAATCGTTCAACAACTCAAGAAGTTTTTAAAAGACGTCAAAGACTACTACTGGGATGAACCATATGTGTATAAGTTAGAGCCTGATCAAATACTAAGACGGTGTGTACCGGAAGAGGAAATACCTTTAATATTGGAAGCCTGTCATGCAACTGCATATGAAGGACATTTTGCAGGACTCCAGACAGCGGCCAAAGTCCTTTAATCCGACTATTTTTCGCTCAGTCTCTTCAAAGATGCGCACCTCTTCACGAAAAATTGTGATCAATGCCAAAGGACAGGGAACCTAACAGCTAAAAGCGAAATGCCTCTTCACCTCATACTCAAAGTATAAATCTTTGATGTATAGGGGATAGACTTCAGGGAGCATTCCCACCATCCTTTGGGAACATCTACATCTTTCTTGCAGTGGATTATGTATCAAAATGGATTGAGGCAATAGCAACCGCAACAAATGATGCCAAGGTGGTAAAGAAATTCTTTCTGAAGAATATCTTCACAAGATATGGAACCCCTCGCTTCATTATAAGTGACGAAGGATCTAACTTCTTGAACAATATAATAGGAAGTTTGTTTTCCAAATACAACATTAGACACAGGGTAGCTATTGCTGACCATCCCCAAACCAATGGACAAGTAGAACTCTCTAATAGGGACATCGAGGCTATTTTGGAAAAAACAGTGGATCCCACTTGCAAGGACTGGTCATTAAGGCTCGATGAAGCACTATGGGCCCACCGAACTGCATATAAAGTGCCATTAGGGATGTCTCCGTATCGCCTGTTATTCGAAAAAGCCTGTCACTTGCCACTCGAATTGGAGCTCAAGGCTTACTGGGCATTGAAAAAATTTAACTTCAACATGGACAAAACGGGGATCAAAAGAAAATTGCAACTTAACGAGCTGGAAGAACTCCAACATTTCTCTTATGAAAATGAAAAACTCTACAAGGAGAAAGTCGAGCGATGGCATGATAGAAGAATTCACCCAAAGGAGTTCTACAAAGGCTAGAAAGTATTACACCTTAATTTCAGGCTCGAATTATTTCCAGGAAAACTTAAGTCAAGATGGTTAGGACCTTCAAGATTGTAAAAATTTTCGACTATGGAACTATGGTATTGACTGATAATCAGTGCATGCACTTCAAGGTATGACAAAGGATCAAACCATATTGGGGGAAATGCTTCGAGGATGAGGAAGCCCATGTCTCTGTGATTGATTTGGTATGACTTCTACACCTTGAAAGAATTAATTTTTGTATATTATTTGGATCTATAAAATAATAATCTAGACAAGAGCTCTAAAATATCTGGACAAGAGTAAAAACTCTATCTAGGAAAATCCTGTATAGGAAAAGGTACTTCAGTTGACCATTGGGAACACCTTTTCCTAGGGATTTACCTGGGAGTTTTGAAAAGTCCATATTATTTTGTGCCTTGTCTCGTGTTTAAAATAAAAGCAGAAAAATGGGAAAAGTGCAAGTTTGTTTTGAATAAATGATTTTTGATCAAGAGGCAACTTTGTCTAAGGCAAGTCATGCCTAGGCTGAGGTATTTAAGCTGATCGTAGGGAACACCTCTACCTGGGGACTTACCTGGAAGTTGAATTGATCAAAACGTTTCCTTAATTCTTTTTAAGAAAAAAATTTAAAAATAAATAAATGATGATTAAGCATGTGAACTTTCTAACATGTTTATGAGTGTTTCAGCAAAGAAGAAAAGCAAGGAAAAAAAAGGAAAAGTCAGAAAAAAAGAAGGCAGAAAAAACTGGGTGAAATGCGACCACATTTCTCCCCAGTGTATTTGAGAATGCGACCGCATTTTTAAGAATAAGTGGGGAGTCACGAATTTCGTTTGACCTGCACGTGACCTAATTGGAAAAGTATAAATAGCTGACTTTAGTTCTTTTTCTCTTCACCAAACACTAAACCCCTTGCATTCAAGTCAAAACCTCAACTCTCCATATTCTCTCATCATGAAACCGAAACCCATATTCAAGAAGATGAAGAACACCCAAAAATCATCATTCTCACGCAAGATTACTCATTCTTAGAGTAATCCGAACACCCACGAAGCTGAAGCTAGCGTGCGGCAGCAAGATGAGCAATTTGAAACGCCCATGCACGACACACAATGAACGAGACCCACAAGATTCTCATTGGTGGTCGTGAGCGTAGGACTCAACACTCAAACTCCATCTTCTTCAGCAATGCCGACCAGTTCGAGGGAGATGTCGAGTTTGTCTACGCCACGAAGGTCCACGCTCGCCACTGTCGTCCGTCAAACCCAAAAGCCCGCCACTCAACAGTATAGAAAACGTTTGTGGGAATGGTTTGCGATGATCCGAGATATGGGAGCTCAGAGACGTGCTACCCTTGAAGAAGAAGGGAATAGGCGAGATGAAAAAGAAGCTGCCAAGGCAGCTAGAAGCTCTCGGCAAGGATAAGCTTCAACGGGCAAAATTCCGACCCTTCAACTAATCCCTCTTTATCTTGCAGAACAAAAATCGTTGTTACCTATAGTGCAAGAAAGAGGAGCCCGAAGAAGGTTGTGCCTGAAAAGCCACTTGAGATTAAGCCCCTCAAAACCACAAGAATGCCTCCAAACGTATTCGAAGGAATAATCCGCCAAGTTGTGGCAAAGCCTCTTGCGTTTGCTAAAGGGTACAAGGCTGAGCAGGATGCTTTGAAATAGTTTGAAGCTGAGAGAGAGATTGAAAATCAACATATGATGAAGGAGGATGACTTTGCAAAGAGACGAGATGAGGAAAAAGAGAATTGAAGGAGAGAAGAAGAACTAGAGGCCGAGAGGGCCTTAGAAGCCGAAAAAGAAAGAAAATATGAGGAAAACCTCAGGAGGGCAGCCATTGATTTGTAGCGCCTTGAGGAAAAGAAAAGGAGAAGGGAAGAATTGAGGGAAAATGAAAGAAGAAGGAAGGAGGCTGAAGACTTCCTTGCAGCCTTTGATCCACTCCACAAGGCTCAAAGTGAAGCCGAGGCGCTGCAAGGGAGGGTAGGAGAAGAGGCCCAACAGGGGCCAACTGAAGAAATTTTAGAAAAAGAAATAGAAGTAGAGGATGAAGGCCAAAATGCGAGCGCATCTGGGCCGCATTCTGAAGAATGCCTAGCCGAGGCCACCATTGATCAGCCAACTGAAGAGGTTTTTGAGCTTCTATTCACGAATGACCCACCAGCAACTGATAGCACCTCTTCGGGAGAGAAGAGGGACGAAGAGGAAAAAGAAGATGAGGAGGTCGACGCCTCCACTGACTCTGATACAAAATATGATTTAGAGATAAGGGAGCTAGATGGCGACCAAGTCCCTATCTCTGCAGCGTTGAAGAGAAAGAGGAAGAGAGAGATTAAGGCTGAGAGGAGGACAAAGAACAGAAATAAACCAATGTTTGCCAAGAGGCCGAGGACAAGGTCCATGGACGCCTCTCCTGCAGTTCCTCCTACCATCTCACCCACCAAGCCAAAGGGAAAATTACCCAAGGCTGCATCTCCTAAAAATCCATTCCTCGAGGTATTTAAAGATGTTAATTTTCAGGAATGGATGGAGATCATGTGAAAGAGAGATTTCCTCAATGAGAAGGGATTCTCTAACAGAGTTGGAGCACTGCCAGAGTTCGTAACAATAGTTATCTTCTAGTACAACTGGCAGGAGTTTTGTGCTCACCCTCAGGAGGCTGTTGTGCCTTTAGTTCATGAGTTTTACCCTTGCCTGAGGGAGGAGAGCATAAGCATGCCGGTGGTGAGGGGGAAGATGGTCAGTTTCTCCTGAGTCTACATTAATAGGGTGTACAGGATCAAAACACCCTTGAACCCGAGAGGAAATGACGTTATCAGGAATCCTTCGGCTAAGCAAATGAAGGAAGCTCTTAAACTTGTGGCCAACAAGGGGGTTCAGTGGAAAGAATCATAGACGAAAGTGAAGTCTTTAGTGCCAAGTGACCTAAAGCCAGAATCGACAGTTTTGCTTCACTTCATAAAAAACCGTTTGATGCCAACCACCCACAACAACACGATTTTAGTGGATAGAGTGATGCTACTCTATTGCCTTATGAAGGGGTTGGAGATCAACGTAAGAAGCATTATCAGGGATGAGATCTTAGTCTATGGGAGAAAGAGGGCAGACAAGCTTTTCTTTGGATCACTCATCACCCAGCTCTGCCAAAGGGTGAAGATCGTTCCAGGAAAGGATGAGGAGCGTCACTTCTTCAAGCTGACCATCGACCTGTCCTTGGTCGGGAAGTTGGTTAGGATTTAGTGATTGTTCTAAAAGATGCTCTAGCAATATTATTGATCATGCATTTCTCGCAGTATTATTAGCAGATTCCTCCGGGAACTCTGGATCTTTTGGGATATGTTTCAACCCCAATGAAGTACGACCGATCAAACACTAGGCAACTGGATATCCCTAGCTCAGTCACTGGCGTTCACCAATACACAATGATCGTAGTGTGGATAACTGCCACACACTCTCTAAATCATCCCTGAAACTAGAAAGAGCTATTCACACCGGCTGGCCAGGCGGACATAAAATTGAAATAAGTACAACAATTAACCAAAATGCGATAGTCAATATATTACTAAAGATGAAGCACGACAATCACATTATTCCTAACCAACACCTAAGCTACTTAGTTCATAATAGGCATGGAAATACAAATCACAATCTGAGTAGGCATGTCCATAATCACAAGTCAATAAAGAAAATAAACTCCTTAATCAGCTTGCGGATGATGGTGTTCTTGATGATCTTCAATCTCTCTACACTATTTGGCTTCCAAGGGGAAAACATGGAATACGTTTGACTCTGGCGGCTACTTCCTTTTATAGAAGGATAGGAGGCTTGAATTAGGTCAACTTGGACACGTGTAGGGCTCTCCTTGCTCCTTTGTCACGAAAATTACTCAACAGAAGTCGGTTCATGAAGTTGGCTAACGAGCTGTGACATGACAGTTTTTGCTTCAAGTTTTGCTGCAGCACAGAATTTGCTCTCTCCAGTCGCCCAACAGCATAATCTACACAAAATAATTTCCAATGCTTCCATTCTTCCAAATGGGTTAAAACATGTAATATCTATCCAAAACCAACCCTAATAAGCATAAAGGACACACAAATCCCTATATAATTGAGGCCTAAATAACTACCTTTTGGGCAGTTATCATACCCCCAAACTTGAACTATTGCGCGTCCTGAGCAATACTAACCAACCTTCCCTTAAGAATGTAAAAACATTAGATAAAGAATTAGCTTAATCAAATCAGACAATCCAATACTACCTTTGACGTTTACCTGAGCATTCTGCAAAACCCAGCTCTGCCGTAGCAAAATGATTCCTCCGGCATGGACAAATAATCACCACTTTTCAACTTAATTCTAATAACTCACCACAGCCTAGCTCTATTATCAGACATTTCAGAACATATTTTTAAAGGGGTTTATATCTTTGTTTATCAGACTTAAAGCAGCCTTACAGTCATAAGCTCTTAAGCATGGGATGACCAACTTTATGGTGCAGTATACCCTTTCCTCAAGCTCATCACCAACTTGGCTCAATACTCATTATAATGCTAAAAAATCCTTAGTTACTCTATCTCTTGCCCCTCAAAATGGCGACATTTTATGATGAAGCTCACCTAAGTTCTGGGAGACAGAAAAAACTGTTGGATCATCATTCATCCCTCAAACTTTTGCTTCGTCAAAATTTTCAGCAAAATTTTCAACAATCAATCTTTTTCAGCAAATCATTTTATCATTTTTTTTCATATTTCATAGGTCATCTTTTGACGCGAAGACAAACTGTGGGTATCACAAATGTCCCCGGTTACTCAATAACCTAACAAATTTTTACTTGAAGGAGAGGAATGCTCGAGCAAAACAATTGGAGTAGCAAAAAGTCCCCCAAACTTGAATTATTCATTGTCCTCAATGAATCATTATATAAGCAATTATACCCCCAAACTTAAATTTTTCTATCTGAATTTTTAAACTAAACATGGGACTCAGATTAAGCTAAATGTGGATCATATAAGTCAATACTACCTTCAAAATCTTCTTTGTCGCATCAAAGTCCAGGCTAGAAGAAATGCTCAAACAAAAGGTTTCTGGAGATCAGAATACCTTGATCTAATTAAGCGTAATTAGTCCAAGCTTCAAAAATTCAGAAGAAAATTAGTTAAGTTAGAGTTGCTCAGTGCTCATGGAACAGAAACATTCAGAAATTTCATTAAAAATATTCAAAGAAAAATTACATAGCAGAGATATATTTTTGTGAAAACAGAAAAATTAAAAAGAAACAGACAAGCAGTTATAACAACGAGCAAGGTCAATATGCCCGAGCAAACAAAAATGGAAAAACAAAAGTAATGCTCGCTCTAGGTCATCCCATCAGTCAATCTTCCTGACCCCGCTCCTCATCAACATCCTCTTCTCGTTCAACAGGTGGGGGTGGTATCCCCAGATTAAATAAGTCATCGGGAAACACTGGGAAGGCCTGATATGATTTTGAGAAATTGGTTTGCAAGGCCCTCCTGAGCGCATCATCTCTCCTTTTAGCATAAGTCCAATAGGTCTGAGCTTGCCTTTCAGCAAACTCTAACCTACTGGCCAACAGTGTCAGTTGCTCTAGGATCTGATGAACTCCATACACAAGCCCACCTTGGGGAGCCTCTTGCGTACGCTGAAGCCGCGCCAGATTAGGTGTGTCAATGATTCCCTTATCAAGCATAATCGTGTTTGGAAAAACAGTTTCCCCACCTTTTTGCGCCAACAGTCAGCAATCTCAGTAGAAATTATTTTTCCAACATCTATACTCATTGAGCGAAGGATGGCAAAGGCAAGCAATACTCTGTCCCGAGATACAGAGGAGTCGTGTGTTGTCGGCAGTAAGTGTAGCCTAATGAAACCCATCCAAGTGTTGACTTCACTCTTCAAATAGGCAGCTTGAAATGTGTGCTTGCGCGTCTGCGACACCCTCCATTGAGCCCCCTCAACACCTACCTCTCAGACCGCCGCACTTAATTGGTGGCTCGATGGCGCAACCATCATCTCATTAAAAACTGCATGCGGAAAATTCTGGAGATCAAACAAACTATTAATGGCTTCTAGGCTCCATTGTACAAGCACTCCTCGCACTATAACTTCAAAGTCATCCTTAACGTCAAGATTAGCGTAGAATTCTTGAACAATGTTGGCATTGAAGGGTTCAGGCTTCACACAAAACTACCTCCACCCAAGGTTCGCTATTCCAGACTCTAAGAACCTTGGCAAATCACTGCCAAATCCCAGCTCGAATAATAAATCACGCTTCAACACCTCTTGGTATTTTTCTCTCGCAAGCTCGTTGACAAAGTGAATGAACGGTACCCTTGGTTCCTCAATCTCACCCGATGCTTCTGCAATTCCTTTGCCCTTGTCTTCTCTTTGTTCGCGCAAAATCTCTTCTTGTGCCTTCCTTGCCTCTTCTTCCGTTGCCTTATTTTCAGCTTGCCTCTTTTCTTCCTCAGAGTCCGACGTCGAAGGCGATGGAGTGTTCCGAATCACTCTCACGCGACCCGCCTTCCGTTTGATGCGGTGGCGCTTTGCTGGTTCAGGCATTACGACTTCAACATGAGCCTCCTGCACCAGCTCCGGTGTTTTCTCTTTTTCAGGCATACCTGCGGCCTGCTCCTCAAGCTCTGTTTCTTGATTTTTCTCAGCAATCTTTTCTTGAACTGTATCAGAAATTCTCGGTTCTTCCTCAGGATTTTTAGCTCTCTCTGTATCCATGTCATCCACTGTTTCTTCTCGAATGGCTTCTTGCTCCTCATCCCTCTGCTGCCTCCTTCTTCTTTTAGCCTCTTTTTCTTCTGGCGTTCTCTTTTTCTTAGTTTTCCCTTTCTGCACTTTTAGAGTAACCGGTGTTTCCTCCTCTTCACTCTCTCTTTCCTTCCTAGCTCTAGTCTTTGCCATGGAGGACTCAACGGTTTTACAGAGAATGGAAGGGAAAAAGAAAGAATGCAAACGACAAAATTTGATCAAGAAGACGAAGTGGAAAGAAACTTACCAGCGGTTGTGAATAAATAAGGCTCCAACAAAATGCAATCCTAACCGAAATGATTTGGTCTGCATTAAATAATATTATCGTTTAGTTTGAAGTGAATGTAACCTGAAAATTTGAAACCAGCAACGGTAAATCATGGATTTCAAACGCCCATGGTAAAAATTGATGTGTTGTCCATCATTGAAGCCTTCGGATGATTGCTCTGCGACACGTGGCTTCATCAGATGATGCATGCAAATTTACCCGTGAAAATTCAAAGCCAAATCCCAACGGTAAAAATAATAAATTTCCAACGAAACCCTTTTAATTCGGATTATTTTGCTCCAGCCATAATCTTGCTGCAACAACCTTCTGACCCTACAGAATCTTTGATACAGAATTTAAATTTCGAAAAAAAAAAAGGGAAAATAGAATCTAATTCTAAAAATCAAATTTAAATTTAACCGACCAAATCAAATTTAATCTTTTATTCTCAAGAGAGGCCGAATAAATTATAGAAAATCTTTATTAATTCAAATTAAACAGAATTAAATAACCGAAAATAGAATCTAATTCTAAAAATCTGATTAATTAAAAGATAATTCAAAGATAATCTAAAGAACCCGAAAATAAAATCAAACTAAATTAAAAAATAGATAAAATCTAAACTACCAAAAATACCAATATTTTAAAGATAAAATATAATAAATCATGCAAAATCAAATCTAACCTAACCGAAATTAAAATCAAATCAGCGAAAAATACAACTACTACAAAGTCTGGGAGCTCAAAATTTTTGCTCTGTGAAATGCTCCCGCAAAAGTCCTGCTCTCTCAATCATCAACCAACCTTAGGGAAGGATATTTCGACCGAAACTCCTCACCCCAATAATGCTTCACACGTTGTCCATTCACCTTGAACACTCTCCCATCTTTTTCATCTTGCAAAGTAATTGCTCAATTGGGGAAAATCTCAATCACAATAAATTGTCCTGACCATCTACATTTTAATTTTCCAGGAAATAATTTTAATCTAGAGTTATAAAGCAAATTTTTTTAACCCTTGACAAACTCCTTAGATTTAATTTTCTTGTCATGCCACAGCTTAGTCTTTTCTTTATACATTTTCGCATTTTCATAAGAAAATTGACGAAATTCTTCTAACTCATTAAGCTGCAACATTCTTAATGCTCCTGCACGACTCATATCAAAATTTAACTTTTTCAAAGCCCAAAATATTTTATGCTCAAGCTCTAATGGTAAATGGCAAGCTTTCCCATATACTAACCTATAGGGAGACATACCTAGAGGAGTCTTATAAGCTGTTCTATAAGCCCAAAGAGCCTCATCCAACGTAAAGGACCAATCCTTTCTAGATGGATGGACTACTTTCTCTAAAATAGCTTTAATTTCCCTATTACTAATTTCAGCTTGACCATTTGCTTGTGGGTGATAAGGGGTAGCTATCGTATGCTTAATCTCATACTTAGCTAAAAGCTTAGTTAAGATATTATTAACAAAACGTGTACCCTCATCACTCACTAGAGCCCTAGGTGTCCCAAACCGCACAAAGATGTGCGATTGAAGAAACCTTGTTACTGTCTTGGCATCACTCTGATGGCATGCGATGCCTCCACCCATTTGGACACATAATCAACTGCCAATAAGATAAAAACACTGCCATTAGAAGGGGAAATGGCCCCATAAAGTCAATACCCCATACATCGAATAATTCAACTTCTAAAATGTAAGTAAGAGGCATTTCATCTCTAGGACCTAGATTTCCTCTCCTTTGGCAAGCATCACATTGCTTGTAGAACCAATGGGCATCCTTAAATAACGTAGGCCAGAAGAATTCACAATGCAAAATCCTCATAGCTGTCCTCTGACCGCTGAAATGACCTCCATACGGCGAAGAGTGACATTGCTCCAGGATTTCCTTTGCTTCAGCACCTGAAACACACCTACGAATAATACCGTCAGAGCATTGCTTATACATAAATGGCTCATCCATATAGAAAAATTTCGCATCATGCTTAAACTTTTTCTTCTGCCTCCAATCCATGTCAATAGGAGTGACTCCCTTTACCAAAAAGTTGGCAATATCAGCATACCAAGGGACATCCCTAACTACCTTTACCTCAACAGCAAAGAGCTATTCATCTGGAAAAGAATCGGAAATGGCAGATTGCTCTAGCAAAGATGATGACGGATCAAGACGAGATAAATGATCTGCAATGACGTTTTCTGATCCTTTCTTTTCCTTTATCTCCAAGTCGAATTCCTGCAACAGTAAAATCCAACGAATTAGTTTTGGCTTTGCATCTTTCTTAGACATTAGATACCTTATTGCTGCATGATCTGTAAAAACCGTGACTTTGGATCCAACCAAATATGGCCGGAACTTCTCAAAAGCGAACACCAAAGCTATCAACTCTTTTTCAGTAGTTGTATAGTTGACTTGTGCTTCATTTAAAACCTTGCTTGCATAATATATAGGATGGATAAATTTGCCCTGCTTTTGCCCCAGCATCGCACCTACCGCAGCATCACTCGCATCACACATTACCTCAAATGGTAAATTCCAATTAGGTGCGCAAAGAATGGGTGCTGAGATTAAAGCAGCCTTTAAAGTCTCAAAAGCCTTCCAACAATCTGCATTAAAGTAAAAAACATGATCAGTGCACAACAAGTTACAAAGAGGTTTACTGATTTTGGAAAAATCCTTTATGAACCTCCTATAAAATCCAGCATGTCCTAAAAACTCCGAATTCCCTTCACTGAATTCGGTGGCTCTAGTCTTTCAATAGCCTCTACTTTTGCTCTATCAACTTCTAGACCATTTTTAGAAATTTTATGTCCTAACACTATGCCCTCCTTCACCATGAAGTGGCATTTTTCTCAATTAAGAACTAGATGGGTATCCTCACATCTTTTTAACACCTTACCTAAATTATCTAAACAACTCTGAAAAGACCCTCCAAACACTGAAAAATCGTCCATAAAGACCTCGATAGTGGACTCAATCATATCAGAAAAAATTGCCAACATACACCGCTGAAATGTTGCTGGAGCATTGCAGAGGCCGGAAGGCATTCTCCTAAAAGCGAATGTCCCATAAGGACGGGTGAAAAGTGGTTTTCTCCTCATCCTCAGGAGCAATAGTAATTTGATTATACCCAGAATAACAATCCAAGAAACAGTAGTAGGCCTGACCAGCCAATCGATCCAACATCTTGTCGATAAATGGTAGAGGGAAATGGTCCTTACGGGTAGCTTTATTAAAACTCCTGTAATCCATGCAAACCCTCCAGCCAGTTACTGTCCTGGTTGGAATCAACTCATTGTCTTTATTTCTCACCACAATGACACCTCCCTTCTAAGGAACACATTGGACAGGGCTTACCCAATTGCTATCGACAATTGGATAAATGATCCCAGCATCCAACCATTTAATTACCTCGTTTTTAACAACCTCTTTCATTGCAGGGTTAAGCCTTCTTTGTTGCTCAATACTCCTAAAGGATCCCTCCTCTAGAGTGATTTTGTGCATACAGAAAGACGGGCTAATTCCCTGAATATCAGCCAATGTCCAACCTATAGCCTTGCGGTATTGTTGCAGCAATTTTATTAAGGCCTCTTCATGCTCTGGCATTAAATCTGACGCAACAATAATGGGCAACGTCTCACTTTCCCCAAGATACACATACTTTAGATGATCCGGCAAGGGCTTCAAATCTAAAGTAGGTGCCTCAATCAGGGATGGCTTATTAGGCGGAGCTTTCCTCTCATCTAAATCTAAAGACTCAAAAACATCCTCGCACCTAAACAACTCTTTTTCATTTTTTCTTTCTAACAAACAAACTTGCAAATCTTCTACACTAACCTCTCCATGCTCTTCTGAATGCTTACTAGCCGAATCTTGTATTGCTGTCTCAATAACTGTGCTCTCCAGAATCTTGATGAAGGAGCAATCCTCCATTTCATCTGGATATTTCATGGCTTTAAACACATTAAATTTTACTTCCTCATTACAAACTCTCTTTGTTAATTCCCCTTTTTGAACATCTATTAACGTCCTACCAGTAGCCAAAAATGGACGACCTAGAATAATTGAGACATCTTTATCAGCCTCATAGTCTAAAATAATAAAATCAACAGGAAATATGAATTTATCTACCTTCACTAAGACATCCTCAATTTTACCCTCTGGATATGTGATAGACCTATCAGCTAATTGGAGTGTAACTGTGGTAGGCCTAGCTTCACCAATACCTAACTTTCGATAGACCGAAAGAGGCATAAGGTTAATGCTTGCGCCTAAATCACAGATTGCTCTACCCAATTCTTTTCCACCTATAGACACGGGTATGGTAAATGACCCTGGATCCTAAACCCTATTATTTCACTCCTTAATTTAGCGTTTCTATTAGGCGGGAAATATTTACTCAAAAACTTTTCAGCTAATTCATCCCACGTCCTAATTGTTCCTGGAGCAAAAGAATTTAACCATGCCTTTGCTCCTTCCCTAAGAGAATACGGGAACAAAGTTAATCTAAGGGCATCCCTAGGCACTCCTTGAATTACAAAAGAATCACTAACTCCTAGAAAAAGACTTAAGATGTAAATAAGGGTCTTTAGATGTCAAACCATGGAATTGTCCCACGGTTTGCAACATCTGAAACATTACCGGTTTCATTTCAAAATTTACCGCTTGGATTTGGGGACGTGCAATCCCTGGATTCAACTCATTAAACATCGGGACAGCATACGCTCGAATGGCTCTGGTCCTATCGTTTGCTATCAAGATAGGATTTTCAGTCCGATTATTATGCTGCTCAGTTTGTTCAAACAGCGGGTTTTGCTGCAGCACACGATTCTGGGGGTCTGCGTCTGCTGGACCTTCAGGAACCTGCGGAAGTTGCGGCACGTTCTCCATCTGGTTTCTGCGCTGCTCCCTCCTTCTGTTCCTAAATGTCCTTTCAATTTCTGGATCAAGCTCAAACCGTAGCCCAGGTGGATCGCTCATGCACCAAACTCACACATGCAAAAACAAAAGAAACAATCAAAAAGTTCTAGCACCAAACCACTAAAACACATACACAAAAATAGATCAGATAAAAACTTATCCAAGTCCCCGGCAATGACGCCAAAAACATGTTGCGTTCCTAGAGTGAGTAAAAATATGGTATAAAAGACTCTAGAATTCCTGTGCAAGTATACACAGTCTGCAGCAAGTAATATTATCAATCTGAGTCCTGAATTAGTTTCCACTCTACCTATTTTGTGTAACTTTCTAATGGTTTCAAAGATGGTAAAATGATTTGGTTTTATAAGAATTGTGCTGAAGCAAAATAAATGACAGAACAACGACTAAACAAATAGATAGACAGATTAAAGACAGGTGCTGGTTAGGATTTAGTGATTGTTCTAAAAGATGCTCTAGCAATATTATTGATCATGCATTTCTCGCAGTATTATTAGTGGATTCCTCCCGGAACTCAGGATCTTTTGGGATGTGTTTCAACCCAAATGAAGTACGACCGATCAAGCACTAGGCAACTGGATATCCCTAGCTCAGTCACTGGTGTTCACCAATACACAATGATCATAGTGTGGATAACTGCCACACACTCTCTAAATCATCCCTGAAACTAGAGAGAGCTATTCACACCGGCTGGCCAGGCGGGCAAAAAATGGAAATAAGTACAACAATTAACCAAAATGCGATAGTCAATATATTACTAAAGATGAAGCACGACAATCACATTATTCCTAACCAACACCTATGCTACTTAGTTCATAATAGACATGAAAATACAAATCACAATCTGAGTAGGCATGTCCATAATCACAAGTTAATAAAGAAAATAAACTCCTTAATCAGCTTGCGGATGATGGTGTTCTTGATGATCTTCAATCTCTCTACACTATTCGGCTTCCAAGGGGAAAACATGGAATACGTTTGACTTGGGCGACACTTCCTTTTATAGATGGATAGGAGGCTTGAATTAGGTCAACTTGGACACGTGTAGGGCTCTCCTTGCTCCTTTATCACGAAAATTACTCAACAGAAGTCGGTTCATGAAGTTGGCTAACGAGCTGTGATGTGGCAGTTTTTGCTTCCAGTTTTGCTGCAGCACAGAATTTGCTCTCTCCAGTCGCCCAGCAACATAATCTACACAAAATAATTTCCAATGCTTCCATTCTTCCAAATGAGTTAAAACATGTAATATCTATCCAAAACCAACCCTAATAAGCATAAAGGACACACAAATCCTTATATAATTGAGGCCTAAATAACTACCTTTTGGGCAGTTATCAAAAACGATCTTGAAAAACATGTTTACTTGATTCCATGTCACTTGATTTGAAAGGAAAATTTAGCTCATTTCTTGGTCAAATGTAAGGCATCATTGCTCATTTCTTGGTCAAATGTTGTGATATGAACTAAGACATCATTGCTTTACCTCCAGGACCAGTCACACACTCAAGGGCTAAGCAACTACAATTGGCCTTTAATTCCCACATACAAACAATGGTCAACTCAATTAAGGAAGGTCAAGGAAGGGGAAATGAACAAAAGCTCTATATATTATGTCAAATGTCACTACAAGATGAAAATAGAGTTTTTTTGTTAGAATCTTTTGGGTTTTTTTATGTTTGGTCAACATTATGACTTTATTTAAGTTTATTAGTTATTTTAGAATTATTTATTTTAATTAAGTAGGCTTGAGGGTAGATTAGTATTTTTAGCTACATAGCTAACCATACTAGGTTTAAAGGATGAATTAGGCATTGTGTACAAACGGTAGTTTTTGGAATGAATTTTCTGTCTTCTTGAAGAAGGAGCCTCATCACTCTCTTTGCAATTCTTGAAACCAGGGTTGCAAGCTTGGACATTCAGGTAGGCTTGATCAACTTGCTTGTGGAGTGTTCAAACGTTGAGTAGAGAACTAGTTCTCCTTACCTCTTTGTCTTTGATCATCAAGGTAATCTCTGTCTAATCTTTCCCTTGGGATTGAAATCAAATAGATTTAGGGTTTTAGCGTTGGTGAATTAAGGGTTCAAATACCCAAAGGGTTCTTAATTCCAATTCGTTAGGGTTTTCATATCATGTTGTATGTTGTGATCAATTTACTATTCCCGAGCTCAAAATATGCTAAAATTGATAAGTTAGGGTTTTGAGAATCACTGTTGTCAAATTGTACTCATTTGTGCTTAAAAAGACTTGATTTTAAGAGAATTTGACTAAGTTTTCTGTTGTACAGGAAAACAGAGTAAAAGCTGGAATTTCCCCATAAATGTGACTGCATTTCGAGGAAGGCAAAATGAAATGCGACCGCATTTCTGGAAAAACTGAGACCGTTCCGAGTCATCCGCTGGTCGTTGTTGACGAGTCTTCTTTGCACCTAACTGGTTGTTTTGACCCCGAAACTGATTGGGCAACCTTCCAGCACCTATTTCACAGCTCCTCGACCATTTTCTACACTAGGTAAGCTCGAGATTCGAAGTCAAATTCAAGCAGAACTCATTTGGAAGAAGAGGGTGGTGACAGAACCCTAGTTGACGCCTATGAGTATGGATGCCTGAGGTCCTTCTTAAATGATTGAATTCTAACTTGAGTTAGACAACAAACCTTAGGGTTTGTATGGATTTTCACCCATTCCCACTTGTAAAAGCGAGAGAGTGGAGTGTCTTAGCGAACTCTAGAAGGATTGAGTAAATAGAAAACCAATAATATTTAGCTATCTCGTTTATTTCAAGCTTGTGATACTTTTCATTATTCTGTATTATTTACATTCTTATTTTAATGGAAATGTATTCATTTGCTCTTTATTTCACCATGAGTAGCTAAATTCCGTTGAGGGGTTCAATATGGTGAATTCCCTTATGGTTTAATGGCTTGAAAGTGTCTTATTTGGTTAAGTTTCTGTTCAATGCAAGTCATTCTTTATTGATTATCACTCTAATCTTGCTGAGTTTAACTTGATCACATGCTATGTGAGTTTGATCTCGAAAGGGACAAAAGATATCGATTCTCATAAATGTGATATAGGAGAAAAAGCTCGAAAGAGATTGTTCGACGGTATAGGGCAAGCTGCCTAAGGCACCCTATATCGACTATAGGGTTATAGGTTGCATTCTTGAATTATCTATGTCGGAGTCGAGTCACCGAAATGTGCATAATGGTACTTGGGAGCAAGGCCAAATAGGAGTTAAATCTGACCCATTGCATTGAATAGGCTTAAGATAAATATTGCATGATTATGGTTATTGCCTTAGGGATGAATCCATGTTGAATACCTCATTTATTTCTTATTGTTATTCTTTCTTATTTACTTGCTTGTTTTATTTATCTTTTCGAAAACCCAATCAATCAACTTATTTTCTTTGGTTTCCTTTTTCAAAAGCAATCATTTGAGCAATTTCTTCTTCAAATATGAATTTCCAGTTAGTCCTTGTGGGATCGATACTCTTGGAATACTTCTAAGGTTTTTTTTATTACTACGTGCGACAATGTATACTTGCACTAAAGGTTGGCTGAATTTATCTTTATTAATATTTGTCATCTTATCTCACATCTATCCATTCAGCCTCTGTCGCACCAATGGTTCAACATGGTTTAAATTGTTCAGGGACGGTTCGGGAGCTGTCCAAGGTTGATTACTTGTTTATTTAATTATTAATGTAAAAATTTAGCTTAGTTTCATTGTTTTGATGCCAAAACTGATCCGCTTTAGTGTGTTTAATTATTTATGCATTAGGAGTGTATGTTATAATTAAATTAGAATTGAATATGCATAATGTATGACATATAGATTTAAAAACCCACCATAGGAAAGCATGTTCATGCGTTAGTAATTAATTATAAGGGTTATAATAAAAGGAATGCATGTTAGGTTTGATGCATGTTGTATGTTTTATTTTTTGTTTATGGATGTTTAATATAAGTGTTATATTAATAAACGAAAACAAAAGAGCATGCAACATGAAACCACCTTAAGATAGATGAATGTTACAGGTTGTCTATTGTTGTAATTCTAGAGTGATTAAAAATATAAGAAAATTTGACTCCAAAATCCTGTGCAAGTATACACAGTCTGAAACAAGTAATATTATCAATCCAAGGTCTGAATGAGTTTCCACTTTATCTATTTTTGTGTAACTTTTTAATGGTTTCAAGAATAATAAAATGATTGGGTTTATCGGAATTATGCTGAAGCAAAATAAATGACAGAACAATAAGTAAACAAATAGATAGACAGATTAAAGGCAGGCGCTGGTTAGGTTTTAGTGATTGTTCTAAGATATGCTCTAGCAATGTTATTGATCATGCATTTCTCGCAGTATTATTAGTGGATTCCTCCCGGAACTCCGGATCTTTTGGGATATGTTTCAAACCCAATGAAGAGCGACCGATCGAGCACTAGGCAACTGGCTATCCCTAGCTCAGTCACTGGCGTTCACCAATACACAATGATCGTAGTGTGGATAATGGCCACACACTCTCTAAATCATCCCTGAAACTAGAGAGAGCTATTCACACCGGCTGGCCAATCGGGCATAAAATAAGAATAAGCACAACAATTAACCAAAATGCGATAGTCAATTTATTACTAGAGATGAAGCACAGTAATCACATTATTCCTAACCAACACCCTAAGCTACTTAGTTCATAATAGGCATAGGAATACGAATTACAATCTGAGTATGCATGTCCATAACCAAAAGTTAATAAAGAAAATAAACTCCCTAATCAGCTTGCGGTAGATGGTGTTCTTGATGATCTTCAATCTCCCTATACTATTCGGCTTCCAAGGGAAAACATGGAATATCTTTGACTTTGACGGCTACTTCCTTTTATAGAAGGATGGGAGGCTTGAATTAGGTCAACTAGGACACGTGTAAGGCTCTCCTTGATCCTGTATCACGAAAATAACTAAACAGAAGTCGATTCATGAAGTTGGCTAACGAGCTGTGATGTGGCAGTTTCTGTTCCCAGTTTTGCTGCAGCATAGAATTTGCTCCCTCCAGTCGCTCAGCAGCATAATCTGCACAAAGTGATTTCCAAAGCTTCCATTCTTCCAAATGGGTTAAATCATGTAATATCTCTCTAAAACCAACCCTATTAAGCATTAAAGACACGCAAATCCTTATATAAATGAGGCCTAAATAACTACCTTTTGGGCCGTTATCAGTTCAACTTCTAAAATGTAGGTAAGAGGCATTTAATATCTTGGCCCCAAATTTCCTCTCCTTTGGCAAACATCACATTGCTTGTAGAACCAATGGGCATCCTTGAATAACGTAGGCCAGAAGAATCCGCAATGCAAAATCCGAAGAGTGACATTGCTCCAGGATTTCCTTTTCTTCAGCACCTGGAACACACCTACGAATAATACCGTAAGAGCATTGCTTATACATAAATGGCTCATCCCAATAGAAAAATTTTGCATCATGCTTAAACTTTTTCTTCTGCCTCAAATCCATATCAATAGGGGTGACTCCCTTCACTAAAAAGTTGGCAATATCAGCATACCAAGGAACATCCCTGACTACCTTTACTTGAACAGCAAACAGCTGCTCATCTGGAAAAGAATCGGAAATGGCAGATTGCTCCAGCAAAGATGATGATGGATCAAGACGAGACAAGTGATCTGCAATGACATTCTCTGATCCCTTCTTGTCCTTTACCTCTAAGTCGAATTCCTGCAATAGTAAAATCCAACGAATTAGTCTAGGCTTTGCATCTTTCTTTGACATTAAATACCTTATTGCTGCATGATCCGTAAACACCGTGACTTTCGATCCAACCAAATATGGCCGGAATTTCTCAAAAGCAAACACAACAGCTAACAACTCCTTTTCAGTAGTTGTGTAGTTGACCTGTGCCTCATTTAAAACCTTGCTTGCATAATATATAGGATGAATAAATTTGCCCTGCTTTTGCCCCAGCATTGCACCTACTGCAGCATCACTCGCGTCACACATTACCTCGAATGGCAAATTCCAATTAGGTGCACAGAGAATGGGTGCTGAGATTAAAGCAGCCTTCAATGTTTCAAAAGCCTTCCTACAATCTGTATTAAAGTCAAAAACGTGATCAGTGCACAATAAGTTACAAAGAGGTTTGCTGATTTTGGAAAAATCCTTTATGAACCTCCTATAAAATCTAGCATGTCCTAAAAAACTCCAAATTCCCTTCACTGAACTCGGTGGCTCTAGTCTTTCGATAACCTCAACTTTTGCTCTATCAACTTCTAGACCATTCTTAGAAATCCTATGGCCTAACACTATGCCCTCCTTCACCATGAAGTGGCACTTCTCCCAATTAAGAACTAGATGGGTATCCTCACATCTTTTTAACACCTTTCCTAAATTATTTAAACAACTCTGAAAAGACCCTCCAAAAACTGAAAAATCGTCATAAATACCTCAACAGTGGACTCAATCATATCAGAAAAAATTGCTAACATACACCGCTGAAATGTTGCTGGAGCATTGCAAAGGCCAAAAGGCATTCGCCTGAAAGCAAACGTCCCATAAGGGCAGGTGAAAGTGGTTTTTTCCTGATCTTCAGGAGTAATAGTAATCTGGTTATACCCAGAATAACCATCCAAGAAACAGTAGTAGGCCTGACCAGCCAATCGATCCAACATTTGGTCGATAAACGGCAGAGGGAAATGATCCTTTCGGGTGGCTTTATTAAGCCTTCTGTAATCCATACAAACCCTCCAGCCAGTTACTGTCCTTGTGGGAATCAACTCATTATCTTTAGTGCTCACCACAGTGACACCTCCTTTCTTTGGAACACATTGGATAGGGCTTACCCAATTGCTATCGGCAATTGGATAGATGATCCCAGCATCCAACCATTTAATTACCTCCTTTTTAACAACCTCTTTCATTGCAGGGTTAAGCCTTCTTTGTTGCTCAATAATCCTAAAGGATTCCTCCTCTAGAGTGATTTTGTGCATACAAAAAGATGGGCTAATTCCCTGAATATCAGCCAATGTCCAACCTATAGCCTCCTCATGCTCCGGCATTAAATCTGATGCAACAATAATGGGCAACGTCTCACTTTCCCCAAGATACACATACTTTAGATGATCTGGTAAAGGTTTCAAATCTAAAGCAGGTGCCTCAATTAGGGATGGCTTAATTGGGGGAGCCTTTCTTTGATCTATATCTAAAGACTCAAAAACATCCTCACACCTAAACAATTCTTTTTCATTTTTTCTATCTAAAGAACAAAATTCAAAATCTTCTACACTAACCTCTCCATGCTTTTCCGAATGCTTATCAGCCGAATCCTGTATTGTTGTCTCAATAACTGTGCTCTCCAGAATCCTGATGAAGGAGCAATCCTCCATTTCGTCTGGATATTTCATACTTGTTGTAATTCTGGAGTGGTTAAAAATATAAGCCAAAAACTTGTTGTAATTCTGGAGTGGTTAAAAATATAAGATAATTTGACTCCAAAATCCTGTGCAAGTATACACCGTCTGCAGCAAGTAGTATTATCAATCCAAGGTCTGAATGAGTTTCCACTTTATCTATTTTTGTGTAACTTTTTAATGGTTTCAAGAATAATAAAATGATTGGGTTTATCGGAATTATGCTGAAGCAAAATAAATGACAGAACAATAAGTAAACAAATAGATAGACAGATTAAAGGCAGCTGGTTAGGTTTTAGTGAATTTTCTAAGATATGCTCTAGCAATATTATTGATCATGCATTTCTCGCAGTATTATTAGCGGATTCTTCCCGGAACTCCGGATCTTTTGGGATATGTTTCAAACCCAATGAAGAGCGACCGATCGAGCACTAGGCAACTGGATATCCCTAGCTCAGTCACTGGCGTTCACCAATACACAATGATCGTAGTGTGGATAATTGCCGCACACTCTCTAAATCATCCCTGAAACTAGAGAGAGCTATTCACACCGGCTGGCCAGGCGGGCATAAAATAAGAATAAGCACAACAATTAACCAAAATGCGATAGTCAATTTATTACTAGAGATGAAGCACAGTAATCACATTATTCCTAACCAACACCCTAAGTTACTTAGTTCATAATAGGCATAGGAACACGAATTACAATCTGAGTATGCATGTCCATAACCACAAGTTAGTAAAGAAAATAAACTCCCTAATCAGCTTGCGGTAGATGGTGTTCTTGATGATCTTCAATCTCCCTATACTATTCAGCTTCCAAGGGAAAACATGGAATATCTTTGATTTTGACGGCTACTTCCTTTTATAGAAGGATGGGAGGCTTGAATTAGGTCAACTAGGACACGTGTAAGGCTCTCCTTGATCCTTTAACACGAAAATAACTCAACAGAAGTCGGTTCATGAAGTTGGCTAACGAGCTGTGATGTGGCAGTTTCTGTTCCCAGTTTTGCTGCAGCATAGAATTTGATCCCTCCAGTCGCTCAGCAGCATAATCTGCACAAAGTGATTTCCAAAGCTTCCATTCTTCCAAATGGGTTAAATCATGTAATATCTCTCTAAAACCAACCCTATTAAGCATTAAAGACACGCAAATCCTTATATAAATGAGGCCTAAATAACTACCTTTTGGGCAGTTATCATCTATATTATAAAGTGTTATAAAATCGAGATAGACGTTAAAACCTATAACAAAGATTAAATGCATGCTCACTCAAGGTTAACGGAATTCAATCTCGAATGATTCACATAGAATAGGTCAATATCTTGTAAAACTAAGGTCACAAGAGAACTCACCCGACAAGATGTTGTATAATGTTGGAGGTATTTAAGATGACAGTTTACGGAACACCTCCTACCTAGGCATCGATCCGGTACTTGAGTCAGGTTAACCCAGTTTTATAATCATGTGTCAAAGATGTGAGGTTTTATCACCTAGACATCAAAGCGTAATAGTTATGCCGTTGAAAATCGCCTAGATGTAGGTTGTTTCAAAAAGTTTATGTTTTGTGAATGGTGACTTGTTTTATATAACTTGAATTTTGATTGTTATATGCTTTCATCACCATTAGAAGCATGTTATATGATTAATTAATGAAAAGTTTTAATAGTTATAAGGTTAATGAATAGAAACCGTCAACCTATAATAAAGAGTTGCATGCTAACATAGGATCTTTGGTAACATGAATAATTTTAAAAACGGTTTAAAATTAAATTAGACCTAAGATCAGTGTTTTCTAATTGGATTAGAAAAATGTCATACTTAGTGTTTTAGTAGAGTTAAAATATGTTAAGTAGGATATAAGACTTTGGTTATAAGGAAACTCTCCCGGTAATCTGGTACCTGAGTTGAATTAACCACGTTTTTATTAGCATGCAATGTCACTAGGAAATTAAAGGGGTTTAATTCGCCTAGACATTAGAGTAAATACCTTATTTAAAAAGTTAAATATAAGACATAAACATAGATAGATTCGTTTAGCTGGAATTTACCTAAGTAAAGGACCATAATATTTAAAATACTTAGTGGGAGGAAAAAGGTATATGAAAATAAATGGTTTTTCTTCTCACGCTCTCCCTAAAGTTCACACCGTAAGGTTTATGCTTGGCATCGTGTTGCTTACTATTGCAATTGATCCATTCGGAAGGTTTTTGCATAAATTATCAAGGTGAACGGAGAAAGTATTTATAGTAAGTGGGTGAAGGAAGTGTGTCAACACATCCTGCAGTCTCTTCCATTGGGTTGCACTGTGAGATTCCTATGTTACTACAACATTCGGAGGGATGTAAGATAGGATTTGGAACAACGCAAACTCGAGAAATGGAAAGGGTTTCTTAGGGCCATTCCCAACATTAGCTTTTCCATTCAGTAGCATTGCTGGGGCCGTCCTCTCGGATATGAAAATGGAGGGTTAAACTTACGTGGTTGAGATCATTGACCAAATAACGGTAACTAAACACTAACCGGATATGAGTGATTATTTTGTTAGCGTTTGGTTGAGAATGTCTCAGTTTAGAGGAGGACTAGCTGATCACCCATCGGTGGCTGTTACTTAGAACCTTTGAAGTATCGTTTCAAAAGAATTATGATTCATAGGGCGCTTAATTGCTTTTGCTAAATTGATTGGATTAGGTAAAGGGTTAAATGTTAGACAACCAATTGAAAGTTTACTAGTTTTTTTTCAGCAATAAGTTCTATAAATGCCTCGACTATACGACAAATACGTTATTGGTATAAAAACATACGAGTAAGAAAACTTAAAACACAAGATCGTGGTCAGTGATTGGAAACGGTCTTAAAATGTAAAATGTCCTCAAGATGTTATATCTATTTCATTCTTGAAATGATCGTGACAAACATGACTTAGAAAACTGCCTATCCAAAAGGAACACGATCCAAGACTCAAAATATGATTTATTCGTCTTGAAAATGTGCTTAGTATGAATAGTGATTCAACCTGGATACTCGGTTCAGGGCTAACTAATCACATATGTTCTTTTTCAAGGAATGAATTCCTGGCACTAGATGTGAACTAGTTAAGATGACTCTTAGAGTTCAAATAGAAGAGTTCATCTCAACTAAGACAGTGGGAGACATAAATTTATTCTCCTCTCAGGAACGTTATATATTGTTTAACGTAAATATGTTCCTAAGATTAATAGAAATCTTGATTTCTATTCTTGTTTGCAAGAACAAGGCTATTTTGTTACCTTTTAATGTATGAATAGTTCATTCCAAAAGGATGTCAATATTTGTTCTGCAAACATGAAGAATAACATATATGTTTTAAGGCCGATAGAGTCTAGAGCAATTTTAAATTTTGAGATATTTAAACCGCTAAAGACTTAACCGAAAGGCAACATATTTCTCTAAATGTACCTATCTTTGGCACTTGAGGTTAGGTAAATTCAATACGATTGAAGACTGGGCTGAAATGAGCTTCTAAACAGATTAGAAGACGAGTCATTACCTCAAAATCGTATCTTAAAAGTAAGATGACTTCGATAACCTTTTTCTAAAAAAATGTTATCGTGCCAAAAAGAAACCTTAGAGCTAATGTATTATGATCTCTAAGATCATATGAATAATATAGTTCAAACAGGGTGTGAATATTCCATCAGTTTCACTAATAAATTATTTAAGGTATGCTTATCTATACCTAATGCATCATAAGTTTAAACTCTTGAAAAGTTCAGGTAGTATAACGTCGAGGTTAAGAACCAAATTAGGTAAAACGATAGCGACACTTCGATCCGATCGAGGTGGGGAGTATATGGACTTGAGATTCCAGGTCTATTTGATAGAACATGAAATTATGTCCTGACTCTCAACACCTAGTACGTCATAGTAGAATGATGTATCGAAAAGAAGAAAAAGAAGCTTGTTTCACATGGTTCATTCGATTATGAACTATGCTCAGTTGCCTTTACTCGTTTTTTTAGGGATATGTAGTGCTAACTGCACATAAAAACATGAGTATGGTTCTCTGAAAAGAATGTTTCTGAAACATTGTTTGAACTCTGAACAAGCATAAATGAGTTTATGTTCTTTCAAAACTTAGAGACGTCCTGCATATAAGACAAACCCGAAGAAACTAGAACCTTATTTGAAATTGTGCCTATTTGAAGGTTATTCCAAAAGAAACGAGTTATGGATTCTTCTTTGTTCAAAAGAAAATAAAGTATTTGTATTGACAAATGTTACTTTCTTAGAAGGATACCACGTTAGAAATCACAACCACACAGTTAGATAGTGTTAAATAAGTTACGTAGTAAAGCTACAAATATATCAACAAAGAGTTGTTGATAAGATTTGTTCTTAAACAAAGGATTGTTAATCGAGCTGACACATTAAGTTGGTCTTGTCCTTTTCACTTGTTGAGAGAGCCTCAATACAGTGGAAGGGTTGTTAATCAACCTACTGAAAACTGTATGAGTTTAATTGAAACTTTGATTGTCATACCTGATGACAATATCATGAATCAACTGACCTTTAGTTAGGTAATGGATGACGTGGATAAAGACAATTAAGTCAAAACTATGAACCTTGAAATGAAGTATGTGTACTTCAATTCAGTCTGGTATTGACCAAAAGGTTCATAGTCTAGGATCTGGAGCAAAAGGTTTACGAACTTAATGAATCCATTTATGGATTTAACTGAAGATTTCGATCTTGGAACATAATGTTTGATGCATGATTAAAATTTATGGTTTTGACTATAGTATTGAAATTTCTTGTGTCGGCAGAAGAATTAGAAATAGTTTAGTAGCTTTCTTAGTTTAGTATGTTATTGATATCCTATTCATTAGGATTGATCTAGGTTATCCAACTGACATTAGAAATGAGCTAGCAGCCTAGTTTCAAATAATAAATTTTGAAAGGCTGAACATGTTCTTAGAATCCAAAACATTTGGAATAACAGGAAAAAATCGCTAGCTCTGCCTCAAGTATCTTATATGTGTTGGGGTTGTTGCCCTAAAACTCATAGATAGTGAATGAAACAAATAGTTATATACTTGTTCGATAAAGTTGTTATTGAGTTTTTGTTCACTCAACTTATTAAATGAGTGAATTGCACGTTAAATTAACCCAAGTCCAATAAACTAGTATCATTGGCTATGACATGAATTCTTGAACTATATGTAGTGACATCAAGACGGATCAAGTTCAAGTAATAGCCTGAACGGTCTAGAGTATAGGGATAAGGCTAGGTAGCTCAATCCTAGGAAAACTATGTGACGCAACACACTTTTTTTGAGTACAAACGACGTGATCTTGGATCGTTCATGTAGAGATACACGAATACGACCAAGACCAAGAAATAAGTCACCCTTGCTTTCTAACGCCGTTTACTGACAAGACTGACTATTTCAATGCGATGACTAGGTAACTCGATCTTAATTATGAGCTAACTATGAACTCCTGTTTATTTGGGATTATCCTTTGATTTGCATGGGTGAGAGTGGTTCAACATCGCCAACTCAATAAGCCTAACATTTTGGAGATAAGATCGAGTAGATAGTTGGGGACATAGTCCTACAAGATGAAATTCACTCCTACCCAATTTAGGGATAGTAGAGAGGTTGTTCCCTTAAGTGCTGACTCCGCCCTCTCATTGGCCCGAGAGGTTTTAGGTTTAGTGGTGGGACCACAGACCAATTGTTCATTAGGGATTCAGTGGAGACTTAAGGAACAAGATGTAACTTTAGGGGTAGAAAATACATTTGACCCAACTCTAATTACGAACAACCTGTGAAGGGTCGACTTACTAATCATGGTTATATCGAGCAGACAGAAATATATCTGCAGTGAGGGGAGTTCAACTATCGGACTATAGTGGAGTGTCTCGATAGTCAACGAATTTTGGTTAACTGAGTTAAAAGAGTTTAACTAGTTAATCTCAGATCGTTGGATCCCATTTGTGCGTCGTTAGCTAAATAGATGGATGTGAGCTAAGATGATAAATGAAATAATAAAGAATAATTTAGCTAACACTTAAGTGCAAGTATACACTGTCGCACGTAGTAATAAAAAACCTTAGAAGTACTCCAAGGGTATCGATCCCACGAGGACTAAATTGGAAATTCAGATTTGATGAAAAAACTGCTCAAATGATTGCTTTTGAAAAGGTATCCAAAGAAAATAAGTTGATTGATTGGGTTTTTGAAAAGATAAATAAAACATGCAAATAACTAATAAAGAATAACAATAATAAACAACTAGGTATTCAACATGGATTCATCCCTAAGGTAACAAGCATACTCATGCAGTTTTTAACTTAAAGTGTATTCAATGCATTGGGTCAGATTTAACTTCCATTTGGCACTTGTTCCCAAGATCTGTTGGAAGGCTAAACGAGTACCGTTATGCACATTTCTGTGACTCGACTCCAACATAGATAATTCACGAATGCAACCTATAACCCTATAGTCGATATAGGGTGCCTTAGGCAGGTGGCCCTATACCGTCGAGCAATCTCTTTCGAGCTTTTTCTGCTATATCACCTTTATGAGAATCAATATCGTTTGTGTGTATTTCAAGATCAAACTCACATAGCAAGCTATTCCAATTCTGAAGTGGTTAAAAATATAGATAAAATTCACTTCAAAATACTGTGCAAGTATACACAATCTAGCAGCAAGTGATAAGTATTTATCGTATCCACAGGGTCTTGAATTGCCTACTCTATAGATTTAATTTTCCTTTTTAGTGATTTCCAAAGGTTGTTTAAATTGATTGGGTTTTTAAAATGCTGAAACAAAAGAAATACGAAAGCAGTAAAGGATTACGACTAGAGAAAACAGAATGAAAACAGACACAGGTTAAGACTTCTGTAATTGTTTATAAAGATGCTCCAGCAATGCTTTTGATCCGTCAATCTCATGCAATATTATCAGCGGGATCCTCTTGGAACTCCAGATTTTTTGGAATATGTTTCAACTCCAATGAAGCTCTACCGATCAAGCACTAGGCAACTGGCTATCCCTAACTCAGTCACTAGCGTTCACCAATACACAATGATCTAGCATGAATTATCGCCACACAACTCCTAAATCAACCCTGAAACTAGGAGAAGCTATACATACCGGCTAACTAGGCGGGCACATAATGAAATTAAAGATCAACAATAATTCAAGTTGATCATAATCAAATAGAATTTCCATATTTTATAAATATAACAATCACATAATTCTCAATCTATGCCTACAAGCAATTAGTTCATGATTAAAAACATAAAATACGTTACAATCTCGATAAGCACATCCTTAATACGAAATACAGAAGAAATACTAATCCTTTTAGTAACTGGGGAGATGAAACGGCTGCTCCAAACCACCAAGAACATGGAAGAACTTCGTCTTCTTGAGAGGAATCGCAAATGGTCTTCTTAGATTTCCATTATGCCGTCAATTCGGCCTCCAGCCGATTTACTCGGTCTCCCAATCGTGAATCCATTTATCTCTGACGGCTCCCTCCTTTTATAAGATGAGATTTAACCTAATTAGGTTAATCTTGACACGTGGATGACTCTCCTTGATCCTTTATCCCGATAATAGCTTAACAGAATTCAGTTCATTAAATTGGCAAACAAGCCGTGAAGTGGCAGTTTTGCTCCCAGCTTTGCTGCAACACAAAATTTGCTCCCTCAAGTCGCTCAACAATATATTATGCACAAAATAACTTTCAAAGCATCCATTCTTCCAAATGGGTTAAAACATGTAATATATATCTAAAAGAACCCCTATTTAGCACAAAAGACACACAAATCAATATAAAAATAAGGCCTAAATAACTCCCTTTTGGAGAGTTATCATACCCCCAAAGTTGAACTATTGTGCGTCCCGAGCAATACTAACCAACCTTCCCTTAAGAATTCAAAATGTTAGACAAAGCATAGCTTAATCAAATTACATAATCCAACACTACCTTCAACCTCTACCTAAGCATTCTGTAAAACCAAGGACTGCTGCAGCAAAATAATTCTTTCGGCATGGATAAATAATCACCACTTTTAACTCAATTCTAAGAACTTGCCACAACCTAGCTCTATTATTAGACATATTAAAGCACATTTTTAAGGGTTTTATATTTTTTTTTTGTAGACTTAAAGTAGCCCTACAGTCATAAGTTCTTACGCATGGGATGACCCATTTTATGGTGCAGTGTACCCTTGCCTCAAACTCATCACCAACTAGGCTAAATACTCATTGTAAAGCTAAAAAATCCTTAGTTATTCTATCTCTTGCCCTCAGAATGGCGAAATTTTATGATGAAGCTCACCTAAGTTCTGGGAGCTAGAAAAACTGCTGGATTATCATTCATCCTTCCTTTTGCTCCATGAATTTTCTCAGCAAAATTTTCAACAATCGAATTTTTTCAGCAAATAATTTTCATTTTTTTATATTCCCTAGGTCATCTTTTGACGCAAAGACAAACTGTGGGTATCACAAATGTCTCTGGTTACTCAACAACCTAGAAAATTATTCAACGAAGGAGAGGAATGCTTGAGCAAGACACTTGGAGTAGCAAAAAGTCACCCAAACTTGAATTATTCATTGTCCTTAATGAAACATTAATTTTATGAAGTTTACCCCCAAACTTAAATTTTTCTATCTGAATTTTAAACTAGGTGTGGGACTAGAAGTAAGCTTAAAGTGGATCAAATAAATCAACACTACCTCAGAATCTTCTCGCCGCAGCAACGACCAGACTAGAAGAAATGCTCAAGCAAAAGGTTTCTGGAGATCAGAACACCTTGATCTACTTGAGCTAACTAGTTAAGCTTAAACAATTCTGAAGAAAATTAAGTTAGATACTCAAATGTGCCAAACAAAACAATATTTGATTTCATTAAAGATTAAGATCACAAATTTACGTAATCATGACAGAGATAGATTTTAAAGCATCAGGTAAAAACAAAGAAACAAAACATAACATAAGCAGAGAGAACAAAAGACAAGCAAGGCGAGCACACAAAATCATTCATCAAAATATTTGCTCTAAGAAACTGAAACTTCCCTTTAATTCTTCTTTATGTTCAGGCTCTGGGTTTTCTTCTTCCCCTCGAATGATGGGCGGGGGTGGAATGCATGGGTTCATAAGAACATCAAGGAAAATTAGGAAGCCTTGATATGACTTAGAAAAATTCACTTGCATAGCCTTCCTTAGTGTGGTGTCCCTTCAAAATCATAGCTCTAGTAGATTTGAAGTTGTCTCTTAGTGAATTCTAGCCTACTGAGAACCATCTCAAGTTGCTCCAGTACTCTATGGACACCTCACAGCAAACCACCCTTGTGTGTCTCACCTCTCTGAAGTCTAGCAGTGTCCATAGTCCCCTTGTCAAACAACTTAATATCACTGGAACTCTCTGGGATTCTGAACCTTCAAGTGCACTCGATCATGGAAGATAGTGGAGTCGTGCGTTGTAAGTAATAATCTCTGCTTGATAAAGTCGAGCCAAGTGTTAGTCTCACACTTCAAGTATGTTGACGGGAATGTTCTTGCCCTCATCCTTGACAACCTCCACTGGGAATTCAGTTGCTCGTTTGAGGAAGCAACTCATATTGCATTTAAAATAACGTGGGGGAAGTCTTGCAAATTAAAATGAGAATTAATCACTACATGGCTCCAGTCGACAACAACGCTATAAACAATAACCAAGAATCCTTCATCCTCATCGATGTTGGCGTAGAACTCCCATTCTAGTTTATCAACAGTGGGCTCCGACTTTGCACACAACCGTTCCCAGCCGTTATTAGTGATTTCCGCTCAAGGAAAATGTGTGAGCTCTTTGCCACCATCGAAGTCGCGCTCCATAAGAACATCTCGCTTCAGGAATTCTTCATATTTTTGGCTTGCCTCTTCATGGATAAATCTCCCGTACCCGAATCTTTCATCAAGCTCAACTTCTTCACTCAATTTTATCTCAGTCTCAACTTCATTCCCTTTATCTTCTTTTCCTCTTCTAACTTTTCTCTTAAAAAAATAGATGGTCAGGAAAATGGGTTGGGGTAGGGGTTGTTACTTTTTTTTACTCTCAGACCTATTCTTCTTTTCCTTTTGGTCTCTACGAAGCCTCTTCAACCCTCTCTTTCATGGTGTCCTTATCAACTGAGACTTCTTCTTCCCCTTCAAGATTTTGATCAGTTGGTACTTCAACTTATGGAACTACTTCCTCAAGGGTCTTCTCCTTCTCGGTCTGGAATCCTTCCTCCATCTCTTTTCCTTTCCTTGCTCATGTTCCTTCCTCATAACAATAATACACACGGAGAAAAAAAAATCACATCAGTAGTAATAAAAGATAAGAGTGAAAAACGTACCTGATGGGAGATCGTATAAATAGGGCACGAACTCACAGATCTTCAACAAATAATTAGCTCCTAATTATCTCCTCATTAATTTAAGTTACAATTTTAACTTCATGGATTCATGGAAAATTTTTATTATCTATCAAACGGTAAGATCTTCCATTTACTGTGCTCCCTCTGTGTGTAACAATCATAACGTCAGCTGCCCTCTGCTCAACACATGACATCTTTGGTATTTAACTGCATGCCCACTTAATTATTCTGAAAACAACAATAAAATCTCAACGGTAAAATTGTAATCTTATCTCACAAAAAATCTTAACCGAATAAAATCTCTGATATTCTCATCAAAACTATGAAATCAAATCCTTTTTTTTTTTAATAACATCCACAAGATATATTATTTTAAATCTGGAAAAATATTTCGAAAATAAAATTCTTCAAAATCAAATCTAAACTAACCTACAAAATAAAATAATAAAAATAATAAATAATAAAATCTAAGCGAATAAAAATCATATCAAATCAAAATAATATCAAAACATAAAATAAATCAAAATTAACAAAAAAAAAACGAAATCAAATAATGGGAGCTTCTGATTAGAATGCTGAAATTTTTGCTCCCTCAAAACTTGTGCTTCCTAAATCTGCCAGCAACTTCAAAGAAGAATATTTCAGAATTAAATCAGGAAGATATATTATTACAAATCTAATCTAAACAGAAATGAAAAATTCAAATTGAAATTAAATCTTAACAGAACTAATCCGATTAAATTAAGAATTAAATCGGCCAAAATAAAAATAAATAAATAAAACAAACATAAAATCTACGAAAATACCAACGAATTAATATAAATCAGATAAAATTGAAATCAATAAAATCTAATTCAAATTAATTCAAACCATAATAAAATCCACGATATAAAATAAAATCGCAACAACACTGGGAGCTAAAAATATTGAAATATGAAATGCTCCCACAAAACTCTAGCTTTCTCATTCATCGACCAATTTTAGGGAAGGATATTTCGAACGAAACTCCTCTCCCCATCATGCTTTATTTGTTGCCCTTTTACTTTAAACTCACAACCATCATCAACACATTGTCTAACCATAGATGCATCATTTGATAAATAAAATTTCACCTTATGGAAAAAAATTTTCATTTGTCCTTTTGATAAACCAGGAGGCAAATTTCCAAAATCAAGGTAATTGGACAAGTCATCTTACCAAGGTGTTTTCACCACCTTAATATGAGCTACAGTAAATAACCGCTCATCAATGAAGGATTTCCTAATCTCAGGTTGCTGGAGCAATGTCAATGAATTATAAGGTTCAATAGGCTTGGATTTCTTATCTATTGGCTCTAAGGATTCGAATTTCCTCTTAAAACTAGAAATCTCACCTGCATCTTCATGCTCATACTCCAATCCACCTATTTCAAAATCCTCAATTTGGATTTCTCCAAATTTTTGGGTATCGTACTCCATCAATTCCTTCTTAAAGTGGTCCTCAACAAACTCATCAAAAGCTTTTTGGTTATGCACCCTCGTTGTAAGCTCCCCCTGTTGGACATCTATCAATGATCTACCAGTTGCCAAAAATGGATGACCAAGAATAATTGGGACATTCTTATCTCCCTCCTAATCTAGAATAATGAAATCGACAAGAAAAATAAATTTATCTACCTTGACTAGAACATCCTCAATTTTACCTTCAGGATATGTGATAGGTCTATCTGCCAATTGGAGTGTGACTGTTGTAGGCCTAGCTTCACCTATACCTAACTTTCGATAAACCGAAAGAGGCATAAGGTTAATGCTTGCTCCAAAATCACAAAGTGCTCTCCTCAACTCCTTTCCACCTATAGAGACAGGAACAGTGGATGATCCTGGATCCTCAACCTTAGAAGGTAGCCCATTCTTAAGAATAACACTACATTCCTCAGTAAGAACCACATTCTCAAACTCTTCTAATCTCTTCTTTTTAGTCAGGATATCCTTACGAAATTTTGCATAATTAGGCATTTGTTCTAAAGCCTCTACTAGGGGTATGTTTATATGAAGTTGCTTTAGAATATCCAAAAACTTCTTAAATTGAACATCTTGGTTCTTAGATTTTTGCCTTTGTGGAAAAGGTAAGGGTGGGTCATAGGATGGGGGCAGTACATAAGGTGGGGGATTTGGAACATAACGTGTTGCTCCAACATCTTTCCTGCTGCCTTCCTCATTTTTACCAGACTTTAACTCTTTTTCGACAACATTACTATCACTACTTTTTTCTACTTCCTGGGGTTTACTAGGCTCTTTCCTCTCTCTTCTAGTGGCTTACAACTCCTTAAAGTCACTGCCTGCACCTGCTTCCTACCTTCCCTTATAGGGTGTTCAATATCTGAAGGAATGTTTTCGTGAGGTTGTGCCTTCAGTTGATTAGCTAGCTGACCCACTTGCAATTCTAGGGCTCTCAATGAAGCCTGCTGACTTTGGATTAAGACATAATTACGAGCCATATAATCCTTCATCAAAGACTCCAAAGAACTCTCTGAATTTTGCTGGGGCAATGCCTGCTTATCTTGCTGGGGCATTCCCTGTGATTTAGCAAATTATGACTGGTTTGCCACCTTCTACTGTGCTTGGGGGGCTTGCGAATTACTTCCTTGCCCTCCACATGCAATGTTGGGCTGGTTGCGCCAACCTTAATTATAAAAATTTGAATATGGGTTATTCCTCTGATTACTTGCAAAAAACACAGAAGATGGATTGTTAAGACAAAACTCATAATTATGCTCTTCACCACAATAGACACAAGATTTGGCTGCCACTTAGTTTACAACTGCAGCAGGCTCCACCACTGGCAGCTGCTGAACATTGCTTACCAAAGTTATTTTTTTAAGAGCGTTAGCTAATGCTGCAATATCGGCCCTAATGGTAGACACACCATCAACTTCTATCACACTCTTAACTTTCTTACTAGAGCCTCTAACATTTGACCATTGACAATTGTAGGTTGATGTTCTCTCTAAAATCTCATAAGCCTCATTAAAGGTTTTTGCCAAAAGGACCCCTCCCGCAGAAGCATCAATCATACACTGGGTTGCTAAGTTTAACCCATTGTAAAATATTTCTATTTGAATACAATGTGGTAAACAACGGTAGAGGCACTTTTGCAAAAGCTCCTTAAACCTTTCCCAAGCTTCACTAAAAGTTTCTTCCTCATTTTGCCGAAATCCCAATATCTCACTCCTCATCTTGGCATTTCTAGTTGGTGGAAAATACTTACTAAGAAATTTCTCTATTAGCTCATTCCAACTACTTATTGATGTTGGATCAAGAGAATTCAACCCCGCTTTTGCTCCTTCTCTAAGAGAATAAGGGAATAGGGTTAATCTAAGGGCATCTCTCGACACTAACTGGATAACAGATGAATCACTAACTCCTAGAAAATACTTAAGATGTAAATGAGGGTCCTCAGATGATAGACCATGGAATTGGCCAATCATTTGTAACATGTGAAACATGACCGATTTTATTTCAAAGTTTGCTGCCTCAATAACTAGATGTATTATCGCTGGATTTAACTCGTCAACTATTGGAAAAGCACATGCTCTAATCGCTTTGTCCCTATCATTTGCTACAAGGATAGGATTCTTAGTCTGATTATTTTACTGTCCATTTTGCTCCAGCGGCGGATTTTGCTGCATCGCACGATTCCTCTTCAAGTTTCACTTGAACTTCTTGAATATCTAATCGCATGGTGATCGCTCATACGCCAAAGTCACACCTACAAAACAAAAAGAAGCAGTAAAAAATTTCACGCACCAAATCACCAAAAATACACACACAAAAAAAAAATCAATCAAATAAAACAATTTTCAAGTCCCCGGCAATGGCGCCAAAAACTTGTTGCAATTCTTAAGTGGTTAAAAATATAGATAAAATTCACTTCAAAATATTGTGCAAGTAAACACAATCTAGCAGCAAGTGATAAGTATTTATCGTATCCACAGGGTCTTGAATTGCCTACCTTTATTGATTTAATTTTCCTTTTTAGTGATTTTAAAAGGTTGGTTAAATTGTTTGGGTTTTCAAAATGCTGAAACAAAAGAAATACGAAAGCAGTAAATGATTACGACTAGAGAAAACAGAATGAAAACAGACATAGGTTAAGACTTCTGTAATTGTTTATAAAGATGCTCCAACAATTCTTTTGATCTGTCAATCTCATGCAGTATTATCAGCGGGATCCTCCCGGAACTCCGGATTTTTTTGAATATGTTTCAGCTCCAATGAAGCTCTACCGATCAAGCACTAGGCAACTGGCTATCCCTAACTCAGTCACTAGCGTTCACCAATAAACAATGATCTAGCGTGAATTATCGCCACATAACTCCTAAATCATCCCTGAAACTAGCAGAAGCTATACATACCGGCTAGCTAGGCGGGCACATAATGAAACGAAAGATCAACAATAATTCAAGATGATCATAATCAAATAGAATTTCCAGAATTTATAAATACAACAATCACATAATTCTCAAACTATGCCTACAAGCAATTAGTTCCTGATTGAAAACATAAAATACGTTGCAATCTCGATAAGCACATCCATAATACGAAATACACAAGAAATACTAATCCTTTTAGTAATTGGGGAGATGAAACAACTGCTCCAAACCACCAAGAACATGGAAGAACTTTGGCTTCTTGAGAGGAATCACAAATGGTCTTCTTAGATCTCCATTATGCCATCAATTCGGCCTCCAGTCGATTGACTCGGTCTCCCAATCGTGAATCCATTTATCTCTGACGGCTTCCTCCTTTTATAAGATGAGATTTAACCTAATTAGCTTAATCTAGACACGTGGATGGCTCTCCTTGCTCCTTTATTCTGAGAATAGCTTAACAGAATTCAGTTCCTTAAATTGGCTAACGAGTTGTGACGTGGCAGTTTTGCTCCCAGCTTTGCTGCAGCACAGAATTTGCTCCCTCAAGTCGCTCAACAATATATTATGCACAAAATAAATTTCAAAGCATCCATTATTCCAAATGGGTTAAAACATGTAATATATATCTAAAAGAAACCCTATTTAGCACAAAAGACACACAAATCAATATAGAAATAAGGTGTAAATAACTCCCTTTTGGAGAGTTATCACATGCAAAATCTAAGTGATCAAATTAAACACAAGTTAAATTCAGCAAGATTAGAGTGATAATCAATAAAGAATGACATGCATTAAACACAACTTAAGCAATTAGACACTTTCAAGCCATTAAACCATAAGGGAATTCACCATATTGAACCCGTCAATGGGATTTAGCTACTCGTGATGGGATAAGAAGCAAATGAACACATTTTCATTGAAATAATGATGTAAAGAATACAAAATAATGAAAAGATTCAAGAGCTGGAAATAAAGGAGATAGCTAAATATTATGGGTTTTTCTATTTACTCAATCCTTCTAGTGTTTGCTAAGACACTCCACTCTCTCACTTTTACAAGATGGGAATGGGTGAAACTCTCTACAAACCACAAGGTTTGATGTCTAACACTCTCTCGAGTTAGAATTTGGTCGTATAAGAAGGAGCTCGGGCATTCCTACTCATTGGCGTCGAGCCAGGGTTCTGTCACCACCCTTTTCTTCCAAGTGTGTTATGCTTGAATTTGACTTCGAATCCCGAGCTTATGTAGTGTATAAATTGGTAGAGGAGATGTGAAGTAGGTGTTGGAAGGTTGCCCAGTCGGTTTCGAGGTCAAAACAACCGGTTAGGTGCGAAGAAGACTCGTCAACAATGACCCGCGTGCAACTCGGGACGACCTCTATTTTTCCAGAAATGTGGTTGCATTTCAATTTTTCCTTCCCAGAAATGCGGTCGCATTTCTGGGGAATTCCAACTTTTCCTCTGTTCTTCTACACAACAGCAAACGAAGTCAAATTCTCTTAAAATCAAGTCTTTTTAAGCACAAATGAGTTAAATTTGACAAAAGTAATTCTCAACACCCTAACTTATCAAATGAACATATTTTGAGCTCGGAAATAGTAAAATTGACCTAAACACTCAATATTTGACCAAGAAATGAGCTAAATATAAGGGTAAAATAGGTATATTTTTTACCCTTATCACCCATGATCTGTAGGTCCATTAGGTCCCCCTGCTAGCTCATACGAAATAAACCTTAGAACATAAGTGATGAGAAAGTTTGAAACATTCAAACTTGTATTAGGGAAGTTATCATTATTTATTCGATATATTTAATGTAATGGTTTAATTGAGATTAAACTGTATTTGAGAGAATTAGAAATATTTAGATATGATTTAAATAACATATGTATGTGAATAGGGATTCATATAAGAGGAGATCGGGATTGGTGTGATTTATTAATTTAATATTGGATATTAAATTAAATAATTGATTTAAATGTTTAAATTAATTTTATATTTTAAAAATAATTATTTTCAAATGAATTTTAAATTCAATTTTAAATCAAGAGGTAAATTCTTCTTCATTAACACCAAACCCATTATCAATCTCTTGGATAAACTATACTCATGAGACGAAAATGGATGACTCCTCAATTCTCATGAGTTGTCTTCTCATTCTTTATTTGGTTGCATGCTCATCTTCTTTAAAAGAATGGAATGAGATGAACTCTTTGAGTTGTTGGAGTATTCACTTCATAGAAGCCAAAGAAGGGTTTTTAAGCAACCAACATTTCTCTCTAAATTTTGCTTGAGTGATCAACCTTCTCTCTAAAATTCATCACGTTCTGGAGATTAGCGGGGAAGACTCTCGTGGTCGTCTACAACTGGTTTGTGCAAAGAAATCATCCACGAAATTGAAGAATTCGACTATCAACGGTTGTTAACTTTGAAACTCTGTTTTCGGTTCAAACTTGTGCATGTTTTCATAACTAATATTAAAAGAAATAAGAGTGTTTCTATCTGAATCGCTTCCGCTAGTGTCTCGTACACTCATTCAATATGGACAAAGGGTTTGCTAGATATAAGATTAGAATTAAAGGAATGGTTTGTTACCTTTCAAACATGAAATTCATTTATCACAGGAGTAGTGTCCTAAAACGCCTCAGGAGATTGAGAATTTGAGAAGGATTCCCCGTGCCTCGACAATCAGTTGTCAGGTTTGGCATATGTTATACATTAGAAATTGTCAGTAGATACCAATTCGCTTCAGGGTAAGCACACTGGACTGCTGGGAAAATATCCTAGGAGAACGAAGGTTTATAGCCTCGTGTATGGTGATGAGGATCTGATCCTTACAGGATACACTGATTCTAATTAGCACACCAGTCAGGATTCTTGGAAATCCACATCGACAACAGAATTCATCCTTAACAGGGAGCTATATGATGGCGTATCATAGAGTACAGATGTATCACAGACTTCATCTTGAAGGCCAAGTATGTTGCTGCTTTCGAAGCAGGCTTAAAAGCCTGTAGGACTTAAGAAGTTCATTTGGAAAGTTGTTCCAAATATGAGGCAAATATATAGAACACAAACGTGCATCTCATCTAAGAGTATATGTAAAGAGGGGACGTGATTGTCACGAGCATAGACTCAGAGTAAAGTATTGTTGAATCATTTACAAAGGCCCTCATGGCTAAAAGTGTTCGAGGGACATCTAGATGGTCTAGGTCTATGAGTTATAAACAACCCACTAGAGTTTTAGTCAAAGTAGGAGTTTGTTGGGGTTTATGTCATAAAAAACGTGGATAGTAAAATGTAACAAAGTTAAATATAAAACGTTATTGAAATAGTTCATTTTCTGGTTGTCAAAAGATTGGATTAACTATATATTTATTAACTCAAATCCAATAAACTAGAACCCATGGCTTTGATATGAAACACTCGAACTATATGTAGTGACGTAAAAGTGGATCGAGTTCGAGTGATAGCCTAAAACGGTCTATACTATAGGGATAACACTGGGTACCTTATCCTAGGAAAAACTATGTGACGCGACCCACTTTGTTTTAGTACAAACGATGTGATCTTGTATCATTCTTATAGAGGCATGCGAGTGGGGGTGTCCTATGCAAATGAGTTTGTATAAGACCGAACCGTGAAATAAGTCACTTTCACTCTATGACTCCGTTTACTCTGAAACTAACTATTTCAAGCGATGACCTAGGTAACTCGATCTTAATCATGAGCTAACTATGGACTCCTATTTATTCGGGATTATCCTTTGATTTGCATGGGTGAGAGTGGCCCAATAGCATCGCTCAATAAACCTACCAGTTTGGGGATAAGATCGGGTAGATAGCTGCGGACATAGTGAGTAAGATGGAATTGACTCCTACCAGACTTTTGGGATAGTAGAAAGGTTGTTCCCTTAAGTGCTGACTTCGAGACGTGAACAAAGAGGTTTTAGGTCTAGTGGTGGGACCACAAACCAATTGTTCATTAGGGACTCAGTGGAGGCTTAAGGAAGAAGAAGTGCTATAGGGGTAAAAGAGACTTTTAACCTTGCTATAGTTACGAACAACCTGTGAAGGATTGAATTACTAATCACGGTTATATCGGGTTGACATAAATATATCTACAGTGAGGAGAGTTGAGCTATGTGCTATAGTGGAGTATCCCGTTAGTTAACGAATATTGGTTAACTAGGATTGCAAGAGTTCAACCAGTCAATCTTAGATTGTTGGAGCCCATGATCTATAGGTCCATTAGGTCCCCATGCTAGCTCATATTGATTAACCTTAGAAAAGAGTGATGAAAGAATTTGAAAGACGTTCAAATTCGATTTTGAGAGATATCGTTGTTTATAATCGATATAGTTTGGCACATAGGTTTAATTATGAATTAAACTATATTTTTAGAGAGTTATTATTATTTAAATATGACTTAGTTATTACACACTTGAATAGGGATTCACGTTCTAGATCATCGGGTTTTGAGAGACATTGGATTTGGTACAAATTACTTGGTTTAATAATTGATATTAAATTAAATAATAATAATTATTAATTAAAATGTATAATTAATAATTTTTTTTAATTCAAAATTAATTAATTGAATCAATTTTTTTAAAAGATAACTAAAGTGGATTTAGTTAGAAATTTTAGAATTTCAAATTTTAAAAATCTGAAAAACAATTAGGTAAAATATGTGGTTTTGGCACATAAACTATGAGAAACCTCCTTGCTTGGTTTGTTGTCTTCTCATGGTAATTTTGGATGAAATTTTTTCTTCTTTAAAAATGCAAGCAATGAAGACACAATGGTGGTTGCTGGTGAAATTCATGAAAAGAAGAAAAGCCTCAAAACTCTCTAAAAAATCGTAAGCACACTTTTGTTCAAAAACCCATTTTCTTTCTTCTCAAACTCATCATGCTTGGGTTCCCACAAGTCCGTTCTAAGCCCGAAGGATAGGGAGGAAGGCTCTAGCGATAGTCCACGAGCCGTTCGTGTTGAGAAACATCCAAAGAGTCTCACGGATTGAAGCTTCAAAGTTAAGTTTTCCATTGCTTTGTTTTTAGTTGAAAATTCCAGCATGCTTTTAATCCATGAAATTAATGAAAATCGGTGTCTAACACCATCAATCGCTTCCGCTCGAGTGTTCTTCACTCTTTCACTTTCTCGGTATAAGGCTTCAACCTTTGACTCCTGGTGCAGTTCTTCAGGTCCGCTTCAATCCACTTGGTCCTTTTCACCGGCTCGTCGTCCAAGAACATCGAGATGGCTCAAAAACTCCCTAATTGGCCTGAATTAACACCAAATCGTGTGCTTGACCCCCCAATGCTACCTACGCTCAAAGTACCCTAAATCAAGACAATTAAAGCATAAAATTCTTCTAACAAGCTTAGATTAGAGGTAATAAAATAGCACAAATTAGGTGCTAACAAATACTCCCAACCTAAACTTTCTTAGTCCTCGAGCAAGGCACACACAAACCGAAGACAAAATTGTTGTACATATTAATCCAAAGTGATTTAATTCTCAGAGCTCAAACATTTAAAAACTAAAGCAATCAAGAAACATTCACATGAGACCCAATGGGGAGACAAATCAAAAGTTTTCAAAGACAATCTTTAATAAGAGCGTTCTATCCCACCTAAATAGGACTTTACTGATTCGGGATTGGTTTACTAAACTCTCATCCTATCTTCCCCTTACACTTGCACTAAGGTCTCTCTAAAAGGCCTAAATGGAACAAATTAGGTTGCTTCTTCTTTGCCTGGGTGCCTAAATAAGGAATTCCTTTTTCTTTTTCTTTTTGCATTTCATTTTAGGGCAGGGCACTAGCTTTCACACTACAATGTAAGGACCCATAACCCTTGGTTGGCCTAACTGATCCAACTGTAGACAACTCTTTTCACCCCTAAACACTCAATACGATGCAAACATGCTTTTTCTTTCAAGGAAATAAAACAATGAAAGAAGAATACAAAAAATATTCACACAAAAGCTCACTTTACTTATTTTACCTCTTTCTTTCTTTTTTTTTTCTTTTTATGGCAGTCCTATTTTCTTTTTATCTTCTAGGCAAGACTCCACACACTATTTTGCCAAAAAAAATAGACTTTCTCGCTAAAACTTACACCTATCGGGGTGACAACAGTAATATGAGCCAAGTAACTCGCTCCTAGGCATTCAAATCGTAGTCTAAAGCAAGAAAGACACGCAACATGTGCAAGATATATCCAAGAAAATTTTTAGAAAGGCTCCCTTTCAGGGCACTCGTGATCACAACTCATCGAAAGCTAGAAAGTTTTAAAAAAATTTGAGCCAATCCTAGGAAATCATTATCACTAAATCAAAAATATACAGAACAAGCATGCAAGATATACAATAAGCATAAAAGTTGCCCTGTCGCACAGATGACCAGGACCTAATAGAAAAACAAAACAGAGTACCACACCCCCAACCTAAAAGGTTACATTGTCCTCAATATATAATAAATCATGTAGAATAGGACAAATTCATAAGCGAAGAGTAAGAACTTCCCTGAATTTAAGCTCGTGGGTGGTGAATCACACATATATAAACATCAGAGCTCTCTTTTGTACAACCAACCCTAAAAAGAAACAAAATAGCCAAAAAGAATCAAAAGAAACTTATCAAAATAAACTAAACTAAGAAAAGAAATAGCAGAAAGCAGTAAACTTATTATGTGCAAATGTTTAAGGTCGTTTGCTCGACCAGAGTCTCTCTCCACAAGTCCAAACCACGTTATTTTTTGAGAATTCTGCTTTAATTAACTTCGGGGCCTGTGGAAAAGAATTAGTAGAAGCAGAAATAATTTTTGAAGAAGAAGTGGGCTGACAAAAGACTCGCTCAGCCCTATGTTTGGAGGACGAGCACATGATAATACCACTAGATTTGCCAGTAATAATAGATGAATGCATCTCATTGTCAGTAACCATGCAAGAGTATGAATTAGATGCACGATAAAAATTTTAAAGTACAAAGTCTTATCTTGGAAGCCTACTGATACAACTCTTCCATCTATGTCAATGACTGTCTTAGCAATCTTCATAAAAGGACGACCAAGAAGTATCGTCGTAGAAGACGAAGAGTGATCAGGATTAGAGGTATCTAAAACATAGAAATCAGCGGGACAGACTAAGGCTCCAATTGGGATTGCGGTAGCTTTTAAAATAATTGTTGATAGCCGTGCTTTTAGGAAAATCAGTTTTTGTACAAAACAAATTAGCATTTGGTAAATTTCAATTTTAAACACGAAAAAGTTGTTCATGGTATTTGGTAAATTCAAATGAAATTGTTATGATTTAGTTATAATGACCAAAGTAGACATATTATTTTAGTTATTTATAATTTGATTTTCAATATATGAATTCTAATAAGTTGATTATTTATATATATTTTTTAAATTACCAATTATATTTTCTTATTACTTTTCTGTTAAATAATTTTCTTATTACTTTAAATTATACAATAAAAGGCTAAAGAGAATCGTTGTTCTACATTATTATAATGAACAAATGTTATTCCAATTTAATTAAGTACCAACAAAATGTAAGACAAAAATTAAAAAAAAAATATTATCGATTTTGTTCTCATAAAACTTGTAGTTGTATTGTACTTTAGAGCATACAATAACTGAATATGAAAATAATTATTTATATGACCAACGTAGACATATTATTTTAATTATTTATATGTTGATAGTCAATCTGAATTGTGATAAGTTAATTATTTAGAATTTTTTATAGTTCAAATTATAAATTTCATTTTCTAATTTTTTATATTTTTTCTTGAATTTCCTTCAAGTTTAATGATGATGAAATTGTATAGAAGTTTTGATAAGTGACATGGCTGGGGATTGAAAAAAAAATCTATCGAAGAAGCATCAATATGTTAAAATTAGAGGAATGGAAAACTTTTTTTTGAAGAAATCATAATCCTTGCAGCGGAAGCATATATCAGATCATTTCGTTCTTAATTGGATTTCATGAAAATATGACAGCGAGCATAGCTAGCTAGTTTTCCCTAATTAATTTAGCTAGTCTTTTATGATTTGTTGGCCTTTTTATTGCACATAAATGTTTATTTTGTAGGAAATTGTTGATTAGAGCTAAAACATGAAATTGAAGTTAATTGGGTGTTCGGGATGCAAAAAGAAGCTAAGGAGCCGAAAAGAATCATGTTGGAAGCTTCTTCAAGTGGGCTTGGCCGAGAGCTAGCGTCTTGACGCTAGCCTTGTGACGTCTCGACACTAGCTGATTCCTTAATCGATTTGCACAGCAGAGGTCACAGCATCTCGACGCTGTGAGAAGAGCGTCTCGACGCTGTTAGGTTTTCCATAAAAAGAAGACGCGACAAAGGCACAGCGTCGCGACGCTATGTCCACAGCGTCGCGACGCTATCGACAGATTTCCTATAAAATCTTCTTTTTCAGCTACGGATTCAGGAAGTCAAATTTGAGAGATTTTAGCACTAATTTCGACTAGAGACCTTCTGTGGGAGTTGAAGCAAGGACAAAGAGCGGGAATCTAAGTTGGAGACGTGAAGATCGTGACGGGGACGTGCCGGTTTCAACGACTTTGAGTGTTTTCTTTCCTTTTTCGTTTCTTTAGTTAGATTTAATGGCTTTTTTCATGCATAGTTGATCTTGTATTGCCATGTTGGAGTAGCTAAGCTTCTTACTTAGGGATTTATATGTAGTCTTTTTAGTTTACGGATTGACTTATGGGACGATTTGTGCAATGGTTATTATGTTTGCAATCTTAATTTAATGCTTTCAATTAATTAGCCCTTAGTTGAATGATCTAAGTGTTGAGTCTTGCTCGGGAGAGGGGATTTCGCGTAGACTATATTAAGATTGCATGACTAAAGTTTATGTTCTAAGCTCGAGACGGAATTTAGAGTAACTTTAGAATTGGTCAAAAAGAACTAAATGTCTTGCATGTTAATAAACTTAGATAGGGATATCAAGTTGGTTAATTTGCATGAGAATCAATTATACTCGGGAGAGGTAGTTGTGATTAAAGGTTCTTAGGCTCATAAATCCATTGTGCGTTATAACTCGTTCCCTAAAATCAATCATAGACTAAATTGGCGAAATCAATTCCCTAAGTGTTCTTTCAATTGAATCTCCATTGTTTGTTTGTATTGATCTAGTTTTCTATCATTCACTACTTTTCGATCACTAAATAAAATTGAGAAAGATTATTCATGGTAATTGATTTAACTTAAAAATCCAATCCAGAGGACGACACTCGATTTTACGATCACTTTATTATTATTTGACCCATGCGCTTGGAGTAGGAAAATTCCACAACAAGTTTTTGTCGCCGTTGCCGGGGATTGGCACATTTAGTTAGATTAATATGGTGAAGAAATTGTTCGGTCTTAATTTAAGGTGTATTTTTACTTTCCTTGTTTGTTTGCATTTTTTTCCTTAGTTGTTTTTTCCTTCCTTATTTGTTTTCCATATTTGTGTAATTTTTCCTTATTTGTCTTCGTTTTCCTTAATTAGTTAGTATTTTCCTTTTCTAGATTATATTTTTCCATATTTAGATTAGTTGTTTTCTTTTCTTTGTTTCTTTCCTTAATTGTTTTCTTTCCTTTCTAGGGTAGTTTAGGTTGTGTAAGCGAAGGAATAGGGAATTGACTTTAGTACCTTTGGATCCCGAGATCGAGAGAACAATTCATAGGCTTCGAAGGGAGAATAGAGAAAATATTCAAATTGTCTATGCCCCGATCAATGCCAACAACTTTTAGCTAAAGACTGGTCTCATTCAGATGGCTTGAGATTGTGCTTATAGAGGATCGCCCACCGAGGACCCAAACTCTCATCTAAAATCCTTCTTAGACATTTGTGGGACGGTAAAATAAATGGAGTCTCTAAAGATGCCATCCGCTTACGCTTGTTTCCTTTTTCTTTGCAGGATAAAGCACGAGATTGGTTGCAGTTGTTGGGTTCCTAGAGTGAGTAAAAATATGATATAAAATACTCTAGAATTCCTGTGCAAGTATACACAGTATGCAGCAAGTAATATTATCAATCCGAGCCCTGAATTAGTTTCCACTCTACCTATTTTTGTGTAACTTTCCAATGGTTTCAAGAATAGTAAAATGATTTGGTTTTATCGGAATTATGTTGAAGCAAAATAAATGACAGAACAATAAGTAAACAAATAGATTGACAGATTAAAGACAGACGTTGGTTAGGTTTTAGTGATTGTTCTAAGATATGCTCTAGCAATATTATTGATCATGCATTTCTCGCAGTATTATTAGCGGATTCCTCCCGGAACTCCGGATCTTTTGGGATATGTTTCAAACCCAATGAAGCACGACCAATCAAGCAGTAGGCAACTGGCTATCCTTAGCTCAGTCACTGGTGTTCAAAAATACACAATGATCGTAGTGTGGATAATTGCCACACACCCTCTAAATCATCCTTGAAACTAGAGAGAGCTATTCACACCGGCTGGCCAGGCGGGCATAAATTGGAAATAAGCACAACAATTAACCAAAATGTGATAGTCAATTTATTACTAGAGATGAAGCACAGTAATCACATTATTCCTAACCAACAACTTAAGCTACTTAGTTCATAATAGGCATAGGAATACGAATTACAATCTGAGTATGCATGTCCATAACCACAAGTTAATAAAGGAAATAAACTCCCTAATCAGCTTGCGGAAGATGGTGTTCTTGATGATCTTCAATCTCTCTAAGGTATTCGGCTTCCAAGGGAAAACATGGAATGAGTTTGACTTGGACGGTTACTTCCTTTTATAGAGGGAGAGGAGACTTGTATTAGGTCAACTAGGACACGTGTAAGGCTCTCCTTGATCCTTTATCACGAAATTAACTCAACAGAAGTCGGTTTATGAAGTTCGCTAACGAGCTGTGATGTGGCAGTCCTGTTGCCAGTTTTGCTGCAGCATAGAATTTGCTCCCTCTAGTCGCCCAGCAGCATAATCTGCACAAAATAATTTCCAATGCTTCCATTCTTCCAAATGAGTTAAAACATGTAATATCTATCCAAAACCAACCCTAATAAGCATAGAGGACACATAAATCTCTATATAATTGAGGCCTAAATAACTACCTTTTGGGCAGTTATCAGCAGTCTATTCCCACTTGAAGCAACACAACCTGGGATGCTTTGGTCTAGGCCTTTATGAAGAAAATTTTCCCTCCATCTAAGACGGTCAAGCTAAGGATCGAGATTGGGACGTTCCAGCAACAATTTGACGATCAATTGTTCGAGGCATAGAAGCGCTACAAAGAGCTGTTGAGGAAGTGCCCCCAGCATGGATATCCTAATTGGTTGCAGATTCAATTATTTTATAATGGTTTAAATCCAAGTACTAAGACTATTATTGATGCAGCTGTAGGTGGGACTCTATTGTCCAAAAAAGTTGAGAACGCTAGAACTTTGCTAGAGAACATGGCCACCAACAACTATCAGTGGCCATCCGAGCGGTCTGCACAGAAAAAAATTGCTGCTGGAGTTTTTCAAATCAATAACGTAAGTGCACTTCAGGCCCAGATGTCTTCCCTCGCAAATGCTTTTCTGAAATTTTCAGGAAGAGGGACTACACAGTCAATTGAATCAGCAGTGGCTTTAGCATTTCAGTCTCAGGAGGAAACGATCGAACAGGTTCAGTACGTATCAAATTTTAGTTATAGGGGATATAATAATAATTCCACACCTACACATTATCACCCTAACAATAGGAACCATGAAAATCTTTCTTATGCTAATAATAAGAATGTTCTTAATCCTCCTGGTTTTGCCCCTCAAACTCAAGAAAATAAAAAATCTTTAGAGGATCTTGTTGGAGCTTTCATTGCATAGTCTAGTAACAGAATAAACAATTGGAAGAGGCAGTCATTACCATCAACACCACAGTAAACGACCATAGTGTAGCCATAAAAAACATTGAGACTCAGCTGGGACATTTGGTAAGTGTTGTAAACACCATGAGCAAAGGTAAGGTCCTAGTTGAGCAGGAGAAAAAGCCAGATTGAGTACTGTAAGGCTATTACTGTGCACCAGGAGGAGGTTGAAGGAGGAGCCTGAGTTTGAGGAGTATGACACGCCTACTAGGGAAGCTGAGGAGGACACATCATTAGATGAAGCTGAAAAGCCTGAACCTGAGCCTCTTATTCCTTCTCCCACAACGATGGCCCTCAAAGAAAAGAAGAGGAAAAAGAAAAAGAAGAATAATAAGGTTCAGTTTGACAAGTTTATGAATGCTTTTATGAATCTGAACATTAATACTCATTTTGCAGAGGCGCTAGACATGCCCCAGTATAACAGGTTCATGAAGGAATGGCTGGCAAAGAAGAGAAAGGTAAAGAAGGTTGACACAGTCTATCCTGCCTCAACATGCAGCGTCAAAGTTCAGCAAAAGGTACCTGAAAAAGAAGCAGATCCAGGGAGTTTTTCTGTTTTTGTTAGCTTTGGTACTTACTCTTTTAGAGCGTTGTGTGATTTAGACGCTAGCATTAATATAATTCCTTTATCCTTGTGCAAAAATTTAGATATAGGTGAGATTAAATCTACTCCGTTAGGCTCCAATTGGCTTATCAGTCTATAGTTAGACTAGTTGGCATCATAGAAAATGTTTTAATCAGAGTAGGTAGATTTTTCCTCCTTATAGATTTATATGTCATGAATATGATGGAAAATCCTTCATTGCCTGTCATACTAGGAAGACCATTCCTCGCTACTAGGCAAGTTATTATTGATATTGAGCGCATGGAGCTCACTGTTAGAGTCCATAATGGAAAGGAGATATTTAAAGCAGTTGAATACTCTAAAGATCATTCTGAAGCGCTCGTGATTGGCTACAGGAAAGGTGCAAGCAAAAGAACCTCTGGTGGATTCAAAGAAAAGAAGCCTCCTTGATGCATCACGTTCAACACGCCGAACTAATGACGTTAAACAAGCGCTTATGGGAGGCAACCCAAGTAAGTTAAGTTGTGTTTTTCTTTTTGATTTTGATTTGATAATTTTTGTTTTGTAGGTCTTGGTTCTAGTTCCTCCTTTGCTTGCAAGCTTCCATGAGAAGACCATCATCATTCCAGGGCAGTATTGTTCACTCCTTCCATTCTTTTATTGTTCTCATGCTTGTTTATGCTGTATTTTCTTTATACATTGAGAACAATGCATGCTTTAAGTTTGGGGGGGGGAATAGCATGTTTGTGGAGCCCTTGAGCATCTGAGTTCGGGCTATAGTTTTGAGCTTTCTTGGAATTGCGCATATGGTTGTTTTCTGGATGCTATTTTTGCATGACTATTGATAGCGAGCATAGCTAGCTATCTTTACTTAATGAATTTAGCTAGTCTTTGATGATTATTGGCCATTTTATTGCACTTTATTGTTTATTTTGTAGGAAATGGTTGATTGGAGCTATAGCGCAATATTGGAGTTAATCGGGTACTCGGGACGCGAAAAGATGCAAAGGAAAAAGAATTAAAAAGGAAAAAAGTCAAAATTCGGTCAAATGCAGGCTAGCGTCGAGACACCAGCCCTTGAGCGTCTCGACGTTGGCATTCCATATCAGAATAGGGGCATAAAGGTCACAGCGTCTCGACGCTGCGACCTTAGCGTCTCGAGGCAGCGTCGAGACGCTAGGACGAAATTTTGCTATATAAGCATCTTTTCGGCTAGGTTTTTGGGGGAATCAATTTTGGGACTTCTTGGGGCCGTAAACAGAGCTAAAACAGAGGATTTGAAGACTGAAGCTAAGGGAGAAAATCGAAAATCAACCCATCGTTCGTGGGGATCGTGACGGGGACGTCGGTCTCGGCCTACATTGAGTTTTTCCTTCCCTTTTCCTTTCTTTAGCTAGATTTTATGGCTTTTACATGTTTAGTTGAGCTTATAATTTTAATCATGAGTAGCTAAACTTGTAAGCTTAGGGATTGATGTAGTTGATTGTGTTTATGGATTGATTTATGGTTTAAGTTGTGCAATGTTATTATGTTTGTAATCTTGATTTAATGCTTTCAATTAATTGACCATTAGTTGAATGATTTAAGTTTCGAATCTAGCTCGGGAGAGGGGATTTGATTTAGACTTACTCAAGATTGCATGACTAAAGTTTAGTTTCTCATTAATGACGGTTTTAGATTAACTTTAGAATTGGTTAAAAGATCTCATTGCCTTGCATGATTAATAAACTTAGATAGGGATATCAAGTTGGTTAATTTGCATGAGAATCAATTATACTCGGGAGAGGTAGTTGTGATTAAAGGGTCTTTGGCTCATAATTTCATTGTGCATAATAACTTACTCCTTAAAATCAATCCTAAACTAAATCGGTGAAATCAATTTCCTAAGTAGTTTTCCAAATTGAAATTCCACACTTTTTACTTGCTTTAATTTAGTTTTCCATTAATCACTCATCACTTTTTGATCCCTAAATAAAATTGAGCAAGATAATTCACAATACTTGATTTGCTTAAAAATCCAATCCAGAGGACGACATTCGAAATTACTTTCACTATATTATTACTTGGCCCGTGCGCTTGCAGTAGGAAAAGTCCACATTAACTATGATTTCCTAGGATAGGCTTTCATGTCAATTTTCAAGCTTTCGATGAGTTGTAAGCATGAGTGCCCAAAAAGAGAGACTTTTTAAACTCTTTCTAGGAGATGTCTTGCATGAGTAGAGTATTTGTCTTGGGTAGATTTGGATTCGAATGCTTAGGAGCAAATTATTAGGTTCATATGCTTGTTGTCACCTCGATAGGTGTAGGGAAGAGCTAAAGAGTTAAATTTTTTTTGCAAATTAGCATGTTTGATCTAGCTTTGGAGGAAAGAAAAAAATATATGATTATCATGCTCATAAAGAAAAATCATTCTTGTTGTTACAAGTTGAAAGAAAAAAAAAAAAAAGAGAAAGTCATAACTTATGCGTGCAATGAAATTCTTAATAAAGTTTTGGCAAGAAGAGCTACCCCTGTTGTGATCAGTTAGACCAACCAAAGGATAAAACCCGGGTTAAGGGTCCCTGCAATAGGTGTGTGAAAGCTAGTGCCACATAAAAATGCATGTTGTAATTTTCAATTATAAGCACCTAAGTATGGAGGAAAACAAACTAATTTGTTCCATTGACTCGTTAGTGAATCCTTAGTGCCAGTGTAAAGGGAAGTTGAGTTGAGAGTTTAATAATCCAATCCCGGGCTAGTAGGGTCTGATTTTGTTGAGTTATATATCGCTTGTGCAAGTTAATTTTGGAAAACTTTTGATTTGTCTCCCTCACTGGTCCTTATGTGCATGTCTCTTTCTTGCTTGAGTATTGACTTTTGAGCCTTAAGGATTGAGTCATGTTTGTTGCATCCATTCTTCCATTGTATGCTTGATTTTTAGTTTGCTTGAGGACTAGCAAAAACTTAAGTTTAGGGGTGTTTGATAGCGAGCATAGCTAGTTTGTTTTCCCTAATTAATTTAGCTAGTCTTTTATGATTTGTTGGTCATTTTATTGCACTTAAATGTTTATTTTATAGGAAATTGTTGATTAGAGCTAAAACGTGAAATTGGAGTTAATTGGGTGTTCGGGATGCCAAAAGAAGCTAAGGAGCCGAAAAGAATCATGTTGGAAGATTCTCAAAGTGGGCTTGGCAGAGAGCTAGCGTCGACGCGCTAGCCTTGTGACGTCTCGACGCTAGCTGATTCCTTCTGTGACAAGAGCGTCTCGACGTTGTCGAGTTTTAAATAAACAGAAGACGCAGCAAAGGAATAGCGTCGCAACGCTATCGGTAGATTTCCTATAAAATCTTCTTTTTCAGCTACGGATTTGGGGAGTCAAATTTGAGAGATTTTAGCCCTAATTTCGACTAGGGACCTTCTTTGGGAGTTGAAGCAAGGACAAGGAGCAGGAATCTAACTCGGAGGCGTGGAGATCGTGACGAGGACGTGTCGGTTTCGACGACTTTGAGTATTTCCTTTCCTTTTCCTTTTCTTCAGTTAGATTTAATGGCTTTTTTCATGCTTAGTTGATCTTGTAACACTATGTATGAGTCACTAAGCTTGTTACTTAGGAATTGATGTAGTCTTTTTAGTTTACGGATTGACTTATGGGATGATTTGTGCAATGGTTATTATGTTTGCAATCTTAATTTAATGCTTTCAATTAATTGGCTATTAGTTGAATGATCTAAGTGTTGAGTCTTGCTCGAGCGTAGACTATATTAAGATTGCATGACTAAAGTTTATGTTCTAAGCTCGTGACGGAATTTAGAGTAACTTTAGAATTGGTCAAAAATAACTAAATGCCTTGCATGTTAATAAGCTTGGATAGGGATATCAAGTTGGTTAATTTGCATGAGAATCAATTATACTCGGGAGAGGTAGTTGTGATTAAAGGTTCTTAGGCTCATAAGTCCATTGTGCGCTATAACTCATTCCCTAAAATAAATCATAGACTAAATTGGCGAAATCAATTCCCTAAGTGTTCTTTCAATTGAATCTCCATTGTTTGTTTGCATTGATCTAGTTTTCTATCATTCACTACTTTTTGATCCCTAAATAAAATTGAGCAAGATTATTCATGGTAATTGATTTAACTTAAAAATCCAATCCAGAGGACGACACTCGATTTTACAATCACTTTATTATTACTTTACCCGTGCGCTTGCGATAGGAAAATTCCACATCAAAATACCAGTACATTGGCAACAAGAATTTAAGAACTAATTCAACAAATTCTATCGATTAAGCATGCTTTAACTATTGTAAACTATTTAGAATTGAAGACTTACGTGAATGGAGGCCAAATTTGCACTATGCTCCAAAGTCATGTTCACTGAATCTTCCAAGAACACCAACCTCCGGATCACCCAGTATGACTCTAGGATGCTTTAGATTGTAATTGTGGGATTGCGTTAAGTCTTAGAGAGGGAATTGATTTTACAGCAAGAATGGTGCTAAAAAATTTCTTGTGTGTATGAGAGTTAGAGAGAGATCAATATTGAGAGAACCGAAAGAAATCCCTTGAGAGATCAAAGCTCCTCTGAACCTCTTCTTCCTATCCATGAGAGAATGAGTGAGCGGTTATGTGGAAGTTACACGTAGTAACTCCCCACCAACCATCAACTCCCAGCAACTACTGGGAGTTTTAATTAAAATTAATTTTCATTAGCTAAAATTAAATTTTAATTTATTTCAGTTTAATTAATTACTATAATTAATTAAATTAATAATGAAATCATATTTAATTATCTATTTCACATAACCTATAATATTAATTTAACTTAATTAAATTAAATTAATCAATTAATTAATTTGTAATTAATTAATCATTAAACTAAATATTTCATATTTAATTACGTTCATATTTGAATCATATTCAAAATGCATTCTCTCATACACTGTAGTTTTAATATGAATCTATATTCATATTAATTTAAACCTATACTTCAATATGAATCTAATTCATATTTAATTTTGAATCACATCCAAAATTAATTTTATTATAAAGTTTTATTCTCTAATTAAACTTATACTATAATGTATCTACATACATTATATTAATTCTCTTAATATTAAAGACTTATTAATCTCAAAACCCTTTACGAGCTAGTAGGTGGGACCTAATGGACCTACAGATCAGAAGCTCCAACGATACAATATTAACTTGCTAAACTCCTCAACCAAGTTAACCAAAATTCGTTAACAGTGGGTCACTCCATTAAAGACCCACAGCGGCACTATTCTCACTGTAGAATATTTTTGTGTCCATGGATATCGACCATAACGGTAAGTCAATCCTTCACGTGTGTTCGTAACACCACCTGGGTCAAATTACCGTTTTACCCCTGGGTTACCTCTGGATCCTTAAGTACCACTATTCCTCTAATGAACAAATTGTTTAGGGTCTAACCACTAAACAAGAGTTCCTCTCAGGCTAGGAGACGACGACGTGCCTTTGTTCAATCCCCAAAATTAGCTCTTAAGGGAACACACATCTACTTACCTCAACAGTTGAAGGAGTGAATTCCATCTTGTACTGTTATGTTCCCAGCCCCCACTCGGTCTTGGCCCTGAAATGGTAGGATTATTGAGTCGGCGAACAGGCCCCTCTCACCCATACAAATCTAAGGACAATCCCTCCCTAAAATGGGTTCATAATAGACTCAGGATTTAGATTGACTTACTTAGGTCATCCTTATTGAAATAGAAACCTAAGCTAGTTAATGGTGTTACATCTAGTCGTTACTATTTCACGGTCTGGTCTTATGCAAACTCATTATGTAGGATACCCCCACTTTCATGTCTCCTACATGGATGCTTTGGATCAATGCATCTGTATCGAATACACAGTGAGTCGTATAACATAGTGTCACCAGGATAAGGTACCTAGCCTTATCCCTATACTATAGACCATTTAGATTCTTACTTGAACACTGATCCTCGCATGTCCCCATATACTAGTCCAAGTTTCATTTAAACAACCTTGGATCTTAGTTTATTGGATTTAGGGCTTATTAATTCAAACTCGATTATTCAATAACCAAATTACTAAATCACTCCAATAACGCTTTATTGAGGTCAATTAATTTGTTTCATTCAATATCTACAAGTTTTGGGCGCAAAACCCAACAAAATTATGGAAGGATCTAATGGGCATTTTGAGAAATTGTTAAAAAGACGCCATATTATTTTGGAAGTTAAAATCAGAAGCTACAATTGAAAAGATTTTAGAAATCAAAAGATTTAAAAAATGATTTTCTATAAATTTTAACAATATATGTATTACCAAACACATAAAACGGTTAAGATTGTTTCAAAGTATATTTTACATGTTGCAACTGCAATCCCAAACGCAACCTAAATCCTCTACCCTAACCAATACATTTTCAACTATCCCAAGAGGTTTTATGCATGACTTATCTTCTAATTGTATGACTATACCAGACGTATTTATGTAAGTCAAAGCTAATCCTCTATAAATAGAAACAAACATGACATTTATTGAAGCTCCTGGACCTAGCATGACATATTTTATTTTATAATGTCAGATCATACACAGTAAAGTAAACATGCTAGAGTAAGAGCATATGACACGTAAGTCATCTGACACTAAAGCACTCACATTCTCACGAACCTCTTCCTTACCTGAGGATTTCTCTTTACCTTCGTACCAAGTTTTAAGGAGCTCGGCATAAGCTGGAATTTTTAAACTTGCCTCAAGTAATGGGATATTCACCTTTACTCTCCTAAAAACATCTAGGTCATCATGCACACTTGAAGTAGCAGGGTCAGTTGAATTCACAATTTGTTAGAAAATGTTTTATATGTTCCTAGTATAAAAAGGAACTTAGTTTCTATCTTTTGGTTAATGGAACAAATGTATAAAGTTTGTTTTGAAGTTAATGAAGCGTTTATTAGCAAAAAAGGATTCCAAATTTCTTATGCTAATCTTGAAAACAACCTACATATGTTAAGACCAAGTCAAACTAAAGTTGTTTTTAATACAAAAATGTTCAAAACAGCCAAGACCCAAAATAAAAGACAAAAGGTTTCTCATGATACTTTTCTTTGGCATCTAAGACTAGGACACATAAATCAAAATCGAATAGAAAGATTGGTTAAAAGTTGACTTCTAAAACAATTAGAAGATGACTCCTTACCACCGTGTGAATCCTATCTAGAAGGCAAAATGACCAAACGACCATTCTCCAAAAACGTCTACAGAGCTAAAGAAATATGAGAACTTGTGCACTCGAATCTTTGTGGTTCTATGAATGTCAAAGCATGAGGAGGGTATGAATTTTTCATCCATTTTATTGATCACTATTCAAGGTATGGGTATCTTTACTTAATGCACCACAAGTCAGAAGTGAAGGATTGGAATTCCTAATTCCGTTACAACGGAAGCAATTGAACCGTTCGTAAATTAATTTCATTTTACAAAATACCGATACACTGGCAAAAATTTAAGCACAAGAAGCATACCTCTGTTGACGACTCTGAATCAACAGACACCACCATTTGGTTACCCCGCTATATCTCTGAGATTGGGAATGAATTGGTGGGACTCGTTCTTCCTTGAATTTGGGAAGAACTAAAGAGAAGTAAGAACTTCTATGTTCTTTGATTTTAGAGAGATTATGAAAGTGAGAGAGAGCAGAGCGTGAGAGGTTCTCTTTTTTTTTCAAGAAGAAAAAAATGAACGATTCTGTGTTACGTGAGGGAAAAGACCCTTGGGATAAGATAGCCCCTCCCCTAATTGGGGAGTGTGTTATTTAATTAATTAATTATAATATATAAAACATTATAATATAAATTAATTCATCGAACATTAATTAATTAACTATATATAATTAAATATCTCATATTTAATTATATATGTGCATTAATTCATATTAAATGCACAACCCGCACACTATAGATAGTTTTAATGAAAATTAATTAAATCACATTTAATTAAATTAATTAAACTACACAATTAATTAATTCACAATTAATTAACTCTTTGACCAATTAAATATAACATATTTAATTAATCAACCATTTGAATCAAATTCAAATGTGCATCTCTCTTATAACCTATAGTTTAATTAAATCATATTTGATTTAAACTAAATTGAATAATTAATTAATTCATAATTAATTTATTAATTTATTAATTAAATATCACATATTCAATTAATTATTATTCTCTCATTTTAATAAAGCTTAATCTCACGTTAAACTTTATATTATAATGTATCACTATACATTATATTAATTGTATCTCATACAATTAACTTGATTCCCAAAAATTCAATTTGAACTATTCAAATTCTTTCCAGATAAATTGTTCTCAATTACTCTCTACGAGCTAGCAGGGCTACCTAATTGACCTAATGATCAGAAGCTCCAATGATATGAGGTTAACTTACTAAACTCATTAATTGAGTTATCCAATATTCATTAACTGTGAGTCACTCCACTAAAGACCCACAGTTGCACTCTTCTCACTATAGAAGTTTTCTGTGTCCACGGATATTGACCAATAACGGTAAGTCAATCCTTCACAAGTGTTCGTAACTATAGCTGGGTAATGTGAGTCACTCCACTAAAGACCCACAGTTGCACTCTTCTCACTATAGAAGTTTTATGTGTCCACGGATATTGACCAATAACGGTAAGTCAATCTTTCACAAGTGTTCGTAACTATAGCTGGGTAAAATTATTGTTTTACCCATGTGTTACCTCTGACTCTTTAAGTACCAATGCTCCTCTATTGAACAACCTGTTTATGGTCCAACTAGTAAACAAAAAGTCCCTCTCGAATCAGTGAGAGGGTGGGATCCCTTTGTTCAAGACCCGGAGTCACCACTTAAAGGAACACTCATCAACTTCTCCTAAAAACGGGAAGGAGTGAATTCCATCTTGTGTTGTCATGTGATAGCGAGCATAGCTAGCTATTTTTACTTATTTAATTTCGCTAGTCTTTTATGATTTATTGACCATTTTATTGCACTTAATTGTTTATTTTGTAGGAAAGCGTTGATTAGAGCTAAAACGTGGAATTGGAGTTAATCGGGTGGTCGGGACGCGAAAATATGCCAAAGAACCGGAAAGTTCAAGCAATAAGGAGCCAAAAGAGGGCATTCTGCCCATCAGCGTCGAGACGCCACTCCTGGAGGGTCTCGACGCTGGTTTTCCTTAATTACAAGAGGCGGCAGCGTCACAGCGTCGAGACGTTGTGACAATAGCGTCTCGACACTACCGTTTTTCCCTTATTCAGAACGCACGTTTTAGAGGCAGCGTCGCGACGCTGTCTTGATAACGTCTTGACGCTGTCGCAGATTTTCCTATTTAACTTTCTTTTCTTGCTACGGATTGGGGGGAGGCCAAATTGAGAGAATTGAACCCTAATTTCGACTAGAGACCTACTGTGGAAGATGAAGCAAGGACGAGGACCAGGAATGTCACTTGGTGGCGTGGATATCGAGAAGGGGACGTGTCGGGATCGACGACATTAAGTGTTTCCTTTTCTTTCACTTCTCTCTAGCTAGATTTTATGGCTTTTTCATGTTTAGTTGAGTTTGTAATGACATGTATGAGTATCTAAACTTGTAGCTTAGGGATTGATGTAGTTGATTTAGTTTCTAGATTGATTTATGGTTTAAGTTGTGCAATGGTTATTATGTTTGTAATCTTGATTTAATGCTTTCAATTAATTGGCCATTAGTTGAGTGATTTAAGTTTTGAATCTAGCTCTGGAGAGGGGATTTAATGTAGACTTATTCAATATTGCATGACAAAAGTTTATTTTCTAATTTCGTGACGGTTTTTAGATCAACTTTAGAATTGGTCAAAAGATTTCATTGCCTTGCATGTTAATAAACTTAGATATGGATATCAAGTTGATTAATTTGCATGAGAATCAATTATACTCGGGAGAGGTAGTTGTGATTAAAGGGTCTTAGGCTCATAATTCCATTGTGCAAGATAACTTATTCCTAAAATCAATCCTATACTAAATTGGCGAAATCAATTCCCTAGGTGTTTTCTCAATTGCATATCCACTGTTTGCTTGTTTTCATCTAGTTTTCTTTCAATCAGTCATCACTTTGTGTTCCCTAAATAAAATTGAGCAAGATATTTCACAATACTTTATTTAGCTTAAAAATCCAATCCAGAGGACGACACTCGTTTATACGAACACTTTATTATTACTTGACCCGTGCGCTTGCGATAAGGAAAATTCCACATCAAGTTTTTGGCGCCGTTGAGCATAGCTAGCTATTTTTACTTATTTAATTTAGCTAGTCTTTTATGATTTATTGACCATTTTATTGCACTTAATTGTTTATTTTGTAGGAAAGCGTTGTTTAGAGCTAAAACGTGGAATTGGAGTTAATCAGGTGGTCAGGACGCGAAAATATGCCAAAGAACCAGAAAGTTAAGGCAACAAGGAGCTAAGAGATGGCATTCTGCCCATCAGCGTCGAGACGCCACTCTTGGAGGGTCTCGACGCTGGTTTTCCTTAATTACAAGAGGCGGCAGCGTCACAGCGTCGAGACGCTACCGTTTTTCCCTTATTCAGAAGGCGCGTTTTAGAGGCAGCGTCGCGACGCTGTCGCAGATTTTCCTATTTAACTTTCTTTTCTTGCTACGGATTGGGGGAGACCAAATTGAGAGAATTGAACCCTAATTTCGACTAGAGACCTACTGTGGGAGCTGAAGCAAGGATGGGGATCGGGAATCTCACTTGGTGGCGTGGATATTGAGACGGGGACGTGCCGGGATCGACGACATTAAGTGTTCCCTTTCCTTTTACTTCTCTCTAGCTAGATTTTATGGCTTTTTCATGTTTAGTTGAGTTTGTAATGACATGTATGAGTAGCTAAACTTGTAGCTTAGGGATTGATATAGTTGATTTAGTTTATGGATTGATTTATGGTTTAAGTTGTGCAATGGTTATTATGTTTGTAATCTTGATTTAATGCTTTCAATTAATTGGCCATTATTCGAATGATTTAAGTTTTGAATCTAGCTTGGGAGAGGGGATTTAATGTAAACTTATTCAAGATTGCATGACTAAAGTTTATTTTCTAATTTCGTGACGGTTTTTAGATCAACTTTACAATTGGTCAAAAGATCTCATTGCCTTGCATGTTAATAAACTTAGATATGGATATCAAGTTGATTAATTTGCATGAGAATCAATTATACTCGGGAGAGGTAGTTGTGATTAAAGGGTCTTAGGCTCATAATTCCATTGTGCAAGATAACTTATTCCTAAAATCAATCCTATACTAAATTGGCGAAATCAATTCCCTAGGTGTTTTCTCAATTGCATATCCACTGTTTGCTTGTTTTCATCTAGTTTTCTTTCAATCAGTCATCACTTTGTGTTCCCTAAATAAAATTGAGCAAGATAATTCACAATACTTTATTTAGCTTAAAAATCCAATCCAGAGGACGACACTCGTTTATACGAACACTTTATTATTACTTGACCCGTGCGCTTGCGATAAGGAAAATTCCACATCAAGTTTTTGGCGCCGTTGAGCATAGCTAGCTATTTTTACTTATTTAATTTATCTAGTCTTTTATGATTTATTGACCATTTTATTGCACTTAATTGTTTATTTTGTAGGAAAGCGTTGTTTAGAGCTAAAACGTGGAATTGGAGTTAATCAGGTGGTCAGGACGCGAAAATATGCCAAAGAACCAGAAAGTTAAGGCAACAAGGAGCTAAGAGATGGCATTCTGCCCATCAGCGTCGAGACGCCACTCTTGGAGGGTCTCGACGCTGGTTTTCCTTAATTACAAGAGGCGGCAGCGTCACAGCGTCGAGACGCTACCGTTTTTCCCTTATTCAGAAGGCGCGTTTTAGAGGCAGCGTCGCGACGCTGTCTTGATAGCGTCTCGACGCTGTCGCAGATTTTCCTATTTAACTTTCTTTTCTTGCTACGGATTGGGGGAGACCAAATTGAGAGAATTGAACCCTAATTTCGACTAGAGACCTACTGTGGGAGCTGAAGCAAGGATGGGGATCGGGAATCTCACTTGGTGGCGTGGATATTGAGACGGGGACGTGTCGGGATCGACGACATTAAGTGTTCCCTTTCCTTTTACTTCTCTCTAGCTAGATTTTATGGCTTTTTCATGTTTAGTTGAGTTTGTAATGACATGTATGAGTAGCTAAACTTGTAGCTTAGGGATTGATATAGTTGATTTAGTTTATGGATTGATTTATGGTTTAAGTTGTGCAATGGTTATTATGTTTGTAATCTTGATTTAATGCTTTCAATTAATTGGCCATTATTCGAATGATTTAAGTTTTGAATCTAGCTTGGGAGAGGGGATTTAATGTAAACTTATTCAAGATTGCATGACTAAAGTTTATTTTCTAATTTCGTGACGGTTTTTAGATCAACTTTACAATTGGTCAAAAGATCTCATTGCCTTGCATGTTAATAAACTTAGATAGGGATATCAAGTTGATTAATTTGCATGAGAATCAATTATTCTCAAGAGAGGTAGTTGTGATTAAAGGGTCTTAGGCTCATAATTCCAGTGTGCATGATAACTTATTCCTAAAATCAATCCTAGACTAAATTGACGAAATCAATTCCCTAGGTGTTTTCTCAATTGCATATCCACTGTTTGCTTGTTTTGATCTAGTTTTCTTTCAATCAATCATCACTTTGTGTTCCCTAAATAAAATTGAGCAAGATAATTCGCAATACTTGATTTAGCTTAAAAATCCAATCCAGAGGACGACACTCGTTTATACGAACACTTTATTATTACTTGACCCGTGCGCTTGCGGTAAGGAAAATTCCACATCATCATGTCCCCAACCCCCCACTCGGTCTTGTCCCCAAAAAGGTAGGCTTATTGAGTCGGCGTGTAGGCCACTCTCACCCATACTAATCAAAGGACAATCCCTCATGAGAAGGAGTTCATGACACACTCAGGATTAAGACTGAGTTACCTAGGTCATACTATTGAAACAGTAACCTTACTAGTTAATGGTGTTACATCTAGTGGTTTACTATTTCGTGGTCCGGTCTTATGCAAACTCATTGCATAGGATACCCTCGCTCGCATGTCTCCTACATGGACGCCTTGGATCAATACGTCTGTATCGAATACAAAGCGGGTCGTATCACATAGTGTTACCAGGATAAGGAACCCAACCTTATCCTTGTACTACAAACCTTTTAGGTTGTTACTTGAACATTGATCCCCGTATGTCCCCACATACTAGTTCAAGTTACATGTCAACAACCTTGGATCTTAATTTATTGGATTTGGGTCATATTGTGCAATTTTAGACTTAATATGACAATAACACTTTGTTGCACAAGCCTCAATAACACTTTATTGATACAAGTGTATAATTCGTTAACATTCACTATCTTTGAGTTTTAGGACATAAAACCCAACAAGAAGCACTTCATAAATTCAAGGAGTATAAAGCTGAGGTTGAGAACCGATTAGGTAAAACGATTTGAACTCTACGATCTGATCGAGGAGGAAAGTACATCGACTTAAGATTCCAGGACTATCTAATAGAACATGGAACATTTCTCAACTCTCGGCCCCTGGTACACCACAACAAAATGGTGTATCAGAAAGGAGAAACAAAACATTGTTACACATGGTTCGGTCTATGATGAGCTATGCTCAACTACTTGATTTGTTTTGGTGATATGTAGTGGAAACTGTTGTAAACATTCTCAACATAATTCCCTCCAATAGTGTTCCAGAAACACCTTATGAGTTATGGAGAGGACGTAAAGGGAGTTTACGTCACTTCAGGATTTGGGGATGCCTAGAAAATGTGTTGGTGCAAAACCCGAAGAAATTAAAACGACGTTCAAAATTATGCCTATTTGTATGATACCCTAAAGAAACGAAGGACGGTCTCTTTTATGATCCTCGAGAAAACAAAGTAATTGTATTGACAAATGCCACATTCCTTGAGGAAGATCATATAAGAAATCATCAAACATGTAGTAAACTAATACTTAAGGAGATTTTTGGAGAAACTCCAAACAAACAAATGAAAGTTGTGAATGAAACTGGTCCTTCCAAACAGTCTCAAGAATTCAGAATGCCTCGACGTAGTGGAAGGGTCATAACACAACCTGACCGTTACATGGGTTTGACGGAAACCCAACTCATTATACTTGATAATGAGATAGAGGATCTATTAACTTATAAACAAGCGATGGATGATAAAGACAGGGACCAATGGATCAAAGCCATGAACCTTGAGATGGAATCGATGTATTTCAACTGAGTCTGGGAACTTATAGATCAACCGAATGATATAAAACTTATCGATTGCAAGTGGACTTAGAAGAGAAAACGAGGCCAAAATGATAAGGTGCAAACCTTCAAAACACGATTAGTAGCAAAGGGTTATACCCAACGAGAAGGCATTGATTATGAAGAAACCTTCTCGTCAGTTGTTATGCTAAAATCGATTAGAATGCTCATTTTCATTGTCGCGTTTTATAACTATGAGATTTGACAAATGGATGTCAAGACAGTGTTTCTGAATGGTAATCTTGACAAGAGTATTTATATGGTCCAACCAGAAGGGTTCATAATCCGGGTGAGGAGCAAAAGGTTTGCAAGCTTAAGCAATCCATTTATGGGTTAAAACAAGCTTCTAGATCCTAGAATATAAGATTTGACACTGCAATCAAGTCTTATGGTTTTAAACAGAATACTAACGAGCCTTGTGTATATAAAAGGATCACCAATTCTACTGTAGCTTTCTTGATTTTATACGTAGACGATATCCTACTCATTGGGAATGATGTAGGATTTCTGACTGACATCAAACAGTGGTTAGTAGCTCAATTCCAAATGAAAGATTTGGGTGAAGCTCAGTTTGTTCTAGGGATCAGATAATAAGGGATTGTAAGAACAAAATGCTAAAACTGTCTCAAGCATCCTATATCAACAACATTTTAGTTGGATATTCGATGAAGAATTCCAAAAAGGATTTATTACCCTTTAAGCATGGAATTCACCTCTTAAAGGATCAAAGTCTGAAAACGCCTCAAGAAGTTGAGGATATGAAACAAGTTCCTTATGCATCAGCAGTCGGTAGTCTGATGTATGCGATGATATGTACACGACCCGACATATGTTATTTTGTAGGCATTGTCAGCAGATATCAGTCCAATCTAGGTAAGGCTCATTGGATTGCCGTTAAGGACATCCTCAAGTATCTAAGGAGAAGGAGGGACTAGTCGCTAGTGTATGGTTCTAAGGATTTGACCCTTACCGGATACACTAACTCAGATTTTCAAACCGACATAGATTTTAGGAAATCTACATCGGGATATGTGTTTACTCTTAACGAATGAGTGATAGTATGGAGAAGTATTAAACAGGGATGTATTGTTGACTCCACGATGGAAGCTGATGACCGCAAAGTGCACGGGCCACAAGTAATATAAAACGGTAGGTAATACCGAGTATCGAATCCACAAAGAGGCGAAGCGAAAATTATGCAAAGCAAAAATCTCTTGAGCACTAAAAATAATTGGGAGAAATAATATTTAAGGAACAAATCATGCAATTAAAAAGGATTTAAAAAATCAAAGCAATTAAAGAAAACAATTTGATCAATCAAGAAAAATAAAATGTGGAGAAAGAGTTTTTAATGGGAAGAGGGGTCTTGAAAATCAATTATTAGCTAAAAATTTATTATAATTATCCTATCTCATTGCCCAACTAATTATAATCCTAGAATCTTCGTTAATCACATAGGTTCTCTTGTTGATCTCCCCTAATTGTAATTAATTCATTTTAACAACCTAAGTGTCCTTATCGCCATTAAAATTCATTAATTATTACGCTCTGATTCATTTTAGGAATCTAAGTTTAACCAACTAATCTCGTTGTCACGACGGACAATTAAACTAATTGCATGGACTATGATCTATCCTAATTTCTCTTTGTCGAGTTTCCATTAAGAATCAGATCAATACACAATTGGCCAGATTGCATAAAGCTTTAAGCACATCCATACAAATAATTAGGAAAAATGGCAAAAGACAGGTAATTATAACAACATTTTGACTATAATTTCATTTCAAGACCCCCAAATTGGGGTTTAGCTACACATGGCTAGAATATCCACAAAATTTACAATGGAAAGCATAATTAAGAGCATAATAAAAGGAAAGGAATTGACCGTCGAAAACCCCATTCGCTGACGCTCGAAGTCCCGCCGAACACTCCTTGAGCCTCCTAGGATGCTCCCCAAAATTCCCGAAAAATTTCCCACTAAAGAAACTCTCAAAAAGGCTAAAAAGGCTTTAGGGAGGCTCCTAAAGGAGCCAAGGAAGCAAGAAAGGAATGGAAGAATATGATGATTGATGGTAAAATGAGGAACCAAGGGGCGCCTTATATAGGCTCGGAAATGGGGTAGTGTCGCGACGCTGTGACGTCATCGACTTGACGGCCAAGAAATGGATAGTGTCGCGACGCTGTCCTTACAGCGTCTTGACACTAGGCGATTTCCATAACTTCCATCTGCAGATTGGGCTTCTTTTCTTGGTCCAACTTCAATTCTTTTTGGGCTTTATCTCCATTGTTGACTTATTTTGACTCCCCTTTGACCCAAGCATGGAAATTGGGCTTAAATGGCTTCATTTTTGGCACTTTTTCCACAAAATCCACAACTTTGCTCCTAAAGACCAAATGACAAAATACATTAAATATTTTAAATAAAAACACAATTAAAGCACTAAAAAACCTAATAAATTGGGACTAAAATAGCGACATTTCTGCTCGCTATCACACCCCAAAACTTAAGCTTTTGCTAGTCCCGAGAAAAATAAGTTCTAAAGATGCATGAAATAGAATTGCTCAAGCCTCGATGATTTTTGAATTCTTAAGATAGAATGGAAAACATTGAAGTGGAATAAGCAAGCACCACATACTCTTGAAGAAATCTTAAACTAGTTTGAACTTAAGATTAATGAATAGCATGCTCAAGACTTATGTATTGATTCTTTTACTAAGCTAGATTAGTCTTATGGCTTTCTCCATTTGTTTTCCCCCAACACTAGCTAAGGGCTCCTAATAGGTCGGAGTTCTTCTATCATGCAAAAGAAAAGAAACTAAGGCGCCTGCCATTTTCTTTTTCATGGGGGGGGGGGCAAAATTCACAAATATTTTTCACTTTCTTTTTCTTTCTTTTTCTTTTGCTACTCCCCCAAACTTGCATTTTGATATCTAATGGTACTAACCAGAATTTTATTCTCTGGTTGGCCTAACTGATCACACCGCAAGTAGCTCTTTTTACCCCTAGGCTTTTTCTTTTGTGCAAACAAAAATGTTCTTTTTCAACAGATTTTTATTTTCTCTCATTTTCTTTTGTTGCTTTTGCTTTTCTCTGAGCAGGCACTGTTGGGTTTTATGCCCTAAAACTCATAGATAGTAAATGAAACAAATTAATCGATCTCAATAAGTCGTTATTTGAGTGATTCAGTAATTTGGTTATTGAATAAATCGAGTTTGTATTAATAAACCCTAAATCCAATAAACTAAGATCCGAGGTTGTTTAAATGAAACTTGGACTAGTATGTAGGGACATACGGGGATCAGTGTCCAAGTAACAACCTAAATGGTCTATAGTATAGGGATAAGGATGGGTACCTTATCCTGGTGACACTATGTGATACGGCTCACCTTGTATCCGATACAGATGCAATGATCCAAAGCATCCATGTAGGAGACATGCGGGTGGGGGTATCCTATGCAATGAGTTTGCATAAGACCGGACCGCGAAATAGTAACCACTAGATGTAACGCCGTTAACTAGTCTAGGTTTCTATTTCAATAGGATGGCCTAGGTAACTCAATCTCAATCCTGAGTCTGTTATGAACTCCTTTTTAGGAGGGATTGTCCTTAGATTTGTATGGTTGAGAGTGGCCTGCTCGCCGACTCAATATTCCTACCATATCAGGGGCAAGACCGAATGGGGGCTGGGAACATAACAGTACAAGATGGAATTCACTCCTTCCCCTATTGAGGCAAGTAGATGTGTGTTCCCTTAAGGGCTGATTCCGGGGCTTGAACAAAAGCGCGCTGTCCTCTCCTGGCCCGAGATGAATTTCTGTTTAGAGGTTGGACCCTAAACAGGTTGTTCATTAGAGGGATCAGTGGTACTTAAGGATCCAAAGGTAACCCAGGGGTAAAACGGTAATTTGACCCAGCTGGTGTTACGAACACACGTGAAGGATTGACTTACTGCAATTGGTCGATATCCGTGGACACATAAATATTCTACAGTGAGAAGAGTGCAGCTGTGAGTCTTTAGTGGAGTGACCCAAAGGTTAACGAATGTTGATTGACTCGGTTAATGAGTTTAACTGATCAATCTCGTATCGTTGGAGCTTCTGATCTGTAGGTCCATTAGGTCCACCTGCTAGCTCATAACAGGTTCTGAGATAATTTAGTCTTGATATTAAAGGGAATTAATATAATGTATGGAGATACATTATATTATAAAGTTTAATTAAAGAATTAAACTTTATAATTAATTTTGGATATGATTCGAAATTAATTATTGAGAGAATAATGAATTTAATTAAATATGTGATATTTGATTAATTCATGAATTAATTAATTGGGGAATTAATTATTTTTTTTTTTAGTTTGGTTAAATGTGATTTAATAAAATTAATACTATAGTTTATATTAATGTACATTATGATGCACATTAAAACTATAGGTTAAAAGAGAGAGATTAAAATTGAATATGATTCAATTGTAATTAAATATTGGATATTTAATTAATGTGAATTCAATTAATGAAATTAATTGAATGGCCAATTTAATTCAATTTAATATGATTCAAATTGAATTAAATACCTTATGCTATAATTGGTTTAATTAATACTATTTTAGTTAAATTAATTATAGTTAATTATAATTAATTAAATGATTTTTATTATTTAATTAATGGACGGCCAAGATCGTATGGATTTGATCCAACGATCTAGATGGAGTAGGTTTTTTTTAACTCCCCCACTTATCGTTAAGTGTTGAGGGGGTTACCCATTAGAGGAAACTGACTCTCATTTTGTCGATAGACACATAATAGTTTTCTCTCTCAATACTCTCTCTGGCTCTCTCTCAAAAAATTACAGCAACTTGTTTGCTGCAGTTTTTTTTTCAAGACTAGTTTTGGGTTCCCACAAGCCGGATCTTGAGTCCCAAGAGTTATAGTGGGTGTATTGTTTTGGTAGTGTTCTTGGAGCAAAAAGGCTATACGTGAATTTCAAGTTGGAGCATTGTGCTGAGGAGTTTGGCCACTACAATTCACGTAAGTTTCTTCAACTCTAAAGTGGTTTAGAGTAATTTTTCAGCATGCTTAACATGGATCTAAATAGAAATCGTTTCTGTTTTTATTTTTGCCCAACGTATCGGTATTCTAATTAGAAATTAAATCACAAACGGTGAAAACCGCTTCCGCTAGAGGATTCAATTCCTTCAAATGGTATCAGAGTCATTTCGTGATTTTAATTTCGTTTTTAGAATTTGCGTTGTGGCTGTTGGTGGGATTTATTCTGCATTTTGAATGAGAATTTTTCTGATAAACTGTTTAGGTATTTGGCCTTAGATTTACAAATTCTTCTTGATTTGATCATGTAAGGGCCCATGTTTTTGGGGCAAAATATTGTAAATCAAGTCTTGTAAGTCTGTGTCTAGATATTAGGGATCAATTTGTTGATCGGTGTTCGAATCGAGATCGAATTTGGTGAAAAATGACACTGGTTTTCGCTTCTGGAACGAAGAACTGAACAGAAACTGCCCAGAAAATTCGAAAAAAAAAAACTGAAACGGTGACGAAATAATATTTATTTGCGTCCGTTGAAGATCGAACGTGGGTGGCTGGAGCGGTTGGTGCAGAGGCGCATGGCAACTGTCAGGTCGTGAGTTTGATTCGGATTGTGGGCAGTTAATTTTTTTTTCGTGCGGCGTGAAGCAGTTACAAAGAAATAGATTTCTTTTGCGTAAACCAAGTCTCGAATGTTGGTGCTGGTGGAGTTGGCGTGCGCGCGTGGGTAACACGTGAGAGGTCGCGTGTTCGAGCTTCAGCTTGGGCAGTTATTCACAATTATTGGGTTCATATGCTTGTTGTCACCTCGATAGGTGTAGGGTAGAGCTAAAGAGTTAATTTTTTTGCAAATTAGCATGTTTGATCTTGCTTAGGAGAAAAGAAAAGAATATCTGCTTATCATGTTCGTAATGAAAAATCATTATTGTTGTTATTGTTGAAAAAGAAAGAAGTGATGACTTATGCGTGCAATGCAATGATTAATAAAGTTTAGGCAAAAAGAGCTACCCCTGTTGTGATCAGTTAGGCCAACCAGAGAAAACTCCGGTTAAGGGTCCCTGCAATAGGTGTGTGAAAGCTAGTGCCACATATAAATGCTTGATTTAATTTTCACTTATAAGCACCGAAGTATGGAGATAAACAAACTAATTTGTTCCATTAACTCATTAGTGAAACCTTAGTGCCAGTGTAGAGGGAAGATGAGCTGAGAGTTTAATAATCCAATCCCAGGCTAGTAGAGTCTGATCTTGTTGAGTTAGATCTCGCTTGTGCAAGTTAATTTTGGAAAAATTTTAATTTGTCTCCCTCATTGGCCTTATGTGCATGTCTCTTGCTTGCTTGGTTATTGACTTTTGAGCCTTGAGGATTGAGTTATGATTGTTGCATCCATTTTTCTACTGTATGTTTGATTTTTAGTTTGCTCGAGGACTAGCAAAAGCTTAAGTTTGGGGGTATTTGATAGCGAGCATAGCTAGCTATGTTTCCCTAATTATTTAAGCTAGTCTTTTATATTTAATTGGCCAAAATTATGCATTTTTATGTTCTTTTTGTAGGAATCATGTTTCGGAGTTAAATCGAGAATTTGGAGCTAAATACATGTTCGGGACATGAAAATTGGCTAAAGAATGGAAAAGATTCAACCAAGAAGAAGTCAAAAGAGAGCCATCCGTAGGCCAGCGTCGGGACGCTGCTCTTGGAGCGTCTCGACGCTGCCTTTCCTTTTCTGAATTGGGCGGCAACAGAGACAGCGTCGAGACGCTATCTCCTTAGCGTCGAGACGCTGTGACAGCGTCGCGACGCTATGTACACAGCGTCGCGACGCTACCCGCAGATTTTCTATAAATTCCTCTTTTCAGCTACGGATTTGGGGAGCCCAATTGGTTAGATTTTAGCCCTAATTTCGACTAGAGACCTTTGGTGGGAGCTAAAGCAAGGCCAAGGAGCGGGAATCAAGCGAGAAGACGTGGAGATCGTGACGGGGACGTGCCGGTTTCAATGGATTCGAGTTTTACTTTCTCTTTCCCTTACCTTTTGTAGTTTTTATGGCTTTTCTTTCAATTAGTGTTTGTAGTTTAAAGACTATGAGTTACTAGTTGTTTGTCTTAGGGATTGATGTAGTTGTTTAAGTTTGTTGGATTAATTTTTGGTATGAATGTGCTTTTATTCTATGCATGCAATTTTGTGTTTAATGCTTTCAATTACTTGATCACTAATTGAATGATTTAAGTGTTGAATCTAACTCGGGAGAGAGGATTTGGCCTAAGACTTACTTTATTTAATTGCATGACTAAAGTAGAAATTCTAAGTTTGTGACGGGATTTGGAATATTTTTAGAAGCATAACAAGGACCGAACCGAATAATGCCTTGCATGTTAATGAACTTAGATAGGGATATCAAGTTAGTTTATATGCATGAGAATCAATTATACTCGGGAGAGGTAATCGTGATAAAAGCTCCCTTGGCTTGTAGAATAATTGAACGGTCAATTCATTCCTATTAATCAATCCTCATTCTTAATCAATGAAATCAATTCCCTAAGAATCTTTCCATTTGAGTCTCCACTTTTATTTTATGCTTTTTGTCTTTAGATTTATCTTTTATCATTGAGTTTTGCTCCCTAAATAAAATTGAACAAAAGTATTCACGATACTTAATTTGCTAGAAAACCAATCCAGAGGACGAACACTCGTTTAATCACGAAAACACTATATTATTACTTGACCCGTACACTTGCGGTTAGCAAATTGCACATCCAGAGCACGCTTAACTTCAAAGTTCCTATAATTGAGCCACTGAAAAGGAAGGTGCACCTTGTTGTTATAAGTAGTATCTATCAATTCTTTTAATTTTAACTTGACCATACTTTCATGTCCTTCGGATCCCTCTACTTCGGATGTGGCCATGGTTCATTCATGTACCCCTCCTAACTCGAGTGTTACATGCCCACCAGCTTTCGCCGTGGTTCGTCCCCGAACCACATCCTACTGGGAGAGGTTCTGCTCTGATGCCATCTGTAACGCCCCACACCCAAGATTCGGAATCTGGATTCGGCACCTCATGGCCCCGACATTTTCCTGCGACCTGGCCACGCCACCATACTCGTTTTAAATTACTTCTAAGATTGAAGATTGTGCCCACAAACCAACACAGGTTCCTTTTAGCATGCTTTTTCCTCACTCACATGCTTCCTAGGAAAATTCCTAGGAGGTTACCCAACATAGAACTTCTCCAAGCTAAGCACGTTTAACTTCAAAGTTCCTATGATTGAGCCGACAAAAAGGAAAGCGCACCTTGTTGGTATAGGTAGTATCTTTGAATTCTTTTAAGCTTATCTTGACCATACTTTCATGTCCTCAAGATCCCTCTCATTTGGTTGTGGCCATGGTTCATTCATGAACCCCTCCTAACTCCGGTGTTACATGCCCACCAGCTTTCGCCTTGGTTCGTCCTCGAACCACATCCTACTAGAAGAGGTTCCACTCTGATACAATCTTGTAATGCCCCACGCCCAGGATTCGGAATCCGGATTCGGCACCTCATGGCCCCGATATTTTCCTGCGACCTGGCCACGCCACCATACTCGTTTTAAATTACTTCTAAGATTGAAGATTGTGCCCACAAACCAACACATGTTCCTTTTAGCTTGCTTTGTCCTCACTCACATGCTTCCTAGGAGAATTTCTAGGAGGTCACCCAACATAGAACTTCTCCAAGCTAAGCACGCTTAACTTCAAATCCTGGCTGGTTCATCTTTTGTTGCGCTTGTACGTTATTTCCTTGACCTCCCCATGAGAAGTTGGGGTGGTTGCGCCAACCTGGATTATAGAAGTTAGAATAAGGGTTGTTCCTCTGATTACCTACAAAAAACACAGAAGCTGGATTGCTGGGGCAAAACTCGTAGTTGTGATCTTCACCGCAATAGACACATGCTTCGTCCGTGACTTGGTTCACCACTGCTGCAGGCTCCATAGCTGGTGGCTGCTGATGACTAATCACTGTCACATTCTTAAGAGCGTTAGCAATCATAGCAAGATCAGCCCTAATGGTGGACACACCATCAACCTCTAATACACTCTTAACCTTCTTATTTGTGCCTCTAACATCCGACCACTGACAACTATTAATAGATATTCTTTCTAAAATTTCATATACTTCATCAAAAGTTTTTGCCAAAAGGGCCCCTCCAGCCGAAGCATCGACCATACTTTGGGTTACTCCATTCAAACAATTGTAAAATGTTTCCATTTGAATACAATGAGGTAACCCATGGTGGGGACACTTTCGCAAAAGCTCCTTAAACCTCTCCCAAGCCTCACTAAAAGTCTCATCTTCAAGTTGCCTAAACCCTACTATTTCACTCCTTAATTTAGCATTTCTATTAGGTGGGAAATATTTACTCAAATATTTTTCAGCTAACTCATCCCATGTCCTAATTGATCCTGGAGCAAAAGAGTTTAACCATGACTTTGCTCCATCTCTAAGAGAATATGGGAACAAAGTTAATCTAAGAGCATCTCTCAGCACTCCCAGAATTACAAAAGAATCACTAACTCCTAGAAAAGACTTAAGATGTAAATGAGGGTCTTCAGATGACAAACCATGGAATTGCCCCACGGTTTGCAACATCTGAAACATTACCGGTTTCATTTCAAAATTCGCCGCTTGGATTTGGGGACGTGCAATCCCTAGATTCAACTCATTAAACATCGGGACAGCATATGCTCGAATGGCTCTGGTCCTATCGTTCGCTATCAAGATAGGATTCTCAGCCTGATTATTTCGCTGCTCATTTTGCTCAAACAGTGGGTTTTGCTGCAGCAACGGATTCTGCTGGGGGTTTACTGCTACTGGACCTTCAGGAACCTGCGGGAGTTGCGGCACGTTCTCCATCTGGTTTCTGCGCTGCTCCCTCCTTCTGTTCCTAAATGTCCTTTCAATTTCTGGGTCAAGCTCAAACCGTACCCCAGGCGGATCGCTCATGCACCAAAATCACACCTGCAAAAACAAAAGAAACAATCAAAAAGTTCTAGCACCAAACCACTAACACACATACACAAAACAGATCAGATAAAAACTTATTCAAGTCCCCAGCAACGGCGCCAAAAACTTGTTGGGTTCCTAGAGTGAGTAAAAATATGATATGAAATACTCTAGAATTCTTGTGCAAGTATACACAGTCTACAGCAAGTAATATTATCAATCCAAGGTCTGAATGAGTTTCCACTTTACCTATTTTGTATAACTTTCTATGGTTTCAAAGATAATAAAAATGTTGGGTTTTATCGGAATTATGCTGAAGCAAAATAAATGACAGATCAACGAGTAAACAAATAGAAGACAGATTAAAGACAGGCGCTGGTTAGGCTTTAGTGATTGTTCTAAGATATGCTCTAGCAATATTATTGATCATGCATCTCTCGCAGTATTATTAGCGGATTCCTTTCGGAACTCCAGATCTTTTGGGATATGTTTCAAACCCAATGAAGAGCGACCAATCGAGCACTAGGCAACTGGCTATCCCTAGCTCAGTCACTGGCGTTCACCAATACACAATGATCGTAATGTGGAGAATTGCCACACACTCTCTAAATCATCCCTGAAACTAGAGAGAGCTATCCATATCGGCTGGCTAGGCGGACATAAAATAAGAATAAGCACAACAATTAACCAAAATGCAATAGTCACTTTATTACTAGAGATGAAGCACAGTAATCACATTATTCCTAACCAACACCTGAAGCTACTTAGTTCATAATAAGCATAGGAATACGAATTACAATCTGAGTATGCATGTCCATCACTACAAGTTAATAAAGAAGGTAAACTCCCTAATCAGCTTGCGGTTGATGGTGTTCTTGATGATCTTCAATCTCCCTATACTATTCGGCTTCCAAGGGAAAATCATGGAATGAATTTGACTTTGACGGCTACTTCCTTTTATAGAAGGATGGGAGGCTTGAATTAGGTCAACTAGGACACGTGTAAGGCTCTCCTTGATCCTTTATCCCGAAAATATCTCAATAGAAGTCGGTTCATGATGTTGGCTAACGAGCTGTGATGTGGCAGTTTCTGCTCTCAGTTTTGCTGCAGCATAGAATTTGCTCCCTCCAGTCGCTCAGCAGCATAATCTGCATAAAGTGATTTCCAAAGCTTCCATTCTTCCAAATGGGTTAAATCATGTAATATCTCTCTAAAACCAACCCTATTAAGCATTAAAGACACACAAATCCTTATATAAATGGAGCCTAAATAACTACCTTTTGGGCAGTTATCATACTCCCAAACTTGAACTATTGCGCGTCCCGAGCAATACTAACCAACCTTCCTTCAAGAATCTCAAAACATTAGAAAAAGAATTAGCTTAATCAAACCAGACAGTCCAACACTACCTTTAACCTTTACCTGAGCACTCTGCAAAACCAAGCTCTGCTGCAGCAAAATGATTCCTTCAGCAGGGACAAATAATCACCACTTTTCAACTTAATTCTAAGAACTCACCACAGCCTAGCTCTATTATCAGACATTTCAAAACATATTTTTAAAGGGGTTTATAACATTATTTATCAGACTTAAAGCAGCCTTACAGTCATAAGCTCTTAAGCATGGGATGACCCACTTTATGGTGCAGTATACCCTTGCCTCAAGCTCATCACCAACTAGGCTAAATACTCATTATAGAGCTCAAAAATCCTTAGTTATTCCATCTCTTGCTCCTCAGAATGGCGACATTTTATGATGAAGCTCACCTAAGTTATGGGAGATAGAAAAACTGCTGGATCATTATTCATCCTTCAAAAACTTTTGCTCCATCAATTTTTTCAACAAAATCTTCAACAAATAATTTTTCAGCAAATAATTTTTTCTCATATTTCTCATTTTTTCAAATTTCCTAGGTCATCTTTTGTCGCGAAGACAAACTGCGGGTATCACAAATGTCCCTCCACTCAATAACCTAGCAAATTTTAATTTGAAGGAGAGGAATGCTCGAGCAAAATAATTGGAGTAGCAAAAAGTCCCCCAAACTTGAATTATTCTTTGTCCCCAATGAATCATTAATTAAGCAATTATACCCCCAAACTTAAATTTTTCTATCTGAATTTTTAAACTAAACATGGGACTAGGATTAAGCTTAAAGTGGATCATATAAGTCAATACTACCGTAAAAAATCTTCTTGCCGCAGCAACAGTCCAGGCTAGAAGAAATACTCAAGCAAAAGGTTTCAGGAGATCAGAATACCTTGATCTAATTAAGCGTAATCAGTCCAAGCTTCAAAAATTCAGAAGAAAATTAGTTAAGTTAGAGTTACTCAGTGCTCATGGAATAGAAACATTTAGAAATTTCATTAAAAATCATAGAAAAATATTACAAAGCAGATATTTTTTCAGAGTAAAATTTAAAAAGAAACAAGGCAAGCAATCATATAAAAGATGGGGTCAGGAATGCGCCAGCAAACAAAATATTTCATCAAAAAGTGTGCGCGCTCAAATCTCTCTTCAATCTTCCTGACCCATATCTTCCTCTTCATCTTCATTCTCAGTAGGTGGCGGTGGAATCCAAGGGTTCAACAGATCTTCAGGGAATGTAGGAAGGGCTGGATACGTCTTGGAAAAATTCTCTTGCAGTGCCCTTCTTAAGCTGGCATCTCGATTCTTAACATAGTTCCAGAAGGTTAAAGTTTGCCTTTCAGAAAACTCCTGTCTACTGGCCGAAAGTGCCAGTTGTTCTAGAATCGTATTGATGTCGTAGATAAGCCCACCTTGACGTATCTCCTGCGTGCGCTGGAGCCGCGCCAAATTGGGCGTATCAATGATCCCTTTATCAAATAGAATTGCATCACTCTCCTCCACTGGAACCCCTGCTTGTCTGCATAGCATAGTAATTGTGTTCGGGAAGAACAACTTCCCCACCTTTTTCTTCCAGCAGCAGGCAATTTCAGTACAAATAATTTTTCCCACGTCGATACTGAGAGACTTTAAGATAGCAAAAGCCAAAATAATTCGTTCCCTGGATACTGTCGAGTCGTGCGTTGTCAGAAGCAACCTCTGCCCGATGAAACCCATCCACGTGTTTGCTTCCTTGTTCAAGTAAGCTGATTGGAATGTCCTTTTCTGAGTCTTTGATAGTTGCCACTGCGCCCCCTCAATTCCTACCTCCCGGACAACATTACTCAACTGCTCCTCAGATGGCGCGACTGCCATTTCATTGAATGCCGCGTGGGGGAAGTTTTGAAGATGGTACAGTGCGTTGATCGCACTTGGACTCCAATCTATCTCGACTCCTCTAACAATTACCAGGAAACCTTCTTCTTTATCAATGTTGGCATAGAATTCTCGCACCACCTGTGCGTTCACAGCCTCTGGTTTAGCACAAAATAGCTCCCAGCCGTGGTCAGCTATGCCGGTTCTTAGAAATGGTGGAAGATCACCGTTGAAACCTCTTTCGAATAGAAAATCCCTTTTCAGGAGCTCAGTGTGTTTTGCTCTAGCAAAATTATTGACGAAGCGCTCGTATGGCACCTGTCGCTCTGCTATTTCATCGTGCTCCTCTGATGCTTCAGCAATCTTTTTGCCCTTCTCTTCTCTCCGCTTCAGCAACTGTTCCTCCTTTGCCTGTTTCTCTGCTTCTTCTCGCCTTTTTTCCTCAGCCTCTTTTTTCTCTCGTTCCTCTTGCTCGGCCTTCTCTCTCTCGGAATCTGATGATGGAGGCGATGGGGTATCAGTCCTGATTACTGGAATGCGCCCAGCCTTCCGCTTAATGCGGCGTCGCTTCGACGGTTCAGGTATGATAACCTCCACCCGAGCCTCCTGAACTGGCTCTCTGTCTTCTTCCTCTACAGCCTCCGTCTGCATAACCTCACTCTGTTTCGTCTGAATTCCCTCTCGAGCCTCTTCTATAGTCGCCACTTCCCGTCCATCCTCTTCTTGATTCGGTTTGCCAGATTCTTGTGGGTCTTCGCCTCCTTCTGCAACAACCTCCTCCTCTCTCGCTCTTTCTTGTTCTGCAACTCTTTGTTGCATTCTTCTTCACTTAGCCTCCTTCTCTTCTGGCGTTCTCTTTTTCTTAGTTTTTCCTTTCTGTACTTCCGGTGTGACCGGCACCTCCTCCTCTTCACTCTCCCTCTCTTTTCGAGCTCTTGTTTTAGCCATTGAAGGTGTAAAAGGGTTTTGATAGAAGGTGCAGAGAAAGAAAGAATAACACTCACAAAGATTCAAGAAGACGAAGTGAAACGCACTTACCAGAGATTGCGAATAAATAGAGTTGCAGCAAACAAGAATCCTAACCTTCAAGATTTGCCCTGCCATAACTAATATTACCGTTGCAATTAAAAATGTAAACCTGAAATTCAAAAATTACCAACGGTAAATTTGCGAATTCCAAACGGCCATGGTAAGATTTAATGCTCTGTCATCATTGGAGCCATTGGATAATTTCTCTGCGCCACGTGGCCTCATCAGACAATGCACGCACATTTACCTGCAAGAATTCAAAGCCAAATCCAACGGTAACAATAATAAATTCCAACGGAAACCCTTCTGACTCGGAATATTTTGCTCCAGCAATATTTGTGTCGCAACAATCATCCGACCGTGAAGAATCTTAGATACGGAATTCGAATCTCAAAATAGACAAATCAAATCTTTTTTTTAATTCAAATTAAACCAATCAAAGCAAATTTAACCTGTTATTCTCAAAAGAAACTGAATAAGTTAGAGAAAATCTCTATTTAATTAAAACTAGAATTCAAATAACCGAAAATAAAATCTAGATAAAATAAAATCTATCTAACTAAAAGATAATTGCAAGATAATTTTAAATAATGAGCCCAAAAATCAAATCAAATAAAAAAAAGTAGATCAAATCTAACCTACCAAAAATATAAAAATACTTAAAAGATAAAATCTAATACATCATTCAAAATTACATCTATCCTAACCGAAATCAAATTAACGAAAAATAAAATCAATTCAAACTTCGGGAGCTCAAAATTTTACTCTGTGAAATGCTCCCGCAAAAGTCCTGCTCTCTCAAACATCGACCAACCTTAGGGAAGGATATTTCGACTGAAACTCCTCACCCCAATAATGCTTCACACGCTGTCCATTCACCTTGAACATTCTCCCATCTTTTTCATCCTGCAAAGTAATTGCTCCATTGGGAAAAACCTCAATCACAATAAACGGTCCTGACCATTTAGATTTTAATTTTCCAGGAAATAATTTTAATCTCGAATTATAAAGCAAAACTTTCTGACCCTTGACAAACTCCTTAGATTTAATTTTTTTGTCATGCCACAACTTAGTCTTTTCCTTATACATTTTCGCATTTTCGTAAGAAAATTGACGAAATTCTTCTAACTCATTAAGCTTCAGCATTCTGATTGCTCCTGCACGACTCAGATCAAAATTTAACTTTTTCAAAGCCCAAAATGTTTTGTGCTCAAGCTCTAATGGTAAATGACAAGCTTTCCCATATACTAACCTATAGGGAGACATACCTAAAGGAGTCTTATAAGCTGTCCTATAAGCCCAAAGAGCCTCATCCAACCTAAAGGACCAATCCTTTCTAGATGGATGGACTACTTTCTCTAAAATAGCTTTAATTTCCCTATTACTAATTTCAGCTTGACCATTTGCTTGTGGGTGATAAGGGGTAGCTATCCTATGCTTAATCCCATACTTAGCTAAAAGCTTAGTTAAGATATTATTAACAAAATGTGTACCCTCATCACTCACTAGAGCCCTAGGTGTCCCAAACCGCGCAAAGATGTGCGATTGAAGAAACCTTGCTACTGTCTTGGCATCACTCTGATGGCATGCGATGGCCTCCACCCACTTGGACACATAATCAACTGTCAATCAGATAAAAACATTGCAATTAGAAGGGGGAAATGGTCCCATAAAGTCAATACCCCATACATCAAATAATTCAACTTCTAAAATGTAAGTAAGAGGCATTTCATCTCTAGGCCCCAAATTTCCTCTCCTTTGCCAAGCGTCACATTGCTTGTAGAACCAATGGGCATCCTTAAATAACGTAGGCCAGAAAAATCCGCAATGCAAAATCCTCATAGCCGTCCTCTGACCGCTGAAATGACCTCCATACGGCGAAGAGTGACATTGCAAGGTTCATCTGAATGACATTGCACGCTTAAGACATGCTAGAAAAGCCTAAGAGTGACATTGCACGCTTAACTTCAAATCCTGGCTGGTTCATCTTTTGTTGCGCTTGTACGTTATTTCCTTGACCTCCCCATGAGAAGTTGGGGTGGTTGCGCCAACCTGGATTATAGAAGTTAGAATAAGGGTTGTTCCTCTGATTACCTACAAAAAACACAGAAGCTGGATTGCTGGGGCAAAACTCGTAATTGTGATCTTCACCGCAATAGACACATGCTTCGTCCGTGACTTGGTTCACCACTGCTGCAGGCTCCATAGCTGGTGGCTGCTGATGACTAATCACTGTCACATTCTTAAGAGCGTTAGCAATCATAGCAAGATCAACTATTAATAGATATTCTTTCTAAAATTTCATAGGCTTCATCAAAAGTTTTTGCCAAAAGGGCCCTTCCAACCAAAGCATCGACCATACTTTGGGTTACTCCATTCAAACCATTGTAAAATTTTTCCATTTGAATACAATGAGGTAACCCATGGTGGGGACACTTTCGCAAAAGTTCCTTAAACCTCTCCCAAGCCTCACTAAAAGTCTCATCTTCAAGTTGCCTAAACCCTACTATTTCACTCCTTAATTTAGCATTTCTATTAGGTGGGAAATATTTACTCAAAAATTTTTCAGCTAACTCATCCCATGTCCTAATTGATCCTGGAGCAAAAGAGTTTAACCATGACTTTGCTCCATCTCTAAGAGAATATGGGAACAAAGTTAATCTAAGAGAATCTCTCGGCACTCCCTGAATTACAAAAGAATCACTAACTCCTAGAAAAGACTTAAGATGTAAATGAGGGTCTTCAGATGACAAACCATGGAATTGCCCCACGGTTTGCAACATCTGAAACATTACCGGTTTCATTTCAAAATTCGCCGCTTGGATTTGGGGACGTGCAATCCCTGGATTCAACTCATTAAACATCGGGACAGCATATGCTCGAATGGCTCTGGTCCTATCGTTCGCTATCAAGATAGGATTCTCAGCCTGATTATTTCGCTGCTCATTTTGCTCAAACAGTGGGTTTTGCTGCAGCAACGGATTCTGCTGGGGGTTCACTGCTACTGGACCTTCAGGAACCTGCGGGAGTTGCGGCACGTTCTCCATCTGGTTTCTGCGCTGCTCCCTCCTTCTGTTCCTAAATGTCCTTTCAATTTCTGGGTCAAGCTCAAACCGTACCCCAGGCGGATCGCTCATGCACCAAAATCACACCTGCAAAAACAAAAGAAACAATAAAAAAGTTCTAGCACCAAACCACTAAAACACATACACAAAACAGATCAGATAAAAACTTATTCAAGTCCCCGGCAACGGCGCCAAAAACTTGTTGGGTTCCTAGAGTGAGTAAAAATATGATATGAAATACTCTAGAATTCCAGTGCAAGTATACACAGTCTGCAGCAAGTGATATTATCAATCCAAGGTCTGAATGAGCTTCCACTTTACCTATTTTGTATAACCTTCTATGGTTTCAAAGATAATAAAAATGTTGGGTTTTATCGGAATTATGCTGAAGCAAAATAAATGACAGATCAACGAGTAAACAAATAGACAGACAGATTAAAGACAGGCGCTGGTTAGGCTTTAGTGATTGTTCTAAGATATGCTCTAGCAATATTATTGATCATGCCAAAAACTTGTTGGGTTCCTAGAGTGAGTAAAAATATGATATGAAATACTCTAGAATTCCTGTGCAAGTATACACAGTCTGCAGTTAGTAATATTATCAATCCAAGGTCTGAATGAGTTTCCACTTTACCTATTTTGTATAACTTTCTATGGTTTCAAAGATAATAAAAATGTTGGGTTTTATCGGAATTATGCTGAAGCAAAATAAATGACAGATCAACGAGTAAACAAATAGACAGACAGATTAAAGACAGGCGCTGGTTAGGCTTTAGTGATTGTTCTAAGATATGCTCTAGCAATATTATTGATCATGCATCTCTCGCAGTATTATTAGCGGATTCCTCCCGGAACTCCGGATCTTTTGGGATATGTTTCAAACCCAATGAAGAGCGACCGATCGAGCACTAGGCAACTGGCTATCCCCAGCTCAGTCATTGGCGTTCACCAATACACAATGATCGTAATGTGGAGAATTGCCACACACTCTCTAAATCATCCCTGAAACTAGAGAGAGCTATCCATACCGGCTGGCCAGGCGGGCATAAAATAAGAATAAGCACAACAATTAACCAAAATGCAATAGTCACTTTATTACTAGAGATGAATCACAGTAATCACATTATTCCTAACCAACACCTTAAGCTACTTAGTTCATAATAAGCATAGGAATACGAATTACAATCTGAGTATGCATGTCCATCACTACAAGTTAATAAAGAAGGTAAACTCCCTAATCAACTTGCGGTTGATGGTGTTCTTGATGATCTTCAATCTCCCTATACTATTCGGCTTCCAAGGGAAAAACATGGAATGAATTTGACTTTGACGGCTACTTCCTTTTATAGAAGGATGGGAGGCTTGAATTAGGTCAACTAGGACACGTGTAAGGCTCTCCTTGATAATTTATCCCGAAAATATCTCAATAGAAGTCGGTTCATGAAGTTGGCTAACGAGCTGTGATGTGGCAGTTTCTGCTCTCAGTTTTGCTGCAGCATAGAATTTGCTCCCTCCAGTCGCTCAGCAGCATAATTTGCATAAAGTGATTTCCAAAGCTTCCATTCTTCCAAATGGGTTAAATCATGTAATATCTCTCTAAAACCAACCCTATTAAGCATTAAAGACACACAAATCCTTACAAGGAGAGGTTCAACTCTGATACCATCTTGTAATGCCCCACGCCCAGGATGTTACATGCTCACCAGCTTTCGCCTTGGGTCGTCCCCGAACCACATCCTACAAGGAGAGGTTCAACTCTGATACCATCTGTAATGCAACACGCCTAGGATTTGGAATCTGGATTCGGCACCTCATGGCCCCAACATTTTTCTGCGACCTGGCCACGCCACCATACTCGTTTGAAATTGCTTCTAAGATTGAAGATTGTGCCCACAAACCAACACAGGTTCCTTTTACTTTGCTTTGTCCTCACTCACATGATTACTAGGAAAATTCCTAGGAGGTCACCCAACATAGAACTTCTTCAAGCTAAGAACGCTTAACTTCAAAGTTCCTATGATTGAGCCACCAAAAAGGAAGGCGCACCTTGTTGGTATAGGTAGTATCTTTGAATTCTTTTAAGCTTATCTTGACCATACTTTCATGTCCTCAAGATCCCTCTCATTTGGTTGTGGCAATGGTTCATTCATGAACCCCTCCTAACTCGGGTGTTACATGCCCACCAGATTACGCCTTGATTCGTCCTCGAACCACATCCTACTAGAAGAGGTTCCACTCTGATACAATCTTGTAATGCCCAACGCCCAGGATTCGGAATCCGGATTCGACACCTCATGGCCCCGATATTTTTCTGCGACCTGGCCACGCCACCATACTCGTTTGAAATTGCTTCTAAGATTGAAGATTGTGCCCACAAACCAACACAGGTTCCTTTTACTTTGCTTTGTCCTCACTCACATGATTACTAGGAAAATTCCTAGGAGGTCACCCAACATAGAACTTCTTCAAGCTAAGCACGCTTAACTTCAAAGTTACTATGATTGAGCCACCAAAAAGGAAGGTGCACCTTGTTGGTATAGGTAGTATCTTTGAATTCTTTTAAGCTTATCTTGACCATACTTTCATGTCCTCAGGATCCCTCTCATTTGGTTTTGGCCATGGTTCATTCATGTACCCCTCCTAACTCGTGTGTTACATGCCCACCAGCTTTTGCCTTGGTTCGTCCTCGAACCACATCCTACTAGAAGAGGTTCCACTCTGATACCATCTTGTAATCCCCCACAACCAAGATTCGGAATCCGAATTCGGCACCTCATGGCCCCGACATTTTCCTGCGACCAAGCCACGCCACCATACTCGTTTTAAATTGCTTCTAAGATTGAAGATTGTGCCCACAAACCAACACAGGTTCCTTTTAGCATTATTTGTCCTCACTCACATGCTTCCTAGGAAAATTCCTAGGAGGTCACCCAACATAGAACTTCTCCAAGCTAAGCACGCTTAACTTCAAAGTTCCTATGATTGATCCACCGAAAAGGAAGGTGCACCTTGTTGGTATAAATAGTATTTGTCAATTCTTTTAAGCTTAGCTTGACCATAATTTCATGTCCTCCGGATCCCTCTCATTCGGATGTGGCCATGGTTCATTCATGTACCCCTCCTAACTCGGGTGTTACATGCTCACCTGCTTCCGCCTTGGGTTGTCCCCGAACCACATCCTACAAGGAGAATTTTTAATCTGGATTCGGCACCTCATGGCCCCAACATTTTCCTGCGACCTGGCCACGTCACCATACTCGTTTTAAATTTCTTCTCAGATTGAAGATTGTGCCCACAAACGAACACAGGTTCCGTTTAGCATGCTTTGTCCTCACTCACATGCTTCCTAGGAAAATTCCTAGGAGGTCACCAACCATAGAACTTCTCCAAGCTAAGCACGCTTAACTTCAAAGTTCCTATGATTGAGGCACCAAAAAGGAAGGCGCACCTTGTTGGTATAGGTAGTATCTTTGAATTCTTTTAAGCTTATCTTGACCATACTTTCATGTCCTCAAGATCCCTCTCCTTTGGTTGTGTCCATGGTTAATTCATGTACCCCTCCTAACTCGGGTGTTACATGCCCACCAGCTTTTGCCTTGGTTCGTTCTCGAACCACATCCTACTAGAAGAGGTTCCACTCTGATACAATCTTGTAATGCCCCACGCCCAGGATTCGGAATCCGGATTCGGCACCTCATGGCCCCGACATTTTTCTACGACCTAGCCACACGACCATACTCGTTTTAAATTTCTTCTAAGATTGAATACTGTGCCCACAAACCAACAAAGAGTCCTTTTAACATGATCTGTCCTCACTCACATGCTTCCTAACAAAATTCATAGGAGGTCACCCAACATAGAACTTCTCCAAGCTAAGCACGCTTAACTTCAAAGTTCCTATGATTGATCCACCGAAAAGGAAGGTGCACCTTGTTGGTATAGGTAGTATCTGTCAATTCTTTTAAGCTTATCTTGACCATACTTTCATGTCCTCAGGATCCCTCTCATTCGGATGTTGCCATGGTTCATTCATGTACCCCTCCTAACTCGGGTGTTACATGCTCATCAGCTTCCGCCTTGGGTCGTTCCCGAACAACATCCTATAAGGAGAGGTTCCACTCTGATACCATCTGTAATTCCCCACGCCCAAGATTCGGAATCTGGATTCGGCACCTCATGGCCCCGACATGTTCCTGCGACCTGGCCACAACCACCATACTCATTTTAAATTGCTTCTCAGATTGAAGATTGTGCCCACAAACCAACACAGTTTCCTTTTAGCATGCTTTGTCCTCACTCACATGCTTCCTAGGAAAATTCCTAGGAGGTCACCAACCATAGAACTTATCCAAGCTAAGCACGCTTAACTTCAGAGTTCCTATGATTAAGCCACCAAAAAGGAAGGTGCACCTTGTTTGTATAGGGAGTATCTTTGAATTCTTTTCAGCTTATCTTGACCATACTTTCATGTCCTCAGGATCCCTCTCATTTGGTTTTGGCCATGGTTCATTCATGTACCCCTCCTAACTCAGGTGTTACATGCCCACCAGCTTTTGCCTTGGTTCTTCCTCGAACCACATCCTACTAGAAGAGGTTCCACTCTGATACCATCTTGTAATGCCTCACGCCCAAGATTCGGAATCTGAATTCGGCACCTCATGGCCCCGACATTTTCCTGCGACCTAGACACGCCACCATACTCATTTTAAATTGCTTCTAAGATTGAAGACTGTGCCCACAAACCAACACAGGGTCCTTTTAACATGATTTGTCCTCACTCACATGCTTCCTAAGAAAATTCCTAGGAGGTCACCCAACATAGAACTTCTCCAAGCTAAGCACGCTTAACTTCAAAGTTCCTATGATTGATCCATCGAAAAGGAAGGTGCATCTTTTTGGTATAAGTAGTATCTGTCAATTCTTTTAAGCTTATCTTGACAATAATTTCATGTCCTCCAGATCCCTCTCATTCGGATGTGGCCATGGTTCATTCATGTACCCCCTCTAACTCGGGTTTTACATGCTCACCAGCTTCCGCCTTGGGTTGTCCCCGAACCACATCCTACAAGGAGAGGTTCAACTATGATACCATCTGTAATGCAACATGCCCAGGATTTGGAATTTGGATTCGGCACCTCATGGCCGCAACATTTTCGTGCGACCTGGCCACGCCACCATACTCGTTTTAAATTGCTTCATAGATTGAAGATTGTGCCCACAAACCAACACAGGTTCCGTTTAGCATGCTTTGTCCTCACTCACATGCTTCCTAGGAAAATTCCTAGGAGGTCACCAACCATAGAACTTCTCCAAGCTAAGCACGCTTAACTTCAAAGTTCCTACGATTGAGCCACCAAAAAGGAAGGCGCACCTTGTTGGTATAGGTAGTATCTTTGAATTCTTTTAAGCTTATCTTGACCATACTTTCATGTCCTCAAGATCCCTCTCCTTTGGTTGTGGCCATGGTTAATTCATGTACCCCTCCTAACTCGGGTGTTACATGCCCACCAGCTTTTGCCTTTGTTCGTCCTCGAACCACATCCTACTAGAAGAGGTTCCACTCTGATACCATCTTGTAATGCCCCACACCCAGGATTCGGAATCCGGATTCGGCACGTCATGGCCCCGACATTTTCCTGCGACCTAGCCACACCACCATACTCGTTTTAAATTTCTTCTAAGATTGAATATTGTGCCCACAAACCAAGAAAGGGTCCTTTTCACATGATTTGTCCTCACTCACATGCTTCCTAAGAAAATTCATAGGAGGTCACCCAACATAGAACTTCTCCAAGCTAAGCACGCTTAACTTCAAAGTTCCTATGATTGATCCACCGAAAAGGAAGGTGCACCTTGTTGGTATAGGTAGTATCGATCAATTCTTTTAACCTTATCTTGACCATACTTTCATGTCCTCAGGATCCCTCTCATTCGGATGTGGCCATGGTTCATTCATGTACCCCTCCTAACTCGGGTGTTACATGCTCATCAGCTTCCGCCTTGGGTCGTCCACGAACAACATCCTACAAGGAGAGGTTCCACTCTGATACCATCTGTAATTCCCCACGCCCAAGATTCGGAATCTGGATTCGGCACCTCATGGCCCCGACATGTTCCTGCGACCTGGCCACGACCACCATACTCGTTTTAAATTGCTTCTAAGATTGAAGATTGTGCCCACAAACCAACACAAGTTCCTTTTAGCATGCTTTGTCCTCACTCACATGCTTCCTAGGAAAATTCCTAGGCGGTCACCCAACATAGAACTTCTCCAAGCTAAGCACGCTTAACTTCAAAGTTCCTATGATTGAGCCACCAAAAAGGAAGGTGCACCTTGTTGGTATAGGTAGTATCTTTGAATTCTTTTAAGCTGATCTTGACCATACTTTCATGTCCTCAGGATTCTTCTCATTTGGTTGTGGCCATGGTTCATTCATGTACCCCTCCTAACTCGGGTGTTACATGCCCACTGATAACTTCCCAAAAGGTAGTTATTTAGGCCTCATTTATATAAGGATTTGTGTGTCTTTAATGCTTAATAGGGTTGGTTTTAGAGAGATATTACATGATTTAACCCATTTGGAAGAATGGAAGCATTGGAAATTATTTTGTGCCGATTATGCTGCTGAGCGACTTGAGGGAGCAAATTCTATGCTGCAGCAAAACTGGGAACAGAAACTACCACATCACAGCTCGTTAGCCAACTTCATGAACCGACTTCTGTTGAGTTATTTTCGTGATAAAGGATCAAGGAGAGCCTTACACATGTCCTAGTTGACCTAATTCAAGCCTCCCATCCTTCTATAAAAGGAAGTAGCCGTCAAAGTCAAAGTCATTCCATGTTTTCCCTTGGAAGCTGAATAGGATAGGGAGATTGAAGATCATCAAGAACACCATCAACCGGAAGCTGATTAGGGAGCTTAGCTTCTTTATTAACTTGTGGTTATGGACATGCATACTCAGATTGTAATTCGTATTCCTATGCTTATTATGAACTAAGTAGCTTAGGGTGTTGCTTAGGAATAATGTGATTAGTGTGCTTCATCTCTAGTAATAAATTGACTATCGGATTTCGGTTAGTTGTTGTGCTTAAACTCATTTTATGCCTGCCTGGCCAGCCGGTATGGATAGCTCTCTCTAGTTTCAGGGATGATTTAGAGAGTGTGTGGCAATTATCCACACTACGATCATTGTGTATTGGTGAACGCCAGTGACTGAGCTAGGGATAGCCAATTGCCTAGTGCTTGATCGGTCGTTCTTCATTGGGTTTGAAACATATCCCAAAAGATCCGGAGTTCCGGGAGGAATCCGCTAATAATACTGCGAGAAATGCATGATCAATAATATTGCTAGAGCATATCTTAGAAAAAATAATTGAAGCCTAACCAGCACCTGTCTTTAATCTGTCTATCTATTTGTTTACTCGTTGTTCTGTCATTTATTTTGCTTCAGCATAATTCCGATAAAACCCCATCATTTTATTATTCTTGAAACCATTAAAAAGTTACACAAAAATAGGTAGAGTGGAAACTCGTTCAGACCTTGGATTGATAATATTACTTGCTGCAGACTGTGTATACTTGCACAGGAATTCTAGAGTATTTTATACTATATTTTTACTCACTCTAGGAACCCAACACCCACCAGCTTTCGCCTTGGTTCGTCCTTGAACCACATCCTACTAGGAGAGGTTCCACTCTGATACCATCTTGTAATGCCCCACGCCCATGATTCGGAATCCGGATTCGGCACCTCATGGCCTCGACATTTTTCTGCGACCTGGCCACGCCACCATACTCGTTTTAAATTGCTTCTAAGATTGAAGACTGTACCCACAAACCAACACAGGGTCCTTTTAGCATGATTTGTCCTCACTCACATGCTTCCTAGAAATATTCCTAGGAGGTCACCCAACATAGAACTTCTCCAAGCTAAGCACGCTTAACTTCAAAGTTCCTATGATTGAGCCACTGAAAAGGAAGGTGCACCTTGTTGGTATAGGTAGTATCTGCCAATTCTTTTAAGCTTATCTTGACCATACTTTCATGTCCTCAAGATCCCTCTCATTCGGATGTGGCCATGGTTCATTCATGTACCCCTCCTAACTCGGGTGTTACATGCTCACCAGCTTCCGCCTTGCGTCGTCTCCGAACCACATCCTACTAGGAGAGGTTCCACTCTGATACCATCTGTAATGCCCCACGCCCAGGATTCGCAATCTGGATTCGGCACCTCATGGCCCCGACATTTTCCTGCGACCTGGCCACGCCACCATACTCGTTTTAAATTACTTCTAAGATTGAAGATTGTGCCCACAAACCAACACATGTTCCTTTTAGCATGCTTTGTCCTCACTCACATGCTTCCTAGGAAAATTCCTAGGAGGTCACCCAACATAGAACTTCTCCAAGCTAAGCACGCTTAACTTCAAAGTTCCTATGATTGAGCCACCGAAAAGGAAGGTGCACCTTGTTGGTATAGGTAGTATCTATCAATTCTTTTAACCTTATCTTGACCATACTTTCAGGTCCTCAGGATCCCTCTCATTCGGATGTGGCCATGGTTCATTCATGTACCCCTCCTAACTCGGGTGTTACACTTTGGTTAATTGATCCATTAATGCCTAAGTGATAAAAAATCATAAATTTCCCTTTGGGTACTTCTTCTGCGTTTGGCATGAAACTATCAATTGGTTATTTTGCTAGTTCATGCGTGGGGTTTAGTTCTCTAAAACTTACAAGGGATTGCGTTAGTCTTAATGCAATCATAGCTTATGCATGTACTATCTTTTAGCGGTAGTGTTTTAATGCTACCAAGACTACATGTCATGCGCTAACTGATTCTACTTAGACATGTTTGAATGCGTTACCTGTCAGGGATTTAGCATACTGCTACCGCATCCGGCGTGCCAAGTGGGAGTTAGCAATGAAAATAGTATTGCAACTAAGTACAAGGCAATTAATGTTAAATTTAATCAAAATGTGCGCTTACAAAATATTCTTATCACCGCATGAGGTGCTTGAGCTAAGCCTTGAAGAAGAATTTAGCTCATGCGAGCAAAACAAGTATACTCTTGATCACAACTCTCTGTGATTTCTCTTTCTCCTTGATCTCCATCCTCTCCTCTCGTCCCTCCGCTCTTATGAATTCTTTTCCTCTCTTCCTCGAGCAGGTGGCTTCTATTTATAGGCGAGGGAAGCTAACTTCTCTAAGTAACTTTCTTTAGTTATCAACGACTAACTTGCAACTTTTCAGCCTCTTTTTAGCCCACTTGTGTCAGTTGTGTCAGCGCTATCCTTTCATCTATCTTGTCTGTCTCGTGATCATCTTGGGATGTGTGTCTGCGCTGAGAAGAAACTTGGGAAACAAGTAAGTTAGCTGCATTAGCACCCTATTTTTATAATTTCTCACCGCATACATGAATATAGCCTATCACATAAAATCATTACATTTTCCTTTCTTATTGCACTGAAGTAACGCATCACTGTATCTTTTTGCCTTGTTTTAGCTTAAGTTTAAAGGACAAATAACTTTCTTTTTGCAAGTTATCAAACCCCCAAACTTAAACTATTGTTTGTCCTCAAGCAATGCCTATTATCAACTCTGCGAGAGTTACTTAGCTCTTCAACGCATGTGGTCCTAGCATCCTCTTTTCTCTTTTTCTTGCGCACATTACTAAACAGGGCTAACTTTTGTCAAATTTCCTTCATTGCTTAGGGAAAGTCTTTTGTGCTTAGATTCTACCTTGCGTTAACTCAGCCAAATTTCCTTCATTGCTTCGGGAAACTGCTACTGGACCTCCAAAATGTTGTAACCTAAATCGCCAACCAGACTATTTACATAGCGAGGTGGCGTCAAGACGTCGTGGCCAGCATCGAGAAGCCGATGGTGTTTCAGTTGGTCCTTCGATTTCGAAGCGACGAGATGTCGTGAGGTGGCGTCGAGACATTGTTTTCGAGTCTCGATTGATCCACTTTGGTCTTTTCACCATCTCGACATCCCATGGCCTTCAAGATGGATCAAAACCATGTTAATTCCCTCAAATTAATGCCAATTTTGAATATGGGCTCCCGAGAAGCGCTTGATACCAAACTCCTACAAAATACAATTTTAAGCAAAATAATTATTGTAAAACTAGCAAGATTAAGAACAAATAAACAGGGACAATTCGGTCCCATCAGTATGTTATAATTAAATTAGAATCACATATGCATATAGTATGCAATATAGATTTAAAATCCCACCATAGGAAAACATGTAGCATGCATTAGCAATTTATTATAAGTGTTGTAATAAAAATGAAATGCATGATTTAGGGTTACAAGTTTAGATGCATGTGGTATGTTTTAAATTCGTTTAGCTCGATTAGTATAAAGCGTTATATTAATAAACGAAAACGAACAAGCATGCAGCATGAAACGACCTTAGCATATAGATGAATGTTATAGATTTATCGTTCTTTATAAAGAGTTATAAACCATGATAGATGTTAAAATCTATAACAAGATAATTGCATGCACACTTAGGGTTAATGAACCTCAAACTCGAACAATTCACATAGAATAGGTCGATATCTTTTAAAGCTAAGGTTACAAGAGAACTCATCTGGTAAGATGTTGTCTAAGGTTGGAGGTATTTAAGTTGATGGTTTACGGAACACCTCCTACCTGGGCATCGAGTCGGTACTTGAGTTAGGTTAACCCGAGTTTTATGAGCATGCATGAGCGATGTAAGGTGTTTAAAAGAGTTTACCACCTCGACATCGTAAGTATAAGTAGTTATACACACCTAGACGTAGAATGTTTTTAAATGGTGCTTTATATAACTTGAATACTTGATTGTTATATGTTTTTATCACCCTTAGAAGCATGTTATAGGGCTAATTCATTAAAAGTTATAAAAATTATAAAAGTTAATGAATAGAAATTGTCATAACCTATAACAAAGAATTGCATGCTAACATAGGATCTTAGGATTGAGTTAAATTTAAAATGGTTTTAATTTTAATAGACCTAAGATCGCTTTTCTAATAGGATTAGAATAGATGTCCTACTTAGTATTTTAATGGTTTTTAAATATGATTAAGTAGGATATAAGACTTCGGTTATAAGGGAACTCTCCCGACAAATGGACTGGTACCTGAGTTGAATTAACCACGATCTTATTAGCATGCACTTGTCACTAGGTAATTAAAAGGGTTTAATTCACCTAGATAATAGTGTAAAGACCTTATATAACAAGGCATAGACTTAGATAGATTCATTTAGCCATTAAAATACTAAGTAATAAAAGACTTAGATAGATTCATTTAGCACTTGTCACTAAGTAATAAAAGACCCTAAAAATTTAGGACACTTTAGTGGGAGGAAAAGTATAAAAACGAGAATTTAATATCAAGTTTTTACTCCCACATCCCCCTATGTTCACAGCGTGAGATCCATGCTTGGCCTCGAGGCGCCCGGGGAGCGTCCCCCTATGGATGGTGTTTGCATGGATCAATAATAAGGTGAATGAGGAAAGTGTTCATAGTAAGTGGGACATCTAGATGGTAAGGTCTACGAGTTATGTACAAAGGCTAATCTAGGGCAAGTGGAATATATTTAATGGGTATACAAGATGTCCTAGTTTATTGTATTTCAAACTCACTATGATTCTAGATTCTTGTACAACCCACTAGACTTTTAGTCCAAGTGGGAGTTTGTTGGGTTTTATGTCCTAAAACATGTGGATAGTAAATGTAACAAAGTCAATTATAATCGATAAAGCGTTATCGAGGTTTTTCACTTTATGGTTAACAAATAGTTGTTTAATTATGTATTAAATAACCCAAATCCAAAACCTAGAATCCTTGGCTATGATATGAACACTTGATCTTTATGTAGTGACATAAAAGTAGATCAAGTTTAATTAATAGCCTAAACAGTCTATAGAATAGAGATAAGATTGGGTACCTTATCCTAACAAAAACTATGTGATGTTGCCCACTTTGTTTTAGTACAAATGATGTGATCCTGAATCGTTCATGTAGAGACATGTGAGTGGGGGAGTTGAGAAGGGTGAAAAATATTCCTATTTTACTGTTATTCTTAGCTCATTTATTGGTCAAATATTAAGTGTTTAGGTAAATTTTACTATTTCCGAGCTCAAAATATGTTAATTTGATAAGTTAGAGTGTTGAGAATCACTTTTGTTGAATTATGCTTAATTATGCTTAAAAACACTTGATTTGAAGCAAATTTGACTTAGTTTGTTGTTGTTGAGAAAAACAGAGTTGAAGTTGGAATTTCCCAGAAATGCGACTGCATTTCTTGAAAAACAGAGGTCGTTCTGAGTCGCGCGAGTCGTTATTGATGAGTCTTCTTCACACCTAACCGGTTGTTTTGACCCTGAAACTGACTAGGCAACCTTCCAGAACCTATTTCGCAGCTCCTCAACCAATTTCTACACTATATAAGCTTGAGATTCAAAGTCAAATCCAAGCAGAACTCACTTGGAAGAAAAGGGTGGTGACAGAACCAAGGGTCGATGCTAATGAGTAGGATGCCCGAGGTCTTTCTTAGATGACAAATTCTAACCCGAGAGAGAGAGTTAGACATCAAACCTTGTGGTTTGTAGAGAGTTTCACCCATTCCCATCTTGTAAAAGTGAGAGAGGAGTGTCTTAGCGAACTCTAGAAGGATTGTGTAAAAAAAAAAAAACTCATAATATTTAGCTATCTTTTTTAATTCCAGCTCTTAAATCTTTTCATTACTTTGGATTATTTACATTATTCTTTCAATGAAAATGTGTTCATTTGCTCTTTATCCAATCATGAGTAGCTAAATCTCGTTGAGGGGTTCAATGTGGTGAATTCCCTTCGGGTTTAATGGCTTGAAAGTGTTTTATTTGCTTAAGTAGGGTTTAATGCATGTCATTCTTTATTGAATATCATTATGATCTTGCTAAGTCTAATTCGATCACTTAGACTTTGCATGCTATGTGAGTTTGATCTCGAAAGGGACAAACGATATCGGTTCTCATAAAGGTGATATAGGAGAAAAAGCTCGAAAGAGATTGTTCGGCGGTATAGGGCAAGCTGCCTAAGGCACCCTATATCGACTATAGGGTTATAGATTTCATTCATGAATTATCTATGTCGGAGTCGAGTCCCATAAATGGGCATAACGGTACTCACTTAACCTTCTTATGGTTTTTGGCAACAAGGGCCAAAAGGAAGTTAAATCTGACCCAATGCATTAAACACTCTTAAGTTAGATATTGCATAAGTTTGGTTGTTACCCTAGGGATGAATCCATGTTGAATACCTTGTTTTATTTCATTGTTATTCTTCATTGATTTATTGCTAGTTTTATTTATCTTTTCAAAAACTCAATCAATCTATTATTTTCTTTGGTTACCGTTTTCAAAAGCAATCATTTAAGAAGCTTCTTCATCAAATCTGAATTTCCAATTTAGTCCTCGTGGGATCGATACCCTTGGAATACTTTCTAAGGTTTTTTTATTACTACGTGCGACAGTGTATACTTGCACTTAAGTGTTGGCTGAATATTTCTTTATTATTTCACTTATCATCTTATCTCACATTTCATCCATTCAGCTAGCCACGCACCAGGCATCCTATGCAAAAGAGTTTGTATCAGACCAGGACTGAGAAATAAGTCACTTTTGCTTTATAACGTCGTTTAATGGCAATACTAACTATTTCATGCGATGACATAGGTAACTCGATCTTAATCCTGAGCTAAGTATGAACTCCTGTTTATTCGGGATTATCCTTTAATTTGCATGGGGTGAGAGTGGCTCAACATCGCCGACTCAATAAGCCTACCATTTTGGGAATAAGACCGGGTAGATAGTTGGGGACATAATCCTGCAAGACGGAATTCACTCCTACCCAATTTAAGGATAGTAAAGAGGTTGTTCCCTTCAGCTTTGACTCCGGGACGTGAACAAAGAGATCCCGCCCTCTCATTGGCCCGAGAGGTTTTAGGTTTAGGACCACAAACCAATTGTTCATTAGGGACTCGGTGGAGACTTAAGAAAACAGATGTAACTTCAGGTGTAAAACAGACATTTGATCCAGCTGTAGTTACAAACAACCTGTGAAGGGTCGACTTACTAGTCATGGTTATATTAGGTGGATAGAAATATATCTACGATGAGGGAAGTTCAACTATCGAGCTATAGTGGAGTGTCCTGGTAGATAACGAATGTTGATTAACTAGGATTAAAAGGGTCTAACCAGTTAATCTCGAATCGTTGGAGCCCATGATCTGTAGGTCCATTAGGTCCCCCAGCTAGCTTATACGGAATAAACCTTAGAACAAAAGTGATGAAGAATTTGAAACATTCAAATTCATTATAGGGAGTTGTCGTTAAGTTATGTTCCATAAATTTAATGTTAAAGTTTAATTACGAATTAAACTTAGAGAGAGTTGGTAATATTTTATGATTTAAATATTTTCGGTATATTATGTATTCGATACATATTGTGGTTTCAATATGAATAGGGATTCATATTCGATAAATATCGGCATTGAGAGAAATCGAGATTGTTGTAGTCATTATATTTGAATTAAAGTTAATTTGGAATTAATTTTAATTAGAAATCAATTATTTGTATTAAAAATTTATTTGTAATTGATTTTAATTAAAAATTAAAAATTAATTTTACAAATAAATGAATTTTTGAAATTCATTTATGAATTTCTTTTAGAAAGAAATTTTGGAGGTGAAGTGTCACCTTATGACACCAATCTCTTTGTTTTTTCTTCTTAATAAGACACCTACGTAGACACCTAATTAGAAGGTTAGTTTGTTGTCTCCTTTTGCTGAATTGAACTGCATGAAATCACTCTTTAAAATGGAGGAGTAAAACGTGATTCAAGATGAAAAAAAGCTGCTGAAGATGAAAAAAAAAATCTCTCAAAAGTTTCATGAAAAACACTCTCAAAACCCATCTCGTTCTTGTCTTGGTTCATCACAAAGTTGAGTCCCACAACTCGTTCTGAGGTCGGAGGATAGCGGAAAGACAGTCGTGGTCGTCTATAACCCGATTGTGCTGAGAATTCATCCATGGAGCACATCGATTTTGTCCAACAAGGTTAGTGAAAACGATGCTCTGTTTTTCAGTCTTAATACATAGCATGCTTTGATCATAAAATTAACGAAATTAAAGTACAATCACTTTAAATCGCTTCCGCTAGAGTGTTCTACACTCCTTCACTGTGAAGGGTCGACTTACTAATCATGGTTATATCGAGTGGATAGAAACGTATCTACAGTGAGGAGAGTGCAACTACTAGGCTATAGTGGAGTGACTCGGTAGTTAACGAATGTTGGTTAACTAGGTTAAAAGAGTTTCACCCTTTAAACCTCGATTCTTTTGAGCCCATGATCTGTAGGTCCATTAGGTCTCGTTGCTAGCTTAAGGAACAAAATTTAGAACAAAATGATGGAAAGAATTCAAATTGTTCAAATTCAATTTAGGAATGTTATCGGTTATATTGGATATTACCGACACGTTGGTTTTAGTGAAACCTAATTCTGAGAGTTAGACATATTTGAATATGATTTAAATATCGAGCACGTGAATAGGGATTCATGTTTGAGAAATTGCATTTCAGAAAAAGTCGGGATTGCTTGCGAATTATTAATTTAATATATACGAATATAATTAATTAATTAATCATTTTAAATTAATTATGAATTAAATTAAAATTGAAATTCAAAATTAAATTAGAATTTCAAATTATTAATTTAATTTAATTAACTAAAATTGATTTTCAATTGAATTAAGAAATTCAATTAATTAGATAAATGAATTTTAAGAATTCATTTCATTAAAAAGACAAAAATGCCTTGGTGTGAGACACCTACCTTGTGATTCAAAACATGCAATTCACCATGGAATGACACATGAATTGTGAGTAATACACCCACATTTTAAGTGATTCATTGATAAAAAAGAAAAAAATTTTAAAACCTGGATTTAGATTCATGTGGGTGGGGTGGATGTTTCTGAAGCTTAAAAATATGAAAAACGCTAGACATTTCTTCTTTTCCAAGCCGCGAGTTTCAAAGCTTTCAAAACCCATGTTGCTTTCTCCTCAATTCATCACTCTCGGGTTCCCACAATCTTGTTCTAAGACCGGCGAATAGCCGGGAAGATCTCGGTAGTCGTCCACTGATAGCATGCATAAATGCTATCTATTTCCTATTATTTTTAGCTGGTTTTGTGCTTGAATTGTGTGCTTTGAAGTGTTTTTATGTTTAAATTTCAGAAAACCGAGCCAAGGAAGCAAAACCAGAGTTTTGAGAGATTTTGGATGATTTTGGAGGCTTCTGAAGCAATTTGAAGAAGTCCATTGAAGATCCAAGCCAAAAGCCCAAAGAAAAGCAAGATGAAGGCCCAAAATTGAAGGCCAGGGGCAATTTTGAAGTGGAGATCCGAGACCTAGCGTCAAGACCCTAGCCTTCGGCGTTTCGACGCTAGGCAAATTATGCAGAAAGTTTTGGAACTTGGACAGTATCTCGACCCTGAGGCGACTTGGAGGCCAAGAATACAACATGTGATGTTAGCGTCACGAAGCTGTCGCTGCTGTGCAACTATAAAAGGGGCGTCTTGGATTCGGATGAAGGGAGCCAATTTATGGGTTTTCACCCCATTCTAAAGTCCACACTAAAACTGGGGGTTTTGGGGAAGATTTGAAGCCTTATTGAAGATCTTTGGAGCTTGGGATCGATGGAGATCGCCATGGGATCAAGGAGATCGACACTTGATTGAGCATTTCTATTCTGTTTTCCTTTGTTTTTAGTTTCTAGAATAGTTGTAATTAGGAATTCTTGGATGTTTAGTAATTATGAGTAGTTAATTCCTAAATTCCATGAGTTTTGATTTAGTTATTGAACCTTTGTTGAATTAATGAATTGATTTGGTTTGATTGTCATTATCATTCGTTTGTGCATTTTGTCCCTAATGCTTTTAATCACCTGATCACTGATTAAATGAATTTTTACTAAGTGGAAACTCGACGGAGAGAAGCTTATACTAAAATTGAATTCATGTCTGACGTTTATTTACCAAAGTGACACGGGATAAGACAAATAGCGTTAGAGGTTGTTATTGAAGGGTCATAATGTCGTGCTTAGTAAATAAGGAGGAAACCGAAAAACGATTCTTTATTAAAATGCATGAGAATAGGAGGAGACCGACAGGAGAGTCCTTGAAATTAGGCTTCTAGACTTATGAATTGAATGATTAATTAATCCATATTAGCTAATTGATTAAGCAATTAAAGGTCCAATTGATAAAATCAACACTCTAGAATTATCCCACCAAATTGTGTCTCCATTTATCTTTTGCTTTCTAGATTGGCTTTCTAGTTTATCTTTTCAACATTAGATTTTGTTCTCTAAATTAAGCTAAACAAGATTATCCGCGGTAATTAAGTGAATAAATCCAATCTCTGTGGAGACGATACTCTATACTCAAAATCACTGTATTACTTGTGGCAACCATACACTTGTGGTGTTCGCATCATCCACGACTCGATCGTGTTGAGAATCGTCCAACGAATCGCTTCAATTCGAGCTCGAAAGGTTACTTTATCTAATACTCTGTTCTTCGGGTAAACTTTCAGCATGTTTTCTTTATAAATTAATGAAAATCAAGGCCTTAGATCCGTAATCGCTTCTGCTCGAGTGTTCTTCACTCCTTCAATTGGTATCAGAGCGTGGTTTGGGCACTTGATTTCCATTAATTTTGAGTTTGGTGGGTGAATTTCATCAGATGGATAAGTATGGTTGCTAAAGTTGGATAATTAGGTTTTGGCATCAAAATTAGCTATTGATTCGTTGGTTTAAATTGTAATTGCCTACATGTTTATTGGCATTAATGAGTGCTTGAGCGTCTGTACCAATTTGGGAGTCAATAGAGTTGAAACTAGATTGTAATCGATCGAAAAAGATGAAGTGTTCGTTGGTCGAAATAACAGAGGACACAAATCTAAAGCTGATGTATGCACAGTGTCTCGATGTTGTTTATCAGCATCTCGACGCTGATGTGTTTTCAAGCAAAATCCCAGCACACGGTTTTTTCATTCAAACGGTGGCTCGCGCGGTTCACTGTTTCCCAGTTCGGTTCGATTGGTTCAAGACCAGTTGAACCATTTCTCAAGCCTTTTGGTCCAGTTCAAGCTCATTATGGATGGTTCAAGCTGGTTTGAAGTGTTCGGAGCCAGTTTAGGAGCTGTCCAAGGCAGTTTACGTGTTTATTTAAATTATTAATGTAATAATTTAGCGTAGTTTAGTTTGTTTGGATGCCAAAACCGGTCCGCTTTAGTGTGTTTAATTATTTATGCATTAGGAATGTATGTTATAATTAAATTAGAATTGAATATGCATAATGTAAGCCATATAGATTTAAAATCCCACCATTGGAAAGTATGTTTCATGCATTAGTAATTAATTATAAGGGTTATAATAAAAAGAATGCATGTTAGGTTTCATGATAGATGCATGCTGGATTGTTTTATTTTTCTTTTATGAATGTTTAAATATAAGCGTTATATTAATAAACGAAAACGAAAGAGCATGCAGCATGAAACCACCTTATCATAGATGAATGTTATAGGTTGTCTATATTATAAGCTGTTATAAAAACAAGATAGAAGTTAAAACCTATAACAAAGATAAATGCATTCTCACTTAGGGTTAATGAAATCCAATCTCGAAAAATTCACATAGAATAGGTCGATATCTTGTAAAGCTAAGGTTACAAGAGAACTCACCTGGAAAGATTCTGTCTAAGGTTGGAGGTATTTAAGATGACGGTTTATGAAACACCTCCTACCTGGGCATCGAGTCGGTACATGAGTTAGGTTAACCCGGTTTTATGAGTATGCGTGAGAGATGTGAGGTTTTAATCACTTAGACCATAGCGTAAAATGTTATGTCGTTGGAAATCACCTAGACATAGGTTGTTTCAAAAGGTTTATGCTTTGTGAATGGTGTTTTATATAACTTGAATTTTGATTGTTATATGCTTTCATCACCACTAGAAGCATGTTATAAGATTAATTCAATAAAAGTTATAATAGTTATAAGGTTAATGAATAGAAACCTGCACCTATAACAAGGAGTTGCATGTCAACATAGGATCTTAGGTAGCATGATTTAAATTTAAAACGTTTAAAATCAATTAGACCTAAGATCACTTTTCTAATAGGATTAGAAAGTTGTCCTACTTAGTAATTTTAATAGAGTTAAAATATGTTAAGTAGGATATAAGGTCTTGGTTATAAGGGAACTCTGCCGGTAATCCGGTACCTGAGTTGAATTAACCACGGTCTTATTAGCATGCAATGCCGCTAGGAAATTAAAGGGGTTTAATTCGCCAAGACATTAGAGTAAAGTCTTTATTTTAAAGAGTTATATAAGGCATAAACTTAGATAGATTCGTTTAGCCGAAATTTACCTAAGTAAAATCACCCTAATAAACATATGACACTTCAGTGGGAGGAAAGGTATAAAAACGAGATGCTCAAATCAAGTTTTTACTCTCACGTACCCCTGTGTTCACACCGTGAGATCCATGCTCCGCTTTGTGTCGCCCTGGAAGCGGCCTCCTGTTTGGAAAGTGTTTGCATGGGTCAATACCAAGCTGAATGGGGAAAGTGTTCATGGTAAGTGGGAGAAAGACGTGTGTCAACGCATCCTGCGGTCTCCTCCCCTAGGTCGCACTGTGAGATTCTTATGATCTGCCTGCATGTCGTCTTAGTGCGACCATCCCGTTTGGAGGGTTTGATCATAGGTTTCGGAACACTGCGAACTTCAGGCATGGATAAAGTCACTTAGGGTAATCACCAACTGTTGTCTTTCCTATCGATAGCCTGTTGGTGCGTCTCTCTGGGATCTGAAAATGGGAGGGTTACACTTACGGGATTGAGATCCTTGACCAAACGAATGGTAGCTAATGTAATATAGGAATTGAGATGTTCTGATACTAAGAACTGGTTGAGATAAGTCTCAATTGCGAGGAGGAGTAGCTGATCACCCGTTTGGTGACTGTTGCTCTAAACCTCCAAAGTATTTTTGCAAAAGAATTATGATTCATAGGGTGCTTAATTACCTGTGCTAAATTTGATTTGATTAGGTAATGGGTTAAATATTAGGCAACCAGTTTAAGTTTTAATTGTTTACTTTTCAGCAATAGGTTCTATAGGCCTCGTCTATACGCCAAATTAGTTATTGGTATAAAAACATACAAACTTAGACACTGAGATCGTGGTAAGTGATTTGAAAACGATCTTAAAAGGACAAATGTCCTCAAGATGTCATCCTCGAAATATTCGTAATAAATATGACATAGAAAACTGCCTAGCCAATAAGAACATAACCCAAGACTCTAAATATGATTTATTGTCTTGAAAACGTATGAATAGTGATTCTCCCTGATATTCGATTCAGGGCCCACTAATCACATATGTTCTTTTTTTAGGAATGAGTTCCTGGCACTAGCTGTGAAATATTTAAGATGACTCTTAGAGTTGAACTAGAAGAGTTCATCTCGGCAATGGCAGTGGGAGACATCAAGTTATTCTTTTCCAAGGAACGGTACATATTATTTGATGTTATTATAACAATTATGGAAAGGATTCAACCGCAATGTTTTAGGTGAATTAAACTTCTTTTAATAAACCTAACATTGCAAGTCAACACTACTATGGTTAATTCAACTCAATGTTCGGGTCAGTTCCCAGGTAGGAGGTGTTATGTAAACCGTCAACTTAAATACCCCCAACCTTAGACAGAACTTTACCGAGAGAGTTCCCTTATAACCTTAGCAATGTAAGGTCTTTACTCTAAAGATCTAGGTGCATTAAACACTTTTAATAAACCTAGTGACATTGCATGCTAACATTTAACTATGATTAATTCAACTTCAGTATTCCGGGTCAGTTCCTAGGTAGGAGGTGTTCCGTAAACTATTAACTTAAATACCCCCAACCTTAGACAGAACTTTACCGGTGGAATTCCCTTATAATCATAGCAATGTTTTTCCTACTTAGTCAATTAAAACTATTTTTAATTCAAAGTAAGAAATAATTCTAATCCTATTAGAAACTGATCTAGGTCTAATTAATTTTAAACAATTTAAAATTAATCAAATTTATCCTATGATCTTATGTTTGCATGCAAATCTTGATTATAGATTGACGGTTTCTAATCATTAATTTTAAAGAACTATTTCGAATTTTAATGATTAATCCTATAATCAAGAATCTAGGGTTTAATTAATTCAACAATCTTATTCAAATTAAATAACTAAACCATACTAATTGCATGAATAATATAACAATTATATTATTAACTATGGATGTTCCATGCTTCATGCAACATTGATTTTCTTTTAATATAACACTTCCAAGCCAATCAAGAAAATAAATCAAGCATGCTTCGTTCATCACATTAAACATAACTATTTATATTTAATTTAAGTAATGCCATGCTTCATGCTTTCCAATTTTTCATATAATTAATATACACTTATATTAAAAAATATGAAAACAATTTCATTCATTAAAAAACTACATTATAACAATTTATAATATATAAATAAATGCATGAGCATGCTTATAACCTAAGGTGGGATTAAAATCTATATGACATCCATAAAGCATATAAATAGCAATTGAACCGGTTAGTTTTGGCCTCTAGGATAAAATAAAGCATTAAATTACATTAATTTTAGCTAAATTTTATCCTAAAATCCTTCTGCAGCTCCAAAAATTAGTGTAGATAGCTCGAACCGGTCATCAAAATCACGAACCAAGTTGAAATTCAGCTGAACCTGACCGAATTGGTCCTAACCCAACCAAACCGGATGAACCGGACCACCCTCCCTTTGAACCGTGCATGTTGAAGCCCTAATTCGCGCCGTCATCGTGACAGCGTCGAGACGCTATCATCGCAGCGTCCCGACGTTGTGCACTTTCCTTACCTAAGCGCCTACGGTATCAAGACAGCGTCGAGACGCTTTTGGAGTAGCGTCCCGACGCTGTTGCATCTGGAGGCAGAATCTGGGCAATAGCAGCACGATTTCTTCGGTTTTGACCTCGATTTCAGTGGCAGTTTCTCCGTTTTTCATCTCATAAAAACCTATTCTAGTCCCAGACTTACATAGGATTCGATTTTACATAAAATATCCGAAACACCGGGTCTTACATGATCAAAATCACATAAAAATAAAATCTATGGCCATAAAATTAACCTAAACAGTTCAACGCAAACCAAACATACATTATGCATAAATCCCACCTATTAGAGCCTATCGCAAATTTTAATGTCAATTAATAGGGACAGCGATGGCTCTGATGCCGATTGAAGGGAATAAAAGCCCCTACGCAACGGAAGCGCATCGATTGGACCTTACGCCGTATATTAATTAACATTAAAATAACGTTACGAAAAGGAAAAATATAAACTTTAAACATGCTTTAAAGTTGCTGTAAATAGGTATAAACATGCTTGAAAATTAAATATAATTTATTTTCATGCTTTTCTAAAGAAACGGGAAAGAACCGTTACAAACCTTCGTTGTAGACTTTACCATTCTTCGCCAACGACGCTACAACGAACAAAAACGCAGCAGCCCTCTTGTCTTTTAATCGCTGGAAATTTCTTCTTGAATGACACAATAACCACAGAGGTTACACCGGTATGTCTCTAAGTCTAGGAGGCAGAAGACTTGTGGGAGTCTTTCTCTAAGAGGGAGGCTAGAGAGAATTCTAGGTCTTGTCTTGTGAGTCTAAGAGCAAGAGGAGAGTACTGAACCAGTTAGGTCTAGTGTTCTATTTATAGAAGAGAGGCCATGAATAAAATATTCAATTAAATCAATCTTTTCGAAAATTGATTCAATCTTATTCCTTATTTAATCAATCCATGATCAATCAATTCCATAATTGCTTAATCTTTTCCACAAATGACTAATTACTTCCATAAGTGATTAGATCATTTCCATAAATGATTAATCACTTCCTTAAGTGATTAATTATTTCCATAATTGATTAATTCCCAGTTAATGAATTCTTTAATTAATTAACCACCAATTAAATATCACATATTTAATTTCCGACCTTGAATTAATTAATTTGCCCAAATAGATTTTAGGCCTTAAAATTAATTAATTCATTATTTGAATTCTTTCAAACTTCCATAAATTTAATGTGACTCAAATTTATATTAATATTTGAATTTATTCAAAAATTAATTTCTCTCATAATAATATATCAATATATATTATATTGTTTCCCTTAGTAAATTGAACATTTTCAATTTACATTTATTACTTAGTTGCCTCAAATTACTTTATGAGCTACCAGTGGGACCTAATGGACCTGCAGATCAGAAGCTCCAACAATGTGAGATTAATTGGTCAAACTCATTAACCACATTAATCAATATTCGTTAACTGTGTGTACATTCCACTATAGACTCATAGTTGCACTCTTCTCACTGCAGACATATTTTCTGTGTCCACGGATCTAGACTAATATCAGCTAGTTAGTCCTTCACAAGTGTCCGTAACACCAGCTTGGTCAAATTACCATTTTACCCCTGGGTTACTTCTATTTTCTTAAGTACCAATTCTCATCTAATGAACAACCTGTTTGTGGTCCAACCATCAAACAGAAAATCCTCTCGTGCCATTGAGAGGGTAGGGCCCTTTGTTCAAGACTTGGACTAACCACTTAAGGGAACACTCATCTGCTTCCCTAAAGTCGGAAAGGAGTGAATTCCATCTTGTACGATTATGTTCTCAGCTCCCCACTCGGTCTTGTCCCCAAAATGGTAAGCTTATTGAGTCGACGTATTGGCCACTCTGAACCATACAAATTAAAGGACAATCCATCATGAGCGGGAGTCCATAATCAACTCAGGATTAAGACCAAGTTGTCTAGATCGTCTTAGTGAAATAGAAAACCAACTAGTTAACGGTATTATAACCAGTGGTTACTATTTCGCGGTTTGGTCTTATGCAAACTCATTGCATAAGATACCCCCACTCGCATGTCTCCTACACGAACGCGTTGGATCATAGCGTTTGTATCAAATACAAAGTGGGTCGTATCCATAGTGTCGCCAGGATAAGGCACCCAGTCTTATCCCTATACTATAGACCCTTTAGGTTGTTTCTTGAACAATGATCCCATATGTCACTACATATAGTTCAAGACTCATATTACAGCCTAGGATGTCTAGTTTATTGGATTAGGCTTATTTTTAGGCAAAGACAAATATAATATAACTAATAACATTTAATGGAAAAATATATCAATATTATTTTATTAATATTCGGTCAACGGTTACATCCACTATCTACGAGTTTTAGGGCATAAAAAACAACAATTACCTCCCTATAATTCTTCATGCCTTAAGGGTAAGCTGACTAAATGACCTTTACAGGAAAAAGGTTATGGTGCCAAAGAAACCTTAGAGCTAATACATTCTGATTTTTTAATCAATGGATGCAAAACCTCAAACAGGGAATGAATAATTCATTAGTTTTAATTAATGATTATTCAAGGAATACTATCTTTACCTAATACATTGTAAGTCCGAACTCTTGAAATGTTCAAGAAGTATCAGGCTGAGGTTAAGAACCAGATTAGGTAAAACGATAAGGACACTTCAATCTGATCGAGGTGGAGAGTATATGGACTCGAGATTCTAAGTCTATTTAATATAATATGGAATTATGTCCTGACTCTCAACACCTAGTACATCATAGTAGAGTGATGTATCGGAGAAGGGAAACAAAACCTTGTTTGACATGGTTCGTTAGTTTGATCAAAAACTCTTTGATGAGAAAACTTCAATTGTCGTACCTGATGACAATATCGAGGATCCAATTGTTGGGTTTTATGCCCTAAAACTCGTAGATAGTAAATATACATTTGACCGAACATTAATAAAGTGATGTATTATTCAATGTTTGTATTATATCTTGTCTTGCTAACCCTAATCCAATAAACTAAACATCCATGGCTAATAGAATGAGACTTGAACTAGTATGTAGGGACATGCGGGGATCAATGTTCAAGTTTTAGCCTAAAGGGTCTGTAGTATAGGGATAAGGCTGGGTACCTTATCCTGGTGACACTATGGATACGGCCCGCTTTGTATATTGATACAAACGTAGTGATCCAACACGTTCATGTGGTTGACATGCGAGTGGGGGTATCCTGTGCAATGAGTTTGCACAAAGACCGGACCGCGAAATAGTTAACCACTAACTATAACACCGTTGGTTAGCTCGGTTTCTATTTCACTAGGATGACCTAGGCAACTTGGCCTTAATCCTGAGTGGATTATGGACTCCTGTCCATGAGGGATTGTCCTTTGATTTGTACGGGTGAGAGTGGCCAGTTCGCCGACTCAATAAGCCTACCATTTTGGGGACAAGACTGAATGGGGAGCTGGGAACGTAGTCTTACAAGATGGAATTCACTCCTTCCTGATATGAGGGTAAGTAGAGGTGTGTTCCCTTAAGTGGTGTCTCCGGGTCTTGAACAAAGGGCCCTACCCTCTTTATGGCACGAGAGGGTTTTCTGTTTGATGGTTGGACCACAAACAGGTTGTTCATTAGAGGAGCACTGGTACTTAAGGACCAAGAGGTAGCCCAGGGGTAAAACGGTAATTTGACCTAGCTGGGGTACGAACACACGTGAAGGGCTAACTTGCTGTTGACGGTCAATATCCGTGGACACAGAAATATATCTGCAGTGAGAAGAGTGCAGCTGTGGTTCTTTAGTGGAGTGAACCACAGTTAACGAATATTGATTAACTTGGTTAATGAGTTTAACCAACTAATCTCATATCGTTGGAGCTTCTGATCTGTAGGTCCATTAGGTCCCACCGGTAGCTCATTTAGGGCGTTGAGGTAAAATTCTAAGGATAGATTAAATATTCGAAGGTGTTCGAATATTATACTAAAATATGATTTTGGTTCATATTAAAACTATAGGTTATAATTAATATGCATTGGATGTATATTAATACTATAGTTTTGAGAGAGAAAATAGTAATTGAATATGTGATGTTCAATTTTATTTTATTTTATTAGTTAATTTCGAATTAATTAATTAATTTTAGTTTAATTAAATTAGATTTAATTAAACTATAATATAAGAGGGATATTAATTTAAATTGGATTTAAATTAATGTTATTTTAATTAATTTAGATTAATTAAAATATAATTAATTATAATTTAAAATTATGTTTTAAAATTATAATTAATTAAAATATCAGATAACTGATTTATCAGTTATCTGATATTTTAATTTTAAAAGACGTGGTCAGTAGGTTACTTAACTGACTCCTGGTCTCACGCCTGACTCCCTCCCAAAAGCTCTCTCTCTCATTTTTGCATTCTCTCCCAGAGATCTCTCTCAGAGAACACATCCAGAGAATTCAAACGAAGAATCCAGAGAAATTTCCTTAGAATTCTTGCTCCCACCAGCACCCAAAGCAAAAATCCTATCAGAGAATACCGGTGTACCCTCGTGGTGGTGTTCGTGGCAAGTTTTTTCCAGCGAAAAAGGAATTTCAAGTTGCTGTTTTTGGGAGAAATTCAGAGAGTTTTGGCGAAATTTTCAAGGGTTTCTACAAAGGTAAACAGTTTTTGAACTAGGGTCAATAGGACCCAATTCTAGATTAGATCTAGAATTTTTCCATCTTAATTCTATGCATGCTTGTATATAATTTACAGCAAATTATTGTCCTTTATTGCTGCTGTAAATTTATTAGTTTTGCCGTCGTATTGGTATCCCAATCGGCGTTTTATTATTCAAAAGGTCTCTGTGTTTTTCCGCTGCGCATAGGGCTTTTATCCCTACAATTGGTATCAGAGCCAGGTTGAATTAAAACGTTGTTTTTGAGATTTGCGAATGGCTGTATAGGTGGGATTAATTATGCATTATGAATGTGGTTTGCGATAAACTGTTTAGATTTAATTTGGCCATAGATTTACCGCAATTTCACTTGATTTGATCGTGTAAGGCCCCTCCGTTTTTGGGCAAAATTGTGTAAATCGAGTCTGTATTAGTCCGGGTCGCAGTTAGGCTTGAAAATCGATGAAGATCGCAGAAGAAATTGGTGAAAATCGTGAAGAACAGTCGAGTTTCTGCCCAGAAATCAGCTCCAGACGCAACAGCGTCGGGACGCTTAGCCTTGCGCGTCTCGACGCTGTCGCGATTCCACGCTCCAGACGGTTGAAATCGCGCCAGCGTCGGGACGCTTTCTTCACAGCGTCTCGACGCTGTCACGATTTCGTGCGGCGCCAGGATTTTCGCGAGAACGTGATGGTGCCCTAATTATGCCGTTCGGTTCGAGCGGTTTGGGTCAGCTGGGACCGGTTCGGTCCGGTTTGACCCGTTTTGGGTGCGGTTCGAGTTTTTCAAGTCCGGTTCGAAGTGGTTCGGGTCGGTTCAAGGCTATTAGACCGGATTTGGAGCTGCAGAATTATGTAATAGGATAGATTTATTGCTTTATTAATGTAATTTTGCTTTAATCTATCCTAGGGGCCAATTAAATCGGTTTATTCGCTATTTAAATGTTTTATGGATGTCATTTAAATTTAATCCCACCTGAGGATATAAAGCATGCACATGCATTTGTGAATGTTATAATGAGATTATAATATATGTTTGAAATGCATGGTTTGATTTTCATGATTTGTTTAATATATAGTAGAGTTATATTAAATTTCATGAAAATGGAATAGTATGATGCATGCAAATACATAGTTTTTATATAAGAGTTATATTAAAAATTATTTGTTTGCAGCATGCTAAGTTGATTTTCCATTATTGGCTATAATAAAGTTGTTTATTATTTAAATGGAAATCAAATTGCATTGAGCATGATACATCCATAGATTAATATACGGGTTATATTAATTATCATGCAATGCATAGTACTATAGTTTAAAATTTCATTAACTTGAATATGATTGTTAATTGTTTTAAAAACTATAGTATGCATGATTATAGGGCTAATCATTATAAAATTTTGAAATAGTTTAAAATTTTATGATTAGAAACCGTCAATCTATAATCAAGATATGCATGTTCACATAGGATCTTAGGTTAAAATTAAATTAATTTTAATGGGTTAAAATTAATTAGACCTAAGATCATTTTTCTAATAGGATTAGAAGATCTTACTTAGTTTTAAAATAGTTTTAATGAACTAAGTAGGACGAACATTCCTAAGATTATAAGGGAACTCTACCAGTGAAGTTCTGTCTAAGGATTGGAGGTATTTAAGTTGACGGTAAACGGAACACCTCCTACCTGGGAACTGATCTGGAATACCGGAGTTGAATTAATCTTAGGTTAATGTTAGAATAATGTCACTAGGTTAATTAAATTGGTTTAATGCACCTAGACAATTAGGTCTTATTATAATAGTTATAATAGGACTAGACTTAGATAAATGACTTAGCCGGATTTATCTAGGTTTAATCAAACCCTAAAATTAATATTCAGTTACTTTAGTGGGAGGAAAATTACAAAACTTAATTTAAATTGAGTTTTGCTCCTACGTCCCCGTGACGTTCACACCGTGAGATCCATGCTCGGCTTCGTGTCGTCGTAGAGCGGCCTCCCTTCGGAGAGTGTTTGCATGGGTCAATACCAAGGTGAATGGGGAAAGTGACTATAGTAAGTGGGAGCGGGACACGTGTCAACGTATCCTTCGGTCTCCACCCCTAGGTCACAACGTGAGATTCCTATGATCCGCCTGCGTGTTGCCCTGGAGCAACCACCCCTTCGGAGGGCCTGATCATAGGATTCGGAACACCGTGAACTCCTGAAAAGGATAGGATTACTTAGGCTAATTACCAACAGTTGTCTTTCCTAACGGTAGCCTGTTGGTGCGTGCCTCTGGGATCTGAAAGTGGGAGGGTTACACTTACGGGGAGGAGTTAATTTGTTAACAAATCCTTGACCGAACAACGGTGGTTAATATCTAATGGAATATGAGTTATTCTGGTATTAGAAATTGACTGAGAAGAGTCTCATTTTAGAGGAGGAACAACTGATCACCCTTCGGTGGCTGTTCTTCTAAACCTCTAAAGCATCGTTGCGAAACACAATCATAGTTTTATTAGGGTTCTTTGATTGTTTGTTTGCAAAATTGATTGGATATATGCAATTGTTTGTATTGCTTGTGTGATGGGTTAAGGCAAAGATAACTAATACGGTCACTTGTTTGTTTTTCAGCAATGTCTTCCTCTATCATATCTCTGCTTAAAAATGAACAATTAACCGGCGAGAATTTTCCACAATGGAAATCAAACCTCAATACAATTCTCGTGGTTGAGGATTTAAGATTCGTCTTAACGGAGGAATGTCCTCCCGTTCCCCCTCGCACTGCCTCTCAGGCAGTTAAAGACGCCCATGAACGCTGGACCAAGGCCAATGAAAAGGTCAAGGTCTATATATTGGTCAGCTTGTCTGAAGTTTTGGCCAAGCGTTATGAGAACGTGGCAACTGCCAGGGAAATTATGAATTCCCTGCAGGAGATGTTTGGACTTTCGTCCTACCAGCTCCACCACGACGCCTTGAAGAATGTCTTCAATGCCAAGATGTTGGAAGGTCAATCTGTTCGGGAACATGTCCTGGACATGGTTAACCAGTTCAACATAGCTGAGGCAAATGGCGGGGTAGTCTGCGAGCGCAGTCAGGTTGCGTTCATCCTTCACTCACTCCCGGCGAGCTATCTGTCTTTCAGGACGAACGCGAGCATGAATAAGATTCAGTTCAACCTGACTACCCTCCTCTCGGAGTTACAGATTTACGAGTCCCTGCAAAAGAGCAAGGGAAAGAATGTGGTGAAAGGAGAGGCCAATGTGGCCCATTCCAAGAAAAAGTTCCTGAAGGGTTCATCCTCAGGGACTAAATCTGTACCCCAGGCTTCTTCATCGAAGCAGATCCAGAAGAGGAAGGGAGACAAGGGGAAGGCTCCTGCACAGGCTGTGCAAGGGAAGGGGAAGGCCAAGGTCGTGGCCGATAAAGGTAGATGCTTCCACTGCAATGCAGATGGTCACTGGAAGCGCAACTGTCCCCGCTACCTTGCTGAGAAGAGAAGAGAAAAAGAAGGTAAATTCGATTTACTTGTGTTAGAGACTTGTCTCGTTGAACATGATGAGTTTGCCTGGATACTGGATTCGGGAGCCACTAATCATGTTTGTTCTTCTTTTCAGGGAAATAATTTCCAGCAGCTGGCAGAGGGTGAAATGACGCTCAAGGTCGGAACGGGAGACGTCGTTTCAGCTCGTGCAGTGGGAGCTGCAAAATTATTCTTTAGAAATAGGTTTTTAATTTTAGAGGACTTGTATTTGGTTCCTAGAATTAAAAGGAACCTAATTTCTGTTTCAGCATTATTAGAACAATGTTACACTGTTTCATTCTTGCTTAACGAAGCTTTAATTTCAAAGAATGGAGTTTACATTTGTTCAGCTAAACGTGAGAATAATTTATTTGTGTTAAGACCAAATGATGCAAAGGCCATTTTAAGTCATGAAATGTTTAAAACGGCTGAAACGCAAAACAAAAGGCAAAAAGTTTCTCATTTAAGTAACAACACGTATCTTTGGCATCTTCGTCTTGGTCATATTAACATCGATCGGATCGATCGTTTGGTTAAAAATGGGCTTCTAAGTGACATAGAAGATACATCTTTACCACCCTGTGAATCGTGTCTCGAGGGTAAGATGACCAAGAGGCCTTTTACTGGAAAAGGTTATAGGGCCAAAGAACCACTTGAACTAATACATTCGGATCTTTGTGGTCCAATGAATGTAAAGGCTCGAGGTGGTTATGAATATTTCATATCTTTCATAGATGATTATTCTCGATACGGTTACTTATACCTGATGGACCATAAGTCTGAAGCTCTTGAAAAGTTCAAAGAGTTTAAGGCTGAGGTAGAAAATCTGTTAGGTAAAACAATTAAGACACTTCGATCAGATCGAGGTGGAGAGTATTTGGATCAGCGATTCCAGGACTATATGATAGAACATGGAATCTAATCACAACTCTCAGCACCTGGTACACCTCAGCAAAATGGTGTATCAGAAAGGAGAAACAGAACCTTGTTAGACATGGTTCGATCTATGATGAGCTATGCTCAATTGCCTAGCTCGTTTTGGGGGTATGCAGTAGCGACTGCAGTACATATTCTTAACAATGTTCCCTCAAAAAGTGTTTCTGAAACTCCTTTTGAGCTATGGAAGGGACGTAAACCTAGTTTGTGTTACTTCCGTATCTGGGGTTGTCCTGCACATGTGCTAGTGACAAATCCTAAGAAATTGGAACCACGTACGAGATTATGCCAATTTGTTGGGTACCTGAAAGAAACGAGAGGTGGTCTTTTCTATGACCCTCAAGATAATAAAGTATTTGTATCGACAAATGCAACTTTCTTGGAGGAAGATCACATACGAAATCATCAACCACGAAGTAAGTTAGTATTAGGAGAAGCTACAGAAGGATCAACAAGGGTTGTTGATGAACCTGGTCCTTCAACAAGAGTTATTGGAGAATGCAGTTCTTCTCGTCAATCTAGTCCTCCTCACGTAGTGGGAGAGCTTCGACGCAGTGGGAGGGTTGTGATACAACCTAACCGCTACTTGGGTTTAACAGAAACACAAGTAGTCATACCTGATGACGGCGTAGAAGATCCATTGTCTTATCGTCAGGCAATGAATGATGTAGATAAGGACGAGTGGGCCAAAGCCATGGACCTTGAGATGGAGTCGATGTACTTCAATCAAGTTTGGGAACTTGTAGATCTACCTGAAGGGGTCAAACCCATTGGGTGTAAATGGATCTATAAGAGAAAAAGAGATGCTGCTGGGAAAGTACAGACTTTCAAAGCAAGACTTGTAGCAAAGGGTTATACCCAACGAGAAGGAGTGGACTATGAAGAAACTTTTTCTCCAGTTGCTATGCTAAAGTCCATAAGAATCCTCTTATCCATTGCCACATTTTATGATTATGAAATTTGGCAAATGGATGTCAAGACAACTTTTCTGAATGGCAATCTTGACGAGAGTATTTTTATGTCTCAACCCGAAGGGTTCATATCCCAAGGTAATGAGCAAAAGGTTTGCAAACTGAATCGATCCATTTATGGGTTGAAACAGGCTTCTAGATCTTGGAATATTAGGTTTGATACTGCGATCAAATCTTATGGTTTTGACCAGAATGTTGATGAGCCTTGTGTATACAAGAAGATGAACAAGAATAAAGTAGCTTTCCTCGTACTTTATGTAGACGACATCCTACTCATTGGGAATGATGTAGGGTATCTGTCTGACGTAAAAGAATGGCTAGCAGCTCAATTCCAAATGAAAGATTTGGGTGAGGCCCAGTATGTTCTTGGGATCCAGATTATTCGGGATAGAAAGAACAAATCGCTAGCGCTGTCTCAGGCAACATATATCGACAAGATGTTGGCTCGATATTCGATGCAGAACTCCAAGAAGGGCTTGTTGCCTTTCAGGCATGGGGTTCACTTGTCTAAGGAACAGTCTCCTAAGACACCTCAAGAAGTTGAGGATATGAGACGGATTCCCTACGCCTCAGCCGTGGGTACCTTAATGTATGCCATGCTATGCACGAGGCCTGACATTTGTTATGCTGTAGGGATTGTCAGCAGATATCAGTCAAATCCAGGGTTGGACCATTGGACCGCCGTTAAAGGAATCCTCAAGTATCTTAGGAGAACGAGAGATTACATGTTGGTGTTTGGGGCTAAGGAGTTAGTTCTCACGGGTTACACCGACTCTGATTTCCAAACTGACAAGGATTCTAGGAAATCTACGTCAGGGTCAGTTTTCACCCTTAACGGGGGAGCTGTAGTTTGGAGGAGCATAAAGCAGGGATGTATAGCAGACTCCACGATGGAGGCTGAATATGTAGCTGCTTGTGAAGCAGCTAAGGAAGCTGTTTGGCTAAGGAAGTTCTTGACAGATTTGGAAGTTGTTCCAAATATGAACTTGCCCATTACGTTATACTGTGACAACAGTGGGGCAGTAGCCAATTCAAAGGAACCTCGCAGCCACAAAAGAGGTAAACACATAGAGAGGAAGTACCATCTAATTCGAGAGATTGTGCAAAGAGGAGATGTGGTCGTGACCAAGATCGCTTCTGAGCATAACATTGCTGATCCGTTTACGAAGGCCCTCTCGGCTAAAGTGTTCGAGGGTCATCTAGACAGTCTAGGTCTGCGAGATATGTATATAGCGTAATCTAGGGCAAGTGGGAGATGTGTAATGGGTGTAAGGATGCCCTAGTTTATTGTATTTTGTATATTTACCTTTTATGTAATGTACAAATATACATGTACCGTTTCCAGCTTTGGATTATTTTGTATATACTTTCCCTGTAACTTGAGTTTTAGTTCAAGTGGGAGTTTGTTGGGTTTTATGCCCTAAAACTCGTAGATAGTAAATATACATTTGACCGAACATTAATAAAGTGATGTATTATTCAATGTTTGTATTATATCTTGTCTTGCTAACCCTAATCCAATAAACTAAACATCCATGGCTAATAGAATGAGACTTGAACTAGTATGTAGGGACAGGCGGGGATCAATGTTCAAGTTTTAGCCTAAAGGGTCTGTAGTATAGGGATAAGGCTGGGTACCTTATCCTGGTGACACTATGGATACGGCCCGCTTTGTATATTGATACAAACATAGTGATCCAACACGTTCATGTGGTTGACATGCGAGTGGGGGTATCCTGTGCAATGAGTTTGCACAATGACCGGACCGCGAAATAGTTAACCACTAACTATAACACCGTTGGTTAGCTCGGTTTCTATTTCACTAGGATGACCTAGGCAACTTGGCCTTAATCCTGAGTGGATTATGGACTCCTGTCCATGAGGGATTGTCCTTTGATTTGTACGGGTGAGAGTGGCCAGTTCGCCGACTCAATAAGCCTACCATTTTGGGGACAAGACTGAATGGGGAGCTGGGAACGTAGTCTTACAAGATGGAATTCACTCCTTCCTGATATGAGGGTAAGTAGAGGTGTGTTCCCTTAAGTGGTGTCTCCGGGTCTTGAACAAAGGGCCCTACCCTCTTTATGGCACGAGAGGGTTTTCTGTTTGATGGTTGGACCACAAACAGGTTGTTCATTAGAGGAGCACTGGTACTTAAGGACCAAGAGGTAGCCCAGGGGTAAAACGGTAATTTGACCTAGCTGGGGTACGAACACACGTGAAGGGCTAACTTGCTGTTGACGGTCAATATCCGTGGACACAGAAATATATCTGCAGTGAGAAGAGTGCAGCTGTGGTTCTTTAGTGGAGTGAACCATAGTTAACGAATATTGATTAACTTGGTTAATGAGTTTAACCAACTAATCTCATATCGTTGGAGCTTCTGATCTGTAGGTCCATTAGGTCCCACCGGTAGCTCATTTAGGGCGTTGAGGTAAAATTCTAAGGATAGATTAAATATTCGAAGGTGTTCGAATATTATACTAAAATATGATTTTGGTTCATATTAAAACTATAGGTTATAATTAATATGCATTGGATGTATATTAATACTATAGTTTTGAGAGAGAAAATAGTAATTGAATATGTGATGTTCAATTTTATTTTATTTTATTAGTTAATTTCGAATTAATTAATTAATTTTAGTTTAATTAAATTAGATTTAATTAAACTATAATATAAGAGGGATATTAATTTAAATTGGATTTAAATTAATGTTATTTTAATTAATTTAGATTAATTAAAATATAATTAATTATAATTTAAAATTATGTTTTAAAATTATAATTAATTAAAATATCAGATAACTGATTTATCAGTTATCTGATATTTTAATTTTAAAAGACGTGGTCAGTAGGTTACTTAACTGACTCCTGGTCTCACGCCTGACTCCCTCCCAAAAGCTCTCTCTCTCATTTTTGCATTCTCTCCCAGAGATCTCTCTCAGAGAACACATCCAGAGAATTCAAACGAAGAATCCAGAGAAATTTCCTTAGAATTCTTGCTCCCACCAGCACCCAAAGCAAAAATCCTATCAGAGAATACCGGTGTACCCTCGTGGTGGTGTTCGTGGCAAGTTTTTTCCAGCGAAAAAGGAATTTCAAGTTGCTGTTTTTGGGAGAAATTCAGAGAGTTTTGGCGAAATTTTCAAGGGTTTCTACAAAGGTAAACAGTTTTTGAACTAGGGTCAATAGGACCCAATTCTAGATTAGATCTAGAATTTTTCCATCTTAATTCTATGCATGCTTGTATATAATTTACAGCAAATTATTGTCCTTTATTGCTGCTGTAAATTTATTAGTTTTGCCGTCGTATTGGTATCCCAATCGGCGTTTTATTATTCAAAAGGTCTCTGTGTTTTTCCGCTGCGCATAGGGCTTTTATCCCTACACCAATGACCTTTTATCAGGCAATGGATGTCGTGGACAAGAAGACTTCATAGTAAAGGATCTAGAGTTAAAGGTTTGCAACCATAACCGATCCATCTATGGATTGAACTGAAGGTCTCGATCTTGGAACATAATGCTTAATGCATGCTTAAATCTTATAGGTTTGACAAAAATATTAATGAGCCTTGTGTTGGCAAAAGAATTTCCAATAAATTCGTAGATTTCTTAGTTTTGTATGTGAATGATATCCTACTCATAGGGAATGATATAGTTTATCAAAACTGACACTAAAAGTTAGCTAGTATTCTAATTTCAAATATTAGATTTGGAAAAGTTGGGTATGTTATTAATCCTACTCATTGGGAATGATAGGGTTTATCAAAACTAACATTAAAAGTTAGCTAGTATTCCAATTCCAAATATTAGATTTGGAAAAGCTGAGTATGTTCTTAGAATCCAAAACGTTCCAAATAGCAAGAATAGATTGCTAGCTCTGTCTCATTTATCTTATATGGACAAAAGTGTTGGCTATATAAAATATTAGAATTCTAGGAACGGTTTGTTACCTATCCGACATGGAATTCATTTGTCACAGAAGCAGTGTCCTAGGACGCCTCATAGGACCTAAATAGTAATATTTTATCGCCTCTAATCTAAGCTTGTTAGAGTCATTTTATGCTTCATTTGTCTTATTTACAGATTAATTGAGCTTAGGCTATATCGGGAGTCGATCACGCTGTTGGGTTCCAAGAGTGAGTAAAATATGGTATAAAAAGACTCTAGAATTCCTGTGAAAGTATACAAAGTCTGCAGCAAGTAATATTATCAATCCGAGCCCTGAATTAGCTTCCACTTTATCTATTTTGTGTAACTTTTTAATGGTTTCAAATATGGTAACAATGATTTGGTTTTATAAGAATTATGTTGGAGCAAAGTAAAAGACAGAACAAAGAATAAACAAATAGACAACCAGATTAAAGACAGGCGCTGGTTAGGCTTAATAGTTGTTTAAAAAGATGCTCTAGCAATATTATTGATCATGCAACTCTCGCAGTATTATTAGCGGATTCCTCCCGGAACTTTGGATCTTTCGAAATGTGTTTCAACCCCAATGAAGTGCGACCGATCAAACACTAGGCAACTGGCTATCCCTAGCTCAGTCACTGGCGTTCACCAATACACAATGATCGTAGTGTGGATAATTGCCACACACTCTCTAAATCATCCCTGAAACTAGAGAGAGATATTCACACCGGCTGGCCAGGCGGGCATAAAATGTAAATAGGCACAACAATTAACCAAGATGCAATAATCAATATATTACTAAAGTTTAAGCACAACAACTACATGTTCCTAACCAACACCTTAAGCTACTTAGTTCATGATAAACATGGAAACATGAATTACAATCTGAGTAGGCATGTCCATAATCACAAGACAATAAAGAAAATAATAATCTCCTTAATCAGCTTGCGAATGATGGTGCTCTTGGTAATCTCTAATCTATCTATACTACTCGGTTTCCAAACAAAGATGGAATGGAATGCTTTTGACTTTGACGGCTACTTCCTTTTATAGAAGGATGGGAGGCTTGAATTAGGTCAACTAGGACACGTGTAAGGCTCTCGTTGATCCTTTATCACGAGAATAACTCAACAAAAGTCGGTTCATGAAGTTGGCTAACGAGCTGTGATGTGGAAGTTCTGTTCCAAGTTTTGCTGCAGCACAGAATTTGCTCCCTCCAGTCGCTCAGAAGCATAATCTGCACAAAATAATTTCCAATGCTTCCATTCTTCCAAATGGGTTAAAACATGTAATATCCATCTAAAACCAACCCTCTTAAGCAAAAAAGACACACAAATCCTTATAGAAATGAGGCCTAAATAACTACCTTTTGGGCAGTTATCACACGCTAATTGGTGTTAATTCCGGCCAATTACGGAGTTTTGGAGCCATCTCGATGTCTTGGACGGCGAGGAGGTGAAGAGACCCAATTGTGTTGAAGCGGGCTTGAAGAATGACACCAAAAGCCAAGGATTGAAGCTCCAAACCGAGAAAAAGCGAGACAAAGTCGAGACATAAAGCAGGAAGTCGAAATATGAGGCTAGCATCGAGACACTGACGCGAGTTCTTTCTAGAGTGTATTGTTTGTAGCGTCGAGACGTTGCGCCTTGGCGTCTTTACGCTGTCGTATTTTCTATATGTATGTAGCCTCGGTTTAGTCCGCCGTGAGGTTAGAATTTTGGTTCCTTTTACGATTTATTTTCCTCTTTTATATTCCAGCACTGTTGTAGACCATTTTTGGTCATATTCTATGGATTCTTTTATGTTATTTGTTGATTTTACTTCATCTATGTGTAGCTAAACTCGTTTAGATCGTTGGATTGGGATTATGTCTTGATTCTTAATTAATATGATTGGTTGAGTTTTCTGAGTTATACTTGTTGTGCTTGTTGTATTTTTATTAAGTATTGCATGTAATCCCTTTTAAACCAATACATGAGGCTAGTCTATTAGAATTGACAGCCTATGCGATTACAACTTGTGTATTCTATCAGTTATTTTTAGATAGCCACGAGGTTGAGGCAACCATTCTCTACGCTAGACGACCTTTGATAGGCCTAGGATGCATGTTAAAGGTTGTAGGAATTAGATTTAACTTGTAGTTGAATTTAGTTATTGCGATTCCGGACCCACGATCCCAAAACGGCTAGTTGAAATAGGTGATTGTGAAATTGCTTAATATAAAACTAGTTAGATATAATTAGTAACCGTTGCAGAGGACTCGATGGTTGCTAAATTATGTATAAAGGGTGGCGAACGATAGAGTCCATATTAATTAATCTTGTTAATTGCAGAATTCACGGTTAGCAAGTTAATTAGCAAAGGTTAGTATAGAGGGGGTCCTCCTAGTAACCCAGAAGCCAACCGGACTAATAAAATCAATTTAGAATAATAATTACAGAAAACTAGGAAGGCAATGAATTAGAATCAAGCAAAATAAATCCCAATCCAACGATCCCTTTTTATGTTATCGTTTCCATCTATTCTCTCTCCTGCCTGCTTAAGTTTTATGCCTTTTAAATTCAGTATTTTATTATTCTTTTGCTTGACCTTCATTATAAAAATCTCCCATGTTTTCATAAGCACAAAATTCTACACTTACTAGATCCCCTTTCCCTGTATTCGACCCCGGCCGCTATTGCTACAAAATAGTAGTAGTGTCATGGATTATAAATTTTATTTGACGACTTAGGGAGAATTTGACACCCTCCTGTTGGTCTCATCAAGTTGGTGTCGTTGTCGAGGAAGGGCATTTTTCTAGTATTTTTAGGATTTTGTGTTTTTAATTCATGTTTGCATGGTTTCTGATCTCACGTTCTTCGTAGGAAAAAGATCTTAGATATGAACCTGAAATTTCTAGAACGGAGATAAGATTTAGAAGGCAAGCAAGAAGAAGAAGAGTTAATAATCTCGGCGAGGTTGAAGCACTAGCCATGGCTGAGAGAACATTAAGGCAACTGACAGCGCCAGATCTAAACCAGCAGCCACTTTGTATTACCTACCCCGAGACGGCAGGTACTTTTGAATTAAAGTCAGGTTGAATACACTTACTTCCTATTTTTCGTGTTAGTGCAGGAGAGGACCCGCACAAACATTTGCAGGAATTTCATATAGTATGTTCTGGTATGAAATCCCATGGAGTGACAGAAGAAGCACTGCACATGAGGGCATTCCCCATTTGGCTAAAGGATTCAACGAAGGATTGACTATATTACCATCTCTCCGGCTCTATCAGTACATCGAACAAGATGAAAAAGAAATTCCTGGAGAAATTCTTCCATGCCAGTAAAGCTGAAACATCAGGAAAGAGACATATAGAATTACGCAGATCACTGGGGAGACACTCCATGAATATTTGATGTGGACTTTTCCTAACCGCAAGCGCACGGGTCAAGTAATAATAAAGAGTTCGTATAAACGAGTGTTGTCCTCTGGATTGGATTTTTAAGCAAATCAAGTATTGTGAATTATCTTGCCCAATTTTATTTAGGGATCAAAAAGTGATGAATGAATGATAAGAAAACAAAATCAAAGCAAGTAAAAAGTGTGGAATTTCAATTGGGAAAACTACTTAGGGAATTGATTTCGCCGATTTAGTTTAGGATTGATTTTAAGGAATAAGTTATTATGCACAATGAAATTATGAGCCAAAGACCCTTTAATCACAACTACCTCTCCCGAGTATAATTGATTCTCATGCAAATTAACCAACTTGATATCCCTATCTAATTTAATTAATCATGCAAGGCAATGAGATCTTTTAACCAATTCTAAAGTTAATCTAAAACCGTCACGAATTAGAAACTAAACTTTAGTCATGCAATCTTGAGTAAGTCTAAATCAAATCCCCTCTCTCGAGCTAGATTTGAAACTTAAATCATCCAACTAATGGCCAATTAATTGAAAGCATTAAAACAAGATTACAAACATAATAACATTGCACAACTTAAACCATAAATCAATCCATAAACACAATCAACTACATCAATCCCTAAGCTTACAAGTTTAGCTACTCATGATCAAAATTACAAGCTCAACTAAACATGTAAAAGCCATAAAAATCTAACTAAAGTGAGGAAAAGAAGAATTCAACTCGTTGTAGGCCGAGACCGAACGTCCCCGTCACGATCCCCACGAACAATGGGTTGATTTCCGAATTTTCCCCTTTGCTTCAGCCTTGAATTGCTCTGTTTTTCCTCTGTTTACGGCTCCAAGAAGTCCCAAAATTGGTTCCCCCAAAAACCTAGCCGAAAAGATGCTTATATTGCAGATTTTTGTCGTAGCGTCGAGACACTGTCAAGACAGCGTCTCGACGCTGCCTCTAAACACGCGTGATCTGGAAAGGAAATTACACAGCGTCGAGACGCTAAGGTCGCAGCGTCGAGACGCTGTGACGATTTCGCGCCTATTCTGATATGGAATGCTAGCGTCGAGACGCCTAAGGGCTAGCGTCTTGACGCTAGTCACCTTTTGACCGAATTTTGACTTTTTTCCCTTTTTATTCTTTTCCTTCCTTTGCATCTTTTCGCGTCCCGAGCACCCGATTAACTCCACTATTGCATTATAGCTCCAATCAACCATTTCCTACAAAATAAACATTAGAGCCCAATAAAATGGCCCAAAAATCATAAAAGACTAGCTAAATTAAATAATTAAAGATAGCTAGCTATGCTCGCTATCAAATACCCCTAAACTTAAGCTTTTGCTAGTCCTCGAGCAAACTCCAAATCAACATACAGTAGAAAAATGGATGCAACAATCATAACTCAATCCTCAAGGCTCAAAAGTTAATAACCAAGCAAGCAAGAGACATGCACATAAGGACCAATGAGGGAGACAAATTAAAATTTTTCCAAAATTAACTTGCACAAGCGAGATCTAACTCAACGAGATCAGACTCTACTAGCCCGGGATTGGATTATTAAACTCTCAACTCATCTTCCCTCTACACTGGCACTAAGGCTTCACTAATGAGTTAATGGAACAAATTAGATTGTTTTCCTCCAAACTTAGGTGCTTATAATTAACAATTAAATTAAGCATGTATATGTGGCACTAGCTTTCACACACCCATTGCAGGGACCCTTAACCTGAGTTTTCTCTGGTTGGCCTAACTGATCACAACGGGGGTAGCTCTTTTTGCCTTAATCTTTATTAAACATTGCAAAATGTGCACAGGCCATGGCATAATAATTTTGTTTTTTTTCATCAGTAACAACAAGAATGATTTTTCTTTATGAGCATAAATAGCAAATATTCTTTTCTTTCCTCCTAAGCAAGATCAAACATGCTAATTTGCAAAGTATTAACTTTTTAGCTCTACCCTACACCTATCGAGGTGACAACAAGCATATGAACCCAATAATTCGCTCCTAAGCATTCAACTCCAAATCTAGCCAAGACAAATACTCTACTCATGCAAGCCATCTCCTAGAAAAATTTTAAAAAGTCTCCCTTTTTGGGCACTTATGCTTATAACTCATCACAAGCTTGAAAATTGACAAGAAATCCTATCCTTAGACATCATAATCATGCAAAAGTAGCATCCAGAAAACCACCATATGCTCAATTCAAAGAAAGCTCAAAACTATAGCCCGAACTCAGATGCTCAAGGGCTCCATAAACATGCTAATCCACCCCCAAACTTAAAACATGCATTGTCCTCAATGTATACAGAAAATAAGGCATAAACAAGCATGGGAACAATAAAAGAATGAAAGGAGTGAACAATACTGGCCTGGAATAATGATGACTTCTTGACTGAAATCTTGGAATCTTGAAAGCTTGAAAGCACAGGAGAGAAAGAAAACAAGACCTACAAAACAAAAACAACCGATAAATGAAACATAAAAAGAAAACAAACTAAACTTACTTGGGTTGCCTCCCATAAGCGCTTGTTTAACGTCATTGGCTCGACGTGTTGATCGTGCTTCAAGGGGGCTTTTGTTCTGTGAATCCAACAGAGGTGCTCTTTCTTTCACCTTTCCTATATCCCATAAAAAGCACTTCATCTTTAGAGTCTTCAACTGCTTTAAAGATTTCTTTTTCGTTCTTGACTCTAATAGTGAGCTCCCTGCGCTCAATATCTATAATCACTCGCCCAGTAGCGAGGAATGGTCTTCCTAATATGAAATGCATTGAAAGATTTTCTATCATGTCCATAACATATAAATCAATAGGGAGGAAAAATCTACCTACTCTGATTAACACATTTTCTACAATACCAACTGGTCTCACCACAGATTGATCAGCCAATTGAAGCTTTACAGGAGTAGATTTAATCTCACCTATGTCTAACTTTTTACACAAGGACAAAGGAATAATATTAATGCTAGCACCTAAGTCACATAATGCTCTAAAAGAATAAGTACCAAAACTACAAGGAACAGAAAAACTCCCTGGATCTGCTACTTTTTAAGGTACTTTCTGTTGTACTCTGGTGCTGCATGTGGAAGCAAGGTAAACAGTGTCAACCTTCTTTTCCTTTCGCTTCTTTGATAACCACTCCTTCATGAACCTGTTGTATTGGGGCATCTCTAATGCCTCTGCAAAAGGAATATTAATATTCAGATTCATAAAAGCATTCATAAATTTATCAAACTGAACCTGATTGTTCTTTTTCTTCTTTTTCTTTTTCTTTTCCTTGGGAACCATCAGTGTGAGAGAAGGAATAGGAGGCTCAAGGTTAGGCTTTTCAGCCTCATCTACTGATGTGTCCTCCTCAGCTTCCCCTGTAGGCGTTTCATAATCCTCAGACTCAGGCTCCTCGTCAGCTTCCTCTTGGTGCACAGTGATTGCCTTACAGTACTCTATCTGGGGTTTCTCTTGTTCAGCTGGGGCCTTACCTTTATTCATGGTGCTTACAACATTCACCAACTGTCCCAGCTGAGTCTCAATGTTCTTTATGGTTGCACTGTGGCCATTCACCGTGGTGTTGATAGCAATGACTGCCTCCACTAGTTTGGTTGTCCTGTTACTTGACTCTGCAATGAAAGCTCCAACAAGATCTTCTAACTTTTTATTTTCTTGAGTTTGAGGGGCAAAACCAGGGGGGCTAAGAACATTCTTAGTATTTGCATAAGAGAAATTTTCATGGTTCCTATTGTTAGGGTGATAATGTGTAGGTGTAATATATTATTATATCCCCTAAAATTAGCATTTGATACATACTGAACCTGTTCCATGGTCTCCTCCTAAGGTCTACATGCCAAAGCAGCAACTGATTCAATTGATTGAGCACTCCCAGTACCTGAAAATTTCATAAAAGCATTAGCAAGGGAGGTCATTTGGGCCTGGAGTGCACTTACCTTGTCAACCTCAAACACTCCAGCAACAATCTTTTTAGGTGTAGACCGCTCAGATGGCCACTGATAGCTGTTGGTGGCCATATCCTCTAAAAGTGTGCGAGCGTTTTCCACGGTCTTGGACAACAGAGTCCCACCTGCAGTTCATCAACAATCGTTTTCGTACTAGGAGTTAAACCATTATAAAACAATTGTACCTGGAGCCAGTCAGGGTAACCATGTTGAGGACACTTCCTCAACAACTCTTTGAATCGCTCCCATGCTTCAAACAGCTGCTCAACATACTGTTGCTGGAATGTCCCAATCTCGGTCCTCAGCTTGACCGTCTTTGCAGGAGGGAAAAATTTCTTTAAAAAGGCCTGGACTAAAGCATCCCAAGTGGTGATGCTCCCAGGGGTAATAGACTGCAACCAATCTCGTGCTTTATCCTGCAAAGAAAAGGGAAATAAACGTAAGCGAATAACATCCTCAGAGACTCCATTAATCTTTACCGTCCCACAAATGTCCAAGAATGATTTAAGATGAGAATTTGGATCCTTGGTGGGTGATCCTCTGTATGCACAGTCTCGAGCCATCTGAATGAGGCCGGTCTTCAGCTCAAAGTTGTTGGCATTAATCGGTGCATAGACAATCCCTGACTGTTGCCCCTGAAACACGGGCTGAAAGTAGTCTCTAATAGGCCTAAGCTCCTCAGGTGGATTTTGGTCAGCCATTTGAACGTTTTCTCTATTCTCCCTTCTAAGCCTGTGGATGGTTCTTTCTATCTCGGGATCCAATGGTGCTAAAATTAAATCTTTACTACTACGCATACAAAACTAAACTACCCTAAAAAAGAAAGAAAACAATAATGGAAAGAAATAAAGAAAATAAAACAACTAATCTAAATATGGAAAAATATAATCTAGAAAAGGAAACAAAATAACCTAATATGGAAAGCAAAAATAAATATGGCAAGACACAAATAAGAAAACTAACAAATAAGGAAAAACTACTCTAAAAAGGAATAACAAGAAACAAATAAGGAAAAGATTACACAATTAAAAGAAAAACTAAGCTAGAAAAACAAATATGGAAAGAAAAACAAATAAGGAAAAAAATGCAATCAACCTAAAAAAGTAAAAATACACCCTAAATTAAGATCAAGCAATTTTTTCACAATATTAATCTAGCTAAATGTGCCAATCCCCGGCAACGGCGCCAAAAACTTGATGTGGACTTTTCCTAACCGCAAGCGCACGGGTCAAGTAATAATAAAGAGTTCGTATAAACGAGTGTCGTCCTCTGGATTGGATTTTTAAGCAAATCAAGTACTGTGAATTATCTTGCCCAATTTTATTTAGGGATCAAAAAGTGATGAATGAATGATAAGAAAACCAAATCAAAGCAAGTAAAAAGTGTGGAATTTCAATTGGGAAAACTACTTAGGGAATTGATTTCGCCGATTTAGTTTAGGATTGATTTTAAGGAATAAGTTATTATGCACAATGAAATTATGAGCCAAAGACCATTTAATCACAACTACCTCTCCCGAGTATAATTGATTCTCATGCAAATTAACCAACTTGATATCCCTATCTAATTTAATTAATCATGCAAGGCAATGAGATCTTTTAACCAATTCTAAAGTTAATGTAAAACCGTCACGAATTAGAAACTAAACTTTAGTCATGCAATCTTGAGTAAGTCTAAATCAAATCCTCTCTCCCGAGCTAGATTTGAAACTTAAATCATCCAACTAATGGCCAATTAATTGAAAGCATTAAAACAAGATTACAAACATAATAACATCGCACAACTTAAACCATAAATCAATCCATAAACACAATCAACTACATCAATCCCTAAGCTTACAAGTTTAGCTACTCATGATCAAAATTACAAGCTCAACTAAACATGTAAAAGCCATAAAAATCTAACTAAAGTGAGGGAAAGAAGAATTAAACTCGTTGTAGGCCGAGACCGAACGTCCCCGTCACGATCCCCACGAACAATGGGTTGATTTCCGAATTTTCCCCTTTGCTTCAACCTTGAATTGCTCTGTTTTTCCTCTGTTTACGGCTCCAAGAAGTCCCAAAATTGGTTCCCCCAAAAACCTAGCCGAAAAGATGCTTATATTGCAGATTTTTGTTGTAGCGTCGAGACGCTGCTTCTAAACACGCGTGATCTGGAAAGGAAAATACACAACATCGAGACGCTAAGGTCGCAACGTCGAGACGCTGTGACGATTTCGCGCCTGTTCTGATATGGAATGCTAGCGTCGAGACGCCTAAGGGCTAGCGTCTCGACGCTAGTCACCTTTTGACCGAATTTTGACTTTTTTCCCTTTTTATTCTTTTCCTTCCTTTGCATCTTTTCGCGTCCCGAGCACCCAATTAACTTCACTATTGCATTATAGCTCCAATCAACCATTTCCTACAAAATAGACATTAAAGCCCAATAAAATGGCCCAAAAATCATAAAAGACTAGCTAAATTAAATAATTAAAGATAGCTAGCTATGCTCGCTATCAATATTGGGAGAGATTCAAGCCTTTGTGATCCAGTTTTCCACATCACCAAATCTCGGATCAATTGTTGATCCAGTATTTTTACGAAAGGGCTACAATTTATGGATCACAGTATGGTGGATGCAGCTAGTGGAGGAGCACTAGTCAACAAAACACCTGTTGAGGCTAGACAACTAATTTCAAGTATGGTCTGAAGGTGTACATATTACACATGCGGAAGGAATTGAAGATCGAAAGCACTTAAGACATTCAATTTTGTACCTAAAGCATGCATGTTCTAGAAAGGGTAGAAAATAGAGTAAATGAGTACCAACCTCTTTGATGCTCACTCACTTACTATAAATACTTTCTCCATTCACCTTGTTATTGATTTATGCAAACACCTTCCGAATGGAGCAGTTGAGGTATAATCAACATGAGGCCAAGCATACATCTCACCTTGTGAACAAAAAGGGAGAACGTGAAAGGGAAATGGATTTGATATATCTCTCCCCTTCCACTAAGTATTTTAAACAATTTTGGGTATACTTATACTTAGGCGAATTCCGGCTAATTGAACAACCCTAAGTCTAAGTTCTTTTAATCCTACGATGTCTAGGTGATAACGATTAAAACCTCACATCGCACACGTGCATGCTCATAAAACTAGGTTAACTTTAACTCAAGAACCGACTCGATGCCCAGGTAGGAGGTGTTCCGTAAACCGTCAACTTAAATACCTCCAGCCTTAGACAGCATCTCGTCGGGTGAGTTCTCTTGTAACCTATGTTTTACAAGCTTATCGACCTATTTGAATCTAATTGTAATCGATCGAGAGTTGGATCAAATTAACCCTAAGTGAGCATGCACCTTTTTCTTTGTTATAGATTTTAGATTTCTATGTGATTTATAATAATTATAAATCTAAAATATAACAACCTTGCCTTTTGAATATAACTCTTATAAACAAAATTCTAAGGAAATTTCATGCTTTATGCTAGGTTAATTTTATCTTTTGATTAATATAACTTTTATATTAATTAATCAATTTTAATTAACCATTCAAGCATGAATCTCCCTAAATCAATACAACATTTATATCAATTAAACATGAAATTTCCCTCATGCATTTGAACTATTAATAACACTTATTAAAAAATGCATGAACATGCTTTCCTATGTTGGGATTTTAATCTATATGGCATGCTCATAATGCACATACAATCATTTAATTAAATCATACATTCACAATGCATAAAGAAATTAAATCAAGCTAAAATGGAATGGTTTGGCAATCCAAAAACAAACAATTAACTAATTATTACAATAATAATTAATAAAAAAAATGCTTGAATCAATCTCGAGCTTCACGAACCGACTCGAACAAACCCTTCATGGAGTGAACCGGCCTTCAAAAGTGTGTATAGGGGCTGAACCGGCTGCAAACAAACCGAACCGGACTGGAAAAGAAGAAGGGGAAAAAAAAAAACTGCTGCTGGAATTTTAATTTTCTGCTGCGTCTTCTCCGGTTTTTCTTCGATTTTACAGCCTATATGGACTCTAATGACTCTATAAAAATTACAGACTATAGTACACACATTAACGCTCTTACATATCCGAGCAATTACAATTTCATGAAGATTTGAATGCTCAAAAAATTGCCAAACCAGAACACTTCCATTTTAGCACACAGAAAATTCAATTTCAAAATGGTACCCACCAAAGCAAAATTAAAACGAATTAAGTGCTCTAATCATGCTCTGATACCATTTGAAGGTGTACATATTACACATGCGGAAGCAATTGAAGATCGAAAGCACTTAAGACATTCAATTTTGTACCTAAAGCATGCATGTTCTAGAAAGGGTAGAAAAGAGAGTAAATGAGTACCAACCTCTTTGATGCTCACTTGTAAGGAACTCCTTGTGATATTATCTTTCTCCAACTTCTCTTGGACAACCTTTAGTGTCTTCCCTACTATTCTCTTGAGCCTAGAAAGACTTGTGGGAGTCTATAGAAGAAAGAAATAGGAAGGGAATGCTTGATGGTACAAGCTTTTGGAAGGAGATGAAATGAGAGAGAATTTGAGGGAGAAAATTTTCAGCATAACACTAAATGAAAGCTTGCTCTCTTGAATCTAATCCAAGCCCCTTTTATAGACCCCTCCCATGCAAAGACAAGCTTCATGACACTTAGCCACATGGTCAAGATGCAACTCAAAGTGGATTCTAGGTGTCTACTTTACAACACATGCATCTAATGCATGTTTGTGTTGTTTTCCACTATGTATCATTATGCAAGAGTGGAAAAACCACTAAATCCACTATGAATTGAATCCTAATTGTGAATTTTCAGCTTTCAATTAATTTCAAATTCAATTCAAAATTGAAATTGATTTCTAGGCAATTAATTGGGACATTTCCAAGTAATTTTGATATGATTGATCCAATCAATCTTTATCACCTAATGCCATGAATTATATATGATTCCTAATACATATATATGGTATTTAAAACACTTTTAAATACCTCATCTCTCAATTCCTAATTTAATTCATAATTAAATCATTGTGTCGAACACGTTTTACGATAAAACCCTATTTCCCGTTTTTGAACGATTCAAAGCTTCCTATCAAAATATTCTAGGCTTTAATCCGATATGAGCTAGTAGGGGGACCTAATGGACCTATAGATCATGGGCTCCAACGATTCGAAGCTAGCCGACTAATCTCATTATCTAAACTAGCAAACATTCGTTAACTACCGGGACACTCCACTATAGCCCGATAGTTGCACTCCCCTCACTATAGATATATTTCTGTCCACTTGAGTTAACCGTGTTTAGTAAGTCATTCGTTCATAGGTTGTTCGTAGCTCTAGCTAGGTCAAATAACCGTTTCACCCCTATAGTACTTCTTGTTCCTTAAGTTCCACTAATCCTCTAATGAACAATCGGTTTGTGGTCCAACCATAAAAAATAAGTCCCTCTCGATTCAACGAGAGGGTGGGGCCCCTTGTTCAAGTCCCGGAGTTAGTACTTAAGAGAACAACCTCTCTGCTATCCCTGAAAAGGGTAGGGGTGAATTCCATCTTGCGAAACTATGTCCCCAGCTATCTATTCGATCTTATCCCCAAAATGGTAGGCTTGTTGAGTCGGCGATGCTGGCCACTCTCACCCATGCAGATCAAAGGATAATCTCGTATAAACAGGAGTTCATAGCTCGCTCAGGATTAAGAACGAGTTACCTAGGTCATCTATGTGAAATAGTCAGTTTCTACGGTAAACGGCGTTATAAAGAGAAAGTGACTTATTTCGTGGTCCTGTCTTATGCAAACTCATTGCATTGGACGCCCCCAATCGCATGTCACCACATGAACGATTTAGGATCTCATCGTTTGTACTTAATACAAAGTGGGCCGCGTCCATAGTGTCTCCAGGATAAGGCACCCTACCGTATCCTTATACTATAGACTATTTTGACTATAAACTTGAACTTGATCCTACGATATGTCCCTACATATAGTTCGAGTATTCATTTTATAGCCTAGAAAGACCTGCAGTTGTGCAAGCCGCCACAAAAAGTGAGGTAAGCGAAATGCGCTTTGAAATGAGTGAATTAACTAAACTTGTTCGCTCTTTGTGTTCAAGACAGGTGTAGGCGCAAGGCTGTGGACTTTGCTCAATGACTACCCATACCACCGATGCCTGCCCTGAGATTCAAGACAATGGAGAGGTGAATGCGATTGGTGGATTCAATGGAAATCAAAGGCAATACAACCCATACAGCAACACTTACAATCTAGGATGGAGAGACCATCCAAATTTTAGTTATGGGAACCAACAGAAGCCACTGATGTTCAAGCAAAATCAAGCTTCCACCTCAACTTCAGGGACATCCTTCGATGAGGCGCTTAAGAAACTTACTGACAACTCTTTACAATTCCATCAAGAAACGAGAAATGCCATTCAGAATTTGGGAAACCAAATCACTCAGCTGGCAACCCAAGTCAGTAACATGAACAACAAAAGCTCTAGTAAGATGCCTGCCTAACCTGAGGTAAATCCTAAGGCGAACGTGAATGCAATGTGGAGTGGAGTGGCCACACCTGACTATCCCCCGAGATTCCCCGCTGTCTCTGATAAGTTTTCTATTTCTTCTGGAAAATTTTCTCCTTTAAATTTAAATGATAAAGATTCTTTTCCTATTTCACCCGTGAACTGCATTGACCTTGCTACTCCAAGTGTGCAGGATGATTTAGATGTTTAGAAAAGTTAAGGTCAACATCCCATTGCTTGAGGCAATCCTGAAAATCCCAACCTATGTTGAGTTCTTAAAGACTTGGTATGAAGGTAAGGAAAAGTCCTCAGGTAAAGAAGAGGTTAGTGAAAATGTAAGTGCATTACTTTCTGAAAACTTACCTGTGAAATGTTCTAATCCTGGCATGTTTACTTTACAGTGTATGATGGGAGATTGCAAGATAAAATATGGCATGTTAGAACTAGGAGCATCAATTAATGTTATGTCTGTGTCTGTTTATAAAAAATTGAATTTAACTGATATTAAAACATCTAGCATATTCATTCAATTAGTAGATAAGTCTTGCATTAAACCTCTAGGAATAGTTGAAAACATTTTTGTTAGGGTGGAGGATTTGTTTTTTCCTGCAAACTTCTATGTTTTGGATACACCTAACCTTGATTACAATCCATCTTCTGCTACGATACTTCTTGGTCGTCCCTTTATGAAGACTACCAAGACTGTTATTGATGTAGATGAGGATGTTGTATCAGTAGGATTTCAGGATAAAACCTTATACTTCAAAATTCTTTATGACATCGAAAACCCTCATGCATGTTCTATTGAATACTATATGCTTGAACCGGACCCAGTGAATGATCGCACTTTAAATTCCAAATCATGCATGGTCACCAATAATGAGATGCATTCTTCTGCTGTTAGATGCCCTGACTTAGATGGAGAATTGGTTGATGTAGTTGATGAACACCAGATAACCCTTATTGATAAATCTGGTGGAGTCACCAAGTGTTCATCTTCTAGGATTAGGGCTGAGATCATTTTCTGTCAGCCTAGCTTTGCTTCTACTGATCCTTCCTTACATGCCCCAAAATTAGTGAAACAAGAAATCTCTAAAAACAATGTATTTTGGACCTGTGGAGAGAAGCCTCCCTAAGAAGAAATAGAGGAGAACGTGGTCGAGCAAACGACCTTAAACAATTGCACCTCATAATTTTACTGTTTTCTGTTATTTCAATTCTTAGATAGGTTTATTTTTTATCTGTTGCTTTTATGTTTGTTTCCTTGTTTTTGATCGTTCTTTAGGATTGGCGGTACCAAAACAAAGTTTCTACATTTATAGAAATTGTGATTCACCACCCATGAGCGCAATCATTCAGGGAAGTTCTATTCTTTCCCTATGCATTGTCTTATTCTTCATGATTTATTCAATTGAGGGCAATGTAAATTTTAGGTTCGGGGTGGGGAATTTGCTTTACACTTCTGTTGGGCCTTGAGCATCTGAGCGTCAGGCCAACGTTTGTGCTTAAATGAAATGTCTTGCATGCTTGTTGTGTATATGCTTGTTTAAATGATGATGATTTCCTAAGATTGACTCAAAATTTTTGAAAATTTATTGCTTTTGATGAGTTGTGACCGAGAGTATTCAGAAAAGGAGCCTTTTTAAAAAATTTCTTGGATACGTCTTGCATATGTTGGGTGTCGATCTTGCTTTAAAGTAGGAGTTGAATGCTTAGGAGCGAGTTACTTAGCTCATATTTCTGTTGTCACACCAATAGGTGTAAGGTTAAGCGAGAAAGTCTAAATTTTTTGCAAAATAGTGTGTGGAGTCTTGCCTAGGAGAGAAAAAGAAAATATGTCTGCAATAAAAAAAAAGGGGGGGGGGGGAAGTCAGTGGTGGCAAGTCAAAAGAAAAGGAAAAAAAAATCATATGTCCGCCATCTTTGCTTTGAGAGAAAAGAAAATGAGAGCATGCTTGCATCAATCTTAAACGCTTAGGGGTAAAAAGAGCTACCTACAGTGTGATCGGTTAGGCCAACCAAGAGTAAAACTCGGGTTATGGGTCTCTATATTGTAGTGTGAAAGCTAGTGCCCTATCCAAAAGAAATGCAAAAAGCAAAAAAAAAAAAAAAAAAAAAAAAAAAAAAAAGCAAAAGCAAATAGAGAGAAGAAAAAGGAATTCCTTGATCAGGCACCTAAGCAAGAGGAAGCAACCAAGTTTGTTTCATTTGGGCCTTTTAGCAAGACCTTAGTGCCACTGTAGGGGGAAGATAGGATGAGAGTTGAGTAAACCAATCCCGGGCTAGTAAAGTCTTCTTTAGGTGGGATGGAGCTCTCTTGTGCAAGATAATATTTGAAATTTTTTTATTTGTCTCCTCATATGTCATTCTTGCAAATGTCTCTTGATTGCTTTAGTTTTTGGAATGTTTATGTCTTGAGGATTAAATCACTTTTCAATTATATGCATAACATCTTTCTCTTTGGTATGTGTGTGTCTTGCTCGAGGACTAGCAAGATTTAGGTTGGGGGTATTTGATACGACCTAAATAGTCCTAATTTATCGCCTCTAATATAAACTTGTTAGAGACATTTTATGCTTTACTTGTCCTATTTACAGGTTAATTGAGCTTAGGCTATGTCGGGAGCCGATCACGCTAATTGGTGTTAATTCGGGCCAATTACAGAGTTTTGGAGCCATCTCGATGTCTTGGACGGCGAGGAGGTGAAGAGACCCAATTGTGCTGAAGCGGGCTTGAAGATTGACACCAAAAACCAAAGATTAAAGCCCCAAGCCAAGAAAAGGCGAGACAAACCCGAGACATAAAGGAGGAAGTCGAAATATGAGGCTGGCGTCAGGACGCCAATGCAAGTTCTTTTCGGAGTGTATTGTTCGCAGCGTCTCGACGCTGCGCCTTGGCGTCTTGACGCTGCCGTATTTTCTAGATGTATGTAGCCTCGGTTTAGTCCGCCGTGAGGTTAGAATTTTGGTCCCTTTTACGATTTATTTTCCTCTTTTATATTCCAGCACTGTTGTAGACCATTCTTGGTCATATTCTATGGATTCTTTTATGTTATTTGTTTATTTTACATCATCTATGCGTAGCTAAACTCGTTTAGATCGTTGGATTGGGATTATGTCTTAATTCTTAATATGATTGGCTGGGTTTTCTGAGTTATACTTGTTGTTCTTGCTGTATTTTTATTAAGTATTGCATGTAATCTCGTTTAAACCAATACATGAGGCTAGTCTATTAGGATTGACGCCCTATGCGATTACCGCTTGTGTATTCTATCAGTTTTTTTTTAGATAGCAATTAGGTTGAGGCAAGCCACTCTCTACGCAAGGCGACCCTTGATAGACTTAGGATGCATGTTAAAGGTTGTAGGAATTAGATTTAACTTGTATTTGAATTTAGTTCTTGCGAATCTGGACCCACGATCCCAAAGTGGCTAGTTTAAATAGGTGATTGTGAACGATAGAGTTCTCGGATGGTTGCTAAATTATGTGTAAGGGGTGGCCAACGATAGTGTCCATATTAATTCATCTTGTTAATTGCAAAATTCACGATTAGCAAGTTAATTAGCACATGTTAGTGTATGGGGTCCTCCAAGTAACCCAGAAGCCAACCGGACTAATAAAATCAGTTTAGAATAATCATTAGAGAAAACTAGGAAGCCAACAAATTAGAATCAAGCATAATAAATCCCAATCCAACGATCCATTTTTATGTTATTGTTTCCGTCTATTCTCTCTCCTACGGGTCCCGTCAACGCCTCAAAAGGTGGAGGGTTTGAGACGGAATCCCTGTTAGTCGACAATCAGTTGTCAGGCTTGGCAATGGTATGCAATAAAGAATGTCAGTAGATACCATTTCGGTCCAAGGTAAGACTCTGGACTATAGCCCGTGTATGGTGCTAAGGATCTGATCCTTATAGGATACACTAATTCTGACTGCACTCCGATCGAGATTCATGGAAATCCACATCGCCCTCAAAATTCACCCTTGACGGGGAGCTATAGAATGGCGTAACATCAAGTAAGGATGCGTCACAGACTTTATCTTGAAGGCCAAATAAGTTCTTGTTTATGAAGCAAACTCAGAAGTCTGTAGGACTTAGGAAGTTTATTGGAAAAGTATTTCCAAATATGAGGCTAATTTATAGAACACAAACGTACATCTCATCTAAGAGATTATGAATAGAGGAAACGTGATTGTCACGAGGATAGCCTCAGAGTAAAATATTGTTGAATCATTTACGAAGGCCCTCACGACTAAAGGTGTTCGAGGGACATCTAATGGTCTAGGTGTACAAGTAATGTACAAAGGATAATCTAGGGCAAGTAGGTAAACCCGAGACTTTCCTTGGATTATTTGCTCTTGTCACATATTGTAGGATGTTAGATTTAAGTTATTGTTGTTTCATTGTTGAAGAAAAATGACAAAGCTTTTTGTTGAGGTTGTCTTTGATAATTTTGGAATTTATTAATAAAGAAAAGAAAATAAGGGAAATAAAGAAAAAGAAAAGAAAAGAAAAGGAAAAGGAAAAAGGAAAAAAACAAAGAAAATTAAAGGAAATGGAAATAACCCATTCGGTGCTTAATGGTATAAAGTGAGAACCCACCACCGCCTAACTCATTTCAGCCCATTTCTCCATCATTTCCCATCAGATTTTCAGAGCATTTTGAGAGAGAGAGTGAAGGAAGAGGAAGAAGAAGCTTGTTGCAGGTTGGAGGTTGAAGAAGAGAGGTAAAAGTTCATGCAAGTGCAACCATGGAAGAATCTGGGTTCAACCTGCCTATCTCTGGTTTTTAATTCGGTTTGAGCTACACAAGAAGAACTAAGAGGTGAGGCCTGACTTTCATTAACGTTAATCCATTTTCTTACAAATTTCATGAAGGAAACTTGAGCTAAATCCGATGTTAAGTTGATGGTTTTTGAAAAGGAAAACAAAGCACCGAATTTTCGTGCAAATCAGAAGGATCTCTAGTTTTCTCTGGTTTTTCGAACATTCTGGGGTGTACAGGTTGAATTAGAAGCTCAATGTTTTATGGTTGGAAAACTTATTCAATTTCCTATAAATTTCATGAAGAATGTGTGAGCCAAAAATGACTAGAAGTTGGTTTAATTTCAGAAGAAAGGTAGAGGGTAGCAGAAAAGCACGAATCTGTATTTTCTGTGTTCGGGGGATTTCTAGACAAATCCGTTGGGAATCTCGTTTTAATTCTTTGTGCTAGGTTGTAGAGGGTTCCACAATGAAGAGTTTGATATATAGTACATTAGTTTTGGTCAGGTATTGGGGTAGTTATGAGTGTTGGAAGTTAGGGTATTGAATCTGAAAAATCTTGAAAAAAGTGTGAAGTGTGATTTTATTTCTAGAATTTAGAATTCATGAGCATGGAAAGACGAGAGGATTTATAGTTCTGATGCTCGGTTTTTGTTTGTTTGACAGACCAAGAGGAAATAAGTCTGTAGACTAGGGAACTAGCCAAGACTGTGAGTGACAAACCAAATTTCGGAAATGATTTCTAAATTGTTATTTAAGTCTAACTGGTTAAATGCTTGAATATGAACTTATGAATGATACATGATTTCTATGAATGGTTTCAAGCATAAGTTTTGAGCTTAGATTTTCTAATGAGGTTTATATACGAGTGCGTGATTATTGACTTTCTGAAAAGTAGTTGAAATGATATCATCTAAAGTAAAGTATGTATTAGCGAGTATTGTTTATTGATTTTCAGTTTTTCACGAGCAAGCTGAGTAAGCTTGAGTTTTACGAAAGATAAGGATAAGCAGACATGTTTTAATGTTTTCATGTGGTTGTCTAAGACTTTTATTGACTACATGACTAAGATATTGAGCCCGAGGCTATATGGTACCGTGTACACATACGTTATATTTCGTTGTTGACATTGAATGTACTCCGTGACAACGATACTGTAATGAGTGATGGGCGGGCCCCACTACGACAAAGACGATGGGAGTGCTTGGCGGGCCCCACTACATCGTAAAGCTAGTAAACGTTGGTTGTACTGAGTGTGCCTTACACAACGTTGATTTGTCATGTTAGTTCAAATGTTTTATATACTTGATATGCCTTGCTATATTTTAATGACATACTTGCTGAATATTTGAGAAAGCTTTTATCGTTACACGTTTATGTTTAACGCTTTGGTTGAACAGATTTATACGTTTAAAGGTTTATCACGTGTTCTGATATGCGGATTTACAGTTTTAAATTTAGTCACTCACTGGGTTTCGTAGCTCACTCTTCCAAAATGTTTTTCCACTTTTCAAGTAGAGATCGAGCTCCCGGTGCCTGATAACTGCCAAAGTCTGTTTTCTGCTAAGAGCTTCCAGATCAAGCTCCAGTACGTGGGTGGAGTTGTACATTGTGTCTGTTTATATTGTAAATGTCTTTGTAAGAACTGGATAGTTTATGGTTGTGTAAGCACTAGATGTTGTGGTTGTGTAAACCCTAGTTGGATATGTTTTTTGTTGTGATATCTCTATCATGTTATTTTCCAAACCGAGTTATGTCAGGGTTGCACTTCATGTATGTCTAAAGGTTTTCAAGGATTCCACTGTGTTGTGTTACATGTAAATTATTTTATATCTAAGGCTAGTATGTTTATCAGGTTCAATGATTCAACAGGGTCAACAGGTATCGTTAGAGGAGGACGATGTCTGTTGGCTTCACGCCATCTCCCTGACTAAGCTAGCAGGTAGTTTGGGAGGGGGTGTGACAAAGTGGGAGATATGTAATGGGTATACGAGATGCCCTAGTTTATTGTATTTTACATGTATTGGAACTTGTTAATACAAACCCACTATGGTTCTGGATTGTTGTACAACCCACTAGAGTTTTAGTCCAAGTGGGAGTTTGTTGGGTTTTATGTCCTAAAGATAGTAAATGCAACAAAGTCAATTATAATCGATCAAGCGAGTTTATTCAATTTATTGTTGTCGAATAATTTTGTTAATTATGTATTAATTAACCCAAATCCATTAAACTAGAATCATTGGTTATGATATGAACACTTGAACTTTATGTTGAAATAAAAGTGGATCAAGTTCAAGTAATAACCGAAACGGTCTATAGTATAGGGATAAGACTGGGTACCTTATCCCTACGAAAAACTATGTGATGCGGCCCACTTTGTTTTAGTACAAACGATGTGATACTGAATCGTTCATGTAGAGACATGCGAGTGGGGGCGTCTTATGCAAAAGAGTTTGTATAAGACCGGACCGCGAAATAAGTCACTTTCGCTTTATAATGTTTTTACTATGAAACTTACTATTTCAAGTGATGACCTAGGTAACTCGATCTTAATCTTGAGCTAACTATGAACTCCTACTTATTCGGGATTATCCGTTTATTTTCATGGGTGAGAGTGGCTCAACATCGCCGACTCAATAAGTTCCTACAATTTTGGGGATAAGAATGGGTAGATAGCTGGGGACATAGTCCTGCAAGATGGAATTCACTCCTACCCGACTTTAGGGATAGTAGAGAGGTTGTTCCCTTAAGTGTTGACTCCGAGCTGAACAAAGGCACGCCGCCCTCTCATTGGCCCGAGAGGTTTTAGGTTTAGTGGTCAAACCACAAACCAATTGTTCATTACGGACTCAGTAGAGGCTTAAGGAACAAGAAGTGTTATAGGGGTAAAACGGACTTTTGACCTAGCTATAGTTACAAACAACCTGTGAAGGATCACTTATTGATCACGGTTATATCGGGTGGACAAAAATATATCTGTAATGGGGGGAGTGCAGCTATGGGCTATAGTGGAGTGTTACATTAGTTAACGAATGTTGGTTAGTTAGGTTAAAAGAGTTTAACAGGGTAATCTCGTATCGTTGGAGCCCATGATCTGTAGGTTCATTAGCTCCCCCTGCTAGCTCAAACGGACTAAACCTTAGAACAATAGTGATGAAAGAGTTTGAAACTTCAAATTCAATATAAGGAGATGTCGTTATTTATATTCGATATTATTTAACGTGTTGATTTAATTATGTATTAATCATATTTTAGAGAGAGTTGGAAATATTTAAATATGATTTAAAGTTTGCAAACATGTATTCAATACATATTCGTTTTGAATTTTAATAGTGATTCATATTCAGAAAAACGGTTTTGAGAGAATTTGTCGTTAGTGCAATTATTTGATTTAATATTTGGTATTAAATTAAATAAATATAATTAATTAAATTTGTTTAATTAATTATTTTAATTAAAATTAATTTTTGAATTAACTTTAATTAGATAAATGAATTTTTAGGAATTCATTTAATTAAAAAGGTAAAAATACCTTGTGTGAGACATCTACCCTTGTGATTCAAATCATGCAATTCACCATGGAATGACACATGAATTGTGAGTAATACACTCACATTTTAAGTGATTCATTGAAAAAAAAAAAAAAACTGGATTCAGATTTATGTGGGTGGGGGAAATGTTGCTGAAGTTTAAAAACATGAGAAAAGCTAGACATTTCTTCTTTTCCAAGCCGTGAGTTTCAAATCTCTCAAAACCCATGTTTCTTTCTCCTCAATTCATCACTCTCAGGTTCCCACAAGCCCGTTCTAAGGCTGAAGAATAGCGGGGAAGATCTCGGTGGTCGTCCACTACTCGATCGTGTTGAGAATCGTCCAACGAGTCGCTTCAATTTGAGCTAGAAAGGTTAGTTTATCTAATACTTTGTTTTTCGAGCAAACTTTCAGCATGTTTTCTTTAGAAATGGCTTCCGCACAAAATAGGAAACGGTCTCTCCAACGCATAAATGGTTGGGAATTCACGTTTTCATCAGCTTTGGTAAAATCAAGTCCACCGCGTAGACATTCATAAACTGCTCTACCATAGATCTTAGCAGATAATCTCAATTTTGGTTTAATAGTACATCCCAATAGAGAGCGACCATACTTGTTCAATTTATCTCTTTCAACCTGGATACCGTGAGGTGGGCCTTGGAAAGTTTTAATATAAGCAGTAGGGATTCGCAAATCCTCGAGACGTAGAGCGCGCAGAGCCTCGAATCCAAAAAATCAAAGCCTAAAATCTGTAATCACTTCTGCTCGAGTCTTCTTCACTCCTACAAAATTTTAGTAGGTGGAGTGCATGGTGACTAAACTCATTCACTCTTCCTAAATTAGCCACCAAATCCCACTTAAATTTGGATTGTCTCGTTGTCTAATTATGGGGCTTCAAGAGTGCATGAATTTCTCTTTAAATAGGGGAGGATTTGTTGAAGAACTGCACAACAATTACATGGTGTTATGCTGCCAAATTATCCTCTCAAACTCATAAGCTCAAACCTCTCAAAAGCTTAAAACCCAAGCACTTTCCCTTTCAATTCCCATCATTAGAGAATCCCACAATCCGTTCCAAAGGCCTAAGAATAGCAAGAAAGATCTTGTGGTGGTTCATGATCAGTTGGTGAGGAAAAACAACACAATAATGAGTACACTTTTGAGCTACAAAGAGGTTGGTGTCCTAAACTCTTTTTTTTTTTTTTTTTAACTTTTGGACAACATGTTTTCATTGATCAAATTGGTGTTATTATGTGCATAAGATTCAAAATTGCTTCCTGACGGGACGTAGGAGGGTGTCGAATTCTCCAACGTCCATGCCAAATAAATTTATAATCATCGTACACTAAACTACTTTGCAGCAGTAGTGGTCGAGGTCAAACACAGGAAACACGTTTATAATTTGTTTAACTTAGATTTATTGAGACAACCGAACTAATGGGGGGATTTAGATGCTAGAGATCAAAATGCGAGGGGAAATTAAAGCACTGGAATTTAAATGACAAAAAATAAAGTGCAGAAATTAAATAACGGAAAAGTAAAAGGGAGTGGTTGATCGAAGCTCGGATTCATGCAATCGGTACATTCGATGTTCGTTTGGATGGATTTTAATCACAAATTATCTATCAATGAAATTTACATTTTAAGGCAAACGTGCTCCTAGAAAAGCCAGAGAGTCATCATGTCCCTATTTTATTAACTCGACCAATGCATCGAAGCTAATCTAATTGATTGCTAATTAACCTGACCGAATTAACTAGCTACAATTGCATTACGATTAGTATAGTTAGGTAGAAAATTTTATAACTAGGAAAAGCCTAAATTAGAAGATTAACTAAGTGTTCAATTCTAGGCTAACATGCAAAGTGCTACAAATTCAGGGATAAAACGCCTAAACTAGAGCCACATGTTTCACCTATTGCTACCAATAGCGAATATGATTAAAACGACGAAAAACGGGGTTGTCAATCCCTACTATCAATTCTAACCATGAATAAAAATAGAATTGAAACACGCATAAAACAGTAAATTCAGAATAGAAAGCTCAAAATCTCATCAAATCTAAACCAAACTTGCAATCGAGTTCCCAATTACATGAATGTTAAGCTTAGCCCGTTATTTGGAATGTCAAACATTGCTCACAAGCTCGATCCACCATGAAAAACTAAGAAATCTATTCTAAAGCCTAAGAAATACGAAAAATACAGAGGATTTGGGGAGGAGAAACGGCTGAAATCGAAAGAAGGGGAAAAGAATTGGAGAATATGACCTAAAATCAAGAAAACAAAAACTTATATAACGACTCAACGTCGAGAAGTCATGGCCAGCGACGAGATGCTGACGGTGATTTGGGCAATCCTTTATGTTCATAGCGTCGAGACGTCATGAGGTAGCATCTCAATGCTACCTCTCGGGTCTAGCTTGTTTGGCTGCTTCATTTTTTTGCTCCCTTTTTTACTTGCTTTCGAGGTTTGAGTGCACACTTTGGTCTTTTCATCTCCTCGACATCTCGTGGACTTCAAGTTGGATCAAAACCACGTTAATTTCCTTGAATTAACGTCAATTTGGAATATCGATTCCCGAGAAGCATTAACACCAAACACCTATAAAATAACACAATTGAGCACAAGGTTAAGCATAAAACTAGCAAGATTAAGACAAAATATATAGGGCCAAATTGGTCCTATCAAATACCCCCAACCTAAACCTTGCTAGTCCTCGAGCAAGCATATAAAGTGAAAGCATAGGATTCAATGGTTGCAATTTTATAGACTCCAATCTCAATGCCTAAAATGCCTAAAATATTGCAATCAAGAAACATGCACATGTAGCCCAATAAAGAGAAAAATCAAAAGTTTTCATGAAAATTCTTGCTCAAGCTCAAATTTAGCCTACCTAGAACCAATTCTACTAACCCGGGATTAGATTATATAACTCTCAACCTCTTTTTCCTCTACACTAGTTCTAGGAACAAGCATTCAAGAAATTTAAACAATTAAGCAAGTAATACTTTACTAGGCGCCTGAAAATAGAAACAAGTAATATTATGCATTTAAAGGATGGTGCTAGCTTTGACACACCTATTGCAGAGACCCATAACCCGAGTTTAACTCTTAGTTGGCCTAACTGATCACAACAAGGGTAGCTCTTTTTGCCTTGACATTTTTAAGTGGTGTAAGTTGCACACGAGACTAGTCCTGTTAGGGTACATAGAAGTTCTCGAATTTTTGGGCCCTTCTTCCTTGAATCCACAAAACCTACAAATAGAAGCAGACTTATCCATTTTTCATTGGACCCAAAAGATGCATTAAATTTTTTTAAAATTTCTCAATATATATAAAGAAAGGGGGAAGAGACTCAAGGGATAAATTGCTATGAGATGTAGAAAAAGATAAATCAAAGAAAGGAAAATCTAAAGATAGAACAGACTCAGACTCGTATCCTGAAACTCTATCACCTGAATCTCCTCGCATTGGGGCTCAAGTGTTGGGATTGATGCCCAAAAACTCGTAGGTAGTGAATGAAACAAATAGTAGGGTACTTGTTCGATAAAGTCGTTATCGAGTTTTTGTTCACTTAAGTTATTAAATAAGTGAATTTCACGTTAAATAACTCAAATCCAATAAACTAACATCCATGGCTATATGATATGAATACTTGAACTATATGTAGTCACATAAAAGTGGATCAAGTTCGAGTAATAGCCTAAACGGTCTATAGTATAAGGATAAAGCCGGGTACCTTAACTTAGAAACACTATGAGACTCGCCCCACATTGTATAAGTGCAAACGATGTGATTCTGAATCGTTCATGTAGAGACATGCGAGTGGGGGTGTCCTATGCAAATGAGTTTGCATAAGACCAGGACAAAGAAATAAGTCAATTTCCTTTATAATGTCATTTACTGTTGAAACTGACTTATTTTAGTGCGATGACCTAGGTAACTCAATCTTAATCCTGAGCTAACTATGATTTCCTGTTTATTCGAGCTTATCCTTAGATCTGCATGGGTGAGAGTGGTTCATCATCGCCGACTCAATAAACCCCCCATTTCAGGGATAGGAACGAGTAGATAGCTGGGGACATAGTTTGGCAAGATGAAATTCACTCCTACCCAATTTAGGGATAGTAGACAGGTTTTTCCCTTAAGTACTGACTCCGAGACGTGAACAAAGGGATCCCACCCTCTCATTGGCTCGAGAAGTTTTAGGTTTAGTGGTCGGACCACAAACCAAATGTTCAGTGGGGACTTAAGGAACAAGATGTAAGTTAAAGGGTAAAACGGACATTTGGCCCAGATCTATTTACGAACAACCTGTGAAGGGTCGTTGACTTACTAATCATGGTTATATCGAGTGGATAGAAATATATCTACAGTGAGGAGAGTTCAACTATCGGGCTATAGTGGAGTGTCCCGGTAGTTAACGAATATTGGTTAACTAGGTTAAAAGAGTTCAACTAGTTAATCTCGGTTCGTTGGAGCCCATGATCTGTAGGTCGATTACGTCCCATTGCTAGCTCATACAGAATAAACCTTAGAACAAGTGTGATGAAAAATTTGAAACGTTCAAATTCATTATAGAGAGTTTTCGTTAAATTATGTTCGATATATTTAACATAAAAGTTTAATTATGAATTAAACTTAAAGAGAGTTGGTAATATTTAATTATGATTTAAATATTGCCGGTATATTATGTATTCGATATATATTTTTGTTTAAATATGAATAGGGATTCGTATTCAAAACGTTTGGAATTGAGAACACCAGAATTACTGCATAAAATTAATTTAATATTTGATATTAAATTAATATAATTAATTAAAATTAATTTTATTTTATTTTATTTTTTTGAATTAACATAAAATTAATTAAAAAGGAAAATGAATTTTCGATATTCATTTAAATTAACAAATTGGTTTTGTTTTTAATTTTGATTAAAAACAAATCAAGAGGGTAAATTATATATGCATGACACCTTGAGTGGTGACTAATTCCAATCTTGTTCCATAATTTGCCAACAAATTAAAACACCTAATCCAGGGAGGATGGTGTGTCTTCATGAGATGCATAATAATTAGATCAGATCTAGAATTTAGATGCATAATAATAAGGGTTTAGCTTGGCATTCCTAACCTTTAACTCTCCTAACATGCTTGAAATGCTAATTAGATCACACCTAGAATTAAAGGAAAAATTAAGTTCAAGCTTACTGACCTCGATGGGATCTTCTTCTAACTTACCTTCCCACTGCTCTAAGATTTGGCCCTCTAGCTCATTAGGGGAGTTGGCTCAGAATCTAGTGACTTCCGCCAGCTTTGCAATAATCTCCCACGCCTCACCGGGTGTTGTGGTAAGAACATCACCTCCACTAGCTGAGTAGAGCATTCTTCTATCTTCAGGTGTTAACCCTCCATAGAAGCTTTCTATCAAGGACTCTTCCGAAAGTGGGGTGTGGTGTTCCATGCAGTAAACATTGATGCGATCCACAAACTCATTGAACAACTCTTCAGATGCTTGCACAACGTTGACAATCCTTTCGATGGCTTCTATCAGCAGCGCAATGGGGTGGTACTTCTGCAGGAAACTTCTCCTCATTTCGCTCAAGGAAGATACCGACCTTGGAGGCAGAGAGAAGATCCACCTCCTAGCTTCTCCTTGCAATGAGTACGGAAACACCCTCTACTTGAATTGATCTTCAAACATCTCAGGGGGCTTCTTTTCGGAACAACTTGAGTAGAACTTAGATACATGAAAGTAGCCACCTGTTTCTGGCTCACGACAAAATGAAGGAACTAAGAAAATAAATTCAGATAGGGAGACAAAATTACCTTCTTTGTGATTTATGCAACAGGGGGTGGTGGATAATTGGGAGCTGAAAAATTGTTCTGCACTGCTCTCTCGGCTTTATCTATCCAAGCAGATATTAGCCCGAGAGCTTGTTGGATATCCATGAAGCTCAGTATTTTTCCTTGTCCTTGGCAGGGAGAAGTTTGCTCTTGTAAAGATTTGTCACTGGACCTGCAAGAAACAAACTAACACAAAAGACAAGAAAAAAGGTGAAAAACAGAAAATTAATTAGAAGGAAACGTTGTGTTCCCCGACAACGACACCAGTTTGGTCGGAGCGGTGCTAGCTTGTTTATCGACGACCCGGATTAAAGTGAATTTACATTAATAGATTCAAGCGCATCTGTGCTGCGGAGCTCGCGTCAAAACAAATTTATATAGTCCACGGTCACCAAGCTACCTTGCAGTAGTAGTGGTCGGGGTCGATCACATGGAACAGCTGGTTCACTTCTAATCTCTTTTGTGTTGTGGGGGGATAGAGAAAAAGAGGTTTGAGACGGATGGTGAAAATTGTGGGTGAAGGAAAGATGTAAGAGGTAAACTGACAGAAAATCAAAGGATAAGAAGATAATCTGACAGAAAATTAAATAACAGGAAAGTAAACGGGGAGGTTGGTTAATCTAACCTTGTCGCCCATTGAAGTTGAAGACACTCGGGATTAGTACATTTACATTTTACTCATTGATTAGCAAATAATGATTTATATGCATGCTATCTATAGGTACTCTAAGTCGATTGTCTCGATTCCAACGTCCATCGATTCAATTACTAACCACTAATTAATTAACCCCAACGAACCCGTTAAAATCAATTAATCAGGCGGTTGCATTAAGAACTTGATACCCCTAGAGTGCTAACCCAACGGACCCACTGAGCTAACATGCAATCGATCAATAAACTAACCTGGCCACAGTTAATAAATCAATCAATCGTTGCTCTAGACTAGAACACTCATAATCAACTAGAGGGACATCTAATTAATCATAAGCATCGATTTAGACTCCTAGATCTATCGTGTCAGCAACGAAATTAGAGTCTGCACTTGGGACCCGTGCTCACGAATCAATCTGACGCTAACTATTGAACTAACCATCCATTAGCTAAGTGGTAATCGGTTCTTTAGCAAGTTATTAACATACTAGCTGCGAGTTAGGGCGGTCAATAAAACCTACTGCTCATGCTAATTATAAAAGCAGGAATCTAAATCACAAACAATCAATAAATCATGCATAAAGTTCAACAATCTCAAGATAGTCAAAGAATAAGTTTAGAATGCTCTTAAATCTCATAAAAATACAAATGTATTTACAATCCCGAGGTTCCAACTACAAAGAATGGTGCTTAGACGGCCATAGACAAGTCTAATCTAAGCCCAAGGCTCGAGAAACCAACCTAATCTACCTTGAAAGTGTAAAATACAAGAGAAAAATAGAGAGAATCGACCCTAAATCGAGAGAGAACGATTATTAAACACCTCAATCAGCGTTTTCTCTCCTCCAAAACTCTCCACGATGTTGCCCTAATCGCAGCCACGATATTTAAAAAGGATGACTAGCGTCAAGACACCTTGGTTGGCATCTCGACGCCGACGCTGATTTTCGCGGCTCCGCATCTAAGCCTTCGAGACGCCAGGAGATGGCACCTCGACGCCATCTCTCGGGTCTTCAAGAATAGGCTGCTTCAAATCTTGATCCAATTGGTGCTGATTTCGAGCCCCGAGCACTCTACTAAGGTCTTTTCACCGCCTCAGCATCCCATGGACTTCAAGATGGATCAAAACCGCACTAAAATCCTCGAATTAAAACAAAAATAAAATATGAGCCTTGTCGAAGCACTTGATACCAAATTCCTACAAAACATAATTTTAAACGAAATAATTATCGTAAAACTAACAAGATTAAGCACAAATAATCATGGGCAATTAGGACTCATCACTTTGTTTCTAAAATTAATTGAATTTGAGAAGCTTTTGATCCAAATTGCTTCCGCTTGGGTGTTCGACACTCCTTAATCAAGATCTTCTTCAATCTCACAGACTCGATTGACTATCCTGCCATAAGATCAACTCAAAGAAAATGCAAAACAAAAGAAAATATCCCAATAAAACCAAGAAAAACAAATTAAGATAGGCTCCCCAGCAACGGTGTCAATTTGACGGGACTCAGAAGGGTGTCGAATTCTTCAACGTCCGTGCCAAATAAATTTATAATCACCGTAAACTAAAATACTTTGCAACAGTAGTGGTCGGGGTCGAACACAGGGAGCGCGTTTATAATCTGCTTAACTTAGATTTATTGAGACGACCAGACTAATGGGGCATTGAGATGTGAGAGATCAAAATGCAAGGGGAAATTAAAGCACTGAATTTAAATGACAAAAAATAAAGTGCATAAATTAAACAACTGCAAAGTAAAAGGGAGTGGTTGATCGATCCTCAGATTCATGCAATAGGTACATTTGATGTTCGTTTGGATGGATTTTAATCACAGATTATCTATCGATGAAATTTACGTTTTAAGCCTAACGTGCTCCTGTAAAAGCCAGAGAGCCATAATATCCCTATTTTCTTAACTCGACCAATGCATTGAAGCTAATCTAATTGATTGCTAATTAACCCGACCAAATTAACTAGCTACAATTGCATTACGAGTAGGATAGTTAGGTAGCCAATTTTGTAACTAAGAAAAGCCTAAATTATAAGATTAACTAAGTGTTCAATTCTAGGCTAACATGCAAAGTGCTACAAATTCAGGGATAAAATGCCTAAACTAGAGCCACATCCTTCACCTATTGCTACTAATAGCGAATATGAATAAAACGACGGAAAACGGGGTTGTCAATCCTTACTATCTGATTGGTGGTCGGTGTAATTGGTAAAATGGTCGTAAATTTAAATCAATCCAAGTATAAACTGACTAAATCAAGTAGTACCTGATGAGTTCAGGGTCGAATCCACAGGAAAATGGGACAAAAATATATATACATTCACTGATTTAATTTCTCAATGTGAACATAAGTAAGAAAGAATGATTGGTATAGTTTGAACAATACATGTTTTGTATGAAGAAAATGAATAATATAAATTGAGGAAAAGGAGTTTTATGCGAGAAGTATCAAGGTTGTTGCGGTAGCAACCTCAGGCGTTTATAAGAGACTTGTAGCGCTAATTTTAATTAATTGATCCATTAATGCCTAAGCGAGAAAAAATCATTAAGTTTCCCTTCCGGTACTCCTTATGCGTTTTAGCAATAAACCAACAAATGATTCTTTGGCTAGCTTTTGCGTGGAGTTTAGTTCTCTTAATACTTACAAGGGATTGCGTTAGTCACAACGCAATCGAAGCTCAAGCATGCAATATCTTTTAGCGGTAATAGTTAACTGCTACCAAGACTACATGGCATGCGCTAACTTGTTCTACTTAGAAAGATCCATATGCATTACCTGTCAAGGATGTAGGGATAAAAGCCCTATTGCGCAGCGGAAAAACACAGAGACCTTTTGAATAATAAAACGCCGATTGGGATACCAATACGACGGCAAAACTAATAAATTTACAGCAACAATAAAGGACAATAATCTGCTGTAAATTAGATACAAACATGCATAAAAATAAGATGAAAAAATTCTAGATCTAATCTAGAATTGGGTCCTATTGACCCTAGTTCAAGAACCATTTACCTTTGTAGAAACCCTTGAGTATTTCGCCAATTCTCTCTGAATTTCTCCCAAAAAACAGCAATGATCGCTCCTTGATTTTGCTGGAAAATTGCTCGAACACCACCACAAGGATACACCGGTATTCTCTAATTGGGATGCCGTGTTAAACGCTTGTGGGAGCAAAAAACTCTCAGGATTTTCTCTGGATTCTCTTTCTCTAATCTTTCTGCCACAGATCGAATTGAGAGAAAAGGAGAGAGCGATAGATAGGGGAGTCAGGCGTGAGACTAGGGAATTAAGTTAGCAACTCCCCTGACCACGTCTGATTATTAAAATATCAGATAACTGATATTTCAGTTATCTGATATTTTAATTAATTTTAATTTGAAAAACATAAATTCAAATTACAATTAATTATCTTTTAATTAATCTAAATTAATTAAAATAACTTTAATTTAAATCCAATTTAAATTAATATCCCTCTTATCTTATAGTTTAATTAAATCAAATTTAATTAAACTTAATCAATTAATTAATAAGAAATTAATTAATTAATAAAATTGAACATCACATATTCAATTACTATTTTCTCTCTCAAAACTATAGTATTAATATACATCCAATGCATATTAATTATAACCTATAGTTTTAATATGAACCAAAATCATATTTTAGTATAATATTCGAACACCTTCGAATATTTAATCCATCCTTAGAATTTTACCTCAACGCCCCAAATGAGCTACCGGTGGGACCTAATGGACCTACAGATCAGAAGCTCCAACGATATGAGATTAGTTGGTTAAACTCATTAACCAAGTTAATCAATATTCGTTAACTGTGGTTCACTCCACTAAAGAACCACAGCTGCACTCTTCTCACTGCAGATATATTTCTGTGTCCACGGATATTGACCGTCAACAGCAAGTTAGCCCTTCACGTGTGTTCGTACCCCAGCTAGGTCAAATTACCGTTTTACCCCTGGGCTACCTCTTGGTCCTTAAGTACCAGTGCTCCTCTAATGAACAACCTGTTTGTAGTCCAACCATCAAACAGAAAACCCTCTCGTGCCATAAAGAGGGTAGGGCCCTTTGTTCAAGACCCGGAGACACCACTTAAGGGAACACACCTCTACTTACCCTCATATCAGGAAGGAGTGAATTCCATCTTGTAAGACTACGTTCCCAGCTCCCCATTCGGTCTTGTCCCCAAAATGGTAGGCTTATTGAGCCGGCGAACTGGCCACTCTCACCCGTACAAATCAAAGGACAATCCCTCATGGACAGGAGTCCATAATCCACTCAGGATTAAGGCCAAGTTGCCTAGGTCATCCTAGTGAAATAGAAACCTAGCTAACCAACGGTGTTATAGTTAGTGGTTAACTATTTCGCGGTCCGGTCTTTGTGCAAACTCATTGCACAGGATACCCCCACTCGCATGTCAACCACATGAACGTGTTGGATCACTACGTTTGTATCAATATACAAAGCGGGCCGTATCCATAGTGTCACCAGAATAAGGTACCCAGCCTTATCCCTATACTACAGACCCTTTAGGCTAAAACTTGAACATTGATCCCCGCATGTCCCTACATACTAGTTCAAGTCTCATTCTATTAGCCATGGATGTTTAGTTTATTGGATTAGGGTTAGCAAGACAAGATATAATACAAACATCGAATAATACATCACTTTATTAATGTTCGGTCAAATGTACATTTACTATCTACGAGTTTTAGGGCATAAAACCCAACAAACTCCCACTTGAACTAAAACTCAAGTTACAGGGAAAGTATATACAAAATAATCCAAAGCTGGAAACGGTACATGTATATTTGTACATTACATAAAAGGTAAATATACAAAATACAATAAACTAGGGCATCCTTACACCCATTACACATCTCCCACTTGCCCTAGATTACGCTATATACATATCTCGCAGACCTAGACTGTCTAGATGACCCTCGAACACTTTAGCCGAGAGGGCCTTCGTAAACGGATCAGCAATGTTATGCTCAGAAGCGATCTTGGTCACGACCACATCTCCTCTTTGCACAATCTCTCGAATTAGATGGTACTTCCTCTCTATGTGTTTACCTCTTTTGTGGCTGCGAGGTTCCTTTGAATTGGCTACTGCCCCACTGTTGTCACAGTATAACGTAATGGGCAAGTTCATATTTGGAACAACTTCCAAATCTGTCAAGAACTTCCTTAGCCAAACAGCTTCCTTAGCTGCTTCACAAGCAGCTACATACTCAGCCTCCATCGTGGAGTCTGCTATACATCCCTGCTTTATGCTCCTCCAAACTACAGCTCCCCCGTTAAGGGTGAAAACTGACCCTGACGTAGATTTCCTAGAATCCTTGTCAGTTTGGAAGTCAGAATCGGTGTAACCTGTGAGAACTAACTCCTTAGCCCCAAACACCAACATGTAATCTCTCGTTCTCCTAAGATACTTGAGGATTCCTTTAACGGCGGTCCAATGGTCTAACCCTGGATTTGACTGATATCTGCTGACAATCCCTACAGCATAACAAATGTCAGGCCTCGTGCATAGCATGGCATACATTAAGCTACCCACGGCTGAGGCGTAGGGAATCCGTCTCATATCCTCAACCTCTTGAGGTGTCTTAGGTGACTGTTCCTTAGACAAGTGAACCCCATGCCTGAAAGGCAACAAGCCCTTCTTGGAGTTCTGCATCGAATATCGGGCCAACATCTTGTCGATATATGTTGCCTGAGACAGAGCTAGCGATTTGTTCTTTCTATCCCGAATAATCTGGATCCCAAGAACATACTGGGCCTCACCCAAATCTTTCATTTGGAATTGAGCTGCTAGCCATTCTTTTACGTCAGACAGATACCCTACATCATTCCCAATGAGTAGGATGTCGTCTACATAAAGTACGAGGAAAGCTACTTTATTCTTGTTCATCTTCTTGTATACACAAGGCTCATCAACATTCTGGTCAAAACCATAAGATTTGATCGCAGTATCAAACCTAATATTCCAAGATCTAGAAGCCTGTTTCAACCCATAAATGGATCGATTCAGTTTGCAAACCTTTTGCTCATTACCTTGGGATATGAACCCTTCGGGTTGAGACATAAAAATACTCTCGTCAAGATTGCCATTCAGAAAAGCTGTCTTGACATCCATTTGCCAAATTTCATAATCATAAAATGTGGCAATGGATAAGAGGATTCTTATGGACTTTAGCATAGCAACTGGAGAAAAAGTTTCTTCATAGTCCACTCCTTCTCGTTGGGTATAACCCTTTGCTACAAGTCTTGCTTTGAAAGTCTGTACTTTCCCAGCAGCATCTCTTTTTCTCTTATAGATCCATTTACACCCAATGGGTTTGACCCCTTCAGGTAGATCTACAAGTTCCCAAACTTGATTGAAGTACATCGACTCCATCTCAAGGTCCATGGCTTTGGCCCACTCGTCCTTATCTACATCATTCATTGCCTGACGATAAGACAATGGATCTTCTACGCCGTCATCAGGTATGACTACTTGTGTTTCTGTTAAACCCAAGTAGCGGTTAGGTTGTATCACAACCCTCCCACTGCGTCGAAGCTCTCCCACTACGTGAGGAGGACTAGATTGACGAGAAGAACTGCATTCTCCAACAACTCTTGTTGAAGGACCAGGTTCATCAACAACCCTTGTTGATCCTTCTGTAGCTTCTCCTAATACTAACTTACTTCGTGGTTGATGATTTCGTATGTGATCTTCCTCCAAGAAAGTTTCATTTGTCGATACAAATACTTTATTATCTTGAGGGTCATAGAAAAGACCACCTCTCGTTTCTTTCGGGTACCCAACAAATTGGCATAATCTCGTACGTGGTTCCAATTTCTTAGGATTTGTCACTAGCACATGTGCAGGACAACCCCAGATACGGAAGTAACACAAACTAGGTTTACGTCCCTTCCATAGCTCAAAAGGAGTTTCAGAAACACTTTTTGAGGGAACATTGTTAAGAATATGTACTGCAGTCGCTACTGCATACCCCCAAAACGAGCTAGGCAATTGAGCATAGCTCATCATAGATCGAACCATGTCTAACAAGGTTCTGTTTCTCCTTTCTGATACACCATTTTGCTGAGGTGTACCAGGTGCTGAGAGTTGTGATTGGATTCCATGTTCTATCATATAGTCCTGGAATCGCTGATCCAAATACTCTCCACCTCGATCTGATCGAAGTGTCTTAATTGTTTTACCTAACAAATTTTCTACCTCAGCCTTAAACTCTTTGAACTTTTCAAGAGCTTCAGACTTATGGTCCATCAGGTATAAGTAACCGTATCGAGAATAATCATCTATGAAAGAGATGAAATATTCATAACCACCTCGAGCCTTTACATTCATTGGACCACAAAGATCTGAATGTATTAGTTCAAGTGGTTCTTTGGCCCTATAACCTTTTCCAGTAAAAGGCCTCTTGGTCATTTTACCCTCGAGACACGATTCACAGGGTGGTAAAGATGTATCTTCTATGTCACTTAGAAGCCCATTTTTAACCAAACGATCGATCCGATCGATGTTAATATGGCCAAGACGAAGATGCCAAAGATACGTGTTGTTACTTAAATGAGAAACTTTTTGCCTTTTGTTTTGCGTTTCAGCCGTTTTAAACATTTCATGATTTAAAATGGCCTTTGCATCATTTGGTCTTAACACAAATAAATTATTCTCACGCTTAGCTGAACAAATGTAAACTCCATTCTTTAAAATTAAAGCTTCGTTAAGCAAGAATGAAACAGTATAACATTGTTCTAATAAAGCTGAAACAGAAATTAGGTTCCTTTTAATTCTAGGAACCAAATACAAGTCCTCTAAAATTAAAAACCTATTTCTAAAGAATAATTTTGCAGCTCCCACTGCACGAGCTGAAACGACGTCTCCCGTTCCGACCTTGAGCGTCATTTCACCCTCTGCCAGCTGCTGGAAATTATTTCCCTGAAAAGAAGAACAAACATGATTAGTGGCTCCCGAATCCAGTATCCAGGCAAACTCATCATGTTCAACGAGACAAGTCTCTAACACAAGTAAATCGAATTTACCTTCTTTTTCTCTTCTCTTCTCAGCAAGGTAGCGGGGACAGTTGCGCTTCCAGTGACCATCTGCATTGCAGTGGAAGCATCTACCTTTATCGGCCACGACCTTGGCCTTCCCCTTCCCTTGCACAGCCTGTGCAGGAGCCTTCCCCTTGTCTCCCTTCCTCTTCTGGATCTGCTTCGATGAAGAAGCCTAGGGTACAGATTTAGTCCCTGAGGATGAACCCTTCATGAACTTTTTCTTGGAATGGGCCACATTGGCCTCTCCTTTCACCACATTCTTTCCCTTGCTCTTTTGCAGGGACTCGTAAATCTGTAACTCCGAGAGGAGGGTAGTCAGGTTGAACTGAATCTTATTCATGCTCGCGTTCGTCCTGAAAGACAGATAGCTCGCCGGGAGCGAGTGAAGGATGAACGCAACCTGACTGCGCTCGCAGACTACCCCGCCATTTGCCTCAGCTATGTTGAACTGGTTAACCATGTCCAGGACATGTTCCCGAACAGATTGACCTTCCAACATCTTGGCATTGAAGACATTCTTCAAGGCGTCGTGGTGGAGCTGGTAGGACGGAAGTCCAAACATCTCCTGCAGGGAATTCATAATTTCCCTGGCAGTTGCCACGTTCTCATAACGCTTGGCCAAAACTTCAGACAAGCTGACCAATATATAGACCTTGACCTTTTCATTGGCCTTGGTCCAGCGTTCATGGGCGTCTTTAACTGCCTGAGAGGCAGTGCGAGGGGGAACGGGAGGACATTCCTCCGTTAAGACGAATCTTAAATCCTCAACCACGAGAATTGTATTGAGGTTTGATTTCCATTGGGGAAAATTTTCGCCGGTAAGTTGTTCGTTTTTAAGAAGGGATATTATAGAGGAAGACATTGCTGAAAAACAAACAAGTGACCGTATTAGTTATCTTTGCCTTAACCCATCACACAAGCAATACAAACAATTGCATACATCCAATCAATTTTGCAAACAGTCAATCAAAGAACCCTAATAAAACTATGATTGTGTTTCGCAACGATGCTTTAGAGGTTTAGAAGAACAGCCACCGAAGGGTGATTAGTTGTTCCTCCTCTAAAATGAGACTCTTCTCAGTCAATTTCTAATACCAGAATAACTCATATTCCATTAGACATTAACCACCGTTGTTCGGTCAAGGATTTGTTAACAAATTAACTCCTCCCCGTAAGTGTAACCCTCCCACTTTCAGATCCCAGAGGCACGCACCAACAGGCTACCGTTAGGAAAGACAACTGTTGGTAATTAGCCTAAGTGATCCTATCCTTTTCAGGAGTTCACGGTGTTCCGAATCCTATGATCAGGGCCTCCGAAGGGGTGGTTGCTCCAGGGCAACACGCAGGCGGATCATAGGAATCTCACGTTGTGACCTAGGGGTGGAGACCGAAGGATACGTTGACACGTGTCCCGCTCCCACTTACTATAGTCACTTTCCCCATTCACCTTGGTATTGACCCATGCAAACACTCTCCGAAGGGAGGCCGCTCTACGACGACACGAAGCCGAGCATGGATCTCACGGTGTGAACGTAACGGGGACGTAGGAGCAAAACTCAATTTAAATTAAGTTTTGTAATTTTCCTCCCACTAAAGTAACTGAATATTAATTTTAGGGTTTGATTAAACCTAGATAAATCCGGCTAAGTCATTTATCTAAGTCTAGTCCTATTATAACTATTATAATAAGACCTAATGTCTAGGTGTATTAAACCAATTTAATTAACCTAGTGACATTATTCTAACATTAACCTAAGATTAATTCAACTCCGGTATTCCAGATCAGTTCCCAGGTAGGAGGTGTTCCGTTTACCGTCAACTTAAATACCTCCAATCCTTAGACAGAACTTCACTGGTAGAGTTCCCTTATAATCTTAGGAATGTTCGTCCTACTTAGTTCATTAAAACTATTTTAAAACTAAGTAAGATCTTCTAATCCTATTAGAAAAATGATCTTAGGTCTAATTAATTTTAACCCATTAAAATTAATTTAATTTTAACCTAAGATCCTATGTGAACATGCATATCTTGATTATAGATTGACGGTTTCTAATCATAAAATTTTAAACTATTTCAAAATTTTATAATGATTAGCCCTATAATCATGCATACTATAGTTTTTAAAACAATTAACAATCATATTCAAGTTAATGAAATTTTAAACTATAGTACTATGCATTGCATGATAATTAATATAACCCTTATATTAATCTATGGATGTATCATGCTCAATGCAATTTGATTTCCATTTAAATAATAAACAACTTTATTATAGCCAATAATGGAAAATCAACTTAGCATGCTGCAAACAAATAATTTTTAATATAACTCTTATATTAAAACTATGTAATTGCATGCATCATACTATTCCATTTTCATGAATTTAATATAACTCTACTATATATTAAACAAATCATGAAAATCAAACCATGCATTTCAAACATATATTATAATCTCATTATAACATTCACAAATGCATGAGCATGCTTTATATCCTAAGGTGGGATTAAATTTAAATGACATCCATAAAGCATTTAAATAGCGAATAAACCGATTTAATTGGCCCCTAGGATAGATTAAAGCAAAATTACATTAATAAAGCAATAAATCTATCCTATTACATAATTCTGCAGCTCCAAACCCGGTCTAATAGCCTTGAACTGACCCGAACCACTTCGAACCGGACTTGAAAAACTCGAACCGCACCCAAAACGGGTCAAACCGGACCGAACCGGTCCCAGCTGACCCAAAACGCTCGAACCGAACCGGCCAAATTAGGGCACCACGTCTGTTTTCGCGAAAATCCTGGCGCCGCACGAAATCGTGACAGCGTCGAGACGCTGCGAAGAAAGCGTCCCGACGCTGGCGCGATTTCAACCGTCTGGAGCGTGGAATCGCGACAGCGTCGAGACGCACAAGGCTAAGCGTCCCGACGCTGTTGCGTCTGGAGCTGATTCCTGGGCAGAACAGCGGCTGTTCTTCATGAAATTCACCAATTTCTTCTGCGATCTTCATCGATTTTCAAGCCTAACTGAGACCCGGACTGTACAGACTCGATTTACACAATTTTGCCCAAAAACACAGGGGCCTTACATGATCAAATCAAGTAAAAATGCGGTAAATCTATGGCCAAATTAAACCTAAACAGTTTATCGCAAAATTAAACATTCATAATGCAAATCCCACCTAAAAAAAACAACGCAAATTTTAATTCCTAAATTAAAATCCAGGGTTGGCTCTGATACCAATTGAAGGGATGAAAGCCCTTGCGCAGCGGAAAATCATACAGAACCTTTAAAACCCGGATTAATTTAAGAACAAAAATACCAATACGTTGGGATAAAATACATGAAATTTACAGCAACAATAATAGATAAAACTTGCTGTAAAACCAGACACAAGCATGCATAAAATCAGAGAATTAATCCTACCATACAGCCATTCGATAAAATCAGTTATCTGATATTTTAATTAATTATAATTTGAAAAACATAAATTCAAATTACAATTAATTATCTTTTAATTAATCTAAATTAATTAAAATAACTTTAATTTAAATCCAATTTAAATTAATATCCCTCTTATCTTATAGTTTAATTAAATCAAATTTAATTAAACTTAATCAATTAATTAATAAGAAATTAATTAATTAATAAAATTGAACATCACATATTCAATTACTATTTTCTCTCTCAAAACTATAGTATTAATATACATCCAATGCATATTAATTATAACCTATAGTTTTAATATGAACCAAAATCATATTTTAGTATAATATTCGAACACCTTCGAATATTTAATCCATCCTTAGAATTTTACCTCAACGCCCCAAATGAGCTACCGGTGGGACCTAATGGACCTACAGATCAGAAGCTCCAACGATATGAGATTAGTTGGTTAAACTCATTAACCAAGTTAATCAATATTCGTTAACTGTGGTTCACTCCACTAAAGAACCACAGCTGCACTCTTCTCACTGCAGATATATTTCTGTGTCCACGGATATTGACCGTCAACAGCAAGTTAGCCCTTCACGTGTGTTCGTACCCCAGCTAGGTCAAATTACCGTTTTACCCCTGGGCTACCTCTTGGTCCTTAAGTACCAGTGCTCCTCTAATGAACAACCTGTTTGTGGTCCAACCATCAAACAGAAAACCCTCTCGTGCCATAAAGAGGGTAGGGCCCTTTGTTCAAGACCCGGAGACACCACTTAAGGGAACACACCTCTACTTACCCTCATATCAGGAAGGAGTGAATTCCATCTTGTAAGACTACGTTCCCAGCTCCCCATTCGGTCTTGTCCCCAAAATGGTAGGCTTATTGAGTCGGCGAACTGGCCACTCTCACCCGTACAAATCAAAGGACAATCCCTCATGGACAGGAGTCCATAATCCACTCAGGATTAAGGCCAAGTTGCCTAGGTCATCCTAGTGAAATAGAAACCTAGCTAACCAACGGTGTTATAGTTAGTGGTTAACTATTTCGCGGTCCGGTCTTTGTGCAAACTCATTGCACAGGATACCCCCACTCGCATGTCAACCACATGAACGTGTTGGATCACTACGTTTGTATCAATATACAAAGCGGGCCGTATCCATAGTGTCACCAGAATAAGGTACCCAGCCTTATCCCTATACTACAGACCCTTTAGGCTAAAACTTGAACATTGATCCCCGCATGTCCCTACATACTAGTTCAAGTCTCATTCTATTAGCCATGGATGTTTAGTTTATTGGATTAGGGTTAGCAAGACAAGATATAATACAAACATCGAATAATACATCACTTTATTAATGTTCGGTCAAATGTACATTTACTATCTACGAGTTTTAGGGCATAAAACCCAACAAAGGATTTATCATATTGATACCGCATCCGGCTGGCCAAGCGGGAATTAGCAATGAAAAGATTAAAACAACTAAGTAGAAAGCAATCAATGTTTCAATTAAACCAAAATGTGCGCTTACAAGTTGTACTTATCGCCGCATGAGGCACTTGCGCTAAGCCTTGAAGAGAAGATTTAGCTCATGAGAGCAAAACAGAAATACATGAAATGATACATTACACACAAGTATGCTTCCATTTGCAGAGTTCTGCAGTTCCTTCGTTAGTTTCTTCTTCCTTCTCCTCCTTTCTCTCCAATAGTCTGATAATGATCTAAAAAATGGTAATCTGATCTAAATAATCTGATGTCTGATATCTTTTTCTTTGAGCAGGTGGCTTCTATTTATAGGCGAGGGAAGTTAACTTCTTCAAGTCACCAACGGCCAACTTGCAAATCCACTTGCGTTAGTTGTGTAAGCGTTTAATAATCATTAGGCCACTTGCGCCTTTCTAATCTCCTTTTTCGCCTGCTTGCTCTGGCTGCGCCGGCGCTTGTCTTTTCACCCATCTTTTTCTGTCTCTTGATCATCTTGGAAAGTGTGCTTGCGCTGAAAAAGATACTTAAAATGACCAGATTAGTTGCGATAGCGCTTTGTATTTATAATTTCTTATCGCATACACAAATATATCCTGCCGCTTAATATCAAAGCACTTTTCCTTCTTTATGCATTAAGATAACGCATTGGAGGTTCTTTTCGCCTTCTTTTAGCCTAAATTTAGAGGGTAAATAGCTTGCATTTCGCAAGCAATCAAACCCCCAAACTTAAACTATTGTTTGTCCCCAAGCAATGCCTATTATCTACTTTGCGAGAATTACTTAACTCTCTATTGCTTGCGATCTTGGCATCCTTCTATCTCTTTTTCTTGTAGGCATTACTCCAATAGATTTGACTTTTGTCAAATTTTCTTCATTGCTTAAGGCAGGTTCCTTGCACTTAGATTCTTCCTTGCGATAACTCAACCACTTTTGCTTGTCCTGGGGCGCGTACATTCAACTTCTCTTCTTCTTCTTTTTTTTTTTTTTTTTGTTAGAAAGCAATCAAATGGACATCAAAACGTATACTTTCGTTTTGGCTTACCCACATTTGTGGTGAAAGGTATCCAACTACGGGTATTACATTTTTTTACTGTCCTTAAAGCTCATAGGATGCGTTTGTCTTCGCGCAGTGGCAAACTATGGGTGTCATAAATGCCCCTGGCTACAAACATACCGCATTCCTAGAGGAACGCATTCGTTATTTATATATATATATATATATATATATACTTATGCGCCGACTCCCCCAAACTTAAGATGGACAATGTCCCCATTGTCCCCCAAACTTACGTTGGAGCGCAGTGACAGAAGGAAATAGAAGTTGAGTTGCGGCAAGGTGAAAATGCGAAGGAATTTGCCTTATGTTCTGAGGAAAATGAAGACAAAGGGTAAATCAAGTAAGGTAATGTGGACAAGAAAAATCGGAAGTCAGATGCGTTGATTAAGACAAAAGGAGTTAACGCAAAGATTCTAAGAGATAAAGAGACATTAGGCAGAGAAAAAGTGATAAGAAATACGCAGTGAGATATATATATGTAATTTGATAATGGAATTATAAACACGACGCATACATTGAGTTAAAACAAAAGAAAGAAAAAGATAATTCTATTCCTGCGGTGGTGGAGGTGGCGGTCTAGGAAACCTTGGAACCGGCGGAATGCTTGGTGGCCGCATCTGAGAAGGTCCTGCGGCAGCTGGTCTTTGCGCTGTATTTGGTCGCGCAAAAATATTCGGTGCGATAGGCAGGCGGTGGAAAGAATTTTTCCAATGCGTTAAGAAGAGGAGCAAGGCATTGACCCTTTGCGACAGCTCCTCTTGTTGCTTTTGCAGCGATTCCTGTTGCTGACACAGCCTTTCTTGTTGCAGGGCAAAGGTTCCGTGACTTCTTGGAACATCTGTTGCAGTTCTTAGAAGATTAGGGATGTGTCAATGTCGAGTGGTCGAGCAGCTGCGCTGTCGCCTGATGGTGCGCTTTCTGAGTCTCGCGCATCCGGAGTTGGCTCAGGGATGTTATTGGCGCGAGGAGGACTGGGCAGGGGTTCTTTAGCGATTTCTTCAGTACTTGCATCCATGCGAGGAGGTGAGTGCTAAACAGGTGGAGGTGGCGGTGGCGCATTTTGAATCTCAGCGCAGACAGTGCTTTCCTGCGCTGGAGATTTTTGTTGAGGGCCTTGCGCCGCTGGGCGAGAATATCGTCCTGCGGTGACCTTGCGCCTCTTCTTCTTCTACTTTTCAGCCGCTGGTGCAATAGGTTGTGATGCGGGGGCTAAAGATCTGTGGTTGCCGCCTTGCAGACGCCTGTCTCATGTGCCCGTTACACGTGTCCACCATTGCTCGTCAAAATCCTTCCGCATTGTCCTTACTTCTTCATCAGCTGCAGGAAGGAGATTGGATGCGCGACATAAAGAGGTGACGAGGCCAGGGCAGAATAGCGCACCTCTGGGCTTAGCGGCAGTGTGGCGCAAGGTTTCGACAAGGACCTTACCCAAGTCGATTGGTGTGCCCTTCATGATGCAGTAGACGAGGATTACGCGTTGAAGGCTCAGGGTTGCGTCATGCGTTGTAGGAATGATGCGATTCTTGATCCAGTGCATCCACAGGGTTGCCTCGAAGTCCAGCAGCTGCGATTTCAGGGTCCTCTTTGCGCCATGCCCATCCCATTTAGCCCCAGGTCTTGCTACCGCAAGAAGGACTGCGATGAGGAAGTCGTCATCCAAGCAGTCGAGCAGCTGGTTCCCTTCAGCGCTGGGGATGTCCTGCAGCTCATAGACGCTGTTTATGTGCGCTGAGGAGAATGCGATGGCGTGTCCACGCACAATGACTTCGTCAATCTCATCTCGCCATTGTGCGTGGAAGAAATCATGGACAAGCGCAGGGGCGTAAGTTCCTGGATTCTCGCAGACTGTCTCCCACTTGCGCTAGGAAATCTGGTCAGTCATCGTCTGCGGCAGGGGGCAACTAAATCCCCTTTCCTCCTGAAACTTTCCTCAGTCCTTTGCTTCAGCCTCTGTGCCTACTTTTTGTTTCCCCTTGTCTTTGGCTGCAGTGGGCGCTTTCCGCTTCTTGCTTTGGGTCGCCGCAGCTTCTTCGCATGGTTCTCTGATGACGACCCCTGTTGGTTGGATATTGCGGCGACGTGTGAGGGGGATTTCATCCTCAGAATCCGATATCTCCATGCCTGCTGCGATAGTAGCCAAGTTATGCGCTGCGATGGCTACTGCTTCCGCATTGCTTGGCCCTTCGCCTCTTGTTTCTGCGGTGGTTTCTGCTGCAGCACGCTCTCGCTCTTCTCTTTGGCGAATTTCGTCGCCTTCTTCGCTTAATTCTTGCAGCAAGTCGTTCCATGCAGCGACTTGCTGTTCTGAGAATTATGGGAGTGTGGAAGAAGATGAAGGAAGAGGGGAGGAAATGGTGTTAGTTGGGAAACAGGAAGGGGAAGGCTCGGTGGTTTGGGTTAAGGTAGAGGAAGGGTTTGCGACTGGAAGGAGGGGAATTGATGGAAATGGCGAAGGAAAAGGAGTGAGGTTTCGAGGTGTGGGGATACTTGAGGCTGGCTAAAGAGTGACAGGTTGGATGGAGAAGGTGGATGTGTCTAGTGGGGCGATGTTGAGCACTTCATCGCCACCGGAGGTTGAAGGGGCGGCTGGGAGTTGGGCGTTTGTGGTGGTTTGGGGAGGTTCTCCGTCCACAACTTCCGGTTCTTATTCTTCCATGTGGGCGAGGTTTTGGTTGTCACCTTCTTCATCCGAAGAGATGATCACATCTCTGTTCGGCCCTTCGACTTCCGGCGAAGAGTGGGCATCATCCGCATATCCGACGATGGAGAGGTTTTGAGAGTCTGACATGGCTGCTCTTCGAAAGGAAAGAGAAAAGGAATTTCGAAAGTTTTGGAGGTTTAGGGTTTTTGGAACGATGGAGGCGCAGGAAATGAGGAAGAAGCCATCAGAAGCTTTTTTTTCCTTTTATAGTTAATGCAAGGCATGTTTCCCTAGGTACTGACAACCTTTCGCATCCCACTGGAGTGGGAGATCATGATTATTATGGAGGAATATGAGCGGTTGCCTTGGGTAATGTGAGAAAAACAGGGATTAGTGAGTCTCATTAAATGCTAATATGATTATCACCGCGTGAGGTGGAGATGCGGATGTAATTGGACATGCGGTGGGATTTCCTTCTATGCAATAAAATTTAGCTAGCGCAACGATTTTTACTTAAACCAAAAACACATGCGATGGGATTGTCTCCCTAAAGCTCAACCTATCAGAATATATATATAAGAAATAAAGTATGCGGAAAGAAAATATTTACAACTTCTGACCTGTTAGTGCTCTATGCGCTAGGTCCTGACGCATTTCAGAGCACTTCCCTTCTGGACCTATCTTGTGTGGCTTTTTCAAGGTGGATCCTTCAGAAGGATCATCTCAACTTCTTTATTCAAAGTTCCTTTGATATATGGTTTTACTCTTTGCCCGTTAACTTTGAAAATTCTCTTCCCATCTATAGAATGTAGGTCTACTGCCCCATATGGATAAACCTTATGAACTATGTAGGGGCCTGACCATCTGGATTTGAGTTTTCCTGGAAAGAGTCGTAAACGTGAATTAAACAATAATACTTTCATACCTGCCTTGAGATCCTTTTTGAGTATTTTACGATCGTGCCATTGCTTTTGTTGTTCTTTATTTATCTTGGCATTCTCGTATGCATTCCTTCTAAGTTAAAATTTAGGCGCTTCATTGCCCAATGCGCCTTGTGCTCCAACTCTAATGGTAGATGACATGCTTTTCCATACACCAGCGCATATGGAGATGCGTCTATGGGTGTTTTGAATGCAGTGCGATATGCCCATAGCACATCATCTAGGTGATGCGCCCAATCTTTTCTGCTGGTGTTTACAACCTTCTCGAGGATTCTCAATATTTCTCTATTTGAAACTTCCGCCTGACCGTTACTCTGCGGGTGGTAAGCTGTTGCGATATAGTGTTTGACATTGTATTTTCGCAATAACTTATCCATGACCCTGTTTATGAAGTGGGTCCCTTCATCATAATCAACCTGTGTGGTACTCCAAATCTTGTAAAAATATTCCTTTTTAGGAATTTTGTCACAGTTGTCGCATCGTTTCTAACGCAGGCGATTGCTTCTATCCATTTTGTCACATAGTCCACTGCGAGGAGAATGAATTGGTTCCCTTGCGATGATGGGAAAGGTCCCATGAAATCAATGCCCCAGACATCGAATGACTCTATTTCTATTATGTAATTTTGAGGCATTTCATTTCTTGCGCTGATGTTTCCAGTGCGCTGACATCTATCACAACCTTCGACATGTTTTCTGGTGTCTTGAAACAAGGTGGGCCACCAATAGCCGCTTTGAATAACTTTGGATGCGGTGCGTTGTCCTCCAAAGTGGCCTCCGTATGGAGCTTTATGACATTCTTTCAATATTTTCAGCGCATGTTTATGGCCAACGCATCTTCTAAGAATTTGGTCAGGTCCTCTGCGATAGAGACAAGGGTCATCCCATAAATAAAATTTTAATTCGTGAAAGAATTTCTTACGTTGTTGCACTGAGTATTCTTCTGGCAAGATTCCTGCGGCAAGGTAATTTGCAATGTCTGCAAGAATTTTGTGCATGCAATAAGAAGGACTGATACCTTTAATATTTGCTAAACTCCACCCAATGGCCTTCTTGTGTCTTGCGAGAACTTCCATCAGTAGATGTTCTTGCGATGAATCAAGCTGTGATGAGATTATGACTGGGAGTGATTCTTTTTTTCCCAAGAATCTATACTTCAAATGCGTTGGCAAGGGTTTAAGTGTTGGGATTGGTGCCCTAAAACTCGTAGATAGTGAATGTTAAACGAATTATATACTTATTCGATAAAGGTGTTATCGAGATTGATTCAGTAAAAGTCATTAATGAATAAATTAAATTGCACATATAATAACCCAAATCCAATAAACTAAGATCCATGGCTATAGGATGAACACTTGAGCTTTATGTAGAGACATAAAAGTGGATCAAGCTTGAGTAATAGCCAACACGGTCTATAGTATAGGAATAGGGTTGGGTACCTTATTCTGGAGAAACTATGAGACGCGGCCCACTTTATAGATGGTATAGACGATGTGATCCTAAATCGTCCATGTAGAGACATGCGAGTGGGGGCGTCCTATGCAATGAGTTTGCATAAGACCAGGACCGAGAAATAAGTCGCTCTCGCTTCATAACACCGTTTATTGACGAGACTGATTATTTCATGCGATGACCTAGGTAACTCGATCTTAATCCTGAGCTAACTATGAACTCCTGTTTATTTGGGCTTATCCTTAGATCTGCATAGGTGAGAGTGGCTCAGTATCGCCGACTCAATAAGCCTCCCATTTCAGGGATAGGAACGGGTAGATAGCTGGGGACATAGTCGTGCAAGAAGGAATTCACTCCCACCCGAATAAGGGATAGTAGAGAGGTTGTTCCCTTAAGTGCTGACTCCGGGGCTTGAACAAAGGGATCCCGCCCTCTCATTGGCCCGAGAGGGACTCGGTTTATTGGTTGGAGCATAAACCAATTGTTCATTAGAGGATCAGTGGAACTTAAGGAACTAGAAGTACTATAGGGGTAAAACGGCTTATTAACCTAGCTATAGCTACGAACAACCTATGAAGGATCGACTTGCTAATCACGGTTAAATCAAGTGGACGGAAATATATCTATAGTGAGGGGAGTGCAACTATCGGGCTATAGTGGAGTGTCCCGATAGTTAACGAATGTTGGCTAGCTTGGACAATGAGATTAGTCGGTTAGCCTCGAATCGTTGGAGCCCATGATCTATAGGTCCATTAGGTCCCCCTACTAGCTCATATCAGAATTAAGCCTAGAACAAAAGATAGGAAGCTTTGAATCGTTCAAAATCGGGAAAAAGGGTATTATCGTAAATTGTGTTTGACACAATAATTTAATTATGAATTAAATTAGAAAATGAGAGATGAAGTATTTAAAAGTGTTTTGAATACTATATATATGTATTAGGAATCATATATATGGAATTGCACAAGATAACAAAGATTAATTAGATTAATCATATCAAAGTTAATTTGAAAATTTTCAAATTAATTACCAAGCAATCAATTTCAATTTAGAATTGAAATTGGGGGTAATTTGCAAGCTTGAAATTTGATTTCAATTTGAATTTAGTGGATTTAGTTGGAAATCCACTTAATGCATGATCATTAAAAGTGGAAAGACAACTCACTCATGCATTGTTGCATGTCTTGTGTAATGTACACCTAGAATCCACTTGAGCTTGCAAATACACCATGTGTCTTGTGTCTTGAGGCTTGGCTTTGCATGGAGAAAGTCTTTAAAAGGAGTTTGAATCATATTCAAACACAAGAGAGCCATTTTCCTTAATGTTATGCTGCTGGAATTTGGACTCAAAGTTCTCTCATCTCTCATTCTTCTCCATTGTTTGATGCTTCAAGCATTCCCTTCCCATTCCCTATCTTATATAGGCTCCCACAAGTCGTTCTTGGCCCGGAGTATAGTAGGGAAGACTCTAGAGGTTGTCAAGGAGCATAGGAGAGGCAAACACCACAAGGAGTTCAACATTACTGAGCTACAAAGGTTGGTGTTTTCTAAACTCTCTATTTTGTCTTTTCTAGAACATGCATGCTTTAGGAGTAAAATTGAATGTCTTAAGTGCTTTCGATCTTCAATTGCTTCCGCATGTGTAATATGTACACCTTCAATTGGTATCAGAGCATGATTAGAGCACTTAATTCGTTTTAATTTTGCTTTGGTGGGTACCATTTTGAAATTGAATTTTCTGTGTGCTAAAATGGAAGTGTTCTGGTTTGGCAATTTTTTGAGCATTCAAACCTTCATGAAATTGTAATTTCACGGATATGTAAGAGCGTTAATGTGTGTACTATAGTCTGTAATTTTTATAGAGTCATTAGAGTCCATATAGGCTGTAAAATTGAAGAAAAACCGGAGAAGACGCAGCAGAAAATGAAAATTCCAGCAAGCTGTTTTTTTAATTCCAGCAGCAGTTTTTTTTTAATTCCGGTTCAGCTGCTGCCTTTTGGTCCGGCTCGGTCTGTTGCAGCCTCATTTCACTCATTGCATGGCCGGTTCATTGCTTGGATGAGCGGTTCGGGATGGTTCGTGAAGCTCGGGCGTGTTGCAAGTTTATTTATTAATTATTATTGTAATAATTAGTGAAATTGCTTGTGTTTTTTTTTTAAATTGCCAAACTATTCGATTTTAGCTTGATTTAATTACTTTATGAATTGTGAATGTATGATTTAATTAAATGGATGTATGTGCATTATGAGCATGTCATATAGTTTTAAAACCCCACCATAGGAAAGCATGTTCATGCATTTGTTTAATTTTAATAAGTGTTATTGACTAATTCAAATGCATGAGGGAAATTTCATGTTTAATTAATATAAGTGTTGTATTAATTTAGGGAGATTCATGCTTGAATGGTTAATTAAAATTGATTATTCTTATAATAGTTATAATTATTAATTGAAAAAATTAACCAAGCATGAAGCATGAAATTTCATTAGTTTGATTATAAGTGTTATTCTCAAATTAGGCTTGTTATGGATTGTTTTTATAATTGTTATAAAAAGAGATAGAAATCTAAAATCTATAACAAGATTAAGTGCATGCTCACTTAGGTTAATGAACCTTCAACGATTCGATCAACTTGCATAGTTTAGGTCGATATCTTGTAAAACAATGGTTACGAGAGAACTCACCCGACAAGATGCTGTCTAAGGATGGAGGTATTTAAGTTGACGGTTTACGGAACACCTCCTACCTGGGCATCGAGTCGGTTCTTGAGTTAAGTTAACTCGAGTTTTATGAGCATGCGTGAGCGGTGTGAGGTTTTAAAGTGTTATCACCTAGACATCATAGTATAAAGCGTTATACAAACCTAGACATAGGTTTTTTCTAAATGGTGCTTTTCTTATAACTTGAATGATTGATTGTTATATGCTTTTAAACACCATTAGAAAGCATGTTATCGGGTTAATTCATTAAAAGTTATAAGAGTTATAATAGTTAATGAATACAATCCACAAAACCTATAACAAAGAGTTGCATGCTAACATAGGATCTTAGGATCTTATCATTCTTTAAATGGTTTAAAATGAAATAGATCTAAGATTGCCTTTTCTAATAGGATTAGAAATATGTCTTAGTTAGTTTTTTTTTTAAATAGTTTTAAAATTTGAGTAAGTAGGACATAAGACCTTGGTTATAAGGGAACTCTCCCGGCAAATGGTTCGGAACCTGAGTTGAATTAACCAAAGTCTTACTAGCATGCAATGTCACTAGGTTATTAAAAGAGTTTAATTCACCTAGACATTTAGTATAAAAACCTTGTTTAATAAGGCATAGACTTAGATAGATTCATTTAGCCGGAATTTACCTAAGTAATAGACCCTAAAACTTTACGACACTTTAGTGGGAGGAAAAGTATAGAAACGAAATATTCATATTAAGTTTCTACTTTCACGTCCCCCTGAGTTCACACCGTGAGATCCATGCTTGGCCTCGAGGCGCCCTGGGAGCGTCCCCCTACGAATGGTGTTTGCATGGGTTAATATCAAGGTGAATGGGGAAAGTGTTCATAGTAAGTGGGAGAAGGAAACGTGGCAAACGTATCCTGCGGTCTCCATCATTAGGTTGCACCGTGAGATTCCTATGCGCTGCCTGCGAGTCGCCCTGGGAGCGATCACCCTACGGAGGGCTTGCGCATGGGATTCGGAACAACGCAAACTCCAGAAATGGATAGGGTTTCCTAGGGTCATTCCCAACTTTAGCTCTTCCCTACAGTGGCATTGTTGGGGCCGCCCTCTGCAATCTGAAAATGATGGGTAACACTTACAAGATGGTCTTGACCAAATTAACGTTAGCTAATAACTATTGGAGTAAGAGTTATTCTGGGAATAGTATTTGGCCGAGATTGTCTCGATTTAGAGGAGGAGTAGCTGACTGCCCTACGGTAGCGGTTATTCTAAACCCCTGAAGTATCGTTGCAAAATAAATCAATTGTATATATGGGTCGATGATTGCTTTTGCTAAATCTGATTAGATAAATGTGATTAATGGGTTTAGTGCAAGTTTCTAATAGAGATTAATTTGTTTGTTTCAGCAATATGTTGAAAAACGTATGTGCTTTGTCAAATGCCAAATTAAACGGTTTAGTACATTCGACTAAGAATACTTGCTTAAACGCTAAACACGTGGCAAAGAATTTTGGTTTGGTCTCAACTGAGGAATGTCCTCAAACTAACTACGTAGCCAAGAAAAACATGATCCACTACTCTAAATGTGATTTATTAGTCTTGGAAACGTGTTTAGTGGAAAATGACGATTCTACCTGGATACTTGATTCAGGTGCCACTAATCACGTATGTTCTTCATTTCAAGGAATGAGTTCCTGGCAACAGCTAATAGCTGGACAGATGACTCTTAAAGTTGGAACAGGAGAAGTCATCTCGGTTATTGCAGTGGGAGACATAAAATTATTCTTCACCAAGGAACGCTACATGATATTAGATAATGTGTACATAGTTCCGAAGATTAAAAGAAATTTGATTTCTTTATCTTGTTTATTAGAACAAGGTTACTCAATTTCTTTTTCTGTTAATGAAGCGTTCATAACTAAAAGAGGTATTGATGTTTGCTCTGCAAACTTGAAGAATAAATTACATGTTTTGAGACCAATTGAGTCTAAAGCTATTTTAAATCACGAGATGTTTAAAACCACTGAGACTCAACCTAAAAAGCGAAGAGTTTCTCAAGATACCTATCTCTGGCACTTGAGGTTAGGCCATATCAACCTCAATAGGATTGGGAGATTGGTCAAGAGTGGACTTCTAAACAAGTTAGAAGACGACTCGTTGCCTCCTTGTGAATCATGCCTTGAGGGCAAGATGACAAAACGACCTTTTACCGGAAAAGGTTATCGTGCCAAAGAGCCCTTAGAGCTCATTCATTTGGACCTCTGTGGACCAATGAACATTAGAGCTCGAGGGATGGTTATCTCTACCTGATGCATCATAAGTCCGAAGCTTTTGAAAAGTTCAAGGAGTATAAGGCCGAGGTTGAGAACCTATTAGGTAAGACGATAAAAACACTTCGATCCGATCGAGGTGGAGAGTATATGGACTTAAGTTTTCAAGACTATTTGATAGAGCATGGAATTACGTCCCAACTCTCAGCCCCTGGTACACCTCAGCAAAACGGTGTATCAGAAAGGAGAAACAGAACCTTGTTGGACATGGTTCGTTCGATGATGAGTTATGCTCAGTTGCCTAACTCGTTTTGGGGTTATGCAGTAGAGACTGTAGTTTATATCTTGAACGTAGTTCCCTCAAAGAGTGTTTCTGAAACACCATTTGAGCTCTGGAAAGGTCGTAAAGCTAGTTTACGACATTTCAGAATTTGGGGATGTCCTGCATACGTGCTAGAAGCAAACCCAAAGAAATTGGAGCCTCGTTCTAGATTTTGCCTATTTATAGGCTATCCCAAAGAAACGAGAGGTGGATACTTCTTCGATCCAGAGGAAAATAAAGTACTTGTATCGACAAATGCTACATTCCTAGAAGAAGACCACCTCAGAGATCACAAGCCACGTAGTAAAGTCGTTTTAAGTGAACTATCTAACGAAGCTACAGAAACATCAACAAGAGTTGTTGATGATACTGGCACCTCGAGTCAATCACGTCCTTCTCAAGAAATAAGAGAACCTCGACGTAGTGGGAGGGTTGTTAGACAGCCTGATCGCTATTTGGGTTTAACCGAAACTCCAGTCGTCATACCTGATGACGGGATCGAGGATCCATTAACCTTTAAACAGGCAATGGATGACGTTGACAAGAACGAGTGGATTAAAGCCATGGACTTAGAGATCGAGTCCATGCATTTTAATTCATTATGGGATCTTGTAGATCAACCTGAAGGGGTTAGACCCATAGGGTGCAAATGGATCTACAAGAGAAAACGAGACGCTGCTGGAAAGGTACAGACCTTTAAGGCACGACTTGTGGCAAAGGGTTTTACCCAGCGGGAGGGGATTGACTATGAAGAAACCTTCTCCCCTGTTGCCATGTTAAAGTCGATCCGGATACTTTTATCCATTGCCACGTTTTACGATTATGAAATATGGCAAATGGATGTCAAGACTGCCTTTCTGAACGGTAATCTTGAAGAAAGTATCTACATGTCTCAGCCAGAGGGGTTCATAGCTCAGGATCAAGAGCAAAAAGTTTGCAAGCTTAAACGATCCATTTATGGATTAAAACAAGCGTCTAGATCCTGGAATATGAGATTTGATACTGCGATCAAATCTTATGGCTTTGAACAAAACGTTGATGAGCCTTGTGTTTACAAAAGGAGCATCAACAGCTCTATAGCTTTCTTAGTACTGTATGTGGATGATAGATATCCTACTCATCGGGAATGATGTAGGTTATCTAACTGACATTAAACTATGGCTAGCAACTCAATTCCAAATGAAAGATTTGGGTGAGGCACAATTTGTTCTAGGAATCCAAATTGTTTGAAACCGAAAGAACAAAACGCTAGCCTTGTCTCAAGCGTCTTATATCGACAAATTGTTGGTTAGATATAAAATGCAAAATTCCAAGAAAGGACTATTACCTTTCAGGCACGAAATTAACTTGTCTAAGGAACAGTGTCCTCAGACACCTCAAGAAGTTGAGGACATGAGACGTTTTCCCTATGCCTCTGCAGTAGGTAGCCTAATGCATGCCATGTTGTGTACAAGCCCTGACATTTGTTATGCAGTAGGGATTGTTAGTAGATATCAGTCCAATCCAGGATTTGATCACTGGACAGCCGTTAAAAGTATCCTCAAATATCTAAGGAGAACGAGGGACTATATGCTCGTGTATGGTTCGAAGGATTTGATCCTTACAGGATACACTGATTCTGACTTTCAAACTGATAAAGATTCGAGGAAATCTACATCGGGGTCAGTATTCACTCTAAATGGAGGAGCAATAGTATGGCGCAGCATCAAGCAAGGATGCATTGCAGACTCGACCATGGAGGCCGAATATGTAGTCGCTTGCGAAGCAGCAAAATAGGCAGTATGGCTCAGGAAGTTCCTAACTGACTTTGAAGTCGTTCCAAATATGGATCTGCCTATCACCTTGTATTGTGATAATAGCGGCGCAGTTGCAAACTCAAAGGAACCTCACAGCCATAAGAGAGGCAAGCACATCGAAAGGAAATATCATCTCATTAGGGAGATTGTGCACCGAGGAGACGTGATCGTCACGAAGATAGCGTCGGAGCACAACATTGCTGATCCATTCACGAAGGCTCTCACGGCTAAAGTGTTCGAGAGTCATCTAGAAGGTCTAGGTCTGCGAGATATGTACGAGAAATAATCTAGGTCAAGTGGGAGAATTGTAACCGGTATATCGATACCTTAGTATACTGGGTATTTAGATGCCCTAGTTTATTGTATTTTTACTCCGTTATTAATACAAGTATTTATTCATCCACTGCTGTTATAGATTATAGTACATCCCACTAAACTAGAGTTTTAGTTCAAGTGGGAGATTGTTGGGATTGGTGCCCTAAAACTCGTAGATAGTGAATGTTAAACGAATTATATACTTATTCGATAAAGGTGTTATCGAGATTGATTCAGTAAAAGTCATTACTGAATAAATTAAATTGCACATATAATAACCCAAATCCAATAAACTAAGATCCATGGCTATAGGATGAACACTTGAGCTTTATGTAGAGACATAAAAGTGGATCAAGCTTGAGTAATAGCCAAAACGGTCTATAGTATAGGAATGGGGTTGGGTACCTTATTCTGGAGACACGTGGCCCACTTTATAGATGGTATAGACGATGTGATCCTAAATCGTCCATGTAGAGACATGCGAGTGGGGGCGTCCTATGCAATGAGTTTGCATAAGACCAGGACCGAGAAATAAGTCGCTCTCGCTTCATAACACCGTTTATTGACGAGACTGATTATTTCATGCGATGACCTAGGTAACTCGATCTTAATCCTGAGCTAACTATGAACTCTTGTTTATTCGGGCTTATCCTTAGATCTGCATAGGTGAGAGTGGCTCAGTATCGCCGACTCAATAAGCCTACCATTTCAGGGATAGGAACGGGTAGATAGCTGGGGACATAGTCGTGCAAGAAGGAATTCACTCCTACCCGAATAAGGGATAGTAGAGAGGTTGTTCCCTTAAGTGCTGACTCTGGGGCTTGAACAAAGGGATCCCGCCCTCTCATTGGCCCGAGAGGGACTTGGTTTATTGGTTGGACCATAAACCAATTGTTCATTAGAGGATCAGTGGGACTTAAGGAACTAGAAGTATTGTAGGGGTAAAACGGCTTATTGACCTAGCTATAGCTACAAACAACCTGTGAAGGATCGACTTACTAATCATGGTTAAATCAAGTGGAAGAAAATATATCTATAGTGAGGGGAGTGCAACTATCGGGCTATAGTGGAGTGTCCCGATAGTTAACGAATGTTGGCTAGCTTGGACAATGAGATTAGTCGGTTAGCCTCGAATCGTTGGAGCCCATGATCTATAGGTCCATTAGGTCCCCCTACTAGCTCATATCAGAATTAAGCCTAGAACAAAAGATAGGAAGCTTTGAATCGTTCAAAATCGGGAAAAAGGGTATTCGTAAATTGTGTTTGACACAATAATTTAATTATGAATTAAATTAGAAAATGAGAGATGAAGTATTTAAAAGTTTTTTGAATACTATATATATGTATTAGGAATCATATATATGGAATTGCACAAGATAACAAAGATTAATTAGATTAATCATATCAAAATTAATTTTAAAATTTTCAAATTAATTACCAAGCAATCAATTTCAATTTCGAATTGAAATTGGGGGTAATTTGCAAGCTTGAAATTTGATTTCAATTTGAATTTAGTGGATTTAGTTGGAAATCCACTTAATGCATGATCATTCAAAGTGGAAAGACAACTCACTCATGCATTGTTGCATGTCTTGTGTAATGTACACCTAGAATCCACTTGAGCTTGCAAATACACCATGTGTCTTGTGTCTTGAGGCTTGGCTTTGCATGGAGAAAGTCTTTAAAAGGAGTTTGAATCATATTCAAACACAAGAGAGCCCTTTTCCTTAATGTTATGCTGCTGGAATTTGGACTCAAAGTTCTCTCATCTCTCATTCTTCTCCATTGTTTGATGCTTCAAGCATTCCCTTCCCATTCCCTATCTTATATAGACTCCCACAAGTCGTTCTTGGCCCGGAGTATAGTAGGGAAGACTCAAGAGGTTGTCCAAGGAGCATAGGTGAGGCAAACACCACAAGGAGTTCAACATTAGTGAGCTACAAAGGTCGGTGTTTTCTAAACTCTCTATTCTATCTTTTCTAGAACATGCATGCTTTAGGAGTAAAATTGAATGTCTTAAGTGCTTTCGATCTTCAATTGCTTCCGCATGTGTAATATGTACACCTTCATTAAGTTCTAGCGCAGGAGGTTGCATTATGGAAGGCAGGGTGGGAACTCTTCCTTCCATGTCCAGTATGTGGATAACTTCTTCATGCGGTGACAAGATGTGGTTTCCTTTTTCCTGATCTTCCTGGGTTCCTCCTTCAGTGGAACTGGCCGCATTTAGTAGTAATTCATGCGGAGAGCATACATCTATGTGGGCTTCCATGTTGCATTCCTTGGAATCATTAGGATATTTTAGCGAGGAGAGGATATTAAAAACAACCTTCTGATCATTCATGCGCATTGCCAGTTCTCCCTTTTGAACGTCAATCAGAGTTAGTCCTGTGGCAAGGAAGGGTCTTCCCAAAATAATGGGAATCTCTTTGTCAGCTTCATAGTCCAAAATGATGAAATCTGCAGGAAAAATAAATTTGTCAACTTTGACTAACACGTCTTCGATCTTTCCCTCAGGGTGGACTACAGATCTATCGGCTAACTGAAGTGTAATGGTTGTTGGTCTTGCTTCCCCGATCCCTAGGCGCTTGTAGACAGACAATGGCATCAGATTGATGCTTGCGCCCAGGTCACATAATGCTTTGCCAACATCAATTCCTCCTATCGAGCAAGGAATTGTGAAACTTCCAGGGTCTTTCAATTTTGGGGGAAGCTTGTTGGCAAGTATTGCGCTACATTCACTTGTCAACTCAATAGTTTCAAACTCCTTCCATGGCCTTTTGTTCATCAGAATGTCTTTCAAGAATTTAGCATAGCTTGGCATCTTTTCTAATGCCTCCACAAGTGGGACATTGATATGCAATTCTCGCAAAACATTCAAAAACTTCTTAAACTGAACCTCATCATTGTTCTTTCGCAACCTCTGTGGAAAAGGTAGTGTGGGCTTATATGCGTCAGGCTCTTTTTCTGCGTGAGCTTCCTTCTTTTCGGATTCTTCTTCTTGAGTTGCTTTTTATTCTTGCGGCTGGTTATGCCCTTCTGTGGTTGCGTTTTTGCCTGGGTCATCCTGCGTTGGTGTAGGTTCATTTATCTGCAATTGTCTTCCACTTCGTAGGGTCACCCCATGGTAGTGTTGCCCTTTTGGATCCTCTGTATTGCTGGGCAGTGTCCCCGCAGGTCTGTTTTTTAATTCTGACGCAAGCTGTCCAACTTGAATTTCTAGACTGCGGAGGGATGCGGCTTGCTCTGAACTACTGCGTTATTCTTGGCCATATATTCTTTTTGACTGGTCATGAATTCCCTCATCATGTTTTCTAATGTGTTTGAGGATGATGCTCTTTGGCTTCCTCCATCCAAGTTGCGCTGGAAATGTCCCTGCGAACATTGGTCATTGTTAGAATTAAATAATCTTGGCGCATGATTCACATTACCTTGTTGTTGTTTATTTGTGCTTCCATTCCATGAAAAATTTGGGTGGTTTCTCCACCCTGGGTTATATGTGCTTGAATATGGGTTGTTGCGCGTAGCTCCTTGCGATCCCACATATAGAACTGATTCTGGGTTTGAAGGACATTGATCATGCGTGTGTCCTTCACCGCAAATCCCGCATGTTCCAAATGCGTTGTGTTTTGCGATCAAAGGTGCGGTGCTGGCTGTGAGCGCATCCATTTTTAAGGTCAACGCCTCAATTTTTGTGTTTATCGAAGTCATAGGCTCTACTTCAAAACTTCCTGAATTGGCCTTAATGGGTCTTCGTCGCCTATCTTCCGCATAGCCCCACTCATAGTTATTGCGTGCAATTCGATCTAGAATTTCATGGGCTTCGTCATAAGTCTTTTTTAGTAGTGCACCATTTGCGGATGAGTCTACCAAAATTTGTGAATTCTTATTAAGACCTACATAGAAGGTCTCTAGCTGAATACACAGTGGTAAACCATGATGCGGGCATCTTTGTAGCAGGCTTTTGAATCGTTCCCAACCTTCGCTCAATGTTTCATCATTCAGTTGCGTGAATGTCATTATTTCCTTTCTCAATCTAGAGTTTGTGGTGGCGGGAAAGTATTTTTCTAGAAATTTTTCTGCCAAAACATTCCATGTTGTGATGGAGTTTGCTGGCTGCTGATTTAACCATACTTTCGCCGCATCTCTCAGAGAGTAAGGAAATAATATGACCTGCAGTTGTTCTGGGGTAACTCCTGGGATGATAAACTTGTTGCAAATGTCAAGAAATGACTTGAGGTGAGAGTGAGGATCTTCCGATGGACTTCCTCCAAATTGTCCTGCAGCCGTTAACATTTGAAACTTAACAGGTTTTAGTTCAAACCTCTCTGTTTCTAGAGTGGGTTGAACTATCCCTGGATTGAAATTGCAATTTGCAGGGGCTGCATAATCTCTAATCCCTCTGGCCCTATCATCGGCCATTTGGATGGGGTTTAATGGTCTGTTTTGTTGGTTTGGTGCTGCCATTTCTCCTGATTGCCTTCGAGGTCTACGATTTCTTTTTCTTCTTTGGTATGTTCTATCGATTTCACGATCTACCTCGAATTCAATTCGTCGCGCGGCACGCATGCAATTCTTGTTCCTAGAGAAAAAGACTGAACAGGAAACACTGTGACTATTAATTCAGTGAAAGTTGCAACAAACTTTTGTTGCCACTTCCCCGGCAACGGCGCCAAAAACTTGATTGGTGGTCAGTGTAATTGGTAAAATGGTCGTAGATTTAAATCAATCCAAGTATAAACTGACTAAATCAAGTAGCACCTAATGAGTTCAGGGTCGAATCCACAGGGAAATGGGACAAAAATATATATACATTCACTGATTTAATTTCTCAATGTGCAACATAAGTAAGAAAGAATGATCGGTATAGTTTGAACAATAAATGTTTTGTATGAAGAAAATGAATAATATAAATTGAGGAAAAGGAGTTTTATGCAAGAAGTATCATGGCTGTTGCGGTAGCAATCTCATGCGTTTATAAGAGACTTGTAGCGCTAATTTTAATTAATTGATCCATTAATGCCTAAGCGAGAAAAAATCATTAAGTTTCCCTTCCGGTACTCCTTATGCGTTTTAGCAATAAACCAACAAATGATTCTTTGACTAGCTTATGCGTGGAGTTTAGTTCTCTTAATACTTACAAGGGATTGTGTTAGTCACAACGCAATCGAAGCTCAAGCATGCAATATCTTTTAGCGGTAATAGTTAACTGCTACCAAGACTACATGGCATGCGCTAACTTGTTCTACTTAGAGAGATCCATATGCATTACCTGTCAAGGATTTATCATATTGATACCGCATCCGGCTGGCCAAGCGGGAATTAGCAATGAAAAGATTAAAACAACTAAGTAGAAAGCAATCAATGTTTCAATTAAACCAAAATGTGCGCTTACAAGTTGTACTTATCGCCGTATAAGCCGCTTGCGCTAAGCCTTGAAGAGAAGATGTAGCTCATGAGAGCAAAACAGAAATACATGAAATGATACATTACACACAAGTATGCTTCTGATTGGTTATCAGTATAGTTGGTAAAATAGTCGCAGATTTAAATCAATCCAAGTATAAACTCATTAAATCAAGTAGTACCTGATGAGTTCAGGGTCGAATCCACGGGGGAATGGAACAAAAATTATATATTCACTGATTTAATTTCTCAACATGCTAGGTAAGTAAAGAAAATTGATTGGTGTAGTTTAAATAATAGATGTATTGCGGGAAGAAAATAATATAAATTGAGGAAAGGGGTTTAATGCGAGAAATATCAAGGCTTATTGCGGTAGCAACCTCATTCGTTTATAAGAGACTTGTAGCGCTAATTTTTGATTAATTGATCCATTAATGCCTAAGCGAGAAAAAATCATTAAGTTTTCCTTCCGGTACTCCTTATGCGTTTTACCAATAAACTAACAAATGACTCTTTGCCTAGCTTATGCGTGAAGTTTAGTTCTCTTAATACTTACAAGGGATTGCGTTAGTCACAATGCAATCGAAGCTCAAGCATGCAATATCTTTTAGTGGTAATAATTAAATGCTACCAAGACTACATGACATGTGCTAACTTGTTCTACTTAGAGAGATCTATATGCATTACCTGTCAAGGATTTATCATACTGATACCGCATCCGGCTGGCCAAGCGGAACTTAGCAATGAAAAGATTAACACAACTAAGTAGAAAGCAAACAATGTTTCAATTGAACCAAAATATGCGCTTACAAGTGGTACTTATCGCCGCATGAGGCGCTTGCGCTAAGCCTTGAAAAGAAGATTTAGCTCATGAGAGCAAAACAAAGATACATGAAATGAAACATTACACACAAGTGTACTCCCATTTACAGATTTCTGCAGCTCCTTTGTGAGTTTCTTCTCCTTCCTTCCTCTTCTCTCTTTAATGGTCTGCTAATGATCTCCCCTCCTCTATTTTTCTTGAAGCAGGTGACTTCTATTTATAGGTGAGGGAAGCAAACTTCTTCAAGTCACCAACGGCCAACTTGCAAGTCCACTTGCGATAGTTGTGTCAACGCTTGATCATCATTAGGCCACTTGCGCCTTTTTAATCTCCTTTTTCGCCTACTTGCTCTGGCTGCGCCGGCGCTTGTCTTTTCACCCATCTGTTTCTGTTTTTTTATCATCTTGGAAAGTGTGCCTGCGCTAAAAAAGATACTTAAAATGTCTAGATTAGTTGCGTTAGCGCTTTGTATTTATAATTTCTTATCGCATACACAAATATAGCATTCCGCTTATATCAAAGCACTTTTTCCTTTTTATGCGCTAAGATAACGCATTAGAGGTTCTTTTCGCCTTCTTTTAGCCTAAATTTAGAGGGTAAATAGCTTGCATTTCGCAAGCAATCAGCTTCCATTTGCAGACTTCTGCAGTTCCTTCGTGAGTTTCTTCTTCCTTCTCCTCCTTTCTCTCCAATAGTCTGATAATGATCAAAAAAATGGTAATCTGATCTAAATAATCTGATGTCTGATATCGTTTTCTTTGAGCAGGTGGCTTCTATTTATAGCCGAGGGAAGTTAACTTCTTCAAGTCACCAACGACCAACTTGCAAATCCACTTGCGTTAGTTGTGTCAGCGCTTAATCATCATTAGGCCACTTGCGCCTTTCTAATCTCCTTTTTCGCCTGCTTGCTCTGGTTGTGCCGGTGCTTGTCTTTTCACCCATCTTTTTTTGTCTCTTGATCATCTTGGAAAGTGTGCATGCGCTGAAAAAGATACTTAAAATGACCAGATTAGTTGTGATAGCGGTTTGTATTTATAATTTCTTATCGCATACACAAATATATCCTATCGCTTAATATCAAAGCACTTTTCCTTCTTTTTGCGTTAAGATAACGCATTGGAGGTTCTTTTCGCCTTCTTTTAGCCTAAATTTAGAGGGTAAATAGCTAGCATTTCGCAAGCAATCAATATCAATTCTAATCATGAATAAAAATAGAATTGAAACACACATAAAGCAGTAAATTCATAATAGAAAGCTCAAAATCTCATAAAATCCAAACCAAACTTACAACCGAATTCTCAATTACATGAATGTTGAGCTTAGCCCATCATTTGGAAAGGAGAAACGACTAAGAAATATGAAAAATACAACGGATTTTGGGAGGAGAGACGACTGGAATCGAAAGAGGGGGAAAAGAATTGGAGAATATGACCTAAAATCGGAAAAACAGCAACTTATATAATCGTCTCAGCGTCTCGATGTTGTGGCCAGCGTTGAGACGCGGACGGTGATTTGGGTGGTCCTTTATGTTCGTAGCATCGAGACGCCATGAGGTAACGTCGAGACGCTACCTCTCGGGTCCAGCTTGTTTTGCTGCTTCATTTTTTTACTCCTTTTTTACTTGTTTTCGAGGTTTGAGTGCACGCTTTGGTCTTTTCACCTCCTCGACATTTGATGGACTTCAAGTTGTATCAAAACCACGATAATTTCCTCGAATTAACGTCAGTTTGGAATATCGTCTCCTGAGGTTAAGTATAAAACTATAAAATAATACAATTAAGTAGAAGGGTAAGTATAAAACTAGCAAGATTAAGACCAAATATATAGGGCCAAATTGGTCCTATCACTTCCGCATATTAGAATATTAACACCTCCAGGTTGAGTTTCTTTGTTGCTTAAGAATAGGATTCGAATACTTAGGAGAGGTTTATTAGGCTTATACTTATGTTTTCACCCCAATAAGTGTAGGGAAGAGTTAAAGAATAGAACGTTTTTTTGCAAACTAGCATGTGAACCTTAACTAGGATAAAGAAAAGAAAAATTGCCTATTAAAAGAAAATGAGTGGAAAAATGAGTGAGCTTGAGCTTGAAAAAGAGAAAAAATATTATTGCTCATATTTCTTGTTTAATTTTCATTAGAAAAAAATAAAGCATGCTTGCAATAATCATGAGTGATAAGGGGTAAAAAGAGCTACCTACTGGGTGATCAGTTAGGTCAACCAAGGGTAAAACTCAGGTTATGGGTTCCTGCATTGTAGTGTGAAATCTAGTGCCCCGCCTTAAAGGAATGCAAAAGTGAGGAGCTCCTTAATTTCAGGCGCCTAGGTAGAAAGTAGCAGTCTAATTTGTTCCATTTCTCTCTTTAGCGAGTCCTTAGTGCCAGTGTATGGAGAATATAGAATGAGAGTTTGATAAGTCAATCTCGGGTTAGTAGAGTCTGTTCTAGGTGGTTTAGAAGTCTCTAGTGCAAGATGTTCTCTGAAAAATTTTGATTTGTCTCTCAATTGGGTCTCGCATCCATGTCTCTTTATTGTGTTCTTATTGATTCTTTAGCTTTGAGAATTAAGTCATGAAAATACATCTGTTTGCATCCATGTTCTTGTCTTTTAGCCTTGTTCGAGGACTTGATTGCTATTCAGAAAAGTTGTCTTGACATCCATTTGCCAAATTTCATAATCATAAAATGTGGCAATGGATAAGAGGATTCTTATGGACTTTAGCATAGCAACTGGAGAAAAAGTTTCTTCATAGTCCACTCCTTCTCGTTGGGTATAACCCTTTGCTACAAGTCTTGCTTTGAAAGTCTGTACTTTCCCAGCAGCATCTCTTTTTCTCTTATAGATCCATTTACACCCAATGGGTTTGACCCCTTCAGGTAGATCTAAAAGTTCCCAAACTTGATTGAAGTACATTGACTCCATCTCAAGGTCCATGGCTTTGGCCCACTCGTCCTTATCTACATCATTCATTGCCTGGCGATAAGACAATGGATCTTCTACGCCGTCATCAGGTATGACTACTTGTGTTTCTGTTAAACCCAAGTACCGGTTAGGTTGTATCACAACCCTCCCACTGCGTCGAAGCTCTCCCACTACGTGAGGAGGACTAGATTGACGAGAAGAACTACATTCTCCAACAACTCTTGTTGAAGGACCAGGTTCATCAACAACCCTTGTTGATTCTTCTGTAGCTTCTCCTAATACTAACTTACTTCGTGGTCGATGATCTCGAATGTGGTCTTCCTCCAAGAAAGTTGCATTTGTAGATACAAATACTTTATTATCTTGAGGGTCGTAGAAAAGACCACCTCTCGTTTCTTTCGGGTAACCAACAAATTGGCATATTCTCGTACGTGGTTCCAATTTCTTAGGATTTGTCACTAACACATGTGCAGGACAACCCCAGATACGGAAGTAACATAAACTAGGTTTACGCCCCTTCCATAGCTCAAAAGGAGTTTCAAAAACACTTTTTGAGGGAACGTTGTTAAGAATATGTCCTGCAGTCGTTACTACATACCCCCAAAACGAGCTAGGCAACTGAGCATAGCTCATCATAAATCGAACCATGTCTAACAAGGTTCTATTTCTCCTTTCTGATACACCATTCTGCTGAGGTGTACCAGGTGCTGAGAGTTGTGATTGGATTCCATGTTCTATCATATAGTCCTGGAATCGCTGATCTAAATACTCTCCACCTCGATCTGATCGAAGTGTTTTAATCGTTTTACCTAACAGGTTTTCTACCTCAGCCTTAAACTCTTTGAACTTTTCAAGAGCTTCAGACTTATGGCCCATCAGGTACAAGTAACCGTATCGAGAATAATCATCTATGAAAGAGATGAAATATTCAGAACCACCTCGAGCCTTTACATTCATTGGACCACAAAGATCCGAATGTATTAGTTCAAGTGGTTCTTTGGCCCTATAACCTTTTCCAGTAAAAGGCCTCTTGGTCATTTTACCCTCGAGACACGATTCACAGGGTGGTAAAGATGTATCTTCTATGTCACTTAGAAGTCCATTTTTAACCAAACGATCGATCCGATTGATGTTAATATGACCAAGACGAAGATGCCAAAGATACGTGTTGTTACTTAAAGGAGAAACTTTTTGCCTTTTGTTTTGCGTTTCGGCCGTTTTAAACATTTCATGACTTAAAATAGCCTTAGCGTCATTTGGTCTTAACACAAACAAATTATTCTCACGCTTAGCTGAACAAATGTAAACTCCATTCTTTGAGATTAAAGCTTCGTTAAGCAAGAAAGAAACTGAATAACATTGTTCAAGTAAAGCTGAAACAGAAATAAGGTTCCTTTTAATTCTAGGAACCAAGTACAAGTTCTCTAAAATTAAAAACCTATTTCTAAAGAATAATTTTGTAGCTCCCACTGCACGAGCTGAAACGACGTCTCCTGTTCCGACCTTGAGCGTCATTTCACCCTCTGCCAGCTACTGGAAATTATTTCCCTGAAAAGAAGAACAAACATGATTAGTGGCTCCCCAATCCAGTATCCAGGCAAACTCATCATGTTCAACGAGACAAGTCTCTAACACAAGTAAATCGAATTTACCTTCTTTTTCTCTTCTCTTCTCAACAATGTAGCGGGGACAGTTGCGCTTCCAGTGACCATCTGCATTACAGTGGAAGCATCTGCCTTTGTCGGCCACAACCTTGGCCTTCCCCTTCCCTTGCACAGCCTGTGCAGGAGCCTTCCCCTTGTCTCCCTTCCTCTTTTGGATCTGCTTCGATGAAGAAGCCTGGGGTACAGATTTAGTCCCTAAGGATGAACCCTTCAGGAACTTCTTCTTGGAATGGGCCACGTTGGCCTCTCCTTTAACCACACTCTTTCCCTTGCTCTTTTGCAGGGACTCATAAATCTGTAACTCCGAGAGGAGGGTAGTCAGGTTGAACTGAATCTTATTCATGCTCGCGTTCGTCCTGAAAGACAGATAGCTCGCCGGGAGCGAGTGAAGGATGGACGCAACCTGACTGCGCTCGCAGACAACCCCGCCATTTGCCTCAGCTATGTTGAATTGGTTAATCATGTCCAGGACATGTTCCCGAACAGATTGACCTTCCAGCATCTTGGCATTGAAGACGTTCTTCAAGGCGTCGTGGTGGAGCTGGTAGGACGGAAGTCCAAACATCTCCTGCAGGGAATTCATAATCTCCCTGGCAGTTTCCACGTTCTCGTAACGCTTGGCCAACACTTCAGACAAGCTGACCAAAATATAGACTTTGACCTTTTCATTGGCCTTGGTCCAGCGTTCGTAGGCGTCCTTAACTGCCTGAGCGGCAGTGCGAGGGGGAACGGGAGGACATTCCTCCGTTAAGACGAAACTTAAGTCCTCAACCACGAGTATTGTATTGAGGTTAGATTTCCATTGTGGAAAATTCTCGCCGGTAAGTTGTTCATTTTTAAGCAGGGAGATTATAGAGGAAGACATTGCTGAAAAACAAACAAGTGATCGTATTAGTTATCTTTGCCTTAACCCATCACACAAGCAATACACACAATTGCATACATCCAATCAATTTTGCAAACAAACAATCAAAGAACCCTAATAAAACTATGATTGTGTTTCGCAACGATGCTTTAGAGGTTTAGAAGAACAACCACCGAAGGGTGATCAGTTGTTCCTCCTCTAAAATGAGACTCTTCTCAGTCAATTTTTGATACCAGAATAACTCATATTCCATTAGATATTAACCACCGTTGTTCGGTCAAGGATTTGTTAACAAATTAACTCCTCCCCGTAAGTGTAACCCTCCCACTTTCAGATCTCAGAGGCACGCACCAACAGGCTACCGTTAGGAAAGACAACAGTTGGTAATTAGCCTAAGCGACCATATCCTACTTAGGAGTTCACGGTGTTCCGAATCCTATGATCAGGCCCTCCGAAGGGGTGGTTGCTTCAGGGCAACACGCAGGCGGATCATAGGAATCTCACGTTATGACCTAGGGGTGGAGACCGAAGGATACGTTGACACGTGTCCTGCTCCCACTTACTATAGTCACTTTCCCCATTCACCTTGGTATTGACCCATGCAAACACTCTCCGAAGGGAGGCCGCTCTACGACGACACGAAGCCGAGCATGGATTTCACGGTGTGAACGTCACGGGGACGTAGGAGCAAAACTCAATTTAAATTAAGTTTTGTAATTTTCCTCCCACTAAAGTAACCTATTATAAATTTTATGATTTGATTAAACCTAGATAAATCCGGCTAAGTCATTTATCTAAGTCTAGTCCTATTATAACTATTATAATAAGACCTAATGTCTAGGTGTATTAAACCAATTTAATTAACCTAGCGACATTATTCTAACATTAACCTGAGATTAATTCAACTCCGGTGTTCCAGATCAGTTCCCAGGTAGGAGGTGTTCCGTTTACCGTCAACTTAAATACCTCCAATCCTTAGACAGAACTTTACTGGTAGAGTTCTCTTATAATCTCAGGAATGTTCGTCCTACTTAGTTCATTAAAACTATTTTAAAACTAAGTAAGATATTCTAATCCCATTAGAAAGTGATCTTAGGTCTAATTAATTTTAACTCATTAAAATTAATTCAATTTAACCTAAGATCCTATGTGAACATGCATATCTTGATTATAGATTGACGGATTCTAATCATGAAATTTTAAACTATTTCAAAATTTTAATGATTAGCCTTATAATCATGCATACTATTGTTTTAAAACAATTAACAATCGTATTCAAGTTAATGAAATTTAAACTATAGTACTTTGCATTGCATGATAATTAATATAACCCTTATATTAACCTATGGGTGTATCATGTTCAATGCAATTTGATTTCCATTTAAATAATAAACAATTTTATTATAGCCAAAAAATGGAAAATCAACTTAGCATGCTGCAAACAAATTATTTTTAATATAACTCTTATATTAAAACTATGTAATTGCATGCATCATACTCTTCCATGTTCATGAATTTAATATAACTCAACTATATATTAAATATCTCATGAAAAACCATGCATTATCATCCAAAATTATAATCATATTATAACATCCATAATTCATGAGCATGCTTTATATCCTAAAGTGGGATTAAAAAATTTAAATGACATCCACAAAGCATTTAAATAGCGAATAAACCGGTTTAATTGGCCCCTAGGATAAATAAAGCAGAAATTACTCTAATTAAAGCTTTAAACTATCCTATTACATAAAGTACAGCTCCATAACTTGTCTAGGATCCACGAACCGACCCGAACCACTTCGAACCGGGCTTGAAAATGCCGAACCACCCATGAACCGGGTTGAACCGGACCAAACCGGTCCAAATCCAACCCTAACCGCACGAACCAAACTACCCATTAGGGTTTCAGCACACGTTTTCACGTAAAACAACCGCCGCACGAAATCGTGACAGCGTCGAGACGCTGTGAAGATAGCGTCCCGACGCTGGCGCGATTTCAACCGTCTGGAGCGTGGAATCGCGACAGCGTCGAGACGCATAAGGCTAAGCATCCCGAATTAACCTAGCGACATTATTCTAACATTAACCTAAGATTAATTCAACTCCGGTGTTCCAGATCAGTTCCCAGGTAGGAGGTGTTCCGTTTACCGTCAACTTAAATACCTCCAATCCTTAGACAGAACTTTACTGGTAGAGTTCCCTTATAATCTCAGGAATGTTCGTCCTACTTAGTTCATTAAAACTATTTTAAAACTAAGTAAGATATTCTAATCCTATTAGAAAGTGATCTTAGGTCTAATTAATTTTAACCCATTTAAATTAATTCAATTTAACCTAAGATCCTATGTGAACATGCATATCTTGATTATAGATTGACGGTTTCTAATCGTGAAATTTTAAACTATTTCAAAATTTTAATGATTAGCCTTATAATCATGCATACTATAGTTTTAAAACAATTAACAATCGTATTCAAGTTAATGAAATTTAAACTATAGTACTTTGCATTGCATGATAATTAATATAAACCTTATATTAACCTATGGATGTATCATGCTCAATGAAATTTGATTTCCATTTAAATAATAAACAATTTTATTATAGCCAAAAAATGGAAAATCAACTTAGCATGCTGCAAACAAATTATTTTTAATATAACTCTTATATTAAAACTATGTAATTGCATGCATCATACTCTTCCATGTTTATGAATTTAATATAACTCAACTATATATTAAATATCTCATGAAAAACCATGCATTATCATCCAAAATTATAATCATATTATAACATCCATAATGCATGAGCATGCTTTATATCCTAAAGTGGGATTAAAAAATTTAAATGACATCCACAAAGCATTTAAATAGCGAATAAACCGGTTTAATTGGCCCCTAGGATAAATAAAGCAGAAATTACTCTAATTAAAGCTTTAAACTATCCTATTACATAAAGTACAGCTCCATAACTGGTCTAGGATCCACGAACCGACCCAAACCACTTCGAATCGGGCTTGAAAATGTCGAACCACCCATGAACCGGGTTGAACCGGACCAAACCAGTCCAAATCCAACCCTAACCGCACGAACCAAACTACCCATTAGGGTTTCAGCACACGTTTTCACGTAAAACAACCGCCGCACGAAATCGTGACAGCGTCGAGACGCTGTGAAGATAGCGTCGCGACGCTGGCGCGATTTCAACCGTCTTGAGCGTGGAATCGCGACAGCGTCGAGACGCATAAGGCTAACCGTCCCGACGCTGTTGCGTCTGGAGCTGTTTTCTTGGCAGAACCGCGGCTGTTCTTCACCAAATTCGCCGATTTTTGCACGTTCTTCATCGATTTTCAAGCACAAAACTAGACCCGAAATTTACAGACTCGATTTACAGAATATTTGCCCAAAACGCAGGGGCCGTTACATGATCAAATCATAAATTAAGCTGTAAATCTAAGGCCAATTCAAACAAAAACAGTTTATCGCAAACCATACATTCACAATGCAATTAATCTCACCAAACAAAACCAATCGCAAATCTCAAAAACAACGTTTTAAATTCAACCTGGCTCTGATACCAATTGAAGGGATAAAAGCCCTTTTCGCAGCGGAAGACAACAGAGACCTTTTCGAATAAAACGCCGATTGGGATACCAATACGACGGCAAAAAGAAATAAATTTTACAGCGAGCATTACAGACAAATTAAGTGCTGTAAAACAGATATAAGCATGCTGATATACAAGGAAAAACTCTAGATCCTAATCTAGAATTGGATCCTAATGATCCTAGAGTTCAAGAACAACTTACCCTTGAAGATTTCTTGAATTGCTTCGCCAAAAACCCTTTGATGAAGTTGAAAAACAGCAGCAAAATCACCTTGTCTTTGCTGGAAAAAGAGACACAAACACCACCAAAAGAATTTCACCGGTATTCTCCTTGGGACTAATATTGATCGGCTTGTGGGAACCAAGGATTCTAAGGCTTGGGAGAAAAAATGCAGAGATTACTGGAGAGTCGTTTTGACAGAGAAAGCGTGATTATTTTTCTTCAGAGAACAACCAACTCTCGATAAAAAATGAACGGTGAGGGAGTGCCACAACTGATGGAGAAACTCCCTCCTAAATAACCTCATCATCACGCAATACCCTAGGTTAGTGGGCTAACCATCTCTTATCAGTTATACTGATAAGTTAATTAAATTATCAATTAATCAAATTAACAATTAATTTAATCAATATTCATATATAAATCAAATTTATACAAATATTACCACTTAACCCATAATTTTAATAAAATTCAATTAAATCAAATTTAATTAAAATTATTAAAACTAATTATCAATTAATATAATAACTAATTGATATATTAATTAATATTATAATTAAATATCTCATATTTAATTATAACTCTCTCCAAATAAACTATAGTATTAATGTACATCTAATGTGCATTAATTATAACCTATAGTTTCAAAATGAATCAAATTCATATTTAAGTTTAATATTCGAACACCTTCGAATATTCAATTCTCCCTTAGAATTTTACCTCAACGCCCCTAGTGAGCTACCGGTGGGACCTAATGGACCTACAGATCAGAAGCTCCAACGATATGAGATTAGTTGGCTAAACTCATTAACCAAGTTAATCAATATTAGTTAACTGTGGTTCACTCCACTAAAGAACCACAGCTGCACTCTTCTCACTGCAGATATATTTCTGTGTCCATGGATATCGACCGTCAGCAGCAAGTTAGCCCTTCACGTGTGTTCGTACCCCAGCTAGGTCAAATTACCGTTTTACCCCTGGGCTACCTCTTTGTCCTTAAGTACCAGTGCTCCTCTAATGAACAACCTGTTTGTAGTCCAACTAGCAAACAGAAATCCCTCTCGTGCCATAAAGAGGGTAGGGCCCATTGTTCAAGACCCGGAGACACCACTTAAGAGAACACACCTCTACTTATCCTCATATCGGGAAGGAGTGAATTCCATCTTGTAAGACTACGTTCCCAGCTCCCCACTCGGTCTTGTCCCCAAAATGGTAGGCTTATTGAATCGGCGAACAGGCCACTCTCACCCGTACAAATCAAAGGACAATCCCTCATGGACAGGAGTCCATAATCCACTCAGGATTAAGGCCAAGTTGCCTAGGTCATCCTAGTGAAATAGAAATCGAACTAACTAACGGTGTTACAGTTAGTGGTCAACTATTTCGCGGTCCGGTCTTTGTGCAAACTCATTGCACAGGATACCCCCACTCGCATGTCAACCACATGATCGCGTTGGATCACTACGTTTGTATCAATATACAAAGCGGGTCGTATCCATAGTGTCACCAGGATAAGGTACCCAGCCTTATCCCTATACTACAGACCCTTTAGGCTAAAACTTGAACATTGATCCCCGTATGTCCCTACATACTAGTTCAAGCCTCATTCTATTAGCCATGGATGTTTAGTTTATTGGATTAGGGTTAATAAGACAAGATATAATACAAACATTGAATAATACATCACTTTATTAATGTTCGGTCAAATGTACATTTACTATCTACGAGTTTTAGGGCATAAAACCCAACAGTTTCATCTTCCATTTGCGTGAAAGTCATTATTTCCTTCCTCAATCTAGAGTTTGCGGTGGGTGGTAACGTATTTTTCTAGAAATTTCTCGGCCAGATCATTCCATGTTGTGATGGAATTTGCTGGCTGCTGATTGAGCCATACTTTCGCCGCATCTCTTAATGAGTAAGGAAATAGGATAACTTGCAATTGCTCATGCATTACTCTTGGAATAATAAATTTATTGCAAATGTCCAAGAATGACTTTAGGTGAGAGTGTGTGTCTTCTATTGGACTTCCTCCAAACTGTCCATAACGGGTTTTAATTCAAACCTTTTTGTTTCTAGAGTGGGCTGAATTATCCCTGGATTAAAATTACAATTTGCAGGGGTTGCATAGTCCCTAATCCCTCTGGCCCTATCATCAACAATTTGAATGGGATTTAATGGTCTGTTTGGCTGGTTAGGTACTGCCATTTCTTCTAATTTTCTTCAGGCTCTTCGATTTCTTCTTCTTCTACTATATTTTCTATCAATTTCACGATATCGACTTCGAAATCGATTCGTCGAGGAACACGCATACAGTCTCTGGTTACCAGGAGAAAAAGACTCAACAGGGAACATAGTAGATAATATCACACAGAGTGTCAGATCAGAAAAATTATAAAAAAAATTGTTGTCCTTCCCCGACAACGGCGCCAAAAACTTGATTGCTTGTCAGTATGTTCAAAAATATAGTCGTAGATATAATCAATCCAAGTATAAATTGACAAAATCAAGTAGTACCTGGTAAGTCCAGGGTCGAATCCACAGGGAAGGGATATTCACAAAGTTTTTAACAATATTTACTGATCGAAACTAAAAAACGCATGATACTATTTTAAAAGGATAAACAAGAGATTTGGTATATTTGGAAAGTAAATACTTGCATAAAACAAAACATGCAACGGAGTGGAAGGAAAAGCTATAAGGAGAATAAAATCAAGGTTGTTGTGGTCGCAGCCTCATGCGTCTACAAGAACCTTGTAGCGCATACTTTGAGTAATTGAACCATTAATGCCTAAGTGAGAAAATTTCATAAGTTTCCCTTCTGGTACTCCTTATGCGTTTGGCACAAAACTATCAATTGGTTATTTGGCTAGTTCATGCTTTAGGTGTAGTTCTCTAAAACTTGCAAGAGATTGCGTTAGTCACAACACAGTCTAAGCTCATGCATGCACTATCTTTTAGCGGTAGTGTTTTAATGCTACCAAGACTACATGACATGCGCTAACTTGCTCTATTTAGATATTTCTGCAAGCGTTACCTGTCAGGGATTTAGCATGTTGCTACCGCATCCGGCTGGCCAAACGGGAGTTAGTAATGAAAGTAGTATCGCAACTAAATAGAAAGCAATTAATGTTTCATTTAACTCAAAATATGCGCTTACAAAATATACTTATCACCGCATTAGCTGCTTGCGCTAAGCCTTGAAGAAGAATTTAGCTCATGCGAGAAAAACAAGACATTATAAAATAAAACATTACAAGCGCAAGTTTGCTCCTAATCACAACTTGCTCTGATTTCTTCGTTGTCTTCCGTCTTCTTTCCTTTGAGCAAAAAATGAATGAATGAATGATCCCCTCCTTTGAGTATGTGGCTTCTATTTATAGGTGAGGGAAGATAACTTCTCCAAGTAATTAGCAACTTGTTTTAATCATCATTTAGCCAACTTGCGACTTTTCAGCCCTTTTTCAACCCACTTGCGTTAGTTGCATCAGTTGTGTTAGCCCTATCTTTTCATCATCTTATCTGTCTCTTGATCATCTTGGGATGTGTGCCTACGCTGAAAAGAAACTTTGAAAAACAACTGAATTAGCTGCGTTAGAGCCCTATATTTTATAATTTCTCACCGCATACATGAATATAGCTCGCCGCATAAAATTATCACATTTTTCTTTCTCTTTGCGCTGAAGCAACGCATCTTTGTTTCTTTTGGCCTTGTTTTAGTCTAAGTTTAAAGGACTAATAACTTGCTTTTTGCAAGTTATCAGTTTCCCAAAAAATCAACAAGAGGGTTCTCATTGCCTTGGCCTCATTCTTCCCAAAGAATATCGGTGTTTGCCTGTGGTGGTGTTCCAATAATAAATAGTTGTTGTGATCGTGATCCTTCCAAGGAGTTGTTGGAAACTATTCAGAGTCACAATGAGAGTAAGTACATTGGTTACTCTTAGAAAATTTCAGCATGCTTAATCTACGTTTATGTATTTGCCAGTGTACTGGTATTTCTAAATTCTAAATTAAATTGTGAATTGTTCTTGATTGCTTTCGCTGCGCTGCTGGGGATTTTATCCCTTTAGCCCCTTGTTCAAGTCCAGGAGTCACCACTTAAGAGAACGCTCAACTACTTACCCTAAAGTCGGGAAGAAGTGAATTCTCTCTTGTGTTGTTATGTTCCCAACTCCCCACTTGGTCTTGTCCCCAAAATGGTAGGCTTATTGAGTCGACGAATTTGGTCACTCTCGCTCATACAAATCAAAGGGAAATACCTAGTATACAGGAGTTCATAACACACTTAGGATTAAGATTGAGTTACAATGTCATCCTATGGAATAATAATATAATTAGTTAATAGCGTTACATTTAATGACTTTATTTCGTAGTCCAGTCTTATGCAAACTCATTGCATAGGATACCCCCACTCGCATGTCCACTACATGAATGACTTGGATCAATTCGTTTGTATCAAATACAGAGTGTGTCGTATCCATAGTGTCACCAGGATAAGGTACCCAGTCTTATCCCTATACTATAGACCCTTTAGGTTATTACTTGAACATAATCCATGTATGTCACCCCATACTGTTCAAGCCTCGTTAAGTAACCTTCGATGTTAGTGTCGCAACGTCATCGCGACGCGGAGCGGCCGACGTCCTTCCCTAAGGGTCTCTTTCGAGGTGAGAGGTTTGGAGTCGCCACCAATCATCTTGGGGTGTGATTGGTCACCCATTTTAAAAAAAGTGGTCTTTGAAAACCAAAAATTAGGTTCGGGGATCAGTTGTGTGTAGGGAAGGTGTTAGCACCCTACAACACCCGTTTGAAAACATTTTATTTTATTACTCTAATTCATTAAACAAAAGGTCCGTGTCTTAACGAAAATAAACAAAAAAAAAATGAAAATTGAAAATTAATTGTCTCACTAATTTCACCTTATCTTTAAATAAAGTAAGGATTTAATTTTGTGAGTGGGGTTAACCCATGACTTTATTATCATGTAAAAATTTCCTAATTAAAGAAAATCTTTCACCTCAAGAATTTGAAAATTATTTCAACTCCGTCATAGGCTATACATGAGCTAATTTGTCTCTCAACTATTACCTCACATTTCAAAAATAAAATATGAAGTAATAATCATGAGTGGTATGACACCATTCAATGGAAAAATATTTTTTCATTTTTAAATCAAATTCAATTAGAAATTCATTTGGAATTACCAAAGTAAAACTATTTTGAAGTTCATTTGGAAAATCCAATTTAGAATCAAATCGAAGTTGATTTGAAAATTTTCTAATTTAAGATCCAATTGAAATTTTGATTGCCAAAATAATTGACTAGTTAAACTTTAGGCTAATTTCCAGGCAGGGTGTTCCCTTTCGGTCAGCTTAAATACCCGTTCTTAGACAAAATTAGCATTAAAGTTTTCATAATCAATCTATTTTAACCATTCAAAATATTAAATAATGTTTTTGAAATTTGATTTAACCTTTCCAAAATCGAAATTGATTTCCAATTTAGTTTAAAATTGAAATTGATTTTCAATCTAAGACCAAAAGACATTGACTGGAAACTTTAATTTAGAACCAAATTGACATTTACTGAAAAATTCCAAATCACTTTGAAACTCCATGAATTCAAGATTAAAACCAATTGAGGGTGAAAATTCAAATAAAATTCCAATTGAAATTCATTTGGGCAATTCCAAATTAAAATTCATTTGTAAATGTCAAAATGAAATCAAATTAAAAACAAGCAAAGGTTGAAATCCCAAATTAAATCCAATTAAAAATTTATTATAAAATCCCAAATTAATTATTGAAACCAATGGAAGGAAAGTTTAAAATCGTCTTTTTTAAAAAAAAAAAAAATCAAGTGAAAATCAAATTGAAAATCTTAGTTCAAATGTCATTTGTTTGAAATTCATTTGAGCATTTCAAAACCTTTTGAAATTCATTTGAACCATTCAAATTAAAGTAAAATTCAAAACATTAAAATTTCCATTTTAAAGAAAATTGAATTTTCTAATTACAAACTAGTGAACATTTATTAGGAAAATACAAATTCAAATTAGAAATTTTATGTTAGAATCCAACTAAAATTAATAAGAAAGACAATTAAAGTTGAAAATGTCATATTAAAATCAAATTGAAATTGGTAATAACAATTCAATTTAAAGCCAATTAAAATTAGTTTGGAAACTCCCAAATAAACTCTAATTGAAATTAGAAAAAAAAAACTTTCAACTAATATCCAATTAAAGTTCTTTAGAAGTCTAAAATAAATCAATTTAAATTTCTAATTAGAAAATGAAATAAAATAAATTGCAATTGATTTGGGAAACTCAAATTCATAGCCAAAATGAAAAATGGAAAAATTTGGATACATAAAATAATAATAATAATAATAAAAGAATTTAAACATGTGGGACCCACCTTATTCGCTTTACTCTTTCTTCTTCCCCAACTTCCTTCCTTCTCTTTTTCTTTTTTCTCTTCCACTTTCCCTCACTTAGGAGCCTTGTTGGAAAAAAAAAAAGTGGCGGCACGGTGGCGGCGGTGACAGTGGTGGCGGCAACGGCGGTATGACAGTGAGTGGCGGCGTCGGTACGGTGGTGAGTGGCGGCGGCGGTACGGTGGTGAGTGGCGGCGGCGGCAGTGAGTGGCGGCGTCGGTACGGCAGTGAGTGGCGGCGTCGGTACGGCAGTGAGTGGCGGCGGCGGTACGGTGGTGACGGTAGCTTTGGTTTTTGGAAAATCCTTCTCCAAACTCTATTTTCCCTCTCAAACTCACTTTCTCTCTCTAAGCTCTCTCACTATTCTTCTCTTTTTTCTTGTGTCCTTGTTGTTCTCTCTTCCTCTTCATCCTCCATAAGCTCTCATTATATAGTAGAGCTTGGAGGAAGGGGTTGAGAAAAAGGGGGAAAGAATGAGAGGTTGGGAGAAAGAGGGGGAGTGAGTTGAGAAAGATGGGGAAAGAATGAGAGGTTGGGAGAAGGAAGAGGGAAGAGTTGAGAAAGATGGGGAAAGAATGGGAGGTTGGGCGAAAGAAGGGGAGTGAGTTGAGAAAGAGGGGGAGTGAGTTGAGAAAGATGGGGAAAGAATGGGAGGTTGGGAGAAAGAAGGGGAGTGAGTTGAGAAAGAGGGGGAGTGAGTTGAGAAAGATGGGGAAAGAATGAGAGGTTGGGAGAAGGAAGGGGGAGAGTTGAGAAAGATGGGGAAAGAATGGGAGGTTGGGAGAAGGAAGGGGAATGGAGAAGAAAAAGGGAGAGGGAGAAAGAATAGGAGAGGTTGGGAGAATGAGGGGGGATGGAGAACGTGGAAAGAGGAGTGAAGGAAAAAAATGAATAAAATAAAAAAAATAAAATAAATAAACAAAAATAAAATAAAATAAAATAAACAAAATAAAGAAATAAAACAAAAAAAAAACAAAAAAAAAGATGAAAATGAAAATAAATCATGAAAACTAAAAAACAAATTTTGATAATATGCAAGGAGAGAGATTCGAACCAAAGACCTTGTGATTGTTAATACAACTTTATGCCACTTGAGCTATGCTCTTGTTGACATACCAAAAACAAATTGACTTCCAAATATTGAAAAACTTCAAATATTATTACTAAAATCAAGCCGGACCAAATACGGTGTCTACAGTTTGCCCCCCGTTGTGTATCCTTGAAGGATTGAAAGGGTAAACAAAGGAAAAAGACAAAGTATTGGGAAGGCGAAGATTTTCGTTAAAAATAAAAGAAAGGGCTTCATGCTTAAAACAAACATAGCCTATAATTGGGAAAGGAAAATGAACTTCACTTTGACCAGATTTTCATCTCTAATCAAAGATAAAGTTCGATTTAACCAAAAGGAAAAGGGAATGGACCTGGCTCAGACCAGGCTTCGACCTCTACTGACTAGCAGGGTTCGATTTAACCAAAAGAAAAGGGGAATGGGACCTGGCTCAGACCAGGCTTCGACCTCTACTGACTAGCAGGGTTCAATTTAACCAACCAAAATAAAACATGAAATGGACCTGACTCCAACCAGGCTTCGACCTCTACTGACTAGCAGGGTTCGATTTAACCAATCAAAATAAAACATGAAATGGACCTGACTCCAACCAGGCTTCGACCTCTACTGATTAGCAGAGTTTGATTTAACCAAAAGAAAAGGGGAATGGACCTGGCTCAGACCAGGCTTCGACCTCTACTGACTAGCAGGGTTCGATTTAACCAACCAAATAAAACATTAAATGGACCTGACTCCAACCAGGCTTCGACCTCCACTAACTAGCAGGGTTTGATTTAACCAAAAAATAAAACATTAAATGGACCTGACTCCAACCAGGCTTCGACCTCCACTAACTAGCAGGGTTTGATTTAACCAAAAAATAAAACATTAAATGGACCTGACTCCAACCAGGCTTCGACCTCCACTGACTAGCAGGGTTCGATTTAACCAACCAAATAAAACATGAAATGGACCTAACTCCAACCAGGCTTCGATCTCCACTGACTAGTGGGGTTCGATTTAACCATCAAAGAAGTGAATCAATGACTTGCAAAATCTCAAAATGTAGAGTATGCTTAAATGTATGAGATTCAAATTTACATGCAGCATGAAAATGTGCAGGGCACAAGTTTCAAAAAACACAAACTTCAAAATTAGCGAGTTTTGAAAACCAGAACTATAAAGTAGCTCATTTCTTGTGTTCCACATTTATAGATTGAGAGACATAGACGAAGTGAAGTAAGCTGTTTTGCTGACGATGAACCAAAATACTTTGAGGTCTTGATTTAAAGACTTCCGAACGTCTCATAGCAAAACGCCCTGTGAGTGGAATTTTCCAATGCTCCTCCCACTAAACCCTTTGCACTTCGGATTCTCTTCTATCGAAGTCTATTGAATAAATGACATTGCTTTAGATGTCGCAGACATTGAAAACTTTCAATTGGTATTGCATTGACAATAAAAACATTAAGCCGCCCATGAATCTAATGAGAGGAAATAAAGATTTATCAGTCAAGGAAGCTTTCAAAATATATAACAATAGACATCTTCGGATCTTGATTGCCTCTCTTTCTCTTTCTTTTCCTTTTTCTTTTCTTTTTCTTTTCTTTTTCTTTTCTTTTTGATGCTTTCAACACTCGAGAGAAATTGTATGTGTCAATCAAAGTTGCTCGACCTAAAAGAGATCATGTATGTTAATCAAAGATTGCTCAATCATATAGAGTATGGTAGGTTTTTTAGAAGTGTCTCATGTGTTAGCTTAGAGAGCTATCAATGGTAATTCATAGCATCAAACATCTTACCTGATTCAAACGCTTCATAACCTTAGCCTTGTAGTGGACAAAAAAAAAAAAAGGTTCGATACAAGAAGATGAATTTGGCCTAGAAACAAATGGGAATGGTAGTCAACAAAGAAAGAGAGAAATGACTGAAGGAAGAAAACATAGGTCAAAAATGCCTTCATAAGAAATCTCTTGAACAATAAGAGATTAAATATAATTCAAATGAAAATATTTGTTAAGGTGACCCCAATTCCTTGGACAACCACTACGAGAACAAGGAGTAGCTCCTCAAGGGATTATCTCATATATCTCTTTCTTTCTTTAAGTCAGCTCGAAATCTTTGATGAAAAACCCACATTACTGTGATTGTCATTTATCTGCATGTGATTCTTCTATGAACATGTGATTCAGCTTTCTATTCTTGAATGTAGAGAACTGCTCGAGATTGGAAGATTCTTCATAAGAGAAGCGTGATTCTCTTAACTTGGCTCTTGCCCCAGTCTAAAACAGTTTACATAAATGGTAAAATGACTTTACTGTAGTATAGTGGTGAAGACCCTTTGTCCCAATTTAATAATAACGGTTTTGCCCCAGTATAATGATGAAAGCTTTGCCCCAGATGATAATTGACAAAGAAAATCTCCAAATCGTTTGGAGGTGTGACCTCTTGATCTACATTGATTGCCCCAATCATGCATTTCAAGAATTATCTTGGCCTTGTACATTTCTTTTCCTTTTTTCTTTTTCTTTTTCTCTTTTTCTTTTCTCTTCTTTTTTTCTTTTTCTTTTTTCTGTTTTTCATAACTCTTTTTTTTTAGGCCAAATACATGCTTTCATGACTAGCAGATGATACAATCACATGTAGAAGATCAACCATTTGTTAAGACATCACTCCATTTTGTTTCTTTGTCAGCGCTCCTTGATACCATGATAGAGTTATTTCTCACGCAAAACTTATTGAAAGGATTTGAGACTTCGAGACCCCTTCTCAAGTTACTAAGTCCAAATTCTCAAGATTATCGTCTTTAGTCTTGGAGTCACCTTCTAATAAAAGGAGAGAAGACAAAAGATAGAAATGGTAGGAAGCATGTAATTGAAAAATAGTTGAAATATAGGAATACTCAAACAACTACAAGTCTTAATTATGAAGCAGTAAATCATAAGAGTCTAATTCCTATTTCATTACTATTGAAGGTCTCTTGGTAATATTGGGTGGATACTTTGAAATGTTTGTCACATGGTTAGATGTGACAGACTTAACAAAAAGCTCTCAAGTGGGTAGAAAAATATGGAGATTCACCGCAACTATACGTGATGAGTTTAGCAAAGGGTTTGATGGTGAATCAAAAATTCATGTTGGCTTACCACAAAATCACATGTGTGGTGGGTTAGGCTCAAGGTTTTTCAGTGTAATTTCGAATTCTTACTTCACGAGGGGGTGTTTTGCCCCAGTATGATAATTGGAACCTTGTCTGGGAAGAAATGGTAATTTGAAACTTTGCACATGAACGACGGTCAAAATAAAGGTTGTAGTTGATTGAGAGTATAGCTGATAACAACGAACATACTTTCCATGAAAAGGGTAAAATAGGCAAGAATTGACCAATTTTCCTCAACGATTATAGTGAAAGCATTTATTTTCTTTCTTTTTCTTTTTCTCTTTTTCTTTTCTCTTCCTTCTTTTTTCTTTTCTTTTTTTTTTTTTTTGAAAGAGAGTGGAGAGGCTGGACAATGAAATACCCGAACTTGAGATGTAACATGCATAATTTGCATTTGTGATTGACATAAAAATAATAACTATACTGGTCAAAATGGAGGAAGCAAATCTTTTATTAATCAATAAAGTACACAATGAAGAAAAGAAATATCTCCAAATTGAGAGGGTGGAGATGGTGAGGGATAAACAACCCTTTTTTAAACAAAATACTGAGACTGAAATGAAACTTTCCAAAACACTTATTGAGTACTCTGCAACTTTGTTTAGCCTCCTTAGGAAGGGTAGTCAGGCAATCTATGCATAATACTTCCGAACATAGTCTGAATTGACTGGGCTTGATAATTCACAGCCATCCATATTGGTTAAGATTAATGCCCCACCAGAGAAAGCCTTTTTCACCACAAATGGTCCTTCATAATATGCATAATTTGCATTTGTGATTGACATAAAAATAATAACTATACTGGTCAAAATGGAGGAAGCAAATCTTTTATTAATCAATAAAGTACACAATGAAGAAAAGAAATATCTCCAAATTGAGAGGGTGGAGATGGTGAGGGATAAACAACCCTTTTTTAAACAAAATACTGAGACTGAAATGAAACTTTCCAAAACACTTATTGAGTACTCTGCAACTTTGTTTAGCCTCCTTAGGAAGGGTAGTCAGGCAATCTATGCATAATACTTCCGAACATAGTCTGAATTGACTGGGCTTGATAATTCACAGCCATCCATATTGGTTAAGATTAATGCCCCACCAGAGAAAGCCTTTTTCACCACAAATGGTCCTTCATAATTTGGAGTCCATTTTCCTCGATGATCCTTTTGAAATGGAAGGATCCTTTTTAGCACCAGATCTCCCTCTCTGAATCTTCTTGGGCGAACTTTCTTATCATATGCTCTCATCATCCTTCTTTGATAGAGCTGACCTCTACTCAATGCTGTTAATCTCTTCTCTTCAACGAAATTGAGTTGTTCATAACGATTCTGGACCCATTCAGCCTCTTCCAATTTAGCTTCCATAAGAACTCTTAGTGATGGAATTTCCACCTCAATTGGGAGTACAACCTCCATACCATATACTAAGGAAAAAGGTGTTGCCCCAGTTGATGTACGAACTGACGTGCGATAGCCGTGTAGAGCGAAGGGGAGCATTTCATGCCAATCTTTGTACGTTATAGTCATCTTTTCAACAATTCTTTTTATGTTTTTGTTTGCAGCTTCAACAGCCCCATTCATTTTTGGTCTGTAGGGGGTGGAATTGAGATGTTTAATCTTGAATTGTTCACATAGCTCACTCATCATCTTATTGTTCAAGTTTCTAGCGTTATCTGATATTAGGGTCTCAGGGAGGCCGTATCGACAAATGATCTCCTTCTTGATGAATTTGATCACGACTCCTTTTGTCACATCACGATAAGAGGCTGCCTCCACCCATTTGGTAAAGTAATCTATGGCCACCAAGATAAATCGATGTCCATTTGAAGCTTTAGGATCAATGGGTCCAATCACATCTATTCCCCACATAGAGAAAGGCCAAGGAGCAGTTAAAATGTGTAACTCGGATGAAGGAGCATGAGTCTTGTCTGCATAAATTTGACATTTATGACATTCTCTTGCATACTTAATGCAATCCGTTTCCATAGTCAGCCAATAATAACCAGCTCTCAAAACTTGTCTAGCCATCATATGCCCATTTGCATGGGTACCACAAATTCCCTCATGGATTTCTTTCATAATCTGGTTAGCCTCTGTGGCGTCCACACATCTTAACAGTACCATGTCATAGTTTCTTTTGTAAAGTATCTCTCCATTCAAGAAGAATTTCATTGCCAACCTTCTCAGAGTTCGCTTGTCATTTTCTAATGCATTAGGAGGATAGGTTCCACATTTCAGATATTGTTTGATGTCTTGAAACCACGGCTTTTCATCTGACTCATTCTCAATATTCATGCAGGAGGCGGGAACATCTCGTTTTTTTTTCGATTTTAATTGGCTGGACCCCTTCATCAAAATCCACATTAAACATGACTGCTAGAGTAGCCAATGCATCTGCTATCCGATTATTCTCTCTTGGGGAATAATCAAAAGTAATTTGATCAAACTGTTGAGATAATCTTGTTATAAGTTGCTTGTAAGGCAATAATTTAGCATCTCTGGTTTCCCATTCTCCTCTTAGCTGATGAATCACTAGCAAAGAGTCCCCCAAGACCTGAAGCCTTTCAATCTTCATATCTAGAGCAGCTTGAATGCCCATTGAACAAGCTTCGTATTCAGCCATGTTGTGCGTGCAATCAAAACACAGCTTAGCAGTGAGAGGGAATAATTCTCCTCGAGGCGATATTAATATTGCGCCTATTCCGTGACCCAATTCATTTGAAGCCCCATCAAAGAACATGGTCCACATATCTGGATTCGATATTTCTTTCTCTGTTGCTACAGTGAGGATATGCTCATCAGGGAAGTCGAACTTCATTGGCTCATAGTCCTCTATAGGTTGTTGTGCCAGATAATCAGCTAGAGCGCTCCCCTTTACTGACTTTCGAGTCACATATGTGATGTCATACTCGGATAAAAGAACTTGCCACCTTGCAATTCGTCCCGATAAAGATGGCTTCTCGAAGATGTATTTCACAGGATCCATTTTTGAAATAAGCCATGTCGTGTAATACAACATGTATTGCCTTAAGCGACGTGCAGCCCAAGCAAGAGCACAACAAGTTTTTTCCATCGAGGAGTACCTGGTTTCACAACTGGTGAACTTTTTGCTCAAATAGTATATAGCTCGCTCTTTCCTACCAGAGTCATCATGCTGCCCCAGTACACATCCCATTGCACTTTCTGTTACAGTGAGATACAAAATGAGCGGACGTCCAGGCACTGGTGGTACGAGGATCGGTGGATTTCGTAAATACTGCTTAATTTTATCAAATGCTATTTGACAATCTTCATTCCAAATGCCATCATTGTTTTTGCGAAGCAACTTGAAAATAGGCTCACATGTTGTGGTCAATTGCACTATGAATCTGGCAATATAATTTATCCGACCCAAAAATCCTCTAACTTCTTTTTGTGTTTGCGGAGGCGGCATTTTCAGAATTGCCTTAACTTTGTCAGGGTCGACCTTGATACCTTCTTGGCTAACCACAAATCCTAACAATTTACCAGAGGTTGCCCCGAATATACATTTGCTCGGATTGAGCTTCAGCTGGAACTTTCTCAATCGATCGAACAACTTGCGGAGAACGATTGTGTGTTCTTCCTCCTCTTTTGACTTGGCAATCATATCATCTACATACACTTCAATCTCCTTGTGCATCAAATCATGGAATAAAGTAACCATGGCTCGCTGGTAGGTGGCCCCAGCATTTTTCAAACCAAACGGCATAACTTTGTAGCAAAATGTTCCCCACAATGTAATAAATGTAGTTTTTCCTTGATCTTCAGGTGCCATTTTTATTTGATTGTAGCCTGAAAAACCATCCATAAAAGAGAAGGTAGAAAAACCAGCAGTGTTATCTACCAACACATCAATGTGAGGGAGTGGAAAATTATCCTTAGGGCTTGCTTTGTTTAAATCCCTATAATCCACACACATCCTAACTTGCCCATTCTTCTTTGGCACAGGAACAATGTTTGCAACCCATTCAGGATAATTGGACACAGTCAGAAATCCAGCATCAATTTGTTTCCTGACTTCATCCTTTATCTTAATTAACATGTCTGGCTTCATCTTTCGCAACTTTTGCCTTACTGGTTTGCACTCAGGTTTGAGTGGTAAATGATGCATTACAATATTCGTGTCTAGTCCAGGCATGTCTTGATAGGACCAAGCAAAGATATCGACATATTCTGTGAGCAAATCAATAAGCTTTTTGCGAGTTTCTGTAGAGACATTAGCGCCAATTTGAACCTCCTTGACTTCTGCTTGTGATCCCAGGTTAATTATCTCTGTTAACTCTTCATGGGGGCCCAACGCTTTTTCCCCTTCCTCTATCATTTCTAACAACTCAGCACTAGGTTCAAAATCTTCTTCTTCCTCATCAGACTCAACATTGTGTATAGGAATATCAAGTTCGTATTGAGAATCGTTTGCACATTCAATCTCAGTATTACTGCTTAAGATGTTGATAATTTGGAAAAAAGAAGAAAAGAAGAGTAAATATTTTGCCCTGGAGAGTGTAATTATGCAATAGCAAAAGGAAATGAACTAAAACCTTCATTGAATGATGAAATTTACTATTGAATGAAGAAATTTACTTGAACACATAGAAAGAAGTCTGGAAAATGAAATGAGTAAAATGACTAACCTAACTTGAAATTGAAAATTGAAATTGCAAAAAAACAATAAAAAAGTGGTCAATTACTTTGACATCTTAACAGCAAATGACGGTAATTCAATAGTACTCCAATTGTTGAGCTCGAAGTTTTCTGGGCACGGGTAGATCCATGGACCAAATTCTTCCTCTTTAGTCACTACTGCAACTGCAAAATCTCCTGGACGAATTATACCAGCACTTTCAAATGAATGGTAGAGATGAGGGATGAATTTTTCCCCATATTCTGGTTCACGACTTTCAAATCTGGCCAAACGCCTATCTTTTTCTCGCTTCTGTACCCTGATCATATCTGCTTTATCCGGCTTATACCCAAGCCCAAATCTTTTTGTATTTTTTGATAGGCTTAAAACATCATCTAAACGACTGTTGCTTTCTTTGAACGTCTTGACTGAAGATCGAGATTTAGATTTCTTGCCTTCCCCATATAGTGTTGTAGCACTTGCCACCTCGAATGTTTGAAATGATGACTCAAAAGCTTCCTCTGCTGCATCAATATATGGCATTGAAGCTGGCCTAGAAACCAAGATATCCTCCTGACCAGATACAATTACTAGGCTCCTTCCAATTGAAAATTTAAGTTTCTGGTGCAGCGATGATGGCACAGCTCCTGCAGAATGTATCCAAGGTCGCCCTAATAAGAAACTGTAAGCAGAGGGGATATCCATAACTTGGAAGGTTATGTTAAATGTGCATGGGCCGATTTGTATTGGAATCTCAATGTCACCCACCACCTGACTGCGTGCCCCATCGAAGGCCCTTACTACTACGGTACTTGGCCTCATATGGGACATATCCACTGGCAATCTTTCGAGCGTTGATTTTGGCATTATGTTCAAAGAAGACCCATTATCCACCAGGACTTTTGCTACTAAAAAGTTCTTGCACTTGACTGAAATATGAAGTGCCTTCGTGTGTCCTGTGCCTTCGGGCGGTATCTCATCATCAGTGAAAGTTATGGTGTTGTGAGCAGTTATATTCCCCACGATATTATCTAGACCATCTGGAGTGATGTCTTTGGAAACATATGCTTGATTCAAAGCTTCCAATATCGTGTCTCGATGCGAATCAGAGGATAACAACAAAGATAATATGGAAATCTTAGCAGGCGTCTGAGCTAGCTGTTCCACTACTTTGTATTCACTCTGCTTAACCAACTTTAGAAATTCTTGAGTTTCTTCTTCAGACACAGTCTGTTTGCCCCTTGATTTCTTCATCACTGTTGTTTCTTTAGGCCTGACATTGCTACCTGTGTTACTTTCGACTTTCTCATTTTTCTCTTCTATTGTATTCTTTGAGCACTTCAATAACTGATCTGGAGTGTAGGATTTCCCACTCCGTGTTACGCCTCCCGTTCCGGAAATGTTGTCAACTGGAAGTGAGGGTGTTTCTGAGTTAATAGTTACTTTGTACTCATAACTCCATGGTACTGCCTTAGAACTCTTGTACTTGAAAGGAGTCGGCACCTGAATGGTGATCGACTTTGGATCATGAGTAGTAGTTTTCTCACGGTAATAGATCGTGAGTGGCTTTAGTTTGAAAGATGGATTCAAATTTTCTTTAGGCAACAATTCTTCCACGACGCCTATTTCATTATCCTGGTGATGGGCTTGGGCAACCACAAGAAATTTTGAATCCACCAGTTCTTGGATCCTTTTATGAAAACGATGACATTGTTCTAAAGAATGTCCCTTTGCCCCAGCATGAAATAGGCAAGTCAGATTATCATCAAATTCTTCTTGAACAAGGTCCTTGCGTGCATACTCAATTGATACATATCCGTTAACGAGGAGAATCTCAAAGAGCTTCTCCTTGGGAGTCTTGATCTCTGTAACATCTGCCTTCTTGATAATATCCTGACACTGATCTATTGCATTCACCTGGTGGTTTGGTAAAGGATTATTATCAACATTGGGCCCCTCCTCCTTTTTGAAATTTAACCATCCGGCCTTAATGAGCTCTTGCACCCTATACTTCAAAGCAGTGCAATTTTCTGTAGAATGCCCAACAGCACCTGCATGGTAATCACACCTTGCATTGGGATCATACCATCTTGGATAAGGGGGTTGCAGTGGAACAACAGGCTTGGGTGCCAACTGATGGTTCTGAATTAACTGAGGCAAGAGCTCAGTATATGTCATCGGAATCGGATCAAATTGGGCTTGCTTGTAAGGTGCTCGATTATTTTGCTGACCTGGAGTGACTGGTTGTTGTTGCCTTCGAGACTGAAAGTTTTGATTCATTTGGGGTCTGGTATTTTGGCCATAAAATGGGGAGTACTGCGCTGATGCATTATTCACCTGGTGTGGATAATATCCGTACGTAGGTAAATAATTCGAAGGATATTGTGTGATGGGTTGGTGGATTTGTCGATGGGACTTATCCACCTTCCCTATCATCTGTACTTCTCCCTCCTTCTTTTTTGAAGTATTGCTCTTCTTCGTGCTTGAGGATTCAGCAGTTTTGGCTATCCTACCATGTTTGATCCCGTACTCAATTCTTTCTCCAATTGTCATGATATCAGAGAAATTGGTTGACGCACTTCCAACCATATGTTCATAGAATGGGGACCTTAAGGTATTGATGAACATGGCAGAAAGCTCCTTATCCGTTAAAGGGGGTTGGACTTGAGCTGCCGTATCCCGCCACCTTTGAGCATAATCTTTAAAGTCTTCAGTACTCTTCTTTTCCATCCTCTGTAAGTCCAGTCGGTCGGGAGCCAAATCAATATTGTGCTTGTACTGTTTGAGGAAGGAATCAGCCAAGTTCTTCCATGTGACAACATGTGAACTATCCAACTGCATATACCAACGGGCAGCTGGACCCTTTAAGCTATCCTGAAAGCAATGTATGAGCAGCTTATCATTATGAACGTGCGCTGCCATCTTCCTACAGTACATAACAATGTGACTTTTAGGGCATGTTGTCCCGTCATATTTTTCAAATTCAGGAAGTTTGAATTTTGGTGGGATCACAACGTCTGGAACTAAACATAATTGAGTGGCATCCATGTTTCCAAAAACACTAGTGCCCTCAACCGCCCTTAACCTTTCCTCTAGAACTTCAAGTTTTTCATTAGAGGGTGTGGCTAACTCGTTTTTTACTTCTGGGTCATCCAAGTTGGGGACCGCAAAAGGTATTTTTGAAAATTCTGGCTTGAAATAAGAAGCACCAGCTTGGCTTGCCATGGGTAATTGGGGAATTTGACCTTCTTTAAATGATGGAAAAGGGTATTGCCCAACAGGTATGTCATATAAGGGGTTGTAGGAAGTATGTTGTGGCATGGACGTTTCTGCTGTCGTACGAATATGTGAAGCGAAACTGGGTGGAAATGGTAGGCCAGCTTGAGGGTTTCCAATTGGAGTGTCTGGTGCAGTTGTATCTGCAATCATTTTGCCCTTTTCCAAAGCGGCAATGATTGCATCAACCTTTTCCCTGATTTCCTCGATGTCCCGCTTAGTCTTCTCTTGTTCACCCTTTTCTTCCATAATCCTTGTTCTACGCCTAGTGTGGTAGACTCTTGTTGAACGAGCTATTTTATTGTTCTGTTTTTATTTTTAAAAGAAAGGTCTTAGAGAAAGTAAAAAGAAATAAGAAAAGTATGAGATGCATGAATGAATGAAATTTTATTATTGAAGGAAAAAAAACAATGAATATATCTACAAAATAAACAATTGGAGAATTGGAAAACAAGAAGACAGGGAACATTAACGAAAGTGACCAAAGTACCCAAGGTCTCTACGAATCATCCCTAAAAACTCAAACAACTCCTCCGCATTAGAGGCCATAGGTGATGTATTCTCTCGCAGATCCCTTGCCCATTCTGAAAATCCTCGGGCTCTCCTAGCCATGATCTTGATAGTGTTCATGGTTCGACTTATTTTTCCAAGAATTATCTGCATGTCATCTCTCATAGTGGCATAATCTTCCCTTAATGAGGAGTATTTCTCCTCTAATTGTCCTCTCTCTAGTGACAACTGTTCGCTTGCCCTTTGAAATGCTTGGAGCTGACGTTCCAACGAGCTTGAATAACTTTTAAAAGCTTCAGACTCTTCTAACTGAGCCTGTATATTCACGCGTAGATTGTCCAGCGTTCGCCTTAGAGCAGTATTGGCCTCTTCAAACTCGATAAGTTGTGTTTTCTGCTTGTTGATGGTTTCGTTTAATTCCGCAACTAACTCTAAGAGAGTCTCTTTGCCTCTTGAAAGGTCTTTGATCTTATCCTCTTGTGAACGAGTTGCCCTTCGCAATGCAGTATTTTCATTCCTCAAAGCGTGATTCTCCTTAATCAATCTTCTATTCTCCTCGTCCAATATATCATAATCTCTTTCCCGCTTGGCTCGGTTTTTTGAAACTCTCTCTACTTTTTCGAGTTTGCCACTAGCTTGAGTTACCTGGTCCATCAAACGTTTGACCTCTTGCTGTAATTTTTCATTTTCTAGTTTCAATGTTTGATTTCTTCCCACTAACTCATTTCGCTCTGTCGCTAGCTGGCTAGGCTTATCTACTGCTCTACTGGATGATTCTCCCACATTGTCACGAGTCGTAATTGGGATCTTACTTCTCTTAATGCGCCATTGCAGATATTCTGGAGTAACTCCCTCAGAGTGACTATTGCCATTTATCCTTCTAACTGTTCTCCAGGAAGTCAGCACTTGTCGCTTCTTCTCGTTAGAATCCTCACAACTGTAGGAAAATTCTAATTTATGCAGACCATGAGTTGTTGGTATGAATTGTTTAAACCAACTTTGTCGCAAGGCCAACAACGGAGCATAATGGACGCATCCCCAAGGGCCTACTAGAGGAACTGTGTGGAAGCTCCCGCATCTGTAGATTAAGGCTTTTAGGGGCATCCAATGTGCCTTCCAAATCACATGCTCTAATTTGGAATTCGAAAAGAAAGACATCCATGCTTCTTTCCTCGGAAAACTTGAGTTCCATGGGGCCGTGCCAAATTCTGCAATTGTACTCCTTGTTAGATTCCACGTGCTGCTGAAGTTGATTTTTGGACAGCCAAAATCTTCTGGGAACTTAAAATGACTATGCACCCAAATATAGAGTAAGGGCACACAGCATCTCAACTTCCCGCCTTTGTTGGACTTACAGTAATTGAGCGCTCGAACCGTTTCCGCTAGAAGAGGTATGGCTGGATCCACCCCTTGCTCAATGCCGAAGAATAACTTCAAAACATCACCGTCCACATATCCTTTAACTTTGGGATACAAGACCATCCCGTAGATGCACAAGGCTAACAGCACCAGGCCCCTTTCTTCATTTATGTGTTTGCGAGCGAGTTCTGTTAGATAATCTGCAGATATAGACTCTTCAACCCCTTTCACTTTCACATTTTTCTGCACTTCCTTTAGGTGTACAGCTAGAAATCTGGATAAAGTTCTCTTTGCAGTTAGTTGTGGGTTGAAACAATAGATCATTTCTCCACCTTTTTCTTCAATGTTCAGCATCGTATGGTATTCCTCAATGGTCGGGACTAAGTCGAAATCTTGAAATACGAAACACCTGTAGGCCGGGTCCCAGAATTCTAACACAGCCTGGACGGTGAACCGATTAACTGGAATATACATGAGGTCTGCAATATGGCCGTATCTCTTTGAGAACAAAAATCTTCTTTCTGGCGTTAAACCTTCCCAAATGGCTTTCAGCTCCCCTAGCTCGTTAGCAATGATCTGAACTTGACTTGAGAAGGATGACGACACAGGGCTTTTAAAAGGTAGATTATCCCCATGCTTTAGTTGTGTTTGCTCTGCCCATTGTAGCACAGTACTCAACTCATCATACTCAGAGGAAGATGACCGTATCGACTCTATGGGTACGTTGGCATTCATTTTGTTCCTTTTTGGAGAAAAAGAAAATGTAAGGAAATAATAATTAACTACCGCTTTAAATTAAAATAGATTTTTCATGCGCCTACACGGGAGCATTCGCAATCCCCTCGAAGGTCGACATTACTTCATCCAAAAAAGCAAGATAGTACCATGAAGAAATGAATTTAATTTGAAAATGTGAGAAAACTACTTAATGTCATGAAAAATGGGGAGGACTTTTCATGTGCCTACACGGGAGCATTCGCAATCCCCTCGAAGGTCGACACTACTAATTCCAAAACATGATGCAGGACCCAAACTAAATGGTATGACTAAACTAAATACTAAATTCGACTTCAAATGGAGTAAAGGGAAAAAAACGCTTGGGATAAACTCTTTTTAGGGAAAAAAAATAATAAAATAAAATAAAATAAAATAAAATAAAAAAAAAGAAAATGGAGAGTAAAAATCTAAAATGGAAAGAATGTAGAAATATTTACTTCTCCAATTAAACAAAATAGAAAGACTTTTTTAGAAAACAAGTTTTTCCTCTTAAAGAAAGTTTTTTGTTTTGGCAAGACTTCAATCTCTTAAAAACTCTTTTTTTAAACAAAAAAAAAAAATTGAACTCTTTAACCAATCTTACAAAAATTTCTTTGTCTTGTCAAAATTAAACTTTTTTATTAAAAGAAAATCCCTCTTTCAAAACAAAAATTAAGCTAAAAAAAAATAAAAAAAAAATAAAATTCATGTAAACAAAACTTGAACTTTTATTTTGACAGAACTTTTAACTCTTTAGAATTTCAAGCAAAGTCTTAATTTTAAACTTCAAAGAATTTCTATTCATGACAAAACTTCAATTTTTTTTAAAAAAAATAAAGTTCAAATTTAGTTTTCAAAGAATTTTTCTCTTGACAAAACTTAAAATGCTTGAAAAGAAAACAGTTTTTTTTTTTTAACAAAGTTAAACTTTTTTAAAGAATTTTATTTGAAAAAAAAAAAATTAATCCTTTAAAAGAGAAATTTTTTTTACAAAGTCTAAGTTTTTTTTTTTAAATAATTTTTATTCTTGACAAAAACTTAAATTCTTGAAAAGAAAACCCTTTTTTTTTTTAAAACAAGTTTAAACTTTATTTTTCAAATAATTTTTATTCTTGACAAAAACTTAAATTCTTGAAAAGAAAACCTTTTTTTTTTAAAACAAGTTTAAACTTTATTTTAAAAGAATTTTCTTTTACAAAACTTAAATTCTTGAAAAGAAAACTTAAAGTTTAAGCTTTTTTTTTTAAAAAACAAGAAAAAAACAAGTGACACCTAAAAGAGTGGACTTTGACCTATGATAATACAAAATGATGACATGAATATGAAGTGAGGTAGAGAAATTCTAACCCTAATGGATAAAAAGGTCCCCAAATTAATCCAAGTATTATAAAATAACAAATGAACTAACTTGAGTGAGGATTTTTCATGCGCCTGCACGAGGGCAATTATGTCCCTTCGAAGGTCGACACTACTACATCCTCGATCCTAATCCTAAAGGTAAAGCCCGGGTATAGAGCTGTGGTTGTGTGTGATATGCATGAAGATATAATATGAATTAACCATGCATTCATTAAAGCACAAAATATATTCACACAAGTCACTCCAATAATAACTATGCATAAAATAAGATGGACCACATAATAAATAAATAAATAACAAAATGAATCGAATAATAAATAAAAAAAATGAAAACGGCATTGACCCTCTTAAAAAAAAAGTCCCCAGTGGAGTCGCCAAGCTGTCGCAACGTCATCGCGACGCGGAGCGGCCGACGTCCTTCCCTAAGGGTCTCTTTCGAGGTGAGAGGTTTGGAGTCGCCACCAATCATCTTGGGGTGTGATTGGTCACCCATTTTAAAAAAAGTGGTCTTTGAAAACCAAAAATTAGGTTCGGGGATCAGTTGTGTGTAGGGAAGGTGTTAGCACCCTACAACACCCGTTTGAAAACATTTTATTTTATTACTCTAATTCATTAAACAAAAGGTCCGTGTCTTAACGAAAATAAACAAAAAAAAAATGAAAATTGAAAATTAATTGTCTCACTAATTTCACCTTATCTTTAAATAAAGTAAGGATTTAATTTTGTGAGTGGGGTTAACCCATGACTTTATTATCATGTAAAAATTTCCTAATTAAAGAAAATCTTTCACCTCAAGAATTTGAAAATTATTTCAACTCCGTCATAGGCTATACATGAGCTAATTTGTCTCTCAACTATTACCTCACATTTCAAAAATAAAATATGAAGTAATAATCATGAGTGGTATGACACCATTCAATGGAAAAATATTTTTTCATTTTTAAATCAAATTCAATTAGAAATTCATTTGGAATTACCAAAGTAAAACTATTTTGAAGTTCATTTGGAAAATCCAATTTAGAATCAAATCGAAGTTGATTTGAAAATTTTCTAATTTAAGATCCAATTGAAATTTTGATTGCCAAAATAATTGACTAGTTAAACTTTAGGCTAATTTCCAGGCAGGGTGTTCCCTTTCGGTCAGCTTAAATACCCGTTCTTAGACAAAATTAGCATTAAAGTTTTCATAATCAATCTATTTTAACCATTCAAAATATTAAATAATGTTTTTGAAATTTGATTTAACCTTTCCAAAATCGAAATTGATTTCCAATTTAGTTTAAAATTGAAATTGATTTTCAATCTAAGACCAAAAGACATTGACTGGAAACTTTAATTTAGAACCAAATTGACATTTACTGAAAAATTCCAAATCACTTTGAAACTCCATGAATTCAAGATTAAAACCAATTGAGGGTGAAAATTCAAATAAAATTCCAATTGAAATTCATTTGGGCAATTCCAAATTAAAATTCATTTGTAAATGTCAAAATGAAATCAAATTAAAAACAAGCAAAGGTTGAAATCCCAAATTAAATCCAATTAAAAATTTATTATAAAATCCCAAATTAATTATTGAAACCAATGGAAGGAAAGTTTAAAATCGTCTTTTTTAAAAAAAAAAAAAATCAAGTGAAAATCAAATTGAAAATCTTAGTTCAAATGTCATTTGTTTGAAATTCATTTGAGCATTTCAAAACCTTTTGAAATTCATTTGAACCATTCAAATTAAAGTAAAATTCAAAACATTAAAATTTCCATTTTAAAGAAAATTGAATTTTCTAATTACAAACTAGTGAACATTTATTAGGAAAATACAAATTCAAATTAGAAATTTTATGTTAGAATCCAACTAAAATTAATAAGAAAGACAATTAAAGTTGAAAATGTCATATTAAAATCAAATTGAAATTGGTAATAACAATTCAATTTAAAGCCAATTAAAATTAGTTTGGAAACTCCCAAATAAACTCTAATTGAAATTAGAAAAAAAAAACTTTCAACTAATATCCAATTAAAGTTCTTTAGAAGTCTAAAATAAATCAATTTAAATTTCTAATTAGAAAATGAAATAAAATAAATTGCAATTGATTTGGGAAACTCAAATTCATAGCCAAAATGAAAAATGGAAAAATTTGGATACATAAAATAATAATAATAATAATAAAAGAATTTAAACATGTGGGACCCACCTTATTCGCTTTACTCTTTCTTCTTCCCCAACTTCCTTCCTTCTCTTTTTCTTTTTTCTCTTCCACTTTCCCTCACTTAGGAGCCTTGTTGGAAAAAAAAAAAGTGGCGGCACGGTGGCGGCGGTGACAGTGGTGGCGGCAACGGCGGTATGACAGTGAGTGGCGGCGTCGGTACGGTGGTGAGTGGCGGCGGCGGTACGGTGGTGAGTGGCGGCGGCGGCAGTGAGTGGCGGCGTCGGTACGGCAGTGAGTGGCGGCGTCGGTACGGCAGTGAGTGGCGGCGGCGGTACGGTGGTGACGGTAGCTTTGGTTTTTGGAAAATCCTTCTCCAAACTCTATTTTCCCTCTCAAACTCACTTTCTCTCTCTAAGCTCTCTCACTATTCTTCTCTTTTTTCTTGTGTCCTTGTTGTTCTCTCTTCCTCTTCATCCTCCATAAGCTCTCATTATATAGTAGAGCTTGGAGGAAGGGGTTGAGAAAAAGGGGGAAAGAATGAGAGGTTGGGAGAAAGAGGGGGAGTGAGTTGAGAAAGATGGGGAAAGAATGAGAGGTTGGGAGAAGGAAGAGGGAAGAGTTGAGAAAGATGGGGAAAGAATGGGAGGTTGGGCGAAAGAAGGGGAGTGAGTTGAGAAAGAGGGGGAGTGAGTTGAGAAAGATGGGGAAAGAATGGGAGGTTGGGAGAAAGAAGGGGAGTGAGTTGAGAAAGAGGGGGAGTGAGTTGAGAAAGATGGGGAAAGAATGAGAGGTTGGGAGAAGGAAGGGGGAGAGTTGAGAAAGATGGGGAAAGAATGGGAGGTTGGGAGAAGGAAGGGGAATGGAGAAGAAAAAGGGAGAGGGAGAAAGAATAGGAGAGGTTGGGAGAATGAGGGGGGATGGAGAACGTGGAAAGAGGAGTGAAGGAAAAAAATGAATAAAATAAAAAAAATAAAATAAATAAACAAAAATAAAATAAAATAAAATAAACAAAATAAAGAAATAAAACAAAAAAAAAAAACAAAAAAAAGATGAAAATGAAAATAAATCATGAAAACTAAAAAACAAATTTTGATAATATGCAAGGAGAGAGATTCGAACCAAAGACCTTGTGATTGTTAATACAACTTTATGCCACTTGAGCTATGCTCTTGTTGACATACCAAAAACAAATTGACTTCCAAATATTGAAAAACTTCAAATATTATTACTAAAATCAAGCCGGACCAAATACGGTGTCTACAGTTAGTTTATTGGATTTGGGTTAATAATGCAATTCTAAAATAAAATTCAATAACCACTTTATTGAATAACTTCAATAAAAACTTTATTGATAAATAAAATTTGTTTATATTTACTATCTACAACTTTTAGAGCATAAAACCCAACAACATTTTGTTGTAAGATGGCGTATTTATCCACGTCTTCTAACTCCCATATTCAGCAAGATTTCTTCTTTCCTGATGTGAGTGAATTTATTCTACTCCAAGCTCCACTAAATTTTTCCTTTTCCTGATGTGGGAGCATTTCGAACGCATTTCTAGAGTCTTGCACAAAACCATTAAACATTAACAAATTCTTACTAAAATATCCTCTTTTTATATGAATTAAGCATAAATTCTATATTTTAGGATTTCTATTGTGATCTGATGACTTTTGACTAAATTTACTTCAAATGATAAGGATTTAAGCACTAAGTCCTTGTTTTCCTCACAATATACTAAATTTTTAAGGATAAATAATGCACATAATTGAGCGTTATCAAATACTTAATCTCTTTTATAGATGATTATTCTAGATATGGGTATTTTTACCTAATGCAACATAAGTTTAAAGCTCTTGACTAAATTTACTTCAAATTATAAGAATTGAAGCACTAAGTCCTTGTTTTCCTCATAATAAACTAAGTTTTTAAGGCTAAATAATGCACATAATTGAGCGTTATCAAATACTCCATCTCTTTTATAGATGATTATTCAACATATGGGTATTTTTACCTAATGAACATAAGTCTGAAGCTCTTGAAAAGTTCAAAGAGTATAAGACTAAAATTGAAAACTTGTTAGGTAAAATAATTAAAACACTTTGATCTGATCATGTGGAGAGTACATAGATTTAAGATTCCATGACTATATGATAGAACATGGAATCACTTTCCAACTCTCGGCACTTGGTACACCTCAATAGAATGGTGTATGAGAAAGGAGAAATAGAACCATGCTAGACATGGTTCGATCAATGATGAGTTATGCTCAATTGTCTGACTTGTTTTGGGTTATGTAGTGGAGACTACAGTTTACATCCTGAACAACGTTCCATCAAAAAGTGTTTCAAAAACACCTTTTGAGTTATGGAGAGGTCGTAAAGGTAGTTTACAACACTTCAGAATTTGGGGACGTCCATTCCATGTGCTTATGACAAACCCAGAGGAACGAGAACCTTGTTCAAGAGTATGCCTATTTGTAGGCTAACCCAAAGAAACGAGAGATGGTTTCTTCTTCAATCCAAAAGAAAATAAAGTGTTTATATCGATAAAATGCAACTTTTTGAGTAGAAGACCAAATTAGGGATCACAAACCATAGAGTAAAATGGTTTTAAATGAAATTTTCGATGAGGATACAAATAAATCAATGAGAGTTGTTGATAAAGCTAGCTGATAAGTGTCAAAAAAATATACATATTTTACCCTTATATTTAGCTCATTCCCTTGTCAAATGTTGCATGTTTAGATCAATTTTACTGTTCCCGGGCTCAAAATATGTTACAGTTGTTAAGTTAGGGTGTTGAGAATCACTTTTGTCAAATTATGTTCATTTGTGCTTAAAAAGACTCAATTTTAAGGGAATTTGACTAAGTTTGTTGTTGTGCAGAAAAACAGAGGAAAAGCTGGATTTGCCCAGAAATGCGTCCGCATTTTTGGGAAGGCAAAATGAAATGCGACCGCATTTCTGGAAAAATAGAGGCAGTTCTGAGTCTACCGTGGGTCATTTTGAACGAGACTTCTTCGCTACTAACCGACTGTTTTGACCCCGAAACCAACTGGGCTACCTACCAGCGCCTATTTCGCAGCTCCTCAACCACTTCCAACACTATATAAGCTCGAGATTCGAAGTCAAATTCAATTAGAACTCATTTGGAAGAAGAGAGTGGTGACAGAACCCTAGTTGACGCCGATGAGTAGGGATGCCCGAGGTCCTTCTTAGATGACTAAATTCTAACCTTAGGGTTTGTAGGGATTTTCACTCATTCCCACTTTATAAAAGCGAAAGAGTGGTGTGTCGAGCGAATTCTAGAAGGATTGGATAAAATAGAAAAACCCTAGTATTTGGCTACTGTCATTATTTCCAGCTTTTGTTACTTCTCATTTATCGGTATTCTTTATATCTTATTTTCAATGAAAATGTGTTCAACTGCATTTTATCTCACCACGAGTAGCTAAATTCCGTTGAGGGATTCAATTTGGTGAATTCCCTTATGGTTCAATAGCTTGAAAGTGTTTTATTTGCTTAAGTATTGTTCAATGCATGTCATTCTTTATTGAATATCATTCTAATCTTGTTGAGTTTACATTGATCACTTAGACTTTGCATGTCATGTGAGTTTGATCTCGAAAGGGACAGACAATATCGATTCTCATAAATGTGATATAAGAGAAAAAACTCGAAAGAGATTGTTCGGTGGTATAGGGAAGCTGCCTAAGACACCCTATATCAACTATAGGGTTATAGATTGGATTCGTGAATTATCTATGCCGGAGTCAAGTCACAAAAATGTGCATAACGGTACTCGTTTAGCCTTCTAGCGGTTCTTAGGAGCAAGACCAAATAGAAGTTAAATCTGACTCAATGCATTTAATAGGCTTAAGTAGAATAATCCATGATTAAAGTTATTGCCTTTGGAATGAATCCATATTGAATACCTCGTTTTATTTATTATTGTTATTCTTTAATTATTTTCTTATGTTATTTATTTTTCTTACAATCAATCATCAATCATTTCTTTGGTTACCTATTTTTAAGCAATCAGTTGAGTAGTTTCTTCTTCAAATTTGAATTTCCAATTTAGTCCTCGTGGGATTGATACCCTTGGAATACTTCTAACGTTTTTATTACTACGTGTAATAGTGTATACTTGCACTAAGGTTGTCTGAATTTATCTTTCTTATTATCTACCATCTTATCTCACATCCATCATTTAGCCTCTGTCGCACCACTAGCACGTCGACAAGAGTTGTTGATAATGTCGGCTCATCAAGTCAAGCATATCCTTCTCAAGAATTGAGAGTGTTGGTTTTTTATGTCCTAAAACTCGTAGACAGTAAATGTGACGTTCGATCGATCATTAATAAAATGTTATTGATGTATTTTTCAATAAAGTGTTATTGTTTATATTATCTTTATCTTGCCTAAATAACCCTAATCCAATAAACTAACATCCTAGGCTTTTGTATGTGTGTTGAACTGCATGTAGAGACATACGGAGATCATTGTTCAAGATATAGTCTAAAGGGTCTATAGTATAGAGATAAAATTGGGTACCTTATCCTGGTGACATTATGGATACAACCCACTTTGTATCTGATACAAATGCAATGATCCAACACGTTCGTGTAGAGGACATGCGAGTGGGGGTATCCTATGCGATGAGTTTGCATAAGACCAGACTGTGAAATAGTAACCGCTAGTTATAACACCGTTGACTAGTTAGGTTTCTATTTCACTAGGATGACCTAGGCAACTTAGTCTCAATCCTAAGCGGGCTATGTGTTGGGCTTTATGCCCTAAAACTCGTAGATAGTGAATGTAACCGTTGACCGGATATTAATGAAATAATATTGATATATTTTTCCATTAATTGTTATTAGTTATTTTATATTTGTCTTTGCCTAATAATGACCCTAATCCAATAAACTAGACATCCAAGGTTGTAATATGAGTCTTGAACTATATGTAGTGACATATGGGATCATTGTTCAAGAAACAGCCTAAAGGGTCTATAGTATAGGGATAAGACTGGGTGCCTTATCCTGGTGACACTATGGATACGGTCCACTTTGTATATGATGCAAACGCTGTGATCCAACGTGTTCGTGTAGGAGACATGCGAGTGGGGGTATCCTATGCAATGAGTTTGCATAAGACCGGACCGCGAAATAGTAACCACTGGTTATAACACCGTTAACTAGTTGGTTTTCTATTTCACTATGACGACCTAGACAACTTAGTCTTAATCCTGAGTTGATTATGGACTCCTGCTCATGAGAGATTGTCCTTTGATTTGTATGGGTGAGAGTGGCCAATACGCCGACTCAATAAGCCTACCACTTTGGGGACAAGACCGAATGGGGAGCTGGGAACATAATCGTACAAGATGGAATTCACTCCTTCCCGACCTTAGGGAAGCAGATGAGTGTTCCCTTAAGTGGTTACTCCGAGTCTTGAACAAAGGGCCCTACCCTCTCAATGGCACGAGAGGGTTTTCTGTTTGATGGTTGGACCACAAACAGGTTGTTCATTAGAGGAGAATTGGTACTTAAGGAAATAGAGGTAACCCAGGGGTAAAACGGTAATTTGACCCAGTTGGTGTTACGGACACTCGTGAAGGACTAACTAGTTGATATTGGTCTAGATCCATGGACACATAAAATATGTCTGCAGTGAGAAGAGTGCAACTGTGAGTCTATAGTGGAATGTACACACAGTTAACGAATATTGATTAATGTGGTTAATGAGTTTGACCAATTAATCTCACATCGTTGGAGCTTCTGATCTGCAGGTCCATTAGGTCCCACTAGTAGCTCGTAAAGTAATTTGAGGCAACTAAGTAATAAAAGTAAATTGAAAATGTTCAATTTATTAAGGGAAACAAATATAATATATATTGATATATTATTATGAGAGAAATTAATATTTGAAATGTTCAAATATAAATTTATGGAAGTTTGAAAGAGTTCAAATAATAAATTAATTAATTTAAGGCCTAAAATGTGTTTGGGCAAATTAATTAATTCTAGGCCGGGAATTAAATATGTGATATTTAATTGGTGGTTAATTAATTAGAGAATTCATTAACCGGGAATTAATCAATTATGGAAATAATTAATCACTTAAGGAAGTGATTAATCATTTATGGAAATGATCTAATTACTTATGGAAGTAATTAGTCATTTGTGGAAAAGATTAATCAATTATGGAATTTATTGATCATGATTGATTAATTAAGGAATAAGATTGAATCAATTTTAGAAAAGATTGATTTAATTGAATATTTTATTCATGGCCTCTCTTCTATAAATAGAACACTAGACCTAATTGGTCATGACACTTGACACTCTTGAAAGACAAGACCTAGAATTCTCTCTAGCCTCCCTCTTAGAGAAAGACTCCCACAAGTCTTTTGCTTCCTAGACTTAGAGACATACCGGTGTAACCTCTGTGGTTATTGTGTCGATCAAGAAGAAAAATTCCAGCGATCAAGAGGCTAAGGCGGCTGCTGCGTTTTCGTTCGTGGAGCGTCGTTGGCGAAGAACGGTCAAGTCTACAACGGAGGTTTGTAACGGTTCTTCCTCTTTTCTTTAGAAAAGCATGAAAATAAATTTAGATTTATTTTTAAGCATGTTTAAACCAATTTTACAGCAGCTTTAAAGTTTGTTTAAAGTTAGTTTGAGTTTTCGTAACGGTATTTTAATGTTAATTAATATACGGCGTAAGGTCCAATCGATGCGCTTCCGCTGCGTGGGGACTTTTATTCCCTTCACTATGAACTCCTGTTCATGAAGGATTGCCCTTTGATTTGTATGGGTGAGAGTGGTCGGTTCGCTGACTCAATAAGCCTACCATTTTGGGGACAAGACCAAGTGGGAAGCTGGGAACATAATCACACAAGATAGAATTATTCACTCTTTTCTGGCTTTCGGGAAGTAGATAAGTGTTCCCTTAAGTGGTGTCTTCGGGTCATGAACAAAGGGTCATACCCTCTCAATGGCCCGAGAGAGGTTTTTGTTTAATGGTTGGACCATAACCAGGTTGTTCATTAGAGGAGCATTGGAACTTAAGGATTTAGAGGTAACTCAGGGTAAAACGGTAATTTGACCCAGCTGGTGTTACAAACACTCGTGAAGGACTAACTTACTATTATTGGTCTATATTCGTAGACATTGAAATATATCTGCAGTGAGAATAGTGCAACTGTGGGTCTATAGTGGAGTGTATCCAAAGTTAACGAATATTGATTTACTTGGTTAATGAGTTTAATCAATTAATATCATATCGTTGGAGCTTCTAATCTGTAGGTCCATTAGGTCCCACTAGTAGCTTATAATGGGTATTGAGGTAATCAAAGTAATTTAAATGTTCAAATTTATTAAGAGAAATAGTATAATGTGTAGTGATACATTATAATATAAAATTTATATTCTTAAATTAAAATTTATAATATAAATTTATTTTGAATTCGATTCAAGATTAATTTATGGGAGAATTAAATATTTGAGGGAGTTCAAATATTAATTTTTAATATGAAATGAGTTCATATTAAAACTATAGGTTAAATTTAATGCACATTGGATGCACATTAAAACTATAGAATATATGAGAGAAAAATAATTGGATATGATTCAATTATAGGTTAAATTAAATATGTGATATTTAATTTAATAATTAATTAATTGGTGAATTAATTAATTTAATTTGAATTAGTTAAATTTGATTTAATTAAATTAATTGAACTAAAACTATAAGTTATGTGAGGGATATTCGTTTAAATGGAAATGATTAATGAAATTTGATTTAATTAATTAATTAATTATTTTAATTATTAATTAATTATTTTAATTAATTAATTAATTATTTTAATTATTAATTAATTATTTTAATTATTAATTAATTATTTTAATTATTAATTAATTAAATTCACTTTTAATTTAAATTTAATTTTAAATTAAATCTGATAACCAAATTGGTTATCAGATCGTGGAATTGGTTCCACGTCTCCCTCCCTAACTCCATGCCTACACTATAGAGAGTGAAGTTTTTTGGCTTGTTCCCTCATTCAGGTATGCCTCGAAGAAATTCAAAAACCTTAAATTACAGAAGAGATTGCCTCATCAAAGAAAAACCTTTAGGTAGAAGTAGTGTTTATAAGCTTAACTTTAATAAATTGAAAATTAAAAAAATCAAATGATCATCGAATGGTACTGATAGGACCAAAATAGTCCTATTATTACCTCTAATCTAAACTTGTTAGAGGAACTTTATGTTTTATTTTTCTTATTTACAGGTACTTTGAGCTTAGGTGATGTTGGGAGCCAACCGCGCAAATTGGTGTTAATTCAGGCCAATTATGGAGTTTTTGAGCCATCTAGATGTTCTTGGATGGCGAGGAGGTGAAAAGACCCAAGTGGATTGAAGCGAGCCTAAAGAACTACACCAACAATCGAAGGTTGAAGCCTCGTACCGAGAAATAACGAGACCAAATCGAGAAAAAAGGCAACAAGGCTCGGGTTAAGGATGGTGTCGAGACACTGCCCCTAGCGTCTCGACGCCGACGCGATCTCGACACTGAATACAAAGTTCGTGGCATCGAGACGTCGAGCCTGGCGTCTCAACGCTACGACGTTTTCTATAAATATAGGGCTTCGGTTAAGTCCGTCGTTAGGTTAGAATTTTGTTCCCTTTTCGATTGTTTTCGCCTTTTTACTTTTCCAAATGTTGTGTAGAACTTTTTAGGTTATATTCTATGTATTCTTTCATGTTTAATTGTAGTTTTCCATTGCATATGAGTAGCTAAACTCGTTGGAATCGTTGGATTGAGATTATGTTTGAATGATTATGACTTTTGGCTGAGTTTTAATTTATGGGTTTTATGTTCTGTTCTTGTTGTCTTTTATGAGTTTTACATGTAATCTCGTTTAAACTAATGCATGAGATTAATTTCTTAGAATTGACGACCCTAGGAGATTTCTATTTGTACATTCAATCAGTTATTTTTAGATAATCACTAGGTCGAGGCAAGACAACCTCTATATAGAGTGACGACCCTTGATAGGCCTAAGATGCATGTTAAATGTTGTATTAATTAGATATAAATTTTATCTATATTTAGTTAATGCAATTTCGGACTCACGAGTCTAAAGCGGCTATTTTAAGTAGGCAATTGCGAGGTTTCAGATTGTTTATTTTAGATTAGTTAGACATAATTTAGTGGTCATTGCGAGGTTTCGGATGGTCATTATGTTATGCATGAGGGATGACGGTCGATCAAGTTATTTTAATTAATCATGTTAACTGCAGGGTTCTGGGTTAATTGGTTAATTAAACACAGGTTAGTGTAGGGGGTCCTCCGAGTAACCAAGAAGCTAACTGGATTCATAAAAGCTGCATAGAATGATATTTAGAGAAAACTAGGAAGCCAAGTGACATAACATTCAAGCATAAGAAATCTCAATCCAACGATCCCTTTTTAATATTGATTTTCATCTTATTTCTTTCGATTGTATGTTTTATTGTTCTGCATCATTTACATTTAGTATTTTTTTTTTTTGCTGCATCCATCTATTCCAACCCCCCTGTTGCATGAACACAAAATTTTGCATCTGCTAGATCTTTCCCTTTGTTCGACCCCAACCACTGTTTCTACAAAATAGTTGTAGTGCTGTGGATTATAAATTTATTTGGCTCGTACCTTCGACAAGTCCCGTCAGGTACCCTATACATGATGCCTGGGAATAAGATTGCTGGGAATCAAAGATAACTGTGTTTGGTTGTGCATGAGAATGTCATCAGGATTTTATGAGAACAAATTATGTCTGTATTTATTTTTTAGAATTAATCAGGTAAACTTTATGTAATTTTAATAATTAATCAATAAAATAATCAAAATTAATTCAAACTATTAATAAAAATTAATGAAATAATAATCATGAAATAATTTTAATGGGATAAACTATGTTAATTTAACAACTTAAAATTATTTAATTAATTTTTAATAAATATTTTTAACTACAATAATTTAATATATTGTATCCATAAAAATTAATTAGATAGTTTTTTCAAAAAAAAAATAATTAGATAAATATTTAATAATAATATAATTATATATTTATTATAAGGAAATCCAAAAAAAGTAATTAATGGATTATAAATAATCGATAAGTAATTAATTATAATTATTGAAAAATTAATTTTTATACTAAATTAATTTAAATGATTTTAATTCAATAATTAAATATATTTTCGATAATATTAACTAATTAATTATAATTTTAGTAATATGTAATTACATCCCTATAATAAACTTGGACTAAGTATTTGTTTAAAAGTCCTAAGAAAAAGTATTTGTTTAAAAAAATTGAAATTCTTGACAAACTATTATTTAATCTAATTAAATAATTTATTATAGGGAAAAATACACTTTTGGTCCCTGAGGTTTGGGTTAAGTGACACTTGGGTCCCTGAGTTTTCAAACTCAACAAAAATACCCCTGAGGTTTGAGATAAGGAGCACTTTGGTCCCTGCCGTCAAATTTTCTGTTAACTTTTAACGGTTGCTGACGTGGCACTATTATTTTAATATAAAAAATTATTTTTGTTTTATTTTTTAAATAAAAAATATTAAAAAATTAAAAAATTAATATTTAATTATTTTTTTATTCTTTCTCTCTTTCTCTCTCATCTTCTTCTTCTCCATCTTCCTTCTTCTCCATCTTCTCTCTCCTCCTTCTTCTTCCTATGTCCGGCGACCGGCGGCCACCACACGCCGCCGCCGCCGCCGGCCGCTGGCCGCCGACCGCCGGCGACTGAATTTTTTTTTTCTTCTTCTTTCTTCTTTCTTCTTCTTCCCTTATTTCTTCTTCTCTTCTTTTTCTTCAATGTTTTTTTTTTAAAAAAAATAGAAAAGGGAGGGAGGAGGGGCCTCCCTCCTCCTCTGTTTCCGGCCGGAAAAAGAGGAGGAGGGAGGTCCCTCCCTTTTCTATTTTTTAAAAAAAAAACATTGAAGAAAAAGAAGAGAAGAATAAAGAAGGGAAGAAGAAGAAAGAAGAAAGAAGAAAAAAAAAATTCAGTCGCCGGCGGCCAGCAGCGGCGTGTGGTGGCTGCTGGTCGCCGGACTTAGGAAGAAGAAGAAGGAGGAGTGAGAAGATGGAGAAGAAGGAAGATGGAGAAGAAGAAGATGAGAGAGAAAGAGAGAAAGAATAAAAAAATAATTAAATATTAATTTTTTAATTTTTTAATATTTTTTATTTAAAAAATAAAACAAAAATAATTTTTTATATTAAAATAATAGTGTCACGTCAGCAACCGTTAAAAGTTAACAGAAAATTTGACGGCAGGGACCAAAGTGCTCCTTATCTCAAACCTCAGGGGTATTTTTGTTGAGTTTGAAAACTTAGGGACCCAAGTGTCACTTAACCCAAACCTCAGGGACCAAAAGTGTATTTTTCCCTTTATTATATTATTTTTAATTTAGTATTCATTAGTTAATTAATTAACTATATTCAAAATAAAATTGCATATAAAAATAACCAAGAAGAGATGGGAAAAGAGAAAACTCATGCTTTTGCAAGGGCATAGAAAACCCTTGATTATGGGCATAAATGATGTCTGGGAATGCGTTATTTCCTGGGTCCACCACAGAAATCTTGAAACAAACAAGGGTATTATAAACCATTGCCCATTCCCATCTCCAAAAACCTTGTACCAAACGGGCCATTAAGTATATATATACAGTGAATCACTTACTCTAAAACCACTACTTTTTTAGTGTCTTTTACGTGACTTTAAGATTTTCAAAATTATTTTAAGCTAAATAACCAAACAACTTTTGAAAAAGTGTATTGAAGTAGCTAATTAGTATTTTTCACCCCAAAAAGTTCTATAAAATCATCGTAATAATGTAAGTATTTCACTATATTTTAGTTGACAACAAAATTATAAGTTCACACAGGAAGAAGCGAATAATAATAAGAAGAAGGTACAAGTAACTCGTTGAACATCAATAATCAATGGAGGCCTTGAATTCTTATTCTAGCATTATAGTCCTTGTGGAAAATGGAAATATAAATCTAATTTAATTTCTAGGCCTTGAGTTTAAAGTAGGGAAATGCAAAAGCCAAGGCTAAGAGCAACATAGGGATTAGAACATGCACAGGTGAAAAAGAAAAGAGACTTGGAGTTGGTTGGTGTGGGGTAGTTTCCACATATTCTTGTTTTCTTGGAAGAGTCGATGGGTCGATCTTTCCAATCCGAAACTTTTTCATCTTCTCTTGAGCTAACTCACTGTGTCCAACGCTTTTGAAATCAAATGTTGCATCTTTTTCTACAAATTCAGATGTCATAAATTCAACGTAATTAAGGGTCCGTTTGGAATACATTTTAATTTAAATGTTTTTCAAGAATGCATTTTTTAAAAAACATTTTGTATAAACATTGTTTAGAATTTAAACACTCATATGTTTTGTTGCATTTCCTCACAAATGTTTTTATACACAAGTTATTGTTTACTTAAGAAGTCTTTTTTTAAAAGTTGGTTTCAAGTGTTTCTCTCAAAATGGTTTATTTATCAATCTCACTTTTTAATAAGTCATTTTGAGTGGTTGTCAAACACTATAATTTTTTTCAAAATGATTTATTTTCATAATTAAATATTTGGAAAGTTAAACCAAACACACCCTAAATTAAGGTAGAATAAACACTTTTTAGAATTTAAAAAACCTAACACAATAAAGGGAAAAAAATCCTATGTATTAAACACATTTTAATTTATATGTTATTTTACTAATTAAGCTTGTTAAAAAGGGTTTTAAAAAAAATATTGTTAAAAAGGGTAATTAATTACATAATTTGTATTATTAGAAATGCAGTATCATATCTTACCAACTGCAAGTAGTAAAAGCTCATCTCCTCCTGGATGGTCCGGCAAAAAAGAAGTCACATCGTACACCTAAAACCAATGCACATACAGAATTAGGACTGTAGCCCAAAAAAGAAATAAGCAAAACAAGAAATTGTTTTTTTTTAAATATTTACCTAAATATCAATAAAATAAGGATGTAAATGAATATTTGAAAACTGTTAAGAAATTTAAAAAAATGGTTAAAATTATATAGGTTTAAATATAATTTTAGTTTCTATACAACGTCTATTTTCATCTTATGCTATGTGACTATATTTGTTTTCTTTTTTTTACAAAAAAAGTTCTCTCTCTTTTAAATAAACATTTTATTACAACACTACACTCAAAAAGTTATTTTTTTTTTTGAAAAAAAAAAAAAAAAAAAAAAAAAAAAAAAACTCAAAAAGTTATTTAAAATATAGCTATAACTTTGATTTTATTTATTTATTTATTTATTATTATTTTCTTTTTGAAAGAGCTATAACTTTTTATTAAAATGTTTTTGTTTGTGTATAAAATTTAGTTAAAATTTTACAAACAGAGATCAAAATGTTTATCTTTAAAGTACAAGAACCAAAATGAATTAATAAAATCAAAGTTAAAAGTATATGGATTAAAATAGTATTTAAACTAAATATTTAAATTATGAAATAAGCAGAAATTTTGTATATTTCATCAAAATCTTTATTATATAGTTGGAATGTCAATTAACTTTTTTAATTGTAGATTTAATGATGAAATACACATTATCAAACACTAATTATAGATTTAATGATACACTAATTATAGATTTAATGATGATCATAAATAAAAATAACTTTAGTTGATTTGTTTTGAACCCGGACTAATTTTAGAAAAATCCATTGACAAAATGAACTCAAATGAAGCTTAGAACGTAATCGAACTCAATCTACACCAATTGCATAACTTTTTTCAAACTTTTCAGATAGCCAGGATTGTAAAGGTAAAAGAAATAAAAGAAAAGAAAACATACATATCCAGATATTATAAGCCAGCAATCTTTCTGGCTGTTGTGCTTTGCAACCTCATCGAAAGTATACACTTTTGAATTTGAATCCATTTCTTATGAACTTTTCTGCACCTGCTCATACAGATTCAAATATCAGACCATAAGTTAATCTCAAAAAAGAAATATCAGACGACAAATAGAAGAGGAAGGAAAAGAAGAAAGAAAGAAAGAAAATTGAAAAGAGTTTAGAGTCACTTACTTGAGAGAATATGAGCTTTACTTAATGGTGGCTCTGCTAAAAGAGTTCCCTTTGTGTGTGAATTTATTTCAGTTTTCGTTGGTGCCTTTAAATAAATACCACCAATAAGATTTTATTAATTCAACGTGTGTTTGGTGTCAAGGATTTAAATATGAATTTGGATGTGAAAATACGGAGATCTCAATTTTTACAAATAATCGGATCCAATATACTTGTGAACAAATAAATTATAAAAATTAATTCATTTTCACTTCTTAAATAGTTATAAATTGATTATTACTATTTAATTGATACAAATAAATTTTATTTTATATTATTTTATTATAACATTTAGTGGGTGGATAAACGTGGACCAGATCTGCTGCCGATCCACGTGAAAAACGACTAAATGGTCACATCCTCAATCTTTTCCATTTTCGTTTTTGTTTTTAAATTTATTCTTGGGCTTAAAATGTTGGGCTCAAGCCCACGGTTTCGTCATAAGAAGAAAACGGCAGCTGCTTCGTTTCTGTTTGAGAAATTGTGTGGTCCCCCCGAAAGGGAAATCGTTAGAAATGACCAAAAATTAAAGGGTAGTTTTGAAAACTGGTCAAACCGGTTTTTTTAATGAAAAATGGCTAAACTGTTTTTTTAACCTATTTTCGTGAGAATCGTCTTTCCAATTATACCCTTGAGTTAAGTTTCAGATTTAATTTAAAAAAAAAACAAAACAAAACAGTTTATCCCATAAATCATGGAATTACAGTATCTATCTTCTCCCTCCTCAAACAAAACAGTTTATCCCATCAATCATCGAATTACAGTATCTATCTTCTCTCTCATCTCTCTCAAAATTCAAATTCAGATTTTATCTTTATTAAAACTAAAAGACTACATAGAAATTAGGTTTTCATTTTTAATTTTCGATTAGATTCTTATATTTTAATTAACATCTTCATCGTTTTTCCCAACTTTTTGCCATCCATTGTTTTTTTGCTCTGTCATTCATATCACCATTGAAAGGGTTATTGATCTACATCATAGTATGTTAAATACTGTATTTTGTATTTATCTATCATTATTTTCCTCTTTGTATCCTATTTTTCAACACAAAGTATTTTTTTAATTTTTTTTTCAAAGTCTTTACTGGTTTTTAAACAAAAACTTTTGGAGGAAGAAGCATTCGGAGGAAGGTGCCAAAAGAAAATCGGAGGTTTCTCAAGAATTTCGTTTATGATGGTTTGAAGAAGATGAGAATGGGAAAGACCACACAAAACGAAGAAAATTGGAAGAATCTCAAGGGTTTTAGATTTTATTTTTTAAAAAAAAAGCAAGGTGTAATGATTTTTTTCTCGTTTTTTAGATGATTTGATATTTACCATAGTAAATTATTAGTTTACTATATACATTGTATTTGCATAATTTGTTTACTAAATACACTGTATTTGCATAATTTTTCTTTTTATAAACTTGAATGTTTTTTATTGTTCCAGTAACCATTTGCGAGTAATGATTAAGTTTACTAAATAAATACCCAACTAGACATGCACTCCCTCAATATTGAAATTATTTGCAAGTTTACTAAATATTGAAATCATTTTCATGCACTCCCTATTTTTAAGGTAAGAGTTAATAATTTTTTTTTAATTCTATAACTATCTCCCTTAATTCTGGCTAATTAGTTTATTTTTGTTATTGTTATGTTTGTTATTCATTTTCAACGGGCCCTTAATTTAAGGGTAAACCCTAGATTCTCTCCTAAATTAAGTTGTATTTTTATTTATAGTTCACTGCATTTACGCTGTATTTGAATGGATCAATTCGGGGCATTTTCGTCTAATTCATTGTAAAAAAAATATACTAAAATTAGCAATTGGCCATTTTTCAAATACAAAAATCATATGGCCATATTTCAAAATGCCCAATTAAAATTAGTCATTTATCTAGTTGCCCCTATAAAAAAGTCAAAATGAAAAATGACTAAGAAACTTGAGTATTCAAAAATATGGCTACGGAGTTTGTGGGAGATGATAGTAAATACTTTTTCGGTTTATATCTCGGGTATTGATATTCACAATCTGTCCTCTCCCGCCACAAGTAGATTTTTTTTAAAAAAAAAAAAAAAAAATCTCAAACAATCTCCCATCATATTTAACTCACGTCACTACATTTATGAATTTTGAAATTGGTTATATTTCGAATTAGTTGTCAAATCTATCAATTTTCAAACAATGCATCTTAGGGTTCGTTTGGAATACATTTTAATTTAATTTTTTTTAAGAATGCATTTTTTTTTAAAATCATTTTGTATAAAAATTATTTATAATTTAAACACTCATGTGTTTGGTTGCATTTCCTCACAAAGTTATTGTTTACTTAAGAAGTCTTTTTTAAAAGGTTGGTTTCAAGTGTTTCTCTCAAAATGGTTTATTTATCAATCTCGTTTTCTAATAAGTCATTTTTAGTGGTTGTCAAGCATTAGAAATTTTTTCGAAATGATTTATTTTCAAAATTAAACACTTGAAAAGTTAAACCAAACACACCCTTAATCCAAGAGGTATAGGAGATAGATGAACAACCTTCAAGATGAAGGAAACCTGACGAAAACCTTGTTTGGTTAAATGAAAGGAAAAAAAAAACATAGAGAAAAGGCGACACGGACGAAAGGAATCCAATGTATTTGATTTTCGAAAGCAAAAACGACTATAGATGTATGTACATACCTTGCCAATGAGATAGAAATAACAACAGAGGAGTGACTGTTCACACGAGATTTCAACAAAGAAATTTAATTCGTGGAAATGGACTTGATTTTATTGAATTTGATGTATGAGTGTTACAGTCTCTAATGTATAATCCTCTGATGTTTTTCCTCAAAATGTAGAGTTTGATCTGAGAGTTTGTCAGCTTGTTCTCAAATGGAAGGAGGTCGAATCTTCAACTTGTATCTTGATGAAGAGACGATTGATTCCTAGGAGTCTTCTAGTCGTTGGATGTTCTAAGTCTCGAGTTGGCTGAATTCTGAATCTTGGATCTTCTGAATTCTCTAGACTCTCTGACTTTTGACTACTCTGGACTCTGGCTGAATTCTCTGGACTCTGAGTTTTCTGACTCTGTCTAAATATCCAAAATGAATGGTGGTCTCCTCTATTTATAGAGTTTGATGGACTTCATATGGGCTTGGACTTGGTTGATTTTGGACCAAACTTTTGGGCTTGGGCTATATTTGAGCTTTAATCTAATGTTTTTTTAAGGGTTAACGACAAGAATGACTAAAATAAAAACCCTGTTTTGAAAAATGGTAATTGTTTCTATTTTTTAGATAAATGACCAAATCAATTTTGTAAATTAAAAAATCTGAATTATCAACTTACGAAAATACCCTTGAACAAAAATACATCTGAATTTTTTTGGATTAGACAGAATATGAGATTCAAATCAAATAAACTAAATTCTAAAATTCAAATCAAGTATTAGTTAAATCAAATCTAAAATGCAAATCCCTCAAATCAAGGAACGATTAAACCAACTAAAAAATTGAGAATACAAAATAATTAAAAATATATATCTAATTGGTTAATAATTTAAAATCTATACTACGAAAAAATTGAAAATACAAAGATACATAATAAATAAAAAAAAAATATAGAAATACATGCAGATAAAAAAAAAAAAACTATGATTTTAATGACGACCAATTCATGGCAAATAATAGGTATGTAAAAAAACATATAATTTTAATGACTTTCAATTCATGGCAAAAAATACAATGCACTTAATTTAAGGAACAAAAGTTAATTTAGATTGTAGAGATTAAGATACGCAAATATCTTGTATTGAAAAACTATGAAAATAAATCTTTTGCACAACCATAGAAATACATTAACTTATAAATATGATGTCATCTTTTCGTAAATAAAAACTTTAACATCGATCTACACAAATATCTTATACTCAACTTGCATTTCTATTTCTCTCTTACTGAAGTGTAATCTACTAACCTCAAAAATATTTTGATATCCATATTATGTCTACAAATACCTTGTACTCAACTTGCACCTCATTCTTCATGAATCCATATGAAAGCAAATCTTCACCGCTTCCCACAAATCACAGAGGAAAACCTTCTTCTTCACTATTGACTTGCAATTTCTGCCCATCGCGACAGCTCAACCCCCACACACAATCGTCTAGCACGATCCAATAACAAAAAGCCACGCCGTGCACCCTCATCTTAGTATCACAATCCCAGCACATCCACCAAACTATAGCTACACCCTAACAATCACCATTGGACAGTAGTAAACTAAAAAACACATCCAATTCCAAATTGTAACACAGAAGAACCACTATCAAACCAATAGTCACAATCGAATCAAACATTCACGATCAATCTCACCTCACACTACACAAAATCGAAAAAAGAATACCCAAAACCATAAAGACCGTAGTGTTTCGAAGAATTGGTGCCAAAAAATAATCCATGACCCGAAATTAAACCTTGGGTTTTCAAGTGTTGCCTCCAATTGGAACCAGCGAGAAAGTGAAGAACGTCACTCAATATATTCTTGTTTTTGGAGTTGAAGAATCTATAAAAAAAAACTCCAATTTGAATTAACTATAAAGATTGGGTTTGGAGAAAATATTGTTCAAATACATCCTCCTTGTTTTTAAGATGAAAGAGATTGAAGTTTTAGGTGAGGGTAAGAAGGGAATTCCACAGCACAACTATAGTCACATGACAATCACGTTTTGGCCATTTTTCATTGGATTTTTTTGTCTATATTTCTAAATTGACTTTTTTTTATGGTCATTTACAAGGATTACCTTTTTTTTTTTTTTTAAATAAGGTTGGATTATTTTAATTTAGCTCAATTTCTTTAATGACCTCAGGTTACATTAGTCTCGGGTCCAATTGTCACATGCTATAATTTGATTAGACTTGACTTATGTCATCTAATGGATAAATAATAGACACGTGGCATAATTTGCATAGATTTTGAAAAGCATGATTTGTGAAAAATATATGACATTTAGTCATAATTTTAATTTATGTCGATAGGAAAAGTTAATCAGAATATTAGCTTACAATTCTGAATAATTTTCTTTCCAATGCCAACATTAATTTTAGTCGAATTTAAGATTTCTTTTGTTTTGACATTTTTTTTATTTAATGCCAAAGAATCGAACTATCGAACCATAATTTTTATTTCCATTTTTTTTAATTGGAATATCGATTTTAGCCAAAATTGTGATTTTTTTCACTCTACCTTCGACATAAATTTAGAGGTAGCTTGGTACTTTGAACAAAAATTGGAAGTCTTTTGGTTTGTCAAGTTTATTAGGCCAAAATTTTCCTCTTGATTCACATAATTTGAAGGTAAATTTTTTTTCCTTAATAACAATGGTAGGAGATTCCTAGCCATATTTGATTAGGCCAAAATTTTATTGGACAAAATCAAAACTTTCCTTTATACTTGACCTAATCTTTCCCTTATAAATTGAAGATGTTGCACGAGAGCGAAGACACACAACCACTATAGCAAGAAGTCTAGGTAAAAAGAAAAATTCTCCTCTTCAATTTCTCTTTTCTTTCTTTCATTTGACGTCAAATGTTCATGTATTTTCTTCTTTGTGTAGGCTTTGAATTCGAGCAATAATCTCCCTTCGCTATTGGTAAATAAAAAAAAAATCCCTTCAAAACTTTTGGTTTTTTTTTTTTTTTACTTTCAGGTTAAGCTTTTTTTTTTCACACACAACCAAAGGAATATCTGTTGGGTTTTATGCCCTAAAACTCGTAGGTAGTGAATGGTGACAAATTGTTCACTTGTATCAATACGTCGTTATTGAGGTTTGTACAATAAAGAGTTATTGTTACTAAAATTGCACAATTTGACCCAAATCCAATAAACTAAGATCCTAGGTTGTTTAGATGAAACTTGAACTAGTATGTGGGGACATACGGGGATCAGTGTTCAAGTAACAACCTAAATGGTCTATAGTATAGGGATAAGGCTGGGTATCTTATCCTGGTAACACTATGTGATACGGCCCACTTTGTATTCGATACAGATGCAATGATCCAAAGCATCCATGTAGGAGACATGCGAGTGGGGGTATCCTGTGCAATGAGTTTGCATAAGACCGGACCGCGAAATAGTAACCACTAGATGTAACACCGTTAACTAGTTTAGGTTTCTATTTCAATAGGATGACCTAGGTAACTCATTCTCAATCCTGAGTCTGTTATGAACTCCTTTTCAGGAGGGATTGTCCTTAGATCTGTATGGGTGAGAGTGGCCAGTTCGCCGACTCAATAATCCTACCATTTCAGGGGCAAGACCGAATGAGGGCTGGGAACATAACAGTATAAGATGGAATTCACTCCTTCTCCTATTGGGGTAAGCAGATGTGTGTTCCCTTAAGGGCTGATTCCGGGTCTTGAACAAGGGCGCCCATCCTCTCCTGGCCCGAGAGGAACTGCTGTTTATTGATTGGATCATAAACAGATTGTTCATTAGAGGAATCAGTGGTACTTAAGGATCCAGAGGTAACCCAGGGGTAAAACGGTAATTTGACCCAGCTGGCGTTACGAACACTCGTGAAGGATTGACTTACTGTTATTGGTCGATATCCGTGGACACAGAAATATTCTACAGTGAGAAGAGTGCAACTGTGGGTCTTTAGTGGAGTGACTCGCAGTTAACGAATGTTGACTAACTTGGTTAATGAGTTTAGCCAATTAGTCTCGTATCGTTGGAGCTTCTGATCTGTAGGTCCATTAGGTCCACCTGCTAGCTCGTAAAGGGTTCTGAGGTTAAATAGTCTTGAATAGAATTTGAAGTGTGTTCAAATTCATTAAGGGAATTTTATTGTATTTGATACAATTAAAATAATGTATAAAGATACATTATAATATAAGTTTAATTGGTGAATTAAACTTTATATTATAAATTAATTTTGGATATGATTCAAAATTAATTAACGAGAGAATTAAATATTTGAAGGAGTTCAAATATTAAATATGAATTAGATTCATATTGAAACTATAGGTTAAATTTAATGTGAATGAGATTCATATTAAAACTATAGTATATGAGAGAATTATTTGAATAATGATTCAAATAGTAAATTAATTAAATATATGATATTTAATTAATGAATTAATTAATTGGAGAATTAATTAATTTAATTTAATTAAATATGATTTGATTAAATTAATTCTATAGTTAATATTAATGTACATTTGATGCACATTAAAACTATAGGTTAAATGAGAGAGATATAATTGAATATGATTCAATTTCAAAATTAATTAAATATTGGATATTTAATTAATGTGGATTCAATTAATGAGATTAATTGAATGGCAATTTAATTCAATTTAATATGATTCAAATTGAATTAAATACCTTATGTTATAATTGATTTAATTAATATTGTTTTAATTAAATTAATTAAATTAATTAATTAATTAAATGATTATTGTTATTTAATTAATAGACGGCCAAGATCGTTTGGATTAGATCCAACGATCTAGATCTAGTAGGGTAATAACTCCCTCCCCACTTATCGTACACGGGAGAGGGAGTTGCCCAGATCATCAATCATTTTCTCTCATTTCTCACACAGAAGAAGATCTCTCTCTCAGAAATTCTCTCATCCCAAAAGAAAAACACAGCAACTTGTTTGCTGCAATTTTTTCCCTTCCAAGACTAGTTTTGGGTTCCCACAAGCCGGATCTCGATTCCCAAGAGTCATAGTAGGTGATCCGACATGGTGGTGTTCTTGGAGCATTGTGCAGTATTCTTCAAGTTCATGTAAGTACTTAGTTCTAAAATTGTTTTAGATCTAAAATGCATGCTTAATCTAGTTTTAATTTGAGAATCGTTCTAAAATTAATTTTGCCCAACGTATCGGTTTTCTTTAATTGAAATTAAAATTACGATCGGTGAAAACCGCTTCCGCTAGAGGATTCAATTCCTTCAAATGGTATCAGAGCCATTTCGTGATTTTAATTTCGTTTTTAGAATTTGCGTTGTGGTTTTTGGTGGGATCGATTTGCATTTTGAATGTGGTTTGCTTTAAAGACTGTTTTGGTATTTTTTGGCATTAGATTTACATTTTTTTATGATTTGATCATGTAAGGGCCCATGTTTTTGGGGCAAATTAATGTAAATCGAGTCTTGTAAGTCCGTGTCTAGAAATTTAGGATCAATTTGTTGATCGGTGCTCGAATCGGGGTTGAAATCGGAGTAAAAATGTTGCTGGAAACGAAGAACAGAGGCTGTCCAGAGGCGTAGCGTCGCGACTCTGCTCAACGGCGTCGCGACGCTGAAGAACAAGGTGCTGGAAAAATCGGGACAGCGTCGAGACGCTGTGCCTTCAGCGTCTCGACGCTCCCGGTAGTTTCCGAATCCACGGGACGTTGAACGCATCGTGCGGAGTGGAGCAGTTGTTCGAGCGGTTACAAAATAAGTATTTTTTTGCGTGGATTTTGTTCGAACCCAGCATGTAGCTGAGTGGTGTGTGCGCGTGTCTGGCATCCTCTAGGTCGTGAGTTCGAGACGGACATGCGACAGTTATTTTTTAAATTTTCGCCTGCAGCTGCTGTGGACGGTTTGGGTTCGGTTCAGGTGAATAGTGGCCCGGTTCATGCTGGATGGTCCGGTTCAAGGTCTTATTGGGCCGGTTTGAGCAATTTGGGTCCGGTTTGGGCCATTCTAACACGGTTTGGGCTGGTTCTGAGCGGTTCGAAGTGGTTCGAGGCGGTTCAGACCAATTACAAGGCGGTTTAGGGCTAGATTTTGAATTATTAATGTAATTTTTCATTATTTTTGCCCTAGGATGCCAAAATACCGGTCTTTATAGCTATTTAATTGCTTTATGAATGTCATTTAGCTAGATCCCACCATAGGTTAAGCATGTTTTCATGCATATTTATGTTATAAGTGTTATAATATATGGTAATTATGCATGATTCTTAAATTTCATGAGTTATTTAGTATAATTGTTATATTAAATATATGAAATTGGAAAAGCATGATGCATGACATTAATTAGATAAATATAAAATGTTATATTTATATTAATGTAGCATGCATGCTTAGATTTATTTTCATGAGTATTAATATAATAGTTATATTATGAATGGAAATAAATTTCAATGCTTGATTTTCATGGATATTTTTAATATAAATTGTTATATTAATTTAATGAAAATGGAATAGCATTGAGCATGACATTAATTAGATTAATATAAATGTTATATTATATTAATGTCAAATTTCATGTAATTTAATTTCGTGGATGATTAATTAATATAATCGATATTAATTAAATGAAATTGAAATTGCATGAAGCATGTCACCACTTTAGATTAATATAATCGTTATATTATCGGCGTCATGAGCGTTATGGTGTGTAATAATTTGAATTTGATTGTTATTATAAAACACCATAGAAGCATGTTATAGGGCTAATTATTAAAATTTTATAATAGTTATAAAATTGATTAGAAATCGTCAACCTATAACAAAGAGTTGCATGCAAACATAGGACCTTAGGTTAAAATGAAATTAATTTTAAATTGTTTAAAATTAATTAGACCTAAGCTCATTTTAATTCTAATAGGATTAGAATTATTTTCTTACTTAGTATTAAAATAGTTTTAATGGACTAAGTAGGAAAAACATTACGACTATGGTTATAAGGGAACTCTCCCGGTGAAGTTCTGTCTAGGCTGGGGGTATTTAAGTTGACGGTTACGGAACACCTCCTACCTGGGAACAGATCCGGAACCTGAGTTGAATTAATCATAGTCTAATGTTAGCATGCAATGTCACTAGGTAATTAAAAGAGTTTAATTCACCTAGACATTAGAGTAAAGACCTCTATATAAGAGTTATATTCAGGCATAGACTTAGATAGATTCATTTAGCCGGAATTTACCTAAGTAATAGACCCTTAAATTATAAAAATACTTAGTGGGAGGAAATATGACAAAACAAGATTTTCATAAATCAAGTTTTGCTCTCACGTCCTCAAGAGTTCACATCGTGAGGTCCATGCTTGGCCTCGAGTCACCCTGGGAGTGACCCCCTACGGATGGTGTTTGCATGGATCAATATCAAGGTGAATGAGGGAGTATTTTATAGTAAGTGGGAGCAGGACACGTGTCAACGTATCCTACGGTCTCCTCCATTAGGTTGCACCGTGAGATTCCTATGATCTGCCTGCGAGTCGCCCTGGGAGCGATCACCCTACGGAGGGTTTGATCATGGGATTCGGAACAACGCAAACTCCAGAAATGGATAGGGTTTCTTAGGTCCATTCCCAACTTTGACTTTCCCTACGGTAGCATTGTTGGGGCCGACCTCTGGAATCTGAAAATGGAGGGTCACACTTACAGGAAATCGTTAAGGTGTTAATGGTTTCCTGACCGAAAAAACGGTAGCTAAAATCTATTGGAATATGAGTTATTCTGGTAATAGGGATTGGCTGAGATTGTCTCAATTCAGAGGAGGAGTGGCTGACTGCCCTACGGTAGTTGTTGCTCTAAACCTCTGAAGTATCGTTGCAAACATGTATCATATATTTGGGTCGATGATTACTTTTGCTAAATTGATTGGATTAAAACAATATTATTTTGTGTAATGGGTTTAGTGCAAAACAAGTAATTTGTTGTTTCAGTGATAATTCCTATGAGCATTGTCTTACGCCAATTTATTAATAACGGTTTTAGATACAACTAGCTTAAACGAAAACCTTGTGGTAAATGATTTTAGATTAGTCTTGAGTGAGGAATGTCCTCAGGCCCAAATGTCTAGTTCATCTTGAATCGTTTATGATGATTATGACATTAACTGCCTAGGCAATGTCGATGACAATGAATGTGATTTATTGGTCATTGAAACGTGCATAATGGAAAATGAGGATACAGCCTGAATTTTTAATTTAGGTGCCACTTATCACGTTTGTTTTTTCCTTTCAAGGAATAAGCTCATGGCAACTGTTGCAAATAGGTGACTCTCAGATTTTGATCTGGAGAGTATATCTCGGCTTTGGCAGAGGGAACATTAAGTTATTTTATCTAGTGGGAGAAAATACACACTATTAGATAATGTGCATGTATTTCCTAAAGATTAACAGAAATTTGATTTCTATAACGTATATGCTGGGACAATGCTGCTCTATACCTTTCTCTGCTAACGCAGTTTTATTTTAAGAAAGGGATTTGACATTTGTTCAGCTTTACTAGAAAATAACTTATGTGTTTTAAGACTAATCGAGAGTAAAGCAAGTCATGAGCACTGAGTTGTTTAAGATTGCTTATACTCAAAGAAATAAAGGCAAAGGATATCTCCTAAAGGAAATACCTTTCTTTGGTTCTGAAGGTTAGGCTACTTTGATCTCAATATGATTGGGGGCTTAGTCTAGAGTATACTTCTAAGTTAGTTAGAAGAAGACTCTCTAATACCAATTAAGTCATGCCTTATGGGCAATATGACTAATAGATCTTTTACTGGAAAAGAACTAAAGAGCCAAAGAACCCTTGAAGTTTATACATTTGGATCCTTGTGGTCCAGTATGTTAAAGCAGTGGGAGGGTATGAATAATTAATCTCGTTTATAGATGATTATTCAAAGGTATGAATATCTCTACCTAATGCAATTTAAGTCTAAAGCTCTTGAGATATTCGAAGGGGTTTAAGACTGAAGTTGGAAACTTGTTAGGTGAGATAATAAAAAACACTTTGATCTGATCAATGTGTTGAGTATAGGGACTTGAGATTCTAAGACTATTTGATAGTTCATGGAATCACATCCTAAATCTCAGTTAGGAGTATTAGAACCCTATTGGATATGGTTCAATTCATATTGAGCTATGCTCAATTGCCTGGCTCGTTTTGGGGTCATGAAGTGTTGACTTCATTACATACTTTGTAGGTTACCTCAAAGGAAACGAGGAGTGGATATTTCTTCAATCCAAAAGAGAATAAAGAATTTGTATTGACAAATGCCTCATTCTCAGAAGAAGAACATATGAGCAATCACAAGCCACAAAGTAAAGTCAGTTTGAGTGTATTAACTAATGAAGCTACAGAAAAATCAACAAGAGTTGTCGATAAGACTGGTTATTCAATAAGAGTTGTTGATAAGGCCAGTGGTTTTTATCAAGTCACATCCATCTCAAGAGTTGAGAATGCCTTGATGTAGTGGGAGGGTTGTTTTATAACCTGACCGTTACATGGGCTTATTTGAAGCTCAAGTCGTCATTTTTTAATGATGACACAGAGGATTCGTTATCTTTTAGAAAGAAAATGAATGATGTTGACAAGGACCAATGGTTTAAAGCCATGGACCTGGAAATGAAGTCTTTGTATTTCAATTCCATCTGGGATCTTGTACATCTGCTTGATGGGTAACACCTATTGGTTACAAGTGGATTTACAAGAGGAAACGGGACATTTAAGGTCTCAACCAGAAGGGTCCATTGAGCAAGATCAAAAGCAAAAGAGCTTGCAAGCTTAAGTGATCCATTAATGGATTGACCTAAGCATTTCGATCTTGGAATATAAGATTTGATATGGTGATCAAATCTTTTGGCTTTAATTAGGACATTGATGGGTCTTGTATCTACAAGAAGATCGTCAGTAGTACAGTAGCTTTCTTCATGTTGTATGTGATTGATATCCTACTCATTTGGAATAAGTAGGTTAACTTATTGACATAAAAAATGACTAGCAGCTCATTTCCAAATAAAAGTTGGGAGAAGCTTAGTTTGTTCTTATGTTCTAAATTGTTTAAAACAGTAAGAACACAATGCTAGCCATGGTTCAAGCGTTTTATATCTATAAATGTTGATTAGATATGAGATGCAGAATTCTATGAAGGGTTCACGACCTTTCAGGGTAGAATTCTTTTGACCTAAGGAACTGTGTTCTTAGACACCTCAAGGAGTTGAGGAATGCCCTATGCAATAGGCAATGTCAGTGAGTATCAATCTAATCCAGGATATGATCACTGGAGAACCGTTAATTATATTCTCAAGTATCTTTGGAGAATGAGGTACTATATGCTCGTGTATGGCGCTAAGGATTTGATCCTTACAAGATACACTGACACAGATGTTTTAACTGGTAAAGATTTGATGAAATCTACATCAGTGTCTGTCTTCACTCTTAAATAGAGGAGATATAGTATGGCATCGCATCAAGCTGGGATGCAATGCAACCTCGACCTATAGGCCGAAAACTACGCTGTTTGTGAAGCAGCGATCGAGGCTGTAAGATTTGGAAAGTTCGTGGTTGATTTGGAAAGTGTTCCAAATATGAACTTACCTAAGACAAGACAGGCTTGCACATTGAATTGAATGGAAGAATTGCTGATTCATTCACGAAAGCTCTCTCGGCTAAAGTGTATGAGGGTCATCTAGATGGTCTAGATCTACGAGATAAGTACAAAGATGTAATCTAGGGCAAGTGGGAGAAATGTAATGGGTATAGTGGATGCCCTAGTTTATTGTATTTGTACATAGTATATATACGTTTTATGTATTATACATGTATCTATACACCCATTGCCATGATAGATTATTGTACATCCCACTAAGCTAGAGTTTTAGTTCAAGTGGGAGTTGTTGGGTTTTATGCCCTAAAACTCGTAGGTAGTGAATGGTGACAAATTGTTCACTTGTATTAATACGTCGTTATTGAGGTTTGTACAATAAAGAGTTATTGTTACTAAAATTGCACAATTTGACCCAAATCCAATAAACTAAGATCCTAGGTTGTTTAGATGAAACTTGAACTAGTATGTGGGGACATACGGGGATCAGTGTTCAAGTAACAACCTAAATGGTCTATAGTATAGGGATAAGGCTGAGTATCTTATCCTGGTAACACTATGTGATACGACCCACTTTGTATTCGATACAGATGCAATGATCCAAAGCATCCATGTAGGAGACATGCGAGTGGGGGTATCCTGTGCAATGAGTTTGCATAAGACCGGACCGCGAAATAGTAACCACTAGATGTAACACCGTTAACTAGTTTAGGTTTCTATTTCAATAGGATGACCTAGGTAACTCATTCTCAATCCTGAGTCTGTTATGAACTCCTTTTCAGGAGGGATTGTCCTTAGATCTGTATGGGTGAGAGTGGCCAGTTCGCCGACTCAATAATCCTACCATTTCAGGGGCAAGACCGAATGAGGGCTGGGAACATAACAGTACAAGATGGAATTCACTCCTTCTCCTATTGGGGTAAGCAGATGTGTGTTCCCTTAAGGGCTGATTCCGGGTCTTGAACAAGGGCGCCCATCCTCTCCTGGCCCGAGAGGAACTGCTGTTTATTGATTGGATCATAAACAGATTGTTCATTAGAGGAATCAGTGGTACTTAAGGATCCAGAGGTAACCCAGGGGTAAAACGGTAATTTGACCCAGCTGGCGTTACGAACACTCGTGAAGGATTGACTTACTGTTATTGGTCGATATCCGTGGACACAGAAATATTCTACAGTGAGAAGAGTGCAACTGTGGGTCTTTAGTGGAGTGACTCTCAGTTAACGAATGTTGACTAACTTGGTTAATGAGTTTAGCCAATTAGTCTCGTATCGTTGGAGCTTCTGATCTGTAGGTCCATTAGGTCCACCTGCTAGCTCGTAAAGGGTTCTGAGGTTAAATAGTCTTGAATAGAATTTGAAGTGTGTTCAAATTCATTAAGGGAATTTTATTGTATTTGATACAATTAAAATAATGTATAAAGATACATTATAATATAAGTTTAATTGGTGAATTAAACTTTATATTATAAATTAATTTTGGATATGATTCAAAATTAATTAACGAGAGAATTAAATATTTGAAGGAGTTCAAATATTAAATATGAATTAGATTCATATTGAAACTATAGGTTAAATTTAATGTGAATGAGATTCATATTAAAACTATAGTATATGAGAGAATTATTTGAATAATGATTCAAATAGTAAATTAATTAAATATATGATATTTAATTAATGAATTAATTAATTGGAGAATTAATTAATTTAATTTAATTAAATATGATTTGATTAAATTAATTCTATAGTTAATATTAATGTACATTTGATGCACATTAAAACTATAGGTTAAATGAGAGAGATATAATTGAATATGATTCAATTTCAAAATTAATTAAATATTGGATATTTAATTAATGTGGATTCAATTAATGAGATTAATTGAATGGCCAATTTAATTCAATTTAATATGATTCAAATTGAATTAAATACCTTATGTTATAATTGATTTAATTAATATTGTTTTAATTAAATTAATTATAATTAATTAATTAATTAAATGATTATTATTATTTAATTAATAGACGGCCAAGATCGTTTGGATTAGATCCAACGATCTAGATCTAGTAGGGTAATAACTCCCTCCCCACTTATCGTACAGGGGAGAGGGAGTTGCCCAGATCATCAATCATTTTCTCTCATTTCTCACACAGAAGAAGATCTCTCTCTCAGAAATTCTCTCATCCCAAAAGAAAAACACAGCAACTTGTTTGCTGCAATTTTTTCCCTTCCAAGACTAGTTTTGGGTTCCCACAAGCCGGATCTCGATTCCCAAGAGTCATAGTAGGTGATCCGACATGGTGGTGTTCTTGGAGCATTGTGCAGTATTCTTCAAGTTCATGTAAGTACTTAGTTCTAAAATTGTTTTAGATCTAAAATGCATGCTTAATCTAGTTTTAATTTGAGAATCGTTCTAAAATTAATTTTGCCCAACGTATCGGTTTTCTTTAATTGAAATTAAAATTACGATCGGTGAAAACCGCTTCCGCTAGAGGATTCAATTCCTTCAAATGGTATCAGAGCCATTTCGTGATTTTAATTTCGTTTTTAGAATTTGCGTTGTGGTTTTTGGTGGGATCGATTTGCATTTTGAATGTGGTTTGCTTTAAAGACTGTTTTGGTATTTTTTGGCATTAGATTTACATTTTTTTATGATTTGATCATGTAAGGGCCCATGTTTTTGGGGCAAATTAATGTAAATCGAGTCTTGTAAGTCCGTGTCTAGAAATTTAGGATCAATTTGTTGATCGGTGCTCGAATCGGGGTTGAAATCGGAGTAAAAATGTTGCTGGAAACGAAGAACAGAGGCTGTCCAGAGGCGTAGCGTCGCGACTCTGCTCAACGGCGTCGCGACGCTGAAGAACAAGGTGCTGGAAAAATCGGGACAGCGTCGAGACGCTGTGCCTTCAGCGTCTCGACGCTCCCGGTAGTTTCCGAATCCACGGGACGTTGAACGCATCGTGCGGAGTGGAGCAGTTGTTCGAGCGGTTACAAAATAAGTATTTTTTTGCGTGGATTTTGTTCGAACCCAGCATGTGGCTGAGTGGTGTGCGCGCGTGTCTGGCATCCTCTAGGTCGTGAGTTCGAGACGGACATGCGACAGTTATTTTTTAAATTTTCGCCTGCAGCTGCTGTGGACGGTTTGGGTTCGGTTCAGGTGAATAGTGGCCCGGTTCATGCTGGATGGTCCGGTTCAAGGTCTTATTGGGCCGGTTTGAGCAATTTGGGTCCGGTTTGGGCCATTCTAACACGGTTTGGGCTGGTTCTGAGCGGTTCGAAGTGGTTCGAGGCGGTTCAGACCAATTACAAGGCGGTTTAGGGCTAGATTTTGAATTATTAATGTAATTTTTCATTATTTTTGCCCTAGGATGCCAAAATACCGGTCTTTATAGCTATTTAATTGCTTTATGAATGTCATTTAGCTAGATCCCACCATAGGTTAAGCATGTTTTCATGCATATTTATGTTATAAGTGTTATAATATATGGTAATTATGCATGATTCTTAAATTTCATGAGTTATTTAGTATAATTGTTATATTAAATATATGAAATTGGAAAAGCATGATGCATGACATTAATTAGATAAATATAAAATGTTATATTTATATTAATGTAGCATGCATGCTTAGATTTATTTTCATGAGTATTAATATAATAGTTATATTATGAATGGAAATAAATTTCAATGCTTGATTTTCATGGATATTTTTAATATAAATTGTTATATTAATTTAATGAAAATGGAATAGCATTGAGCATGACATTAATTAGATTAACATAAATGTTATATTATATTAATGTCAAATTTCATGTAATTTAATTTCGTGGATGATTAATTAATATAATCGATATTAATTAAATGAAATTGAAATTGCATGAAGCATGACACCACTTTAGATTAATATAATCGTTATATTATCGGCGTCATGAGCGTTATGGTGTGTAATAATTTGAATTTGATTGTTATTATAAAACACCATAGAAGCATGTTATAGGGCTAATTATTAAAATTTTATAATAGTTATAAAATTGATTAGAAATCGTCAACCTATAACAAAGAGTTGCATGCAAACATAGGACCTTAGGTTAAAATGAAATTAATTTTAAATTGTTTAAAATTAATTAGACCTAAGCTCATTTTAATTCTAATAGGATTAGAATTATTTTCTTACTTAGTATTAAAATAGTTTTAATGGACTAAGTAGGAAAAACATTACTATGGTTATAAGGGAACTCTCCCGGTGAAGTTCTGTCTAGGCTGGGGGTATTTAAGTTGACGGTTACGGAACACCTCCTACCTGGGAACAGATCCGGAACCTGAGTTGAATTAATCATAGTCTAATGTTAGCATGCAATGTCACTAGGTAATTAAAAGAGTTTAACTCACCTAGACATTAGAGTAAAGACCTCTATATAAGAGTTATATTCAGGCATAGACTTAGATAGATTCATTTAGCCGGAATTTACCTAAGTAATAGACACTTAAATTATAAAAAATACTTAGTGGGAGGAAATATGACAAAACAAGATTTTCATAAATCAAGTTTTGCTCTCACGTCCTCAAGAGTTCACATCGTGAGGTCCATGCTTGGCCTCGAGTCACCCTGGGAGTGACCCCCTACGGATGGTGTTTGCATGGATCAATATCAAGGTGAATGAGGGAGTATTTTATAGTAAGTGGGAGCAGGACACGTGTCAACGTATCCTACGGTCTCCTCCATTAGGTTGCACCGTGAGATTCCTATGATCTGCCTGCGAGTCGCCCTGGGAGCGATCACCCTACGGAGGGTTTGATCATGGGATTCGGAACAACGCAAACTCCAGAAATGGATAGGGTTTCTTAGGTCCATTCCCAACTTTGACTTTCCCTACGGTAGCATTGTTGGGGCCGACCTCTGGAATCTGAAAATGGAGGGTCACACTTACAGGAAATCGTTAAGGTGTTAATGGTTTCCTGACCGAAAAAACGGTAGCTAAAATCTATTGGAATATGAGTTATTCTGGTAATAGGGATTGGCTGAGATTGTCTCAATTCAGAGGAGGAGTGGCTGACTGCCCTACGGTAGTTGTTGCTCTAAACCTCTGAAGTATCGTTGCAAACATGTATCATATATTTGGGTCGATGATTACTTTTGCTAAATTGATTGGATTAAAACAATATTATTTTGTGTAATGGGTTTAGTGCAAAACAAGTAATTTGTTGTTTCAGTGATAATTCCTATGAGCATTGTCTTACGCCAATTTATTAATAACGGTTTTAGATACAACTAGCTTAAACGAAAACCTTGTGGTAAATGATTTTAGATTAGTCTTGAGTGAGGAATGTCCTCAGGCCCAAATGTCTAGTTCATCTTGAATCGTTTATGATGATTATGACATTAACTGCCTAGGCAATGTCGATGACAATGAATGTGATTTATTGGTCATTGAAACGTTCATAATGGAAAATGAGGATACAGCCTGAATTTTTAATTTAGGTGCCACTTATCACGTTTGTTTTTTCCTTTCAAGGAATAAGCTCATGGCAACTGTTGCAAATAGGTGACTCTCAGATTTTGATCTGGAGAGTATATCTCGGCTTTGGCAGAGGGAACATTAAGTTATTTTATCTAGTGGGAGAAAATACACACTATTAGATAATGTGCATGTATTTCCTAAAGATTAACAGAAATTTGATTTCTATAACGTATATGCTGGGACAATGCTGCTCTATACCTTTCTCTGCTAACGCAGTTTTATTTTAAGAAAGGGATTTGACATTTGTTCAGCTTTACTAGAAAATAACTTATGTGTTTTAAGACTAATCGAGAGTAAAGCAAGTCATGAGCACTGAGTTGTTTAAGATTGCTTATACTCAAAGAAATAAAGGCAAAGGATATCTCCTAAAGGAAATACCTTTCTTTGGTTCTGAAGGTTAGGCTACTTTGATCTCAATATGATTGGGGGCTTAGTCTAGAGTATACTTCTAAGTTAGTTAGAAGAAGACTCTCTAATACCAATTAAGTCATGCCTTATGGGCAATATGACTAATAGATCTTTTACTGGAAAAGAACTAAAGAGCCAAAGAACCCTTGAAGTTTATACATTTGGATCCTTGTGGTCCAGTATGTTAAAGCAGTGGGAGGGTATGAATAATTAATCTCGTTTATAGATGATTATTCAAAGGTATGAATATCTCTACCTAATGCAATTTAAGTCTAAAGCTCTTGAGATATTCGAAGGGGTTTAAGACTGAAGTTGGAAACTTGTTAGGTGAGATAATAAAAAACACTTTGATCTGATCAATGTGTTGAGTATAGGGACTTGAGATTCTAAGACTATTTGATAGTTCATGGAATCACATCCTAAATCTCAGTTAGGAGTATTAGAACCCTATTGGATATGGTTCAATTCATATTGAGCTATGCTCAATTGCCTGGCTCGTTTTGGGGTCATGAAGTGTTGACTTCATTACATACTTTGTAGGTTACCTCAAAGGAAACGAGGAGTGGATATTTCTTCAATCCAAAAGAGAATAAAGAATTTGTATTGACAAATGCCTCATTCTCAGAAGAAGAACATATGAGCAATCACAAGCCACAAAGTAAAGTCAGTTTGAGTGTATTAACTAATGAAGCTACAGAAAAATCAACAAGAGTTGTCGATAAGACTGGTTATTCAATAAGAGTTGTTGATAAGGCCAGTGGTTTTTATCAAGTCACATCCATCTCAAGAGTTGAGAATGCCTTGATGTAGTGGGAGGGTTGTTTTATAACCTGACCGTTACATGGGCTTATTTGAAGCTCAAGTCGTCATTTTTTAATGATGACACAGAGGATTCGTTATCTTTTAGAAAGAAAATGAATGATGTTGACAAGGACCAATGGTTTAAAGCCATGGACCTGGAAATGAAGTCTTTGTATTTCAATTCCATCTGGGATCTTGTACATCTGCTTGATGGGTAACACCTATTGGTTACAAGTGGATTTACAAGAGGAAACGGGACATTTAAGGTCTCAACCAGAAGGGTCCATTGAGCAAGATCAAAAGCAAAAGAGTTTGCAAGCTTAAGTGATCCATTAATGGATTGACCTAAGCATTTCGATCTTGGAATATAAGATTTGATATGGTGATCAAATCTTTTGGCTTTAATTAGGACATTGATGGGTCTTGTATCTACAAGAAGATCGTCAGTAGTACAGTAGCTTTCTTCATGTTGTATGTGATTGATATCCTACTCATTTGGAATAAGTAGGTTAACTTATTGACATAAAAAATGACTAGCAGCTCATTTCCAAATAAAAGTTGGGAGAAGCTTAGTTTGTTCTTATGTTCTAAATTGTTTAAAACAGTAAGAACACAATGCTAGCCATGGTTCAAGCGTTTTATATCTATAAATGTTGATTAGATATGAGATGCAGAATTCTATGAAGGGTTCACGACCTTTCAGGGTAGAATTCTTTTGACCTAAGGAACTGTGTTCTTAGACACCTCAAGGAGTTGAGGAATGCCCTATGCAATAGGCAATGTCAGTGAGTATCAATCTAATCCAGGATATGATCACTGGAGAACCGTTAATTATATTCTCAAGTATCTTTGGAGAATGAGGTACTATATGCTCGTGTATGGCGCTAAGGATTTGATCCTTACAAGATACACTGACACAGATGTTTTAACTGGTAAAGATTTGATGAAATCTACATCAGTGTCTGTCTTCACTCTTAAATAGAGGAGATATAGTATGGCATCGCATCAAGCTGGGATGCAATGCAGCCTCGACCTATAGGCCGAAAACTACGCTGTTTGTGAAGCAGCGATCGAGGCTGTAAGACTTGGAAAGTTCGTGGTTGATTTGGAAAGTGTTCCAAATATGAACTTACCTAAGACAAGACAGGCTTGCACATTGAATTGAATGGAAGAATTGCTGATTCATTCACGAAAGCTCTCTCGGCTAAAGTGTATGAGGGTCATCTAGATGGTCTAGATCTACGAGATAAGTACAAAGATGTAATCTAGGGCAAGTGGGAGAAATGTAATGGGTATAGTGGATGCCCTAGTTTATTGTATTTGTACATAGTATATATACGTTTTATGTATTATACATGTATCTATACACCCATTGCCATGATAGATTATTGTACATCCCACTAAGCTAGAGTTTTAGTTCAAGTGGGAGTTGTTGGGTTTTATGCCCTAAAACTCGTAGGTAGTGAATGGTGACAAATTGTTCACTTGTATCAATACGTCGTTATTGAGGTTTGTACAATAAAGAGTTATTGTTACTAAAATTGCACAATTTGACCCAAATCCAATAAACTAAGATCCTAGGTTGTTTAGATGAAACTTGAACTAGTATGTGGGGACATACGGGGATCAGTGTTCAAGTAACAACCTAAATGGTCTATAGTATAGGGATAAGGCTGGGTATCTTATCCTGGTAACACTATGTGATACGACCCACTTTGTATTCGATACAGATGCAATGATCCAAAGCATCCATGTAGGAGACATGCGAGTGGGGGTATCCTGTGCAATGAGTTTGCATAAGACCGGACCGCGAAATAGTAACCACTAGATGTAACACCGTTAACTAGTTTAGGTTTCTATTTCAATAGGATGACCTAGGTAACTCATTCTCAATCCTGAGTCTGTTATGAACTCCTTTTCAGGAGGGATTGTCCTTAGATCTGTATGGGTGAGAGTGGCCAGTTCGCCGACTCAATAATCCTACCATTTCAGGGGCAAGACCGAATGAGGGCTGGGAACATAACAGTACAAGATGGAATTCACTCCTTCTCCTATTGGGGTAAGCAGATGTGTGTTCCCTTAAGGGCTGATTCCGGGTCTTGAACAAGGGCGCCCATCCTCTCCTGGCCCGAGAGGAACTGCTGTTTATTGATTGGATCATAAACAGATTGTTCATTAGAGGAATCAGTGGTACTTAAGGATCCAGAGGTAACCCAGGGGTAAAACGGTAATTTGACCCAGCTGGCGTTACGAACACTCGTGAAGGATTGACTTACTGTTATTGGTCGATATCCGTGGACACAGAAATATTCTACAGTGAGAAGAGTGCAACTGTGGGTCTTTAGTGGAGTGACTCGCAGTTAACGAATGTTGACTAACTTGGTTAATGAGTTTAGCCAATTAGTCTCGTATCGTTGGAGCTTCTGATCTGTAGGTCCATTAGGTCCACCTGCTAGCTCGTAAAGGGTTCTGAGGTTAAATAGTCTTGAATAGAATTTGAAGTGTGTTCAAATTCATTAAGGGAATTTTATTGTATTTGATACAATTAAAATAATGTATAAAGATACATTATAATATAAGTTTAATTGGTGAATTAAACTTTATATTATAAATTAATTTTGGATATGATTCAAAATTAATTAACGAGAGAATTAAATATTTGAAGGAGTTCAAATATTAAATATGAATTAGATTCATATTGAAACTATAGGTTAAATTTAATGTGAATGAGATTCATATTAAAACTATAGTATATGAGAGAATTATTTGAATAATGATTCAAATAGTAAATTAATTAAATATATGATATTTAATTAATGAATTAATTAATTGGAGAATTAATTAATTTAATTTAATTAAATATGATTTGATTAAATTAATTCTATAGTTAATATTAATGTACATTTGATGCACATTAAAACTATAGGTTAAATGAGAGAGATATAATTGAATATGATTCAATTTCAAAATTAATTAAATATTGGATATTTAATTAATGTGGATTCAATTAATGAGATTAATTGAATGGCCAATTTAATTCAATTTAATATGATTCAAATTGAATTAAATACCTTATGTTATAATTGATTTAATTAATATTGTTTTAATTAAATTAATTATAATTAATTAATTAATTATAATTAATTAATTAATTAAATGATTATTATTATTTAATTAATAGACGGCCAAGATCGTTTGGATTAGATCCAACGATCTAGATCTAGTAGGGTAATAACTCCCTCCCCACTTATCGTACAGGGGAGAGGGAGTTGCCCAGATCATCAATCATTTTCTCTCATTTCTCACACAGAAGAAGATCTCTCTCTCAGAAATTCTCTCATCCCAAAAGAAAAACACAGCAACTTGTTTGCTGCAATTTTTTCCCTTCCAAGACTAGTTTTGGGTTCCCACAAGCCGGATCTCGATTCCCAAGAGTCATAGTAGGTGATCCGACATGGTGGTGTTCTTGGAGCATTGTGCAGTATTCTTCAAGTTCATGTAAGTACTTAGTTCTAAAATTGTTTTAGATCTAAAATGCATGCTTAATCTAGTTTTAATTTGAGAATCGTTATAAAATTAATTTTGTCCAACGTATCGGTTTTCTTTAATTGAAATTAAAATTACGATCGGTAAAAACCGCTTCCGCTAGAGGATTCAATTCCTTCAATATCATGCAGGCAGCTGTTACCTTTGACCATTTCTTTTTTTTTTTTTTTTTTTTTTTTTTGGGAAAAATACACTTTTGGTCCTTGAGGTTTGAGTTAAGTTACACTTTGGTCCCTGAGTTTTCAAACTCGACAAAAATACCCCTAAGGTTTGAGATAAGGAGCAATTTGGTCCCTACCGTCTAATTTGTCGTTAAATACTAACCGACTGCTGACGTGGCACCATTATTTTAATTAAAAAATTAATTTCTAATTTTTTAAATAAAAATATATTAAAAATAAAATATTATTATTTTATTAATTTTTTTTAATTCTTTCTCCTTCTCTCTTATTCTTCTTCTCCATCCTCTTCTTCTTCATCCTCTTCCTTCTTCTTCTTCAAATCTCTGACGACCGGCGGCCGACGACCACTGCTCGTCACCGTCGGCCGGTCGCCTCCTCCCTCCCTCCTTCGTCTCCGATACTGCTCGCCTTCAGCAGTCCACCAACACCATCTCTCCCCACCCAAACAGACGACGCGCTCAGAAATTGGATAAGCAAGCAACACGCCGCCTCACCCTTCACCCACCTCCATTTTTCCCTCTTCCATTTTCACTCCCCCTGTAAGTTTCCCCCTCTCTCAATCTCTCCCTTTTTGCAAACCCTTAATCTCTGCCCCTTTCGTAGACTGGAAAAACAAGCCCCCATTGACCCACTTCTTTAATTTCTTCACATTCGATTAATATGGAGTTCTAAGCTTCAACACCTTCGTTTCCTTCCCGTTGAAAGAGGATTACGGATGTAACCTTGCCTGCAAGGCATTATACAGATGGGTTCTGTTTGCTTCATCGTCACAGCGCCAAAAATCGCGACCCTAAAGTTAGGGCCAAGCAAAGGGTTTCTTGGGAGGAAAATTCTTTAAGGCTTTATGTGGGAGGAAAAGGAAAGTCTCGATTTCTCGTGATTCCTTAAGATAATTCTGAAGAACCCATTTCTTCGATCAATAAACAGCTGAGCATTGTTCGTGCGGTTTCGAGGGTTGATACGTTTAGTTCCAATGGCGGATTGCAACACGGGGAGGGAGGAGGGACCTCCCTCTCCGGTGCCGTTTTTTTTTTTAAAAAAAAATAGTGAAAAAGGGGAGGAAGAAGAAAAAGAAAAGAAGGAAAAGAAAAAAAACAGTCGCCGATGGCGAGCGGTGGTCGTCGGTCGCCGGCAGCCGAAGATTTGAAGAAGAAGAAGAAGGAGGAGGATAAAGAAGAAAAGATGGAGAAGAAGAATAAGAAAGATAAGGAGAAAGAATTAAAAAAATTTAATAAAATAATAATATTTTTATTTTTTAATATATTTTTATTTAAAAAATTAAAATTAATTTTTTAATTAAAATAATTGTGCCACGTATTTAACGGCAAATTGGACGGTAGGGACCAAATTGCTCCTTATCTCAAACCAGGGTATTTTTGTTGAGTTTGAAAACTCAAGACCTGTAACTTAACCCAAACGTTAGGGACCAAATGTGTATTTCTCCTCTTTTTTTGCATTAAAATTGTTACAACTTTTTTTTTTCTAGATTGATTTTTTTTTTTCTAATTTTTTTGCTGTCTCTTTTTTTTTTTTTATTGACTTTATTTTTTTTCATTGCTTTCTTTTCGATTCTTGTCCTCACTTTTCTTTTTGTTTTATTTTGCTGCTGCACACTACTAACCATATATACATATACGTCTACGGTCGCACATCGCTTCATATTTTTCGTTTTTTTTTCTTTTCGTTTCTTGGTTGATTTATCTTCTTTACAAAAAAAATTCTGGCCACCTCTTTTTTTTTTTTTTTTTTGTTCTTGAATTTTTTTTCTTTTAATTTTGCTGCTCCTGAACAAGTTAATATTAAGAATTGCTTACACTTAACTACATCAATTTTAGGATTAAACATGCAAAGTTCATACAACAAAAAAACAGAGGTTTTGTTACCAACCTCCTGTAGCTCCCAATTCATGCATTTTGTTTGTTGTTTCTCCTCACCAATGGATCAAGGACCACCACCAAGATCTTCCTTACTATTCTCAGGTCTTGGAACGGATTGTGGGATCCTTTTATGAAGGGAATTGGAAGGGAAAGATCTTGAAACTCAAGTATTTGAGAGTTTGATGGTTTGTAGTTTGAAGAACTAATTTGGCAGCATAAGACCACAAATTTGCCATAGATTTTTCACCTCCAAATCCTCTACTTATAGAAGAAAATCATGCAACCAAATTGCACAAAAAATTGACACCAATTAGAGGTCAATTAGAGTGGATTAAAGGTGGCTTAATAACAAGCCTTGCATGGAGGTGGTGTAATCCACCACCTCCTAAAATTCAATTTTAATTTTAAAAAATTATTTTCTTTTTAATTTAAATAATTAATTTTAAATAATTTAATTAATTAAATTGATTTTATATCAAATATTAAATAAATATTTTACACCTAATCCATACTCTCTTAAATTTGATTCCTTGAACATGAATCCCTATTCACGTATACAATATTTAAATCACATTTAAATATTACCAACTCTCGTAAATTATGGTTAAATTCAAAACTTAAACCCTTATGCCAATAATATCGTATATAGTCGACATTAATTCCCTAAACCGAATTTGAACTATTCAATTCTCCATCATATTGTTCAAAGGTTTTATTCTTATATGAGCTAGCAAGGGGACCTAATGGACCTACAAATCAAGGGCTCCGACGATACGAGAATAATCGGCTAAACTCATTAACCTAATTAATCAACATTCGCTAGTTACCGGGACACTCCACTATAGCCCAGAAGCTACACTCCCGTCACTGTAGATATATTCTTGTCCACTCGATATAACCATGATTAGTAAGTCGATCCTTCATAGGTTGTTCGTAACTAGAGTTGGGTCAAATGTCCGTTCTATCCCTAAAGTTACATCTTGCTCCTTAAGTCCCACTAATCCTCTAATGAACAATTGGTTTATGGTTCTACCATTAAATTGAGTCCCTCTCGGACCGATGAGAAGGTGAGACCCCTTGTTCAAGACCCAGAGTCAGCACTTAAGGGAACAACCTCTCCACTATCCCTAAAACGGGTAGGAGTGAATTCCGTCTTGAGGACAATGTCCCCATTTATCTACCTGATCTCATCCCCAAAATGGTAGGCTTATTGAGTCGATGAACTCGAACCACTCTCACCCATATAAATCAAAGGACAATCCCGAATAAAGAGGAGTTCATAGTTATCTCAGGATTAAGATCGAGTTACCTAGGTCACCGCATAAAATAGTCAGTTTCATCAATAAACGGTTTAGGACGCCCCACTCACAAACTCATTGCATAGGACGCCCCACTCACATGTCACTACATGAATGATTCAAGATCACATTGTTTTTACTTAATACAAAGTGAGTTGCGTCCATAGTGTTCCTAAGATAAGGTACCCAACCTTATCCCTGTATTATAGACTGTTTAGGCTATTTACTTAAATTGATCCATTTTTATGTCACTACATAAAGTTCATGTATTCATAATATAGCCAGGGGTTCTTAGTTTATTGGATTTGTGGTTATTTAGGCAAGACTAACACATATATTATCAATAACGCTTTATTGAAATAAATAACTCTGTATTAACAAACAGTTAAGTGTTACATTTACTATCTATGAGTTTTAAGGCATAAAATCAAAAAACTTCATGCCACGTTTTTTCTTTTTTCTTTTTATTTTTTCTTAATAATGGACTTTTACATATACATATGTATATATATTGTGTTTTTTCACACAAAAATATTATGTTTTTTTCCGTTTCCACTCTTTTAACCATTTGCTTATTTTTTTATAATCTATTTTCTATTTTTTTTTCTTTTTTTTTTTTGGCTAATTCTATTCCTTTCTTTCATAGGAATTGGAATTAACAAATTTACTTGACGATCTGCTTGGACAAAACATCACTCTTTGACCACAATCTAAAAGGTATATATGTTGGGTTTTATGCCCTAAAACTCGTAGATATAGTAAATGTACTTTTGACCAAACATTAATAAAAGTGATGTATTATTTAATGTTTGTATTATATCTTGTCTTATCAACCCTAATCCAATAAACTAAACATCCAAGCCTAATAGAATGAGGCTTGAACTAGAATGTATGGACATATATACGGGGATCAATGTTCAAGTTTTAGCCTAAAGGGTCTGTAGTATAGGGATAAGGTTGGGTACCTAATCCTGGTGACACTATGGATACGACCCACTTTGTATATTGATACAAACATATTGATCCAACGCGTTCATGTAGTTGACATGCGAGTGGGGGTATCCTGTGCAATGAGTTTGCAGAAAGACCGGACATCGGAATAGTTAACCACTAACTGTAACACAGTTAGTTAGCTCGGTTTCTATTTCACTAGGATGACCTAGGCAACTTGACCTTAATCCTGAGTGGATTATGGACTTCTGTCCATGAGGCATTGTCCTTTGATTTGTACGGGTGAGAGTGACCAATTCGCCGACTCAATAAGCCTACCATTTTGGGGACAAAACCAAGTGGGGAGTTAGGAACATAGTCTTACAAGATGAAATTCACTCCTTCCCGACTTTAGGGTAAGTAGAGGTGTGTTCCCTTAAGTGGTGTCTTCGGGTCTTGAACAATGGGCCCTAGCTACCCTCTTTATGGCACGAGAGGGACTTCATTTTGTTGGTTGGACCTCAAACAGGTTGTTCATTAGAGAAACACTGGTACTTAAGGACAAAGAGGTAACCTAGGGGTAAAACGATAATTTGACCTACCTGGGGTACGAACACATGTGAAGGGCTAACTTGCTGTTGATGGTCGATATTCGTGGACACAGAAATACATTTGCAATGAGAAGAGTGCAACTCTTGTTCTATAGTGGAATGAACCACAGTTAACGAATATTGATTCACTTGGTTAATGAGTTTAGCCAATTAACCTCATATTGTTGGAGCTTCTGATCTGTAGGTCAATTAGGTCCCATCGGTAGCTCACTAGGGGCGTTGAGGTAAATTTCTAAGGGAGAATTGAATATTCGAAAGGTGCTCGAATATTGAACTAAAATATGGATTTGATTCATATTGAAACTATAGGTTATAATTAATGTACATTAGATGTGCATTAATACTATAATTTAAAAATTGAGAGAAATATAATTGAATATGTGATATTTAATTATTGTATTAATTAATTGATGAATTAATTAATTGTTTGTTTTAATTTGATTCGATTAAATTTGATTTAATTGAATTTCATTAAAACTATAGGTTATAATGGATATGTACATATAAATGTGATTTATATGGTTTTATTAAATTAAGTAGTTAGTTTAATATTATTAATTAATTATTTTTCAATAATTAATTAATTGCTCAATCAGTTGTTTAAACTGATTGAGTCTTCCACTATCCCAGAAACTGAACGTTGAGGGAGAGATATTTTAGGGAGGTTACTCCCAGTCGTTGGTTGATAGTAGAGCTCTCTCTCTCATTTGCTCAGTGTGTGCTTCACGTCAATCGCTCACCTTCTCTTTCTCTCTACAATTTTTCTCTGCAATTCAGAAGAGAAATTTCTCCGTAGAAATCTGAGGCTCCCACCATCCTCCTCAACACACATCCCATGAGAATACCGATGCTACTGCGTGGTAGTGTTCGTGGAAAATTTGCAGCATTAAAGGAAGGATTTGCTGCTGGAATTTTCAGACTTGACAAGGGTTTGTTGGCGAAACGATCAAGAACAACTTCTAAAGTAAGTATTCTTGATCTAGGACAATTAGGGTCCAATCTTAGATCTAGAGTATTTAGAGTTGATTATGACATACTTTATTCATGAAAATAAGTGGTTTTATCATATTTTTACTGCTGCAATTTTAATTCCAACTTACCGGTATTTTGATCCTAAATTAAAACGGAGTTAAAGGTTCTGAAAAGTTTCCGCTGCGCAAGGGCTTTTATCCCTTCAATATACATATTCCAACCCCCCCCCTTTTTAATGAATATGCATATGTTGTGTTTAGCGATATCTTTATTGAATATGTATGTATTGTAGGGTTTAAATCTCATACGCAGTGTTAGACAATCAGAGGATCAAACTCAGTTTTTAGTTGATTTAAAATACCAATACGTTGACAATAATCATACAGTATAAGACATTCGTATTACAGCATAAAATAGAGGCTAAGTGTCACGGTCATGCTTGTCCAAGGCGTGTTGTCCATGGTCGCATGTCCATGGCAACCCTTTCCCCTCATGCTTTCATTCTATGTATTTCATTTGTATCGCTTGTTTATTTTTCCTTGCATTTTTTACGTGTATGACTCCTCGTGATTTTCATGTTCAAGCCTGCCAAGGCTAAAAATCCTAATAATATACTATAGGGGGGTACGACTAGTTGTCAAACCTTCGTACCCGAGAGTTGTATGCTATCAAGTTGTTGTTGTGCCTTTGCTTACTTGATAGTCTGTGCAACCAATATTCTTTCAAAATGTCTTCAAACATTTTCCAAAGCTTTTTTCTCTAACCCCGTTTTCTAAAACCGTTTTCCAAGAACGGGGGTGGAGGTTGCGAGATAGGCCTGTGTGCCATCGGCGATCAGAGATCGAATTGGCTGACTTACTCGTGGGCGAGAGTAAGTGCCGCACAATCGCTTGCGTGTTCCAAAGAGTGCGATTGTGACAGTTGGTATCAGAGCCCAGTTGACTCCTGAAATAGAAGTCCGAAATCATGTCGGCAGTAAAACAGTTGGGCAAGACCCATGTGGAACGATTGGTAGAGATCGAAGAGCAGATGCTCTACCTGAGGGAAGTCCCCGATTCGGTTCGCTTCCTAGAATCTCGTCTTGAAGAGATTGCGACGAGGACAGACAATATTGATGCAGTAGCTGGCCGCGTGGATGGAATGCCCATCCAAGAATTGATTATGAGGGTTGAAAACCTTGAGAATAGAGTTGTGAAACCTAGTAACTTCGAGCGTGGGGACAGCTCGACGGGCTCTGTTGCCCAGATGGAGGAGCGTGTCGATGGTCTAGACAGCTCCTAAAAAGCAATAGTTCAGATGGTCACAGAACTGTCTGAAGATGTGAAAGCGGCCCTCAACGTCGTCAGAGCCGAAGTGGCGGATTTAAGCGCCAGACTAAACCTCACCATGAGAGCGGTGGGAAACGAAACCCCGACAGGGGGTGCAGTCCAATTAAACAAAGTGAAAGTCCCTGAGCCGAAACCCTTCTATGGGGTTCGAGACGCCAAAGCCCTGGAGAACTTTATCTTCGATCTGAAACAGTACTTCAGGGCCACGAATACGACAACAGAGGAGTCGAAAATCACCTTGGTGAGTATGCACCTGGCAGATGACGCCAAGTTGTGGTGGAGGTCCCGTTATAGGGACGTTCAAGAAGGTCGATGTGTCATTGACACATGGGAAAGACTGAAACAAGAGTTGCGTTCACAGTTCTTCCCAGAGAACGTTGAGATTTTGGCGCGTCGTAAGTTATGCGAGTTGAAACACACAGGAACGATCTGAGAGTATGTCAAACAGTTTTCTGGATTAATGTTGGACATACGTGACATGTCAGAGAAAGACAAGGTCTTCTGTTTTATAGAGGGATTGAAATCGTGGGCGAAGTCAAAGCTGTATGAACAGATAGTACAATCACTATCAGACGCTTATGCAGCCGCAGAACGTCTGTTCGATCTTAGCAACGACCAACCGCAAGACCAGAAACGAAATCAAGCCTCCTCGAGTGGGGGAAATAGACCCGTGCGATCCAGCTCTCCCAAAAGTGGGGGAGGAGACAAAAGTGGGGGAAGTAACTGAAGGGAATAAAAGTCCCCACATAGCGGAAGCGCATCGATTGGACCTTACGCGTATATTAATTAACATTAAAATACCGTTACGATAACTCAAACAAAACTTTAAACGAACTTTAAAGTCGCTGTAAAATCGGTTTAAACATGCTAAAATAAATCTAAATTTATTTTTAAAACTTTTCTAAAGAAAAGAGGAAGAACCGTTACAAACCTCCGTTGTAGACTTGACCGTTCTTCGCCAACGACGCTCCACGAATGAAAACGCAGCAGCCGCTTTAAGGTTTTCTTCGCTGGAAATTCTTCTTTGATTGACACAATCACCACAGAGGTTACACCGGTCTGTCTCTGAGTCCAGGAGGCAAAAGACTTGTGGGAGTCTTTCTCTAAGAGGGAGGCTAGAGAGAATTCTAGGTCTTGTCTTTCAAGAGTGTCAAGTGTCAAAAGTGTCATGACCAATTAGGTCTAGTGTTCTATTTATAGAAGAGAGGTCATGAATAAAATATTCAATTAAATCAATCTTTTCCATAATTGATTCAATCTTTATTCCTTAATTAATCAATCATGATCAATCAATTCCATAATTGATTAATCTTTTCCACAAATGACTAATTACTTCCATAAGTGATTAGATCATTTCCATAAATGATTAATCACTTCCTTAAGTGATTAATTATTTCCATAATTGATTAATTCCCGGTTAATGAATTCTTTAATTAATTAACCACCAATTAAATATCACATATTTAATTCCCGGCCTAGAATTAATTAATTTGCCCAATCACATTTTAGGCCTTAAATTAACTAGTTTAGAAACACGTGCGATGCACGTTAAATTTTACTGTTTTAATTGAAAATAATAATAAAAAAAATGGTGTCTAGAAGTCTAAAACTATATATTATATTGTTCAATGTTCATTTATAATGAATATGAAATACTTTGCACGTGGTTTAAAATCTTTGGAATATATTTTTTATGGTGAAAGTTAACTTTTGAATAAATATATTTTTCATCAAGTTCAAATAGTAAATATTTGACATTAAACTATAATGTAAGAGATAAAAAAAAATGAAAGATATATAATTAAAATTAAAATACATATAATAGTTGTAAACTAAATTTGATAAAACATAAAAAGTGGCGTCATAAAGATATTTTATTATCTCATAAGTAATTCATCGATATGCTTCGAGATTGTATTTTGGAGAAAAAGAAAGAAAGAAATATATTTCATAAGAATTATATAAGTTGATTTTTAAAAAAAAAAAAAAAAACTAAAGTATTTAATAAAATATAACATCTTTAAAAATAACATTTTTTTGTATGTTTGGATGACAAATTTTGATCTTCAGTGATTCGATAAGAATTTTTGTATTGACATTGAAAAAAATTGTTAATGTGAAATTACATATTTAGAAATATATTTTCTAATATTTGGAACAATTTGTCCTTGTGCTTTGTTTAACATCATCGCACAACATAATATAACAGGAAATTGTTTCCTTTGAATTTGAATTGATATCATTTTGTGTCATTAGGTGGACTTAATTAATGGAAATCATGATATCAAAATGTGTTTTCCTGCATGTTCTTCCATTACTACTTCGACAATTTAAATATAGTTCTTATACCTTTTATTGAAGAACTTTCTCCAAATAGGTAAATATAAATTACATAAGACTTTAAAAGAATGGTACAAAAGATTGCAAGAAAAAGTTATAAATTTAAGAAAAAGAAAAATAATAATTTTATAATAATTAGACTATTAATATATTGATAGCAAAAAAATGTTTATTAGTGATTTTTTAAATAAAAAAAAGAATATTTTTTTTAGTAAAAAGAAAAAAAAAAGAATAAGTTAAATGCATATTAATGTATGTGATAACTCAAATTTAATATACTAAATGGTTTTTTTTTAAAAAAATAAAATGTTCACTTAAAAAGAAATAGAGAATCTCATTTCATAACTAATAGGTAATGAATTAAAAATTTTGGTAAAAAACCACATTCTTACAATTTTTTTTTACTTACACATTCTTACAATTATGTACTTTTAAAAGAGTAATTTCTACAATTATATAAGTTTATGACTTAATTTTTAAAACTAAAAATTTAGGATAGCAATGGTAACAATCGCTATATTTTATGCTTTATTCATTTTTCTATTTTTGTTTTATATAGATTTTGATACAAAAAATCCATACAGATCAAAATAGTGATGAAATTAGAGTCGAAAAATAAGTAGAAAACTCAAAAGTTATATGAATATTATATCAAAATTTGTACATCAAAATCATGCCAATTACCTTAGTATTTTTAATTTTAATCCTCGAATGGATGCATCTGATGTGTAACTTCCTCTGCTTGAACAGTCGTGTCCCATTAGCAAATATTGAAGGACACTTTAACTCGAAGGGTTTGTCTCTCTAACAGATTGAAGGACATAATGGACATTTATTAAAATTCTAAGGGCAAAAGAGGAAAGTAAAGATTCTCCTCTTAAGCCCCTTTTATATATAGTAAGATTAATTCATTATTTTGAACTCTTTCAAACTTCCATAAATTTATATTTGAACTTTTCAAATATTAATTTTTCTCATAATAATATATCAATATATATTATATTTATTTCCCTTAATAAATTGAACATTTTCAATTTACTTTTATTACTTAGTTGCCTCAAATTACTTTACGAGCTACCAGTGGGACCTAATGGACCTGCAGATCAGAAGCTCCAACGATGTGAGATTAATTGGTCAAACTCATTAACCACATTAATCAATATTCGTTAACTGTGTGTACATTCCACTATAGACTCACAGTTGCACTCTTCTCACTGCAGACATATTTTCTGTGTCCACGGATCTTAGACAAATATCGACTAGTTAGTCCTTCACGAGTGTCCGTAACACCAGCTGGATCAAATTACCGTTTTACCCCTGGGTTACCTCTATTTCCTTAAGTACCAATTCTCCTCTAATGAACAACCTGTTTGTGGTCCAACCATCAAACAGAAAACCCTCTCGTGCCATTGAGTGGGTAGGGCCCTTTGTTCAAGACTCGGAGTAACCACTTAAGGGAACACTCATCTGCTTCCCTAAAGTCGGGAAGGAGTGAATTCCATCTTGTACGATTATGTTCCCAGCTCCCCATTCGGTCTTGTCCCTAAAGTGGTAGGCTTATTGAGTCGGCGTATTGGCCACTCTCACCCATACAAATCAAAGGACAATCTCTCATGAGCAGGAGTCCATAATCAACTCAGGATTAAGACTAAGTTGTCTAGGTCGTCCTAGTGAAATAGAAAACCAACTAGTTAACGGTGTTATAACCAGTGGTTACTATTTCGCGGTCCGGTCTTATGCAAACTCATTGCATAGGATACCCCCACTCGCATGTCTCCTACACGAACGTGTTGGATCGCAGCATTTGTATCAAATACAAAGTGGGTCGTATCCATAGTGTCACCAGGATAAGGCACCCAGTCTTATCCCTATACTATAGACCCTTTAGGCTGTTTCTTGAACAATGATCCCATATGTCGCTACATATAGTTCAAGACTCATATTACAGCCTTGGATGTCTAGTTTATTGGATTAGGGTTATTATTAGGCAAAGACATATATAAAATAACTAATAACAATTAATGGAAAAATATATCAATATTATTTCATTAATATCCGGTCAACGGTTACATTCACTATCTACGAGTTTTAGGGCATAAAACCCAACAAACTCCCACTTGAACTAAAACACTAGTTAGTGGGATGTAAATGCAATAATCTAAAGCTGGAAATGTCATGTATATTAATACAATGAACTAGGGCATCCTTATACCCATTATACATTTCTCCCACTTGCCCTAGATTAGATGGCATACATATCTCGTAGACCTAGACCCTCTAGATGACCCTCAAACACTTCAGCCGTGAGAGCCTTCGTAAATGGATCAGCGATGTTGTGCTCCGAGGCGATCTTAGTGACGATCACATCTCCTCGTTGCACAATCTCCCGTATCAGGTGATACTTCCTCTCGATGTGTTTACCTCGTTTGTGGCTTCGAGGTTCTTATGAGTTGGCTACAACCCCACTATTGTCACAATATAGTGTTATGGGCACGTTCATATTCGGAACCACTTCCAAATCAGTCAAGAACTTTCTGAGCCATACTGCCTCCTTAGCTGCTTCACAAGCTGCTACATACTCAGCCTCCATGGTTGAGTCTGCTATGCATCCTTGTTTGATGCTTCTCCATACTACTGCTCCTCCATTGAGGGTGAATACTGACCCTGATGTGGATTTCCTTGAATCCTTATCAGCTTGAAAGTCAGAGTCACTGTATCCAGTAAGAATCAAATCCTTAGCTCCATACACAAGCATGTAGTCCCTCGTTCTCCGAAGATACTTGAGGATAGTCTTAACCGCTCCCCAGTGGTCCAACCCTGGATTAGACTGATACCTACTGACTACTCCCACTGCATAACATATGTCAGGCCTAGTGCAGAGCATAACATACATTAAGCTGCCCACAGCTGAGGCGTAGGGAATGTGTCTCATGTTCTCAATTTCTTGAGGTGTCTTAGGAGACTGTTCCTTAGACAGGTGTATCCCATTTCTGAAGGGTAGTAGTCCCTTTTTGGAGTTTTGCATCGAATATCGAGACAACATCTTGTCAATATACGTTGCTTGAGACAGAGCTAGCGTTTTGTTCTTACGATCCCTAATGATTTGGATTCCCAGAACATATTGAGCCTCTCCCAGATCTTTCATTTGGAATTGGGCTGCTAGCCATTTCTTAATGTCAGTGAGGTATCCTACATCATTCCCAATGAGTAGGATATCGTCTACATAAAGTATTAGAAAAGCTACTTTCCTTTTGTTGATTTTCTTGTACACACAAGGCTCATCAACGTTTTGGTCAAAGCCAAAAGATTTGATTGCAGTATCAAATCTAATGTTCCATGATCTGGATGCTTGTTTCAATCCATAAATGGATCGATTGAGCTTACAAACCTTTTGTTCCTGACCTTGGGCTATGAACCCTTCGGGCTGAGACATGAAGATATTCTCTTCAAGATTACCATTCAGAAAGGCAGTCTTGACGTCCATTTGCCATATTTCATAGTCATAATATGTGGCTATGGATAAGAGAATTCTTATGGACTTTAACATGGCTACAGGAGAAAAGGTTTCCTCATAGTCAACCCCTTCCTTTTGGGTATAACCCTTTGCCACTAGTCTAGCTTTGAAGGTCTGTACCTTTCCAGCTGCATCTTTTTTTCTCTTATAGATCCATTTGCACCCTATGGGTTTTACCCCATTTGGTAGATCTGTAAGTTCCCATACAGAATTGGAGTACATTGACTCCATTTCCAGGTTCATGGCTTTGACCCATTCATCCTTATCTTCGTCATTCATTGCCTGTCGATAGGACAATGGATCCTCAATGCCATCATTAGGTATGACAACCTGAGTTTCAGTTAAACCCAAGTAGCGGTCAGGTTGTAATACAACCCTCCCACTGCGTCGAGGCATTCCCAACGTTTGAGATGGACGAGATGGATCTGAAGAACTAGTTCCTTCATCAACCCTTGTTGAAAGTCCAACTTCATCAACAACTCTTGATGATTCTTCAGTAGCTTCTCCTAATATCATTTTGCTGCGTGGTTTATGATCTCTCATGTGGTCTTCTTCTATGAAAGTGATGTTTGTCGATACAATCACCTTATTTTCTTGTGGGTCGTAGAAATAACCACCTCTCGTTTCTTTAGGGTAACCAACAAATTGGCACAGTTTTGAACGAGGTTCCAGTTTCTTAGGATTTGTCACAAGCACGTGTGCTGGACAACCCCAGATGCGAAAGTGATGCAAACTAGGTTTACGCCCCTTCCATAATTCGAAAGGTGTTTCAGAAACACTTTTCGAGGGAACATTGTTCAAGATGTATACTGCAGTCTCTACTGCATACCCCCAAAACGAGCTAGGCAATTGAGCATAGCTCATCATTGATCGAACCATGTCTAACAAGGTTCTATTTCTCCTTTCTGACACACCATTCTGCTGTGGTGTACCAGGGGCTGAGAGTTGAGATTGGATTCCATGTTCTATCATATAATCCTGGAATCTTTGATCCATATACTCCCCTCCTCGATCAGATCAAAGTACTTTAATAGATTTACCTAATAGGTTTTCAACTTCAGCCTTAAACCCCTTAAACTTTTCAAGGGATTCAGACTTATGTCCCATTAGGTACAAGTAACCATATCTTGAATAATCATCTATAAAAGAGATGAAATATTCGTACCCTCCTCGAGCTTTTACATTCATTGGACCACATAGATCCGAATGTATTAACTCTAAGGGTTCTTTGGCTCTGTAACCTTTTCCAGTAAAGGGTCTCTTGGTCATTTTTCCCTCGAGACACGATTCACAAGGTGGTAGTGAATCATTTTCTAACTTGTTTAGAAGTCCATTCTTTACCAAACGACCGATCCTATCGATGTTTATATGACCAAGTCTAAGATGCCAAAGATGAGTATTGTTACTTGATGGAGAAATCTTTTGCCTTTTACTTTGAGTTTCAGCAGTTTTAAATAATTCGTGATTTAAAAGTGCTTTGTTTTTGGTTGGTATTAAAACGTACAAGTTATTTTCCAATTTGGCTGAACAAATAAGTACACCATTTTTATAAATGAACGCTTCATTCATATCAAAAGTAACTGTATACGATTGTTCAATCAAACATGAAATAGAAATTAAGTTCCTCTTAATCTTGGGAACGATTAACAAACTTTCTAAAAGTAAGAATCCATTTCTAAAAAACAACTTCGCAGCTCCCACTGCTTTAGCTGAAATGACTTCTCCAGTTCGGACCCTGAGTGTCATTTCCCCATCGTTCAACTGCCGAAAGGAACTATTTTCCTGAAAAGAAGAGCAAACATGATTAGTTGCTCCTGAATCAAGTATCCAGGTAAACTCATCATGTTCTACCAGGCATGTTTCTAAAACAAGTAAATCAAATTTACCTTCCTTTTCCTTCTTTTTCTCAGCAAGGTACTTTGGGCAGTTTCTCTTCCAATGTCAATCTACATTGCAGTGGAAACACTTGCCCTTGTCTGCCATTGATAGCGAGCATAGCTAGCTATCTTTACTTATTTAATTTAGCTAGTCTTTTATGGTGTTTGGGCCATTTTATTGCACTTTAATGTTTATTTTGTAGGAAATGGTTGATTGGAGCTATAATGCAATATCAGAGTTAATCGGGTGCTCGGGGCGTGAAAAGATGCAAAGGAATGAAAAGAGTAAAAAATGGAGAAAAGTCAAATCTCGGTCAACAGCAAGCTAGCGTCGAGACGCTAGCTCTTGAGCGTCTCGACGCTCACATTCCATATCAGATTAGGCGCGTAAAGCTTACAGCGTCGAGACGCTACGATAGGAAGCGTCCCGACGCTACCGTTTTTCCTTATTCAGAACGCGCGTTTAAGAGGCAGCGTCGCGACGCTGTCTTGACAGCGTCTCGACGCTTCGACGAAAAATCAGAATATAAGCTTCACTTCGGCTAGGTTTTAGGGGAACCAAATTTGGGACCTTTTGGAGCCGTAAAGAGGACAGAATAGAGGGCTTTTGGAGCTGAAAACAAAGGAGGAACTTGGAAATCAACCCATTGTTCGTGGGGATCGTGACGGGGACGTCGGGACTCGGCCTACATTGAGTTTTCTTTTCCCTTTTCTTTCTTTAGTTAGATTTATGGCTTTCCCTTGTTTAGTTAAGCTTGTATTTGCATTCATGAGTAGCTAAACTTGTAGCTTAGGGATTGATGTAGTTGATTAAGTTTATGGATTGATTTATGGTTTAAGTTGTGCAATGTTGTTGTGTTTGTAATCTTGATTTAATGCTTTCAATTAATTGGCCATTAGTTGGATGATTTAAGTTTCGAATCTAGCTCGGGAGAGGGGATTTGATCTAGACTTGCTCAAGATTGCATGAATAAAGTTTAATTTCTAATTCTTGACGGTTTTAGATTTTCTTTAGAATTAGTTAAAAGATCTCATTGCCTTGCATATTAATAAATTTAGATAGGGATATCAAGTTGGTTAATTTGCATGAGAATCAATTATACTCGGGAGAGGTAGTTGTGATTAAAGGGTCTTTGGCTCATAATTTCATTGTGCATAATAACTTATTCCTTAAAATCAATCCTAAACGAAATCGGCGAAATCAATTCCCTAAGTAGTTTTCCCAATTGAATTTCCATTCTTTTTACTTGCTTTAATTTGGTTAATTCATCATCTATTCATTACTTTTTGATCCCTAAATAAAATTGGGCAAGATAATTCATAATACTTGATTTGCTTAAAAATCCAATCCAGAGGACGACATTCGAATTTACTATTCACTATATTATTACTTGACCCGTGCGCTTGCGGTAGGAAAAGTCCACATCAAGTTTTTGGCGCCGTTGCCGGGGATTGGCACATTTAGTTAAATTGATATTGTGAAAAAATTGCTTGATCTTAATTTAGGGTGTATTGTTACTTTTTTAGGTTTGTTGCATTTTTTTCCTTATTTGTCTTTCTTTCCTTATTTGATTTTCTAGGTTAGTTTTTTCCTTTAGTTGAGTAATCTTTTTCTTTATTTGTTCTTGTTTTTCCCTTTTAGATTAGTTTCCTTATTTGCATTTTGCTATATTTATTTTTGCATTCCATATTAGGTTAGTTTTTTCCTTTTTCTAGGTTGTATTTTCCTTATTTGGATTAGTTGTTTTCTTTTCTTTATTTATTTCCATAATTGTTGTCTTTCCTTTTTTAGGGTAATTTTGATTGTTTATGCGTAGTAATAAAGATTTGATTTTGGAACCGTTGGATCCGGAGATCGAGAGAACAATTCTTAGGCTTCAAAGGGAAAATAGAGAAATTATTCAAATGGCAGATCAAAATCCACCTGAGGAGCCTAGGCCTATTAGAGATTATTTTCAGCCTGTGTTTCAGGGGCAACAGTCGGGAATTGTCTATGCACCGATTAATGCCAACAACTTTGAGCTGAAGACCGGTCTCATTCAGATGGCTCGAGACTGTGCATACAGAGGATCACCCACCGAGGATCCAAATTCTCATCTTAAATCATTCTTGGATATTTGTGGGACGGTAAAGATTAATGGTGTCTCTGAGGATGCTATTCGCTTACGTTTATTTCCCTTTTCTTTGCAGGATAAAGCACGAGATTGGTTGCAGTCTATTACTCCTGGGAACATCACCACCTGGGATGCTTTGGTCCAGGCCTTTTTAAAGAAATTTTTCCCTCCTGCAAAGACGGTCAAGCTGAGGACCGAGATTGGGACATTCCAACAACAATATGATGAGCAGCTGTTCGAAGCTTGGGAGCGATTCAAAGAGCTACTGAGGAAGTGTCCTCAGCATGGTTACCCCGATTGGCTTCAGGTTCAATTGTTTTATAATGGTTTAACTCCTAGTACAAAAACTATTGTTGATGCAGCTGCAGGTGGGACTCTGTTGTCCAAGACCGTGGAAAACGCTCGCACACTTTTAGAGGATATGGCCACCAACAGTTATCAGTGGCCATCTGAGCGGTCTACACCTAAAAAGATTGCTGCTGGAGTGTTTGAGGTTGATAAAGTAAGTGCACTCCAGGCCCAGATGACTTCCCTTGCCAATGCTTTTATGAAATTTTCAGGTACAGGGAGTGCACAGTCAATTGAATCAGCTGCTGCTTTAGCATCTAGACCTCAGGAGGAGACCATCGAGCAGGTTCAGTACGTATCAAATTTTAATTCTAGGGGATATAATAATAGTTCTACACCTACACATTATCACCCTAACAATAGGAACCATGAAAATTTCTCTTATGCTAATCCTAAGAATGTTCTTAATCCTCCTGGTTTTGCCCCTCAAACTCAAGATAATAAAAAGTTAGAAGATCTTGTTGGAGCTTTTATTGCAGAGTCTAGTAACAGGACAACCAAATTAGAGGAGGCAGTCATTGCCATCAATTCAACAGTGAATGGCCACAGTGCAGCCATCAAGAACATTGAGACTCAGCTGGGACAGTTGGTGAATGTTGTGAGCACCATGAATAAAGGTAAGGCTCCAGCTGAACAAGAGAAACCCCAGATGGAGTACTGTAAGGCAATCACTGTACACCAGGAGGAATCTGAAGAGGAACCTGAATCTGAGGACTATGAAACGCCTACAGGGGAAGCTGAGGAGGACACATCATCTGATGAGGCTGAACAGCCTAACCTTGAGCCTCCTATTCCTTCTCCCACGCTGATGGTTCCCAAAGAAAAGAAAAAGAAAAAGAAGAAAAAGAATAATCAGGTTCAGTTTGATAAATTTATGAATGCTTTTATGAATCTGAATATTAATATTCCATTTGCAGAGGCATTAGAGATGCCCCAATACAACAGGTTTATGAAGGAGTGGTTAGCAAAGAAGCGAAAGGAAAAGAAAGTTGACACTGTCTATCTTGCTTCCACATGCAGCACCAGAGTACAACAGAAAGTACCTGAAAAAGTAGCAGATCCAGGGAGTTTTTCTGTTCCTTGTAGTTTTGGTACTTATTCTTTCAGAGCATTATGTGATTTAGGTGCTAGCATTAATATCATTCCTCTATCGTTGTGTAAAAAGTTAGATATAGGTGAGATTAAGTCTACTCCTGTAAAGCTCCAATTGGCTGATCAATCTGTGGTGAGACCAGTTGGTATTGTTGAAAATGTGTTAATCAGAGTAGGTAGATTTTTCCTCCCTATTGACTTGTATGTTATGGACATGATAGAAAATCCTTCAATGCCTGTCATATTAGGACGACCATTCCTCGCTACTGGGCGAGCGATCATAGATATTGAGCGCAGGGAGCTCACTATTAGAGTCAAGAACGAAAAAGAAATCTTTAAAGCAGTTGAAGACTCTAAAGATGAAGTGCTTTACATGGGCTATAGGAAAGGTGCAAGAAAGAGCACCTCTGTTGGATTCACAGAACAAAAGCCTCCTTGAAGCACGTGCAACACGTCGAGCTAATGACGTTAAACAAGCGCTTATGGGAGGCAACCCAAGTAAGTAGTGTGTTTTCTTTTTGTTTTTTTATTTATTGTTTGTTTTTGTTTTGTAGGTCTTGTTTTCTTTCTCTCATTTGCTTTCAAGCTTTCAAGAGTCCAAGCTCTCAAGCTAGAAGTCATCATCATTCCAGGGCAGTAATGTTCACTCCTTTCATCTGTTTATTGTTCTCATGCTTGTTTATGCTTTATCTTCGTTATACATTGAGGACAATGCATATTTTAAGTTTGGGGGTGGATTAGCATGTTTGTGGAGCCCTTGAGCATCTGAGTTCGGGCTATAGTTTTGAGCTTTCTTTGAATTATGCATATGGTTGTTTTCTAGATGCTACTCTTGCATGATTATGATGTCCTAGGATAGGCTTTCTTGTCAATTTTCAAGCTTGTGATGAGATGTAAGCATAAGTGCCCAAAAAGGGAGACTTTTTAAAATTTTTCTAGGAGATGGCTTGCATGAGTAGAGTATCTGTCTTGGCCAGATTTGGATTTGAATGCTTAGGAGCGAATTATTGAGTTCATATGCTTGTTGTCACCTCGATAGGTGTAGGGTAGAGCTAAAGAGTTAATTTTTTGCAAATTAGCATGTTTGATCTTGCTTAGGAGAAAAGAAAAGAATATCTGCTTATTATGTTCATAACGAAAAATCATTCTTGTTGTTACTGTTGAAAAGAAAATTATTATGCCATGGCCTGTGCACAGTTTGCAATGTTTAATAAAGATTAAGGCAAAAAGAGCTACCCCTGTTGTGATCAGTTAGGCCAACCAGAGAAAACTCAGGTTAAGGGTCCCTGCAATGGGTGTGTGAAAGCTAGTGCCACATTTAAATGCTTAATTCAATTGTTAATTAAAAGCACCTAAGTATGGGGATAAACAAACTAATTTGTTGCATTAACTCATTAGTGAAACCTTAGTGCCAGTGTAGAGGGAAGATGAGCTGAGAGTTTAATAATCCAATCCCGGGCTAGTAGAGTCTGATCTTGTTGAGTTAGATCTCGCTTGTGCAAGTTAATTTTGGAAAAATTTTAATTTGTCTCCCTCATTGGTCCTTGTGTGCATGTCTCTTGCTCGCTTGGGTATTGACTTTTGAGCCTTGAGGATTGAGTTATGATTGTTGCATCTATTCTTCCATTATATGTCTTATTTAGAGTTTGCTCGAGGACTAGCAAAAGCTTAAGTTTGGGGGTATTTGATAGCGAGCATAGCTAGCTATCTTTACTTATTTAATTTAGCTAGTCTTTTATGGTGTTTGGGCCATTTTATTGCACTTTAATGTTTATTTTGTAGGAAATGGTTGATTGGAGCTATAATGCAATATCAGAGTTAATCGGGTGCTCGGGGCGTGAAAAGATGCAAAGGAATGAAAAGAGTAAAAAATGGAGAAAAGTCAAATCTCGGTCAACAGCAAGCTAGCGTCGAGACGCTAGCTCTTGAGCGTCTCGACGCTCACATTCCATATCAGATTAGGCGCGTAAAGCTTACAGCGTCGAGACGCTACGATAGGAAGCGTCCCGACGCTACCGTTTTTCCTTATTCAGAACGCGCGTTTAAGAGGCAGCGTCGCGACGCTGTCTTGACAGCGTCTCGACGCTTCGACGAAAAATCAGAATATAAGCTTCACTTCGGCTAGGTTTTAGGGGAACCAAATTTGGGACCTTTTGGAGCCGTAAAGAGGACAGAATAGAGGGCTTTTGGAGCTGAAAACAAAGGAGGAACTTGGAAATCAACCCATTGTTCGTGGGGATCGTGACGGGGACGTCGGGACTCGGCCTACATTGAGTTTTCTTTTCCCTTTTCTTTCTTTAGTTAGATTTATGGCTTTCCCTTGTTTAGTTAAGCTTGTATTTGCATTCATGAGTAGCTAAACTTGTAGCTTAGGGATTGATGTAGTTGATTAAGTTTATGGATTGATTTATGGTTTAAGTTGTGCAATGTTGTTGTGTTTGTAATCTTGATTTAATGCTTTCAATTAATTGGCCATTAGTTGGATGATTTAAGTTTCGAATCTAGCTCGGGAGAGGGGATTTGATCTAGACTTGCTCAAGATTGCATGAATAAAGTTTAATTTCTAATTCTTGACGGTTTTAGATTTTCTTTAGAATTAGTTAAAAGATCTCATTGCCTTGCATATTAATAAATTTAGATAGGGATATCAAGTTGGTTAATTTGCATGAGAATCAATTATACTCGGGAGAGGTAGTTGTGATTAAAGGGTCTTTGGCTCATAATTTCATTGTGCATAATAACTTATTCCTTAAAATCAATCCTAAACGAAATCGGCGAAATCAATTCCCTAAGTAGTTTTCCCAATTGAATTTCCATTCTTTTTACTTGCTTTAATTTGGTTAATTCATCATCTATTCATTACTTTTTGATCCCTAAATAAAATTGGGCAAGATAATTCATAATACTTGATTTGCTTAAAAATCCAATCCAGAGGACGACATTCGAATTTACTATTCACTATATTATTACTTGACCCGTGCGCTTGCGGTAGGAAAAGTCCACATCAGCCATAGCTTTGGCTTTTCCCTTGCTTTTAGCAGCAGTACTGGGAGCTTTCCCCTTGTTTCCTTTCTTCTTCTGAGTTTTCTTTGAAGAAGTGGCTACAGATTTAGTTCCAGAGGATGAACCCTTCTCGAACTTTCTTTTAGAGTGGACAACGTTTGCCTCTCCTTCTATCTGTCCCTTGTTCTTAAGAAGAGACTGATAGAGTTGTAGCTCATTCAGGAGTCTAGTCAGGTTGAATGTTATTTTATTCATCATTGCATTGCTTCTAAACTGTAGAAAACTCTTCGGAAGTGATTCTAAGATGAATGCAACCTGACTATGCTCATCTATGACCGCCCCATTTGCCTCTGCCACGTTGAATTGGACCATCATATCCAGGACATGCTCCCGAACAGACGTGCCCTCTTTCATGCGACAGCTATAAACGTATTTGAGAGCGTCATGGTGGAGTTGATAGGACGGTTGTCCAAACATCTCCTGGAGAGAGTACATAATCTCCCTCGCTGTTACCTTGCTCTCATGCCTTTTAGCCAAAACTTCAGATAAGCTGGCTAGGATATAGACGCGAGTCTTATCATTGGCCTTTGTCCAGCGGTCATAAGCATCCTTAACTGCTTGGGATGCATTACGAGCAGGGGCTGGAGGACAATCCTCCGTTAAGACGAACCGCAGATCATCGACAACAAGAATCGTATTCAGGTTCGACTTCCACGTAGCATAATTTTCGCCGGTTAATTTCTCATTTTTAAGCAGAGAGACAATTGAGGAAGACATTGCTGAAATTTAAACAAACAATTGACCGTATTAGTTATCTTTGCCTTAACCCATCATACAAGCAAACAATTGCACACAATCCAATCAATTTAGCAAAACAGACAATCACAGAATCCTAAAACTATCGATTTAGTTTTGCAACGACGTTTCAGAGGTTTAGAATGTCAGCCACCGAAGGGTGATCAGGCACTCCTCCTTTGAAATGAGACACCTCTCAGCTAATTCTAATTCCAGAATAACTCATATTCCTATAGACATTAGCCACCGTTGTTCGGTCAAGGATTTGTTAACACTTTTAACTCATCCTCGTAAGTGTAACCCTCCCACTTTCAGATCTCAGAGGCACGCACCAACAGGCTACCGAAGGGAAAGACAACTGTTGGTGATTAGCCTAAGAGCTCCTATCCTTTTCAGGAGTTCACGATGTTCCGAATCCTATAACCAGGCCCTCCGAAGGGATGGTTGCGCCAGGACAACCTGCAGGCGGATCATAGGACTCTCACGGTGTGAACTATGGGCGAAGACCGAGGGATACGTTGACACGTGTCCCGCTCCCACTTACTCTAGACATTTTTCCCATTCACCTTGATATTGATCCATGCAAACACTTTCCGAAGGGAGGCCGCTCCTAAGGCGACTCGAAGCCGAGCATGAATCTCACGTTGTGAATATGGGACAAAGGAGCAAAACTTGATTTAAATCTTGTTTTGTAATTTTCCTCCCACTGAAAATGTCCTAAGGTTAATATAGGGTTATTTAACTTAGATAGTATTCGGCTAAGTCAATCTATCTAAGTCTGATCCTATTAAAACAATTATGGAAATGATTCAACTGCAATCTTTTGGGTGAATTAAACTTCTTTTAATAAACCCAATATTGCAAGTCAACATTACTAAGGTTAATTCAACTCAATGTTCGGGTCAGTTCCCAGGTAGGAGGTGTTCCGTAAATCGTCAACTTAAATACCCCCAGCCTTAGACAGAACTTTACCGAGAGAGTTCCCTTATAACCTCAGTAATGTAAGGTCTTTACTCTAAAGATCTAGGTGCATTAAACAATTTTAATAAACCTAGTGACATTGCATGCTAACATTTAACTATGATTAATTCAACTCCGGTATTCCAGGTCAGTTCCCAAGTAGGAGGTGTTCCGTAAACCGTCAACTTAAATACCCCCAGCCTTAGACAGAACTTTACCGGTGGAGTTCCCTTATAATCATAGCAATGTTTTTCCTACTTAGTCAATTAAAACTATTTTAAATTCTAAGTAAGAAAAGATTCTAATCCTATTAGAAATCGATCTAGGTCTAATTAATTTTAAACAATTTAAAATTAATCCAATTTATCCTATGATCTTATGTTTGCATGCAAATCTTGATTATAGATTGACGGTTTCTAATCATTAATAATAAAGAACTATTTCAAATTTTAATGATTAATCCTATAATCAAGAATCTAGGGTTTAATGCATTCAACAATCTCATTCAAATTAAATAATTAAACCACACTAATTGCATGAATAATATAACAATTATATTATTAACTATGGATGTTTCATGCTTCATGCAATTTTTTATTTTCCTTTTATTATAACAATTATAAGCCAATCAAGAAAATCAAACAAGTATGCTTCATTCATCACATTAAACATAACTATTTATATTTAATTTAAGTAATGACATGCTTCATGCTTTCCAATTTTTCATATAATTAATATACACTTATATTAAAAATATGAAAACAAATCCATGCATTTAAACATACATTATAACAATTTATAATATATAAAAAATGCATGAGCATGTTTATAACCTAAGGTGGGATTAAATATTCTATATGACATCCATAAAGCATATAAATAGCAGTTGAACCGGTTAATTTTGGCCCCTAGGATAAAATAAAGCATTAATTACATTAATTTAGCTAAATTCTATCCTAAAAATCCATGTACAGCTCCGGAATTGGTCTAGACAGCACGAACCGCCCCGAACCACCTCGAACCGGCCTCCAAAATCACGAACCATGCCAAAAATTGGCTAAACCGGACCAAATAAGTCCCAGCCCAGCCGAACCGGTCCGAACCGGACCGATCATGCCTCGAACCGCACCTTTTGAAACCCTAGGTCGCGCCTCCATCGTGACAGCATCGAGACGCTGTGTTGATATCGTCCCGACGCTGTGTGTTTTCCATATTTGGTGCCTGCGTAATCGAGACAGCGTCGAGACGCTGTTGAGGTAGCGTCCCGACGCTGTGTGCTTTCCTTACCGAGCGCCTTCGGTATCGAGACAGCGTCGAGACGCTGTTGCGTCTGGAGGCAGAATCTGGGCAAAACAGCAACGAATTCTTCGGTTTTGGCTTCGATTTCAGCGGCGATTGCTTCGATTTTCATCTCATAAAAACCTATTCTAGACCCGGACTTACATAGGACTCAATTTTACATAATATACCCAAAACACCGGGCCTTACATGATCAAAATCACATAAAAATAAAATCTATGGCCATAAAATTAACCCAAACAGTTCAATGCAAACCGAACATACATTATGCATAAATCTTACCTATTAGAGCCTATCGCAATGATGTGGACTTTTCCTAACCGCAAGCGCACGGGTCAAGTAATAATATAGTGAATAGTGAATTCGAATGTCGTCCTCTAGATTGGATTTTTAAGCAAATCAAGTATTGTGAATAATCTCGCTCAATTTTATTTAGGGATCAAAAAGTGATGAATAGGCGATGATAAAACCAAATCAAAGCAAGTACAAAGAATGGAAATTCAATTGGGAAAACTACTTAGGGAATTGATTTCGCCGATTTCGTTTAGGATTGATTTTAAAGAATAAGTTATTATGCACAATGAAATTATGAGCCAAAGACCCTTTAATCACAACTACCTCTCCCGAGTATAATTGATTCTCATGCAAATTAACCAACTTGAACTCCCTATCTAAGTTTATTAATATGCAAGGCAATGAGATCTTTTAACCAATTCTAAAGTTAATCTAAAACCGTCACGAATTAGAAAGTAAACTTTATTCATGCAATCTTGAGCAAGTCTAGATCAAATCCCCTCTCCCGAGCTAGATTCGAAACTTAAATCATCCAACTAATGGCCAATTAATTGAAAGCATTAAATCAAGATTACAAACACAATAACATTGCACAACTTAAACCGTAAATCAATCCATAAACTTAATCAACTACATCAATCCCTAAGCTACAAGTTTAGCTACTCATGAATGAAAATACAATCTCAACTAAACATATGAAAGTCATAAATCTAACTAAAGGAAGAAAAGGGAAAAGAAAACTCAATGTAGGCCGAGTCCCGACGTCCCAGTCACGATCCCCACGAACAATGGGTTGATCCCCAAATCTCCCCATTTGGTTTCAGCCTCCAAATGCTCTATTCTGTCCTCTTTACGGCTATCCAAGGTCCCAAATCGAACTCCCTAAAAACCTAGCCGAAAATAAGCTTTTATTCTGATTTTTTCGTCTTAGCGTCGAGACGCTGTCAAGACAGCGTCGCGACGCTGCCTCTTATACGCGCGTTCTGAATAAGGAAAAAACGGAAGCGTCGGGACGCTTCCTATCATAGCGTCTCGACGCTCTGAGCTTTACGCGCCTAATCTGATATGGAATGTGAGCGTCGAGACGCTCAAGAGCTAGCGTCTCCACGCTAGCCTGTTGTTGACCGAGATTTGACTTTTTTCCACTTTTACTCTTTTCATTCCTTTGCATCTTTTCACGCCCCGAGCACCCGATTAACTCTGATATTGCATTATAGCTCCAATCAACCATTTCCTACAAAATAAACAATAAAACACAATAAAACGGCCCAAACATGATAAAAGACTAACTAAATTAAATAAGTAAAAGTAGCTAGCTATGCTCGCTATCAAATACCCCCAAACTTAAGCTTTTGCTAGTCCTCGAGCAAACTCTAAATCAGACATACAATGGAAGAATGGATGCAACAATCATAACTCAATCCTCAAGGCTCAAAAGTCAATAACCAAGCAAGCAAGCGACATGCACACAAGGACCAATGAGGGAGACAAATTAAAATTTTTCCAAAATTAACTTGCACAAGCGAGATCTAACTCAACAAGATCAGACTCTACTAGCTCGGGATTGGATTATTAAACTCTCAGCTCATCTTCCCTCTACACTGGCACTAAGGCTTCACTAATGAGTTAATGCAACAAATTAGTTTGTTTATCTCCATACTTAGGTGCTTTTAATTAACAAATGAATTAAGCATGTAAATGTGGCACTAGCTTTCACACACCCATTGCAGGGAGCCTTAACCTGAGATTTCTCTGGTTGGCCTAACTGATCACAACAGGGGTAGCTCTTTTTGCCTTAACTTTATTAAACATTGAAAACTGTGCACAGGCCATGACATAATAATTTTTCTCTTCAACAGTAACTACAATAATGATTTTTTCTTTATGAGCATAAATAACATATATTATTTTCTTTCCTCCTAAGCAAGATCAAAACATGCTAATTTGCAAAACATTAACTTTTTAGCTCTACCCTACACCTATCGAGGTGACAACAAGCATATGAACCTAATAATTCGCTCCTAAGCATTCAAATCCAAATCTAGCCAAGACAAATACTCTACTCATGCAAGCCATCTCCTAGAAAAATTTTAAAAAGTCTCCCTTTTTGGGCACTTATGCTTACATCTCATCACAAGCTTGAAAATTGACAAGAAAGCCTATCCTAGGACATCATAATCATGCAAAAGTAGCATCCAGAAAACAACCATATGCATAATTCAAAGAAAGCTCAAAACTATAGCCCGAACTCAGATGCTCAAGGGCTCCACAAACATGCTAATCCACCCCCAAACTTAAAATATGCATTGTCCTCAATGTATAAAGAAAATAAGGCATAAACAAGCATGAGAACAATAAAATAATGACAGGAGTGAATGATATTGGCCTGGAATGATGATGACTTCTTGCTTGAAAGTTTGGAATCTTGAAAGCTTGAAAGCAAAGGAGAGGAAGAAAACAAGACCTACAGAACAAAAACAAACAATAAATCAAAAACAAAAAGAAAACACACTAAACTTACTTGGGTTGCCTCCCATAAGCGCTTGTTTAACGTCATTAGCTCGACGTGTTGACCGTGCTTCAAGGAGGCTTTTGTTCTGTGAATCCAACAGAGGTGCTCTTTCTTGCACCTTTCCTGTAGCCCATGTAAAACACTTCATCTTTAGAGACTTCAACTGCTTTAAAGATTTCTTTTTCGTTTTTGACTCTAATAGTGAGCTCCCTGCGCTCAATATCTATGATCACTCGCCCAGTAGCGAGGAATGGTCGTCCTAATATGACAGGCATTGAAGGATTTTCTATCATGTCCATAACATACAAATGAATAGGGAGGAAAAATCTACCTACTCTGATTAACACATTCTCTACAATACCAACTGGTCTCACCACAGATTTATCAGCCAATTGGAGCTTTACAGGAGTAGACTTAATCTCACCTATATCTAACTTTTTACACAACGATAGAGGAATGATATTAATGCTAGCACCTAAATCACATAATGCTCTGAAAGAATAAGTACCAAAACTACAAGGAACAGAAAAACTCCCTGGATCTGCTACTTTTTCAGGTACTTTCTGTTGTACTCTGGTGCTGCATGGGGAAGCAAGATAAACAGTGTCAACTTTCTTTTCCTTTCATTTCTTTGCTAACCACTCCTTCATGAACCTGTTGTATTGGGGCATCTCTAATGCCTCTGCAAAAGGAATATTAATATTCAGATTCATAAAAGCATTCATAAATTTATCAAACTGAACCTGATTATTCTTTTTCTTCTTTTTATTTTTCTTTTCCTTAGGAACCATCAGTGTGGGAGAAGGAATAGGAGGCTTCGGTTTAGGCTTTTCAGCCTCATATGCTGATGTGTCCTCCTCAGCTTCTCCTGTAGGCGTTTCATAGTCCTCAGATTCAGGCTCCTCTTCAAATTCCTCCTGGTGCACAGTGATTGCCTTACAATACTCCATCTGGGGTTTCTCTTGATCAACTGGAGCCTTACCTTTATTCATGGTGCTTACAACATTCACCAACTGTCCCAACTGAGTCTCAATGTTCTTTATAGCTGTACTGTGGCCATTCACTGTTGAGTTGATGGCAATGACTGCCTCCTCTAATTTGGTTGTCCTGTTACTAGACTCTGCAATGAAAGCTCCAACAAGATCTTCTAACTTTTTATTATCTTGAGTTTGAGGGGCAAAACCAGGAGGATTAAGAACATTCTTAGTATTAGCATAAGAGAAATTTTCATGGTTCCTATTGTTAGGGTGATAATGTGTAGGTGTAGAACTATTATTATATCCCCTAGAATTAAAATTCGATACATACTGAACCTGCTCAATATTCTCCTCCTGAGGTCTAGATGCTAAAGCAGCAGCTGATTCAATTGATTGAGCACTCCCTGTACCTGAAAATTTCATAAAAGCATTGGCAAGGGAAGTCATCTGGGCCTGGAGTGCACTTACTTTATCAACCTCAAACACTCCAGCAGCAATCTTTTTAGGTGTAGACCGCTCAGATGGCCACTGATAGCTGTTGGTGGCCATATCCTCTAAAAGTGTGCGAGCGTTTTCCACGGTCTTGGACAACAGAGTCCAACCTGCAGCTGCATCAACAATCGTTTTTGTACTAGGAGTTAAACCATTATAAAACAACTGTACCTGAAGCCAATCGGGGTAACCATGTTGAGGACACTTCCTCAGTAGCTCTTTGAATCGCTCCCAAGCTTCGAACAGCTGCTCATCATATTGTTGTTGGAATGTCCCAATCTCGATCCTCAACTTGACCGTCTTTGCAGGAGGGAAAAATTTCTTTAAAAAGGCCTGGACTAAAGCATCCCAAGTGGTGATGCTCCCAGGGGTAATAGACTGCAACCAATCACGTGCTTTATCCTGCAAAGAAAAGGGAAATAAACGTAAGCGAATAGCATCCTCAGAGACACCATTAATCTTTACCGTCCCACAAATATCCAAGAATGATTTAAGATGAGAATTTGGATCCTCGGTGGGTGATCCTCTGTATGCACAGTCTCGAGCCATCTGAATGAGGCCGGTCTTCAGCTCAAAGTTGTTGGCATTAATCGGTGCATAGACAATTCCCGATTGCTGTCCCTAAAACACAGGCTGAAAATAATCTCTAATAGGCCTAGGCTCCTCAGGTGGATTTTGATCTGCCATTTGAATAATTTCTCTATTTTCCCTTCGAAGCCTAAGAATTGTTCTTTCTATCTCGGGATCAAATGGTGCTAAAATTAAATCTTTATCCCTACGCATAAACAAACAAAACTACCCTAAAAAAGAAAGAAAACAATTATGGAATGAAATAAAGAAAAGGAAACAACTAATCTAAATATGGAAAATATAATCTAGAAAAGGAAACAAAGTAACCTAATATGGAATGCAAAAATAAATATGGCAAAATGCAAATAAGGAAACTAATCTAGAGAGGAAAAACAAGAACAAATAAAGAACAGATTACTCAACTAAAAGAAAACTAACCTAGAAAATCAAATATGGGAAGAAAAACAAATAAGGAAAAAAAAATGCAATAAACTAAAAAGGTAAAAATACACCATAAATTAAGATCAAGCAATTTTTTCACAATATCAATTTAACTAAATGTGCCAATCCCCGGCAACGGCGCCAAAAACTTGATGTGGAATTTTCCTAATCGCAAGCGCACGAGTCAAGTAATAATATAGTGAATAGTAAATTCGAATGTCGTCCTCTGGATTGGATTTTTAAGCAAATCAAGTATTGTGAATAATCTCGCTCAATTTTATTTAGGGATCAAAAAGTGATGAATAGGTGATGATAAAACCAAATCAAAGCAAGTACAAAGAATGGAAATTCAATTGGGAAAGCTACTTAGGGAATTGATTTCGCCGATTTCGTTTAGGATTGATTTTAAAGAATAAGTTATTATGCACAATGAAATTATGAGCCAAAGACCCTTTAATCACAACTACCTCTCCCGAGTATAATTGATTCTCATGCAAATTAACCAACTTGACATCTCTATCTAAGTTTATTAATCTGCAAGGCAATGAGATCTTTTAACCAATTCTAAAGTTAATCTAAAACCGTCAAGAATTAGAAGTAAACTTTATTCATGCAATCTTGAGCAAGTCTAGATCAAATCCCCTCTCCCGAGCTAGATTCGAAACTTAAATCATCCAACTAATGGCCAATTAATTGAAAGCATTAAATCAAGATTACAAACACAATAACATTGCACAACTTAAACCGTAAATCAATCCATAAACTTAATCAACTACATCAATCCCTAAGCTACAAGTTTAGCTACTCATGAATGAAAATACAATCTCAACTAAACATATGAAAGCCATAAATCTAACTAAAGGAAGAAAAGGGAAAAGAAAACTCAATGTAGGCCGAGTCCCGACGTCCCCGTCACGATCCCCACGAACAATGGGTTGATTTCCAAATCTCCCCCTTTGGTTTCAGCCTCCAAATGCTCTATTCTGTCCTCTTTACGACTATCCAAGGTCCCAAATCGAACTCCCTAAAAACCTAGCCGAAAATAAGCTTTTATTATGATTTTTTCGTCTTAGCGTCGAGACGCTGTCAAGATAGCGTCGCGACGCTGCCTCTTATACGCGCGTTCTGAATAAGGAAAAAACGGAAGCGTCGGGACGCTTCCTATCATAGCGTCTCGACGCTGTGAGCTTTACGCGCCTAATCTGATATGGAATGTGAGCGTTGAGACGCTCAAGAGCTAGCGTAGACGCTAGCCTGTTGTTGATCGAGATTTGACTTTTTTCCACTTTTACTCTTTTCATTCCTTTGCATCTTTTCACGCCCCGAGCACCCGATTAACTCTGATATGGCATTATAGCTCCAATCAACCATTTCCTACAAAATAAACAATAAAACACAATAAAACGACCCAAACATCATAAAAGACTAGCTAAATTAAATAAGTAAAAGTAGCTAGCTATGCTCGCTATCATGCGACTTTTAAAATTAATTAATAGGGACAGCGATGGCTCTGATGCCGATTGAAGGGAATAAAAGTCCCCACGCAGCGGAAGCGCATCGATTGGACCTTACGCCGTATATTAATTAACATTAAAATACCGTTACGATAACTCAAACAAAACTTTAAACGAACTTTAAAGTCGCTGTAAAATCAGTTTAAACATGCTAAAATAAATCTAAATTTATTTTTAAAACTTTTCTAAAGAAAAGAGGAAGAACCGTTACAAACCTCCGTTGTAGACTTGACTGTTCTTCGCCAACGACGCTCCACGAATGAAAACGCAGCAGCCGCTTTAAGGTTTTCTTCCTGGAAATTCTTCTTTGATTGACACAATCACCACAGAGGTTACACCGGTATGTCTCCGAGTCTAGGAGACAAAAGACTTGTGGGAGTCTTTCTCTAAGAGGGAGGCTAGAGAGAATTCTAGGTCTTGTCTTTCAAGAGTGTCAAGTGTCAAAAGTGTCATGACCAATTAGGTCTAGTGTTCTATTTATAGAAGAGAGGCCATGAATAAAATATTCAATTAAATCAATCTTTTCCATAATTGATTCAATCTTTATTCCTTAATTAATCAATCATGATCAATCAATTCCATAATTGATTAATCTTTTCGACAAATGACTAATTACTTCCATAAGTGATTAGATCATTTCCATAAATGATTAATCACTTCCTTAAGTGATTAATTATTTCCATAATTGATTAATTCCCGGTTAATGAATTCTTTAATTAATTAACCACCAATTAAATATCACATATTTAATTCCCGGTCTAGAATTAATTAATTTGCCCAATCACATTTTAGGTCTTAAATTAATTAATTCATTATTTTGAACTCTTTCAAACTTCCATAAATTTATATTTGAACTTTTCAAATATATATTGATATAATAATATATCAATATATATTATATTTATTTCCCTTAATAAATTGAACATTTTCAATTTACTTTTATTACTTAGTTGCCTCAAATTACTTTACGAGCTACCAGTGGGACCTAATGGACCTGCAGATCAGAAGCTCCAACGATGTGAGATTAATTGGTCAAACTCATTAACCACATTAATCAATATTCGTTAACTGTGTGTACATTCCACTATAGACTCACAGTTGCACTCTTCTCACTGCAGACATATTTTCTGTGTCCACGGATCTTAGACCAATATCGGCTAGTTAGTCCTTCACGAGTGTTCGTAACACTAGCTGGGTCAAATTACCGTTTTACCCCTGGGTTACCTCTATTTCCTTAAGTACCAATTCTCCTCTAATGAACAACCTGTTTGTGGTCCAACCATCAAACAGAAAACCCTCTCGTGCCATTGAGAGGGTAGGGCCCTTTGTTCAAGACTCGGAGTAACCACTTAAGGGAACACTCATCTGCTTCCCTAAAGTCGGGAAGGAGTGAATTCCATCTTGTACGATTATGTTCCCAGCTCCCCATTCGGTCTTGTCCCCAAAGTGGTAGGCTTATTGAGTCGACGTATTGGCCACTCTCACCCATACAAATCAAAGGACAATCTCTCATGAGCAGGAGTCCATAATCAACTCAGGATTAAGACTAAGTTGTCTAGGTCGTCCTAGTGAAATAGAAAACCAACTAGTTAACGGTGTTATAACCAGTGGTTACTATTTCGCGGTCCGGTCTTATGCAAACTCATTGCATAGGATACCCCCACTCGCATGTCTCCTACACAAACGCGTTGGATCGCAGCGTTTGTATCAAATACAAAGTGGGCCGTATCCATAGTGTCACCAGGATAAGGCACCCGGTCTTATCCCTATACTATAGACCTTTTAGGCTGTTTCTTGAACAATGATCCCATATGTCGCTACATATAGTTCAAGACTCATATTACAGCCTTGGATGTCTAGTTTATTGGATTAGGGTTATTATTAGGCAAAGACATATATAAAATAACTAATAACAATTAATGGAAAAATATATCAATATTATTTCATTAATATCCGGTCAACGGTTAGATTCACTATCTACGAGTTTTAGGGCATAAAACCCAACAGTAACCGCAACTACTTCCAACCAAGAGGCGGAAGTTCATATCGAGGCCCGAATCAGCAGTTCAACAACGACAAACCTTATTGTTACATCTGTAAAGGGGCACATCGATCGTACCAGTGCCCTAGTCGAACAACATTCAATGCCTTTCAAGCTTCATTGACGGGCAGCGTGGGTCCTGAGACTGAGAGTGTTGAGACTACCACAACGAATGAGGCGAATGAGGACAACCCTCGCATGGGGGCCTTGAAATTCCTATCCGCCCTCCAAAGGAAATCTGAAGGGGCCAAAGAGCAGCTTGAACGGGATCTCATGTATGTCGAGGCGTGGGTTAATCAGAGGCAGGCCAAGAGTACAATGGTCGACTCTGGTGCCACCCACAACTTTATGACCGAAACTGAAGCATGACGATTGAACCTAAAGTGGGACAAGGATCCTGGAAAGATGAAAGCAGTAAACTCAGCCGCCCTACCGATCATGGGAATTGCCAAGAGAGCGACTGTCAAGCTGGGGGATTGGAATGGCCATACAGATTTTGTGATTGTAAAGATGGATGATTTCGACGTGGTGTCTGGAATGGAATTCCTTCTCGAACACAAAGTCATTCCAATGCCCCTAGAGAAATGCTTGGTGATCACAGGAACCAACCCCACGGTCGTGACGACCAGTATCAGACAACCGAATGGGGTGAAAATGATATCAGCCCTCCAGTTAAAGAAAGGTCTTGCACACGATGAACCCACATTCATGGCCATCCCAATGACAGAAGACGAAAATTTGGAAGCACCAGTCCCCAGTGAGATCCAACGTGTGTTGGACAAGTATCGTGATGTAATGCCAGAAAGTTTGCCCAGGAACCTACCTCCACGGCGGGGGATAGATCACGAAATCGAACTGTTACCAGGGGCGAGACCGCCCGCTAAAAATGCCTACCGCATGGCGCCGCCTGAATTAGCAGAGCTGCGAAAACAACTAGATGAGTTATTGAATGCCGGGTTCATTCCATATGGGGCCCCAGTGTTGTTCCAGAAAAAGAAAGACAGAAGTCTGCGATTATGCATTGACTATTGAGCCCTCAACAAGCTCACGGTGCGTAACAAGTATCCACTTCCCATCATCACCGACTTGTTTGATCGGCTCCACGGGGCAAAGTATTTCTCGAAATTAGATCTCAGATCGGGATACTACCAAGTACGCATCGCCGAAGGAGATGAACCCAAGACAATGTGTGTCACAAGGTACGGGGCCTTCGAGTTCTTGGTCATGTCGTTCGGCCTGACGAATGCTCCGGCTACCTTTAGCACACTAATGAACCAAGTGTTCCACGAGTATCTCGACAAAATTGTGGTGGCTTACCTCGACGACAAAGTAGCCTACAACCCGACCATGGAAGAACATGAACTTCATTTGCAGTTGGTTTTTGAGAAAATGAAGAAAAATCAAATGTATGTGAAAAGAGAGAAATGCTCATTTGCGCAACAGCACATTAATTTCCTCGGACACGTGATCGAAGCCGGCCGTATCGGTATGGAAGAAGGAAAGGTGGCAGCCATCAGGGATTGGGAAGTTCCGACGATAGTAACAAAGCTACGTTCCTTCTTGGGACTGGCCAATTACTATCGACGATTCGTAGAGGGATTCTCGAATCGTGCCAGTCCTTTAACTGAGTTGTTGAAGAAAGACAAGACGTGGAGTTGGACTCCAGACTGCCAAACTGCGTTTGATGAGTTGAAACGTGCAATGATGGAAGGCCCGGTACTCGGGATATTGCCGATGTTACCAAACCTTTCGTAGTAGAGACCGATGCGACAGACTACGCGTTGGGTGGTGTTCTAACCCAGGATGGACACCCCATCGCATATGAAAGTCAGAAGCTGAATGATGCTGAACAGAGGTATGTCGCCTCTGAGAAAGAAATGTTAGCTGTTGTGCATTGCCTAAGGGCTTGGAGACAGTACCTTTTGGGGGCCAAGTTTGTAGTCAAGACAAACGATAGCTCTATCTGCCATTTCTTCAACCAACCGAGATTGTAATCATAGCAGGCGCGATGGCAAGAACTTCTCGTAGATTTTGATTTTCATTTCGAACACAAGTCTGGTAAGGCTAATCAAGCGGCAGACGCTTTGAGTAGAAAGAGTGAGCATGCGACCCTGTGCATGTTAGCCCACTTGAAAGCGAGTAGGCTGAGTGTTACCGTCCGCGAGACAATTAAGGAACATTTGAAGAACGATACTGCAACCCAAGCAATAATGAAGTTGGCTGAAGAAGGAAAGACCCGTCAGTTTTGGGTCGAAGACGGTTTGCTCCTAACCAAGGGCAATCACCTGTATGTCCCTCGTTCGGGAAACCTCAAGAAACTCTTAATCGAAGAATATCAAGATACATCGTGGGCCGGCCACTCTGGGTGGCAACGAACTTATGGGCTTGTCAAGTAGGGGTACTTTTGGCCGAGCCTTCGTGACGATATAATGTTGTTTACCAAGACCTGCCTCGTATGTCAGCAGGACAAAGTGGAACGAGCCAAGATAGCAGGGTTGCTGGAACCTCTGCCCGTTCCCTCAAGACCATGGGAGAGTGTATCTCTCGATTTCATCACTCATCTCCCTAAGGTTGGAGAATTTGAATCCATTCTCGTAATCGTTGATCGATTTTCAAAGTACGCCACGTTCATTTCGACTCCAAAGATGTGCTCAGCTGAAATGACGGCACAATTGTTTTTCAAGAATGTTGTCAAGTTATGGGGTGTACCCGAGAGTATAATCAGTGATCGAGATGCTCGATTCACTGGCACATTCTGGACGAAATTATTTAGACTACTGGGTTCTCATCTAAATATTTCCTCCAGCTACCACCCGCAGACAGATGGCCAGACAGAGCGGTTCAACAGGATGCTCGAGGAGTATTTGCATCATTTTATTGACGCCCGACACAAAAATTGGGCTGAGATGCTTGATGTTGCTCAGTTCAGTTTCAACTGCTAAAATAGTTCAACAACAGGGAAGACTCTCTTCGAGTTAGTATGTGGAAGACAGCCGTTGATGCCACATGTAATTGACCATCCTTATACGGGGAAGAGTCCCCAAGCTTACAACTTCACCAAGGAGTGGAGACAGACATCAGAGATAGCCCGAGCGTACTTAGAGAAGGCATCAAAACGTATGAAAAAATGGGCCGACCAGAAACGACGACCAATGGAATTCCAAGCGGGAGACAAAGTTCTGATCAAGCTGAGACCAGAACAAATCCGGTTCCGAGGGAAGAGAGACCAACGCCTTGTCCGAAAGTACGAAGGCCCCGTCGAAGTGATCCAGAAGGTCAGTAAGACATCTTATAGGGTTCAGTTACCCTCGTGGATGAAGATTCACCCTGTCATCCACGTTAGTAACTTGAAGACCTATCATCCTGACCTAGAAGACTCCGACCGCAACGTTGTGACGCGGCCCCGGTCACAATGCATAACCTAAATGACAAAGAAGTAGAAGAGATTTTGGCAGACAGAATTCGTCGCACAGGTAAAACTCGTCGAGACGTTCAAGAGTTCCTGGTGAAGTGGAAAGGGCTCCCAGATGCTGAGATTAGTTGGGAGCGAGTTGAAGATCTGTAGTCGGCTGCTATCAAGATCGCAGAGTTCGAGCAGCGTCGGTTGACAGGGACGTCAATCATTTAAGTGGGGGAGGATGTCACGGTCATGCTTGTCCAAGGCGTGCTGCCCATGGCCGCATGTCCATGACAACCCTTTCCCCTCATGCTTTCATTCTATGTATTTCATTTGTATCGCTTGTTTATTTTTCCTTGCATTTTTCAAGTGTATGACTCCTCGTGATTTTCATGTTCAAGCCTGCCAAGGCTAAAAATCCTAATAATATACTATAGGGGGGTACAACTAGTTGTTAAACCTTCCTACCCGAGAGTTGTATGCTATCAAGCTGTTGTTGTGCCTTTGCTTACTTGATAGTCTGTGCAACCAATATTCTTTCAAGATGTTTTCAAACGTTTTCCAAAGCTTTTTTCTCTAACCCCGTTTTCTAAAACCGTTTTCCAAGAACGGGGGTGGAGGTTGCGAGATAGGCCTGTTGTGCCATCAGCGATCAGAGATCGAATTGGCTGACTTACTCGTGGGCGAGAGTAAGTGTCGCACAATCGCTTGCATGTTCCAAAGAGTGCGATTGTGACACTAAGCATGCTATGATCTTATTAGAATCTAATTCTAAAATCAATTACAGAGAAGAAAAGATCAAGAACAAACCTTCATTGACAACTCAAGTAAATTTCACCAACACTCCTTGGGAAATTACGAACTCTTCTCTGCCAAAACTACAAGGACACCACCATGAAATCTTCACTGATATACTCTACGAAATTGGAGGCAGAAGGTTTGTGGGAACCTTTCTTGGTTTAGTGATTTTTTACTTGTTGGAGAGAATTTTCACACACTGAGAGAATTCAAGCATGAAGCCTAAGAGAGTCCACTGTATCTCTGTTCATCACACCAAATGATAGTGTCAGTTTCAAGGTGTTAATATCACACATGCGGAAGCAATTTTGGATCTTAGGCACACAATTTGATCAATTTAATCCTAGAAGACATGTTGTCCATAAGAACAAAAATAGAGTAATAAGGTACCTACCTTTTGTAGCTCCCAATTCGTATAATCCGATGCTTTATAATTCACACGAACGACTTTTGGACTACCACTTGGATCTTCTCTACTATACTCAGGCCTTGGAACGGATTGTGGGATCCTCAATTGATAGGAGTTGGAAAGGAAAGCTTATGGGTATAAGCAAGCTTGAGAGTATGAACTTGGAAGTTCTTGGGAGAATTTTGGCAGCATCTTAGGATGAAGAAATCCACTCATTTTCATCAGCTCATCCTCTATATATAGAAGAAAATCATGCAAAAGGATTGCACAAAAAATTGACAACAAATAGGGATCATTTTGAATCAGAAGATTAGGTGGTGCAATAACGCTAATTACAAGTGATTAGTCATTAAGCACTGATAGCGAGCATAGCTAGCTATCTTTACTTATTTAATTTAGCTAGTCTTTTATGGTGTTTGGGCCATTTTATTGCACTTTAATGTTTATTTTGTAGGAAATGGTTGATTGGAGCTATAATGCAATATTAGAGTTAATCGGGTGCTCGGGGCGTGAAAAGATGCAAAGGAATGAAAAGAGTAAAAGTGGAGAAAAGTCAAATCTCGGTCAACAGCAGGCTAGCGTCGAGACGCTAGCTCTTGAGCGTCGAGACGCTCACATTCCATATCAGATTAGGCGCGTAAAGCTTACAGCGTCGAGACGCTACGATAGGAAGCGTCCCGACGCTACCGTTTTTCCTTATTCAGAACGCGCGTATAAGAGGCAGCGTCGCGACGCTGTCTTGACAGCGTCTCGACGCAAAGACGAAAAATCAGAATAAAAGCTTCACTTCGGCTAGGTTTTAGGGGAGATCAATTTGAGACCTTTTGGAGCCGTAAAGAGGACAGAATAGAGGACTTTTGGAGCTGCAAACAAAGGAGGAACTTGGAAATCAACCCATTGTTCGTGGGGATCGTGACAGGGACGTCGGGACTCGGCCTACATTGAGTTTTCTTTTCCCTTTTCTTTCTTTAGTTAGATTTATGGCTTTCACATGTTTAGTTGAGCTTGTATTTACATTCATGAGTAGCTAAACTTGTAGCTTAGGGGTTGATGTAGTTGATTAAGTTTATGGATTGATTTATGGTTTAAGTTGTGCAATGTTATTGTGTTTGTAATCTTGATTTAATGCTTTCAATTAATTGGCCATTAGTTGGATGATTTAAGTTTCGAATCTAGCTCGGGAGAGGGGATTTGATCTAGACTTACTCAAGATTGCATGAATAAAGTTTACTTTCTAATTCTTGACGGTTTTAGATTATCTTTAGAATTGGTTAAAAGATCTCATTGCCTTGCATATTAATAAACTTAGATAGGGATATCAAGTTGGTTAATTTGCTTGAGAATCAATTATACTCGGGAGAGGTAGTTGTGATTAAAGGGTCTTTGGCTCATAATTTCATTGTGCATAATAACTTATTCTTTAAAATCAATCCTAAACGAAATCGGCGAAATCAATTCCCTAAGTAGCTTTCCCAATTGAATTTCCATTCTTTTTACTCGCTTTGATTTGTTTTTATCATCACTTATTCATCACTTTTTGATCCCTAAATAAAATTGGGCAAGATAATTCGCAATACTTGATTTGCTTAAAAATCCAATCCAGAGGACGACATTCGAATTTACTATTCACTATATTATTACTTGACCCGTGCGCTTGCGGTTAGGAAAAGTCCACATCAAGTTTTTGGCGCCGTTGCCGGGGATTGGCACATTTAGTTAAATTGATATTGTGAAAAAATTGCTTGATCTTAATTTAGGGTGTATTGTTATTTTTTTTAGGTTTGTTGCATTTTTTCCTTATTTGTTTTTCTTTCCATATTTGATTTTCTAGATTAGTTTCCTTATTTGCATTTTGTCATATTTATTTTTGCATTCCATATTAGGTTAGTTTGTTTCCTTTTTCTTGATTATATTCCATATTTGTTTTTCTTTTCTTTTTAAGGTATTTTTAATTTTTGCATGCGTAGTAGTAGAGAAGTGTTACCATTTGATCCCGAGATAGAAAGAACAATTCATAGACTTCGAAGGGAAAATAGAGAAATCGTTCAAATGGCTGACAAAAATCTACCTGAGGAGCCTAGGCCTATTAGAGATTATTTTCAGCCTGTGTTTCAGGGGCAACCGTCGGGGATTGTCTATGCACCGATTAATGCCAACAACTTTGAGCTGAAGACCGGTCTCATTCAGATGGCTCGAGACTGTGCATACAGAGGATCGCCCACAGAGGATCCAAATTCTCATCTTAAATCATTCCTGGATATTTGTGGGACGGTAAAGATTAATGGTGTCTCTGAGGATGCTATTCGCTTACGTTTATTTCCCTTTTCTTTGCAGGATAAAGCACGAGATTGGTTGCAGTCTATTACTCCTGGGAGCATTACCACCTGGGATGCTTTGGTCCAGGCCTTTTTAAAGAAAATTTTCCCTCCCGCAAAGACGGTCAAGCTGAGGACCGAGATTGGGACATTCCAACAACAGTATGATGAGCAGTTGTTCGAAGCTTGGGAGCGATTCAAAGAGCTACTGAGGAAGTGCCCTCAGCATGGTTACCCCGATTGGCTTCAAGTACAGTTGTTTTACAATGGTTTAAATCCTAGTACAAAAACGATTGTTGATGCAGCTGCAGGTGGGACTCTGTTGTCCAAGACCGTGGAAAACGCTCGCACACTTTTAGAGGATATGGCCACCAACAGCTATCAGTGGCCATCTGAGCGGTCTACACCTAAAAAGATTGCTGCTGGAGTGTTTGAGGTTGATAAAGTAAGTGCACTCCAGGCCCAGATGACTTCCCTTGCCAATGCTTTTATGAAATTTTCAGGTACAGGGAGTGCACAGTCAATTGAATCAGCTGCTGCTTTAGCATCTAGACCTCAGGAGGAGACCATCGAGCAGGTTCAGTATGTATCAAATTTTAATTATAGGGGATATAATAATAGTTCTACACCTACACATTATCACCCTAACAATAGGAACCATGAAAATTTCTCTTATGCTAATACTAAGAATGTTCTTAATCCTCCTGGTTTTGCCCCTCAAACTCAAGATAATAAAAAGTTAGAAGATCTTGTTGGAGCTTTCATTGCAGAGTCTAGTAACAGGACAACCAAATTAGAGGAGGCAGTCATTGCCATCAACTCAACAGTGAATGACCACAGTGCAGCTATAAAGAACATAGAGACTCAGCTGAGACAGCTGGTGAATGTTGTAAGTACAATGAACAAAGGTAAGGCCCCAGCTGAACAAGAGAAGCCCCAGATGGAATATTGCAAGGCAATCACTGTTCACCAGGAGGAATCTGAAGAGGAACCTGAATCTGAGGACTATGAAACGCCTACAGGGGAAGCTGAGGAGGATACATCATCTGATGAGGCTGAACAGCCTAACCTTGAGCCTCATATTCCTTCTCGCACACTGATGGTTCCCAAGGAAAAGAAAAAGGAAAAGAAGAAAAAGAATAATCAGGTTCAGTTTGATAAATTTATGAATGCTTTTATGAATCTGAATATTAATATTCCTTTTGCAGAGGCATTAGAGATGCCCCAATACAACAGGTTTATGAAGAAGTGGTTAGCAAAGAAGCGAAAAGAAAAGAAAGTTGACATTGTATATCTTGCTTCCACATGCAGCACCAGAGTACAACAGAAAGTACCTGAAAAAGTAGCAGATCCAGGGAGTTTTTCTGTTCCTTATAGTTTTGGTACTTATTCTTTTAGAGCATTATGTGATTTAGGTGCTAGCATTAATATCATTCCTCTATCTTTGTGTAAAAAGTTAGATATAGGTGAGATTAAGTCTACTCCTGTAAAGCTCCAATTGGCTGATCAATCTGTGGTGAGACCAGTTGGTATTGTAGAAAATGTATTAATCAGAGTAGGTAGATTTTTCCTCCCTATTGACTTGTATGTTATGGACATGATAGAAAATCCTTCGATGCCTGTCATATTAGGACGACCATTCCTCGCTACTGGGCGAGCGATCATAGATATTGAGCGCAGGGAGCTCACTATTAGAGTCAAGAACGAAAAAGAAATCTTTAAAGCAGTTGAAGACTCTAAAGATGAAGTGCTTTACATGGGCTACAGGAAAGGTGCAAGAAAGAGCACCTCTGTTGGATTCACAGAACAAAAGCCTCCTTGAAGCACGTGCAACACGTCGAGCTAATGACGTTAAACAAGCGCTTATGGGAGGCAACCCAAGTAAGTTTAGTATGTTTTTCCCTTTTGTTTTTGATTTATTGTTTGTTTTTGTTTTGTAGGTCTTGTTTTCTTCCTCTCCTTTGCTTTCAAGCTTTCAAGATTCAAAGCTCTCAAGCAAGAAGTCATCATCATTCCAGGCCAGTATTATTCACTCCTGTCATTCTTTTATTGTTTTCATGCTTGTTTATGCCCTATTTTCTTTATACATTGAGGACAATGCATATTTTAAGTTTAGGGGTGGATTAGCATGTTTGTGGAGCCCTTGAGCATCTGAGTTCGGGCTATAGTTTTTAGCTTTCTTTGAATTATGCATATGGTTGTTTTCTGGATGCTACTTTTGCATGATTATGATGTCCTAGGATAGGCTTTCTTGTCAATTTTCAAGCTTGTGATGAGATGTAAGCATAAGTGCCCAAAAAGGGAGACTTTTTAAAATTTTTCTAGGAGATGGCTTGCATGAGTAGAGTATCTGTCTTGGCCTGACTTGGATTTGAATGCTTAGGAGCGAATTATTGGGTTCATATGCTTGTTGTCACCTCGATAGGTGTAGGGTAGAGCTAAAGAGTTAATTTTTTGCAAATTAGCATGTTTGATCTTGCTTAGGAGAAAAGAAAAGAATATCTGCTATTTATGCTCATATCGAAAAAATCATTCTTGTAGTTACTGTTGAAAAGAAAATTATTATGCCATGGCCTGTGCACAGTTTGCAATGTTTAATAAAGATTAAGGCAAAAAGAGCTACCCCTGTTGTGATCAGTTAGGCCAACCAGAGAAATCTCAGGTTAAGGGTCCCTGCAATGGGTGTGTGAAAGCTAGTGCCACATTTACATGCTTAATTTGATTGTTAATTAAAAGCACCTAAGTATGGAGTTAAACAAACTAATTTGTTGCATTAACTCATTTAGTGAAACCTTAGTGCCAGTGTAGAGGGAAGATGAGCTGAGAGTTTAATAATCCAATCCCGAGCTAGTAGAGTCTGATCTTGTTGAGTTAGATCTCGCTTGTGCAAGTTAATTTTGGAAAAATTTTAATTTGTCTCCCTCATTGGTCCTTGTGTGCATGTCTCTTGCTCGCTTGGGTATTGACTTTTGAGCCTTGAGGATTGAGTTATGATTGTTGCATCTATTCTTCCATTATATGACTTATTTAGAGTTTGCTCGAGGACTAGCAAAAGCTTAAGTTTGGGGGTATTTGATAGCGAGCATAGCTAGCTATCTTTACTTATTTAATTTAGCTAGTCTTTTATGGTGTTTGGGCCATTTTATTGCACTTTAATGTTTATTTTGTAGGAAATGGTTGATTGGAGCTATAATGCAATATTAGAGTTAATCGGGTGCTCGGGGCGTGAAAAGATGCAAAGGAATGAAAAGAGTAAAAGTGGAGAAAAGTCAAATCTCGGTCAACAGTAGGCTAGCGTCGAGACGCTAGCTCTTGAGCGTCTCGACGCTCACATTCCATATCAGATTAGGCGCGTAAAGCTTACAGCGTCGAGACGCTACGATAGGAAGTGTCCCGACGCTACCGTTTTTCCTTATTCAGAACGCGCGTATAAGAGGCAGCGTCGCGACGTTAAGACGAAATATCAGAATAAAAGCTTCACTTCGGCTAGGTTTTAGGGGAGATCAATTTGAGACATTTTGGAGCCGTAAAGAGGACAGAATAGAGGACTTTTGGAGCTGCAAACAAAGGAGGAACTTGGAAATCAACCCATTGTTCGTGGGGATCGTGACGGGGACGTCGGGACTCGGCCTACATTGAGTTTTCTTTTCCCTTTTCTTTCTTTAGTTAGATTTATGGCTTTCACATGTTTAGTTGAGCTTGTATTTACATTCATGAGTAGCTAAACTTGTAGCTTAGGGGTTGATGTAGTTGATTAAGTTTATGGATTGATTTATGGTTTAAGTTGTGCAATGTTATTGTGTTTGTAATCTTGATTTAATGCTTTCAATTAATTGGCCATTAGTTGGATGATTTAAGTTTCGAATCTAGCTCGGGAGAGGGGATTTGATCTAGACTTACTCAAGATTGCATGAATAAAGTTTACTTTCTAATTCTTGACGGTTTTAGATTATCTTTAGAATTGGTTAAAAGATCTCATTGCCTTGCATATTAATAAACTTAGATAGGGATATCAAGTTGGTTAATTTACTTGAGAATCAATTATACTCGGGAGAGGTAGTTGTGATTAAAGGGTCTTTGGCTCATAATTTCATTGTGCATAATAACTTATTCTTTAAAATCAATCCTAAACGAAATCGGCGAAATCAATTCCCTAAGTAGCTTTCCCAATTGAATTTCCATTCTTTTTACTCGCTTTGATTTGTTTTTATCATCACTTATTCATCACTTTTTGATCCCTAAATAAAATTGGGCAAGATAATTCGCAATACTTGATTTGCTTAAAAATCCAATCCAGAGGACGACATTCGAATTTACTATTCACTATATTATTACTTGACCCGTGCGCTTGCGGTTAGGAAAAGTCCACATCAAGTTCACCTCCAAAATTTGCTAACTTTTTAAATTTCTTTTAAATTCAAAATTTGCAAATAAAATTCTGAATAATCCCACTTTCTTTTATTTTTATTTTAATTTAAATATCATTTATTTAATTAAAATAAAAATATTTAATTTAATATCTCATATTAAATTAATACCATTTGTGCAATCTTGGTTTCTTTCTCCCAACGAATTTTCTCGAACATGAATCCCTATTCACGTGTTTAATATTTAAATCATATTTAAATATATAACTCTCATTTTAAGTTTAGTTCATAATTAAACTAATATGTCGTTAAATATCGTATATAAGCGACTGTTGTATCCTTTTCCGAATTTTGAACGTTTCAAATATTATCCTATCATATTGTTCCAAGTTTTATTCCTATTGAGCTAGTAGAGGGACCTAAGGGACCTACAGATCATGGGCTCCAACGAAATGATGATAATCGGTTAATCTTATTAGCCTAGTCATTCATCGTTCGTTAGCTTTCGGGACACTCCACTATAGCCCGTAGTTGAACTCCCCTCACTGTAGATATATTTCTTGTCCACTTTAGATAACCATGATTAGTAAGTCAACCCTTCACCAGTTGTTCGTAACTAAAGCTAGGTCAAATATCCGTTTTGCCCCTATAGTTACATCTTGTTCCTTAACTTCCACTGATCCTCTAATGAACAACTAGTTCGCGATACAACCACTGAACCAAGTCCCTCTCAAGATTATGAATTCCATCTTGCAAAGCTATGTCCCCAGCTATCCATTTAGTCTTATCCCCAAAATGGTAGGCTTATTGAGTCGGTGATGTTTGGCCACTCTCACCCATGTAAATCAAAGGATAATCCTAAATAAACATGAGTTCATAGTTAGCTCAGGATTAAGATCGAGTTACCTAGGTTATATGTATGAGATGCTCAGTTTCAACAGTAAACAGTATTGTAAAGTGAAAGTGACTTATCTCCTGGTCCGATCTCTATGCAAACTCTTTGTGTAGGACGCCCTCACTCACATGTCTTATACATGAACGATTAGGATCACATCGTTTGTCTTTAAAAGAACAAAGCGAGTCATGCCAATAGTGTCCCCAGGATTAAGGTACCCAATCTTATCCATATACTATAGATCGTTTAGACTATTTACTTGAACTTGATCCATACTTATGTCACACATAAACTTCAAGTATACATAATATAGTCATGGGTTCTTAGTTTATTGGATTTGTGGTTATATTTAGGCAAAACAAATATATAGAAATAATACTTCATTGAAACAAGTCAAATGTTACATTTACAATCTACGAGTTTTAGGGCATAAAACCCAACACGGTTAACCTCCCAACCATTAGGCTTCAGTTAGGGAGAGAGAGGGAGAGATTAACGTGCAGTCAATCACGTATTGATAACTGAAAGATGTTATCGACCTAAATTAAATTAAATTTAAATAAAATAAAATAAATTTATTTTATTTAATTAATTAAAAACAATTAGTTAATTAATTAAATAATTAAATATTTAAACCAAATTTAATTAACTATTTCATTTAAATCATATTTAAACGAACATCTCCTACATAACCTATAATTTTAATTCAATTAAATTAATTAAATCAAATTAAATCAAATTAAATTAAATTAAAATAAATTAAACAATTAATTTTTTTTCTCCAATTAATTAATCACCAAGTTAAATATCATATATTTAATTTAACCTATAATTGAATCATATTCAATTATATTTCTCTTGTATAACCTATAGTTTTAATGAGTCTCTAATGCGCATTAATTTTAACCTATAGTTTTAATATGAACCCAATTCATATTAAATTAATATTTGAACTCCTTCAAATATTTATTCTCTCGTAAATTAATTTTGAATCAATATTCCAAATAAATTTATATTATAAAGTTTAATTAAAATATAAAATTTATATTATAATGTATCTCCATACATTATATTATTTCCCTTAGTAAATTTGAAATGTTCAATTGGGTCCACGTATATAGACCAATAACAACAAGTTAGTCATTCACGAGTTTTTGTAAGGGGGCTTTGCACAGATAGCAAAAACAAGCAAACATATTGCAAAATTAGCAAAAAAATAAAATTATTTGCGGAAATAGCAAAAAATACGTTAAATTACGAAAATACCCTTAGTATCTCCAATAGTCTATCAGTCCCTATTGTTGATAGTCACTGATAGACTTCGAGTAATCGGAGTCTATCAGTGATAAATACTGATAGACTTTGATGATAAGATTCAATTAATCGGTGTCTATTAGTGATAGACACTGATAGACTTTGATTAATCGAAGTCTATCAGTGTGTATCACCGATAGACTGTGATAATTATAATCTATAAGTTTTTATTGTGTTTAATTCAAGCCTATCAGTGATAGCCACAGATAGAAAACAATTTAACTCAAGGCTATTAGTTCAGTTTAATTCAAGGCTATCAATTTTTATCCATCAGTTTAATTTAAGTCTATCAGTGATAATCACTAATAGAAAATCGTTAAATTCGAGGTTATCAGTTTCTATCACTGATAGAAATCAATTCAATTCAAGACTATTAGTTTCTATCACCGATAGAAACCAATTTAATTGAAGTTTATCAGTTTCTATCATAAATTAATTTAATTGAAGTTTATTGACTTGTATCACTGATAGAAATTAGTTTAATTCAAATCTATCATTTTCTATCGAGGATAGAAATCAGTTAATTGAAGTTTATCAGTTTCTATCCCTGATAGAAATCAGTTAATTATCAATTAATTGAAGTCTACCAAGGATTGTTACTGATAGAAATCAATTTAATTGAAATCTATCAGTAAATTACTTTCCATTGCAATTCATCTCGGTAATTAGAAAGTCATCCAAAATTATTATACTAAAATCATAAATTGAACAAAAATTTTAAGTCTCTTGTGGTAATTAGAACATAAAATCCAAAAATAACCATTACGAACAAGCGACTCTTAATCAACAATATAATTTTTAAAGTCTAGCACACAAGCTCCGTGACCACCACCATAAAATTGCTATTCTTGTATTCTTTGTATTTCATTATCTATCAATTATAGTCCTGATAGACTTCGACCAGTGATAGTCAGTGATAGACTACGATTAACCGGAGTATATCAGTGATATACTTTGATATACCTATACAAACACTCACCAAAATTGCTATTTTTGTATTCTTGGTATTCTTGAATTAAAAAGAAGGCCAACAAGAGCTTAACTCAATTGGCATAAAGTTGTACTGATAACCACAAGGTCCGTGGTTCGAAATAAAAAGAAGAATAAAAAGAAGAAGAAACAATCATAACAATACCTTGTGGGAAGAAGAATAAAAAGCAAATCAAATCAAAAAAAGAAAAAGAAAATGCACGACTTAATAAACTGCACAGAAGAGGGAAAAAAACATATTAATCACACAAGAACTCCACCCTCATAAATGCACAAAAAATAAAATAAAAAATAAAAAAAGAAGAAATCGTAATAGCTCATTATAAAAAAAAAGGAAAAAAAAAAGAAATCATAACAACTCATAAATGAAAAGAAAAAAAAGAAGAAGAAAGCAAAAAGAAAAAAAAAAGAAAAAAAAAAAGAAGAAATGGTATACACAAGAAAGGGTAAATGAGAAGGAAGAGGAAGAGAAGGGTAAAATAGGAATATTCTAATTTTTTTGCCATATTTGCAATTCTTTTTACTTGGTGCTAAATTTGCTATTATAGATAATTAATTTGACACCCACTGCAATTACTCTTTTTGTAACGCCAATTGGGTCAAATTATAGTTTTACCCCTAGATTACCTCTACATCCTTAAGTACCAGTGCTCCTCTAATGAACAACATGTTTATGGTCCAACCATTAAACAGAAACCCCTCTTGGGTCATTGAGAGGGTAGGACCCTTTGTTCAAGATCTGGACTCACCACTTAAGGGAACACTATTTACTTACCCTAAAGTTGGGAAGGAGTGAATTCCATCTTATGTAATTATGTTTCCAGCTCCCCACTTTCCATCTTATGTGATCATGTTCCCAACTCCTTACTCAGTCTTGTCCCCAAAATGGTAGACTTATTGAGTCGGTGTACTGGTTACTCCCACCCATATAAATCAAAGGATAGTCTCTCGTGAACAGAAGTCCATTATACACTCAAGATTGAGACCAAGTTGCCTAGGTCATCCTATTGAAATAGAAACCTAACTGGTCAACGAAGTTACATCTAGCGATTACTATTTCGTGGTCCGATTTTATGCAAACTCATTACATAAGATACCCCACTCTCATCTCACCTACACAAACGCGCTGGATTATTGCATTTGTATCAAATACAAAGTGGGTCGTATCCATAGTGTCACCAGGATAAGGTACCCAACCTTATCCCCATACTAAAGACCCTTTAGGCTATATCTTGAACGTTGATCCCCGTATGTCTCTACATGCTGCTCAAGAGTCATACGACAGCCTAGGATGTTAGTTTTTTTGGATTAGGGTTATTTAGGCAAGACTAATACAAAATAATCATTGACACTTTATTGAAATAACATCGATAACTCTTTATTAATGAACAATCAATCGTTACATTTACTATGTACGAGTTTTAGGGCATAAAACCCAATATGTATGAACTGTTTTGATTGTACCATAGAGCTTTTTGTCTGCCACTTTTTTTTTGTGCACATATATGTTGGGGTTGGTGTCCTAAAACTCATAGATAGTTAATGTAACAAATTATATATATATTTTAAATTAAGTCGTTATTGAGGCTTGTTAACTTAAGTTGTTAAATAAGTGAACTGCATGTTAGCATGTTATAACCCAAATCCAATAAACTAAGATCTCTGGCTATTATATGTATACTAGAGATTTATGTGGATACATAAAAGTGGATCAGGCTCGATTAAATAGCCAAACCGATCTATAGTATAGAGATAGAGCTAGGTACCTTATTCTAGAGACACTATATGACACGACCCGCTTTGTAGTTAGTAAAGAAAAAACTTGATGCGCAAATTGCTTACCGCAAGTGTACGTGCCAAATTATAATGTAGTGAATTTTAATTCGAATGTCGTCCTCAGGATTGAGTTTCTAATCAATTTAATTACCGAAAATACTCAAGTCCAATTTTATGTAGGGAACCAAACTTAGTGAAATAAAGAATGAAAATTAACAAAAAGCTAAAACTGTGACAATCAATTGATGGCAAAAGTCTTAGGGAGTTGATTTCACCAATTGGGATTATGGATTAATTAATGGGTAATTAACATGCTATGATTCATAAATCTAGGAAAACGACAATCATACATACCTCTCTCAGGCATACATAATCCTCTCACATGCAATGAACCCAATATCCCTATCTAAATTCATTAACCTGCAAGGCTTTAAGGTTAGTCCATTTTAACGATTTCTAGAATTATCTATTATCTTGATAGCGAGCATAGCTAGCTACTTTTACTGATTTAATTTAGCTAGTCTTTTATGGTGTTTGGGCCATTTTATTGTGCTTTATTGTTTATTTTGTAGGAAATGGTTGATTGGAGCTATAAAGCAACATCAGAGTTAATCGGGTGCTCGGGGCGTGAAAAGATGCAAAGGAATGAAAAGAGTAAAAGTGGAAAAAAGTCAAATCTTGGTCAACAGCAGGCTAGCGTCGAGACGCTAGCTCTTGAGCGTCTCGACGCTCACATTCCATATCAGATTAGGCGCGTAAAGCTTACAGCGTCGAGACGCTATGATAGGAAGCGTCCCGACGCTACCGTTTTTCCTTATTCAGAACGCGCGTATAAGAGGCAGCGTCGCGACGCTGTCTTGACAGCGTCTCGACGCTAAGACGAAAAATCAGAATAAAAGCTTCACTTCGGCTAGGTTTTAAGGGAGATCAATTTGGGACGTTTTGGAGCCGTAAAGAGGACAGAATAGAGGATTTTGAGGCTGCAAACAAAGGAGGAACTTGGAAATCAACCCATTGTTCGTGGGGATCGTGACGGGGACGTCGGGACTCGGCCTACATTGAGTTTTCTTTTCCCTTTTCTTTCTTTAGTTAGATTTATGGCTTTCACATGTTTAGTTGAGATTGTATTTCCATTCATGAGTAGCTAAACTTGTAGCTTAGGGATTGATGTAGTTGATTAAGTTTATGGATTGATTTATGGTTTAAGTTGTGCAATGTTATTGTGTTTGTAATCTTGATTTAATGCTTTCAATTAATTGGCCATTAGTTGGATGATTTAAGTTTCGAATCTAGCTCGGGAGAGGGGATTTGATCTAGACTTACTCAAGATTGCATGAATAAAGTTTACTTTCTAATTCTTGACGGTTTTAGATTAACTTTAGAATTGGTTAAAAGATCTCATTGCCTTGCATATTAATAAACTTAGATAGGGAGATCAAGTTGGTTAATTTGCATGAGAATCAATTATACTCGGGAGAGGTAGTTGTGATTAAAGGGTCTTTGGCTCATAATTTCATTGTGCATAATAACTTATTCTTTAAAATCATTCCTAAACGAAATCGGCGAAATCAATTCCCTAAGTAGTTTTCCCAATTGAAATTCCATTCTTTTTACTTGCTTTGATTTGGTTTTATTATCATCTTTTCATCACTTTTTGATCCCTAAATAAAATTGGGCAAGATAATTCACAATACTTGATTTGCTTAAAAATCCAATCCAGAGGACGACATTCGAATTTACTATTCACTATATTATTACTTGACCCGTGCGCTTGCGGTTAGGAAAAGTCCACATCAAGTTTTTGGCGTCGTTGCCGGGGATTGGCACATTTAGCTAGATTGATATTGTGGAAAAATTGCTTGATCTTAATTTAGGGTGTATTGTTACTTTTTTAGGTTGTTTGAATTTTTTTTCCTTATTTGTTTTTCTTTCCATATTTGATTTTCTAGGTTAGTTTTTCTTTTAGTTGTGTAATCTTTTCCTTATTTGTTCTTGTTTTTCATTTTTTAGATTAGTTTCCTTATTTGCATTTTGCCATATTTATTTTTGCATTCCATATTAGGTTGATTTGTTTCCTTTTCTAGATTATATTTTCCATATTTAGATTAGTTGTTCCCTTTTATTTATTTCATTCCATAATTGCTCTCTTTCTTTTTTAGGGTAATTTTGTTTGTTTATGCGTAGGGATAAAGATTTAATTTTAGCACCATTTGATCCCGAGATAGAAAGAACAATTCTTAGGCTTCGAAGGGAAACTAGAGAAAATTTTCAAATGGCTGACCAAAATCCACCTGAGGAGCCTAGGCCTATTAGAGATTATTTTCAGCCTGTGTTTCAGGGACAACAATCGGGAATTGTCTATGCACCGATTAATGCCAACAACTTTGAGCTGAAGACCGGTCTTATTCAGATGGCTCGAGATTGTGCATACAGAGGATCGCCCACTGAAGATCCAAATTCTCATCTTAAATCATTCTTGGACATTTGTGGGACGGTAAAGATTAATGGTGTCTCTGAGGATGCTATTCGCTTACGTTTATTTCCCTTTTCTTTGCAGGATAAAGCACGAGATTGATTGCAGTCTATTACTCCTGGGAGTATCACCACTTGGGATGCTTTGGTCCAGGCCTTTTTAAAGAAATTCTTTCCTCCTGCAAAGACGGTCAAGCTGAGGACCGAGATTGGGACATTCCAACAACAATATGATGAGCAGCTGTTCGAAGCTTGGGAGCGATTCAAAGAGCTGCTGAGGAAGTGTCCTCAACATGGTTACCCCGATTGGCTTCAGGTACAGTTGTTTTATAATGGTTTAACTCCTAGTACAAAAACGATTGTTGATGCAGCTGCAGGTGGGACTCTGTTGTCCAAGACCGTGGAAAACGCTCGCACACTTTTAGAGGATATGGCCACCAACAGCTATCAGTGGCCATCTAAGCGGTCTACACCTAAAAAGATTGCTGCTGGAGTGTTTGAGGTTGATAAAGTAAGTGCACTCCAGGCCCATATGACTTTCCTTGCCAACGCTTTTATGAAATTTTCAGGTACAGGGAGTGCACAGTCAATTGAATCAGCTGCTGCTTTAGCATCTAGACCTCAGGAGGAGACCATCGAGCAGGTTCAGTATGTATCAAATTTTAATTCTAGGGGATATAATAATAGTTCTACACCTACACATTATCACCCTAACAATAGGAACCATGAAAATTTCTCTTATGCTAATACTAAGAATGTTCTTAATCCTCCTGGTTTTGCCCCTCAAACTCAAGATAATAAAAAGTTAGAAGATCTTGTTGGAGCTTTCATTGCAGAGTCTAGTAACAGGACAACCAAATTAGAGGAGGCAGTCATTGCCATCAATTCAACAGTGAATGGCCACAGTGCAGCCATCAAGAACATTGAGACTCAGCTGGGACAGTTGGTGAATGTTGTAAGCACAATGAACAAAGGTAAGGCCCCAGCTGAACAAGAGAAACCCCGGATGGAGTATTGTAAGGCAATCACTGTGCACCAGGAGGAATCTGAAGAGGAACCTGAATCTGAGGACTATGAAACGCCTACAGGAGAAGCTGAGGAGGACACATCATCTGATGAGGCTGAACAACCTAACCTTGAGCCTCCTATTCCTTCTCCCACATTGATGGTTCCCAAGGAAAAGAAAAAGAAAAAGAAGAAAAAGAATAATCAGGTTCAGTTTGATAAATTTATGAATGCTTTTATGAATCTGAATATCAATATTCCTTTTGCAGAGGCATTAGAGATGCCCCAATACAACAGGTTCATGAAGGAGTGGTTAGCAAGGAAGCGAAAAGAAAAGAAGGTTGACACTGTTTATCTTGCTTCCACATGCAGCACCAGAGTACAACAAAAAGTACCTGAAAAAGTAGCAGATCCAGGGAGTTTTTCTGTTCCTTGTAGTTTTGGTACTTATTCTTTCAGAGCATTATGTGATTTAGGTTCTAGCATTAATATTATCCCATTGTCCTTGTGTAAAAAGTTAGATATAGGTGAGATTAAGTCTACTCCTGTAAAGCTCCAATTGGCTGATCAATCTGTGGTGAGACCAGTTGGTATTGTAGAAAATGTGTTAATCAGAGTAGGTAGATTTTTCCTCCCTATTGACTTGTATGTTATGGACATGATAGAAAATCCTTCAATGCCTATCATATTAGGACGACCATTCCTCGCTACTGGGCGAGCGATCATAGATATTGAGCGCAGGGAGCTCACTATTAGAGTCAAGAACGAAAAAGAAATCTTTAAAGCAGTTGAAGACTCTAAAGATGAAGTGTTTTACATGGGCTACAGGAAAGGTGCAAGAAAGAGCACCTCTGTTGGATTCACAGAACAAAAGCCTCCTTGAAGCACGTGCAGCACGTCGAGCTAATGACGTTAAACAAGCGCTTATGGGAGGCAACCCAAGTAAGTTTAGTGTGTTTTTCCTTTTTGTTTTTGATTTATTGTTTGTTTTTATTTTGTAGGTCTTGTTTTCTTCCTCTCCTTTGCTGTCAAGCTTTCAAGATTCCAAGCTTTCAAGCAAGAAGTCATCATCATTCCAGGCCAGTATTGTTCACTCCTGTCATTCTTTTATTGTTCTCATGCTTGTTTATGCTTTATTTTCGTTATACATTGAGGACAATGCATATTTTAAGTTTGGGGGTGGATTAGCATGTTTGTGGAGCCCTTGAGCATCTGAGTTCGGGCTATAGTTTTGAGCTTTCTTTGAATTATGCATATGGTTGTTTTCTGGATGCTACTTTTGCATGATTATGATATCCTAGGAAAGGCTTTCTTGTCAATTTTCAAGCTTGTGATGAGATGTAAGCATAAGTGCCCAAAAAGGGAGACTTTTTAAAATTTTTCTAGGAGATGGCTTGCATGAGTAGAGTATTTGTCTTGGCTAGATTTGGATTTGAATGCTTAGGAGCGAATTATTGGGTTCATATGCTTGTTGTCACCTCGATAGGTGTAGGGTAGAGCTAAAGAGTTAATTTTTTGCAAATTAGCATGTTTGATCTTGCTTAGGAGAAAAGAAAAGAATATCTGCTATTGATGCTCTTATCGAAAAATCATTCTTGTAGTTACTGTTGAAAAAAAAAAATTTTATTATACCATGGCCTGTGCACAGTTTGCAATGTTTAATAAAGATTAAGGTAAAAAGAGCTACCCCTATTGTGATCAATTAGGCCAACCAGAGAAAACTCAGGTTAAGGGTCCCTGCAATGGGTGTGTGAAAGCTAGTGCCACATTTATATGCTTAATTCAATTGTTAATTAAAAGCACCTAAGTATGGGGATAAACAAACTAATTTGTTGCATTAACTCATTAGTGAAGCCTTAGTGCCAGTGTAGAGGGAAGATGAGCTGAGAGTTTAATAATCCAATCCCGGGTTAGTAGAGTCTGATCTTGTTGAGTAGATCTCGCTTGTGCAAGTTAATTTTGGAAAAATTTTAATTCGTCTCCCTCATTGGTCCTTGTGTGCATATCTCTTGCTTGCTTGGTTATTGACTTTTGAGCCTTGAGGATTGAGTTATGATTATTGCATCCATTCTTCCATTGTATGTCTGATTTATAGTTTGCTCGAGGACTAGCAAAAGCTTAAGTTTGGGGGTATTTGATAGCGAGCATAGCTAGCTACTTTTACTGATTTAATTTAGCTAGTCTTTTATGGTGTTTGGGCCATTTTATTGTGCTTTATTGTTTATTTTGTAGGAAATGGTTGATTGGAGCTATAAAGCAATATCAGAGTTAATCGGGTGCTCGGGGCGTGAAAAGATGCAAAGGAATGAAAAGAGTAAAAGTGGAAAAAAGTCAAATCTCGGTCAACAGCAGGCTAGCGTCGAGACGCTAGCTCTTGAGCGTCGAGACGCTCACATTCCATATCAGATTAGGCGCGTAAAGCTTACAGCGTCGAGACGCTATGATAGGAAGCGTCCCGACGCTACCGTTTTTCCTTATTCAGAACGCGCGTATAAGAGGCAGCGTCGCGACGCTGTCTTGACAGCGTCTCGACGCTAAGACGAAAAATCAGAATAAAAGCTTCACTTCGGCTAGGTTTTAAGGGAGATCAATTTGGGACGTTTTGGAGCCGTAAAGAGGACAGAATAGAGGATTTTGAGGCTGCAAACAAAGGAGGAACTTGGAAATCAACCCATTGTTCGTGGGGATCGTGACGGGGACGTCGGGACTCGGCCTACATTGAGTTTTCTTTTCCCTTTTCTTTCTTTAGTTAGATTTATGGCTTTCACATGTTTAGTTGAGATTGTATTTCCATTCATGAGTAGCTAAACTTGTAGCTTAGGGATTGATGTAGTTGATTAAGTTTATAGATTGATTTATGGTTTAAGTTGTGCAATGTTATTGTGTTTGTAATCTTGATTTAATGCTTTCAATTAATTGGCCATTAGTTGGATGATTTAAGTTTCGAATCTAGCTCGGGAGAGGGGATTTGATCTAGACTTACTCAAGATTGCATGAATAAAGTTTACTTTCTAATTCTTGACGGTTTTAGATTAACTTTAGAATTGGTTAAAAGATCTCATTGCCTTGCATATTAATAAACTTAGATAGGGATATCAAGTTGGTTAATTTGCATGAGAATCAATTATACTCGGGAGAGGTAGTTGTGATTAAAGGGTCTTTGGCTCATAATTTCATTGTGCATAATAACTTATTCTTTAAAATCAATCCTAAACGAAATCGGCGAAATCAATTCCCTAAGTAGTTTTCCCAATTGAAATTCCATTCTTTTTACTTGCTTTGATTTGGTTTTATTATCATCTTTTCATCACTTTTTGATCCCTAAATAAAATTGGGCAAGATAATTCACAATACTTGATTTGCTTAAAAATCCAATCCAGAGGACGACATTCGAATTTACTATTCACTATATTATTACTTGACCCGTGCGCTTGAGGTTAGGAAAAGTCCACATCATATCTCCCGATCTCAAGATTAATCCTAGTCATGCATAACGATTTCTAAGCTAAATCCCCTCTCCCGAGCAAGATTCAAACACAATCATCAATCAATTTATGACCGATAAATTGAAAGCATTAAGAACACGTTATGCATAAATGAAAACATGAAATACATCCATAAATCAATCCAAAATTGTCCAAAGGGCTACATCAATCCCTAAGATTAAGAACTTAGCTACTCATACAACCCGTTACGATGTAAAATAACTCTAAAACAACTATTAAAACAACTAAAATCAAGAGGGAAAAGAGATTAAACGCTAAGTCGCCGAAACCGCACGTCCCCGTCACGATCTCCACGACCCGAGCCTTCGAATCTCGCTCCTCCAACTTGCTTGTCAACAGCGTCGCGACGCTATATGGGCATTTCGACGCTATGACCTTGTTGAGTTTTATGCCCTAAAACTGGTAGATAGTGAATGTAATTGTTGACCGGATATTAATGAAATAATATTGATATATTTTTTCATTAATTGTTATTAGTTATTTTATATTTGTCTTTGCCTAATAATAACCTTAATCCAATAAACTAGACATCCAAGGCTGTAAAATGAGTCTTGAACTATATGTAGTGACATATGGGTTCATTGTTCAAGAAACAGCCTAAAGGGTCTATAGTCTAGGAATAAGACTGGGTGCCTTATCCTGGTGACACTATGGATACGACCCACTTTGTATTTGATACAAACACTGCGATCCAACGCGTTCGTGTAGGAGACATGCGAGTGGGGGTATCCTATGCAATGAGTTTGCATAAGACCGGACCGCGAAATAGTAACCACTTGTTATAACACCGTTAACTAGTTGGTTTTCTATTTCACTAGGACGACCTAGACGACTTAGTCTTAATCCTGAGTTGATTATGGACTCCTGCTCATGAGAGATTGTCCTTTGATTTGCATGGGTGAGAATGGCCAGTACGCCGACTCAATAAGCCTACCATTTTGGGGACAAGACCGAATGGGGAGCTGGGAACATAATCGTGCAAGATGGAATTCACTCCTTCCCGACTTTAGGGAAGCAGATGAGTGTTCCCTTAAGTGGTTACTCCGAGTCTTGAACAAAGGGCCCTACCCTCTCAATGGCACGAAAGGGTTTTTATGTTTGATGGTTGGACCACAAACAGGTTGTTCATTAGAGGAGAACTGGTACTTAAGGAAATAGAGGTAACCCAGGGGTAAAATGGTAATTTGACCCAACTGGTGTTACGGACACTCGTGAAGGACTAACTAGTCGATATTGGTCTATATCCGTGGACACAGAAAATATGTCTGCAGTGAAAAGAGTGCAACTGTGAGTCTATAGTGGAATGAACACACAGTTAACGAATATTGATTAATGTGGTTAATGAGTTTGACCAATTAATCTCACATCGTTGGAGCTTCTGATCTGCAGGTCCATTAGGTCCCACTGGTAGCTCATAAAGTAATTTGAGGCAACTAGGTAATAAAAGTAAATTGAAAATGTTCAATTTACTAAGGGAAACAAATATAATATATATTGATATATTACTGTGAGAGAAATTAATATTTGAAGAAATTCAAATATAAATTTATGGAAGTTTGAAAGGGTTCAAATAATGAATTAATTAGTTTAAGGCCTAAAATCTATTTGGGCGAATTAATTAATTCAAGGTCGGAAATTAAATATGTGATATTTAATTGGTGGTTAATTAATTAAAGAATTCATTATCCGGGAATTAATCAATTATGGAAATAATTAATCACTTAAGAAAGTGATTAATCATTTATGGAAATGATCTAATCACTTATGGAAGTAATTAGTCATTTGTGGAAAAGATTAATCAATTGTGGAGTTGATTGATCATGATTGATTAAATAAGGAATAAGATTGAATCAATTTTGGAAAAGATTGATTTAATTGAATATTTTATTCATGGCCTCTCTTCTATAAATAGAACACTATACCTAATTGGTCCATGACACTCGTGCTCTTGCTCTTAGACTCTCAAGACAAGACCTAGAATTCTCTCTAGCCTCCCTCTTAGAGAAAGACTCCCACAAGTCTTTTGCCTCCTAGACTTAGAGACATACCGGTGTAACCTCTGTAGTTATTGTGTCATTCAAGGAGAAATTTCCAGCGATCACAAGAAAAGGAGGCTGCTGCGTTTTCGTTCGTGGAGCGTTGTTGGCGAAGAACGGTCAAGTCTACAACGAAGGTTTGTAACGGTTCTTCCTTCTTTCTTTAGAAAAGCATGAAAATAAATATAGATTTATTTTTCAGCAGGTTTAAACTGATTTTCCAGCAACTTTAAAGTGTGTTTAAAGTTTGTTTGAGTTTTCGTAACGGTATTTTAATGTTAATTAATATACGGCGTAAGGTCCAATCGATGCGCTTCCGCTGCGTGGGGACTTTTATTCCCTTCAGACCTATGCCGCCCAAATCAGAGAAGGAAAGTGTGCAGTGTCGAGACACCCAGAAACTAGGGTCTCGACGCTGGTCCTCGATTTGAACTCATCAATAAGCTTCCAACTCGATCCAACTTCGTTTCTTTGACATTTTTTCACGTCTCGAACACCCCATCATTTCCAATTTCTCAATTTAGTTCCAATACTTGATTCCTACAAATCGAACAATAAAAAACATAAATTTGGCCAATATAATATTAAAGACTAGCTAAATTAATTAGGGAAAAATAGCTAGCTATGCTCGCTATCAAACACCCCCAAACTTAAGCTTTTGCTAGTCCTCGAGCAAACTAAAAATCAAGCAACAGTTGAAGAATGAATGCAACAAACATGACTCAATCCTCAAGGCTCAAAAGTCAATAAACAAGCAATCAAGAGACATGCACATAAGGCCAAATGAGGGAGACAAATCAAAATGTTTCCAAAATTAACTTGCACAGGCGAGATCAGACTTAGCTAAATTAGACTATAATAGCCCGGGATTGAATTACTAAACTCTCAACTCATCTTCCCTCTACACTGACACTAAGGATTTACTTATGAGTCAATGAAACAAATTAGTTTGTTTTCATCCATACTTAGGTTCTTTAAATTGAAAATTAAATCAAGCATTTATAAGTAGCACTAGCTTTCACACACCTATTGCAGGGACCCATAACCCGAGTTTTACTCTTGGTTGACCAAACTGATCACAATAGAGGTAGCTCTTTTTGCCTAAAACATTATTACACATTGCATTTTGAGCTCATATGATGTCATTATATATTTTTTTCTCAAAAGTAAAGACAAGAATTATTTTTCTTTAATGATTATGATAAGCATATGTTCTTTTCTTTCCTCCTAGGCAAGATTAAACATGCTAATTTGCAAAAAAAATAACTCTTTAGCTATTCCCTACACCTATCGATGTGACAATAAGCATATGAACCTAATAATTCGCTCCTAAGCATTCAAGTCATATTCTAACCAAGGAAAATACTCTACTCATGCAAAAAAACTCCTAGAAAAAGTTTAAAAAGAGATAAGGTGAACCCCCACAACAATAATAAGAATAACCCATTAACGAACTACCTCAATTATGTTTGAGAACTTCCCTTAATTCAGGTGAACCCCCACAACAATAATAAGAATAACCCCATTAACGAAATGATAGACAACCCCAAGAAAGTTAAATAGATTTGGCTTGGAAGGATGATCAAAGATCAAGAAGAAAGGAGAACTCGTTCCTAACTTCAAGATTTCAAACTCTTCACAATCTAATTGATCATACTAGATTGAAAGTCCTAGGCATGCATTCTAAACACAAGAACACAAAGAAAGCATAAAAGCTTGAGAGAGACTAAACTCAATTTGAAATTTCATTCAAATTCAACTTCAACTTCTTGATCAAATGACAAATTACATCCATATTTATACTAATTGAAAAGACACCATGAAAGGATACAACCCTTCATCTATGTAGTCTAGATTCAATCCCAACCCTTCAAATCCATACATGAACCATCATAAATATAGATACATAAATTAAATAGGTACATAATGCATAAAATATGATGGATGAATCTAGATTTTTAGATTCATTGTGTCTTTTGGTTGAATAGTTGTCTTTACAAGCTTGAATGGATACAACTATTGGTCATTGGAGCTTGTGGCATAATGATTGCCTCATGATTGGATTGAATTGGAGTTGACACCCATGGAGCTTCACTCAAACTTGGTTGACCTGCTTGAGCTTGGAATTCTTGTAAACTTTTGTTTTGGTCTCCTTCATTGCTTTTTTCCTTATCAAAAAGTCTCCCTTTTTGGGCACTCATGCTTACAACTCATCAAAAGCTTGAAAATTGACAAGAAAGCCTATCCTAGAAAATCATAGTCATGCAAAAATAGCATCCACAAAACAACCATATGCTAGATTCAAAGAAAGCTAAAAAAAATTTAGCCCGAGCTCAGATTCTCAAGGGCTCCACAAACATAACATTCCACCCCCAAACTTAAAACGTGCATTGTCCTCAATGTATATAGAAAATAAAGAATAATCAAGCATGAGAACAATAAAAGAATGGAAGGAGAGAACAATACTACCCTGGAATGATTATGACTTTCTCATGTATGCTTGCAAGCCAAAAGCCACGGGATCACAAGACCTACAAAACAAAAACGAAAAGAAAATCAAAAGCAAAAAGAAAAACACAACAGATCTTATTTGGGTTGCCTCTCATAAGCTTTTGTTTAACGTCATTAGTTCGACGTGTTGACCGAATAGGCATCATGGTGGCCTAATGTCTGGTGTTCCATCAACGGTGATCTTCCTAGCACCTTTCCTATAACCCACCAACATGGTCTCTGATGTGTTCTGAGGGTCCTCAAAAGCTTTTAGGATCTCCTTCTCCTTTTGGACTCTAATGATCAGCTCCCTGTGTTCAATATCAATTATAACTCTCCCTGTAGCAAGGAATGGCCTCCCTAATATGATAGACATGACAAGATTCTCTTTGATATCCAAAACAAAGAAATCAACAGGAAGGAAAAATCTACCTACTTTGATCAGCACATTCTCCACAATTCCATATGGGCTAACCACAGATTGGTCAGCCAATTGAAGCCTAACAGTAGTAGATTTTATTTCTCCTATATTTAACTTTTTGCATAAGAAAAAACTTGATGCGCAAATTGCTTACCACAAGTGTATGGGCCAGGTTATAATATAGTGAATTTTAATTCGAATGTCGTCCTCAGAATTGAGTTTCTAATCAATTTAATAACCTAAAATACTCAAGTCCAATTTTATTTAGGGAACCAAACTTAGTGAAATAGTGAATGAAAGTTAACAAAAAGCTAAAAGTGTGACAATCAATTGATGGCAAAAGTCTTAGGGAGTTGATTTCACCAATTGGGATTGTGGATTAATTAATTGATAATTAACATGCTATGTTTCATAAATCTAGGAAAACGACAATCATACATACCTCTCCCGAGCATACATCATTCTCTCACATGCAATGAACCCAATATCCCTATCTAAATCCATTAACATTCAAGGCTTTAAGGTTAGTCCTTTTTAACAATTTCTAGAATTATCTATTATCTCCCGATCTCAAGATTAATCCTAGTCATGCATAACAATTTCTAAGCTAAATCCCCTCTCCTGAGCAAGATTCAAACACAATCATCAATCAAATTATGGCCGGTAAATTGAAAGTATTAAGAACACGTTATGCATAAATGTAAGCATGAAATACATCCATAAATCAATCCAAAATTGCCCAAAGGGCTACATCAATCCCTAAGATTAAGAACTTAGCTACTCATACAACGCATTATGATATAAACTAAGTCTAAAACAACCATTAAAACAACTAATATCAAGAGGGAAAAGAGATTAAACGGTAAGTCGCTGAAACCACACGTCCCCGTCACGATCTGCACGACCCGAGCCTTCGAATCCCGCTCCTCCAACTTGCTTTAGCTCCCACAGAAGGTATTAGTCGAGTTTGTGGCGGAAATTGCATCAAAAGAGGTCCCCTTGGCCAACCCTAATCGCAATGTATTTATAGGAAAAAAGTCGTGTCGCTGTCGCGATACCGCCCATTCTATTTAGGAACTCTTCGAGAGCGTCAAGACGTTATTGACACAACATCTCAACGTTTTGACGTATGTCACCCAAATCAGAGAAGGAAAGTGTGTTGCGCCGAGACGCCCAGAAACTAGGGTCTCGACACTGGTCCTCAGTTTGCTCTAATCAATAAGCTTCCAACTCGATCCAACTTTATTTCTTTGACCTTTTTCACGTCTCGAACACCCGATCATTCCCAATTTCTCAATTTAGTTCCAATACTTGATTCCTACAAATAGAACAATAAAAAGCAGAAATTTGGCCAATATAATATTAAAGACTAGCTAAATTAATTAGGGGAAAATAGCTAGCTAAGCTCGCTATCAACGATGTGATCCTGAATCATTCATGTGGAGACTGTTGGATTTTATGCCCTAAAACGCGTAGATAGTAAATGAAACAAATTAATCGATCTCAATAAAGTGTTATTTGAGTAATTCAGTAATTTGGTTATTGAATAATTGAGTTTGCATTAATAAACCCTAAATCCAATAAACTAAGATCCAAGGTTGTTTAAATGAAACTTGGACTAGTATGTGGGGACATACGAGGATCAGTGTCCAAGTAACAACCTAAAAGGTCTATAGTATAGGGATAAGGCTGGGTATCTTATCCTGGTGACACTATGTGATACGACCCACCTTGTATTCGATACAGATGCAATGATCCAAAGCATCCATGTAGGAGACATGCGGGTGGGCGTATCCTATGCAATGAGTTTGCATAAGACCAGACCGCGAAATAGTAACCACTAGATGTAACGTCGTTAACTAGTTTTTGTTTCTATTTCAATAGGATGACCTAGGTTGAAGGGTTAAAATCCCTTGCGCAGCGGAAACGGTCAGAGATCCAAGCCAATTAAATTTATGATTCGAATACTAATACGAAGGCAAAAATTCAGCAACAATAATATAATTAAAACATGTTGTACATGGCTATAAAACATGCTAATTATTAATAAGAAATCCTAGATCTAATCTAGATTAATTTAAGGTATTTAGAACAAATAAAGAATACTTACTTCCGTTGACGATCTTGACCGAAATCACCAACTTTCTGAAGATTTTCTAGCGAATCTTTGTGAACACCAACACGAGAATGACACAGGTATTCTCTAAGGATTGAAAAGAGGCTTACTTGTGGGAGCAAAAAACAAATTCTCTGGAGGGAAATTTTTGGGAGAGAAGAAAACACACTGAGATACCTAGAGAGAGTAATTGAAAAAAAACGTAGTGTTCAGGAAAAAGTCCATCCATCACTCTCTTAACTCCTGGAGTAAATGAAGGAGACTTAATCATGTAACCACCCACGATCAAGCACCCGTAAAACTAATCAAATCAGTTAATTCCTTTTTAATTTAAATTTAATTTTAAAATTAAATTTAAACTAAAACTAATTTAAAAAATTAATTAAATTGATTATAACTAATTAAAATCTCATTTAATTAGCTAATTCATTTAAATGAATTTCCTTCATTTACCTTATACTTTTAATTAAATCAAATTTAATAAAACTAAAATGATTAAGTAATCATCAAATTGAATATCACATATTCAATTATTTTTCTCTCACATATACTATAGTATTAATGTGCATCCAATGGGCATTAATATTTAACCTATAGTTTTAATATGAATCCAATTCATATTAAATTTTCCTTAGTAAATTTACCTCAATGCCTTACACGAGCTACCGGTGGGACCTAATGGACCTACAGATCAGAAGCTCCAATGATATGAGATTAATTGGCTAAACTCATTAACCAAGTTGATCAATATTCGTTAACTGCAGTCCACTCCACTATAGAACCACAATTGTACTCTTCTCACTGTAGATATATTTCTGTGTCCACAGATATTGACCAATATCAGCAAGTTAGTCCTTCACATGTGTTCGTACCCCAGCTAGGTCAAATTACCGTTTTACCCCTGGGTTACCTCTACATCCTTAAGTCCCAGTGCCCCTCTAATGAACAACCTGTTTGAGGTCCAACCAACAAACAGAAGTCCCTCTCGTGCCATAGAGAGGGCAGGGCCCTTTGTTCAAGTCCCGGAGACACCACTTAAGAGAACACACCTCTACTTACACTAATATCAGGAAGGAGTGAATTCCTTCTTGTGTGATTATGTTCCTAGCTCCTCACACGGTCTTGTCCCCAAAATGATAGGCTTATTGAGTCGGCGTGTAGGCCACTCTCACCCATACAAATCAAAGGACAATCCCTCGTGAACAGGAGTCCATAATCCACTCAGGATTGAGACTAAGTTGCCTAGGTCATCCTAGTGAAATAGAAACCTGTCTAGTCAACGGTGTTACGGCTAGTGGTTAACTATTTCGTGGTCCGGTCTTATGCAAACTCATTGCACAGGATACCCCCACTTGCATGTCATCTACACGAACGCGTTAGATCAATGCGTTTGTATCATAATACAAAGTGGGCCATATCCATAGTGTCAACAGGATAAGGTACCCAACCTTATCCCTATACTATAGACCCTTTAGGCTGTAACTTGAACATCGATCACCGTATGTCCCCACATACTAGTTCAAGTCTCATACTAACAACCTAGGATGTTCAGTTTATTGGATTAGGGTTCTTTAGGCAAGATACATGATAGCGAGCAGAAGTGTCGCTATTTTAGTCTCAATTTATTAAGCTTTTTGGTGCTTTAATCGTGTTTTTAATGAATATATTTAATGAATTTTGTTATTTGGTCCTTAGGAGCAAAGTTGGTGATTTTGGGAGTAAAAGTGCCAAAATTGAAGCAATTGAAGCCCAAATTCTAGCTTGAAGCAATTGGAGGCCCAACGAAGTCAACCATGAAGAAATGACCAAAAGAAATGAAGAAGAAGGCCCAAAATTCAGCCCAAAAGGAAGCTGAAAATCTGAAATTTTTGGGCAGCGTCGAGACGCTATGTAGACAGCGTTGCGACGCTACCCCTTTCGTGTTGCCCAAGCCGCGTGCGCAACAGCGTCGCGACGCTACCCCTATTCCAGGCCTATAAAAAGGCACCCTTGGGTGCCTCATTATTCATCAATCACTCATTCACCATTCCAATTCTTTTCTCTCTTCCTTAGGCTCCTTTGGAGCCCCTCTCAAGGCTTTTGAGCCTTTTTGAGAGGATTCTTTTAGTGAGAAAATTTTGGGAATTTTGGGGGAGCAATCTTAGAGGCTCAAGGAGTAGTCAGCAGGGCTCCAAGCGTCAGCGAGGGGTTTTTCGACGGTCAATTCCTTTCCTTTATGCTCTATATTATGCTTTCCTTTGTAATTATTGTGGATATTCTAGCCATGAGTAGCTAAAACCCCAATTTGGGGTCTTGAAATGAAATGATAGTTCAAATATTGTTATAATTTCTTGTCTCTTGCCCATGTCCTAATTATTTGTATGGATGTGCTTAATGCTTTACTCAATCTGGCCAATTGTGTAATGATTCGATTCTTAATGGAAACTCGACGGAGAGAAATTAGGATAGATCATAATCCATGCAACTAGTTTAATTGCCCGTTGTGACACCGGGATTAGTTGATTAAACTTAGATTCCTAAAATGAATCAGAGCGTAATAATTAATGATTTTTAATAGCGCTAAGGACACTTAGGTTGTTAAAATGAATTAATTACAATTAGGGGAAACCGACAGGAGAACCTATGTGATTAACGGAGATTCTAGGATTATAATTAGTTGGGCAATGAGATAGGATAATTGTAGCAACTGTTTAGCTAATCATTGATTTTCAAGACCCCTCTTCCCATTTAAAGAAAACTCTTTCTCCATATTTTATTTTTGATTGATCAATTTGTCTTCGTTAATTGTCTTGAATTTGAAATTTTTTTATTGCATGAAGTGGTCCCTAAATATTATTTCGCCTAAGTATTTTTAGTGCTCAAGAGATTTTAATTATTTGCTTAAGTTTCGCTTCGCCTCCCTGTGGATTCGATACTCGGTATTACTACCGTTTTATATTACTTGTGATGACCCGTGTGCTTGCGGATAATCATACCACCAACAAGTTTTTGGCGCCGTTGCCGGGGAGGCTTGATTTTTAAGCAAAAATTAATTTTTCTTGACATCGAAAAGAACGGGATAAATAGTAATTTAGGTGTAAATATTTTTAATTTTGTGAATATTATTTTATTTTCGTTTTTGTTTGGTTCTTTTTGTTGTCTGGGAGCATTGTATGCGAAGGAACAAGGTGGTTAATTTGTTTCCGCTAGATCTTGAAATTAACAGGACTCTTAGATCCATTCGAAGAGAGAAAAGATTAGCAGAAGCGATGGCCCACCAAGAGGAAGCTCCCAAGGCAATTAGAGATTTTCTACAGCCTGTTCTTCCCACCGAGAATTCTGGAATTGTCTACGCCCCAATCCAAGCTACAAATTTTGAGCTAAAGACAGGGTTGATTCAGATGGCGCGCGATAACTCGTTCAAGGGACATCCTTCCGAGGACCCCCACTCACATCTGCGATCATTCCTAGAAATATGTGGGACGGTGAAGATGAACGGAGTTCCGGCAGACGCGATAAGATTGAGGTTGTTCCCATTTTCTCTACAGGATAAAACAAAATATTGGCTCGAATCAGTCGAGACGGGCAACATCAGTACTTGGGACGAGCTTGCCCAAGCTTTTCTAACGAAATTTTTTCCACCTGCTAAGACTACCAAGCTTCGGACTGAAATTGGAACATTTAGGCAGCTTAAGGAGGAACAGTTGTACGAAGCGTGGGAAAGATACAAGGAAATGCTTAGGCGATTCCCCCAACACGGATATCCTGATTGGCTTCAGGTACAGTTATTTTATAATGGATTAAACCCCTCCACAAAGACAATCCTAGACACATCACCAGGAGGGAGTTTTCTTTCAAAAACAATGACAGAAGCCAAAAACCTGCTTGAGGAAATGGCGGCAACCAGTTATCAATGGCTGACGGAGAGATGAACAATTACAAAGAAGGCTGGATTATATGAATTGGATGAGTCAAGTTCACTGAAAGCACAACTGGCATCTCTGACCAATGCACTAAACAAATTGACTTCATCTGAGGTGGTTAAGTCCATTTCCACCTTAGCTGAAGGTCATTCAAAGAAGGAAGGTCAAGATGTGGAAGAAGTTCAATACATAGGAAATAGACCATATGCTCAAGGAGTACCAAACTTCTACCACCCCAATCTGCGCAATCACGAGAACTTCTCATATGCGAATACAAAGAATGTTTTGCAGCCACCCCCAGGTTTTGCATCATCTAGTGCTCCTGAAAAGAAAAACAATCTGGAGGAGATGGTGGCTTTATTCATCAAAGAACAAAGAATATTGAATGTGAGTCTCCAGACATCAGTAAACAACCAGGACGCAGCTCTAAAGAACATGAAAGTACAAATAGGACAGATCGCTTTAGCAGTAAATGCCCTTCAGAAGGGAAAATTTCCAAGTGATACTGAGCCTAACCCGAAAGAGCAGTGTAAGATGGTGGTTCTGAGAAGTGGCAGAAGACTGGAGGACAGTTCAGAGAAGAAAAAGGAAGAAGAAAAGAGAAGGGATGAAGATGAAAGGACTGAGGCACAAAAAGCCTCCTCTGAAATGTTCCAACATCCTTCCAACTCTATTGAAATAAAATGTGATTTTTCTAACAAACTTGCAGGTAGAAAAGAAGATGAGAGGCAGGATGACAAAAAGAAGCTGACTGAGGAAGAAGTGGTTCCATGCAACCACCATGACAGAGGTTCGCATATTAGCCCGCCCAAGCGGAGGGGCGAATGTCCAACCTTTGATTTCAGGGAGTTACCTTTTCCTCAAAGATTTAAAAATGTCAAATTAGATGAACAGTTTCAAAAATTTCTAGAAATGTTTAAAAAGTTGTCTGTGAATATTCCATTGGTAGAAGCCTTGTATAATATGCCAAATTATGGGAAATTCATGAAGGAAATGCTTTCTAGAAAGAAAAGTCTGAAAAAAGAAGTTTTTAATCTATCTGAGAGTAGCAGTACCATTATTTCTGGTAGGATATCCTCTAAGCAGAAAGATCCAGGGAGTTTTACTGTTCCCTGCACCATAGGAGAAGTATCCTTCGATAGGGCTTTATGTGATTTAGGAGCAAGTATAAATTTGATGTCCTACTCTGTTTACAGGAAGATTGGTTTATCAGGTATGACAGACATCGACGTCACTCTCCAGCTTGCTGACAGATCGATTACTCACCCGATGGGTGTTGTGGAGGACGTGTTGGTGAAAGTCAACAAATTCATCTTCTCCGTAGATTTCGTGGTACTGGACATGAAAGAGGATAAAGAGGTACCAATTATCTTAGGCAGACCTTTCCTAGCCACTGGTAAGGCTGAGATTAGCGTGCATACAGGTAAACTTACCTTGAACATTGATGATGAAAAAGTTGTGTTTAGTATTTTTGGCCAAGATGAATCTGTTTGTAGTTTGCACACATGTTTTTCTGTTGGTCCTGAATACTTGACTGATGACGATGAAGAGGTAGACTATAATCTTGGCCTAGGATTAGGAGAAATGCTTATGGATAATGAGGATTTTGATCATGATGCATATTTGGATAATCCACTGTTTGAAAATGATTTGGATCTGCCTGACTTTGAAAATGAATTAGACTTGCCTGCCTGTGAAAATGAAAAATCTGCAGTTGATGATTTACCTTCCTTGGAAAATGAATTAGATTTGCCTGAAATGGATAATTTTGATGATGATATTGAATTGCCTGACATTGAGAATGAGCATGAAATGCATAAAAAAGATTGCTTGATAGATAATTTTGAGTCTGACCATGATTACAGTGAATCTATTGAGTCTAAGCTTGACATTCCTGAATGCATGAACCCTGACAATGTGAATACTTTCTTTTCATGTCCTGATGATGTATATAGCATAGAATCTGACCCAGAAGAACTCGAATCTGTGCATAGTATAGAATCTGATCCTGAAATTCTTGAATTCTTGAATTCTTCTGATGATGAGTCATGTGATAGCTTAGTTGAATCATTTTTTAATTCTGAGTCTGAGGGATCTGCTGAGCATGTAGACATTTTTTCTTATGAATGGACTGGCATGATTGATAGGCCACCTCTAGATCCTAGACCAGTAGATATTATAACGCTTGATGACTCTGTTAACAATTGTTTTGAGAATAGAGATTTAGAAAAGAGATTTGATGCGGCTGATTATTTTCTGAAATGTTATTATGAGAATCTCTTTAGTGAAGATGGGCCAGGGGAAAGTTTTTTTTCTCCCCTGTTTGTAGTTTGCAATTCGGTGCGTGATTTCTTGCAGGGCCCGGAGGATGATGAAAATTTTTATTTTGAGCCTCCGTAAGCGTGCCGAGCCTAGTCTAGCTAAAGACGTTAAAGAAAACGCTGCTTGGGAGGCAACCCAAGGATTAAAGTTTAGTTATTGCTCAAGAGATTTTAATTATTTGCTTAAGTTTCGCTTCGCCTCCCTGTGGATTCGATACTCGGTATTACTACCGTTTTATATTACTTGTGACGACCCGTGCGCTTGCGGATAATCGTACCACCAACAAGTTTTTGGCGCCGTTGCCGGGGAGGCTTGATTTTTAAGCAAAAATTAATTTTTCTTGACATCGAAAAGAAAGGGATAAATAGTAATTTAGGTGTAAATATTTTTAATTTTGTGAATATTATTTTATTTTCGTTTTTGTTTGGTTCTTTTTGTTGTCTGGGAGCATTGTATGCGAAGGAACAAGGTGGTTAATTTGTTTCCGCTAGATCTTGAAATTAACAGGACTCTTAGATCCATTCGAAGAGAGAAAAGATTAGCAGAAGCGATGGCCCACCAAGAGGAAGCTCCCAAGGCAATTAGAGATTTTCTACAGCCAGTTCTTCCCACCGAGAATTCTGGAATTGTCTACGCCCCAATCCAAGCTACAAATTTTGAGCTAAAGACAGGGTTGATTCAGATGGCGCGCGATAACTCGTTCAAGGGACATCCTTCCGAGGACCCCCACTCACATCTGCGATCATTCCTATAAATATGTGGGACGGTGAAGATGAACGGAGTTCCGGCAGACGCGATAAGATTGAGGTTGTTCCCATTTTCTCTACAGGATAAAGCAAAAGATTGGCTCGAATCAGTCGAGACGAGCAACATCAGTACTTTGGACGAGCTTGCCCATGCTTTTCTAACGAAAGGTAACTCAATCTCAATCCAGAGTCTGTTATGAACCTCTTTCAGGAGGGATTGTCCTTAGATTTGTATGGGTGAGAGTGGCCAGTTCGCCGACTCAATAATCCTACCATTTCAGGGGCAAGACCGAATGGGGGCTGGGAACATAACAGTACAAGATGGAATTCACTCCTTTCCCTATTGGGGTAAGTAGATGTGTGTTCCCTTAAGGGCTGATTCCGAGGCTTGAACAAAGGCGCGTCGTCCTCTCCTGGCCCGAGAGGAACTCCTGTTTAGTGGTTGGACTCTAAACAACTTGTTCATTAGAGGAATCAGTGGTACTTACGGAACCAAAGGTAACACAGGGGTAAAACGGTAATTTGACCCAGCTGGTGTTACGAACACACGTGAAGGATTGACTTACTGCTTGGTCGATATCCATGGACACAGAAATATTCTACAGTGAGAAGAGTGCAGCTATGGGTCTTTAGTGGAGTGACCCACAGTTAATGAATGTTGACTAAACTTGGTCAATGAGTTTGGCCAATTAGTCTCGTATCGTTGGAGCTTTTGATCTGTAGGTCCATTAGGTCTCACTGGTAGCTCGTAAAGAGACTTGAGGCAATTAAGTATAAATTGTAAATTGAAAGTGTTCAATTTATTTGGGGAATCGTATAATGTATATTGATGCATTATAATATAAAATTTATGAAACTTTATAATATAATTTTTGATTTAATTTCAAAAATTAATTCTTGAGAGAAAGTATTTGAAAGAGTTCAAATAAATTTAATATGAATTGGATTCATATTAATTTTAATTTTAATAAAATCCCTAAGATTAAATATATGATATTTAATTGGGTAAATTAATTAATTATGGAATTAATTATTTATTTATTAAAATTAGAGAACTTTTCCTATTAGGAAAGAAAATATTTGAAAGAGTTCAAATAAATTTAATATGAATTGGATTCATATTAATTTTAATTTTAATTAAAATCCCTAAGATTAAATATATGATATTTAATTGAGAAATTAATTAATTATGGAATTAATTAATTATTTATTAAAATTAGAGACTTTTTCCTATTAGGAAAAGGTTCCTTTTCCTATTAGGAAAAAGGTCTTTGCCTTTACTATATATAGGACCCCTGGGGTGGGGTGAAAGACGTCCCATTCATTCTCCTTCTCTTAGAGAATTCCCCTCAAGGCTTCCTCTAGACTCCCACCAGTATCTTGCCTCTAGAAGTCTTAGAGTCATACCGGTGTAGCCATAGTGGTGGTGTTCACACTAATTCATGATTAATTCACATGCAGTTGGTGAATTTAATCTGAGTCGTCAACCAGAGTAAGTAATTTGTTACTTTATAAATTAGATTTAGATCTAATATTTTTGTATGCTTAGCCTTAAGATATATTTAGAATAGTTCTAATATTATTGCCAATGTATTGGTATTTTAGATTAAATAAAATTAATTACGAATCGGTCCCAATCACGCTTCCGCTTTACGGAATTATGGAATTCCAATCCTTCAGAGACATGTGAGTGGGGGCATCCTATGCAATGAGTTTGCATAAGACCAGGACTGAGAAATAAGTCACTCTTACTTTATAATGTCGTTTATTGATGAGACTGACTATTTCATGCGATAACCTAAGTAACTCGATCTTATTCTTAAGCTAACTATGAACTCCTATTTATTCGGACTTATCCTTAGATTTGCATGGGTGAGAGTGACCCGAGTTCGCCCACTCAATAAACCCCCATTTCAAGGATAAGAACGGGTAGATAGCTGGGGACATAGTCTTGCGAGACGAAATTCACTCCTACTTGCCTTTAGGGATAGTAGATAGGTTGTTCCCTTAAGTTCCAACTCCAGGTCTTGAACAAGAGGCCCCACCCTCTCATTAGCCTGAGAGGGACTCAGTTTGGTGGCTAGACCACAAACCAATTGTTCATTAGAGGATCAATGGGACTTAAGGAACGAGATGTAACTTCAGGAGTAAAACGAACATTTGACCCAACTATAGTTACAAACAACCTGTGAAGGATCGACTTACTAATCATGGTTATATCAGGTGGACAAAAATATATCTACAGTGAGGGGAGTGCAACTATTGGGCTATAGTGGAGTGTCCCGATAGTTAACGAATGTTGGTTAACTAGGTTAATGAGTTTAGTCGGTTAATCTCGGATCGTTGGAGCCCATGATCTGTAGGTCCATTAGGTCGACCCTCTGCTAGCTCATACGGACTAAACCTTAGAACAGTGTGATGAGAGAATTTGAAACATTCAAATTCAGTTTAGGTAAGGAGCGTTAATTATATGCAATGTATTTAACATATTATAGTTCAATTTTTAATTAGACTATAAAGAGAGTTGAAAATATTTAAATAAGATTTAAATTTCATTAATATGTATAAGATACATATTCTGGTTTAAATATGAATAGAGATTCGTGTCCGAATACTTGGTTTTGAGAGATAATGAGATTTGTGTAATTATTTAATTTGAATAAATAATTATCATTAAATAAAATAAAATGTTTAATTTAAAATTAAGTTAATTTTATTTAAAATTAATTTTGAATTAATTTTATATATAAAATTAACTAAAATGAAATTCAAATTATGAATTTCATGTGGTGGGTTTGTTGGGATTGGTGCCCTAAAACTCGTAGATAATGAATGTTAAACGAATTATATACTTATTCGATAAAGGTGTTATCGAGATTGATTCAGTAAAAGTCATTACTGAATAAATTAAATTGCACATATAAAACCCAAATCCAATAAACTAAGATCCATGGCTATAGGATGAACACTTGAGCTTTATGTAGAGACATAAAAGTGGATCAAGCTTGAGTAATAGCCAAAACGGTCTATAGTATAGGAATAGGGTTGGGTACCTTATTCTGGAGACACTATGAGACGCGGCCCACTTTATAGATGGTATAGACGATGTGATCCTAAATCGTCCATGTAGAGACATGCGAGTGGGGGTGTCCTATGCAATGAGTTTGCATAAGACCAGGACCGAGAAATAAGTCGCTCTCGCTTTATAACACCGTTTACTGACGAGACTGACTATTTCATGTGATGACCTAGGTAACTCGATCTTAATCCTGAGCTAACTATGAACTCCTGTTTATTCGGGCTTATCCTTAGATCTGGATAGGTGAGAGTGGCTCAGTATCGCCGACTCAATAAGCCTCCCATTTCAGGGATAGGAACGGGTAGATAGCTGGGGACATAGTCGTGCAAGAAGGAATTCACTCCTACCCGAATAAGGGATAGTAGAGAGGTTGTTCCCTTAAGTGCTGACTCCGGGGCTTGAACAAAGGGATCCCGCCCTCTCATTGGCCCGAGAGGGACTCGGTTTATTGGTTGGACCATAAACCAATTGTTCATTAGAGGATCAGTGAGACTTAAGGAACTAGAAGTACTATAGGGGTAAAACGGCTTATTGACCTAGCTATAGCTACGAACAACCTGTGAAGGATCGACTTACTAATCATGGTTAAATCAAGTGGACGGAAATATATCTATAGTGAGGGGAGTGCAACTATCGGGCTATAGTGGAGTGTCCCGATAGTTAACGAATGTTGGCTAGATTGGACAATGAGATTAGTCGGTTAGCCTCGAATCGTTGGAGCCCATGATCTATAGGTCCATTAGGTCCCCCTACTAGCTCATATCGAAATTAAGCCTAGAACAAAAGATAGGAAGCTTTGAATCGTTCAAAATCGGGAAAAAGGGTATTATCGTAAATTGTGTTTGACACAATAATTTAATTATGAATTAAATTAGAAAATGAGAGATGAAGTATTTAAAAGTGTTTTGAATACTATATATATGTATTAGGAATCATATATATGGAATTGCACAAGATAACAAAGATTAATTAGATTAATCATATCAAAATTAATTTGAAAATTTTCAAATTAATTACGAAGCAATCAATTTCAATTTAGAATTGAAATTGGGGGTAATTTGCAAGCTTGAAATTTGATTTCAATTTGAATTTAGTGGATTTAGTTGGAAATCCACTTAATGCATGATCATTCAAAGTGGAAAGACAACTCACTCATGCATTGTTGCATGTCTTGTGTAATGTACACCTAGAATCCACTTGAGCTTGCAAATACACCATGTGTCTTGTGTCTTGAGGCTTGGCTTTGCATGGAGAATGTCTTTAAAAGGAGTTTGAATCATATTCAAACAAAAGAGAGCCATTTCCTTAATGTTATGCTGCTGGAATTTGGACTCAAAGTTCTCTCATCTCTCATTCTTCTCCATTGTTTGATGCTTCAAGCATTCCCTTCCCATTTCCTATCTTATATAGACTCTCACAAGTCGTTCTTAGCCCGGAGTATAGTAGGGAAGACTCTAGAGGTTGTCCAAGGAGCATAGGAGAGGCAAGCACCACAAGGAGTTCAACATAAGTGAGCTACAAAGGTTGGTGTTTTCTAAACTCTCTGTCTTTTCTGTCTTTTCTAGAACATGCATGCTTTAGGAGTAAAATTGAATGTCTTAAGTGCTTTCGATCTTCAATTGCTTCCGCATGTGTAATATGTACACCTTCAATTGGTATCAAAGCATGATTAGAGCACTTAATTCGTTTTAATTTTGCTTTGGTGGCTACCATTTTGAAATTGAATTTTCTGTGTGCTAAAATGGAAGTGTTCTGGTTTGGCAATTTTTTGAGCATTCAAACCTTCATGAAATTATAATTGCTCGGATATGTAAGAGCGTTAATGTGTGTACTATAGTCTGTAATTTTTATAGAGTCATTAGAGTCCATATAGGCTGTAAAATTGAAGAAAAACCGGAGAAGACGCAACAGAAAATGAAAATTCCAGCAAGCTGTTTTTTAATTCGAGCAGCAGTTTTTTTTCATTCCGGTTCAGTTGCTGCCTTTTGGTCTAGCTCGGTCTGTTGCAGCCTCATTTCACTCATTGCATGGCCGGTTCATTGCTTGGATGAGCGGTTCGGGATGGTTCGTGAAGCTCGGGCGTGTTGCAAGTTTATTTATTAATTATTATTGTAATAATTAGTTAAATTGCTTGTGTTTTTTTAAAAATTGCCAAACTATTCCATTTTAGCTTGATTTAATTACTTTATGCATTGTGAATGTATGGTTTAATTAAATGAATGTATGTGCATTATGAGCATGCCATATAGTTTTAAAACCCCACCATAGGAAAGCATGTTCATGCATTTGTTTAATTTTAATAAGTGTTATTGATTAATTCAAATGCATGAGGGAAATTTCATGTTTAATTAATATAAGTGTTGTATTAATTTAGGGAGATTCATGCTTGAATGGTTAATTAAAATTGATTATTCTTATAATAGTTATAATTATTAATTGATAAAATTAACCAAGCATGAAGCATGAAATTTCATTAGTTTGATTATAAGTGCTATTCTCAAATTAGGCTTGTTATGGATTGTTTTTATAATTGTTATAAAAAGAGATAGAAATCTAAAATCTATAACAAGATTAAGTGCATGCTCACTTAGGTTAATGAACCTTCAACGATTCGATCAACTTGCATAGTTTAGGTCGATATCTTGTAAAACAATGGTTACGAGAGAACTCACCCGACAAGATGCTGTCTAAGGCTGGAGGTATTTAAGTTGACAGTTTACGGAACACCTCCTACCTGGGCATCGAGTCGGTTCTTGAGTTAAGTTAACTCGAGTTTTATGAGGATGCGTGAGCGGTGTGAGGTTTTAAAGTGTTATCACCTAGACATCGTAGTATAAAGCGTTGTACAAACCTAGACATAGGTTGTTTCTAAATGGTGCTTTTCTTATAACTTGAATGATTGATTGTTATATGCTTTTAAACACCATTAGAAAGCATGTTATAGGGTTAATTCATTAAAAGTTATAAGAGTTATAATAGTTAATGAATACAATCCATAAAACCTATAACAAAGAGTTGCATGCTAACATAGGATCTTAGGATCTTATCATTCTTTAAATGGTTTAAAATGAAATAGATCTAAGATCGCCTTTTCTAATAGGATTAGAAATATGTCTTACTTAGTTTTTTTTTTTAAAATAGTTTTAAAATTTGAGTAAGTAGGACATAAGACCTTGGTTATAAGGGAACTCTCCCGGCAAATGGTTCGGAACCTGAGTTGAATTAACCAAAGTCTTACTAGCATGCAATGTCACTAGGTTATTAAAGAGTTTAATTCACCTAGACATTTAGTGTAAAGACCTTGTTTAATAAGGCATAGACTTAGATAGATTCATTTAGTCGGAATTTACCTAAGTAATAGTCCCTAAAACTTTACGACACTTTAGTGGGAGGAAAAGTATAGAAACGAAATATTCATATTAAGTTTCTACTCTCACGTCCCCCTGAGTTCACACCGTGAGATCTATGCTTGGCCTCGAGACGCCCTGGGAGCGTCCCCCTACGGATGGTGTTTGCATGGGTTAATATCAAGGTGAATGGGGAAAGTGTTCATAGTAAGTGGGAGAAGGAAACGTGTCAAACGTATCCTGCGATCTCCATCATTAGGTTGCACCGTGAGATTCCTATGCGCTGCCTGCGAGTCGCCCTGGGAGCGATCACCCTACGGAGGGCTTGCGCATGGGATTCGAAACAACGCAAACTCCAGAAATGGATAGGGTTTCCTAGGGCCATTCTCAACATTAGCTCTTCCCTACGGTGGCATTGTTGGGGCCGCCCTCTGCAACCTGAAAATGATGGGTAACACTTACAAGATGGTCTTGATCAAATTAATGTTAGCTAATAACTATTGGAGTAAGAGTTATTCTGGGAATAGTATTTGGCCGAGATTGTCTCGATTCAGAGGAGGAGTAGCTGACTGCCCTACGGTAGCGGTTATTCTAAACCCCTGAAGTATCGTTGCAAAATAAATCAATTGTATATATGGGTCGATGATTGCTTTTGCTAAATCTGATTGGATAAATGTGATTAATGGGTTTAGTGCATGTTTCTAATAGAGATTAATTTGTTTGTTTCAGCAATATGTCGAAAAACGTATGTGCTTTGTCAAATGCCAAATTAAACGGTTTAGTACATTCGACTAAGAATACTTGCTTAAACGCTAAACACGTGGCAAAGAATTTAGGTTTGGTCTCAACTGAGGAATGTCCTCAAACTAACTGCGTAGCCAAGAAAAACATGATCCACGACTCTAAATGTGATTTATTAGTCTTGGAAACGTGTTTAGTGGAAAATGACGATTCTGCCTGGATACTCGATTCGGGTGCCACTAATCACGTATGTTCTTCATTTCAAGGAATGAGTTCCTGGCAACAGCTAATAGCTGGAGAGATGACTCTTAAAGTTGGATCAGGAGAAGTCATCTCGGCTATTGCAGTGGGAGACATAAAATTATTCTTCACCAAGGAACGCTACATGATATTAGATAATGTGTACATAGTTCCGAAGATTAAAAGAAATTTGATTTCTTTATCTTGTTTATTAGAACAAGGTTACTCAATTTCTTTTTCTGTTAATGAGCATTCATAACTAAAAGAGGTGTTGATGTTTGCTCTGCAAACTTGAAGAATAAATTATATCTTTTGAGACCAATTGAGTCTAAAGCTATTTTAAATCACGAGATGTTTAAAACCGCTGAGACTCAACCTAAAAAGCGAAGAGTTTCTCAAGATACCTATCTCTGGCACTTGAGGTTAGGCCATATCAACCTCAATAGGATTGGGAGATTGGTCAAGAGTGGACTTCTAAACAAGTTAGAAGACGACTCGTTGCCTCCTTGTGAATCATGTCTTGAGGGCAAGATGACAAAACGACCTTTTACCGGAAAAGGTTATCGTGCCAAAGAGCCCTTAGAGCTCATTCATTCGGACCTCTGTGGACCAATGTGAAGGGAATAAAAGTCCCCACGCAGCGGAAGCGCATCGATTGGACCTTACGTCGTATATTAATTAACATTAAAATACTGTTACGATAACTCAAACAAAACTTTAAACTAACTTTAAAGTCGCTGTAAAAACGGTTTAAACATGCTAAAATAAATCTAAATTTATTTTTAAAACTTTTCTAACGAAAAGAGGAAGAACCGTTACAAACCTCCGTTGTAGACTTGACCGTTCTTCGCCAACGACGCTCCAACGAATGAAAACGCAGCAGCCTCCTCGCCTATTGATCGCTGGAATTTTCTTCTTTGAATGACACAATAACCACAGAGGTTACACCGGTATGTCTCTAAGTCTAGGAGGCCAAAGGCTTGTGGGAGTCTTTCTCTAAGAGGGAGGCTAGAGAGAATTCTAGGTCTTGTCTTTCAAGAGTGTCAAGTGTCATGACCAATTAGGTCTAATGTTCTATTTATAGAAGAGAGGCCATGAATAAAATAATCAATTAAATCAATCTTTTCCATAATTGATTCAATCTTTATTCCTTAATTAATCAATCATGATCAATCAATTCCCCAATTGATTAATCTTTTCCACAAATGACTAATTACTTCCATAAGTGATTAGATCATTCCCATAAATGATTAATCACTTCCTTAAGTGATTAATTATTTACATAATTGATTAATTCCCGGTTAATGAATTCTTTAATTAATTAACCACCAATTAAATATCACATATTTAATTCCCGGCCTAGAATTAATTAATTTTCCCAAACACATTTTAGGCCTTAAATTAATTAATTCATTATTTTGAACTCTTTCAAACTTCCATAAATTTATATTTGAACTTTTCAAATATTAATTTCTCTCATAATAATATATCAATATATATTATATTTATTTCCCTTAATAAATTGAACATTTTCAATTTACTTTTATTACTTAGTTGCCTCAAATTACTTTACGAGCTACCAGTGGGACCTAATGAACCTGCAGATCAGAAGCTCCAACGATGTGAGATTAATTGGTCAAACTCATTAACCACATTAATCAATATTCGTTAACTGTGTGTACATTCACTATAGACTCACAGTTGCACTCTTCTCACTGCAGACATATTTTCTGTGTCCACGGATCTAGACCAATATCGACTAGTTAGTCTTTCACGAGTGTCCGTAACACCAGCTGGGTCAAATTACCGTTTTACCCTTGGGTTACCTCTATTTCCTTAAGTACCAATTCTCCTCTAATGAACAACCTGTTTGTGGTCCAACCATCAAACAGAAAACCCTCTCGTGCCATTGAGAGGGTAGGGCCCTTTGTTCAAGACTCGGAGTAACCACTTAAGGGAACACTCATCTGCTTCCCTAAAGTCGGGAAGGAGTGAATTTCATCTTGTACGATTATGTTCCCAGCTCCCCATTCGGTCTTGTCCCCAAAGTGGTAGGCTTATTGAGTCGGCGTATTGGCCACTCTCACCCATACAAATCAAAGGACAATCTCTCATGAGCAGGAGTCCATAATCAACTCAGGATTAAGACTAAGTTGTCTAGGTCGTCCTAGTGAAATAGAAAACCAACTAGTTAACGGTGTTATAACCAGTGGTTACTATTTTGCGGTCCGGTCTTATGCAAACTCATTGCATAGGATACCCCCACTCGCATGTCTCCTACACGAACGCGTTGGATCGCAGCGTTTGTATCAAATACAAAGTGGGCCGTATCCATAGTGTCACCAGGATAAGGCACTCAGTCTTATCCCTATACTACAGACCCTTTAGGCTGTTTCTTGAACAATGATCCCATATGTCGCTACATATAGTTCAAGACTCATATTACAGCCTTGGATGTCTAGTTTATTGGATTAGGGTTATTATTAGGCAAAGACAAATATAAAATAACTAATAACAATTAATGGAAAAATATATCAATATTATTTCATTAATATCCGGTCAACGGTTACATTCACTATCTACGAGTTTTAGGGCATAAAACCCAACAAACTCCCACTTGAACTAAAACACTAGATAGTGGGATGTAAATGCAATAATCTAAAGCTAGAAATACAATGAACTAGGGCATCCTTATACCCATTATACATTTCTCCCACTTGCCCTAGATTAGATGGCATACATATCTCGTAGACCTAGACCCTCTAGATGACCCTCAAACACTTTAGCCGTGAGAGCCTTCGTAAATGGATCAGCGATGTTGTGCTCCGAGGCGATCTTAGTGACGATCACATCTCCTCGTTGCACAATCTCCCGTATCAGGTGATACTTCCTCTCGATGTGTTTACCTCGTTTGTGGCTACGAGGTTCTTTTGAGTTGGCTACAGCCTCACTGTTGTCACAGTATAGTGTTATGGGCACGTTCATATTCGGAACCACTTCCAAATCAGTCAAGAACTTTCTGAGCCATACTGCCTCCTTAGCTGCTTCGCAAGCTGCTACATACTCAGCCTCCATGGTTGAGTCTGCTATGCATCCTTGTTTGATGCTTCTCCATACTACTGCTCCTCCATTGAGGGTGAATACTGACCCTGATGTGGATTTCCTTGAATCCTTATCAGCTTGAAAGTCAGAGTCAGTGTATCCAGTAAGAATCAAATCCATAGCTCCATACACAAGCATGTAGTCCCTCGTTCTCCGAAGATACTTGAGTATATTTTTAACCGCTCCCCAGCGGTCCAACCCTGGATTACACTATACCTACTGACTACTCCCACTGCATAACATATGCCAGGCCTAGTGCAGAGCATGGCATACATTAAGCTGCCCACAGCTGAGGCGTAGGGAATGTGTCTCATGTTCTCAACTTCTTGAGGTGTCTTAGGAGGCTGTTCCTTAGACAGGTGTACCCCATGTCTGAAGGGTAGTAGTCCCTTCTTGGAGTTTTGCATCGAATATCGAGACAACATCTTGTCAATATACGTTGCTTGAGACAGAGCTAGCGTTTTGTTCTTACGATCCCTAATGATTTGGATTCCCAGAACATATTGACCCTCTCCCAGATCTTTCATTTGGAATTGGGCTGCTAGCCATTTCTTAATGCCAGTGAGGTATCCTACATCATTCCCAATGAGTAGGATATCGTCTACATAAAGTATTAGAAAAGCTACTTTCCTTTTGTTGATTTTCTTGTACACACAAGGCTCATCAATATTTTGGTCAAAACCAAAAGATTTGATTGCAGTATCAAATCTAATGTTCCATGATCTGGATGCTTGTTTCAATCCATAAATGGATCGATTGAGCTTACAAACCTTTTGTTCCTGACCTTGGCCTATGAACCCTTCAGGTTGAGACATGAAGATATTCTCTTCAAGATTACCATTCAGAAAGACAGTCTTGACGTCCATTTGTCATATTTCATAGTCATAATATGTGGCTATGGATAAAAGAATTCTTATGGACTTTAACATGGCTACAGGAGAAAAGGTTTCCTCATAGTCAACCCCCTCCTTTTGGGTATAACCCTTTGCCACTAGTCTAGCTTTGAAGGTCTGTACCTTTCCAGCTGCATCTCTTTTTCTCTTATAGATCCATTTGCACCCTATGGGTTTTACCCCATTTGGTAGATCTGTAAGTTCCCATACAGAATTGGAGTACATTGACTCCATTTCCAGGTTCATGGCTTTGACCCATTCATCCTTATCTTCGTCATTCATTGCCTGTCGATAGGACAATGGATCCTCAATGCCATCATTAGGTATGACAACCTGGGTTTCAGTTAAACCCAAGTAGCGGTCAGGTTGTAATACAACATAACTCTCCCACTGCATCGAGGCATTCCCAACGTTTGAGATGGACGGGATGGATCTGAAGAACTAGTTCCTTCATCAACCCTTGTTGAAGGTCCAACTTCATCAACAACTCTTGATGATTCTTCAGTAGCTTCTCCTAATATCATTTTGCTGTGTGGTTTATGATCTCTCATGTGGTCTTCTTCTAAGAAAGTGGCGTTTGTCGATACAATCACCTTATTTTCTTGTGGGTCGTAGAAATAACCACCTCTCGTTTCTTTAGGGTAACCAACAAATTGGCACAGTTTTGAACGAGGTTCCAGTTTCTTAGGATTTGTCACAAGCACGTGTGCTGGACAACCCCAGATGCGAAAGTGATGCAAACTAGGTTTACGCCCCTTCCATAATTCGAAAGGTGTTTCAGAAACACTTTTCGAGGGAACATTGTTCAAGATGTATACTGCAGTCTCTACTGCATACCCCCAAAACGAGCTAGGCAATTGAGCATAGCTCATCATTGATCGAACCATGTCCAACAAGGTTCTATTTCTCCTTTCTGACACACCATTCTGTTGAGGTGTACCAGGGGCTGAGAGTTGAGATTGGATTCCATGTTCTATCATATAATCCTGAAATCTTTGATCCATATACTCCCCTCCTGGATCAGATCGAAGTACTTTAATAGATTTACCTAATAGGTTTTCAACTTCAGCCTTAAACTCCTTAAACTTTTCAAGGGCTTCATACTTATGTCCCATTAGGTACAAGTAACCATATCTTGAATAATCATCTATAAAAGAGATGAAATATTCGTACCCTCCTCGAGCTTTTACATTCATTGGACCACATAGATCCGAATGTATTAACTCTAAGGGTTCTTTGGCTCTGTAACCTTTTCCAGTAAAGGGTCTCTTGGTCATTTTTCCCTCGAGACAAGATTCACAAGGTGGTAGTGAATCATCTTCTAACTTGCTTAGAAGTCCATTCTTTACCAAACGACCGATCCTATCGATGTTTATATGACCAAGTCTAAGATGCCAAAGATGAGTATTGTTACTTGATGGAGAAATCTTTTGCCTTTTTCTTTGAGTTTCAGCAGTTTTAAATAATTCGTGATTTAAAAGTGCTTTGTTTTCGGTTGGTCTTAAAACGTACAAGTTATTTTCCAATTTGGCTGAACAAATAAGTACACCATTTTTATAAATGAACGCTTCATTCATATCAAAAGTAACTGTATACGATTGTTCAATCAAACATGAAATAGAAATTAAGTTCCTCTTAATTTTGGGAACGATTAACAAACTTTCTAAAAGTAAGAATCTATTTCTAAAAAATAACTTCGCAGCTCCCACTGCTTTAGCTGAAATGACTTCTCCAGTTTCGACCCTGAGTGTCATTTCCCCATCGTTCAACTGCTGAAAGGAACTATTTTCCTGAAAAGAAGAGCAAACATGATTAGTTGCTCCTGAATCAAGTATCCAGGTAAACTCATCATGTTCTACCAGGCATGTTTCTAAAACAAGTAAATCAAATTTACCTTCTTTTTCCTTCTTTTTCTCAGCAAGGTACTTTGGGCAGTTTCTCTTCCAATGTCCATCTACATTGCAGTGGAAACACTTGCCCTTGTCTGCCATAGCTTTGGCTTTTCCCTTGCTTTTAGCAGCAGGACTGGGAGCTTTCCCCTTGTTTCCTTTCTTCTTCTGAGTTTTCTTTGAAGAAGTGGCTACAGATTTAGTTCCAGCGGATGAACCCTTTTCGAACTTTCTTTTAGAGTGGACAACGTTTGCCTCTCCTTCTATCTGTCCCTTGTTCTTAAGAAGAGACTGATAGAGTTGTAGCTCATTCAGGAGGCTAGTTAGGTTGAATGTTATCTTATTTATCATTGCATTGCTTCGAAACTGTAGAAAACTCTTCGGAAGAGATTCTAAGATGAATGCAACCTGACTACGCTCATATATGACCGCCCCGTTTGCCTCTGCCACGTTGAATTGGACCATCATATCCAGGACATGCTCCCGAACAGACATGCCCTCTTTCATGCGACAGCTATAAACGTATTTGAGAGCGTCATGGTGGAGTTGGTAGGACGGTTGTCCAAACATCTCCCGGAGAGAGTTCATAATCTCCCTCGCTGTTACCATGCCCTCATGCCTTTTAGCCAAAACTTCAGATAAGCTGGCTAAGATATAGACGCGAGTCTTATCATTGGCCTTTGTCCAGCGGTCATAAGCATCCTTAACTGCTTGGGATGCATTACGAGTAGGGGCTGGAGGACAATCCTCCGTTAAGACGAACCGCAGATCATCGACAACAAGAATCGTATTCAAGTTCGACTTCCATGTAGCATAATTTTCGCCGGTTAATTTCTCATTTTTAAGCAGAGAGACAATTGAGGAAGACATTGCTGAAATTTAAACAAACAATGACCGTATTAGTTATCTTTGCCTTAACCCATCATACAAGCAAACAATTGCACACAATCCAATCAATTTAGCAAAACACACAATCACAGAACCCTAAAACTATCGATTTAGTTTTGCAACGACGTTTCAGAGGTTTAGAATGTCAGCCACCGAAGGGTGATCAGGCACTCCTCCTTTGAAATGAGACACCTCTCAGCTAATTCTAATTCCAGAATAACTCATATTCCTATAGACATTAGCCACCGTTGTTCGGTCAAGGATTTGTTAACACTTTTAACTCATCCTCGTAAGTGTAACCCTCCCACTTTCAGATCTTAGAGGCACGCACCAACAGGCTACCGAAGGGAAAGACAACTGTTGGTGATTAGCCTAAGAGCTCCTATCCTTTTCAGGAGTTCACGATGTTCCGAATCCTATGACCAGGCCCTCCGAAGGGATGGTTGCGCTAGGACAACCTGCAGGCGGATCATAGGACTCTCACGGTGTGAACTATGGGCGGAGACCGAGGGATACGTTGACACGTGTCCCGCTCCCACTTACTCTAGACATTTTTCCCATTCACCTTGATATCGATCCATGCAAACACTTTCCGAAGGGAGGCCGCTCCTAAGGCGACTCGAAGCCGAGCATGAATCTCACGTTGTTAATATAGGGACGTAGGAGCAAAACTTGATTTAAATCTCGTTTTGTAATTTTCCTCCCACTGAAAATGTCCTAAGGTTAATATAGGGTTATTTAACTTAGATAGTATTCGGCTAAGTCAATCTATCTAAGTCTGATCCTATTATAACAATTATGGAAAGGATTCAATTGCAATCTTTTGGGTGAATTAAACTTATTTTAATAAACCCCTCATTGCAAGTCAACATTACTATGGTTAATTCAACTCAATGTTCGGGTCAGTTCCCAGGTAGGAGGTGTTCCGTAAACCGTCAACTTAAATACCCCCAGCCTTAGACAGAACTTTACCGAGAGAGTTCCCTTATAACCTCAGTAATATAAGGTCTTTACTCTAAAGATCTAGGTGCATTAAACACTTTTAATAAACCTAGTGACATTGCATGCTAACATTTAACTATGATTAATTCAACTCCGGTATTCCAGGTCAGTTCCCAGGTAGGAGGTGTTCCGTAAACCGTCAACTTAAATACCCCCAGCCTTAGACAGAACATTATCAGTGGAGTTCCCTTATAATCATAGCAATGTTTTTCCTACTTAGTCAATTAAAACTATTTTAAATACTAAGTAAGAAAAGATTCTAATCCTATTAGAAAATGATCTAGGTCTAATTAATTTTAAACAATTTAAAATTAATCCAATTCATCCTATGATCTTATGTTTGCATGCAAATCTTGATTATAGATTGACGGTTTCTAATCATTAATATTGAAGAACTATTTCAAATTTTAATGATTAATCCTATAATCAAGAATCTAGGGTTTAATTCATTCAACAATCTCATTCAAATTAAATAATTAAACCACACTAATTGCATGAATAATATAACAACTATATTATTAACTATGGATGTTTCATGCTTCATGCAATTTTTTATTTTCTTTTATTATAACAATTATAAGCCAATCAAGAAAATCAATCAAGCATGCTTCATTCATCACATTAAACATAACTATTTATATTTAATTTAAGTAATGACATGCTTCATGCTTTCCAATTTTTCATATAATTAATATACACTTATATTAAAAATATGAAAACAAAACCATGCATTTAAACATACATTATAACAATTTATAATATATAAAAAATGCATGAGCATGTTTATAACCTAAGGTGGGATTAAATATTCTATATGACATCCATAAAGCATATAAATAGCAATTGAACCGGTTAATTTTGGCCCCTAGGATAAAATAAAGCATTAAATTACATTAATTTAGCTAAATTCTATCCTAAATATCCATGTACAGCTCCGGAATTGGTCTAGACAGCACAAACCGCCCCGAACCACCTCGAACCGGCCTCCAAAATCACGAACCATGCCAAAAATTGGCTGAACCGGACCAAAAAGGTCCCAGCCCAGCCGAACCGGTCCAGATCGGACCGGTCATACCTTGAACCGTGCCTTTTGAAACCCTAATGCGCGCCTCCATCGTGACAGCGTCAAGACGCTGTGTTGATAGCGTCCCGACGCTGTGCGTTTTCCATATCTGGCGCCTGCGTAATCGAGACAGCGTCGAGACGCTGTTGAGGTAGCGTCCCGACGCTGTGTGCTTTCCTTACCGAGCGCCTTCGGTATCGAGACAACGTCGAGACGCTGTTGAAGGAGCGTCCCAACGCTGTTGCGTCTGGAGGCAGAATCTGGGCAAAACAGCAACGATTTCTTCGGTTTTGGCTTCGATTTCAGCGGCGATTGCTTCGATTTTCATCTCATAAAAACCTATTCTAGACCCGGACTTACATAGGACTCGATTTTACATAATATACCCGAAACACCGGGCCTTACATGATCAAAATCACATAAAAATAAAATCTATGGCCATAAAATTAACCCAAACAGTTCAATGCAAACCGAACATACATTATGCATAAATCCCACCTATTAGAGCCTATCGCAACTTTTTAAAATTAATTAATAGGGGCAGCGATGGCTCTGATGCCGATTGAAGGGAATAAAAGTCCCCACGCAGCGGAAGCGCATCGATTGGACCTTACGCCGTATATTAATTAACATTAAAATACCGTTACGATAACTCAAACAAAACTTTAAAGTCGCTGTAAAAACGGTTTAAACATGCTAAAATAAATCTAAATTTATTTTTAAAACTTTTCTAACGAAAAGAGGAAGAACCGTTACAAACCTCCGTTGTAGACTTGACCGTTCTTCGCCAACGACGCTCCAACGAACGAAAACGCAGCAGCCTCCTCGCCTATTGATCGCTGGAATTTTCTTCTTTGAATGACCCAATAACCACAGAGGTTACACCGGTATGTCTCTAAGTCTAGGAGGCCAAAGACTTGTGGGAGTCTTTCTCTAAGAGGGAGGCTAGAGAGAATTCTAGGTCTTGTCTTTCAAGAGTGTCAAGTGTCATGACCAATTAGGTCTAATGTTCTATTTATAGAAGAGAGACCATGAATAAAATAATCAATTAAATCAATTTTTTCCATAATTGATTCAATCTTTATTCCTTAATTAATCAATCATGATCAATCAATTCCCCAATTGATTAATCTTTTCCACAAATGACTAATTACTTCCATAAGTGATTAGATCATTCCCATAAATGATTAATCACTTCCTTAAGTGATTAATTATTTACATAATTGATTAATTCCCGGTTAATGAATTCTTTAATTAATTAACCACCAATTAAATATCACATATTTAATTCCTGGCCTAGAATTAATTAATTTTCCCAAACACATTTTAGGCCTTAAATTAATTAATTCATTATTTTGAACTCTTTCAAACTTCCATAAATTTATATTTGAACTTTTCAAATATTAATTTCTCTCATAATAATATATCAATATATATTATATTTATTTCCCTTAATAAATTGAACATTTTCAATTTACTTTTATTACTTAGTTGCCTCAAATTACTTTACGAGCTACCAGTGGGACCTAATGGACCTGCAGATCAGAAGCTCCAACGATGTGAGATTAATTGGTCAAACTCATTAACCACATTAATCAATATTCGTTAACTGTGTGTACATTCCACTATAGACTCACAGTTGCACTCTTCTCACTGCAGACATATTTTCTGTGTCCACGGATCTAGACCAATATCGACTAGTTAGTCCTTCACGAGTGTCCGTAACACCAGCTGGGTCAAATTACCGTTTTACCCCTAGGTTACCTCTATTTCCTTAAGTACCAATTCTCCTCTAATGAACAACCTGTTTGTGGTCCAACCATCAAACAGAAAACCCTCTCGTGCCATTGAGAGGGTAGGGTCCTTTGTTCAAGACTCGGAGTAACCACTTAAGGGAACACTCATCTGCTTCCCTAAAGTCGGGAAGGAGTGAATTCCATCTTGTACGATTATGTTCCCAGCTCCCCATTCGGTCTTGTCCCCAAAGTGGTAGGCTTATTGAGTCGGCGTATTGGCCACTCTCACCCATACAAATCAAAGGACAATCTCTCATGACCAGGAGTCCATAATCAACTCAGGATTAAGACTAAGTTGTCTAGGTCGTCCTAGTGAAATAGAAAACCAACTAGTTAACGGTGTTATAACCAGTGGTTACTATTTCGCGGTCCGGTCTTATGCAAACTCATTGCATAGGATACCCCCACTCGCATGTCTCCTACACGAACGCGTTGGATCGCAGCGTTTGTATCAAATACAAAGTGGGTCGTATCCATAGTGTCACCAAGATAAGGCACCCAGTCTTATCCCTATACTACAGACCCTTTAGGCTGTTTCTTGAACAATGATCCCACATGTCGCTACATATAGTTCAAGACTCATATTACAGCCTTGGATGTCTAGTTTATTGGATTAGGGTTATTATTAGGCAAAGACAAATATAAAATAACTAATAACAATTAATGGAAAAATATATCAATATTATTTCATTAATATCTGGTCAACGGTTACATTCACTATCTACGAGTTTTAGGGCATAAAACCCAACACAATGAACATTAGAGCTCGAGGAGGGTACGAATATTTCATCAGTTTCATTGATGATTATTCGAGGTATGGCTATCTCTACCTGATGCATCATAAGTCTGAAGCTTTTGAAAAGTTCAAGGAGTATAAGGTCGAGGTTGAGAACCTATTAGGTAAGACGATAAAAACACTTCGATCCGATCGAGGTGGAGAGTATATGGACTTAAGTTTTCAAGACTATTTGATAGAGCATGGAATTACGTCCCAACTCTCAGCCCCTGGTACACCTCAGCAAAACGGTGTATCAGAAAGGTGAAACAGAACCTTGTTGGACATGGTTCGTTCGATGATGAGTTATGCTCAGTTGCCTAACTCGTTTTGGGGGTATGCAGTAGAGACTGCAGTTTATATCTTGAACGTAGTTCCCTCAAAGAGTGTTTCTGAAACACCATTTGAGCTCTGGAAAGGTCGTAAAGCTAGTTTACGACATTTCAGAATTTGGGGATGTCCTACATACGTGCTAGAAGCAAACCCAAAGAAATTGGAGCCTCGTTCTAGATTTTGCCTATTTATAGGCTATCCCAAAGAAACGAGAGGTGGATACTTCTTCGATCCAGAGGAAAATAAAGTACTTGTATCGACAAATGCTACATTCCTAGAAGAAGACCACCTCAGAGATCACAAGCCACGTAGTAAAGTCGTTTTAAGTGAACTATCTAACGAAGCTACAGAAACATCAACAAGAGTTGTTGATGATAGTGGCACCTCGAGTCAATCACGTCCTTCTCAAGAAATAAGAGGACCTCGACGTAGTGGGAGGGTTTTCGACAGCCTGATCGCTATTTGGGTTTAACTGAAACTCCAGTCGTCATACCTGATGACGGGATCGAGGATCCATTAACCTTTAAACAGTCAATGGATGACGTTGACAAGAACGAGTGAATTAAAGCCATGGACTTAGAGATCGAGTCCATGCATTTTAATTCAGTATGGGATCTTGTAGATCAACCTGAAGGGGTTAGACCCATAGGGTGCAAATGGATCTACAAGAGAAAACGAGACGCTGCTGGAAAGGTACAAACCTTTAAGGCACGACTTGTGGCAAAGGGTTTTACCCAGCGGGAGGGGATTGACTATGAAGAAACCTTCTCCCCTGTTGCCATGTTAAAGTCGATCCGGATACTTTTATCCATTGCCACGTTTTACGATTATGAAATATGGCAAATGGATGTCAAGACTGCCTTTCTGAACGGTAATCTTGAAGAAAGTATCTACATGTCTCAGCCAGAGGGGTTCATAGCTTAGGATCAAGAGCAAAAAGTTTGCAAGCTTAAACGATCCATTTATGGATTAAAACAAGCGTCTAGATCCTGGAATATGAGATTTGATACTGCGATCAAATCTTATGGCTTTGAACAAAACGTTGATGAGCCTTGTGTTTACAAAAGGATCATCAACAGCTCTATAGCTTTCTTAGTACTGCATGTGGATGATATCCTACTCATCGGGAATGATGTAGGTTATCTAACTGACATTAAACTATGGCTAGCAACTCAATTCCAAATGAAAGATTTGGGTGAGGCACAATTTGTTCTAGGAATCCAAATTGTTCGAAACTGAAAGAACAAAACGCTAGCCCTGTCTCAAGCGTCTTATATCGACAAATTGTTGGTTAGATATAAAATGCAAAATTCCAAGAAAGGACTATTACCTTTCAGGCACGAAATTAACTTGTCTAAGGAACAGTGTCCTCAGACACCTTAAGAAGTTGAGGACATGAGACGTTTTCCCTATGCCTCTGCAGTAGGTAGCCTAATGTATACCATGTTGTGTACAAGGCCTGACATTTGTTATGCAGTAGGGATTGTCAGTAGATATCAATCCAATCCAGGATTTGATCATTGGACAACCGTTAAAAGTATCCTCAAATATCTAAGGAGAACGAGGGACTATATGCTCGTGTATGGTTCGAAGGATTTGATCCTTACAGGATACACTGATTCTGACTTTCAAACTGATAAAGATTCGAGGAAATCTACATCGGGGTCAGTATTCACTCTAAATGGAGGAGCAATAGTATGACGCAGCATCAAGCAAGGATGCATTGCAGACTCGACCATGGAGGCCGAATATGTAGCCGCTTGGGAAGCAGCAAAAGAGGCAGTATGGCTAAGGAAGTTCCTAACTGACTTGGAAGTCGTTCCAAATATGCATATGCCTATCACCTTGTATTGTGATAATAGCGGCGCAGTTGCAAACTCAAAGGAACCTCGCAGCCATAAGAGAGGCAAGCACATCGAAAGGAAATACCATCTCATTAGGCAGATTGTGCACCGAGGAGACGTGATCGTCACGAAGATAGCGTCAGAGCACAACATTGCTGATCCATTCACGAAGGCTCTCACGGCTAAAGTGTTCGAGAGTCATCTAGAAGGTCTAGGTCTGCGAGATATGTACGAGAAATAATCTAGGTCAAGTGGGAGAATTGTAACTTGTATATCGATACCTTAGTATACTGGGTATTTAGATGCCCTAGTTTATTGTATTTTTACTCCGTTATTAATACAAGTATTTATTCATCCACTGCTGTTATAGATTATAGTACATCCCACTAAACTAGAGTTTTAGTTCAAGTGGGAGATTGTTGGGATTGGTGCCCTAAAACTCGTAGATAATGAATGTTAAACGAATTATATACTTATTCGATAAAGGTGTTATCGAGATTGATTCAGTAAAAGTCATTACTGAATAAATTAAATTGCACATATATAACCCAAATCCAATAAACTAAGATCCATGGCTATAGGATGAACACTTGAGCTTTATGTAGAGACATAAAAGTGGATCAAGCTTGAGTAATAGCCAAAACGGTCTATAGTATAGGAATAGGGTTGGGTACCTTATTCTGGAGACACTATGAGACGCGGCCCACTTTATAGATGGTATAGACGATGTGATCCTAAATCGTCCATGTAGAGACATGCAAGTGGGGGTGTCCTATGCAATGAGTTTGCATAAGACCAGGTCCGAGAAATAAGTCGCTCTCGCTTTATAACACCGTTTACTGACGAGACTGACTATTTCATGTGATGACCTAGGTAACTCGATCTTAATCCTGAGCTAACTATGAACTCCTGTTTATTCGGGCTTATCCTTAGATCTGCATAGGTGAGAGTGGCTCAGTATCGCCGACTCAATAAGCCTCCCATTTCAGGGATAGGAACGGGTAGATAGCTGGGGACATAGTCGTGCAAGAAGGAATTCACTCCTACCCGAATAAGGGATAGTAGAGAGGTTGTTCCCTTAAGTGCTGACTCTGGGGCTTGAACAAAGGGATCCCGCCCTCTCATTGGCCCGAGAGGGACTCGGTTTATTGGTTGGACCATAAACCAATTGTTCATTAGAGGATCAGTGGGACTTAAGGAACTAGAAGTACTATAGGGGTAAAACGGCTTATTGACCTAGCTATAGCTACGAACAACCTGTGAAGGATCGACTTACTAATCATGGTTAAATCAAGTGGACGGAAATATATCTATAGTGAGGGGAGTGCAACTATCGGGCTATAGTGGAGTGTCTCGATAGTTAACGAATGTTGGCTAGCTTGGACAATGGGATTAGTCGGTTAGCCTCAAATCGTTGGATCCCATGATCTATAGGTCCATTAGGTCTCCCTACTAGCTCATATCGGAATTAAGCCTAGAACAAAAGATAGGAAGCTTTGAATCGTTCAAAATCGGGAAAAAGGGTATTATCGTAAATTGTGTTTGACACAATAATTTAATTATGAATTAAATTAGAAAATGAGAGATGAAGTATTTAAAAGTGTTTTGAATACTATATATATGTATTAGGAATCATATATATGGAATTGCACAAGATAACAAAGATTAATTAGATTAATCATATCAAAATTAATTTGGAAATTTTCAAATTAATTACCAATCAATTAATTTCAATTTAGAATTGAAATTGGGGGTAATTTGCAACCTTGAAATTTGATTTCAATTTGAATTTAGTGGATTTAGTTGGAAATCCACTTAATGCATGATCATTCAAAGTGGAAAGACAACTCACTCATGCATTGTTGCATGTCTTGTGTAATGTACACCTAGAATCCACTTGAGCTTGCAAATACACCATGTGTCTTGTGTCTTGAGGCTTGGCTTTGCATGGAGAATGTCTTTAAAAGGAGTTTGAATCATATTGAAACACAAGAGAGCCAATCCTTAATGTTATGCTGCTGGAATTTGGACTCAAAGTTCTCTCATCTCTCATTCTTCTCCATTGTTTGATGCTTCAAGCATTCCCTTCCCATTCCCTATCTTATATAGACTCCCACAAGTCGTTCTTGGCCCAGAGTATAGTGGGGAAGACTCTAGAGGTTGTCCAAGGAGCATAGGAGAGGCAAACACCACAAGGAGTTCAACATAAGTGAGCTACAAAGGTTGGTGTTTTCTAAACTCTCTATTCTGTCTTTTCTAGAACATGCATGCTTTAGGAGTAAAATTGAATGTCTTAAGTGCTTTCGATCTTCAATTGCTTCTGCATGTGTAATATGTACACCTTCAGGGTTTCTTTAAAAAAAAATCCATGCAAATTTTGGTGTAATGACACCTAACTATCATGACAAATCCTATTCAACATCAACTGTCTTCATCTTATGAGTTTAAATTGCATGAATATTTCCTTTAAAAGTTGATTTGAGCTAATGGATCAAAGGTTGGTTGCTGGAAAATAAAAGTTCTCTCACAACCATTAGCTTTACTCTCCATTTTCTTCCTAAATCTCTTCACCATTTGGCTCCCACTAGCCGTCCTAATGACAGAGGATAGCAAGGAAGACGCTCATGGTTTTCCTAAGCTTGATCGTGTCCAATATCATCCATTGAGGTGCTCAAATTCGACTGCAAAAGGTTGGTGTTCTCGACCCTCTGTTTTCAGTTCTTTTTTTAGTATGCTTTTGGTTGTAAAATTAATGAAATTGATATGCTTTTGGTCCAAATCGCTTCCACTAGAGTGTTCTACACTTCTTCAATATGTTATTGCAATTTTTTCCTTTCTAGCTCGAATGTGTAAGCATTCTGCAGCGGTCATCACCAAATTCACTTACAGTGATTTCACTCCTGCTAGACTAATCCCCTATTTTATTGGGTGATTTGAGTATCTTGCAGGGGTAGTCACCAAGCTTGCATATAGAGATGCACTCCTGCTAGACCTGTCGTTTATTTTATTGGGTGATCTGAGTAGCCTATAGAGGTAGCCACCAAGCTTGCCTACAGAGATGCACTTCTGCTAGGTCAGTCCTCTATTTTATTGGGTGATTTGAGTAGCCTGCAGGAGTAGTCACCAAGCTCGCCTACAAAGATACACTCCTGCTAGACCAATCCCCTATTTTATTGGGTGATCTGAGTAGCCTACAGGGGTAGTGACCAGACTTGCCTACAGTGATGCACTCCTGCTAGACTAGTCCCTATTTTATTGGGTGATTTGAGTAGCCTGCAGGGGTGGTCACCAGAAGACCCCCCTTTTTTTTACTATATATATTTATGAGATGGACCTAGCTCAGAGACTAATCTCATTTTTTATACAAAAAAAGATACTACAAAAACTATATATATTTATGAGATTGTCCAAAAAGTTGTGAGTGTATCTTTTTGTTTCGTACTATCACATTGCATCTCAACAGCGTGATCACTCTCATATCCCTATCAAATTGTGGATTTCTTTATGGTTTAAAGGGAATTCAAAATATGAAATGTAGGGTCGCTGCAGTTGGTATCAGAGCTCTAAGTAATATGTTATGTAAACTGGTTTACATCGTAAACCTTAAGGGCCCGTTTGGTACAAGGTTTTTGGAGATGGGAATGGGCAATGGTTTATAATACCATTGTTTGTTTCAAGATTTCTGTGGTGGGCCCAGGAAATAACGCATTCCCAGGCATCATTTATGCCCATAAGTAAGGGTTTTCTATGCCCTTGCAAAAGCATGAGTTTTCTCTTTCCCCATCTCTTCTTTGTTATTTTTATATGCAATTTTATTTTGAATATAGTTAATTAATTAACTAATGGATACTAAATTAAAAATAATATAATAAATTATTTAATTAGATTAAATAATAGTTTGTCCAGATTTTCAATTTTTTTAAACAAATACATTTTTTAGGACTTTTAAACAAATACTTAGTCGAAGTTTATTATAGGGATGTAATTACGTATTACTAAAATTATAATTAATTAGTTAATATTATAAAAAATATTTAATTATTGAATTAAAATCATTTAAATTAATTTAGTATAAAAATTAATTTTTCAATAATTATAATTAATTACTTATCGATTATTTATAATCCATTAATTACTTTTTTTGGATTTCCTTATAATAAATATATAATTATATTATTATTAAATATTTATCTAATTAATTTTTTAAAAGCTATCTAATTAATTTTTATGGATACAATATATTAAATTATCGTAGTTAAAAATATTTATTAAAAAAAATTAATTAAATAATTTTAAGTTGTTAAATTAACATAGTTTATCCCATAGTTTATCCCATTAAAATTATTTCACGATTATTATTTCATTAATTTTTATTAATAGTTTGAATTAATTTTGATTATTTTATTGATTAATTTATTAAAATTACATAAAGTTTACCTGATTAATGCTAAAAAATAAATACAGACATAATTTGTTCTCATTAAATCCTGATGACATTCCCATGCACAACCAAACACTCTATCTTTGATTCCCAGCAATCTTATTCCCAGGCATAGTATTCCCAGACATCATGTATTTCCAGGCATCTATAAAACCTTAAACCAAACGGGCCCTAAGTGTTTCCATGGCTTATTAGCAAGCATCTGGTCATGCGAAGTACACATTTGTTTTAATGGTATCCTATAAATGCATATATATTTGAAAAGATTCATGTTCTAGAAAAGTGTACTAGTGAAGTATGCTTCATAAATTGTGGAATGTATAAAGGAACCAAGTTTTTGTAATGATTGGATTAAGACCTTGTGTTTGATAGATCATGCCTCCATGTGGACGAGAACATGGAAGAGCTCGTGGTAGGGGTCACACAGTCCTTGAGACAGTTGTACCTCCAATGGAGCAAGAAAACAATTTGACTAAAGATCCACTAGTAAAGCAACAGAATGAGTCGTCGACACCTGTAGCAACACCTATCATTGTGGAGTCCATTCAAGCAATTGTGCAGTCAGTAGTTGCCAGGATAGTACAATCGACAATATAGTTTGCAGTTGCAGGTGTAGCTGCGAGGCAGCAGACCCAAGCGACTCAGAATAATGAAACTCTGTCATGGAAGGTGAGATGCTTGAAAGACTTCAGGAAGTGGGACTTGATGGAGCATCTAAGGACCCCATAGTGGCAGAATTGTGGCTATCCGCCATTGAAACCATCTTTCGCCACATGGACTACCCGAAGGACCAGAAGGTTCATTTTGTGTTGCCTTTCTATGGCAAGACAATGCTTTACTTTGGTGGGAGTCAGTTGAAAGGGCCATAAATGTCAGTGTTGGAACTATGACATGGCTCCAATTTAGGGAAGCATTCTTTAGAAAGTATTACCCTGCTCTCTCGTTTCAGTAAGCAAGTAGTGTTCCTAGCTTTCAAATAAGGGAGCCAAACAATAGAAGAGTATAAGACGAAGTTCCAGATTGTCTCGGTTTTACCCTACCAGGGTAGCTTTAGAAGTCAATAAAGTGAAACAATTTATCATGGGTCTAAGAGATGAAATACAAGGTAACGTGGCGACCCATGAACCACTAGACTACGCCATGACAATTAGAGCAGCTAAGTTGGTTGAGCATCGATCGATAGTTGCCCCTCCAAAATCACGGGGTTGATAGTGGGCACAAATGTCATTATTTTATCCCTAAATTAGTAGGCTTTTGTGTGCTTTTATGGTTCTTTTATATTGAATATCTAATAAAATTCATTATTTTGTCCCTAGGAGCAATTTGTGGAAATGTGGAGAAAAAAAGCTCAAAATTGAGATATTCAAGCCAAAAATTTCCAAGTTGGGTCAAGAAGGAAGCCCAAAAATTATCATTTTAAGTGTTGATCCAAAAGGAATGGAGAAAGCCCAAGAAAAATGCTCACCTTGCGCATGAAGCTTCTGGAATCGACCTAGCGTCACGACGCTAGGAAGACAGTGTCGCGACGATGTCCATTTCTTGCCGTGCAAGTCGATATGATGTCATATCGTCGAGACGCTGTCCATTTTCCAGGCCTATAAAAGGCGCCTCTTGCTCCCCATTATGGCATCAATCAACCATCAACATCCTTCCTTTTCCTCTCCTTTAGTCTCTTTTCAAGGATTGATAGCGAGCATAGCTAGCTAGTTTTCCCTAATTAATTTAGCTAGTCTTTGATGATTTATTGGCCATTTTATTTCACTTAATTGTTTATTTTGTAGGAAATGGTTGATTAGAGCTATACCGCAATATTGGAGTTAATTGGGTGCTCGGGACGCGAAAAGATGCAAAGGAATGAAAAAGAATCAAAGAAGGAAAAGTCAAAGTAGGGTCAACTACAGGCCAGCGTCGAGACGCTAGCTCGTGAGAGTCTCGACGCTGGCATTCCATATCTGAATAGGCGCTAAAAGGTCACAGCGTCTCGACGCTGCGACCTTAGTGTCTCGACGCTGCGAGTTTTCCTTTCCAGAAACGCGCGTTTTGAAGGCAGCGTCTCGACGCTACGACGAAAAATCTGCTATATAAGCTTCTTTTCGGCTAGGTTTGAGGGGAGTTCTTTTGGACACTTTGAAGCCATAAAACAGAGGAAAAACAAAGGATTTGGAGCTGAACAAAGAGGAGCAAAGTGGAAATCAACCCATTGTTCGTGAGGATCGTGACGGGGACGTTCGGTCTCGGCCTACATAGAGTTTAATTCTTCTTTCCCTTACTTTAGTTAGTGTTTATGGCTGTTTTAGATCATAGTTATATTGTAACACGTTGTATGATTAGCTAGGTCTTTACTCTTAGGGATTGGTGTAGTCGTTTGGGCAATTATGGATTAATGTTATATTGATTTATTTATGCATATTCGTGTCTTTAATGCTTTCAATTTACCGGCCATAAATTGATTGATGTTTGTGCTTGAATCTAACTCGGGAGAGAGGATTTAGCTTAGAAATCATTATGCATAACTAGGATTTAGCTAGAAATCGGGAGATTATGGTTAATTCTAGAAATCGTTAAAAAGGTTATCCTTATTGCCTTGTATGGTTATTGAATTTAGATAGGGATATCGGGTTCAATTGCATGTGGGAGAATCATGTATGCTCGGGAGAGGTATGTGTGATTTTAGTTTACCAAGATTTATGAATCTTAGCATGTGTTAATTCATTAATTAATCCATAATCTCAATTGGTGAAATCAAATCCCTAAGACCATTATTTCCATTGGATTGTCATTATTTGCATCGTTTTGTGTTTGATTTAATTTCATTCTCACTCATTTCGGTTTCCTAAATAAAATTGGTCAAGAGTATTTTCGGTAATTAAAATTGACTAGACACCAATCCAGAGGACGACATTCGAATTTCACATTCACTATATTATAACTTGACCCGTACACTTGCGGTTAGCAATTTGCACACCAAGGATCTTAAAGCCTTTTTGAGGGTCGAGTGTGAGATTTTTGTGGGAAACACTGTAACGAGCATTTTAGGAGGCTCGGGAGCGTGGTTCGAAGGGACTCCATAGCGCAAGCTAGAGGTTCTCGACAGTAACTTTCCTTACTGTTATTTTGCTCTATTTTATGTTTTATATCATGTACATGTGGGAATTTTTGACCATGTATAGCTAATCCCATTTGAGGGTCTTGGAATGAAAGTACATAGATAATTGTTATTCATAATTGCCTATCTCTTGTCCAATTACTAGTTATTAGTATGGATGTTTGTAATGCTTTATATGATCTAGCCAATTATATAATGAATTGATTCATAATGGAAACTCGATGGAGAGAAGTTAGGATAGATCATAATCCATGCAACTGAGTTTAACTGCTCGTAGTGACAGCGAGAATAGTGGGTTAGACTTAGATTCCAAAAATGAATCAGAGCTCATTAATAACGAATTTCATAGCGCTAAGGACACCTAGGTTATTAATATGAGTTAATTAATTACAATTAAGGGAGACCGAAAGGAGAACCTATGTGATAGACGGAGATTCTAGGTTTATAATTAGTCGGGCATTGAGATAGGACAATTATAATAATTAATTAGCTATATTCTGATTTTCAAGACTCTGTTTCTCATTCGACTCTTTCTCCATATCTTTATTTTTTATTGATCGCCTGAATTCTTTAATTGCTTTAATTCTTGATTTGTTTTAGCATGAAGTGTTGGCTCCTAAATAATATTTCCTCTTAGTGTATTTTTAGTGATGATCAATTTATTATCTTACTTAAATATTGTTGTTCCTCCCTGTGGATTCGATACTCGAAATACTTTTCGTTTTATTAATACTTGCGGCCCGTGCACTTTGCAGTCAACAGGGGTCAACGCTTTGTTGGGCGAGGCCAAACTCATGACCGTCAATAGAGATCATATAATCAGCAAGGGCCTAATCAGGACCGGCCACTATGTCAATTGTGTGGGAGATACCACTGGAGTTGTTGTCTGGTAGGGGCCCGCGTATGTTTTAAGTGTGGCCAAGAAGGGAACATTGCCCTAAACTGCAATCAAAGGAACACTTCTAGCCATGCAAATTAGCCATCCAATTCAAACCAGGTGCCTGGAGTAAGACCAGAGCAGTAGCAGAGCAAGGTATTTGCCACCACTCGACAGGAGGTAGAGAACCTAAATGTAGTAGTGACAGGTATCATCCTTATTTCTTGGACATTATGCATTCGTATGGTTTGATTCGGGTTCAACTCATTCCTTTATTTCTACGTCACTTGTAAATCAATCCAACCCTAGAGTTAGAGTCGTTGGGCTATGTTTTGTCGATTTCAACGATTGCGAAGGTAACCCTTGCTAGCTAGTGAAGTAGAGGAAAGTTTGTCAAATGTTAGTATTCAATCGACTGGTGGATGTGACATTGATCGTCCATGATATGGGTGATTTCAATGTTATCTTAGAAATGGAATGGTTGGCATCAAATTAAACCAACATAGATTGTTATTGTAATGGGGAACAAATGAATAGTGAAATTAAAATGAATACAATTCTTAACACACTGTGGATTTCTACCAGAATAGTGAAAATGAATAGATGTATTTTTTTATGAACACATGCCTCAGTTTTGACCTTAAGACCACATGATTTTAACTCTATTCAAAAGCCTTATATTATATAGACTTGGACTCATTTATATATTGAAGATCAACTTCTGACTAATATGAGATTAGGTTGAAATCTCTACCAATAAACTCACAATATAATATGAGTTACATATACAGTAAAACTAGTCAAGAACCAACGGAAATCAAAAGTGAAGATCAACAATTAGCATTGGTTGGAGATGAATAATTTTACCAACTAAAGCAAAATGCAAAGAACTGACTGACAAACCACACTTCCATGACTTGTATACTAAACCCAAAACGACATAATCAAAACAACTTACAAAACGAAATCAAGTAGTCTTAATTAAAAGCTTCATATACAGCAAGACCTAATTAACAAAAATAATAATAGTAATAATAAACATTGTTTTTATTAATTACCATAAGATAATTAAGCATAACTCTAAGCAATCAGATGCATAATTTAGAAGACACCCATTAATTAAATCCATCAAGCAATTGCATCTGCACATAACAAAACACAGAAAAACCCAAGCAGTGGTTAGAGACAGAATTAATTATTCTTTTTATACAAAAAAACGATATTACAAAAGAGATTAAATTTGGTGGAGTGAATAATTCAGTGTCCCCAGAAAATGGTGTGAGTGGATTAGACGTGTGAGAGGCCAGCAGATGAGAGATGGTCGGCTGAGTTTGCATTTAATTGAATAATTAGGACCGTCTGATCGCAAAGAATTGTATGATAGGAAAAGATTTGCGACCGATTTGTTTGACTGCTTCTCAGTTGGATTTTGCTTTTGGGATGTTTGTGGTGAGCGGTGGGCCCATTGATTCATGTCACATGGAAAATAAAAGGACAGTAATGAAACTTTCCTACATGATATGTTAAAATCTGCACTCCCATTTGACCATAGAGAGCTTGATTGAAATATGTACAATGAGAAGAGTAGAAAAGGATCCAAATATCTTTGAGGTCCTACAATGTTTAGTTGTCTGACCATGATGCCCTATGTTTAGGTTGTTCCATTAGTCTGAATTTAGTCATTTGGATATGAGCGTAGGTAAGTGAATCTGATTTGATTTTTGGTTTAGACCAAAATTGAGTTGGCCGTAATCAAATCGACCATAATATTTTGGATCTAAGTTTTAGATGTGAAAACAAATCAATGGGTAATTATTAGAGACAAACCAATCTAATCGACTCAATTTTTATAGGTTTAATAGTTTTTCTTATCTTTTTCAATTTTTACTTCTACTCCTATATTTTTAATAGGCTCGTCAACATTTCTTTTGATGTGTATTTGAATTTTAGTCTAATTTAAGGATCTAACAATCATATAAATGAGACTATTAATAATGTTCATTGGGAATCTTTAAGCGATGTCTTGGTGTAAGATGAATTTTGGGAGAGGTTTGGCGATATCTTAGATAACTCCAACCTCCGTTGAAAATATGGAGGTTGTTTCTTAACATTCTTGTTTCTCATCTCCCATTTCTTATTTCTAATTTTCTAGAAAAATAAATATTCGAAAAGGGTTCCCTTTTTTGTTTCACATTTTAAAGAAACGTCCAAAATCATATACAAATTTTAGAAAGAGTAAAATCAAGTTTCTCTTTCTTATTTTCATTTTTTTAAACATAAATAAAAACACTAATTTTTTACTATCCGCTTATAAAATGAATAATAAATATTATAAAATGAATATAACATAAATTTTTCAAATAATTTTTAAAGTCAATGTTCATATAAAAATGGTACTTTTTTGTTTTTTTTTTTTTCAATAATGAAGAAAAACAATATATAAATAAAATATACAATAACTTGGAACATGAAAAACAATAAATAAGAAACAAAAACATTATCAAACAAACTTAATATTTTAACGTCTCATAGATAACCATTTGGTTTTTGAATTTCAGTTTTTGAAAATTAAGCCAACAAACACTACTTCCACTTCTAAGTTTCTGTGTTGTTATCTATTTTCTTTCCATGTTTTCAAAAACTAACTCAGATTTTGAAAACTTAAAGAAAAAAAAAGTTTTCAAAATTTTGTTTTTGTTTTTGGAATTTAACTAGGAATGCAAATGTGTCATTAACAAATATGAATACCATTTGAAGGAAATTTAGAGAAATCAACCTTAATTTTCAAAAACTAAAAAACAAAAGCCAAATGGTTATCAAATAGGTTCTAGAATATTAATTTATTATATTTTAGAAATCAAGACGGATTTAGACGTTGGTGAAGACACCTTAAGAGGGTGTTTAAGGCAAGAAGTTGAGTTATGAAATTTGAGTTGTTTTAGAGTATGAGTTAATAAGTATGTGGGACCCACAATAAAGTGTTGGAATATGAGTTAAAAAGTTTGTGGGGCCCATAATAGAATGTTGTGATTGGTTGATAAATTTGTGGGTTCCAGAATTGGATGTTGTAGATCGTTGGGCCAAACGAGGAGTTGGGTTAACGCCACCCAACTTCAACTTCACAACTCATTGCCCCAAACACCCCTTAAAAGATTAGTGAGAGACTCAACAACCTTAAAAACATGGCACGTGAGAATAATCAAAAGTACCTTGAGTTGGAAGAAGGGAGAGGGATTCAAAGGTTTCAAATCCTCCAATGGTGGCCAATCCTATTTGGTGAGTGTGGTCAGCTGACGCTTTGTTGATCTTGTCTTCAATCTCTGGATGGATCTTCCTCTTCAGCATCCTTCTCATCAACTGCATGCACGTGGCATCCCAACGCATCATTATTCCATCATTTCTAACCCTACCATCTCTCTTATTATTATTATTTTTCTTTTTCATTTTTGTTCCTAATAAAATCAATATTGTTGTCGTGTTCATCTTTTTCTTTCTGACACCTCCAACTTTTTACGGTAAACAATTCGATATGCATGTTTTGTACTTTGGATTTCAACATTTCTCATACCCTAGAGAATTTGTAGGTTACTTTTGTTGGGATCTTTTATACACACCAAATTATTTGGTGGATTGAAAAGACTTTTAAACCAAAAATACTTTTTTGAAGCCAAAAGACGATTTAAAAAATTGTAAAGGAAACACTTTATTTAAAAAAAATATGTTATTCCCCTAAACTCATCCCTGATTGAATTAAAAAATATTCAAAACCACTCTCAATGCCTCAAACGAAAAAAAAATATAAAACATTACTCACTCGTTGAAAGTTCTTAATGGGGTGTGAATCCTCCTTAACTCGAGGGATAAGCTTCTTGGCAAAGGAGAGGCTACTCTTACTTCTGACATCAGCCGTTTTCTTTTGAAGCACTTTGTGATCCTCAAGTGCCATTCCCACATCCCCAGTAGCATCCGCCAAGAACAGGTCCGCCAGTGTGATTCTCCTCTCCCCTTTCTTCTTCTTCTCCTCATTCTCCATCTCCATAATCGCGTTATATTTCGATTCCATGTTCAGCTCGTAAGCATCCATGATCAAATCACCACCTTTCTCACCACTTACATCCTTTGATTTCTGTCCAAATGCAGTCAACATCAAGGGGTTTAGCTCTTCGTCTTCCAAGTAATCGATAATGTCGTCGTCTACCTCGTGAACCAATGATTTCTCTTCCTCTTCCTCTTCATCGTCGTCGTCGTCATCTTCTTCGCTTTCGAGCACGAGATACTCCTTGGGCTCATTTGAAGGTTTCAATGATTCGAACCCGAATGTGCCGATGGTTAGAATGCCATCTCTCCAGTCATGAAGGGCTTCCACATCAAGGTCTACTTGCTTCAGCAATGCATGCCTGTCCACTTCATGAATGGCTGCGGCTTCAGTCTTCTTCGTCCCATTTTGAGCAAAACCCTCTGCAAAAATTCAAAAGCCTTTAGTAACTCAAAGGAAATTAAGCTTTATCAATGAAAAAACTAAAATTTTGAAGTCGGATTATAGGTTAACCATCCTAACTCTAAAAAGTTAGAGTCTTATGAAAATTTGTGAGTGGAGTTGCGTAAAGGAATAGAATGCAGGAAAAGGGGAAGTTGGAGAGAGAAACCCTTGAGAAGACTATGATGGAAAGTCTTGTGCACCCAGTTGAAGATCTGAAGGAAGAAAGAAAGCAAAAGAAAAGAAGATGTAAACAAGAAATTGAGATGAAGTAGAGCGAAAGGAAATTAAGCGGAAAAAAGTGCTTAGGGGGGAATGTAATGACCTTCATTTTTCTTGAAAGTTGGTGAGTTAGAAAGAAGAAAGAAAGAAAGAAAGAAAAGGAAATGATAATGGGAGAAAGAGGGAAAGGGGGGAGGAGACTAAAAGGCAGTAGGGGGCCAAAAGGAAGGGGGCATAAGGAGAGGACATGTGTGGGAGAGAAGTGGGTCCAAAGAAGAAGCCATGTTTGTAGGCTGTATGGCATGTTTGACCAGCCAACATGTTCCTCTCTCTCTGGCTTCATCCATCTCCCCAAATTCTTTCAATCATTTTCTTCATCTACACATTATTTTATATATATATGTATATATAGATAGATATATCTCTCTCTTTTCTTTCCACCGCCATCTGAAATTCCATTTTACCAAACCAACGAATACACATAATGTTTTTTTAGTTAAATAGTTGCAAAGGTGAGAAAATCGAAAGTTATTAATCTTTGGCTTAGTAATAGGTGCCTTATCTGTAGCGCAATGTTCGGATATGGTTCTTTTTACCATGAATTAGTAACATGGAGGAGTGATTACAAACTTATCGTACAAAAAATAATAAAGATGGTTATTTTTATTGTCAGTTGAGTGGAAAGGAGGTAAAGTACTGTAAAAAAAAAATGGGAGTAATGAAATATATTATTCAAATATAACAAAAATGTTAGGATAGAAACCGTAAACCAACAAATAAGAATGAAAGAGCGAAGAAAATAACATACAAATTTACGTGGTTCACCAACGGTGTGTTAGCTACGTGCACGGACAGAGGGAGAGAACGATCTTATTATGAGGAGTAAAACGTATGCAAAAATTACCGAGATTAGGACAAAATAGGTTAATATGGTTTATATATGGCACCACTCTTAACTAGGGGTGTAAATTTTTCGGGTCGAGTCGGGTTGGGTCATCCGCAATTTTTTTTTCCTCCTCCTCCTCCTCGCCCCCCTCCCTTTGTTGTTCCATTCACATCCATTCCCTTCTTTTTCCCTCACTTGTTGAGAAACCATAAAATCTACTTGAAGTTTGAAAGATAGTAGCAACTGAAAACTCAGAGTAGTGAAGAATGGTTCAGTATTCAATAATGGGGATTTGCACAGATAGCAAAAAGCGGCAAAAGTATTGCAAAAATAGCAAAAAAATAAAATTATTTGCGAATATAATAAAAAAATACGTTAAATTACGAAAATACCCTTAGTATCTCCAATAGTCTATCAGTCCCTATTATTGATAGTCACTGATAGACTTCGATTAATCGGAGTCTATCAGTGATAAATACTGATAGACTTTGATGATAAGTTTCAATTAATCGGAGTCTATTAGTTATAGACACTGATAGACTTTGATGATCATAATCTATAAGTTTTTATCGTGTTTAATTCAAGCCTATCAGTGATAGCCACCGATAGAAAACAATTTCATTCAAGGCTATTAGTTGATCAGTTTAATTCAAGGCTATCAGTTTTTATCCATTAGTTTAATTTAAGTCTATCAGTGATAATCACTAATAGAAAACCATTTAATTCAAGGTTATCAGTTTCTACCACTGATAGAAATCAAATTAATTCAAGACTATTAGTTTCTATCACGGATAGAAACCAATTTAATTGAAGTTTATCAGTTTATATCAGAAATCAATTTAATTAAAGTCTATTGACTTGTATCACTGATAGAAATTAGTTTAATTCAAATCTATCATTTTCTATCAGGGATAGATATCAATTAATTGAAGTCTATTAGTTTCTATCCCTGATAGAAATTAGTTAATTATCAATTAATTGAAGTCTACCGATGATTGTTACGGATAGAAATCAATTTAATTGAAATCTATCAGTAAAGTACTTTGCATTGCAATCATCTTGGTAATTAGAAACTCATCCAAAATTATTATACTACAATCATAAATTGAACAAAAACTTTAAGTCTCTTGTGGTAATTAGAACATAAAATCCAAAAATAACCATTACGAACAAGCGACTCTCAATCAACAATATAATTTTTAAAGCCTAGCACACAAGCTCCATGACCACCACCATAAAATTGTTATTCTTGTATTCTTTGTATTTCATTATCTATCAATTATAATCCGTGATAGACTTTGACCAGTGATAGTCAGTGATAGACTACGATTAATCGGAATTGTTATTTTTGTATTCTTGACATTCTTGAATTGAAAAAAAAAAAAAAACCAACAAGAGCTTAACTCAATTGACATAAAGTTGTACTGATAACCACAAGGTCTGTGGTTCGAATCCCCCTCCACATATTATCAAAATATATATACATAAAGAAGAAGAAACAAAGCAAAGCAAATAAAGAAAATAAAAAAAATAAAAAAAAATAAAAAGAAGAAGAAGAAGAAATCGTAACAGACAATGCACAAAAATGCAAAAAAATAAAAAAATAAAAAAAAAAGAAGAAGAAATTGTAATCAGGGAATAGATAATGCACAAAAATGCAATAAAAAATAAAAAAATAAAAAAAATAAAAAGAAGAAGAAATCGTAACAGACAATGCAAAAATAAAAAAAAAAAACAAGAAGAAGAAATCGTAATCAGGGAAGCAGAAATAATATTTCAAAAAACAATAAGGGTAAAATGGGAATTATCAAGATGTATTCTAATTTTTTGCCATATTTGCAATTCTTTTTATCTTGTGCTAAATTTGCTATTATATATAATTAATTTGTCACCCAATGCAATTACTCATTCAATAATTTGAAAAGGGCATACAAAAACTTAACCCTTCTTGAACTTTTCGAGTAGACTAAACAACACAAAAGAATATGACTTAGCATTTTAACTCTCAATAGTGACTTGAAGTGACAACACAATTCAAATCCAACACAAATTAAATCCTTATCCGAAAAAACAAATCTAACACGATAAAAGAAATTATGTCTTACAAATCCAACACCCGCCCACGACAAGAACAAAGAACTCCCATTACATAAAAGAAAGCACAAATCCTTACTTGACGATTTAACAATGAAGCACGCTGACAAGAGAACATCTCTGAAACAAAGACCCACACGATAAACAAACCCACGCCGGCAATTCTAAGAGTCCCTAAAACCGAGACCCAAACCGACGCAAAAATAGACCCACCATCGATTTCACCTTCTCTGTTTTTTGCATGTGTCTTCTTCTCTCTTTGTGTCTTCTCCAATGGCAGCAAACCCAGACAAAAAAAATTTCAGCGGCGGCAGCGATGGCGAATAAAACCAGACGACATAGCTTCGACAACGGAGAGGAGGGGCGAGGCGACAACTACAAGCAAGGGCAAAGAAGAAGCGAGGATGAAACCCTAAGCACGTAAGGAAAAAGGCGAGAGGAGAGAAGAGAGAAAAGGCGAGGAAACGAGGCGTATGAATGAAACCCTAACCGAGGCGTACGAATTACGCGAAATTAAGCTGTTTGGTTCAGGCATTGAAGATTTGAGGACCGAACCGAACCCATCGGTTCGGTTCGGTATGATCATAAATAAAGTAAAAAACCGAACCGAATCGAATCGGTTCGATTCGATTTTTTACACCCCTACTCTTAACCCTAACATAATAGACCCAAAATAAAAGTCCAAAACGGAAAATTATATCTAATCTCTATACATAATATAGCTTAGGGGTCCATACTTGCCATTCGGAACGCTTCATAACAGATTCAAGACATATAAAAAAAAAAAAAGTAAAGTACATTAAGATGTAATTATACTTTTTTATTAATATCTTGATGATTATTGATTACATAAATGAATGGTTATTATATGAAATTAAAACTTACCAATTATTATCGTTATCAATTTTTTTAAGGCTATTATTGTTATGAAATTTGATTAATAATCGAGGAACCTTTTGCGAAAATAGTTACATCTTTCAAATATTGTCGGACCATTTTATCCTTAATTAAAATAGTTTGACGACAAGAATTATTTGATGCATTAAGCATCCAATTATAATGATACAATTTTAACAATCTTATCATCTTTTTTTTTTTTTTTGAGGAAACAATCTTATCATCTAACCTTATTCTAAAATATTATTAAATATAGACTACAAAATATGAATTATCTATATGATAAATGAACATAACTTATGAACGTCTACTAAATGATCATTTAGAACAAAAGAATCACAAAAATCGAGAAGCCAAGAAAATAAATGAGACAATTAATTTTTTAGAAGGACAAACATAAAAGCAATCACAATATTTATTTCCAAGGAAATACAAATATATTTGTAGGGTAGGGTTATTATTTGCTAATTAATTGGCATAAATTAAAGCTTGTATCCTTGACAAAGAGGGAAGAGGTCAGATCAAATCCCCACCTCACATGTCGTTCATTATACACAAGGTTTATGAGAAATAAATAAATTTATTTTTCTCCATTTAGTGGTATAATCAAAGAATTGTGACCAAAAGGGACTAGACCTCACGGAAGGAAATAACCTCTATTAGTGCAATATACGTGTGAAGGACTTGCTACAGCTTCAAAAGAGACTAATTTTCTCTGTTTTACGGCTCCCAATCGTCCAAAAGAAGTCTTCCAAAAAGCCCTAATCGCAAAATACTTATTGGAAAAATTTTGGTCGTAGCGTCGCGACTCTGTCGCTATACCGCGAATCTGGAAAATTCAACCAAGAGCGTCGCGGTGTTGGTCCTAACGCCACGACGCTGTGAATTTTTATTTTATTTTATTTTTTATTTTTTTGGCCAATAAATTATAAAAGACTAACTAAATTAATTAGGGAAAACTAGCTAGCTATGCTCGCTATCAAACACCCCCAAACTTAAGCTATTGCTAGTCCTCGAGCAAACTAAAAATCAAGCATACAATGGAAGAATGGATGCAACGAACATGACTCAATCCTCAAGGCTCAAAAGTCAATAATCAAGCAATCAAAAGACATGCACATGAGGACCAATGAGGGAGACAAATCAAAAGTTTTTCAAAATTAACTTGCACAAGCGAGATCTAACTTAACGAGATCAGACTCTACTAGGCCGGGATTGAATTACTAAACTCTCAATTCATCTTCCCTCTATATTTGCACTAAGGATTCACTAACGAGTCAATGGAACAAATTAGTTTGTTTTCCTCCATACTTAGGTGCTTATAATTGAAAATTACAACATGCATTTTTATGTGGAACTATCTTTCACACACCTATTGCAGGGACCCTTAACCCGAGTTTTACCCTTTGGTTGACCTAACTGATCACAACAGGGGTAGCTCTTTTTGCCAGAACTTTATTAAGCATTGCATTGCACGCATAAGTCATGCCTTTCTCTCTTTTTTTTTTTTTTTCTTTCAAATTGTAACAACAAGAATGATTTTTCTTTATGAGCATGCTAAGCATATATTCTTTTCTTTCTTCCTAAGCAAGATCAAACATACTAATTTGCAAAAAATTAACTCTTTAGCTCTTCCCTACACCTATCGAGATGACAACAAGCATATGAACCTAATAATTCGCTCCTAAACATTCAAATCCAAATCTAACCAAGAAAAATACTCTACTCATGCAAGACATCTCCTAGAAAAAGTTTAAAAAGTCTCCCTTTTTGGGCACTCATGCTTACAACTCATCGAAAGCTTGAAAATTGACAAGAAAGCCTATCCTAGGAAATCATAGTCATGCAAAAATAGCATCTAGAAAACAACCATATGCTCAATTGAAAGAAAGCTCAAAACTATAGCCCGAACTTAGATGCTCAAGGGCTCCACAAACATGCTATTCCACCCCCAAACTTAAAACATGCAATGTCCTCAATGTATAAAAGAAAATAAGGCAAAATCAAGCATGAGAACAATAAAAGAGTAGGAGGAGTGAACAATACTGCCCTGGAATGACGATGTCCTCTTTTATTGAAGCTTGCAAGAAAAGGAGAAACTGGAACCAAGACCTACAAAACAAAAACAAACAATAAATCAAAAGCAAAAAGAAAAACACAACAGAACTTACTTGGGTTGCCTCCCATTAGCACTTGTTTAACGTCAATAGCTCGACGTGTTAATCAAATAGGAATCAAGGTGGTCTAATGTCAGGTGTTCCATCAACCGTGCTCTTCCTAGCACCTTTCCTGTATCCCACCAACATGGTCTCTGATGTGTTCTTAAGGTCCTCAAAAGCTTTTAGGATCTCCTTCTCCTGTTGGACTCTAATGATTAGTTGCCTATGCTCAATATCAATTATAACCCTCCCTGTAGCAAGGAATGGTCTCCGTAATATAATAGGCATGGCATGATTCTCTTTAATATCCAAAACAAAGAAGTCAACAGGAAGGAAAAATCTACCTACTTTGATCAGTACATTCTCAAGCATCCCATATGGACTAACCACAGACTGGTCAGCCAACTAGAGCCTAATAGTAGTAGATTTTATGTCTCCTATATTTAGCTTTTTGCACAATGATAGAGGAATTATGTTTATGCTAGCCCCTAGACCACATAGTGCTCTACAAGAATAAGTACCAAAATTACAAGGAATAGTAAAACTCCTTGGATCAATCAATTTCTCTAGCACTGTCTGTTGAACACGAGCACTGCATGTCGATGTTAAGTATATAGTCTCCATCTGCTTCTCTTTTTTTCTTCTTGATGAGCCATTCCTTCATGAACTTCCTGTAGTGAAGCATTTGCTCCAATGCATCTGCAAAAGGAATATTAACAGTCAAAATTGTAAAAGCATCAAGAAACTTATTAAACCGAGCCTTAGAATTTTTCTTTTTCCTATTCTTTGACTTAGGAACTAAAGCAGTAGGAGAAGGGATAGAGGGCTCAGGTATAAGCTTTTCAGCTTCGTTTAAGGTGGTGCCCTCCTTAGCTTCCCCAGTGAGTTCTTTTGGTTCAGTTGCTTCCTCTTCCTCCTCTACTTGAGTTACCTCCTCGTGATGCACAGTGATGACCTTGCAATACTCCAATGGAGATTTCTCCTGTTCAGCTGGGGCTTTACCTTTATTCATAGTGTTGACAACGCTTACCAGTTGTCCCAATTGAGTCTCGATGTTCTTGATGGCTGCAGAATGACCATTGACAGTGGTGTTTATGGCAATCAAGACCTCTTCAAGCTTATTTGACCTGTTACTTGATTCTGCAATAAAAGCTCCAACAAGATACTCTAAAGACTATTTGCTTTCTTGCTTAGGAGTGAAGCCAGGAGGATTCAACACATTCTTGTTATTTGCATACGAAAAATTCTCATGATTTCTGTTACTAGCGTGATAATGTTTAGGTGTAGAATTATTATTGTACCCCCTAGAATTAAAATTAGAGACATACTGAACCTGCTCAAGATTTTCCTCTTGAGTCTGGGGTGCAAGGGCAGCTGCAGACTTAATCGATTGAGCACTCCCTGTACCTGAAAACTTTAAAAATGCATTAGAAAGGGGAAGACATTTGGGCCTGAAGAGCACTTACGTTGTCAATCTCGAACACTCCAGCAACAATCTTTTTCGGTCCCGACTGCTCAGATGGCCACTGATAGCTATTGCTGGCCATTTCCTCTAGCAAAGTCCTAGCGTTCTCAACAGTTTTGGACAACAGAGTCCCACCTGCAGCTTCATCAACAATCGTTTTTGTACTAGGAGTTAAGCCATTATAAAATAATTGAACCTGAAGCCAGTCGGGATAGCCATGCTGCAGGCACTTCCTCAGCAGCTCTTTAAATCGCTCCTAAGCCTCGAACAGCTACTCATCAAACTGCTGCTGGAACGTCCCAATCTCGGTCCTCAGCTTGACCGTCTTAGCAGGAGGGAATAATTTCTTTAAAAACGCCTGGACCAAAGCATCCCAAGTAGTAATGCTCCTAGGTGGAATCGATTGCAACCAATCACGAGCTTTATCCTGCAAGGAAAAAGGAAATAAACGTAAGCGAATGACATCTTAAGAAACACCATTTAATTTTACCGTCCCACAAATGTCCAAGAAAGATTTCAGGTGAGAATTGGGATCCTCTGTGGGCAATCCTCTGTAAGCGCAGTCTCGAGCCATCCGAATGAGACCTGTTTTCAGCTTGAAATTATTTGCATTGATCGGGACATAGACAATCCTCGACTGTTGCTCCTGAAAGACCGGCTGAAAATAGTCCCTAATAGGCTTAGGCTCCTCTAGGTTAGGATCGGCCATTTGGATATGATTATCTTTACTTTCCCTTCGAAGTCTATTAAAAGTTCTTTCGATCTCTGGGTCAAAGGGAACTAAGGCCAACTCCCTAACCTTTCGCATGCACCAACTAAACTAACCTAAAAATGAAAATAAAAGAAAATAAAACAAATTAGGAAAGAATCTAGAAAAGGGAATACTAAATCTAAATAAGGAAAATATAATCTACAATAGGAAAAAAAATAAACAAATAAGGAATGCAAAAACAACTATGGCAAAAACAAATAAGTAAACTAGCAAATAAGGAAAAACTAGTCTAAAAAGGAAAAGATCTATAAAGAAAAATTCTATCTATGGAAAATTCAAACAATTATGGAAAAATCTAAATATGGGAAAGAAAAAAAAAATAAAGGAAAAAATGCAATCTACCTAAAAACAAAAAACAAAAAATAAAAATAAAATACACCCTAAACTAAGATCAGACAATTTTCCTATGATATTAAATTGACTAAATATGCCAATCCCCGGCAATGACGCCAAAAACTTGACGTGAAATTTTCCTACCGCAAGCGCACGGGTCAGGTAATAATATAGTGAATGTGATATTTGAATGTCGTCTTCTGGATTGGATTTCTAATCAATTTTAATTACCGAAAATACTCTTACCCAATTTTATTTAGGGAACCAATCAAAGTGAAAATGAATGTAATAAAACACAAAACAATGAAAAAGTATGACAATCTAATGGAGACAACGGTCTTAGGGATTTGATATCACCAATTGGGATTATGGATTAATTCATGGTTTAATGACGTGCTATGATTCATAAATCTTGGGAAACTAAAATCACACATATTTCTCCCGAGCATACATGATTCTCCCACATGCAATGAACTCGATATCCCTATCTAAGTTCATTAAACATGCAAGGCATTAAGGTTAATCTTTGTAATGATTTCTAGAATTAACTATTATCTCCCGATTTCTAGCTAAATCCTAGTTATGCATAATGATTTCCAAGCTAAATCCTCTCTCCCGAGTTAGATTCAAGCACAAACAACAATCAATTTATGGCTGGTAAATTGAAAGCATTAAGAACACAATCATGCATAAATGAAATCAATAACAATAAAACCATTAAATCAATCCATAAAGTGCCCAACGACTACATCAATCCCTAAGAATTAAACTTAGCTACACATAATCCAAATTACAATATAAAATAAGTCTAAACAAGCCATAAAAACTACAAAAGCAAAGGATAATTTTAGCTACACATAAGACCGCACGTCCACATTACGATACCCACGAACCAAGCCTTCAATCCCAATTTTCTCCACTTGGTACAACTTCAAAAGAGGCTAATTTTCTCTATTTTACGGCTCCCAATCATCCAAAAGAAGTCCTCAAAAAGCCCTAATCGCAAAATACTTATAGGAAAAATTTTGGTCGTCGCGTCGCGACGCTGTGGGGGTAGCGTCGTGACGCTGTCACGATACTGCGAATCTGGAAAATTCAACCGAGAGCGTCGTGACACTGGTACTAGCGTCGCGACGCTGTGAATTTTTTTATCTTTTTTAAGATTGAAAACTCCAAATATAGAATGTCAGCGTTGAGACGCCTAGAGAGCAGCGTCGAGACGCTGGTCTGCGGATGGGCCTATCTTCAATCTTCCAACTATGATTCTTTTTCATTCTTCGGCTTCTTTTCGCATCCCGAACATCCAATTGGCTCAAAACTATATATCCTACAAATACAACACATAAATGCATAATTTTAGCAAATAAATTATAAAAGACTAGCTAAATTAATTAGGGAAAACCAGCTAACTATGCTCGCTATCACAACCAAGGCCTACATCCACTATGAAGGGGGTGACAAATTTATTCACAAATGATCAATACAAAGGCACAAGTAAGTTTCTCTGGAATTTCATAATTCTCACACTTCTCTCTAACTCTCATTCTTCTATTTATACTATTGAGAGATGTTGGGGTTTATGTCATAAAACTCGTGGATAGTAAATGTAACAAAGTTGTATATAAAACGTTATTATAATAGTTTATATTATGGTAGTCAAAAGATTAGTTTATCTATGTTTTTATTAACGCAAATCCAATAAACTAAAATCCATGGCTTTGATATGAAACCCTTGAACTATATTTAGTGACATAAAAATGAATCAGATTCAAGTGCATAGCCAAAAACGGTCTATAGTATAGGGATAAAACTGGGTACTTTATCCTAGGAAAAACTATGTGATGCGACCCACTTTGTTTTAGTACAAACGATGTTATCCTAAATCATTCATGTAGAGACATGTGAGTGGGGGCGTCCTATGCAAAAGAGTTTGTATAAGACCGTACCGCGAAATAAGCCACTTTCACTTTATAACACCGTTTACTGTGAAACTGATTGTTTCAAAGCGATGACCTAGGTAACTCGATCTTAATCCTGATCTAACTATGAACTCCTGTTTATTCGGGATTATCCTTTGATTTGCATGGGTGAGAGTGGTCAGAAAATTCCGCTGAACAACTTACCACTTTAGGGATAAGACTGAAGGGATAAAAGCCCTTTCGCAGCGGAAACGATCAAAACCTTAACTCAGTTTTTAATTCGGATTAAAATACCGATACGTTGGAAAAATAAATCCCAGCATAAAAATAAATTTCATCTACTGAATTTCATGTATAAAGCATGCATAATCCATAATAAAATCATCTAGATCTAATCTAGAATGGATCCTAATGATCCAAGATCAAGAACCACTTACCGTAGATGAAGTTCTTGATCGTTTCACCAAAGATCCCTTGAATTCACGCAAAAACTAATAGCAAAACCTCTCTTTTCTCGCTGGAAAAATATCACGAACACCACCAGTCAATCGCACCGTTATTCTCCTAGAGAATGGAGTTGTGTGGCTTGTGGGAACAAAAAGAGAACTCTAGGGAATTCTTGAAAAACAAACCAAATTCTCTGTGATTCTAGAGAAGGGAAGAAAACGCAGAGAATCAGTTGTGAGAGAGAGAGAGAGACGTGAGAGAGGCCAAAAGAGAGATTAAACCTAACTGACCCACTCAGTTACGGTAAAATACAAAATCCCTCCTATTCTTTCTCTCTATCGTGCATGTCACTCAATTAGTGGGAAGAATATTTCTTATCAGTTATCATTAACTAATAAGATTGTTAATTAATTATTAAATAAATAAAATAAATAAATAATTAAATAATATTAAGAATACTAATTAATCTTAACATTATTTACATAAATCATATTCATGTAAACATCCCACATAACCTATATTTTTAATGTAATATAATTAAATCAAATCGAATTAAATTAAATTAAAACTAAAATATTAATTAATTAATACTATCATTAAATATCATATATTTAACTATATTTCTCTCATATAAACCATAATATTAATGTACATCAAATGTGCATTAATTATAACCTATAGTTTCAATATGAATCCAATTCATATTTTAAACTTAACATTCGAACACCTTCGAATATCCCATTCCCCTATAGAATTTTACCTCAACGCCCCTAGTGAGCTACCGATGGGACCTAATGAACCTACACATCAGAAGCTCCAACGATACGAGATTGATCAGCTAAACTCATTAACTGAGTCAATCAACATTTGTTAACTGTGGTTCACTCCACTATAGAACCACAACTGCACTCTTCTCACTGCAGATATATTTCTGTGTCCACGAATATCGACCATGAACAGCAAGTCAACCCTTCACGTGTGTTCGTACTTGAGCTAGGTCAAATTACCGTTTTACCCCTAGGCTACCTCTACATCCTTAAGTACCAGTGCTCCTCTAATGAACAACCTGTTTGAGGTCCAACCAACAAAAAGAAGTCCCTCTCGTGCCATAGAGAGGGTAGGGCCCATTGTTCAAGAACCGAAAATTTGTAAAGCCCAGCCCATTTAAGTTTTATCTTTCTTTAAAAAAAAAAAAAAAGTTGGGTATTTTCTTTTCTTTTAAGCGGCAAATGAGGGTATTAAAAAAAGAAAAAGAAAAAGAAAAGGAAATGAAAGGGTTGTAAAGCAACCCACGAAGAGAGAGAATGAGTTTTTTTTTTAAAAAAAGAAGAACCGACCGAGGGAGACGAAGAGATCGAAAGGAACTTCGGAGAGGAAGTGCGATTTTTGTGGCGTTTGAGCTCACCCACGACATTCCCTAACGAATTTGGTAAGTTTACTAGAGAAATTTTTGGAAGAAATGAGTTTTAAGAGTTGTTTCAAATGGTGGTCATCCATGGATGCAAATCGATTCATGGGTGTTTATATATATGTTTGGTTAGATTTTGGGTATTGTATATATGTTGTGAGGTAAGGAAGAAGAAGGAAGATGGGAGTGAAAGGTTGTTGAAAAAAAAAAAAGAGAGAGAAGAAGATGAAGAACCGAGAGTTGGTGTGGAGTTGGAAGGTTGAAGAAGACTTACCGTAGAGAGAGAAAAATGGGTTTAAAAAAAAAGTTGGAAAAAAAAAAGAAAAAAGAAAAATAGAGGGGGGGGGGGACCGTGAGGTGAAATAAGGAGAGTGAGGGAATGAGATGTGGTTGGAAATGAAAAGTGTTTTTTTTTTAATGAAGTTGTACTTTGGTGATAAATGAAGAGAGAGAAAGAAAGGAAAATGTGGATGTCTAGTTGGGGGAAAAGACAAAAAGGGCAACCATGAGATAAGAAAGGGAAAAAGGGGAGTTCATGGAATATTTTAAATGTGTGCTGAGTTCATGGAATATTTTAAATGTGTGCTTAAGCTAAATTAGTTATTTTAGTTAAATGAGAACTTATATGTTGGTTTAATAAATATTTCAGGTCAAACGGAGACTGGGACGACGTACGACCCGAATTTCTCTCAACAATAGGACTGTGAGTGGTTGTTTTAAAAATTATTTTTCCGTTAGCAAAAGTACTATATTTATGAGTTTGAAAAAAATTAGAGTTGAGCATGTTTTTTTTTTAAAAAAGAAATGGTTTATGTTTCAATTGCTTTATGGTTTCTTAGTTGAAATATGTATTTTAGTAGCGTTTGGAACACTGTGAGCTTATCTGAGATTTTCATAATGATTTCGTTATTTGGGAAACATTGTTTGAGTTTATGAAATGTTATATTACAAGAGGAAATGATTTTAGATGAGTTTGAGTAAAGAAGTTTACACTAGAAAAATAGTTTCAAGTCACTAGCTCTACGTACCCTAGGAGATTACCCATGTGCTGTGTGAATATGTTTCCATAGTACATAGAGAGATCCTCAGGATCCACTCCGGTGCAGGTAGGCTTCGGCCATGTGTTGGGGTGGCTAGCCTGAGAGAGATTGTTCTGCGTGCACGTAAGACTAGAGAATTGCTCTACTAAGTGTGGAATGTATTCTATGCTTAGTATGACAGAGTTTGCTCTGCTGTGCGTATTGAGAGGACTCTGCGCCGGTAGGACTAGAGATAAGGACAGGGTTAGTGAGTTCTTGTTGATTCTTTAGTTATGTTAAAAAGAGATTTTACCACATTTTTCGTTTGCAAGCTAAATGTTACGAGTTTCTGAGCTGTGAGTTTTTCACGATATTTGTTTGGTTGAATTAAACACTTTCAGGAACTATTTTTCATAGTAAAGGGTAAATACCACTCACTGGGCGTTAGCTCATTCTTTTTCTTTATTTTTTTTTAATACCCTCACTTGCCGCTTAAAAGAAAAGAAAATACCCAACTTTTTTTTTTTTTTAAAAAGAAAGATAAAACTTAAATGGGCTGGGCTTTACAAATTTAGAGCAGTGAGTTCGTTGGTAAGCCTGTAATTCGCCTAGGGTGATCGAGGATTAGGAGAAGAGTCAATTATTCAGCCGACAAGATAAAGAATCTTATCTTCTGAAAAGAGATAAAGCTGAAGCACCTTCAACAGCTGTAAAGAGGCAGAAGAGCAATTATTTCTTATCTTTACTTTTCCATTTTATCGTTGTCTATAATTATTTATCTTTAAGTCATGTCTATCCGATCAGGGGTCCTGTCCTGTCGGAATAATAATTTAGTTTTACCTTTTTCAATTTTGTCGTTTTTACTTTTCAAAAAGACGAATCTGTCAGGGGTCCTGTCCTGATGATTCGATCTTATCTTTTAATTTTCTGCATTCAATTACCGTTTGAATTCCGGAGTCTTTAAAAGACTTCCAAGTTGTATTTCATAGGCATGCACTGAGAACTTTCAAGCTATCTTCTATTGTAAAGCTTGAATCTCATCTTGCCTCATAGATCAGCTAGTCGATCCTGTTCAATCTGTATCCCAAGTTAAATTTGGTATCAGAGCCATTCAATAAGATCATTCAATTTCTCAATTGTTGATTTCAAATTTTTTCTTGGGGGAGAAGAGATCTAATCAGAGAAAGATCATTCTTCTTAACTTCATTCTGTAATCTTTGAAGTCCAATTCTATCTTCGACGAAGAGATCGTCAGAAGCTATTTACATTGATTTAATCCAAAGGACTGTTGCGAAGGACTGTTGCGGTTTGTGGTCCCTGTCGTAAGTCGCCAAGGAACGCGCAGTGAATCCGTTGGTCAGCATACCTTGCCTTCTTGCCAGAAGAGTAAGTGAAGGTATATACCTTTTGATCTTCGAATCAGAGAAAATAGTTTTTGATTTCAAACTTATTGTTTGAATTTTAGAAAAATGTTTTTCTTTAATTAATCAGTGTCTCTCATAAAGAAAATTTTATTTAAAAATCTTTCTAAAAAACAAACTTCTTCAAAGGAGCTTACTCAAAATGAAATAGAGGACCAACATATGGTCTCATCAGGCTCTGACATCTCAAACGAAGCTTTGCATATAGCAAAGATCGAAAACAGCCTTCAAGCCTGGGGACTACCCAAGCTTGACAACAAAACAATCTATTTGCATAATACGTTCAATTTCAAAGAACAACATTGTATAAAGATTGTTGAGCGCAAAATCCCAGTCTATGGAAATATTGATTCTATTCAACTATTTCCTAAAGACGATATCCTAAATCATCGTAAAGATTTTCAATTCCTCCATATAGGAGCTGTTCAAGTCGCTCTTCGACCAATGTTTACGGGTCTTGACACCCCTGTTCTTGCAATCCTAAGAGATAGACGTCACAAAGACTTCTCTAATTCTCTCCTAGGGATCTTAGAGTCCAATCTTGCCGATGGCCCCGTATACTTCAATTGTTTCCCAAATTTTATGGTGGCCCTAGATGACCCCCACATCCTCAAAACTTTAACCCTAGAAATCACAGGTCAAGGTTTGAATCTTGAGGAAGGTGTCAAGAAGATGACACTTTTATACAAGATCACCTACAAAACCCTTACCTCTTCAATGGAACCAAAGGCACTGGTTCAATCTCCTAAAGGGAAGACCATGCTTATTGAAACCAACCTCAATAAATCCTCAGTAAGTGTCCCTAAAATGCTCTCTTGGGATGATCTTACTAGAAATCCTTCTTGGACAATAAATAATGCTTTTGTCCCAAAGAAGAAAGAGAAAGAGCTTTCCCATATTGTTGAACATCCAGATGGGAGAGTAGAAATCAAATTCGAGGATGAAGAACCTCGTTTCCCTGTGATCAAAGAGATCATGAACAGGAAGGAGTTCATGTGCTCCAGATCTAGTACCTCCGGCATCAGGCCAGAGACAATTCAAAACATTGGCAGAACTAACTCACTCAGAGTTAGGTCCGTAAGATTAGAACACGGAGTTCCGAACCTCCAATATGAAGAAGAAAAACCTTCTTCTCCAACTCAAACCGACATGGAAACCGATTCCGTCTTCAAAAGCCAGTTAAATGTTATCATTGCTGATAACGATTTCAAAGTTGACAAAGAAGCCCTGCAAAAAGAATTTATGGCAGAAGAAAACAGAGAAGAAAGAAAACAATTCTTTAAGACTTACTCTGAAGAACAGAGAAAAGTCGTTAAAGAATAGTACTTTCAAACTCTAAATAAACTTCAAGAACATATTTCCTTTTTTAGATGGTTCAATCAGAGAAAAGAATATTCTCACATTTGTGCCATAAGAGAAAAAGAAAAATGGAAAACTATGAGAAGAGGAGAAGTTCAAGGAAACTATCCTCCAATGGAAGACGTCGAGTTCGACAGTTTTTACCATGAAAAAATTGTCGCAAAACCCTTCCTACTCATAAGAGAGGTTGACGAGACTCAACCGCCTACAAACAGAGAAATCAAAAGCATTCAAGTCCAGAACAATTTCTCAAATCGAATGCTAACTTCTATAGCTGAACAAGTCTATCGTTTAGAAGATTTAATTGATCCTCCTCCGGTACCTATCAAACCAAGATTTAGCCCTCTTGAGAAGGTCAATCTCAAAACTCCAAAAACCAAATTCCTTGAAGAAATAGACAAAAAACTTTCTGCTATAGCAAAAGGAGAAAGTTCAAGCCAAATAAATGTTCTTAACGATAGTGATAGTGACATAGACTCCATTATCGAACAGTTATCTGGACTCCGAATAGATGAACCTCAATCTATAAACAAAATGGGTTATCTAAATTCAGGAGACCAAATAAACTGGTATCAAAGACCTTCGATGCTAGACCTCAACTATGAACAAAATCACAAATTCATGAAGACTAAGCAATTTGACGGACAATCAATTGTTGTTTGGAATATTGACGGAAAATCTGATAGACAGATTCAGGATACGTTATCAGAAATGCTTATAGCAGCAACAGTTTATCAAGAAAGTGGAAATTCAAATCATGCAACCTGTATAACCTTGATCAATGGTTTCACAGGAGTCTTAAAGGCATGGTGGGATTGCCTTAGTACCGATCTCAGACTAGAAATCAAGTTGCATTCCACAAAGGTTAAAGTAAAGAGAGAAATTTCTGATGCCAAAGTAGATCCAGGTATTAGGATAGGCGGAGAGCCTATCGTGAAACCTGAAACCTCAAAAACCCCTCCAAAAGTAGTCGTCATAGAAGAAGAGGTAGAACAACAAGATGCTGTAGAAACATTAATCTATGCTATCTCTTGGAATTTCACGACCGCTCACAATGTGAAACATGACGATACTCAAAGAACAATTCTAAAAAACCTCAGATGTAAAAACCTTGCGAATTTCAATTGGTATAGAGATATGTTTATCTCTAGGGTCTTTTATATGAAAGATCCTGATTGGAGCCATTGGAAAGAGAAGTTCATAGACGGACTTCCTAACTATGTCTCAGAAAGAGTTTATATGACTCTTCGAGAACGCTTCAAGGGAAACATCAATTGGAACAGTTTGACCTACGATGATTTAACATCATATGTTATCAACTGTGGTCTACAAATCTGCAATGAAATCAAGGTTCAACGAAAGGTTCAAAAGAACGAAAAGAACAAATTAAGAGAAATGAAAGCTTTTTGCTCTCAATTCGGGTGCGAACGAATTGAAGAGCCAAGTCGCCCCTCCAACAAAATCATCCGACGACGTAACAGCAGAAGATACTACAAGAATCAATATAATGATAGACCCCAGTTCTATCAAAGGCAACAGAGGAAGTATATTCCCAGAAAGCAATACACTCCAAATCCTCGATACAAGAAAAGACAATCAAGACACCACGCCAAGCCTAATCAAAATACTTACAAAAACAAAGGAAAAAACTTTTGTTTCAAATGTCAGAAAGAAGGGCACTATGCGAATCGGTGTCCAACGAGAAGAATAAATGAGCTTGATTTAGAAGAGGAATATTCTTCTGAATACGATAACTCTGATCAAGAATTAAATGAATTTCAATTTGACGACACTAACTCAGATGACTCTAGTCAAAGCAAAAGTGATCAATCAAAAGGCGTCAAAGTATGCAAAAAGGACTGTGAAGGACATTGCATAAATGTTCTAACTAACGAACAAGAAGTTCTCTTTAACTCTATCGATCACATAGAGGATAAAGAGATGAAGAAGAAAATCCTAAAGACCCTTAAGCAATCTTTGTCTTCTCCAAGTACCTCAAATTTTGTCAGAGAAAAAATTGAAGTTAGGCAACCTAACCTTTCAGAAATCCTTCAAAGGGATGATCTCTTTAAACCAAAAATCGATTCTCAACCTTCTTCAATTCAAGATTTACAATTTGAAATCAACAATCTCAAAAAAGAGATAAGAGAAAACAAAAATGAAATAGATTTGATAAAAATTGAACTCAATAATCTTAAACTCAAAACTACCGATACAGACAATGAAGGTGACGATTTCCTTTTAAATCACATCACCAAAACTCAATTTCAAAAATGGTATTGTTTAATTACCCTGAAAGTAGAAGACTTTCAAGTAACCCTCAAAGCCTTAATTGACTCTGGGGCTGATCAAAATTGTGTCCAACAAGGACTTATCCCTACCAAATATTTTGAAAAAACTACTCAAAGGCTAAGCAGCGCCAATGGCCAGAGCTTAAACATCCAATATAAATTGTCAAATGTTCATATATGCAATAACGATGTTTGCGTTATTTGCTCATTTCTTTTGGTCAAAGATTTAAAGCAAGAGTTGATTCTAGGAACCCCTTTCCTAACACAACTCTACCCTATTAAAATAACCGAAAAAGGTTTAGTCTCAAATTTTGGTGGCACTGAAATCATTTTCGAATTTATTACTCCAATTCTTCCATATGACATAATGGAAGTAAGTGAGTTAAAATTAGAAGAAATCCAAAGAAAACAAAAACAAATTTCTTTCCTAAAGGAGGAAATCAATTACAAAAAGATCGAAGAAAATCTTAAAAATCCTTCTGTAAAAATCAGAATAAAAGAAATAGAAAACAAAATTGAAAAAGAAATCTGCTCAAATCTTCCAAATGCCATTTGGGATAGAAAGAAACATATTGTTAATCTTCCTTATTCAAAAAATTTTAATGAATCAAACATCCCCACAAAGGCAAGACCTATTCAAATGAATACGGAGCTACTAACATTTTGTAAATCAGAAATACAGGATTTACTCAATAAGAAGCTCATCCGGCCATCGAAAAGCCCATGGTCTTGTGCAGCATTCTACGTCAACAACGCAGCCGAACAGGAGCGTGGTGTGCCGAGGTTAGTAATCAATTACAAACCCTTAAACAAAGTTTTGGAATGGATAAGATATCCAATTCCCAACAAACAAGATTTACTAAAACGTATTTCTAATGCAAAAGTATTTTCAAAATTTGATATGAAGTCAGGTTTCTGGCAAATTCAAATTTCAGAAGAAGACAAATACAAAACTGCTTTCAATGTACCATTCGGACAATACGAATGGAATGTTATGCCTTTTGGGCTTAAAAATGCCCCCTCAGAATTTCAAAAAATCATGAATGATATTTTCTATGATTTTCAAGATTTTACAATTGTTTATATTGACGATGTTTTGGTTTTCTCTTCAAGCATCGATCAACATTTCAAGCATTTAAATATGTTTATCAATATTATTAAACAAAATGGTTTGGCAGTATCTCTATCAAAAGTCAAACTTTTTCAAACCCAAATAAAATTTTTGGGCTTCAACATCAATATGGGCCTAATAAAACCCATTCAGAGGTCCATAAACTTTGCTACAAACTTTCCAGATCAAATCACAGACAAAACCCAACTTCAAAGGTTTTTGGGCTGTCTCAATTACGTGTCTGATTTCATTCAAAATCTCAGACCCATTTGCAAGCCACTTTTTCAAAGGCTCAAGAAAAATCCAAAACCATGGAATGATGAGCACACTAAAGCTGTTCAAAAAATTAAAGCTTTGGTCAAATCAATTCCCTGTTTAAGTCTCATCAACTCAAAAGCTAATCTGATCGTAGAGACAGATGCTTCAGACATTGGATATGGAGGAATCCTTAAACAGTGTCTTGATAAGAACGAATCAATTATCCGATTCCATTCAGGAATTTGGAATGATACTCAAAAGAATTACTCAACCGTCAAAAAAGAATTACTGGCAATAGTCCTCTGTGTCCAAAAATTCCAAGGTGACTTGATAAACAAAAGGTTTACCATCAAAACTGATTCAAGAGCTTCAAAATTCGTTTCAGAAAAGGATGTTAAAAATCTAGTTTCAAAACAAATTTTTGCCAGATGGCAAGCGATCTTATCATGTTTCGATTTTGAAGTTTTGCCTATAAAAGACACTGAAAACCCTCTTGCAGATTATCTCTCAAGAGAGTTTCTAACTCAAAAACTCTCTCCTCTCTCTCTCCCTCTCTCGAAAGAAAAGAAAAAGAGTGAATGAGGGGAAGTAGAGGCAGAGCCTCCTCTTCAAGGGGCAGTCGCCCATCTTCTTCCTCTTCAGCACCTCCTCCCATGAGTGCTGATCAATATGCAATGGATCTAGGGTTTACTTCGGTAACCCGATCCAGATCAAGACAAGGCGGTATACGCCCTTTGTCTCCAATGGAGTCATCCACTCCACCTCCAAGGCCTTCAACCAACCTTGTCCGTCCTTCTAGCGGAGTTATTCAAATGAGACCTCCTGTCTCACCTTCTTCAATAGCAGGATCATCAATCCCGTCATCCTCAACTTATTCTCAGGCAGTAGTACCTGAAAAGAGGTTTGTACCTCGCCCTGAGATTAAGTCTTACTTTCAAAAATCGCAGGTCATCTATGAACCAATCATAGAGCCTGAATTCCAAGGTCTTACCTTAGAGGAGACCGTTTCAAATATGTATCCTACAGGTTTCAATTTCATGCCTGAGGATCTTAATAAAACAAGAACTTTCTATGAGTTCATCCTCGTTGACACCAAGTCAGCTGAGATCACTCATATTCCCGACAAAAATGATCCTTCGAAGATCGCTTATTCAAAATTCAAAATTTTCAAGGCCCTAAATCCAACACATTGGAATCAAGGTTTATATACAGACAAATCTTTCTCAAAACCTTTTGTTCCACAAACATATTCATATCGGGACTACGTGAGAGCCTGGTATAATGTTATGTGGTATTCTCATTTCAAACATTCTTGGTTCATATCCTTTTGTCAAAATGCTTACAAAATTACATTTCCTCTATGGTTCATTCAATGGTGGAATACATTCGGTCTAACGGATGATATTTTACCAACACCCTTGCAAGAATCATATTTTCATTTTGCAAGAAATATTCAAAAGACAGCATTTCACAATTCAATGAGGTTCTGTCTATATTTTCAAATACCATGGATATTTTGCTGGAACTTCTCAACCAGCAATCAGCCACATTTGTTGAGTTTTTTAGAGAAATTGAAAATGTAGTTAATTCAATAGTTAAATATTGAATTAAAGAATAATGAATATTTGAAAAGTTAATTAATCTTGTAAATTAATTTTGTGAAAACTAATTTGTATTTAAATCAATTATTCTAACAAGATTAATTAAAGATAAAAGAATTCAAAAATTCAAAATTAGGAGGTGGTGGGTTTTGTTAAATACTCTCACAAATTAACACCTCATATGACACCAATCTTGAGAAATTGATTAGCGGGCTATCTTTGAAGATTCATATATAAGCTTATCTTCTTCATCAGGTTGGTAGTGGGCATTTTGGCTGAAAAAGGAATGCATGGTTGCTGAATTTTCTCCCCAAAAACTGTGAGCTCAAATGTATTCAAAACCCATTTTCTCTCTCAAACATTCTCTCTCAAATTCATCATGCTTGGGTTTCCACAAGCCCGTTCTAAAGTTGGAGAATAGCAGAGAAGATCTCGGTTGTCGTTCATGAAGTGATCGTGTGGAGAAACATCCAAGAGAACTAACGATTTCTTACTTCAAAGGTCGGTTTTCTAATGCTATGTTTTTCGTTCTTATTTAAGCATGCTTTTAATCCATGAAGTTGATGAAAATCGGTGCCTGAGATCCGCTAACGCTTCCGCTCGAGTGTTTTTCAATCCTTCAATTGGTACTAGAGCGTGGTTTGGGCACTTGATTTCCATTAATTTCGAGTTTGGTGGGTGAATTTCAATTGTTGAATCTATTTGGTTGCTAAAGTGGATGTTTCGGTTTTTGCATCAAATTAAGCTTTCAATTTTTGGTTTAAATTGTAATTGCCTACATGTTTATGGACATTAATGCCTTGGCAAGAGTCTGTATCAATTTGGGAGTCTTTAGATTAGTAATTAAGCTGTAATAGATTGAGGAAGATGAAGTGCTCGCTGGCCGAAGAAAACAGAGCGTAAAATACTGGGTTGCTGTATGAACAGTATCGCGACGCTGTTGAAGAAATTCAAATGAGTTGAATTTTGGCAGAGGTTCGGTCCAGATGTAAAGATTCTGGTTCGGTTCACCGTTTCTTGACCGGTTCGATTGGTTCAAGGCCGGTTCAGCCTATTTTGATGCCTTATGGTCCGGTTCAAGCCTCTTTTGGGATGGTTCAAGACGGTTCGAGATGTTCGGGACTGATTTGGAAGTTGTCCAAGGCGGTTCTCAATTTTATTTAATTATTAATGTAATAATTTAGCTTAGTTAGATTGTTTGGATGCCAAAACCGGTCCGCTTTAGTGTATTTAATTATTTAATCATTAGGAATGTAATTTATAATTAAATTAGAATTAACTATGCATATAGTATGCCATATAGATTTAAAATCCCACCATAGGAAAACATGTTCATGCATTAGTAATTAATTATAAGAGTTATAATTAAAGGAATGCATGTTAGGTTTCATGATAGATGCATGTTGGATGATTAATTTTTCGTTTATGAATGTTTTAAATATAAGAGTTATATTAATAAACGAAAACGAACGAGCATGCAACATGAAACCCTTAGCACAGATGAATTTTATAGGTTGTCTATATTATAAATTTTTATAAAATTGAGATAGACGTTAAAACCTATAACAAAGATAAATGCATGCTCACTTAGGGTTTACGAAATCCAATCTCGAACAATACGAATAGATTAGGTCGATATCTTGTAAAGCTAAGGTTACGAGAGAACTCACCTGGCAAGATGTTGTCTAAGGTTGGAGGTATTTAAGCTGACGGTTTACCGAACACCTCCTACCTGGGCATCGAGCATGTACTTGAGTTAGGTTAACCCGGTTTTATGAGCATGCGTGAGAGATGTGAGGTTTTATCACCTAGACATCATAGAGTAATAGTTATGTCGTTTGAAATCACCTAGACATAGGTTGTTTCAAAATGTTTAGAGCTTCGTGAATGGTGATATTTTTTATATAACTTGAATTGTTGATTGTTATATGCTTTCATCACCATTAGAAGCATGTTATAGGATTAATTCATTAAAAGTTATAAAAGTTATAAGATTAATGAATAGAAACTATTAAACCTATATGTAAAGTGTTTACCTGATGAAACGGTTGCAATCAACCAATTTGAAGTTACCTGTTATAACAGGAAAGGTAAAAACTAATCAGCAGTATAAATATTCTCCATAATCCTTAAGAAAAAGTGTGAGTGAAATTGATCAGTGAGAGTGATGTACATTTGTAAAATCTCTGTAATTATGACTTTGAAATAAGAATCTCCCTTCCTAGAGTGGACGTAGGCCAAGTTGCCGAACCACTATACACCTTGGCTCCCTTTTCTTCCTTTCCGCAATTGTGTGCTTGTGCTGTGTTCTTCTTCTTCGTGAGAGTACTTGAGAGAGTCGTGAGGTTTCTTTGATTGATCCTTTTGGTGGATACTGAACTTTGCATGTCTGAGTTTGTTTCCTTCGTAAGTTGAATCCACGTGGCAGACCCGAAAAGAGATACGTGTATTTCTAACACTATAACAAAGAGTTGCATGTTAACATAGGATCTTAGGTAGCACGGATTAATTTTAAAACGTTTAAAATTGATTAGACCTAAGATCACTATTTTCTAATAGGATTAAAAGAGCTTCCTACTTAGTGTTTTAATAGAGTTTAAAATATATTAAGTAGGATATAAGGCTTTGGTTATAAGGGAACTCTCCCGAAAGTCCGGTACCTGAGTTGAATTAACTATGGTCTTATTAGCATGCAATGTCACTAGGAAATTAAAAGGGTTTAATTCGTCTAGACATTAGAATAAAGACCTTATTTAAAAAGTTAAATATAAGGCATTAACTTAGATAGATTCGTTTAGCCGAAATTTACCTAAGTAAAAGACCCTAATCTTTAAAATACTTAGCGGGAGGAAAAACATATATCATAGTAAAACTTTTCTTCTCACGCTCTCCTTAAAGTTCACACCGTGAGATTTATGCATAGCCTCTTGTTACTTACTAACGTAACCATTCCATTCGGAAGGTAATGGCGTAAATCGATATCAAGGTGAATGGAGAAAATATTTATAGTAAGTGGGAGAAGGAAGCGTGTCAACGCATCCTACGGTTTCTTCCATTGGTTTACATTAGCAAGGTCTCTATGTTCGCCGGCTAAGCAAGCCCTGGAGCTGCGACACCATTCAGAGGGTTGTAACATAGAGATTGTAGAGCCGTGAACTCACATAATGATAAAGGATTTCTCAGGGTCATTCCCAGCATTGACTTTTCCATTTGGTAGCATTACTGGGGCCGTTCTCTGAAATCTAAAAAATGGAGGGTCACACTTACAAGACAAACTAATAGTTAGCTTATTCTTGACCAAACAGCGGTAACTAAACAAATAAACAAGATATGAATGATTATAGTGTTAACGTTTAGTTGAGAGTGTGTCAGTTCAAAGGAGGACTAGCTAACCACCCCTCGGTGGTAGTTACTCTGAACCTCTGAAGTATCGTTGCAAAAGAATTATTATTCATAGGACGCTTAATTACTTTTGCCAAATTTATTGGATTAAAAAAGGGGTTAAAACATTAGACAATCGATTTAAAGTTTATTTGTTTATTTTTCAGTGATAAATATAGGTTCTATAAAAGGCCTCTTTATATACGCCAAATTCGTTATTAGTATAAAACATACAACTAAAAAAACTTTAAACACTAGATCGTAGTAAGTGATATGGAAACAATCTTAAAATGTTATATGTCCTCAAGATGTTATATCTATTTCATTATCGCAATGATCAGGATAAATATAGCATAGACAATGGCCTAGCCAAAAAGAACATGATCCAAGACTCGAATATGATTTATTCGTCTTGAAAACTTGCTTAGTAAGAATAGTGATTCAACCTAGATGTTCGGTTCAGGACCTACTTAAACACGTATGTTTTTTTTCTAGGAATGAGTTCCGGGCACTAGCTGTGAACTAGTTCGGATAACTCTTAGAGTTAAAATAGAAGAGTTTATCTTGGCTAAGGCAGTGGGAGACATAAAGTTATTTTTTTCTCAGGAACGTTACATATTGTTTAATGTAGTTCCTAAGATTAAAAGAAATTTTGATTTCTATATCTTGTTAGCTAGAATAAGGCTATTATGTTACCTTTTATGTATGAACCGTTCATTTAAAAAAGGATACCAATATTTGTTTTGCAAACAAGAAGAATAACATATATGTTTTAAAACCAGCGTTTTATTTTATGAGATATTTAAACCGCTAAAACTCAACCGAAAGGCGACGTGTTTCTCGTGATACCGATATTTGGCACTTGAGGTTAGGCCGTATTAAATTTCAATAGGATAGAAGATTGACCTAAAATGAACTTCTAAATAGGTTAGAAGACGACTCATTACCTCCCTATAAGTCATGTCTTAAAAGTAAGATGACTAAATGACCATTTTCTGGAAAAAGGCTATCATGCAAACGAAACCTTAAGAGCTAATATATTATGTTTTTGAATCAGAGTATGTTTAAGATCAAACAGAGATGAATAATTCATTAATTTCAATTGATGATTGTTCAAGGTACACTATATTTACCGAATGCGTCATAAGTCTGAACTCTTGAAAAGTTCAGGTAGTATAACACTAAGGATAAGATCCAAATTAGGTAAAACAATAACAATGGACTTGAGATTCCAGGTCTATTTGATAGAACATGGAGTTATATTCTAACTCTCAATTTCAAATACATCATAGAAGAAGTGATTTATCGGTAAGGAGAAATAGAACATTGTTTGACATGGTTCATTCGATAATGTGTTGCCTAAACTCGTTTTGGGATATATAGTATTGACTGCAATTTAAAATACGAATATGATTCATTCAAAATAATGTTTCTGAAACATCATTTGAACTCTGAAAAAGCATAAAATGTATTTATGTTGTTTCAGAACTTAGGGATATCCTCATTTGAGATAATCTTGAAGGATCTACAACCTTATTCGAAAGCATGCCTATTTGTAGGCTATTCCATAGAAACGAGTTATGGATACTTCTTTGTTCAAGAGAAAGCATTTGTATGGACAAATGTTACTTTCTTAAAAGAAGGTCACGTTAGAAATCACAACCATGCAGTAAGAGAGTAATAAGTAAGTTATATAGTAAAGCTACAAATATATCAACAAAGAGTTGTTAATAAGATTTGTTCTTTAACAAAGGGTTGTCAATCGAGCTGACACATTGAGTTAGTCTTGTCCTTCTCAATTGTTGAGAGAGCCTCAATGTAGTGGAAGGGTTGTTAATCAACTTAATGAAAACTACGTGAGTTTAACTGAAACTCTAATTGTCATACCTGATGACAATATCAAGGATCCATTGACCTTTAACAAGGTGATGAATGACGTGGATAGGACAATTAAGTCAAAACTATGAACCTGGAAATGGAGTACGCGTACTTCAATTAATTTTGGTATAGACCAAAAGGGGTTCATAGTCCAATATCTAGATCAAAAGGTTTGCAACCTTAACCAATCCATTTATGGATTGAATTGAAGGTTTCGATCTTGGAACATAATATTTATTGCATGATTAAAACTTATGGTTTTGACCAGAGTATTGACAAGTCTTATGTCAACAGAAGAATTAAAAATAACTTGGTAGCTTTCTTAGTTTGGAATATGTTTTGATATCCTATTCAGTAGGAATGATATAGGTTATCAATACTGACATTTAAAAGTAAGCTAGCAGCCTAGTTCCAAATAATATATTTGGAGAGGCTCAGTATGTTCTTAGAATGCAAAATGTTCGGAATCACAAGAATAAAGATCGCCTAGCTCTGTCTCATGTATCTTATATGGACAAAAATGTTGGCTAGATGTAAGATTAGAATTCCGAGAAAGGTTGTTTACCTTTCAAATATGGAATTAATTTGTCACAGGAGCAGTGTCCTGAGATGCCTCAAGAGGTTGAGAACTTGAGATGTAATTCCCGTGCTTCGACAATAAGTTGTCAGTGTTGGCATTAGGTGTGCAACATGATTGTAAGTAGAAACCAATTCAGCCAAGGGTAAGGTCGTTGGACTATAGTAAACATATTCTCAAGTATTAAAGGAGAACGAGGGTTTACAGACTCATGTATCGTGCTGAGGATATGATCCTTATAGGCTACGCTAATTCTGATTAGCACACCGATCAGGATTCATGGAAATCTACATCGACATCAGAATTCATCCTTAACAGGGAGCTATAGGATGACGTAGCATCGAGTAAGGATGTAATACAGAATTTATCTCGAAGGCCAAGTGTGTTGATGCTTATGAAACAAGTTTAGGAGTCTGTAGGACTTAGGAAGTTAATTTGGACAGCTGTTCCAAATATGAGGCGAGTGTATAGAACGAAAACGTACATCTCATATGAGAAAGTATATGTAAAGAGGGGACGTGATTGTCACGAGGATAACCTAAAAGTAAAGAATTGGTCAATCATTTACGAAGGCCCTTACGACTAAAGTGTTAGAGGGACATCTAGATGGTCTAGTTCTACGAGTTATAAACATCCAACTAGAGTTTTAGTCCAAGTGAGAGATTGTTGGGGTTTATGTCCTAAAACTCGTGGATAGTAAATGTAGCAAAGTTATATACAAAACGTTATTAGAATAGTTTATATTATGGTTGTCGAAAGATTAGTTTATCTATGTTTTTATTAACCCAAATCCAATAAACTAAAATCCATGGCTTTGATATGAAACACTTGAACTATATGTAGTGACATAAAAATGGATCAGGTTCAAGTGCATAGCCTAAAACGGTCTGTAGTATAGGGATAAAACTGGGTACCTTATCCTAGGAAAAACTATATGATGCTACCCACTTTTTTTAGTACAAACGATGTGATCATAAATCATTCATGTAGAGACATGCGAGTGGGGGCAAAGAGTTTGTATAAGACCAGACCGCGAAATAAATCACTTTCACTTTATTACGTTGTTTACTGTAAAATTGATTGTTTTAAAGTGATGACCTAGGTAACTAAATCTTAATCCTGAGCTAACTATGAACTCCTGTTTATTCAGGATTATCCTTTGATTTGCATGGGTGAGAGTGGTCAGAAAATTCCGCTCAACAACTTACCACTTTGGAGATAAGACCTTGTAGATAGCTGGGGGCATAGTTCTACAAGATGAAATTCACTCCTACCCGTCTTTAGGGATAGTAGAGAGGTTGTTCCCTTACGGACTGACTCTGGATTGTGAACAAAGGTGCGCCACCCTCTCATTGGCCCGAGAGATTTTAGGTTTCGTGGTCGGACCAAAAACCAATTGTTCATTAGGGACTCAGTGGAGGCTTAAGGAACAAGAAGTGCTATAGGGGTAAAACAAACTTTTGACCTTACTATAGTTACGAACAACCTGTGAAGAATTGACTTACTGATCACTGCTATATCGGGTGGACAAAAATATATCTACAGTGAGGGGAGTTCAGCTACGGGCTATAGTGGAGTGTCCCGTTAGTTAACGAATGTTGGTTAATTAGGATTAAAAGAGTTCAACTAGTTAATCTTGGATCGTTGGAGCCGATGATCTGTAGGTCCATTAGGTCCCCCTGCTAGCTCAAACGGATTAACCGTAGAACAGAGTGATGGAAGAATTTGAAAACGTTCAAATTCAATTAAGGGAGATATTGTTAATTATATTCGATATAATTTAACTCGTTGGTTTAATCGTGTATTATACTACAGAGAGAGTTGAAAATATTTAAATACGATTTAAATATCGCAAATATGTATTCAACACATATTTTAAAATAAATATGAATAGTGATTCATATTTGTCAGGTTTTTGAGAGAAATCGAGAATGTAGTTAATTCAATATTTAAATATTGAATTAAAGAATAATGAATATTTGAAAAGTTAATTAATCTTGTAAATTAATTTTGTGAAAATTAATTTGTATTTAAATTAAAAAAAAATCAATTATTCAAGATAGATTTTAAAAACAAGATTAATTAAAGATAAAAGAATTCAAAAATTCAAAATTAGGAGGTGGTGGGTTTTGTTGAATACTCTTACAAATTAACTCCTCATATGACACCAATCTTGAGAAATTGATTAGCCGGCTATCTTTGAAGCTTCATATATAAGCTAATCTTCTTCATCAAGTTGGTGGTCTGAAGCTTCATATATAAGCTTATCTTCTTCATCAGGTTGGTGGTGGGCATTTTGGCTGAACAAGGAATGCATGGTTGCTGAAATTTCTCTCCAAAAATCATGAGCTCAAATGTCTTCAAAACCCATTTTCTCTCTCATACATTCTCTCTCAAATTCATCATGCTCGGGTTCCCACAAGCTCGTTCTAAGGCTGGAGAATAGCGGGGAAGATCTCGGTGGTCGTCCATGAAGTGATCGTGTGGAGAAACATCCAAGTGAGCTCACGAATTCTTGCTTCAAAGGTCGGTTTTATAATGCTATGTTTTTCGTTCTTATTTAAGCATGTTTTTAATCCATGAAATTAATGAAAATCAGTGCCTAAGATCCGCTAACGCTTCCGCTCGAGTGTTTTTCACTCCTTCAAGAGATATTTGCTCTGTTTTATAGCATTTAAGAAGATGAAGTTGGTTACAACCGCTCCAACTGGTATGTTTTCTAGCAATCTCGCACCTATATATATCTATTTGTCAATGCTAGGCATTGAGAAGACGCTACTTGAATTAGCTAGCTTTTTGGCTAGATTAAACTTTTGTAATATGAGTAACCAATCTTTTGGAATTAATGAAAGCGTTTTTGAACATCGCCACCTCGCTTTAATTTGATTTTATTAAGATTCAATTTGTTATTCACTTGTGTTGTAAGTTTGTTATTCAGTTTCTATTATGTTGTAAGTTTGTTTTATAGTTTGTTATTCATCTTACATTCTATTGTACGTTTGTTTTGTGCTTATTCATTTGCATATATATAGCAACAGATGAGGGTATTTTAGATGTATGAGTTTATTTCATTTTATCAATAATATTGAACTCTCTTTTGGCCATGTTACACGTTTTATATTTCTCAAATCTTCTAGGATTTGTAGTGAATGGTTCAACATTGTTGAACTTCATCACAAAATCTACGTTGTCTCAACCAAGATGAGCCTAATTGATGGCGACGAGACAGAATTTGCATTTTAACTTGACAAGATCATTGTCTAATTGTGCTTGGACCTAGGGAGGCTATAGCCGGTGAAATCTATTTATTGAGTTCTAATGGCTTATAAGTAGAAAAAAAGGTGAATAGGGATTTTAGGTTATTTGTAGTGCTTTCGAAATCAATTAAGATACCCTGCATCCCAGGTAACTTAAACTAGTGTTTAAATTGATACTTTGGAAATTTAATTTGAGATATTTTTTTCTACCGTGAGCGTAAATGGTTGGGTGGTCGGGAATCAGTTTAATTTGGGAGGTTACGTGGGAGTGAAAGTCGTGTGTTCCTTCAGCTTTAATTGCTTGGAAGTTACTTGCTGTTAAGGAGTTAAAAAAAAAAAAAAGAAAATAAAAGAAGCCCAAAAACCTAATCTCTCTCTCCTCACTACAACAAATATCACCTTTAATAGAATTTTAGGATAATGTTTTAGAAAAAAGCTATTAAAAAAAGCGGAAGTAAAAATGAAACAAGTGGTTCGTTGAGACTGTATGGAACTGAGTGAAGAAGTTGAGCTTAATGAAAGATTTCGGTACCAGAGGTTCGTTTATGAAGAGGCAAGACAAAAATATCAAGAAGTCTTGAAGCAAGATGTTCTAATGGAGCGCGACTTCGATGGTGGCAAACAGCTCCCACATTTTCTTTAAGCGGACATCACTAATCACAATTGGGAACGATTGTGCGCAAAGCCGAAGCCCACTGTTGATCAACTAGAACGGGAGTTCTATGCCAAAATCGATGAAAATGAAGGATTCTTGGTTATTGTTCATGGAGTTGTTGTCGACTAGAACCCTGGAGTGATTAATTCTCTATTTAATTTGCAAGACTTCCTCCATGCTGTTTTCAACGAAATATTAGTTGCTTCTTCAAATGAGCAACTGAATGCCTAGTGGAGGTTGTCTAGGATGAGGGCAAGAACATTCCAGTCAGCATACCTGAAGTGTGAGGCTAACACTTGGCTCAACTTTGTCAAGCAGTGGTTATTGCCTAGAACGTACGCCTCCACTATCCCCCGTGATCGAGTGCACTTGAAGGTTCAGAGTCCCAAAGAGTTCCAATTATATAAACTCATAAAAGGTTCTTGTTTTTTGAAGGTCTTCAAGCATAAAGTTAAAGCCTGATGGATACATATTTGAAATGGTCTCTTCAAGGTTGAGACCTTGAAATTCTGGTTCAATGATGGGTTTAGTGATATCCAGAGATTTTTGAAAATGTGATTTGATCTCAGGTCGAGGTACAAACCTCTTTTCTGGAGTAACAACCTGAGAATAGGAAGAAGGTGACGGGGGTGATGACCCTATCCTAGAATCTAGTGAGACTGGAGGTCTCAATTGAACAACACCGCCAGAAGGACGGACTAGGTTGACCGAAGGCCTTGGTGGAGTGGATGACTCCATTGGAGACATTGGACGTATGCCGTCCGTTCTTGCTCTAGATCGGGTTACAGGAGTAAACCCTAAATCCATAGCATATTGATCAACACTCATAGGTGGAGGTGCTGAAGAAGAGGAAGCTGGGCTTTTGCCCTTTGAAGAGGAGGCTTTTGCCTTATTTCCACTCATTCACTCTTTTTTCTTTTAGAGAGAGGGATAGAGAGAGGAGAGAGTTTTGGAGTTAGAAACTCCCTTGAGAGATAATCTGCAAGATGATTTTGTTCTCCTTTTATAGGCAAAACTTCAAAATCAAGACATGAGAGAATTGCTTGCCATCTACCAAAAATTTGTTTTGAAACAAGATTTTTGACATCTTTTTCTAAAACAAATTTCGACATTGTTGAACTTCATCACAAAATCTACGTTGTCTCAACCAAGATGAGCCTAATTAATGGCGGCGAGACTAAATTTGCATTTTAACTTGACAAGATCATTGTCTAATTGTGCTTGGACCTAGGGAGCCTATAGCCGGTGAAATCTATTTATTGAATTCTAATGGATTATAAGTAGAAAAAAAGGTGAATAGGGATTTTAGGTTATTTGTAGTGCTTTCGAAATCAATTAAGATACCCTGCATCCCAGGTAACTTAAACTAGTGTTTAAATTGTTATTTTGGAAATTTAATTTGAGATATTTTTTTCTACTGTGAGCGTAAATGGTTGGGTGGTCGGGAATCAGTTTAATTTGGGAGGTTACGTGGGAGTGAAAGTCGTGTGTTCCTTCATCTTTAATTGCTTGGAAGTTACTTGCTGTTAAGGAGTTAAAAAAAAAAAAGAAAAGAAAAGAAGCCCAAAAACCTAATCTATCTCTCCTCACTACAACAAATATCACCTTTAATAGAATTTTAGGATAATGTTTTAGAAAAAAGCTATTAAAAAAAAGCGGAAGTAAAAATGAAACAAGTGGTTCGTTGAGACTGTATGGAACTGAGTGAAGAAGTTGAGCTTAATGAAAGATTTCGGTACCAGAGGTTCGTTTATGAAGAGGCAAGACAAAAATATCAAGAAGTCTTGAAGCAAGATGTTCTAATGGAGCGCGACTTCGATGGTGGCAAACAGCTCCCACATTTTCTTTAAGCGGACATCACTAATCACAATTGGGAACGATTGTGCGCAAAGCCGAAGCCCACTGTTGATCAACTAGAACGGGAGTTCTACGCCAAAATCGATGAAAATGAAGGATTCTTGGTTATTGTTCATGGAGTTGTTGTCGACTAGAACCCTGGAGTGATTAATTCTCTATTTAATTTGCAAGACTTCCTCCATGCTGTTTTCAACGAAATATTAGTTGCTTCTTCAAATGAGCAACTGAATGCCTAGTGGAGGTTGTCTAGGATGAGGGCAAGAACATTCCAGTCAGCATACCTGAAGTGTGAGGCTAACACTTGGCTCAACTTTGTCAAGCAGTGGTTATTGCCTAGAACGTACGCCTCCACTATCCCCCGTGATCGAGTGCACTTGAAGGTTCAGAGTCCCAAAGAGTTCCAATTATATAAACTCATAAAAGGTTCTTGTTTTTTGAAGGTCTTCAAGCATAAAGTTAAAGCCTGATGGATACATATTTGAAATGGTCTCTTCAAGGTTGAGACCTTGAAATTCTGGTTCAATGATGGGTTTAGTGATATCCAGAGATTTTTGAAAATGTGATTTGATCTCAGGGCGAGGTACAAACCTCTTTTCTGGAGTAACAACCTTAGAATAGGAAGAAGGTGACGGGGGTGATGACCCTATCCTAGAATCTAGTGAGACTGGAGGTCTCAATTGAACAACACCGCCAGAAGGACGGACTAGGTTGACCGAAGGCCTTGGTGGAGTGGATGACTCCATTGGAGACATTGGACGTATGCCGTCCGTTCTTGCTCTAGATCGGGTTACAGGAGTAAACCCTAAATCCATAGCATATTGATCAACACTCATAGGTGGAGGTGCTGAAGAAGAGGAAGCTGGGCTTTTGCCCTTTGAAGAGGAGGCTTTTGCCTTATTTCCACTCATTCACTCTTTTTTCTTTTAGAGAGAGGGATAGAGAGAGGAGAGAGTTTTGGAGTTAGAAACTCCCTTGAGAGATAATCTGCTAGATGATTTTGTTCTCCTTTTATAGGCAAAACTTCAAAATCAAGACATGAGAGAATTGCTTGCCATCTACCAAAAATTTGTTTTGAAACAAGATTTTTGACATCTTTTTCTAAAACAAATTTCGACATTGTTGAACTTCATCACAAAATCTACGTTGTCTCAACCAAGATGAGCCTAATTAATGGCGGCGAGACTAAATTTGCATTTTAACTTGACAAGATCATTGTCTAATTGTGCTTGGACCTAGGGAGCCTATAGCCGGTGAAATCTATTTATTGAATTCTAATGGATTATAAGTAGAAAAAAAGGTGAATAGGGATTTTAGGTTATTTGTAGTGCTTTCGAAATCAATTAAGATACCCTGCATCCCAGGTAACTTAAACTAGTGTTTAAATTGTTATTTTGGAAATTTAATTTGAGATATTTTTTTCTACTGTGAGCGTAAATGGTTGGGTGGTCGGGAATCAGTTTAATTTGGGAGGTTACGTGGGAGTGAAAGTCGTGTGTTCCTTCATCTTTAATTGCTTGGAAGTTACTTGCTGTTAAGGAGTTAAAAAAAAAAAAGAAAAGAAAAGAAGCCAAAAAACCTAATCTCTCTCTCCTCACTACAACAAATATCACCTTTAATAGAATTTTAGGATAATGTTTTAGAAAAAAGCTATTAAAAAAAAGCGGAAGTAAAAATGAAACAAGTGGTTCGTTGAGACTATATGGAACTGAGTGAAGAAGTTGAGCTTAATGAAAGATTTCGGTACCAGAGGTTCGTTTATGAAGAGGCAAGACAAAAATATCAAGAAGTCTTGAAGCAAGATGTTCTAATGGAGCGCGACTTTGATGGTGGCAAACAGCTCCCACATTTTCTTTAAGCGGACATCACTAATCACAATTGGGAACGATTGTGCGCAAAGCCGAAGCCCACTGTTGATCAACTAGAACGGGAGTTCTACGCCAAAATCGATGAAAATGAAGGATTCTTGGTTATTGTTCATGGAGTTGTTGTCGACTAGAACCCTGGAGTGATTAATTCTCTATTTAATTTGCAAGACTTCCTCCATGCTGTTTTCAACGAAATATTAGTTGCTTCTTCAAATGAGCAACTGAATGCCTAGTGGAGGTTGTCTAGGATGAGGGCAAGAACATTCCAGTCAGCATACCTGAAGTGTGAGGCTAACACTTGGCTCAACTTTGTCAAGCAGTGGTTATTGCCTAGAACGTACGCCTCCACTATCCCCCGTGATCGAGTGCACTTGAAGGTTCAGAGTCCCAAAGAGTTCCAATTATATAAACTCATAAAAGGTTCTTGTTTTTTGAAGGTCTTCAAGCATAAAGTTAAAGACTGATGAATACATATTTGAAATGGTCTCTTCAAGGTTGAGACCTTGAAATTCTTGTTCAGTGATGAGTTTAGTGATAACCAGAGATTTTTGAAAATGTGATTTGATCTCAGGTCGAGGTACAAACCTCTTTTCTGGAGTAACAACCTGAGAATTGGAAGAAGGTGACGGGGTTGATGACCCTATCCTAGAATCTAGTGAGACTGGAGGTCTCAATTGAACAACACCGCCAGAAGGACGGACTAGGTTGACCGAAGGCCTTGGTGGAGTGGATGACTCCATTGGAGACATTGGACGTATGCCGCCCGTTCTTGCTCTAGATCGGGTTAGAGGAGTAAACCCTAAATCCATAGCATATTGATCAGCACTCATAGGTGGAGGTGCTGAAGAAGAGGAAGCTGGGCTTTTGCCCTTTGAAGAGGAGGCTTTTGCCTTATTTCCACTCATTCGTTCTTTTTTCGTTTAGAGAGAGGGATAGAGAGAGAAGAGAGTTTTGGAGTTAGAAACTCCCTTGAGAGATAATCTGCTAGATGATTTTGTTTTCCTTTTATAGGCAAAACTTCAAAATCAAGACATGAGAGAATTGCTTGCCATCTACCAAAAATTTGTTTTGAAACAAGATTTTTGACATCTTTTTCTAAAACAAATTTCGACATTGTTGAACTTCATCAAAAAATCTACGTTGTCTCAACCAAGATGAGCCTAATTGATGGCGGCGAGACTAAATTTGCATTTTAACTTGACAATATCATTGTCTAATTGTGCTTGGACCTAGGGAGGCTATAGCCGGTGAAATCTATTTATTGAATTCTAATGGCTTATAAGTAACAAAAAAGGTGAATAGGGATTTTAGGTTATTTGTAGTGCTTTCGAAATCAATTAAGATACCCTGCATCCCAGGTAACTTAAACTAGTGTTTAAATTGTTATTTTGGAAATTTAATTTGAGATATTTTTTTCTACCGTGAGCGTAAATGGTTGGGTGGTCGGGAATCAGTTTAATTTGGGAGGTTACGTGGGAGTGAAAGTCGTGTGTTCCTTCAGCTTTAATTTCTTGGAAGTTACTTGCTGTTAAGGAGTTAAAAAAAAATAGAGAAGAAAAGAAGCCCAAAAACCTTTTCTCTCTCTCCTCACTACAACAAATATCACCTTTAATAGAATTTTAGGATAATGTTTTAGAAAAAAGCTATTAAAAAAAAGCGGAAGTAAAAATGAAACAAGTGGTTCGTTGAGACTGTATGGAACTGAGTGAAGAAGTTGAGTTTAATGAAAGATTTTGGTACGAGAGGTTCGTTTATGAAGAGGCAAGACAAAAATATCAAGAAGTCTTGAAGCAAGATGTTCTAATGGAGCGCGACTTCGATGGTGGCAAAGAGCTCCCACATTTTCTTTAAGCGGACATCACTAATCAGAATTGGGAACGTTTGTGCGCAAAGCCGAAGCCCACTGTTGATAAACTAGAACGGGAGTTCTACGCCAAAATCGATGAAAATGAAGGATTCTTGGTTATTGTTCATGGAGTTGTTGTCGACTGGAACCCTGGAGTGATTAATTCTCTATTTAATTTGCAAGACTTCCTCCATGCTGTTTTCAACGAAATATTAGTTGCTTCTTCAAATGAGCAACTGAATGCCTAGTGGAGGTTGTCTAGGATGAGGGCAAGAACATTCCAGTCAGCATACCTGAAGTGTGAGGCTAACACTTGGCTCAACTTTGTCAAGCAGTGGTTATTGCCTAGAACGTACGCCTCCACTATCCCCCGTGATCGAGTGCACTTGAAGGTTCAGAGTCCCAAAGAGTTCCAATTATATAAACTCATAAAAGGTTCTTGTTTTTTGAAGGTCTTCAAGCATAAAGTTAAAGACTGATGAATACATATTTGAAATGGTCTCTTCAAGGTTGAGACCTTGAAATTCTTGTTCAGTGATGAGTTTAGTGACAACCAGAGATTTTTGAAAATGTGATTTGATCTCAGGTCGAGGTACAAACCTCTTTTCTGGAGTAACAACCTGAGAATTGGAAGAAGGTGACGGGGTTGATGACCCTATCCTAGAATCTAGTGAGACTGGAGGTCTCAATTGAACAACACCGCCAGAAGGACGGACTAGGTTGACCGAAGGCCTTGGTGGAGTGGATGACTCCATTGGAGACATTGGACGTATGCCGCCCGTTCTTGCTCTAGATCGGGTTAGAGGAGTAAACCCTAAATCCATAGCATATTGATCAGCACTCATAGGTGGAGGTGCTGAAGAAGAGGAAGCTGGGCTTTTGCCCTTTGAAGAGGAGGCTTTTGCCTTATTTCCACTCATTCGTTCTTTTTTCTTTTAGTGAGAGGGATAAAGAGAGGAGAGAGTTTTGGAGCTAGAAACTCCCTTGAGAGATAATCTGCTAGATGATTTTGTTCTCCTTTTATAGGCAAAACTTCAAAATCAAAACATGAGAGAATTTCTTGCCATCTGGCAAAAATTTGTTTTGAAACAAGATTTTTGACATCTTTTTCTAAAACAAATTTCGACGCTCTAGAATCTGTCTTAATTGTAAATCTTTTATTAATTAATTCTCCTTGGAACTTTTGAACACAAAGGACAATTGCAAGTAATTCTTTTTTCACTGTTGAAAAATTTTTTTTAGTATCGTTCCCGACTCCTGAGTGAAATCGGATTATTGATTCGTTCTTATCTAAACCCTGTTTGAGGATTCCTCCATATCCTAAATCTGATGCATCTGTTTCTACTATCAGACTAGCTTTAAGATTGATTAGACTAAAACAGGGAATTGATTTGACTAAAGCTTTTATTTTTTGTACAACTTTAGTGTGCTCTTCTGACCATGGCTTTGAATTCTTTCTAAGCCTTTGAAAAAGTGGTTTGCAAATGGGTTTGAGGTTTTGGATAAAGTCAGACACATAATTTAAACAGCCCAAAAACCTTTGTAGTTGGGTTTTATCTGTTATTCGATCTGGAAAGTTTGTAGCAAAGTTTATGGACCTTTGAATGGGTTTTATTAGGCCCATATGTATATCGAAACCCAAAAATAGAATGTCAAGTAATAATATAGTGAATGTGAAATTCGAATGTCGTCCTCTGGATTAGTTTCTAATAAATTTTAATTACCGAAAATACTTTTGACCGATTTTATTAAGGGAACCAAATTTGGTGAGAATGAGATTAAATCAAACACAAGGCAATGCAAAAAGTGATAATCAAATGGAAATAATGGTCTTAGGGATTTGACTTCACCAATTGGGATTATGGAATAATTAATAGATTATTAACATGCAATGATTCATAAATCTTGGAAACCTAATATCACACATACCTCTCCCGGGCATACATGATTCTCCCACATGCAATTGAACCCGATATCCCTATCTAAATTCAATAAACATGCAAGGCATTAAGGATACCCTTTTTAACGAATTCTAGAATTAAATATTATCTCCCGATCTCTAGCTAAATCCTAGTTATGCAAAACGATTTCTAAGCTAAATCCTCTATCCCGAGTTAGATTTAAGCATAAACAACATTCAATTCATGGCCAATAAATTGAAAGCACTAAGGACACAATTATGCATAAAAGAATCATTAACATAAAATCATAAAATTAATCCATAACGTGCCCAACGGCTACATCAATCCCTAAGAGTCAACTTCTAGCCAATCATACACCGCGTTACAATATGCTATGATTTAAAACCGCCATAAAAACTAACTAAAGTGAGGGAAAGAAGAATAAAACTCTATGTAGGCCGAGACCGAACGTCCCCGTCACGATCCCCATGAACAATGAGTTGATTTCCACTTTGCTCCACTTTGTTCAGCCTCAATCCTCTGTTTTCTGCTCTGTTTTACGACTCCCAAAACGTTCCAAAAGAGAATCCCCCAAAACCTAGCCGCAAATTAACTTATATTATGTTTTTTCGTCATAGCGTCTCGACGCTGCCTTTAAAACGCGTGTTTCTGGAATCGAACTTACCCAGCGTCTCGACGCTAAGGTCGCAGCGTCTCGACGCTGTGACCTTTTAGCTCCTGATCAGATATGGAATGCTAGCGTCTCGACACTCAAGAGCTAGCGTCTCGACGCTAGCCTACGGTTGACCCTACTTTGACTTTTCCTTCTTTGATTCTTTTTTTATTCCTTTATCTCTTTTCGCCCCCGAACATCCAATTGGCTCCAATATTACTTTCCTACAAATATCACATGCAAATGCATAAAATATGGCCAATAAATCATAAAAGACTAGCTAAATAGATTAAGGAAAACTAGCTAGCTCTGCTCGCTATCAGGAACAACCTCTCTACTATCCCTAAAGACGGGTATGAGTGAATTCCATTTTGCAGGACTATGTCCCCAGCTATCTATTCGATCTTATCTCCAAAGTGGCAGGTTTATTGAGCGGCGCTTATGGGCCACTCTCACCTATGCAAATCAAAGGATAATCTCGAATAAACAGGAGTTCATAGTTAGCTCAGGATTAAGATCGAGTTACCTAGGTCATCGCTTGAAATAGTCAGTTTCACAGTAAACGGCGTTATAAAGTGAAAGTGACTTATTTCGTGGTCCGGTCTTATACAAACTCATTTTCATAGCACGCCCCCACTCACATGTCTCTACATGACCGATTTAGGATCACATCGTTTGTATTAAAACAAAATGGGCCTCGTCACATAGTTTTTCCTAGGATAAGGTACCCAGTCTTATCCCTATACTAAAGACCGTTTTAGGCTATGTACTTGAACCTAGGGGTGCAAGCAAAAACCGAAAAACCGACAAATCGAACCGAACCAATGGTTTGGTTCGGTTATTTTGAAAATATATGGACATCTCGGTTTTGTTTTTTGGGAAAACTAAAAATTGTCGGTTCGGTTTGGTTTTTCATTCAAAAAAGCAATAAAAAAAAAACGAACCGAATCGACTATATATATACCACTCAATATATCCTAACCTTTTGCATCTTGACTCTCCCCACATCTCACTTTTTTCCTAAATTTGTTGGAAATCTCTTTTTTTCTATGTAATTTAAAGTATAAATTATGATATTATTTGTATGTTTATCTTTATTATGTATATTTATTTAAAATCAAATATTTAAAAATTGTTATTCATGGATTAGTTTTAGAAAATTAAGTAATTGTATTTAATAAATTAATTAATTGAAGTTTGTATTGAAAAAAGGGGGTATAATGGGTAATTGGGCCAAAAATTAAAAAAAAAAAAGAGTTGAAATTAGGAGAGAAAATGAGACATTTTTAAAAAAAATAAAAAAGCCCACATTGGGCCCAAAACCGAAAACCGATCCATTGGACAAACCGAACCGAAGAAAAACCGTACCATTGGACATGTCCCATATTGGACATTGGTTCGGTTGAGAGTTTTGTAAAACCAATTGGATCGGTTCGGTTCGCGGTTTGGTAAAAAACCGACAAAACCGAACCGAGTATCACCCCTACTTGAACCTGATCCACTTTTATGTCACTACATAAAGTTCAAGTATTCATATCATAGCCAAGGATTCTAGTTTTATTGGATTTGGATTAATGAATACATAGTGATACTAATCTTTGAACAACCATAATAAAAACTATTCTAATAAGTTTTATATATAACTTTGTTACATTTACTATCCACGAGTTTTAGGACATAAACCCCAACAAACTCCCACTTGGACTAACACTATAGTGGGTTGTTCAACTCGTAGACCTGGACCATTTAGATGTCCCTCGAACACTTTTAGCCGTGAGGGCCTTTGTAAATGATTCAACAATATATTACTTTTGAGGCTATCCTTGTGACAATCACGTCCCCTCAACACATAATCTCTCAGATGGGATTTACGTTTTCGTTCTATATACTCGCCACATATTTGGAACAACTTTCCAAATTAACTTCCTAAGTCCTACAACCTCCTGAGCTCGCTTCATAAGTAGCAACATACTTGGCCTTCAAGATAAAGTCTGTGATACATCCTTACTCAATGCTACACCGTCATATAGCTCCCTATTAAGGGTGAATTCTGATGCCGATGTGGATTTCCATGAATCCTGATCGGTGAGATAATCAGAATTAGTGTATCCTATAAGGATCAGATCTTTAACACATACATGAGCCTATAAACCCTGGTTCTCCTAAGATACTTGAGGATATTTGTACTATAGTCCAACGGCCTTACCCTGGACTGAATTGGTATCTACTGACAATCCCTACCGTATACCTTATGTCAAGCTTGACAACTGATTGTCGAGGCATGAGAATTTCGTCTCAAGTTCTCAACCTCTTGAGGCGTCTCAGGACACTACTCCCGTGACAAATGAATTCCATATTTGAAAGGTAAACAATCTTTCTCGGAATTCTAATCTTATATATAGCCAACACTTTTGTCCATATAAGATATTTGAGACAGGGCTAGCAATTTGTTCTTGCTAGTCCAAACGTTTGGATTTTAAGAACATGCTAAGCCTTTCCAACTCTCTTATTTGGAACTAGGTTGCTAGCTTATTTCTAATGTCAGTTTGATAACCTATATCGTTCCCAATGAATAGGATATCATTTATATATATATATATATATATATATATATATACACTAAACTATTAAAGCTATTAAACTATTTCTAATTCTTCTACCGACACAAGACTTGTCAATACTCTGGTCAAAACCATAAGTTTTAATCATGCATTAAATCTTATGTGCAAAGATCATAACCTTCAATTGAATCCATAAATGGATTGGTTAAGGTTGCATACCTTTTGTTCTAGATCTTGGACTATGAACTCGTTTTGGTCTATACAAAAATGAATTGAAGTACACGTACTCCATTTCCAGGTTCATAGTTTTTGACTCGATTGTCTTTATCCACGTCATCTATTACCTGACAAAATCAGTGGATCCTCGATATTGTCATCACGTATGAAAATTAGAGTTTCAGTTAAACTCTCATAGTTTTCATTAGGTTGATTAACAACCTTCCCTCTGTATTGAGGCTCTCTCAACAATTGAGAAGGATAGGACTAACTTATGGTGTCAGCTCGATCAACAACCCTTTATTGAAGAATTAGTTTGATCTACAACTGTTTTGTTGAATTATTTGTAGCTTTATATATAACTTTACTTAACACTTTCTTATTGCGTGGTTGTGATTTCTAACATGACCTTCTTCTATGAAAGTAACATTTGTCCATACAAATACTTTCTTTTAATCAAAGAAGTATCTGTAACTCATTCCTTTTTGGGATAACCTACAAATAGGTACTTTTTCGAATAAGGTTCCAGTTACATCGGGTTTGTCTCATATGAGGACATCCCTAATTCTGAAACAACATAAACACATTTTATACTTTTTCAGAGTTAAAATGATGTTTCAAAAACATTATTTAGAGTGAACCATATTCGTATTTTAATTTTCAGTCAATACTGCATATCCCAAAATGAGTTTACGCAACTCATTATCTAATGAACCATGACAAACAAGGTTCTGTTTCTCCTTACCGATACATCACGTCTTCTATAATGTATTTGATATTGTGAGTTAGGATATAATTCCATGTTCTATCAAATAGACCTGGAATTTGAAGTCCATTTACTCTCTATTTTGATCGCATCGAAGTGTCGTTTTTATTTTACCTAATTTGGATCTTATCCTCAGCGTTATACTATCTGAACTTCAAGAGTTCGGATATATGACACACTAGGTAAACATAAAGCACCTTGAATAATCATCAATGAAACAAATGAATTATTCATTCTTGTTCGAGTATTAACATTCAGAATGTATTAGCCCTAAGCTTTCTTTTGCACGATAAACTTTTTCCTGAAAAAGGTCATTAAGTAAATTTTAAGGCACGACTTATAGGGAGGTAATCAGTCGTCTTCTAACCTATTTAGAAGTTCATTTTAAGACCAGTCTTCAATCCTATTTAAATTTAATTCAGTCTAACCTCAAGTGAAAATGATAGGTGCCTTGAGAAACACGTCGCCTTTTCTTTTGAGTCTCAACGGTTTAAATATCTCATGATTTAGAAATCGCTCTAGACTCGTTTGGTCTTAAAACATATATGTTATTCTTCATGTTTGCAGAAAAAATACTGGCATCCTTTTTGAAATGAACGATTCATACATAAAAGGTAACAAAGTAGCCTTGTTCTAGAAAACAAGATATTGAAATCAAATTTTCTTGTAATCTTAGGAATATGTATCGTTCCTTGAAAGAATAACTTTATGTCTCCCAATACCTTAACCGAAATGAACTATTCTATTTAAAGTCTAAGAGGTATCTTAACTAGTTCACAACTAGTGCTAGGAAATCATTACTTGAAAAGAACATATGTGATTAGTTAGCCCTAAATCAAATATCCATGTTGAATCACTATTCTTACTAAGCACGCTTTGAAGACAAATAAATCACATTTTTTAGTCTTGGATCATGTTCTTTTTAGCTAGGCAATTTTCTATATTATATTCCTCATGATTATTCTCAGAATGAAATGGATATAACATCTTGAGGACATAATACATTTTAAGACCGTTTTCATATCACTTACCACGATATAGGGATTAAGCTTCCACTAAAGGGATATTTATATGCAATTGCTTAAGAATCTCTAAAAACTTCTTAAATTGACCATCCTGGTTCTTAGACTTCTGCCTTTGTGAAAAAGGTAGGGGTTGAAGGGAATAAAAGTCCCCACGCAGCGGAAGCGCATCGATTGGACCTTACGCCGTATATTAATTAACATTAAAATACCGTTACGATAACTCAAACAAAACTTTAAACTAACTTTAAAGTCGCTGTAAAAACGGTTTAAACATGCTAGAATAAATCTAAATTTATTTAAAAAAAACTTTTCTAACGAAAAGAGGAAGAACCGTTACAAACCTCCGTTGTAGACTTGACCGTTCTCCACCGACAACGCTCCAACGAACGAAAACGCAGCAGCCTTCTCGCCTCTTGATCGCTGGATTTTCTTCTTTGAATGACACAATAACCACAGAGGTTACACCGGTATGTCTCTAAGTCTAGGAGGCCAAAGACTTGTGGGAGTCTTTCTCTAAGAGGGAGGCTAGAGAGAATTCTAGGTCTTGTCTTTCAAGAGTGTCAAGTGTGTCATGACCAATTAGGTCTAGTGTTCTATTTATAGAAGAGAGGCCATGAATAAAATATTCAATTAAATCAATCTTTTCCAAAATTGATTCAATCTTTATTCCTTAATTAATCAATCATGATCAATCAATTCCCCAATTGATTAATCTTTTCCATAAATGACTAATTTCTTCCATAAGTAATTAGATCATTCCCATAAATGATTAATCACTTCCTTAAGTGATTAATTATTTACATAATTGATTAATTCATGGTTAATGAATTCTTTAATTAATTAACCACCAATTAAATATCACATATTTAATTTCCGGCCTTGAATTAATTAATTTTGCCCAAACACTTTTAGGACTTAAATTAATTAATTCTTTCAATCTTCCATAAATTTATATTTGAACTTCTTCAAATATTAATTTCTCTCATAATAATATATCAATATATATTATATTTATTTCCCTTAGTAAATTTAAACATTTTCAATTTACATTTAATTACTTAGTTGCCTCAAATTACTTTACGAGCTACCAGTGGGACCTTATGGACCTGCAGATCAGAAGCTCCAACGATGTGAGATTAATTGGTTAAACTCATTAACCACAATAATCAATATTCGTTAACTGTGTGCACATTCCACTATAGACTCACAGTTGCACTCTTCTCACTGCAGACATATTTTCTGTGTCCACGGAACTTAGACCAATATCGACTAGTTAGTCCTTCACGAGTGTCCGTAACACCAGCTGGGTCAAATTACCGTTTTACCCCTGGGTCACCTCTATTTCCTTAAGTACCAATTCTCCTCTAATGAACAATCTGTTTATGGTCCAACCATTAAACAGAAAACCCTCTCGTGCCATTGAGAGGGTAGGGCCCTTTGTTCAAGACTCGGAGTAACTACTTAAGGGAACACTCATCTGCTTCCCTAAAGTCGGGAAGGAGTGAATTCCATCTTGTACGATTATGTTCCCAGCTCCCCATTCGATCTTGTCCCCAAAGTGGTAGGCTTATTGAGTCGGCGTATTGGCCACTCTCACCCATACAAATCAAAGGACAGTCTCTCATGAGCAGGAGTCCATAATCAACTCAGGATTAAGACTAAGTTGTCTCGGTCGTCCTAGTGAAATAGAAAACCAACTAGTTAACGGTGTTATAACTAGTGGTTACTATTTCGCGGTCCGGTCTTATGCAAACTCATTGCATAGGATACCCCCACTCGCATGTCTCCTACACGAACGCGTTGGATCGCAGCGTTTGTATCAAATACAAAGTGGGCCGTATCCATAGTGTCACCAGGATAAGGCACCCAGTCTTATCCCTATACTATAGACCCTTTAGGCTGTTTCTTGAACAATGATCCCATATGTCGCTACATATAGTTCAAGACTCATATTACAGCCTTGGATGTCTAGTTTATTGGATTAGGGTTATTATTAGGCAAAGACAAACATAAAATAACTAATAACAATTAATGGAAAAATATATCAATATTATTTCATTAATATCCGGTCAACGGTTACATTCACTATCTACGAGTTTTAGGGCATAAAACCCAACAGGGGTGGGTTATAAAGTGGGAGGGTTACTTCTGGAACAGACCCAGAGGCTCCTGCATCTTTGTTGCTGCCTCCATCATTTTTACCAGACTCCAACTCTTTTTTGACAACATTACTATCACTACTTTTTTCTACTTCCTAGGGTTTACTAGGTTCTCTTCTCTCTTCTAATGGCTTACCACTCCTTAAAGTTACTGCCTGCACCCGCTCCTTACCTTCCCTTCTAGGGTGTTCAATATCTGGAGAATGCTCCCTTGAGGTCGTGCCTTCAGCTCATTAGCTAGCTAACCCACTTACAACTCTAGGACTCTCAATGAAGCATGCTCCCTTGAGGTCGTGCCTTCAGCTCATTAGCTAGCTAACCCACTTACAACTCTAGGACTCTCAATGAAGCCTGCTGACTTTGGACTACGACAACATTATGAGTCATATAATCCTTCATCATTGAGTCCATGGAATTACCCGAATTTTGCTGGGTAGCGTGCTTATTTTGCTGGGACAATCCCTACTGGTTCTGCAAAACAAATCTTGGCTGATTTGCCACCTTTTGTTGTACATGGGGGGCTTGCGAATTACTTCTTTGCCCTCCCCATGCAAAGTTGGGGTGGTTACACCAACCTGAATTATAAAAATTTGAATATGGGTTATTCCTTTGATTACCTACAAAAAATAGCTGGATTGTTAGGGCAAAACTCATAATTATGCTCTTAACCACAATAGACACAAGATTCTTCCACCATTTGGTTTACAACTGCAGCAGGCTCCACCACTGGCGGCTGCTGAACATTGCTTACCACAGTTATGTTTTTAAGAGTGTTAGCTAATGCTGCAATATCGGTCCTAATGGTAGACACACCATCAACTTCTATCACACTCTTAACTTTTTACTAGAGCCTCTAACATCTGACCATTGACAACTATAGGTTGATATTCTCTCTAAAATCTCATAAGCTTCATTAAAGGTTTTTGCCAAAAGGGCCCCTCCCGCAGAAGCATCAACCATACACTGGGTTGCCATGTTTAACCCATTGTAAAATGTTTCCATTTGAATACAATGTGGTAATTAGTGGTAAGGACACTTTCGCAAAAGCTCCTTATGCTGGGTTTTATGCCCTAAAACTCGTAGATAGTAAATGTAAACAAATTGTATACTTGTTTCAATAAAGTGTATTGAGTTTCTACAATAAAGTGTTATTGTTAAATATTGAACAATTTGACCCAAATCCAATAAACTAAGATCCAAGGTTGTTTGTATGTAACTTGAACTAGTATGTGGGGACATACGAGGATCGATGTTCAAGTAACAACCTAAAAGGTCTATAGTACAAGGATAAGGTTGGGTACCTTATCCTGGTAACACTATGAGTTACGGCTCGCTTTGTATTTGATACAGACGTATTGATCAAAAACGTCCATGTAGTAGACATGCAAATGGAGGTATCCTATGCAATGAGTTTGCATAAGACCGGACCACGAAATAGTCAACCATTAGTTATAACACCGTTAACTAATTAGGTTACTATTTCAATAGGATGACCTAGGTAACTCAGTCTTAATCCTGAGTGTATCATGAACTCCTTCTCATGAGGGATTGTCCTTTGATTAGCATGGGTGAGAGTGGCCAATATGCCGACTCAATATTCCTTCCTTTTTGGGGACAAGACCGAGTGGGAGGCTGGGGACATGACAACACAAGAAGGAATTCACTCTTTCCCGCTTCTAGGTGAAGTAGATGAGTGTTCCCTTAAGTGGTGACTCTGGGACTTGAACAAAGGGATCCCGCCCTCTCACTGGCCCGAGAGGGACTTTCTATTTAATGGTTGGACCATAAACAGGTTGTTCATTAGAGGAGCGCTGGTACTTAAGGAGACAGATGTAACACAGCGGTAAAACGATAATTTGACCCAACTGTGATTACGGACACTCGTGAAGGATTGACTTACCGGCATAGGTCTACATCCATGGACATAGAAATGTTCTACAGTGAAAAGAGTTCAGCTGTGGGTCTTTAGTGGAATGACCCACAGTTAATGAATATTGGTTAACCTGATTAATGAGTTTAATCTATTAACCTCATATCATTGGAGCTTCTGATCTATAGGTCCATTAGGTCCCCCTGCTAGCTCGTAAAAAGTAATTAGGAACAAATATATCTTGAGAGAATTTGAATAGTTCAAATTCATATTGGGAATTAAGTTAATTGTACGAGATACAAATTAATATAATGTATAGTGATGCATTAAAATATAAAGTATAATTTGAGATTAAACTTTATAATATTGAGAGATTGATATATTTGAAAGAGTTCAAATATATGTCTAATTAAATGTATGGTATTTAATTAGAAGATGAATTAATTAATTATGAATTAATTAATTATTCAATTTAGTTTAAATTAAATGAGATTTAATTAAACTATAGTCTATGAGAGAAATAAATATTTGAAGAAGTTCAAATATTAATATGAATTTGATTCATATTAAATTTATAGGATATAAAAATTTGAAGGAGTTCAAATTTTAATATGAATTTGATTCATATTATAGAATTAATTAATTGAAGGCCTCCAATTAAATATATGATATTTAATTGGGTATTAATTAATTAACTAATAGAAGGTCTGAAATTAAATATATGATATTTAATTGGTGATTAGTTAATAAAAGAATTAATTAATTGGAAATTAATCAATTATGAAAATGATTAATCACTTATGGAAGTAGTTAATCATTTATGGAAATGATTTAATAACTTATGGAAGTGATCAATCATTTATGGAAAAGATTAATCAATTATGGAATTGATTGGTCATGGAATTGGTTGGTCATGGAATTGATTAATTATGGAAAAGATTAAATCAACTATGGAAATAATTGATTTTAAATGAATATTTTATTCATGGTTTTTCTCCTATAAATAGAACACTAAACCTAGGGTTTAGGTACAACAACATAAGGCCACAAGAATGCATTCTTGCTTTCTCTCTAGTCTCCCTCTCATATTCTCCTAACCCAAGAACTCTAGGGAGAATTTTCTCTCTAGAGTTTTTCCCATTCAAGATTAGGTAGTCCCACAACTATGTTCCTAATCTTAGAGACATAGCGGGGAAGATCAATTGGTGGTGTCTCAATTGTTGACGCTTGGTCCAAAATCAAGAAAGGTGTCCGTTGAAGTATTCAGAGTCGTCAACGACGGTATGTTTGCTTCTCCCCTTTAGATTTAGATCTAATAAATTTTGTATGCTTAGCCTTAAGTTTGTATAGAATTTGTTTTATGTTTTAACCAATGCAATAGTATTTTTGGATAAACAAAATTAACTATGAATCGGTCCCAATTACGCTTCCGCTTTAACGGAATTGAGGAATTCCAAATCCTTACACCTTAAACCTTTCCCAAGCCTCACTAAAAGTTTCATCTTCATTTTGCCTAAATCTCACTATCTCACTCCTCAACTTGGCACTCCTAATTGATGGAAAATACTTAGTAAGAATTTCTCCACTAACTCATTCCAACTACTTATCGACCCTGGAGCAAAAGAATTCAACCATGCCTTTACTCTATCTCTAAGGGAATAAGGAAATAGGTTTAACCAAAGGACATCTTTCGACACTCCCTGGATCACAAATGAATCACTAACTCCTAGAAAAGACTTAAGATGAAGATAGGGGTCCTCAGATGATAAACCATGAAATTGGCCAACCATCTGTAACATGTGAAACATGACCAGTTTCAATTCGAAGTTTGTTGCCTCAATTGCTGGTGCATTATCACTGGATTCAACTCATCAACTATTGGGAAAACATATGCCCGAATGGGTCTGCCCCTATCATTTGCTACAAGAATAGGGTTCTCAGCCTGATTATCTTGCTGCCCATTTTGCTCTCTCGGCGAACTTTGCTGCATCACACAATTCCTCTTCGAGATTCACTTGAACCTCTTGAAAATCTAATCCCAAGGGGATCGCTCATACACCAAAGTCACACCTAAAAAACAAAAAGAAACAATCAAAAAGTTCATGTACCAAATCACCAAAAAAAAAAAAAAAACACACACACACACAGAAAATCAATCAAGTAAAACAATTTCAAGTCCCCAACAATGGCGCCAAAAACTTGTTGCAATTCTGAAGTGGTTAAAAATATAGATAAAATTCACTTCAAAATATTGTGCAAGTATACACAATCTAGCAGCAAGTGATAAGTATTTATCATATCCACAGGGTCTTGAATTGCCTACCTCTATTGATTTAATTTGCCTTTTTAGTGATTTCAAAAGGTTGGTTAAACTGATTGGGTTTTCAAAATGCTTAAACAAAAGAAATATGAAAGCAGTAAATGATTACGACTAGAGAGAACAAAATGGAAACAGACACAAGTTAAGACTTCTATAATTGTTTATAAAGATGATCCAACAATTCTTTTGATCAGTCAATCTCATGCAGTCTTATCAGCGGGATCCTCCCAGAACTCCATATATTTTGGAATATGTTTCAACTGCAATGAAGCTCTACTGATCAAGCGTTAGGCAATTGACTATACCTAGTTCAACTGTTGGCGTCCACCAACTCATAATGGTCTAACATGAATTATTGCCACACAACTTCTAAATCATCCCTGGAACTTGGAGAAGCTATACATACCGGCTAGCTAGGCGGGCACATAATGAAATTGAAGAACAATAATAACTCAAGATGACATAATCAAATAGAATTTCCAGATTTTATAAAGATAACAATCACATAATTCTTAACCCATGCCTACAAATCAATTAGTTCATGATTGAAAACATAAAACACGTTACAATATCAATAAGCACATCCATAATTCGATTACAATCAAGAGAATATTAATCCTTTTAGTAATTGGGGATGAAACGACTGCTCCAAACCACCAAGAACATGGAAGAACTTCGTCTTCTTGAGTGGAATCACAAATGGTCTTCTTAGATCTCCATTATGTCGTCATTTCGGCCTCCAACCGATTGATTCGGTCTCCCAATCGTGAAGGAATTTATCTTTGACGGCTCCTCCATTTATAAGATGAGATTTAACCTCATTAGATTAATTTAGACACGTGGAGTGACTTCCCAGTCGGATTAGTCTGAGATCTATGCTTAAAACGCCACCTCGTTTAATGAATCACGTGAAACTCATGTGGGCCGTTTTACTAATATTTTGTTTGATAATCAACTTTGCTCTCTCAATTTTGTCAGCATTCATTTTTCTGCAAAAGAAACTCCAAAGCATCAATTCGTTCAATTAGGTTAAAACACATTATATTCATCTAATATCACACCCAAATGGCACAATTAAGATATAAATCATCATAAATAAGGTATAAATAACTCCCTTTTGGAGAGTTATCACTAGCTCCTAAATCACATAATTCCATTCCAAAAGATACATCTCCTATAGTATAGGGAACAGTGAAACTCCCTGGGTCCTTCCTTTTCAGGGGCATCTTTTCCTGGACTATCGTTCTACTACTTTCTGATAATCTCAAGACTTCTTCATTTTTAAATTTCTTTTTTCTAGCTAACATCTCCTTCATAAACGTACCATGATTAGGCATATTGGATAAAGCATCTACTAAGGGGATGTTAACTGTCAACTTCTTAAACATCTCTAAACATATAACAAACTACTCATCTAATTTAACATTTTTAAAGCGTTGAGGAAAAGGTAACTCCCTGTAATCGAAAGTCGAACACTCACCCCTCCTTGTGGGTGTACTAATGTGAGACTCTCTATCATTGTGGTTGCTTGGTACCTTCTCTTCAATCTCCTCTTTCAACATTTTCTCCTCACTCTTCTCTTAATTTTTCTTCATTCTCTTTGATTCCTTCATTGGGGTTAGTTTTCAAAAAAAAAAAATTCAAAGCACCTAAGGAGGCTTTGTGACCTTTCTCCAGAGGTTTTTTCTGCCTCAGTTTCGACGACTTCATCCTTGCTCTTCATCTCTTTCTTCCTTCTTTCATCCAGCACATCCTTCAGCTGAGTACCACTCCAGAGCGTGATAACCTTACATTGCTCTCTCGGGTTGACGTTCGTGTCACTAGGAAACTTACCCTTCTGGAGGGCATTTATTGCAGTGGCTATCTGTCTCAACTGGACTTCCATATTCTTTAGAGCAACGTCATGATTGTTAATCGAGGTTACCAGAGTGTTTACCGTCGACAGAAGGATGACATTCAAGACCTTCTGTTCTTTGATAAAAAGTGACACCATCTCCTCCAGGCTATTCTTTTTCTCCTATTGTCCAAACGTTGATGCAAAACCTGGGGGTGGCTACAAAATTTTTTTCGTATTAGCATAGGAAAAGTTCTCGTGGTTGCGTAAACCTGGGCGGTAGAAGTTCGGTAGATTCTGATTCATATTAAATCTTCGATTGTCGATGAACTGTACTTGTTCTACCTCCTGGTTCTCCTTCTTAGTATGGCTCTCAACTAGCGTGGCAATTGACTTAACCATTTCTGATGTCGTCAGCTTGTTTAAAGCATTGGTCGAGGAAGCCATTTGCGCTATCACACAAATTGATTCATCCAATTCATAAATACCAGACTTCTGTTTTATCGGGGTCCTACCTGTGGGCCATTGATAGCTCGTTGATGCCATCTCCTCCAACAATTCCCTTGCATCACTTACTATCTTTGAAAGGAAACTTCCTCCTGCAGATGTATCAAGGACAATTTTGGTCAAATTGTTAAGACCATTGTAGAATAAGTATACCTATAGTCAATCTGGATATCCGTGTTGTGGGTATCTCCTAAGCATCTCCTTGTATCTCTCCCACACTTCATAGAGTTGTTCATCATCGTGCAAAGCTTGGTAGTTTTGGCAAGTGGGAAGAACTTGGTGAGGAATGCTTGGGCTAACTCGTCCCATGTGTTAATGCTCCTGGTTCCAGTGATTATAACCAGTCCTTGGCCTTATCCTGCGAAGAAAAAGGAAAAAGCCTTAGTCAAATAACATCATTTGTTACACCGTTCATTTTCACGGTCCCACAAATTTAAAAAAATGTCCGAAGATGGGAGTGTGGATCTTCAGAAGGGTGCCCCTTGAATGAGCAGTCCCTCACCATTTGGATAAGTCACGTCTTCAGCTCGAAATTGTTCGCCTGGATAGGTGCATATACAATCCCCGAATTTTCTGTGGGTAACACTGGCTGTAGGAAATCTCTAATCGCCTTGGGCGCTTCTTCTCTTTGGGCCATATCTTCTATCAGTTTTCTTCCTATCCTGATTGCTCTAAGGGTTCTGTCTACTTCAAGATCTAAGGGAAGGAGATTAGCTTCCTTATAACTTCGCATGCATCCCTCGAAATTTTCAACAAGAAAATAAAACAAAACAAAACTATTCACAAAACAAAAAATCAACTATTTATAGCCTAGATTAACATCCATCCTTTTCTTTTCAATGTTAGCAAATTAAATTTCCCAAATTAGTTGCCTATTCCCCCCGACAACACCGCCAAAAACTTGATGACCGCAAAGCGCACGAGTCAAGTAATATAAAACAGTAAATATAACCAAGTATCGAATCCATGGGGAATAGCGTAAACTTAGGCAAAACAATAATCTAAACACTAAAGTTACTAAAGATGTTCATTATATAGGGAATTCAACGAACAGTAAAAACAAACCAAAGATAAACAACAAATGATGATCAAGTAGAGTCTAAACACACTGAGGGATAACTAATTGAACGAGAGTTCGGGTTTTGAAGTCCAATACATAGTCTAATAAATATTTGCTTACTAAATATTATGTCAACTAATTATAAATCTAGAATTTACTTTATGACATAGGATCTCTTGTCGGTTTCCCCTAATTTTCATGAACACATTTTAATAACCTAAGTGTCCTTAGCGTTATTTAATGGGTTAAGGCTTAAGTTCCGATTCATTTTAGATTTCTAGGCCTAACCAACTACTCTTGTTGCCACTACAAGCAGTTAAGTCTAGTTGATTGGGCTATGTTCTAACTTAGCTTCTCTCTGTCGAGTTTCCACTAAGTAACAATTCAGTATAAACTTCGCCAAAATTTATAAAGCATCACGACTACCGAAACTAATAATATTAATAAATCGACACAATAGAAGTAGTCAAAATATCATTCAACTATGTATTTTCATTCAAGACCTGAATGCCGTGAAGTTAGTTAAACATTGTCATATTAACGCTCAAAATTTCCAGCATATACATGTATGAAAGTAGTAAATGAACAAGGAAAGGGTATAGAACTAAACCGACGTCGAATCCGTGCTTGCGCCTTCATCCACCGTAAGAAAAGCCTCGATCGGAACCCGTCACAAGCTCTCGATCTACCCACAAGATGCCCAAAAACTCTCTTAAAAACTCCCTCTCACTCCCTCCCTCTAAGAGGCTCAAAGAGCCTTTAAAGTTGCTGAGAAATGTTGCTTGATGATGAAAAACTGATGCCAAGATGCTCCTTAAATAGTGCTCCAGCTGCGTCGGTGTCGAGACGCTAATGTCACAGCGTCTCGATGCTGTGACGTCATCGACATGTTACCCAAGTTATTGCAGCATCGAGATGCTGAGGGTTGCATCTCGACGCTGCCCCTCGACTGGGAATGTGATCTTCACAGTCTTGGGCTAAATGATGTGGACTTTTCCTACCACAAGCGCACGGGTCAAGTAATAATATAGTGAATGTAATTCGAATGTTGTCCTCTGGATTGGATTTTTAAGCAAATCAAGTATTGTGAATTATCTTGCTCAATTTTATTTAGGGATCAAAAAGTGATGAGTGCATATGAAAATTAATTCAAAGCAAGTAAAAATTGTGGAATTTAAATTAGGAAAACTACTTAGGGAATTGATTTCGCCGATTTAGTTTAGGATTGATTTTAAGGAGTAAGTTATTATGCACGATGAAATTATGAGCCAAAGACCCTTTAATCACAACTACCTCTCCCGAGTATAATTGATTCTCATGCAAATTAACCAACTTGATATCCCTATCTAAGTTTATTAATCATGCAAGGCAATGAGATCTTTTAACCAATTCTAAAGTTAATCTAAAACCGTCACGAATTAGAAACTAAACTTTAGTCATGCAGTCTTGAGTAAGTCTAAATCAAATCCCCTCTCCCGAGCTAGATTCGAAACTTAAATCATTCAACTAATGGCCAATTAATTGAAAGCATTAAATCAAGATTACAAACATAATAACATTGCACAACTTAAACCATAAATCAATCCATAAACACAATCAACTACATCAATCCCTAAGCTTACAAGTTTAGCTACTCATGATTAAAATTACAAGCTCAACTGAACATGTAAAAGCCATAAAAATCTAACTAAAGTGAGGGAAAGAAGAATTAAACTCGTTGTAGGCCGAGACCGAACGTCCCCGTCACGTTCCCCACAAACAATGGGTTGATTTCCGAATTTTCCCCTTTGCTTCAACCTTGAATTCCTCTGATTTTTCTCTGTTTACGGCTCCAAGACGTCCCAAAATTGGTTCCCCCAAAAACCTAGCCGAAAATAACTATTTATTCTGAAATTTCATCATAGCGTCGAGACGATGTCAAGATAGCGTCGCGACGCTGCCTCTAAACACGCGCGTTCTGGAAAGGAAATTACAGCAGCGTCGAGACGCTGCGACGATTTCGCGCCTATCCGAATAAGGAATGCTAGCGTCGAGACGCCTAAGGGGCTAGCGTCGAGACGCTAGTCACCTTTTGACCAAATTTTGACTTTTTTCCCATTTGATTCTTTTCCTTCCTTTGCATCTTTTCGCGCCCCGAGCACCCGATTAACGCCATTATTGCGATATAGCTCCAATCAACCATTTCCTACAAAATAAACAACAAAGTGCAATAAAATGACCCAAAAATCATAAAAGACTAGCTAAATTAAATAAGTAACGATAGCTAGCTATGCTCGCTATCACTAAATTGGGCTTCAAATCTCTAGATTTTTGGCCATTGTTTCTATCCTTCAAGGCCTTTAACTTCTACTCTTGACCCAACTTTCATCCTTCATGATCAAATCTTCAAAATATGGGTCAATTCTTCTCTTTTTTTCTCCAAAATTCATCTAAAAAACTCCTTGGAACAATATTCTGAAATAAACATGATAAATCATTAAAACAACAATAAATCCAAGCAAAACTACTTAAATTTAGGGATAAAATGTCAGCATTTTTGCATGCTAACACCTATCAAAATACCCCCAACCTAAACCTTGCTAGTCTTCGAGAAAGCCAAGACTAGAATGAAAGAGATTATTATGCAATGCTATATTCATGACTCGATTTATCAAAGACAAGCATGATCAACATTTTACTCGAGAGAATTAAATGAAAGTCTAGCATAGTCAGAGACAAATTAAAATTAATCAAATTCTTTCTCATACATAAATGTGGGTTAAGTCTTCCCTAGAGATGTTTTGAAAAGTCCAAGAAGGGTTTATAAAACTCTCATTCTATCTTGCCCCTACACTGGACAAAGGCATAAGACATTAAAGGAAAGGAACAAATTAACTTGTTAAAGATGCAAAGGGGGTGCCTCAAATTCATTCTTTCTTTTCTCTCAACAAAAGAGCCCTAAGCTTGCATATATATGATTTTAAAGGGGCACTAGCTTTCACACATCTATTGTAGAACCACATTTCCCAAGTTTAACCCTTGAACGGCGTAACTGATCACAATAGAGGTAGCTCTTTTTACCCCGACAAGCAATGCAAGAACAAGTTTGTATTTCTCTTTTTCCAAAAGGCAGATATTCTTTTTCTCACTCCCCAAAGCATGAAACAAGCTATTTTGCAAAAATTTCCTCTAAACATGCTACCTATCATATCGAGGTGACAACAAAAATCCGAATCCTATAAAGCTATCTAAAACCAACAAAACTACGCTAGGAAAGGACCCCTGCTCAATTTAGACAAGAAAAATTTTGAAAATTTTTAATGAAGGCTCTAAAGATACTAGAATACATGCAATTAAGTTATAAGCAAAATATATACTCATGGTTTTCTCATCCTAGAAATTTCATAATCAATCCGAAAGCAATGCATACAATCTCATAAATAAGCTCAAAATTTTTTGAATTGCTCAAAATAATAGGTCCAATGCTCAGGTGCATGGCCTCAATCCAATAAAGAATAAAGAAATCAAGTAAACATGCATAAAAATATAGTCTAACGCTCAAGTGCATCAAGAATCAACCTAAACATAGCATCCATATGTTTCCACCCCCAACCTAAACAATACATTGTCCTTAATGTAAATTAAACATACAACCTAAAGGACAAAAAGTAAAAAGGAATAGAAAACCTCCCCTGTTTAAGCACTTGGATTGGTAAGGATGGAAACTCCCATGACCGAAAAAATGTGTAGCTTGGAATAGGGAAACCTATAGAACAGACAAGAAAGACAACTAAGAAAACAACTAAGCAATCAAACAAACTATTAAAATAAAAGGAAAGGGATAGAAAGGTAAAACTCATTGGGTTTCCTCCCAGAAGTGCAATTACTTAACGTCATATGTGATCTAGACTGAAGATGGTTAGGAAATAAGATGAGAAATAGTAATTAAAGATGGACTTCAGTCAAGCTAAGTGCAAGTATACACTATCGCATGCAGTAATAAAAAAATTTGAAGTATTCCAAAGTATCGATCCCACAAGAACTAATTAAACACAGATTTGAAGAAACTGCTCTTAAATTGTAAGGTAGGTAACCAAGATAAAATAATTGATGTTGGGGTTTTGGAAAATAATAAAGAAAACAACAAAAAGAATAAATAAACAATAATAAAAACGATAAATTTAGTAAAGTTTCAACCCAAGTGTGAATAACTCTAATAATAACTTGTTCAACCTAAGTCTATTTATGCATTGGGACAGGTTTAACTTCTATTTGGGCTTGCTCCCAAGAATCATTAGAAGACTAAGTGAGTACTGTTATGCACATTTCTATGACTCGACTCTGACATAGGTGATTCACGCATGCAACCTATAACCCTATAGTTGTTATAAGCGATCATCCCCTATAACAGCGAATACACTCTTTCGAGCCTTTTCTCCTATATCGCCTTCATGAAAACCGATATTATTCGACCCTTTCGGTATCGAACTCATATTGCATGCTAAGTCTATGTGATCAAGTTAAACTTAACAAGATAGAATGACAATCAATAAAGGATGACATGCATAAACAAAGTATAGGCAAACAAACAACTCTCAAGCTATTCCATCCACAAGGGAATTCACCAAACCGACCCCTCAATGGAATTTAGCTACGCATGATGGATAAAAGTGTAAACAAATAACTTTTCAGTGAATAAAATGATGGTAAATACAAGAAATAATGAAAAGAACAAGATGTTGGAAATAATGTGCAATAGCTAAAATTAGGGTTTTTCTCTTTATCCAGTCCCTCTAGAGTTCTCATGACACTCTACTATCCTTATACAAGGTGGAAATAGGGTCATATCTCTGCAAACATGAAGGTTTGATGTCTAACTAAGGTTAGAATTTGGTCTTCTAGTAAGGACTGCGGGCATCATAACTTATTGGAGTCTACTAGGTTTCAGTCACACCCCTCTTCATCCTAGTGAGTTCTATTTGCATTTGCCTTCGATTTGTGGCCTTTTATAGAGTGGGATGGTGCATGCAGGTAGCCCAGTCAGTTTCAGAGTCAAAATAGCTGGTTAGGTGAGTGAAAAGCTCGTTCAAAATGAGAAATGACGGGCTCCGACTTTTCTGTTTCTACCCAAAAATGCGGTCGCATCTCTGTTGTTGCCCTAATTTCCTTTATTTTTCCTGCAACATGCAAAAATAAGTTAAATTTATACCAAATCAGTTCATTTAAGCAAAAAAAATGCATAATTTAACAAACTTGACTCTCTAAGACTCAACTTATCAACTTTTACACTTTTTAGGCTCGGGAATAGTTTATTTGACCCAAAAAACATACAAGTTTCATAAGAAATAAGCTAAGAATAAGGGACAAATTAGGTATATTTTTGGCACTTATCAACGTCGTTATGCTCGACAAGATTCAAACCAATCAACCTAGGTTGGTAAATGCATCAAGAATAACTCTAGAAGAAATGAAATGTGCAACATCCTCAAAATATGTATAAGACTCATCATCAGAGAAAATATATAGTCAACATGCTCATAAATAGGTGGAATCAATGAAGATCTAACAACAACAACGACAGGAGAAACAATAGGGCCATCACCAACTACCCTAAAAGTCAATTGTTTTCCCTTGAATCCTACGGTTACTACCCCTGAATCTACATCAATGTGAACCTTGGCCGTTTTCATAAAAGGATGACCCAAAATAAGAGATGCAGAAGTAGAATTACATGAAGCAGGCATATCAAGAACATAAAAATCAACAGGGAAGACAAAGTCTTCTACTTTAACCAAGACATTCTCACATAAAAATACTTCACCTATCCACCAACTGGATAATAACGCTACTCTCATGCAACTCAGACAAACCCAACTCATGAAATAAAGACATAGGATCAAGTTCAAGTTTATAGTCAAAATAGTCTATAGTATAAGGATACGATTGGGTGCCTTATCCTGGGGACACTATGGACGCGACCCACTTTGTATTAAGTACAAAAGATGAGATCCTAAATCGTTCATGTGGAGACATGTGAGTGGGGGCGTCCTATGCAATGAGTTTGCATAATACTGGACCACTAAATTAGTCACTTTCTCTTTATAATGCTGTTTACTTAAGAAACTGACTATTTCTCATAGATGACCTAGGTAACTCATTCTTAATCTTGAGCAAACTATGAACTCCTGTTTATACGAGATTATCCTTTGATCTGCATGGGTGAGAGTGGCCAGCATCGTCGACTCAACAAGCTTACCATTTTGGGGATAAGATCGAATAGATAGCTGGGGACGTAGTCTCGCAAGACGGAATTCACTCCTACCCATTTCTGGGATAGTAGATAGGTTGTTCCCTTAAGTACTAGCTCCAGGACTTGAACAAGGGGCCCCACCCTCTCATTGGATCGAGAGGGACTTAGGTTTGATGGTTGAACCACAAACCGATTGTTCATTAGAGGATTAATGGAACTTAAGGAACAATAAGTACTATAGGGGTACAACGGTCATTTGACCTAGCTATAGTTAAGAACAACCTTTGAAGGAAAGACTTACTGAACATGGTTAAATCAAGTGGACGGAAATATATCGATAGTGAGGGGAGTGCAACTATCGGGCTATAGTGGAGTGTCCCGGTAGTTAACGAATGTTGGCAAGCTTAGATAATGAGATTAGTCGGTTAGCCTCGAATCGTTGGAGCCCATGATCTATAGGTCCATTAGGTCCCCCTACTAGCTCATATCAGATTAAAGCCTAGAACATATTGATAGGAATCTTTGAATCGTTAAAAAATGGGAAATGGGGAATTATCGTAAAATTGTGTTCGACACAATAATTTAATTATGAATTAAATTAGAAAATGAGAGATAAGGTATTTAAAAGGGTTTAAATACAATATACATGAATTAAGATTCATATATAAAGGATGCACTATAATAAGATGATTAATTTGATTAATCATACATAATTAGTGGGGCAAGCTTCAAGATTAATTGTCTTTGTTAATTTCAATTTAGAATTTAAATTAAAATAAGAAATGCACAATTAGAAATCTGCTTTTGAATCATTTGTTAGTGGAAAATGTTGGAAATCCACTCTTGCATAATGACTCAAAATGGAATTACACCACATTCATGCAAACGTGCATGTAGTGTTGCTTGAACACCTAGCTTCCACTTTCACCATCAAGACCACCATGTGTCTTGCATTTTGAAGCCCCTTCTTGCATGGATTCTTTCTATATATAGAGGAAGAATCAGATTGTGGAAGAACAAGCAATGACATTAGTGTTATGCTGCTGAAAGTCTTCCTCAATCACTCTCTCATCTCATATCTTCAAAAGGCTTGAACCTACAAGCATTCCCTTCCCATTCCCTATCACTATAGACTCCCACAAGTCGTTCTTGGCCGGGAGAACAGTAGGGAAGACTCTAGAGGTTTTCCAAGGAGCATAGGTGAAGAAAACACCACAAGGAGTTGCACATTTGTGAGCTACAAAAGGTTGGTGTTCTCTAACTTACTGTTCTGTCATTTTTAGAACATGCATGCTTTCGTAGTAAAATTGATTGAGTTAAGTGCTTTTGATCTTCAATTGCTTTCGCATGTGTTATATGAACATCTTCAATTGAAATTAGAGCATGATTAGAGCACTTAACTTGTATTAAATTTGTTGTGGTGGGTACCGTTTTGAAATTGAATTTTCTGTGTGCTAAAATGGAAGTGTTGTGGTTTGGCAATTTTTTGAGCTTTCAAATCTTCATGAAATTATAATTGCTCGGAAATGTATGAGCGTTAATGTGTGTACAAGAGTCTGTAATTTTTATAGAGTCATTAGAGTCCATATAGGCGGTAAAATCGAAGAAAAACTGGAGAAGACGCAAGCAGAAAACAGCAGCAGGGGGCTGTTGTCGTGAGAGCGTCGAGACACTCTTCAAGTAGCGTCCCGACGCTGTAGAACATTTTTTCTAGAAGCAGTAGTTTTCCAGTCCGGTTCGGTTCAACAGTCTTATTTGGGTCCGGTTTGGTTTGCCTGAAGCTGGTTCAACCAATTTACACACATTGCAAGGCCGGTTCAGTCCATGGAGGGGTGGTTCGAGATGGTTCGTGAAGCTCATGATCGCTACAAGCATTTTTTAAGATTTATTATTGTAATAATTAGTTAAATTGCTTGTTTTAAAATTTCCAAACCAATCCATTTTAGCTTGATTTAATTTCTTTATGCAATGTTTATGTATGATTTAATTGAATAATTGTTTGTGCATTTTTTAGCATGCCAGATAGTTTAAAATCCCACCATAGGAAAGCATGATCATGCATTTTTAAAAATTTCTTGTTTAATTGATATAAGTGTTGTATTGATTTAGGAAGATTCATGCTTGAATTGTTAATTAAAATTGACTAATTGATATAAAAGTTATATTAATGAAAAGATAAAATTAACCTAGCATGAAGTATGAAATTCCCTTAATTTGTTTTTTTTTATAAGTTATATTCAAATTGGGAAGCATGTTATAGATTAGATTTATAAATGTTATAAATCACTTAGAAATTTAAAATCTATAACAAAGAAAAGGTGCATGCTCACTTAGAGTTAATTTGATTCAAATTCTCGATCGATTTCAATTAGATTCAAATAGGTCGATAAGCTTGTAAAACATAGGTTACAAGAGAACTCACCCGACAAGATGTTGTCTAAGGCTGGAGGTATTTAAGTTGACGGTTTACGGAACACCTCCTACTTGGGCATCGAGTCGGTTCTTGAGTTAAAGTTAACCCAGTTTTATGAGCATGCACGTGTGTGATGTGAGGTTGTAATCGTTATCACCTAGACATCGTAAGATTAAATGAACTTAGACTTATGGTTATTCAATTAGCCGAAATTCGCCTAAGTATAAGTATACCCAAAACCGTTTAAAATACTTAGTGGGAGGGGAAAGATATATCAAATCCATTTCCCTTTCACGTTCTCCCTTTTATTCACAAGGTGAGATTTATGTTTGGCCTAGTGTTGATTATACCTCAATTGCTCCATTCGGAAGGTGTTTGCATAAATCAATAACAAGGTGAATGGAGAAAGTATTTATAGTAAGTGAGTGATGGAAGTGTGTCAACACATCCTGCGGTCTCCTCCGTTAGGTTGAACCGTGAGATTTCCATGTTACGCCTGCTTGTATGCCCTGGAGCTACTAACCATTCGGAGGGTTGTAACATGGAGATCGGAACAACGCAAACTCCATAAATGGATAGAATTACTTAGGACCATTTCCAACATTAGCTTTTCCATTCGGTAGCATTGTTGGGGCCATTCTCTATAATCTTAAAACGGCGGGTCACACTTACAAGGGTTACTAAGTGTTAGTATATTCCTGACCAAATGTGACGATAACTAAATCACTATAGGAATAAGAGTTATTCTGGGATTAGTATTTAGTCAAGAACGTCTTGGTTTAGTGAAGGAGTAATTGATTGCCCCTCTGTAACAGTTGCTCTAACTCACTAAAGTGTCGTTGCAAAATAATAATCCTGGGTACATTATTTCTTTTGCTAAAACCTGATTGGATTTTTGTCAAAAATAGTTAATAAGAAAATTACAATTAGTTTTGTTTCATTTTTTTCAGCATGTCTAGCTCATTAGTTCAATTACTCGCTTCAAATAAGCTTAACGGAGATAATTATGGAACTTGGAAGTCTAATCTGAATACCATACTAGTAATCGAGGATCTTAGATTTGTCCTTACCGAAGAGTGTTCACCTAACCCTGGCTCGTCAACAAACCGAATTGTTTGGGAAACATATGAGAAATGGACTCGTGCAAATGAAAAAGCAAGGGTCTATATCTTAACAAGCATTTCAGATGTCTTGTAAAAAAAGCACGAGAGGATGGTCATCGCAAGGGAGATCATGACTTCATTGCAAAGTATGTTTGGACAACCGTCCTTACAAATTAGGCACGAAGATCTCAAGAATGTTTACAATTCCCGAATGAGGGAAGGTGCTTTTGTTAGGGAACATGTTTTGAACATGATGGTTCAGTTTAATATTGTTGAAGTAAAAGGTTCTACTATTGACAAGGGTAGTCAAGTTAGTTTCATAATGGAGTCTCTTCCAAAGAGCTTCATTCAGTTCAGGACAAACGTTATCATGAACAAGATAGACTTTAATTTGACTACTTTGCTAAACGAGCTCCAAACCTACCAAAGTCTCACCAAGAGAGGACATGAAGGGGAAGCAAACGTTGCTACAACCAAGAGGTTCCAAAAAGAATCGTCCTCAGGAACCAAGTCTGGACCTTCCACTTCAAAGAATAAGAGTATTCAGATGAAGAAAAAGAAGGAAAAAGGGAAAGGAAAAGCTCCAGTGGGAAGCACGACAAAAACGAAAGCTACAGATAAAGGAAAATGTTTCCATTGTAATGTAGACGGACATTGGAAACGCAATTGTCCCAAATACCTTGCGGAAAATAAGGCTGAAAAGGAAAAACAAGGTAAATTTGATTTGCTCGTTATCGAAACATGCTTAGTTGAGCAAGATAGCTCTGCCTGGATATTAGATTCAGGAGCGACTAACCATGTATGCTCTTCTTTACAGGAAATTAGTTCCTGGCATATACTGGCAGATGGCGAAGTAACTCTCAAAGTTGGAACTGGAGAGGATGTCTCAGCCAGAGCTTCAGGAGCTCTCAAGTTGTCTTTTGGAGATAGATTTTTATTACTTGAAAATGTCTTGTACGTTCCCGATATAAAAAGGAACTTAATTTCTATCTCTTGTTTGATTGAACATGAATACCAAGTAACTTTTGATATTAATAAAGTGTTTGTTAACAAAAGAGGTATGCATATATGTTCTGCAAAACCTGAAAGCAACTTATACGTGTTAAGGCCAATTCAAGTTAAAGCTAGTTTTAATACGGAAATGTTTAAAGTAGCGGAAAGTCAAAACAAAATGCAAAAAGTTTCTCCTAATACCTATCTTTGGCACTTGAGATTAGGCCACATAAATCGCAATAGGATTGAAAGATTAGTAAAGAGTGGACTACTAAATCAGTTAGAAGATGACTCGTTACCACCATGTGAGTCCTGCCTCAATGGAAAATGACCAAACGACCTTTTTCGAAAAAATGTTATAGAGCCAAAGAACCCTTAGAACTCGTGCATTCGGATCTCTGTGGTCCTATGAATGTAAAAGCACGAGGAGGGATGAATATTTCGTCAGTTTCATTGATGATTATTAAAGGTATGGCTACCTTTACCTAATGCATCACAAGTTTGAAGCCCTTGAAAAGTTCAAAGAGTACAAGACCGAGGTTGAGAACCACTTGGGTAAAATGATTAAAACACTACGATCAGATTGAGGTGGAGAATATATGGACCTACAATTCCAAGACTATTTGATAGAACATGGAATTACGTCCCAACTCTCATCCCCTTCTACACCACAACAAAATGTTGTATCAGAGAGGAGAAACTGAACTCTGTTAGACATGGTTCGATCTATGATGAGCTATGCTCAGTTGCCTGATTCGTTATGGGGATATGCAGTTGAGACTGTCGTATAGATTTTGAATATGGTTCCCTCTAAGAGTGTTTCTGAAACACCCTATGAGCTATGAAAAGGGCGTAAAGGTAGTTTACGTCACTTTAGAATTTTGGGATGCCCAACACACGTGTTGGTGCAAAACCCAAAGAAATTGGAACGACGTTCAAAACTGTGTCTGTTTGTAGGATATCCTAAAGAAACAAAAGGTGGTCTATTTTACGATCCTCAAGATAATAAAGTGATTGTATCAACAAACGCTATATTCCTTGAGGAAGATCACATAAAAGATCATCGGCCTCGCTGTAAACTAGTATTAGATGAGATTTCAAGAAAAATTACAAAAGAATCTACAAAAGTTGTAGATCCAGCTGGTCCATCAAAAGTTGTTGATCAAACACATCCATCTCAAATAGTGACAGAGCCTCGACGTAGTGGGAGGGTTATAATACAACCCGACCGCTACATGGGTTTAACAGAAACTCAAACCATCATATCTGATGATGGTATAGAGGATCCATTGTCGTTTAATCAGACAATGAATGATGTTGATAAGGACCAGTGGATCAAAGCCATGGATCTCGAAATGGAGTCAATGTACTTCAATTCAGTCTGGGATCTTGTAAAGCAGCCGGATGGGGTAAAACCTATTGGTTGCAAATGGATCTACAAAAGAAAATGAGACCAAACCGGTAAGGTTCAAACCTTTAAGGCTCGACTTGTGGCAAAGGGTTTAACCCAGCGGGAAGGAGTCGATTTTGAAAAAACTTTTTCCCCTGTTGCCATGCTTAAGTCGATTAGAATACTCTTATCCATTGCCACATATTATGATTATGAAATATGGCAAATGGATGTCAAGACAACCTTTTTGAATGACAATCTTGAAGAGACTATCTATATGGCTCAACCAGAGGGATTCATAGTCTAGGGTGATGAGCAAAAGGTTTGCAAACTTAAACAATCCGTTTATGGATTAAAACAAGCATCAAGATCCTGGAATATACGTTTTGACATTGCGATCAAAACGTATGGCTTTCAACAGAATGTTGACGAACCTTGTGTTTACAAGAAAATCGTCAAATCCACTGTACCTTTTCTAGTTCTATACGTAGATAATATCCTTCTTATTGGGAATAATGTAGGATTCTTGACTGACGTAAAACAATGGCTAGCGACTCAATTCCAAATGAAGTATTTGGGTGAGGCTCACTTTTTTCTGGGCATTCAAATCATAAGAAATAGAAAGAACAAAACGCTAGCACTGTCTCAAGCATCATATATCGACAAAATGTTGGTACAATATTCGATGCAGAACTCCAAGAAAGGGTTATTACCTTTTAGGCACGGGGTTCACCTGTCAAAGGAACAAAGTCCTAAGACTCCTCAAGAGGTTGAGGAAATGAGACGTATTCCCTATGCATCAGCAGTTGGTAGTTTGATGTATGCCATGTTGTGTACCAGACCCGACATATGCTATGTCGTAGGAATTGTCAGCAGATATCAGTCCAATCCTGGACATGTGCATTGGACTGCTGTTAAAAACATCCTTAAGTATCTAAGGAGAACTCAGGATTATACGCTCGTGTATGGAGCTAAGGATCTGATCCTTATAGGATACACTGACTCAGATTTTCAGACCGATATAAATTCAAGAAAATCAACGTCGGGATCTGTGTTTACTCTAAATGGAGGAGCAGTAGTATGGAGGAGTATTAAGCAAGGTTGTATTGCTGACTCTACCATGGAAGCAGAGTACGTAGCCGCTTGCGATGTAGCAAAAGAGGCAGTATGACTAAGAAAATTCGAACAGAGTTAGAAATTGTTCCAAATATGCAACTACCTATCACCCTCTATTGTGATAACAATGGAACAGTTGCAATCTCTACGGAACCTTGAAGTCATAAGCGAGGAAAAAATATTGAGAGCAAATATCATCTCATCATGGAGATCGTGCAACGAGGAGATGTGATCGTCACGCAGATTACTTCGGCGCACAACATGGTTGATCCGTTTACAAAACCCCTCACGACTAAAGTTTTTTAGGGTCACCTAGTTAATCTAGGATTACGAGCTTTGTTAGACTAGGGCAAGTGGGAGAAATGTAAGGGTATGGTTGATGCCCTAGTTTATTGTCTTTATGCTTCTCTCACACCTAACTTCATGTACCCCACTAGAGTTTCTAGTCCAAGTGGGAGTTTTGTTGGGTTTAATGTTCTATAAACTCGTAGTTTGTAAATCATTAAACATATTTTATTTCCAATAAAGACGTTATTGAGGTTATTCAGTAAAATATGTTATTGAATATGTAAATTGCAAATGATTAACCTAAATCCAATAAACTAAGATCCTTGACTATAAAATGAATACTCAAACTATATGTAGGGACATATCTTAGGATCAAGTTCAAGTTCATAGTCAAAATAGTCTATAATATAAGGATAGGGTTGAGTGCCTTATCCTGGGGACACTATGGACGCGACCCACTTTGTATTACGTAAAAACGAGGAGATCCTAAATTGTTCATGTGGAGACATGTGAGTGGGGGCGTCCTATGCAATGAGTTTGCATAAGATTGGACCACGAAATTAGTCACTTTCTCTTTATAACGTCGTTTACTGAAGAAAATAATTCTTTCTCATAGATGACCTAGGTAACTCGTTCTTAATCCTGAGCTAACTATGAACTCCTGTTTATACGAGATTATCCTTTGATCTGCATGGGTGAGAGTGGCCAGCATCGCGACTCAACAAGCCTACCATTTTGGGGATAAGATTGAATAGATAGCTGGGGACGTAGTCTCGCAAGACGGAATTCACTCCTACCCATTTCAGGGATAGTAGATAGGTTGTTCCCTTAAGTACTAACTCCAAGACTTGAACAAGGGTCCCCACCCTCTCATTGGATCGAGAGGGACTTAGGTTTGATGGTTGGACCACAAACCGATTGTTCATTAGAGGATTAGTAGAACTTAATGGACAAGAAGTACTATAGGGGTAAAACGGTCATTTTACCTAGCTATAGGTACGAAAGAACCTGTGAAGGAAAGACTTACTGAACATGGTTAAATCAAGTGGACGGAAATATATCTATGATGAGGGGAGTGCAACTACCGGGCTATAGTGGAGTGTCCCGGTAATTAACGAATGTTGGCGAGCTTAGATAATGAGATTAATCGGTTAGCATCGAATCGTTGGAGCCCATGATCTATAGGTCCATTAGGTCCCCCTACTAGCTCATATCGGATTAAAGCCTAGAACATATTGATAGGAACCTTTGAATCGTTCAAAAATGGGAAATAGGGAATTATCGTAAAATTGTGTTCGACACAATAATTTAATTATGAATTAAATTATAAAATGAGAGATAAGGTATTTAAAAGGGTTTAAATACAATATACATGAATTAAGATTCATATATAAAGGATGCACTATAATAAGATGATTAATTTGATTAATCATACATAATTAGTGGGGCAAGCTTCAAGATTAATTGTCTTTGTTAATTTCAATTTAGAATTGAAATTAAAATAAGAAATGCAGAATTAGAAATCTGATTTTGAATCATTTGTTAGTTGAAAAAGTTGGAAATCCACTCTTTCATGATGACTCAAAGTGGAATTACACCACATTCATGCAAAGGTGCATGTAGTGTTGCTTGAACACCTAGCTTCCACTTTCACCATCAAGACCACCATGTGTCTTGCATTTTGAAGCCCCTTCTTGCATGGATTCTATCTAGAGATAGAGGAAGAATTAGATTGTGGAAGAAGAAGCAATGACATTAGTGTTATGCTGCTGAATTTCTTCCTCAATCACTCTCTCATCTCATATCTTCAAAAGGCTTGAACCTACAAACATTCCCTTCCCATTCCCTATCACTATAGACTCCCACAAGTCGTTCTTGGCCCGGATAATAGTAGGGAAGACTCTAGAGGTTGTCCAACGAGCATAGGAGAAGAAAACACCACAAGGAGCTCCACATTTGTGAGCTGCAAAAGGTTGGTGTTCTCTAACTTACTGTTCTGTCCTTCTTAGTGTTGGGTTTAATGTCCTATAAACTCGTAGTTTGTAAATCATTAAACATATTCTATTTACAATAAAGTCGTTATTGAGGTTATTCAGTAAAGATGTTATAGAATATGTAAATTGCGAATGATTAACCTAAATCCAATAAACTAAGATCCTTGGCTATAAAATGAATACTCGAACTATATATAGGGACATATCGTAGGATCAAGTTCAAGTTTATAGTCAAAATTGTCTATAGTATAAGGATACAGTTGGGTGCCTTATCCTGGGGACACTATGGACGTGACCCACTTTGTATTAAGTACAAACGATGAGATCCTAAGTTGTTCATGTGGAGACATGCAAGTGGGGGCGTCCTATGCAAGGAGTTTGCATAAGACAGGACCACGAAATAAGTCATTTTCTCTTTATAACGCCGTTTAACGTAGAAACTGACTATTTCTCATAGATGACCTAGGTAACTCGTTCTTAATCCTGAGCGAACTATGAACTCCTGTTTATACGAGATTATCCTTTGATATGCATGGGTGAGAGTGGCCAGCATCGCTGACTCAACAAGCCTACCATTTTGGGGATAAAATCGAATAGATAGCTGGGGACATAGTTTCGCAAGACGAAATTCACTCCTACCCATTTCAGGGATAGTAGAGAGGTTGTTCTCTTAAGTACTAACTCCAGGACTTGAACAAGGGGCCCCACCCTCTCGTTGGATCGAGAGGGACTTAGGTTTGATGGTTGGACCATAAATCGATTGTTCATTAGATTATTAATGGAACTTAAGGAACAAGAAGTACTATAGGGGTGAAACGGTTATTTCACCTAGCTATAGCTACGAACAACCTGTGAAGGAACGACTTACTGAACATGGTTAAATCTAGTGGACGGAAATATATCTATAGTGAGGGGAGTGCAACTATCAGGCTATAGTGGAGTGTCCCGGTAGTTAACGAATGTTGGCTAGCTTAGATAATGAGATTAGTTTGTTATCCTCGAATCGTTGGAGCCCATGATATATAGGTCCATTAGGTCCCCCTACTAGCTCATATCGGATTTAAGCCTAGAATATTTTCATAGGAATCATTGAATCGTTCAAAAACGGGAAATAGGATTTTATCGTAAAAAGTGTTCGACACAATGATTTAATTATGAATTAAATTAGAAATTGAGAGATAAGGTATTTTAAAGTGTTTTAAATACCATATATAAGTATTAGGAATCATATATAGTTAATGGCACTATGTGATAAAGATTAATTGGATTAATCATGTCAAAATTACTTGGAAATGTCCCAATTAATTTGCCTAGAAATCAATTTCAATTTTGAATTGAAATTGGAATGGATTGCGAGCTGAAAATTCAGAATCAAGATTCAAAGTAAGTGGATTTAGTGGCTTTCCCACTCTTGCATGATGATGCATAGTGGAAAACAACACAACCATGCACTAGATGCATGTGTTGTGAAATAAACACCTAGAATCCACTTTGAGTTGGATTTTGACCATGTGTCTAGTGTCATCAAGCTTGTCTTTGCATGGCTGATGTCTTTATAAGGAGCTTGGATCAGATTCATCTCAGAAGAGAGTGATTTGCTTAAGGTTATGCTGCTGGAATTTACTCTCAAACACAAAGACCTCCATAGATCTCTCAAGAGCTTGTACCTTCAAGCATTCCCTTTCCTTTCCCTATCACTATAGACTCCCACAAGTCATTCTTGCCCCAAGAGAATAGTAGGGATGACACTAAAGGTTGTCCAAGAGAAGTTGGAGAAGGAAAACACCACAAGGAGTTCCTTTCGAGTGAGCTTCAAAGAGGTTGGTACTCCTTTTCCTTCTGTTCTGTTTTTTAGAACATGCATGCTTTAGGAGTAAAATTGAATGTCTTAAGTGCTTTTGATCTTCAATTGCTTCGGTATGTGCTATATGAACACCTTCATTTAAAACATGCATGCTTTAGGAGTAAAATTGATTGAGTTAAGTGCTTTCGATCTTCAATTGCTTCCGCATGTGCTATATGAACACCTTCATTTAGAACATGCATGCTTTAGGAGTAAAATTCATTGTGTTAAGTGCTTTCGATCTTCAATTGCTTCTGCATGTGTTATATGAACAAATTCAATTCTCTTTTTAGTACACCACTTCTTGAGGAATCTAGCATACCTTGGGAGTTATTGAATGGCCTCCAAGAGCGGAATGTTCACTAAACCTTTTCTGAACATCTCTAATGCATTCTTGTCTTCCTTCTCATTTTTCTTAGTGTGTGTACTAATCTAGAAGGAAACGGAGCAGACTTAGTATACTCAAAAGTAACAGGGGGTTCATGACTTACCTCATGATTCTTTTCCTCAACATTTTTGGAAGGGACTGAGGGTTGCTTTAAGACAACTCCACTCCTAAGTGTGATAGCATTAAGACCTTCCTTCTTTGGCATCTAAGGTTGGGTAGGCAATTTCTCATATTGGACCTCCAATCTACTAATGGAAGTGGGTAGTTGTGTGATTTGATTTCCCATGGTTTGCATACCGGCCTTAGTCTCCTGTTGAAACTTAGTAGTAGATTCAACCAAAGATTTAACCATATCCTCTAGGGACTTACCTGAATGGGAAGATTGGCCTCCAAAGTTTGGCTTTTGATTGTTGTTCTAACCATAGATAACATTAGGGTGATCCCTCCATCCTGAATTGTATGTATTTGAAAAGGGATCACAACTCCTACCTTGGCCATTTTGATTTGCATATCCTCCTATGGCATTTACTTCTGAAGTTTGGCTCTCTTGCAGCTGAGAACGGGAATCCGTAGGATGGCCTGGGATGGAACAAACTCAATAGGCCTTTTCTTTGGCAATCTATCATGTCATAAGTTTTTTTAAAAATATTAGTAAGTTCAAACATTTTAATATCAAGATTACTTACCTCATTTACAGCTTCCACTTTTGGAATTAGACCGGGAACTCTTTTCCCAAACTGTTTAGAATGTTTGGCCATGGATGAGATGAGTGCTCGAGCCTCAGTTGCAGTTTTGTTTACTAATGCTCCTCCACTGGCTAGATCGATCATGCTATGATCTGTAGGGAGCAAACCTTCATAGAAATATTGGATTAACAATTGATCAACAAGTTGATGGTGGGGAAGACTAGCACATAACCTTTTAAATCTCTCTTAATATTCGTAAAGAGTTTCGCCGACGATCTGAGTGATGCCATAGATCTATTTGCAAGGATTAGCGACCCTAAGCTGGAATTTTTTTTTCTAAAAATATCTTCTTCATCTTAGCCCAAGTATTTATGGAACCACTGGGAAGAAAGTTAACCAATATTTTGCCATATCTTTTAAAGAGAAAGGGAAAGCATGTAAACTTATTTGTTCATCGGTCACACCGTTGAGTTTCATTCTCGTGCAAACGATGTAGAACTCCTTTAAGTGCTTGTGTGGGTCCTCTCCTGTGCTCCCCCTGAAAATAGGCAAAAGATGGATTAGTCCCAATTTAAGTTCAAAACACCTTCAGTTTCGGGGTAAGTGATGCAAATATGTTGTTGGTTCAAATTTGGGGCCGCAAGTTGTTTCAATGTTTGCTCGGCCATCCTTCGTGGTGGCTTGAAATCCAAGTTGACTTCTTCCCTTCTTGCCTCCCTTCATAATCTACGTTCTTCCCTTGTAATGTCAAGACAAAATAAAAAACCTCTATCCTGTGAAGAACATATTTGCATAAACTGAAGACAAAAAGTGAGAGTCAAATAAAAAAAAGTAAAGAAACATTTGTCGAAGACTCCCCAACAACAGCGCCAGTTTGATGGACGACTGTTCGAAGATCGTATCAAATTAATTTATAAGTCCACGACACTTGAAGGGAGTGTTTTATATTACGAAAGAAATCTAATTATGGAAAGTAAAAGAGAAGGAAAGTAAAGAGCAAAGAAATAGTGGGAATGATTCAATACCTAGAAATCATGTAATCGGGGTTGTCATGCATAAGTTTATTACAATTAAATCATGAGTTTCACAAAATATGCCAATTACATTACCTAAGTCTAGCATACTCTAGAGTTACCATGAGTCATGTTCTACTATCACTGACAAGCCAATGCACTTAGCCTGATTCTAGCCTTAATTAACTAATTGGTTGGTTAATTAATTGAGACCGCATTGAGAACTAGCTAGATTAGTCATGCAAGTAATGAGACGGAATTAACGCCTTTATTACAATAACTAAATCATTTATCTCAAAACTACTTTAATTAGCAAATAAATTAAAATGAACAACGGTAAAAGATTGTCAATCTCTTCCTAGCATACTTGAATTTGTAAAGAACAAAGATAAAATCACCTAAGCATGCAACTAGAATCAAAGCTCAAGAAACATAATTAAAAGTAAAAAACTTACACAATGACGTCCCGATTACATGAAGGAGGAGTCTAGCCGCTCATGGAACACAAACAAGCTTGATTCTTCCTTGAATACATCATGAAAAGCGATAAAACTAGCCTAAATGTGAAAGAGTGGTGGAAAAAGTGAGGGAAAAGAATGTAAGAATGAGTTGATGTCTAAACCTAAACCAAAGCTCCCTATTTATAGAACTTCTTGGCCTCCAATTCGTGGTATTTTGGCGCTGAAATGAGCCTTCAAAGGTGGGGAAAATTCGTGCAAGAAAAGGAAAGTTTCAAATAAGGAAATTTCTTAGCGTCGAGATGCTAAGCATGGCATCGAGACTATGCTCCAAATTTTTCCCAAGCAGTAAGTGTTAATATTAAACATGCGAAAGCAATTTAGGATCTTAGGCACTTAATTTCATCAATTTGATTCAAGAAGACATGTTGTTCATATTTCAAAATAACAGAGTTTAGAAGCACCTACCTCTTGGAGCTCCCAATTGATGCAATCTGTGAGTTGTTTCTTCACACCAATGGATCTTGGACGACCACTTGGATCTCTTCTACTATCCTCAAGCCTTGGAATAGATTGTGGGATCCTCAATTGATAGGATTTATAGTAAAAGGCTTATGGGTTCAAGTGTTTTTCAGAGTTTGAACTATGGAAGTTCGTTCTAGAAAGGATTTGATAGAATTTCATGTTGTAAATTCACATGATTCTCCAGCAGCTCTTCCTCCATTTATAGAGGAATATCTTGCATTCCAAATGCACAAGATTTAACCAGCAAAATAGGATTAATTTGAGTCATTAAAGAGGTGTAACAAGAAGGACTAACCATGGTGATTAGTCATTAAGCACCACCCCCTAAAATTAAGAATATTTTATTTTCTTAAATTCAAAAATCTCAAATGCATTTTCTGAATTTCAAAAATCAGATTTTAACTTTGATTTTCTTATTTTAATTAAATAGAATTTAATTAAAATCTAATTAAAATAAAAAATATAATATAATAATAATAAATTTAGTATCTAATATTAAATTAATATTATTTACATAATCTCGACTTTCCTTAGAACAAAATTTCTTGAACATGAATCCCTATTCATGAGTTTAACATTTAAATCATATTTAAATACAACGAACTCTCAATTTTCTTTTAATTCGAAATTAAACCAATATGTTGTATGCAACTGACATTTATACCCTTTTCCATTTTTGAACGTTTTAAACAATCCTATCATATTGTTCCAAGTTTCATTCTTATATGAGCTAGTAGAGGGACCTAATGGACCTACAGATCATGGGCTCCAACGATCCAAGAATAACCAGTTAAACTCATTAACATAGTTATTCAACATTCGTTAACTTTCGGGACACTCCACGATAACCCATAGTTGCACTCCCCTCACTGTATATATATTTATGTCCACTCAATATAACCATGATTAGTAAGTCGACCCTTCACCAGTTGTTCGTAACTAGAGTTGGGTCAAATGTCCGTTTTAACCCCATAGTTACATCTTGTTCCTTAAGTTTCATTGATCCTCTAATGAACAATTGGTTTGTGATTCAATCTCTAAACCAAGTCCCTCTCAAGACAATGAGAGGTTGGGGCCTCTAGTCCAAGACTTCGAGTCAGTTTTTAAGGGAACAACCTTTTTACTAACCCTAAATTGGGTAGTAGTGAATTTCGTCTTGCAAGACTATGTCCCCAGTTATTTATTTAGTTTCATCCCCAAAATGGTAGGCTTATTCAATCTTTCCCCTATTGGGGCAAGTAGATGTGTGTTCCCTTAAGGGCTGATTCCGGGGCTTGAACAAAAGCGCACTGTCCTCTCTTGGCCCGAGAGGAATTTCTGTTTAGTGGTTGGGCCCTAAACAGGTTGTTCATTAAAGGGATCAATGGTACTTAAGGACCCAGAGGTAACCCAGTGGTAAAACGGTAATTTGACCAAGTTGGTGTTACGAACACACGAAAGGATTGACTTACTGCAATTGGTCGATATCTATGGACACATACACATTCTACAGTGAGAAGAGTGCAGCTGTGGGTCTTTAGTGGAGTGACCCACGGTTAACGAATGTTGATTGACTCAGTTAATGAGTTTAGCTGATCAATCTCGTATCGTTGGAGCTTCTGATCTGTAGGTCCATTAGGTCCACCTGCTAGCTCATAAGGGGTTCTGAGATAATTTATTCTTGATATTAAAGGGAATTAATATAATGTATGGAGATACATTATAGTATAAAGTTTAATTAAAGAATTAAACTTTATAATTAATTTGGGATATGATTCGAAATTAATTATTGAGAGAATAATGAATTTAATTAAATATGTGATATTTGATTAATTCATGAATTAATTAATTGGAGAATTAATTAATTTAATTTAGTTTGGTTAAATGTGATTTAATCAAATTAAAACTATAGTTTATATTAATGTACATTATGATGCACATTAAAACTATAGGTTAAATGAGAGAGATTAAAAATGAACATGATTCAATTGTAAAATTAATTAAATATTTGATATTTAATTAATGAGAACTCAATTAATAGAATTAATTGAATGACCAAATTAATTCAATAGGATATGATTAAAATTGAATTAAAAACCTTATATTATAATTTATTTAATTAATATTGATTTAATTAAATTAATTATTATTAATTAATTAAATGATTATTATTAGTTAATTAATAGACGGCCAAGACCGTTTGGATTTGATCCAACGATCTAGAATGAGTAGGGTTTTAACTCCCTCCTCACTTATCGTTAAGTGGAGATGGGGTTACTCAGATTAGTAGGACTCTCTCATTCTTCATCATTACATAAAAGTTTTTTCTCTCAATTCTCTCTTTAGCTCTCTCTCCAAAAATTACAGCAACTTGTTTGCTGCAATTTTTTTCCTTCCAAGACTTGTTTTAGGTTCCCACAAGTCGGATCTCAAGTCCATAGAGTCATAGCGGGTGATCCAAAGTGGTGGTGTTCATTGTGAGGAAGAAGAACGCGATATTTGGAGCTTTGTGCTGTGATTGTCTAAAAAATCATGTAAGTTCTTAGTTCTAAAATAATTTTTAGATCAAATTGTTCAGCATGCTTAATCTTAGATTAATTTATAAATTGTTTCTATTTTTTATCTGCCAACGTATTGGTTTTTCCTAAAATTGAAATTAAAAACAAGATTGTTCTTGATTGCTTCCGCTGCCAAAAGGGATTTCAACCCTTCAAGGCCACTCTCACCCATGCAAATCAAAGGACAATCTTGAACAAACAGGATTTCATAATTAGCTCAGGATTAAGATCAAGTTACCTAGGTCATCGTATGAGATATTCAGTTTCAGTAGTAAACGACGTTATAAAGCGAAAATGACTTATCTGTTGGTTCGGTCTCTATGCAAACTCATTGCATAGGACGCCCTCACTCACATGTCTTATACATGAACGATTAGGATCATATCGTTTGTCTTAGATACAAAGTGAGTCGCGCCAATAGTGTCTCCAAGATTAAGGTACCCAGCCTTATCCTTATACTATAGACCATTTAGTCTATGTACTTGAACTTGATCCATATTTATGTTACTACACAAAGTTCAAGCATACATAATATAACTAGGGTTCTTAGTTTATTGGATTTGTGGTATTTTAGGCAAAACAAATATAGAATCAATAATGCTTTATTAAAGCAAGTCAAGTGTTACATTCTACTATCTACGAGTTTTAGGGCATAAAACCCACCACTAGTGTCGAGACGCTGTCCTCTTGGGTTTTCTTTTGCTTGAACTTGATGCAGACATGGTGTTGAGACGCTATTGGTGACATACAAAAATGTCATCATTTTCCTATTAATTTTAGCTAGTTTTGTGATGAATTGTGTGCTTTAATGCAATTTTATGTTTAAATTTCAGAAACCCAAGTCAAAGAAGAAAAATCAGATTTTTGAGAGAATTTGGATGATTTTGGAGACTTTTTGAGCAATTTGGAGAATTACATTGAAGACCCAAATCCAAAAAGCCAAGAAGAATGAGTTAGAAGCCCAAATTCATGAATTCCAAGTCTTAAAGTATCAAGTTGGGTCAAGAAAAGTGCCCAAAATCCATTACATGAAGTATTTGGGCCAAAAGAAAGTTGGAGGCCCAAAAATGGAGTCAAAATCGGGCCATTATTGAAGATTCAGGGCCTAGCGTCGAGATGTTAAGCCTGGACCGTCTCGATGCTAGGCAGCCGCGTGGAGAGTTCTGGAATAGCGACAGCGTCGCGACACTGTCCAGATAGCGACTCGACGTTGCGACGTCTTGGAGCCCAAGAAAAGATGACGTCACAATGTCTCGACGCTACGCCTGCTAGGAGCCTATAAAAGGGGCCATTTGCATCCAAGTTTGGTGTGCCAATTTGTGGGTTTTCACCCCATTCTAGAATCCACACTAAAATTGGGGATTTTTGGGAGAATTTTGGAGCTTTGTTGAAGATCTTTGGAGCTCGGGATCGATGGAGGTCCGCGCGGGATCGAGGAGATCGACACTTTTATGAGCATTTCTCTTCCCTTTTCCTTTATGTTTTAGTTTCTAGAATTGTTGTGATTAGGAATTATTGGATTTTAGTGATTATGAGTAGTTAATTCCTAAATTCTATGAGATTGATTTAGATGTTGAACCTTTGCTTGATTAATGAATTTATTTGGTTTAATTGTCATTATTGTTCATTTGTGCATTTTGTCCGTAATGCTTTTAATCAACTGATCACTGATTAAATGAATCGTTACTAAGTGGAAACTCGACGGTTAGAAGCTTAGACTAGAACTGAATGCATGACTGACGGTTATTTACCCGGGTGACACGGGATTTACTAAATAACGTTAGAGGTTGTACTGAAGGGTCGTAATGTCATGCTAAGTAAATAAAGATGAGACTGAAAGGAGATTATTTATTGAAAGGTATGAGATAGGAGGAGACCGACAGGAGAGTCCTTGTCATTAGGCTTCTAGACTTATGAATCAAATGATTAGTTAATCCATATTAGTTAATTTATTATGCATTAAACGTCCAATTGATAAAATCAACCACTCTAGAATTATCCTTCCAAATCGTGTCTCCATTTATCTTTTGCATTCTAGATTAGCTTTTTATTTTATCTTTTCGGCATTAGATTTTTTTCTCTAAATAAAGCTAAGCAAGATTATTCGCGGTAATTAATTGAATAAATCCAATCCCTGTGGAGACGATACACTATACTCAAAATCACTATATTACTTGTGACGACCCGTACGCTTGCGGTGATCGGATTAAAAATCGTCCATAACAAGTTTTTGGCGCCGTTGCCGGGGATTGGCTAATTTGATTCAGTTAATATTGTGAAGAAATTGCTTGCTTTAGATTAGAGGTTTTATTTTGCTTTTTTTTTTGTTTTACTTTTATCCTGGTCCATTGTTCTTGTTGTGCATTTAATTGGTGTTTGCATCTGACTGAAAGCCTGATTATTATTGATTTAATTGTTTTAAATGGCTTTTTATAATTTTGGGTGTTCCTTTAGGGAATCTGAGCCCGAAGAACCAACACCATCATCCAAATTTTTTTATTCAAATTGTCCCCCCTCTAAAGAAAAATCTCCCCTAGAGAGCCTACTTAAAGAATTTATAGAGGACAATAAAATCACAAAATTAGCTCTAGAATTCAAGGGGTTATTGCAGCTAAGAAATGAGGAGAGTGAAGTGCAACCCGCTTCCTTAGAAAAAGAGTCTTCCTTAGAGAGCTTGCTTGGAGATTATATTGAAGAGACTAGAGCCATGAATTTAGAATTAGAAAAATCTATGGAGAGACTCCAAACCCAAAGGGAGGATAGGGAAGTAGGATCCACTTCCATAGGTTGTCTAGTGATTCATGTGGCCAGTGATTCGTTAGCATCAATTCAGGAGCCTAATTCTTTCGATTTGGCTGAGTTTGAGCATATAGGGGTGACTTGTGTAGACAGTAAGGAGGAATTGGATAGTTCTAGCACCCACCAAGAACAAGTTTGTGAGGAAGAAAAAGAAAATGAGCCTTTAGTGTTTGAGGAGTTCCTAGAGATAAAGTTTAAGGTTGAAAGGCATTTGTCTGTTCTATCCTCTCCATCCTCTCTTGATAATGAGTGTTCTTTTTCTTGTTCTCACGAGTCAGTGTCAGAGTCAGAGTCCATTTATTTTGATCTTTCTCCTTTTATGCTTTTATTATTAAAAAAACTCAAAAATACTTCTGCTTCTAGGGCCCATGAAAAGTTAGTAAGCTTACTAGCAATAGTTTGCTTCATCGATTCAAGGAAGAAGGGCCCGAAGAAATACGAGAATTTATATGTGCCTTGAAAGCCCGCACAAACTCGTCTAGCTAAGAGACGTTAAACAAGCGCTTCTTGGGAGGCAACCCGAGTTTATTTTTCCGTTAATTTTCTTTTCTTTGTTTTTCAGTTTTTTTTGTAGTTAGAGCATGTTGATCTTTCATTCCCGTTGATCAATTTTTAAAGAAGCTCGAGACCACGATTTCTTCCAAATCACCCCAATGAATGTTGAAGGCTGACATCCATGATTTCTCTCAATTTCCAGGGCAGTATTGTTCTCCCTATATTCTTTAAATTGTCCTTATGCATGCTTAATGAGTCTGAATAATTAATACATTGAGGACAATGTATGATTTAAGTTTGGGGAGGAGTCTTTGCTGTTCTGATCTGAGCGAAAAAATTTTCATGATGATTCTATTGCATTTGTTTTGATGAGGACAGTTTATGATATGATCTAGATAATGAATTTTGTTCAATTTTTTAAATATCAAAGCATGTTCAAGATTCATGTAAATTTAAATTTTTTCTTTGATTTCCTTGCACATGTTTAGCACTTAGCCTACTTATATGGTTTTGAATGCTTAGAACTAGATTATATTATCTAGATGTTTGTTGCCACTCCGATAGGCTTACGATCTGATTTGAAAGATTGAACTGCATGAGAGTCTTTAATGTTTTACTTGGGAGAAAAATCATGTTTATTAGCCTGCAAAGAAAAGAGAAAAAAAAAGAGGAAAAGAAAAGTGAAAAAAAGAGGAAAAAAAAAGTGAAAAAAAAAGAATGCTCAACTTTATTGAGAGCGTTAGTAACCAGGGGCATTCATGACACCCATCGTTTTCCTTTGCATGAAAACGCTGGAAAGAAATGAGCATGTGTCACACCCCCTCCCGGACCACCTACTTCCTTAGTCCGAAAGACGGCGTGAAGCCAACTGACATCGTCTCCTCTAACGATCCCTGTTGACCCTACTGAAACGTTAAACCTGATATCACAACCAAAAACATATACAACTAGGGTTTATACAACCACGACCTCTAGGACGTTATTATCCAATCCTTACAAAACATTTACAATATGAACAGACTCAATATACAACCCCACCCATGTACTGGGGCTAGTTCTGGAACTTTCAGCAGACGTTGGCAGTGTATCAGGCACCGGACGGTCGATCTCTACCTGAAAAGTGGGAAAACATTTTGAAAAGAATGAGCTACGCAGCCCAGTGAGTGACGAACTTTAAAACTCTAAAACCGAAAGTCATAACACGTGATAAACCTTTAAACGCATAAATATGCTCAACCAAAGCATTTAACATAAACGTGTAAGGATAAAGGTTTTCTAAAACATCTCGCAAGTTCGTCATTAAAAATCTAGCAAGGCATATTAAGTGCATCAAACGTTTTAACTAACATGACCGATCTACATTGTGTAGGGCACGCCCAGTACAACCAACGTTTACTAGTCCTATGATGTAGTGGGGCCCGCCCAGCACTCCCATCGTCTTTGTCGTAGTGGGGCCCGCCCAGCACTCACGACAGCATCGTTGTCACGGAGTACACTCAACGTTGAAACCGGAATATAACCTGTGTGCACACGGTACCATATAACGTCGGGCTCAATATTTCAGTCATGTAGTCAATAGAAATCTCAGAAAATCACATGGAAAATATTAAAACATGCCTGCTTATCGTTAACTTTTGTAAAACTCAAGCTTACTCAGCTTGCTCGTGAAAAATTGAAAATCATTTAAAAGTACTTGCTAGCACATACTTTACTTTAAAAGATATCGTTTCAACTACTTTTCATCAGGTCATTAACCACGTGCTCGTATATAAACCTCGTTAGAAAATCTAAGCTCAAAACTTATGCTTGAAACCTTTCATAGAAATCATATATCATTCATAGAAAAGCATATAAAACGTCTAAACATGAACAACCATTGAAAACAATTTTCGAAATTCATTTTGTCACACTCACTGTCTTAGCTAGTTCCCTGGTCTGTAGACTCGACCTATTTCCTCTTGGCCTGTCAAATAACCAAAACTGAGCAATAGAACCATAATTAGCTTTGTCCTTCTATTGGGCTCCTAGAGTGAGTAAAAATATAGTATAAAATACTTTAGAATTCCTGTGCAAGTATACACAGTCTGCAGCAAGTAATATTATCAATCCAAGGTCTGAATGAGCTTCCACTTTATCTATTTTGCGTAACTTCCTAATGGTTTCGAAGATAATAAAAATGTTGGGTTTTATAAGAATTATGCTGAAGCAAAATAAATGACAGAACAACGAGTAAACAAATAGATAGACAAATTAAAGACAGGCGCTGGTTAGGTTTTAGTGATTGTTCTAAGATATGCTTTAGCAATATTATTGATCATGCATTTCTCGCAGTATTATTAGTGGATTCCTCCCGGAACTCCGGATCTTTTGGGATGTGTTTCAACCCCAATGAAGTACGACCGATCAAGCACTAGGCAATTGGCTATCCCTAGCTCAGTCACTGGCGTTCACCAATACACAATGATCGTAGTGTGGATAATTGCCACACACTCTCTAAATCAGCCCTGAAACTAGAAAGAGCTATTCACGGTGCTGGACAGGCAGGCATAAAATGAGAATAAGTACAATAATTAACCAAAATGCGATAGTCAATTTATTACTAGAGATGAAGCACAGTAATCACATTATTCCTAACCAACACCCTAAGCTACTTAGTTGATAATATGCATAGGAATACGAATTACAATCTGAGTATGCATGTCCATAACCACAAGTTAATAGAGAAAATAAACTCCCTAATCAGCTTGCGGATTATGGTGTTCTTGATAATCTTCAATCTCCCTATACTAATCGGCTTCCAAGGGAAAACATGGAATGAATTTGACTTGGACGGCTACTTCCTTTTATAGAATGAGAGGAGACTTGAATTAGGTCAACTTGGACACGTGTAAGGCTCTCCTTGATCGTTTATCACGAAAATAACTCAACAGCAGTCAGTTCATGAAGTTGGCTAACGAGCTGTGATGTGGCTGTTTATGCTCCCAGTTTTGCTGCAGCACAGAATTTGCTCCCTCCAGTCGCTCAGCAGCATAATCTGCACAAAGTAATTTCCAAAGCTTCCATTCTTCCAAATGGGTTAAATCATGTAATATCTCTCTAAAACCAACCCTATTGAGCATTAAAGACACACAAATCCTTATATAAATGAGGCCTAAATAACTACCTTTTGGGTTGTTATCACCTTCCATGCTCAAGAATTCTAGACAATTGAATTAAGAATCACATTCCACATTCTACTTTCCAGATTTCCAGATTCTATACCCTAACTTCAAACACCCATAACTTCCTCAATATTTAACCCAAATTAATATACTACCCATCAAACTCTTCATTCTCAAACACTCTACAACGTACCTAAAGAAATGAAAACGAGATTCCCAGCCGATTTGTCCATAATTTCCCCGAACACAGACAATACAAAATTCGAGGTTCTCTACTACTCTTTCTCTATCTCCTGCACGTAACCCTACTTAAAGTCATTTTTGACTCATAACATCTTCATGAAAGATGTAGGACATTGAATAAGCTTTCCGACCATACCAAATAGAGCTTCTGATTCGGCTTGTACACCCCAGAATGCTCAAAACATCAGAGAATACCAGAGATCCTCCTAGTTTGCTCGAAAATCCTGTGCTCTGTTTTCCATTCCAAAAACCATTAATTTCTCATATGATTTAGCTCAAGCTTCCTTCATGAAATTTGCTAGAACATGAACTAACGTTCAAGAAAATCAAATCTCACCTCTTAGTTCCTTCTGTGCAACTCAAACCGAATAGAAAACCAGAGGTTGACAGGTTGAACTCAGATTCTGCTATGGCTGGCTTTGCATGAGCTTTTCTTATCTTCTTCAACCTCCAAACCACGAAATTCTTCTTCTTCTTCCTCCCTCACTCTCTCCTTAAATTGCTCTGGTGATTTGAATGGAAAATGATGAGAAATGGGCTGAAGATGAGCTGAAGAGAAGTGAAGCGGTGGTGGGTTTCCTTGTTGTCATTTCCCATTTACTTTCTTTTCTTTTTTGTCTCCTTCTTTTTTTTTTTTTTTGTTTTCTTTCCTTTCCCATTTCCTTTCTTTTCTTCTTTTCCTTTCCTTTCATTTTCCTTTTCTTTAAATAAACTCCAAGGTTATAAAAAAATCAACTTGAACTAAAAGCTTGCCATTTTCCTTCAACAATGAAACATCAGAACTTAAGTCCAACTTTCACAATAGATGATAAGAGTAAATGATCCAAGGAGGGTCTCGGGTTTACAGCATGCCTCGGCAACCTGAACGATGAGGCGCTCGTAGTTGGATGCTTTCATCACCAATGTTGGCAAGCCAGAACGAAGGGCTGCATCTAAAAGGATTCTCAATAAAATAATAAAAAAAGGCAAGTTTCAGGGAGGCATACCCCGTTGTTTCAAGCACCTTAGTGGGATATTGCTTTCTTAATTGTTGGGAAGCTGGATAATTAGAACTTAGGGCCAGTGTAGGGAGAAGATGAACTGAGGATTGTATAAACCTTTTCTAGGCTAGTAAAGACCTAATAAGGAAGCTCGCACACACACACGCAAGGAATGAAGAGTTTAAATTTAAATTTTGTGATGAATGAATATGTTTTAATATTTCCTTAAATTGTTAGAGTTCATTATTTTGATCATTGAGCTTAGACTCATGCATTTGCAATAGTTGATTCATATATAAGGTTTTAGCTTTGCTCGGGACTAGCAAATGTTTAAGTTTGGGGGTGTGATGACATGCAAAAATGTCATCATTTTCCTATTAATTTTAGCTAGTTTTGTGTATGAATTGTGTGCTTTAATGCAATTTTATGTTTAAATTTCAGAAAACTAAGTCAAAGAAGAAAAATCGGATTTTTGAGAGAATTTGGATGATTTTGGAGACTTTTTGAGCAATTTGGAGAATTACATTGAAGACCCAAATCCAAAAAGCCAAGAAGAATGAGTTAGAAGCCCAAATTCATGAATTCCAAGTCTTAAAGTATCAAGTTGGGTCAAGAAAAGTGCCCAAAATCCATTACATGAAGTATTTGGGCAAAAAAATGGAGTCAAAATCGGGCCATTATTGAAGATTCAGGGCCTAGCGTCAAGACGCTAAGCCTGGAGCGTCTCGACGCTAGGCAACCGCGTGGAGAGTTCTGGAATCGCGACAGCGTCGCGACGCTGTCCAGATAAAGTCTCGACGCTACGCCTGCTGGGAGCCTATAAAAGGGGCCATTTGCATCCAAGTTTTGTGTGCCAATTTGTGGGTTTTGACCCCATTCTGGAATCCACACTAAAATTGGGGATTTTTGGGAATGTTTTGGAGCTTTGTTGAAGATCTTTGGAGCTCGGGATCGATGGAGGTCGGCGCGGGATCGAGGAGATCGACACTTATATGAGTATTTCTCTTCCCTTTTCCTTTATGTTTTAGTTTCTAGAATTTTTGTGATTAGGAATTATTGGATTTTAGTGATTATGAGTCGTTAATTCCTAAATTCTATGAGATTGATTTAGATGTTGAACCTTAGCTTGATTAATGAATTTATTTGGTTTAATTGTCATTATTGTTTATTTGTGCATTTTGTCCGTAATGCTTTTAATCAACTGGTCACTAATTAAATGAATCGTTACTAAGTGGAAACTCGACGGAGAGAAGCCTAGACTAGAACTGAATGCATTATTTACCCGGGTGACACGGGATTGACTAAATAACGTTAGAGGTTGTACTGAAGGGTCGTAATGCCATTCTAAGTAAAAAAGATGAGACTGAAAGGATATTTTTTATTGAAAGGTATGAGATAGGAGGAGACCGAAAGGAGAGTCCTTGTCATTAGGCTTCTAGACTTATGAATCAAATGATTAGTTAATCCATATTATTTAATTGATTATGCATTAAAGGTCCAATTGATAAAATCAACCACTCTAGAATTATACCTCCAAATTGTGTCTCCATTTATCTTTTGCTTTCTAGATTAGCTTTTTATTTTGGGGAAAAGGTAGAGGTGGTACATAAGGTGGGGGCGGCACATATGGTGGTTCTACATCTGGCACAGAACCAGATGCTCCAGCATTTTCTTTGCTGCCTCCAGCACCCTGACCAGACTCCAGCTCTTTTTCAATAACAACAATATTATCACTATTATTATTTAAATCCTGGGTCTTTCTAGACTCTTCTAATGGCTTACCACTCCTAAGAGTTACTGCCTTTACCTGCTCCTTACCTTCCCTTCGAGGGTGTTCAGTATCCGAAGGAAGTTTCCCTTGAGGCCTCGCCTTTAGCTCATTAGCTAGCTGACCTACTTGCAATTCCAGGGCCCTCATCGAAGCTTGATTACTTTGAATCGCGGCGTCTGTGCGAGCCATAAATTCTTTCATCATTGCCTCGAGAGAATTTCCCGAATTTTGCTGGGGCAGAACCGACTTATTTTGCTGGGGCATTACCTGCGTTTTAGCAAATCCTGGCTGGTTCATCTTCTGTTGCGCTTGTACGTTATTTCCTTGACCTCCCCATGAAAAGTTGGGGTGGTTGCGCCAACCTGGATTATAGAAGTTAGAATAAGGGTTGTTCCTCTGATTACCTACAAAAAACACAGAAGCTGGATTGTTGGGGCAAAACTCGTAGTTGTGGTCTTCACCGCAATAGACACATGCTTCGTCCGTGACTTGGTTCACCACTGCTGTAGGCTCCATAGCTGGTGGTTGCTGATGACTAATCACTGTCACATTCTTAAGAGCGTTAGCAATCATAGCAAGATCAGCCCTAATGGTGGACACACCATCAACCTCTAATACACTCTTAACCTTTTTAGTTGTGCCTCTAACATTCGACCACTGACAACTATTAATAGATATTCTTTCTAAAATTTCATAGGCTTCATCAAAAGTTTTTGCCAAAAGGGCCCCTCCAGCCGAAGCATCGACCATACCTTGGGTTACTCCATTCAAACCATTGTAAAATGTTTCCATTTGGATACAATGAGGTAACCCATGGTGGGGACACTTTCGCAAAAGCTCCTTAAACCTCTCCCAAGCCTCACTAAAAGTCTCATCTTCAAGTTGCCTAAACCCTACTATTTCACTCCTTAATTTAGCATTTCTATTAGGTGGGAAATATTTACTTAAAAATTTTTCAGCTAACTCATCCCACGTCCTAACCAACACCCTAGCTACTTAGTTCATAATAGGCATGGGAATACGAATTATAATCTGAGTAAGCATGTCCATAACCACAAATTAAGAAGGAAAATAAACTCCCTAATCAACTTGCGGATGATGGTGTTCTTGATGATCTTCAATCCCTATACTATTCGACTTCCAAGGGAAAACATGGAATAAAATTTGACTTTGACGGCTACTTCCTTTTATAGAAGGATGGGAGGCTTGAATTAGGTCAACTAGGACACGTGTAAGGCTCTCCTTGATCCTTTATCACGAAAATAACTCAACAGAAGTCGGTTCATGAAGTTGGCTAACGAGCTGTGATGTGGCAGTTTCTGTTCCCAGTTTTGCTGCAGCATAGAATTTGCTCCCTCCAGTCGCTCAGCAGCATAATCTACACAAAATGATTTCCAAAGCTTCCATTCTTCCAAAAGGGTTAAATCATGTAATATCTCTCTAAAACCAACCCTATTAAGCATTAAAGACACGCAAATCCTTATATAATTGAGGCCTAAATAACTACCTTTTGGGCAGTTATAAGGGACCCAAAGAAGACAATCATGATAAAAAAGCCCAAAAAAAGAAGTGAAGAGAAGGCCCAAAAGCAGCCCAAACCGAAGCTGAATATGTAGAAATTTGGGTCAGCGTCGAGACGCTATGCAAGGCAGCGTCGCGACACTACCCATTTCTTGGGCAGGAAGTCGCGTGCAAGGCAGCGTCGCGACGCTACCCCCAATCCGGGCCTATAAAAAGGCACCCTTGGGTGCCTCATTTACCATCAATCATTCACCAATTCCTTCCTTTCCTCCTCCCTTTGGCTCCTTTGGAGCCTCTCTCAAGGCTTTTTAGTCTTTTTGAGAGAATTCTTTAGTGGGAAATATTTTGGGAGTTTTTGGGGAGCATCATAGGAGGCTCAATGAGTAGTCGGCGGAGCTCTGAGCGTCAGCAAGGGGTTTTTCGACGGTCAATTCCTTTCCTTTTATGCTCTTGATTATGCTTTCTATTGGAATTATTGTGGATATTTTAGCCATGTGTAGCTAAACCCCAATTTGGGGTCTTGAAATGAAATTATAGTTCAAATATTGTTGTAATTTCTTGTCTCTTGCCCTTTTCCTAATTATTTGTATGGATGTGCTTAATGCTTTATTCAATCTGGCCCATTGTGTAATGATTTGTTTCTTAATGGAAACTCGACGGAGAGAAATTAGGATAGATCATAATCCATGCAACTAATTTAATTGTCCGTTGTGACACCGGGATTAGTTGATTAAACTTAGATTCCTAAAATGAATCAGAGCGTAATAATTAATGATTTTTAATAACGCTAAGGACACTTAGGTTGTTAAAATGAATTAATTACAATTAGGGGAGACCGACAGGAGAACCTATGTGATTAACGGAGATTCTAGATTATAGTTAGTTGGGCAATGAGATAAGATAATTATAACAATTATTTAACTAATAATTGATTTTCAAAACCCCTCTTCCCATTCAAAGAAAACTCTTTCTCCATACTTTATTTTGATTGATCAAATTATTTTCTTTTAATTGTTTTGAATTTTAAATTCCTCTTTATTGCATGACCTATTCCCTAAATATTATTTCACCCAAGTATTTTTAGTGCTCAAGAGATTTTTGCTTTGCTTAATTTTTGCTTTGCTTCCCTGAGGATTCGATACTCGGAATACTTTCCGTGTTATATTACTTGTCACTCGTGCGCTTGCGGTAAGTCGTACACCACCACAAACATTTGGCATGAATGGTTTCAGCAACTTTTACAATCCATCATCCTCTCTCAGATTCTTCTTCTTTTGTTTATATACATGAGCAAAACACCACCTCAATTACTCCATAAGAAGGTAGCAAGCATGGTGAGGAAGGTGAGTCATGGGTTTGGTGGCATTTCATGAGATTTTACCTCGTGAATTAAATGAATTCAAAATTCATTTAATTAATTAATTTCAAAATTAAATTAATCCTTATTAATTCAAATTAAATTAATACTTAATTAAATAAATCTAATTTAGTTTATTTAATTTAAATTTTAATATCCCATACTAAAATTAATAATGCACCTTTCTCTCTCAAAATCGGTGAATGTGAATCACTATTCAAATTAAAACCAAGCATGTATCGAATACATTTTCTAATATTTAAATCATATTTAAAAAATTCCAACTCTCTTATTAATTATAGTTTAATTCAATGATTAAACTAAAATACGTTAAGTATATCGTATATTGTTAACGACAATTCCCTAATACGAATTTGAACGTTGTCAAATTCTTTCATCACTCTGTTCTAAGGTTTAATCCGTTTGAGCTAGAATGAGGACCTAATGGACCTACAGATCGTGGGCTCTAACGATCTGAGATTAACCGACTAAACTCTTTTAACCTAGTTAACCAACATTCGTTAACTAATGGGACACTCCACTATAGCCCGTAGTTGCACTCCCCTCATTATAGATATATTTCTATCCACCCGATATAACTGTGATCAGTAAGTCAATCATTCATAGGTTTGTTCATAACAATAGCTAGGTCAAAAGTCCGTTTTACCCCTATAGCACTTCTTGTTCCTTAAGCCCCCACTGAGTCCCTAATGAACAATTGGTTTATGGTCCCACCACTAAACCTAAAACCTCTTGGGCCAATGAGAGGGCGACGCGCCTTTGTTCACGTCCCAAAGTCAGCACTTAAGGGAATAACCTCTCTACTGTCCCTAAAGACGAGTAGGAGTGAATTCCATCTTGCAGAACCATGTCCCCAGCTATCTACCCTGTCTTATCCCCAAAGTGGTAGGTTTATTGAGCGATGATTATGGGCCACTCTCACCCATGCAAATCAAAGGATAATCCCGAATAAAAAGGAGTTCAAAGTTAGCTCAGATTAAGATCGAGTTACCTAGGTCATTGCTTGAAATATGTCAGTTTCTCAGTAAATGGCGTTATAAAGTGAAAGTGACTTATTACATGATCCGGTCTCATACAAACTCATTTGCATAGGACGCCCCTAATCGTATGTCTCTACATGAACGATACAGGATCACATCGTTTATACCAAAACAAAGTGGGCCATTTCACATAGTTTTTCTTAGGATAAGGTATTGTTGCCGATCCACAATACAACAAGTGCACGAGCCGCAAGTAATAAAAAATGAAAATATTTCGAGTATCGAATCCACAGGGAGGCGAAGCGAAAATTAAACAAAGCAATAACTTCTTGAACACTAAAAATACTTGGGGGAATATTTAGGGACCAACTCATAAAATAAATGAATTTGAAATTAAAACAATTAAGGAAATCAAATTGATCAATCAAGAAATAAAAAATATGGAGAAAGAGTTTTGAGTGAGAAATTCGGTCTTGAAAATCAATTAATAGCTAAACAATTAGTACAATTATCCTATCTCGTTGCCCAACTAATAATAATCCTAGAATCTCTATTAATCACATAGGTTCTCCTGTCGGTTTCCCTTAATTACAATTAATCCATTTTAACAACCTAAGTGTCCTTAGCGCCATTAAAATTCGTTAATTATTTCGCTCAGATTCATTTTAGGAATCTAAGTTTAATCAACTAATCTCGTTGTCGCGACGGGCAATTAAACTAGTTGCATGGATTATGATCTATCCTAATTTCTCTCCGTCGAGTTTCCATTAAGAATCAGATCAATATACAATTGGCCAGATCACATACAGGATTATGAGCATCCATACAAATAATTAGTAAAAGAGGGCAAGAGATAGGCAATTATAATAATATTTAACTATATATTTCCATTTCAAGACCCCAAATTGGGGTTTAGCTATACATGGCTAAAATATACACAAGATATACAATGGAAAGTATATAATTGAGCAAAATAAAAGGAAAGGAAATGACCGTCGAAGACCCTGTTGGTAGCGCTTGGAGTCCCTTTGAGCACGTCTTGAGCCTCCTAGAGTGCTCCCCAAAGCTCCCCAAAATTTTCCCACTAAGAACTCTCAAAAAGGCTAAAAATCCTTGAGAGAAGCACAAAAAGAGCCAAGGAAGGAAATGAATGAATGAATGAAGGAATGATTGATGATAAAAATTGGCACCAAAGGGGTCCTTTTATAGGCCCGAAAATAGAACAGCGTCGGGACGCTGTGACGTCACTCAACTTGTTGGCCACGAAATGGGATAGCGACGCTGTCCCCATAGCGTCTCGACGCTGTGCGGTTTCCAGAACAGGAAGGCGCAGATTTGGGCTTGGACTTGGGCCTTTCTTCATTTCTTTTTGGATCTTCTTTGCATGGTTGACTTCTTGGGCTCCCCCTTGACCCACGGTAGGATTTTATGCTTGGATAGCTCATTTTAGGGCCTTTTTCCACCAAAAATCCATAATTTTCTCTTAAAGACCAAATAACAAATTATTTTAGATTTATTCAATAAAAACACAATTAAAGCACCCAAAAACTTAATAATTTAGGACTAAAATAGCGACATTTTTGCCCGCTATCAGGTATCCAGTCTCATCCCTATACTATAGACCGTTTTGGTTATCACTCGAACTCGATCCACTTTTATCTCACTACATATAGTTCGAGTGTTTCATATCATAGCCAAGGATTTTAGATTATTGGATTTGGGTTAATAAATGCATAGTTAAACTAACCTTTCGACAACCAGAAATTGAACTATTTGAATAACGTTTAATATTTAACTTTGTTACACTTACTATCCATGAGTTTTAGGACATAAACCCCAACAATACTATGATAACAGTGGGATTGTAGCCAACTCGAAAGAACCTCGCCGCCACAAACGAGGAAAGCACATAGCTGGGAAGTATCACCTAATACAGGAGATTGTGCAACGAGGAGATGTGATAGTCACCAAGATCGCTTCGGAGCACAATATCGTAGATCCGTTTATGAAGGCTCTCTCGACTAAAGTATTCGAGGGACATCTTGAGAGTATAGGTCTACGAGACATGCATATTGTATAATCTAGGGCAAGTGGGAGATGTGTAATGGGTATAATGATGCCCTAGTTTATTGTATTTGTTTATTTACTTCTTATGTAATGTACAATATACATTTTTACATTTCTGGCTTTGGATTATTTATTATATACACATCTCACTAACAAGAGTTTTAGTTCAAGTGGGAGTTTGTTGGATTTGATGTCCAAAAACCCGTAGATAATAAATATAACAATTGACCGAACATTAATAAAAGTGTTATTGATGTAACTTCAATAAAGTGTTATTGTTTACATTATATTTATCTTGCTTAAATAACCCTAATCCAATAAACTAACATCCTAGGTTTTTATATGAGTCTTGAACTGTATGTGGGGACATACAGGGATCACTTTTCAAGATACGACCTAAAGGGTATATAGTATAGGGATAAAGTTAGGCACCTTATCTGATACAAACCGAATGTTCCAACGCGTTCGTGTAGTGGACATGCGAGTGGTGGTATCCTATGCAATGAGTTTGCATAAGATTGGACTGCGAAATAGTAACCGTTAGCTGTAACACCAGTGACTACCATTTTGGGGACAAGATCGAGCGGGGAGTTGGGAACATGACCACACAAGATGGAATTCTCCCCTTCCCTACTTTAGGGAAAGTAGATGAGTGTTCCCTTAAGTGTTGTCTTTAGATCTTGAACAAAGGGTCCTACTCTCTCACTGGCCCGATAGGGGTTTCTGTTTGATGGTTGGACCTCAAACAGGTTGTTCACTAGAGTAGCACTAGTACTTAAGGATGTAAAGGTAACCCAGGGATAAAACGGTAATTTTACCTAGCTAGTGTTATGAACACTCTTGAAGAACTAACTTGTTGCTATTGGTCAATATCCATGGACACAGAAATATATCTACAGTGAGAATAGTGCAGTTGTGGGTCTATAGTGGAGTGTACCCACAATTAACGAATATTGATTAACTTGGTTAATGAGTTTAGCCAATTAATCTCATATAGTTGGAGTTTCTGATCTGTAGGTCCATTAGATCCCATCGGTAGCTCATAAAGGATATTGAGGTAAATTTACTAAGGGAATTAATATAATGTATGGAGATATATTATAATATAAAGTTTATAATTTTTATTAAACTTTATAATGTAAATTTATTTTAAATATTAATTCAAAATTTATTTCTGGGAAAATTAAATATTTAAAGGAGTTCAAATATTAAATTTAATATGAATTAGATTAATATTAAAACTATAGGTTAAAATTAATGTGCATGAGATACACATTCAACAATAGGTTATGTGAGAGAAAGATAATTGAATATGATTCAATTATAAATTGATAAATTAAATATATGATATTTAATTTATTAATTAATGAATTCATGAATTAATTAATTATTTAATTTGATTCATTTAATTAAATTTGATTTAATTAAATGAATCGAATTAAACTATAGGTTATGTGAGAGATGTTCATGTAAATAAGATTTAAATGAAATAGTTGATTAAATTTGATTTAATTAATTATCAATTTATTTAATTAAATAATTGTTATTTAATAAATATTTTTTAATTTATTTTATTTTTAATTAAATTAATTATTCAAACGTGATAACGAATTTGGTTATCAAGTAAACGTGGATGGCCACAATTATCTCTCACATTCCTAACCGTGCGCATGAAAAGGGTAGTTTTTCAGTTTTCTTCCACCATTCTTGGGTGCGAATAGACTGAAAAGTTTTACAATGGCTATGATTCCCTATAGTGATCTCTTAGAAGAAAATCCCAGAAAAATTCCCTTAGAGTTTTGGTGCCCACTCCCAAAACCTCATGAATCCTAGAGTCATACCAATTGGATTCTTGTGGTGGTGTTGCTGGAATTTTGCAGTGAAGCAGAGAAGAAACCCAAGGTGTTGGTGAAAATCGGTCAAGTTGTCAACGACGATAAGGGATTCAATCTCCTTTTCTCTTTTAGGCTTTAATTAGATTAGATCCTAGGTTCATATTATGTTTTAAAGCATATTATAGCCATGATTTATAGTAGGTTTTATGAGATAAATATTGCTACAAGTATTGCCCACGTATTGGTTTTCTGTTCTGTTGTTGAAGACGTGAGCAAATATTTGATGCTTTTTCGCTGCACTAGGGATCTTAAGCCTAACAAATTATACATACACCATTATAAAGCATATAAAATTGCCTACGTCTAGGAGAATATAACGATTATACTACAATGTCTATGTGATAAACTCTTTAAAACCTCACATCACTCACGCATGCTCATAAAACTAGATTAACCTAACTCAAGTACTTGCTCGATACCCAGGTAGGAGGTGTTCCATAAATCTTCAACTTAAGTACCTCCAGCCTTAGACAACATCTCACTAGGTTAGTTCTCTTGTAACCTTTGCTTTAGAATATATTGACCTATCTATGAAAATTGATCGAGATTGAAGTTCGTTAACCGTAAGTGAGCATGCATTTATCTTTGTTATAGTTTTTAAATGTCTATCTCATTTTATAACGCTTATAAAATAGACCACCTATTACAAACATCTAAATGAATATAACGATCATATCGTGCTAAGGATGTTTCATGCTTCATGCTTCGTTTATTTTCTTTTATTAATCTAACACTTATACTAAACATGCTTAATGAAAACAAAACATACAACATGCATCTCCTAAATCAATATAACTTCTTATACTAATTTCATGAAACCCCTAATCATGCACACTATATTTAGTGGACAGTTATCTGTAACATGCTCCTCATTACAAATATAACAACAGTGAGAAGAGATAGCATCAGCGGGGGCTATGTTAGCTTTGTTGGCCATAGTCATGCCCATCATCATTTTGTGGATGACACTGATCTAGGCTTGCATAGTTGAATTTGCCTTCGTCTCTACTGCTTTAACTGGATTCTTTAAGATTGTTGGCTCTGTTTCTCCCCAGTGTCTGTTATTTGTGGCAATTGTGTCCAATATGGATTGTGCTTCATTTGCAGATTTCTTTAAGAAGGATCCATTGGCAGATGCATTGGCTATAGCTTTTGAAGCATGATCCTATCCACTGTAAAAATGATCTATGATGATACATGCCAGCAATCCATGATGAGGAAACTTCGTGGCCAACCTTTGGAATCTCTCTCAAGCTGCATCTAAGGGTTCATTATAAGATTGTCTAAAAGAAATAATTTCAGCTCTATACTTAGCATTTTTTTTTAGAAGGAAAAAACTTCTCTGAAAACTTTTTCAGCCAAGACATCCCAGGATGTGATGGAGTTTGGAAGGAATGAGTCCAGCCAAACTTCAACATCTCCCTGTAATGAAAAAGGAAAAAGCTTTAGTTTCAATGTATCTTCAGGCACTCCTGTAACTTTACAAGAACTACAAATTCTCAACCTAGTGCAAGTATACACTATCACATGCAGTAATCTGGAGTCCAATATGGCATGTGCTTCATTTGCAGATTTCTTTAAGAAGGATCCATTGGCAGATGCATTGACTAGAGCTTTTGAAGCTTGATCCTATCCACCGTAAAAATGCTCTATGATGATACATGTCGGCAATCCATGATGAGGACACTTCCTGACCAGCCTCTGGAATCTCTCCCAAGCTGCATCTAAAGGTTCATCATAAGATTGTCTAAAAGAAATAATTTCAACTCTATACTTAGCATTTTTATTAGAAGGAAAAAAACTTCTCTAAATAATTTTCAACCAAGTCATTTTAGGATGTGATGGAGTTTGGAGGGAATGAGTCCAGCCAAGCTTCAGTATCTCCCTGTAATGAAAAAGGAAAAATCTTTAGTTTCAAAGTATCTTCATGCACTCCTGTAACTTTAAAAGAACTACAAGTTCTCAACCTAGTGCAAGTATACACTATCGCATGCAGTAATGTGGAGGTTAGAAAAGATGGTAACTAGTCGTTAAGATAAATTCAGCCAACCTAGTGCAAGTATACACTATCACATGCAGTAATACAAAACTTACAAGTATTCCAAGGGTATCGATCCCATGAGGACTAAATTGGAAGCACAGATTTGAAGAAGAAACTATTCAAGGATTGCTTAGATAAGGTAACCAAAGAAATAATTGATGATGATTTTTTGGAAAATAAACAAATAAACAAGTAAAGAAAACAATGATAAATAAACGAGGTGTTTAATATAGTTTCAACCCTAAGGTAAAATAACTCTAATCCCTGCTTATTAAACCTAACTCTATTCATGCATTGGGTCAGATTTAACTTCTATTTGGCCTTGCTCCCAAGTAGCATTAGAAGGCTAAGCGAGTATCGTTATGCACATGTCTGTGACTCGACTCCGACATAGATAAATCAAGCATGCAGTCTATAACCCTATAGTTTTTATAGGGTGCCTTAGGCAACCTCGCCCTATAACACTGAATACACTCTTTCGAGCCATTTCTCCTATATCATCTTTACGAGAACTGATATCATTTGTCCCTTTCGAGTATCAAACTCACATAGCATGCAAAGTCTAAGTGATCATTTTAAACTCAGTGAGATTCAGAATGATATTCAATAAAAAAAGACATGCGATGAATATAACTTAAGTAAATAAACACTTTCAAGCTATTTTAACCATAAGGGAATTCACTATATTGAACCCCTCAACGGGATTTAGCTACCCATTATGGAATAAGATATAAAAGAATAACTTTCCATTGACATAATGAATGTAAGAATATAGAAATAATGAAAAGAACAATTGCTGGAAATAAGGTGCAGTAGCTAAAACTATGGTTTTTCTTTTATCCAATCCTTCTAGAGTTCGATCGACACGCTACTCTCCTTTACAAGTGAGCATAGGGTGAAAATCTCTACAAACACTCAGGTTTGATGTCTAACCAAAGGTTAGAATTCAATCATCTAAGAAGGACCACGAGCATCCCTACTCATGGGCGTGTACTAGGGTTCTATCACCACCCTCTTCTTCCCAGTGAGTTATGCTTGGATTTTTTATAGCAAGCATAGCTAGATAGCTTTCCCTAAATATTTTAGCTAGTATTTTATGATTTATTGGTTCTTTTATTGCAATTAAATGTTTATTTTGTAGGAAATTATTGATTAGAGCTTAAGCGTGAAATTTGAGTTAATCGGGTGTTCGGGATGTGAAAAGATGCAAAAGAACCGAAAAGATTCAAGTTAGAAGAAGCCAAAAGAGAGCCATCTACAGACCAGCGTCGGAACGCCGCTCTTGGAGCGTCTCGACCATGCCCTTTTCCTTTTCTAAATTGGGCGGCAGAAGTCACAGCGTCGAGACGCTCTCGAATTTTCCTTGTTCAGAAGGCGCGGCAGGCGACAGCGTCGAGACGCTGTCTCCTTAGCGTGTCGACGCTATCGGCAGAATTTCCTATTTAATGTTCTTTTCATGCTACGGATTGAGGGAGTCCAATTGGAGAGATTTTAGCCCTAATTTCGACTAGAGACCTTCTATGGGAGCTGAAGCAAGGACGAGGAGCAGGAATCTAACTTGGAGGCGTGGAGATCGTGACGGGGACGTGCCGTTTCGACGACTTTGAGTGTTTCCTTTCCTTTTTCCCTTTTCTTTAGTTAGATTTAATGCCTTTTTCATGCTTAGTTGATCTTGTAACGCCATGTATGAGTAGCTAAGCTTGTTACTTAGGGATTGATGTAGTCTTTTTAGTTTATGGATTGATTTATGGGATGATTTGTGCAGTGGTTATTATGTTGCAATCTTAATTTAATGCTTTCAATTAATTGGCCACTAGTTGAATGATCTAAGTGTTGATTCTTGCTCGGGAGAGGGGATTTAGCGTAGACTTTATTAAGATTGCATGACTAAAGTTTATGTTCTAAACTCGTGACGGAATTTCGAGTAACTTTAGAATTGGTCAAAAAGAACTAATTGCCTTGCTTGTTAATAAACTTAGATAGGGATATCAAGTTGATTAATTTGCATGAGAATCAACTATACTCGGGAGAGGTAGTTGTGATTATAGGTTCTTAGGCTCATAAATCCATTGTGCGTTATAACTCATTCCCTAAATCAATCCTAGACTAAATTGGCGAAATCAATTCCCTAAGTGTTCTTTCAATTGAATCTCCATTGTTTGTTTGCATTGATCTAGTTTTCTATCATTCACTACTTTTCGATCCCTAAATAAAATTGAACAAGATTGTTCATGGTAATTGGTTTAGCTTAAAAATCCACTCCGGAGGACGACACTCGTTTTTACTATCACTTTATTATTACTTGACCCGTGCACTTGCGGTAGGAAAATTCCACATCAATTTCTCTTCGAATCAAGACCTTATATAGCGTGGGAAATAGTTGAGGAGCCACGAAATAGGTGTTGGTAAGTAGCTTAGTCAGTTTCGGGGTCAAAACAATCAGTTAGGTGCGTGAAACTCTCGTTCAAAACGACCTACGACGGACTCAGAACTGCCTTTGTCTGCCAAGAAATGTGGTCGCATTTTGATTTTGCCTTCCCATAAATGCAGTCGCATTTCTGGGGTTTTCTAGATTTCTTCTGTTTTTCTGCACAACACAAAATTAAGTCAAATTCATATCGAAACAGATCTTTTTAAGCACTTTTGAGCATATTTTGACATATGTGATTCTCAACTCCCTAATTATCAACTTTAACAATTTTAAAGCTCGGAAATAGTAAATTTTATCTAAAACATGCAACTTTGACAAGAAAATGAGTTAAACATAAGGGTAAAATAGATATATTTTTTACCCTTATCATCGATCCTTCACAAATTGTTTGTAACTACAGCTGGGTCAAATGTCCGTTTTAGCCCTAAAGTTAACTCTTGTTCCTTAAGTCCTACTGATCCTCTAATGAGCAACGTGTTTATGGTCCAACCATTAAACAGAAGTTCCTCTTGGACCAAGAGAGGATGGGTGCCCTAGTTCTAGACTTGGAGTCAGCACTTAAGGGAACAACCTCCCTACTATCCCTAAAAGTGAGTAGAAGTGAATTTCATCTTGTTGGACTATTTCTCCTGCTATCTACCAGATCTTATCCCCAAAATGGTAGCCTTATTGAGTCCACTCAGTTTACATGAATTTCTTAACTAAAAGCATGCTCTTTTCATAACCGAAAACAGGGGATAGAACACTAACCACTTGTAAACCAATTTCAAGCAAATCCTTTGGTTGTTTCTCAGCACGAACGTGTCGTTGATTATTGCTAGAGCCTTCCTTGTTATTTTCCGGCCTTAGAACGGCTTGTGGAGCCAAACTGATGATAAATTTGATGGAGAAATACTTGTAAGTTCAAGCTTTGGTTAAGAGAAAAAATGTCTTGGTTTTGAGAGAAATTATTCAGCATCTTCCACAAGATTCTCAACCCCTTTACAACTTTTCTTCTTCCTTTTTAAAAGACCAAAAATCATGCATCAATTGTTGCAAAGAAGACAGGTATGAGGGGACTAGCTTATTCATAAGAGAGGTGTCATCACAAGGTAATTTGCCTCTTGATTTTTATGATTGCTGAAAATCATAATGATGGAAGAGACTGTCGAGGTCTCTTATCAATTAAATTTATAATCCTCAACCTCTAAAGCTAACTTGTAGTAGTAGCGGTCGGGGTCGATCACAGGGAGTCGATGCAAATAAATCTTAATTTCCTTATTTATTTTAGGTAACCAAAAGGGGGTTTTTATATTTAGAAAGAAAGTAAATATGGAAGGAAAACCAATTAAGGAAAATGTTGTAAAAGGAAAGTAAGAAAATCAAATTAAGGAAAGATAACAATACCTAAAAAATCATGCAACCGGGATAGTCATGGTAAGTTCAATTCAATTAAATCATCAATTTCACTAATAAGTCAAAACAAGTTTAAGCCTGGCGTATTTCGGCAACAAACCGAGAACCATGATCCACTATCACAAACATGCAAACGCTAAGTTTGATTCTAGTTTAAACTAATTAATTGGCCAGTTAATTAACCTAAACCGCAATGGGATCTAGCCGAGTTAGCTCACATGCAACGGGAAACAAACCACAATTACAATTAATTAAATCATTTAGTTCTAGAGACGCATGCGTATGAACATAACGTTAACCTATATGCTACTAAGAATTAGCAAGTAAATTTAGAGAGGGCGCGATCAAGGTTGTCAATCTTTCCTACCACAATCTAAACTTATGGAAAAAGAACTAAAATCACATAAACATGCTTTGATAATTCAAACAAGATATTTCATTAAAAGAATATGAACTTACTCTTGACACCCCGATTACATGAATGAAGAGCTTAGCCTCTCATGGAACAAGAACAAGCTATATTCTTCATGGAATACATAAAGAAAACAAGAAAAGACTAAAACTAAGAAGAATGGTGGAAAAGAGGGAGAGAAATGGACTACAAAGTTGTACTGAATTGTGTGTTGAAGGATGATTCTAAACCTACACCAAAGGCCTCTATTTATAGAGTTTCTTGGCTTTCAATTCGTGGTAGAATGGTGCTGAATTGGGTCTTCAAACAAGGAAAAAATCTGGCCAAAATTGGAAAAAATCGATTCTGGAAAATTGCTCTCGGATTAATACAGCGTCGAGACGCTATGGGTGCAAAGTCGAGACGTTGCAGCTTCAGCTTGGCGCCCAAGAAATTTTCTTATTTGAGCAGCGTCCCGACCCTTTGACGGCATCGTCTCGATGCTGCAACGGCTTCAAGGGCAGAATGGTCTTTTAACGTTTCGGTTTTGCTCGTTTTAGGCCTGAATCGCTTCCAAAGCTCCGCGAGGACCTATAGACAAATTATACTCATTGTAAAGTATTTTTCACAAGGAATTCAACTAAGATAAGCAAATTGAGAGATTTTAAGTGTATAATAAATTGGTCTAATCAAACACCCCCAACCTAAACCTGTCTAGTCCTTGAGCAAGCTAATATTATAATGAGAGAGATTGTTATGCAATGCAATATTCATGACTCAATTTCTCAAAGATAAGCATGATCAACATTTTTCTTAAGAGAATTGAATGCGAGACTAGCATAGTTAGAGACAAATTAAAATTAACCAAATTCTTTCTTATGCAAAATGTGAGCTAAGTCTTCCCTAGAGATGTTTTGAAAAATTCGAGGACTTATAAAATTCCCTATTTCATCTTCCCTCTACACTGGACAAAGGCATAATGTATTAAAGGAAAGGAACAAAATAACTTGTTTAAGGATGCAAAGGGGTTTTTTTTTTCTTTTTATTTCAAACAAACTAAAGGGGCCTAAGCTTGCATGTATTTATGATTTTTAAGGGTACTAGCTTTCACACAACTAATGCAGGACCACATTTCCCGAGTTTTCTCTAGACGACCTAACTGATCACACTAGAGGTAGCTCTTTTTACCCCGGCAAGCTAAACAAAAATATTTTTCTTTTTCTCACTCCCCAAGCATTAAACAAGCTATTTTGCAAAAATTTCCTCTAAACATGCTACCTATCTTATCGAGGTGACAACAGAGGCGTGAATCCTAAAAAGCCATCGAAAACCAACAAAACTACTCTAGGAAGGACTTGTGCTCAATTTGGTTTAAGGAAGATATTGAAAAATTTTAATGAAGTCTCTAAAGATGCTAGAATGCATGCAATTCAACTATGGGAACGATATATACTCATGCTTTTCTTATCCTAGAAATTTCATAGTCAATTTTTAAAGCAAGGCATAAAATCTAAAAATTTGTTTTAAAGTTTGCTCAATTTAAAGATAAATTTGAACACCGATTCAGATCAGTTCCCAGGTAGGAGGTGTTTCGTAAATCGTCAACTTAAATACCTCTAGCCTTAGACAGAACTTCACTTGTTCGAGTCAGTTCCCAGGTAGGAGGTGTTTCGTAAACCGTCAACGTAAATACCTCCAGCCTTAGACAGAACTTCCCTGACTCAGGTTCTAATTTGTTTTTATATTGCTTAAAATAATAGACCAGTCAAAGCATAAAGCAAACATGCACATGTTTCCACCCCCAACCTAAACATTACATTGTCCTCAATGTAAATTGAACATGGAAAGTAAGGGACAAAAAGTAAAAGGGAACAGAAAACCTCCCCTGTTTGAGCATCAGGATGGGAAAATATAGAAACTTTCACGATTGGAAAAGATTTCAAAGATTTGGCGTAGGGGTCCTATAAGACAATAAAGAAAGATAATTAAGGAAATAACAAAGGAATAAACTACTAAATAAGGAAATGATAGAAATTGGGTTGTCTCCCATAAGCGCAATTTTTTACGTCGTTATGCTCGACGGGTTTGAACCGATCAACCTGGGCTGTCATCTTCACTGTTGTAGACAAATGGTGCAAGGCTTCCAAAGAATTCATCATCAGAAGAAATATAATAATCATGGTCAGAAACAATGGTGCTTATATTAGTATAGGAATTAGGGTTGTTACCAACTACCCTAAATGTCATTGTCTTTCCTTTAAATCCTACTCTAACAACTCCTTAATCTACATCAATGTTTACCTTGGCCGTTTTCATGAAAGAGCGGCCCAAAATAATAGAGGCAGAAGTAGAGTTACATGGTGCATGCATATCAAGAATATAGAAATCATCAGGAAAGACAAAATCGTCTACTTTAATAAGGACATTCTCACAGTACCTAAAGGGGTGATGCTAGATATGTCAGCTAATTGAATTATCACACTAGTCTCATGCAAATTAGTCAATCTGAACTCATGATATAGAGACATAGGCATAACATTGATTGAAGCTCCCAAGTCTAGCATGGCATGTTTAACATGGTGATGTCCTATCATGCAAGGTAAGGAAAACATACTTGGATCTAAGAAGATTTTAGGCAAAGGTTTGAAAGCAAGCATGGAAAGATTTTCACTAACCTTTTTGTTGGAGATTTTCTTTTCGGTACACCATCTTTTCAAAAATTTGGCATACTTTGGAAATTGTTGAACGACCTCCAAGAGTGGGATGTTGATTGAAACTCTCCTGAATACTTCTAAGACATCCTTATCCACTTCCTCCTTTTTCTTATTATGATGGACTAATCTAGAAGGAAAGGGAGCAGACTCAGTGTAATAAAAAACAACAGAGGGTTCAAAACTTACCTTATCAGGCTTTTCTTCGATATTTTTGGAAGGAATTGGGGGTGGTTTCAAGGTGGCTCCACTCCTAAGTGTGATTGCATTTAGGCCTTCCTTTTTTGGAATTTCTGGTTGGGCAGACAACTTTCCATATTGGACTTCCAATCTACTTATGGAAGTGGCCAATTGTGTAATTTGATTTCCCATATTTTGCAAACTGGCCTTAGTCTCCTGTTGAAACTTAGAAGTAGATTCAGCTAAAGACTTAATCATATCTTCAAGAGACATACCTGATTCGGAAGATTTCCCTCCAAAGTTCTGTTTTTTATTGTTGTTTTGGTCATAGCTAAAGTTAGGGTGACCCCTCCATCCTGAATTGTAAGTGTTGGAATATGGATCGTACTTCCTACCTTGGCCATTCTGATTTTCATACCCTCCTATTGCGTTGACTTCTGCAGTTTGGCTTCCTTGCGACTGTGGACAGGAATCAGTGGGGTGACCTTGGATTGAACAGATTCCACAAACTTTTTCCTTAGTAATTTGTTCTGTCACAAGTTGTTTAACAAGATCAGTAAGTTCACACATTTTTTAATCAAGACTACTTACCTCATTCACTGCTGCTACTTTTGGTAATAGACCGAGAACTCATGTTCCTAATTGTTGGGAATTTTCGGCCAGGAAGATATGAGTGCTCGGGCCTCTACTACAGTTTTGTTCACCAATGCTCCTCCACTAGCTGCATCGATCATGCCTCGATCTGTTGGAAGTAAACCTTCATAGAAATATTGAATTAGCAATTGATCGACTATTTGATGGAGAGGAAAACTAGCACATAATCTTTTAAAACGTCCCCAATATTCGTAAAGAGTTTCAACAGAAATTTGAGTGATACCGTAAATTTCTTTACGAAGATTGGCGGCCCTACTTGCAGGAAAATTTTTTTCTAATTTTTATTTTCATGTCATCCCAAGTATTAATTGAACCACTAGAAGAAAATATAACAAATCTTTTGCCATATCTTTTAAAGAAAAAGGAAAAACACGTAAACTTATTTGTTCGTCAGTTACATCGTTGGGCTTCATTCCCGTGCAAACGATGTAGAATTCCTTTAAGTGCTTGTGTGGGTCCTCTCCTGCGCTTACCCTGAAAATAGGCAAAAGATGAATTAGTCTAGATTTCAATTCAAATGCACCTTCAGTCTCGGGATAAGTGATGCAAAGCGGTTGTTGGTAAAGATTCGGGGTCGCGAGTTGCTTCAAGGTTTGCTCGGCCATAGCTCGTGGTTCGTTGACTTCCTCCCTTTTATCCTCCCTTCTAAGTCTACGTTCTTCCCTCGTGATGTCGAGACAAGAAAGAAATTCTCTATCCTGCGAAGAACGTGTTTGCATAAACTGTAGACAAAAAGTAGAAAAGCCAAAAAGAAAACAAAAAAGGAAAGAAAAATTTGTCGAAGACTCCCCGACAACTGCGCTAATTTGATGGAAGAGATTGTGGAGGTCTCTTATCAATTAAATTTATAATCCTCAACCTCTAAAGCTAACTTCTAGTAGTAGTGGTCGGGGTCGATCACAGTGAGTCTATGCAAATAAATCTTAATTTCCTTATTTGTTTTAGGTAACCAAAAGGGGGTTTTTATATTTAGAAATAAAGTAAATATGGAAGGAAAACCAATTAAGGAAAATGTTGTAAAAGGAAAGTAAGAAAATCAAATTAAGGAAAGATAACAATACCTCAAAAATCATACAACCGGGATAGTCATGGTAAGTTCAATTCAATTAAATCATCAATTTCACTAATAAGTCAAAACAAGTTTAAGCCTGGCGTATTCCACCAACAAACCGAGAACCATGATCCACTATCACAAACATGCAAACGCTAAATTTGATTCTAGTTTAAACTAATTAATTTGCCAATTAATTAACCTAAACTACAATGGGATCTAGCCGAGTTAACTCATATGCAATGGGCAACAAACCACAATTACAATTAATTAAATCATTTAGTTCTAGGGACGCATGTGTATGAACATAACGTTAACCTATATGCTCCTAAGAATTAGCAAGTAAATTTAGAGAGGGCGCGGTCAAGGTTGTCAATCTTTCCTACCACAATCTAAACTTATGGAAAAAGAACTAAAATCACTCAAACATGCTTTGAAAATTCAAACAAGAAATTTCATTAAAAGAATATGAACTTACTCTTGACACCCCGATTACATGAATGAAGAGCTTAGCCTCTCATGGAACAAGAACAAGCTTTGTTCTTCATGGAATACATAAAAAAAACAAGAAAATACTAAAACTAAGAAGAATGATGGAAAAGAGGGAGAGAGATGGACTACAAAGTTGTATTGAATTGTGTGTTGAGGGATGATTCTAAACCTACACCAAAGGCGTCTATTTATAGAGTTTCTTGGTTTTCAATTCGTGGTAGAATGGTGCTGAATTGGGTCTTCAAACAAGGAAAACATCTGGCCAAAATTGGAAAAAATGGATTCTGGAAAATTGCCTATCGTCTCGACACTAGGCCTTCAAATATGGAATGAATCTCTCAGATTAATACAGCGTCGAGACGTTGCAGCTTCAGCTTGGCGCCCACAAAATTTCCTTATTTGAGCAGCATCTTTACCCTTCGACGGCAGCGTCTCGACACTGGAACGGCTTCAAGGGCATAATGGTCTTTTAACGTTCCGGTTTCACTCGTTTTAGGCCCGAATCACTTCCAAAGCTCCGACGAGGACCTATAGAAATATTATACTCATTTTAAATCATTTTTCAAAAGGAATTCAACCAAGATAAGCAAACTGAGAGATTCTAAGTGTATAATAAATTGGTCTTATCACATAACTAAATTGATTTTCCTAAATTTTAAATAAAATTAATCTAATTAATTTTCATTAAAATTATTTTTTTAATAATTAATTAAAAATTTTAATTAATTATAATTATTTAAGCTAATATTAAATTGATTATTGTGGAATCAAATAAATATAATATATATTGATATATTATTATGAGAGAAATTAATATTTGAAGAAGTTCAAATATAAATTTATGGAAGATTGAAAGAATTAATTAATTTAAGTCCTAAAAGTGTTTGGGCAAAATTAATTAATTCAAGGCCGGAAATTAAATATGTGATATTTAATTGGTGGTTAATTAATTAAAGAATTCATTAACCATGAATTAATCAATTATGAATAATTAATCACTTAAGGAAGTGATTAATCATTTATGGGAATGATCTAATTACTTATGGAAGAAATTAGTCATTTATGGAAAAGATTAATCAATTGGGGAATTGATTGATCATGATTGATTAATTAAGGAATAAGATTGAATCAATTTTGGAAAATATTGATTTAATTGAATATTTTATTCATGGCCTCTCTTCTATAAATAGAACACTAGACCTAATTGGTCATGACACTTGACACTCTTGAAAGACAAGACCTAGAATTCTCTCTAGCCTCCCTCTTAGAGAAAGACTCTCACAAGTCTTTGGCCTCCTAGACTTAGAGACATACCGGTGTAACCTCTGTGGTTATTGTGTCATTCAAAGAAGAAAATCCAGCGATCAAGAGGCGAGAAGGCTGCTGCGTTTTCGTTCGTTGGAGCGTTGTCGGTGAAGAACGGTCAAGTCTACAACGGAGGTTTGTAACGGTTCTTCCTCTTTTCGTTAGAAAAGTTTTAAAAATAAATTTAGATTTATTTTAGCATGTTTAAACCGTTTTTACAGCGACTTTAAAGTTAGTTTAAAGTTTTATTTGAGTAATCGTAACGGTATTTTAATGTTAATTAATATACGGCGTAAGGTCCAATCGATGCGCTTCCGCTGCGTGGGGACTTTTATTCCCTTCAATCGGCATCAGAGCCATCGCTGTCCCTATTAATTAATTTTAAAAGTTGCGATAGGCTCTAATAGGTGGGATTTATGCATATTGTATGTTCGGTTTGCATTGAACTGTTTGGGTTAATTTTATGGCCATAGATTTTATTTTTATGTGATTTTGATCATGTAAGGCCCGGTGTTTCGGGTATATTATGTAAAATCGAGTCCTATGTAAGTCCGGGTCTAGAATAGGTTTTTATGAGATGAAAATCGGAGCAATCGTCGCTGAAATCGGGGCCGAAATCGAAGAAATCGTTGCTGTTTTGCCCAGATTCTGCCTCCAGACGCAACAACGTCGGGACGCTCCTTCAACAGCGTCTCGACGCTGTCTCGATACCGAAGGCGCTTGGTAAGGAAAGCACACAGCGTCTCGACGCTGTCTCGATTACGCAGGCGCCAGATATGGAAAACGCACAGCGTCGGGACGCTAATCCACACAGCGTCTCGACGCTGTCACGATGGAGGCGCGACCTAGGGTTTCAAAAGGCGCGGTTCAAGGTGTAACCGGTCCGGTTCGGACCGGTTCGGCTGGGCTGGGACCTAGTTGGTTCGGTTCAGCCAATTTTTGGCATGGTTCGTGATTTTGGAGGCCGGTTCGAGGTGGTTCGGGGCGATTCGTGCTGTCTAGGCCAATTCCGGAGCTGTACATGGATTTTTTAGGATAGAATTTAGCTAAATTAATGTAATTTAATGCTTTATTTTATCCTAGGGGCCAAAATTAACCGGTTCAATTGCTATTTATATGCTTTATGGATGTCATATAGATTATTTAATCCCACCTTAGGTTATAAACATGCTCATGCATTTTTTATATATTATAAATTGTTATAATGTATGTTTAAATGCATGGATTGGTTTTCATATTTTTTAATATAAGTGTATATTAATTTATATGAAAAATTGGAAAGCATGAATCATGTCATTACTTAAATTAAATATAAATAGTTATGTTTAATGTGATGAATGAAGCATGTTTGGTTGATTTTCTTGATTGGCTTATAATTGTTATAATAAAAGAAAATCAAAATTGCATGAAGCATGAAACATCCATAGTTATTAATATAATTGTTATATTATTCATGCAATTGATGTGGCTTAATTATTCAATTTGAATGAGATTGTTGAATGAATTAAACCCTAGATTCTTGATTATAGGATTAATCATTAAAATTTGAAATAGTTTTTCAATATTAATGATTAGAAACCGTCAATCTATAATCAAGATTTGCATGCAAACATAAGATCATAGGATAAATTGGATTAATTTTAAATTGTTTAAAATTAATTAGACCTAGATCGATTTCTAATAGGATTAGAATCTTTTCTTACTTAGAATTAAAAAATAGTTTTAATTTACTAAGTAGGAAAAACATTGCTATGATTATAAGGGAACTCCACCGGTAATGTTCTGTCTAAGGTTGGGGGTATTTAAGTTGACGGTTTACGGAACACCTCCTACCTGGGAACTGACCTGGAATACCGGAGTTGAATTAATCATAGTTAAATGTTAGCATGCAATGTCACTAGGTTTATTAAAAGTGTTTAATGCACCTAGATCTTTAGAGTAAAGACCTTACATTACTGAGGTTATAAGGGAACTCTCTCGGTAAAGTTCTATCTAAGGTTGGGGGTATTTAAGTTGACGGTTTACGGAACACCTCCTACCTGGGAACTAACCGGATTGAGTTGAATTAACCATAGTAATGTTGACTTGCAATGTTGGGTTTATTAAAAGAAGTTTAATTCACCCAAAAGATTGCAGTTGAATCCTTTCCATAATTGTTATAATAGGATCAGACTTAGATAGATTGACTTAGCCGAATACTATCTAAGTTAACAACCCTATATTAACCTTAGGACATTTTCAGTGGGAGGAAAATTACAAAACGAGATTTAAATCAAGTTTTGCTCCTACGTCCCTATATTCACAACGTGAGATTCATGCTCGGCTTCGAGTCGCCCTAGGAGCGGCCTCCCTTCGGAAAGTGTTTGCATGGATCAAAATCAAGGTGAATGGGAAAAATGTCTAGAGTAAGTGGGAGCGGGACACGTGTCAACGTATCCCTCGGTCTCCGCCCATAGTTCACACCGTGAGAGTCCTATGATCCGCCTGCAGGTTGCCCTGGCGCATCCATCCCTTCGGAGGGCCTGGTCATAGGATTCGGAACATCGTGAACTCCTGAAAAGGATAGGAGCTCTTAGGCTAATCACCAACAGTTGTCTTTCCCTTCGGTAGCCTATTGGTGCGTGCCTCTGAGATCTGAAAGTGGGAGGGTTACACTTACGAGGATGAGTTAAAAGTGTTAACAAATCCTTGACCGAACAACGGTGGCTAATGTCCATAGGAATATGAGTTATTCTGGAATTAGAATTAGCTGAGAGGTGTCTCATTTCAAAGGAGGAGTACCTGATCACCCTTCGGTGGCTGATATTCTAAACCTCTGAAACGTCGTTGCAAAACTAAATCAATAGTTTTAGGGTTATGTGATTGTCTGTTTTGCTAAATTGATTGGATTGTGTGCAATTGTTTGCTTGTATGATGGGTTAAGGCAAAGATAACTAATACGGTCATTGTTTGTTTAAATTTCAGCAATGTCTTCCTCAATAGTCTCTCTGCTTAAAAATGAGAAATTAACCGGCGAAAATTATGCTATGTGGAAGTCGAACTTGAATACGATTCTTGTTGTCGATGATCTGCGGTTCGTCTTAACAGAGGATTGTCCTCCAGCCCCTACTCGTAATGCATCCCAGGCAGTTAAGGATGCTTATGACCGCTGGACAAAGGCCAATGATAAGACTCGCGTCTATATCTTAGCCAGCTTATCTGAAGTTTTGCCTAAAAGGCATGAGGGCATGGTAACAGCGAGGGAGATTATGAACTCTCTCCGGGAGATGTTTGGACAACCGTCCTACCAACTCCACCATGACGCTCTCAAATACGTTTATAGCTGTCGCATGAAAGAGGGCACGTCTGTTCGGGAGCATGTCCTGGATATGATGGTCCAATTCAACGTGGCGGAGGCAAACGGGGCGGTCATAGATGAGCGTAGTCAGGTTGCATTCATCTTAGAATCTCTTCCGAAGAGTTTTCTACAGTTTCGAAGCAATGCAATGATGAATAAAATAACATTCAACCTGACTAGCCTCCTGAATGAGCTACAGCTCTATCAGTCTCTTCTTAAGAACAAGGGACAGATAGAAGGAGAGGCAAACGTTGTCCACTCTAAAAGAAAGTTCGAGAAGGGTTCATCCTCTAGAACTAAATCTGTAGCCACTTCTTCAAAGAAAACTCAGAAGAAGAAAGGAAATAAGGGGAAAGCTCCCAGTACTACTGCTAAAAGCAAGGGAAAAGCCAAAGCTGTGGCAGATAAGGGCAAGTGTTTTCACTGCAATGTAGATGGACATTGGAAGAGAAACTGCCCAAAGTACCTTGCTGAGAAAAAGAAGGAAAAAGAAGGTAAATTTGATTTACTGGTTTTAGAAACATGCCTGGTAGAACATGATGAGTTTACCTGGATACTTGATTCAGGAGCAACTAATCATGTTTGCTCTTCTTTTCAGGAAAATAGTTCCTTTCGGCAGTTGAACGATGGGGAAATGACACTCAGGGTCGGAACTGGAGAAGTCATTTCAGCTAAAGCAGTGGGAGCTGCGAAGTTATTTTTTAGAAATAGATTCTTACTTTTAGAAAGTTTGTTAATCGTTCCCAAGATTAAGAGGAACTTGATTTCTATTTCATGTTTGATTGAACAATCGTATACAGTTACTTTTGATATGAATGAAGCGTTCATTTATAAAAATGGTGTACTTATTTGTTCAGCCAAATTGGAAAATAACTTGTATGTTTTAAGACCAACCGAAAACAAAGCACTTTTAAATCACGAATTATTTAAAACTGCTGAAACTCAAAGTAAAAGGCAAAAGATTTCTCCATCAAGTAACAATACTCATCTTTGGCATCTTAGACTTGGTCATATAAACATCGATAGGATCGGTCATTTGGTAAAGAATGGACTTCTAAGCAAGTTAGAAGATGATTCACTACCACCTTGTGAATCTTGTCTCGAGGGAAAAATGACCAAAAGACCCTTTACTGGAAAAGGTTACAGAGCCAAAGAACCCTTGGAGTTAATACATTCGGATCTATGTGGTCCAATGATTGTAAAAGCTCGAGGAGGGTACGAATATTTCATCTCATTTATAGATGATTATTCAAGATATGGTTACTTATACCTAATGGGACATAAGTCTGAAGCCCTTGAAAAGTTTAAGGAGTTTAAGGCTGAAGTTGAAAACCTATTAGGTAAATCTATTAAAGTACTTCGATCTGATCGAGGAGGGAGTATATGGATCAAAGATTACAGGATTATATGATAGAACATGGAATCAAATCTCAACTCTCAGCCCTTGGTACACCTCAGCAGAATAGTGTGTCAGAAAGGAGAAATAGAACCTTGTTAGACATGGTTCGATCAATGATGAGCTATGCTCAATTGCCTAGCTCGTTTTGGGGATATGCAGTAGAGACTGCAGTATACATCTTGAACAATGTTCCCTCGAAAAATGTTTCTGAAACACCTTTCGAGTTATGGAAGGGGCGTAAACCTAGTTTGCATCACTTTCGCATCTGGGGTTGTCCTGCACACGTGCTTGTGACAAATCCTAAGAAACTGTAACCTCGTTCAAAACTGTGCCAATTTGTTGGTTACCCTAAAGAAACGAGAGGTGGTTATTTCTACGACCCACAAGAAAATAAGGTGATTGTATCGACAAACGCCACTTTCTTAGAGGAAGACCACAGGAGAGATCATAAACCACGAAGCAAAATAATATTAGGAGAAGCTACTGAAGAATCATCAAGAGTTGTTGATGAAGTTGGACCTTCAACAAGGGTTGATGAAGGAACTAGTTCTTCAGATCCATCACGTCCATCTCAAACTTGGGAATGCCTCGACGCAGTAGGAGGGTTGTGTTACAACCTGACCGCTACTTGGGTTTAACTGAAACTCAGGTTGTCATACCTAATGATGGCATTGAGGATCCATTGTCCTATCGACGGGCAATGAATGACGAAGATAAGGATGAATGGGTCAAAGCCATGAACCTGGAAATGGAGTCAATGTACTCCAATTCTGTATGGGAACTTGCAGATCTACCATATGGGGTAAAACCCATAGGGTGCAAATGGATCTATAAGAGGAAAAGAGATGCAACTGGAAAAGTACAGACCTTCAAAGCTAGACTAGTGGCAAAGGGTTATACCCAAAAGGAGGGATACCCAAAAGGAGGGGGTTGACTATGAGGAAACTTTTTCTCCTGTAGCCATGTTAAAGTCCATAAGAATTCTTTTATCCATTTCCACATATTATGACTATGAAATATGGCAAATGGACGTCAAGACTGCCTTTCTGAATGGTAATCTTGAAGAGAATATCTTTATGTCTCAACCCGAAGGGTTCATAGCCCAAGGTCAGGAACAAAAGGTTTGTAAGCTAAATCGATCCATTTATGGATTGAAACAAGCATCCAGATCATGGAACATTAGATTTGATACTGCAATCAAATCTTTTGGCTTTGACCAAAACGTTGATGAGCCTTGTGTATACAAGAAAGTCAACAAAAGGAAAGTAACTTTTCTAATACTTTATGTAGACGATATCCTACTCATTGGGAATGATGTAGGATACCTCACTGACATTAAGAAATGGCTAGCTGCCCAATTCCAAATGAAAGATCTGGGAGAGGCTCAATATGTTCTGGGAATCCTAATCATTAGGGATCGTAAGAACAAAACGCTAGCTCTGTCTCAAGCAACGTATATTGACAAGATGTTGTCTCGATATTCGATGCAAAACTCCAAGAAGGGACTCCTACCCTTCAGACATGGGGTACACCTGTCTAAGGAATAATCTCCTAAGACACCTCAAGAAGTTGAGAACATGAGACACATTCCCTACGCCTCAGCTGTGGGCAGCTTAATGTATGTTATGCTCTGCACTAGGCCTGACATATGCTATGCAGTGGGAGTAGTCAGTAGGTATCAGTCTAATCCAGGGTTGGACCACTGGGGAGCGGTTAAGAATATCCTCAAGTATCTTCGGAGAACGAGGGACTACATGCTTGTGTATGGAGCTAAGGATTTGATTCTTACTGGATACACTGATTCTGACTTTCAAGCTGATAAGGATTCTAGGAAATCCACATCAGGGTCAGTATTCACCCTCAATGGAGGAGCAGTAGTGTGGAGAAGCATCAAACAAGGATGCATAGCAGACTCAACCATGGAGGCTGAGTATGTAGCAGCTTGCGAAGCAGCTAAGGAGGCAGTATGGCTCAGAAAGTTCTTGACTGATTTGGAAGTGGTTCCGAATATGAACGTGCCCATAACACTATACTGTGATAACAGTGGGGCTGTAGCCAACTCAAAAGAATCTCGAAGCCACAAACGGGGTAAACACATCGAGAGGAAGTATCACCTGATACGGGAGATTGTGCAAAGAGGAGATGTGATCGTCACTAAGATCGCCTCGGAGCACAACATCGCTGATCCATTTACAAAGGCTCTCACGGCTAAAGTGTTTGAGGGTCATCTAGAAGGTCTAGGTCTACGAGATATGTATGTCATCTAATCTAGGGCAAGTGGGAGAAATGTATAATGGGTATAAGGATGCCCTAGTTCATTGTATTTCCAGCTTTAGATTATTGCATTTACATCCCACTAACTAAGTGTTTTAGTTCAAGTGGGAGTTTTTTGGGTTTTATGCCCTAAAACTCGTAGATAGTGAATGTAACCGTTGACCGGATATTAATGAAATAATATTGATATATTTTTTCCATTAATTGTTATTAGTTATTTTATATATGTCTTTGCCTAATAATAACCCTAATCCAATAAACTAGACATCCAAGGCTGTAATATGAGTCTTGAACTATATGTAGCGACATATGGGATCATTGTTCAAGAAACAGTCTAAAGGGTCTATAGTATAGGGATAAGACTGGGTGCCTTATCCTGGTGACACTATGGATACGGCCCACTTTGTATTTGATACAAACGCTGCGATCCAACGCGTTCGTGTAGGAGACATGCGAGTGGGGGTATCCTATGCAATGAGTTTGCATAAGACCGGACCGCGAAATAGTTATCACTAGTTATAACACCGTTAACTAGTTGGTTTTCTATTTTCACTAGGACGACCTGGACAACTTAGTCTTAATCCTGAGTTGATTATGGACTCCTGCTCATGAGAGATTGTCCTTTGATTTGTATGGGTGAGAGTGGCCAATACGCCGACTCAATAAGCCTACCACTTTGGGGACAAGATCGAATGGGGAGCTGGGAACATAATCGTACAAGATGGAATTCACTCCTTCCCGACTTTAGGGAAGCAGATGAGTGTTCCCTTAAGTGGTTACTCCGAGTCTTGAACAAAGGGCCCTACCCTCTCAATGGCACGAGAGGGTTTTCTGTTTGATGGTTGGACCACAAACAGATTGTTCATTAGAGGAGAATTGGTACTTAAGGAAATAGAGGTGACCCAGGGGTAAAACGGTAATTTGACCCAGCTGGTGTTACGGACACTCGTGAAGGACTAACTAGTCGATATTGGTCTAAGTTCCGTGGACACAGAAAATATGTCTGCAGTGAGAAGAGTGCAACTGTGAGTCTATAGTGGAATGTACACACAGTTAACGAATATTGATTATTGTGGTTAATGAGTTTAACCAATTAATCTCACATCGTTGGAGCTTCTGATCTGCAGGTCCATAAGGTCCCACTGGTAGCTCGTAAAGTAATTTGAGGCAACTAAGTAATAAATGTAAATTGAAAATGTTCAATTTACTAAGGGAAATAAATATAATATATATTGATATATTATTATGAGAGAAATTAATATTTGAAGAAGTTCAAATATAAATTTATGGAAGATTGAAAGAATTAATTAATTTAAGTCCTAAAAGTGTTTGGGTAAAATTAATTAATTCAAGGCCGGAAATTAAACATGTGATATTTAATTGGTGGTTAATTAATTAAAGAATTCATTAACCATGAATTAATCAATTATGAATAATTAATCACTTAAGGAAGTGATTAATCATTTATGGGAATGATCTAATTACTTATGGAAGAAATTAGTCATTTATGGAAAAGATTAATCAATTGGGGAATTGATTGATCATGATTGATTAATTAAGGAATAAAATTGAATCAATTTTGGAAAATATTGATTTAATTGAATATTTTATTCATGGCCTCTCTTCTATAAATAGAACACTAGACCTAATTGGTCATGACACTTGACACTCTTGAAAGACAAGACCTAGAATTCTCTCTAGCCTCCCTCTTAGAGAAAGACTCCCACAAGTCTTTGGCCTCCTAGACTTAGAGACATACCGGTGTAACCTCTGTGGTTATTGTGTCATTCAAAGAAGAAAATCCAGCGATCAAGAGGCGAGAAGGCTGCTGCGTTTTCGTTCGTTGGAGCGTTGTCGGTGAAGAACGGTCAAGTCTACAACGGAGGTTTGTAACGGTTCTTCCTCTTTTCGTTAGAAAAGTTTTAAAAATAAATTTAGATTTATTTTAGCATGTTTAAACCGTTTTTACAGTGACTTTAAAGTTAGTTTAAAGTTTTGTTTGAGTAATCGTAACGGTATTTTAATGTTAATTAATATACGGTGTAAGGTCCAATCGATGCGCTTCCGCTACGTGGGGACTTTTATTCCCTTCAGAGTCACCCTGGGAGTGACCCCCTACGGATGGTGTTTGCATGGATTAATATCAAGGTGAATGAGGGAGTATTTTATAGTAAGTGGGAGCAGGACACGTGTGTGTCAACGTATCCTACGGTCTCCTCCATTAGGTTGCACCGTGAGATGCCCATGATCTGCCTGCGAGTCGCCCTGGGAGCGATCACCCTACGGAGGGCTTGATCATGGGAGTCAGAACAATGCAAACTCCAGAAATGGATAGGGTTTCTTAGGTCCATTTCCAACTTTGACTTTCCCTACAGTAGCATTGTTGGGGCCGACCTCTGAAATCTGAAAAATGGAGGGTCACACTTACGGAAAATTGTTAAGGTGTTAATAATTTCCTGACAAAAAAAAAACGGTAGCTAAGAACTATTGGAATATGAGTTATTCCGGGAATAGGGATTGGCTGAGATTGTCTCAATTCAGAGGAGGAGTAGCTGACTACCCTACGGTAGCTGTTGTTCTAAACCTCTGAAGTATCGTTGCAAAATGAATGTTTATTATATGGGTTGATCGTTACTTTTGCTAAATTGATTGGATTAAAATAATAATATTATTTTGTGTAATGGGTTAATGCAACAATACTTATTAAGTTAATTTGTTTATTCTATCAGCAATGAAACGTTCTTTGTATGCCTATAACGCCAATTACAAAACTGGTATTTCTAATACAATTAAGAAAATGAACTTAGACACTAAATGCGTGGAATTGGTCTTAACTAAGGACGGTCCTCAAGCCCATATGTCTAATTTATCCAAAATTGTCCATGATGAATATGACATAGACTACTTAGCACATCTCAATGAAAATAAATTTGATTTATTGATCATTGAAACGTGTATAGTGGAAAATGATGATTCAGCATGGATCCTTGATTCAGGTGCCACTCATCACGTATGCTCTTCCTTGAGGGAATGAGCTTCTAGCAACAGTTAGATGCTGGGGAAATGACTGTCAGAGTTGGGACTGGAGAGCTCATTTCAGCTAAAGCAGTGGGAGATATTAAAATGTTCTTCTCCAGAGAACGCTATATGTTATTAGATAACGTATATATAGTTCCCAAAATAAAAAGAAATTTGATTTCTATTTCTTGTTTGCTAGAACAAGGGTATTCAGTGTCCTTTTCTGTGAATGAAGCTTTCATTACTAAAAGGGGTGCTGATATATGTTCTGCAAAAATGGAGAACAATTTGTATGTCTTAAGACCAATAGAGTCTAGGGCTATTTTGAACAATGAAATGTTTAAAACAGCTGAGACTCAACCAAAAAGGCAAAAAGTTTCTCAAAGTACCTATCTTTGGCACTTGAGACTTGGTCACATAAATCTCAATAGGATTGGGAGATTGGTTAAGAACGGACTTCTAAGCCAGTTAGAAGATGGTACTTTACCTCCATGTGAGTCATGTCTCGAAGGTAAGATGACTAAACGACCTTTTACTGGAAAAGATTATCTTGCCAAGGAGTCCTTAGAACTCGTACATACAGATCTCTGCGGTCCAATGAATGTACGAGCTCGAGGAGGGTATGAATATTTCATCTCTTTTATAGATTATTATTCAAGGTATGGTTATTTATACCTAATGAGTCATAAGTCTGAAGCCCTTGAAAATTTCAAGGAGTACATGACTGAAGTTGAGAACTTGTTAGGTAAGACCATTAAAACACTTCGATCTGATCGAGGTGGAGAGTATTTGGACTTAAAATTCCAAAACTATTTGATAGAACATGGAATATCGTCCCAACTCTCAGCACCAGGTACACCTCAGCAGAATGGTGTATCTGAAAGGAGAAACAGAACCTTGTTAGACATGGTTCGATCTATGATGAGCCATGCTCAATTGCCTAGTTCTTTTTGGGGTTATGCAGTAGAGACTGCAGTTTATATTTTGAATGTTGTTCCCTCAAAGAGTGTTTCTGAAACACCATTTGAGCTTTGGAAAGGGTGTAAAGTTAGTTTACGTCATTTTAGAATTTGGGGCTGTCCTGCACATGTGTTAGTAGCAAACCCAAAGAAATTGGATTCACGTTCAAAATTATGTCTATTCGTAGGCTACCCAAAAGAAACAAGAGGTGGATACTTCTTTGATCCAAAAGAAAATAAAGTGTTTGTATCGACAAATGCTACTTTCTTGGAAGAAGACCACGTTAAAGAACACATACCACGCAGTAAAATTGTGTTTAGTGAATTTTCTGGTAAAGCTACAAATGAATCAACAAGAGTTGTTGATGAGGCTGGACCTTCAAAAAGAGTTGTTGATGAGCCTAGTTTAGAGGTTGGACCTTCAACAAGAGTTATTGATGAGCCCAGTACATTTGGTCAAGCCCATCCTTCTCAAGAGTTGAGAATGCCTCGACGTAGTGGGAGGGTTGTTATTCAACCTGAACGCTATATGGGTTTAGCAGAAACTCCAACTGTCATAACTGATGATGGGGTTGAGGATCCATTGACCTTTAGACAGGCAATGAATGATGTGGACCATGACCAGTGGGTCAAAGCTATGGACCTAGAGATGGAGTCTATGTACTTCAATCAAGTCTGGGATCTTGTAGACCTGCCTGAAGGGGTTAAACCCATAGGGTGCAAATGGATCTACAAGAGAAAACGAGACGCACCTAGGAAAGTACACATGTTAAAGTCGATAAGAATTCTCTTGTCCATTGCCACCTTTTATGATTATGAGATTTGGCAAATGGACGTCAATACTGCTTTTCTGAATGGAAATCTTGATGAGAACATCTTTATGTTTCAACCAGAGGGGTTCGTTGCTCAAGGTCAGGAGCAAAACATTTGCAAGCTTAGACAATCCATTTATGGGTTGAAGCAAGCTTCCAGATCTTGGAATATAAAGTTTGACACTGCTGTCAAATCTTATGGCTTTGACCAGAACGTTGATGAGCCTTGTGTTTACAAAAGGATTATCAACAGTTCAGTAGTTTTTTTGGTGTTGCATGTAGATGATATTCTTCTCATTGGAAATGATGTAGAATATCTAGCTGACATTAAGAAATGGCTATCGACTGAGTTCCAAATGAAAGATTTGGGTGAAGCTCAGTATGTTCTAGGGATTCAAATTATCAGGAATTGTAAGAACAGAACGTTAGCCCTGTCTCAAGCATCATATATATGTTGGGTTTTATGCCCTATAACTCATAGGTAGTGAATGGTGACAAATTGTTCACTTGTATCAATACGTCGTTATTGAGGTTTGTACAATAAAGAGTTATTGTTACTAAAATTGCACAATTTGACCCAAATCCAATAAACTAAGATCCTAGGTTGTTTAGATGAAACTTGAACTAGTATGTGGGAACTTACGGGGATCAGTGTTCAAGTAACAACTTAAATGGTCTATAGTATAGGGATAAGGCTGGGTACCTTATCCTTGTAACACTATGTGATACGGCCCACTTTGTATTCGATACAGATGCAATGATCCAAAGAATCCATGTAGGAGACATGCGAGTGGGGGTATCATGTGCAATGAGTTTGCATAAGACCGGACCGCGAAATAGTAACCACTAGATGTAACACCGTTAACTAGTTTAGGTTTCTATTTCAATAGGATGACCTAGGTAACTCAATCTCAATCCTGAGTCTGTTATGAACTCCTTTTCAGGAGGGATTGTCCTTAGATCTGTATGGGTGAGAGTGGCCAGTTCGCCGACTCAATAATCCTACCATTTCAGGGGCAAGACCGAATGGGGGCTGGGAACATAACAGTACAAGATGGAATTCACTCCTTCTCCTATTGGGAAAAGCAGATGTGTGTTCCCTTAAGGGCTGATTCCGGGTCTTGAACAAGGGCGCCCATCCTCTCCTGGCCCGAGAGGAAGTGTTGTTTATTGATTGGATCATAAACAGATTGTTCATTAGAGGAATCAGTGGTACTTAAGGATCCAGAGGTAACCAAGGGGTAAAACGGTAATTTGACCCAACTGGCGTTACGAACACTTGTGAAGGATTGACTTACTGTTATTGGTCGATATCCGTGGACACAGAAATATTCTACAGTGAGAAGAGTGCAGCTGTGGGTCTTTAGTGGAGTGACCCACAGTTAACGAATGTTGACTAATTTGGTTAATGAGTTTAGCCAATTAGTCTCGTATCGTTGGAGCTTCTGATCTGTTGGTCCATTAGGTCCACCTGCTAGCTCGTAAAGGGTTCTGAGGTTAAATAGTCTTGAATAGAATTTGAAGTGTGTTAAAATTCGTTAAGGGAATTTTATTTTATTTGATACAATTAAAATAATGTATAAAGATACATTATAATATAAGTTTAATTGGTGAATTAAACTTTATAATATAAATTAATTCTGGATATGATTCAAAATTAATTAACGGGAGAATTAAATATTTGAAGGAGTTCAAATATTAAATATGAATTAGATTCATATTGAAACTATAGGTTAAATTTAATGTGAATGAGATTCATATTAAAACTATAGTATATGAGAGAATTATTTGAATAATGATTCAAATAGTTAATTAATTAAATATATGATATTTAATTAAGGGAAAAATACACTTTTGGTCCCTGAGGTTTGGGTTAAGTGACACTTTGGTCCCTGAGTTTTCAAACTCAACATTTTAGTCCCTGAGTTTTGAGTTTAGTTTCATTTTGGTCCTTCCATCCATTTTTTCGTTAGTTACTAACGGAAAAGTGAGGTAAAATTTATTTTTTAATCTAAAAAACAATTTTTTAATTTTTAAAATAAAAATAATATATTAAATATAATTTTTATTATTTTTATTATTTATTATTTCTTCATCTTCTCCCTCCTCCATCTTGTTCCTATCCATCTTCTTCAACTTAGTTTAACCCTCCATTACCAGAAGCTTCAGTCGCCGTCCGCCGCCCTGCCGCCTGTCGTTCGTTGCTCGCCGTCATCGTCGGCCGGATTTTTTTTCTTCTACTTTCTCCTTTTCTCCTTCGTTCTTTCTCTTCGTTTTCTTTCTCCTCGCCAAGAAGCGTTGAAGCCGCCGGAAAACACAGAAGATGATATGATTGTGATAGCGAGCATAGCTAGCTATTTTTCTCTGATTAATTAAGTTAGTCTTTTTCAATTATTTGCCCAAATTTATGCATTTTTATGTTTTATTTGTAGGAAGTATGTGCTTGAAGCTTAATTCATCAATTGGAGTCAAATGGAGCTTCCAATCTAAAAAAAAAAAAAAAAAAAAAAAAAAAAAAATTCATAGCGTCGCGACGCTATCGACAAAATTTCCAAAAATGCGGATCTCGACAGCGTCGTGACGCTGTCTTGACAGCGTCTCGACACTACGACGAAATTTTTCTATTTAAGCATCCTTTCGGCTAGGTTTTTGGGGGAACCAATTTTGGGACTTTTTGGAGCCGTAAACAGAGGAAAAACAGAGGAATTCAAGGCTGAAGCAAAGGGAAAAATTTGGAAATCAACCCATTGTTCGTGGGGATCGTGACGGGGACGTTCGGTCTCGGCCTACAACAAGTTTAATTCTTCTTTCCCTCACTTTAGTTAGATTTTTATGGCTTTTACATGTTTAGTTGAGCTTGTAATTTTGATCATGAGTAGCTAAACTTGTAAGCTTAGGGATTGATGTAGTTGATTGTGTTTATGGATTGATTTATGGTTTGAGTTGTGCAATGGTATTATGTTTGTAATCTTGATTTAATGCTTTCAATTAATTGGCCATTAGTTGGATGATTTAAGTTTCGAATCTAGCTCGGGAGAGGGGATTTGATTTAGACTTACTCAAGATTGCATGACTAAAGTTTAGTTTCTATTTCGTGACGGTTTTAGATTAACTTTAGAATTGGTTGAAAGATCTCATTGCCTTGCATGATTAATAAACTTAGATAGGGATATCAAGTTGGTTAATTTGCATGAGAATCAATTATACTCGGGAGAGGTAGTTGTGATTAAAGGGTCTTTGGCTCATAATTCCATTGTGCATAATAACTTATTCTTTAAAATCAATCCTAAACTAAATCGGCGAAATCAATTCCCTAAGTAGTTTTCCCAATTGAAATTCCACACTTTTTACTTGCTTTGATTTGGTTTTCTTATCATTCATTCATCACTTTTTGATCCCTAAATAAAATTGGGCAAGATAATTCACAATACTTGATTTGCTTAAAAATCCAATCCAGAGGACGACACTCGTTTACACGAAAACACTATATTATTACTTGACCCGTACACTTGCGGTAAGCAAATTGCACATCAAGTTTTTGGCGCCGTTGCCGGGGATTGACACATTTAGCTAGATTGATATTGTGGAAAAATTGCTTGATCTTAATTTAGGGTGTATTGTTACTTTTTTAGGTTTGTTGCATTTTTTTCCTTATTTGTTTTTCTTTCCATATTTGATTTTCTAGGTTAGTTTCCTTTTAGTTGTGTAATCTTTTCCTTATTTGTTCTTGTTTTTCCTTTTCTAGGTTAGTTTCCTTATTTTCATTTTGTCATATTTATTTTTGCATTCCATATTAGGTTAGTTTGTTTCATTTTTCTTGATTATATTTTCCATATTTAGATTTGTTGTTTCCTTTTCTTTATTTATTTCCATATTTGTTTTTTTCTTTTCTTTTTAAGGTATTTTTAATTTTGCATGCGTAGTAGTAGAGAAGTGATACCATTTGATCCCGAGATAGAAAGAACAATTCTTAGGCTTCGAAGGGAAAATAGAGAAATTATTCAAATGGCAGACCAAAATCCACATGAGGAGCCTAGGCCTATTAGAGATTATTTTCAGCCTGTGTTTCAGGGGCAACAGTCGGGGATTGTCTATGCACCGATTAATGCCAACAACTTTGAGCTGAAGACCGGTCTCATTCAGATGGCTCGAGACTGTGCATACAGAGGATCACCCACCGAGGATCCAAATTCTCACCTTAAATCATTCTTGGATATTTGTGGGACGGTAAAGATTAATGGTGTCTCTGAGGATGCTATTCGCTTACGTTTATTTCCCTTTTCTTTGTAGGATAAAGCACGAGATTGGTTGCAGTCCATCACCCCTGGGAGCATCACTACCTGGGATGCTTTGGTCCAGGCCTTTTTAAAGAAATTTTTCCCTCCTGCAAAGACGGTCAAGCTGAGGACCGAGATTGGGACATTCCAACAACAATATGATGAGCAGCTGTTCGAAGCTTGGGAGCGATTCAAAGAGCTACTGAGGAAGTGTCCTCAACATGGTTACCCCGATTGGCTTAAGGTACAGTTGTTTTATAATGGTTTAACTCCTAGTACAAAAACAATTGTTGATGCAACTGCAGGTGGGACTCTGTTGTCCAAGACCGTGGAAAACGCTCGCACACTTTTAGAGGATATGGCCACCAACAGCTATCAGTGGCCATCTGAGCGGTCTACACCTAAAAAGATTGCTGCTGGAGTGTTTGAGGTTGATAAAGTAAGTGCACTCCAGGCCCAGATGACTTCCCTTGCCAATGCTTTTATGAAATTTTCAGGTACAGGGAGTGCACAGTCAATTGAATCAGCTGCTGCTTTAGCATCTAGACCTCAGGAGGAGACCATCGAGCAGGTTCAGTATGTATCAAATTTTAATTCTAGGGGATATAATAATAGTTCTACACCTACACATTATCACCCTAACAATAGGAACCATGAAAATTTCTCTTATGCTAATACTAAGAATGTTCTTAATCCTCCTGGTTTTGCCCCTCAAACTCAAGATAATAAAAAGTTAGAAGATCTTGTTGGAGCTTTCATTGCAGAGTCTAGTAACAGGACAACCAAGTTAGAGGAGGCAGTCATTGCCATCAATTCAACAGTGAATGGCCACAGTGCAGCCATAAAGAACATTGAGACTCAGTTGGGACAGTTGGTGAATGTTGTAAGCACCATGAATAAAGGTAAGGTCCCAGCTGAACAAGAGAAACCCCAGATGGAGTATTGTAAGGCAATCACTGTGCACCAGGAAGAATCTGAAGAGGAACCTGAATCTGAGAACTATGAAACGCCTACAGGGGAAGCTGATGAGGACACATCATCTGATGAGGCTGAGCAACCTAACCTTGAGCCTCCTATTCCTTCTCCCACACTGATGGTTCCCAAGGAAAAGAAAAAGAAAAAGAAGAAAAAGAACAATCAGGTTCAGTTTGATAAATTTATGAATGCTTTTATGAATCTGAATATTAATATTCCATTTGCAGAGGCATTAGAGATGCCCCAATACAACAGGTTTATGAAGGAGTGGTTAGCAAAGAAGCGAAAAGAAAAGAAGGTTGACACTGTCTATCTTGCTTCCACATGCAGCACCAGAGTACAACAAAAAGTACCTGAAAAAGTAGCAGATCCAGGGAGTTTTTCTGTTCCTTGTAGTTTTGGTACTTATTCTTTCAGAGCATTATGTGATTTAGGTGCTAGCATTAATATCATTCCTCTATCGTTGTGTAAAAAGTTAGATATAGGTGAGATTAAGTCTACTCCTGTAAAGCTCCAATTGGCTGATCAATCTGTGGTGAGACCAGTTGGTATTGTAGAAAATGTGTTAATCAGAGTAGGTAGATTTTTCCTCCCTATTGACTTGTATGTTATGGACATGATAGAAAATCCTTCAATGCCTGTCATATTAGGACGACCATTCCTCGCTACTGGGCGAGCGATCATAGATATTGAGCGCAGGGAGCTCACTATTAGAGTCAAGAACGAAAAAGAAATCTTTAAAGCAGTTGAAGACTCTAAAGATGAAGTGCTTTACATGGGCTACAGGAAAGGTGCAAGAAAGAGCACCTCTGTTGGATTCACAGAACAAAAGCCTCCTTGAAGCACGTGCAACACGTCGAGCTAATGACGTTAAACAAGCGCTTATGGGAGGCAACCCAAGTAAGTTTAGTGTGTTTTCTTTTTGTTTTTGATTTATTGTTTGTTTTTGTTTTGTAGGTCTTGTTTTCTTTCTCTCCTTTGCTTTCAAGCTTTCAAGATTCCAAGCTCTCAAGCAAGAAGTCATCATCATTCCAGGCCAGTATTGTTCACTCCTGTACTTCTTTTATTGTTCTCATGCTTGTGTATGCCTTATTTTCTTTATACATTGTGGACAATGCATACTTTAAGTTTGGGGGTGGATTAGCATGTTTGTGGAGCCCTTGAGCATCTGAGTTCGGGCTATAGTTTTGAGCTTTCTTTGAATTATGCATATGGTTGTTTTCTGGATGCTACTTTTGCATGATTATGATCTCCTATGATAGGCTTTCTTGTCAATTTTCAAGCTTGTGATGAGATGTAAGCATAAGTGCCCAAAAAGGGAGACTTTTTAAAAATTTTCTAGGAGATGGCTTGCATGAGTAGAGTATCTGGCTTGGCTTGACTTGGATTTGAATGCTTAGGAGCAAATTATTGGGTTCATATGCTTGTTGTCACCTCGATAGGTGTAGGGAAGAGCTAAAAAGTTAATGTTTTGCAAATTAGCATGTTTGATCTTGCTTAGGAGGAAAGAAAAGAATATATGCTATTTATGCTCATAAAGAAAAATCATTCTTGTTGTTATTGTTGAAAAGAAAATTATTATGTCATGGCCTGTGCACAGTTTGCAATGTTTAATAATGTTTAGGCAAAAAGAGCTACCCCTGTTGTGATCAGTTAGGCCAACCAGAGAAAACTCAGGTTAAGGGTCCCTGCAATGGGTGTGTGAAAGCTAGTGCCACATATACATGCTTAATTAAATTGTTAATTATAAGCACCTAAGTTTGGAGAAAAACAAACTAATTTGTTCCATTAACTCATTAGTGAAACCTTAGTGCCAGTGTAGAGGGAAGATGAGCTGAGAGTTTAATAATCCAATCCCGGGCTAGTAGAGTCTGGTCTCGTTGAGTTAGATCTCGCTTGTGCAAGTTAATTTTGGAAAAATTTTAATTTGTCTCCCTCATTGGTCCTTATGTGCATGTCTCTTGCTTGCTTGACTATTGACCTTTGAGCCTTGAGGATTGAGTTATGATTATTGCATCCATTCTTCTACTGTATGCTTAATTTTTAGTTTGCTCGAGGACTAGCAAAAGCTTAAGTTTGGGGGTATTTGATAGCGAGCATAGCTAGCTATTTTTCTCTGATTAATTAAGTTAGTCTTTTTCAATTATTTGCCCAAATTTATGCATTTTTATGTTTTATTTGTAGGAAGTATGTGCTTGAAGCTTAATTCATCAATTGGAGTCAAATGGAGCTTCCAATCTAAAAAAAAAAAAAAAAAAAAAAAAAAAAAAAAAAAAAAATTCATAGCGTCGCGACGCTATCGACAAAATTTCCAAAAATGCGGATCTCGACAGCGTCTCGACACTACGACGAAATTTTTCTATTTAAGCATCCTTTCGGCTAGGTTTTTGGGGGAACCAATTTTGGGACTTTTTGGAGCCGTAAACAGAGGAAAAACAGAGGAATTCAAGGCTGAAGCAAAGGGAAAAATTTGGAAATCAACCCATTGTTCGTGGGGATCGTGACGGGGACGTTCGGTCTCGGCCTACAACAAGTTTAATTCTTCTTTCCCTCACTTTAGTTATATTTTTATGGCTTTTACATGTTTAGTTGAGCTTGTAATTTTGATCATGAGTAGCTAAACTTGTAAGCTTAGGGATTGATGTAGTTGATTGTGTTTATGGATTGATTTATGGTTTGAGTTGTGCAATGGTATTATGTTTGTAATCTTGATTTAATGCTTTCAATTAATTGGCCATTAGTTGGATGATTTAAGTTTCGAATCTAGCTCGGGAGAGGGGATTTGATTTAGACTTACTCAAGATTGCATGACTAAAGTTTAGTTTCTATTTCGTGACGGTTTTAGATTAACTTTAGAATTGGTTGAAAGATCTCATTGCCTTGCATGATTAATAAACTTAGATAGGGATATCAAGTTGGTTAATTTGCATGAGAATCAATTATACTCGGGAGAGGTAGTTGTGATTAAAGGGTCTTTGGCTCATAATTCCATTGTGCATAATAACTTATTCCTTAAAATCAATCCTATACTAAATCGGCGAAATCATTTCCCTAAGTAGTTTTCCCAATTGAAATTCCACACTTTTTACTTGCTTTGATTTGGTTTTCTTATCATTCATTCATCACTTTTTGATCCCTAAATAAAATTGGGCAAGATAATTCACAATACTTGATTTGCTTAAAAATCCAATCCAGAGGACGACACTCGTTTACACGAAAACACTATATTATTACTTGACCCGTACACTTGCGGTAAGCAAATTGCACATCAGATTGGAAATCGAAGAACTCGCGCAAAAAAACCGTCGGATTTCGCCCTCGACGCCGCAGATCTGGCTCGTTCCACTTTCCCCTTCGTTTTTATTCTTTTCAATCGTTCCACTTGAGTAGATCTGGTACGGCTGCCGTTTCCTGAAGCTTTGTAATGTCTCAGACGCAGATCCTGTTGGGTTTTATGCCCTAAAACTCGTAGATAGTGAATGTAACCGTTGACCGGATATTAATGAAATAATATTGATATATTTTTCCATTAATTGTTATTAGTTATTTTATATTTGTCTTTGCCTAATAATAACCCTAATCCAATAAACTAGACATCCAAGGCTGTAATATGAATCTTGAACTATATGTAGCGACATATGGGATCATTGTTCAAGAAACAGCCTAAAGGGTCTATAGTATAGGGATAAGACTGGGTGCCTTATCTTGGTGACACTATGGATACGGCCCACTTTGTATTTGATACAAACGCTGCGATCCAACGCGTTCATGTAGGAGACATGCGAGTGGGGGTATCCTATGCAATGAGTTTGCATAAGACCGGACCGCGAAATAGTAACCACTAGTTATAACACCGTTAACTAGTTGGTTTTATATTTCACTAGGACGACCGAGACAACTTAGTCTTAATCCTGAGTTGATTATGGACTCCTGCTCATGAGAGACTGTCCTTTGATTTGCATGGGTGAGAGTGGCCAATACGCCGACTCAATAAGCCTACCACTTTGGGGACAAGATCGAATGGGGAGCTGGGAACATAATCGTGCAAGATGGAATTCACTCCTTCCCGACTTTAGGGAAGCAGATGAGTGTTCCCTTAAGTGATTACTCCGAGTCTTGAACAAAGGGCCCTACCCTCTCAATGGCACGAGAGGGTTTTTCTGTTTAATGGTTGGACCATAAACAGATTGTTCATTAGAGGAGAATTGGTACTTAAGGAAATAGAGGTGACCCAGGGGTAAAACGGTAATTTGACCCAGCTGGTGTTACGGACACTCGTGAAGGACTAACTAGTCGATATTGGTCTAAGTTCCGTGGACATAGAAAATATGTCTGCAGTGAGAAGAGTGCAACTGTGAGTCTATAGTGGAATGTACACACAGTTAACGAATATTGATTATTGTGGTTAATGAGTTTAACCAATTAATCTCACATCGTTGGAGCTTCTGATCTGCAGGTCCATTAGGTCCCACTGGTAGCTCGTAAAGTAATTTGAGGCAACTAAGTAATTAAATTGAAAATGTTCAATTTACTGAGGGAAATAAATATAATATATATTGATATATTATTATGAGAGAAATTAATATTTGAAGAAGTTCAAATATAAATTTATGGAAGATTGAAAGAATTAATTAATTTAAGTCCTAAAAGTGTTTGGGCAAAATTAATTAATTCAAGGCCGGAAATTAAATATGTGATATTTAATTTGGTGGTTAATTAATTAAAGAATTCATTAACCATGAATTAATCAATTATGTAAATAATTAATCACTTAAGGAAGTGATTAATCATTTATGGGAATGATCTAATTACTTATGGAAGAAATTAGTCATTTATGGAAAAGATTAATCAATTGGGAATTGATTGATCATGATTGATTAATTAAGGAATAAAGATTGAATCAATTTTGGAAAAGATTGATTTTATTGAATATTTTATTCATGGCCTCTCTTCTATAAATAGAACACTAGACCTAATTGGTCATGACACTTGACACTCTTGAAAGACAAGACCTAGAATTCTCTCTAGCCTCCCTCTTAGAGAAAGACTCCCACAAGTCTTTGGCCTCCTAGACTTAGAGACATACCGGTGTAACCTCTGTGGTTATTGTGTCAATCAAAGAAGAATTTCCAGCGAAGAATACCTTGAAGCCGCTGCTGCGTTTTCGTTCGTGGAGCTTCGTTGGCGAAGAACGGTCAAGTCTACAACGGAGGTTTGTAACGGTTCTTCCTCTTTTCTTTAGAAAAGTTTTAAAAATAAATTTAGATTTATTTTAGCATGTTTAAACCGATTTTACAGCGGCTTTAAAGTTAGTTTAAAGTTTTGTTTGAGTTTTCGTAACGGTTTTTTAATGTTAATTAATATACGGCGTAAGGTCCAACGATGCGCTTCCGCTGCGTGGGGACTTTTATTCCCTTCAATCGGCATCAGAGCCATCGCTGTCCCTATTAATTAATTTTAAAAAAGTTGCGATAGGCTCTAATAGGTGGGATTTATGCATATTGTATGTTCGGTTTGCATTGAACTGTTTGGGTTAATTTTATGGCCATAGATTTTATTTTTATGTGATTTTGATCATGTAAGGCCCGGTGTTTCGGGTATTTTATGTAAAATCGAGTCCTATGTAAGTCCGGGTCTAGAAAAGGTTTTTATGAGATGAAAATCGAAGGAATCGCCGCTGAAATCGAAGCCAAAACCGAAGAAATCGTTGCTGTTTTGCCCAGATTCTGCCTCCAGACGCAACAGCGTCGGGACGCTCCTTCAACAGCGTCTCGACGCTGTCTCGATACCGAAGGCGCTCGGTAAGGAAAGCGCAAAGCGTCGGGACGCTACCTCAACAGCGTCTCGACGCTGTCTCGATTACGCAGGCGCCAGATATGGAAAACGCACAGCGTCGGGACGCTAATCTACACAGCGTCTCGACGCTGTCACGATGGAGGCGCGCACTAGGGTTTCAACAGGCGCGGTTCAAGCAAGGACGGTCCGGTTCGGACCGGTTCGGCTGGGCTGGGACCTATTTGGTCCGGTTCAGCCAATTTTTGGCATGGTTCGTGATTTTGGAGGCCGGTTCGAGGTGGTTCGGGGCGGTTCGTGCTGTCTAGGCCAATTCCGGAGCTGTTCATGGATTTTTTAGGATAGAATTTAGCTAAATTAATGTAATTTAATGCTTTATTTTATCCTAGGGGCCAAAATTAACCGGTTCAGTTGCTATTTATATGCTTTATGGATGTCATATAGATTATTTAATCCCACCTTAGGTTATAAACATGCTCATGCATTTTTTATATATTATAAATTGTTATAATGTATGTTTAAATGCATGGATTTGTTTTCATATTTTTAATATAAGTGTATATTAATTATATGAAAAATTGGAAAGCATGAAGCATGTCATTACTTAAATTAAATATAAATAGTTATGTTTAATGTGATGAATGAAGCATGCTTGGTTGATTTTCTTGATTGGCTTATAATTGTTATAATAAAAGAAAATCAAAATTGCATGAAGCATGAAATATCCATAGTTATTAATATAATTGTTATATTATTCATGCAATTGATGAGGCTTAATTATTCAATTTGAATGAGATTGTTGAATGAATTAAACCCTAGATTCTTGATTATAGGATTAATCATTAAAATTTGAAATAGTTCTTTAATATTAATGGTTAGAAACCGTCAATCTATAATCAAGATTTGCATGCAAACATAAGATCATAGGATAAATTGAATTAATTTTAAATTGTTTAAAATTAATTAGACCTAGATCGATTTCTAATAGGATTAGAATCTTTTCTTACTTAGAATTAAAAATAGTTTTAATTTACTAAGTAGGAAAAACATTGCTATGATTATAAGGGAACTCCACCGGTAATGTTCTGTCTAAGGCTGGAGGTATTTAAGTTGACGGTTTACGGAACACCTCCTACCTGGGAACTGACCTGGAATACCGGAGTTGAATTAATCATAGTTAAATGTTAGCATGCAATGTCACTAGGTTTATTAAAAGTGTTTAATGCACCTAGATCTTTAGAGTAAAGACCTTACATTACTGAGGTTATAAGGGAACTCTCTCGGTAAAGTTCTGTCTAAGGCTGGAGGTATTTAAGTTGACGGTTTACGGAACACCTCCTACCTGGGAACTAACCGGATTGAGTTGAATTAACCATAGTAATGTTGACTTGCAATGTTGGGTTTATTAAAAAGTTTAATTCACCCAAAAGATTGCAGTTGAATCCTTTCCATAATTGTTATAATAGGATCAGACTTAGATAGATTGACTTAGCCGAATACTATCTAAGTTAAACAACCCTATATTAACCTTAGGACATTTTCAGTGGGAGGAAAATTACAAAACGAGATTTAAATCAAGTTTTGCTCCTACGTCCCTATATTCACAACGTGAGATTCATGCTCGGCTTCGAGTCGCCCTAGGAGCGGCTTCCCTTCGGAAAGTGTTTGCATGGATCAATATCAAGGTGAATGGGAAAAATGTCTAGAGTAAGTGGGAGCGGGACACGTGTCAACGTATCCCTCGGTCTCCGCCCATAGTTCACACCGTGAGAGTCCTATGATCCGCCTGCAGGTTGCCCTGGCGCATCCATCCCTTCGGAGGGCCTGGTCATAGGATTCGGAACATCGTGAACTCCTGGAAAAGGATAGGAGCTCTTAGGCTAATCACCAACAGTTGTCTTTCCCTTCGGTAGCCTGTTGGTGCGTGCCTCTGAGATCTGAAAATGGGAGGGTTACACTTACGAGGATGAGTTAAAAGTGTTAACAAATCCTTGACCGAACAACGGTGGCTAATGTCTATAGGAATATGAGTTATTCTGGAATTAGAATTAGCTGAGAGGTGTCTCATTTCAAAGGAGGAGTACCTGATCACCCTTCGGTGGCTGATATTCTAAACCTCTGAAACGTCGTTGCAAAACAAAATCAATAGTTTTAGGGTTCTGTGATTGTCTGTTTTGCTAAATTGATTGGATTGTGTGCAATTGTTTGCTTGTATGATGGGTTAAGGCAAAGATAACTAATACGGTCATTGTTTGTTTAAATTTCAGCAATGTCTTCCTCAATAGTCTCTCTGCTTAAAAATGAGAAATTAACCGGCGAAAATTATGCTACGTGGAAGTCGAACTTGAATACGATTCTTGTTGTCGATGATCTGCGGTTCGTCTTAACGGAGGATTGTCCTCCAGCCCCTGCTCGTAATGCATCCCAGGCAGTTAAGGATGCTTATGACCGCTGGACAAAGGCCAATGATAAGACTCGCGTCTATATCTTAGCCAGCTTATCTGAAGTTTTGGCTAAAAGGCATGAGGGCATGGTAACAGCGAGGGAGATTATGAACTCTCTCCGGGAGATGTTTGGACAACCGTCCTACCAACTCCACCATGATGCTCTCAAATACGTTTATAGCTGTCGCATGAAAGAGGGCACGTCTGTTCGGGAGCATGTCCTGGATATGATGGTCCAATTCAACGTGGCAGAGGCAAACGGGGCGGTCATAGATGAGCGTAGTCAGGTTGCATTCATCTTAGAATCTCTTCCGAAGAGTTTTCTACAGTTTCGAAGCAATGCAATGATGAATAAAATAACATTCAACCTGACTAGCCTCCTTAATGAGCTACAGCTCTATCAGTCTCTTCTTAAGAACAAGGGACAGATAGAAGGAGAGGCAAACGTTGTTCACTCCAAAAGAAAGTTCGAGAAGGGTTCATCCTCTGGAACTAAATCTGTAGCCACTTCTTCAAAGAAAACTCAGAAGAAGAAAGGAAACAAGGGGAAAACTCCCAGTACTGCTGCCAAAAGCAAGGAAAAAGCCAAAGCTGTGGCAGACAAGGGCAAATGTTTTCACTGCAATGTAGATGGACATTGGAAGAGAAACTGCCCAAAGTACCTTGCTGAGAAAAAGAAGGAAAAGGAAGGTAAATTTGATTTACTGGTTTTAGAAACATGCCTGGTAGAACATGATGAGTTTACCTGGATACTTGATTCAGGAGCAACTAATCATGTTTGCTCTTCTTTTCAGGAAAATAGTTCCTTTCGGCAGTTGAACGATGGAGAAATGACACTCAGGGTCGGAACTGGAGAAGTCATTTCAGCTAAAGCAGTGGGAGCTGCGAAGTTATTTTTTAGAAATAGATTCTTGCTTTTAGAAAGTTTGTTAATCGTTCCCAAGATTAAGAGGAACTTGATTTCTATTTCATGTTTGATTGAACAATCGTATACAGTTACTTTTGATATGAATGAAGCGTTCATTTATAAAAATTGTATACTTATTTGTTCAGCCAAATTGGAAAATAACTTGTGTGTTTTAAGACCAACCGAAAACAAAGCACTTTTAAATCACGAATTATTTAAAACTGCTGAAACTCAAAGTAAAAGGCAAAAGATTTCTCCATCAAGTAACAATACTCATCTTTGGCATCTTAGACTTGGTCATATAAACATCGATAGGATCGGTCGTTTGGTAAAGAATGGACTTCTAAGCAAGTTAGGAGATGATTCAATACCACCTTGTGAATCTTGTCTCGAGGGAGAAATGACCAAAAGACCCTTTTCTGGAAAAGGTTACAGAGCCAAAGAACCCTTAGAGTTAATACATTCGGATCTATGTGGTCCAATGAATGTAAAAGCTCGAGGAGGGTACGAATATTTCATCTCATTTATAGATGATTATTCAAGATATGGTTACTTATACCTAATGGGACATAAGTCTGAAGCCCTTGAAAAGTTTAAGGAGTTTAAGGCTGAAGTTGAAAACCTATTAGGTAAAACTATTAAAGTACTTCGATCTGATCGAGGAGGGGAGTATATGGATCAAAGATTCCAGGACTATATGATAGAACATGGAATCCAATCTCAACTCTCAGCCCCTGGTACACCTCAGCAGAATGGTGTGTCAGAAAGGAGAAATAGAACCTTGTTAGACATGGTTCGATCAATGATGAGCTATGCTCAATTGCCTAGCTCGTTTTGGGGGTATGCAGTGGAGACTGCAGTATACATCTTGAACAATGTTCCCTCGAAAAGTGTTTCAGAAACACCTTTCGAGTTATGGAAGGGGCGTAAACCTAGTTTGCATCACTTTCGCATTTGGGGTTGTCCTGCACACGTGCTTGTGACAAATCCTAAGAAACTGGAACCTCGTTCAAAACTGTGCCAATTTGTTGGTTACCCTAAAGAAACGAGAGGTGGTTATTTCTACGACCCACAAGAAAATAAGGTGATTGTATCGACAAACGCCACTTTCTTAGAGGAATACCACATGAGAGATCATAAACCACGAAGCAAAATAATATTATGAGAAGCTACTGAAGAATCATCAAGAGTTGTTGATGAAGTTGGACCTTCAACAAGGGTTGATGAAGGAACTAGTTCTTCAGATCCATCCCGTCCATCTCAAACGTTGGGAATGCCTCGACGCAGTGGGAGGGTTGTGTTACAACCTGATCGCTACTTGGGTTTAACTGAAACTCAGGTTGTCATTGAGGATCCATTGTCCTATCGACAGGCAATGAATGACGAAGATAAGGATGAATGGGTCAAAGCCATGAACCTGGAAATGGAGTCAATGTACTCCAATTCTGTATGGGAACTTGCAGATCTACCATATGGGGTAAAACCCATAGGGTGCAAATGGATCTATAAGAGAAAAAGAGATGCGGCTGGAAAGGTACAGACCTTCAAAGCTAGACTAGTGGCAAAGGGTTATACCCAAAAGGAGGGGGTTGACTATGAAGAAACCTTTTCTCCTGTAGCCATGTTAAAGTCCATAAGAATTCTTTTATCCATTGCCACATATTATGACTATGAAATATGGCAAATGGACGTCAAGACTGCCTTTCTGAATGGTAATCTTGAAGAGAATATCTTTATGTCTCAACCCGAAGGGTTCATAGCCCAAGGTCAGGAACAAAAGGTTTGTAAGCTAAATCGATCCATTTATGGATTGAAACAAGCATCCAGATCATGGAACATTAGATTTGATGCTGCAATCAAATCTTTTGGCTTTGACCAAAACGTTGATGAGCCTTGTGTATACAAGAAAGTCAACAAAAGGAAAGTAGTTTTTCTAATACTTTATGTAGACGATATCCTACTCATTGGGAATGATGTAGGATACCTAAATGACATTAAGAAATGGCTAGCAGCCCAATTCCAAATGAAAGATCTGGGAGAGGCTCAATATGTTCTGGGAATCCAAATCATTAGGGATCGTAAGAACAAAACGCTAGCTCTGTCTCAAGCAACGTATATTGACAAGATGTTGTCTCGATATTCGATGCAAAACTCCAAGAAGGGACTCCTACCCTTCAGACATGGGGTGCACCTGTCTAAGGAACAATCTCATAAGACACCTCAAGAAGTTGAGAACATGAGACACATTCCCTACGCCTCAGCTGTGGGCAGCTTAATGTATGCCATGCTCTGCACAAGGCCTGACATATGTTATGCAGTGGGAGTAGTCAGTAGGTATCAGTCTAATCCAGGGTTGGACCACTGGGGAGCGGTTAAGAATATCCTCAAGTATCTTCGGAGAACGAGGGACTACATGCTTGTGTATGGAGCTAAGGATTTGATTCTTACTGGATACACTGACTCTGACTTTCAAGCTGATAAGGATTCAAGGAAATCCACATCAGGGTCAGTATTCACCCTCAATGGAGGAGCAGTAGTGTGGAGAACCATCAAACAAGGATGCATAGCAGACTCAACCATGGAGGCTGAGTATGTAGCAGCTTGCGAAGCAGCTAAGGAGGCAGTATGGCTCAGAAAGTTCTTGACTGATTTGGAAGTAGTTCCGAATATGAACGTGCCCATAACACTATACTGTGACAACAGTGGGGCTGTAGCCAACTCAAAAGAACCTCGTAGCCACAAACGGGGTAAACACATCGAGAGGAAGTATCACCTGATACGGGAGATTGTGCAAAGAGGAGATGTGATCGTCACTAAGATCGCCTCGGAGCACAACATCGCTGATCCATTTACAAAGGCTCTCACGGCTAAAGTGTTTGAGGGTCATCTAGAAGGTCTAGGTCTACGAGATATGTATGCCATCTAATCTAGGGCAAGTGGGAGAAATGTATAATGGGTATAAGGATGCCCTAGTTCATTGTATTTCCAGCTTTAGATTATTGCATTTACATCCCACTAACTAGTGTTTTAGTTCAAGTGGGAGTTTGTTGGGTTTTATGCCCTAAAACTCGTAGATAGTGAATGTAACCGTTGACCGGATATTAATGAAATAATATTGATATATTTTTCCATTAATTGTTATTAGTTATTTTATATTTGTCTTTGCCTAATAATAACCCTAATCCAATAAACTAGACATCCAAGGCTGTAATATGAATCTTGAACTATATGTAGCGACATATGGGATCATTGTTCAAGAAACAGCCTAAAGGGTCAATAGTATAGGGATAAGACTGGGTGCCTTATCCTGGTGACACTATGGATACGGCCCACTTTGTATTTGATACAAACGCTGCGATCCAACGCGTTCATGTAGGAGACATGCGAGTGGGGGTATCCTATGCAATGAGTTTGCATAAGACCGGACCGCGAAATAGTAACCACTAGTTATAACACCGTTAACTAGTTGGTTTTATATTTCACTAGGACGACCGAGACAACTTAGTCTTAATCCTGAGTTGATTATGGACTCCTGGTCATGAGAGACTGTCCTTTGATTTGCATGGGTGAGAGTGGCCAATACGCCGACTCAATAAGCCTACCACTTTGGGGACAAGATCGAATGGGGAGCTGGGAACATAATCGTGCAAGATGGAATTCACTCCTTCCCGACTTTAGGGAAGCAGATGAGTGTTCCCTTAAGTGATTACTCCGAGTCTTGAACAAAGGGCCCTACCCTCTCAATGGCACGAGAGGGTTTTTCTGTTTAATGGTTGGACCATAAACAGATTGTTCATTAGAGGAGAATTGGTACTTAAGGAAATAGAGGTGACCCAGGGGTAAAACGGTAATTTGACCCAGCTGGTGTTACGGACACTCGTGAAGGACTAACTAGTCGATATTGGTCTAAGTTCCGTGGACATAGAAAATATGTCTGCAGTGAGAAGAGTGCAACTGTGAGTCTATAGTGGAATGTACACACAGTTAACGAATATTGATTATTGTGGTTAATGAGTTTAACCAATTAATCTCACATCGTTGGAGCTTCTGATCTGCAGGTCCATTAGGTCCCACTGGTAGCTCGTAAAGTAATTTGAGGCAACTAAGTAATTAAATTGAAAATGTTCAATTTACTGAGGGAAATAAATATAATATATATTGATATATTATTATGAGAGAAATTAATATTTGAAGAAGTTCAAATATAAATTTATGGAAGATTGAAAGAATTAATTAATTTAAGTCCTAAAAGTGTTTGGGCAAAATTAATTAATTCAAGGCCGGAAATTAAATATGTGATATTTAATTTGGTGGTTAATTAATTAAAGAATTCATTAACCATGAATTAATCAATTATGTAAATAATTAATCACTTAAGGAAGTGATTAATCATTTATGGGAATGATCTAATTACTTATGGAAGAAATTAGTCATTTATGGAAAAGATTAATCAATTGGGAATTGATTGATCATGATTGATTAATTAAGGAATAAAGATTGAATCAATTTTGGAAAAGATTGATTTTATTGAATATTTTATTCATGGCCTCTCTTCTATAAATAGAACACTAGACCTAATTGGTCATGACACTTGACACTCTTGAAAGACAAGACCTAGAATTCTCTCTAGCCTCCCTCTTAGAGAAAGACTCCCACAAGTCTTTGGCCTCCTAGACTTAGAGACATACCGGTGTAACCTCTGTGGTTATTGTGTCAATCAAAGAAGAATTTCCAGCGAAGAATACCTTGAAGCCGCTGCTGCGTTTTCGTTCGTGGAGCTTCGTTGGCGAAGAACGGTCAAGTCTACAACGGAGGTTTGTAACGGTTCTTCCTCTTTTCTTTAGAAAAGTTTTAAAAATAAATTTAGATTTATTTTAGCATGTTTAAACCGATTTTACAGCGGCTTTAAAGTTAGTTTAAAGTTTTGTTTGAGTTTTCGTAACGGTTTTTTTATGTTAATTAATATACGGCGTAAGGTCCAATCGATGCGCTTCCGCTGCGTGGGGACTTTTATTCCCTTCAGATCCAGCCGTTGTAGTGGTGAGTTATTGGTCGGAGACGGTGAGAGAAAGGCAGAGTTGCAGGATGGTCGGAGAAGGTTGCAGATCCGGGCATTGCAAGATGTTCGGAGACGGTCTAAGTTTCCAAATCGGTGATGCTCGCGAGTTTCAGATCTCGCGGTCCGTGGGGGAGGAACAGAGTGAAAGCAGTCGAGGCGGGGTTGGGGCTTTGGTTGAGATTATACTGGCGCCGCCGCAACGGAGAGGAGTGTGTGTTAACGGCGGGGATTTGCTCTGTGGGATGAGAGAGAGGGAGGCCGAAAGGGAGAGAAGAGAAAGAGAAAGAAAGACCAAAAAAAAATATCGGTCTTTATAGCTATTTAATTGCTTTATGAATGTCATTTAACTAGATCCCACCATAGGTTAAGCATGTGTTCATGCATATTTATGTTATAAGTGTTATAATATATGGTAATTATGCATGAATTTTAAATTTCATGAGTTATTTAGTATAATTGTTATATTAAATATATGAAATTTGAGAAGCATGATGCATGACATTAATTAGATAAATATAAATTGTTATATTTTATTAATGTAGCATGCATGCTTAGATTTATTTTCATGAGTATTAATATAATAGTTATATTATGAATGGAAATAAATTTCAATGTTTGATTTTCATGTATAATTTTAATATAAATTGTTATATTAATTTAATGAAAATGGAATAACATTGAGCATGACATTAATTAGATTAATATAAGAGTTATATTATATTAATGTCGACATTCATGTAATTTTAATTTCGTGGATGATTAATTAATATAATCGATATTAATTAAATGAAATTGAAATTGCAGAAATATGTAAATGGGAGTACACTTGTGTGTAATGTATCATTTCATGTTTATCTGTTTTGCTTTCATGAGCTAAATCTTCTCATCAAGGCTTAGCGCAAGCGCCTCATGCGGCGATAAGCATCACTTGTAAGCGCATATTTTTGGTTTAATAGAAACATTGTTTGCTTTCTACTTAGTTGTGTTAATTCTTTCATTGCTAAGTCCCGCTTGGCCAGCTGGATGCGGTATCAATATGATAAATCCTTGACAGGTAATGCATATGGATCTCTCTAAGTAGAACAGGCTAGCGCATGTCATGTAGTCTTGGTAACACTTAATTATTACCACTATAAGATATTGCATGTTTGAGCTTCGGTTGCATTGTGACTAACGCAATCCCTTATAAGTATTACGAGAACTGAACTTCACGCATAAAACTAGGCACAGAGTTATTTGCTAGTTTATTGCTAAAACGCATAAGGAATACCGGAAGGAAAACTTAATGATTTCTTCTCTTACTTAGGCATTAATGGATCAATTAATCAAAAATTAGCGCTACAAGTCTCTTATGAACGCATGAGGTTGCTACCGCAATAGCCTTGATATTTTTCGCATTTAAGTCCTTTTCCTCAATTTATATTATTTTCTTTCCGCAATACATCCATTATTCAAACTACACCACTCAATTTTCTTTACTTACCCAACATGTGGAGAAATTAAATTAGTGCATATATAATTTTTGTTCCATTTCCCTGTGGATTCGACCCTGAACTCATCAGGTACTACTTGATTTAATCAGTTTATACTTGGATTGATTTAAATCTGCGACTATTCTACCAACTATACTGATAATCAATCAAGTTTTTGGCGTCGTGGCCGGGGAACTGGCAACAAAAGTGTACTCCAGCTTTCACTGAATTAATACTCACAGTGCCTCCTGTTGAGTCATTTTCTCCAGGAACAGAGATATTGTATGCGTGCCGCCCGACGAATTGAATTCGAGGTAGATCCTGAAATCGATAGAACATACCACAGAAGAAGAAGGAATCGAAGACCCCCAAGACAAACAAGGGAAATGGCAGCACCAAACCAACCAAATAGACCATTAAACCCCATCCAAATGGCCGATGATAGGGCCAGAGGAATTAGAGATTACGCAGCCCCTACAAATTGCAATTTCAATCCAGGGATAATTCAACCCACTCTAGAAACAGAGAGGTTTGAACTAAAACCTGTTATGTTTCAAATGTTGACAGCTGCAAGACAATTCAGAGGAAGTCCATCAGAAGATCCTCACTCTCACCTCAAGTCATTCCTTGACATTTGCAACAAATTTATCATCCCAGGAGTTACACCAGAACAACTCCAGGTCATATTATTTCCTTACTCTCTGAGAGATGCGGCGAAAGTATGGTTAAATAAACAACCAGCAAACTCCATCGCAACATGGAACGTTTTGGCAGAAAAATTCCAAGAAAAATATTTTCCACCTACCGCAAACTCCAGATTAAGAAAGGAAATAATGACATTCGCGCAACAAGATGATGAAACATTGAGCGAAGCTTGGGAACGATTCAAGAGCCTGCTACAAAGATGCCCACATCATGGTTTACCACTGTGCATTCAGCTAGAAACTTTCTACGTAGGTCTTAACAAGAATTCACAAATCTTGGTAGACTCATCCGCAAATGGTGCACTACTCAGAAAAACATATGATGAAGCCCATGAAATTTTAGATCGAATTGCACGGAATAATTATGAGTGGGGATCGGCGGAAGATAGGCGACGAAGACCATTTAAGGCTAATTCAGGAAGTTTTGAAGTAGAGCCTATGACATCAGTAAATGCAAAAATTGAAGCGTTGACCTTAAAAATGGTTGCGCTCACAGCCAGCACCGCACCCTTGATCGCGCAACTCAACGCAGTTGGATGCGAAATTTGCGGTGAAGGACACACGCATGACCAATGTCCTTCAAACCCATAAGCAGTTCTATATGTGGGAGCGCAAGGAGTGACGCGCAACAACCCATATTAAAGCACATATAACCCAGGATGGAGGAATCACCCAAATTTCTCATGGAATGGAAACGCGAATAAACAACAACAAGGTAATATAAATCATGTGCCAAGATTATTCAATTCTAACAATGGCCAATCTGTGCAGGAACATTTCCAACGCAACATGGATGGAGGAGGAAGCACCAGAGCATCAGCCTCAAACGCATTAGAAGGCATGATGAGGGAATTCATGACTAGTCAGAAAGAATATATGGCCAAGAATGACGCAGTAGTTCAGAGCCAAGCCGCATCTCTCCGCAGTCTAGAGATTCAAGTTGGACAGCTTGCGTCAGAATTAAGAAACAGGCCTGCAGGAACATTGCCCAGCAATACAGAGGATCCAAAAGGGAAAGAACACTGCCATGCGGTGACTCTACGAAGTGGAAGACAATTACAAATGAATGAACCTACACAAGGAGACCTTTGCAAAAGCGCAAACACAGAAGGGCACAGCCTGCCGCTTGAAGAAAAAGTGACGCAAGGAGATGAATCCAAAAAGAAAAAAGCACACGTAGAAGAAGGGCCTGACGCATATAAGCCCACGCTACCTTTCCCGCAAAGGTTGCGAAAGAAGAATGATGAGCCTCAGTTTAAGAAATTTTTGAATGTTTTGCGAGAATTGTAAATCAATGTCCCACTTGTGGAGGCATTAGAAAAGATGCCAAGCTATGCTAAATTCTTGAAAGACATCTTGATGAACAAAAGGCCATGGAAGGAGTTTGAAACGGTTGCGTTAACCAGTGAATGTAGCGCGATACTTGCCAACAAGCTTCTCCCAAAATTGAAGGATCCTGGCAGTTTCACAATTCCTTGCTCGATAGGAGGAATCGATGTCGGCAAGGCATTATGTGATCTAGGCACAAGCATCAATCTAATGCCATTATCTGTCTACAAACGCCTAGGGATCGGAGAAGCAAGACCAACCACTATTACACTTCAGTTAGCGGATAGATCTGTAGTCCACCATGAGGGAAAGATCGAAGACGTATTAGTCAAAGTTGACAAATTTATCTCTCCTGTAGATTTCATCATTTTGGACTATGAAGCTGACAAAGAGATTCCCATTATTTTGGGAAGACCATTCCTTGCCACAGGACAAACCCTGATTGACGTACAAAAGGGAGAACTGACTATGCGCATGAATGATCAGAAGGTTGTCTTTAACGTTCTCTCTTCCCTAAAATATCCTGATGATCCTAAGGAATTCAACATGATAGCCCGCATGGATATATGCTCTCCGCAAGAGTTACTTTCAAATGCGGCCAGTTCCCCAGAAGAAGGAGTCAAGGAAGATCAGGAAAGAGGAACCCGCATCTTGTCGCAACATGAGGAAGTGACCCACATATTAGACATGGAAGGAAGAGTTCCCGCCTTGCCTTCCATAATGCAACCTCCTGCGCTAGAGCTTAAACTCTTGCCAACACATTTGAAGTATAAATTCTTGGGGGAAAAAGAATCACTCCCAGTCATAATCTCATCGAAGCTTGACTCATCGCAAGAACATCTACTGATGGAAGATCTCGCAAGACACAAAGAGGCCATTGGGTGGAGTTTAGCAGACATAAAAGGTATCAGTTCTGCTTATTGCATGCACAAAATTCGTTTGATGGATGAATCCAATGAATTCATTGAGAGACAGAGAAGGCTAAATCCCGCAATGATGGAAGTAGTACGAAAGGAGATAATTAAATGGCTCGACGCAGGTGTGATATATCCCATTGCAGATAGCAAATGGGTTAGCCCAATCCAGTGCGTGCCGAAGAAGGGAGGCATGACAGTGGTGGCAAACGCAAACAATGAGCTAATTCCATCCCGCACCACTACAGGTTGGCGCATCTGCATGGATTATCGCAAGCTGAATGCGATCACCAAAAAGGACCATTTTCCTCTTCCATTCATTGACCAAATGTTAGACCGACTTGCAGGACAAGCTTACTACTGTTTTCTAGATGGGTACTCAGGATATAATCAAATCACCATTGCACCAGAAGACCAAGAGAAGACAACATTCACTTGTCCATATGGCACCTTTGCATTTAGAAGGATGCCCTTTGGACTGTGTAATGCGCCTGAAACGTTCCAGAGGTGTATGATGGCGATTTTTTCTGAATTTCTAGAAAAATCCGTGGAAGTTTTTATGGATGACTTCTCAGTATACAGGAAGTCTTTCGCAAACTGTCTGAAGCAACTGGAGCAAGTACTAGAAAAATGCAAGGAAACCCACCTGGTGTTGAATTGGGAAAAATGCCATTTTATGGTAGAAGAAGGAATTGTCTTAGGCCACCATATATCAGGCACAGGTATTGAAGTAGATAAGGCAAAAATTGATGTTATTAAAAATTTACCACCACCTACATCTGTTAAGGGAGTTCGCAGTTTCCTTGGACATGCGGGTTTCTATCGCAGATTCATCAGAAACTTCTCACAAATCTCGAAACCACTCTGCACATTGCTGGAAGCTAATAGGAAATTTGAATTTTCCAACGAATGCGTTGAAGCATTTGAGAATCTTAAGCATGCGTTAGTAAGTGCACCTATCTTGGCAACCCCAAATTGGAAAGAGCCCTTTGTCGTGATGTGTGATGCTAGTGACGTGGCAGTAGGTGCAGTATTGGCACAGAAAAAAGAAAGGAATCTTCACCCCATTTATTACGCTAGCCGAACATTAAATGAGGCACAGACAAACTACACAACAACCGAGAAGGAATTGTTGGCGGTTGTGTATGCGTTTGACAAATTTCGTGCTTATCTGATTGGCTCAAAAGTCATAGCTTTCACAGATCATGCGGCAATAAAATACCTCATCTCAAAGAAGGACGCAAAGCCTAGACTGATTAGATGGATTCTATTGCTGCAAGAATTTGATTTAGAGATCAAAGACAAGAAGGGGAGTGAAAATTTAATTGCTGACCACTTGTCGCGATTGGAAGATAATGGGAAAGATGCTGCACCAAGGGTCCCTATCGCAGAAGAATTTCCGGATGAAAAGTTGTTCGTAATCAACGAGGAAGAACCATGGTTTGCAGACATTGCAAATTATCTTGCCGCAGGAATCCTGCCAGAAGAATACTCAGCGCAGCACCGTAAGAAATTCTTTCACGAATTAAAATTTTATTTGTGGGATGACCCTTGTCTCTATCGCAGAGGACCCGACCATATTCTCAGAAGGTGCGTTGGACATAGCGATGCGTTGAAAATATTGAAAGACTGTCACGAAGCACCGTATGGAGGCCATTTTGGTGGTCAACGCACTGCGGCCAAAGTTCTTCAAAGTGGATATTGGTGGCCCACTTTGTTTCATGACGCTAGAACACACATCGAAGGTTGTGATAGATGTCAGCGCACTGGAAACATCAGCGCCAGAAATGAAATGCCTCAAAATTACATAATAGAAATAGAGCCATTCGATGTCTGGGGCATTGATTTCATGGGACCCTTCCCATCATCGAAAGGAAACCAATACATTCTCCTCGCAGTGGATTATGTGACAAAATGGATAGAAGCAATCGCCTGCGTTAGAAACGATGCGATAACTGTGACCAAATTCCTAAAAAGGAATATTTTCACAAGATTTGGAGTGCCGCGCAGGTTGATTAGTGATGAAGGGACCCACTTCATAAACAGAATTATGGAGAAGTTATTGCGAAAATACAATGTCAAACACCATATCGCAACAGCTTACCACCTGCAGAGCAATGGTCAGGCGGAAGTCTCAAATAGAGAGATCAAAAGAATTCTTGAGAAGGTTGTAAATATCAGCAGAAAAGATTGGGCGCATAACCTAGATGATGCGCTATGGGCATATCGCACTACATTCAAAACACCCATAGGTGCATCTCCATATGCACTGGTATATGGAAAAGCATGTCATCTACCATTAGAGTTGGAACATAAGGCACATTGGGCAATGAAGCGCCTAAATTTTGACTTAGAGGCTGCAGGACAAGAACGATTGCGTCAACTGACAGAATTGGAAGAATTTAGAAGAAATGCATATGAGAATGCGAAGATAAATAAGGAAAAACAAAAGCTATGACACGACCGCAGGATACAAAAAAAGGATCTCAAGGCAGGTATGAAAGTGTTATTGTTTAACTCACATTTACAACTCTTTCCAGGTACACTGAAATCCAGATGGTCAGGACCCTACATAATTCATAAAGTTTATCCATATGGGGCAATAGCTCTGCATTCTACAGATGGAAAGAGAATTTTCAAAGTCAACGGGCAAAGAGTAAAACCATATATCAAAGGAACTTTGAATAAAGAAGTTGAGTCAATCCTTCTGAAAGATCCACCTTGAAGAAGCCACACAAGATAGGTCCAGAAAAGAAGTGCTCTTAAATGCGCCAGGACCTAGCGCATAGAGCACTAACAGGTCAGAAGTTGTAAATATTTCCTTTCCGCATAATTAAGTTATTTTGATAGGTTGAGCTTTAAAGAGATAATCTCATCGCATGTGTTTTTGGTTTAAGTAAAAATCGCTGCGTTAAGAAAATTTTGTGTCTAGAAGGAAATCCCACCGCTTGCCAACTCACATCCGCATCTCCACCTCTCACGATAATAATCATATTAGCATTTAATGAGACGCACTAATCCCTGTTTTTCTCACATTACCCAAGGCAACCGCTCACATTCCTCCAAAACAATCATGCTTTCCCACTCTAGTGGGATGCGAAAGGTTTTCAGCACCTAGGGACGCATGCCTTGTGTTAACTATAAGAAAGAAAAGCCTCTGCTGGCTTCTTCTTCATTTCTACGCCTCCTTCGTACCAGAAACCCTAAACAATTTTTTAATCTTCTCCTCCCCTTTCCCGAAGTAGCCATGTCGGACTCACAAAACCTCTCCATCGCCGGTTATGTGGATGATGCCATCTCTTCGCCGGAAGTCGAAGGACCAAACAGAGATGTGATCATTTCCTCGGATGAAGAAGATGGCGGCCAAAACCTCGCACAAATGGAAGAAGAAGAATCGGAAGTTATGGATGGAGAACCTCCCCAAACCAGCTCAAACGCCCAACCCCCTGCCGCTCCTTCAACCTTCGGTGGCGATGAAGTACTCAACATCGCCCCACTAGATACATCCACCTTCTCCATCCAACCTATCACTTTACAGCCAGCTTCAAGCATTCCCACCCCTCGAAACCTCACTCCTTTTTCCTCTCCATTCCCATCGATTCCCCTCCTTCCAGCCGCAAACCCTCCCTCTACCGTAGCCCACACCATTGAGCCTTCACCTTCTTGTTTCCCATCTAACACCACTTCCTCACCTCCACACTTCTCAGAGCAGCAAGTCGCTGCATGGAATGACTTGCTGCAAGAACTCGGCGAAGAAGGCGATGAAATTCGCCAAAGAGAAGAACGAGAACGTGTTGTCGCAGAGTCTACCGCAGCAAATAGAGGCGAAGGACTGAGCAGTGCGGAAGCAGCAGCCATCGCAGTGCATAACCTGGCGACTATCGCAGTGGCTATGGAAATGTCAAACTCGGAGGATGAAATTCCCCTCACACGTCGTCGCAACATCCAACCCGCAGGGGTCGTCATCAGAGAACCAAGCAAGGAACTTGCGGCGACCCAATGCAAGAAACGGAAAGCACCTACCTCAGCCAAAGACAAGGGGAAACAAAAAGTAGGCGTCGAGGCCGAAGCAAAGGATCGGGGAAAATTTCAGGAGGAGAGGGGATTCAGTTGCCCCCTACCGCAGACAATGACTGACCAGATTTCCCAACGCAAATGGGAAACAGTCTGCGAGAATCCGGGAACTTACGCTCCTGCGTTGGTCCACGAGTTCTTCCACGCACAATGGCGAGATGAAATTAACGAAGTCATTGTACGCGGCCACGCCATCGCATTCTCCTCAGCGCACATCAACAACGTCTATGAGCTGCAGGACATCCCCAGCGCAGAAGGGAATAGGCTGCTCGACTGCTTGGATGAAGATTTCCTAAACGCAGTCCTTCTCGCGGTAACCAGTCCTGGGGCCAAATGGGATGGGCATGGCGCAAAAAGGACCCTGAAATCACAGTTTCTGGATTTCGAGGCAACCATATGGATGCATTGGATAAGGAACCGCATCATGCCGACAACGCACGACACAACCCTAAGCCTTCAACGCGTGATCCTCGTCTACTGCATCATGAAGGGCACGCCAATTGACTTGGGGAAAGTCCTTGTTGAAACCCTGTGCCACACTGCCACTAAGCCCAGAGGTGCGCTATTTTGCCCAGGCCTCGTCACCTCTTTATGTCGCGCATCAAACCTCCTTCCCGAAGCTGATGAAGAAGTAAGGACAATGCGGAAGGATTTTGACGAGCAATGGTGGACACGTGTAACGGGCACGCGAGACAGGCGTCTGCAAAGTGTCAACTGCAGACCTTTAGCCCCAGCAGCGGAATCTATTGCACCAGCGCCTGAAAAGCCGAAGACGAAAAGGCGCAAGGTCACCGCAGGACGATATCCTCGCCAAACGGCGCAAGGCCATCAACAAAAATCCCCAGCGCAGGAAAACACTGTCTGCGATGAGCCTCAAAATGCGCCACCGCCACCACCGCCTGCGCAGCACTCACCTCCCCGCTTTGAAACTCGTGCTGAAGAAGCTGCTGTCGAAGAACCTCAGCCCAGTCCTCCTCGCATCAATGACATCCCTGACCAAACTCCTGAAGCCGCAACATCAGGCGAAGGCGCATCTGCCCGACCACTCGATGTAGACACAACCCTCATCTTCTCAGAGTTGCGGCAGATGTTCCAAGAAGTCACGGAACCTTTGCGTCTGCAACAAGAAAGGTTGCGTCAGCAACAGGCATCACTGCAAAGGCAACAAGAGGAGTTGTCGCAAAGGGTCAATGCTTTGCTCCTTTTCTTAACACATTGGACCAATTCTTTCCACCGCCTACCTCTCGCACCGAACCTTTTCACGCAAAGACCAGCTGGCGCATGGCCTTCTCAGATGCGACCACAAAACATTCTGCCGGTTCCAAGGTTCCCTAGACCGCCACCTCCACCACCGCAGGAATAAAATTATCTTTATCTTCCTTTTGGTTTACCTTCATGTATGCGCCGTGTTTTTTTCCATTATCGAATTACATAAATATATCTCACTGCATATTTCTTATCACTTTTCTCCGCCTTAATAATGTCTCTTTATCTCCTAAAGTCTTTGGTTTAACTCCTTTTGTCTTAATCAACGCATCTGACTTCTAATTTTTCTTGTCCGCATTACCTCACTTGATTTAACCTTTGTCTTAATTTTCCTCAGAACATAAGGCAAATTCCTTCGCAGTTTCAACCTTGCCGCAACTCCACTTCTATTTTCCTCTGTCCATGCGCTCCAAAGTAAGTTTGGGGGACGATGGGGACATTGTCCATCTTGAGTTTGGGGAAGTCGGCGCATAAGTATTAAAAATAAAGAACAAATGCGTTCCTCTAGGAATGCGACATGTTTGTAGCCAGGGGCATTTATGACACCCATAGTTTGCCACTGCGCGAAGACAAATGCATCCTATGAGCGTTAAGGGCAGTAAAAAAATGTAATACCCGTAGTTGGATACCTTTCATCACAAATGTGGGTAAGCCAGAACGAAAGTATATGTTTTGATGTCCATTTGATATCCATTGTTTGCTTTCTAAAAAAAAAAAAAAAGTTGAACGTATGCGCCCAGGACAAGCAAAGAGTGGTTGAGTTACAACAAGGAAGAATCTAAGCGCAAGGAACCTGCTTAAAGCAATGAAGAAAATTTGACAAAAGTCAAAACTACTGGAGTAATGCTTACAAGAAAAAGAAGTAGAAGGATGCCAAGATCGCAAGCAATAGAGAGTTAAGTAATTCTCACAAAGTAGATAATAGGCATTGCTTGGGGACAAGCAATAGTTTAAGTTTGGGGGTTTGATTGCTTGCGAAATGCAAGCTATTAACCCTCTAAATTTAGGCTAAAAGAAGGCAAAAAGAGCCTCCAATGTGTTATCTTAGCGCATAAAGAAAAGGGAAAAGTGCTATGATATAAGCGGCAGGCTATATTCATGTATGCGATAAGAAATTATAAACACAGAGCGCTAACGCAACTAATCTGGACATTTTAAGTATCTTTTCAGCACAGGCACACTTTCCAAGATGATCAAAAGGCAGAAAAAGATGGGTGAAAAGACAAGCGCCGGCGTAGCCAGAGCAAGTAGGCGATAAAGGAGATTAAAAAAAAGGGCGCAAGTAGCCTAATGATGATTAAGCGCTGACACAACTAGCGCAAGTGGACTTGCAAGTTGACCGTTGGTGACTTGAAGAAGTTTGCTTCCCTCACCTATAAATAGAAGTCACCTATTCAAAGGAGAAGAGGAGAGGGAGACGGTGGAAAAGAGAGAAGAAGAACCTTACAAAGGCGCTGCAGAAATATGTAAATGGGAGTACACTTGTGTGTAATGTATCATTTCATGTTTATCTGTTTTGCTTTCATGAGCTAAATCTTCTCATCAAGGCTTAGCGCAAGCGCCTCATGCGGCGATAAGCATCACTTGTAAGCGCATATTTTTGGTTTAATAGAAACATTGTTTGCTTTCTACTTAGTTGTGTTAATTCTTTCATTGCTAAGTCCCGCTTGGCCAGCTGGATGCGGTATCAGTATGATAAATCCTTGACAGGTAATGCATATGGATCTCTCTAAGTAGAACAGGCTAGCGCATGTCATGTAGTCTTGGTAACACTTAATTATTACCACTAAAAGATATTGCATGTTTGAGCTTCGGTTGCATTGTGACTAACGCAATCCCTTGTAAGTATTACGAGAACTGAACTTCACGCATAAAACTAGGCACAGAGTTATTTGCTAGTTTATTGCTAAGACGCATAAGGAATACCGGAAGGAAAACTTAATGATTTCTTCTCTTACTTAGGCATTAATGGATCAATTAATCAAAAATTAGCGCTACAAGTCTCTTATGAACGCATGAGGTTGCTACCGCAATAGCCTTGATATTTTTCGCATTTAAGTCCTTTTCCTTAATTTATATTATTTTCTTTCCGCAATACATCCATTATTCAAACTACACCACTCAATTTTCTTTACTTACCCAGCATGTGGAGAAATTAAATCAGTGAATATATAATTTTTGTTCCATTTCCCTGTGGATTCGACCCTGAACTCATCAGGTACTACTTGATTTAATCAGTTTATACTTGGATTGATTTAAATCTGCGACTATTCTACCAACTATACTGATAATCAATCAATAGAGTTAGATAGATTCATTTAGCCGGAATTTACCTAAGTAATAGACCCTTAAATTATAAAAATACTTAGTGGGAGGAAATATATCAAAACAAGATTTTCATAAATCAAGTTTTGCTCTCACGTCCTCAAGAGTTCACAACGTGAGGTCCATGCTTGGCCTCAAGTCACCCTGGGAGTGACCCCCTACGGATGGTGTTTTCATGGATCAATATCAAGGTGAATGAGGGAGTATTTTATAGTAAGTGGGAGCAGGACACGTGTCAACGTATCCTACGTCTCCTCCATTAAGTTGCACCGTGAGATTCCGATGATCTGCCTGCGAGTCGCCCTGGGAGCGATCACCCTACGGAGGGTTTGATCATGGGATTCGGAACAACGCAAACTCCAGAAATGGATAGGGTTTCTTAGGTCCATTCCCAACTTTGACTTTCCCTACGGTAGCATTGTTGGGGCCGACCTCTGGAATCTGAAAATGGAGGGTCACACTTACGGGAAATCGTTAAGGTGTTAATGGTTTCCTGACCGAAAAACGGTAGCTAAAATCTATTGGAATATGAGTTATTCTGGTAATAGGGATTGGCTGAGATTGTCTCAATTCAGAGGAGGAGTGGTTGACTGCCCTACGGTAGCTATTGCTCTAAACCTTTGAAGTATCGTTGCAAACATGTATCATATATTTGGGTCGATGATTACTTTTGCTAAATTGATTGGATTAAAACAATATTATTTTGTGTAATAGGTTTAGTGCATAACAAGTATTTTGTTGTTTCAGTGATAATTCCTATGTGCATTGTCTTACGCCAATTTATTAATAACGGTTTTAGATACAACTAGCTTAAACGACAAACTTGTGGTAAATGATTTTAGATTAGTCTTGAGTGAGGAATGTCCTCAGGCCCAAATGTCTAGTTCATCTTGAATAGTTTATGATGATTATGACGTTAACTGCCTAGCCATTGTCGATGACAATGAATGTGATTTATTGGTCATTGAAACGTGCATAGTGGAAAATGAGGATACAACCTGAATTTTTTATTTAGGTGCCACTTATCACGTTTGTTTTTTCCTTTCAAGGAATAAGCTCATGGCAATTGTTGCAAATAGGTGACTCTCAGATTTTGATCTGGAGAGTATATCTCGACTTTGGCAGAGGGAACATTAAGTTATTTTATCTAGTGGGAGAAAATACACATTATTAGATAATGTGTATGTAATTCCTAAAGATTAACAGAAATTTGATTTCCATAACGTATATGCTGGGACAATGTTACTCTATACCTTTCTCTGCTAACGCAGATTTATTTTAAGAAAGGGAGTTGACATTTGTTCAGCTTTACTGGAAAATAACTTATGTGTTTTAAGACTAATCAAGAGTAAAGCAAGTCATGAGCACTGAGTTGTTTAAGATTGCTTATACTCAAAGAAATAAAGGCAAAGGATATCTCCTAAAGGAAATACCTTTCTTTGGTTCTTAAGGTTAGGCTATTTTGATCTCAATATGATTGGGAGCTTAGTCTAGAGTATACTTCTAAGTTAGTTAGAAGAAGACTCTCTAATACCAATTAAGTCATGCCTTATGGACAATATGACTAATAGATCTTTTACTGGAAAAGAACTAAAGAGCCAAAGAACCCTTGAAGTTTATACATTTGGATCCTTGTGGTCCAGTATGTTAAAGAGGTGGGAGGGTATGAATAATTAATCTCGTTTATAGATGATTATTCAAAGGTATGAATATCTCTACCTAATGCAATTTAAGTCTAAAGCTCTTGAGATATTCGAAGGGGTTTAAGACTGAAGTTGGAAACTTGTTAGGTGAGACAATAAAAAACACTTTGATCTGATCAATGTGTTGAGTATAGGGACTTGAGATTCCAGAACTATTTGATAGTACATGGGATCACATCCTAAATCTCAGTAAGGAGTATTAGAACCCTATTGGATATGGTTCAATCCATATTGAGCTATGCTCAATTGTCTGGCTCGTTTTGGGGTCATGGAGTGTTGACTTCATTGCATATTTTGTAGGTTACCCCAAAGGAAACGAGGAGTAGATATTTCTTCAATCCAAAAGAGAATAAAGAATTTGTATTGACAAATGCTTCATTCTCAGAAGAAGAACATATGAGAAATCATAAGCCACAAAGTAAAGTCAGTTTGAGTGTATTAACCAATGAAGCTACAGAAAAATCAACAAGAGTTGTTGATAAGACTGGTTATTCAATAAGAGTTGTTGATAAGCCCAGTGTTTTTTTGTCAAGTCACACCCATCTCAAGAGTTGAGAATTCGTAGATGTAGTGGGAGGGTTGTTTTATAACCTGACCGTTACATGGGCTTATTTGAAGCTCAAGTCGTCATTCTTGATGATGACATAGAGGATTCATTATCTTTTAGAAAGAAAATGAATGATGTTGACAAGGACCAATGGTTTAAAGCCATGGACCTGGAAATGAAGTCTTTGCATTTCAATTCCATCTGAGATCTTGTAAATTTGCTTGATGGGGTAACACCTATAGGTTACAAGTGGATTTACAAGAGGAAACGGGACATTTAAGGTCTCAACCAGAAGAGTCCATTGAGCAAGATTAATAGCAAAAGAGTTTGCAAGCTTAAGTGATCCATTAATGGATTGACCTAAGCATTTCGATCTTGGAATATAAGATTTGATCACCATAAGATTTGATATGGTGATCAAATCTTTTGGCTTTAATCAGGACATTGATGGGTCTTGTATCTACAAGAAGATCGTCAGTAGTACAGTAGCTTTCTTCATGTTGTATGTGATTGATATCCTACTCATTTGGAATAAGTAGATTAACTTATTGACATAAAATGTGACTAGCAGCTCATTTCCAAATAAAAGTTGGGAGGAGCTTAGTTTGTTCTTATGTTCTAAATTGTTTAAAACAGTAAGAACACAATGCTAGCCATGGTTCAAGCGTTTTATATCTATAAATGTTGATTAGATATGAGATGCAGAATTCTATGAAGGGTTCACGACGTTTCAGGGTAGAATTCTTTTGTCTAAGGAACTGTGTTCTTAGACACCTCAAGGAGTTGAGGAATGCCCTATGCAATAGGCAATGTCAGTGAGTATCAATCTAATCCAGGATATGATCACTGGAGAACCGTTAATTATATTCTCAAGTATCTTTGGAGAATGAGGAACTATAGGCTCGTGTATGGCGCTAAGGATTTGATCCTTACAGGATACACTGATACAGATGTTTTAACTGGTAAAGATTTGATGAAATCTACATCAGTGTCTGTCTTCACTCTTAAATAGAGAAGATATAGTATGACATCGCATCAAGCTAGGATGCAATGCAGCCTCGACCCATAGGCCGAAAACTACGCTGTTTGTGAAGCAGCGATCGAGGCTGTAAGACTTGGAAAGTTCATGGTTGATTTGGAAAGTGTTCCAAATATGAACTTACCTAAGACAAGACAGGCTTGCACATTGAATTGAATGGAATAATTGCTGATTCATTCACGAAAACTCTCTCGGCTAAAGTGTATGAGGGTCATCTAGATGGTCTAGATCTACGAGATAAGTACAAAGATGTAATCTAGGGCAAGTGGGAGAAATGTAATGGGTATAGTGGATGCCCTAGTTTATTGTATTTGTACATAGTATATATACGTTTTATGTATTATACATGTATCTATACACCCATTGCCATGATAGGTTATTGTACATCCCACTAAGCTAGAGTTTTAGTTCAAGTGGGAGTTGTTGGGTTTTATGCCCTAAAACTCGTAGGTAGTGAATGGTGACAAATTGTTCACTTGTATCAATACGTCGTTATTGAGGTTTGTACAATAAAGAGTTATTGTTACTAAAATTGCACAATTTGACCCAAATCCAATAAACTAAGATCCTAGGTTGTTTAGATGAAACTTGAACTAGTATGTGGGGACATACGGGGATTAGTGTTCAAGTAACAACTTAAATGGTCTATAGTATAGGGATAAGGCTGGGTACCTTATTCTGGTAACACTATGTGATACGACTGATGACATGCAAAAATGTCATCATTTTCCTATTAATTTTAGCTAGTTTTATGCTTGAATTGTGTACTTTAATGCTATTTTCTGTTTAAATTTCAGAAAACCGAGCCAAGGAAGCAAAACCGGAATTTTGAGAGATTTTAGATGATTTTGGAGGCTTTTGGAGCAATTTGGAGAATTACATTGAAGATTCGAGTCCAAAAAGCCAAAGAAGAATGAATTAGAAGCCCAAATTCATGAATTTCAAGTCTTAAAGTATCAATTTGGGTCAAGAAAAGTGCCCAAAATCCATTACAAGAAGTATTTGGGCCAAAAGAATGTTGGAGGCCCAAAAATTGAGTCAAAATCGGGCCATTCTAGAAGATTCAGGGCCTAGCGTCTCGACGCTAAGCCTGGAGCGCCTCGACGCTAGGCAGCTGCGTGGAGAAATCTGGAATCGCGAGAGCGTCGCGACGCTGTCCAAGTAGCGTCTCGACGCTGCGACGTCTTGGAGCCCAAGAAAAGATGACGTCAGAGCGTCTCGACGCTGTCCTTGTAGCGTCTCGACGCTGAGCCTGCTGGGAGCCTATAAAAGGAGCCTTTTGCATCCATATTTTGTGTGCCAATTTGTGGGTTTTCACCCCATTCTAGAATCCACACTAAAATTGGGGATTTTTGGGAGAGTTTTGGAGCTTTGTTGAAGATCTTTGGAGCTCGGGATCAAAGGAGGTCGGCGCGGGATCGAGGAGATCGACACTTTTATGAGCATTTCTCTTCCCTTTTCCTTTATGTTTTAGTTTCTAGAATTGTTGTGATTAGGAATTATTGAATTTTAGTGATTATGAGTAGTAAATTCCTAAATTCTATGAGATTGATTTAGATGTTGAACCTCTGCTTAATTAATGAATTGATGTGGTTTAATTGTCATTATTGTTCATTTGTGCATTTTGTCCGTAATGCTTTTAATCAACTGATCACTGATTAAATGAATTGTTACTATGTGGAAACTCGACGGAGAGAAGCTTAGACTAGAACTAAATGCATGACTAACGGTTATTTACCCGGGTGACACGAGATAAAATAAATAACGTTAGAGGTTGTACTGAAGGGTTGTAATGCCATACTAAGTAAATAAAGATGAGACTGAAAGGAGATTCTTTATTGAACGGTAAGAGATAGGAGGAGACCGGCAGGAGAATCCTTGAAATTAGGCTTCTTGACTTATGAATCAAATGATTTGTTAATCCATATTAGTTAATTGATTAAGCGATTAAAGGTCCAATTGATAAAATCAACCACTCTAGAATTATCCCTCCAAATTGTGTCACCATTTATCTTTTGCTTTCTAGATTAGCTTTTTATTATTCTTTTCGGCATTAGATTTTGTTCTCTAAATAAAGCTAAGCAAGATTATTTGCGGTACTTAATTGAATAAATCCAATCCCTGTGGAGACGATACTCTATACTCAAAATCACTATATTACTTGTGACGACCCGTTCGCTTGCGGATTAAAATCGCCCAACAACGACCCACTTTGTATTCGATACAGATGCAATGATCCAAAGCATCCATGTAGGAGACATGCGAGTGGGGGTATCTTGTGCAATGAGTTTGCATAAGACCGGACCGCGAAATAGTAACCACTAGATGTAACACCGTTAACTAGTTTAGGTTTCTATTTCAATAGGATGACCTAGGTAACTCAATCTCAATCCTGAGTCTGTTATGAACTCCTTTTCAGGAGGGATTGTCCTTAGATCTGTATGGGTGAGAGTGGCCAGTTCGCCGACTCAATAATCCTACCATTTAAGGGCAAGACCGAATGGGGGCTGGGAACATAACAGTACAAGATGGAATTCACTCCTTCTCCTATTGGGGTAAGCAGATGTGTGTTCCCTTAAGGGCTGATTCCGGGTCTTGAACAAGGGCGCCCATCCTCTCTTGGCCCGAGAGGAACTGCTGTTCATTGATTGGATCATAAACAGATTGTTCATTAGAGGAATCAGTGGTACTTAAGGATCCAGAGGTAACCCAGGGGTAAAACGGTAATTTGACCCAGCTGGCGTTACGAACACTCGTGAAGGATTGACTTACTGTTATTGGTCGATATCCGTGGACACAGAAATATTCTACAGTGAGAAGAGTGCAGCTATGGGTCTTTAGTGGAGTGACCCTCAGTTAACGAATGTTGACTAATTTGGTTAATGAGTTTAGCCAATTAGTCTCGTATTGTTGGAGCTTCTGATCTGTAGGTCCATTAGGTCCACCTGCTAGCTCGTAAAGGGTTCTGAGGTTAAATAGTCTTGAATAGAATTTGAAGTGTGTTCAAATTCGTTAAGGGAATTTTATTGTATTTGATACAATTAAGATAATGTATAAAGATACATTATAATATAAGTTTAATTGGTGAATTAAACTTTATATTATAAATTAATTCTGGATATGATTCAAAATTAATTAACGGGAGAATTAAATATTTGAAGGAGTTCAAATATTAAATATGAATTAGATTCATATTGAAACTATATGTTAAATTTAATGTGAATGAGATTCATATTAAAACTATAGTATATGAGAGAATTATGATGGTGAACATATTACACATGCGGAAGAAATGGAAGATCGAAAGCACTTAAGACATTCAATTTTACTCCTAAAGCATGCATGTTCTAGAAAAGACAGAATAGAGAGTTTAGAAAACACAAACCTTTGTAGCTCACTTATGTTGAACTCCTTGTGGTGTTTGCCTCTCCTATGCTCATTGGACAACCTCTAGAGTCTTCCCTACTATACTCCGGGCCAAGAACGACTTGTGGGAGTCTATATAAGATAGGGAATGGGAAGGGAATGCTTGAAGCATCAAACAATGGAGAAGAATGAGAGATGAGAGAACTTTGAGTCCAAATTCCAGCAGCATAACATTAAGGAAATGGCTCTCTCATGTTTTAATCTTATTCAAACTCCTTTTAAAGACATTCTCCATGCAAAGCCAAGCCTCAAGACACAAGACACATGGTGTATTTGCAAGCTCAAGTGGATTCTAGGTGTACATTACACAAGACATGCAACAATGCATGAATGAGTTGTCTTTCCACTTTGAATGATCATGCATTAAATGGATTTCCAACTAAATCCACTAAATTCAAATTGAAATCAAATTTCAAGCTTGCAAATTATCCTCAATTTCAATTCTAAATTGAAATTGATTGCTTGGTAATTAATTTGAAAATTTTCAAATTAATTTTGATATGATTAATCTAATTAATCTTTGTTATCTTGTGCAATTCCATATATATGATTCCTAATACATATATATAGTATTCAAAACACTTTTAAATACTTCATCTCTCATTTTGTAATTTAATTCATAATTAAATTTATTGTGTCAAACACAATTTACGATAATACCCTTTTTCCCGATTTTGAACGATTCAAAGCTTCCTATCTTTTGTTCTAGGCTTAATTCCGATATGAGCTAGTAGGGGGACCTAATGGACCTATAGATCATGGGCTCCAACGATTCGAGGCTAACCGACTAATCTCATTATCCAAATTAGCCAACACTTGTTAACTACCGGGACACTCCACTATAGCCCGACAGTTGCACTCCCCTCACTATAGATATATTTCCGTCCACTTGATTTAACCATGATTAGTAAGTCGATCCTTCACAGGTTGTTCGTAGCTATAGCTAGGTCAATAAGCCGTTTTACCCCTATAGTACTTCTAGTTCCTTAAGTCCCACTGATCCTCTAATGAACAATTGGTTTATGGTCCAACCAATAAACTGAGTCCCTCTCAGGCCAATGAGAGGGCGGGATCCCTTTGTTCAAGCCCCAGAGTCAGCACTTAAGGGAACAACCTCTCTGTTATCCCTTATTCGGGTAGGAGTGAATTCCTTCTTGCACGACTATGTCCCCAGCTATCTACCCGTTCCTATCCCTGAAATGGGAGGCTTATTGAGTCGGCGATACTGAGCCACTCTCACCTATGCAGATCTAAGGATAAACTTGAATAAACAGGAGTTCATAGTTAGCTCAGGATTAAGATCGAGTTACCTAGGTCATCACATGAAATAGTCAGTCTCGTCAGTAAACGGTGTTATAAAGCGAGAGCAACTTATTTCTCGGTCCTGGTCTTATGCAAACTCATTGAATAGGACGCCCCCACTCGCATGTCTCTACATGGACGATTTAGGATCACATCGTCTATACCATCTATAAAGTGGGTCGTGTCTCATAGTGTCTCCAGAATAAGGTACCCAACCCTATTCCTATACTATAGACTGTTTTGGCTATTACTCAAGCTTGATCCACTTTTATGTCTCTACATAAAGCTCAAGTGTTCATCCTATAGCCATGGATCTTAGTTTATTGGATTTGGGTTATTATATGTTCAATTTAATTTATTCAGTAATGACTTTTACGGAATTAATCTCGATAACACCTTTATCGAATAAGTATATAATTCGTTTAACATTCACTATCTACGAGTTTTAGGGCACCAATCCCAACAATCTCCGACTTGAACTAAAACTCTAGTTTAGTGTGATGTACTATAATCTATAACAGCAGTGGATGAATAAATACTTGTATTAATAATGAAGTAAAAATACAATAAACTAGGGCATCTAAATACCCAGTATACTAAGGTATCGATATACCGGTTACAATTCTCCCACTTGACCTAGATTATTTCTCGTACATATCTCGCAGACCTAGACCTTCTAGATGACTCTCAAACACTTTAGCCATGAGAGCCTTCGTGAATGGATCAGAAATGTTGTGCTATGACGCTATCTTCGTGACGATCACGTCTCCTCGGTGCACAATCTCCCTAATGAGATTGTATTTCCTTTCGATGTGCTTGCCTCTCTTATGGCTGCAAGGTTCCTTTGAGTTTGCAACTGCGCCGCTATTATCACAATACAAGGTGATAGGCAGATGCATATTTGGAACGACTTCTAAGTCAGTTAGGAACTTCCTGAGCCATATTGCCTCTTTTGCTGCTTCGCAAGCGGCTACATATTCGGCCTCCATGGTCGAGTCTGCAATGCATCCTTGCTTGATGTTGCGCCATACTATTGCTCCTCCATTTAGAGTGAATACTGACCCCGATGTAGATTTCCTCGAATCTTTATCAGTTTGAAAGTCAGAATCAGTGTATCCTGTAAGGATCAAATCCTTTGAACCATACACGAGCACATAGTCCCTCATTCTCCTTAGATATTTGAGGATACTTTTAACGGCTGTCCAGTGATCAAATCCTGGATTGGATTGATATCTACTGACAATCCCTACTGCATAACAAATGTCGGGCCTTGTACACAACATGGCATACATTAGGCTACCTACTGCAGAGGCATAGGGAAAACGTCTCATGTCCTCAACTTCTTGAGGTGTCTGAGGACACTGTTCCTTAGACAAGTTAATTCCGTGCCTGAAAGGTAATAGTCCTTTCTTGGAATTTTGCATTTTATATCTAACCAACAATTTGTCGATATAAGACGCTTGAGACAGGGCTAGCGTTTTTTTCTTTCGGTTTCGAACAATTTGGATTCCTAGAACAAATTGTGCCTCACCCAAATCTTTCATTTGGAATTGAGTTGCTAGCCATAGTTTAATGTCAGTTAGATAACCTACATCATTCCCGATGAGTAGGATATCATCCACATATAGTACTAAGAAAGCTATAGAGTTGTTGATGATCCTTTTGTAAACACAAGGCTCATCAGCGTTTTGTTCAAAGCCATAAGATTTGATCGCAGTATCAAATCTCATATTCCAGGATCTAGACGCTTATTTTAATCCATAAATGGATCGTTTAAGCTTGCAAACTTTTTGCTCTTGATCTTGAGCTATGAACCCCTCTGGCTGAGACATGTAGATACTTTCTTCAAGATTACCATTCAGAAAGGCAGTCTTGACATCCATTTGCCATATTTCATAATCGTAAAACGTGGCAATGGATAAAAAGTATCCGGATCGACTTTAACATGGAAACAGGGGAGAAGGTTTCTTCATAGTCAATCCCCTCCCGCTGGGTAAAACCCTTTGCCACAAGTCGTGCCTTAAAGGTTTGTACCTTTCCAGCAGCGTCTCGTTTTCTCTTGTAGATCCATTTGCACCCTATGGGTCTAACCCCTTCAGGTTGATCTACAAGATCCCATACTGAATTAAAATGCATGGACTCGATCTCTAAGTCCATGGCTTTAATCCACTCGTTCTTGTCAACGTCATCCATTGCCTGTTTAAAGGTTAATGGATCCTCGATCCCGTCATCAGGTATGACGACTGGAGTTTCAGTTAAACCCAAATAGCGATCAGGCTGTCTAACAACCCTCCCACTACGTCGAGGTTCCCTTATTTCTTGAGAAGGACGTGATTGACTCGAGGTGCCAGTATCATCAACAACTCTTGTTGATGTTTTTGTAGCTTCGTTAGATAGTTCACTTAAAACGACTTTACTACGTGGCTTGTGATCTCTGAGGTGGTCTTCTTCTAGGAATGTAGCATTTTTCGATACAGGTACTTTATTTTCCTCTGGATCGAAGAAGTATCCACCTCTCGTTTCTTTGGGATAGCCTATAAATAGGCAAAATCTAGAACGAGGCTCCAATTTCTTTTGGTTTGCTTCTAGCACGTATGCAGGACATCCCCAAATTCTGAAATGTCACAAACTAGCTTTACGACCTTTCCAGAGCTCAAATGGTGTTTCAGAAACACTCTTTGAGGGAACTACGTTCAAGATATAAACTGCAGTCTCTACTGCATAACCCCAAAACGAGTTAGGCAACTGAGCATAACTCATCATCGAACGAACCATGTCCAACAAGGTTCTGTTTCTCCTTTCTGATACACCGTTTTGCTGAGGTGTACCAGGGGCTGAGAGTTGGGACGTAATTCCATGCTCTATCAAATAGTCTTGAAAACTTAAGTCCATATACTCTCCACCTCGATCGGGTCGAAGTGTTTTTATCGTCTTACCTAATAGGTTCTCAACCTCGGCCTTATACTCCTTGAACTTTTCAAAAGCTTTGGACTTATGATGCATCAGGTAGAGATAGCCATACCTCGAATAATCATCAATGAAACTGATGAAATATTCGTACGCTCCTCGAGCTCTAATGTTCATTGGTCCACAGAGGTCCGAATGAATGAGCTCTAAGGGCTCTTTGGCACGATAACCTTTTCCGGTAAAAGGTCGTTTTGTCATCTTGCCCTCAAGGCATGATTCACAAGGAGGCAACGAGTCGTCTTCTAACTTGTTTAGAAGTCCACTCTTGACCAATCTCCCAATCCTATTGAGGTTGATATGGCCTAACCTCAAGTGCCAGAGATAGGTATCTTGAGAAACTCTTCGCTTTTTAGGTTGAGTCTCAGCGGTTTTAAACATCTCGTGATTTAAAATAGCTTTAGACTCAATTGGTCTCAAAAGATATAATTTATTCTTCAAGTTTGCAGAGCAAACATCAACACCTCTTTTAGTTATGAATGCTCATTAACAGAAAAAGAAATTGAGTAACCTTGTTCTAATAAACAAGATAAAGAAATCAAATTTCTTTTAATCTTCGGAACTATGTACACATTATCTAATATCATGTAGCGTTCCTTGGTGAAGAATAATTTTATGTCTCCCACTGCAATAGCCGAGATGACTTCTCCTGTTCCAACTTTAAGAGTCATCTCTCCAGCTATTAGCTGTTGCCAGGAACTCATTCCTTGAAATGAAGAACATACGTGATTAGTGGCACCTGAATCGAGTATCCAGGCAGAATCGTCGTTTTCCACTAAACACGTTTCCAAGACTAATAAATCACATTTAGAGTCGTGGATCATGTTTTTCTTGGCTACGCAGTTAGTTTGAGGACATTCCTCAGTTGAGACCAAACCTAAATTCTTTGCCACGTGTTTAGCGTTTAAGCAAGTATTCTTAGTCGAATGTACTAAACCGTTTAATTTGGCATTTGACAAAGCACATACGTTTTTCGACATATTGCTGAAACAAACAAATTAATCTCTATTAGAAACATGCACTAAACCCATTAATCACATTTATCCAATTAGATTTAGCAAAAGCAATCATCGACCCATATATACAATTGATTTATTTTGCAACGATACTTCAAGGGTATAGAATAACCGCTACTGTAGGGCAGTCAGCTACTCCTCCTCTGAATCGAGACAATTTCGTCTAAATACTATTCCCAGAATAACTCTTACTCCAATAGTTATTAGCTAACGTTAATTTGGTCAAGACCATCTTGTAAGTGTTACCCATCATTTTCAGATTGCAGAGGGCGGCCCCAACAATGTCACCGTAGGGAAGAGCTAATGTTGGGAATGGCCCTAGGAAACCCTATCCATTTTTGGAGTTTGCGTTATTCCGAATCCCATGCGCAAGCCCTCCGTAGGGTGATCGCTCCTAGGGCGACTCGTAGGCAGCGCATAGGAATCTCACGGTGCAACCTAATGATGGAGACCGTAGGATACGTTTGACACGTTTCCTTCTCCCACTTACTATGAACCCTTTCCCCATTCACCTTGATATTAACCCATGCAAACACCATCCGTAGGGGGCGCTCCCAGGGCGCCTCGAGGCCAAGCATGGATCTCACGGTGTGAACTCAGGGGGACGTGAGAGTAGAAACTTAATATGAATATTTCGTTTCTATACTTTTCCTCCCACTTAGGTAAATTCTGGCTAAATGAATCTATCTAAGTCTATGCCTTATTAAACAAGGTCTTTACACTAAATGTCTAGGTGAATTAAACTCTTTTAATAACCTAGTGACATTGCATGCTAGTAAGACTTTGGTTAATTCAACTCAGGTTCCGAACCATTTGTCGGGAGAGTTCCCTTATAACCAAGGTCTTATGTCCTACTTACTCAAATTTTAAAACTATTTAAAAAAAAAACTAAGACATATTTCTAATCCTAATAGAAAATGCGATCTTAGATCTATTTCATTTTAAACCATTTAAAGAATGATAAGATCCTAAGATCCTATGTTAGCATGCAACTCTTTGTTATAGGTTTTATGGATTGTATTCATTAACTATTATAACTCTTATAACTTTTAATGAATTAACCCTATAACATGCTTTCTAATGGTGTTTAAAAGCATATAACAATCAATCATTCAAGTTATAAGAAAAGCACCATTTAGAAACAACCTATGTCTAGGTTTGTATAACGCTTTATACTACGATGTCTAGGTGATAACACTTTAAAACCTCACACCGCTCACGCATGCTCATAAAACTCGAGTTAACTTAACTCAAGAACCGACTCGATGCCCAGGTAGGAGGTGTTCCGTAAACCGTCAACTTAAATACCTCCAGTCTTAGACAGCATCTTGTCGGGTGAGTTCTCTCGTAACCATTGTTTTACAAGATATCGACCTAAACTATGCAAGTTGATCGAATCGTTGAAGGTTCATTAACCTAAGTGAGCATGCACTTAATCTTGTTATAGATTTTAGATTTCTATCTCTTTTTATAACAATTATAAAAACAATCCATAACAAGCCTAATTTGAGAATAACACTCATAATCAAACTAATGAAATTTCATGCTTCATGCTTGGTTAATTTTATCAATTAATAATTATAACTATTATAAGAATAATCAATTTTAATTAACCATTCAAGCATGAATCTCCCTAAATTAATACAACACTTATATTAATTAAACATGAAATTTCCCTCATGCATTTGAATTAATCAATAACACTTATTAAAATTAAACAAATGCATGAACATGCTTTCCTATGGTGGGGTTTTAAAACTATATGGCATGCTCATAATGCACATACATCCATTTAATTAAATCATACATTCACAATGCATAAAGTAATTAAATCAAGCTAAAATGGAATAGTTTGGCAATTTAAAAAAAAAAAAAACACAAGCAATTTCACTAATTATTACAATAATAATTAATAAATAAACTTGCAACACGCCCGAGCTTCACGAACCATCCCGAACCGCCCATCCAAGCAATGAACCGGCCATGCAATGAGTGAAATGAGGCTGCAACAGACCGAGTCGGACCAAAAGGCAGCAGCTGAACCAGAATTAAAAAAAAAACTGCTGCTGGAATTAAAAAACAGCTTGCTGGAATTTTCATTTTCTGCTGCATCTTCTCCGGTTTTTCTTCGATTTTACAGCCTATATGGACTCTAATGACTCTATAAAAATTACAGACTATAGTACACACATTAACGCTCTTACATATCTGAGCAATTACAATTTCATGAAGGTTTGAATGCTCAAAAAATTGCCAAACCAGAACACTTCCATTTTAGCACACAGAAAATTCAATTTCAAAATGGTACCCACCAAAGCAAAATTAAAACGAATTAAGTGCTGTAATCATGCTCTGATACCAATTGATGGTGTACATATTACACATGCGGAAGCAATTGAAGATCGAAAGCACTTAAGACATTCAATTTTACTCCTAAAGCATGCATGTTCTAGAAAAGACAGAATAGAGAGTTTAGAAAACACCAACCTTTGTAGCTCAGTTATGTTGAACTCCTTGTGGTGTTTGCCTCTCCTATGCTCCTTGGACAACATCTAGAGTCTTCCCTACTATACTCCGGGCCAAGAACGACTTGTGGGAGTCTATATAAGATAGGGAATGGGAAGGGAATGCTTGAAGCATCAAACAATGGAGAAGAATGAGAGATGAGAGAACTTTGAGTCCAAATTCCAGCAGCATAACATTAAGGAAATGGCTCTCTCATGTTTTAATCTTATTCAAACTCCTTTTAAAGACATTCTCCGTGCAAAGCCAAGCCTCAAGACACAAGACACATGGTGTATTTGCAAGCTCAAGTGGATTCTAGGTGTACATTACACAAGACATGCAACAATGCATGAATGAGTTGTCTTTCCACTTTGAATGATCATGCATTAAATGGATTTCCAACTAAATCCACTAAATTCAAATTGAAATCAAATTTCAAGCTTGCAAATTATCCTCAATTTCAATTCTAAATTGAAATTGATTGCTTGGTAATTAATTTGAAAATTTTCAAATTAATTTTGATATGATTAATCTAATTAATCTTTGTTATCTTGTGCAATTCCATATATATGATTCCTAATACATATATATAGTATTCAAAACACATTTAAATACTTCATCTCTCATTTTGTAATTTAATTCATAATTAAATTTATTGTGTCAAACACAATTTACGATAATACCCTTTTTCCCGATTTTGAACGATTCAAAGCTTCCTATCTTTTGTTCTAGGCTTAATTCCGATATGAGCTAGTAGGGGGACCTAATGGACCTATAGATCATGGGCTCCAATGATTCGAGGCTAACCGACTAATCTCATTATCCAAATTAGCCAACACTCGTTAACTACCGGGACACTCCACTATAGCCCGACAGTTGCACTCCCCTCACTATAGATATATTTCCGTCCACTTGATTTAACCATGATTAGTAAGTCAATCCTTCACAGGTTGTTCGTAGCTATAGCTAGGTCAATACGCCGTTTTACCCCTATAGTACTTCTAGTTCCTTAAGTCCCATTGATCCTCTAATGAACAATTGGTTTATGGTCCAAACAATAAACCGAGTCCCTCTCAGGTTAATGAGAGGGCGGGATCCCTTTGTTTAAGCCCCAGAGTCAGCACTTAAGGGAACAACCTCTCTACTATCCCTTATTCGGGTAGGAGTGAATTCCTTCTTGCACGACTATGTCCCCAGCTATCTACCCGTTCCTATCCCTGAAATGGGAGGCTTATTGAGTCAGCGATACTGAGCCACTCTCACCTATGCAGATCTAAGGATAAGCCTGAATAAACAGGAGTTCATAGTTAGCTCAGGATTAAGATCGAGTTACCTAGGTCATCACATGAAATAGTCAGTCTCGTCAGTAAACGGTGTTATAAAGCGAGAGCGACTTATTTCTCGGTCCTGGTCTTATGCAAACTCATTGAATAGGACGCCCCCACTCGCATGTCTCTACATGGACGATTTAGGATCACATCGTCTATACCATCTATAAAGTGGATCGTGTCTCATAGTGTCTCCAGAATAAGGTACCCAACCCTATTCCTATACTATAGACCGTTTTGGCTATTACTCAAGCTTGATCCACTTTTATGTCTCTACATAAAGCTCAAGTGTTCATCCTATAGCCTTGGATCTTAGTTTATTGGATTTGGGTTATTATATGTGCAATTTAATTTATTCAGTAATGACTTTTACTGAATCAATCTCGATAACACCTTTATCGAATAAGTATATAATTCGTTTAACATTCACTATCTACGAGTTTTAGGGCACCAATCCCAACAAATTATTTGAATAATGATTCAAATACTTAATTAATTAAATATATGATATTTAATTAATGAATAAATTAATTGGAGAATTAATTAATTTTAATTTAATTAAATGTGATTTGATTAAATTAATTCTATAGTTAATATTAATGTACATTTGATGCACATTAAAACTATAGGTTAAATGAGATAGATATAATTGAATATGATTCAATTACAAAATTAATTAAATATTTGATATTTAATTAATGTGGATTCAATTAATAGGATTAATTGAATGGCCAGTTTAATTCAATTGAATATGACTCAAATTGAATTAAATACCTTATATTATAATTGATTTAATTAATATTGTTTTAATTAAATTAATTATAATTAATTAATTAATTAAATGATTATTATTATTTAATTAATAGACGGCCAAGATCGTTTGGATTAGATCCAACGATCAAGATCTAGTAGGGTAATAACTCCCTCCCCACTTATCGTACAGGGGAGAGGGAGTTGCCCAATTGATCGATCATTCTCTCATTTCTCACGCAGAATGACAGAGAGGGGAATAACTCTCTCTCTCAAAAATTCTCTTATCCCAAAAAGAAAAACACAACAAAGTTGACTGTCATTTTTCCATTCCCAATTTAAAGTTTGGATCCCACAATCCAAGTCTCAGTAATCCAAGAGACATAGCGGGTGTTCGCTATTGGTGGTGTTGATTGGAAGATTAAGAACGTGGATAGGAGCATTGTGTTGTTTTTCGCCTTCTATCACGTAAGTTTCTTGCATCTAAAATTGTTTTAGATCTGTAAATGCATGATTAATCTAGTGTAGAAATTGTTTCTTATTTTTCCCAACGTACCGGTATTCGAATAATTGAAATTAAATCACGATCGGTGAAAACCGCTTCCGCTAGAGGATTCAATCCCTTACAATATAGACAAGATGTTGTCTAGATATAAGATGCAAAATTCCAAGACGGGTTTACTACCCTTCAGGCATGGAGTTCATTTGTCTAAGGAACGGTGTCCTAAGACACCTCAAGAAATTGAGGATATGAGACGCATCCCTTATGCTTCAGCTGTGGACAGTCTTATGTACGCCATGTTGTGTACTAGGCCTGACATTTGCTATGCAGTTGGGATAGTCAGCAGGTACCAGTCCAATCCAGGGTTAGACCACTGGACTGCAGTTAAAAACATCCTCAAGTATCTTCGGAGAACGAGGGACTATCAGCTTGTGTATGGCTCTAAGGATTTGATCCTTACAGGATACACAGACTCTGGCTTTCAGACTGATAAGGATTCTAGGAAATCAACATCAGGGTCAGTATTTACCCTCAACGGGGGAGCTGTAGTCTGGCGTAGCATCAAGCAAGGATGCATTGCAGACTCCACCACGGAGGTCGAATATGTCGCTGCTTGTGAAGCAGCTAAGGAGGCTGTATGGCTACGGAAGTTCTTGATGGATTTGGAAGTTGTTCCAAATATGAACTTGCCAATCACCCTTTACTGTGATAATAGTGGTGCAGTGGCAAATTCTAAAGAACCTCGCATTCACAAAAGAGGCAAACACATAGAGCGCAAATATCATCTCATTAGAGAGATCGTGCAACGAGGGGACGTGATTGTCACAAAGGTAGCCTCTGAGCACAATATTATTGATCCATTTACAAAGGCTCTCACGGCTTATGTGTTCGAGGGTCATCTAGAGTGTCTAGGTCTGCGAGATATGTACATAGAATAATCTAGGGCAAGTGGGAGAGGTGTAATGGGTATTGTGAATGCCCTAGTTTATTGTATTTATCTGTATTTTCATGTATTATACAGTATTAATACAAACTACTATTCCTACTTCAATGATTATTCATTCAATTTTGATGTACATTACCCACTAGAGTTTTAGTTCAAGTGGGAGTTGTTGGGTTTTATGCCCTAAAACTCGTAGATAGTAAATGAAACAAATTAATCAATCTCAATAAAGTGTTATTTGAGTAATTCAGTAATTTGGTTATTGAATAATCGAGTTTGCATTAATAAACCCTAAATCCAATAAACTAAGATCCAAGGTTGTTTAAATGAAACTTGGACTAGTATGTGGGGTCATACGAGGATCAGTTTCCAAGTAACAACCTAAAAGGTCTATAGTATAGGGATAAGGCTGGGTACCTTATCCTGGTGACACTATGTGATACGGCCCACCTTGTATTCGATACAGATGCAATGATCCAAAGCATCCATGTAGGAGACATGCGGGTGGGGGTATCCTATGCAATGAGTTTGCATAAGACCGGACCGCGAAATAGTAACCACTAGATATAACGTCGTTAACTAGTTTAGGTTTCTATTTCAATAGGATGATCTAGGTAACTCAATCTCAATCCTGAGTCTGTTATGAACCCCTTTCAGGAGGGATTGTCGTTAGATTTGTATGGGTAAGAGTGGCCAGTTCGCCGACTCAATAAGCCTACCATTTCAGGGGCAAGACCGAATGGGGGCTGGGAACATAACAGTACAAGATGGAATACACTCCTTCCCCTATTAGGGTAAGCAAATGTGTGTTCCCTTAAGGGCTGATTCTAGGGCTTGAACAAAGGCGCGTCGTCCTCTCCTAGCCTGAGAGGAACTCCTGTTTAGTGGTTGGACCCTAAACAACTTGTTCATTAGAGGAATCAGTGGTACTTAAGGAACCAGAGGTAACCCAGGGGTAAAACGGTAATTTGACCCAGCTGGTGTTACGAACACACGTGAAGGATTGACTTACTGCTTGGTCGATATCCATGGACACATAAATATTCTACAGTGAGAAGAGTGCAGTTGTGGGTCTTTAGTGGAGTGACCCACAGTTAACGAATGTTGACTAAACTTGGTCAATAAGTTTGGCAAATTAGTCTCGTATCGTTGGAGCTTCTAATCTGTAGGTCCATTAGGTCCCACTGGTAGCTCGTAAAGAGACTTGAGGCAATTAAGTATAAATTGTAAATTGAAAGTGTTCAATTTATTTGGGGAATGATATAATGTATATTGATGCATTATAATATAAAGTTTATGAAACTTTATAATATAATTTTTGAATTAATTTCAAAAATTAATTCTTGAGAGAAAATATTTGAAAGAGTTCAAATAAATTTAATATGAATTGGATTCATATTAATTTTAATTTTAATAAAATCCCTAAGATTAAATATATGATATTTAATTGGGAAAATTAATTAATTATGGAATTAATTAATTATTTATTAAAATTAGAGATTTTTTCCTATTAGGAAAGAAAATATTTGAAAGAGTTCAAATAAATTTAATATGAATTGGATTCATATTAATTTTAATTTTAATAAAATCCCTAAGATTAAATATATGATATTTAATTAGGGAAATTAATTAATTATGGAATTAATTAATTATTTATTAAAATTAGAGACCTTTTCCTATTAGGAGAAGGTCTTCCTTTTCCTATTAGGAAGAACGTCTTGGCCTTTACCTATAAATAGGACCCCTGGGGTGGGGTGAAAGGCATCTCATTCATTCTCTTTCTCTCACAGAATTCCCCTCAAGGTTTCCTCTAGACTCCCACCAGTCTCCTGCCTCTAGAAGTCTCAGAGTCATACCGGTGTAGCCATAGTGGTGGTGTTCACACTAGTTCGTGATTAATTCACATGCAGTTGGTGAATTTAATCTGAGTCGTCAACGAGAGTAAGTAATTTGTTACTTTATAAATTAGATTTAGATCTAATATTTTTGTATGCTTAGCCTTAATATATATTTAGAATAGTTCTAATATTATTGCCAATGCATTGGTATTTTAGATTAAACAAAATTAATTACGAATCGGTCCCAATCACGCTTCTGCTTTACGAAATTATGGAATTCCAATCCTTCATATGCATCAGCAATCGGTAGTCCGATGTATGTGATGCTATGTACACGACCCGACATATGCTATGTTGTAGGCATTGTCAATAGATATTAGTCCAATCGAGGTCAAGCTCATTGGACTGTCGTTAAGAACATCCTCAAGTATCTGAGGAGAACAAGAGACTATTCGTTAGTGTATGGTTCTAAGGATTGACCTTTATCGGATACACTGACTTAGATTTTCAAACAGACATAGATTCTAGGAAGTCTACATTGGGATCTATGTTTACTCTTAACGAAGGAGCAATAGTGTGGAGAAGTATTAAACAGGGATGTATTGCTGACTCCACGATGGACGCTGAATACGTTGCCGCATGTGAAGCGTCAAAAGAAGCAGTATGGCTTAGGAAAATTCTAATCGAGTTAGAAGTAGTTCCTAATATGCATTTTCCTATCACTCTTTATTGTGATAACAGTGGAGCAATTGCAAACTCAAATGAACCCCGGAGCCATAAAAGAGGAAAGCAGATTGAACGCAAATACCATCTCATCCGAGAAATTGTACAGCGGGGAGACGTGACCGTCACACAGATAGCCTCAGAGCACAACATGGTCGATCCATTTACAAAAGTCCTCTCGGCTTAAGTGTTTCAGGGACATCTACAGAATTTAAGACTATGAGTTTTGTAATATCAAGATAGATGGATAGACATAGCACATGTGTAAATGCTATTTCATCCAACATTTTTGTAACCTCACTTGAGTTTTAGTCCAAGTGGGAGTTCGTTGGGTTTTATGTCCTAAAACTCATAGTTTGTAATCTTTTTGCAATAAAGATGTTATCGTATTATTCAGTGAATTTCTTGTTTATATATAACCTAAATCCAATATATAAAAAGCCTTGGTTATAACATGAAATTCTCGAACTATATGTGCAAATATAGACAGGGATCAAGTTCTAGTATATAACAAAAATGGTCTGTAGTATAGGGATAAGATTTGGTACCTTATCCTGGGGACGCTATGGATGCAGCCTACTTTGCACATAAGGCAAACAATGTGATCTTGGATCGTTCATGTAGAGACGTGCTAGTAGAGGCATCCTGTGCAAATGAGTTTGTACAAACAAGACTGGATCAAGAAATAAGTCACTCTTACTTTATAACACTGTTTACTGATAAGACTGGCTATTTCATTCGATGACCTAGGTGACTCGATCTTAATCATGAGCTAACTATGAACTTCTGTTTGTTCAGGGTTATCCTTTGATTTGCGCAGGTGAGAGTGGCCCAACATTGCCGAATCAATAAGCCTACCATTTTGGGGATAAGACTAGATAGATAGTTGGTGACATAGTTTTGAAAAATGGAATTCACTCCTACCCGTATTAGGGTTAGCAGAAAGGTTGTTCCCTTAAGTGCTGACACTGAGACTTGAACAAGGGACCCCACCCTAGAGGATCAATGGACTTAAAAACTCAAGAAGTGCTATAGGGGTAAAACGAACTTTTGACCTAGCTATTGTTATGAACGACCTGTGAAGGGTCAACTTACTAATCATGGTTATATCGAGTGGATAGAAACATATCTATAGTGAGGGGAGTGCAACTACTAGGCTATAATGGAGTGACCCGATAGTTAACGAATGCTGGTTAACTAGGTTAAATTAGTTTAACCGGTTAAACCTCAAACCGTTGGAGTCCATGATCTGTAGGTCCATTAGGTCCCCTTGCTAGCTTAAGGAACAAACTTTGGAACAAAATGATGGAAAGAATTTGAATTGTTCAAATTCAATTTATGGACGATATCGATCATATTTGATATTACCGACATGTTGGTTTTTGGTCAAACCTAATTTTGAGAGTTAGACATGTTTAAATATGATTTAAATCTCGAGTATGTGATAGGGAATCATGTTTGAGAAATTGCAATTCAGAAATGGTCGAATTTGGTTGCAAAATATTAATTTAATATTAGATATTATATTAATATATAATAATATAATATAATTAATTAATTAATTATTATTTTAAATTAATTATGAATTAATTTAAAATTGAAATTCAAAATTAAAATAGAATTTAAGATTATTAATTTAATTTAATTAACTAAAATTTATTTTGTTTTGAATTAAGAAATTCAAAAAGAAAAACAATTTTAGGAGGTGGAGTTGCATGGTGACTAAACTCATGCATTCCTCCTCAATTAGCCACCAAATCCCACTTTAATTGGGATTGTCTTGTTTTCTAATTATGGGGCTTCAAGAGTGCATGGATTCCTCTTTAAATAGGGGAAGATTTGCTAAAGAAAGGCATAAGATTTTCATGGGGTTATGTTGCCAAATTGCTCTTTCAAAGTCATGAGCTCAAACTTCTCAAAAGCTTGAAACCCAAGCACTTTCCCTTCCAATTCCCATCACTAGAGGATCCCACAATCTGTTCCAAAGGCTGAGAATAGCAAGGAAGATCTTGTGGTGGTTCGTGACCAATTGGTGAGGAAAAATAACACAACAATCGATCCAATTTTGAGCTACAAAGAGGTTGGTGTTCTAAACTCTGTTTTTGTAGTTTTGGACAACATGCTTTCATTGATCAAATTGATGTTATTATGTGCCTAAGATCCAAAATTTCTTCTACATGTTAGATATTAACACCTTCACCCTCAGCCAAGGTCTCGTCCTCGGCTCAAGTCGAGGCTGAGGCTAGGGGTTGGGTCAAAGCCCAATCCCCTCAACCCTCTGTCTCCCCCATGGTCTAGTTTCCGATTGTATCTCAGGTTGGCGACGTGTGGGTCTCGTCAGCTCCTTGACTTTTGAGATGGTACAAATATACCTATAATATGCCAAACATTCAAACCAATGGATTCGATCTTTTTTAGGAGGGGAGGCTGAACCAAACGAACAAGCATCTTTCTCCCCATGTTGGTCACGTTAGTTATCTCTCCTCAACTCTCAAGCCTCTCTTTTGTTTTGTTGGTTAGAGTTTGTGACTCTATTTCTTATTCTTGCTCTTCCGTTTGCTTATATAATTAGTCAAAGAAATCATCCATTGTTTCACCTCCGATACCACTTTCTTTCTTTTCTAGTTTGTTGTATTATTCAAAGCGGACATTCAAGTTGAATTCAACAAATATCTCTTTCTTGGGCCACAATCAAAACAACAATCTTCATCTCACTTTCACGTTTTGCTGAGTGTAAAATTTGATTATCTTAATTTTAAAAAATATCTATTTTCTCCACCAAATTAAGGCTATGGGAAATTGTTCAAAAAAACATTAGGATATTTACAAATTTAGCTAAGCAATTTTAGATTTTCAAATATAGCAAAAATTTTAAAATCTGATTTTCTATTTTTTTATTATTTCAATCTTACCCTTGTTCGTATATCAAATGGTATATTAATAGTATATCTCTTATACTTTATATTTACTGATATACGAAATATAAAGTATATCGGTTAACTGATATACCAAATTTGATATACCTAATATATTGAATATATACTGGACTTTATGAGCATAACTTTTGATATACCTAATTATGAATATTGATATATGAATGACATACTTGATATATATGAATGTTGATATACTAATGATATACTTGATATATTACTTTTCTTTACTTATATTTGTTATGTTTCATTTTTTTTATTGAATTGTTTTGTGTTATTTACATATTTTAAATGAAATGTTTGTCTTTTATAACATAAATGTTTGTCTTCTATATTTGTTATGAAATTATAGACCTCATTTATTATATCACTCAAATAATTAATAACATTGATATATCCGATTATGAGTAGTAAAATACATCAATGATAGACTTGTTATTTTTTGAAAAAAAATCATTGATATATATTTTAAATAGTTGTTGTATTATGAAGGTCGTGAAATACAAGATTTGTTATAAGTATATCAATAAGATGCAATTTTAAATATATCATTGGTGTAATAGTAGTATATCAATACTCACTAAAAATGTAATTTCAAGTATACAATAGTGTATCAGTAGTATAATAATTAAAATGATATATAGTATTTCAATGATATATTTGTCAAGATGAACACAGTCCAACTAGCAAAAGACATACACATCCAACCAAGAGGTTAGAGGTTTAAATCTCTTACCATACATATTGTCCCAAAATAAAGCTGTAACGACCCAGCTTTTCATGACTAGATCCTAGGGTCATTACCACATGCATATCATTCTACTTCTAAGAACAGCGATGAAACGACATTTCAAGTAAAACGAAATTTTGCAAAACTTTTCAACTTGGGATCCCAGTTAAAACAGAACAAAAGAAACCTTTAGTTATTCAAACAAACTTAACGCGGAAATAACCTTAAAAGAATCGCAATTCAAGTTTAAAAGAAGAATTTCGAAACATTGGTCGATATTGGTCTAGATCCCAGGGGTAAAACGGAAATTTGACTCAGCTGGTGTTACGGACACTCGTGAAGGACTAACTAGTCGATATTGGTCTAGATCCGTGGACACAGAAAATATGTCTGCAGTGAGAAGAGGGCAACTGTGAGTCTATAGTGGAATGTACACAGTTAATGAATATTGATTAATGTGGTTAATGAGTTTGACTAATTAATCTCACATCGTTGGAGCTTCTGATCTGCAGGTCCATTAGGTCCCACTGGTAGCTCGTAAAGTAATTTGAGGCAACTAAGTAATAAAAGTAAATTGAAAATGTTCAATTTATTAAGGGAAACAAATATAATATATATTGATATATTATTATGAGAGAAATTAATATTTGAAAAGTTCAAATATAAATTTATGGAAGTTTGAAAGAGTTCAAATAATGAATTAATTAATTTAAGGCCTAAAATGTGTTTGGGCAAATTAATTAATTCTAGGTCGGAAATTAAATATGTGATATTTAATTGGTGGTTAATTAATTAAAGAATTCATTAACCAGGAATTAATCAATTATGGAAATAATTAATCACTTAAGGAAGTGATTAATCATTTATGGAATTGATTGATCATGATTGATTAATTAAGGAATAAGATTGAATCAATTTTGGAAAAGATTGATTTAATTGAATATTTTATTCATGGCCTCTCTTCTATAAATAAAACACTAGACCTAATTGGTCATGACACTTGACATTCTTGCTCTTGCTCTTAGACTCTCAGAGACAAGACCTAGAATTCTCTCTAGCCTCCCTCTTAGAAAAAGACTCCCACAAGTCTTTTGCCTCCTAGACTTAGAGACATACCGGTGTAACCTCTGTGGTTATTGTGTCATTCAAAGAAGGAATTTTCAGCGAAGAAAATCAAAGGTGGCTGCTGCGTTTTCGTTCGTGGAGCGTCGTTGGCGAAGAACAGTCAAATCTTCAACGAAGGTATGTGACGGTTCTTTCCCTTTTCTTTAGAAAAGCATCAAAATAAATTTAGATTTATTTTTAAGCATGTTTAAACTGAATTTCCAGCAACTTTAAAAGGAGTTTAAAGTTTAATTGAGTTTTCGTAATGGTATTTTAATGTTAATTAATATACGGCGTAAGGTCCAATCGATGCGCTTCCGCTGCGTGGGGACTTTTATTCCCTTCAGCATCAGTGGTGGTCTGCATGATGGTTCAGGTTCGAAAACAAGAAGGAAACCTCGGGTATGAGCAAAAAACGCCGAACCAGACTGGGGCCAACCTCGGTAGGGATAAGGCCGACCCTAACTCAGGAGACTGTTGTAAGGTTCCGCGTGTCAACGATGCTGTTGGACTTGACCCAAGGTTACAGCCAGCGGAGGAACTGGAGTCTGTACCACTAACGTCTGAGGAAAGGAGAGTGAACATCGACACCAAACTGGGGGTTGAACAGAGAGACAGACTGGTTGGTTTCTTGAGGGCTAATGCGAATCTGTTTGCATGGTCACACTAAGATATGCTGGGAATTGACCCGGGAGTGATGGTTCACCAATTGAACGTGGATAGGGATTTCAAGCCAGTAAAGTAGAAACGAAGAGCATTTAATTATGAGAGGAATGAGGTTATTGCCAGTCAAGTGGATGAGTTTCTTAAAGCGGGGTTCATCCGGGAAGTTCATTATCCTCAATGGTTGTCTAATGTGGTACTGGTAAAGAAGGCTAATGGGAAGTGGCAGATGTGCATCGACTTCACCGACCTGAATAAGGCATGCCTAAAGGACAGCTATCCTTTGCCCATGATCGACCAGTTGGTTGATGCAACAGCAGGACACAAGATGCTAAGCTTTATGGATGCATATTCAGGGTACAACAAGATTAGAATGCACAAGCCCAATCAGAAAAAGACTTCATTTATCACCCATCGAGGGTTGTATTGTTACAAGGTCATGTCGTTCGGTTTGAAGAACGTCGGGGCAACATACCAACGGATGGTAAACCGCATGTTCGCTCCGTTACTGGGAAAGAACATGGAGGTATACGTAGATGATATACTGGTAAAGAGCTTGAAGTCTCAATGCCATGAGTCTGACCTTAATGAAGCTTTCTAGATACTCTGGAACTATCGAATGAAACTAAACCAGAGTAAGTGCGCTTTTGGGGTGACGTTTGAAAAAATCCTAGGGTTCATGGTACATTAGAGGGGGGATAGAAGCAAACCCAGACAAGATCAGAGCAATCATGCAAATGTCCTCCCCGACCAATCTCAAGCAGCTTCAAAGCTTGAACGGGAGGATCGCCTCCTTGAACAGGTTTGTTAGTAGATCAACTGACAGGTGTTTACCCTTCGTTAAAAGTTTGAGATAGGGATCACGTTTCGAATGAACTGGAGAGTGCGAAAAGGCTATTCGAGATCTAAAGGACTATCTGAGCTCGGCCCCGCTCTAGGCCAAGCCTCTCCCTAGCGACGAGCTACTGCTCTACATCGCGGCCTCGAATACGGCTGTAAGTTCTACACTGATCAAAGAAGAAGAGAAGCTCCAACGACCCGTGTATTATACCAGTAAGTCGATGGTTGGAGCAGAAACTAGATACCCTCAAGTGGAGAAGCTTGCTCTGGCCCTAGTTACGTCGGCCAGAAGGTTTCATCCGTATTTCCAAGCCCAAAAGGTAACAGTTTTGACCAATTTTCCTCTAAAACAGGTGTTGCAGAAGCCAAATGCCTCGGGTCACCTCATAAAGTGGGCAGTTGAGCTGAGTGAGTATGGCATCCACTACAAACCTCGAACCGCCATGAAAGGGCAAGCTGTGGCAGGTTTCCTGGCAGAGTTAACAACTGCCGAGGATGAGGCCGACCCTCAGAGGCTCGAGGCCGAGCAAAACAAGTCAGGCATAGTGATCAATATGTTGAGTGTAGGGGAGGTAAAAAAAACTTGGACACTCTTTGTAGACGGGTTTTCTAACACCAAGGGTTGTGGAGCAGGAATTTTGCTAAAATTCCCTGATGGAGGGAGATTCGAGTATGCCCTGAGATTTAACTTCAAGGCCTCAAATAATGAGGCTAAATACGAGGCACTCCTTGCAAGATTGAGGTTGGCAAGGGATATCGGAGTCTCAGACCTCCTGGTTCAGAGCGATTCACAGTTAATCGTGAAGCAAGTGTTGGCAGAATATCAGACTAGGGAACAGAGAATGAGTAAGTACTTATCCAAGGCCAGGGAACTGCTGCCCAAATTTGAGAAGTGGGAGATCAAGCAAATCCCTAGGTCCCAGAACGCTAACGCAGATTCACTGGCTCGCTTAGTGGCTGCCTATGATACAGAGTTGAGCAGGACTGTGCCTGTTGAGGTTTTGTCTCAGCCCGCGTTATGTACTGAGGAGGTTCTTGAGACAGATGGCAGAGCAGAGGCCGAGCCAGAGGATGAGGCCGAGGTCGAGGATCCTGCAAATGGGGAGGGCATCCCACCAATTGAAATTGAACCCTCCACTGAAGCAAGAGAAGCTTCGTGGATGGATCCGATCCTTGATTACTTAGATTGAGGCGAGGTGCCAGAGGAGAAGACAGAGGCTAAAAAGTTTCAGAGGCGAGCATCGCATTTTGTGTTAAGGGAAGGGAAACTATATAAAAGAGGCTACTCAATGCCATTGTTGAAATGCTTTCCCCCAAGCGATGCTAACTACATTATGAGAGAGATACATGAGGGGGTGTGTGGAAACCATTCAGACAGTCAGGCAGGGTTACTACTGGCCAACCATGTTGCAAGACGTTAGGCATTTTACGAGATCTTGCGATTGATGCCAAAGGTTCGCACCCATTCCAAGGCAACCACCTGAGCCTTTAACGAGCATTATTAGCCCGTGGCCGTTCGCGCAATGGGGAATAGATCTGATCGGACCTCTCCCCCAAGGTAAAGGGCAGACTAAGTATTCAGTCGTGGCTGTAGATTATTTCACAAAATGGGCAGAGGCAGAACCGCTAGCAACCATAACCGAAATAAAGATTACTAACTTTATATGGAAGAATATTGTGTGTCGTTTTGGGATTCCTAACACCATCATATCAGATAATGGTAGGCAGTTCGACAATGCCGCTTTTAGAAAATTTTGCTCATATTTGGGCATAACGCATCGTTGTTCACCCTCAGCCCATCCGCAAGCTAATGGTCAGGTGGAGGCTGTGAATAAAATAATCAAGCAGAATCTGAAAGCGAAGCTTGAACGGCTAAAAGGGTTATGGGCTGAAGAGCTCCCACATGTACTGTGGGTGTATGGGACTACAGCACGAACCTCAACAGGAGAAACACCATTTTCCCTTTCATTCGGGGCAGAGGCGGTAGTCCTAGTGGAAGTCGACATTCCCTCCCCTAGGACAGAGCAGTTTAGTGTGCAGGAGAATGATGAAGCTATGAGGTTGAGCTTGGACCTCCTATACGAACATGGCACAACTTCGGGTTGCGGAGTATACAAACAGGATTGCCAGGTATTATAACACAAAAGTGAAAAGACGCACTTTCAAAGAAGGAGATCTAGTACTGAGGAAAGTCATGTAGAACACCCGAGATCCCAATGCAGGTGCATTGGGACCAACATGGGAAGGACCTTATCAAGTTAGCAAAGTGTTCCGCCCCGGCACCTATGCCTTGGTTGACAAAAACGGAAAACCAACTCCACACCCATGGAATGCAGAACACTGGAAGATTTACTATCAGTAGCCATAGCAGAAACCAGTGGCAGGCAACGCCACCACTCTAGGAGAGGTCGAGGCCGACCAAGAACAATGACTTTTTTCTATTTATGTTTACTTTACATAGACACTGTCTATCATTTTTTCACACTGTAAAACACACGAACATTTGCAAATTCAATAAAAGCTATTATATTGTGTTTTGCATAAAGCAGGATGTGACGCATACGGCCAGACGAGAATAATTCTTGCAGAGGCCAAACTTCCGCGCTTTCCCGGACAGGAATGATTCTTGTAGAGACTAAATTCCTGCACAGAGGTTGACGCATGTCCTCAACCTCCCCAGGTCCCCAACAGAGTGTATGCACCCTTGGGATGGAAAACGAGTAAATGAACAACACAGAGGAGCTGGTCGGCCTCATGCCAAGGTCGAGGCCGACCACTAGAGGCCAAGGTCAAGCTCCACCCTCAAAGGCCCAGGTGCGAAGTTAGTTTCTCCTTACTCAAAAAGTGCATGTCCAAGATATTGAATACACATTTTGAGTGGGGAGTTGGGAATAAGGACAGACCAAGTCCATCATAGTCATAGTCCATAGTTTTGGGATTATTTATTTTCATTTTTATAGCACATGTCCATAGGTTTTCCCCATGGTACAATGCAAATGATTGCAAATTTAATAAATTTCTTTATACTGTGTTTGTACCAAGTATTTTTCCATAGGATGTGGTGCATATGGCCAGACGAGAATGATTCTTGCAGAGGCCAAACTACCGCACTTTCCCTTGGAAAGAGACTAAACTCTTATAGAGAGGTTGACACATGCCCTCAACCTCCCCAAGTTTCCTCAGAAGAGTGTACGCACCCCTGGGATGAATGCAACGCTTGAAGAGAGGCTGGGGTGTTTCCTCGGTCTCCCCAAGCTTTTCCTCGACTGAGTGTACGCACCCTCGGGATTAATACAACACTTGAAAAGAGGCTCGGGAATTTCCTCTGTCTCCCCAAGTTTCCCCAGAAGAGTGTACGCACCTCTGGGATGAATGCAGCGCTTGAAGAGAGGCTAGGGTATTTCCTCGGTCTCCCCAAGCTTTTCCCGAACTGAGTGTACGCACCCTCGGGATGAATGCAGCACTTGAAGAGAGGCTCGGGAATTTCCTCGGTCTCCCCAAGTTTCCCCAGAATAGTGTACGCACCCTTGGGATGAATGCAGCGCTTGAAGAGAGGTTGAGGTATTTCTTCGGCCTCTCCAAGCTTTTCCCCGACTGAGTGTACGCACCCTCGGGATGAATACAGCACTTGAAGAGAGGCTCGGGAATTTCCTCGGCCTCCCCAAGTTTCCGCAGAAGAGTGTACGCGCCCCTGGGATAAACACATCACTTGAAGAGTGGCTGGGGTATTTCCTCGACCTCTCCAAGCTTTTCTCCGACTGAGTGTACGCACCCTCGGGATGAATACAGCACTTGAAGAGAGGTTCGGGAATTTCCTCGGCCTCCCCAAGTTTCTCCAGAAGAGTGTACGCACCCTTGGGATGAACACATCACTTGAAGAGAGGCGGGGGTATTTCCTTGGCCTCCCAAAGTTTTCCCCGACTGAGTGTACGCACACTCGGGATGGATACAACAGAGCAAATTAGCAAGCAAAGCAGAAGAAATGCTCGACCTCATGCCAAGGCCAAGGCTGAGCAGAAATGTCGCTATTTTAGTCCCAATTTATTAAGCTTTTATGTGCTTTATTCGTGTTTTTAACGAAAATATTTAATGAATTTTGTTATTTGGTCCTTAGGAGCAAAGTTGGTGATTTTGGGAGAAAAAGTACTAGAAATGAAGCAAATGAAGCCCAAATCCAAGCTTGATCAAATGGGGACCCAAAGAAGACAATCATGATAAAAAAGCCCAAAAAAAGAAGTGAAGAGAAGGCCCAAAAGCAGCCCAAACCGAAGCTGAATATGCAGAAATTTGGGTGAGCGTCGAGAAGCTATGCAAGGCAGCGTCGCGACGCTACCCATTTCTTGAGCAGCAAGTCGCGTGCAAGGCAGGGTCGTGACGTTGTGCAATGTATTGTCGCGACGCTACCCCCAATCCGGGTCTATAAAAAGGCACCCTTGGGTGCCTCATTTACCATCAATCATTCACCAATTCCTTCCTTTCCTCATCCATTTGGCTCCTTTGGAGCCTCTCTCAAGGCTTTTTAGCCTTTTTGAGAGAATTCTTTAGTGGGAAATATTTTGGGAGTTTTTGGGGAGCATCTTAGGAGGCTCAAGGAGTAGTCGGTGGAGCTCTGAGCGTCAGCAAGGGGTTTTTCAACGGTCAATTCCTTTCCTTTTATGCTCTTGATTATGCTTTCTATTGTAATTATTGTGGATATTTTAGCCATGTCTAGCTAAACCCCAATTTGGGGTCTTGAAATGAAATTATAGTTCAAATATTGTTGTAATTTTTTGTCTCTTGCCCTTGTCCTAATTATTTGTATGGATGTGCTTAATGCTTTATACAATCTGCCAATTGTGTAATGATTCGTTTCTTAATGGAAACTCGACGGAGAGAAATTAGGATAGATCATAATCAATGCAACTAGTTTAATTGCCTGTTGTGACACCGGGATTAGTTGATTAAACTTAGATTCCTAAAATGAACCAGAGCGTAATAATTAATGATTTTTAATAGCGCTAAGGACACTTAGGTTGTTAAAATGAATTAATTACAATTAGGGGAGGCCGACAAGAGAACCTATGTGATTAACGGAGATTCTAGGATTATAGTTAGTTGGGCAATGAGATACGATAATTATAACAATTATTTAACTAATAATTGATTTTCAAGACCCCTCTTCCCATTCAAAGAAAACTCTTTCTCCATACTTTATTTTGATTGATCAAATTATTTTCTTTTAATTCTTTTGAATTTTAAATTCCTCTTTATTGCATGAGCTATTCCCTAAATATTATTTCACCCAAGTATTTTTAGTGCTCAAGAGATTTTTGTTTTGCTTAATTTTCGCTTCTCTTCTCTGAGAATTTGATACTCGGAATACTTTCCGTTTTATATTACTTGTGACCTGTGCGCTTGCGGTAAGTCGTACACCACCACGAACAAGTTTTTGGTGTCGTTGCCGGGGAAGCTTGATTTTTTAAGCAAATTTAATTTTTCTTGACATCGAAAAGAAAGGGATAAATAGTAATTTAGGTGTAAATATTTTTTTTTCATTATTTTGTGAATATTATTTTAGTCTTGTTTTTGTTTGGTTCTTTTGATTTACTGGGAGCATTGTGTGCGAAGGAACAAGGTGGTTAATTTGTTTCCGCTAGATCTTAAAATTGATAGGACTCTTAGATCCATTCGAAGAGAGAGAAGATCACAGAAGCTATGGCCCACCAAGAGGAAGCTCCCAAGGCAATTAGAGATTTCTTACAGCCAGTTCTTCCCACCGAGAATTCTGGAATTGTCTACGCCCCAATCCAAGCTACTAATTTTGAGTTAAAGACAGGATTGATTCAGATGGCGCGCGATAACTCGTTTAAGGGACATCCTTCTGAGGACCCCCACTCATATCTGAGATCATTCCTAGAAATTTGTGGGATGGTGAAGATGAACGGAGTTCCGGCAGACGCGATAAGGTTGAGGCTGTTTCCATTTTCTCTACAGGATAAAGCAAAGGATTGGCTCGAATCAGTCGAGACGAGCAACATTAGTACTTGGGACGAGCTTTCCCAGGCTTTTCTGGCGAAATTTTTCCCACCTGCCAAGACTACCAAGCTCCGGACTGAAATCGGAACGTTTAGGCAGCTTGATGAGGAGCAGTTGTACGAAGCGTGGGAAAGATACAAAGAAATGTTTAGGCGGTGCCCCCAACACGGATATCCTGATTGGCTTCAAGTACAGTTATTTTACAATGGATTGAATCCCTCCACAAAGACAGTCCTAGACACATCAGCAGGAGGAAGTTTTCTTTCAAAAACAGTGACAGAAGCCAAAGATCTGCTTGAGGAAATGGCGGCAACCAGTTATCAATGGCCGACCGAGAGGGGAACAATTACAAAGAAGGCTGGATTATATGAATTGGATGAGTCAAGTTCACTGAAGGCACAGCTGGCATCTCTGACCAATGCGCTGAACAAGTTGACTTCATCTGAGGTGGTCAAGTCCATTTCCACCTTAGCTGAAGGTCATTCAAAGAAGGAAGGTCAAGATGTGGAAGAAGTCCAATACATAGGAAATAGACCATATGCTCAAGGAGTATCAAACTTCTACCACCCCAGTCTACGCAATCACGAGAACTTCTCATATTCAAATACGAAGAATGTTTTGCAGCCGCCCCCCAGGTTTTGCATCATCTAGTGCGCCTGAAAAGAAAAATAACCTGGAGGAGATGGTGGCTTTATTCATTAAAGAGCAAAGAGTACTGAACGTGAATCTTCAGACGACAGTAAACAACCACGACGCAACTCTAAAGAACATGGAAGTGCAAATAGGACAGATCGCTACAGCAGTGAACGCCCTTCAAAAGGGAAAATTTCCAAGTGATACTGAACCTAACCCGAAAGGGCAGTGTAAGATGGTGGCTCTGAGAAGTGGCAGAAGATTGGAGAACAGTTCAGAAAAGAAGACGGAAGAAGAAAGGAGAAGGGATGAAGATGAAAGGGCTGAGGCACAAAAAGCCTCCTCTGAAAGGTTTCAACATCCTCCCAACTCTATTGATTTAAATTGTGATTTTTCTAACAATTTTGCAAGTAGAAAAAAAGATGAAAGGCAGGATGACAAAAAGAAACTGACTGAGGAAGAAGTGGTTCCATGCAACCACCATGACAGAGGTTTGCATATTAGCCCACCCAAAACGAGGGTCGAATGTCCAACCTTTGATTTCAGGGAGTTACCTTTTCCTCAAAGATTTAAAAATGTCAAATTAGATGAACAATTTCAAAAGTTTCTAGAAATGTTTAAAAAGTTGTCTGTGAATATTCCATTGGTAGAAGCCTTGTATAATATGCCAAATTATGGGAAATTCATGAAGGAAATGCTTTCTAGAAAGAAAAGTCTGAAAAAAGAAATTTTTAAATTATCTGATAGTAGCAGTACCATTGTTTCTGGTAGGATACCTTCTAAGCAGAAAGACCCAGGGAGTTTTACTGTTCCCTGCACCATAGGAGAAGTATCCTTCGATAGGGCCTTATGTGATTTAGGAGCAAGAATAAATTTAATGCCCTACTCTGTTTACAGGAAGATTGGTTTAACAGGTATGATGGACACCGACGTCACTCTCCAGCTTACTGACAGATCGATTACCCACCCGATGGGTGTTGTGGAGGACGTGTTGGTGAAAGTCAACAAATTTATCTTCCCCGTAGATTTCGTGGTACTGGACATGAAGTAGGACAAAGAGGTACCAATTATTTTAGGCAGACCTTTTCTAGCCACTGGTAAGGCTGAGATTAGCGTGCACACAGGTAAACTTACCTTGAGTACTGATGATGAAAAAGTCGTGTTTAGTATTTTTGACCAAGATGAATCTGTTTGTAGCTTGCACACATGTTTTTCTTTTGGTCCTGAATACTTGACTGATGATGATGAAGAGGTAGACTATAATCTTGGCCTAGGCTTAGGAGAAATGCTTATGGATAATGAGGATTTTGATCATGATGCATATTTAGATAATCCTCTGTTTGAGAATGATTTAGAACTGTCTGACTTTGAAAATGAATTAAATTTGCCTGAAATGGATAATTTTGATGATGATATTGAATTGCCTGACTTTGAGGATGAGCATGAAATACATAAGAAAGATTGCTTGATAGATAATTTTGAGTCTGATCATGATTACAATGAATCTATTGAGTCTGATCTTGACATTCCTGAGTGCATGAACCCTGACAATGTTAATACCTGTGATTCGTGTCCTGATGATGTATATAGCATAGAATCTGACCCAGAGGAGCTCGAATTTGTGCATAGTATAGAGTCTGATCCTGAAATTCTTGAATTCTTTAATTTTTCTGATGATGAGTCATATGATAGCTTAGTCGAATCATTTTTTAATACTAAGTCTGAGGAATCTTCTGAGCATGTAGATATCTTTTCTGATGAATGGACTGGAATGATTGATAGGCCATCTTTGGATCCTAGACCAGTAGATATCATAAAGCTTGATGACTCTGTTAACAATTGTTTTGAGAATAGAGATTTGGAAAAGAGATTTGATGCAGCTGATTATTTTCTAAAATGTTATTATGATAATCTCTTTAGTGAAGATGGGCCAGGGGAAAGTTTTTTTTCTCCCCTGTTTGTAGTATGCAATTCGGTGCGTGATTTCTTGCAGGGCCCGGAGGATGATGAAATTTTTTATTTTGAGCCTCCGTAAGCGTGTCGAGCCTAGTCTAGCTAAAGACGTTAAAGAAAGCGCTGCTTGGGAGGCAACCCAAGGATTAAGTTTAGATAGTTGTTTTTGCGGTAAATAATTCTCTTTGCTCCGTGATGCAATTTTGTTTTGCAGGATCACCTTAGCAAGTCCCAAAATTCAAAATTTCCGATTTTTTTTGGATCCAAAGGAAGAAGATGAAGCGCTCCTAGCTCAAGGAAGTCTCTGTATCCCTCCAGTTGCTTTACTGTTTTTAAAACATTGGGGACAATGTTTAATTTACGTTTGGGGGGGAGGCTTTCGCTGTGTTGAGCATATTTAAATTCTGTTTGATGCATGAATAGATATCCATGATAGCCAAGGATGTGATTTTTGAAATTTTGGGAGAAAATGGTTTATATGTTGTGGAATCTGGGAGCACGGCAAAAATTGTGAAATTTTAAAATTTTTTGATACTTAGTTTTGATGTCTAAAGCATGCAATAACCTTATCTAATGACGTCTTTGAAAATCTAGATTCTTATTATGGTTTTTAAAGTTTGTTGTCACCCCAATAGGCTTAGTTTCTAATATTAGGAAGTTCATGCTTGATTGTTCCAAAGAGCTAGGTAGAAAAAATGTTATGCGTGCTGAGAGAAAAAACAAAGCAACAAAAGAAAATGAGAGAAAAGAAAAATCTGTTGAAAAAGAGAAATTTTTTGCTTGCAAAAGAAAAAGCCTAGGGGTAAAAAGAGCTACCTACGGTGTGATCGGCCAACCAAAGAATAAAATTCGGGTTAAGGGTCCCTGCACCGTAGTGTGAAAACTAGTACCATTAGATATCAAAATGCAAGTTTGGGGGAGTAGCAAAAGAAAAAGAAAAAAAAAAAAGAAAAATCATTTGTGAAGTTTTACTCCCCCATGAAAAAGAAAAAAAATGATGGGCACCTTAGTTCCTTTTTTGCATGATAGGACTCCGAACTATTAGGGGCTCTTAGCCAGTGTAGGGGAAAATAAATGGAGAAAGCCATAAGACTAATCTAGGTTAGTAAAAGAATCAATAGACAAGTATTGAGCATGCCATTCATTAATCTTAAGTTCAAACTAGTTTAAGATTTCTTCAAGAGTATGCGATGCTTGCTTATTCCACTTGCATGTTTTCCATTCTATCCTAAGAATTCCAAAATCATTGAGGCTTGAGCGATTCTATTTTATGCATCTTTAGAATTTATTTTGCTCGAGACTAGCAAAAGCTTAAGTTTGGGGGTGTGATAGTGAGCAGAAATGTCGCTATTTTAGTCCCAATTTATTAAGCTTTTATGTGCTTTAATCGTGTTTTTAATGAAAATATTTAATGAATTTTGTTATTTGGTCCTTAGGAGCAAAGTTGGTGATTTTGGGGGAAAAAGTACCAAAAATGAAGCAAATGAAGCCCAAATCCAAGCTTGATCAAATGGGGACCCAAAGAAGACAATCATGATAAAAAAGCCCGAAAAAAGAAGTGAAGAGAAGGCCCAAAAGCAGCCCAAACTGAAGCTGAATATGCAGAAATTTGGGTCAGCGTCGCGACGCTACCCATTTCTTGGGCAGCAAGTCGCGTGCGAGGCAGCGTCGCGACGCTGTGCAATGTAGCGTCGCGACGCTACCCCCAATCCGGGCCTATAAAAAGGCATCCTTGGGTGCCTCATTTACCATCAATCATTCACAAATTCCTTCCTTTCCTCCTCCCTTTGGCTCCTATGGAGCCTCTCTCAAGGCTTTTTAGCTTTTTTGAGAGAATTCTTTAGTGGGAAATATTTTGGGAGTTTTGGGGAGCATCTTAGGAGGCTCAAGGAGTAGTCGGCGGAGCTCTGAGCGTCAGCAAGGGGTTTTTCGATGGTCAATTCCTTTCCTTTTATGCTCTTGATTATGCTTTCTATTGTAATTATTGTGGATATTTTAGCCATGTGTAGCTAAACCCCAATTTGGGGTCTTGAAATGAAATTATAGTTCAAATATTATTGTAATTTCTTGTCTCTTGCCCTTGTCCTAATTATTTGTATGGATGTGCTTAAAGCTTTATTCAGTCTGGCCAATTGTGTAATGATTCGTTTCTTAATGGAAACTCGACGGAGAGAAATTAGGATAGATCATAATCCATGCAACTAGTTTAATTGTCCGTTGTGACACCGGGATTAGTTGATTAAACTTAGATTCCTAAAATGAATCAGAGCGTAATAATTAATGATTTTTAATAGCTCAAAGGACACTTAGGTTGTTAAAATGAATTAATTACAATTAGGGGAGACCGACAGGAGAACCTATGTGATTAACGGAGATTCTAGGATTATAGTTAGTTGGGCAATGAGATAAGATAATTATAACAATTATTTAACTAATAATTGATTTTCAAGAACCCTCTTCCCATTCAAAGAAAACTCTTTCTCCATACTTTATTTTGATTGATCAAATTATTTTCTTTTAATTGTTTTGAATTTTAAATTCCTCTTTATTGCATGAGCTATTCCCTAAATATTATTTCACCCAAGTATTTTTAGTGCTCAAGAGATTTTTGCTTTGCTTAATTTTCTCTTCGCTTCCCTGAGGATTCGATACTCAGAATACTTTCCGTTTTATATTACTTGTGCCCCGTGCGTTTGCGGTAAGGATCGTGAAGTCTTCTGTTTTTCCTATTGTTTATTATGGATAAGCCCTAGATCTGGAATGAAGCACTCTGAATGACTAAGCTAAAATGGGAAAGTGATGTGCTCGACCTCTTCCTGGGGCCGAGGCTAACCAGAGAGGCCCTCCAGCCACTTTTGTAACCTCTCCTCTTCTCATTTCCATTTCACCTAACCTCTATTTAGGGAGTTTCTACTTTGTCTAGTTTGTCCTATCTTGCAGGATAACATAAAAGTCATACATGAGTCAGCACGAGACAAGAGTCGTACTCTTAAACCGGGCTTATGGAGCTCAGCCTATAGCATTAAGTCGCTCTTGAATCCCAATTCAAGAGTGGGGGCTTAATGTTATAGGTAATTTTGGACCACGCTAACGAACAAGGAGCTGACAAGGACAATCGGGCAAAGGTAGGACCAGAAATCCGACCCATAGGAAGACCAGACCAAAGGGTCGGGCCAACATGGCCCGACCCATATGGTCGGCCTCGACAAAAGGCTGAGGCCGACCATTTGGCCCGCTTGCGCAGGTCGAGCTCGGTCACCTCCTTTCGACCCGTGATGCCCCGAATCGCCCCGGTTCCGCCTGGTTCGTCCCGAAACACCTCCGAATTCCTAAAAACCCTAGGAGGGAAAATAGGTATAAAAGCCTCTCTTCACCACTGAAGAATGGTTCCAAACAACTTTATTCTCGACCCCTTACTTCCTAGCTCCTTCTCGGTTTTCTGACTTAAGCATCGGAGGCGGTGTGGTCTACACCATACGGTGTGCAGGGGTTTTTGCTGGTTTTGCAGGTCAAGTCTTCCCCAGCTTCTACAAATTCATTGTTGGTGTCACGTGAATGTCAGGTGAGTCTTCTGTCTGGATTTTGGCATCAACACTTAATATTTCCATTGCACATTAATATTTTAATCATGTCAACAAGTTTCAGAGTTCATATTTTATGACATCGTGATTGTATTAAGTATATCATTACACCTCTAACTTCATTATTAACTCAGACTATTTATTAAATACTCACTCCTTTTTCTATGATGTTTTTTTTGAAGAAGTTACTTGCTAAAAGTATGAATAATGAAAATTGAAAATGTTTGTCAACTACACTATTGTTCTTGCATCAATATCGATTTTCACATTTGGTTTTTCACATTTTCTCTCAAGCATAGTTATTTTCTTAAACATCATCTATTTATTTTCTTTCTTTTTCATTATTTAAGTGATCATTTCTTTATCCCAAATACAAGCTCTTGGTTACAACTTGAATTATGATATTTTTTATATAGAGTTTCTTTAATAAAAAAAAAAAATAGTGCATATAGGAAGTTCATGTTATAGGTGATTTTGGACCACTCCGATGTACAAGGAGCTGACGAGGACAACTGGGCGAAAATAGGACTGGGAGATGGATCCGAGAGGCGAAACTGGCAAAGGGAACGGGCCAAGACCGAAGGGGTCGGGCCTCTCGGCCTCGGCCCAAGGCCGAGGCCGAGGCCCATGGTCGGTGATAGCGAGCATAGCTAGCTATCTTTACTTATTTAATTTAGCTAGTCTTTGATGATTATTGGCCATTTTATTGCACTTAATTGTTTATTTTGTACGAAATGGTTGATTGGAGCTATAGAGCAATAATGGAGTTAATCGGGTGCTCGGGACGCGAAAAGATGCAAAGGAAGAAAAAAGAATAAAAAAGGAAAAAAGTAAAAATAGGGTAAAATGTTGACTAGCGTCTCGACGCTAGCATTCCTTATTCGGAAAGGCGCGAAACTGTCGCAGAGTCTCGACGTTGTGACCTTAGCGTCTCGACGCTGTGACCTTAGCGTCTCGACGCTGTGACCTTAGCGTCTCGACGCTACTAGACTTCCTTTTCCAGAACGCGTGTTTTGAAGACATCGTCGAGACGCTGTCTTGACAGCGTCTCGACGCTACGATGAAAAAACAGAATAAAAGCTTCCTTTCGGCTAGGTTTTTGGGGGATTCAATTTTGAGACTTTTTGGAGACGTAAAACAGAGGATTGAGGCTAAACAAGAGGGAAAAAATCGGAAATCAACCCATTGTTCGTGGGGATCGTGACGGGGACGTCGGTCTCGGCCTACATTGAGTTTTCTTTACCCTTTCCTTTTCTTTAGCTAGAGTTTATGGCTTTATTATGTTTAGTTGAGCTTGTAATTAAGGGATTGATGTAGTTGATTTTGTTCATGGATTGATTTATGGTTTAAGTTGTGCAATGTTTATTATGTTTGTAATATTGATTTAATGCTTTCAATTAATTGGCCATTAGTTGAATGATTTAAGTTTTGAATCTAGCTCGGGAGAGGGGATTTAATATAGACTTACTCAAGATTGCATGACTAAAGTTTTCTTTCTAATTCGTGACGGTTTTAGATTAACTTTAGAATTGATCCAAAGATCTCATTACCTTGCATGTTAATAAACTTAGATACGGATATCAAGTTGGTTAACTTGCATGAGAATCAATTATACTCGGGAGAGGTAGTTGTGATTAAAGGGTCTTAGGCTCATAATTTCATTGTGCATAACAACTTATTCCTTAAAATCAATCCTAGACTAATCGGCGAAATCAATTCCCTAAGTATTTTTTCCAATTGAATTTCCACTTTTTACTTGTTTTGATTTATTTTTGATACCATTCATTCATCACTTATTGATCCCTAAATAAAATTGAGCGAGATAATTCACAATACTTGTTTTGCTTAAAAATCCAATCCAGAGGACGACATTCGAATTTCATTCACTATATTATTACTTGACCCGTGCGCTTGCGGTAGGAAAAGTCCACATCAAGTTTTTGGCGCCGTTGTCGGGGATTGGCACATTTAGCTAGATTGATATTGTGAAAATATTGTTCGGTCTTAATTTAGGGTGTATTTTTACTTTTCTTGGTAGATTGCATTTTTTTCCTTAATTGTTTTTCTTTCCATATTTGTGTTTCTAGCTTAGTTTTTCTTTTAGTTGTGTAATCTTTGCCTTATTTGTTTCTTGTTATTTCTTTTTAGATTAGTTTTTCCTTAATTGTTAGTTTCCTATTTGATTTTTGCCATATTTGTTTTTGCATTCCATATTAGGTTATTTTGTTTCCTTTTCTAGATTATATTTTCCATATCTAGATTAGTTTTTTTCATTTCTTGATTTCTTTCCTTAATTGTTTTCTTTCCTTTTTAGGGTAGTTTAGTTTTGTATGCGTAGTAGTAAAGATTTAATTTTAGCACCATTTGATCCCGAGATAGAAATAACAATTCATAGGCTTCGAAGGGAAAATAGAGAAATTATTCAAATGGCAGACCAAAATCCACCTGAGGAGCCTAGGCCTATTAGAGATTATTTTCAGCCTGTGTTTCAGGGACAACAATCGGGGATTGTCTATGCCCCGATCAATGCCAACAACTTTGAGCTGAAGACCGATCTCATTCAGATGGCTTGAGACTGTGCATATAGAGGATCGCCCACCGAGGATCCAAATTCTCATCTTAAATCATTTTTGGATATTTGTGGGGCGGTAAAAATTAATGGAGTTTCTGAGGATGCTATTCGCTTACGTTTATTCCCTTTTTCTTTGCAGGATAAAACACGAGATTGGTTGCAGTCTATTACCCCTGGGAGCATCACCACCTGGGATGCTTTGGTCCAGGCCTTTTTGAAGAAAATTTTCCCTCCTGCAAAGACGGTCAAGCTGAGGACCGAGATTGGGACATTCCAACAATAATATGATGAGCAGCTGTTCGAAGCTTGGGAGCGATTTAAAGAGTTGTTGAGGAAGTGTCCTCACCATGGATACCCAGACTGGCTTCAGGTTCAATTGTTTTATAATGGTTTAACTCCTAGTACAAAGACGATTGTTGATGCAGTTGCAGGTGGGACTCTGTTGTCCAAGACCGTGGAAAATGCTCGCATACTTCTGGAGGATATGGCCACCAACAGCTATCAGTGGCCATCTGAGCGGTCTACACCTAAAAAGATTGCTGCTGGAGTGTTTGAGGTTGATAAAGTAAGTGCACTCCAGGCCCAGATGACCTCCCTTGCTAATGCTTTTATGAAATTTTCAGGTGCAGGGAGTGCACAGTCAATTGAATCAACTGCTGCTTTAGAATCTAGACCTCAGGAGGAGACCATCGAGCAGGTTCAGTATGTATCAAATTTTAATTCTAGGGGATATAATAATAATGCCACACCTACACATTATCACTCTAACAATAGGAACCATGAAAATTTCTCTTATGCTAATACTAAGAATGTTCTGAATCCTCTTGGGTTTGCCCCTCAAACTCAAAAAAATAAAAAGTTAGAAGATCTTGTTGGAGCTTTCATTGCAGAGTCTAGTAACAGGACAACTAAATTGGAGGAGGCAGTCATTGCCATCAACTCAACGGTGAATGGCCACGGTGCTGCCATCAAGAATATTGAGACTCAGCTGGGACAATTTGTAAATGTTGTAAGCACCATGAATAAAGGTAAGGCCCCAGCTAAGCAAGAGAAAACACAGATGGAGTATTGTAAGGCAATCACTGTGCACTAGGAGGAAGTTGAAAAGGAACCTGATTCTGAGGAGTATGACACGCCTACAGGGGAAGCTGAGGAGGACACATCATCAGATGAGGCTGAAAAGCTTGAACCTGAGCCTCCTATTCCTTTTCCCAAACTGATGGTTCCCAAAGAAAAGAAAAAGAAAAAGAAGAAAAAGAACAATCAGGTTCAATTTGATAAATTTATGGATGCTTTTATGAATCTGAACATTAATATTCCTTTTGCAGAGGCATTAGAGATGGTCCAATACAACAGGTTCATGAAGGAGTGGTTAGCAAAGAAGCGAAAGGAAAAGAAGGTTGACACTGTATATCTTGCTTCCACATGCAGCACTAGAGTACAACAGAAGGTACCTGAAAAAGTAGCAAATCAAGGGAGTTTTTCTGTTCCTTGTAGTTTTGGTACTTATTCTTTCAGAGCATTATGTGATTTAAGTGCTAGCATTAATATTATTCCTTTGTCCTTGTGTAAAAAGTTAGACATCAGTGAGATTAAATCTACTCCTGTAAAGCTCCAATTGGTTGATCAATCTGTGGTTAGACCAGTTGGCATTGTAGAAAATGTTTTAATCAGAGTAGGTAAATTTTTCCTCCCTATTGACTTGTATGTTATGGACATGATAGAAAATCCTTCAATGCCTGTCATATTAGGAAGACCATTCCTCGCTACTGGGCGAGTGATTATTGATATTGAGCGCAGAGAGCTCACTATTAGAGTCAAGAACGAAAAAGAAATTTTTAAAGCAGTTGAAGACTCTAAAGATGAAGTGCTTTTCATGGGCTACAAGAAAGGTGCAAGAAAGAGCACCTCTGTTGGATTCACAGAAAAGAAGCCTCCTTGAAGCACGGTCAACACGTCGAGCTAATGACGTTAAACAAGCGCTTATGGGAGGCAACCCAAGTAAGTTTAGTATGTTTTCTTTTTGGTTTTTTATTTATTGTTTTTTTTTTTTGTTTTGTAGGTCTTGTTTTCTTTCTCTCCTTTGCTTTCAAGCTTTCAAGATTCCAAGCTTTCAGTCAATAAGTCATCATTATTCCAAGCCAGTATTGTTCACTCCCTTCATTCTTTTATTGTTATCATGCTTGTTTATGCCTTATTTTCTTTATACATTGAGGACAATGCATGTTTTAAGTTTGGGGGTGGATTAACATGTTTGTGGAGCCCTTCAGCATCTGAGTTCGGGTTATAGTTTTGAGCTTTCTTTGAATTATGCATATGGTTGTTGTCTGGATGTATTTTTTGCATGATTATGATGTCCTAGGATAGACTTTCTTGTCAATTTTCAAGCTTGTGATGAGTTGTAAGCATGAGTGCCCAAAAAGGGAGACTTTTTAAAATTTTTCTAGGAGATGGCTTGCATGAGTAGAGTATTTGTTTTGGCTAGATTTGGATTTGAATGCTTAGGAGCGAATTATTGGGTTCATATGCTTGTTGTCACCTCGATAGGTGTAGGGTAGAGCTAAAGAGTTAATTTGTTGCAAATTAGCATGTTTGATCTTGCTTAGGAGAAAAGAAAAGAATATCTGCTTATCATGTTCATAACGAAAAATCATTCTTGTTGTTATTGTTGAAAAAGAAAAAAAGTCATGACTTATGCGCAATACGCAATGGTTAATAAAGATTAAGGCAAAAAGAGCTACCCCTGTTGTGATCAGTTAGGCCAACCAGAGAAAACTCAGGTTAAGGGTCCCTGCAATGGGTGTGTGAAAGCTAGTGCCACATATACATGCTTAATTCAATTGTTAATAAAAAGTACCTAAGTATGGAGAAAAGCAAACTAATTTGTTCCATTAACTCATTAGTGAAACCTTAGTGCCAGTGTAGAGGGAAGATGAGCTGAGAGTTTAATAATTCAATCCCGAGCTAGTAGAGTCTGATCTTGTTGAGTTAGATCTCGCTTGTGCAAGTTAATTTTGGAAAAATTTTCATTTGTCTCCCTCATTGGTCCTTATGTGCATGTCTCTTGCTTGCTTGACTATTGACTTGTGAGCCTTGAGGATTGAGTCATGATTATTGCATCCATTCTTCTACTGTATGTTTGATTTGTAGTTTGCTCGAGGACTAGCAAAAGCTTAAGTTTGGGGGTATTTGATAGCGAGCATAGCTAGCTATCATTACTTATTTAATTTAGCTAGTCTTTGTTGATTATTGGCCATTTTATTGCACTTAATTGTTTATTTTGTAGGAAATGGTTGATTGGAGCTATAGAGCAATAATGGAGTTAATCGGGTGCTCGGGACGCGAAAAGATGCAAAGGAAGAAAAAAGAATAAAAAAGGAAAAAAGTCAAAATAGGGTCAAATGTTGACTAGCGTCTCGACGCTAGCCCTTGGGCGTCTCGACGATAGCATTCCTTATTCGAAAAGGCGCGAAAGTGTCGCAGCGTCTCGACGCTGTGACCTTAGCGTCTCGACGCTACTAGACTTCATTTTCCAGAACGCGTGTTTTGAAGACAACGTCGAGACGCTGTCTGTCTTAACAGCGTCTCGACGCTACGACGAAAAAACAGAATAAAAGCTTCCTTTCGGCTAGGTTTTTGGGAGATTCAATTTTGGGACTTTTTGGAGCCGTAAAACAGAGGAGAAAACAGAGGATTGAGGTTAAACAAGAGGGAGAAAATCAGAAATCAACCCATTGTTCGTGGGGATCGTGACGGGGACGTCGGTCTCGGCCTACATTGAGTTTTCTTTTCTCTTTCCTTTTCTTTAGCTAGAGTTTATGGCTTTATTATGTTTAGTTGAGCTTGTAATTAGATTCATGAGTAGCTAAACTCATAGCTTAGGGATTGATGTAGTTGATTTTGTTCATGCATTGATTTATGGTTTAAGTTGTGCAATGTTTATTATGTTTGTAATCTTGATTTAATGCTGTCAATTAATTGGCCATTAGTTGAATGATTTAAGTTTTTAATCTAGCTCGGGAGAGGGGATTTAATATAGACTTACTCAAGATTGCATGACTAAAGTTTTCTTTCTAATTCGTGACAGTTTTAGATTAACTTTAGAATTGGTCCAAAGATCTCATTGCCTTGCATGTTAATAAACTTAGATACGGATATCAAGTTGGTTAACTTGCATGAGAATCAATTATACTCGGGAGAGGTAGTTGTGATTAAAGGGTCTTAGGCTCATAATTTCATTGTGCATAACAACTTATTCCTTAAAATCAATCCTAGACTAATCGGCGAAATCAATTCCCTAAGTATTTTTTCCAATTGAATTTCCACTTTTTACTTGTTTTGATTTATTTTTGATACCATTCATTCATCACTTATTGATCCCTAAATAAAATTGAGCGAGATAATTCACAATACTTGTTTTGCTTAAAAATCCAATCCAGAGGACGACATTCGAATTTCATTCACTATATTATTACTTGACCCGTGTGCTTGCGGTAGGAAAAGTCCACATCAAGTTTTTGACCTCAGCGTCTCGACGCTGCGACGATTCCCTTTTCAGAATACGCGAGTTTTGAGGCAGTGTCTCGACGCTAGGACGAAAAATTGCTATATATACTTCCTTTCGACTAGGTTTTTGGAGGATTGAATTTTGGGACCTTTTGGAGCCGTAAACAGAGCTAAAACAGAGGATTTGAAGGCTGAAGCAAAGGGAGAAAATCAGAAATCAACCCATCGTTCGTGGGGATCGTGACGGGAACGTTCAGTCTCGGCCTACATTGAGTTTTCTTTTCCCTTTCCTTTTCTTTATATAGCTAGAGTTTATGGTTTTATTATGTTTAGTTGAGCTTGTAATCATATTCATGAGTAGCTAAACTCATAGCTTAGGGATTGATGTAGTTGATTTTGTTTATGGATTGATTTATGGTTTAAGTTGTGCAATGTTTATTATGTTTGTAATCTTGATTTAATGCCTTCAATTAATTGGCCATTAGTTGAATGATTTGAGTTTTTATTCTTGCTCGGGAGAGGGGATTAAATGTAGACTTACTCAAGATTGCATGACTAAGGTTTATTTTCTAATTCGTGACGGTTTTAGATTAACCTTGGAATTGGTCAAAAGATCTCATTGCCTTGCATGTTAACAAACTTAGATACGGATATCAAGTTGATTAATTTGCATGAGAATCAATTATACTCGGGAGAGGTAGTTGTGATAAAAGAGTCTTAGGCTCATAATTTCATTGTGCATAATAACTTACTCCTTAAAATCAATCCTAGACTAAATCGACGAAATCAATTCCCTAAGTATTTTTCCCAATTGAATTTCCACATTTTTTACTTGCTTTGATTTGGTTTTCATATCATCCACTCACTACTTTTTTATCCCTAAATAAAATTGAACAAGATAATTCCCAATACTTGATTTGCTTAAACATCCAATCCAGAGGACGACATTCGAATTACATTCACTATATTATTACTTGACCTCTACGCTTGCGGTAGGAAAAGTCCACATCAAGTTTGGCCCGCGTCCCTCCGACTCGGTTCGGTCCCTGCAGCCTCTAGCCGCCCCGATTCCGCCTGGTCCGTCTCGAAACGCCTATGAATTCCTAAAAACCCTATGAGCATGAGCAAGTGTTTATACCCCTCTTCGCCACTGATGAAGGGGACCCGAACTCAATTCTCGACTCTCTCCACTTACTCTAGCTCTCCCTTCCGTTTTCTGACTTAAGCGTCGGAGGCGGTGTGGCTAGCACCATACCGGTGTGTAGGTTTACTCTTTTGCAGGCCACGTCTTCCCCCTTTATCTACCAATTTACCGTTAGTGGCATGTGAAGGTCAGGTGAGTTCCTCTAACCAAAATTGACCATCAACATATCATATAATACTAATTTATTTCAAAAGCAATAAGTTATTCTTTTATGTATCTAATTCACTAATTAGACAAATGAAAAGGAAATAGAGCTCAATTCCTTATGCATAAAAAGAAAAAATCTAAGATATTTTAATATTCACATTATCTATCGAACAGAACTCACTATTCAAACATTCTGCTATAATTTCTAAAATTAGAAAAATCTTCCTATCTCAAAATATATAAAAGTAAACAAAGTTCAAAGAACACAATAATGTATTTGCATGCATTATTGCAACAAGGTAAGATGTCCCATTTCTCATTTATTAATTAGTCTTGCCAAAGTTCTCTTGGAAATTACTCCTAATGTAGTGTTATTGCCAAGTACACAACAAGAGCTGCCCACTTGGGATTTAATTTCCAAGGCATCAGAAAAAAGGGCATCAGATTCCTTGCCCAAATCCACCACAAAATCTTTTGTTCGAATTCAAGATCAGCTAAACAACCAAACCCCTGACCCACGGTACCATCTTCTTGTGGACATAAATTTGATAAAATCACTTCCGCTGGCCGAGAGACGAATCCAAAGCATTTGATAAGCTTTTAGGCGGCAGTGTAAGACCCAAATACCCTAAACACTTTATTGCCTTCACATCCCCCACTTTGAAAGCGCTTCTCTACAAACTGACAACTTACAACCAGTCAAATTCATTGCGTCCATTCATTGCTCTTTAACCTTATTATACTTCCCCTTCCTCTTTCCTTTGGCCTTTTTCCTTTGGAACCTTCCCCACAAGATCAACCCTTTTTCTTTAGAACATTCTCTGTTTTCCATTCTCTCTGATTTGCCCTCCACCTTATAGCCTACTTACGTACGGATCGAGGTTGAATTATGCGTTTGGTTGACAAACTTTTAGAATTGTGTAAATTTAATTTCTCTACTTCAAATTAAATAATAATATCAAAGCTTAATTTTATGTTTGGATCCTTGAACGTATAAGATATATCTATTTAATTCATTTTCTTTAAAGAATTGCTAATAGGTTGTTCAATTCTCAAGGTTGTGTCTATTTAGTTCTATATTTTAAAAGGTTTCTACTAGGTTTATAAACTTTTACTTTGGTGTCTAAATGGATCTTTGTCGCTCACACGGTCAAAGTAGCAGTGGCATGCAAATTGATGTGTTTAATGTTGTAAGAATTTAAGGGTCCGTTTGGTAACGTTCTCATTTCTTGTTTCCATTTCTTCATTTTTAATAAAGAAAAATCGAATTTCATGACCCTAACACATATACATTCAATAATAATAAACCTATATTCTTATTTATGTTTGGAAAAAATTGAAAACAAGAACAGAAAAGGAGAAACTAGTTTTAGTTGTTCCCAAAAGTTCTATACAAATTTTGGGAGTGTTTCTAAAAAATGAGTAACAAGAAACATACATAGTTATTAAATGCTTAGATTTCTTAATAAAATTAGAAACAAGAAACGAGGAAGTTACCCAATGGACCCTAACGGGTTAACATAATGACACCAAAATTTAACTTCTTACAATCAAAATTAGTTCAAATGCCTATTTGAGACATACATTCCAACTATCAAATGCTAAATCTATAATACCTCTGATAAAAATTGGAAACATAAGTAATTAAGAAAGAACCTTTACCTATTTACTAAAAGTAAATGGGAGGAGTAGCCATTAGCATCTTAACCTCTTTCATTTGTTGTTCTACGTTGGATTCTGGCAAGATGAAAAGGAAGGTGCAACTACGATTACTTTTTATTACAGTTGAGACCGACAAAAAGCCACGAAAACCGCAGGTTCAATCGGACAGATGAGCAAACTATAGCCAATTATTAATGAAGAAAGAGCTTGGTCAATAGAGAAAAATAAAAAGCATATGTTTTATTATTGTTGCATAAAAAAAAAGTTGTTTTTTTTTTTTTTTTCTTGTTTTACTTTTTTGTTTTTCTTTTATGAAGAAGAGTAAGGATTCTGCAGTTTGCTTTTTTCGCAGTCACTTGAGCACTGTTGGTTTAGATTACGTTAGATTCATATCGGGACTATTTGAATCCTCAATTTTCTGAATTTACGGGAAAAAACATCACAAAAAGCATGGATAAAATGGAGTAGGTGTCAGCCATTATTGGATAGAAAATTTATGTATATTAACTTTATTAATATGAAACTAGGAGGAAAGTTGTTTAAAGGAAACCCTTTTATTTGAAGCTATGTCGGATTCGTTACACCCTCTCATTACTCATTAGGTTATTATAAACTTCAGGTTAAATATATATTTTGGTTTTGAAATTTGTACGAAATTTTAATTTTACCTTAAAGATATTAAATTTTTTGTTGAATAAAGAAGATGATAGATAACATTGCATTTAAAAATTATATTATATTTTACAAGTACATGTACTTTTTGTAATAAATTGATATCTATATCATCCTACTCGATTGAGTAAGGTTTAGAAAGGTGAATATTTAACATTCCTGATTAGGTATTAATTAAGTTCATAAAATAATAACAATATCACACCTAACCATTCATTTTTGTTCAATTTTGTGACATGATTCAGTAATGATTTGATTGAAACTTTTATTGTCTGACATATGCATAAGATGTGGAGTTTAATCAATTTTTAAACAAGGATTTAAAAAAAGAAAACAAAACAAAGGAGCTTTTGGAAACATTGTCCAATTCAGATGCGAAGAAGCTTTTGGATGTGCTTGTCTGGCTCCTAGTTGATTTCTTTTGTAATAACGTTTTTGTGGACTTCATGGTTCAATATATACTTTAGGAATAGACCATAGAATATCATGTGGAAACAAAGAGTGTTTAGCATTATCTTGAACAATCCCACATGCCATTGATTGACAACAGTCATAAATTAACGAGAGAATCCATGATTTTTTCCAAATGAAGTTGAGATATTTTTCTTATTTAACTTTGAAATTAATTATTTCAGTAACCTTATACTTACGTTGTGTGTAGGACTTAAAGTAGTTATATATTCGACACAGGACTTGTGTGCTTTTGCCATTTTAGATTTTAGACAATTAAAATGGTCAAATAGAACATAGCAGTTTGCAGCTAGTCCAAAATTTGATTGCTTTTATTTGGATTATTTTACTTGGGTTTTTTAATCAGTTATTTTGCGCGTAGTGGATTGGTGTTCAATAATTTGCAAAGAAATAGATTTACTCGCATGTTTAATTAACACATTAATATGTGTTTTCTTTTATTGATAGGTCAATATGTGTTTGTTGAAATCACTTTAGCGATTAAATTGGGATTATGATGATAAAAATGAATGGATAATATATTCAATTGAGTTTTCCTTGCGATTTCACATAAAATCGTTGTACCTCAAATGACCTTACAAAACTGTTGTTCCTTGAGGTAGATCTAGGTTTAGAGGTCTATCATGAGTCATGGAGGTATAAGATATTGGTCCTAATAATCTAATGGGCAAGATAGATAATTTTATGACTTGTGAGTCGAGTAGCTAGCAGAAAGGGAGGCAAAGGCGTGCTACCATGTAGCAAGCGAAGGGGTTTTCAAAGAAAAACATGATTGAACATAGCTTATAGTCTGTTTTGACCTAATCTATATCGAGCCATGTCGATTCCACATGTGTTAGCATTGACATTTAATAGAGTTTGTTGAGACATACAATTTAAGAAAATATAGATTTGTTCATCTCAACTCCTTGTAGTAGATATAGTTCGTCGTTTTTCCTTAGTCATATGTTTGTCTTTCACTAAGGTGAAACAAGTTTAGGAACACTTAGATAAATTTTTAGTTATGTTACCATGTAACCCATTTTTCAGATTTACATTTGTGATGAATGAGGGAAGGTAGATTCAAAATACCAATGTTGGAAATTTCAGGTTGACATCCATTAATTACCCTTAAAAGATTTTCTTACAATTATATTCAACCTTTTGATCTAGATTCCCTCATCAAATGTTACTTGGTGCTAGCTCTACTATCTACATACTTCAAGCTAGATGACCTACTCACCAATTGTGGTTTGACATATATGTTTGGCTTTGTTCTGATATGGCTTTGACACCAAGTACTTTTAGTCATCATATCTATAACAACAAATAATTGCAATTGTATGCCTATACACCTTCCAATATACATATATGTAGGGTTGGAGTTGGCCTGGTCTGCCACCATTCACCTTTTAGTGACCTCCTCTAAAGCTATTTTGGATTTCCTTCTCCTTGATGGCCTTTAGCCAGAAGTGAAATAATCCATTGTTCCTTTTATTATACTTCCTTTCGCTGTTGACACATGAGAGTTTTGCTCTTGCTTTGACCTAAAGATTGATAGTAGTATGATTTTATTAACCATGTGTGTTAAAACTTATTTTCCATTTAACTGATAGGTAATAGGGGTAAAAATTATGCATCTAATAATCCACTAATGTGGGACTATCACCTATTTGTTTCATAGGGTTATTATTGCATGTAGATTGCTGAATTGTTTTCAACTGATTTTTTTCTAGCTTTTATTAGCTAAACATAAATATCTTTATTTTGAATCATTCCATAAAGCTTTTGTAATTTAGCAACATTCACATGTTACTTTTGGTTGCAAGGACCCAAAAGCAGCCAGCAAACAATGTTAGGTGAGCTACCAACCATTTTTCGTACTCTTGATTAATACTTATTGTGGAAGTGATTTTTTTTTTTTTTTTTTTTTTTTTTTGAAAAAAGATACTATAATTTGGGAGTGATTTTAAAATACATAGTCTTAGAAAAAAAAATTATTTTAATTAAGTCGGTAAGAGAGTGATGCTGAAAGGTTTTATAATGATTTGACGAAACCTACTCCACTCTCCAAGACTTCTTGAATATTATAATGATTTGACGAAACCTACTCCACTCTCCAAGACTTCTTGAATATTTTACTGCAATAGTCCTCGTACGAGTGCGAATCAAACCAATCATCCCTCTTTTTCTTCTAGGGCTTGATGACCGCAAAGTGCACAGGCCGCAAGTAATAATAAAACGGAAAGTATTCCGAGTATCGAATCCACAAGGAGGAAGAACAGTATTTAAGCAAGATAATAAATTGATCACTAAAAATACTACGAGGAAATATTATTTAGGAGCCAACACTTCATGCTAAAAAAAATCAAGAATTAAAGCAATTAAAGAAATTCAGGCGATCAATAAAAAATAAAAATTGTGGAGAAAGAATCGAATGAGAAACGGGGTCTTGAAAATCATAATATAGCTAATTAATTATTCTAATTGTCCTATCTCAATGTTCGACTAATTATAAACCTAGAATCTCCGTTTAACACATAGGTTCTCCTTTCGGTTTCCCCTAATTGTAATTAACTCATATTAATAACCTAAGTGTCCTTAGCGCTATTAAATTCGTTAATTAATAAGTTCTGATTCATTTTCGGAATCTAAGTCTAACCAACTACTCTCGCTGTCACTAGGAGCAGTTAAACTGAGTTGCATCGATTATGATCTATCATAACTTCTCTCCGTCGAGTTTTCATTAGGAATAAATTCATTATATAATTGGCAAGATCATATAAAGTATTACAAACATCCATACAAATAACTAGTAAATGGACAAGAGATAGACAATTAAGAATAACAATTATCTATATACTTTCATTCCAAGATTCCCAAATGGGATTAGCTATACATGGTCAAAATTTCCTAAATGTACATGGTATAAAGCATAAAATAGAGCAAAATAAGAGTAAGGAAAGTGACCGTCGAGAACCCCTTGCTTGCGCTATGGAGCCCCTTCGAATCACGCTCCCGAGTGCCTTCTAAAATGCTCGTTACAATGATTGATGGTTGATTGACGCCAAAATGAGGAGCAAGGGGCGCCTTTTATAGGTTGGAAAATGGACAGCATCGCGACGCTGTGACGTCACAACGACTTGGGCGGCAAGAAATGGATGCTGTCCTCCTAGCATCGCGACGCTAGGTCGATTCCAGAAGCTTCATGCGCTGAAATTGGGTTGACTCTTGGGCTTTCTCCACACCTTTTGGATCAACCCTTTTCATGATGATTTTTGGGCTTATTTCTTGACCCAACTTGGAAAATATGGCTTGGATTACTCAATTTTGGGCTATTTTTCTCCATAATTCCGCAAATTGCTCGTAGGGGCAAAAAAATGAATTTTATTTAAATATTCTATATAAAAACACCATAAAAGCATACGAAAGCCTATTAATTTAGTGCTAAAATAGCGGCATTTCTGATCGCTATCACACCCCCAAACTTAAGCTTTTGCTAGTCCCGAGCAAAATAAATTCTAAGGATGCATGAAATAGAATCACTCAAGCCTCAATGATTTTAGTGAAGGGGATAAAAGTCCCCACGCAGCGGAAGCGCATCGATTGGACCTTACGCCGTATATTAATTAACATTAAAATACCGTTACGATAACTCAAACAAAACTTTAAACAACCTTTAAAGCCGCTGTAAATTGGTTTAAACATGCTAAAATAAATCTAAATTTATTTTTAAAACTTTCTAAAGAAAAGGGGAAGAACCGTTACAAACCTCCGTTGTAGACTTGACCGTTCTTCGCCAACGATGCTCCAACGAACAAAACGCAGCAGCCGCCTTTGGTTTTCTTCGCTGGAATTTTCTTCTTTGATTGACACAATCACCACAGAGGTTACACCGGTATGTCTCTGAGTCTAGGAGGCTAATGACTTGTGGGAGTCTTTCTCTAAGAGGGAGGCTAGAGAGAATTCTAGGTCTTGTCTTTCAAGAGTGTCAAGTGTCATGTGTCATGACCAATTAGGTCTAGTGTTCTATTTATAGAAGAGAGACCATGAATAAAATATTCAATTAAATCAATCTTTTCCATAATTGATTCAATCTTTATTCCTTAATTAATCAATCATGATTAATCAATTCCATAATTGATTAATCTTTTCCACAAATGACTAATTACTTCCATAAGTGATTAGATCATTTCCTTAAATGATTAATCACTTCCTTAAGTGATTAATTATTTCCATAATTGATTAATTCTCGGTTAATGAATTCTTTAATTAATTAACCACCAATTAAATATCACATATTTAATTCCCGACCTAGAATTAATTAATTTGCCCAAACACATTTTAGGCCTTAAATTAATTAATTCATTATTTTGAACTCTTTCAAACTTCCATAAATTTATATTTGAACTTTTCAAATATTAATTTCTCTCATAATAATATATCAATATATATTATATTTGTTTCCCTTAATAAATTGAACATTTTCAATTTACTTTATTACTTAGTTGCCTCAAATTACTTTACGAGCTACCAGTGGGATCTAATGGACCTGCAGATCAGAAGCTCCAACGATGTGAGATTAATTGGTCAAACTCATTAACCACATTAATCAATATTCGTTAACTGTGTGTACATTCCACTATAGACTCACAGTTGCACTCTTCTCACTGCATACATATTTTTTGTGTCCACGGATCTAGACCAATATCGACTAGTTAGTCCTTCACGAGTGTCCCTGGGTTACCTCTATTTCCTTAAGTACCAATTCTCCTCTAATGAACAACCTGTTTGTGGTCCAACCATCAAACAGAAAACCCTCTCGTGCCATTGAGAGTGTAGGGCCCTTTGTTCAAGACTCGGAGTAACCACTTAAGGGAACACTCATCTGCTTCCTTAAAGTCGGGAAGGAGTGAATTCCATCTTGTACGATTATGTTCCCAGCTCCCCATTCGGTCTTGTCCCCAAAGTGGTAGGCTTATTGAGTCGGCGTATTGGCCACTCTCACCCATACAAATCAAAGGACAATCTCTCATGAGCAGGAGTCCATAATCAACTCAAGATTAAGACTAAGTTGTCTAGGTCGTCCTAGTGAAATAGAAAACCAATTAGTTAACGGTGTTATAACCAGTGGTTACTATTTCGCGGTCCGTTCTTATGCAAACTCATTGCATAGGATACCCCCACTCGCATGTCTCCTACACGAACACGTTGGATCGCGGCGTTTGTATCAAATACAAAGTGGGTCGTATCCATAGTGTCACCAGGATAAGGCACCCAGTCATATCCCTATACTATAGACCTTTTAGGCTGTTTCTTGAACAATGATCCCATATGTCGCTACATATAGTTCAAGACTCATATTACAGCCTTGGATGTCTAGTTTATTGGATTAGGGTTATTATTAGGCAAAGACAAATATAAAATAACTAATAACAATTAATGGAAAAATATATCAATATTATTTCATTAATATCCGGCCAACGATTACATTCACTATCTACGAGTTTTAGGGCATAAAACCCAACATATAGAAATCTTAAGCAAAAATGGAAAACATGCAAGTGGAATAAGCAAGCACCGCATACTCATGAAGAAATCTCAAAGAAGTTCAACTTAAATTTTAACGAATAGCGTGCTCAAGACTTATCTAATGGATCTTTTACTAACCTAGATTAGTCTTATGGCTTTTTCCATTTGTTTTCCCCCTACACTGGCGAAGTTTCCCTAATAGGTCGGAGTTCTACTATCATGTAAACAAAGAAACTAGGGCGCCTGATATTTTTTCTTTTTCAGGGGGAAGCCAAACTCACAAATATTTTTCTCTTTTTCTTTAGGAATGTTTCCCTTCCAAACTTGCATTTTATGATTCTAATGACACTAGCTTTCACACTACAATACAGGGATCCATAACCCAAATTTTATTCTTGGTTGGCCTAACTGATCACACCATAGGTAGCTCTTTTTACCCCTAGTCTTTTTTTTTTTTCTTTTGCAAGCAGACAATATTTTTCTCAACAGATATTTCTTTTTTCTCTCTTTTCTTTTGTTGCTTTTCTTTTAGCAGGCAATAGCATTTTTTCACCTAGTTCTTAAAACAGTCAAGCATGAACTCCTAGTGTTAGAGACTAAGCCTATCGGAGTGACAACAAACTTATAAAAACCATAATAAAAATGTAGATTTTCAAAGATTTTCAAAAGATAAGTCTATTGCATGCTTTAGACATTAAAACTAAGTAAAAAAATTTTAAAATTTCACATTTTCTGCTATGCTCCCTAATTCCACAACATATAAACCATATCCCCTAAAATTTCTAAAATCAAATCCTCGGCTATCATTGCTATCTACACATGCATCCAAAAGAATTTAATCATGCTCAACATAGCGAAAGTCTCCCCCCAAACTTAAACTAAACATTGCCCCCAATGTTTAAAAACAATAAAGCATAAAGAGGGATACTGAGACTTCCCTGAGTCAGGAGAAAATCGTCCTCATCCTTTGGGCCAAGAAAATTTGATTTTAGGAGCTTTGGGGCTTGCTAAGCGGATCTTGCAACACAAAATTGGATCATGAAACAAGGGGGATTTATTTACCGCAAAACTAACTAACAAAAAGTTTAAAATTTAAATCCTTGAGTTGCCTCCCAAGCAGTGCTTTCTTTAACGTCTTTAGCTAGACGAGACTCTGCTCGCTCATGGAGGCTCGAAGTAAAAAATTTTGTCATCCTCCAGGCTTAGAATGAAATTGTGAATCGATCTGCACAACACAAACAGGGGAGAAAACAAACCTTCCCCTCTTTCTTCACCGCTGAAGAAATTATTGTAAAAACAATTCATAAAGAATTCAATCGAATTAAATATTTTTTCCAAATCCCTATTCACAAAGCAATAATTTAAGGAGTCATCTAACATCATAATGTCAACTAGTCTCGGATTTAAAGGCTGCATATCCACAAAGCCTAGCCATTCATCAGATATTATCTCTATATGCTCATGAGACTCAGTATTCATAACAGACTCAACAGGGCTATCATTTGACTCTTCATCATCAGAATTAAAAAATTCAACAATATTAGGGTCAGATTCAAAACTATCATCACTATCAGGACAATATTGAAAACTATCAACAATTTCAGTATCAGATTCAATCATTGCAGGATCAGAGCTATCATCTATCATGTGATCTTCTAAATTCAACGCAGGTAGATCATGCTCATATACATGTACTGCAGGCATTTTAATGTCATTCATCAACTCATTCTCAAATAAAGGATCATAAAAAAACTCATCAGGATCTAAATTTACATCATCCATGGGTATTTCTCCTAGCTCTAAGCCTAGATTAAAGTCTTCCTCTTCATCATCATCAGTCAGTAATTTTAGGCCAATCGAAAAACAGGTATGCAAACTACACACAGGCTCATCATGACCAAAAATACTGAAAACAACTTTTTCATCATCAACATTCAGAGTCAACTTACCAGTGTGAACACTGATTTCGCCTTTACTTGTGGCTAAGAAAGGTCTCCCAAGGATAATGGACGCTTCTTTATCCTCCTGGATGTCTAGCACCACGAAGTCAACTGGAAAAATGAACTTATTGACCTTCACTAATACATCCTCCACAACACCCATTGGTTGGTTAATTGATCTATTAGCAAGTTGGAGTGTAATATCAATGTCCTTCAAACCTGAAAGTTCGATCTTACTGTACAAAGAGTAGGGCATTAGATTTATACTTGCTCCTAAATCACACAGAGCCCTATCAAAAGACACCTTTCCTATAACACAGGGAATAGTGAAACTCCCTAGGTCTTTCTGTTTTAATGACATCTTTACTGTAACTATCGTGCTGCTATTCTCTGATAACCTAAACACTTCTTTCTTGATCAAAATTTTCTTTCTAGACATCATTTCTTTCATAAACTTTCCATAGTTAGGCATGTTATAGAGAACATCAACTAAAAGAATATTCACAGAAAGCTTTTTAAACATTTCTAAAAATTTATGAAATTGCTCATCTAACATAACATCCTTAAATCTCTGAGGCAAGGGTAACTCCCTGTAATCGAAGGTCGAACATTCGCCCCTCCTTTTGGACGGGCTGATGTGTTACCCACTGTCATGATGGTTGGGACTACCTCTTCCTCGTCCATCTTCTCTTTCAGCTTCACCTTTTCTTCCTGCTTTTTCTTTTCTCCTTCATCAAATTTCTTTGAACCTGCAAGATTGTTAGTACGATCAAAATTTAAATCACAAGAGAGAGGAGGACTTTGGGACCTTTCTGTGGAGGGTTTTTGTGCCTCAACCCGTTCATCTTCATCCTTGCTCGACTTTTCTTCCTTCTTCAGCTTTCTCTCTTCATCTGAGCGGTCCTCCAATCTTCTCCCCCTATGTAATGTCACCATCTTACACTACTCTCTGGGATTTGTCTCAGTATCGTTTGGGAACTTCCCCTTCGGAAGGGCGTTTACTACCGAAGCAATCTGTCCTATTTGCACCTCCATGTTCTTGAGAGCCACATCGTGGTTATTTACTGCTGACTGGAGACTTACGTTAAACACTCTTTGCTCTTTGATAAAGAGAGCCACCATTTCTTCCAAGTTGTTTTTCCTCTCTGGAACACTTGATGAAGCAAACCCGGGTGGTGGTTGTAACACATTCTTATTATTGGAGTATGAGAAATTCTCGTGGTTGCGCAAATTTGGGTGGTAGAAGTTTGGCAATCCTTGGGTAAATGCTCAGTTTCCAACATATTGAACTTCCTCCACGACTGACTTTCCTTCTTCGAATATCCTTCTGTCAAAGTGGAAATAGACTTGACCACCTCGGAAGAAGTCAGCTTGTTCAGTGCGTTAGTCAGCGACGCCATCTGCGCTTTTACAGAACTAGACTCATCGATCTCGTACATTCCAACCTTCTTTGGTATTGTTCCCCTTTTTGTAGGCCATTGATAACTGGTTGTCGTCAGTTCCTCCAAAAGATCTTTTGCCTCAGTCACCATCTTAGATAGAAAACTTCCACCAGCCGATGTATCGAGAACCGTCTTGGTAGAAGAATTCAACCCATTGTAGAACAACTACACTTTTAGCCAATCGAGATAATCGTGTTGTGGGCGTCTCCGTAGCATTTCTTTGTATCTTTCCCACGCTTCATATAACTGTTCATCATCTAGCTGTCTAAAAGTTCCAATCTCGGTACGAAGCTTGGTGGTCTTCACAGGCGGGAAAAATTTGGTAAGAAACGCTTGATCAACCTCGTCCCAGGTACTAATGCTTCCCGATTCAACTGGTTCTAGCCAATCTTTCGCTTCGTCTTGGAGGGAAAATGGAAATAACCTCAGTCTGATTGCATCGGCCGGAACTTCGTTCATTTTAATTGTCCCGCAAATCTCTAGGAATGATCGGAGATGGGAATGTGGATTTTCTGAAGGATGTTCTTTGAAAGAATTATCCCTCACCATCTAGATCAATCTGAAGGTGTTCATATAACACATGCAGAAGCAATTGAAGATCGGAAGCACCTAACTACATCAATTTTACTCCTAAAGCATGCATGTTCTAAGAAAAGACAAAACAAAGAGAGTGAAAGTACCAACCTTTTGTAGCTCAATTGGTGGACCTTCTTGGATTTTTTTCTTCTCCAATCTTCTTAGGACAACCCTTAGAGTCTTTCCTACTATCCTCCGGGCCAAGAACAACTTGTAGGAGTCTATATAAGATAGGGAATGGGAAGGGAAAGCTTGAAGGATCAAGCTATGAAGAAGTATGAGAGATGAGAGAGTTTGAGTATAAAATCCAGCAGCTAACATTAAGGAAAAGGCTCTCTTGAGCTTTGAATCTGATTCAAGCTCTTTTAAAGACATTCTCCATGCAAGGAGTACCCTTAAGACACAAGACACATGGTAGTCTTGCAAGCCAAAGTGGATTCTAAGTGTCCATTACACAAGACATGCAACTATGCATGAGGTGAGTTGTTTTCCACTTTGTATCTTCATGCAAGAGTGGGAATCCAACGTAATCCACTATCTTCAACTTTGAAATCTGATTTCAAGCTTGCAATTTAATGTTGATTTCAATTCCAAATTGAATTTAACATTAAATAATTGATTTTGAGACATTTCAAAATGATTTTTCACTTTCTTTTTCTCTTGCTACTCCCCCAAACTTGCATTTTGATATCTAATGGTGCTAGCTTTCACACTACGGTGCAGGGACCCTTAACCCGAATTTGATTCTCAGGTTGGCCTAACTGATCACACCGCATGTAGCTCTTTTTACCCATAGGCTTTTCTTTTGTGCAACCAAAAATTTTCTTTGTCAACAAATTTTTCTTTTTCTCTCTTTTGTTTTGTTGCTTTTCTCAGTTCTTTAAAATAATCAAGAATGAACTCCTAGTGTTAGAAACTAAGCCTATCAGGGTAACAACAAACTTTTAAAATCATAATAAAAATCTAGATTTTTAAAGATGTCATTAGATAAGTCTATTGCATGCTTTAGACATTAAAACTAAGTATCAAAAAATTTTAAAACTTCACAATTTCTACTATGCTCCCAGATTCCACAACATATAAACAATTTTCTCCCAAAACTTCTAAAATCACATCCTTGGCTTTCATAGCTATCCACTCATGCATCCAACAGAATCTAAATATGCTCAAGATAGCGAAAGGTTTCCCCCCAAACTTAAACTAAACATTGTCCCTAATGTTTATAAACAATAGAGCATAAAAAGGGATACTGAGACTTCCCTGAGTTAGGAGCAATTCACCGTCTTCCTTTGGATCCAGAAAATGGAATTCTTGGAGCTTTGGGACTTGCTAAGGTGATCCTGCAAAACAAAATTGGATCACGAAGCAAGGAAAATTATTTACCGCAAAAATAACTACCTAAACTTTAATCCTTGGGTTGCATCCTAAGCAGCGCTTTCTTTAACGGTTTTAGCTAGATGAGGCTCGACACGATCACGGAGGCTCGAAATAAAAATTTTCATCGTCCTCCGGGCCTTGCAGAAAATCTCGCACCGAATTGCACACTGCAAATAGGGGAGAAAAAAAACTTTCCCCTAACCCATCATCACTAAAGAGAATGTTATAATAACATTTCAAAAAATATGTAGCAACATCAAATCTCTTTTCTAAGTCTCTATTCTCAAAACAGTTATTCACAGAGTCATCTAGTGTCATGATATCTACTGGTCTAGGATCTAAGGATGGTCTATCAACTATGCCTATCCACTCATCAGATATAATATCTACATGCTCACGAGATTCTTGAGACTCAGTATTTAAAAATGACTCAACCAAGCTATCATATGCTCATCATCAAAAGAATTAAAGAATTCAAGCTTTTCTGGGTCAGATTCTATACTATCCACATCATCAGGACCTGAATCAAAATTATTAACACTTTCAGGGTCTGACTCTATATACTCAATGATGTTAGGATCAGACTCAATAGATTCAGCATTATCATGATCAGACTCAAAATTATCATCTATCAAGTAATCATCTCCATGCCAAGCATCATCTAACATAGGCATTTGAAGCACATTTTAAAAATCAGGCAAATCATCAATTGCAGACATTTCATTCTCAAAAGCAGGCATTTCAATATCAATTAACTCATTTTCAAACAGAGGGTCATCAAAAAATGCATTAGGATTAAAATTTCCATCATCCATAGGCGCCTCTCCTAATCCTAGGCCAAGATTATATTCTACTTCTTCATCATCGTCAGTCAAATATTCTAGACCAATTGAAAAACATGTATTCAGACTACCTACAGACTCATCTTGGCCAAAAATACTGAAAACGACCTTTTCATCATCCACATTCAAGGTAAGCTTACCAGTATGCACGCTAATTTCAGCCTTACTTGTGGCTAAGGAAGGTCTGCCTAAAATGATGGGTACCTCTTTGTCTTTTTGCATGTCAAGCACCACAAAATCTACAGGGAAGATGAATTTGTTGACCTTTACCAGCACGTCCTCCACAATACCCATCGGTTGGGTGATCGATTTATTAGCAAGCTGGATGGTGATGTCGGTGTCTTTCAAACCTGTCAAACAAATCTTCCTGTACAATGAATAGGGCAACAAATTTATACTAGCACCTAGATCACATAAAGCCCTATCGAAAGATACTTCTCCAATAATACAGGGAAATGTAAAACTCCCTGAGTCTTTTTGTTTAGAAGGCATCTTTCCTGACACTATGGTGCTACTATTTTCAAACAACCTAAAAACCTCTTTTTGCAAACTTTTCTTCCTAGATAACATCTCTTTCATGAACTTCCCATAATTAGGCATATTATACAAAGCATCTACTAAGGTAATGTTCACAGATAACTTTCTGAACATTTCTAGGAATTTCTGAAACTATTCATCTAATTTAACATTCTTAAAGGCTGAGGAAAAGGTAACTCCCTATAGTCAAAGGTAGGACATTCGCCCCTCCTCTTGGGCGGGCTAATGTGCGACCTCTATCATAGTGGTTGCACAGGACTACTTCTTCTTCATTCAGCTTCTCTTCATGTCTTTCATTATGCTTTTTCTTCTTATCTTCCTACAAAAATGTTAGAAAAATCACAATTCAAATCAATAGAGTAAGGAAGATGTTGGGACCTTTCAGAGGAGGCTCTTTGTGCCTCAGCCCTTTCATCTTCATCCATGCTCTTCTCTTCTTTCTTCTTCTCTGAACTGACCTCCAGTTGTCTACCACTTCTCAGTGTCACAATCTTGCACTGCTCTCTAGGATTGGTTTCAGTGTCGCTTGGAAACTTCCCTTTTTGAAGGGCGTTAACTGCAGAAGCGATCTGACCTATCTGCACTTCCATATTCTTAAGAGTTGTGTCGTGGTTATTTAACGCTGACCGAAGATTCAAATTTAAATCCTTCTGTTCCTTGATAAACATGGCCACCATTTCCTCCAGGTTGCTTTTCTTTTATGGAACACATGGCAAAGAAAATCCTGGCAGTGGCTGTTGGAGTAAGAAAAGTCCTCATGATTGCACAGACTGGGATGGTAGAAGTTCGGTACTCCTTGAGTGAATGCTCTATTTCCCACGTATTGAACTTCTTCGACATCTTGATTTTCCTTCTTCGAATATCCTTCAACTAAGGTGTAGATGGACTTGACAACTGTTCGTTCGTGTGTATTGTCGATTATCCGCAAGCGCACGGGTCGTGACAAGTAATATAAAACGGTAGTAATACCGAGTATCGAATCCACAGGGAGGCGAAACGAAACTTAAGCAAATAATTAAAATCTTTTGAGCACTAAAAATACTTAGGCGAAATAATATTTAGGGACCACTTCATGAAAAAAAATTCAAATTCAAGACAATTAACGAAAATAAATTGATCAATCGAAAATAAAATGTGGAGAAAGAGTTTTCTTTAAATGGGAAGAGGGGTCTTGAAAATCAATGATTAGCTAAATAGTTATAATTATCCTATCTCATCGCCCAACTAATTATAATCCTAGAATCTCCGTTAATCACATAGGTTCTCCTGTCGGTTTCCCCTAATTGTAATTAATTCATTTTAACAACCTAAGTGTCCTTAGCGCTATTAAAATTCATTAATTATTACGCTCTGATTCATTTTAGGAATCTAAGTATAATCAACTAATCTCGGTGTCACAACGGGCAATTAAACTAGTTGCATGGATTATGATCTATCCTAATTTCTCTCCGTCGAGTTTCCATTAAGAATCAAATCATTACACAATTGGCCAGATTGAGTAAAGAATTAAGCACATCCATACAAATAATTAGGACATGGGCAAGAGACAAGAAATTATAATAATATTTGAACTATCATTTCATTTCAAGACCCCAATTTGGGGTTTTAGCTACACATGGCTAAAATATCCACAATAATTACAAGGGAAAGCATAATAAAGAGCATAAAAGGAAAGGAATTGACCGTCGAAAAACCCCTCGCTGACGCTTGGAGCCCCGCTGACTACTCCTTGAGCCTTTAAGATGCTCCCCCAAAATTCCCAAAATTTTCCCACTAAAAGAATCCTCTCAAAAAGGCTCAAAAGCCTTGAGAGGGGCTCCAAAGGAGCCTAAGAGAGAAAGGAATTGGAATGGATAAGGAATGATTGATTGATCAATAATGAGGCACCCAAGGGTGCCTTTTTATAGGCCTGGAATAGGGGTAGCGTCGCGACGCTACCTTGCTCAGCGTCGCGACGCTGCTGCGCACGTGGCTTGGGCAACACGAAAGGGTAGCGTCGCGACGCTGTCTACTTAGCGTCTCGACGCTGCCCCAAATTTCCAGATTTTTCAGCTTCCTTTTGGGCTGATTTTTGGGCCTTCTTCTTTATTTCTTTTGGTCATTTCTTCATGGATGTCTTCTTTGGGCCTCTAATTGCTTCAAGCTAGGATTTGGGCTTCAATTGCTTCAATTTTGGCACTTTTTCTCCCAAAATCACCATCTTTGCTCCTAAGGACCAAATAACAAAATTCATTAAATATATTCATTAAAAACACGATTAAAGCACCAAAAAGCTTAATAAATTGAGACTAAAATAGCGACATTTCTGCTCGCTATCAACAACCTCATATGAAGTAAGCTTATTCAGTGCATTTGTCAATGATGCCTGTTGGGTTCCTAGAGTGAGTAAAAATATAGTATAAAATACTCTAGAATTCCTGTGCAAGTATACACAGTCTGCAGCAAGTAATATTATCAATCCAAGGTCTGATTGAGCTTCCACTTTATCTATTTTGTGTAACTTCCTAATGGTTTCGAAGATAATAAAAATGTTGGGTTTTATAAGAATTATGCTGTAACAAAATAAATGACAGAACAACAGGTAAACAAATAGATAGACAGATTAAAGGCAGACGCTGGTTAGGTTTTAGTGATTGTTATAAGATATGCTCTAGCAATATTATTGATCATGCATTTCTCGCAGTATTATTAGCGGATTCCTCCCGGAACTCCAGATCTTTTGGGATATGTTTCAACCCCAATGAAGAGCGACCGATCGAGCACTAGGCAACTGGCTATCCCTAGCTCAGTCACTGGCGTTCACCAATACACAATGATCGTAATGTGGAGAATTGCCACACACTCTCTAAATCATCCCTGAAACTAGAGAGAGCTATCCATACCGGCTGGCCAGGCGGGCATAAAATAAGAATAAGCACAACAATTAACCAAAATGCAATAGTCAATTTATTACTAGAGATGAAGCACAGTAATCACATTATCCCTAACCAACACCTTAAGCTACTTAGTTCATAATAAGCATAGGAATACGAATTACAATCTGAGTATGCATGTCCATCACTACAAGTTAATTAAGAAGGTAAACTCCCTAATCAGCTTGCGGTTGATGGTGTTCTTGATGATCTTCAATCTCCCTATACTATTCGGCTTCCAAGGGAAAACATGGAATAATGCTTTTGACTTTGACGGCTACTTCCTTTTATAGAAGGATGGGAGGCTTGAATTAGGTCAACTAGGACACGTGTAAGGCTCTCCTTGATCCTTTATCCCGAAAATATCTCAATAGAAGTCGGTTCATGAAGTTGGCTAACGAGCTGTGATGTGGCAGTTTCTGCTCTCAGTTTTGCTGCAGCATAGAATTTGCTCCCTCCAGTCGCTCAGCAGCATAATCTGCATAAAGTGATTTCCAAAGCTTCCATTCTTCCAAATGGGTTAAATCATGTAATATCTCTCTAAAACCAACCCTATTAAGCATTAAAGACACACAAATCCTTATATAAATGAAGCCTAAATAACTACCTTTTGGGCAGTTATCATACCCCCAAACTTGAACTATTGCGCGTCCCGAGCAATACTAACCAACCTTCCTTCAAGAATTTCAGAACATTAGACAAAGAATTAGCTTAATCAAACCAGACAGTCCAACACTACCTTTAACCTTTACCTGAGCACTCTGCAAAACCAAGCTCTGCTGCAGCAAAATGATTCCTTCAGCAGGGACAAATAATCACCACTTTTCAACTTAATTCTAAGAACTCACCACAGCCTAGATCTATTATCAGACATTTCAAAACATATTTTTAAAGGGGTTTATTTATCAGACTTAAAGCAGCCTTACAGTCATAAGCTCTTAAGCATGGGATGACCCACTTTATGGTGCAGTATACCCTTGCCTCAAGCTCATCACCAACTAGGCTCAATACTCATTATAAAGCTAAAAAATCCTTAGTTATTCCATCTCTTGCCCCTCAGAATGGCGACATTTTATGATGAAGCTCACCTAAGTTATGGGAGACAGAAAAACTGCTGGATCATTATTCATCCTTCAAAACTTTTGCTCCATCAATTTTTTCAGCAAAATCTTCAACAAATAATTTTTCTCTTAATTTTTTTCTCATTTTTCACATTTCCTAGGTCATCTTTTGACGCGAAGACAAACTGTGGGTATCACACATGTCCCTGGTGACTCAATAACCTAGCAAATTTTAATTTGAAGGAGAGGAATGCTCGAGCAAAATAATTGGAGTAGCAAAAAGTCCCCCAAACTTGAATTATTCATTGTCCCCAATGAATCATTAATTAAGCAATTATCCCCCCAAACTTAAATTATTCTATCTGAATTTTAAACTAAACATGGGACTAGGATTAAGCTTAAAGTGGATCATATAAGTCAATACTACCATCAAAATCTTCTTGCCGCAGCAACAGTCCAGGCTAGAAGAAATGCTCAAGCAAAAGGTTTCTGGAGATCAGAATACCTTGATCTAATTAAGCGTAATCAGTCCAAGCTTCAAAAATTCAGAAGAAAATTAGTTAAGTTAGAGTTAGTCAGTGCTCATGGAATAGAAACATTCAAAATTTCATTAAAAACATAGAAAAATATTACAAAGCAGATATATTTTTTTTGTTTAAGAAGCAGAAACAAGCATAACATCAACAGAAAAGGAAAGTAGAAAATGCGCGAGCAAACAAGAAGTCAGAACAAAAATCATGCTCGCTCCGGGCCACTTCATCCTTCAGTCCTCTTGGCCCGGTTCATTTTCATCATCCTTTTCTCCTCTTTCAACAGGTGGGGGCGGAATCCAGGGGTTCAACAGATCTTCAGGGAATGTAGGAAGGGCTGGATACGGCTTGGAAAAATTCTCTTGCAGTGCCCTTCTTAAGCTGGCATCCCGATTCTTAACATAGTTCCAGAAGGTTAAAGTTTGCCTCTCAGCAAACTCTTGTCGACTGGCCGAAAGTGCCAATTGTTCTAGAATCGCATTGATGCCGTGGATAAGCCCACCTTGACGTATCTCCTGCGTGCGCTGGAGCCGCGCCAAATTGGACGTATCAATGATCCCTTTATCAAATAGAATTGTATCACTCTCCTCCACTGGAACCCCTGCTTGTCTGCACAACATAGTAATTGTATTCGGGAAGAACAGTTTCCCCACCTTTTTCTTCCAGCAGCAAGCAATTTCATTACAAACAATTTTTCCTACGTCAATACTGAGAGACCTCAAGATAGAAAAAGCCAAAAGAATACGTTCCCTGGATACTGTCGAGTCGTGCGTTGTTGGAAGCAACCTCTGTCGGATGAAACCCATCCATGTGTTCGCTTCCTTGTTCAAGTAAGCCGATTGGAATGTCCTTTTCTAAGTCTTAGATAATTGCCACTGTGCCCCCTCAATTCCTACCTCCCTCACAGCATTACTTAACTGCTCCTCAGATGGCGCGACTGCCATTTCATTGAATGCCGCGTGGGGGAAGTTTTGAAGATGGTACAGTGCGTTGATCGCACTTGGACTCCAATCTATCTCAACTCCTCTGACAATTACCAGGAAACCCTCTTCTTTATCAATGTTGGCATAGAATTCACGCACCACCTGTGCGTTCACAGCCTCTGGCTTAGCACAAAATAGCTCCCAGCCGTGGTCAGCTATGCCGGTCCTTAGAAATGGTGGAAGATCACCGCTGAAACCTCTTTCGAACAGAAAATCCCTTTTCAGGAGCACAGTGTATTTTGCTCTAGCAAAATTATTGACGAAGCGCTCGTATGGCACCTGTCGCTCTGCTATTTCATCGTGCTCCTCTGATGCTTCAGCAATCTTTTTGCCCTTTTCTTCTCTCCGCTTCAGCAACTGTTCCTCCTCTGCCTGTTTCTCTGCTTCTTCTCGCCTTCTTTCCTCAGCCTCTTTTTTCTCTCGTTCCTCTTGTTCGACCTTCTCTCTCTCGGAGTCTGATGATGGAGGCGATGGGGTATCAGTCCTGATCACTGGAATGCGCCCAGCCTTCCGCTTAATGCGGCGTCGCTTCGGAGGTTCAGGTATGATAACCTCCACCCGAGCCTCCTGAACTGGCTCTTTGTCTTCTTCCTCTACAGCCTCCGTCTGGATAACCTCACTCCGTTTCGTCTGAATGTCCTCTCGAGCCTCTTCTATAGTCGCCACTTCCTGTCCATCCTCTTCTTGATTCGGTTTGTCAGATTCTTTTGGGTCTTCGTCTTCTCTTGCAACAGCCTCCTCCTCTCTCGCTCTTTCTTGTTCTTCAACTCTCTGCTGTCTTCTTCTTCGTTTAGCCTCCTTCTCTTCTGGCGTCCTCTTCTTCTTAGACTTTCCTTTTTGAACTTCCGGTGTGACCGGTATCTCTTCCTCCTCATTCTCCCTTTCTTTTCGCGCTCTCGTCTTAGCCATGGAAGGTATAATAGGGTTTTGCAAAGAAAGAAAGAATAACACACACACAAGAATTTGATCAAGAAAACGAAGTGAAATGTACTTACCAGAGATTGCGAATAAATAGGGCTGCAGCAAACAAGAATCCTAACCGAAAGGATTTGCCCGGTCATAACTAATATTACCGTTGCAATTAAAAATGCAAACCTGAAATTCAAAAATTACCAACGGTAAAATTGCAAATTCCAAACAGCCATGGTAAAAATTAATGCTCTGTCATCATTGGAGCCGTTGGATAATTACTCTGCGCCACGTGGCCTCATCAGACGATGCACGCACATTTACCTGCAAGAATTCAAAGTCAAACCCAACGGTAACAATAATAAATTCCAACGGGAACCCTTCTAACTCGGCATATTTTGCTCCAGCAATATCTTTGCCGCAACAATCTGCCGAACCTGAAGAATCTTAGATACGAAATTTGAATTTTAAAATAGACAAATCAAATCCTTTCAAATTAAACCAATCAAAGCAAACTTAACCTGTTATTCTCAAAAGAAGCTGAATAACTTAGAGAAAATCTCTATTAATTAAAACTAGAATTCAAATAACCGAAAATAAAATCTAGATAAAATAAAATCTAACTAACTAAAAGATAATTGCAAGATAATTTAAATAAAGAACCCGAAAATCAAATCAAATAAAAAAAATAGATCAAATCCAACCTACCAAAAATATAAAAATACTTAAAAGATAAAATCTAATACATCATTCAAAATTACATCTATCCTAACCGAAATCAAATTAACGAAAAATAAAATCAATTCAAACTTCGGGAGCTCAAAATTTTACTCTGTGAAATGCTCCCGCAAAAGTCCTGCTCTCTCAAACATCGACCAACCTTAGGGAAGGATATTTCGACTGAAACTTCTCACCCCAATAATGCTTCACACGCTGTCCATTCACCTTGAATACTCTCCCATCTTTTTCATCCTGCGGGAGTTGCGACACGTTATCCATCTGGTTTCTGTGCTGCTCCCTCCTTCTGTTCCTAAATGTCCTTTCAATTTCTGGGTCAAGCTCAAACCGTACCCCAGGCGGATCGCTCATGCACCAAAATCACACCTGCAAAAACAAAAGAAACAATCAAAAAGTTATAGCACCAAACCACTAAAACACATACACAAAACAGATCAGATAAAAACTTATTCAAGTCCCCGGCAACGGCGCCAAAAACTTGTTGGGTTCCTAGAGTGAGTAAAAATATAGTATAAAATACTCTAGAATTCCTGTGCAAGTATACACAGTCTGCAGCAAGTAATATTATCAATCCAAGGTCTGAATGAGCTTCCACTTTATCTATTTTGTGTAACTTCCTAATGGTTTCGAAGATAATAAAAATGTTGGGTTTTATAAGAATTATGCTGTAGCAAAATAAATGACAGAACAACAGGTAAACAAATAGATAGACAGATTAAAGGCAGGCGCTGGTTAGGTTTTAGTGATTGTTATAAGATATGCTCTAGTAATATTATTGATCATGCATTTCTCGCAGTATTATTAGCGGATTCCTCCCGAAACTCCGGATCTTTTGGGATATGTTTCAACCCCAATGAAGAGCGACCGATCGAGCATTAGGCAACTGGCTATCCCTAGCTCAGTCACTGGCGTTCACCAATACACAATGATCGTAATGTGGAGAATTGCCACACACTCTCTAAATCATCCCTGAAACTAGAGAGAGCTATCCATACCGGCTGGCCAGGCGGGCATAAAATAAGAATTAGCACAACAATTAACCAAAATGCAATAGTCAATTTATTGCTAGAGATGAAGCACAGTAATCACATTATCCCTAACCAACACCTTAAGCTACTTAGTTCATAATAAGCATAGGAATACGAATTACAATCTGAGTATGCATGTCCATCACTACAAGTTAATTAAGAAGGTAAACTCCCTAATCAGCTTGCGGTTGATGGTGTTCTTGATGATCTTCAATCTCCCTATACTATTCGGCTTCCAAGGGAAAACATGGAATGCTTTTGACTTTGACGGCTACTTCCTTTTATAGAAGGATGGGAGGCTTGAATTAGGTCAACTAGGAAACGTGTAAGGCTCTCCTTGATCCTTTATCCCGAAAATATCTCAATAGAAGTCGGTTCATGAAGTTGGTTAACGAGCTGTGATGTGGCAGTTTCTGCTCTCAGTTTTGTTGCAGCATAGAATTTGCTCCCTCCAGTCGCTCAGCAGCATAATCTGCATAAAGTGATTTCCAAAGCTTCCATTCTTCCAAATGGGTTAAATCATGTAATATCTCTCTAAAACCAACCCTATTAAGCATTAAAGACACACAAATCCTTATATAAATGAAGCCTAAATAACTACCTTTTGGGCAGTTATCAATGCCATTTGTGCTTTCAGAGATCTTGACTCATCTATTTCATAAATGCCAACCTTCTTGGAAATTGTCCCCCATTCAGTCGACCATTGGTAATTGGTCGCTGCCATTTCTTCTGAAAGATCCTTGGATTCCGTCTCTGTCTTGGAAAGAAAACTCTCACCCGCTGATGTGTCAAGAACCGTCTTGGTAGAAGGATTCAGTCTATTGTAAAATAACTACACCTGGAGCCAATCTGGGTAACCATGCTGCGGGCATCGCCTAAGCATTTCCTTATACCTGAATGTTCCGATCTCTGTTCGGAGCTTCGTAGTCTTGGCAGGCGGGAATATTGAAGGTGCACATATTACACATGCGGAAGCAATTAAAGATCGAAAGCACTTAAGACATTCAATTTTACTCCTAAAGCATGCATATTCTAGAAAAGACAGAATAGAGAGTTTAGAAAACACCAACCTTTGTAGCTCACTTATGTTGAACTCCTTGTGGTGTTTGCCTCTCCTATGCTCCTTGGACAACCTCTAGAGTCTTCCCCACTATACTCCGGGCCAAGAACGACTTGTGGGAGTCTATATAAGATAGGGAATGGGAAGGGAATGCTTGAAGCATCAAACAATGGAGAAGAATGAGAGATGAGAGAACTTTGAGTCCAAATTCCAGCAGCATAACATTAAGGAAATGGCTCTCTTGTGTTTGAATATGATTCAAACTCCTTTTAAAGACATTCTCCATGCAAAGCCAAGCCTCAAGACACAAGACACATGGTGTATTTGCAAGCTCAAGTGGATTCTAGGTGTACATTACACAAGACATGCAACAATGCATGAGTGAGTTGTCTTTCCACTTTGAATGATCATGCATTAAGTGGATTTCCAACTAAATCCACTAAATTCAAATTGAAATCAAATTTCAAGCTTGCAAATTACCCCCAATTTCAATTCTAAATTGAAATTGATTGCTTGGTAATTAATTTGAAAATTTTCAAATTAATTTTGATATGATTAATCTAATTAATCTTTGTTATCTTGTGCAATTCCATATATATGATTCCTAATACATATATATAGTATTCAAAACACTTTTAAATACTTCATCTCTCATTTTCTAATTTAATTCATAATTAAATTATTGTGTCAAACACAATTTACGATAATACCCTTTTTCCCGATTTTGAACGATTCAAAGCTTCCTATCTTTTGTTCTAGGCTTAATTCCGATATGAGCTAGTAGGGGGACCTAATGGACCTATAGATCATGGGCTCCAACGATTCGAGGCTAACCGACTAATCTCATTGTCCAAGCTAGCCAACATTCGTTAACTATCGGGACACTCCACTATAGCCCGATAGTTGCACTCCCCTCACTATAGATATATTTCCGTCCACTTGATTTAACCATGATTAGTAAGTCGATCCTTCACAGGTTGTTCGTAGCTATAGCTAGGTCAATAAGCCGTTTTACCCATATAGTACTTCTAGTTCCTTAAGTCCCACTGATCCTCTAATGAACAATTGGTTTATGGTCCAACCAATAAACCGAGTCCCTCTCGAGCCAATGAGAGGGCGGGATCCCATTGTTCAAGCCCCGGAGTCAGCACTTAAGGGAGCAACCTCTCTACTATCCCTTATTCGGGTAGAAGTGAATTCCTTCTTGCACGACTATGTCCCCAGCTATCTACCCGTTCCTATCCCTGAAATGGGAGGCTTATTGAGTCGGCGATACTGAGCCACTCTCACCTATGCAGATCTAAGGATAAGCCCGAATAAACAGGAGTTCATAGTTAGCTCAGGATTAAGATCGAGTTACCTAGGTCATCACATGAAATAGTCAGTCTCGTTAGTAAACGGTGTTATAAAACGAGAGCGACTTATTTCTCGGTCCTGGTCTTATGCAAACTCATTGCATAGGACACCCTCACTCGCATGTCTCTACATGGACGATTTAGGATCACATCGTCTATACCATCTATAAAGTGGGTCGTGTCTCATAGTGTCTCCAGAATAAGGTACCCAACCCTATTCCTATACTATAGACCGTTTTGGCTATTACTCAAGCTTGATCCACTTTTATGTCTCTACATAAAGCTCAAGTGTTCATCCTATAGCCATGGATCTTAGTTTATTGGATTTGGGTTATATATGTGCAATTTAATTTTTTCAGTAATGACTTTTACTGAATCAATCTCGATAACACCTTTATTGAATAAGTATATAATTCGTTTAACATTCATTATCTACGAGTTTTAGGGCACCAATCCCAACAAAGTTTTATCAGGAATGCCTGTGCAAGCTCGTCCCATGTGTTTATACTACCCGTCTCGACTGATTTGAGCCAATCTTTAACCTTATCTTGAAGAGAAAATGGGAATAACCTCAATCTTATTGCGTCGGTCGGAACTCCATTCATCTTTACTGTCCTGCATATCTCCAAGAATGATTGCAGATGCGAATGTGGATCCTCCGAAGTTTGTCCCTTAAAAGAATTGTCTCGGGCCATCTGAATTAGTCCTGTCTATAACTCGAAATTATTTGCTTGGATCGGGGCGTAAACGATGCCTGAATTCTCGGTTGGGAGGACTGGCTGTAAAAAGTCTGTAATTGCCTCGGCTGTAAAAAGTCTCTAATGGCACCGTTGCTTCCACTAATCTATTCTCTCTACGAATGGATCTAATCATCTTGTTAATTTCAAGATCTAAAGGAAACAATTTAGCAACCTTATCTTTTCGCATGCAACACTCCCAAATCAATCAAGTTAAAACAAAAAACAAAAACAAAATATTCACAAACAAAAAAAATTCACAACCTAAATTACTATTTATCCCTTTATTTTTTTATGTCAAGAAAAAAATATTTAGCTTAAAAACCAAACTTCCCCGGCAACGGCGCCAAAAACTTGTTATCGACCACACCGCAAGTGCACGGGCCGCAAGTAATATAAAATGAAAATATTTCGCGTATTGAATCCAAAGGGAGGCGAAACGATAATTAAGCAAGCAATAATTTCTTGAACACTAAAAATACTTGGGGGAAATAATATTTAGGGACCAACTCATAAAATAAATAAATTTAAAATTAAATCAATTATAGATTAAAATTTGATCAATCAAGGAAATAAAAAAAAATTATGGAGAAAGAGTTTTGAGTGAGAAGCGGGGTCTTGAAAATCAAATAATAGCTAAATAATTATTACAATTATCCTATCTTGTTGCCCAAATAATTATAATCCTAGAATCTTCGTTAATCGCATAGGATCTCCTGTCAGTTTTCCCTAATTATAATTAATCCATGTTAACAACCTAAGTGTCCTTAGCGCCATTAAAATTCGTTAATTATTACTCTCTGATTCATTATTGGAATCTAAGTTTAATCAACTAATCCCGTTGTCACGACAGGGCAGTTAAACTAGTTGCATGGATTATGATCTATCCTAATTTTTCTTCGTCGAGTTTCCATTAAGAATTTGATCAATATACAATTGGCCAGATTGCATACAGCATTACGAGCATCCATACAAATAATTAGTAAAACAGGGCAATTATAATAAAATTTAACTATATATTTTAATTTCAAGACCCCAAATAGGGTAGCTATACATAGCTATAATATCCACAAGATATACAATAGAAAAGAAAATGACCATCGAAGACCCTGTTGCTAGTGCTTGGATCCCCTCCGAGCACACCTTGAGCCTCCTAGAATGCTCCCAAAAGTTCCCCAAAATTTTCCCTGTACTAAAACTCTCAAAAGGCTAAAAAGCCTTGAGAGAATGCTCCAAAAGGAGCAAAGGAACGAAGGAAAGGAATGGATATGGAATGATTGATGATAAAAATGGACACCAAGGGGGTCCTTTTATAGGCATGGATTTGGGACAGCGTCGCGACGCTATCAGATTCCCAATGGATTTGTCCAGAAACCCCTGAACACAGTTATTCAAAATTCGTGCTTCTCTGCTACCCTCTCCTTTTCTCCTAAAATTAAACCTACTTCCAGTCCATTTCGGCTCACAAGTTATTCATGAAAGTTATAGGAAATGGAATACGCTTTATAACCATACCAAATTAAGCATCTAATTCAACCCGTACACTTTGGAACGTTCGAAAAACCAGAGAAAACCAAAGACCCTTCAAATTTTCTCGAAAATTCTATGCTCTGTTTTTCTCTTTAAGAATCATTAACTTAACATCAAAATTAGCTCAAGCTTTCTTCATGAAATATGTTAGAAAATGAATTAAATTCAAGAAAGTCAGGCCTGACCTCTTATTTCTTCTTGTGTAGCTCAATCCGAATAAAAAACCAGAGATGGGCATATTGAACCAAGATTCTGCCATGGTTGCACTTGCATGAGTTTTCCTCTCTCTTCTTCAACCTCAAACCTCCAGTAAGCTCCCTCTTCTTCTTCCTTCACTATGTCTCTCAAAAGTTTCTGAAATTTGATGGGAAATGATGAAGAAAATGGGTTGAAATATCCTTAAGCGGTGGCTTTTGTTTTTTCCTTAAAACCATTAACCATCGAAAGTTGTCTTTCCATTTTCCTTTTTTTTTTGTCTTTTCCTTTCATTTTCTTTGTTTCCTTTCTTTTCTTTTTCCTTTAAATAAACTAAAAAATTATCAAAGACAACCTCAACCAAAAGCTTTTCCATTTTTCTTCAACAATGAAACAACAACTTTAATACAACATCGACAATAGGTGACAAGAGGAAATAATCCAAGGGAAGTCTCGAGTTTACAGAAACTGACTTATTTAGTGCGATAACCTAGGTAACTTGATCTTAATCCTGAGCTAACTATGAACTCCTGTTTATTCGGGATTATCCTTTGATTTTCCTTGGTGAGAGTGGCTCATCATCGCTGACTCAATAAGCCTATCATTTTGAGGATAAGACCCGATAGATAGCTAGGGACAAAGTCTTGTAAGACGGTATCAACTCCTAACCGTTTCAGGGATAGTAGAGAGGTTTTTCCCTTAAGTACTAACTTCGAGACTTGAACAAAGAGATCCCGCCTTCTCAATGGCTCGAGAGGGATTGGGTTTGGTGGTTGGACCACAAACCAATTGTTCATTAGAGGATCAGTGGGACTTGAGGAACAAGATGCAACTTAAGGGGTAAAACGGACATTTGACCCAGCTGTAGTTACGAATTACCTGTGAAGGGTCGACTTACTAACCATGGTTATGAAGGTGTTCATATAACACATGCGGAAGCAATTTTAGGATCGGAGGCACTTAACTACATCAATTTTAGAAAATGAAAACATGTTGTCCAAATACCGTAACTAGAGAGCAGAATTTGTACCAACCTTTTGAAGACCGATTCAACAACTCCTTTTGATTCCTTTGATCACGAACGGTGTGTGGACCACCTCTAGTGTCTTCCCTACTATTCTCCGGGCGAAGAACGACTTGTGGGAGTCTATAGAGATAGGGAATGGGAAGGGAATGCTTGAAGGTTCAAGCACTAGAGAGATATATGGAGATGAGTGAGTTTGAGACCAAAATCCAACAGCATAACAATATGGAAAATGGCTCTCTTGGAGTTGAATATGATTCATACTCCTTATATAGACCTCTTCCATGCAAAGACAAGCTTCATGACACTAGACACATGGTGAAAATGCGACTCAAAGTGGATTCTAGGTGTTTAATTCACAACACATGCAACTAGTGCATGGTTGTGTTGTTTTCCACTATGCATCAACATGCAAGTGTGGGAATGCCACTAAATCCACTAAATTGAATCTAAATTCTGAATTTTAACCTTGCAATTCATTCCCATTTCAATTCAAAATTGAAATTGATTTCTAGGCAATTAATTGGGACATTTCCAAGTAATTTGACATGATTAATCCAATTAATCATTGTCACCTAGTGCCATGAATTATATATGATTCATAATACATATATATGGTATTTAAAACACTTTTAAATACCTTATCTCTCAATTTCTAATTTAATTCATAATTAAATCATTGTGTCAAACACATTTTACGATAATACCCTATTTCCCGTTTTTAAACGATTCAAAGAATCCTATCTTTTGTTCTAGGCTTTGTTCCGATATGAGCTAGTAGGGGGACCTAATGGACCTATAGATCATGGACTCCAACGATTCGAGGCAAACCGACTAATCTCATTATCCAAGCTAGCCAACATTCATTAACTACCGGGACACTCCACTATAGCCCGATAGTTGCACTCCCCTCACTATAGACATATTTTCGTCCACTTGATTTAACCATGATTAGTAAGTCGATCCTTCACAGGTTGTTCGTAGCTATAGCTAGGTCAAAAAGCCGTTTCACCCCTATAGTACTTCTAGTTCTTTAAGTCCCACCGATCCTCTAATGAACAATTGGTTTATGGTCCAACCAATAAACCGAGTCCCTCTTGGGCCAATGCGACGGTGGGATGCCTTTGTTCAAGCCCCGAAGTCAGCACTTAAGGGAACAACCTCTCTACTATCCCTAATTCGGGTAGGAGTGAATTCCTTCTTGCACGACTATGTTCCCAGCTATCTACCCGTTCCTATCCCTGAAATGGGAGGCTTATTGAGTTGGCGATACTGAGCCACTCTCACCTATGCAGATGTAAGGATAAGCCTGAATACACAGGAGTTCATAGTTAGCTCAGGATTAAGATCGAGTTACCTAGGTCATCACATGAAATAGTCAGTCTCGTTAATAAACGGTGTTATAAAGCGAGAGCGACTTATTTCTCGGTCCTGGTCTTATGCAAACTCATTGCATAGGACGCCCCCACTCGCATGTCTCTACACGGACGATTTAGGATCACATCGTCCATAACATCTATAAAGTGGGTCGCGTCTCATAGTGTCTCCAGAATAAGGTGCCCAGCCCTATCCCTATACTATAGACCGTTTTAGCTATTACTCAAGCTTGATCCACTTTTATGTCTCAACATAAAGCTCAAGTGTTCATCCTATAGCCATGGATCTTAGTTTATTGGATTTAGGTTATTATATGTGCAATTTACTTTATTCAGTAATAACTTTACTGGATTAGTCTTGACAACACCTTTATCAAATAAGTATATAATTCATTTAACATTCACTATCTACGAGTTTTAGGACACCAATCCCAACAGGTTATATCAGGTGGAAAGAAATATATCTACAGTGAGGGGAGTGCAACTATCGGGCTATAGTGGAGTGTCCCGGTAGTTAACAAATGTTGGTTAACTAGGTTAATGGGCTTAGGCAGTTAATCTCGGATTGTTGGAGCTCATGATCTGTAGGTCTATTAGGTCCCCCTGCTAGCTCATACGGATTAAACCTTGGAACTAATGTGATGAAAGAGTTTTAATCGTTTGAACTCGAATTAGGGAGTAGACATTAATTATATACGATATATTTAATGTATAGTTTAATTACGAATTAAACTATAAATTGAAAGAGTTGAAAACATTAAAATATCTTTTAAACTTGATATACATGAATAGAGATTCATGTTCAAGTTTTGAGAAAAATTGAGATAGGTTGAAATTGTCAGTTTAACATTTAATATTAAATCAATATAATTGATTAAATTGTTTATTCAATTATTAATAAATAAAGAAAAAGAATAATGTCAGCCAACCAGGTGCAAGTATGCACTATCGCATGTAGTAATAAAAATCTCTGGAAATATTCCAAAGTTGGAAACACATATTTGAAGAAGAAACTACTCTAAGATTACTTTTGAAAGGTAACCAAAAGAAAATAGTTGATGTTGGGTTTTGTAAAACAAAGAAACAACAAGTAATGAAATAACAATAATAATAAAGCGAAATATTCAATATAGCTTCAACCCTAAGGAAAATAACTACAATAATGGCTTATTTAATGTAAGTGTACTCATGCATTGGGTCATGTTTAACTCCTATTTGGCCTTGCTCCCAAGAACCGTTAAAAGGCTAAACAAGTACTGTTATGCACATTTCTGTGACTCGACTTCGACATAGATAGTTCATGAATGCAACCTATAACCCTATAGTTGTTATAAGGCGACATTCCCCTATAACACCGAATACACTCTCTCGAGCCATCTCTCCTATATCACCTTTATGAGAACCAATATTGTTTGTCCCTTTCAGGATCAAACTCACATAACATGTAAGATTCAGAATGATAATCAATAAAGGATGACATGCAATAAATAAAACTTAGGCAAATAAGCAATTTCAAGCCATTTAAACCATAAGGGAATTCACTATACCGAATCCCTCAATGGAATTTAGCCACACATGATGGAATATTATGCAAATGAACAACTTTTCATTGAAATAATGAATAAATAATACAAATTAATGAAAAGAAACAAGTGCTGGAAAATATAGTGCAGTAGCTAAGACTAGGGTTTTTTCACGTTATTAAGTCCTTCTAGAGTTCTCACGACACTTTACTCTCCTTTTACAAGTGGGAATAGGGTGAAATCGCTACAAACACTCGGGTTTGATGTCTAACTAAGGGTTAAAATTTAGTCTTCTTGCAAGGACCTCGGGCATCCCTACTCATGGGCGTTTACTAGGGTTTTGTCACCACCCTCTTCTTCCCATTGAGTTCTGCTTGAATTTCCCTTCGAATCAAGGCCTTTTATAGCATGGGGAGTGGTTGAAGAGTCACGAAAATGGTGCTAGTAGGTGGCCAAGTTAGTTTCGGAGTCAAAATAGCCTGTTACGTGTGCAAAACACTGGTTCAAAACGACTTAAGCTAGAAAATTAAGCTGAAAAATGTGTTGGTAGCTTGCTGGTGTTCTCTCTCACGAAAGAGAAAAGGTTCTTTACTTTTCTTGCTTGGTTATTCAATCATTTCCACCCAAAATTCATCACATAAATGAATCCCACAACTCTTTCTAAGGTCGGAGGATAACGGGGATGACCACGATGGTTGTCCACAATAAGCTCGTGTACGATTTCATCCAACGGTGTTGACGAATTTATTTCCAAAGGTTTGAAATTCAAAATGCTTTGTTTTTCGTTTTCAAACTTTCATGTTTTTCTTTCTAAAATTAAATGAAATTTGAGTTGCTTCGATCCAAATCGTTTCCGCTAGTGTATCGTACACTCCTTCAATTGGTATCAGAGCATGATTTGGACACTCAATTTCGGGCATATATGTGCTGGATTCAGTGTGTGTAAACTTTGGAGTCAATAGAGTTGAAATTAGGATGTAATCGAAGAAAAAAGATGAAGTGTTCAAGCTGGCAAAAAACAAGGGCTACATATAGACGTATCAGCGTCTCAACACTGATGAACACATCCCAGCCTAGCGAGATTCAAACCGGTTCTAGCGGGAAACGTTTATTCCGATTTAGTTCTATAATATGCAGGCGATTCAACTCCATTTAGGCCGACTCAGACCTTTTCCCTGATCTAGAAGTCCGGTCAAGCAAAATCACACATGGTTCGGGTCGGTTCGAATGGTTCAGGAGCAGTTCAAGATCAAATTTAAATTATTATTGTAATAATTTTAGTGTTTACTTGATTATGATGCCAAAATCGATCCACTTTAGTGTGTTTAATTTATTATGCATTATTGATGTATGTTTAAATTAAATTAGAATCACATATGCATATTGTATGCCATATAGATTTAAAGTCCCACCATAGTAAAACATGTATCATGCATTACTAATTATTATACGCGTTATAATAAAAAGAAATGCATGAGTTTGGGTTTTCATGTTAGATGCATGTTGAATGTTTTATTTTTGTTTAGCTCGGTTAGTATAAGCATTATATTAATAAACGAAAACGAACAAGCATGCAACATGAAGCCACCTTAACATATATGAATGGTATAAATTTATCATTATTTATAAAGAGTTTGTTGGGTTTTATGTCCTAAAACTCGTGGATAGTAAATGTAACAAAGTTTAATGTCAAACGTTATTGAAATGATTCAATTTCTGGTTGTTGAATGGTTGCTTAATTATGAATTATTTAACCCAAATCCAATAAACTAGAATCCTTGGCTATGATATGAATACTTGAACTTTATGTAGTAACATAAAAATGGATCAAGTTCAAGTAATAACATAAATGGTCTATAGTATAGGGATAAGATTGGTATCTTATCCTAGGAAAAACTATGTGACGCTGCCCACTTTGTTTTGTTACAAACGATGTGATCTAAAATCGTTCATGTAGAGACATGAAAGTGAGGGCATCCTATGCAAAAGATGTTTGCATATGATCAGACAGCGAAATAAGTCACTTTCACTTTATAATCAGGTTTACTATGAAACTGACATATTTAAAGCGATAACCTAGGTAACTCGATCTTAATCCCGAGCTAACTATGCACTCCTATTTATTCGGGATTATCCTTTGATTTGCATGGGTGAGAGAGACCCAACAGTGCCGCTCAATAAGCCTACCACTTTGGGGATAAGACCGGGTAGATAGTTGGGGACATAGTCCTGCAAGATGAAACTCACTCCTACCCAACTTTAGGGATAGTAGAGAGGTTGTTCCCTTAAGTGCTGACTCTGGGACATGAAAAAAGGTGTGTCGCCCTCTCATTGGCCCGAGAGGTTTTAGGTTTAGTGGTGGGACTCAGTGGGGACTTAAGGAATAAGAAGTGTTATAGGAGTAAAACGGACTTTTGACCTAGCTATAGTTATGAACAACCTGTGAAGGATTGACTTACTGATCACAATCATATCGGGTGGACAGAAATAAATCTACAGTGAGGGGAGTGCAGCTACGAGCTATAGTGGAGTGTCCCGTTAGTTAACGAATGTTGGTTGACTAGGTTAAAAGAGTTTAACCGATTAATCTCGAATCGTTGGAGTCCATGATCTGTAGGTCCATTAGGTCCCACTTCTAGCTCAAACGGACTAAATCTTAAAACAAGGTGATGAAAGAATTTGAAAACGTTCAAATTCGATTTAGGGAGATATCGTTAATTATATTCGATATAATTTAGCATGACAGTTTAATTGTGTATTAAAGCATAATTTAGAGAGGGTTGGACATATTTAAATAAAATTTAAATGTCTTAAATATGTATAGGATACGTATTTCGATTTGATTATATGAATAGGGATTCATATTCCATCGACGGAGATTTAGAGATATCAGGGTTAGAGCAATTATTTAGTTTTAGTATTTGATATTAGATTAAATAATAATAGTTAATTAAAATGTTTTCTTAATTATTTAAAATAAATTATATTTTATTTAAGATTAATTATGTGAATTAATTTTATTTAAAATGAATTGAATAATTACATCTTTAGGTGGCAAAATACATGGATTTTACATCTTGCATGAATTTTGGCCATGACACTTAAAGGGATGACAACACCTCAATCCCACCTCCATATATAGATATATGTGTTGCTTGAAAAAGAGAATGAGAAATAGTGATCAAGGTTGGAGCTTTCATGCAAAATGAAAGCATATTTGAAAAAGTCTCTCTCTAATGACACCATGTATCTCTCACTTGTATGCTTGGTTCTTCAAACTTTTCTTCCTTTCAATTCATCATGATTTAGTTCCCACAAGCTTGTTCTAAGGCTGGAGAATAGCGGGGAAGACTCTAGTGGCAGTCCACGAGCCGTTCGTGTAAAGAAACAACGAAGGAAACGCTTGAATTCGGAGCTTGATGGGACCAAATTGTCCCTGTTTATTTGTTCTTAATCCTGCTAGTTTTACAGTAATTATTTTGCTTAAAGTTATATTTTGTAGGAGTTGAAGGAATTGAATCCTCTAGCGGAAGCGGTTTTCACCGTTTGTGATTTAATTTCTAATTAGAATACCGATACGTTGGGCAAAAAATAAAAACACAAACGATTTCTATTTAGACGATTTGATTAAGCATGCTTGAAAAATTAGATCTAAAAACTTATTTAGATCTAGAAAACTTACATGGAATTGAAGAACACACCACAATGCTCCAATGTATGTGATTCTTCCTCCCAACGAACACTACCACGTCGGATCACCCACTATGACTCTTGGAATTCAAGATTGGCTTGTGGGAACCAATTTTGGTCTTGGATGGGAATTTTACAGCAAGGTGAATTGCTGGGATTTTGAGAGATGAAGAGAGAAAAAAAACAGAGCCCTTTCTTTCTCTGTTTTTCGTGAAAATGAGAGAGTGAGCGACTGTTGTGGAAACTCCCTCCCAACTTTACGATAAGTGGGGAGGGAGTTATCCCTACTTGATCTCTACCGTTGATCATAATCAACGCGATCCAGGCCGTCAATTAATTAAATAATATTTATCATTTAATTAATTAAATAATAATAATCAATTTAATTAAATCAATATTAATTAAGCCAATTATAACCTAAGATATTTAATTCAATTTGAATCATATTCAATTGAATTAAATTGGCCATTCAATTAATCTCATCAATTGAATCCACATTAATTAAATATCAAATATTTAATTAATTTTATAATTGAATCACATTCAATTTTATCTCTCATTTAACCTATAGTTTTAATGTGCATCAAAATGTACATTAATATAAACTATAGTATTAATTTTGATTAAATCACATTTAACCAAATTAAATTAAATTAATTAATTTCCCAATTAGTTAATTCATGAATTAATCAAATATCACATATTTAATTAAATTCATTATTCTCTCAATAATTAATTTCGAATCATATTCAAAATTAATTATAAAGTTTAATTCTTTAATTAAACTTTATACTATAATGTATCTCCATACATTATATTAATTCCCTTTAATACCAAGACTAAATTATCTCAGAACCCGTTATGAGCTAGCAGGTGGACCTAATGGACCTACAGATCAGAAGCTCCAACGATACGAGATTGATCAGCTAAACTCATTAACCGAGTCAATCAACATTCGTTAACTGTAGGTCACTCCACTAAAGACCCACAACTGCACTCTTCTCACTGTAGAATATTTATGTGTCCACGGATATTGACCAATAGCAGTAAGTCAATCCTTCACGTGTATTCGTAACACCAGCTGGGTCAAATTACTGTTTTACCCCTGGGTTACCTCTGGATCCTTAAGTACCACTGATCCCTCTAATGAACAACCTGTTTAGGGTCCAACCACTAAACAGAAATTCCTCTCGGGCCAGGAGAGGACAGCGCGCTTTTGTTCAAGCCCCGGAATCAGCCCTTAAGGGAACACACATCTACTTACCTCAATAGAGGAAGGAGTGAATTCCATCTTGTACTGTTATGTTCCCAGCCCCCATTTGGTCTTGCCCCTGATATGGTAGGAATATTGAGTCGGCGAGCAGGCCACTCTCACCCGTACAAATCTAAGGACAATCCCTCCTGAAAAGGAGTTCATAACAGACACAGGATTGAGATTGAGTTACCTAGGTCATCCTATTGAAATAGAAACCTAGACTAGTTAACGGCGTTACATCTAGTGGTTACTATTTCGTGGTCCGGTCTTATGCAAACTCATTGCATAGGATACCCCCACCCGCATGTCTCCTACATGGATGCTTTGGATCATTGCATCTGTATCGGATACAAGGTGGGCCGTATCACATAGTGTCACCAGGATAAGGTACCCAGCCTTATCCCTATACTATAGACCATTTAGGTTGTTACTTGGACACTGATCCCCGTATGTCCCTACATACTAGTCCAAGTTTCATTTAAACAACCTTGGATCTTAGTTTATTGGATTTAGGGGTTATTAATGCAAACTCGATTATTCAATAACCCAATTACTGAATCACTCAAATAACGTTTTATTGAGATCGATTTATTTGTTTCATTTACTATCTACGAGTTTTAGGGCATAAAACCCAACAGGATTTTGGTATCAAGCGCTTCTAGAGAGCCCATATTCGAAATTGGCGTTAATTTGAGGAAATTAACATTGTTTTGGTCCATCTTGAAGTCCATGGGATGCCGAGACGATGAAAAGACCAAAGTGGGGCACTTGAGACTTGAAAACTGTTGGGTTTTATGCCCTAAAACTCGTAGATAGTAAATGTACCTTTTGACCGAACATTAATAAAATGATGTACTATTCATTTATCTGTGTTAATATTGAGTAATCTTATCATATTAACCCTAATCCAATAAACTAAACATCCTAGGCTGATAGTATGAGGCTTGAACTAGTAGATTCAGCCTAAAGGGTTTATAGTATAGGGATAAGGCTTGGTACCTTATCCTGGTGACACTATGGATACAACTCACTTTTTATTTTGATAAAAATATATTGATCCAACGCGTTCATGTAGTTGACATGCGAGTGGAGGTATCCTATGCAATGAGTTTGCATAAGACTGGACCGCGAAATAGTTAACCACTAACTGTAACACCGTTAGTTAGCTTTGTTTCTAATTCACTAGGATGACCTAGTCAACTTGGTCTCAATCTTGAGTGGATTATGGACTCCTGTCCGTGAGGGATTGTCTTTTGATTTGTATGGGTGAGAGTGGCCTGCACCCCGACTCAATAAGCCTACCATTTTGGGGACAAGATCGAGTGGGGAGCTGGGAACATAATCACACAAGATGGAATTCACTCTTTTATGACTTTAGGGTAAGTAGAGGTGTGTTACCTTAAGTGGTGTATTTGAGTCTTGAACAACGAGCTCTGCCCTCTATATGGCACGAGAGGGACTTTTGTTTGTTGGTTGGACCTCAAACAGGTTCTTCATTAGAGGAGCATTGAGACTAAAGGATCAAGAGGTAGCCCAGGGGTAAAACGGTAATTTGACATAGCTGGGGTACGAACACACGTGAAGGGCTGACTTGTTGTTGATGGTCGATATTCGTGGGCCCAGAAGTATATCTTCAGTGAGAAGAGTGTAGTTGTGGTTCTATAGTGGAGTGAACTGCAGTTAACGAACATTGATTAACTTGGTTAATGAGTTTATCCAATTAATCTCATATCGTTGGAGCCTTTGATCTGTAAGTCCATTAGGTCCCACCGGTAGCTCATTTAGGGCGTTGAGGTAAATTTCTAAGGAAAATTTGAATATTCGAAAGGGTCCGAATATTTAGTTAAAATATGAATTTGATTCACAATAAAACTATAGGTTAAAATTAATGTGCATTGGATGCACATTAAAACCATAGTTTATTTAAGAGAAATATAATTAAATATTTGATATGTAATTATACTATTAATTAATTAGTGAATTAATTGATTATTAGTTTAGATATAATTTAATTAAATTTTGATTTAATTGAATTGCATTAAAACTATAGGATATGTGGGATAATTATATAAATGGGCCTGTTTTTGTGGAGAAAGCCTTCTCACACATCAAGGCCCTCTTCTTCATGATGGTCAAACAACCTTGTGTGTCAGCATGTGGCTCCACCTGTCTTTCCACCCTCGGTTTCTTTATGGAAGTCTTCTTTGCCCGAGGAGTGGAGGGTTTACCTTTGTAGGTTGTTGCGGCGGTGGTGGTGTTTGGGCGCGAGGTAGCATAGTTTTCGCTCCCCGAGTGCTTGGCCTCCTTAGGAAAATGGTAGTCTTCTTCTTCTTGCTCTTCCCTTCGGCCTCATTTTTTTATTCTTCTCTACCCCTTTTTTTGGGCATTTGGTCCTTTATAATTTACAGGACCTCATCATCATCAACAGGAGCCTGTTGCTCCTCATCATGCTCGAACAGGTCCTCAGACACTTCTTCGTTTTGGTGCTCGAACATGTTCTCGAGCACATTTTCTTCCTCTTGTGGTGGTGGTGGGGTTTGCTCATGTGATTGCACCTTAGGAACTGGTGTAACTTTTGGTTCTTGCCCTACTTGTGCCATGTTTGCAACCGCAAACTCCCTTGCATATTCTTTAGATTGGCCCTCAGAAGCGGGCGTAATCTTTTCTTATTCTTTTTTCTCAGTGGCATCCACTGAGTCTTTGAGACACAAGGCTGCAAAATCCAGTGCAACTTTTTCCTCTTCTTCTCTTTGTTTTCTCTTGGCCTCCTTCTTATTTGGCCTATAGCTCATCCTTTATCTGGGCGGCCCTGACCTTTGCTAGCCATATCTTATCCACTACAACTTTATTCCAGTCTTTTTACTCATGCGACTTCTCCAACTTTGGACCCCATCTTGATGGTCGTTTGCTTCTTAGCTTGGATTAAGCAGTAGCTGTGCCTGTGGAAGCTTGAACCTGCACTTGCACCTCAGATGCAGGCGCATCATCCTTGACTTGTGCCTCAGAAACTGGCACTGTCTTCTCTAGCTCAATTATATTTGCAGTCACAATTTTAGGTCGACCAACTATTAAATTTTCAGGTTGCTCCACATTTCCGGTCACAACCTGAGTGTTTGGTTCAACTTCTTATTTCTTTCTTCTTCTCACGTATTTCACTCCCACTCTCTTTTCTTCTCCTCCATTTCTTTGATTCTAATAGCTATAGGTTTAAGAATGAGCGGAGTTTCCTCTTCATCTTCTTCCTCTTCCACGACAGCTTTTTCAATGGCTTTTCGAATTTTCTCAGCAGCCCTTCTCAAGCCTTCTTCCCATGCTTTTCAGCGCGAACCTGCACGAGTATTTGGGCGGGGAAGTTTACCTTGAGATTTCCACCTAAGGAGGCCAAACGGTTAGACTGTTGAGTGCTTGCTCGTTGTGAAGGAGGAGATGGTTTTGAAACCGCCTTCAACCTCTAAGAAGAAGAACCAGATGGTGGTTTGTGGATTGAAACGGGGTTTTTTCGGCTAAGAAGCGGACAAGGGCTTCATCTTTTAGTGATTTTCTTAGCAACCCTTCTCAAGTCTTCTTCCCACTTCTTCTATATGGTATTTCCTCTTCTCCCCATTGACTATTGTTTGCAACAATTGCATCCAAAATCTTGTTTGCCTCATTGAAAGTCTTTTTAAGAAACGAACCATTAGCTGATGCATTGGCTACGGCTTTGGAAGCTTGAGTCAATCCATTGTAAAAATGCTCTACAAGAAGACAAACAAGCAAACCATGGTGTGCACATTTCCTTATCAATTTCTTTAAGCACTCCCATGCTGTCTACTCCTTCTTGTGGTCCTTGTTTAAAAGTGATAATTTCCCCTCAGATTTGTGCATTCTTTGTAGGCGTAAAATATTTCAAAATAAAATTTTCAGCAAGCTCATCCCATGTGGTGATGCTATCTGGTGGAAAAGAATCTAACCATGCTTTTGCATTATCCTGTAAAGAAAATGAAAAAACTTTCAAACACAAAGTTTCATGGGATACTTCATTAAGCTTGAAAAAATTGCATATTCTTAAGAATTGCTTCATGTGCTTGTGAGGATCTTCATAGGAAGTCCTAAAAATTTGCCTATGGTTTGAAGCCATTTGGAACATGATTGGCTTGAGATCGAAATGATTTGCATCAATGACTGGCTCAACAATTCCCTTATTGATATTGTAGAAAATTGCAGCCGCATAATCCCTGATACCATATCCCTTTCATATGCAATAAGAATAGGATTATATGTTGCAACAGCTTGTTGCTGCACATTGTTAGGTTGTTCTCCTCTTTACTGCACACCAAGAGGGTCTTTAATAGGTGGCTTCTTAGCAATTTCCTATAGAAAAATATATTCTCAGATAATTCAACATAATTAAAAGCGATTATTGTTTGAACCATGTTTTTGGCGTTGTTGTCGAGGAAGGCAACTGAAGTTTTAACACTTTGTCTTGACTGGTATTTTATTTAATACTGTTTCTGCTACCTGTTGTGAGTAGATTTATTTCTGGTGTGCCCAAGTGTATGCGTGTCGCTCGCCGCATAGACACGATCATAAATCTAGAAATTGACAATGTAGGGATTATAGCCCTAGCGCAGCGGAAACGGTCAGAGGAACACACTGATTTTCAATCATGATTCAAATAACGGTACGATTCACAAACGATAAATTTTACAGCAACATAAACTACTTTAATCATGCTGGAAAACGAATATAGCATGCTGGAATAATTATATAAATCAATAAGATCTAATCTAACAGTGGATCCTAATGATCCTGGATCAAGAAATACCTACCGTAGGCAAAGATCTTGATCGTTTCGCCAAAAACTCCTTGAATTTCTGAAAAAAATCCAGCAGCAAGAAACCTTTCTTTTCGCTGCAAATCCCATACGAACACCACCAAGAGGATACACCAATGGTCTCTAAAGGTAATGATGATGGAGATTGTGAGATTTCTTTTTTATAAGGAAGAAGGTTGAGAGAATCAAAGGAGAGTATGGAGTATTTCTGGAGAGAGTGATAGCGAGCATAGCTAGCTATTTTTCCCTATTTAATTTAGCTAGTCTTTTATGATTTATTGGTCATTTTATTGCACATAATTGTTTAATTTATAGGAAAGTGTTGATTATAGCTTAAGCGTGGAATTGGAGTCAATCGGGTGTTCGAGACTCGAAAATATACCAAAGAACTGAAAAGATTCAAGTTAGAAGAAGCCAAGAGAGGGCAATCTGCAGGCCAGCGTCGAGACGCCACTCTTGGAGCGTCTCGACGCTGCCTTTCCTTAATTAATTTGGGCGGCAGAGTCACAGCGTCGAGACGCTGTGACAAGATCGTCTCGACGCTCTCGGTTTTTCCATAATCAAAATACCCGGCAGGACATAGCGTCAAGACGCTATGTCGACAGCATCTCAATGCTATCGGCAAATTTTCATATATATATTTCTTTTCTTGCTACGGATTAGGAAAGGCCAAATTGAGAGATTTTAGCCCTAATTTCGACTAGAGACCTACTGTGAGAGCTGAAGCAAGGACGAGGACCGGGAATCTCACTTGGTGGCGTGGAGATCGAGACAGGGACGTGTCGGGTTTGACGACATTAAGTGTTTCCTTTCCTTTTCCTTATCTCTATCTAGATTTAATGACCTTTTCATGTTTAGTTGAGCTTGTAACGCCGTGTATGAGTAGCTAAACTTGTGGCTTAGGGATTGATGTAGTCTTTTTAGCTGATGGATTGATTTATGATATGAGTTGTGCAATGGATGTTATGTTTGCAATCTTAATTTCATGCTTTCAATTAATTGGCCATTAGTTGAATGATTTAAGTGTTGAATCTTGCTCGGGAGAGGGGATTTAGCGTAGACTTTATTAAGGTTGCATGACTAAAGTTTTTATTCTAAGTTCGTGACGGATTTTAGATTAACTTTAGAATTGGTCGAAAAGAACTTAGGCTCATAAAACTTAGATAGGGATATCAAGTTGGTTAATTTGCATGAGAATCAATTATACTCGGGAGAGGTAGTTGTGATTAAAGGTTCTTAGGCTCATAATTACATTGTGCATGATAACTTATTCCCTAAAATCAACCATAGACTAAATAGGCGAAATCAATTCCCTAAGTGTTCTTTCAATTGAATCTCCACTGTTTATTTGCTTTGATCTAGATTTTTATCATTCACTACTTTTCATTCCCTAAATAAAATTGAGCAAGATAATTCACAGTACTTGATTTAGCTTAAAAATCCAATCTAGAGGACGACACTCGTTTTACACGAAAACACTATATTATTACTTGACCCGTACACTTGCGGTAAGCAATTTGCGCATCAAGTTTTTGGCGCCGTTTCCGGGGATTGGCACATTTAGTTAGATTGATATTGTGAAAAAATTGTTCGGTCTTAATTTAGGGTGTATTTTTACTTTCCTAGGTTGATTTCATTTTTTCTCTTATTTGCTTTTCTTTCCATATTTGTTTTTTTTTTTTCTAGTTTAGTTTTTTTTAGTTGTGTAATCTCTTCCCTATTTGTTTTTTATTTTTCTTTGATTTTCCTTTTCTCTTTAGTTAGATATTTTCCTTGTTAGTAATGTGCCTTAATTGTAATTTTCCATATTTGTTTCTTGTTTTCCTTAAGTAGATAGTATTTTCCTTTTCTAGATTATATTTTCCATATTTAGATTAGTTGTTCTCTTTTCTTTATTTCTTTCCTTAGTTGTTTTCTTTCCTTTTTAGGATAGTGTAGGTTGTTTATGCGCAGGAATAAAGATTTGATTTTGGCACCTTTGGATCCCAAGATCGAGAGAACAATTCATAGGCTTCGAAGGGAAAATAGAGAAATTATTCAAATGGCTGACCAAAATCCACCTGAGGAGTCTATACCTACTAGAGACTACTTTCAACCCGTGTTTCAGGGGTAGCAATCGAGAATTGTTTATGCCTCGATCAATGCCAACAACTTTAACCTAAAGACCGGTCTCATTCAGATGGCTCGAGATTGTGCATATAGAGGATCGCCCACCGAGGACCCAAATTCTCATCTAAAATCATTTTTAGACATTTGTGGGAAAGTAAAAATTAATGGAGTTTCTGAGGATGCCATTCGCTTACGCTTGTTTCCTTTTTCTTTGCAGGATAAAACACGAGATTGGTTGCAGTCTATTCCCCCTGGGAGCATCACCACCTGGGATGCTTTGGTCCAGGCCTTTCTGAAGAAATTTTTCCCTCCAGCAAAGACGATCAAGCTGAGGACCGAGATTGGGACATTCCAACAACAATATGATGAACAGCTGTTCGAGGCTTGGGAGCGATTTAAAGAGTTACTGAGGAAGTGCCCTCAGCATGGATACCCTGACTGGTTTCAGGTTCAGTTATTTTATAATGGCTTAACTCCTAGCACAAAAACGATTGTTGATGCAACTGCAAGTGGGACTCTGTTGTCCAAGACTGTGGAAAATGCTCGCATACTTCTAGAGGACATGGCCACCAACAACTATCAGTGGCCATCTAAGCGGTCTACACCTAAAAAGATTGTTGCTGGAGTGTTTGAGGTTGACAAGGTGAGTGCACTCCAGGCCCAAATGACCTCCCTTGCTAATGCTTTTCTAAAATTTTCAGGTACAGGGAGTGCACAGTCAATTGAATCAACTGCTGCTTTAGCATCTAGATCTCCGGAAGAGACCATTGAACAGGTTCAGTACGTATCAAATTTTAACTCTAGGGGATATAATAATAATTCTACACCTACACATTATCACCCTAACAATAGGAACCATGAAAATGTCTCTTATGCTAATACTAAGAATGTTCTTAATCCTCCTGGTTTTGCCCCTCAAACTCAAGAAAAAAAAATTAGAGGATCTTGTTGGAGCTTTCATTGCAGAGTCTAGTAACAGGACAACCAAATTGGAGGAGGCAGTCATTGCCATCAACACCACGGTGAATGGCCATAGCGCAACCATCAAGAATATTGAGACTCAGCTGGGACAGTTGGTAAGTGTTGTAAGCACCATGAGTAAAGGTAAGGCCCCAACTGAGCAAGAGAAAACCCAGATGGAGTATTGTAAGGCAATCACTGTGCACCAGGAGGAAGTTGAAGAGGAGCCTGGGTCTGAGGATTATGACAGTCCTACTGGGGAAGCTGAGGAGGACCCATCATCAGATGAAGCTGAAAAGCCTGAACCTGAGCATCCTATTCCTTCTCCCACCTTCATGGTCCTCAAAGACAAGAAACAGAAAAAGAAGAAAAAGAACAATCAGGTTCAGTTTGATAAATTTATGAACGCTTTTATGAGTCTGAACATTAACATTCCTTTTGCAGAAGCATTAGAGATGCCCCAGTACAACAGGTTCATGAAGGAATGGTTAGCAAAGAAGCGAAAGGAAAAGAAGGTTGACACCGTATATCTTGCTTCCACATGCAGCACGAGAGTACAACAAAAGGTACCAGAAAAAGTAGCAGATCCAGGGAGTTTTTCTGTTCCTTGCAGTTTGGTACTTATTCTTTTAGAGCATTATGTGATTTAGGTGCTAGCATTAATATTATTCCTCTATCTCTGTGCAAAAAGTTAGATATAGGTGAGATTAAATCTACTCCTGTTAGGCTCCAATTGGCTGATCAGTTTGTGTTAGACCAGTTGGCATTATAGAAAATGTTTTAATCAAAGTAGGTAGATTTTTCCTCCCTATTGATTTATATGTTATGGATATGGTGGAATATCCTTCATTGCCTGTCATACTAGGAAGACCATTCCTCGCTATTGGGCGAGTGATTATTGATATTGAGCGCAGGGAGCTCACTGTTAGAGTCAGGAATGAAAAAGAAATATTTAAAGCAGTTGAAGACTCTAAGGGACACTCTTAAGTGCTTGTCATGGGCTACAAGAAAGGTGCAAGCAAGAGCACCTCTGTTAGATTCACAGAAAATAAGCCTCCTTGATGCACGATCAACACGTCGAGCTAATGACGTTAAACAAGCGCTTATGGGAGGCAACCCAAGTAAGTTTAGTTGTGCTTTTCTGTTTTCTATTGATTTATTGTTTGTTTTTGTGTTGTAGGTCTTGGTTCCAGTTTCTCCTTTGCTTTCAAGCTTCCATGATAAAGGTCATCATCATTCCAGGGCAGTATTGTTCACTCCTTTCATTCTTTCTTTGTTCTCATGCTTGATTATGCCTTATTTTCTTTATACATTGAGGACAATGCATGTTTTAAGTTTGGGGGTGGAATAACATGTTTGTGGAGCCCTTGAGCATCTGAGTTCGGGCTATAGTTTTGAGCTTTCTTTGAATTGAGCATATGGTTGTTTTCTGGATGTTATTTTTGCATGACTATGATTTCCTAGGATGGGCTTTCTTGTCAATTTTCAAGCTTTCGATGAGTTGTAAGCATGAGTGCCCAAAAAGGGAGACTTTTTAAACTTTTTCTAGGAGATGTCTTGCATGAGTAGAGTATTTGTCTTGGCTAGATTTGGATTTGAATGCTTAGGAGCGAATTATTAGGTTCATATGCTTGTGGTCACCTCGATAGGTGTAGGGAAGAGCTAAAGGGTTAATTTTTTGCAAATTAGCATGTTTGATCTTGCTTAGAAGGAAAGAAAAGAACATATGCTTATAATGATCATGAAAGAAAAATCATTCTTGTGATTCTTTGGGTTTGCTTCTAGCACGTATGCAGGACATCCCCAAATTCTGAAATGTCGTAAACTAGCTTTACGACCTTTCCAGAGCTCAAATGGTGTTTCAGAAACACTCTTTGAGGGAACTACGTTCAAGATATAAACTGCAGTCTCTACTGCATAACCCCAAAACAAGTTAGGCAACTGAGCATAACTCATCATCGAACGAACCATGTCCAACAAGGTTCTGTTTCTCCTTTCTGATACACCGTTTTGTTGAGGTGTACCAGGGGCTGAGAGTTGGGACGTAATTCCATGCTCTATCAAATAGTCTTGAAAACTTAAGTCCATATACTCTCCACCTCGATCGGATCGAAGTGTTTTTATCGTCTTACCTAATAGGTTCTCAACCTCGGCCTTATACTCCTTGAACTTTTCAAAAGCTTCGGACTTATGATGCATCAGGTAGAGATAGCCATACCTCGAATAATCATCAATGAAACTGATAAAATATTCGTACCCTCCTCGAGTTCTAATGTTCATTGGTCCACAGAGGTCCGAATGAATGAGCCCTAAGGGCTCTTTGGCACGATAACCTTTCCGGTAAAAGGTCGTTTTGTCATCTTGCCCTCAAGGCATGATTCACAAGGAGGCAACGAGTCGTCTTCTAACTTGTTTAGAAGTCCACTCTTGACCAATCTCCCAATCCTATTGAGATTGATATGGCCTAACCTCAAGTGCCAGAGATAGGTATCTTGAGGAACTCTTCGCTTTTTAGGTTGAGTCTCAGCGGTTTTAAACATCTCGTGATTTAAAATAGCTTTAGACTCAATTGGTCTCAAAACATATAATTTATTCTTCAAGTTTGCAAAGCAAACATCAATACCTCTTTTAGTTATGAACGCTTCATTAACAGAAAAAGAAATTGAGTAACCTTGTTCTAATAAACAAGATAAAGAAATCAAATTTCTTTTAATCTTCGGAACTATGTACACATTATCTAATATCATGTAGCGTTCCTTGGTGAAGAATAATTTTATGTCTCCCACTGCAATAGCCGAGATGACTTCTCCTGTTCCAACTTTAAGAGTCATCTCTCCAGCTATTAGCTGCTGCCAGGAACTCATTCCTTGAAAAGAAGAACATACGTGATTAGTGGCACCTGAATCAAGTATCCAGGCAGAATCGTCGTTTTCCACTAAACACGTTTCCAAGACTAATAAATCACATTTAGAGTCGTGGATCATGTTTTTCTTGGCTACGCAGTTAGTTTGAGGACATTCCTCAGTTGAGACCAAACCTAAATTCTTTGCCACGTGTTTAGCGTTTAAGCAAGTATTCTTAGTCGAATGTACTAAACCGTTTAATTTGGCATTTGACAAAGCACATACGTTTTTCGACATATTGCTGAAACAAACAAATTAATCTCTATTAGAAACATGCACTAAACCCATTAATCACATTTATCCAATCAGATTTAGCAAAAGCAATCATCGACCCATATATACAATTGATTTATTTTGCAACAATACTTCAGGGGTTTAGAATAACCGCTACCGTAGGGCAGTCAGCTACTCCTCCTCTGAATCGAGACAATCTCGGCCAAATACTATTCCCAGAATAACTCTTACTCCAATAGTTATTAGCTAACGTTAATTTGGTCAAAACCATCTTGTAAGTGTTACCCATCATTTTCAGATTGCAGAGGGCGGCCCCAACAATGCTACCGTAGGGAAGAGCTAATGTTGGGAATGGCCCTAGGAAACCCTATCCATTTCTGGAGTTTGCGTTGTTCCGAATCCCATGCGCAAGCCCTCCGTAGGGTGATCGCTCCCAGGGCGACTCGCAGGTAGCGCATAGGAATCTCACGGTGCAACCTAATGATGGAGACCGCAGGATACGTTTGACACGTTTCCTTCTCCCACTTACTATGAACACTTTCCCCATTCACCTTGATATTAACCCATGCAAACACCATCCGTAGGGGGACGCTCCCAGGGCGCCTCGAGGCCAAGCATGGATCTCACGGTGTGAACTCAGGGGGACGTGAGAGTAGAAACTTAATATGAATATTTCGTTTCTATACTTTTCCTCCCACTAAAGTGTCGTAAAGTTTTAGGGTCTATTACTTAGGTAAATTCCGGCTAAATGAATCTATCTAAGTCTATGCCTTATTAAACAAGGTCTTTACACTAAATGTCTAGGTGAATTAAACTCTTTTAATAACCTAGTGACATTGCATGCTAGTAAGACTTTGGTTAATTCAACTCAGGTTCCGAACCATTTGCTGGGAGAGTTCCCTTATAACCAAGGTCTTATGTCCTACTTACTCAAATTTTAAAACTATTTTAAAAAAAACTAAGTAAGACATGTTTCTAATCCTATTAGAAAAGGCGATCTTAGGTCTATTTTATTTTAAACAATTTAAGAATGATAAGATCCTAAGATCCTATGTTAGCATGCAACTCTTTGTTATAGGTTTTATGGATTCTATTCATTAACTATCATAACTCTTATAACTTTTAATGAATTAACCCTATAACATGCTTTCTAATGGTGTTTAAAAGCATATAACAATCAATCATTCAAGTTATAAGAAAAGCACCATTTAGAAACAACCTATGTCTAGGTTTGTATAACGCTTTATACTACGATGTCTAGGTGATAACACTTTAAAACCTCACACCGCTCACGCATGCTCATAAAACTCGAGTTAACTTAACTCAAGAACCGACTCGATGCCCAGGTAGGAGGTGTTCCGTAAACCGTCAACTTAAATACCTCCAGCCTTAGACAGCATCTTGTCGGGTGAGTTCTCTCGTAACCATTGTTTTACAAGATATCGACCTAAACTATGCAAGTTGATCGAATCGTTGAAGGTTCATTAACCTAAGTGAGCATGCACTTAATCTTGTTATAGATTTTAGATTTCTATCTCTTTTTATAACAATTATAAAAACAATCCATAACAAGCCTAATTTGAGAATAACACTTATAATCAAACTAATGAAATTTCATGCTTCATGCTTGGTTAATTTTATCAATTAATAATTATAACTATTATAAGAATAATCAATTTTAATTAACCATTCAAGCATGAATCTCCCTAAATTAATACAACACTTATATTAATTAAACATGAAATTTCCCTCATGCATTTGAATTAATCAATAACACTTATTAAAATTAAACAAATGCATGAACATGCTTTCCTATGGTGGGATTTTAATCTATATGGCATGCTCATAATGCACATACAATCATTTAATTAAATCATACATTCACAATGCATAAAGAAATTAAATCAAGCTAAAATGGAATGGTTTGGCAATCTAAAAACAAACAATTAACTAATTATTACAATAATAATTAATAAAAAATTGCTTGAATCAATCTCGAGCTTCACGAACCGACTCGAACCAACCCTTCATGGAGTGAACCGGCCTTCAAAAGTGTGTATAGGGGCTGAACCGGCTGCAAACAAACCGAACCGGACAGGAAAAAAAGAAGGGAAAAAAAACTGCTGCTGGAATTAAAAAAACAGCTTGCTGGAATTTTCATTTTCTGCTGCGTCTTCTCCGGTTTTTCTTCGATTTTACAGCCTATATGGACTCTAATGACTCTATAAAAATTACAGACTATAGTACACACATTAACGCTCTTACATATCCGAGCAATTACAATTTCATGAAGGTTTGAATGCTCAAAAAATTGCCAAACCAGAACACTTCCATTTTAGCACACAGAAAATTCAATTTCAAAATGGTACCCACCAAAGCAAAATTAAAACGAATTAAGTGCTCTAATCAAGCTCTGATACCAATTGAAGGTGTACATATTACACATGCGGAAGCAATTGAAGATCGAAAGCACTTAAGACGTTCAATTTTACTCCTAAAGCTTGCATGTTCTAGAAAAGACAGAATAGAGAGTTTAGAAAACACCAACCTTTGTAGCTCACTTATGTTGAACTCCTTGTGGTGTTTGCCTCTCCTATGCTCCTTGGACAACCTCTAGAGTCTTCCCTACTATACTCCGGGCCAAGAACGACTTGTGGGAGTCTATATAAGATAGGGAATGGGAAGGGAATGCTAGAAGCATCAAACAATGGAGAAGAATGAGAGATGAGAGAACTTTGAGTCCAAATTCCAGCAACATAACATTAAGGAAATGGCTCTCTTGTGTTTGAATATGATTCAAACTCCTTTTAAAGACATTCTCCATGCAAAGCCAAGCCTCAAGACATAAGACACATGGTGTATTTGCAAGCTCAAGTGGATTCTAGGTGTACATTACACAAGACATGCAATAATGCATGAGTGAGTTGTCTTTCCACTTTGAATGATCATGCATTAAGTGGATTTCCAACTAAATCCACTAAATTCAAATTGAAATCAAATTTCAAGCTTGCAAATTACCCCCAATTTCAATTCTAAATTGAAATTGATTGCTTGGTAATTAATTTGAAAATTTTCAAATTAATTTTGATATGATTAATCTAATTAATCTTTGTTATCTTGTGCAATTCCATATATATGATTCCTAATACATATATATAGTATTCAAAACACTTTCAAATACTTCATCTCTCATTTTCTAATTTAATTCATAATTAAATTATTGTGTCAAACACAATTTACGATAATTCCCTTTTTCCCGATTTTGAACGATTCAAAGCTTCCTATCTTTTGTTCTAGGCTTAATTCCGATATGAGCTAGTAGGGGGACCTAATGGACCTATAGATCATGGGCTCCAACGATTCGAGGCTAACCGACTAATCTCATTGTCCAAGCTAGCCAACATTCGTTAACTATCGGGACACTCCACTATAGCCCGATAGTTGCACTCCCCTCACTATAGATATATTTCCGTCCACTCGATTTAACCATGATTAGTAAGTTGATCCTTCACAGGTTGTTCGTAGCTATAGCTAGGTCAATAAGCCGTTTTACCCCTATAGTACTTCTAGTTCCTTAAGTCCCACTGATCCTCTAATGAACAATTGGTTTATGGTCCAACCAATAAACCGAGTCCCTCTCGGGCCAATGAGAGGGCGGGATCCCTTTGTTCAAGCCCCAGAGTCAGCACTTAAGGGAACAACCTCTCTACTATCCCTTATTTGGGTAGGAGTGAATTCCTTCTTGCACGACTATGTCCCCAGCTATCTACCCGTTCCTATCCCTGAAATGGGAGGCTTATTGAGTCGGCGATACTGAGCCACTCTCACCTATGCAGATCTAAGGATAAGCTCGAATAAACAGGAGTTCATAGTTAGCTCAGGATTAAGATCGAGTTACCTAGGTCATCACATGAAATAGTTAGTCTCGTCAGTAAACGGTGTTATAAAGCGAGAGCGACTTATTTCTCGGTCCTGGTCTTATGCAAACTCATTGCATAGGACACCCCCACTCGCATATCTCTACATGGATGATTTAGGATCACATCATCTATACCATCTATAAAGTGGGCCGCGTCTCATAGTGTCTCCAGAATAAGGTACCCAACCCTATTCCTATACTATAGACCGTTTTGGCTATTACTCAAGCTTGATCCACTTTTATGTCTCTACATAAAGCTCAAGTGTTCATCCTATAGCGATGGATCTTAGTTTATTGGATTTGGGTTATTATATGTGCAATTTAATTTATTCAGTAATGACTTTTACTGAATCAATCTCGATAACACCTTTATCGAATAAGTATATAATTCGTTTAACATTCACTATCTACGAGTTTTAGGGCACCAATCCCAACAATATTAAGGCTAAGCATACAAAAATATTAGATCTAAATCTAATTTATAAAGTAACAAATTACTTACACTCGTTGACGACTCAAATTAAATTCACCAACTGCATGTGAATTAATCACGAACTAGTGTGAACACCACCACTATGGCTACACCGGTATGACTCTGAGACTTCTAGAGGCAGGAGACTGGTGGGAGTCTAGAGGAAGCCTTGAGGAAAATTCTCTGAGAGAATGAGAATGAATGGGATGCCTTTCACCCCCACCTCATGAGTCCTATTTATAGGTAAAGGCCAAGACCTTTTTCCTAATAGGAAAAAGGAAGACATTTTTCTAATAGGAAAATGTCTCTAATTTTAATAAATAATTAATTAATTCCATAATTAATTAATTTCCCTAATTAAATATCATATATTTAATAATAGGGATTTTATTAAAATTAAAATTAATATGAATCCAATTCATATTAAATTTATTTGAACTCTTTCAAATATTTTCTTTCCCAATAGGAAAATGTCTAATTTTAATAAATAAATAATTAATTCCATAATTAATTAATTTCCCTAATTAAATATCATATATTTAATATTATGGATTTTATTAAAATTAAAATTAATATGAATCCAATTCATATTAAATTTATTTGAACTCTTTCAAATATTTTCTCCCAAGAATTAATTTTTGAAATTAATTCATAAATTATATTATAAAGTTTCATAAACTTTATATTATAATGCATCAATATACATTATACGATTCCTCAAATAAATTGAACACTTTCAATTTACAATTTATACTTAATTGCCTCAAGTCTCTTTACGAGCTACTAGTGGGACCTAATGGACCTACAGATCAGAAGCTCCAACGATACGAGACTAATTGGCCAAACTCATTGACTAAGTTTAGTCAACATTCGTTAACTGTGGGTCACTCCACTAAAGACCCACAGCTGCACTCTTCTCACTGTAGAATATTTCTGTGTCCATGGATATCGACCAAGCAGTAAGTCTATCCATCACGTGTGTTCGTAACACCAGTTGGGTCAAATTACCGTTTTACCCCTGGGTTACCTCTGGTTCCTTAAGTACTACTGATTCCTCTAATGAACAAGTTGTTTAGGGTTCAACCACTAAACAGGAGTTCCTCTCGGGCTAGGAGAAGCCGATGCGCCTTTGTTCAAGCCCTGAAATCAGCCCTTAAGGGAACACACATCTACTTACCCCAATAGGGGAAGGAGTGAATTTCATCTTTTACTGTTATGTTCCCAGCCCCCCACTACTACAAAATTTGGAATAGACCATAGTCATATGACCATGATCTTATGGTTTAGACCATGGTTTTACGACCGTAGTATATTCCAGTGTAGTCTATACTATAGACCATGGTCATAATCAACCATAGTCTATAGTATAGACCACGTCTAACGTCCACCATAATATATAAGTATAGACCATGGTCGACGTTAGCTATAGTCTACTTGTATAGATCATGGTCGACGTTAGACATGGTCTATACTGTTGGCTATAATACAGACCATGGTTACGATCAACCATGGTATTTTTTACATTTAAAAATTTTAATATTATTGTATAAATCCTCATTTATATGCACATATTTTTTAGAAAAATTAGGATGAAGATCAACGTTGTCATTCTCCCATTTTTCCTTTAATTGACACAAAACATACCATTAAAATAAACTCAAACAAAATTCAAAATTGAATAAGAAAATGTAAATTATTTACATTGAATTGAATTAAAGTAAAATACTAAGTTCATATTGAAATTGTATATCATTTATTATTTTGTACAAGAATGTATTGCTGAAGAAACTATCTATGAGAATTACGAGAACTTCATTGATCTCAGCTTGATTAGAGTCTTTCTACTACTAATCTGCAAAAAGAAGAACAATATAATTATATTATATTAATATTCAATATCTCAAATAAATTTCAACAAATGGTCAAGAACTCCAAACTATAAATTAAGAGTGAACAATGTCTAACATTAAGTGCTTTTAATAGTTAACTCCAACTTTAATAGTACGTAGTGTATTCTTGAAGATGTTGTTTTCTAAATTAAACATTAAAAGAGCTTCATCTAAACAATTTGATTATTTAAATCTATCAACAAATTGAACATGCTATGTAAATACTCATTTTAAATCTTTCCTACCTAGAACAAATAATGCGAGCTAATCATCCAATACGTTAAGAAGCATCGAGGCATGTTGTTTCCTACCAGAAATGAAATGAAAAATAAAATTCAATGACAAATTATATATACCTTAATGCTGATTGAACCAATAGGATCATTTCTATCAAAGACCCTGCAAAAAAATTAAATTGATTGCAATAAGAAAATTATAAGTTAAATTGTTCAAGAGAAATTGTTATTATTTGAAAGAAACAAAGATCATGCAACCAAGACAACGAAAATGGATACTCTTTTGAATCAAACGCATATTCTAATACCATCAAAATTTATTAAACAGATGTTGGAAAAGCTACCGAATTGAATTCTAGATAACAAAAAAAAAAAATCTAAAACATGTCTATAACATCACGAGAATTTGAAGCTTCAAAATTTATCATACAAGTTTTTGCTTCTTCTCACACCACCTCCAACAACATTGAATTGAAAAAAAAAAGAGATCAAAGAAACTAGAGTAAAGCAAACATGAAGAATAATGTAATAATTTTGATTTCAAATAATGTTCTCATATAAAAATTCGAGTATAGGGAAAATTAATGAAATGTAAGACATCCTCATAAATAAAAAACTCAGAAAAAACTCTTAAGAACTTTGTTATTTTATGGTCTTGTTTAACAATTTCAACAACAAAACTGCCATAAGAGAATCAATAAATGCATACTAAAAGTAACATGAACATAGAAAAATATTAAAAAAAAAAAAAGAACAAAGAAAAAATGCAGCAACAACGTGCAAACTCGCAAACATACTCTTGCAGTTGATGGCGTTTGTTTAGCAAAATGGAGGGCGACATTGGGTTAGCAAGTTGAGTGAACAACGGGGATGCGACAATGTTCCTTGTTGAAGATGTGAATATAGCGGCTAAACGATCTGAATCTCCTTTTGCAGAAACTACCCTTCAATCCCCCTCTTCACGTACGTTGTGTGCCACACACAAGGCTAAATCTAGGTTAGGTTTTCTTACTTTTTCTTTTAATTTTTTAATTCTTGATTTTTTTTTAAAGTCAATTCTTTTTTTTCTTTGATACATTAAAGTTAATTCTTTTTTTTTTTAGTCAAAAAAGTTAATTCTTTTAAAACTTCAGTTAAGTGAATTAAATAAAATTATATTATAGAAATTTACAAAATGTCATTTTAATTCTTTTAAATTGCAGTTTAATAAATTAAGAAAAGCCTTCGTTTAATTTTTTTTTTTATGATTGTAGCATATTAAAAAAAATGTTTTTTTTTGTTATTTAAATTTATGTTATTAAATTAAAATTTTTAAATATTATAAACATTTTGTTTATTAAATAAAAAATATGATACAAATTTATTTAATTTTTTTTATTAAATAATATTTTTGTTTGTAATTGTTAGACTATGTTTGTTTAAAATTATAATCTATAGTTGAATTTTAGATTATGGTGTAAAAGTATACTTTTGACCATGGTATTAACAAATTATGATCTAATGTAAAATAATAATATGACGATAAACTATGATATTTGTTATCCATGATGTAATCTTAATTATAAGACCATGGTTATTTAAAATTGTAGTCTATGGTTGGTTCTTAAACCATTGTGTTCTTTTTTTTTTTTTTTTTTTTTTTTTATATGAAAACCACTGTGTTCTTTTATTTTAATGTAAAGGTATATTTTTAATCATGATTTTTATTATCTATGGTGTAAAGTTTATATTTAGACCATAGTTTTTTAAAATTGTAATCTGCATATGGCTTTTAGACTATGATTTTTATCTACCGTGGTGTAAAGTTCATATTTAGACCATAGTTATTTAAAATTGTAGTCTATAATTGGCATTTAGACTATGATTTTTATTTACCGTGGTGTAAAGTTCATATTTAGACCATAGTTAATTAAAATTGTACTCTATAGTTGACTTTTAGACTATGTTTTTATTTATCATGGTGTAAAGTTTATATTTTGACCATAGTTATTCAAAACTGTAGTCTATAGTTGCCTTTTAGACTATGATTTTTATTTACCATGGTGTAAAGTTCATATTTACACCATAGTTGTTTAAAATTGTAGTCTATAGTTGGCTTTTAGACTATGTTTTTATTTATCATGGTGTAAAGTTCATATTTAGACCATAGTTTTTCAAAACTGTAGTCTATAGTTGCCTTTTAGACTATGATTTTTATTTACCATGGTGTAAAGTTCATATTTACACCATAGTTGTTTAAAATTGTAGTCTATAGTTGGCTTTTAGACTATGTTTTTTATTTATCATGGTGTAAAGTTCATCGTTAGTCATAGTTATTTAAAATTGTAGTCTATAGTTGCCTTTTAGACTATGTTTTTTATTTATCGTGGTGTAAAGTTTATATTTAGACCATAGTTGTTTAAAATTGTAGTCTATAGTTGGCTTTTAGACTATGGTTTTTATTTACTGTGGTGTAAAGTTCATATTTAGACCATAGTTGTTTAAAACTGAGTCTATAGTTGCCTTTTAGACTATGGTTTTTATTTACCGTGGTTGTAAATGTAATTTATACACTGCGATTATTTAAAACTGTAGTCTATAGTAAACCTTTAGACTACAGGTTTTTTGTAACCGTGGTCTATAAATAGGTTTATTTATTTTAGACCATGGTTGGACAAATCTCTAAAACATTACACTATGGTTTTTTCAAAACTATGGTCTAATATCTAAAATAAAGTGTAGTGTATTCTACATTTTGTAGTAGTGCCCATTCGGTCTTGCCCCTGAAATGGTAGGATTATTGAGTCGGCGAACTGGCCATTCTCACCCATACAAATCTAAGGACAATCCCTCCTGAAAGGGGTTCATAACAGACTCAGGATTGGGATTGAGTTACCTAGGTCATCCTATTGAAATAGAAACCTAAACTAGTTAACGACGTTACATCTAGTGGTTACTATTTTGCGGTCCTGTCTTATGCAAACTCATTGCATAGGATACCCCCACCCGCATGTCTCCTACATGGATGCTTTGGATCATTGGATCTGTATCGAATACAAGGTCGACCGTATCACATACTGTCACCAGGATAAGGTACCCAGCCTTATCCCTATACTATAGACCTTTTAGGTTGTTACTTGGACACTGATCCCCGTATGTCCCCACATACTAGTCCAAGTTTCATTTAAACAACCTTGGATCTTAGTTTATTGGATTTAGGGTTTATTAATGCAAACTCGATTATTCAATAACCAAATTTCTGAATTACTCAAATAACACTTTATTGAGATCGATTAATTTGTTTCATTTACTATCTACGAGTTTTAGGGCATAAAACCCAACAATGGTTAATCCAGAAACCATAAAATTCCATTGCTACATGGATTGATTTGGCTGAAAAGTTTCTAGAGAAACACTTTCCACCAACAACAAATTCGAGATTGCAAAAGGTGATTATGAAATTTTCTCATTTGGAAGATGAGACCCTCAGTGACGCTTGGGCACAATTTAAAGGCCTGTTGCAGAGATGCCTGATGCGTGCCCGCAAGCGCACGGGTCGTCAAGTAATATAGTGTTTTTTAGTATAGAGTATCATCTCCAAAGGGATTGGATTTATTCAATTAATTACCTTGAATAATCTTGTTTTGCTTTATTTAAAGAACAAAATCTAATGCCGAAAAGAATAACAAAAAGCTAATCTAGAAAGTAAAAGATAAATTGAGACACAATTTCGAGGGATAATTCTAGGGTGTTGATTTCATTAATTGGACCTTTAATTGCTTAATCAATTAGTTAATCAGGATTAATTACGCCCCGTTTGATAACTATTTGATTTTTTGTTTTTAGTTTTTGAAAATTATGCTTGTTTCATCCCAATTTGCTTACAATGGTTTTCATCTTTATTAAGGATACATTTGAATTCCTAGTCAAATTCTAAAAACAAAAGCAAGTTTTTGAAAACTAATTTTTTTTTAGTTTTAAAAATTAGACTTGTTTTTGAAAACAAGGGAAGAACATAGATAACATAATGAAGAAATTTGTAGATAAAAGTAGTGCTTATAAGCTTAATTTTCAAAAACCAAAAACTACAAACAAAATAGTTATCAAACAGGGCCTTAATCATTCAATTCATAAGTCTAGAAGCTTATTATCAAGGACTCCCATGTCGGTCTCCTCCTATTCTCATGCCTTTTAATAAAGAATCTCCTTTCGGTTTCCTCCTTATTTACTAAGCATGGCATTATGACCCTCCAATAACAACCTCTAACGTTATTTAGTTTATCCGTGTCACTCGGGTAAATAAATGTTAGTCATGCATTCATTTATAGTCTAAGCTTCTCTCCGCCGAGTTTCCACTTAGTAACAATTCGTTTAATTAGTGATTTGGTGATTAAAAGCATTAAGGAAAAAATGCACAAATGAATGATAATGACAATCAAACAAAATTAATTAATTAATTAAACAAAGGTTCAACAACTAAATCAAAACTCATAGAATTTAGGAATTAACTACTCATAATCACAAAACATCCAATAATTCCTAATCACAACAATTCTAGAAACTAAAAGTAAAGGAAAGGGAATAGAACAATGGCGACCTCCATCGATCCCGAGCTCCCAAGATCTTCAACAATGCTCCCAAAACTCTCCCAAAACACCCAATTTTAGTGTGGACTCTAGAATGGGGTGAAAACCCACAAATTGGCTCCCAAAATCTAGATGCAAAATGCCTCTTTTATAGCTATCCAGCGGCGATAGCGTCGCGATGCTGACGTCACAACATCGCGACATTGTTACATCATGTGCTTGAAGCCCAAGTTGGCTTAGCTTCGAGAAGCCCAAGGCTAGCATCTCGACGCTAGGCCTCAGATCTCCACTTTAAACATGGCCCTTTTGTCATAATTTTTGGCCTCCAACGCTCTTTTCTTGGACTGTTGGGCTTGGATATTCAATAAATTTCTTCAACATGCTCCAGAAGCCTCCAAAATCATCCAAAATCTCTCAAGAACTCTAGTTTTGCTTCTTTGGCTCGGTTTCTAAAATTTAAACATAAAATGGCATCAAAGCACACAATTCAGCCAACTAAGTGCAAGTATACACTATCGCATGCAGTAATAAAATTTCTAGAAGTATTCCAAAGGTATCGATCTCGTATGGACTAAATTGGATACACAGATTTGAAGAAGAAACTACTCAAAGATTACGTTTAAAAAAAAAGTAACCAAAAGAAATAGTTGATGTTGGGTTTTGCAAAACAAAGAAGTAAACAAGTAAATAATTAACAATGATAAATAAGCGAGGTATTCAATATAGCTTCAACCCTAAGGCCAATAACTCTAATCATGGCTTATTTAACCTAAGTCTATTCATGCATTGGGTAAGATTGAACTTCTATTTGGCCTTGCTCCCAAGAACTGTTAGAAGGCTAAACGAGTACCGTAATGCACAATTCTGTGACTCGACTCCGACATAGATAGTTCATGCATGCAACCTATAACCCTATAGTTGTTATAAAGGCGACATTCCCCTATAACACCAAATACACTCTTTCGAGCCTTTTCTCCTATATCACCTTTATGAAAACCGATATTGCTTGTCCCTTTCAGGATAAAACTCACATAGCATGCAAAGTCTAAGTGATCAAGTTAAACTGAATAAGATTAAGAATGATATTCAATAAAGAGTGGCATGCAATGAATAAAACTTAGGAAAATAAAAACTTTCAAGCCATTTAAACCATAAGGGAATTCACTGTACCGAACCCCTCAATGGAATTTAGCTACGCATGATGGAATATAATGCAAATGAACGACTTTCCATTAAAATAATGAATAAAGAATACAAAGTAATGAAAATAAACAAGTGCTGGAAAATATAGTGCAGTAGTTGAGACTTGAGTTTTTTCACTTTTACCAATCCTTCTAGAGTTCTCATGAAACTCTACTCTCCTTTTACAAGTGGGAATAGGGTGAAATCTCTACAAACACTCGAGTTTGATGTCTAACTAAGGGTTAGAATTTAGTCTTCTAAGGACCTCGAGCAACCCTACTCATGGGCATCCACTAGTGTTCTGTCACCACCCTCTTCTTCCCAGTGAGTTCTGCTTGAATTTCCCTTCGAATCGAGGCCTTTTACAGTGTGGAAAGTGGTTGAGGAGTCACGAAAATGGTGCTGGTAGGTAACCTAGTCAGTTTCAGAATCAAAATAGCCGGTTAGGTGAGCAAAACACTAGTTCAAAACGACCTGCGATGGACTTAGAATTGCCTTCATCTGCCTAGAAATGCGGTTGCAATCAATTTTTGCCTTGCCAGAAATGCAGTCGCATTTCTGAGAAATTCCAGATTCCTCTGTTTTTCTGCAAAACACCAAAACGAACTCAACTTCCTACGGAATTGAGTTCTTTTAAGCACAAACAAGCATAATTTGACATACATGACTCTCAAATTCCAAATTCGTCAACTTTAACACTTTTTTGAGCTCGGGAATAGTGAATTTGATCTAAAACATACAATTTTGGCAAGATAATGAGCTATATATAAGGGAAAATAGGTATATTTTTTACCCTTATCAAATATCAATGCCCTCACCATGGATTGCCCCACTGTATTCAGTTGGAGACATTCTATGTAGGGTTGAACAAAAATTCCCAAGTGCTAGTTGACTCATCGACCAACGACGCATTACTTAGAAAGACATATGATGAAGCGCAAGAGATCCTTGACTGCATAGCAAGAAAAAACTATGAATGGGGAAAAATTGAGGACAAAAGGAAGCGACCAATAAAGACTAGCTCAGGAAGCTTTAAGGTAGATCCCACAACTGTGGCTATTGCAAAAATTGATGCGCTAACCACCAGGATGGACGCATCGACGACTAACACAACACCCCTCATCGCTCAACTAGCTGCGGTAGGATGCGACATCTGTGGCGAAAGTCAGACACATGATCAATGTCCATCCAACGTAGAATTAGTTTTCTATGTAGGATAGTAGGGGATGGCAAGCAACAATCCTTTTTCAAACACATACAACCCATGTTGGAGGAATCACCCAAACTTTTCATGGAGTGGAAATGCTGGCGCAACAAAGCAACAACCGTAACAAGGTAACATTGACTCAGGCCCTAGACTTTTTAATGCTAACAATGATCAGGTGGCGTAGGGATCCTTTCAAGGAAATTTCCACGCAACAACAAGGCAAGCAACAGAGACTTAGGTGCATCATCTTCCAATACGTCAGAGAATATGATGAAGGACATTATGGCAAGATAGAAGGAGTACATGGCAAAGAATGATACGCTAGTTAAGAGTCAAGCCCCATCCTTGTGGAACCTAGAAGTTCAAGTGGGCCAACTTACATCAAAACTGAAGAACAGACCTGCGGGGACTCTACCAAGCAATACAAAAGCACCCAGAGGAAAGGAGCAATGTTATGCATTGACTCTGCGCAGTGGAAGGCAGATTCATAACGAAGAAATTATTCCAAAAGAGCCAGAGAAAGAGCCCAACGTAGAAAATTCCATTAACGAAAGCGCATTGAAAGAGAAGGAAGAAGAAAAGACGAAAGAGCCTGACGCATACAAACCGCCAATTCCATTCCCGTAGAGGCTACACAAGAAAAATGATGAGGCACAATTCAAAAGGTTTGTAAGTGTGTTGCGTGAGCTGCACATCAACATCCCCCTCATGGAGGCATAAGAAAAAATGTCGAGCTACACAGTTTCTAAAGGATATATTATCCAACAAGCGACCATGGAAGGAGTTTGAAACATTTGTGTTAACGAACGAGTGCAACGCAATCCTATATAGCAAGATCCCACCAAAGCTAAATGATCTAAGGAGCTTCACCATTCCATGCTCTATTGGTGGAATTGATGTAGGGAGAGCTCTATGCGACCTTGGCGCAAGCATCAATCTGATGCCATTGTCGATATTCAAGCGCCTTGGTATTGTAGAAGTGCGTCCAACAACAGCCACTCTCCAACTCGTAGACAGCTCTGTAACGTATCCAAAAGGAAAGATCAAGGATATTCTGGTAAAAGTTGACAAGTATATTTTTCCGGTTGACTTTATCATTCTTGATTATGAAGCAGACAAAGAAGTTCCAATCATTTTGGGATGACCATTCTTGGGAACCGAAGAAACTTTGATAGATGTGCAAAAAAGAGAATTGACCATGCGAGTCAACGATAAAAAAAATTGTTTTTAATGTGTTCAATGCATTAAAATACCTTTTTGAATCCAATGATAATGAAACTGTAGTGCATGTGGAGATCTGTTCTCCAATGGAAATCTTTAGAGCGCATGCGTTAGAAGCAACACATAAAGCTGAAGAAGAAGATGAAGTCACATGTAAGGTGGAAGAATGTCGAATGTTAGACTTGACAAACAAGGAGTTCACGTTACCCTCGATTGTATCTCCTCTTGCGTTAGAATTGAAACTTCTCGCATCGCAATTAAAATATAAATTTCTGATGGCGAATCCTTACCTGTCATAATTTCTTCAAAGTTGAATCTGACGCAAGAAACCTTGCTCATGCAGGTCCTTAAGAGGCACAAATGTGCTATCGGATGGAGTCTCGCATATATCAAAGAAATAAGCCCATCATATTGCATGCATAAGATCCGATTGGTGGACAAATCAGATGGCTTTATAAAACGTCAGATGAGTCTAAATCCTGCAATGATGGAGATAGTGCGTAGGGAGATAATCAAGTGGATTGACACAAGAGTGATCTATCCCATCACGGACAATAAATGGGTCAGTCTAGTGCAATGCATTCCAAAGTAGGGAGGAATGACTGTTGTAACCAACACAAAGAATGAGCTCATTCCGCCGCGCACTGTGACTGGTTGGCGCGTATGTATGGACTCCCGCAAGCTCAAAGCATCAACCTGTGGGTGTTCATATGGCAAATGTGAAAGAAATTTTAGGATCGGAGGCATTTAACTACATCAATTTTAGAAATTGAAAACATGTTGTCTTTTAAACTAAAACAGAGAGCAGAATTGTAACCAACCTTTTGGAGACCAATTGAGCAACTCCTTTTGTTTCCTTGGATCACGAACGGTGTGTGGACCACCTCTAGTGTCTTCCTCACTATCCTCCAGCCTTCGAACGACTTGTGGGAATCTATGGTTATAGGGATTGGAAGGGATGTGCTTGAAGGTTCAAGCTCTAGAGAGTATTGAGAGAGTGAGTTTGAGTAGATAATTTGGAAGCATAACATTACTCCAAAAAATCCATACTTCTCCATCTTCTAATCCTCTACTTATAGAGGATTTTCATGCATCTTAGATTCACCAATAAAAGACACGTGGACAAGAGAATCACCTTAGTGGATTCTAGGTGGTCTATGGAGATTACATGCAAAGATGCATGTGTGAGGTGTTATTCCACTTTCTTCATCCATGTAAGAGTGGATTTAGTTGTGTAATTCCACTATCTCCGTCCATGCAAGAGGGAAATTCTACTATTGGATCTAATTTAAAATGCAATTCTCAATTGTCTTTCAAATTATCAATTAATCGAACAATTTCAATTAATCATATGTCATTAATCAAATTAATTCATATCACCTAATTCCATCCACTAATCTTGAATTTCCATCAATTTATGGTTGAAATTTCTATCTCAATTTTAATTAAAAAACAATTCATAATCATTTTTCAATTAAAACAATAATTAATTAAACAATTTAATCAATTATGTAATATTAATTAAATATCATATATCAAATTAATACTATGCACCTCATATGAATCCCTATTCATATATATTGTATTTAAATCATATTTAAATACTTTACTCTCTCAATTAATAGTTTAATCCATAATCAAACTATTGTGTTGATAATATCGTATATAATCGACACTAATTCCCTAAACCAAATTTTGAACGGTTCAAACTTTCCTTTCACTATGTTCTAAGGTATCATCCGTATGAGCTAGCAGGGGGACCTAATGGACCTATAGATCATGGGCTCCAACGATCCGAGGTTAACTGACTAATCTCATTAACCTAGCTAACCAACATTTGTTAACTACCGGGACACTTCACTATAACCCAGTAGCTGCACTCCCCTCACCGTAGATATATTTCTGTCCACCTGATATAACCATGATTAGAAAGTCGGTCCTTCATAGGTTGTTCGTAACTATAGCTGGATCAAATGTCCGTTTTACCCCTATAGTACTTTTTGTTCCTTAAGTCCCACCGATCCTCTAATGAACAATTGGTTTGTGGTCCAACCAACAAACCGAGTCCCTCTCAGGACAATGAGAGGGTGGGATCCCTTTGTTCAAGCCCCAGAGTCAGCACTTAAGGGAACAACCTCTCTACTATCCCTAATTCGGGTCGGAGTGAATTCCGTCTTACAAGACTATGTCCCTAGCCATCTACTTGTTCCTATCCTTGAAATGGAAGGCTTATTGAGTCGGTGATGCTTCGGCACTCTCACCCATGCACATCTAAGGATAAATCCGAATAAGTAAGAGTTCATAGTTAGCTTAGGATTAAGATCGAGTTATATAGGTCATCACATGAAATAGTTAATCTTGTCAGTAAACGACATTATAAAGCAATAGTGACTTATTTCTCGATCCTTGTCTTATGCAAACTTATTGCATAGGACACCCCCACTCGCATGTCTCTACATGGACGATTTAGGGCCACATCGTTTGTACTATCTACAAAGTGGGTTGCGTCTCATAGTGTCCCCAAGATAAGGTACCCAACCCTATCCCTATTCTATAGACCGTTTTGGCTATTACTCGAGCATGATCCACTTTTACGTCTCTACATAAACCTCAAGTTTTCATCCTATAGTCAGGGATCTTAGTTTATAGGATTTGTGTTATTTAACGTGCAATTTACTTATTTAGTAATGACTTTACTGAATGATTCTCGATAACGACTTTATCGATCAAGTATATAATTTGTTTAACATTCACTATCTACGAGTTTTAGGCCACCAATCCCAACAATCTCCCACTTGAACTAAAACTCTAGTTTAGTGGGATGTACTATATGTTGGGTTTTATGCCCTAAAACTCGTAGATAGTGAATGTAAACAAATTGTATACTTGTTTTAATAAAGTGTTATTGAGTTTCTGCAATAAATGTTATTGCTAAGTATTGCACAATTTGACCCAAATCCAATAAACTATGATCCAAGGTTGTTTGTATGTAACTTTAACTAGTACGTGGGGACATACAGGGATCGATGTTCAAGTAACAACCTAAAAGGTCTATTATACAAGGATAAGATTGGGTATCTTATCCTGGTAACACTGTGTGATACGACTCGCTTTGTATTTGAGATAGACGTATTGATCAAAAGCGTCCATGTAGTAGACGTGCAACTGGGGATATCCTATGCAATGAGTTTGCATAAGACCAGATCACAAAATAGTTACTGCTAGCTGTAACTGATAGCATGCAAATATGCTATCTTTTTCCTATATATTTTGGCTAGTTTTGTGCGTTAATTGTGAGCTTTAACGTCTTTTTATGTTGATTTTATAGAAAACCGAGTTCGAGATGCAAAACTAAAAATTTTACCAATTTTGGGTATAAAAAGAAGACTTTGGAACAATATTGAAGAAAAGAAAATAGGATATTTGAGGTGGTGGCCCAAAAAGCCCAAAAGAAAGGAGAAAGGAAGGCAAAATCCGTGAAGAAGGCTTTTAGAAGGCCCAGCGTCACGATGCTTGGGCTAGAGCGTCTCGACGCTTGGCCAGCTGTGAGGAAAATTCTGGAAGTGCGACAACGTCGCGACGTTGTCCGTGTAGCAATGCGACGCTGCACCAAATTATGTGACAAGAAAAGGGTGACGTTACAGCGTCGCGACACTGTCGATTTCTGCAACAAGAAATGTTCCGCCTCTTCTCCTATAAATAGCTCCCTTCCCAATGGTTCAAATCATCCCATTTTGGGGAGTTCTCCCCTAGCTCAAAAGAGAGAAACAAGAGCGTAGAGTGGTGAAGAAAAGGCGAAATAGATCGAGATTCCAAGGCTCGGGAATCGACATGATTGTGACGGGAGCTTGGGATCAACTTATCGGTTATTTCTTCCTTACTTCTTCGTAATTCCTTATTGTAGTTTGAGTTAGGCCTATGGATCAAGATCACATGGGCAAAATTATTTCCATTTGTGAGTAGATCTTGAGACCTAGGGTCGTTATTCTAGCTAATTGGATATTGTAGCTTAATTCCTTGGATATTATAATGAAATTCTTCATATTTCATCTATGTAATTCATGCTTAATGCCTTTAATTCGTTGATCACGGATTGATTGATATGTGGTCTAAATTTATACTCGACAGAGAGAAGTTAGATTAGATCCAAATTGCATGGCTAACGATTGCTTGGAAGACAAAGTGAAAATGAATTGTTAGAAATTGATCATGAAGTTGCTTAATGTCATACTATGATTGATTAACTAAGTAAATGGACACATAAATTAGTTATGTTAGTATGAGGTGTGGAGGAACTTGAAAGAGAAATCCGCTTACAATTACTTCTAGATTTATAGAATTGAAGATTAGTAATTACATTCATCCAATCAATTGAGCTACAAATCCAAAAGGCTTGTTAACACCCTATGTCAAGTCCCCTTAATAGGATATTTTCATTTAATTGCATGATTTTTAGATTTTTGTTAATTCTTTCATTAGAGTTAGACTTCTAAATAAAATTGTTCATGATGGTTCTTGATAATTAATGTATATAATTCAAATTCCCTGTGATGTGAGGTTTTAATCGTTATCACCTAGACATCGTAAGATTAAATGAACTTAGACTTAGGGTTATTCAATTAGCCGGAATTCGCCTAAGTATAAGTATACCCAAAATCGTTTAAAATACTTAGTGGGAGGGGAGAGATATATCAAATCCATTTCCCTTTCACGCTCTCCCTTTTGTTCACAAGGTGAGATTTATGCTTGGCCTCGTGTTGATTATACCTCAACTGCTCCATTCGGAAGGTGTTTGCATAAATCAATAACAAAGGTGAATGGAGAAACTATTTATAGTAAGTGAGTGAAGGAAGTGTGTCAACACGTCCTACGGTCTCCTCCGTTAGGTTGCACCGTGAGATTTCCATGTTGCGTCTGCTTGTATGCCCTGGAGCTACTAACCATTCGGAGGGTTGTAACATGGACATCAGAACAACGCAAACTCCAGAAATGGATAGGATTACTTAGGACCATTTCCAACATTAACTTTTCCATTCGGTAGCATTGTTGGGGCCGTTCTCTGTAATCTTAAAACGGCGGGTCACACTTTCAAGGATTACTAAGCGTTAGTATATTCCTGACCAAACGTAACGATAACTAAACCACTATAGGAATAAGAGTTATTCTGGGGTTAGTATTTAGTCAAGAACGTCTTGGTTTAGTGAAGGAGTAATTGATTGCCCCTCGGTAGCGGTTGCTCTAACTCACTAAAGTGTCGTTGCAAAATAATAATCCTGGGTACACTATTACTTTTGCTAAATCCTAATTGGATTTTGTCTAAAATTGTTAATAAGTGTTGGGTTCCTAGAGTGAGTAAAAATATAGTATAAAAAACTCTAGAATTCCTGTGCAAGTATACACAGTCTGCAGCAAGTAATATTTATCAATCCAAGGTCTGAATGAGTTTTCACTTTATCTATTTTGTACACCTTTCTAATGGTTTCAAAAATAATAAAAATGTTGGGTTTTATCGGAATTATGCTGAAGCAAAATAAATGACAGAACAACGAGTAAACAAATAGATAGACAGATTAAAGACAGGCGCTGGTTAGGTTTTAATGATTGTTATAAAATATGTTTTAGCAATATTATTGATCATGCATTTCCCGCAGTATTATTAGCGGATTCCTCCCGGAACTCTGAATCTTTTGGGATGTGTTTCAACCCCAATGAAGTGCGACCGATCAGGCACTAGGCAACTGGCTATCCCTAGCTCAGTCACTGGCGTTCACCAATACACAATGATCGTAATGTGGAGAATTGCCACACACTCTCTAAATCATCCCGGAAACTAGAGAGAGCTATCCATACCGGCTGGCCAGGCGGGCATAAAATAAGAATAAGCACAACAATTAACCAAAATGCTATAGTCAATTTATTACTAGAGATGAAGCACATTAATCACATTATTCCTAACCAACACCCTAGCTACTTAGTTCATAATAGGCATGGGAATACGAATTACAATCTGAGTATGCATGTCCATAACCACAATTTAAGAAGGAAAATAAACTCCCTAATCAGCTTGCGGATGATGGTGTACTTGATGATCTTCAATCTCTACACTATTTGGCTTCCAAGGGAAAACATGGAATGAATTTGACTTTGACGGCTACTTCCTTTTATAGAAGGATGGGAGGCTTGAATTAGGTCAACTAGGACACGTGTAAGGCTCTCCTTGATCCTTTATCCCGAAAATATCTCAATAGAAGTCGGTTCATGAAGTTGGCTAACGAGCTGTGATGTGGCAGTTTCTGCTCCCAGTTTTGCTGCAGCATAGAATTTGCTCCTTCCAGTCGCTCAGCATCATAATCTGCACAAAGTGATTTCCAAAGCTTCCATTCTTCCAAATGGGTTAAATCATGTAATATCTCTATAAAACCAACCCTATTAAGCATTAAAGACACACAAATCCTTATATAATTGGAGCCTAAATAACTACCTTTTGGGCAGTTATCATACCCCCAAACTTGAATTATTGCGCGTCCCGAGCAATACTAACCAACCTTCCTTCAAGAATCTCAAAACTTTAGACAAAGATTTAGCTTAATCAAACCAGACAGTCCAACACTACCTTTAACCTTTACCTGAGCACTCTGCAAAACCAAGCTCTGCTGCAGCAAAATGATTCCTTCAGCAGGGACAAATAATCACCACTTTTCAACTTAATTCTAAGAACTCACCACAGCCTAGCTCTATTATCAGACATTTCAAAACATATTTTTAAAGGGGTTTATAACATTATTTATCAGACTTAAAGCAGCCTTACAGTCATAAGCTCTTAAGCATGGGATGACCCACTTTATGGTGCAGTATACCCTTGCCTCAAGCTCATCACCAACTAGGCTCAATACTCATTATAAAGCTACAAAATCCTTAGTTATTCCATCTCTTGCCTCTCAGAATGGCGACATTTTATGATGAAGCTCACCTAAGTTCTAGAAGACAGAAAACTGCTGGATCATCATTCATCCCTCAAAACTTTTGTTCTGTCAATTTTTTCAGCAAAATCTTCAACAAATAATCTTTCAGCAAATAATAATTTATTTCTCATGTTTCTCATTTTTCAAATTCCCTAGGTCATCTTTTGACGCGAAGACAAACTGCGGGTATCACAAATGTCCCCCGTTACTCAATAACCTAGCAAATTTTAATTTGAAGGAGAGGAATGCTCGAGCAACATAATTGGAGTAGCAAAAAGTCCCCAAAACTTGAATTATTCATTGTCCCCAATGAATCATTAATTAAGCAATTTTACCCCCAAACTTAGATTTTTCTATCTGAATTTTTAAACTAAACATGGGACTAGGATTAAGCTTAAAGTGGATCATATAAGTCAATACTACCGTAAAAAATCTTCTTTTCCGCAGCAACAGTCCAGGCTAGAAGAAATTCTCAAGCAAAAGGTTTCTGGAGATCAGAATACCTTGATCTAATTAAGCGTCATCAGTCCAAGCTTCAAAAATTCATAAGAAAATAGTTAAGTTAGAGTCAGTCAATGCTCATGGAATAGAAACATTCAGAAAATTTCATTAAAATCCAAGAAAAATATTACAAAGCAGATATATATTTTTGTCAAAGAAGCAGAAAAATAAAGAAAGACAAGCAGTTATAACAATGAGCAGGGTCAATTATGCGCGAGCAAACAAAAATGAGAAAACAAAAGCAATGCTCGCTCCAGGTCATCCGATCAATCACTCTTCTTGACCCTGCTCCTCATCATAATTTTCTTCTCGTTCAACAGGCGGGGGTGGTATCCAAAGATTAAACAAATCATCGGGAAACATTGGGAAGGCCTGATACGGTCTTGAGAAATTGCTTTGCAAGGCCCCCCTTAGCGCATCATCTCTCCTTTTAGCATAAGTCCAGTAGGACTGAGCTTGCCTTTCAGCAAACTCTAACCTACTGGTCAACACTGATAGTTTCTCTAGGATTTGATTGACGCCATACACAAGCCCACCCTGGCAAACCTCTTGTATACGCTGAAGCCGCACCAGATTAGGTGTGTCAATGATTCCCTTATCAGCCATGATCATATCTTTTGGAACCGTGGGCACTCCTGCCCTGCTGCATAACATCGTGATAGTGTTCGGAAAGAACAGCTTCCCCACCTTCTTCTTCCAGCAATCTGAAGGTGTACATATTACACATGCGGAAGCAATTGAAGATCGAAAGCACTTAAGACATTCAATTTTACTCCTAAAGCATGCATGTTCTAGAAAAGACAGAATAGAGAGTTTAGAAAACACCAACCTTTGTAGCTCACTTATGTTGAACTCCTTGTGGTGTTTGCCTCTCCTATGCTCCTTGGACAACCTCTAGAGTCTTCCCTACTATACTCCAGGCCAAGAACGACTTGTGGGAGTCTATATAAGATAGGGAATGGGAAGGGAATGCTTGAAGCATCAAACAATGGAGAAGAATGAGAGATGAGAGAACTTTGAGTCCAAATTCCAGCAGCATAACATTAAGGAAAATGGCTCTCTTGTGTTTGAATATGATTCAAACTCCTTTTAAAGACATTCTCCATGCAAAGCCAAGCCTCAAGACACAAGACACATGGTGTATTTGCAAGCTCAAGTGGATTATAGGTGTACATTACACAAGACATGCAACAATGCATGAGTGAGTTGTCTTTCCACTTTGAATGATCATGCATTAAGTGGATTTCCAACTAAATCCACTAAATTCAAATTGAAATCAAATTTCAAGCTTGCAAATTACCCCCAATTTCAATTCTAAATTGAAATTGATTGCTTGGTAATTAATTTGAAAATTTTCAAATTAATTTTGATATAATTAATCTAATTAATCTTTGTTATCTTGTGCAATTCCATATATATGATTCATAATACATATATATAGTATTCAAAACACTTTTAAATACTTCATCTCTCATTTTCTAATTTAATTCATAATTAAATTATTGTGTCAAACACAATTTACGATAATTCCCTTTTTCCCGATTTTGAACGATTCAAAGCTTCCTATCTTTTGTTCTAGGCTTAATTCCGATATGAGATAGGGGGACCTAATGGACCTATAGATCATGGGCTCCAACGATTCGAGGCTAACCGACTAATCTCATTGTCCAAGCTAGCCAACATTCGTTAACTATCGAGACACTCCACTATAGCCCGATAGTTGCACTCCCCTCACTATAGATATATTTCCGTCCCCTCGATTTAACCATGATTAGTAAGTCGATCCTTCACAGGTTGTTCGTAGCTATAACTAGGTCAATAAGCCGTTTTACCCCTATAGTACTTCTAGTTCCTTAAGTCCCACTGATCCTCTAATGAACAATTGGTTTATGGTCCAACCAATAAACCGAGTCCCTCTCGGGCCAATGAGAGGGCGGGATCCCTTTGTTCAAGCCCCGGAGTCAGCACTTAAGGGAACAACCTCTCTACTATCCCTTATTTGGGTAGGAGTGAATTCCTTCTTGCACGACTATGTCCCCAGCTATCTACCCGTTCCTATCCCTGAAATGGGAGGCTTATTGAGTCGGCGATACTGAGCCACTCTCACCTATGCAGATCTAAGGATAAGCTCAAATAAACAGGAGTTCATAGTTAGCTCAGGATTAAGATCGAGTTACCTAGGTCATCACATGAAATAGTCAGTCTCGTCAGTAAACGGTGTTATAAAGCGAGAGCGACTTATTTCTCGGTCCTGGTCTTATGCAAACTCATTGCATAGGACACCCCCACTCGCATGTCTCTACATGGATGATTTAGAATCACATCATCTATACCATCTATAAAGTGGGCCGCGTCTCATAGTGTCTCCAGAATAAGGTACCCAACCCTATTCCTATACTATAGACCGTTTTGGCTATTACTCAAGCTTGATCCACTTTTATGTCTCTACATAAAGCTCAAGTGTTCATCCTATAGCCATGGATCTTAGTTTATTGGATTTGGGTTATTATATGTGCAATTTAATTTATTCAGTAATGACTTTTACTGAATCAATCTCGATAACACCTTTATCGAATAAGTATATAATTCGTTTAACATTCACTATCTACGAGTTTTAGGGCACCAATCCCAACAATCTCCCACTTGAACTAAAACTCTAGTTTAGTGGGATGTACTATAATCTATAACTGCAGTGGATGAATAAATACTTGTATTAATAACGGAGTAAAAATACAATAAACTAGGGCATCTAAATACCCAGTATACTAAGGTATCGATATACCGGTTACAATTCTCCCACTTGACCTAGATTATTTCTCGTACATATCTCGCAGACCTAGACCTTCTAGATGACTCTCGAACACTTTAGCCATGAGAGCCTTCGTGAATGGATCAGCAAAGTTGTGCTCCGTCGCTATCTTCGTGACGATCACATCTCCTCGGTGCACAATCTCCCTAATGAGATGGTATTTCCTTTCGATGTGCTTGCCTCTCTTATGGCTTCGAGGTTCGTTTGAGTTTGCAACTGTGCCGCTATTATCACAATACAAGGTGATAGGCAGATGCATATATGGAACGACTTCCAAGTCAGTTAGGAACTTCCTGAGCCATACTGCCTCTTTTGCTGCTTCGCAAGCAGCTACATATTCGGCCTCCATGGTCGAGTCTGCAATGCATCCTTGCTTGATGCTGCGCCATACTATTGCTCCTCCATTTAGAGTGAATACTGACCCCGATGTAGATTTCCTCGAATCTTTATCAGTTTGAAAGTCAGAATCAGTGTATCCTGTAAGGATCAAATCCTTCGAACCATACACGAGCATATAGTCCCTCGTTCTCCTTAGATATTTTAGGATACTTTTAACGGTTGTCCAGTGATCAAATCCTGAATTAGATTGATATCTACTGACAATCCCTACTGCAAAACAAATGTCAGGCCTTGTACACAACATGGCATACATTAGGCTACCTACTGCAGAGGCATAGGGAAAACGTCTCATGTCCTCAACTTCTTGAGGTGTCTGAGGACACTGTTCCTTAGACAAGTTAATTCCGTGCCTGAAAGGTAATAGTCCTTTCTTGGAATTTTGCATTTTATATCTAACCAACAATTTGTCGATATAAGACGCTTGAGACAGGGCTAGCGTTTTGTTCTTTCGGTTTCGAACAATTTGGATTCCTAGAACGAATTGTGCCTCACCCAAATCTTTCATTTGGAATTGAGTTGCTAGCCATAGTTTAATGTCAGCTAGATAACCTACATCATTCCCGATGAGTAGGATATCATCCACATACAGTACTAAGAAAGCTATAGAGCTGTTGATGATCCTTTTGTAAACACAAGGCTCATCAACGTTTTGTTCAAAGCCATAAGATTTGATCGCAGTATCAAATCTCATATTCCAGGATCTAGACGCTTGTTTTAATCCATAAATGGACCTTTTAAGGTTGCAAACTTTTTGCTCTTGATCCTGAGCTATGAACCCCTCTTGCTGAGACATGTAGATACTTTCTTCAAGATTACCGTTCAGAAAGGCAGTCTTGACATCCATTTGCCATATTTCATAATCATAAAACGTGGCAATGGATAAAAGTATCCGGATCGACTTTAACATGGCAACAGGGGAGAAGGTTTCTTCATAGTCAATCCCCTCCCGCTGGGTAAAACCCTTTGCCACAAGTCGTGCCTTAAAGGTTTGTACCTTTCCAACAGCGTCTCGTTTTCTCTTGTAGATCCATTTGCACCCTATGGGTCTAACCCCTTCAGGCTGATCTACAAGATCCCACACTGAATTAAAATGCATGGACTCGATCTCTAAGTTCATGGCTTTAATCCACTCGTTCTTGTCAACGTCATCCATTGCCTGTTTAAAGGTTAATGGATCCTCAATCCCGTCATCAGGTATGAAGACTGGAGTTTCAGTTAAACCCAAATAGCGATCAGGCTGTCTAACAACCCTCCCACTACGTCGAGGTCCTCTTATTTCTTGAGAAGGACGTGATTGACTCGAGGTGCCAGTATCATCAACAACTCTTGTTGATGTTTCTGTAGCTTCGTTAGATAGTTCACTTAAAACGACTTTACTACGTGGCTTGTGATCTCTGAGGTGGTCTTCTTCTAGGAATGTAGCATTTATCGATACAAGTACTTTATTTTCCTCTGGATCGAAGAAGTATCCACCTTTCGTTTCTTTGGGATAGCCTATAAATAGGCAAAATTTAGAACGAGGCTCCAATTTATTTGGGTTTGCTTCTAGCACGTATGCAGGACTGAAGGGAATAAAAGTCCCCACGCAGCGGAAGCGCATCGTTTGGACCTTACGCCGTATATTAATTAACATTAAAATACCGTTACGATTACTCAAACTTTAAACTAACTTTAAAGTCACTGTAAAAACGGTTTAAACATGCTAAAATAAATCAAAATTTATTTTTAAAACTTTTCTAACGAAAAGAGGTAGAACCGTTACAAACCTCCGTTGTAGACTTGATCGTTCTTCGCCAACGACGCTCCAACGAACGAAAACGCAGCAGCCTCCTCGCCTATTGATCGCTGGAATTTTCTTCTTTGAATGACACAATAACCACAGAGGTTACACCGGTATGTCTCTAAGTCTAGGAGGCCAAAGACTTGTGGGAGTCTTTCTCTAAGAGGGAGGCTAGAGAGAATTCTAGGTCTTGTCTTTCAAGAGTGTCAAGTGTCATGACCAATTAGGTCTAGTGTTCTATTTATAGAAGAGAGGCCATGAATAAAATATTCAATTAAATCAATCTTTTCCAAAATTGATTCAATCTTATTCCTTAATTAATCAATCATGATCAATCAATTCCCCAATTGATTAATCTTTTCCATAAATGACTAATTACTTCCATAAGTAATTAGATCATTCCCATAAATGATTAATCACTTCCTTAAGAGATTAATTATTTACATAATTGATTAATTCATGGTTAATGAATTCTTTAATTAATTAACCACCAATTAAATATCACATATTTAATTTCCGGCCTTGAATTAATTAATTTTGCCCAAACACTTTTAGGACTTAAATTAATTAATTCATTATTTGAACTCTTTCAATCTTCCATAAATTTATATTTGAACTTCTTCAAATATTAATTTCTCTCATAATAATATATCAATATATATTATATTTATTTCCCTTAGTAAATTGAACATTTTCAATTTACATTTAATTACTTAGTTGCCTCAAATTACTTTACGAGCTACCAGTGGGACCTTATGGACCTGCAGATCAGAAGCTCCAACGATGTGAGATTAATTGGTTAAACTCATTAACCACAATAATCAATATTCGTTAACTGTGTGTACATTCCACTATAGACTCACAGTTGCACTCTTCTCACTGCAGACATATTTTCTGTGTCCACGGAACTTAGACCAATATCGACTAGTTAGTCCTCCACGAGTGTCCGTAACACCAGCTGGGTCAAATTACCGTTTTACCCCTGGGTTACCTCTATTTCCTTAAGTACCAATTCTCCTCTAATGAACAACCTGTTTGTGGTCCAACCATCAAACAGAAAACCCTCTCGTGCCATTGAGAGGGTAGGGCCCTTTGTTCAAGACTCGGAGTAACCACTTAAGGGAACACTCATCTGCTTCCCTAAAGTCGGGAAGGAGTGAATTCCATCTTGTACGATTATGTTCCCAGCTCCCCATTCGGTCTTGTCCCCAAAGTGGTAGGCTTATTGAGTCGGCGTATTGGCCACTCTCACCCATACAAATCAAAGGACAATCTCTCATGAGCAGGAGTCCATAATCAACTCAGGATTAAGACTAAGTTGTCTAGGTCGTCCTAGTGAAAATAGAAAACCAACTAGTTAACGGTGTTATAACTAGTGGTTACTATTTCGCGGTTCGGTCTTATGCAAACTCATTGCATAGGATACCCCCACTCGCATGTCTCCTACATGAACGCGTTGGATCGCAGCGTTTGTATCAAATACAAAGTGGGCCGTATCCATAGTGTCACCAGGATAAGGTACCCAGTCTTATCCCTATACTATAGACCCTTTAGGCTGTTTCTTGAACAATGATCCCATATGTCGCTACATATAGTTCAAGACTCATATTACAACCTTGGATGTCTAGTTTATTGGATTAGGGTTATTATTAGGCAAAGACATATATAAACTAACTAATAACAATTAATGGAAAAAATATATCAATATTATTTCATTAATATCCGGTAAACGGTTACATTCACTATCTACGAGTTTTAGGGCATAAAACCCAACAAACTCCCACTTGAACTAAAACACTTAGTTAGTGGGATGTAAATGCAATAATCTAAAGCTGGAAATACAATGAACTAGGGCATCCTTATACCCATTATACATTTCTCCCACTTGCCCTAGATTAGATGGCATACATATCTCGTAGACCTAGACCTTCTAGATGACCCTCAAACACTTTAGCCGTGAGAGCCTTTGTAAATGGATCAGCGATGTTGTGCTCCGAGGCGATCTTAGTGACGATCACATCTCCTCTTTGCACAATCTCCCGTATCAGGTGATACTTCCTCTCGATGTGTTTACCCCGTTTGTGGCTTCGAGGTTCTTTTGAGTTGGCTACAGCCCCACTGTTATCACAGTATAGTGTTATGGGCACGTTCATATTCGGAACCACTTCCAAATCAGTCAAGAACGTTCTGAGCCATACTGCCTCCTTAGCTGCTTCGCAAGCTGCTACATACTCAGCCTTCATGGTTGAGTCTGCTATGCATCCTTGTTTGATGCTTCTCCACACTACTGCTCCTCCATTGAGGGTGAATACTAACCCTGATGTGGATTTCCTAGAATCCTTATCAGCTTGAAAGTCAGAATCAGTGTATCCAGTAAGAATCAAATCCTTAGCTCCATACACAAGCATGTAGTCCCTCGTTCTCCGAAGATACTTGAGGATATTCTTAACCGCTCCCCAGTGGTCCAACCCTGGATTAGACTGATACCTACTGACTACTCCCACTGCATAACATATGTCAGGCCTAGTGCAGAGCATGGCATACATTAAGCTGCCCACAGCTGAGGCGTAGGGAATGTGTCTCATGTTCTCAACTTCTTGAGGTGTCTTAGGAGATTGTTCCTTAGACAGGTGTACCCCATGTCTGAAGGGTAGGAGTCCCTTCTTGGAGTTTTGCATAGAATATCGAGACAACATCTTGTCAATATACGTTGCTTGAGACAGAGCTAGCGTTTTGTTCTTACGATCCCTAATGATTCGGATTCCCAGAACATATTGAGCCTCTCCCATATCTTTCATTTGGAATTGGGCTGCTAGCCATTTCTTAATGTCAGTGAGGTATCCTACATCATTCCCAATGAGTAGGATATCGTCTACATAAAGTATTAGAAAAGCTACTTTCCTTTTGTTGACTTTCTTGTATACACAAGGCTCATCAACGTTTTGGTCAAAGCCAAAAGATTTGATTGCAGTATCAAATCTAATGTTCCATGATCTGGATGCTTGTTTCAATCCATAAATGGATTGATTTAGCTTACAAACCTTTTGTTCCTGACCTTCGACTATGAACCCTTCAGGTTGAGACATAAATATATTCTCTTCAAGATTACCATTCAGAAAGGCAGTCTTGACGTCCATTTGCCATATTTCATAGTCATAATATGTGGCAATGGATAAAAGAATTCTTATGGACTTTAACATGGCTACAGGAGAAAAGGTTTCCTCATAGTCAACCCCCTCCTTTTGGGTATAACCCTTTGCCACTAGTCTAGCTTTGAAGGTCTGTACCTTTCCAGCTGCATCTCTTTTTCTCTTATAGATCCATTTGCACCCTATGGGTTTTACCCCATTTGGTAGATCTGCAAGTTCCCATACAGAATTGGAGTACATTGACTCCATTTCAAGGTTCATGGCTTTGACCCATTCATCCTTATCTTCGTCATTCATTGCCTGTCGATAGGACAATGGATCCTCAATGCCATCATTAGGTATGACAACCTGAGTTTCAGTTAAACCCAAGTAGCGATCAGGTTGTAACACAACCCTCCCACTGCGTCGAGGCATTCCCAACGTTTGAGATGGACGGGATGGATCTGAAGAACTAGTTCCTTCATCAACCCTTGTTGAAGGTCCAACTTCATCAACAACTCTTGATGATTCTTCAGTAGCTTCTCCTAATATTATTTTGCTTCGTGGTTTATGATCTCTCATGTGGTCTTCCTCTAAGAAAGTGGCGTTTGTCGATACAATCACCTTATTTTCTTGTGGGTCGAAGAAATAACCACCTCTCGTTTCTTTAGGGTAACCAACAAATTGGCACAGTTTTGAACGAGGTTCCAGTTTCTTAGGATTCGTCACAAGCACGTGTGCTGGACAACCCCAGATGCGAAAGTGATGCAAACTAGGTGTACGCCCCTTCCATAACTCGAAAGGTGTTTCAGAAACACTTTTCGAGGGAACATTGTTCAAGATGTATACTGCAGTCTCTACTGCATATCCCCAAAATGAGCTAGGCAATTGAGCATAGCTCATCATTGATCGAACCATGTCTAACAAGGTTCTATTTCTCCTTTCTGACACACCATTCTGCTGAGGTGTACCAGGGGCTGAGAGTTGAGATTGGATTCCATGTTCTATCATATAATCCTGGAATCTTTGATCCATATACTCCCCTCCTCGATCAGATCGAAGTACTTTAATAGATTTACCTAATAGGTTTTCAACTTCAGCCTTAAACTCCTTAAACTTTTCAAGGGCTTCAGACTTATGTCCCATTAGGTATAAGTAACCATATCTTGAATAATCATCTATAAATGAGATGAAATATTCGTACCCTCCTCGAGCTTTTACATTCATTGGACCACATAGATCCGAATGTATTAACTCTAAGGGTTCTTTGGTTCTATAACCTTTTCCAGTAAAGGGTCTTTTGGTCATTTTTCCCTCGAGACAAGATTCACAAGGTGGTAGTGAATCATCTTCTAACTTGCTTAGAAGTCCATTCTTTACTAAACGACCGATCCTATCGATGTTTATATGACCAAGTCTAAGATGCCAAAGATGAGTATTGTTACTTGATGGAGAAATCTTTTGCCTTTTACTTTGAGTTTCAGCAGTTTTAAATAATTCGTGATTTAAAAGTGCTTTGTTTTCGGTTGGTCTTAAAACATACAAATTATTTTCCAATTTGGCTGAACAAATAAGTACACCATTTTTATAAATGAACGCTTCATTCATATCAAAAGTAACTGTATACGATTGTTCAATCAAACATGAAATAGAAATCAAGTTCCTCTTAATCTTGGGAACGATTAACAAACTTTCTAAAAGTAAGAATCTATTTCTAAAAAATAACTTCGCAGCTCCCACTGCTTTAGCTGAAATGACTTCTCCAGTTCCGACCCTGAGTGTCATTTCCCCATCGTTCAACTGCCGAAAGGAACTATTTTCCTGAAAAGAAGAGCAAACATGATTAGTTGCTCCTGAATCAAGTATCCAGGTAAACTCATCATGTTCTATCAGGCATGTTTCTAAAACCAGTAAATCAAATTTACCTTCATTTTCCTTCTTTTTCTCAGCAAGGTACTTTGGGCAGTTTCTCTTCCAATGTCCATCTACATTGCAGTGAAAACACTTGCCCTTGTCCGCCACAGCTTTGGCTTTTCCCTTGCTTTTAGCAGCAGTACTGGGAGCTTTCCCCTTGTTTCATTTCTTCTTCTGAGTTTTCTTTGAAGAAGTGGCTACAGATTTAGTTCCAGAGGATGAACCCTTCTCGAACTTTCTTTTGGAGTGAACAACGTTTGCCTCTCCTTCTATCTGTCTCTTGTTCTTAAGAAGAGACTGATAGAGCTGTAGCTCATTAAGGAGGCTAGTCAGGTTGAATGTTATTTTATTCATCATTGCATTACTTCGAAACTGTAGAAAACTCTTCGGAAGAGATTCTAAGATGAATGCAACCTGACTACGCTCATCTATGACCGCCCCGTTTGCCTCTGCCACGTTGAATTGGACCATCATATCCAGGACATGCTCCCGAACAGACGTGCCCTCTTTCATGCGACAACTATAAACGTATTTGAGAGCGTCATGGTGGAGTTGGTAGGACGGTTGTCCAAACATCTCCCGGAGAGAGTTCATAATCTCCCTCGTTGTTACCATGCCCTCATGCCTTTTAGCCAAAACTTCAGATAAGCTGGCTAAGATATAGACGCGAGTCTTATTATTGGCCTTTGTCCAACGGTCATAAGCATCCTTAACTGCCTGGGATGCATTACGAGCAGGGGCTGGAGGACAATCCTCCGTTAAGACGAACCGCAGATCACCGACAACAAGAATCGTATTCAGGTTCGACTTCCACGTAGCATAATTTTCGCCGGTTAATTTCTCATTTTTAAGCAGAGAGACAATTGAGGAAGACATTGCTGAAATTTAAACAAACCATGACCGTATTAGTTATCTTTGCCTTAACCCATCATACAAGCAAACAATTGCACACAATCCAATCAATTTAGCAAAACAGACAATCACATAACCCTAAAACTATTGATTTAGTATTGCAACGACGTTTCAGAGGTTTAGAATATCAGCCACCGAAGGGTGATCAGGTACTCCTCCTTTGAAATGAGACACCTCTCAGCTAATTCTAATTCCAGAATAACTCATATTCCTATAGACATTAGCCACCGTTGTTCGGTCAAGGATTTGTTAACACTTTTAACTTATCCTCGTAAGTGTAAACCTCCCACTTTCAGATCTCAGAGGCACGCACCAACAGGTGTTGGGCGATTTCAATCCGCAAGCGAACGGGTCGTCACAAGTAATATAGTGATTTTGAGTATAGAGTATCGTCTCCACAGGGATTGGATTTATTCAATTAAGTACCGCGAATAATCTTGCTTAGCTTTATTTAGAGAACAAAATCTAATGCCAGAAAGAATAACAAAAAGCTAATCTAGAAAGCAAAAGATAAATGGCGACACAATTTGATGGGATAATTCTAGAGTTGTTGATTTTATCAATTGGACCTTTAATGCTTAATCAATTAACTAACATGGATTAACAAATCATTTGATTCATAAGTCTAGAAGCCTAATGACAAGGACTCTCCTGTCGGTCTCCTCCTATCTCATACCGTTCAATAAAGAATCTCCTTTCAGTCTCATCTTTATTTACTTAGTATGGCATTACGACCCTTCAGTACAACCTCTAACGTTATTTATTTTATCCCGTGTCACCCGGGTAAATAACCGTTAGTCATGCATTCAGTTCTAGTCTAAGCTTCTCTCCGTCGAGTTTCCACTTAGTAACGATTCATTTAATCAGTGATCAGTTGATTAAAAGCATTAAGGACAAAATGCACAAATGAACAATAATGAAAATTAAACCACATCAATTCATTAATTCAGCAGAGGTTCAACATCTAAATCAATCTCATAGAATTTAGGAATTTACTACTCATAATCACTAAAATTCAATAATTCCTAATCACAACAATTCTAGAAACTAAAACATAAAGGAAAAGGGAAGAGAAATGCTCATAAAAGTGTCGATCTCCTCGATCCCGCGCCGACCTCCATCGATCCCGAGCTTCAAAGATCTTCAACAAGGCTCCAAAACTCTCCCAAAAATCCCCTACTTTAGTGTAGACTCTAGAATGGGGTGAAAACCCACAAATTGGCACACCAAATATGGATGCAAAAGGCTCCCAGCAGGCACAGCGTCGAGACGCTACAAGGACAGCGTCGAGACGCTCTGACGTCATCTTTTCTTGGGCTCCAAGACGTCTCAGCGTCGAGACGCTACTTTGGACAGCGTCGCGACGCTCTCGCGATTTTGGATCTTTCCACGCAGCTGCCTAGCGTCGAGACGCTCCAAGCTTAGCGTCGAGACGCTTGGCCCTGAATCTTCTAGAATGGCCCGATTTTGACTCAATTTTTGGGCCTCCAACTTTCTTTTGGCCCAAATGCTTTATGTAATGGATTTTGGGCACTTTTCTTGACCCAAATTGATACTTTAAGACTTGAAATTCATGAATTTGGGCTTCTAATTCATTCTTCTTGGCTTTTTGGACTCGGATCTTCAATGTAATTCTCCAAATTGCTCAAAAAATCTCCAAAATCATCTAAAATCTCTCAAAATTCCGGTTTTGCTTCCTTGACTCGGTTTTCTGAAATTTAAACAGAAAATAGCATTAAAGCACACAATGAAAGCATAAAACTAGCCAAAATTAATAGGAAAATGATGACATTTTTGCATGTCATCACACCCCCAAACTTAAATATTTGCTAGTCCCGAGCAAAGCTAAAACCATATATATGAATCAACTATTGCAAATGCATGACTCTAAGCTCAATGATCTAAATAATGAATTCTAACAATTAAAGGAAATATTAAAACGAATTCATTCATCATCAAATTTAAATTTAAACTCTTCATCCCTTGCGTGTGTGTGTGCGAGCCTCCCTTATTAGGTCTTTACTAGCCTAGAAAAGGTTTATAGAATCCTGAGTTCATCTTCCCCCTACACTGGCCCTAAGCTCTAATTATCCAACTTCCCAACAATCAAGAAAGCAATATCCCACCAAGGTGCCTGAAACAACGAGGTATGCCTCCCCGAAACTTGTATTTTTTTTTAATTTTTTTTTTTTGAATCCTTTTAGATGTAGCGCCTTCGTTCTGGCTTGCCAACATTGGTGATGAAAGCATCCAACTACGAGCGCCTCATCTTTCAGGTTGTCGAAGCATGCTCATTTCTTTTAAACGCTTTCATGCAAAGGCAAACGATGGGTGTCATGAATGCCCCTGGTTACTAAAGCTCTCAAGAAAGTGGAGCATTCTTTTTTTTTTCTTTTTTTTTCTTTTATATATATATATATATATATATTTTTCACACTTTTCTTTTCTTTGCAGGCTAATAAACATGATTTTTCTCCCAAGTAAAACATTACAGACTCTCATGTAGTTCAGCTTTCAAATTAGATCTTAAGCCTATCGGAGTGACAACAAACATCTAGATAATATAATCCAGTTCTAAGCATTCAAAACCATATAATTAGGCTAAGTGCTCAACATGTGCAAGGAATTCAAAGCAAAAATTTTAAATTTACATGAATCTTGAACATGTTTTCATATTTCACAAAAATTGAACAAAATTCATTATCTAGATCATATCATAGACTGTCCTCATCAAAACAGATGCAATAGAATCATCATGAAAAATTTTCAATCAGCTCAGATCAGAACAACAAAGCCTCCCCCCCAAACTTAAATCATACATTGTCCTCAATGTATTAATTATTCAGACTAATTAAGCATGCTTAAGGACAATTAAAAAGATAAAGGGAGAACGGTACTGCCCTGAAGTGTGAGAGTAACCATGGATGTCAGCCTTCAACATTCATTGGGGTTGTTTTTGGAAGAAAATGTGGTCTCGAGCTCCTTCAAAAATTGATCAACGGGAATGAAAGATCAACATGCCCTAACTAAAAACAAAGAAAAAGGAAATTAACGGAAAAATAAACTTGGGTTGCCTCCCAAGAAGCGCTTGTTTAACGTCTCTTAGCTAGACGAGTTTATGCGGTCTTTCAAGGCACGTAAAAATTCTCGTATTTCTTCGGGCCCTTCTTCCTTGAATCTATGAAGCAGACTATTGCTAGCAAACTCACTAGCTTTTCATGGGACCCTGAAGCAGAAATATTTTTGGGATTTTTTAATAATAAAAGCATAAAAGGAGAAATATCAAAATAAATGGACTCTGACTCTGACTCTGACTCGTGAGAACAAGAAAAAGAACACTCGTTATCAAGAGAGGATGTGAAGGATAGAACAGACAAAGGCCTTTCAACCTTAAACTCTACCTTTAGAAACTCCTCAAACACTATAGGCTCATTTTCTTTTTCTTCCTCACAAACTTGTTCTTGGTGGGTGCTAGAACTATCCAATTCTTCTTCACTATCTATACAGCTCACCCCTATATGCTCAAACTTAGCAAAATCGAAAGAATTTGGCTCTTGAATGGGCACTAATGAATCACTGGCCACATGACTCACTAGACACTCTATGGAAGTGGATCCTACTTCCCTATCTTCCTTTTGGGTTTGGAGTCTCTCCAAAGATTTTTCTAATTCTAAATTCATGGCTCTAGACTATTGGATAAAATTTTCAAGCAACCTCTCTAAAGAAGATTTTTCTTCTATGGAAGCGGATTGCACTTCACTCTCATCCTTTTTGGGATGCAATCTCCTTAGGGATTTTTCTAGAGCTAATTGAGTGGCTCTAGTATCCTCAATAAAATCTTGAAGCAAACTTTCTAGGGGAGAATTTTCTTCTAAAGGGGGATAATTTGAATAAAAAAAATTGGATGATGGTGTTGGTTCTTCGGGCTCAGATTCCCTAAAGGGCCACCCAAAATTATTAAAAGCCATTTAAAATAATTAAATCAACAATAATCAGGATTTCAGTCAGATGCAAACACCAATAAAATGCACAACAAGAACAATGGACCAGGATAAAAATAAAACAAAGAAAGCAAAATAAAACCTCTAATCTAAAGCAAGCAATTTCTTCACAATATTAATTGAATGAAATTAGCCAATCCCCGGCAACGGCGCCAAAAACTTGTTGGGCGATTTCAATCCGCAAGCGAACGGGTCGTCACAAGTAATATAGTGATTTTGAGTATAGAGTATCGTCTCCACAGGGATTGGATTTATTCAATTAAGTACCGCGAATAATCGTGCTTAGCTTTATTTAGAGAACAAAATCTAATGCCAGAAAGAATAACAAAAAGCTAATCTAGAAAGCAAAAGATAAATGGCGACACAATTTGATGGGATAATTCTAGAGTTGTTGATTTTATCAATTGGACCTTTAATGCTTAATCAATTAACTAACATGGATTAACAAATCATTTGATTCATAAGTCTAGAAGCCTAATGACAAGGACTCTCCTGTCGGTCTCCTCCTATCTCATACCGTTCAATAAAGAATCTCCTTTCAGTCTCATCTTTATTTACTTAGTATGGCATTACGACCCTTCAGTACAACCTCTAACGTTATTTATTTTATCCCGTGTCACCCGGGTAAATAACCGTTAGTCATGCATTCAGTTCTAGTCTAAGCTTCTCTCCGTCGAGTTTCCACTTAGTAACGATTCATTTAATCAGTGATCAGTTGATTAAAAGCATTAAGGACAAAATGCACAAATGAACAATAATGACAATTAAACCACATCAATTCATTAATTCAGCAGAGGTTCAACATCTAAATCAATCTCATAGAATTTAGGAATTTACTACTCATAATCACTAAAATTCAATAATTCCTAATCACAACAATTCTAGAAACTAAAACATAAAGGAAAAGGGAAGAGAAATGCTCATAAAAGTGTCGATCTCCTCGATCCCGCGCCGACCTCCATCGATCCCGAGCTCCAAAGATCTTCAACAAGGCTCCAAAACTCTCCCAAAAATCCCCTACTTTAGTGTAGACTCTAGAATGGGGTGAAAACCCACAAATTGGCACACCAAATATGGATGCAAAAGGCTCCTTTTATAGGCTCCCAGCAGGCACAGCGTCGAGACGCTACAAGGACATCGTCGAGACGCTCTGACGTCATCTTTTCTTGGGCTCCAAGACGTCTCAGCGTCGAGACGCTACTTTGGACAGCGTCGCGACGCTCTCGCGATTTTGGATCTTTCCACGCAGCTGCCTAGCGTCGAGACGCTCCAGGCTTAGCGTCGAGACGCTAGGCCCTGAATCTTCTAGAATGGCCCGATTTTGACTCAATTTTTGGGCCTCCAACTTTCTTTTGGCCCAAATGCTTTATGTAATGGATTTTGGGCACTTTTCTTGACCCAAATTGATACTTTAAGACTTGAAATTCATGAATTTGGCCTTCTAATTCATTCTTCTTGGCTTTTTGGACTCGGATCTTCAATGTAATTCTCCAAATTGCTCAAAAAGTCTCCAAAATCATCTAAAATCTCTCAAAATTCCGGTTTTGCTTCCTTGACTCGGTTTTCTGAAATTTAAACAGAAAATAGCATTAAAGCACACAATTAAAGCATAAAACTAGCCAAAATTAATAGGAAAATGATGACATTTTTGCATGTCATCACACCCCCAAACTTAAATATTTGCTAGTCCCGAGCAAAGCTAAAACCATATATATGAATCAACTATTGCAAATGCATGACTCTAAGCTCAATGATCTAAATAATGAATTCTAACAATTAAAGGAAATATTAAAACGAATTCATTCATCATCAAATTTAAATTTAAACTCTTCATCCCTTGCGTGTGTGTGTGCGAGCCTCCCTTATTAGGTCTTTACTAGCCTAGAAAAGGTTTATAGAATCCTCAGTTCATCTTCCCCCTACACTGGCCCTAAGCTCTAATTATCCAACTTCCCAACAATCAAGAAAGCAATATCCCACCAAGGTGCCTGAAACAACGAGGTATGCCTCCCCGAAACTTGCATTTTTTTTTTTAATCCTTTTAGATGTAGCGCCTTCGTTCTGGCTTGCCAACATTGGTGATGAAAGCATCCAACTACGAGCGCCTCATCTTTCAGGTTGTCGAAGCATGCTCATTTCTTTTAAACGCTTTCATGCAAAGGCAAACGATGGGTGTCATGAATGCCCCTGGTTACTAACGCTCTCAAGAAAGTGGAGCATTCTTTTTTTTTCTTTTTTTTTTTTATATATATATATATATATATTTTTCACACTTTTCTTTTCTTTGCAGGCTAATAAACATGATTTTTCTCCCAAGTAAAACATTACAGACTCTCATGTAGTTCATCTTTCAAATTAGATCTTAAGCCTATCGGAGTGACAACAAACATCTAGATAATATAATCCAGTTCTAAGCATTCAAAACCATATAATTAGGCTAAGTGCTCAACATGTGCAAGGAATTCAAAGCAAAAATTTTAAATTTACATGAATCTTGAACATGCTTTCATATTTCACAAAAATTGAACAAAATTCATTATCTAGATCATATCATAGACTGTCCTCATCAAAACAGATGCAATAGAATCATCATGAAAAATTTTCAATCAGCTCAGATCAGAACAACAAAGCCTCCCCCCCAAACTTAAATCATACATTGTCCTCAATGTATTAATTATTCAGACTAATTAAGCATGCTTAAGGACAATTAAAAAGATAAAGGGAGAACGGTACTGCCCTGAAGTGTGAGAGTAACCATGGATGTCAGCCTTCAACATTCATTGGGGTTGTTTTTGGAAGAAAATGTGGTCTCGAGCTCCTTCAAAAATTGATCAACGGGAATGAAAGATCAACATGCCCTAACTAAAAACAAAGAAAAAGGAAATTAACGGAAAAATAAACTTGGGTTGCCTCCCAAGAAGCGCTTGTTTAACGTCTCTTAGCTAGACGAGTTTATGCGGTCTTTCAAGGCACGTAAAAATTCTCGTATTTCTTCGGGCCCTTCTTCCTTGAATCTATGAAGCAGACTATTGCTAGCAAACTCACTAGCTTTTCATGGGACCCTGAAGCAGAAATATTTTTGGGATTTTTTAATAATAAAAGCATAAAAGGAGAAATATCAAAATAAATGGACTCTGACTCTGACTCTGACTCGTGAGAACAAGAAAAAGAACACTCGTTATCAAGAGAGGATGTGAAGGATAGAACAGACAAAGGCCTTTCAACCTTAAACTCTACCTTTAGAAACTCCTCAAACACTATAGGCTCATTTTCTTTTTCTTCCTCACAAACTTGTTCTTGGTGGGTGCTAGAACTATCCAATTCTTCTTCACTATCTATACAGCTCACCCCTATATGCTCAAACTTAGCAAAATCGAAAGAATTTGGCTCTTGAATGGGCACTAATGAATCACTGGCCACATGACTCACTAGACACTCTATGGAAGTGGATCCTACTTCCCTATCTTCCTTTTGGGTTTGGAGTCTCTCCAAAGATTTTTCTAATTCTAAATTCATGGCTCTAGACTATTGGATAAAATTTTCAAGCAACCTATCTAAAGAAGATTTTTCTTCTATGGAAGCGGATTGCACTTCACTCTCATCCTTTTTGGGATGCAATCTCCTTAGGGATTTTTCTAGAGCAAATTGAGTGGCTCTAGTATCCTCAATAAAATCTTGAAGCAAACTTTCTAGGGGAGATTTTTCTTCTAAAGGGGGATAATTTGAATAAAAAAAATTGGATGATGGTGTTGGTTCTTCGGGCTCAGATTCCCTAAAGGGCCACCCAAAATTATTAAAAGCCATTTAAAATAATTAAATCAACAATAATCAGGCTTTCAGTCAGATGCAAACACCAATTAAATGCACAACAAGAACAATGGACCAGGATAAAAATAAAACAAAGAAAGCAAAATAAAACCTCTAATCTAAAGCAAGCAATTTCTTCACAATATTAATTGAATGAAATTAGCCAATCCCCGGCAACGGCGCCAAAAACTTGTTGGGCGATTTCAATCCGCAAGCGAACGGGTCGTCACAAGTAATATAGTGATTTTGAGTATAGAGTATCGTCTCCACAGGGATTGGATTTATTCAATTAAGTACCGCGAATAATCGTGCTTAGCTTTATTTAGAGAACAAAATCTAATGCCAGAAAGAATAACAAAAAGCTAATCTAGAAAGCAAAAGATAAATGGCGACACAATTTGATGGGATAATTCTAGAGTTGTTGATTTTATCAATTGGACCTTTAATGCTTAATCAATTAACTAACATGGATTAACAAATCATTTGATTCATAAGTCTAGAAGCCTAATGACAAGGACTCTCCTGTCGGTCTCCTCCTATCTCATACCGTTCAATAAAGAATCTCCTTTTAGTCTCATCTTTATTTACTTAGTATGGCATTACGACCCTTCAGTACAACCTCTAACGTTATTTATTTTATCCCGTGTCACCCGGGTAAATAACCGTTAGTCATGCATTCAGTTCTAGTCTAAGCTTCTCTCCGTCGAGTTTCCACTTAGTAACGATTCATTTAATCAGTGATCAGTTGATTAAAAGCATTAAGGACAAAATGCACAAATGAACAATAATGACAATTAAACCACATCAATTCATTAATTCAGCAGAGGTTCAACATCTAAATCAATCTCATAGAATTTAGGAATTTACTACTCATAATCACTAAAATTCAATAATTCCTAATCACAACAATTCTAGAAACTAAAACATAAAGGAAAAGGGAAGAGAAATGCTCATAAAAGTGTCGATCTCCTCGATCCCGCGCCGACCTCCATCGATCCCGAGCTCCAAAGATCTTCAACAAGGCTCCAAAACTCTCCCAAAAATCCCCTACTTTAGTGTAGACTCTAGAATGGGGTGAAAACCCACAAATTGGCACACCAAATATGGATGCAAAAGGCTCCTTTTATAGGCTCCCAGCAGGCACAGCGTCGAGACGCTACAAGGACAGCGTCGAGACGCTCTGACGTCATCTTTTCTTGGGCTCCAAGACGTCTCAGCGTCGAGACGCTACTTTGGACAGCGTCGCGACGCTCTCGCGATTTTGGATCTTTCCACGCAGCTGCCTAGCGTCGAGACGCTCCAGGCTTAGCGTCGAGACGCTAGGCCCTGAATCTTCTAGAATGGCCCGATTTTGACTCAATTTTTGGGCCTCCAACTTTCTTTTGGCCCAAATGCTTTATGTAATGGATTTTGGGCACTTTTCTTGACCCAAATTGATACTTTAAGACTTGAAATTCATGAATTTGGGCTTCTAATTCATTCTTCTTGGCTTTTTGGACTCGGATCTTCAATGTAATTCTCCAAATTGCTCAAAAAGTCTCCAAAATCATCTAAGATCTCTCAAAATTCCGGTTTTGCTTCCTTGACTCGGTTTTCTGAAATTTAAACAGAAAATAGCATTAAAGCACACAATTAAAGCATAAAACTAGCCAAAATTAATAGGAAAATGATGACATTTTTGCATGTCATCACACCCCCAAACTTAAATATTTGCTAGTCCCGAGCAAAGCTAAAACCATATATATGAATCAACTATTGCAAATGCATGACTCTAAGCTCAATGATCTAAATAATGAATTCTAACAATTAAAGGAAATATTAAAACGAATTCATTCATCATCAAATTTAAATTTAAACTCTTCATCCCTTGCGTGTGTGTGTGCGAGCCTCCCTTATTAGGTCTTTACTAGCCTAGAAAAGGTTTATAGAATCCTCAGTTCATCTTCCCCCTACACTGGCCCTAAGCTCTAATTATCCAACTTCCCAACAATCAAGAAAGCAATATCCCACCAAGGTGCCTGAAACAACGAGGTATGCCTCCCCGAAACTTGCATTTTTTTTTTTTAATCCTTTTAGATGTAGCGCCTTCATTCTGGCTTGCCAACATTGGTGATGAAAGCATCCAACTACGAGCGCCTCATCTTTCAGGTTGTCGAAGCATGCTCATTTCTTTTAAACGCTTTCATGCAAAGGCAAACGATGGGTGTCATGAATGCCCCTGGTTACTAACGCTCTCAAGAAAGTGGAGCATTCTTTTTTTTTTCTTTTTGTTTTTCTTTTTTTTTTATATATATATATATATATATTTTTCACACTTTTCTTTTCTTTGCAGGCTAATAAACATGATTTTTCTCCCAAGTAAAACATTACAGACTCTCATGTAGTTCATCTTTCAAATTAGATCTTAAGCCTATCGGAGTGACAACAAACATCTAGATAATATAATCCAGTTCTAAGCATTCAAAACCATATAATTAGGCTAAGTGCTCAACATGTGCAAGGAATTCAAAGCAAAAATTTTAAATTTACATGAATCTTGAACATGCTTTCATATTTCACAAAAATTGAACAAAATTCATTATCTAGATCATATCATAGACTGTCCTCATCAAAACAGATGCAATAGAATCATCATGAAAAATTTTCAATCAGCTCAGATCAGAACAACAAAGCCTCCCCCCCAAACTTAAATCATACATTGTCCTCAATGTATTAATTATTCAGACTAATTAAGCATGCTTAAGGACAATTAAAAAGATAAAGGGAGAACGGTACTGCCCTGAAGTGTGAGAGTAACCATGGATGTCAGCCTTCAACATTCATTGGGGTTGTTTTTGGAAGAAAATGTGGTCTCGAGCTCCTTCAAAAATTGATCAACGGGAATGAAAGATCAACATGCCCTAACTAAAAACAAAGAAAAAGGAAATTAACGGAAAAATAAACTTGGGTTGCCTCCCAAGAAGCGCTTGTTTAACGTCTCTTAGCTAGACGAGTTTATGCGGTCTTTCAAGGCACGTAAAAATTCTCGTATTTCTTCGGGCCCTTCTTCCTTGAATCTATGAAGCAGACTATTGCTAGCAAACTCACTAGCTTTTCATGGGACCCTGAAGCAGAAATATTTTTGGGATTTTTTAATAATAAAAGCATAAAAGGAGAAATATCAAAATAAATGGACTCTGACTCTGACTCTGACTCGTGAGAACAAGAAAAAGAACACTCGTTATCAAGAGAGGATGTGAAGGATAGAACAGACAAAGGCCTTTCAACCTTAAACTCTACCTTTAGAAACTCCTCAAACACTATAGGCTCATTTTCTTTTTCTTCCTCACAAACTTGTTCTTGGTGGGTGCTAGAACTATCCAATTCTTCTTCACTATCTATACAGCTCACCCCTATATGCTCAAACTTAGCAAAATCGAAAGAATTTGGCTCTTGAATGGGCACTAATGAATCACTGGCCACATGACTCACTAGACACTCTATGGAAGTGGATCCTACTTCCCTATCTTCCTTTTGGGTTTGGAGTCTCTCCAAAGATTTTTCTAATTCTAAATTCATGGCTCTAGACTATTGGATAAAATTTTCAAGCAACCTCTCTAAAGAAGATTTTTCTTCTATGGAAGCGGATTGCACTTCACTCTCATCCTTTTTGGGATGCAATCTCCTTAGGGATTTTTCTAGAGCTAATTGAGTGGCTCTAGTATCCTCAATAAAATCTTGAAGCAAACTTTCTAGGGGAGATTTTTCTTCTAAAGGGGGATAATTTGAATAAAAAAAATTGGATGATGGTGTTGGTTCTTCGGGCTCAGATTCCCTAAAGGGCCACCCAAAATTATTAAAAGCCATTTAAAATAATTAAATCAACAATAATCAGGCTTTCAGTCAGATGCAAACACCAATTAAATGCACAACAAGAACAATGGACCAGGATAAAAATAAAACAAAGAAAGCAAAATAAAACCTCTAATCTAAAGCAAGCAATTTCTTCACAATATTAATTGAATGAAATTAGCCAATCCCCGGCAACGGCGCCAAAAACTTGTTGGGCGATTTCAATCCGCAAGCGAACGGGTCGTCACAAGTAATATAGTGATTTTGAGTATAGAGTATCGTCTCCACAGGGATTGGATTTATTCAATTAAGTACCGCGAATAATCTTGCTTAACTTTATTTAGAGAACAAAATCTAATGCCAGAAAGAATAACAAAAAGCTAATCTAGAAAGCAAAAGATAAATGGCGACACAATTTGATGGGATAATTCTAGAGTTGTTGATTTTATCAATTGGACCTTTAATGCTTAATCAATTAACTAACATGGATTAACAAATCATTTGATTCATAAGTCTAGAAGCCTAATGACAAGGACTCTCCTGTCGGTCTCCTCCTATCTCATACCGTTCAATAAAGAATCTCCTTTTAGTCTCATCTTTATTTACTTAGTATGGCATTACGACCCTTCAGTACAACCTCTAACGTTATTTATTTTATCCCGTGTCACCCGGGTAAATAACCGTTAGTCATGCATTCAGTTCTAGTCTAAGCTTCTCTCCGTCGAGTTTCCACTTAGTAACGATTCATCTAATCAGTGATCAGTTGATTAAAAGCATTAAGGACAAAATGCACAAATGAACAATAATGACAATTAAACCACATCAATTCATTAATTCAGCAGAGGTTCAACATCTAAATCAATCTCATAGAATTTAGGAATTTACTACTCATAATCACTAAAATTCAATAATTCCTAATCACAACAATTCTAGAAACTAAAACATAAAGGAAAAGGGAAGAGAAATGCTCATAAAAGTGTCGATCTCCTCGATCCCGCGCCGACCTCCATCGATCCCGAGCTCCAAAGATCTTCAACAAGGCTCCAAAACTCTCCCAAAAATCCCCTACTTTAGTGTAGACTCTAGAATGGGGTGAAAACCCACAAATTGGCACACCAAATATGGATGCAAAAGGCTCCTTTTATAGGCTCCCAGCAGGCACAGCGTCGAGACGCTACAAGGACAGCGTCGAGACGCTCTGACGTCATCTTTTCTTGGGCTCCAAGACGTCTCAGCGTCGAGACGCGACTTTGGACAGCGTCGCGACGCTCTCGCGATTTTGGATCTTTCCACGCAGCTGCCTAGCGTCGAGACGCTAGCCCCTGAATCTTCTAGAATGGCCCGATTTTGACTCAATTTTTGGGCCTCCAACTTTCTTTTGGCCCAAATGCTTTATGTAATGGATTTTGGGCACTTTTCTTGACCCAAATTGATACTTTAAGACTTGAAATTCATGAATTTGGCCTTCTAATTCATTCTTCTTGGCTTTTTGGACTCGGATCTTCAATGTAATTCTCCAAATTGCTCAAAAAGTCTCCAAAATCATCTAAAATCTCTCAAAATTCCGGTTTTGCTTCCTTGACTCGGTTTTCTGAAATTTAAACAGAAAATAGCATTAAAGCACACAATTAAAGCATAAAACTAGCCAAAATTAATAGGAAAATGATGACATTTTTGCATGTCATCACACCCCCAAACTTAAATATTTGCTAGTCCCGAGCAAAGCTAAAACCATATATATGAATCAACTATTGCAAATGCATGACTCTAAGCTCAATGATCTAAATAATGAATTCTAACAATTAAAGGAAATATTAAAACGAATTCATTCATCATCAAATTTAAATTTAAACTCTTCATCCCTTGCGTGTGTGTGTGCGAGCCTCCCTTATTAGGTCTTTACTAGCCTAGAAAAGGTTTATAGAATCCTCAGTTCATCTTCCCCCTACACTGGCCCTAAGCTCTAATTATCCAACTTCCCAACAATCAAGAAAGCAATATCCCACCAAGGTGCCTGAAACAACGAGGTATGCCTCCCCGAAACTTGCATTTTTTTTTTAATCCTTTTAGATGTAGCGCCTTCGTTCTGGCTTGCCAACATTGGTGATGAAAGCATCCAACTACGAGCGCCTCATCTTTCAGGTTGTCGAAGCATGCTCATTTCTTTTAAACGCTTTCATGCAAAGGCAAACGATAGGTGTCATGAATGCCCCTGGTTACTAACGCTCTCAAGAAAGTGGAGCATTCTTTTTTTTTTTCCTTTTTTTTTCTTTTTTTTTTATATATATATATATATATATTTTTCACACTTTTCTTTTCTTTGCAGGCTAATAAACATGATTTTTCTCCCAAGTAAAACATTACAGACTCTCATGTAGTTCATCTTTCAAATTAGATCTTAAGCCTATCGGAGTGACAACAAACATCTAGATAATATAATCCAGTTCTAAGCATTCAAAACCATATAATTAGGCTAAGTGCTCAACATGTGCAAGGAATTCAAAACAAAAATTTTAAATTTACATGAATCTTGAACATGCTTTCATATTTCACAAAAATTGAACAAAATTCATTATCTAGATCATATCATAGACTGTCCTCATCAAAACAGATGCAATAGAATCATCATGAAAAATTTTCAATCAGCTCAGATCAGAACAACAAAGCCTCCCCCCCAAACTTAAATCATACATTGTCATTATTTACATAATTACTTCCATAAGTAATTAGATCATTCCCATAAATGATTAATCACTTCCTTAAGTGATTAATTATTTACATAATTGATTAATTCATGGTTAATGAATTCTTTAATTAATTAACCACCAATTAAATATCACATATTTAATTTCCGGCCTTGAATTAATTAATTTTGCCCAAACACTTTTAGGACTTAAATTAATTAATTCATTATTTGAACTCTTTCAATCTTCCATAAATTTATATTTGAACTTCTTCAAATATTAATTTCTCTCATAATAATATATCAATATATATTATATTTATTTCCCTTAGTAAATTGAACATTTTCAATTTACATTTAATTACTTAGTTGCCTCAAATTACTTTACGAGCTACCAGTGGGACCTTATGGACCTGCAGATCAGAAGCTCCAACGATGTGAGATTAATTGGTTAAACTCATTAACCACAATAATCAATATTCGTTAACTGTGTGTACATTCCACTATAGACTCACAGTTGCACTCTTCTCACTGCAGACATATTTTCTGTGTCCACGGAACTTAGACCAATATCGACTAGTTAGTCCTCCACGAGTGTCCGTAACACCAGCTGGGTCAAATTACCGTTTTACCCCTGGGTTACCTCTATTTCCTTAAGTACCAATTCTCCTCTAATGAACAACCTGTTTGTGGTCCAACCATCAAACAGAAAACCCTCTCGTGCCATTGAGAGGGTAGGGCCCTTTGTTCAAGACTCGGAGTAACCACTTAAGGGAACACTCATCTGCTTCCCTAAAGTCGGGAAGGAGTGAATTCCATCTTGTACGATTATGTTCCCAGCTCCCCATTCGGTCTTGTCCCCAAAGTGGTAGGCTTATTGAGTCGGCGTATTGGCCACTCTCACCCATACAAATCAAAGGACAATCTCTCATGAGCAGGAGTCCATAATCAACTCAGGATTAAGACTAAGTTGTCTAGGTCGTCCTAGTGAAAATAGAAAACCAACTAGTTAACGGTGTTATAACTAGTGGTTACTATTTCGCGGTCCGGTCTTATGCAAACTCATTGCATAGGATACCCCCACTCGCATGTCTCCTACATGAACGCGTTGGATCGTAGCGTTTGTATCAAATACAAAGTGGGTCGTATCCATAGTGTCACCAGGATAAGGCACCCAGTCTTATCCCTATACTATAGACTCTTTAGGCTGTTTCTTGAACAATGATCCCATATGTCGCTACATATAGTTCAAGACTCATATTACAGCCTTGGATGTCTAGTTTATTGGATTAGGGTTATTATTAGGCAAAGACATATATAAAATAACTAATAACAATTAATGGAAAAAATATATCAATATTATTTCATTAATATCCGGTCAACGGTTACATTCACTATCTACGAGTTTTAGGGCATAAAACCCAACAAGGACATCCCCAAATTCTGAAATGTCGTAAAGTAGCTTTACAACCTTTCCAGAGCTCAAATGGTGTTTTAGAAACACTCTTTGAGGGAACTACGTTCAAGATATAAACTGCAGTCTCTACTGCATAACCCCAAAATGAGTTAGGCAACTGAGCATAACTCATCATCGAACGAACCATGTCCAACAAGGTTCTGTTTCTCCTTTCTGATACACCGTTTTGCTGAGGTGTACCAGGGGCTGAGAGTTGGGACATAATTCCATGCTCTATCAAATAGTCTTGAAAACTTAAGTCCATATACTCTCCACCTCGATCGGATCGATGTGTTTTAATCGTCTTACCTAATAGGTTCTCAACCTCAGCCTTATACTCCTTGAACTTTTCAAAAGCTTCGGACTTATGATGCATCAGGTAGAGATAGCCATACCTCGAATAATCATCAATGAAACTAATGAAATATTCGTACCCTCCTCGAGCTCTAATGTTCATTGGTCCACAGAGGTCCGAATGAATGAGCTCTAAGGGCTCTTTAGCACGATAACCTTTTCCGGTAAAAGGTCGTTTTGTCATCTTGCCCTCAAGGCATGATTCACAAGGAGGCAACGAGTCGTCTTCTAACTTGTTTAGAAGTCCACTCTTGACCAATCTCCCAATCCTATTGAGGTTGATATGGCCTAACCTCAAGTGCCAGAGATAGGTATCTTGAGAAACTCTTCGCTTTTTAGGTTGAGTCTCAGCGGTTTTAAACATCTCGTGATTTAAAATAGCTTTAGACTCAATTGGTCTCAAAACATATAATTTATTCTTCAAGTTTGCAGAGCAAACATCAATACCTCTTTTAGTTATGAACGCTTCATTAACAGAAAAAGAAATTGAGTAACCTTGTTCTAATAAACAAGATAAAGAAATCAAATTTCTTTTAATCTTCGGAACTATGTACACATTATCTAATATCATGTAGCGTTCTTTGGTGAAGAATAATTTTATGTCTCCCACTGCAATAGCCGAGATGACTTCTCCTATTCCAACTTTAAGAGTCATCTCTCCAGCTATTAGCTGTTGCCAGGAACTCATTCCTTGAAATGAAGAACATACGTGATTAGTGGCACCTGAATCAAGTATCCAGGCAGAATCGTCGTTTTCCACTAAACACGTTTCCAAGACTAATAAATCACATTTAGAGTCGTGGATCATGTTTTTCTTGGCTACGCAGTTAGTTTGAGGACATTCCTCAGTTGAGACCAAACCTAAATTCTTTGCCACGTGTTTAGCGTTTAAGCAAGTATTCTTAGTCGAATGTACTAAACCGTTTAATTTGGCATTTGACAAAGCACATACGTTTTTCGACATATTGCTGAAACAAACAAATTAATCTCTATTAGAAACATGCACTAAACCCATTAATCACATTTATCCAATCAGATTTAGCAAAAGCAATCATCGACCCATATATACAATTGATTTATTTTGCAACGATACTTCAGGGGTTTAGAATAACCACTACCGTAGGGCAGTCAGCTACTCCTCCTCTGAATCGAGACAATCTCGGCCAAATACTATTCCCAGAATAACTCTTACTCCAATAGTTATTAGCTAACGTTAATTTGGTCAAGACCATCTTGTAAGTGTTACCCATCATTTTCAGATTGCAGAGGGCGACCCCAACAATGCCACCGTAGGGAAGAGCTAATGTTGGGAATGGCCCTAGGAAACCCTATCCATTTCTGGAGTTTGCGTTGTTCCGAATCCCATGCGCAAGCCCTCCGTAGGGTGATCGCTCCCAGGGCGACTCGCAGGCAGCGCATAGGAATCTCACGGTGCAACCTAATGATGGAGACCGCAGGATACGTTTGACACGTTTCCTTCTCCCACTTACTATGAACACTTTCCCCATTCACCTTGATATTAACCCATGCAAACACCATCCGTAGGGGGACGCTCCCAGGGCGCCTCGAGGCCAAGCATGGATCTCACAGTGTGAACTCAGGGGGACGTGAGAGTAGAAACTTAATATGAATATTTCGTTTCTATACTTTTCCTCCCACTAAAGTGTCGTAAAGTTTTAGGGTCTATTACTTAGGTAAATTCCGACTAAATGAATCTATCTAAGTCTATGCCTTATTAAACAAGGTCTTTACACTAAATGTCTAGGTGAATTAAACTCTTTTAATAACCTAGTGACATTGCGTGCTAGTAAGACTTTGGTTAATTCAACTCAGGTTCCGAACCATTTGCCGGGAGAGTTCCCTTATAACCAAGGTCTTATGTCCTACTTACTCAAATTTTAAAACTATTTTTTTAAAAAAAAACTAAGTAAGACATTTTTCTAATCCTATTAGAAAAGGCGATCTTAGATCTATTTCATTTTAAACCATTTAAAGAATGATAAGATCCTAAGATCCTATGTTAGCATGCAACTCTTTGTTATAGGTTTTATGGATTGTATTCATTAACTATTATAACTCTTATAACTTTTAATGAATTAACCCTATAACATGCTTTCTAATGGTGTTTAAAAGCATATAACAATCAATCATTCAAGTTATAAGAAAAGCACCATTTAGAAACAACCTATGTCTAGGTTTATATAACGCTTTATACTACGATGTTGATAGCGAGCAGAAATGTCGCTATTTTAGTCTCAATTTATTAAGCTTTTTGGTGCTTTAATCGTGTTTTTAATGAATATATTTAATGAATTTTGTTATTTGGTCCTTAGGAGCTAAGTTGGTGATGTTGGGAGAAAAAGAGCCAAAATTGAAGTAATTATAGCCCAAATCCTAGCTTGATGCAATTGGAGGCCCAAAGAAGACATTCATAAAGAAAAGACCAAGAGAAATGAAGAAGAAGGCCCAAAAATCAGCCCAAAAGGAAGCTGAAAAATCTGGAAAATCGCAGCAGCGTCGAGACGCTTAGCAAGGCAGCGTCGCGACGCTGCCCTTTCTTGTTGCCCAAGCCGCGTGCGCAGCAGCGTCGCGGCGCTTAGCAAGGCAGCGTCGCGACGCTACCCCTATTCCAGGCCTATAAATAGGCGCCCTTGGTGCCTCATTTCTCATCAATCAAATCAATCATCACTCAATCCTTTCTTTCCTTTCTTAAGACTCCTTTTTTGGAGCCCCTCTCAAGGCTTTTGAGCCTTTTTGAGAGGGTTCTTCTAGTGGGGAAATTTTGGGAATTTTGGGAAGCAATCATAGAGGCTCGAGGAGTAATCAACGGGGGCTCCAAGTGTCAGCAAGGGGTTTTTCGACGGTCAATTCCTTTCCTTTATGCTTTTTAATATGCTTTCCCTTGTAATTATTGTGGATATTATGTGTAGCTAAACCCAAATTTGGGGTCTTGAAATGAAATGATAGTGGAAATATTGTTATAATTTCTTGTCTCTTGCCCATGTCCTAATTATTTGTATGGATGTGCTTAATGCTTTACTCAATCTGGCCAATTGTGTAATGATTCGTTTCTTAATGGAAACTCGACGGAGAGAAATTAGGATAGATCATAATCCATGCAACTAGTTTAATTGCCCGTTGTGACACCGGGATTAGTTGATTAAACTTAGATTCCTAAAATGAATCAGAGCGTAATAATTAATGAATTTTAATGGCGCTAAGGACACTTAGGTTGTTAAAATGAATTAATTACAATTAGGGGAAACCGACAGGAGAACCTATGTGATTAACGGAGATTCTAGGTTTATAATTAGTTGGGCAATGAGATAGGATAATTATAGCAATTATTTAGCTAACCATTGATTTTCAAGACCCCTCTTCCCCGCTTAAAGAAAACTCTTTCTCCACATTTTATTTCTGATTGATCAAATTTGTTTTCTTTAGTCATTTTGAATTCAAGTTCTTTTTATCACATGAACGTAGTCCCTAAATATTATTTCACCTAAGTATTTTCAGTGCTCAAGAGAATTTTAATTATTTGCTTAAGTTTCGCTTCGCCTCCCTGAGGATTCGATACTCGGAATACTTTCCGTTTTATATAACTTGTGACGACCCGTGCGCTTGCGGATAATCATCGTACACACCAGTACAGCAAACAAGTTTTTGGCGCCGTTGCCGGGGAGGCTTGATTTTTAAGCAAAAATTAATTTTTCTTGACATCGAAAAGAAAAGGGTAAATGGTAATTTAGGTGTAAATATTTTTTTCATTTTGTGAATATTATTATTATTTTTTTTACTTGGTTTCTTTTTTGTTATCGGGGAGCATTGTATGCGAAGAAACAAGGTGGTTGATCTGTTTCCGTTAGATCTTGAGATTAACAGGACTCTAAAATTCATTAGAAAAGAAAAAAGATTAGCAGAAACGATGGCCCACCAAGAAGAAGCTCCCAAGGCAATTAGAGATTTTCTGCAGCCAGTTCTTCCTACCGAGAATTCTGGAATTGTTTACGCCCCCATCCAAGCTACAAATTTTGAGCTCAAAACAGGGTTGATTCAGATGGCGCGCGATAACTCGTTCAAGGGACATCCTTCCGAGGACCCCCACTCTCATCTGCGATCATTCCTAGAAATATGCGGGACAGTAAAGATGAACGGAGTTCCGGCCGACGCAATCAGATTAAGGCTGTTTCCATTTTCCCTGCAGGATAAAGCAAAAGATTGGCTCGAATCAGTCGAGACGGGCAACATCAGTACTTGGGACGAGCTTGCCCAGGCTTTTCTGACAAAATTTTTTTCACCAGCTAAGACTACCAAGCTACGGACTGAAATAGGAACATTCAAACAGCTTGACGAAGAGCAGTTATACGAAGCGTGGGAAAGATATAAGGAAATGCTTAGGCGATGCCCCCAACACGGATATCCTGATTGGCTTCAGGTACAGTTATTCTATAATGGATTAAACCCCTCCACGAAGACAGTCCTTGACACATCAGCAGGAGGGAGTTTTCTTTCAAAAACAGTGACAAAAGCCAAAGACCTGCTTGAGGAAATGGCGGCAACAAGTTATCAATGGCCGACGGAGAGAGGAACAGTTACAAAAAGGGCTGGATTATATGAATTAGATGAGTCAAGTTCACTGAAAGCGCAACTGGCATCTCTGACCAATGCTCTAAACAAATTGACGTCATCTGAGGTGGTGAAGTCCATTTCCGCCTTAGCTGAAGGACATTCGAAGAAAGAAGGTCAAGATGTGGAAGAAGTTCAATACATAGGAAATAGATCATATACTCAAGGAGTACCAAACTTCTACCACTCCAGTCTGCGCAATCACGAGAACTTCTCATATGCGAATACGAAGAATGTTTTGCAGCTGCCCCCAGGTTTTGCATCAACGAGTACTCCTGAGAAGAAAAATAATCTGGAGGAGATGGTGGCTTTATTCATCAAGGAACAAAGAATATTGAATGTGAATCTCCAGGCATCAGTAAACAACCACGACGCAGCTCTAAAGAATATGGAAGTGCAGATAGGTCAGATTGCTTCAGCAGTAAATGCCCTGCAGAAGGGAAAATTTCCAAGCGATACTGAGCCTAACCCGAAAGAGCAGTGTAAGATGGTGATTCTGAGAAGTGGCAGAAGACTGGAGGACAGTATAGAGAAGAAAAAGGAAGAAGAAAAGAGAAGGGATGAAGATGAAGGGACTGAGGCACAAAAAGCCTCCTCTGAAAGGTTCCAACATCCGCCCAACTCTATTGAATTAAAATGTGATTTTTCTAACAGCTGTGCAGGTAAAAAAGAAGAGGAGAAGAAGAATGACAAAGAGAAGATGACTGAGGAAGAAGTGGTTCCATGCAACCACCATGACAGAGGTTCGCATATTAGCCCGCCCAAGCGGAGGGGCGAATGTCCAACCTTTGATTTCAGGGAGTTACCTTTTCCTCAAAGATTTAAAAATGTCAAATTAGATGAACAATTTCAAAAATTTTTAGAAATGTTTAAAAAGTTGTCTGTGAATATTCCATTGGTAGAAGCTTTGTATAATATGCCAAATTATGGAAAATTCATGAAAGAAATGCTTTCTAAAAAGAAAAGTCTGAAAAAAGAAGTTTTTAATTTATCTGAGAGTAGCAGTACCATTATTTCCGGTAGGATACCCACTAAGCAGAAAGACCCAGGGAGTTTTACTGTTCCCTGTACCATAGGAGAAGTATCCTTCGATAGGGCCTTATGTGATTTAGGAGCAAGTATAAATTTGATGCCCTACTCTGTATACAGGAAGATAGGTTTATCAGGTATGACAGACACCGACGTCACTCTCCAGCTTGCTGATAGATCGATTACTCACCCGATGGGTGTTGTGGAGGACGTGTTGGTGAAAGTCAACAAATTCATCTTCCCTGTAGATTTCGTGGTACTGGACATGAAGGAGGACAAAAAGGTGCCAATTATCTTAGGCAGACCTTTCCTAGCCACTGGTAAGGCCGAGATTAGCGTGCATACAGGTAAGCTTACCTTGAACATTGATGATGAAAAAGTCGTGTTTAGTATTTTTGGCCAAGATGAATCTGTTTGTAGTTTGCATACATGTTTTTCTGTTGGGCCTGAATACTTGACTGATGACGATGAAGAGGTAGACTATAATCTTGGCCTAGGCTTAGGAGAAATGCTTATTGATAATGTAGATTTTGATCATGATGCATATATGGATAATCCTCAGTTTGAAAATGATTTGGATCTGCCTGACTTTGAAAATGAATTAGACTTGCCTGCTTGTGAAAATGAAAGATCTGCAGTTGATGATCTACCTTCCTTTGAAAATGAATTGGAATTGCCTGAAATGAATAATTTTGATGATGATATTGATTTGCCTGACATTGAGCATGAACATAAAAGGCATAAAAAAGATTGCTCGATAGATAATTTTGAGTCTGACCATGATTACAGTGAATCTATTGAGTCTGATCTTGACATTCCTGAATGCATGAATCCTGACAATGTTAATACTTTCTTTTCATGTCCTGATGATGTGTATAGCATAGAAACTGACCCAGAATAACTTGAATATGTGCATAGTATAGAATCTTATCCTGAAATTCTTGAATTCTTTAATTCTTCTGATGATGAGTCATGTGATAGCCTAGTTGAATCATTTTTTAATTCTGAGTCTGAAGGATCTGCTGAACATGTAGATATTTTTTCTGATGAATGGACTGGCATGATTAATAGGCCATCTCTAGATCCTAGACCAGTAGATATTATAACGCTTGATGACTCTGTTAACAATTGTTTTGAAAATAGAGATTTAGAAAAGAGATTTGATGCAGCTGATTATTTTCTAAAATGTTATTATAAGAATCTCTTTAGTGAAGATGGGCCAGGGGAAAGTTTTTTTTCTCCCCTGTTTGTAGTATGCAATTCGGTGCGTGATTTCTTGCAGGGCCCGGAGGATGATGAAAATTTTTATTTTGAGCCTCTGTAAGCGTGCCGAGCCTAGTCTAGCTAAAGACGTTAAAGAAAGCGCTGCTTGGGAGGCAACCCAAGGATTAAAGTAGTTAGTTGTTTTTGCGGTAAATAATTTTCTTTGCTCGGTGATCCAATTTTGTTTTGCAGGATCACCTTAGCAAATCCCAAAATTCCACATTTTCCATTTTTCATGGATCCAAAGGAAGAGGATGAAGCGCTCCTAGCTCAGGGAAGTCTCAGTATCTCTCTTTATGCTTTTCTGTTTTAAAACATTGGGGACAATGTTTAGTTTAAGTTTGGGGGGAGGTTTCCGCTGTGTTGAGCATACTTAAATTCTGTTGGATGCATGAATAGATAGCCATGATAGCCAAGGATGTGATTTTTGAAATTTTGGGAGAAAATGGTTTATATGTTGTGGAATCTGGGAGCACGGCAGAAATTGTGAAATTTTAAAATTTTTTGATACTTAGTTTTGATGTCTAAAGCATGCAATAGTCTTATCTAATGACGTCTTTGAAAATCTAGATTCTTCTAATGGTTTTCAAAGTTGTTGTCACCCCGATAGGCTTAGTTTCTAATATCAGGAAGTTCATGCTAGATTGCTCTAAAGAACTAGGTAGGAAAAAATGCTATGCCTGCTGAGAGAAAAGCAAAAGCAAGAAAAGAAAATGTGAGAAAAAGAAAATCTATTGAAAAAGAATTTTTGCTTGCTCAAAAGAAAAAAGCCTAGGGGTAAAAAGAGCTACCTGCGGTGTGATCAGTTAGGCCAACCAAAGAATAAAATTCGGGTTAAGGGTCCCTGCACCGTAGTGTGAAAGCTAGTACCATTAGATATCAAAATGCAAGTTTGGGGGAGGAGCAAAAGAGCAACAAAAGAATAAGATGAGAAAAAGAAAAATCATGTGAGAATTCTGCTCCCCCATGAGAAAAGAAAAAGATGACAGGCACCCTAGTTACTTTTTTTTGCATGATAGAAGGACTCCGAAGTATTAGGGGCTCTTAGCCAGTGTAGGGGAAAACAAATGGAGAAAGCCATAAGACTAATCTAGGTTAGTAAAAGAATCAATAGATAAGTCTTGAGCATGATATTCATTAATCTTAAGTTCAAACTAGTTTAAGATTTCTTCAAAAGTATGCGGTGCTTGCTTATTCCACTTGCATGTTTTCCATTCGATCCTAAGAATTCCAAAATCATTGAGGGTTGAGCGATTCTATTTCATGCATCTTTAGAATTTATTTTGCTCGGGACTAGCAAAAGCTTAAGTTTGGGGGTGTGATAGCGAGCAAAAATGTCGCTATTTTAGTCTCAATTTATTAAGCTTTTTGGTGCTTTAATCGTGTTTTTAATGAATATATTTAATGAATTTTGTTATTTGGTCCTTAGGAGCTAAGTTGGTGATTTTGGGAGAAAAAGAGCCAAAATTGAAGTAATTATAGCCCAAATCCTAGCTTGATGCAATTGGAGGCCCAAAGAAGACATTCATAAAGAAAAGACCAAGAGAAATGAAGAAGAAGGCCCAAAAATCAGCCCAAAAGGAAGCTGAAAAATCTGGAAAATCGCAGCAGCGTCGAGACGCTTAGCAAGGCCGCGTCGCGACGCTGCCCTTTCTTGTTGCCCAAGCCGCGTGCGCAGCAGCGTCGCGACGCTTAGCAAGGCAGCGTCGCGACGCTACCCCTATTCCAGGCCTATAAATAGGCGCCCTTGGTGCCTCATTTCTCATCAATCAAATCAATCATCACTCAATCCTTTCTTTCCTTTCTTAAGACTCCTTTTTTGGAGCCCCTCTCAAGGCTTTTGAGCCTTTTTGAGAGGGTTCTTCTAGTGGGGAAATTTTGGGAATTTTGGGAAGCAATCATAGAGGCTCGAGGAGTAATCAACGGGGGCTCCAAGTGTCAGCAAGGGGTTTTTCGACGGTCAATTCCTTTCCTTTATGCTTTTTAATATGCTTTCCCTTGTAATTATTGTGGATATTATGTGTAGCTAAACCCAAATTTGGGGTCTTGAAATGAAATGATAGTGGAAATATTGTTATAATTTCTTGTCTCTTGCCCATGTCCTAATTATTTGTATGGATGTGCTTAATGCTTTACTCAATCTGGCCAATTGTGTAATGATTCGTTTCTTAATGGAAACTCGACGGAGAGAAATTAGGATAGATCATAATCCATGCAACTAGTTTAATTGCTCGTTGTGACACCGAGATTAGTTGATTAAACTTAGATTCCTAAAATGAATCAGAGCGTAATAATTAATGATTTTTAATGGCGCTAAGGACACTTAGGTTGTTAAAATGAATTAATTACAATTAGGGGAAACCGACAGGAGAACCTATGTGATTAACGGAGATTCTAGGTTTATAATTAGTTGGGCAATGAGATAGGATAATTATAGCAATTATTTAGCTAACCATTGATTTTCAAGACCCCTCTTCCCCGCTTAAAGAAAACTCTTTCTCCACATTTTATTTCTGATTGATCAAATTTGTTTTCTTTAGTCATTTTGAATTCAAGTTCTTTTTATCACATGAACGTAGTCCCTAAATATTATTTCACCTAAGTATTTTCAGTGCTCAAGAGAATTTTAATTATTTGCTTAAGTTTCGCTTCGCCTCCCTGAGGATTCGATACTCGGAATACTTTCCGTTTTATATAACTTGTGACGACCCGTGCGCTTGCGGATAATCATCGTACACACCAGTACAGCAAACAGATGTCTAGGTGATAACACTTTAAAACCTTACACCGCTCACGCATGCTCATAAAACTCAAGTTAACTTAACTCAAGAACCGACTCGATGCCCAGGTAGGAGGTGTTCCGTAAACCGTCAACTTAAATACCTCCAGCCTTAGACAGCATCTTGTCGGGTGAGTTCTCTCGTAACCATTGTTTTACAAGATATCGACCTAAACTATGCAAGTTGATCGAATCGTTGAAGGTTCATTAACCTAAGTGAGCATGCACTTAATCTTGTTATAGATTTTAGATTTCTATCTCTTTTTATAACAATTATAAAAACAATCCATAACAAGCCTAATTTGAGAATAACACTCATAATCAAACTAATGAAATTTCATGCTTCATGCTTGGTTAATTTTATCAATTAATAATTATAACTATTATAAGAATAATCAATTTTAATTAACCATTCAAGCATGAATCTCCCTAAATTAATACAACACTTATATTAATTAAACATGAAATTTCCCTCATGCATTTGAATTAATCAATAACACTTATTAAAATTAAACAAATGCATGAACATGCTTTCCTATGGTGGGATTTTAATCTATATGGCATGCTCATAATGCACATACAATCATTTAATTAAATCATACATTCACAATGCATAAAGAAATTAAATCAAGCTAAAATGGAATGGTTTGGCAATCTAAAAACAAACAATTAACTAATTATTACAATAATAATTAATAAAAAAATGCTTGAATCAATCTCGAGCTTCACGAACCGACTCGAACCAACCCTTCATGGAGTGAACCGGCCTTCAAAAGTGTGTATAGGGGCTGAACCGGCTGCAAACAAACCGAACCGGACAGGAAAAGAAGAAGGGAAAAAAAACTGCTGCTGGAATTAAAAAAACAGCTTGCTGGAATTTTCATTTTCTGCTGCGTCTTCTCCGGTTTTTCTTCGATTTTACAGCCTATATGGACTCTAATGACTGTATAAAAATTACAGACTATAGTACACACATTAACGCTCTTACATATCCGAGCAATTACAATTTCATGAAGGTTTGAATGCTCAAAAAATTGCCAAACCAGAACACTTCAATTTTAGCACACAGAAAATTCAATTTCAAAATGGTACCCACCAAAGCAAAATTAAAACGAATTAAGTGCTCTAATCAAGCTCTGATACCAATTGAAGGTGTACATATTACACATGCGGAAGCAATTGAAGATCGAAAGCACTTAAGACATTCAATTTTACTCCTAAAGCATGCATGTTCTAGAAAAGACAGAATAGAGAGTTTAGAAAACACCAACCTTTGTAGCTCACTTATGTTGAACTCCTTGTGGTGTTTGCCTCTCCTATGCTCCTTGGACAACCTCTATAGTCTTCCCTACTATACTCCGGGCCAAGAACGACTTGTGGGAGTCTATATAAGATAGGGAATGGGAAGGGAATGCTTGAAGCATCAAACAATGGAGAAGAATGAGAGATGAGAGAACTTTGAGTCCAAATTCCAGCAGCATAACATTAAGGAAAATGGCTCTCTTGTGTTTGAATATGATTCAAACTTCTTTTAAAGACATTCTCCATGCAAAGCCAAGCCTCAAGACACAAGACACATGGTGTATTTGCAAGCTCAAGTGGATTCTAGGTGTACATTACACAAGACATGCAACAATGCATGAGTGAGTTGTCTTTCCACTTTGAATGATCATGCATTAAGTGGATTTCCAACTAAATCCACTAAATTCAAATTGAAATCAAATTTCAAGCTTGCAAATTACCCCCAATTTCAATTCTAAATTTAAATTGATTGCTTGGTAATTAATTTGAAAATTTTCAAATTAATTTTGATATGATTAATCTAATTAATCTTTGTTATCTTGTGCAATTCCATATATATGATTCCTAATACATATATATAGTATTCAAAATACTTTTAAATACTTCATCTCTCATTTTCTAATTTAATTCATAATTAAATTATTGTGTCAAACACAATTTACGATAATTCCCTTTTTCCCGATTTTGAACGATTCAAAGCTTCCTATCTTTTGTTCTAGGCTTAATTCCGATATGAGCTAGTAGGGGGACCTAATGGACCTATAGATCATGGGCTCCAACGATTCGAGGCTAACCGACTAATCTCATTGTCCAAGCTAGCCAACATTCGTTAACTATCGGGACACTCCACTATAGCCCGATAGTTGCACTCCCCTCACTATATATATATTTTCGTCCACTCGATTTAACCATGATTAGTAAGTCGATCCTTCACAGGTTGTTCGTAGCTATAGCTAGGTCAATAAGCCGTTTTACCCCTATAGTACTTCTAGTTCCTTAAGTCCCACTGATCCTCTAATGAACAATTTGTTTATGGTCCAACCAATAAACCGAGTCCCTCTCGGGCCAATGAGAGGGCGGGATCCCTTTGTTCAAGCCCCGGAGTCAGCACTTAAGGGGACAACCTCTCTACTATCCCTTATTTGGGTAGGAGTGAATTCCTTCTTGCACGACTATGTCCCCAGCTATCTACCCGTTCCTATCCCTGAAATGGGAGGCTTATTGAGTCGACGATACTGAGCCACTCTCACCTATGCAGATCTAAGGATAAGCTCGAATAAACAGGAGTTCATAGTTAGCTCAGGATTAAGATCGAGTTACCTAGGTCATCACATGAAATAGTCAGTCTCGTCAGTAAACGGTGTTATAAAGCGAGAGCGACTTATTTCTCGGTCCTGGTCTTATGCAAACTCATTGCATAGGACACCCCCACTCGCATGTCTCTACATGGATGATTTAGGATCACATCATCTATACCATCTATAAAGTGGGCCGCGTCTCATAGTGTCTCCAGAATAAGGTACCTAACCCTATTCCTATACTATAGACCGTTTTGGCTATTACTCAAGCTTGATCCACTTTTATGTCTCTACATAAAGCTCAAGTGTTCATCCTATAGCCATGGATCTTAGTTTATTGGATTTGGGTTATTATATGTGCAATTTAATTTATTCAGTAATGACTTTTACTGAATCAATCTCGATAACACCTTTATCGAATAAGTATATAATTCGTTTAACATTCACTATCTACGAGTTTTAGGGCACCAATCCCAACACAATCAACAATCTCAGAAGAAATTATCTTTCCTACATCTATACTCATCGAGCGAAGAATTGCAAAGGCAAGCAATACCCTGTCCCGAGATACCGTGGAGTCGTGTGTTGTCGGCAGCAAGCAGAGCCTAATGAAGCCCATCCAAGTGTTGGCTTCACTCTTTAAATAAGCAGCCTAAAATGTATGTTTCCTTGTCTGCGACACTGGGCCCACTCAATGCCTACCTCCCGGACAGCTGCACTCAGTTGATCACTAGATGGTGCAACCACCATCTCATTAAAAACAGCATGCAGAAAATCTTGGAGATCGAACATTTCATTGATGGCCTCAGGGCTCTACTGTACAGGCACTCCTCGCACGATGACCTCAAAATCATTCTTAATGTCAAGGTTGGCGTAAAATTCTCGAACAATGTTGGCATTCACAGGTTCTGGCTTCGCACAGAATTGCCTCCAACCGAGGTTCACTATTCCAGCCTCCAAAAACCTAGGTAAATCATTTCCAAATCCACGTTCGAACAAGAAGTCCCGTTTCAGCACCTCCTGGTATTTTGCTCGGGCAAGATCGTTGACGAAGCGAATGAATGGCGCCCTCGACTCCTCAATTTCTCCTAATGCTTCGGCAATTCCTTTGCCCCTGCTTTCTCTCTGGATGCGCAAACGCTCTTCCTCTGCCCTTCTCGCCTCTTCTTCTTTTTCCTTATTCTCAGCTTCCCTTCTTTCTTTCTCAGAGTCCGACGTCGGAGGTGATGGCATGGTCCGAACCATCTTTACGCGACCCGCCTTCCTCTTGATGCGGCGGCGCTTTGGTGGCTCCGGCATAATGATTTCAACATGAGTCTCCTGCTCCGGTGTTTTCTCCTCGCCAAGCTCACATTCGACCTGCTCTTCACCCTCTGTTTCTTGATTTTTCTCGACATTCCCTTCTTGAACCGCAACAGACATTATCGGTCCTGTCTCAGGATGTGTAGTTCCCTCTGTATCCGCGACATTTACCGTTTCTTCTTGAATTGTTTCTTGCTCCGCAGCCCTCTGCTGCCTCCTTCTTCGTTTAGCCTCTTTTTCTTCCAGCGTTCTCTTTTTCTTCGTTTTTCCTTTCTGCACTTCCGGTGTAACCGACACCTCTTCCTCTTCACTTTCTCTCTCTTTTCGGGCTCTTGTTTTAGCCATTGGAGATGTAAAAGGGTTTTGACAGAGAATGCAAAGAAAGAAAGAATAACACTCACGCGAAGATTTGATCAAGAAGACAAAGTGGGAGAAACTTACCAGCGTTTGCGAATAAATAAGGCTCTAGCAAACACGAACCTTAACCGAAAAGATTTGCCCTGCCATAACTAATATTACCGTTAGAAATTAAAAATCCAAACCTGAAATTCAAAAATTACCAACGGTAAAATTTCAGATTCCAAACGCCCATGGTAAAATTGACGTGCTGTCATCATTGGAAATTGTTCCAAATATGCAACTGTCCGTCACCCTCTATTGTGATAACAGTGGAGCAGTTGCAAACTCTAAGGAACCTCGAAGTCACAAACAAGGAAAGCATATTGAGCGCAAATACCATCTCATCAGGGAGATCGTGCAACGAGGAGATGTGATCGTCACGCAGATTGCTTCGGAGCACAACATGGCTGACCCGTTTACAAAACCCCTCACGGCTAAAGTTTTTGAGGGTCACCGAGTTAATCTACGATTACGAGCTTTGTTAGACGAGGGCAAGTGGGAGAAATGTAAGGGTATGGATGATGCCCTAGTTTATTGTCTTTATACTTCTCTCACACCTAACTTCATGTACCCCACTAGAGTTTTTAGTCCAAGTGGGAGTTTGTTGGGTTTAATGACCTATAAACTCGTAGTTTGTAAATCATTAAACATATTTTATTTCCAATAAAGACGTTATTGAGGTTATTCAGTAAAAGATGTTATTGAATATGTAAATTGAGAATGATTAACCTACATCCAATAAACTAAGATCCTTGGCTATAAAATGAATACTCGAACTATATGTAGGGACATATCGTAGGATCAAGTTCAAGTATATAGTCAAAATTGTCTATAGTATAAGGATACGGTTGGGTGCCTTATCCTGGAGATACTATGGACGCGACCCACTTTGTATTAAGTACAAACGATGAGATCCTAAATCGTTCATGTGGTGACATGCAAGTGGGGGAGTCCTATGCAATTAGTTTGCATAAGACTGGACCACGAAATAAGTCACTTTCTCTTTAAAACGCCATTTATTGAAAAAACTAACTATTTCTCATAGATGACCTAGGTAACTCTTTCTTAATCCTGAGCTATCTATGAACTCCTGTTTATGCGAGATAATCCTTTGATTTGCATGGGTGAGAGTGGCCAGCATCGTCGACTCAACAAGCCTACCATTTTGGGGATAAAATCGAATAGATAGCTAGGGACATAGTTTCGCAAGATGGAATTCACTCCTACCCATTTCAGGGATAGCAGAGAGGTTGTTCTCTTAATTACTAACTCCAGGACTTGAACAATGGGCCCCACCCTCTCGTTGGATCGAGAGGGACTTAGGTTTGATGGTTGGACCACAAATCGATTGTTCATTAGAGGATTAGTGGAACTTAAGGAACAAGAAGTACTATAGAGGTAAAACGGTTATTTGACCTAGCTATAGTTACGAACAACCTGTGAAGGAACGTCTTATTGAACATGGTTAAATCAAGTGGACATAAATATATCTATAGTGAGGGGAGTGCAACTATCGGGCTATAGTGGAGTGTCCCGGTAGTTAACGAATGTTGACTAGCTTAGATAATGAGATTAGTCAGTTAACCTCGAATTGTTGAAGCCCATGATCTATAGGTCCATTAGGTCCCCCTACTAGCTCATATCAGATTTACGCCTAGAATATTTTGATAGGAATCTTTGAATCGTTCAAAAACGGGAAATAGGGTTTTATCGTAAAACGTGTTCGACACAATGATTTAATTATGAATTAAATTAGGAATTGAGATATAAGGTATTTAAAAGTGTTTTAAATATCATATATATGTATTAGGAATCATGGCACTAGGTGATAAAGATTAATTGGATTAATCATATCAAAATTACTTGGAAATGTCCCAATTAATTGCCTAGAAATCAATTTCAATTTTGAATTGAAATTGAAATGAATTGCAAGCTGAAAATTCACAATTAGGATTCAAATCATAGTGGATTTAGTGGCATTCCAACTCTTGCATGATGATGCATAGTGGAAAACAACACAACCATGCACTAGATGCATGTGTTGTGAATTAAACACCTAGAATCCACTTTGAGTTGCATTTCACCATGTTTCTAGAGCCATGAAGCTTGTCTTTGCATGGGAGAGGTCTATATAAGGAGCTTGAATCAGATTCAACTATGAGCTAGCATTCATCTTAGTGTTATGCTGCCGAATTTCTCCCTCAAACACTCTCTCATCTTATTTCTTCCTAAAGCTCGTACCTTCAAGCATTCCCTTCCTCTTTCTTACTACTATAGACTCCCACATGCATGCTTTAGGAGCAAAATTGAATGTCTTAAGTGCTTTTGATGTGGACTTTTCCTACCGCAAGCGCACGGGTCAAGTAATAATATAGTGAATGTAATTCGAATGTCGTCATCTGGGTTGGATTTTTAAGCAAATCAAGTATTGTGAATTATCTCACTCAATTTTATTTAGGGATCAAAAAGTGATGAATGAATGGTATGGAAACTAAATCAAAACAAGTAAAAAGTGTGCAAATTCAATTGGGAAAAATACTTAGGGAATTGATTTCGCCGATTTAGTCTAGGATTGATTTTAAGGAGTAAGATATTATGCACAATGAAATTATGAGCCTAAGACCCTTTAATCACAACTACCTCTCCCGAGTATAATTGATTCTCATGCAAATTAACCAACTTGATATCCCTATCTAAGTTTATTAACATGCAAGGCAATGAGATCTTTGGACCAATTCTAAAGTTAATCTAAAACCGTCACGAATTAGAAAGTAAACTTTAGTCATGCAATCTTGAGTAAGTCTATATTAAATCCCCTATCCCTAGCTAGATTCAAAACTTAAATCATTCAACTAATGGCCAATTAATTGAAAGCATTAAATCAAGATTAAAAACATAATAAACATTGCACAACCTAAACCATAAATCAATCCATAAACAAAATCAACTACATCAATCCCTAAGCTATGAGTTTAGCTACTCATGAATATGATTACAAGCTCAACTAAACATAATAAAGCCATACACTCTAGCAAAAGAAAAGGAAAGGGAAAAGAAAACTCAATGTAGGCCGAGACCGAACGTCCCCGTCACGATCCCCACGAACGATGGGTTGATTTTCGAATCTCTCCCTTTGTTTCAGCCTTAATCCTCCCTGTTTCTGGCCTGTTTACAGCTCTAAAAGGTCCCAAAATTGAATCCCCCAAAAACCTAGCCGAAAGGAAGCTTATATTATGATTTTTCGTCGTAGCGTCGAGACGCTATCAAGACAGCGTCTCGACGCTGCCTCTAAAACACGCGCGTTTGGAATGGAAATAACGGTAGCGTCGAGACGCTATTGTCACAGCGTCTCGACGCTGTAGCGCTGCCTCCTCTTCTAATTAAGGAAAACCAGCGTCGATACCCTCCAAGAATGGCGTCTCGACGCTGATGGGCAGAATGCCCTATCTTGGCTCCTTGTTGCTTGATCTTTCCGGATCTTTTGCATATTTTCACGTCGCGAACACCAGATTAACTCCAATTCCACGTTTTAGCTCTAATCAACGCTCTCCTACAAAATAAACAATAAAGCACAATAAAATGACCCAAAAATCATAAAGGACTAGCTTAATTAAATAAGTAAAAGTAGCTAGTTATGCTCGCTATCAGCTTTCGATCTTCAATTGCTTCCGCATGTGTTATATGAACACCTTCACATAAACACTAACTAAAGTAAGGGAAAGAAGAATTAAACTCTATGTAGGCCGAGACCGAACGTCCCCGTCACGATCCCACGAACAATGGGTTGATTTCCACTTTGCTCCCCTTTATTCATCTCCAAAGACTCTGTTTTTGCTCTGTTTTACGGCCCCAAGATGTCCAAAAAGAAGTCCCGAATCAGCCCTGATAGAAAATTATAAATAGGCTGATTTTTTGCCGTAGCGTCTCGACACTGAGGAGACAGCGTCTCGACGCTGTCGCCTTATCGCAAAATCTGGAATGGAAAAACACACAGCGTCGAGACGCTAGGTTCACAACGTCAAGACGCTGTGACCTGTTCGTGCCTAATCATATAATTAAAGGCAGCGTTGAGACGCTGGTCTGCGATTGACTTTACTTTGACTTCTTCTTCTTTGAATCTTTTTCCTGCTTTAACCTCTTTTCGCCCCCCGAACATCCAATTGGCTCCAATATTAATTTCCTAAAAATATAACATGAAAATGCATAAACTTTGGCCAATAAATCATGAAAGACTAGCTAAATTAATTAAGGAAAAATAGCTAGCTATGCTCGCTATCAAACACCCCCGAACTTTAGCTTTTGCTAGTCCTCAAGCAAACTAAAAATCAAGCATACAGTAGAAGAATGGATGCAACAAACATGACTGATAACTGCCCAAAAGGTAGTTATTTAGGCCTCAATTATATAGGGATTTGTGTGTCCTTTATGCTTATTAGGGTTGGTTTTGGATAGATATTACATGTTTTAACCCATTTGGAAGAATGGAAGCATTGGAAATTATTTTGTGCAGATTATGCTGCTGAGCGACTGGAGGGAGCAAATTCTATGCTGCAGCAAAGCTGGGAGCAGAAACTGCCACATCACAGCTCGTTAGCCAACTTTATGAACCGACTTCTGTTGAGTTATTTTCGTGATAAAGGATCAAGGAGAGCCTTACACGTGTCCTAGTTGACCTAATTCAAGCCTCCCATCCTTCTATAAAAGGAAGTAGCCGTCAAAGTCAAATTCATTCCATGTTTTCCCTTGGAAGCCGAATAGTTAGGGAGATTGAAGATTATCAAGAACACCATCAACCGCAAGATGAGTAGGGAGTTTACCTTCTTTATTAACTTGTAGTTATGGACATGCATACTCAGATTGTAATTCGTATTCCTATGCTTATTATGAACTAAGTAGCTTAAGGTGTTGGTTAGGAATAATGTGATTATTGTGCTTCATCTCTAGTAATAAATTGACTATTGCATTTTGGTTAACTGTTGTGCTTATTCTTATTTTATGCCCGCCTGGCCAGCCGGTATGGATAGCTCTCTCTAGTTTCAGTGATGATTTAGAGAGTATGTGGCAATTCTCCACACTACGATCATTGTGGGTATAATTACTTAATTAATGATTCATTGGGGACAATGAATAATTCAAGTTTGGGGGACTTTTTGCTACTCCAATTATTTTGCTCGAGCATTCCTCTCCTTCAAAATTAAAATTTGCTAGGTTATTGAGTAACCGGGGACATTTGTGATACCCACAGTTTGTCTTCGCGTCAAAAGATGACCTAGGAAATGTAAAAAAATTATGAGAAAAATTATTTTCTGAAAAGATTATTTGTTGAAGATTTTGCTGAAAAAAATTGACGGAGCAAAAGTTTTGAAGGATGAATGATGATCCAGCAGTTTTCTGTCTCCCAGAACTTAGGTGAGCTTCATCATAAAATGTCGCCATTCTGAGGGGCAAGAGATGGAATAACAAAGGATTTTTTAGCTTTATAATGAGTATTGAGCCTAGTTGGTGATGAGCTTGAGGCAAGGGTATACCGCACCATAAAGTGGGTCATCCCATGCTTAAGAGCTTATGACTGTAAAGCTGCTTTAAGTCTGATAAACAAGGATATAAACCCCTTTAAAAATATGTTTTGAAATGTCGGATAATAGAGCCAGGCTGTGGTGAGTTCTTAGAATTAAGTTGAAAAGTGGTGATTATTTGTCCCTGCTGAAGGAATCATTTTGCTGCAGCAGAGCTTGGTTTTGCAGAGTGCTCAGGTAAAGGTTAAAGGTAGTGTTGGACTGTCTGGTTTGATTAAGCTAATTCTTTGTCTAATGTTTTGAAATTCTTGAAGGAAGGTTGGTTAGTATTGCTCGGGACGCGCAATAGTTCAAGTTTGGGGGTATGATAACTGCCCAAAAGGTAGTTATTTAGGCCTCATTTATATAAGGATTTGTGTGTCTTTAATGCTTAATAGGGTTGGTTTTAGAGAGATATTACATGATTTAACCCATTTGGAAGAATGGAAGCTTTGGAAATCACTTTGTGCAGATTATGCTGCTGAGCGACTGGAAGGAGCAAATTTTATGCTCCAGCAAAACTGGGAGCAGAAACTGCCGCATCACAGCTCGTTAGCCAACTTCATGAACCGACTTCTGTTGAGTTATTTTCGGGATAAATGAGCAAGGAGAGCCCTACACGTGTCCAAGTTGACCTAATTCAAGTCTTCTATCCTTCTATAAAAGGGAAGTAGCCGTCAAAGTCAAATTCATTCCATGTTTTCCCTTGGAAGCCAAATAGTATAGGGAGATTGAAGATCATCAAGAACACCATCAACCGCAAGCTGATTAGGGAGTTTACCTTCTTTATTAGCTTGTAGTTATGGACATGCATACTCAGATTGTAATTCGTATTCCTATGCCTATTATGAACTAAGTAGCTTAGGGTGTTGGTTAGGAATAATGTGATTACTGTGCTTCATCTCTAGTAATAAATTGACTATCGCATTTTGGTTAATTGTTGTGTCTATTCTTATTTTATGCCCGCCTGGCCAGCCGGTATGGATAGCTCTCTCTAGTTTCAGGGATGATTTAGAGAGTGTGTGGCAATTCTCCACACTACGATCATTGTGTATTGGTGAACGCCAGTGACTGAGCTAGGGATAGCCAGTTGCCTAGTGCTTGATCGGTCGCTCTTCATTGGGGTTGAAACATATCCCAAAAGATCCGGAGTTCCGGGAGGAATCCGCTAATAATACTACGAGAAATGCATGATCAATAATATTGCTAGAGCATATCTTAGAATAATCACTAAAACCTAACCAGCGCCTGTCTGTAATCTGTCTATCTATTTGTTTACTCGTTGTTCTGTTATTTATTTTGCTTCAGCATAATTCTTATAAAACCCAACATTTTTTTATTATCTTCGAAACCATTAGAAAGTTATACGAAATAGATAAAGTGGAAACTCATTCAGACCTTGGATTGATAATATTAGTTGTTGCAGACTGTGTATACTTGCACAGGAATTCTAGAGTATTTCATATCATATTTTACTCACTCTAGGAACCCAACACATATAAATATCCCTTTAGTAGAAGCTATTGAGCAAATGCCTAATTATGCTAAATTTCTTAAGGATATTTTGACTAAAAAGAAAAGGTTAGGTGAGTTTGAAACTGTATCTCTTACTGAGGAGTGTAGTGCTATTCTCAAGAATGGTCTACCCCCCAAGGCTAAGGATCCAGGGTCATTTACCATACCTGTGTCTATAGGTGGAAAGGAATTAGGTAGAGCACTCTGTGATTTAGGTGCAAGCATTAACCTTATGCCTCTTTCGGTCTATCAGAAATTAGGTATTGGTGAAGCTAGACCTACCACAGTTACACTCCAATTAGCTGATAGGTCTATCACATATCCAGAGGGTAAAATTGAGGATGTCTTAGTAAAAGTGGATAAATTCATATTTCCTGTTGATTTTATTATTTTAGACTATGAGGCTGATAAAGATGTCCCAATTATTCTAGGTCGTCCATTTTTGGCTACTGGTAGGGCATTAATAGATGTTCAAAAAGGAGAATTAACAATGAGAGTCTGTAATGAGGAAGTGAAATTTAATGTCTTTAAAGCCATGAAATATCCAAACGAAATGGAGGATTGCTCCTTCATTAGGATTCTGGAGAGCACAGTTATTGAGACAGCAATACAGGATTCGACTGATAAACATTCAGAAAAGCATGGAGAGGTTAGTGTAGAAGATTTTGAATTTTGTTCTTTAGATAGAAAAAATGAAAAAAGAATTGTTTAGGTGTGAGGATGTTTTTGAGTCTTTAGATTTAGATCAAAGAAAGGCTCCCCCAATTTAACCATCCCTGATTGAGGCACCTACTTTAGATTTGAAGCCTTTACCAGATCATCTAAAGTATGTGTATCTTGGGGAAGGTGAGACGTTGCCCATTATTGTTGCATCAGATTTAATGTCGGAGCATGAGGAGGCCTTAATAAAATTGCTGCAGCAATACCGCAAAGCTATAGGTTGGACATTGGCTGATATTCAGGGAATTAACCCATCTTTTTGTATGCATAAAATCACTCTAGAGGAGGGATCCTTTAGGAGTATTGAGCAACAAAGAAGGCTTAACCCTGCAATGAAAGAGGTTGTTAAAAAAGAGGTAATTTAATGGTTGGATGTTGGGATCATTTATCCCATTGCCGATAGCAATTGGGTAAGCCCTGTCCAATGTGTTCCTAAGAAAGGAGGTGTCACTGTGGTGAGCAACAAAGATAATGAGTTGATCCCCACAAGGACAGTAACTGGCTGGAGGGTTTGTATGGATTACAGAAGGCTTAATGAAGCCACCCGAAAGGATCATTTCCCTCTACCATTTATCGACCAGATGTTGGATCGATTGGCTGGTAAGGCCCATTACTGTTTCTTGGATGGTTATTCTGGGTATAACCAGATTACTATTGCTCCTGAAGATCAGGAAAAAACCACTTTCACCTGTCCTTATGGGACATTCGCTTTTAGGCGAATGCCTTTTGGCCTTTGCAATGCTCCAGCAACATTTCAGCGGTGTATGTTAGCAATTTTTTCTGATATGATTGAGTCCACTGTTGAGGTATTTATGGATGATTTTTCAGTTTTTGGAGGGTATTTTCAGAGTTGTTTAGATAATTTAGGAAAGGTATTAAAAAGATGTGAGGATACCCATCTAGTTCTTAATTGGGAGAAGTGCCACTTCATGGTGAAGGAGGGCATAGTGTTAGGTCATAGGATTTCAAAGAATGGTCTAGAAGTTGATAGAGCAAAAGTTGAGGTTATCGAAAGGCTAGAGCCACCGAATTCAGTGAAGGGAATTCACAGTTTTTTAGGACATGCTGGATTTTATAGGAGGTTCATAAAGGATTTTTCCAAAATCAGTAAACCTCTTTGTAACTTATTGTGCACTGATCATGTTTTTTACTTTAATGCAGATTGTAGGAAGGCTTTTGAAACATTGAAGGCTGCTTTAATCTCAGCACCCATTCTCTGCGCACCTAATTGGAATTTGCCATTCGAGGAATTTGACTTGGAGATAAAGGACAAGAAGGGATCAGAGAATGTCATTGCAGATCATTTATCTCGTCTTGATCCATCATCATCTTTGCTGGAGCAATCTGCCACTTTCGATTCTTTTCCAGATGAGCAGCTTTTTGCTGTTGAAGTAAAGGTAGTTAGGGATGTCCCTTGGTATGCTGATATTGCCAACTTTTTGGTAAAGGGAGTCACCCCTATTGACATGGATTGGAGGCAGAAGAAAAAGTTTAAGCATGATGCAAAATTTTTCTATTGGGATGAGCCATTTATGTATAAGCAATGCTCTGACGGTATTATTCGTAGGTGTGTTTTAGGTGCTGAAGCAAAGGAAATCCTGGAGCAATGTCACTCTTCGCCGTATGGAGGCCATTTCAGTGGTCAGAGGACAGCTATGAGGATTTTGCATTGCGGGTTTTTCTGACCTACGATATTTAAGGATGCCCATTGGTTTTACAAGCAATGTGATGCTTGCCAGAGGAGAGGAAACTTGGGACCTAGAGATGAAATGTCTCTTACTTACATTTTAGAAGTTGAATTATTTGATGTATGGGGTATTGACTTTATGGGGCCATTTCCCCCTTCTAATGGCAATGTTTTTATCTTATTGGCAGTTCATTATGTGTCCAAATGGGTGGAGGCCATTGCATGCCATCAGAGTGATGCCAAGACAGTAGCAAGGTTTCTTCAATCGCACATCTTTGCGCGGTTTGGGACACCTAGGGCTCTAGTGAGTGATGAGGGTACACATTTTGTTAATAATATCTTAACTAAGCTTTTAGCTAAGTATGGGATTAAGCATAGGATAGCTACCCCTTATCACCCACAAGCAAATGATCAAGCTGAAATTAGTAATAGGGAAATAAAAGCTATTTTAGAGAAAGTAGTCCATCCATCTCGAAAGGATTGGTCCTTTAGGTTGGATGAGGCTCTTTGGGCTTATAGGACAGCTTATAAGACTCCTCTAGGTATGTCTCCCTATAGGTTAGTATATGGGAAAGCTTGCCATTTACCATTAGAGCTTGAGCATAAAACATTTTGGGCTTTGAAAAAGTTAAATTTTGATCTGAGTTGTGCAGGAGCAATCAGAATGCTGCAGCTTAATGAGTTAGAAGAATTTCGTCAATTTTCTTACGAAAATGTGAAAATGTATAAGGAAAAGACTAAGCTATGGCATGACAAAAAAGTTAAATCTAAGGAGTTTGTCAAGGGTCAGAAAGTTTTGCTTTATAATTCTAGATTAAAATTATTTCCTGGAAAATTAAAATCTAAATGGTCAGGACCGTTTATTGTGGTTGAGGTTTTTCCCAATGGAGCAATTACTTTGCAGGATGAAAAAGATGGGAGAGTATTCAAGGTGAATGGACAGCGTGTGAAAAATTATTGGGGTGAGGAATTTCAGGCGAAATATCCTTCCCTACGGTTGGTTGATGATTGAGAGAGCAGGACTTTTGCGGGAGCATTTCACAGAGCAAAATTTTGAGCTCCCAATATTTGAATGGATTTTATTTTTCGGTTAGGTTAGATTTAATTTTGCATGATTTATTAGATTTTATCTTTTTAGTATTTTTATTATTTTTGGTAGGTTAGATTTGATCAATTTTTTATTTGATTTTATTTGATTTTCGGGTTATTTATTTAAATTATCTTGCAATTATCTTTTAGATAGTTAGATTTTATTTTATCTAGATTTTATTTTCAGTTTTAATTCATAGAGATTTTCTCTAATTTATTCGGCTTCTTTTGAAAATAAAAGATTGGGATGATTGGTTTAAATTTAATTTGAATCTTTGATTTTTCTTGTTTTGAAATTCAAATTCCGTATCTAAGATTCTTCAGGTTCAGCAGATTGTTGCGGCAAAGATATTGCTGGAGCAAAGTATTTCGAATTAGAAGGGTCTCCGTTGGAATTTATTATTGTTACCATTAGATTTAGCTTTGAATTCTCGCAGGTAAATGTGCGTGCATCATCTGATGAGGCCACGTGTCGCAGAGTAATTATCCAAAGGCTTCAATGATGACACCACATTGATTTTTACCATGGGCAATTAGAAGCCACGAATTTACCGTTGGTAATTTTTGAATTTCAGGTTGGCATTTTTAAATTTACAACCGTAATATTAGTTATGGCAGGGCAAATCTTTTCGGTTAGGATTCTTGTTTGTTGCAGCCCTATTTATGCATAAACGCTGGTAAGCATCTCCACTTCATCTTCTTGATCAAATCTTCGTGCGAGTGTTATTCTTTCTTTCTCTGCATTCTCTGTCAAAACCCTTTTACACCTTCAATGGCTAAAACAAGAGCTCGAAAAGAAAGGGAGAGTGAGGAGGAAGAGATACCTATGACCCCCGAAGTTCAAAAAGGAAAAACCAGAAAGAAAAGAACACCATAAGAGAATGAGGCTAAGCGAAGAAGAAGACAAGAGAGAGTTGAAGAACAAGAAAGAGCGAGAGAGGAGGAGGTTGTTGCAGAAAAAGACGAAGACCCAAAAGAATCTGACAAACCGAATCAAGAAGAGGATGGACAGGAAGTGGCGACTATAGAAGAGACTCGAGAGGAAATTCAGACGAAACAGAGTGAGGTTATGCAGACGGAGGCTGTAGAGGAAGAAGACAGAGAGCCAGTTCAGGAGGCTCGTGTGGAGGTTATCATACCTGAACCTCCGAAACGATGCCGCATTAAACGGAAGGCTGGGCGCATTCTAGTGATCAGGACTGATACCCCATCGCCTCCATCATCAGATTCCGAGAGAGAGAAGGCCGAGCAAGAGGAACGAGAGAAAAAAGAGGCTGAGGAAAGAAGGCGAGAAGAAGCAGAGAAACAGGCAGAGGAGGAACAGTTGCTGAAGCGGAGAGAAGAAAAGGGCAAAAAGATTGCTGAAGCATCAGAGGAGCACGATGAAATAGCAGAGCGACAGGTGCCATACGATCGCTTCGTCAATACTTTTGCTAGAGCAAAATACACTAAGCTTCTGAAAAGGGATTTTCTGTTCGAAAGAGGTTTCAACAGTGATCTTCTGCCATTTCTAAGGACCGGCATAGCTGACCACGGCTGGGAGCTGTTTTGTGCTAAGCCGGAGGCTGTGAACGCACAGGTGGTGCGTGAATTCTATGCCAACATTGATAAAGAAGAGGGTTTCCTGGTAATTGTCAGAGGAGTCGAGATAGATTGGAGTCCAAGTGCGATCAAGTCCAAGTCGAGATAGATTGGAGTCCAAGTCCAAGGATTTTTGAGCTTTATAATGAGTATTGAGCCTAGTTGGTGATGAGCTTGAGGCAAGGGTATACTGCACCATAAAGTGGGTCATCCCATGCTTAAGAGCTTATGACTGTAAGGCTGCTTTAAGTCTGATAAATAATGAAATAAACCCTTTTAAAAATATGTTTTGAAATGTCTGATAATAGAGCAAGGCTGTGGTGAGTTCTTAGAATTAAGTTGAAAAGTGGTGATTATTTGTCCATGACGGAGGAATCATTTTGCTGCAGCAGAGCTTGGTTTTGCAGAGTGCTCAGGTAAAGGTTAAAGGTAGTGTTGGACTGTCTGGTTTGATTAAGCTAATTCTTTGTCTAATGTTTTGAAATTCTAGAAGGAAGGTTGGTTAGTATTGCTCGGGACGCGCAATAGTTCAAGTTTGGGGGTATGATAACTGCCCAAAAGGTAGTTATTTAGGCCTCAATTATATAGGGATTTGTGTGTCCTTTATGCTTATTAGGGTTGGTTTTGGATAGATATTACATGTTTTAACCCATTTGGAAGAATGGAAGCATTGGAAATTATTTTGTGCAGATTATGCTGCTGAGCGACTGGAGGGAGCAAATTCTATGCTGCAGCAAAGCTGGGAGCAGAAACTGCCACATCACAGCTCGTTAGCCAACTTTATGAACCGACTTCTGTTGAGTTATTTTCGTGATAAAGGATCAAGGAGAGCCTTACACGTGTCCTAGTTGACCTAATTCAAGCCTCCCATCCTTCTATAAAAGGAAGTAGCCGTCAAAGTCAAATTCATTCCATTTTTTCCCTTGGAAGCCGAATAGTTAGGGAGATTGAAGATTATCAAGAACACCATCAACCGCAAGCTGAGTAGGGAGTTTACCTTCTTTATTAACTTGTAGTTATGGACATGCATACTTAGATTGTAATTCGTATTCCTATGCTTATTATGAACTAAGTAGCTTAAGGTGTTGGTTAGGAATAATGTGATTACTATGCTTCATCTCTAGTAATAAATTGACTATTGCATTTTGGTTAATTGTTGTGCTTATTCTTATTTTATGCCCGCCTGGCCAACCGGTATGGATAGCTCACTCTAGTTTCAGGGATGATTTAGAGAGTGTGTGGCAATTCTCCACACTACGATCATTGTGTACGCCAGTGACTGAGCTAGGGATAGCCAGTTGCCAGTGCTTGATCGGTCGCTCTTCATTGGGTTTGAAACATATCCCAAAAGATCCGGAGTTCCGGGAGGAATCCGCTAATAATACTGCGAGAAATGCATGATCAATAATATTGCTAGAGCATATCTTAGAATAATCACTAAAGCCTAACCAGCGCCTGTCTTTAATATGTCTGTCTATTTGTTTACTCGTTGTTCTGTCATTTATTTTGCTTCAGCATAATTTTTATAAAACCCAACATTTTTATTATATTTGAAACCATTAGAAAGTTATACAAAATAGGTAAAGTGGAAACTCATTCAGACCTTGGATTGATAATATTACTTGCTGCAGACTGTGTATACTTGCACAGGAATTCTAGAGTATTTCATATCATATTTTTACTCACTCTAGGAACCCAACAAGGACTCAATCCTCAAGGCTCAAAGGTCAATAGTCAAGCAAGCAAGAGACATGCACATAAGGACCAATGAGGGAGACAACTTAAAAGTTTTCCAAAATTAACTTGCACAAGCGAGATCTAACTTAACGAGATCAGACTCTACTAGCCCGGGATTGGATTACTAAAATCTCAGCTCATCTTCCCTCTACACTGGCACTAAGGTTTCACTAACGAGTTAGTGGAACAAATTAGTTTGTTTTCCTCCATACTTAGGTGCTTATAATTGACAATTAAATTAGGCATTTATATGTGGCACTAGCTTTCACACACCTATTGTAGGGACGCTTAACCTGAGTTTTCTCTGGTTGGCCTAACTGATCACAACAGGGGTAGCTCTTTTTGCTTAAAACTTTATTACTCATTGAGTAATGTGCACAGGCCATGGCATAATAATTTCTTTTCTTTCAAAAGTAACAACAAGAATGAATTTTCTTTCATGATCATGATAAACATATATTATTTTCTTTCCTCCTAAGCAAGATCAAACATGCTTATTTGAAAAAAATTAACTCTTTAGCTCTTCTCTACACCTATCGAGGTGACAACAAGCATATGAACCTAATAATTCGCTCCTACGCATTCAAATCCAAATCTAGTCAAGACAAATACTCTACTCATGCAAGACATCTCTTATAAAAAGTTTAAAAAGTCTCCCTTTTTGGGCACTCATGCTTACAACTCATCGAAAGCGTGAAAATTGACAAGAAAGCCTATCCTAGGACATCATAGTCACACAAAAATAGCATCCAGAAAACAACCATATGCTTAATTCAAAGAAAGCTCAAAACTATAGGCCGAACTCAGATGCTCAAGGGCTCCACAAACATGTTATTCCACCACCAAACTTAAAACATGCATTGTCCTCAATGTATAAAGAAAATAAGGCATAATCAAGCATGAGAACAATAAAAGAATGGAAGGAGGGAACAATACTGCCCTAGAGTGATGATTTCTTTTGTGGAGGCTTGAAAGCAAAGGGGGGACTGGAACCACGACCTAAAAAACAAAAACAACAAATCAAACTCAAAAAGAAAATCACAACTAAACTTACTTGGGTTGCCTCCCATAAGCGCTTGTTTAACGTCATTAGCTCGACGTGTTGACCAAATAGGCATCAAGGTGGTCTAATGTCAGGTGTTCCATCAACAGTGCTATTCCTATAACCTCTCCTATACCCCACCAACATGGCCTCTGATGTTGGTGTGGCCGAGATTCTAACTTTTAGAATAATGAATGAATGATCCTTTATTAATAGGTTCTAGCCTTTAAATAGGCAAAGGTCACACTTAAAGTAGTTACAAAGTAGTTATAAAGCATGTGCTTGTCACATGACCTAAATAAAAGAAAATGATTACAATAGCATGAATCCGGCTACACCAAACACCTCCCCCTAACAAAAAAACTTGTCCTCGAGTTTAGACAGCTAAAGTGAATTCATCCGGAGGGTGATATGCATATAAATCATCAACATTAAAGGTAGGATGTATATTGTAATCATCTGGCAGTTTAATCTTGTAAGCATTATCCCCGAATCGAGCAAGTATAGGAAAAGGTCCTAGTTTTCGTTGCTTGAGCTTGTTATATGTGCCCACTGGGAATCTACTCTTTCGTAAATGTATCATTACAAGGTCTCCCACATTAAATTCTTTAAATCTTCTCTTTCAGTCTGCTGCTTCTTTATATTTGTCAATTTGTTTCTCCATCTGCTTGTGAACTTGGTCATGCAACTCCTTAATGCGATCGACCATTTCTTCGGCTTCAGCACTAATGTCAATAGAAGAAGGGATATGGGTTAGATCAAATGTAAGTCTAGGCATTTTAGTATAGACAATTTCAAATGGACACTTCCCTGTCGTTCTATTCTTCATGTTATTGTAGGAAAATTCCGCTTGAGCCAAAGATAGATCCCATTGTTTTGGTTTATCACCACTGAGGCATCGAATTAGATTGCCTAGCGTTCTGTTTGTTACCTCTGTCTGCCCGTCAGTCTGTGGATGACTTGAGGTGTTGTATTTAAGTGTTGTATCAAATTTTTTCCAAAGTGTCTTCAAGAAGTGGCTTAAGAACTTTACATCTCGGTCTGAAACTATGGTTTTCGGTATTCCATGAAGTCTGACAACTTCTTTAAAGAACAAATTGGCAATATAGATAGCATCAGACGTCTTTTTGCAAGGAAGGAAATGGGCCATCTTACTGTATCTATCCACCACGACAAACACTGAGTCATATCCACGCTGGGTTTTTGGAAGACCGAGAATGAAGTCCATTGAGAGGTCTTCCCAAATGTTCTCAGGAATTGGGAGGGGAGTGTAGAGGCCTGTATTTTGGCCATGCCCCTTAAAACATTGACAAGTGTAGCAGCGTGCCACATAGTTGCTAACATCCCGTTTCAATTGCGGCCAAAAGTACCTATTTTCCAAAATTACAAGGGTCTTGTCACGACCCAAATGCCCTGCTAAACCTCCACAATGGGCTTCCTGTATTAATGCCTCCCGGAGAGAGGAGAAGGGTATGCACAGGGCATCCTCTTTAAAAAGAAAACCATCAAGGATATGGAAACCGCCGGCTGGTTTATGATCTTGGCACTGTTTCCAAACATAGCCAAAGTCTCTATCGTCTTTATAAGCATCTGGTAGGTGCTCCAAGGCTATAATCTCACCTTTTAATATTGTCAGAAGTGTTTCTTTCCTACTCAAAGCATCTGCTACTTTGTTCGTAGTTCCAGAGGTGTGTTTTATCACAAACTCAAAACGTTGAAGAAATGATAGCCACCTAGCATGCATCCTACTAATTGGTTTTTGGGAATTTAAGAATTTAAGGGAAAAATGATCCGTGAAAAGCACAAATTCTTTACTCAGCAAATAATGCTCCCATAGCTTTAATGCTCGAACAAGCGAATATAATTCTTGTTCGTAGGTAGACCATTTCTGTCGAGAGTGGCTTAATTTTTCACTAAAATATTCAATGGGATGAAAATTTTGAGATAAAACAACTCCTATTCCCACCCCCGAGGCATCCACAACTACTTCAAAAGGAACATTGAAATTTGGTAGGGCTAAAACAAGACTACTAGTAAGCTTTTCTTTGAGTGTGTGGAAGCTCTCTTTTTGTTCGTTTCCACAAGAATATTTTCCCTTTTTTAGGCAATTGGTCAGTGGAGAAGCTAAGGTGCTAAAGTGTTTAATGAATTTCCTATAAAAAGATGCAAAACCTAAAAAGCTTTGTAATTCTTTGATTGTCTTTGGTTCAACCCATTCATTTATAGCTTTAACCTTATTAGGGTCTATGCTCACAGTGTTGTGCTCAATTATATAACCCAAAAAAGAAATCTTTGTTGTGGCAAATGAACATTTCTTAAGGTTGATAACTAAAGCATGTTTCTGTAGGGTTGCAAATAAGGTTTTGATATGTTCTAAATGGTCTTTAAAGATTTGGTTATATATGAGGATGTCATCAAAATATACGACAATAAATTTATTTATAAATGGAAGTAATACCTGGTTCATAAGCCTCATGATGGTGCTTGGAGCATTAGATAAACCGAATGGCATTACAAGCCATTCAAAGAGCCCTTCGTTGGTTTTGAAAGCGGTTTTCCATTCATCACCCGGTCGTATTCGTATTTGATGGTAGCCACTTTTCAAGTCAATCTTTGAAAATATGGTTGCCTCTCCCAGTTGATCCAAAAGGTCACTAATTTGTGGGATTGGGAATCGGTATTTGACAGTGATTTTATTGATTGCCCGACTATCGACACACATTCGCCAAGTGCAGTCTTTCTAGACTGGGTTGAATGTGTCCTTTGTTCAGCAGTTCTTCTATTTGATCATGGAGTATTTGGTACTCGGTTGGGCTTATCTTGTAATGTGGTAAGTTGGGGAGTGTTGCACCAGGAATTAGATCAATGGAGTGCTGAATATCCCTTAATGGAGGAAGTTCTGGTTGGCTGTCCATGATGGTTTTGTGTTCTTGCAGCAATTGTTGGACCTCATTCGGAATGTAGGTGTTAGAAACAATATTATCAAAATTCTTTACAACAAAGCCAATAATGGGTTATTCGTTCTCTTGAATAAATGCTTTTCCAGAAGAAAGAGTAAAAAGCTGACCTTTTTTAGTTGGAGCGTTGTCCATGGTATTCTCTTTGGCCGGATTTAGAGGGAGAAGGACAATTTTCTTACCCATCCATAGGAACTCGTATGTGTTGTCTCGACCTTTGTGTATTGCCTGGACATCAAATTGCCATGGTCTACCGAGAAGGATGTGACAAGCGTCCATGTCAATGACATCACAAATTATTTGGTCCTTATAGCTTGCCCCTATGGATAAGGGAACCGTACTAGTGTGAGTAACTTGGACCTCACCTCCTTTCTTGATCCAACTGACCTTGTAAGGTGAAAAATGAGGATGTAAAGGCAAATTTAAAGTGGAAACAAGCTTGCTCGCAACCACATTTTTCAGTGCTGCCACTATCGATGATCACATTGCATATCTTCCCGTTTATTGTGCACCTAGTCTTAAATAACGTGTGTCGTTGATAACTTTGATCTGTTTTAGGAGCTAAAAGAAGTCTCTGAATGACCACAGATATTGGTTCACCATCATCTGGTTCAAGAAAGTCGATATTACCATCAGTATCTTCATCCTCTTCCTCATTTTGATACTCGACAACATCTGCAATTGCTAATGTCTTCCGATGAGGGCATTCATTGGATAAATGGTCTGATTGGTTGCAGCAAAAGTATTTCCCTAGAGTCGGTCTTGGATACGTGTTTGAAGTTCTCTTTGTTGCTGCACCATCAGAGTTCTTGTTTTCCTCTATCTGTTTTCCTTTAAAGGCTGCCATCGTATTTTGTTGTACAGTTTTATCACCAAGTGTTGTTTTGTTGAAGTTATTAGCTTGTTCACCCGTGACCCGTCTGGAATATGTTCTCCTGAAACGATTTGCAATTTGTTCCTCGATTACAGCTACAGCGGAAATAGCTTCATTCAAGTATCCGATTGGTTGTAAAGAGAGTTGTTCTTTAATATCATTTCGAAGACCGCCTTTATATCTTGCGACCAAATACTGTTGGATTTCTCCAAGATTCGTTCTTGCCCCTAACCGATGGAATTCTTCAGTGTATTCCATGATCGATCTGTTACCTTGCTTGCAATTTTGGTATTGGTCATATAGAATTTGTTCAAAATTCATAGGCAAGAATCTTTCTTTCATCAATCTTTTCATTCTTTCCCATCTTCGGATTGGTTGTTTACCATATCTTTGGTGGTTGAGTTCCAATTGGTCTCACCATGCTTGGGCTCCTCCCTTTAATTTTAAGGCCACTAATTTGACTTTTTTGGTCTCGGGTGTGTTCATGTAGTTAAAGAAATTCTCCACATGTCTAACCCATTCCAAGAAAGTTTTTATCTCCATCTTTCCGCTATAGGTCGGTATATCAATCTTCATTTTGAAATCGTTGTCTTGCTGATATTGGTACCTATGATGTTGTTGGCCTTCCCTTAATGCTTCTTGCTGATACTGGTAATTTTGTTGATCTTCCCTCGGTGCTTCTTGCTGATATTGGTATTGAAAATTCTGCTGTCCTTCCTTGGACGTTTCTTGATAGCCATAGTCTTCCTCACTAGAACTATCATCATTCCAGTCGGCTTGCCTTCGAAACAAAGGGTTGTTCTTTGTTGGGTTTTATGCCCTAAAACTCATAGATAGTAAATGTACATTTGACCGAACATTAATAAAGTGATGTATTATTCAATGTTTGTATTATATCTTGTCTTATTACCCCTAATCCAATAAACTAAACATCCAAGGCTAATAGAATGAGGCTTGAACTAGTATGTAGCGACATACGGGGATCAATGTTCAAGTTTTAGCCTAAAGGGTCTGTAGTATAGGGATAAGGCTGGGTACCATATACTAGTGACACTATGGATACGGCCCGCTTTGTATATTGATACAAACGTAGTGATCCAACGCGTTCATGTGGTTGACATGCGAGTGGGGGTATCCTGTGCAATGAGTTTGCACAAAGACCGGACCGCGAAATAGTTAACCACTAACTGTAATACCGTTAGTTAGCTCGGTTTCTATTTCACTAGGATGACCTAGGCAACTTGGCCTTAATCCTGAGTGGATTATGGACTCCTGTCCATGAGGGATTGTCCTTTGATTTGTACGGGTGAGAGTGGCCTGTTCGCCGACTCAATAAGCCTACCATTTTGGGGACAAGACCGAGTGGGGAGCTAGGAACGTAGTCTTACAAGATGGAATTCACTCCTTCCCGATATTAGGGTAAGTAGAGGTGTGTTCCCTTAAGTGGTGTCTCCGGGTCTTGAACAATGGGCCCTACCCTCTTTATGGCACGAGAGGGATATCTGTTTGCTGGTTGGACCACAAACAGGTTGTTCATTAGTGGAGCGCTGGTACTTAAGGACCAAGAGGTAGCCTAGGGGTAAAACGGTAATTTGACCTAGTTGGGGTACGAACACACGTGAAGGGCTAACTTGCTGTTGACGGTCAATATCCGTGGACACAGAAATATATCTGCAGTGAGAAGAGTGCAGCTGTGGTTCTTTAGTGGAGTGAACCACAGTTAACGAATATTGATTAACTTGGTTAATCAGTTTAACCAACTAATCTCATATCGTTAGAGCTTCTGATCTGTAGGTCCATTAGGTCCATTAGGTCCATTAGGTCCATTAGGTCCATTAGGTCCATTAGGTAAAATTCTGAGGATCGATTGAATGTTCGAAGGTGTTCGAATATTTAACTAAAATATGAATTTGGTTCATATTAAAACTACAGGTTATAATTAATATGCATTGGATGTATATTAATACTATAGTTTTGAGAGAGAAAATAATAATTGAATATGTGATGTTTAATTTTATTATTTTTATTTTTTATATATTAATTAATTTCGAATTAATTAATTGATTTAGTTTAATTAAATTTGATTTAATTGAACTATAGGTTAAAGAGGGATATTAGTTTAAATAGGATTTAAATTAATATTAATTTAATTAATATTGATTAATTAAATTTAATTAATTACAATTTATTTTTAATTTGTGATTAATTATTATCAGGTAACTGACTATTCAGTTACCTGATGATGCGTGAGGTGGCTTAACCTTACCTTTATTATCGTGGTCTTCTTTCAGTTGCAGAAGAGCCCAAGTCTCACGCCTCTCACTCTCCCTCTCATCCTCTCTCTCGTTCTGCTCTCTCCCTGAGAATACAGAGTTCTTGCTCAAGGAAATATCCTTAGAATTTTTGCTCCCACAAGCTCCCAACGCAACATCCTATTCGAGAATACCGATGAATCCTCGTGGTGGTGTTCGTGCTGTTTCTCCAACGAAATCAAGTATTGTTTGCTGCTGTATTTTGGGAGAAAATCAGAAAAAATTTGGCGAAACGATCAAGGGTTTCTTCAAAGGTAATATGTTCTTGAACTAGGATCATTAGGATCCAATTCTAGATTAGATCTAGAATTTTTAATCTTTTGTCTAGCATGCTTTATGGTTGTTTTTACAGCATGATTTCTTATCATTTTGCTTGCTGTAAATTTATTTATTTTGCCATCGTATTGGTATCCCAATCGGCGTTTTATTCGAAAAGGTCTCTGCTGTCTTCCGCTGCGAAAAGGGCTTTTATCCCTTCAATTGGTATCAGAGCCCTATCGAATTTAAAACGTTGTTTTTGAGATTTGCGATTGGTTTTGTTTTGTGGGATTAATTGCATTGTGAATGTATAGTTTGCGATAAACTGTTTTGGTTTGAATTGGCTTTAGATTTACAGCTTTATTTATGATTTGATCATGTAAAGGCCCCTGCGTTTTGAGCAAATATTCTGTAAATCGAGTCTGTAAAGTCCGGGTCTAGTTTTGTGCTTGAAAATCGATGAAGAACGTGCAAAAATCGGCGATTTTGGTGAAGAACGGCCGCGGTTCTTCCCAGAAAACAGCTCCAGACGCAACAGCGTCGGGACGCTTAGCTTTATGCGTCTCGACGCTGTCGCGATTCCACGCTCCAGACGGTTAAAATCGCACCAGCGTCGGGACGCTATCTTCACAGCGTCTCAACGCTGTCACGACTTCGTGCGGTGGTTGTTTTACGTGAAAACGTGTGCTGAAACCCTAATGGGTAGTTTGGTTCGTGCGGTTAGGGTTGGATTTGGACCGGTTCAACCCGGTTCATGGGCGGTTCGACATTTTGAAGCCCGGTTCGAAGTGGTTCGGGTCGGTTCGTGGATCCTAGACCAGTTGGGGAGCTGTACTTTATGTAATAGGATAGTTTAAAGCTTTAATTAGAGTAATTTCTGCTTTATTTATCCTAGGGGCCAATTAAACCGGTTTATTCGCTATTTAAATGCTTTGTGGATGTCATTTAAATTTTTTAATCCCACCTTAGGATATAAAGCATGCTCATGCATTATGGATGTTATAATATGATTATAATTTTGGATGATAATGCATGGTTTTTCATGAGATATTTAATATATAGTTTAGTTATATTAAATTCATGAACATGAAAGAGTATGATGCATGCAATTACATAGTTTTAATATAAGAGTTATATTAAAAATTATTTGTTTGCAGCATGCTAAGTTGATTTTCCATTTTTTGGCTATAATAAAGTTGTTTATTATTTAAATGGAAATCAAATTGCATTGAGCATGATACATCCATAGGTTAATATAAGGGTTATATTAATTATCATGCAATGCAAAGTACTATAGTTTAAATTTCATTAACTTGAATATGATTGTTAATTGTTTTAAACTATAGTATGCATGATTATAGGGCTAATCATTAAAATTTTGAAATAGTTTAAAATTTCATGATTAGAAACCGTCAATCTATAATCAAGATATGCATGTTCACATAAGATCTTAGGTTAAAATTGAATTAATTTTAATGGGTTAAAATTAATTAGACCTAAGATCACTTTCTAATAGGATTAGAATATCTTACTTAGTTTTAAAATAGTTTTAATGAACTAAGTAGGACGAACATTCCTGAGATTATAAGGGAACTCTACCATTGAAGTTCTGTCTAAGGATTGGAGGTATTTAAGTTGACGGTAAACGGAACACCTCCTACCTGGGAATTGATCTGGAACACCGGAGTTGAATTAATCTCAGGTTAATGTTAGAATAATGTCGCTAGGTTAATTAAATTGGTTTAATACACCTAGATATTAGGTCTTATTATAATAGTTATAATAGGACTAGACTTAGATAAATGACTTAGCCGGATTTATCTAGGTTTAATCAAACCCTAAAATTTATAATAGGTTACTTTAGTGGGAGGAAAATTACAAAACTTAATTTAAATTGAGTTTTGCTCCTACGTCCCCGTGACGTTCACACCGTGAGATCCGTGCTCGGCTTCGTGTCGTCGTAGAGCGGCCTCCCTTCGGAGAGTGTTTGCATGGGTCAATACCAAGGTGAATGGGGAAAGTGACTATAGTAAGTGGGAGCGGGACGCGTGTCAACGTATCCTTCGGTCTCCACCCCTAGGTCACAACATGAGATTCCTATGATCCGCCTGCGTGTTGCCCTGGAGCAACCACCCCTTCGGAGGGCCTGATCATAGGATTCGGAACACCGTGAACTCCTAAAAAGGATAGGGTCGCTTAGGCTAATTACCAACAGTTGTCTTTCCTAACGGTAGCCTGTTGATGCGTGCCTCTGAGATCTGAAAGTGGGAGGGTTACACTTACGGGGAGGAGTTAATTTGTTAACAAATCCTTGACCGAACAACGGTGGTTAATATCTAATGGAATATGAGTTATTCTGGTATTAGAAATTGACTGAGAAGTGTCTCATTTTAGAGGAGGAACAACTGATCACCCTTCGGTGGCTGTTCTTCTAAGCCTCTAAAGCATCGTTGCAAAACACAATCATAGTTTTATTAGGGTTCTTTGATTGTTTGTTTGCAAAATTGATTGGATGTATGCAATTGTTTGTATTGCTTGTGTGATGGGTTAAGGCAAAGATAACTAATACGGTCACTTGTTTGTTTTTCAGCAATGTTTTCCTCTATAATTTCCCTGCTTAAAAATGAACAACTTACCGGCGAGAATTTTCCACAATGGAAATCTAACCTCAATACAATACTCGTGGTTGAGGACTTAAGGATCGTCTTAACGGAGGAATGTCCTCCCGTTCCCCCTCGCACTGCCGCTCAGACAGTTAAGGAAGCCTACGAACGCTGGACCAAGGCCAATGAAAAGGTCAAAGTCTATATTTTTGTCAGCTTGTCTGAAGTATTGGCCAAGCGTTACGAGAACGTGAAAACTGCCAGGGAGATTATGAATTCCCTGCAGGAGATGTTTGGACTTCCGTCCTACCAGCTCCACCACGACGCCTTGAAGAACGTCTTCAACGCCAAGATGCTGGAAGGTCAATCTCTTCGGGAACATGTCCTGGACATGATTAACCAATTCAACATAGCTGAGGCAAATGGCGGGGTTGTCTGCGAGTGCAGTCAGGTTGCATTCATCCTTCACTCGCTCCCGACGAGTTATCTGTCTTTCAGGACGAACGCGAGCATGAATAAGATTCCGTTCAACCTGACTACCCTCCTCTCGGAGTTACAGATTTATGAGTCCCTGCAAAAGAGCAAGGGAAAGAATGTGGTTAAAGGAGAGGCCAACGTGGCCCATTCCAAGAAGAAGTTCCTGAAGGGTTCATCCTCAGGGACTAAATCTGTACCCCAGGCTTCTTCATCGAAGCAGATCCAAAAGAGGAAGGGAGACAAGGGGAAGGCTCCTGCACAGGCTGTGCAAGGGAAGGGGAAGGCCAAGGTCGTGGCCGACAAAGGCAGATGCTTCCACTGTAATGCAGATGGTCACTGGAAGCGCAACTGTCCCCGCTACCTTGCTGAGAAGGGAAGAGAAAAATAAGGTAAATTCGATTTACTTGTGTTAGAGACTTATCTCGTTGAACATGATGAGTTTTCCTGGATACTGGATTCGGGAGCCACTAATCATGTTTGTTCTTCTTTTCAGGGAAATAATTTCCAGCAGCTGGCAGAGGGTGAAATGACGCTCAAGGTCGGAACGGGAGACGTCGTTTCAGCTCGTGCAGTGGGAGCTGCAAAATTACTCTTTAGAAATAGGTTTTTGATTTTAGAGAACTTGTACTTGGTTCCTAGAATTAAAAGGAACCTTATTTCTGTTTCAGCTTTACTACAACAATGTTACTCAGTTTCTTTCTTGCTTAACGAAGCTTTAATCTCAAAGAATGGAGTTTACATTTGTTCAGCTAAGCGTGAGAATAATTTGTTTGTGTTAAGACCAAATGACGCTAAGGCTATTTTAAGTCATGAAATGTTTAAAACGGCCGAAACGCAAAACAAAAGGCAAAAAGTTTCTCCTTTAAGTAACAACACGTATCTTTGGCATCTTCGTCTTGGTCATATTAACATCGATCGGATCGATCGTTTGGTTAAAAATGGACTTCTAAGTGACATAGAAGATACATCTTTACCACCCTGTGAATCGTGTCTCGAGGGTAAAATGACCAAGAGGCCTTTTACCGGAAAATGTTATAGGGCCAAAGAACCACTTGAACTAATACATTCGGATCTTTGTGGTCCAATGAATGTAAAGGCTCGAGGTGGTTATGAATATTTCATCTCTTTCATAGATGATTATTCTCGATACGGTTACTTGTACCTGATGGGCCATAAGTCTGAAGCTCTTGAAAAGTTCAAAGAGTTTAAGGCTGAGGTAGAAAATCTGTTAGGTAAAACGATTAAAACACTTCGATCAGATCGAGGTGGAGAGTATTTAGATCAGCGATTCCAGGACTATATGATAGAATATGGAATCCAATCACAACTCTCAGCACCTGGTACACATCAGCAGAATGGTGTATCAGAAAGGAGAAATAGAACCTTGTTAGACATGGTTCGATCTATGATGAGCTATGCTCAGTTGCCTAGCTCGTTTTGGGGGTATGCAGTAGTGACTGCAGTACATATTTTTAACAACGTTCCCTCAAAAAGTGTTTCTGAAACTCCTTTTGAGCTATGGAAGGGGCGTAAACCTAGTTTATGTTACTTCCGTATCTGGGGTTGTCCTGCACATGTGTTAGTGACAAATCCTAAGAAATTGGAACCACGTACGAGAATATGCCAATTTGTTGGTTACTCGAAAGAAACGAGAGGTGGTCTTTTCTACGACCCTCAAGATAATAAAGTATTTTTATCGACAAATGCAACTTTCTTGGAGGAAGACCACATTCGAGATCATCGACCACGAAGTAAGTTAGTATTAGGAGAAGCTACAGAAGGATCAACAAGGGTTGTTGATGAACCTGGTCCTTTAACAAGAGTTGTTGGAGAATGCAGTTCTTCTCGTCAATCTAGTCCTCCTCACGTAGTGGGAGAGCTTCGACGCAGTGGGAGGGTTGTGATACAACCTAACCGCTACTTGGGTTTAACAGAAACACAAGTAGTCATACCTGATGACGGCGTAGAAGATCCACTGTCTTATCGTCAGGCAATGAATGATGTAGATAAGGACGAGTGGGCCAAAGCCATGGACCTTGAGATGAAGTCAATGTACTTCAATCAAATTTGGGAACTTGTAGATCTACCTGAAGGGGTCAAACCCATTGGGTGTAAATGGATCTATAAGAGAAAAAGAGATGCTGCTGGGAAAGTACAGACTTTCAAAGCAAGACTTGTAGCAAAGGGTTATACCCAACGAGAAGGAGTGGACTATGAAGAAACTTTTTCTCCAGTTGCTATGCTAAAGTCCATAAGAATCCTCTTATCCATTGCCACATTTTATGATTATGAAATTTGGCAAATGGATGTCAAGACAGCTTTTCTGAATGGCAATCTTGACGAGAGCACTTTTATGTCTCAACCCGAAGGGTTCATATCCCAAGGTCAAGAGCAAAAGTTTTGCAAACTGAATCGATCCATTTATGGGTTGAACAGGCTTCTCGATCTTGGAATATTAGATTTGATACTGCGATCAAATCTTTTGGCTTTGACCAGAATGTTTATGAGCCTTGTGTATACAAGAAGATCAACAAGAATAAAGTAGCTTTCCTCGTACTTTATGTGGATGACATCCTACTCATTGGGAATGATGTAGGGTATCTGTCTGACGTAAATGAATGGCCAGCAGCTCAATTCCAAATGAAAGATTTGAGTGAGGCCCAGTATGTTCTTGGCATCTAGATTATTCGGGATAGAAAGAACAAATCGCTAGCTCTGTCTCATGCAACGTATATCGACAAGATGTTGGCTCGATATTCGATGCAGAACTCCAAGAAGGGCTTGTTGCCTTTCAGGCATGGGGTTCACTTGTCTAAGGAACAATCTCCTTAGACACCTCAAGAGGTTGAGGATATGAGACGGATTCCCTACGCCTCTGCCGTGGGTAGCTTAATGTATGCGATGCTATGCACGAGGCCTGACATTTGTTATGCTGTAGGGATTGTCAGCAGATATCAGTCGAATCCAGGGTTAGACCACTGGACCGCGTTAAAGGAATCCTCAAGTATCTTAGGAGAACGAGAGATTACATGTTGGTGTTTGGGGCTAAGGAGTTAGTTCTCACTGGTTACACCGACTCTGACTTCCAAACTGACAAGGATTCTAGGAAATCTACGTCAGGGTCAGTTTTCACCCTTAATGGTGGAGCTGTAGTTTGGAGGAGTATAAAGCAATGATGCAGAGCAGACTCCACGATGGAGGTTGAGTATGTAGCTGCTTGCGAAGCCGCTAAGGAAGCTGTTTGGCTAAGGAAGTTCTTGACAGATTTGGAAGTTGTTCCGAAGATGAACTTGCCCATTACATTATACTGTGACAACAGTGGGGTTGTAGCCAATTCAAAGGAACCTCGCAGCCACAAAAGAGGTAAACACATAGAAAGGAAGTATCATCTGATTCGTGAAATTGTGCAAAGAGGAGATGTGGTCGTGACCAAGATCGCTTCCGAGCACAACATTGCTGATCCGTTTATGAAGGCCCTCTCGGCTAAAGTGTTCGAGGGTCATCTAGACAGTCTAGGTCTGCGAGACATGTATATAGCGTGATCTAGGGCAAGTGGGAGATGTGTAATGGGTGTAAGGATGCCCTAGTATATTTTATTTTGTATATTTACCTTTTATGTAATGTACAACATACATGTACCATTTCCAGCTTTGGATTAAATTGTATATATACTTTCCCTGTAACTTGAGTTTTAGTTCAAGTGGGAGTTTGTTGGGTTTTATGCCCTAAAACTCGTAGATAGTAAATGTACATTTGACCGAACATTAATAAAGTGAGGCTTGAACTATATGTTTGTATTATATCTTGTCTTATTACCCCTAATCCAATAAACTAAACATCCAAGGCTAATAGAATGAGGCTTGAACTAGTATGTAGGGACATAAGGGTCTGTAGTATAGGGATAAGGCTGGGTACCTTATCCTGGTGACACTATGGATACGGCCCGCTTTGTATATTGATACAAACGTAGTGATCCAACGCGTTCATGTGGTTGACATGCGAGTGGGGGTATCCTGTTCAATGAGTTTGAACAAAGACCGGACCGCGAAATAGTTAACCACTAACTGTAACACCGTTAGTTAGCTCGGTTTCTATTTCACTAGGATGACCTAGGCAACTTGGCCTTAATCCTGAGTGGATTATGGACTCCTGTCCATGAGGGATTGTCCTTTGATTTGTACGGGTGAGAGTGGCCTGTTCGCCGACTCAATAAGCCTACCATTTTGGGGACAAGACCGAGTGGGGAGCTGGGAACGTAGTCTTACAAGATGGAATTCACTCATTCTCGATATTAGGGTAAGTAGAGGTGTGTTCCCTTAAGTGGTGTCTCCGGGTCTTGAACAATGGGCACTACCCTCTTTATTAGATGAGCGCTGGTACTTAAGGACCAAGAGGTAGCCCAGGGGTAAAACGGTAATTTGACCTAGCTGGTTGGACCACAAACAGGTTGTTCATTAGAGGAGCGCTGGTACTTAAGGACCAAGAGGTAGCCCAGGGGTAAAACGGTAATTTGACCTAACTGGGGTACGAACACACGTGAAGGGCTAACTTGCTGTTGACGGTCAATATCCGTGGACACAGAAATATATCTGCAGTGAGAAGAGTGCAGCTGTGGTTCTTTAGTGGAGTGAACCACAGTTAACGAATATTGATTAACTTGGTTAATGAGTTTAACCAACTAATCTCATATCGTTTGAGCTTCTGATCTGTAGGTCCATTAGGTCCCACCGGTAGCTCATTCAGGGCGTTGAGGTAAAATTCTGAGGATGGATTGAATGTTCGAAGGTGTTCGAATATTTAACTAAAATATGAATTTGGTTTATATTAAAACTATAGGTTATAATTAATATGCATTGGATGTATATTAATACTATAGTTTTGAGAGAGAAAATAATAATTGAATATGTGATGTTCAATTTTATTATTTTTATTTTTTTTATATTAATTAATTTCGAATTAATTAATTGATTTAGTTTAATTAAATTTGATTTAATTGAACTATAGGTTAAAGAGGGATATTAGTTTAAATAGGATTTAAATTAATATTGTCTTCTTTCAGTTGCAGAAGAGCCCAAGTCTCACGCCTCTCACTCTCCCTCTCATCCTCTCTCTCGTTCTGCACTCTCCTTGAGAATACAGAGTTCTTGCTCCAGGAAATATCCTTAGAATTTTTGCTCCTACAAGCTCCCAACGCAACATCCTATTCGAGAATACCGGTGAATCCTCGTGGTGGTGTTCGTGCTGTTTCTCCAACGAAATCAAGTATTGTTTGCTGCTGTATTTTGGGAGAAAATCAGAAAAAATTTGGCGAAACGATCAAGGGTTTCTTCAAAGGTAATATGTTCTTGAACTAGGATCATTAGGATCCAATTCTAGATTAGATCTAGAATTTTTAATCTTTTGTCTAGCATGCTTTATGGTTGTTTTTAGAGCATGATTTCTTATCATTTTGCTTGCTGTAAATTTATTTATTTTTTTGTCGTATCGGTATCCCAATCGGCGTTTTATTCGAAAAGGTCTCTGTTGTCTTCCGCTGCGAAAATGGCTTTTATCCCTTCAGTTCTTGAATTCTTGTTGTCCCGAATGGTGTTCTTGATAGTATCTTGGAGCTGGTTTCATTTCTTGACCTGTCTTTTGCTCTAGGAATTGTCTTCCTTGCCATTGTCTCGTTCTGGAATCGTCTCGTGGTTGTTCTTGCTGGCTCCTTTCGAGGTTTAAGTGTCTTCTTGAATCGCTATTGTGCTGGTCGGATTTGCAACCTAATTTTTCACAGATCATTTCCAAAATCTTCTTTATCTCACCCACATCACTTCTTAGTTCCTTCGTCTCTTGTTCAACCGACAGCAAGTGTACGGTTGTTGATCGTGGGGAGAGGACGGCGGTAGTTTCTGTCTCTTTTCCAACCAAAGAAGGATTGCCCATAACACTGGCCGACGCATTCTTGGTTTCCATTGTATCCCAAGTCTTGGCGCTCTGATACCAAATCTTGGTGTGGCCGAGATTCTAACTTTTAGAATAATGAATGAATGATCCTTTATTAATAGGTTTTAGCCTTTAAATAGGCAAAGGTCACACTTAAAGTAGTTACAAAGTAGTTATAAAGCATGTGCTTGTCACATGACCTAAATAAAAGAAAAGGATTACAATAGCATGAATCCGGCTACACCAGATGTGTTCTTAGGGTCCTCAAAAGCTTTTAGGATCTCCTTCTCCTGTTGGACTCTAATGATTAGCTCCCTGCGCTCAATATCAATTATAACTCTCCCTGTAGCAAGGAATGGTCTCCCTAATATAATAGGCGTGGCAGGATTCTCTTTAATGTCCAAAACATAGAAATCATCAGGAAGGAAAATTCTACCTACTTTAATAAGAACATTCTCGACAATTCCATAAGGACTAACCACAGATTGGTCAGCCAACTGGAGCCTGACAGTAGTAGATTTTATCTCTTTTATATTTAGCTTTTTACACAATGATAATTGAATGATATTTATGTTAGCCCCTAGATCACATAGTGCTCTACAAGAATAAGTACTAAAATTACAAGGAATAGTAAAACTCCCTAGATCAGTCAATTTCTCTGGTACTTTCTGTTGGACACGAGCACTGCATGTCGATGCGAGGTATACAGTCTCCTTCTGCTTTTCCTTCTTCTTTTTGATGATCCATTCCTTCATGAACTTCTTATAATGAGGCATTTTCTCCAGTGCATCTGCAAAAGGAATATTAATAGTCAAACCTGTAAAAGCATCAAGAAACTTATTAAACTGAGCCTTAGAATTTTTCTTTTTTCTATTCTTTGACTTAGGAACTAAAGCAATAGGAGAAGGGATAGAGGGCTCAGGTATAAGCTTTTCACCTTCGTTTGAGGTGGTGCCCTCCTAAACTTCTCCAGTGAGTTCCTCAGTTTTAGTATTCTCATCCTCCTCAGCTACTTGAGTCTCCTCCTCGTGATGCACAGTGACGGCTTTGCAGTACTCCAATGAAGATTTCTCGTGTTCAACTGAGGTTTTACCTTTATTCATGGTGTTGACAACACTTACCAGTTGTCTCAGTTGAGTCTCTATGTTCTTGATGGCTGCAGAGTGACCATTGACAGTGGTGTTTATGGCAATCACGGCCTCCTCGAGCTTATTTGATATGTTACTTGATTCTGCAATAAAAACTCCAACGAATCCCTCTAGAGATTTTTTACTTTCTTGACTTTGATGGGTAAAGCCAGGAGGATTCAGAACATTCTTATTATTCGCATACGAAAAAATCTCGTGATTTCTATTACTAGGATGATAATGTGTAGGTGCAAAATTATTATTGTACCCCCTAGAATTAAAATTAGAGACATACTGAACCTGCTCGAGACTTTCCTCCTGAGTCTTGCATCCCAGACTCAATCGATTGAGCACTCCCTCTACCTGAAAACTTTAAAAATGCATTAGCAAGGGAAGACATTTGCGCGTGAAGTGCACTTACGTTGTCAATCTCGAACACTCTAGCAGCAATCGTTTTCGGTCCCGACCGCTCAGATGGCCACTGATAGCTATTGGTGGCCATTTCCTCTAGCAAAGTCCTAGCATTCTCAACATTTTTGGACAACAGAGTCCCATTTGCAGCTGCATCAATGATAGTTTTTGTAATAGGAGTTAAGCCATTATAAAATAATTGAACCTGAAGCCAGTCGGGATAGCCATGTTGAGGGCACTTCCTCAACAGCTCTTTAAATCGCTCCCAAGTCTCGAACAACTGCTCATCAAACTGCTGCTGAAACGTCCCAATCTCGATCCTCAGCTTAACTGTTTTGGCAGGAGGGAAGAATTTCTTTAAAAATGCCTGGACTAAAGCATCCCAGGTGGTAATGCTCCCAGGTGGAATTCATTGCAACCAGTCATGAGCTTTATCCTACAAGGAAAAAGGAAACAAACGTAAGCAAATGGCATCTTCAGAAACACCATTTAATTTTACCGTCCCACAGATGTCTAGGAAGGATTTCAGGTGAGAATTTGGATCCTCCATGGGTGATCCTCTGTAAGCACAATCTCGAGCCATCTTAATGAGACACGTTTTCAGCTCAAAATTGTTAGCATTGATCGGGCCATAGACAATCCCCGACTGCTGCTCCTGAAAGACCGACTGAAAGTAGTCCCTAATAGGCTAAGGCTCCTCAGGGTTAGGATTGGCCATTCGGATATGATTTTCTTTACTTTCTCTTCGAATTCTACTTAAAGTTCTCTCGATCTTCGAGTCAAAGGGAACTAAGGCCAACTCCCTAACCTTTCGCATACACCAACAAAACTAACCTAAAAAGGAAACTAAAAGTAAAGAAAAGAAAATAAATGAGGAAAGAAACTAGAAAAGGAAATAAATGAATCTACAATAGGAAACTATAATCTAAAAAAGGAAAATATAAACAAATAAGGAATGCAAAAACAAATATGACAAAAAAAAACAAATAAGGAAACTAGCAAATAAGGAAAACTAAATATGGAAAGTTCAAACAAATATGGAAAAATCTTTATATGGCAAAGAAAAATAATAAAGGAAAAAAATGCAATCTACCAAAAAATTAAAATAACAAAAATAAAAAAACACACAAAAAATAAAAATACACTCTAAACTAAGACCAAACAATTTTTCTACGATATCAAAATTGACTAAATATGCCAATCCCCGGCAACGGCGCCAAAAACTTGATGTGCAAATTGCTTACCGCAAGTGTACGGGTCAAGTTATAATATAATGAATGTGTAATTTGAATGTCCTCCTCTGGATTGGTTTCTAATCAATTTTAATTACCGGAAATACTCTTGACCAATTTTATTTATGGATCCGAATCAAGTGAGAATGAAATTAAATTAAACACAAAATGAAGCAGAAAATGTGACAAACTAATGGGAACAATGGTCTTAGGGATGTGATTTCACCAATTGGGACTATGAATTGATTAACGGACTATCAACATGCTATGATTCATAAATCTTGGGAAATTAAAATCACACATATCTCTCCCGAGCATACATGATTCTCCCACATGCAATGAACCTGATATCCCTATCTAAATTCATTAAACATGTAAGGCATTAAGGATAACCTTTTTAACGATTTCTAGAATTAACTATAATCTCCCGATTTCTAACTAAATCCTAGTTATTCATAATGATTTCTAAGCTGAATCCTCTCTCCCGAGTAAGATTCAAGCACGAACAACATTCAATTCATGGTCGGTGAATCGAAAGCATTAAACATACATTATGCATAAATAAATCAATAACATAAATCCATAACATCAATCCATAATTGCCCCAACGGCTACATCAATCCCTAAGAGTAAAGACCTAGCTTATCATACAACGTGTTACAATATAGCTACGATCTAAAACAACCATAAACACTAACTAAAGTAAGGGAAAGAAGAATTAAACTCTATGTAGGCCGAGACCGAACGTCCCCGTCACGATCCCCACGAACAATGGGTTTATTTCCACTTTGCTCCCCTTTATTCAGCTCCCAAGACTCTGTTTTTGCTCTGTTTTACGGCCCCAAGATGTCCAAAAAGAAGTCCCCAATCAGCCCTAATCGAAAATTATAAATAGGCTGATTTTTTGTCGTAGCGTCGAGTCGCTCAGGAGACAGCGTCTCGACTCTGTCGCCTTATCGCAGAATCTGGAATGGAAAAACACACAGCGTCGAGACGTTGTGACCTGTTCGTGCCTAATCAGATAAGGAAAGGCAGCGTCGAGATGCTCAAGACGTTGTGACCGGTTGACTTTACTTTGACTTCTTCTTCTTTGATTCGTTTTCCAGCTTTAACCTTTTTTCGCCCCCGAACATCCAAGTGGCTCCAATATTAATTTCCTACAAATATAACATAAAAATGAATCAAATTTGGCCAATAAATCATGAAAGACTAGCTAAATTAACTAACGAAAAATAGCTAGCTATGCTCGCTATCAATCCTACAAAATAAACAATTAGACCATAAAACACAAACTAACAAGGTGAAATTAAAGGTAATTAAATAACAAATACCCCCAACCTGAATCTTGCTAGGCCTCGAGCAAGGCTAACAGGCAATAATATGGATGCAAACAGATATATTTTCATGACTTAATCCTCAAAGCTAAAGAATCAATAAGAATGAAATTAAGAGACATGTACGTGACACCCAACTGAGAGACAAATCAAATTTTTTCAAAGAACATCTTGCACTAGAGATTTCTAACCCACCTCAAACGGATTCTACTAACTCAGGATTGGCTTATCAAGCTCTCATTTTATATTCCCCCTACACAAGCACTATGGACTCGTTAAAGAGAGCAAATGAAACAAATTAGACTGCTAGTTTCTACCTAAACGCCTGAAATTAAGGAGCTCATCACTTTTGCATTCTTTTAAGGTGGGGCACTAGCTTTCACACTATAATGCTGGGACCCATAACCCGAGTTTTACCCTTGGTTGGCCTAACTGATCACATGGTAGGTAGCTCTTTTACCCCAGTATCAATCATGACTATTGCAAGCATGTTTTTTTCTAATGAAATAAAACAAGAAAGATGAGCATAATTTTTTTCTTTCTCAAGCTTAACCTCACTCACTGATTTTACCACCCCCTTTTTTTAACAAGCAAATTTTCTTTTATTTTTCCTAGGCAAGGTTCACAAGCTAATTTGCAAAAATCTTTATACTCTTTAAACTCATCCCTACACCAATCAGGGTGACAACATAAGTATAAGCCTAATAAACCTCACCTAAGCATTTGACTCCTATTCTAAAGAAGGAAAGAAACTCAACCAATGCAAGATATTTCACAAAAAAAAAAAAAATTTAAAAAGGCTCCCTTTTGGGGCACTCACGATTACAACTCATCAAAGGAAAACATACTTATATAAAAGCTATTCATAGGAAATCATTATCATGAAAAAAACATCTAAAAGCGTCCAACATTCAAGTCAATCAATGAAACATACAATTGGCTTGATCCTCAGGTACTCAAGGCACAATAGACAGAAAGCAAAGCGTACCCTACCCCCAACCTAATTCTTACATTGGCCTCAATGTAATAGTAGACATGAAAAATCAGAGGACAAGATAAAGGGAACAAAAAACTCCCCTGAAATTTTGCATGATGGTTTGAAGGGGTGATCCACAATCCTTCAAATAAATGCTTTTCTATATACTTAAGTCATAAACTCCTACAAAACGTCAATCCTTCACAGGTCGTTCGTTACTATAGATAGGTCAAAAGTCCGTTTTACCCCTATAGCACATCTTAGTTCCTTAAGTCCATTGGTCCTCTAATGAACAATTTTTTTCATGGTCCAGCCATTAAACAAGATCCCTTTCGGGCCAATGAGAGGGTGGGGCCGCTAGTTCAAACCTTGGATTCAGCACTTAAGGGAACAACCTCTCTACTATCCCTGAATAGGGTAGGAGTGAATTCCATATTGCATTACTATGTCGCCAGCCATCCATCTAGTGTTATCCCCAAAATGGCAGGATTATTGAACAAAATTTTATGACCACTCTCACTTATGCAGATCAAAGCATAACCCTAAACGAACAGGAGTTGATGGAAGAGATTGTCGAGGTCTCTTATCAAATAAATTTATAATCCTCAACCTCTAAAGCTAACTTGTAGCAGGAGTGGCCGGGGTCAACCATAGGGAGCAGCGTAATTAATTAATTTAATTAGATTTCTCACTTAGTAACTAAAAAGGAGGTTTTGAAAGATGGATTGATTGGAAACAAATAAAACTGCAATAATGTAAAATAACAGGAAAGTAAAGGTTGTTTAGTTAATCTCACCTCGGTATCGTGCAATTGGTTGTTCTAACTTGGGTTTGGCTACTCAATCATTGACACTCGAATCTAAGGAATTATTATTGATTACTCAACATTCATTGGAACCAATGATTAAGATCTATAACTTTCCAACTCGACAAAAACATCAAAGTTATAATCTAATTAGAATTCATAAACATGAACCTAACCGCATTAAGCGAATTGGATCGTTTAGTAAATTCACATAAACTGGGAACAACCTAAATTCATACAATTCTAAGCTCAAATTCCTAAATCTATCCTGCAATTATATAAAATGAGATAACACTCCATTCAACACAATCACACAATAAATCTATCACTAACCAATTAGTAAGCAATTACTTTAAATCAAGTTAAAAGTTAGTCAAACTATTCTATCAAAGCAATTGTAATTTGAGAATGGGAATTCAAGACATAACCAACAATAATTCAACTAAAACTATAAACAAGGTCTCAAGAGTATTTCTAACTTACATTAGAAGTCCCCAATTGCAATGACATGAACCTAGTCGGTCATCGAAACGCTCCAACTAAGCTCCTCGGCTCGATTAACAATCCCAAAATATAATCAAAATCACTAAAATTACAAGGGAATTCAAAATAGTACAAGGAAGAGGAGGGAGAAATCGAGTTAGGGGGAAAAAGCCAAGAGAGGCGCAAAATTCTGCATAATACATTTTATACCCAGTCGTAGCGTCGCGACGCTAGGGCAACAACGTCGTGACGCTGCCACCCTACAGAATAGGAAAAAGTCTCGGATTTGCCCTAACGTTGCGACGCTGTGCGGCAAGCGTCTCGACACTGTAGCATCTTGACTCTGATGACTAGCGTCTCGACGCTGATGAAGTTTCAGGGGCAGAATGGTCATTTTGAGCTTCGGTTTCGCTCGTTTAAGCCCTGAATTGCTTCCAAAGCTCCGGTGAGGAACTATAGACATATTATACTCATTTTAAAGCATTTTTCGCAAGGAATTCAACTAAGATAAGCAAATTGGGAGATTCTAAGTGTATAACAAATTGGACTTATCAAATACCCCCAACCTAAACCTTGTTAGTCCTCAAGCAAGCTAATATTATAATGAGAGAGAGATTCTTATGCAATGCAATATTCATGACTCAATTTCTCAAAGACAAGCATGATCAACATTTTACCCAAGAGAAATAAATGCGAAACTGGCTTAGTTAGAGACAAATTTAAAATTACCCAAATTCTTTCTTATGCAAAATATGAGCTAAGTCTTCCTTAGAGGTGTTTTGAAAAGTTCGAGAAGGATTTTTAAAATTCCCTATTCCATCTTCCCTCTACACTGGACGAAGGCATAGTGCATGAACAAACTAACTTGTTTAAGGATGCAAATGGGGGCCTTAGACTTTTTCTTTTCTTTTATTTCAACTTAAGGGCCCTAAGTTTGCATATGTATATGATTTTTAAAGGGTATTAGCTTTCACACAACTAATGCAGGACCACATTTCTCGAGTTTTCTCTGGACGACCTAACTGATCACACTAGAGGTAGCTCTTTTTACCCCAGTAAGCTAAACAAAAATATTTTTCTTCTTTTTCTCGCAATCTTTTTCTTAATAAAATAAATGATTTTTTTTTGTTTTTTGTTTTTTGTTTATTCAAACAAGGCAAACATTCTTTTTCTCACTCCCCAAGCATTAAACAAGCTATTTTGCAAAAATTTACTTTAAACATGTTACCTATCCTATCGAGGTGACAACAGAGGCATGAATCTTAAAAAGCCATCTAAAACCAAGAAAACTATGCTAGGAAGGACTCAAGCTCAATTTAGTTTAAGGAAGATTTCGAAAAACTTTAATGAAGTCTCTAAAGATGCTAGAATGCATGCAATTCAACTATTGGAAAAATATATACTCATGTTGTTCGCATCCTAGAAATCTCATAATCAATCATACAATCTCAAAATTAAAGTGCTAAAAACGATCGGACCTGCAAAATGATAAGCAGAATGATAAAATGTGCATATGGTCCCACCCCCAACTTAAACATTTCATTGTCCTCAATGAAAACTAAGCATGCAACCTAAGGACAAAAAGTAAAAAGGGAACAAAAAACCTCCCCTGAATATTTTGTTGGGATGGGAACGCGCCATAATTCTCGGAGGGCTATGTGACTCCCTTAATAGGGAATTCTAAACGTGTGAGGACGGGAGGAGGAATATGTGCACTGTCACACCCCTCCCGGACTACCTGCTAGCTAAGCCCGAAAGATGGCGTGAAGCCAACAGACATCGTCACCTCTAACGATCCCTGTTGACCCTACTAAAACGTTGAACCTGATAAAAATAGTAATCATAGATATAAAAAATTCTACATCATACACAACACAGCGGAATCCACGGAAACATTTTAACATACACGAGGTGCAACCCTGACAAAACTTGGTTTGGAAGATAACCTGATATAGATATCACAACCAAAAACATCTATATTAGGTTATCTTCCAAACCAAGTTTTGTCGGGGTTTATACAACGACGACCTTTAGGACGATATGATCCAATCCTTGCAAAACATCTACAATATGAACATACTCAATATACAACTCCACCCACGTACTGGAGCTTGTTCTGGAACTTTCAGCACACGTTGGCAGTGTATTAGGCACCGGGAGCTCGATCTCTACCTGAAAAGTTGAAAACATTTTGAAAGAATGAGCCACGAAGCCCAGTGAGTGACTAACTTTAAAATGATATTTTCGGAAGTCAAAATACGTGATAAACCTTTAAACGTATAAATATGCTCAAACAAAGCGTTTAACATAAACGTGTAATGAATAAGGCTTTCTAGAATATCTCGCAAGTTCGTCATAAAAAATCTAGCAAGGCATATGAAATACATAAAACGTTTTAACTAACATGACTGATCTACGTTGTGCAGGGCACGCCTAGTACAACCAACGTTTACTAATCCTACGATGTAGTGGGGCTCGCCCAGCACTCCCATCGTCTTTGTCGTAGTGGGGCCCGCCCAGCACTCACGACAACATCGTTGTCATGGAGTACACTCAACGTCGACAACGGAATATAACCTGTGTCCAAGCGGTACCATATAGCCTCGGGCTCAATATCTCAGTCATGTAGTCAATAGAAATCTCATAAAATCACATGAAAACATTCAAACATGCCTGCTTATCGTTATCTTTCATAAAACTCAAGCTTACTCAGCTGAGAGGTTTGTTTGAATTCAAGTCTCTGATATCAACTGCACCGTGAGGATAAACGTAAGTAATAATGAAGGGGCCAAGCCATTTGGAGAGAAACTTACCTGCTCGCAGCTTAAGGCGGGAGTTAAAGAGGAGAACTTTCTGACCAACACTAAATTGTTTCCTGGCAATCATGTTGTCGTGGAACAACTTAGTCTTTTCCTTGTAGATCCTAGAGTTCTCGTATGCATCTAATCTCATCTCTTCGAGTTCCTGCACCGCTAGAAGTCTCTGTTCTCCCGTTTTTTTCTTGTCTACGTTGCACTGCTTAATTGCCCAAAACGCTCGATGTTCTATCTCCACGGGGAGGTGGCATGCCTTGCCAAAAACTAACCTGTAAGGAGACATTCCTATGGGAGTTTTATAGATCATGCGATATGCCCACAGAGCATCGTCTAACCTTAGACTTCAGTCTTTCCGTCCAAGATTTACAACTTTGTCAAGGATGGACTTGACTTCCCGGTTTGAGAGTTCGGCCTGGTCGTTTGACTGAGGGTGATAAGTCGTGGCAAATCTATGCTGGACTCCATATTTCTTCATAAGAGCATCAACAAACAGATTGCAAAAGTGAGTGTCTTGATCGCTAATGATGGCTCGTGGAACTCCATACCTGCTAAAGATGTTAGTTTTTAAGAAACTTACAACGGTCTTGGAGTCGTCAGCTCTGGTGGCTTTGGCTTCCACCCATTTCGATACATAATGCACTGCCAAAATAATATAAAGATATCCACAAGAGGATGGCAAGGGACCCATGAAATCAATAACCCAAACATCAAAAACTTCTACAACTAAGATTGGCATCTGAGGCATCTCATATCTACGAGTCAATGATCCTACTCTCTGGCCTCTATCACAAGCTCTACAATAATCATGAGCATCCCTAAACAATGTAGCCCAATAAAGAACTAAATCGAAAATCTTTCTAGCAATTCTCTTAGGGTCGAAATGCCCTCCACATGCATGTTCATGACAAAACGCTAAGATAGACTCAATCTCATTATCAGGTATGCATCTCCTAATAATTTGATCCGAACAAAATCTCCACAAATTAGGCTTATCCCACACATAAAACCTAGACTCAGTTATCAATTTATCCTTCCTGAATTTACTATAGTCGTCAGGTATGCTCCCAGTCACTAAATAATTAACAATGTCAGCGTACCAGGGGGTGTTATCATGCATTCTGAATAAGTGCTCGTTAGAGAATTCATCGTTTAGAGGTAGGTCATCCTCCTTTCTTACTAGGCGACTGAGATGGTCAGCAACTGAATTTTCAGATCCTTTGCGGTCCACAATCTTCAAATCAAACTCCTGGAGCAGTAAGATCCAACGGATGAGGCGAGGTTTCGACTCCTTTTTTGTCATCAAGTGTCGTAGAGCTGCATGATCCGAGTAAACAACAACTGGTGAGCCAAGAATATAAGAGCGAAACTTATCTAAAGCAAACACAATAGCCAGAAGCTCTATTTTTGTCGTCGAGTAGTTGCACTGTGCAGGATTCAAAGTGCGTGAGGCATAATAAATGACATGGCTTCTTTTGTCATTGCGTTGACCCAAAAAAGCTCCAACAACGTAGTTGCTTGCATCACACATGATTTCGAAGGGAAGGTCCCACCTAGGAGGATGGATAATCGGTGCACTAGTCAGCATCTTCTTTAGAAGGTCAAATGCTGCCTGACACTCTGCCCCAAACTCGAAGGCGACGTCCTTCCGTAATAGGTTCGTCATGGGCAATGCAGTCTTGCTGAAGTCTTTAATAACCCTAATATAAAAACCTGCATGGCCAAGAAAAGATCTAACCTCCCGGACGTTCGTAGGGTAGGGTAGGTTACCTATAACATCAATTTTAGCCTTAACAACCTCTATGCCTCGCTCAGAAATAACATGTCCTAAAACAATTCTCTGGTCAGCCATGAAATGACATTTTTCATAATTAAGAACTAAATCAGGATCGATGCAACATCTCAAGACCTTAGCTAAATTAGATAAGTGTTGGGTTCCTAGAGTGAGTAAAAATATGATATGAAATACTCTAGAATTCCTTTGCAAGTATACACAGTCTGCAGCAAGTAATATTATCAATCCAAGGTCTGAATGAGTTTCCACTTTATCTATTTTGTATAACTTTCTAATGGTTTCGAAGATAATAAAAATGTTGGGTTTTATCGGAATTATGCTGAAGCAAAATAAATGACAGAACAACGAGTAAACAAATAGATAGACAGATTAAAGACAGGCGCTGGTTAGGCTTCAGTGATTTTTTCTAAGATATGCTCTAGCAATATTATTGATCATGCATTTCTCGTAGTATTATTAGTGGATTCCTCCCGGAACTCCAGATCTTTTGGGATATGTTTCAAACCCAATGAAGAACGACCGATCAAGCACTAGGCAACTGGCTATCCCTAGCTCAGTCACTGGCGTTCACCAATACACAATGATCGTAGTGTGGAGAATTGCCACACACTCTCTAAATCATCCCTGAAACTAGAGAGAGCTATCCATACCGGCTGGTCAGGCGGGCATAAAATAAGAATAAGCACAACAATTAACCAAAATGCGATAGTCAATTTATTACTAGAGATGAAGCACAGTAATCACATTATTCCTAACCAACACCTTAAGATACTTAGTTCATAATAAGCATAGGAATACGAATTACAATCTGAGTATGCATGTCCATTACTACAAGTTAAATAAGAAGGTAAACTCCCTAATCAGCTTGCGGTTGATGGTGTTCTTGATGATCTTCAATCTCCCTATACTATTCGGCTTCCAAGGGAAAACATGGAATGCTTTTGACTTTGACGGCTACTTCCTTTTATAGAAGGATGGGAGGCTTGAATTAGGTCAACTAGGACACGTGTAAGGCTCTCCTTGATCCTTTATCCCGAAAATATCTCAATAGAAGTCGGTTCATGAAGTTGGCAAACGAGCTGTGATGTGGCAGTTTCTGCTCTCAGTTTTGCTGCAGCAAAGAATTTGCCCCCTCCAGTCGCTCAGTAGCATAATCTGCATAAAGTGATTTCCAAAGCTTCCATTCTTCCAAATGGGTTAAATCATGTAATATCTCTCTAAAACCAACCCTATTATACATTAAAGACACACAAATCCTTATATAAATGAGGCCTAAATAACTACCTTTTGGGCAGTAATCATACCCCCAAACTTGAACTATTGCGCGTCCCGAGCAATACTAACCAACCTTCCTTCAAGAATTTCAGAACATTAGACAAAGAATTAGCTTAATCAAACCAGACAGTCCAACACTACCTTTTAACCTTTACCTGAGGACTCTGCAAAACCAAGCTCTGTTGCAGCAAAATGATTCCTTCAGCAGGGACAAATAATCACCACTTTTCAACTTAATTCTAAGAACTCACCACAGCCTAGCTCTATTATCAGACATTTCAAAACATATTTTTAAAGGGGTTTATAACATTATTTATCAGACTTAAAGCAGCCTTACAGTCATAAGCTCTTAAGCATGGGATGACCCACTTTATGGTGCAGTATACCCTTGCCTCAAGCTCATCACCAACTAGGCTCAATACTCATTATAAAGTTCAAAAATCCTTAGTTATTCCATCTCTTGCCCCTCAGAATGGCGACATTTTATGATGAAGCTTACCTAAGTTATGGGAGACAGAAAAACTGTTGGATCATCATTCATCCTTCAAAACTTTTGCTCCATCAATTTTTTCAACAAAATCTTCAACAAATAATTTTTTTTTTTTTAGCAAATAATTTTTTTCTCATATTTCTCATTTCCTAGGTCATCTTTTGACGCGAAGACAAACTGTGGGTATCACAAATGTCCCCGGTTACTCAATAACCTAGCAAATTTTAATTTTGAAGGAGAGGAATGCTCGAGCAAAATAATTAGCCATGGAGGTCTCAACAATTTTTTCAGAGAATTGAAGGGAAAAAGAAAGAATGTAGATGGCAAAAAATTGGATCAAGAAGACGATGTGGAGAGGAATTTACCAGTGGTAGTGAATAAATAGGGTTGCAGCAAACAAGAATCCTAACCGAAAAGATTTGCCCGGTCATAACTAATATTACCGTTGCAATTAAAAATGCAAACCTGAAATTCAAAAATTACCAACGGTAAAATTGCAAATTCCAAACAGCCATTGTAAAAATTAATGCTCTGTCATCATTGGAGCCGTTGGATAATTACTCTGCGCCACGTGGCCTCATCAGACGATGCACGCACATTTACCTGCAAGAATTCAAAGTCAAACCCAACGGTAACAATAATAAATTCGAACGGAAACCCTTCTAACTCGGCATATTTTGCTACAGCAATATCTTTGCCGCAACAATCTGTCGAACCTGAAGAATCTTAGATACGGAATTTGAATTTTAAAATAGACAAATAAAATCCTTTCAAATTAAACCAATCAAAGCAAACTTAACTTGTTATTCTCAAAAGAAGTTGAATAACTTAGAGAAAATATCTATTAATTAAAACTAGAATTCAAATAACCGAAAATAAAATCTAGATAAAATAAAATCTAACTAACTAAAAGATAATTGCAAGATAATTTAAATAAAGAACCCGAAAATCAAATCAAATAAAAAAAATAGATCAAATCTAACCTATCAATAAAAATACTCAAAAGATAAAATCTAATAACTCATTCAAAATTACATCTATCCTAACCGAAATTAAAATCAAATTAACGAAAAATAAAATCAATTCAAACTTCGGGAGCTCAAAATTTTACTCTGTGAAATACTCCCGCAAAAGTCCTGCTCTCTCAAACATCGACCAACCTTAGGGAAGGATATTTCGACTGAAACTCCTCACCCCAATAATGCTTCACACGCTGTCCATTCACCTTAAATACTCTCCCATCTTTTTCATCCTGCAAAGTAATTGCTCCATTGGAGAAAACCTCAATCACAATAAACGGTCCTGACCATTTAGATTTTAATTTTCCAGGAAATAATTTTAATCTAGAATTATAAAGCAAAACTTTTTGACCCTTGACAAAGTCCTTAGATTTAATTTTTTTGTCATGCCACAACTTAGTCTTTTCCTTATACATTTTCGCATTTTCGTAAGAAAATTGACGAAATTCTTCTAACTCATTAAGCTGCAGCATTCTAATTGCTCCTGCACGACTCAGATCAAAATTTAACTTTTTCAAAGCCCAAAATGTTTTATGCTCAAGCTCTAATGGTAAATGGCAAGCTTTCCCGTATACTAACCTATAGGGAGACATACCTAAAGGAGTCTTATAAGCTGTCCTATAAGCCCAAAGAGCCTCATCCAACCTAAAGGACCAATCCTTTCTAGATGGATGGACTACTTTCTCTAAAATAGCTTTAATTTCCCTATTACTAATTTCAGCTTGACCATTTGCTTGTGGGTGATAAGGGGTAGCTATCCTATGCTTAATCCTATACTTAGCTAAAAGCTTAGTTAAGATATTATTAACAAAATGTGTACCCTCATCACTCACTAGAGCCCTAGGTGTCCCAAACCGCGCAAAGATGTGCGATTGAAGAAACCTTGCTACTGTCTTGGCATCACTCTGATGGCATGCGATGGCCTCCACCCACTTGGACACATAATCAACTGCCAATAAAATAAAAACATTGCCATTAGAAGGGGGAAATGGCCTCATAAAGTCAATACCCCATACATCAAATAATTCAACTTCTAAAATGTAAGTAAGAGGCATTTCATCTCTAGGCCCCAAATTTCCTCTCCTTTGGCATGCGTCACATTGCTTGTAGAACCAATGGGCATCCTTAAATAACGTAGGCCAGAAAAATCTGCAATGCAAAATCCTCATAGCCGTCCTCTGACCGCTGAAATGACCTCCATACGGCGAAGAGTGACATTGCTCCAGGATTTCTTTTCCTTTAGCACCTGAAACACACCTACGAATAATACCGTCAGAGCATTGCTTATACGTAAACGGCTCATCCCAAAAGAAAAATTTCGCATCATGCTTAAACTTTTTCTTCTGCCTCCAATCCATATCAATAGGGGTGACTCCCTTTACTAAAAAGTTGGCAATATCAGCATACCAAGGGACATCCCTGACTACCTTTACCTGAACAGCAAAAAGCTGCTCATCTGGAAAAGAATCGGAAATGGCAGATTGCTCCAGCAAAAATGATGATGGATCAAGACGAGATAAATGATATGCAACGACATTCTCTGATCCCTTCTTGTCCTTTATCTCCAAGTCAAATTCCTGCAGTAATAAAATCCAACGAATTAGTCTCGGCTTTGCATCCTTCTTAGACATTAAATACCTTATTGCTGCATGATCCGTGAACACCGTGACTTTGGATCCAACCAAATATGGCCGAAATTTCTCAAAAGCAAACACAACAGCTAACAGCTCCTTTTCAGTAGTTGTGTAGTTGACCTGTGCTTCATTTAAAACCTTGCTTGCATAATATATATGATGAATAAATTTGCCCTGCTTTTGCCCCAGCATCGCTCCTACCGCAGCATCACTCGCATCACACATTACCTCGAATGGCAAATTCCAATTAGGCACGCAGAGAATGGGTGCTGAGATTAAAGCAGCCTTTAATGTTTCAAAAGCCTTCCTACAATATGCATTAAAGTCAAAAATATGATCAGTGCACAATAAGTTACAAAGAAGTTTACTGATTTTGGAAAAATCCTTTATGAACCTCCTATAAAATCCAGCATGTCCTAAAAAACTCCGAATTCCCTTCACTGAATTCGGTGGCTCTAGTCTTTCGATAACCTCAACTTTTGCTCTATCAACTTCTAGACCATTTTTAGAAATCCTATGACCTAACACTATGCCCTCCTTCACCATGAAGTGGCACTTCTCCCAATTAAGAACTAGATGGGTATCCTCACATCTTTTTAATACTTTTCCTAAATTATCTAAACAACTCTGAAAAGACCCTCCAAACACTGAAAAATCGTCCATAAAGACTTCAACAGTGGACTCAATCATGTAAGAAAAAATTGCTAACATACACCGCTGAAATGTTGTTGGAGCATTGCAAAGGCCGAAAGGCATTCTCCTAAAAGCAAACGTCCCATAAGGGCAGGTGAAAGTTGTTTTTTCCTGATCTTCAAGAGCAATAGTAATCTGGTTATACCCATAATAACCATCCAAGAAATAGTAATAGGTCTGACCAGCCAATCGATCCAACATCTGGTCGATAAATGGTAGAGGGAAATGATCCTTTCGGGTGGCTTTATTAAGCCTTCTGTAATCCATACAAACCCTCCAGCCAGTTACTGTCCTTGTGGGGATCAACTCATTATCTTTATTGCTCACCACAGTGACACCTCCTTTCTTAGGAACACATTGGACAGGGCTTACCCAATTGCTATCAACAATTGGATAGATGATCCCAGCATCCAACCATTTAATTACCTCCTTTTTAACAACCTCTTTCATTGCAGGGTTAAGCCTTCTTTGTTGCTCAATACTCCTAAAGGATCCCTCCTCTAGAGTGATTTTGTGCATACAAAAAGATGGGCTAATTCCCTGAATATCAGCCAATGTCCAACCTATAGCTTTGCGGTATTGCTGCAGCAATTTTATTAAGGCTTCCTCATGCTCCGGCATTAAATCTGATGCAACAATAATGGGCAACGTCTCACTTTCCCCAAGATACACATACTTTAGATGATCCGGTAAAGGTTTCAAATCTAAAGTGGGTGCCTCAATTAGGGATGGCTTAATTGGGGGAACCTTTCTTTGATCTAAATCTAAAGACTCAAAAATATCCTCACACCTAAACAATTCTTTTTCATTTTTTCTATCTAAAGAACAAAACTCAAAATCTTCTACACTAACCTCTCCATGCTTTTCTGGATGCTTATCAGTTGAATCCTGTATTGCTGTCTCAATAACTGTGCTCTCCAGAATCCTGATGAAGGAGCAATCCTCCATTTCATCTGGATATTTCATGGCTTTAAACACATTAAATTTCACTTCCTCATTACAGACTCTCATTGTTAATTCTCCTTTTTGAACATCTATTAATGCCCTACCAGTAGCAAAAAATGGACGACCTAGAATAATTGGGACATCTTTATCAGCCTCATAGTCTAAAATAATAAAATCAATAGGAAATATGAATTTATCAACTTTTACTAAGACATCGTCAATTTTACCCTCTGGATATGTGATAGACCTATCAGCTAATTGGAGTGTAACTGTGGTAGGTCTAGCTTCACCAATACCTAACTTCCGATAGACCGAAAGAGGCATAAAGTTAATGCTTGCACCTAAATCACAGAGTGCTCTACCTAATTCCTTTCCACCTATAGACACAGATATAGTAAATGACCCTGGATCCTTAACCTTTTCTTTTTAGTCAAAATATCCTTAAGAAATTTAGCATAATTAGGCATTTGCTCTATAGCTTCTACTAAAGGGATATTTATATGCAATTGCTTAAGAATCTCTAAAAATTTTTTAAATTGACCATAAGGTGGGGGCGACACATATGGTGGTTCTACATCTGGCACAGAACCAGATGCTCCAGCATTCTCTTTGCTGCCTCCAGCACCCTGACCAGACTCCAACTCTTTCTCAACAACAACATTATTATCACTATTACTATTTAAACCCTGGGTCTTTCTAGACTCTTCTAATGGTTTACCACTCCTAAGAGTTACTGCCTTTACCTGCTCCTTACCTTCCCTTCGAGGGTGTTCAGTATCCGAAGGAAGTTTCCCTTGAGGCCTCGCCTTTAGCTCATTAGGTAGCTGACCCACTTTCAATTCCAGTGCTCTCATCGAAGCTTGATTACTTTGAATTGTGGCGTCTGTGCGAGCCATAAATTCTTTCATCATTGCCTCGAGACAATTTCCTGAATTTTGCAGGGGCAAAGCCGGCTTATTTTGCTGGGGCATTACCTGCGCTTTAGCAAATCCTGGCTGGTTCATCTTCTGTTGTGCTTGTACATTATTTCCTTGACCTCCCCATGAGAAGTTGGGGTGGTTGCGCCAACCTGGATTATAGAAGTTAGAATAAGGGTTGTTCCTCTGATTACCTACAAAAAACACAGAAGCTGGATTGCTTGGGCAAAACTCGTAGTTGTGGTCTTCACCGCAATAGACACATGCTTCGTCCGTGACTTGGTTCACCACTGCTGCAGGCTCCATAGCTGGTGGCTGCTGATGACTAATCACTGTCACATTCTTAAGAGCATTAGCAATCATAGCAAGATCAGCCCTAATGGTGGACACACCATCAACCTCTAACACACTCTTAACCTTTTTATTTGTGCCTCTAACATCCGACCACTGACAACTATTAATAGATATTCTTTCTAAAATTTCATAGGCTTCATCAAAAGTTTTTGCCAAAAGGGCCCCTCCAGCCGAAGCATCGACCATACCTTGGGTTACTCCATTTAAACCATTGTAAAATGTTTCTGTAAAATGTTTCCATTTGAATACAATGAGGTAACCCATGGTGGGGACACTTTCGTAAAAGCTCCTTAAACCTCTCCCAAGCCTCGCTAAAAGTCTCATCCTCAAGTTTCCTAAACCCTACTATTTCACTCCTTAATTTAGCATTTCTATTAGGTAGGAAATATTTACTCAAAATTTTTTCAGCTAACTCATCCCATGTCCTGATTGATCCTGGAGCAAAAGAGTTTAACCATGATTTTGCACCATCTCTAAGAGAATACGGGAACAAAGTTAATCTAAGAGCATCTCTAGGCACCCTTGAATTACAAAAGAATCACTAACTCCTAGAAAAGACTTGAGATGTAAATGAGGGTCTTCAGATGACAAACCATGGAATTGCCCCACGGTTTCAATCCCTGGATTCAACTCATTAAACATCGGGACAGCATATGCTCGAATGGCTCTGGTCCTATCGTTTGCTATCAAGATAGGATTCTCAGCCTGATTATTTCGATACTCATTTTGCTCAAACAGTGGGCTTTGCTGCAGCAACGGATTCTGCTGGGGGTTCACTGCTACTGGACCTTCAAGAACCTGCGGAAGTTGCGGGGCGTTCTCCAACTGGTTTCTGCGCTGCTCCCTCCTTCTGTTCCTAAATGTCCTTTCAATTTATGGATCAAGCTCAAACCGTACCCTAGGCGGATCGCTCATGCACCAAAATCACACCGGCAAAAACAAAAGAAACAATAAAAAAGTTCTAGCACCAAACCACTAAAACACATACACAAAACAGATCAGATAAAAACTTATTCAAGTCCCTGACAACGGCGCCAAAAACTTGTTGGGTTCCTAGAGTGAGTAAAAATATGATATGAAATACTCTAGAATTCCTGTGCAAGTATACACAGTCTGCAGCAAGTAATATTATCAATCCAAGGTCTGAATGAGTTTCCACTTTATCTATTTTGTATAACTTTCTAATGGTTTCGAAGATAATAAAAATGTTGGGTTTTATCGGAATTATGCTGAAGCAAAATAAATGACAGAACAACGAGTAAACAAATAGATAGACAGATTAAAGACAGGCGCTGGTTAGGCTTCAGTGATTTTTTCTAAGATATGCTCTAGCAATATTATTGATCATGCATTTCTCGCAGTATTATTAGCGGATTCCTCCCGGAACTCTAGATCTCTTGGGATATGTTTCAAACCCAATGAAGAACGACCGATCAAGCACTAGGCAACTGGCTATCCCTAGCTCAGTCACTGGCGTTCACCAATACACAATGATCGTAGTGTGGAGAATTGCCACACACTCTCTAAATCATCCCTGAAACTAGAGAGAGCTATCCATACCGGCTGGCCAGGCGGGCATAAAATAAGAATAAGCACAACAATTAACCAAAATGCGATAGTCAATTTATTACTAGAGATGAAGCACAGTAATCACATTATTCCTAACCAACACCTTAAGCTACTTAGTTCATAATAAGCATAGGAATACGAATTACAATCTGAGTATGCATGTCCAAAACTACAAGTTAAATAAGAAGGTAAACTCCCTAATCAGCTTGCGGTTGATGGTGTTCTTGATGATCTTCAATCTCCCTATACTATTCGGCTTCCAAGGGAAAACATGGAATGCTTTTGACTTTGACGGCTACTTCCTTTTATAGAAGGATGGGAGGCTTGAATTAGGTCAACTAGGACACGTGTAAGGCTCTCCTTAATCCTTTATCCTGAAAATATCTCAATAGAAGTCGGTTCATGAAGTTGGCTAACGAGCTGTTATGTGGCAGTTTCTGCTCTAAGTTTTGCTGCAGCATAGAATTTACTCCCTCCAGTCGCTCAGCAGCATAATCTGCATAAAGTGATTTCCAAAGCTTCCATTCTTCCAAATGGGTTAAATCATGTAATCTCTCTCTAAAACCAAACCTATTAAGCATTAAAGACACACAAATCCTTATATAAATGAGGCCTAAATAACTACCTTTTAGGCAGTTATCAATAAGCAATCATCAAAGGGCTCCCCATAAACCGTGAAATAATCCATGAACACTTCAATGCATTTCTCAATATATTCAGAGAAAATGCTCATATGCATCTCTGAAACGTACCTGGGGCATTACACAATCTAAAGGCGTCCTTCTAAAGGCATACGTTCCGAAGGGACAGGTAAAAGTTCTAGCATTTGATCTATGAAAGGAATAGGGAAGTGGTCCTTCTTGGTGACAGTGTTAAGCTTCCTGTAGTCTATACACATCCTCCGTCCATTTTGTACTCTCATGGGTACTAGTTCATCATTTTTATTCCTAACTATAGTCTTGCCTGTTTTCTTTGGAACTACACGAATAGGACTTACCCATTTACTATCAGAAATAGAGTAGATAATACCTGTAGCGTGAAGCTTATCAATCTCTTTCTTTACCACTTCTCTCAGAATGGGATTCAGGCGCCTCTGAGGCCCCTTGACGGTTTTGCATCCTCCTCCAACTGAATCCTATGCATGCAAGTGGATGGGGTGATCCCACTGATGTCAGCTAAGGTCCACCCAATTGCTTCCTTATGCTCCCTCAACACGTTTACCAGTCGTTCCTCCTGACCTGCAGTTAACTTTTTAGAAATAAAAACTTGTAATGTATTACCTTCCCCTAGATAGACATACTTTAAATGTTCTTGTAACGCTTTCAGCTCCAACTTGGGTGCTTGCACAACAGAGGGCCACATTTCACCAGAAGTAACAGATATAACAAGATCAAAGGAAATAAGATCAAGGGATGAATCAGGAACCAACTCCCCTGTTTCATCAATGTCAACATCTTGGGTGTCGTGCTCCAAACCCATATCAATCATGTCACTCACTACGACATCCTGTACTACGGAGTCAACTATCTCCACATTGTAAAAGGAAGCAGAAACATCAGGGTATTTAGCTACTTGTGGAATATTGACCTTAACGATCTCCTCCTAATACTCTACAGACAATACATCCCTATGAAGATTTATCATGGTCCTAGCTGATTTCATAAACGGTCTCCCCAACAAAATAGATGCAGCACTAGGGGGAAAACCTCTATCAATATGCACGACATAAAAATCAACAGTGAATAACACATCTCTCACCTGAACTAGAACATCCTCTACAACCCCTAAAGGGTGCATATAAGATCTATTAGCTAACTGAAACACATTACCAGTAATTCGTAAGTCATTCCATTTAAGATCTTGATAGACAGAGTAAGGCATTACATTGAAAGATGCACTCAGATCAAGCATGGCATATTCATACTCTTACTCCCTATTACACAAGGTATGTAAAGCAAACCTGGATCTCCAAAATTCTCTGGCATGTTACTGTGTAAGAGTGCTGAAACGGTCTTACTTACCTCGATTCTTCCTCGCTCCTTCGTTTCACATTTGGTATTACACAACTCTTTCATAAACCACACGTACCTAGGAATACGTTCGACGTCCTTTAGCAGGGGTATGTTAATCTCGAAGCCTCTGAAGAACTTTCTCACCTCCTACTGAAAGTCCCTTTCTTTTTTTCTTTTCAACCTGCTAGAAATTTCATCTCTAGGAACAAAATGAGGATATCTACGAGGAGCAACACATACCTGTGGTACTGAGGTAGAACATTCCTCTGCGTCTGCCCTTGATTGAAGCTCCGCCTCTAACTGGACTAGATGATTACTCAACAGGGTAACTTGGTGTTCCTGATTTTTCATACTATTTCGCACATCTTGCTGAAAAGATGGAGTGGTATCAGCTATAGTTTTAATGAGACTTTCTAAGGAATTACCTGACTGCTGATCCTCGGGGTGGTAGTCTGATGAATCACTAATGGTTATACAACTGCTACAGTCTTCCCTCACTGTAAGTCTATCTGCAATAGAATGAACCAGTTCAATTAGCTTTTCTAACTTGACCTCGAAATTCTTTACCTCTTTAGCTAAGGACGTTATAGGGCCATCTTGTTTAATGTTACTCTGGCGTTCACTCTTTGCAAGGTTGACTATGATATCTCTCACTTCCTTTGGTGACTTGTTCATCATAGAGCCAACACTAGCTGCGTGGAACAAGCTAGGTAGAACTCTTTTAAGTGCAAATAAGGGTCATCACCTGCATTACCATAAAAAGTATGAAGTAAGTTTATTAAACTAGCCCGAACATCAAAATTACCTTCAATTTCTGGATAAACAATACACAAAGGTTGCAAACTGAAGTCAGGGGCCAACAACTCTTTCATTGTGCGCTCAGCCATCATGGTAGAAAATAATTATCGACCAAGGATATGCTAGATATGACTATGTAGTTCTCTTTCATTTCCTCGCCTTTCTCTTTAGATTCGGTTTGCACTTGGAAATACAACAATCAACTAAAACTCCCACAAGACACAAACTAAAACAAAGAGACAAAACGGAGGCGAAAAATCTAAATTAAAGAAATTAATTGATCGTGCTCCCCGAAAACGGCGCCAATTTGATGGAAGAGATTGTCGAGGTCTCTTATCAAATAAATTTATAATCCTCAACCTCTAAAGCTAACTTGTAGCAGTAGTGGTCGAGGTCGATCACAGGGAGTAGCGTAATTAATTAATTTAATTAGATTTCTCAATTAGTAACTAAAAAGGGGGTTTTGAAAGATGGATTGATTGGAAAGAAATAAAACTGCAATAAAGTAAAATAACAAGAAAGTAAAGCTTGTTTAGTTAATCTCAACTCGGTATCGCACACTTGGTTATTCTAACTTGGGTTTGGCTACTCAATCATTGACACTCGAATCTAAGGAATTATTATTGATTACTCAACATTCATTGGAACCAATGATTAAGATCTTTAACTTTCCAACTCGACAAAAACATCAAAATTAGAATCTAATTAGAATTCATAAACACGAACCTAACCGCATTAAGCGAATTTGATCGTAGAGTAAATTCACATAAACTAGGAACAACCTAAATTCATACAATTCTAAGCTCAAATTCCTAAATCTATCATGCAATTATATCAAGTGAGATAACACTCCATTCAACACAATCACACAATAAATCTATCACTAACAAATTACTAAGCAATTACTTTAAATCAAGCAAATAGTTTGTCAAACTATTCTATCAAAGCAATTGTAATTTGAGAATGGGAATTCAAGACATAACCAAGAATAATTCAACTAAAACTATAAACAAGGTCTCAAGAGTATGCCTAACTTACATTAGAAGTCTCCAATTGCAACGACGTGAACTTAGTCGGTCATCGAAACGCTCCAACTAAGCTCCTCGGCTCGATTAACCATCCCAAAATATAATCAAACTCACTAAAATTACAAGGGAATTCAGAATAGTACAAGGAAGAAGAGGGAGAAATCGAGTCTAGGGGGAAAAAGCCAAGAGAGGTACAAAATTTTGCAGAATACATTTTATACCCAGTCGTAGCGTCGCGACGCTAGGGCAACAGCGTTGCTACGCTGCCACCCTACAGAATAGGAAAAAGTCTCGGATTTACCCTAGCGTCGCGACGCTGTAGTGTCTCAACTCTGATGATGAGCGTCTCGACGCTGATGAAGCTCCAGGGGCAGAATGGTCATTTTAAGCTCCGGTTTTGCTCGTTTAAGCCCCAAATTGCTTCCAAAGCTCCGGTGAGGACCTATAGACATATTATACTCATTTTAAAGCATTTTTTCGGAAGGAATTCAACTAAGATAAGCAATTTGGGAGATTCTTAGTGTATAACAAATTCTAATTATATAATTATCCCACATATCCTATAGTTTTAATGCAATTCAATTAAATCAAAATTTAATTAAATTATATCTAAACTAATAATCAATTAATTCACTAGTTAATTAATAGTATAATTAAATATCAAATATTTAATTATATTTCTCTCAAATAAACTATGGTTTTAATGTGCATACAATGCACATTAATTTTAACCTATAGTTTTATTATGAATCAAATTCATATTTTAACTAAATATTCAAAGCCTTTCGAATATTCAATTTTCCCTTAGAAATTTACTTCAACGCCCTAAATGAGCTACCAGTGGAACCTAATGGACCTACAGATCAGAGACTCCAATGATATTTGATTAATTGGATAAACTCATTGACCAAGTTAAGCAATGTTCGTTAACTGCAGTTCACTCCACTAAAGAACCACAACTGCACTCTTCCTACTACATATATATTTCTGTGCCCACGGATATCAACCATCAACAACAAGTCAGCCCTTCACGTGTGTTCGTACCCCAGCTATGTCAAATTACCGTTTTACCCCTGGCTACCTCTTGATCCTTAAGTCTTAATGTTCCTTTAATGAACAACCTGTTTGAGGTCCAACCAACAAACAAAAGTCCCTCTCGTGCCATAGAGAAGGCAGGGCCCGTTGTTCAAGACTCGGATACACCACTTAACGGAACACACCTCTACTTACCCTAGAGTCGGGAAAGAGTGAATTCCGTCTTGTGTGATTATGTTCCCAGCTCCCCACTCGGTCTTGTCTCCAAAATGGTAGGCTTATTGAGTCGGCGTGCAGGCCACTCTCACCCATACAAATCAAAAGACAATCCCTCACGGACAGGAGTCCATAATCCACTCAAGATTGAGACCAAATTGACTAGGTCATCCTAGTGAAATAGAAACAAAGCTAACTAACGGTGTTACAGTTAGTGGTTAACTATTTCGCGGTCCAGTCTTATGCGAACTCATTGCATAGGATACCCCCACTCGCATGTCAACTACATGAACACGTTGGATCAATATGTTTGTATCAAACTAAAAAGTGAGTTGTATCCATAGTGTCACCAGGATAAGGTACCAAACCTTATCCCTATACTATAGACCGTTTAGGCTGAATCTACTAGTTCAAGCCTCATACTATCAGCTTAGGGTGTTTAGTTTATGCGATTAGGGTTAATAAGACAAGATTACTGGATATTAACACAAATAAATGATAAGACATCATTTTATTAATGTTCGGTCAAAAGGTACATTTACTATCTACGAGTTTTAGGGCATAAAACCCAATAGTTTTCAAGTCTCGAGTGCCCCACTTTGGTCTTTTCATCGTCTCGGCATCCCATGGACTTCAAGATGGACAAAAACAATGTTAATTTCCTTGAATTAACGCCAATTTCGAATATGGGCTCCCTAGAAGAGCTTGATACCAAACTCCTACAAAATATAACTTTAAGAAAGATAATTACCGTAAAAATAGCAAGATTAAGAACAAATAAACAGGGACAATTTGGTCCCATCAAGCTCTGAATTCAAGCGTTTCCTTTGTTGTTTCTTTACACGAACGACTCGTGGACTGCCGTTAGAGTCTTCCCCGCTATTCTCCAGCCTTAGAACAAGCTTGTGGGAACTAAATCGTGATGAATTGAAAGGAAGAAAAGCTTGAAGAACCAAGCATACAAGTGAGAGAAACATGGTGTCATTAGAGAGAGACTTTTTCAAATATGCTTTCATTTTGCATGAAAGATCCAGCCTTGATCACTAATTCTCATTCTCTTTTTCAACCAACACATATATCTATATATATGGAGGTGGGATTGAGGTGTTGTCATCCCTTTAGGTGTCATGGCCAAAATTCTTGCAAGATGTAAAACCATGTATTTTGCCACCTAAAGATGTAATTATTCAATTAATTTTAGATAAAATTAATTCACATAATTAATCTTAAATAAAATATAATTTATTTTAAATAATTAAGAAAATGTTTTAGTTAATAATTATTATTTAATCTAATATCAAATACTAAAATTAAATAATTGGTCTAACCCTAATATCTCTCAATCCTCATCAATGGAATATGAATCCCTATTCATATAATCAAATCGAAATACGTATCCGATACATATTTAAGATATTTAAATTTTATTTAAAGATGTCCAACTCTCTCTAAATTATGCTTTAATACACAATTAAACTGTCATGCTAAATTATATCGAATATAATTAATGATATCTCCCTAAATCGAATTTGAACGTTTTCAAATTCTTTCATCACCTTGTTCTAAGGTTTAGTCCGTTTGAGCTAGCAGGGGGACCTAATGGACCTACAGATCATGGGCTCCAATGATTCGAGATTAACCGGTTAAACTCTTTTAACATAGTCAACCAACATTCGTTAACTAACGGGACACTCCACTATAGCTCGTAGCTGCACTCCCCTCACTGTAGATATATTTCTGTCCACCCGATATGACTGTGATCAGTAAGTAATTCCTTCACAGGTTGTTCGTAACTATAGCTAGGTCAAAAGTTCATTTTACCCCTATAGCACTTCTTATTCCTTAAGTCCCCATTGAGTCCCACCACTAAACATAAAACCTCTCGGACCAATGAGAGGGTGGCACGCCTTTTTTCACATCCCAGACTCAGCACTTAAGGGAACAACCTCTCTACTATCCCTAAAGTTGGGTAGGAATGAGTTTCATCTTGTAGGACTATGTCCTCAGCTATCTACCTGGTTTTATCCCCAAAGTGGTAGGCTTATTGAGCGGCACTGTTGGGTCTCTCTCACCCATGCAAATCCAAGGATAATCCCGAATAAACAGGAGTTCATAGTTAGCTCAGGATTAAGATCGAGTTACCTAGGTCATCGCTTGAAATATGTCAGTTTCATAGTAAACCGGGTTATAAAGTGAAAGTGACTTATTTTGCATAGGATGCCCTCACTCACATGTCTCTACATGAACGATTCTAGATCACATCGTTTGTAACAAAACAAAGTGGGCCGCGTCACATAGTTTTTCCTAGGATGAGATACCAATCTTATCCCTATACTATAGACCATTTATGCTATTACTTGAACTTGATCCATTTTTATGTTACTACATAAAGTTCAAGTATTCATATCATAGCCAAGGATTCTAGTTTATTGGATTTGGGTTAAATAATTCATAATTAAGCTACCATTCAACAACAAGAAATTGAATCATTTCAATAACGTTTGATATTAAACTTTGTTACATTTACTATCCACGAGTTTTAGGACATAAAACCCAACAAACTCTTTATAAATAACGACAAATCTATACCATTCATCTATGTTAATGTGGCTTCATGTTGCATGCTTGTTCGTTTTCGTTTATTAATATAACGCTTATACTAACCAAGCTAAACAAAATTAAAACATTCAACATGCATCTAAAATGAAAACCCAAACTCTTGCATTTCTTTTTATTATAACACGTATAATAATTACTAATGCATGATACATGCTTTCCTATGGTGGGATTTTAAATCTATATGGCATACAATATGCATATGTGATTCTAATTTAATTTAAACATACACCAATAATGCATAATAAATTAAACACACTAAAGTGGACCGATTTTGGCATCGTAATCAAGTAAACACTAAAATTATTACAATAATAATTTAAATTTGATCTTGAACCGCTCGTGAACCATTCGAACCGACCCGAACGATGTGTGATTTTGCTTGACTGGACTTCTAGATCATGGAAGAGGTCTGAGCTGGCCTAAATGGAGTATGAACCGGTTTGAATCTCGCTGGGTTGGGATGTGTTCATCAGTGTTGAGACGCTGATACGTTTGGATGCAACCCTTGTTTTTTGCCAGCTTGAACACTTCATCTTTTTTCTTCGATTACATCCTAATTTCAACTCTATTGACTCCAAAGTTTATACACACTCAAGCCAGCACATATATGCCCATAAACATGTAGGCAATTACAACTTTATTCCACAAATTAAACACTCATTTGATGCCAAAACCATACTGAGCCCACTTTAGCAACCATTCTCACATCACATGCAAAAATCAACCCACCAAGCTAAAATTAAACGAAATTGAGTGTCCAAATCATGCTCTGATACCAATTGAAGGAGTGTACAATACACTAGCGGAAACGATTTGGATCGAAGCAACTCAAATTTCATTTAATTTTAGAAAGAAAAACATGAAAGTTTGAAAACAAAAACAGAGCATTTTGAATTAAAAGCCTTTGGAAATAAATTCGTCAACACCGTTGGATGAAATCGAACACGAACTTGTTGTGGACAACCATCGTGGTCTTCCCCGTTATTCTCCGACCTTAGAACGAGTTGTGGGACTCATTTATGTGATGAATTTTGGGTGGAAATGCTTGAATAACCAAGCAAGAAAAGTAAAGAACCTTTTGCCTTTCATGAGAGAGAACACCAGCAAGCTACCAACACATTTTTCAGCTTAATTTTCTAGCTTATATAGACATTCTCATGCAGTGTGATAAGGGTTAAAAAGATACCTATTTTACCCTTATAGTTAGCTCATTTCCTTGTCAAAACTTGTATGTTTTGGATCAAAAACACTATTTCCGAGCCTAAAAAGTGCTAAAGTTGATAAATTAGGACGTTGAGAGTCATGTATGTCAAATTATGCATATTTGTACTTAAAATAACTCATTTTGGTAAGGACTTGACTTAGTTTTGGCATCTTGCAGAAAACAAAGGAATTTGGAAAATTCCCCGAAATGCGACCGCATTTATGGCAAGGAAAAAATGAAATGCGACTGCATTTCTTGGCAGAGGCAGACAATTCTGAGTCTGTCGCAAGTCGTTTTGAACGAGTGTTTTGCACACGTAACAGCCTATTTTGACTCTTAAACTAACTGGGCTACCTGCTAGCACCATTTTCGTGATTCTTCAACTACTCCCCACGCTATAAAAAGGCCTCGATTCGAAGGGAAATTCAAGCAGAACTCAATGGGAAGAAGAGGTTGGTGACAAAACCCTAGTAAACGTCCATGAGTAGGGATGCCCGAGGTCCTTGCTAGAAGACTAAATTCTAACCCTTAGTTAGACAACAAACCTGAGTGTTTGTAGAGATTTCACCCTATTCTGACTTGTAAAATGAGAGTAGAGTGTCGTGAGAACTCTAGAAGGATTGGATAACGTGACAAAAAACCCTAGTCTTAGCTACTGCACTATATTTTCCATCACTTGTTTCTTTTCATTAATTTGTATTCTTTATTCATTATTTCAATGAAAAGTTGTTCATTTGCATGATATTCCATTATGTGTGGCTAAATTCCATTGAGGGGTTCGGTATAGTGAATTCTCTTATGGTTTAAATGGCTTGAAATTGCTTATTAGCCTAAGTTCTATTTATTGCATGTCATCCTTTATTGATTATCATTCTGAATCTTGTTGAGTTTAACTTGATCACTTAGACTTTGCATGCTATGTGAGTTTGATCCTGAAAGGGACAAACAATATCGGTTCTCATAAAGGTGATATAGGAGAAAGGGCTCGAGAGAGTGCATTCAGTGTTATAGAGGAAGGTCGCCTTATAACAACTATAGGGTTATAGGTTGCATTCATGAACTGTCTATGTCGAAGCCGAGTCATAGAAATATGCATAACAGTACTTGTTTAGCCTTCTAACGGTTCTTGGGAGCAAGGCCAAATAGGAGTTAAACCTGACCCAATGCATCAGTAGACTTACGTTAAATAAGCTATTATTATAGTTATTTTCTTTAGGGTTTTGAAGCTATATTGAATACTTCGCTTTATTATTATTGTTATTTCATTACTTGTTGTTTCTTTGTGGTACAAAACCCCACATCAACTATTTTCTTTTGGTTACCTTTCAAAAGCAATCGCAGAGCAGTTTCTTCTTCAAATTTGTGTTTCCAACTTAGTCTATGTGGGATCAATACCTTTGGAATGTTTTCAGAGATTTTTATTACTACATGTGATAGTGTATACTTGCACCTGGTTGGCTTACATTATTCTTTTTCTTTATTTATTAATAATTGATGTGGAATTTTCCTTACCGCAAGCGCACGAGTCAAGTAATAATAAAGTGTTCGTATAAACGAGTGTCGTCCTCTGGATTGGATTTTTAAGCAAATCAAGTATTGTGAATTATCTTGCTCAATTTTATTTAGGGATCAAAAAGTAGTGAGTGAATGGTATGAAAACTAAATCAAAGAAAGTAAAAAGAGTGGAAATTCAATTGGGAAAAACACTAAGGGAATTGATTTCGCCGATTTAATGTAGGATTGATTTTAAGGAGTAAGTTATTATGCACAATGAAATTATGAGCCTAAGACCCTTTTATCACAACTACCTCTCCCGAGTATAATTGATTCTCATGCAAATTAATCAACTTGATATCCCTATCTAAGTTCACTAACATGCAAGGCAATGAGATCTTTTGACCAATTCCAAAGTTAATCTAAAAACCGTCACGAAATTAGAAAGTAAACTTTATTCATGCAATCTTGAGTAAGTATATATTAAATCCCCTCTCCCGAGCTAGATTCAAAACTTAAATCATTCAACTAATGGCCAATTAATTGAAAGCATTAAATCAAGATTACAAACATAATAAACATTGCACAACTTAAACCATAAATCAATCCATAAACAAAATCAACTACATCAATCCCTAAGCTATGAGTTTAGCTACTCATGAATGGAATTACAAGCTCAACTAAACATAATAAAGCCATAAACTCTAGCTAAAGAAAAGGAAAGGGAAAAGAAAACTTAATGTAGGCCGAGACCGAACGTTCTCGTCACGATCCCCACAAACAATGGGTTGATTTCCAACTTGCTCTCTTTGCTTCAGCCCTCAATTGCTCTGTTTCTCCCCTGTTTACGGCTCCAAAAGGTCCCCAAAATTGAATCCCCCAAAACCTAGCCGAAAATAAGCTTTTATTATGTTTTTTCGTCATAGCATCGAGACGCTGCCTCTAAACACGCGTGTTCTGGAAAGGAAATTACACAGCGTCGAGACGCTAAGGTCGCAGTGTCTCGACGGTGTGACCGTTTCGCGCCTATTCAGATAAGGAATGTTAGCGTCCAGACGCTCAAGGGCTAGCGTCTCGACACTAGCCTGCATTTGACCGAATTTTGACTTTTTTCCTCTTTGACTCTTCTTCATTCCTTTGCATCTTTTTGCGTCCCGAGCACCCGATTGACTCCACTATTGCGTTTTAGCTCCAATCAACCATTTCCTACAACATAAACATTAAAGCACAATAAAATGGCCTAAAAATCATAAAAGACTAGCTAAATTAAATAAGTAAAGATAGCTAGCTATGCTCGCTATCAATAATTGAATAAACAATTTAATCAATTATATTGATTTAATATTAAATGTTAAATTGACAATTTCAACCTATCTCAATTTTTCTCAAAACTCGAACATGAATCCCTATTCATGTATATCAAATTCAAAACATATTTAAATGTTTTCAACTTTTTCAATTTATAGTTTAATTCGTAATTAAACTGTACATTAAATATATCGTATATAATTAATGTCTACTCCCTAATTCGAGTTTGAACGATTAAAACTCTTTCATCGCATTAGTTCTAAGGTTTAATCCGTATGAGCTAGCAGGGGGACTTAATGGACCTATAGATCATCGACTCCAACAATCTGAGATTAACTGACTAAGCTCATTAACCTAGTTAACCAACATTTGTTAACTACCAGGACACTCCAATATAGCCCGATAGTTGCACTCCCCTCACTCTAGATATATTTCTGTCCACCTGATATAACCATCATTAGTACGTCGACCCTTCACAGGTTGTTCGTAACTACAGCTGGGTCAAATGTCTGTTTTACCCCTTAAGTTGCATCTTGTTCCTCAAGTCCCACTGAACCTCTAATGAACAATTGGTTTGTGGTCCAACCACCAAACCTAATCCCTCTCGAGCCATTGAGAAGGCGGGATCCCTTTGTTCAAGTCTCGAAGTTAGTACTTAAAGGAAAAACCTCTCTACTATCCCTGAAACGGTAGGAGTTGATACCGTCTTACAAGACTATGTCCCCAGCTATCTACCGGGTCTTATCCCCAAAATGATAGGCTTATTGAGTCAGCAATGATGAGCCACTCTCACCCGGGAAAATCAAAGGATAATCCCGAATAAACAGGAGTTCATAGTTAGCTCAGGATTAAGATCAAGTTACCTAGTTTATCGCACTGAATAAGTCAATTTTTGTAAACTCGAGACTTCCCAAGTTACCTAGTTTATCGCACTGAATAAGTAAATTTTTGTAAACTCGAGACTTCCCTTGGATAATTTTCTCTTGTCACCTATTGTCGAAGTTGTATTAAAGTTGTTGTTTCATTGTTGAAGAAAAATGGCAAAGCTTTTGGTTGAGGTTGTCTTTGATAATTTTTTAGTTTATTAAAGGAAAAAGAAAAGAAAGGAAACAAAGAAAATGAAAGGAAAAGACAAAAAAAAGGAAAATGGAAAGAAAACTTTCGATGGTTAATGGTTTTAAGGAAAAAACAAAAGCCACCGCTGAAGGAGTGAAGAACACTCGAGCGGAAGCATTAGCGGATCTTAGCCCTTGATTTTCATTAATTTCGTGGGTTGAAGCATGCTTAAAACAAGAACAAAACAAGGCAATATATAAATACCTCTTGAAGCTTCAAATTCAAGCGTGTCGTTGGATGTTTCTCCTCACGAACTCGACATGGACGACCGCTAGAGTCTTCCCCGCTATCCTCCGGCCTTAGAACGAGCTTGTGGGAACCCGAGCATGATGAATTTGGAGGAGAAATATATGGGTTTTGAGAGCTTCACTTTTTCCTTTGGGAGAATTTCTAAACTCCAAAATTGCATGAAGTGTTCTGTATGTTTTTCATCCCTCTTTGCAAGAATTAAATTCTTGCTTTTAAAGACAAAGCCCATGCATTTTAAAATCACCATAGTTGGACAACTCAAAAGCTTGAGTGACTCAATATGGTTGGTGTCTTCACATGAAAAAAAGTCATGGAAATTTGATTTTTACATTAAAATCAAATTTCATAATTAATATCCTAATTAATTTTAATTTAAATTAATTCAAATAATTAATTTAAATAAAATTAAATGAATAATTAATTAATCTTAATTAATTATACTTACTTAATTTAATATCTAAATATCAAATTAAATACATTTCAATTTCCTCTCAAAACCGAACATGAATATGAATCTTAATTCAATTTTAAACCGAAATATGTATCGAATACATTATTTTAATTTCTCGAACGTGAATCCCTATTCACATGTGTTGTATTTAAATCATATTTAAATAACCATATCTCTCTTAAAATATAGTTTAATTAATAATTAAACTGTTACGTTATATTATATCGAATATAATTTAACGATATCTCCCTAATTGGATTTCGAACGTCTTTCAAATTCTTTCATCACTCTGTTCTAAGGTTAGATCCGATTGAGCTAGCAGGGGGACCTAATGGACCTACAGATCATGGGCACCAACGATCCAAGGTTAACCGGTTGAACTCTTTCAAACCTAGTTAACCAACATTCGTTAACTAACGGGACCCTCCACTATAGCCCGTAGTTGAACTCCCCTCACTATAGATATATTTTTGTCCACCCGATATAACCGTGATCAGTAAGTCAATCCTTCACAGGTTGTTTGTTACTATAGTAAGGTCATAAAGTCTGTTTTACCCCTATAGTACTTCTTGTTCCTTAACCCTTCATTGAGTCCCTAATGAACAATTAGTTTGTGGTCCCACCACTAAAACTACAACCTCTCGGGCCAATGAGAGGGTGGCGCGCCTTTGTTCACGTTTCGGAGTCAGTACTTAAGGGAACAACCTCTCTACTATCCCTAAAGACGGGTAGGAGTGGATTCCATCTTGCAGGACTATGTCCCCAACTATCTACTCGGTCTTATCCTGAAAGTGGCAGGTATATTGAGCGGCGGTTATGGGCCACTCTCACCTATGCAAATAAAAGGATAATCCTGAATAAACAAGAGTTCATAGTTAGCTCAGGATTAAGATCGAGTTACCTAGGTCATCGCTTGAATTAGTCAGTTTCACAGTAAACGGCGTTATAAAGTGAAAGTGAATTATTTCACGGTCTGGTCTTATACAAACTTCTTCTGCATAAGACGCCCCCACTATCATGTCTCTACATGAACAATTTAGGATCACATCGTTTGTATTAAAAAAGAGTGGGCCGCGTCACAAAGTTTTTCCTAGGATAAGGTACCCAGTTTTATCCTTATACTATAGGTTGTTTAGGCTATGTACTTGAACCTGATCCACTATTATGCACTACATAAAGTTCAAGTACTCATATCATAGCCAAGGATTCTAGTTTTATTGGATTTGGGTTAATAAATACATAGTTAAACTACTCTTTCAACAACCATAATAAAAACAATTCTAATAAGTTTTATATATCACTTTGTTACATTTACTATCCACGAGTTTTAAGACATAAACCCCAACAACCGCTTAAGGATATTTCAACCAATTTTCTTCATCTTTTCTCGTCAAATTTCATAAACTTTTGAGAGACATAGTGAAGGAAGAAGAAGAGGGAGCTGTAGGGTTCCTAGAGTGAGTAAAAATATGATCTAAAAAGACTCTACAATTCTTGTGCAAGTATACACAGTCTGCAGTAGGTAATATTATCAATCCGAGTCCTGAATTAGCTTCCACTTTACCTATTTTTTGCAACTTTCTAATGGTTTCAAAGATGGTAAAAATTGATTTTGTTTTATAGAAATATGCTAAAGCAAAATAAATGACGGAACAAAGAATAAAAAAATAGGTAGCCAGATTAGAGACAGGTTCTGGTTAGGCTTAGTAATTGTTTTAAAAGATGCTCTAGCAATATTATTGATCATGCATTCTCGCAGTATTATTAGCAGATTCCTCCTGGAACTCCGAATAGTTTGGGATGTGTTTCAACTCCAATGAAGTACGACCGATCGAGCACTAGGCAACTGGCTATCCATAGCTCAGTCACTGGCATTGACCAATACACAATGATCGTAGTATGGATAATTGCCACACACTCTCTAAATCATCCCTGAAACTAGAGAGAGGTATTCACACCGACTGGCCAGGCGGGCAACAAATGGAAGTAGGCACAACAATTAACCAAGATGCAATAATCAATATATTACTAAAGTTTAAGCACGACAACTACACGTTCCTAACCAACACCTAAAGCTACTTAGTTCATAATAAACATGGAAACATGAATTACAATCTGAGTAGGCATGTCCATAGTCACAAGATAATAAAGAAAATAATAATCTCCTCAACCAGCTTGTGAACAATGGTGTTCTTGGTAATCTCTAATCTCTCTATACTACTCGGCTTCCAAGGAAAGTTGGAATCCCCTTGACTTCGACGGCTACTTCCTTTTATAGAAGGATAGGAGGCTTGAATTAGGTCAACTTGGACACGTGTAGGACTATCCTTACTCCTTTATCCCGAAAATAGCTCAACAGAAGTCGGTTCATGAAGTTGGCTAACGAGTTGTGATGTGGCAGTTTTGCTCCCAGTTTTGCTGCAGCACAGAATTTGCTTCCTCCAGTCGCCCAACAACATAATCTACACAAAATAATTTCCAAAGCTTCCATTCTTCCTAATGGGTTAAAACATGTAATATCTATCTAAAACCAACCCTATTAAGCACAAAGGTCACACAAATCAATATAGAAATGAGCCCTAAATAACTACCTTTTGGGCAGTTATCAGGAGCTTACTGGAGGATTGAGGTTGAAGAAGAGAGGGGAAAACTCATGCAAGTGCAACCATGGCAGAATCTTGGTTCAATCTACCCATCTCTTGTTTTTAATTCGGATTGAGCTACACAAGAAGAATTAAGAGGTCAGGCCTGACTTTCTTTAATTTAATTAATTTTCTAACACATTTCATGAAGAAAGCTTGAGTTAATTTTGATGTTAAGTTAATGATTTTTTAACAGAAAAACAGAGCACATAATTTTCGAGCATATTTGAAGGGTCTCTGGTTTTCTCTAATTTTTCGAACGTTCCAAAGTGTACAGGCTGAACTAGAAGCTTAATTGGGTATGGTTGGAAAGCTTATTCCATTTCCTATAACTTTCATGAAGAACTTGTGAGTCGAAATGGACTATAAGTAGGTTTAATTTAAGGAGACAAGGAGAGGGTAGCAGAGAAGCACGAATTTGGAATAACTGTGTTCGGGGGTTTCTGGACAAATCCATTGGGGATCTGATAGTGTCGCGACGTTGTCCGAAATCTGTGCCTATAAAAGGACCCCCCTCGTGCCCATTTTTATCATCAATCATTCCATATCCATTCATTTCCTTCGTTCCTTTGCTCCTTTTGGAGCATTCTCTAGAGGCTTTTTTAGCCTTTTGAGAGTTTTAGTAGTGGGAAAATTTGGGGAACTTTTGGGAGCATTCTAGGAGGCTCAAGGCATGCTCGGAGGGGCTCCAAGCGCTAGCAACGGGGTCTTCGACGGTCATTTTCTTTTCTCTTACTTTGCTCAATTTTATGCTTTCCATTGTATATCTTGTGGATATTATAGCTATGTATAGCTAAACCCCTATTTGGGGTGTTGAAATTAAAATATATAGTTGAACGTTATTATAATTGCATATCTCTTGCCCTGTTTTACTAATTATTTGTATGGATGCTCGTAATGTTATATGCAATCTGGCCAATTGTATATTGATCCAATTCTTAATGGAAACTCGACGGAAAAAAATTAGGATAGATCATAATCCATGCAACTAGTTTAACTGCCTGTCGTGACAACGGGATAAGTTGATTAAACTTAGATTCCAATAATGAATCAAAGCATAATAATTAACAAATTTTAATGGCGCTAAGGACACTTAGGTTGTTAACATGGATTAATTATAATTAGGGAAAACCGACAAGAGATCCTATGTGATTAAAGGAGATTATAGGATTATAATTAGTTTGGCAACAAGATAGGATAATTGTAATAATTATTTAGCTATTAATTTATTTTCAAGACCCCACTTCTCACTCAAAATTCTTTCTCCATAATTTTTTTTATTTCTTGATTGATCAAATTTTAATCTTTAATTGCTTTAATTTTAAATTCATTTATTTTATGAGTTGGTCCCTAAATATTATTTCCCCCAAGTATTTTTAGTGTTCAAGAAATTATTGCTTGCTTAATTATCGCTTCGCCTCCCTGTGGATTCGATACTCGAAATTTTTTCGTTTTACATTACTTGCGGCTCGTGCATTTGCGGTGTGGTCGATAACAAGTTTTTGGCGCCGTTGCCGGGGAGGTTTGATTTTTAAGCTAACTATTTGTTTCTTGACATAAAAAAAGAAAGGTATAAATAGTAATTTAGGTTGTGTTTTTTTTTTGTTTGTGAATACTTTGTTTATGTTTTTTGTTTTGTCTTGATTGATTTGGGAGTGTTGTATGCGAAAAGATAAGGTCGTTAAATTATTTCCTCTAGATCTTGAAATTAACAGGATGATTAGAGCCATTCGTAGAGAGAAAAGATTAGTTGAAGCAATGATCCCATTAGAGACTTTTTACAGCCAAGGCAATTACAGACTTTTTACAGCCAGTCCTCCCAACCGAGAATTCAGGCATCGTTTACGCCTCGATCCAAACAAATAATTTCGAGTTATAGACAGGACTAATTCAGATGGCGCAAGACAATTCTTTTAAGGGACAAACTTCGGAGGATCCACATTCGCATCTGCAATCATTCTTGGAGATATGTGAGACGGTAAAGATGAATGGAGTTTCGACCGATGCGATAAGATTGAGGTTATTCCAATTTTCTCTTCAAGACAAGGCTAAAGATTGGCTCGAATCAGTCGAGATGGGTAGTATCAACACATGGGACGAGCTTGCCCAGGCATTCCTGATAAAATTTTCCCGTCTGCCAAGACTACGAAGCTCTGAATAGAGATCAGAACATTCAGGCAGTTGGACGAGGAGCAACTTTATGAGGCATTGGAGAGGTATAAGGAAATGCTTAGGCGATGCCCGCAGCATGATTACCCAAATTGGCTCTAGGTGCAGTTATTTTACAATGGATTGAATCCTTCTACCAAGACCGTTATTGACACATCAGCAGGTGGGAGTTTTCTTTCCAAGACAGTGACGGAAGCAAAGGATCTTTTAGAAGAAATGGCAGCGACCAATTACCAATGGCCGACTGAATGGGGGACAATTTCCAAGAAGGTTGGCATTTATGAAATAGATGAGTCAAGATCTCTGAAAGCACAGATGGCATCATTGACAAATGCACTGAATAAGCTTACTTCATCTGAGGTTGTCAAGTCCATCTCCACCTTAGCTCAAGGATATTCAAAGAAGGAAAATCAAGATGACGAAGAAGTTCAGTACGTGGGAAATAGAGCATTCACTCAAGGAGTATCGAACTTCTACCATCCCAGTCTGCACAATCATGAGAACTTTTCTTACTCCAACACCAAGAACGTGTTGCAGCCACTGCCAGGATTTGCTTCGCCATGTGTTCCATAAAAGAAAAGCAACCTGGAGTAGATGGTGGCCATGTTTATCAAGGAACAAAAGGTTTTAAATTTGAATCTTCGGACAACAGTAAATAACCACGACACAGCTCTTAAGAATATGGAACTGCAGATAGGTCAGATCGCTTCTGCAGTTAACGCCCTTGAAAAAGGGAAGTTTCCAAACGACACTGAAACCAATCCTAGAGAGGAGTGCAAGATGGTGACATTGAGAAGTGGTAGACAGTTGGAGGTCAGTTCAGAAAAGAAGAAAGAAGAGAAGAGCATGGATGAAGATGAAAGGGCTGAGGCACAAAGAGCCTCCTCTGAAAGGTCCCAACATCCTCCTAACTCTATTAATTTGAATTGTGATTTTTCTAACAATTTTGCAGGAAGAGAAGAAGATAAGAAAAAGCAAAATGAAAGGCATGAAGAGAATCTGAATGAGGAAGAAGTAGTCCTGTGCAACCACTATGGTAGAGGGTCGCACATTAGCCCGCCCAAGACGAGGGTTGAATGTCCTACCTTTGATTACAAGGAGTTACCTTTTCCTCAGCGTTTAAAAATGTTAAATTAGATGAACAGTTTCAGAAATTCCTATAAATGTTTAGAAAGTTATCTGTGAACATTACTTTAGTACATGCTTTGTATAATATGCCTGATTATGGGAAGTTCATGAAAGAGATGTTATCTAGGAAAAAAAGTTTGAAAAATGAGGTTTTTAGGTTGTTTGAAAACAGTAGCACCATAGTGTCAGGAAAGATGTCTTCTAAACAAAAAGACTCAGGGAGTTTTACAGTACCCTGTATTATTGGAGAAGTATCTTTCGATAGGGCTTTATGTGATCTAGGTGCTATTATAAATTTGATGCCCTATTCATTGTATAGGAAGATTTGTTTGACAGGTTTGAAAAACACTGACATCACCCTCCAACTTGCTAATAAATCGATCACCCAACCGATGGGTACTGTGGAGGACGTTCTGGTAAAGGTCAACAAATTCATCTTCCCTGTAGATTTTGTGGTGCTTGACATGCAAGATGACAAAGTGGTACCCATCATTTTAGGCAGACCTTCCTTAGCCACAAGTAAGGCTGAAATTAGCGTACATACTGGTAAGCTTACCTTGAATGTGGATGATGAAAAGGTCGTTTTCAGTATTTTTGGACAGGATGAGTCTGTATGTAGTCTGCATACATGTTTTTCAATTGGTCTAGAATATTTGACTGACGATGATGAAGAAGTAGAATATAATCTTGGCCTAGGATTAGGAGAGGCGCCTATGGATGATGGAAATTTTAATCCTAATGCATTTTTTTTTATGACACTTTGTTTGAAAATGAGTTAATTGATATTGAAATGCCTACTTTTGAGAATGAAATGTCTGCAATTGATGATTTGCCTGATTTTTAAAATGTGCTTCAAAGGCCTATGTTAGATGATGCATGGCATGGAGATGATTACTTGATAGATAATAATTTTGAGTCTGATCATGATAATGCTGAATCTATTGAGTTTGATCCTGACATCATTGAGTATATAGAGTCGGACCCTGAAAGTGTTAATAATTTTGATTCAAGTCTTGATGATGTGGATAATCTAGAATCTGACCTAGAAGAGCTTGAATTCTTTAATTCTTTTGATGATGAGCATATGATAGCTTGGTTGAGTCATTTTTAAATTCTGAGTCTCGAGAATCTCATGAGCATGTAGATATTATATATGATGAGTGGATAGGCATAGTTGATAGGCCATCCTTAGATCCTAGACCAGTAGATATCATGACACTAGATGACTTTTTGAATAATTGTTTTGAGAATAGAGACTTAGAAAAGAGATTTGATGTTGCTACATATTTTTTTTTAAATGTTATTATAACAATCTCTTTAGTGATGATGGGCCAGGGGAAAGTTTTTTTTTCTCCCCTATTTGCAGTGTGCAATTTGGTGCGAGATTTTCTCCAAGGCCCGGAGGACGATGAAAATTTTTATTTCGAGCCTCTGTGATCGTGCCGAGCCTCATCTAGCTAAAGACGTTAAAGAAAGCGCTGCTTGGGATGCAACCCAAGGATTAAAGTTTAGGTAGTTATTTTTGCGGTAAATAATTTTCCTTGCTTCGTGATCCAATTTTGTTTTGCGGGATCACCTTAGCAAGTCCCAAAGCTCCAAGAATTCCATTTTCTGGATCCAAAGGAAGAGGATGAATTGCTCCTAACTCAGGGAAGTCTCAGTATCCCTTTTTATGCTCTATTGTTTATAAACATTAGGGACAATGTTTAGTTTAAGTTTGGGGGGGGGGACCTTTCGCTGTGTTGAGCATATTTAAATTCTGTTGGATGCATGAGTGGATAGCTATGATAGCCAAGGATGTGATTTTAGAAGTTTTGGGAGAAAATGGTTTATATGTTGTGGAATATGGGAGCATAGTAGAAATTGTGAAGTTTTAAATTTTTTTGATACTTAGTTTTCATGTCTAAAGCATGCAATAGACTTATCTAATGACATCTTTAAAAATCTAGATTTTTATTATGATTTTTAATGTTTGTTGTTACCCTGATAGGCTTAGTTTCTAACACTAGGAGTTCATTCTTGATTGTTTTAAAGAACTGAGAAAAGCAACAAAACAAAAGAGAGAAAAAGAAAAAATTGTTGATAAAGAAAATTTTTGGTTGCACAAAAGAAAAGCCTAGGGGTAAAAATAGCTACATGCGGTGTGATCAGTTAGGCCAACTAGAGAATCAAATTCAGGTTAAGGGTCCTTGCACCGTAGTGTGAAAGCTAGCACCATTAGATATCAAAATGCAAGTTTGGGGGAGTAGCAAAAGAAAAAGAAAGTGAAAAATATTTGTGAGTTTAGCTCCCCCATTAAAAGAAAAATGTCAGGTGCCCTAGTTTCTTTTTTTTTTTTTTTTTTTTTTTGCATGATAGTAGAACTGCAACCTATTAGGGACTCTTAGCTAGTGTAGCGGGAAAACAAATGGAGAAAGCCACAAGACTAATCTAGGTTAGTAAAAGAATCATTAGAAAAGTCTTGAGCATGCTATTCATTAATCTTAAGTTCAAACTCTTTTAAGATTTCTTCATGAGCATGCGGTGCTTGCTTATTCCACTTGCATGTTTTCAATTTTAGCTTAAAAGTTCCAAAATCATTGAGGCTTGAGTGATTCTATTTCATGCATCTATCGAATTTATTTTCCTCAAGACTAGCAAAAGCTTAAGTTTGGGGGTGTGATAGTGAGCAAAAATGTTGTTATTTTAGTCCTAAATTAATATGCTTTTGAGGTCTTTAATTGTTTTTTTATTGAAGAAATCTAAAATTATTTGTTATTTGGTCTTTAGGAGCAAATTGTGGATTTTTGGTGGAAAAAGACCCAAAAATGAGCAATCCAACCCAAATTTCCATCCACGGGACAAAGGGGAGCCCAAAGGTCAACCATCCAAGAGAAGAAATCCAAAAAGAAAGAAGTTGGCCCAAGATTGAAGCCCAAATCTGCGGCCACTGGTCTGAAATCCGCACAGCGTCGAGACGCTGTCCCATTTCTTGGCGAGCAAGTCAAATGATGTCATAGGGTCGCGACACTGTGCCGATAGCGTCGCGACGCTGTCCCAAATCCGTGCCTATAAAAGGACCCTCTTGGTGCCCATTTTTATCATCAATCATTCCATATCCATTCCTTTTCTTCCTTCCTTTGCTCCTTTTGGAGCATTCTCTCAAGGTGTTTTAGCCTTTTGAAAGTTTTAGTAGTAGGGAAATTTGGGGGAACTTTTGGGAGCATTCTAGGAGGCTCAAGGAGTGCTCGAAGGGGCTCCAAGCGCTAGCAACGGGGTCTTCGACCGTCATTTCCTTTCCTCTTACTTTGCGCAATTTTATGCTTTCCATTGTATATCATGTGGATATTATAGTTATGTATAGCTAAACCCCCATTTGGGGTCTTGAAATGAAAATATATAGTTACATGTTATTATAATTGCCTATCTCTTCTCCTGTTTTACTAATTATTTGCATGGATGCTCGTAATGTTGTATGTGATCTGGCCAATTGTATATTGATTCGATTCTTAAAGGAAACTCGACGGAGAGAAATTAGGATAGGTCATAATCCATGCAACTAGTTTAATTCCCCGTCGTGACAACGGGATTAGTTGATTAAACTTAGATTCCAATAATGAATCAGAGCACAATAATTAACGAATTTTAATGGCGCTAACGACACTTAGGTTGTTAAAATGCATTAGTTATAATAAGGGGAAACCGACAGGAGATCCGATGTGATTAACGGAGATTCTAGGATTATATTTGTTGGACAACGAGATAGGATAATTGTAATAATTATTTAGCTATTAATTGATTTTCAAGACCCCACTTCTCACTCAAAACTCCTCCATAATTTTTTTTTTATTTCCTTGATTGATCAAATTTTAATCTTTAATTGCTTTAATTTAAAATTCATTCATTTTATGAGTTGGTCCCTAAATATTATTTCCCCCGAGTATTTTTAGTGTTTAAGAATTTATTGCTTGCTTAATTATCGCTTAGCCTCCCTATGGATTCGATACTCGGAATATTTCTGTTTTATATTACTTGCTCGTGCACTTGCAGTGTTGTCGATAACAGAATCACATTTCCATTCCTTCATGTAAGTTGTAGAGCGTTCCAAAATGAAGATTTTGATATAACGTACATTAATTTTGGTCAAGTATTGAGGATGTTATGAATGTTTGAAGTTATGGTATTGAATCTGGAAAATTATTGGAAAAGTGTGAAATGTGATATTATTTCTAACTTTAGAATTCATGAGAAATATCTTTTGTACAAGACTATTTATGGTTCTGATTCTCAGTTTTGGTTTGTTTGACAAGCCAAGAGGAAATAGGTTGGGTCTACAAGCCAGGGAGCTTGCCCAAGGCTGGGATTGACAAAACAAATTTCGAAGATAATTTCTAAACTGTTATTTATGATTAAATGGTTTACATGCTTGAATCTGAACTTATGAATGATACATCACTTATATAAATGGTTTCAAGCATAAGTTTTGAGCTTAGATTTTCTAATGAAATTTATATGTGAGCACGTGATTATTGACTTTCTGAAAAGTAGTCTAAATGATATCATTTTAAGCAAGTATGTATTAGCGAGTATTGTTTAAAGATTTTCAATTTTCCACGAGCAAGCTGAGTAAGCTTCAGTTTTACGAAAGATAAAGATAAGCAAGCATGTTTTAATGTTTTCATCTGATTTTCTGATACTTCTATTTACTACATGACTGAGATATTGAGCCCAAGGCTATATGATACCGTGTGCACAAAGGTTATATTCCGTTGTCGACGTTGAGTGTACTTCGTGACAACGATGTTATCGTGAGTTCTGGGCGGGTCCCACTACGACAAAGATGATGGGAGTGTTGGGAGGGCCCCACTACATCGTAGAGCTAGTAAACGTTGGCTGTATTGGGCATGCCCTACACAATGTAGATCTGTCATGTTAGTTAAAATGTTTGATATACTTGATATGCCTTGGTAGATTTTAATGGCGTACTTGCTGAGTATTTGAGAAAGTTTTTATCACTACACGTTTATGTTTAACGCTTTGATTAAAAAATGTTTAAGCTTTTAAATTTAGTCACTCACTGGGCTTCAAAGCTCACTCTTTCAAAATGTTTTCCCACTTTCCAAATAGAGATTGAGCTCCCGGTGCCTGATAAACTGCCACAGTCTGCTAAAAGCTCCCAGATCTAGTTCTAGTACGTGGGTGGAGTTGTACATTGAGTCTGTTTGTATTGTAAATGTCTTTGTAAGGATTGGATAGTTTACGGTTTGTGTAAGCTCTAGATGTTGTGGTTGTGTAAACCCTAGTTGGATATGTTTTTAGTTTTGATATCTCTATCAAGTTTATTTTCCAAACTAAGTTAAGTCAGGGTTGCACTTAATGTATGCCTAAAGGTTTTCAAGGTTCCGTTGTGTTCTGTTGCATGTACAGTATTCCATAACTAAGATTAGCATATTTTTAAGGTTCAATGGTTCAACAGAATCAACAGGTATCGTTGAGGAGGACGATGTCCATTGGCTTCACGCCGTCTCCCAGACTAAGCTAGCAAGTAGTTCGGGAGGGGATGTGACAGTTTCAACAGTAAACGACATTTTAAAGAAAAGTGACTTATTTCTCGGTCCTTGTGCAATGTCATTGCATAGGACGCCCCCACTCGCATGTCTCTACATGAACGATTCAGGATCACATTGTTTGCACTAACTACAAAGTAGGTCGCGTCACATAGTGTCCCTAGGATAAGGTACCAAGTCTTATCCCTATACTATAGACCGTTCAGGCTATTACTTGAACTTGATTCCATTCTTATGTCACCACATAAAACTCAAGTTTACATATTATATACCATGGATCTTAGTTTATTGGATTCGGTTTATTTAACGTGCAATTCACTTATTTATTAATTCAAGTGAACAAAACCTTGATAACGACTTTATCGAACCAGTATATTACTATTTGTTTCATTGACTATCTATGAGTTTTAAGGCATTAACCCCAACACAAATTCTTTTATCACAGGGCATCGATTCTTTTTGTAGGGATTTCTTTGCAGATTAGGCTAAGCCTTGATAAAATAAAGTTAGCTCATGCTATAAAGGGAATACATAGCACATAAGATGAATATAGTAAAAGATTGCGCTGAACAAAACTTCTTTCTCTGGTCTCTCTCCTCTCTATCGTCCCCCCTTCTTTTTCTTGAACGAATGACTGGAATTTATAGGCTTAAGGAGGCTTACTTCACCAAGAACCTAGCTTGCGTGTTCCACTTCTTATTACGCCAGCTCACAGCTCTGCCACTTGTCAACACCAGCCTTGGACGGCTTGCAATCGTACTTCATCACGTGATAGCTCCAGTGCCTGTGATACAAGAAAACTTGGGTAAGATAAACAAGTACAATAGATGCGTTAGTCGTGATAAAGAGCTACAAGAAAACGTGGGTCACCCTCCACTAAAGACCCACAATTGCACTCTTCTCATTCTAAAATGTTTTTGTGTCCATGGATATTGACCATAACAGTAAGTCAATCTTTCATGAGTATTTGTTGTTGGGTTTTATGCCCTAAAACTCGTAGATGGTAAATGTAACATTTGACTTGTTTCAATGAAGTATTATTTCTATATATTTGTTTTGCCTAAATATAACCACAAATCCAATAAACTAAGAACCCATGACTATATTATGTATACTTTAAGTTTATGTGTGACATAAGTATGAATCAAGTTCAAGAAAATAGTCTAAACGATCTATAGTATATGGATAAGGTTGGGTACCTTAATCCTGAGGACACTATTGGCGCGACTCGCTTTATTCCTTACAGACATACGATGTGATCCTAATCGTTCATGTATAAGACATGTGAGTGATGGCGTCCTATGCAAAGAGTTTGCATAGAGATCGGACCAGGAGATAACTCACTTTCACTTTTCAACACCATTTACTATTGAAACTAAACATCTCATACATATAACCTAGGTAACTCGATCTTAATCCTGAGCTAACTATGAACTCCTGTTTATTTAGGATTATCCTTTGATTTGCATGGGTGAGAGTGGCCAAACATCACCGACTCACTAAGCCTACCATTTTGGGGATAAGACTAAATGGATAGCTGGGGACATAGCTTTGCAAGATGGAATTCACTGCTTCCCGTTTTCGGGTTAGTAAAGGTTGTTCTCTTAAGTGTTGACTTCGAGTCTTGAACATAGGGGCCCCACCCTCTCATAACCTTGAGAGGGACTTGGTTTAGTGATTATATCGCGAACTAGTTGTTCATTAGAGGATCAATGGAACTTAAGGAACAAGATGTAACTATATGGGTAAAATGGACATTTGACCTAGCTCTAGTTACAAACAATCGGTGAAGGGTCGACTTAATAATCATGGTTATCTAAAGTGGACAATAAATATATCTACAGTGAGGGGAGTGCAGATACGGGCTATAGTGGAGTGTACCGAAAGCTAACGAACGATGAATGACTAGGTTAATGAGATTAATCAGTTATCATCATTTCGTTGGAACCCATGATCTGTAGGTCCATTAGGTCCATCTACTAGCTCAATAGGAATAAAACTTGGAACAATATGATAGGTTAATATTTGAAACGTCAACATTCAGAAAAGGATACAAAAGTCGCTTATATACGATATTTAACGACATATTAGTTTAATTATGAATTAAACTTAAAATGAGAGTTATATATTTAAATATGATTTAAATATTAAACACGTGAATAGAGATTCATGTTCGAGAAAATTCGTTGGAAGAAAGCCAAGATTGCACAAATGGTATTAATTTAATATGAGATATTAAATTAAATAATTTTATTTTAATTAAAGAAATGATATTTAAATTAAAATAAAAATAAAAGAAAGTTGGATTATTCAGAATTTTATTTGCAAATTTTGAATTTAAAAGAAATTCAAAAGTTAGCAAATTTTGGAGGTGTTGTTTAATGACTGATCACTTGTAATTAGCCTTATTGCACCACCTAATTTGGTGACTCAAAATGATCCTTATTTGTTGTCAATTTTTTGTGCAATTCATGTGCATGATTTTCCTCTACATATATAGGATAAGCTAATGAGAATGTGAGGGATTTCTTCAACCTAAAATGCTGCAAAAAATCTCCCAAGAACTTTCATGTCCATACTCTCAAGCTTGCTTATACCCATAAGCTCTCCTTTCCAATTCCTATCAATTGAGGATCCCACAATCTGTTCCAATACCTGAGGATAGTAGAGAAGATCCAAGTTGTTGTCTAAAAGTTGTTCGTGTGAATTATAAAGCAACGGATTATACGAATTTGGAGCTTCAAGAGGTAGGTACCTTATTACTCTGTTTTTTGTTCTTATGAACAACATGACTTCAAGGATTAAATTGATCAAATTGTGTGCCTAAGATCAAAAACTGCTTCTGCATGTGTGATATTAACACCTACATTTGTAACTTCACTTGGGTCAAAGTATCGTTTTACCCCCCCTATGTTTCCTCTATCTTCTTAAGTACCAGTGATCCTCTAATAAACAACTTGTTTATGGTCCAACCAATAAACAGAGTTCCCTCTCGGGCAATTGAAAGGGTGAGATCCCTTTGTTCACGACTCGGAGTCACCACTGAAGGGAACACTCATCTACTTACCCTAAAGACAGGAATGAGTGAATTACACATCTCGTGTTATTATGTTCCTAACCCCTCACTCGGTCTTGTCCCCAAAATGGTAGGCTTATTGAGTCATTGAATCTGGTCACTCTAACCCATACAAATCAAAGTACAATCCCATGTAGAAAGGGGTTCATAATACACTCAGGTTTAAGATGTAGTTACCTATGACATCCTATGAAATAATAACCTAATTAGTTAACGGTGTTACATCTAAATGATTACTATTTCTCGGTCTAGTCTTATGCAAACTCATTGCATAGGATACTCCCACTTGCATGTCTACTACGTGAACACTTTGGATCAATGTGTCTGTATCGTATACAAAGTGGGCCGTATCCATAGTGTCAGCAGGATAAGTTACCCAACCTTATCCATATACTATAGACCCTCTAAGTTGTTTCTTTAACATTAATCCCCTGTATATCCCCACATACTTGTTCAAGCTACATTAAACAACCTTGGATGTTAGTTTATTGGATTGGAGTCAATTATGCAATTCTAGAATAAAACACCAATAACAACATTATTGGATAAACCTCCAATAACACTTTATTGATTAAGTACAATATTTGTTTACATTTAGTAACTGCGTGTTTTAGGGCATAAAACCCAACAAGGATCGAACGCTAATGAGAAATACATGCATTTTTAAAGGAAAAAATAAATTTGATTATTCAATTCATGAAATACATGCAAATCAAATGTGAACAACATTTGAAGGATAAGATTTATTAATTTTTTTATTGTGTTGGAGGTGAATACATACTATAAACTCTATATTTATTTTAATGTATGTTATATATATATATATATATTTATATTATATGTACTAAATTTTATTTCAACTAAAAAACGAGAAACGATTATCAAACACATTTTTTTCCTTTTTTTTAAAAAAAAAAAGAAACAAGAAACAAAAATAGTTGTCAAACATGTTTGTGTTTTTAGTTCTTAAAAAAACAATTTAACCAATAATAATAATAATAATTTTTCAAATAATCATAATAATCATCATAAACACACAGATTTTATAAAAAAAAAAAAAAAAGATTATAAAAAAAATAATTAATAAAAAAAAAAAAAAAACAATCACGATCACGAGAATAAAATATTGGAATAACTTTAGTGTGATTACAGTGATATTATCATATATCTATTGAGAAAATGCTATAAAAAACTATTGAGAAAAAAAAAAGTTTTAGCTAACACTGATCAACATGCAAACTTGCAAAGATACTTCTCACCTATCACAAGTGAATCTCAAAAAGGAAAAGGAAAAAAAAAATTACCGACATAATCGATCAATAAATTGACTTCTTTTCTATCCTACTAACTTTCTGTCCCGGATAGGACAATTCTCAAAATTTTCGACGGTTCTTTTTTTTCCTATAATTCTATATCCGCTGCATCCCACCACTATCTGTTTTGTGGCTGCTAGTGTTGTTTTGGTTGTGCGGCTACAAAATTTTCAGTACAAATACTCTCAAATTGAACTTTCTATCGTAAATAATACTTTAATATAGTTGGACCCACTTTTAATTGTCAACGTAAATAATGCTTTAATATAGTTCATTGTTCTTGTTGTGCTGTTATTTAGTGTTTGCATCTAATTGAGAGCCTAATTAACATTGGTGCTTTAATTGATTATAATGACTTTTTATAATTTTTGGTGGTCTGTTAGGGAATCTGTGCTCGAAGAACCAACACCATCTTCAAATTTTTCATTTTCAAGTTATACCCCTCTAAAAGAAAATTCTCCCTTAGCAAACTTACTTCAAAAATATATTGAGGAGTCTAGAGCAATGAGCCTAAAATTTGTAGAATCTATGAGCCTAAAATTTGTTAGTGAAGTGACATCCACTTCAATAGGTTGTCTAGTGAGTCATGTGGACACTGATTCATCAACACCCATCTAGTAGCTTAATTCTTTCGATTTTGTTAAGGTTGAGCATTTAGGGGTGAGTTGCATAGATAGTGGGGAAGAATTGGAAAGTTTTAGCACCTACCAAGAACATGTTTGTGAGAAGGAAAAAGAAAATGAGCTTGTAGTGTCAGATGAAGTTCAGGAGGTAGAGTTTAGGGTTGAAAAGCCTTCGTCTGTTTTATCTTCTCCATCCTTTGTAGATCATGATTGTTCTTTTTTCTGTTCTCACAAGTCAGTGTTAGAGTCTGAGTCCCTTTATTTTGATTTTTGTCCTTTTATGCTCATTTTATTCAAAAATATATGTATAAAAAATTGTTCAGGGGCCCATGACAAGCTAGTGAGCTTGCTAGTAGTGGTTAGTTTTATCAATTCAAGGAAGAAGGGCCCAAAGAAATATGAAAATTTTTATGTGCCTTGAAAGTTCGCACGAGCACGTCGAGCTAAAGACGTTAAACAAGCACTTTTGGGAGGCAACACCCATGTTAGTTTGTGTTTAGATTTGTTGTTTTTGATGTTTTTGTTGTTTTTTTTAAGGTTTCTCGTGTTCTTTTCTTTGTTAGCATTCATGAGAAGGTCATCATTCTAGGGCAATATCGTTCACCCCTTTCATTCTTTTCTTGTTCTCATGCTTATAAGCTTTAGTTTTCTATACATTGAGGACAATGCATGCTTTAAGTTTTGCGGGGGAATGCTTTGCTTGTGAGCCCTTGAGCATATGAGTTCAGGCTATATATTTTTTTATGCTATTTTTGCATGATTATATGATTTCTTATGATAGACTTTCTTATCAATTTTTAAGCTTTTGATGATTTGTAAGCATGAGTGCCCCAAAAGGGAGACTTCTTAAAATTTTTCTACGAGATGTCATGCATTATTAGAGCATTTTCCTTGGTTTAGAATTGAACTTGAATGCTTAGGAGCGAACTATTAGGTTAATATGCTTGTTGTCACCTCAATCGGTGTAGGGAAGAGCTAAAGCATTTTTTTTGCAAATGAGGATGTTTAATCTTGAGGAGGAAAGAAAATAATATATGCTTATCATGCTCATAAAAAAAATATATTTCTTGTTTTACATTTGAAAGAAAATTATTTTCATGACTTATGCGAGCAATGCAATGTTTAATAATGTTTTACCAAAAAGAGCTACCCCTGTTATGATCAATTAGGCCAACCAAGGGTTATGGGTCCCAACAATAGGTGTGTGAAAGCTAGTGCCACTTAAAAATGCTTAATTCAATTTTAATTTAAAGCACATAGGTTTAGATAAAAAAAAAAACTAATTTGTTTCATTGACTCATTAGTAAATCCTTAGTGCTAGTGTAGAGGGAAGATGAGTTGAGAGTTTAATAATTCAATCCCGAGCTAGTAGAGTCTAATCCAATTAAGTTAGATCTCTCTTATGCAAGTTAATTTTTGAAAAATTACGATTTGTCTCCTTCATTGGGCCTTATGTACATGTCTCGTAATTGTTTAATTATTGACTTGTGAGCCTTGAGGATTTTGTTGTGTTTGTTGCATCTATTTCCAACCTCTGCTTGATTTTTTTAGTTTGCTCAAGGACTAGCAAAAGCTTATGTTTGCGGGTGTTTGATAGCGTGCAAAGCGAACTATTTTTCCTGGTTAATTTTAGTTAGTCTTCGAGTAATATTTGGCAATTTTAATGCACTTTCATGTTCTTTATAAAGAAATTGATTATTGGAGCTAAAATGGAGAAATTTGAGTTAATAGGGTGTTCGGGACACTAAAAGAGGCCAAGGAAACGAAAAGAAATCAAGTTGAAAGCTTAGGAAATAGGGCAAACTTGAGAGCTAGCGTCTCGACGCTGCCAAGAATTTTCCTTAAATAGAATGGGTGGCAAAGGGACAACGTCGCTACGCTGTCAATAGTGTCTTGACACTACACAAATTTTTTCTATAAATATGAAGTGATTTTGGTCGGCCAAAGGGGAGTCCAATTGGTTAGATTTAAGCCCTAATCCCGACTACAGACCTTTGGTGGGAGCTGAAGCAAGGACAATGAGCGGGAATCAAGCAAAAAGGTGTGGAGATAATGACGGGGATGTACGGTTTCGACGGATTCGAGTTTTATCCCTTTGTTTCCCTTTTATCTAGTTGTTTTTCTGGCATTTCTTTCAATTAGTGTTTGTATTTTCAAGACTATGAGTTGCTAATTTTTTGTCTTAGGGATTGATGTAGTTGTTTAGATTGTTGGATTGATTTATAGTATGAATGTGCTTTTGTTTTATTCATGCAATTATGTTATAATACATTTAATTAACTGGCCATTGATTGGATGTGATTTAGTGTCGGATCGTATGTGAGAGAGATGATTTACCTTAGATCCTAATTGCATGACTAAGGTAGAATTCTAAGATCGAGAGATTTAGAATAACTTTAGAAGTTGTTATGTTAGAATAGCCTTGCATGTTAATGAACTTAGATAGGGATATCAAGTTTGTTATATGCATGAGAATCAATTATGCTCGGGCGAGATAGTTGTGATTAACGGTTCCTAGAGTTGTAAAATAATTGCACGCTAAATTCATTCCCATTAATTAATCCTCAATCTCAAATAATGAAATCAATTCCCTAAGAGTCTTTCCATTTGAATCTCCACTTTTATTCTATGCCTTTGTCTTTAAATTTATCTTTTTCATTAAGTTTTGCTCTCTAAATAAATTTGGACAAGATTATTCAAGGTAATTAATTCACTAGAAAACCAATTTAGAGGATGACATTCGATTTAAACAATCACTATATTATTACTTGACTCGTACACTTGCGGTTAGAAATTTGCACATCATTAGACAATATATATACACTTCTATAAGCCAGATTAACCAAATATCCAAGTTCAACCCACAACCACCATACACATGATGTGAGCACCGCAAGCGCACGAGTCGTCAAGTAATATAGTGATTTTGAGTAGAAAGTATCGTCTCCAAAGGGATTGGATTTACTCACTTAATTACCATGAATGCTCTTGTTTAACTTTATGTAGAGAATAAAATCTAATGCCGATAAAATAAATCAAAAAGCTAATCTAGAAAGCAAAAGACAAATAGAGACACAGTTTGGAAGGATAATTCTAGGGTGTTGATTTTAGTAATTGGACCTTTAATTGCTTAATTAATTAAGTAATCCAGATTAATTAATCATTCAATTCATAAGTTTAGAACCCTAATATCAAGGACTCTGATGTCGGTCTCCTCCTATCAAGGACTCTCAGATCTTAAGCCTATCGAAGTGACAACAAACATCTAGATAATATAATCATGCTCTAAGCCTTCAAAACCATTAATAAGTAGGCTAAGTGTTCAGCATGTGCAAGGAAATCAAAGAAAAAAAGTTAATTTACATGAATCTTGAACATGTTTTCTTATTTAACAAAAATTGCATAAAATTCATTATTTAAGATCATATCATGGATTGTCTTCATCAAAACAGATGCAACATAATCATTATATAAGAAAAAATTTCAACAAGCTAAGATCAAAATAACAAAGCCTCCCCCTCAAACTTAAATTGTACATTGTCCTCGATGTATCAACTAGTAAGACTGTATAGGGGCATAAGGACAATTAAAAAGATATAGGGAGAACAATACTGCCTTGGAGTGCAAGAGAAATCAAAGATATCAGCATGCACTAACTAAAAAAAAACTAAAAAACAAAGAAAAGAAAATTAAACTTGGGTTGCCTTCTGATAACTGCCCAAAAGGTAGTTATTTAGGCCTCAATTATATAGGGATTTGTGTGTCCTTTATGCTTATTAGGGTTGGTTTTGGATAGATATTACATGTTTTAACCAATTTGGAAGAATGGAAGCATTGGAAATTATTTTGTGCAGATTATGCTGCTGAGCGACTAGAGGGAGCAAATTCTGTGCTGCAGCAAAACTGGGAGCAGAAACTGCCACGTCACAGCTCGTTAGCCAACTTCATGAACCGACTTCTGTTGAGTCATTTTCGTGATAAGGAAGCAAGGAGAGCCCTACACGTGTCCAAGTTGACCTAATTCAAGTCTCCTCTCCTTCTATAAAAGGAAGCAGCCGTCCAAGTCAAACTCATTCCATGTTTTCCCTTGGAAGCCGAATAGTATAGGGAGATTGATGATCATCAAGAATACCATCTTCCGCAAGCTGATTACGGAGTTTACTTTCTTTATTAACTTGTGGTTATGGACATGCATACTCAGATTGTAATTCGTATTCCTATGCCTATTATGAACTAAGTAGCTTAGGGTGTTGGTTAGGAATAATGTGATTACTCTGCTTCATCTCTAGTAATAAATTGATTATTGCATTTTGGTTAATTGTTGTGCTTACTTCCATTTTATGCCCGCCTGGCCAGCCAATGTCAATAGCTCTCTCTAGTTTCAGGGATGATTTAGAGAGTGTGTGACAATTATCCACACTACGATCATTGTGTATTGGTGAACGCCAGTGGCTGAGCTAGGGATAGCCAGTTGCCTAGTGCTTGATCGGTCGCTCTTCATTGGGTTTGAAACATATCCCAAAAGATCTGGAGTTCCGGGAGGAATCCGCTAATAATACTGCGAGAAATGCATGATCAATAATATTGCTAGAGCATATCTTAGAACAATCACTAAGGCCTAACCAGCGCCTGTCTTTAATCTGTCTATCTATTTGTTTACTTGTTGTTTTTTCATTTATTTTGCTTCGGCATAATTCCGATAAAACCAAATCATTTTACTATTCTTGAAACCACTGGAAAGTTACACAAAAATATGTAGAGTGGAAACTAATTCAGGGCTCAGATTGATAATATTACTTGCTGCAGACTGTGTATACTTGCACAGGAATTCTAGAGTCTTTTATATCATATTTTTACTCACTCTAGGAACCCAACAAGTTTTTGGCGCCGTTGCCGAGGACTTGGATAAGTTTTTATCTGATTTAATTTTGTGTATGTGTTTTAGTGGTTTGGTGCTAGAACTTTTTGATTGTTTCTTTTGTTTTTTGCAGGTGTGATTTTGGTGCATGAGCGATCCGCCTGGGGTACGGTTTGAGCATGACCCAGAAATTGAAAGGACATTTAGGAACAGAAGGCGGGAGCAGCACAGAAACCAGATGGAGAACGTGTCGCGACTCCCGCCAGATCCTGAAGGTCCAGCAGCAGCAAACCCCCAGCAGAATCCGTTGCTGCAACAAAACCCACTGTTTGAGCAAAATGAGCAGCGAAATAATCAGGCTGAGAATCTTATCCTGATAGCGAACGATAGGACCAGAGCCATTCGAGCATATGTTGTCCCGATGTTTAATGAGTTGAATCCAGGGATTGCACGTCCCCAAATCGAAGCGGAAAATTTTGGAATGAAACCGATAATGTTTCAGATGTTGCAAACCGTGGGGCAATTCCATGGTTTGTCATCTGAAGACCCTCATTTACATCTTAAGTCTTTTCTAGGAGTTAGTGATTCTTTTGAAATTCATGGAGTGCCTAGAGATGCTCTTAGATTAACTTTGTTCCCGTATTCTCTTAGAAATGGAGCAAAGTCATGGTTAAACTCTTTTGCTCCAGGGTCAATTAGGACGTGGGATGAGTTAGCTGAAATTTTTTTGAGTAAATATTTCCCACCTAATAGAAATGCTAAATTAAGGAGTGAAATAGTAGGGTTTAGGCAACTTGAAGATGAGACTTTTAGTGAGGTTTGGGAGAGGTTTAAGGAGCTTTTTGCGAAAGTGTCCCCACCATGGTTTACCTCATTGTATTCAAATGGAAACATTATACAATGGTTTAAATGGAGTAACCCAAGGAATGGTCGATGCTTCGGCTGGAGGGGCCCTTTTGGCAAAAACTTTTGATGAAGCTTATCAAATTTTAGAGAGAATATTTATTAATAGTTGTCAGTGGTCGGATGTTAGAGGCACAAGTAGAAAGGTTAAGAGTGTGTTAGAGGTTGATGGTGTGTCCACCATTAGGGCTGATCTTGCTATGACTGTTAACGCTCTTAAGAATGTGAGAGTGATTAGTCATCAGCAGCCACCAGCTATGGAGCCTACTGCAGTGGTGAACCAAGTCATGGACGAAGCATGTGTCTATTGTGGTGAAGACCACAACTACGAGTTTTGCCCCAGCAATCCAGCTTCTGTGTTTTTTGTAGGTAATCAGAGGAACAACCCTTATTCTAATTTCTATAATCCAGGTTGGCGCAACCACCCCAATTTCTCATGGGGAGGTCAAAGAAATAACGTACAAGCGCAGCAAAAGATGAACCAGCCAGGATTTGCTAAAACGTAGGTATTGCCCGAACAAAGTAAGCCGGCTTTGCCCCAGCAAAATTCGGGAAACTCTCTCGAAGCGATGATGAAAGAATTTATGGCTCGTACAGATGCCGCAATTCAAAGTAATCAAGCTTTGATGAGGGCCCTGGAATTGCAAGTGGGTCAGCTAGCTAATGAGCTGAAGGCAAGGCCTCAAGGGAAATTTCCATCAGATAATGAACACCCTAGACGGGAAGGTAAGGAGCAGGTAAAAGCAGTAACTCTTAGGAGTGGTAAGCCATTAGAGGAAAAAAATTGAGCCTAGTAAAACCCAGGAGGTAAATAAAAATGGTGATAATAATGTTGTTGTCGAGAGAGAGTTGGAGTCTGGTCAGGGTGCTGGAGGCAGCAATAAAAATGTTGGAGCATCTGGTTTTGTGCCAGATGTAGAACCACCATATGTACCACCCCCACATTATGTACCACCTCTACCTTTTCCACAAAGGCAAAAGCCTAAGAATCAGGATGGTCAATTTAAAAAGTTTCTAGAGATTCTTAAGCAGTTGCATATAAATATCCCTTTAGTAGAAGCTATTGAGCAAATGCCTAATTATGCTAAATTTCTTAAGGATATTTTGACTAAAAAGAAGAGGTTAGGTGAGTTTGAAACTGTATCTCTTACTGAGGAGTGTAGTGTTATTCTTAAGAATGGGCTACCCCCAAGGCTAAGGATCCAGGGTCATTTACCATACCTGTGTCTATAGGTGGAAAGGAATTAGGTAGAGAACTCTATGATTTGGGTGCAAGCATTAACCTTATGCCTCTTTCGGTCTATCAGAAGTTGGGTATTGGTGAAGCTAAGCCTACCACAGTTACACTCCAATTAGCTGATAGGTCTATCACATATCCAGAGGGTAAAATTGAGGACGTCTTAGTAAAAGTGGATAAATTCATATTTCCTGTTGATTTTATTATTTAGACTATGAGGCTGATAAATGTGTCCCAATTATTCTCGGTCGTCCATTTTTGGCTACTGGTAGGGCATTAATAGATGTTCAAAAAGGAGAATTAACAATGAGATTCTGTAATGAGGAAGTAAAATTTAATGTGTTTAAAGCCATGAAATATCCAGACGAAATGGAGGATTGCTCCTTCATCAGGATTCTGGATAGCACAGTTCTTGAGACAGCAATACAGGATTCGGCTGATAAGCATTCGGAAAAGCATGGAGAGGTTAGTGTAGAAGATTTTGAATTTTGTTCTTTAGATAGAAAAAATGAAAAAGACTTGTTTAGGTGTGAGGATGTTTTTGAGTCTTTACATTTAGATCAAAGAAAGGCTCCCCCAATTAAACCATCCCTGATTGAGGCACCCACTTTAGATTTGAAGCCCTTGCCGGATCATCTAAAGTATGTGTATCTTGGGGAAAGTGAGACGTTGCCCATTATTGTTGCATCAGATTTAATGTCGGAGCATGATGAGGCCTTAATAAAATTGCTGCAGCAATACCGCAAAGCTATAGGTTGGACATTGGCTGATATTCAGGGAATTAGCCCATCTTTTTGTATGCACAAAATCACTCTAGAGGAGGGATCCTTTAGGAGTATTGAGCAACAAAGAAGGCTTAACCCTGCAATGAAAGAGGTTGTTAAAAAGGAGGTAATTAAATGGTTGGATGTTGGGATCATTAATCCAATTGCCGATAGCAATTGGGTAAGCCCTGTCCAATGTGTTCCTAAGAAAGGAGGTGTTACTGTGGTGAGCAATAAAAATAATGAGTTGATTCCAACCAGGACAGTAACTGGCTGGAGGGTTTGTATGGATTACAGAAGGCTTAATAAAGCTACCCGAAAGGATCATTTCTCTCTACCATTTATCGACCAGATGTTGGATCGATTGGCTGGTCAGGCCTATTACTGTTTCTTGGATGGTTATTCTGGGTATAACCAGATTACTATTGCTCCTAAGGATAAGGAGAAACCCACTTTCACCTGTCCTTATGGGACATTCACTTTTAGGAGAATGCCTTTAGGCCTCTGCAATGCTCCAGCAACATTTCAGCGGTGTATGTTAGTAATTTTTTCTGATATAATTGAGTCCATTGTTGAGGTATTTATGAACGATTTTTCAGTGTTTGGAGGGTCTTTTCAGAATTGTTTAGATAATTTAGGAAAGGTATTAAAAAGATGTGAGGATACCCATCTAGTTCTTAATTGAGAAAAGTGCCACTTCATGGTGAAGGAGGGCATAGTGTTAGGTCATAGAATTTCTAAAAATGGTCTACAAGTTGATAGAGCAAAAGTTGAGGTTATTGAAAGGCTAGAGCCACCGAATTCAGTGAAGGGAATTCAAAGTTTTTTAGGACGTGCTGGATTTTATAGGAGGTTCATAAAGGATTTTTCCAAAATCAGTAAACCTCTGTGTAACTTACTGTGTACTGATCATGTTTTTGACTTTGATGCAGATTGTAGGAAGACTTTTGAGACTTTAAAGGTTGCTTTAATCTCAGCACCCATTCTTTGCGCATCTAATTGGAATTTACCATTTGAGGTAATGTGTGATGCGAGTGATGCTGCGGTAGGTGCTATGCTGGGGCAAAAGCAGGGCAAATTTATCCATCCTATATATTATGCAAGCAAAGTTTTAAATGAGGCACAGGTCAACTATACAACTACTGAAAAGGAGTTGTTAGCTGTGGTGTTTGCTTTTGAAAAGTTCCGATCATATTTGGTTGGATCCAGAGTCACGGTTTTCACGGATCATGCGGCAATAAGGTATTTAATGACTAAGAAGGATGCAAAGCCTAGACTAATTCGTTGGGTTTTATTATTGCAGGAATTCGACTTGGAAATAAAGGATAAGAAGGGATCAGAAAATGTCATTGTAGATCATTTATCTCCTATTGATCCGTCATCATCCTTGCTGGAGCAATCTGCCATTTCCGATTTTTTTCCAGATGAACAACTCTTTGTTGTTGAAGTAAATGTAGTTAGGGATGTCCCTTGGTATGCTGATATTGCCAACTTTTTGGTAAAGGGAGTCACTCCTATTGACATGGATTGGAGGCAGAAGAAAACATTTAAGCATGATGCAAAGTTTTTCTATTGGGATGAGCCATTTATGTATAAGCAATGCTCTGACGGTATTATTCATAGGTGTGTTTCAGGTGCTGAAGCAAAGGAAATCCTGGAGCAATGTCATTCTTCGCCGTATGGAGGTCATTTCAACGGTCAGAGGACAGCCTTGAGGATTTTGCATTGTGGATTTTTCTGGCCCACCTTATTTAAGGATGCCCACTGGTTCTACAAACAATGTGATGCTTGCCAAAGGAGAGGAAACTTGGGGCCTAGAGATGAAATGCCTCTTATTTACATTTTAGAAGTTGAATTATTCGATGTGTGGGGTATTGATTTTATGGGGCCATTTCCCCCTTCTAATGGCAATGTTTTTATCTTATTGGCAGTTGATTATGTGTCCAAATGGGTGGAGGCCATTGCATGCCATCAGAGTGATGCCAAGACAGTTGCAAGGTTTCTTCAATCACACATCTTTGCGCGGTTTGGGACACCTAGGGCTCTAGTGAGTGACGAGGGTACACATTTTGTTAATAATATCTTAACTAAGCTATTAGCTAAGTATGGGATTAAGCATAGGATAGCTATCCCTTATCACCCACAAGCAAATGGTCAAGCGAAAATTAGTAATAGGGAAATAAAATCGATTTTAGAGAAAGTAGTCCATCCATCTAGAAAGGATTGGTCTTTTAGGTTGGATGAGGCTATTTGGGCTTATAGGACAGCCTATAAGACTCCTCTAGATATGTCTCCCTATAGGTTAGTATATGGGAAAGCTTGTCATTTACCATTGGAGCTAGAGCATAAAACGTTTTGGGCGTTGAAAAAGTTAAATTTTGATCTAAGTCGTGCAGGAGCAATAAGAATGCTGTAGCTTAATGAATTAGAGGAATTTCACCAATTTTCTTATGAGAATGCGAAAAATGTATAAAGAAAAGACTAAGCTATGGCATGACAAGAAAATTAAATCTAAAGAGTTTGTTAAGGGTCAAAAAGTCTTGCTTTATAATTCTAGATTAAAATTATTTCTTGGGAAGCTAAAATCTAAATTGTCAGGACCGTTTATTGTGATTGAGGTCTTTCCCTATGGAGCAATTACTTTGCATGATGAAAAAGATTGGAGAGTGTTCAAGGTGAATGGACGGCGTGTGAAGCATTATTGGGGTGAGGAGTTTCAGTCGAAATATCCTTCCCTAAGGTTGGTTGATGATTGAGAGAACAGGATTTTTGCGGGAGCATTTCACAGAGCAAAATTTTGAGCTCCCAGTGTTTGTATTGATTTTATTTTTCTGATTTGTTTTTAATCTCCTTTTCTATTTATGTTATGTTTGCTTCTTTTTAATTTTCTGCTTCTTCAAAAGATATCTCCTTTGTAATTTCTTTTCTTATGTTTTTAATGAAATTTCTAGTTGTTTATGTTCCATGAGCACTGAGTTTTTCTAACTTAACTAATTTTCTTCTGAATTTTTGAAGCTTGGACTGATTAAGCTTAATTAGATCAAGGTATTCTGATCTCCAGAAACCTTTTGCTTGAGCATTTATTCTAGCCTGGACTGTTGCTGCGACAAAGAAAATTCTGGAGGCAGTGTTGACTTATATGATCCACTTTAAGCTTAGTTCTAGTCCCATGTTTAGTTTAAAAATTCAGATAGAAAAATTTAAGTTTGGGGGTATAATTGTTGAATTAATGATTCATTGGGGACAATGAATAATTTATGTTTGGGGGACTTTTTGCTACTCCAATTGTTTTGCTCGAGCATTCCTCTCCTTCATTTAAAATTTGTTAGGTTATTGAGTAACCGGGGACATTTGTGATACCCACAGTTTTTCTTCGCGTCAAAAGATGACCTAGGAAATAAGAAAAATGAGAGAAAATTATTTGTTGAAAAAACTATTTGTTGAAAATTTTGCTGAAAAAATTCATGGAGCAAAGGTTTTGAGGGATGAATGATGATCCAACAATTTTTCTGTCTCCAATAACTTAGGTGAGCTTCATCATAAAATGTCGCCATTCTGAGGGGCAAGAGATGGAATAACTAAGGATTTTTTAGCTTTACAATGAGTATTGAGCCTAGTTGGTGATGAGTTTGAGGAAAGGGTATATACTGCACCATAAAGTGGGTCATCCCATTCTTAAGAGCTTATGACTGTAGGGCTACTTAAAGTCTGGAAAAAAAGAATATAAACCCCTTCAAAATATGTGTTCTAATGTGTTTGATAATAGAGCTAGGTTGTAGCAAAGATCTTAGAATTGAGTTAAAAGTGGTGATTATTTGTCCATGTCGGAGGAATCAGTTTGCTGCAGCAGAGCTTGGTTTTGCAAAGTGCTCAGGTAAAGGTCTTAGGTAGTGTTGGACTGTCTGGTTGGATTAAGCTATTCTTTATCTAATGTTTTGAATTCTTGAAGGAAGGTTGGTTAGTATTGCTCGGGTCGCGCAATAGTTCAAGTTTGGGGGTGTGATAACTGCCCAAAAGGTAGTTATTTAGGTCTCATTTATATAGGGATTTGTGTGTCCTTTGTGCTTAATAGGGTTGGTTTTAGATATATATTATATGTTTTAACCAATTTGGAAGAATGGAAGCCTCAGAAATTACTTTGTGCAGATTATGCTGCTGGGCGACTTGAGGAAGCAAATTCTGTGCTACAGCAAAACTGGGAGCAGAACTGCCACATCAAAGCTCGTTAGCCAACTTCATAAGCCGACTTCTGTTGAGTTATTTTCGGGATAAAGGAGCAAGGAGAGCCCTACACGTGTCCAAGTTGACCTAATTCAAGCCTCCTATCCTTCTATAAAAGGAAGTAGCCGTCCAAGTCAAAACAATTCCAATTTTCCTTGAATGCCGAGTAATATAGAGAGGTTGGAGACCACTAGAAGACCATCATCCGCAAGCTGATTAAGGAGATTATTATTTTCATTATTGATGTGGACTTTTCCTAACCGCAAGCGCACGGGTCAAGTAGTAATATAGTGAATAGTAAATTCGAATGTCGTCCTCTGGATTGGTTTTTTAAGCAAATCGAGTATTGTGAATAATCTTGCCCAATTTTATTTAGGGATCAAAAAGTGATGAATATGTGATGATAAAAACAAATCAAAGCAATTAAAAAGAATGGAAATTCAATTGGGAAAACTACTTAGGGAATTGATTTCGCCAATTTTGTTTAGGATTGATTTTAAAGAATAAGTTATTATGCACAATGGAATTATGAGCCAAAGACCCTTTAATCACAACTACCTCTCCCGAGTATAGTTGATTCTCATGCAAATTACCCAACTTGATATCCCTATCTAAGTTTATTAACATGCAAGACAATGAGATCTTTTAACCAATTCTAAAGATAATCTAAAACCGTCAAGAATTAGAAAGTAAACTTTATTCATGCAATCTTGAGCAAGTCTAGATCAAATCCCCTCTCCCGAGCTAGATTCGAAACTTCAATCATCCAATTAATGACCAATTAATTGAAAGCATTAAATCAAGATTACAAACACAATAACATTGCACAACTTAAACCATAAATCAATCCATAAACTTAATCAACTACATCAATCCCTAAGCTACAAGTTTAGCTACTCATGAATGAAAATACAATCTCAACTAAACATATGAAAGCCATAAATCTAACTAAAGAAAGAAAAGGGAAAAGAAAACTCAATGTAGGCCGAGTCCCGACGTCCCCGTCACGATCCCCACGAACAATGGGTTGATTTCCAAGTTCCTCCTTTGTTTTCAGCTCCAAAAGTGCTCTATTCTGTCTTCTTTACGGCTCCAAAAGGTCCCAAATTCATCTCCTCTAAAACCTAGCCGAAGTGAAGCTTTTATTCTGATTTTTCGTCTTAGCGTCGAGACGCTGTCAAGACAGCGTCGCGACGCTGCCTCTTAAACGCGCGTTCTGAATAAGGAAAAAAACGGTAGCGTCGGGACGCTTCCTATCATAGCGTCTCGACGCTGTAAGCTTTACGCGCCTAATCTGATATGGAATGTGAGCGTCGAGACGCTCAAGAGCTAGCGTCTCGACGCTAGCCTGCTGTTGATCGAGATTTGACTTTTCTCCACTTTTACTCTTTTCATTCCTTTGCATCTTTTCACGCCCCGAGCACCCAATTAACTCTGATATTGCATTATAGCTCCAATCAACCATTTCCTACAAAATAAACAATAAAGCACAATAAAATGGTCCAAACACCATAAAAGACTAGCTAAATTAAATAAGTAAAAGTAGCTAGCTATGCTCGCTATCAATTATTATCTTGTGATTATGGACATGCCTTCTCAGATTGTAATCTGTGTTTCCATGCCTATTATGAACTAAGTGGCTTAGGTGTTGGTTAGGAATAATGTGATTGTTCTACTTCATCTTTAGTAATATATTGACTATCGCATTTTGGTTAATTGTTGTGCTTATCTCCATTTAATGTCTGCCTTGCCAGCCGGTGTGAATACATCTCTCTAGTTTCAGGGATGATTTAGAGAGTGTGTGGCAATTATCTACACTACGATCATTGTGTATTGGTGAACGTCAGTGACTGAGCTAGGGATAGCCAGTTGCCTAGTGCTCGATCGGTCGTACTTCATTGGGGTTGAAACATATCCCAAAAGATCTGGAGTTCCGGGAGGAATCCGCTAATAATACTGCGAGAAATGCATGATCAATAATATTGCTAGAGCATCTTTTAAAACAATCACTAAATCCTAACCAGCGCCTGTCTCTAATCTATCTGCCTATTTGTTTACTTGTTGTTCTGTTATTTATTTTGCTTCAGCATAATTCTTATAAAACCCAATCATTTTTATTACCTTGAAACCATTAAAAGATTCATACAAAATAGATAAAGTGGAAGCTAATTCAGGACTCAGATTGATAATATTACTTGTTGTAGACTGTGTATGCTTGCACAAGAATTCTAGAGTCTTTTTATACCATATTTCTACTCACTCTAGGAGCCCAACACCTAGTCCAAGTATACACTCTCGCACGTAGTAATAGAAAAACCTTAGAAGTATTCCAAGGGTATCGATCCCACGAGGACTAAATTTAAAATTAAGATTTGAAGAAGAAACTGCTCAAATGAATGCTTAAAGAATAGGTAACCAAAGAAATAAGTTTGATGATTGGTTTTTAAAGAAATAAATAAAACAAGAAAATAAAGAATAAAGGATAACAATAAGAAATAAACGAGGTATTCAACATGGATTCATCCCAAAGGTAATAACTTTAATTATGCAATATTTAACTTAACACTATTCAATGCATTGGGCAAGATTTAACTTTTATTTGGCCCTTGCTCCCAAGAACCATTAGAAGGCTAAGCGAGTACCATTATGCAAATTTATGTTACTCGACTCCGATATACACTACTAAAAAAACAACCTTTAATGACGGCAAATTTATGTTCTTTGATAGCGAGCATAGCTATCTATTTTTCTCTGATTAATTAAGCTAGTCTTTTACAATTATTTGTCCAAATTTATGCATTTTTATGTTTTATTTATAGGAAGTATGTGCTTGAAGCTTAATTCAGCAATTGGAGTCAAATGGAGCTTCAAATCTAAAAAAAAAAAAAAAAAAAAAAAAAAATCATAGCGTCACGACGCTATAGAAAATTTTCCAAATTTGTGGATCGCGACAGCGTCCCGACGCTACGACGAAATTTTTCTATTTATTTAAGCATCCTTTCGGCTAGGTTTGAGGGGACTTTCAATTTGGGGACTTTTGGAGCCGACATTAGAGCAGAAAGAGGACAGAATTGAGCTGAAGCAAAGGGGACTAGTTGGAAATCAACCCATTGTTCGTGGGGATCGTGACGGGGACGTTCGATCTCGGCCTACAACGAGTCTATTTCTCTTTTCCCTTACTTTACATAGTTTTTATGGCTTATTTAGACTTAGTTTATATTGTAACGAGGATTATGTGTAGCTAAGTTTAATTCTTAGGGATTGATGTAGCCGTTGGGCACGTTTTGGATTGATTTACGGTATTTATGCTATTGATGTCATTTATGCATATGTTGTATGCTTAGTGCTTTCGATTTACTGGCCATAAATTGATTGATGTTTAAATTTGAATCTAACTCGGGAGAGAGGATTTAAATTAGTAATCAATATGCATAACTAGAATTTAGCTAAAAATCAGGAGATTAAGGTTAATTCTAGAAATTGTCATAAAGGTTAGCCTTATTGCCTTGTATGTTTATTGGATTTAGATAGGGATATCGGGTTCAATTGCATATGGGAGAATCATGTATGCTCGGGAGAGATATGTGTGATTTTAGTTGCCAAGATTTATGAATCATAGCATGTGTTAATCCGTTTATTAATCTATAACTCCAATTGGTGAAATCAATTCCCTAAGACCAAATATTCCCATTTGATTGTCACTTTTTACTTTAGTTTTGTGTTGATCAATTCATATTCTCATTCTATTTGATTCCCTAAATAAAATTGGTCAAAAGTATTTTCGATAATTAAAATTTGGCTAGACACCAATCCAGAGGACGACATTCGATTTCAAAATCACTATATTATTACTTGACCCGTACACTTGCGGTAAGCAATTTGCACATCAACCTTGAATGACGGACGGAAAACACGCGCCACTTTTTATGTGGGACGTGCGTTTTTCCATAAAAACGAACTTTTAATGACGGGCATTGCCCGTCATTAAAAATACCCTTTAATGGCGGGCATAGCCCGCCATTAAAAGCCCCTTTTAATTTTTTTTTTAATTTTTGAAAAAGGTAAAAAGTAACATGTTGCCTTTTCTCTCTCCCCGAAGGCACCTCAACCATAGCTCCCTTTTTCTACTCTCAGTCGCCACAACTCCCTTCTTCATTGTTCTTCTTCGACAACCGTCAGCCGCCGCAGATTTTTGTCCTCCGTTCGCCACAGATTCCGATCTTCAACCTTCGGCCGTCGAAAAAACCTCAGCTGTTTCGACTCTTCCCTTCTTCTTGAAAAGTCGTTCGTCGAAGCTCTCCTTCCCCTTGTCGGCCGGTGAACAAACCTTTGCGACGACAACAAGGCGGCGAGTGGCAGCGTGGGTTTCGACCGAAGGCGGCGACTGGACCAAAAGCATCCGACTCGTTGCGTTTCGACCGAAGGCGTCTGGACGGCGACTAGCAGCTTGGGTTTCACCTTCTTTATCATGTAAAATCTCCTCCTCTTTTTCTGTTATGGAATTAAAATGAGCCTTTAGATATGAATGGAGTAGGATGGAAGAAGATAGCATTTTATGGTTGAAGTTTGTGAATGAATTCATTAAACTAAAATTCTTGGAAGCTTCGTAGCTTGATTTGCAAAAGGTCAATAGTGAAATTGACTTGATTTTGTTTCACATTTGTGTTTCAATTGAATTATTTAGGTTAAGGGTATTTTCCTTGAAGTTTAGGGGTGGGCTTCACTATGTTTGCCTATTAAATTATAAAGTTTCTCGACGATGTGGAAATTATATGGATTGACTTTTGCTCACACGGGTTCTTGTTTGGTTGTGGTTGGAATTTACTAGGAAGGAAAGGAGGAGATTTTACTTGATAGCGTTGGAAAGGGAGAGAGAGAGAGAAAGAACTCAAACAAAATATATTAGTATGTTTGTTTCTGTGGTTGGTTTCTTGTTGAATTCCACATTGATTATTGCCATTCTTTCCCATGTCAATTGTCATCGAGTGGAACACAAGAAAGTTGGTTTCTCTCTTTGTTATTTTTAGTTTTTTTTTTTACTTTATCAAATTTGACCCAAATCAATGTCGGGAAAATAAATTTATAACGTTTTAAATCAAACAACCTGAAAATTTAAAATTTACGAAAAAGTAAAAAAAGTATTACTTTTAAGCTAAGAATTAATAGTTTGAGACATGGATGTTGTTACATAATTTTGTAAATTCATATTTGTCTCTTATTAGGATGTGTTTGATATGTCTACTAATTTAAATATTTTTTATAACATTCTTTTTATTGAAGTAATTTTAATTTTCATACCTTAGAGAGAATAGAAGAAATTTTAAACTCGAGAGCAATTACATTCTTTAGGTATTTTCGTTGAATAAATTTTTTTAATATGAAGAATTTTCTAAAGTATTTCTTTAGCAATCACCTTAATCTAATTATTTTTAAAATGATTTTAAATTTGGTTGTTTTAGTTTATGTTTTTAGTTGAGTTTAGGTGAAAGTTGAGAAATACTTGAATTAAGTTTTGAAATGGTTGGTGTTAGTTTATAACTATAGTTGAGTTGTGGGTTGAGAAATACTTAGTTATCTTTGGAAATTGTTTGTTTGTGTTGTTTTATAGGTTTAGTTGAGTTTGTTAGGGGAGGGGGGGGGGGGGGGAAGGTACTTGTGAGTTTATGTTTTTGGTTTGATTTATTGGAAAGAAGTTGATATAAATACTTAAGTCTTGTTTTGAAATGGCTTGTTTGAGTTTGTTTTTGTGGGAAGTTCATAGATACTTAAGTTCTCTTGAAATTATTTGTTATGGTTGGCTATTTTGCTTGAGTTTAATGGGAGAGGGGTTGAGGAATGCTTTAAGTATGATTTTAAATTTGGTTGTTTAGTTTATGTTCTTAGTTGAGTTTAGGTGGAATTTGAGAAATACTTGAATAAAGTTTTGAAATGGTTGGTGTTAGTTTATAAGTATAGTTGAGTTGTGCGTTGAGAAATACTTAGTTATGTTTTAAAATTGTTGGTTTGTGTTGTTTTATAAGTTTAGTTGAGTTTGTTGGGGGGGGGGTGTACTTGTGAATTTATGTTTTTGGTTTGATTTATTGGGAAGAAATACTTAAGTCTTGTTTTGAAATGGTTTGTTTGAGTTTGTTTTCATGGGAAGTTGATGGATACTTAAGTGATCTTGAAATTATGGGTTATAGTTGGTTATTTTGCTTGAGTTTAGTGGGAGAGGGGTTGAGGAATGCTTTAAGTATGATTTTAAATTTGGTTGTTTAGTTTATGTTTTTAGTTGAGTTTAGGTGGAAGTTGCGAAATACTTTAATTAAGTTTTGAAATTGTTGGTGTTAGTTTATAAGTATAGTTGAGTTGTGGGTTGAGAAATACTTAGTTATGTTTTTAAATTGTTGGTTTGTATTGTTTTATAAGTTTAGTTGAGTTTGTTAGGGGGGTGTACTTGTGAGTTTATGTTTTTGGTTTGATTTATTGGGAAGAAATACTTAAGTCTTGTTTTGAAATTGTTTGTTTGAATTTGTTTTCGTGGGAAGTTGATGGATACTTAAGTTATCTTGAAACTATGAGTTATAGTTTGTTATTTTGCTTGAGTTTAGTTGGAGAGGGGTTGAGGAATGCTTTAAGTATGATTTTAAATTTGGTTGTTTAGTTTATGTTTTTAGTTGAGTTCAGGTGGAAGTTGAGAAATACTTTAATTAAGTTTTGAAATTGTTGGTGTTAGTTTATAAGTATAGTTCAGTTGTGGGTTGAGAAATACTTAGTTATGTTTTTAAATTGTTGGTTTGTGTTGTTTTATAAGTTTAGTTGAGTTTGTTGGGGGGGGGGGGGGGGTGTACTTGTGAGTTTATGTTTTTGGTTTGATTTATTGGGAAGAAATACTTAAGTCTTGTTTTGAAATGGTTTGTTTGAGTTTGTTTTTTTTGTGGGAAGTTGATGGATAGTTAAGTCCTCTTGAAATGATTTATTATAGTTCGTTATTTTGCTTGAGTTTAGTGGGGGAGGGGTTGAGGAATGCTTTATGTATGATTTTGAAATTTGGTTGTTTTACTTTATGTTTTTAGATGAGTTTAGGTGGAAAGTGAGAAATGATGTGGTTGGACATGAATTTACATGTCAAAATTTCACGATCTTGCGTTTTGTCTCAACATCATGAATTCGAGGGAAATTGAATGAACAATTGAGTATTTAATTGTTCTAACTTTTCCTTAAGGATTTAATAAGCAGACATTTTTATGGAATAATTATTTTTCTTTGTAGATTGAAATTTCAAGCAAACAATTTTATAGCCATGGATAAGTCGTGGATGACAAAGAATCAAATGTCGCCAGAATTTGGTCTAGGGGTTGAGATGTTCATTGAAAATGCACAACGATGGTCAAGTAGGTTGTTGGGTTCCTAGAGTGAGTAAAAATATGATATGAAATACTCTAGAATTCCTGTGCAAGTATACACAGTCTGCAGCAAGTAATATTATCAATCCACGGTCTGAATGAGTTTCCACTTTATCTATTTTGTATAACTTTCTAATGGTTTCGAAGATAATAAAAATGTTGGGTTTTATAAGAATTATGCTGAAGCAAAATAAATGACAGAACAACGAGTAAACAAATAGACAGACAAATTAAAGACAGGCGCTGGTTAGACTTTAGTGATTATTCTAAGATATGCTCTAGCAGTATTATTGATCATGCATTTCTCATAGTATTATTAGCGGATTCCTCCCGGAACTCCGGATCTTTTGGGATATGTTTCAAACCCAATGAAGAGCGACCGATCAAGCACTAGGCAACTGGCTATCCCTAGCTCAGTCACTGGCGTTCACCAATACACAATGGTCGTAGTGTGGAGAATTTCCACACACTCTCTAAATCATCCCTGAAACTAAAGAGAGCTATCCATACCGGCTGGCCAGGCGGGTATAAAATAAGAATAAGCACAACAATTAACCAAAATGCAATAGTCAATTTATTACTAGAGATGAAGCACAGTAATCACATTATTCCTAACCAACACCTTAAGCTACTTAGTTCATAATAGGCATAGGAATACGAATTACAATCTGAGTTTGCATGCCCATAACTACAAGTTAATAAAGAAGGTAAACTCCCTAATCAGCTTGCGGTTGATGGTGTTCTTGATAGTCTTCAATCTCCCTAACTATTCGGCTTCCAAGGGAAAACATGGAATGAATTGGACTTGGACGGCTACTTCCTTTTATAGAAGGAGGGGAGGCTTGAATTAGGTCAACTAGGACACGTGTAAGGCTCTCCTTGATCCTTTATCACGAAAATAACTCAACAGAAGTCGGTTCATGAAGTTGGCTAACGAGTTGTGATGTGGCAGCTTCTGTTCCCAGTTTTGCTGCAGCATAGAATTTGCTCCTTCCAGTCGCTCAGCAGCATAATCTGCACAAAGTGATTTCCAAAGCTTCCATTCTTCAACACCAACCCTAATAAGCATAAAGGACACACAAATCCCTATATAATTGAGGCCTAAATAACTACCTTTTGGGCAGTTATCATACCCCCAAACTTGAACTATTGCGCATCCCGAGCAATACTAACCAACCCTCCTTCAAGAATTTCAAAACATTAGACAAAGAATTAGCTTAATCAAACCAGACAGTCCAACACTACCTTTAACCTTTACGCGAGCACTCTGCAAAACCAAGCTCTGCTGCAGCAAAATAATTCCTTCAGCAGGGACAAATAATCACCACTTTTCAACTTAATTCTAAGAACTCACCACAACCTAGCTCTATTATCAGACATTTCAAAACATATTTTTAAAGGGGTTTACATCATTATTTATCAGACTTAAAGCAGCCTTACAGTCATAAGCTCTTAAGCACGGGATGACCCACTTTATGGTGCAGTATACCCTTGCCTCAAGCTCATCACCAACTAGGCTCAATACCCATTATAAAGCTAAAAAATCCTTTGTTATTCTATCTCTTGCCCCTCAGAATGGCGACATTTTATGATGAAGCTCACCTAAGTTATGGGAGACAGAAAAACTGCTGGATCATCATTCATCCTTCAAAACTTTTGCTCTATCAATTTTTTCAGCAAATAATTTTTTTCTCATCATTTTTTCACATTTCCTAGGTCATCTTTTGACACGAAGACAAACTGTGGGTATCACAAATGTCCCCGGTTACTCAATAACCTAGCAAATTTTAATTTGAAGGAGAGGAATGCTCGAGCAAAACAATTGGAGTAGCAAAAAGTCCCCCAAACTAGAATTATTCATTGAATTATATCGGTGTAGCCATAGTGGTAGTGTTCGCAGTACTTCATTATTATTTCACAAGCAGTTGGTGAATTTAATCTAAGTCGTCAACGAGAGTAAATAACTTGTTACTATATAAATTAGAATTAGATTCTATAGATTTTCAACATGCTTAATCTAGATATTCAATAGATTATGAATGTTTGTATGTTGCTAGTGTATTAGTATTTCATAATTCTAAATTAATTATGAATTGTTTGGGAAACCGCTTTTACTGCAGCAGGATCCCGTTCCCTTCAAATATCATGCATCATAAACTAAGCGAACAATCCACACATGGTATTTGTTCTCCGTTCGCAAGCGTACGGTTTCCCAAGTAATATAAAACGGTACAGTAATACCCAGTATCGATATCCACAGGGAGGATAGTGATTAGGTAGGATAATAAGCTGAACATTAAAATACTAGAACATAATATTATCTAGGGACCCTAACATGATGATAAAAGCAGTCAAGAATTAAAGCAATCAAAGAATTAAAGTGATCATTCAAAGTGAAAATGTGGAGAAAGAATCTATTGTGAGGCGGGGTCTTGAAAGTCGGATTATAGCCAACTAATTATTCTAAATGTCCATTCTCGTGCCCGACTAATTATAAACCTAGAATCTTTGTTTAGCACATAGGTTCTCCTTTCGGTCTCCCCTAATTATAATTAACTCATATTAATAACCTAAGTGTCCTTAGCGCTATTAACTGGGTTAATTAATTAGTCCTCATTCATTTTTGGTCTCTACGCCTAACCAACTACTTTCGCTGTCACTACGAGCAGTTAAGCCTAGTTGAATGGATTATGATATATCGTATCTTTTCTCCATCTAGTTTCCATTAAGAATCTATTCACAATAAAATTGGCTAGATTCTATAGAGCATTACGACCATCCATACAAATAATCAGTATAAGGACACAGAGATAAGCAATTAAGATAACAATCAACTATAATCTTTCAATTTAAGACCCACAATAAGGATTTAGTTATACATGAGTATCAAAATATCTCAAGAATACATTTTAATAAGCATAATCGGGCAAAATAAAGAGTTAGGAGAATGAATCGTGGAGTACCTCTTTGCTTGCGTTTTGGATGCTCTCTGTTACAAGCTCCCAAGCCCTCCGAAAATGCTTGATACAAGAGTTCGCAGTTTCCTACCAACACAACCCTCAAAGGAGGCTTCAAGAGCCTTGGAAAGACTAAAGGAATGGATTGGAGTGGTGATTGATGATCAGATGGGGAGGTGAGGCGCACTATTTATAGGCTTGAAAATGGGGCAGCTTTGCGAAGCTGTCCTATTTCTAGAACGTTCCAGGCGTGGTTTTGAGCTGAAATTTGGGCCTCCCTCCATTCTTTTGGCCCAAATACTTTACATGATGGATCTTGGGCTCTTTCTTCTTGATCCAACTTGATTAAACTCCATGGAATTGGGCTCTTTACACTTTGTTTCTCCAATTATCCATAGAAAAACTCCTAGGGACAAAATTACAAAATTAAATAGATATGTATAATAAAAGCACAATAAAAGCACACAAAAGCTAATAAACCATTGTTGACATACCACCCTTCAACCATTTTAATCTGCGTCTCCTGGTATTCAACAACCTTTCCTTTATATCCACACAAGGCCCTTTGACCTCATGACGGGACCGCCAGGAGGGTGTCGAATTCTCCCTAAGTCGTCAAATAAATTTATAATCCACGACACTACTACTAAATTTTGCAGCAATAGTGATCGGGAACGAACACAGGGAAGGGGGATCTAATAAGTGTAGGATTTTATGCTTATGAAAACAAGGGGGGTTTTGGTGATGAGTGACAAGCAAGAAAATAGAATAAAACAACTGAATGCTGAATTTTAAATGGCATGAAAACTAAATATGCAAAGAAGAAATAAAACGAGATCGAATCCATGAAAATGGATTGTTGGATTAGGATTTAGTATGCTTGATTCTAATTGATTGGATTCGTAGTTTTCTCTAATGGTTGCTCTAAACTAGTTTCATTAGTTCGGTTGGCTTCTAGGTTACTCGGAAGACCTCCCTACACTAATTTGTGCTAATTAACTTGCTAATCATGAATTCGACAATTAACAAGATTAATTAATATAGATTGTATCGCTCGCCACCCCTTATGCATAATGTAGTAACCATCTGAGACCTCTACTACGATTACTACTTATATCTAACTACATTATTAACAAGCAATTTTACAACTACCTATTAAAACTAGCCGCTTTGGGATCGTGGGTCTGGAATTATAAGAACTGAATTCAAATGCAATTTAAATCTAGATCCTATAACCCTTAACATGCATCCTAGGCCTATAAAGGGTCGTCTCACGTAGAGAGTGGCTTGCCTCAACCTAGTGGCTATCTCAAATAACTGATTGAATACACAAGCTTTAATTGCATAGACACCATTCCTAATTGACTAACGGTCAAGTATTTGTTTAAACGAGATTGCATGCAAAAACTTTAATGAAAATACAGCAAGAACATGAGTTATAAACCAGAAAACTCAGCCAATATCATTAGAAATCAAAGCATAAATCCAATCCAACGATCTAAAGAAGTTTAGCACCGCATAGATGAAGTAAAAGCAATAAATAACATCAAAGAATCCATAGTAAATGACCAAGAATTGTCTACAAAGATGCTGGAAAGTAAAAAAGGGGCAAAGGAATTGTAAAAGGGACCTAAAATCTAATCTAACTGCGGACTAAATCAAGACCTAATACTAATAGAAAATACGTTGGCGTCGAGACGCCAGGACACAACGTCTCGACACTCCGAGCTATTGTCTTCAGCCTGGAATCGCATCGGCGTCTCGGCACCAACCTCTAATCTCAACTTCCTCCTTCTTTTCTCGGTCTTGTCTCTCTTCTTCTCGGTTCGGGGCTTCAGTCTTTGGCTTTCGGTTTCATAACTCAGGCCCACTTCAGCACAATTGGGTCTCTTCACCTCCTCTCCGTCCAAGATATAGAGATGGCTCCAAAAACTCCGTAATTGGCTAGAATTAACACCAATTAGCTTGATCGACTCCCAACTCGGCCTAAGCTCAATTAACCTCTAAATAGGACAAGTAAAGCATAAAATAACTCTAACAAGCTTAGATTAGAGGTGATAAAATAGGACTATTTAGGTCTTATCAAATACCCCCAACCTAAATCTTGCTAGTCATCGAGCAAGGCACACACAAAATAAGGAGAAAGACGTGTATATAATTGATAAGTGATTTAATCCTCACAACTCAAACATCCCAAAAACTAAAGCAATCAATAGGCATTCGCAAGAGAGACAAATGAGGAGACAAATAAAATTTTTTCAAAGATTATCTTGAACAAGAGAGCTCCATCCCACCTAAAGAAGACTTTACTAGCTCGGGATTGGATTACTCAACTCTCATCCTATCTTCCCCCAACACTGGCACTAAGGTTTTGCTAAAATGCTAAAATGGAACAGACTAGGTTGCTTCCTCTTGCTTAGGTGCCTGATTAAGGAATTCCTTTTTCTTTTCTCTCTATATTTTTTTTTTTTTGCACATTTCTTTCTTTTTGCTTTTGCTTTTGCTTTTGCTCTCTCTTTTTTTCTCTTTTGCATATCTTTTGGATAGGGCATTAGCTTTCACACTACAGTGCAGGGACCCATAACCCGAGTTTTACTCTTGGTTGGCCTAACTTATCACACTGCAGGTAGCTCTTTTTACCCCTAAGCGTTTAGGCTCAATGCAAGCATGCTCTCTTTTTTTTTTTTTTAAGTAAAGATGGCGAGCATATTATTTTTTTTCTTTTCTTTTGCCTCGCCACCCCTGACTTATTTTTCCACTCTCTTTTTTATTGCATGCATATTTTCTTTTTCTCTCCGAGGCAAGAGCCCACACACTATTTTGCAAAAAAATTAGACTTTCTCGCTTAACCTTACACCTATCGGTGTGACAACAGGAATATGAACTAAGTAATTCGCTCTTAAGCATTCAAGTCATACTTTAAAGCAAAATAGACACTCAATAGGTGCAAGACATATCCAAGAAAAGTTTTAAAAAGGCTCCTTTTTTTTAACACTCTCAGTCACAACTCATCGAAAGCAATAAAATTTCGAAAAAATTTGAGTCAATCCTAGGAAATCATTATCACTTAAACATGCATATACACAACAAGCATGCGAGACATTTCATTTAACACAAACACTGGCCTGATGCTCAAATGCTCAAGGCCCAACAAAAATGTAAAGTAAATTCCCCACACCCAACCTAAAATTTACATTGCCCTCAATGTAATAAATCATGAAGAAATAAACAATGCATTGGGAAAGAATAGAACTTCCTGTTGGGGTTTATGTCCTAAAACTCGTGGATAGTAAATGTAACAAATTTATATATAAAACTTATTCGAATAGTTTCTATTATGGTAGTCGAAAGATCTGTTTAACTACATATTTATTAACTCAAATCCAATAAAACTAGAATCCTTGGCTTTGATATGAATACTTGAACTTTATGTAGTGACATAAAAGTGGATCAGGTTCAAGTACATAGCCTAAAATGGTCTATAGTATAGGGATAAGACTGGGTATCTTATCCTAGGAAAAACTATGTGACAAGGCCCACTTTGTTTGAATACAAACGATGTGATCCTAAATCGTTCATGTAGAGACATGTGAGTGGGGGCGTCGTATGCAAAAGAAGTTTGTATAAGATCGGACCTCGAAATAAGTCACTTTCACTTTATAACGTCGTTTACTGTGAAACTGACTATTTCAAAGTGATAACCTAAGTAACTCGATCTTAATCCTGAGCTAACTATGAACTCCTGTTTATTCGGAATTATTCTTTGATTTGCATAGGTGAGAGTGGCCCATAAGCGCCGCTCAATAAACCTGCCATTTTGGGGATAAGACCGGATAGATAGCTGGGACATAGTCCTGCAAGATGGAATTCACTCCTACCCGTCTTTAGGGATAGTAGAAAGGTTGTTCCCTTAAGTGCTGACTCCGGGACATGAACAAAGGCGCGTCGCCCTCTTATTGGCTCGAGAGGTTTCAGGTTTAGTGGTTGGACCACAAACCAATTGTTCATTAGGGACTCAGTTAAGGCTTAAGGAACAAGAAGTGCTATAGGGGTAAAACGGACTTTATGACCTTACTATAGTTACGAACAACCTGTGAAGGATTGACTTACTAATTACGGTTCTATCGGGTGGACAGAAATATATCTACAGTGAGGGGAGTTCAACTACGGGCTATAGTGGAGTGTCCCGTTAGTTAACGAAAGTTGGTTAACTAGGATTGAAAGAGTACAATCGGTTAATCTCGGATCGTTGGAGCCCATGATCTGTAAGTCTATTAGGTCCCCCTGCTAGCTCAATCAGATCTAACCTTAGAACAGAATGATGAAAGGATTTGAAGTACGTTCAAATTTGAATTAGGGAATTAACGTTAACTATATACGATATACTTAACGTGTTTTAGTTTAATCTTTGAATTAAACTATAATTATTAAAGAGAGTTATAATTATTTAAATATGATTTAAATATTAGAAAATGTATTTGATGCATATTCGGTTTAAATTTGAATAGTGATTCAAATATATTGGGTTATAGATATCGGGTTTGGTGCAATTATTTGATTTAAATATTTGATATTAAATTAAATAAATATAATTAATTAAAATTTGTTTAATTAATTAGTTTAATTAAAAATAATTTTGAATTAACTTTAATCAAGAAAATTGATGTAATGAAAATCAAAATTTGAATTTTAAACTTAAAATTCAAATTTTTGTTGTTTCCTTCATCAAGTGACACCAAATCCTTGAGTTTGAGTCATTATATTTGCTGGCTAAATGTAATGCACTTTAAGTGCATGGATTACTCTTTTAAAAGGAGAATGGAAATGAGCAGCAAGAAGAGTATGATGAAAAAATGTTGCTGGAAATTTTTCTCTCAAACCCACATTTCTCTCAAGCTTATTTTCCCTTTCTCAAATTCATCATGCTCGAGTTCCCACAATCCCGTTCTAAGGCCGGAGAATAGCGGGGAAGATCTTGGTGGTCGTCCATGTCAAGTTCGTGATGAGAAACATCCAACGACAAGCTTGAATTCGGAGTTAAAAGAGGTAAGTTCATAACGCTCTGTTTTTCTTTTCTTGTTTTCAACATGCTTTAATCCTCAAAATTAATGAAAATCGGTGCCTAAGATCCGCTAACGCTTCCGCTCGAGTGTTCTTCACTCCTTCACTTCCCTCAATGTTGCGCTCATGGGTGGTGAATCATGCTTTCTATAAATGTAGAACTTCACTCTGGTACCGTCAATCCTAAAAGAGAAACAAAAACAAGGAAACAAGCATAAAAGCAACTGATAAAGAAAAATAAATCATATCTAAGAAATGAAATAACATAAAGCAGTAAAGTTTTGCAAATGTTTAAGGTCGTTTGCTCTACCACATTCTCCTCGCTTCTCATCCGAAATCAACCTCTTTGATTTTCATTACATCCTTTTTATTTTTCTTCCTTTTGATTTGCTCCTGCATAGATAAATTAAACTTGCACACAGAGTGCAAGGAATAATAGAATTTAAAATGATTATCAATCATCATCCCCAGTATATAAATCAAAACACCTTTATTTTGAGCAACAAATTGGTCAGCTATAGGAATTACAAAATCTAACTCATGCAATTCAAGAGTAATAAGCTTAGGGGAAATAGAAATTGGTAAAGAATGGATCGAAGCTAACTCATCACCTATTTTTATTTTTTCTATCAAGCATGAAGAATTGCATGAACTAGACTCAACATCTAATGAAGGCTCAAGCTTAGGCTTATTGACCTCATTAGAATTTTCTATCGACTTACCTTCTTCAAGTTGCTCAGGAGTTTGGCTAACCGAGGAATGGGAAGAATTTACCTTTCGTGCTTGCCATATGACGAGTCAAACATACGTCACCAAGCTCGAAATTATCTCTCTAACCTCACTCGGTGTCTTGTACAGTGCATCACCACCACTCCCTATATCTAACATCCTTCTGTCATCGGGTGCTAATCCTTTGGTGAAGTGCAACAACGACTCCTCAGACAATGAGCGATGAGGAAGTGCACATAACCTTTTGAAGCGATCCCAATACTTGTAAAATTCTTCCTCAGATGCTTGGGTGATGTATATGATTTCTCTGGTGACTTAAAGGTCTCCAATAGATGGGAGATGACTCAAATCAGGAGCTACTAGGTCTTGCATCATGCATTCGACCATGGCACACTAGCTTACCACGCCGAGGTTATGCCGATTTCATCGTTAAGCTCGGCAAAAAGAAAAATAAAAAGCACAAAAAGAACACAAAATCCTATAAACACTAGAAAACGCCCTTTCCCGACAACGGTGCAAACTTGACTGGACCGTCAGGAGGGTGTCAAATTCTCCCTACGTCGTAAAATAAATTTATAATCCACGATACTACTACTAAATTTTGTAGCAATAGCGGTCGGGGTCGAACACAGGGAAGGGGGATCTAATAAGTGTAGGATTTTATGCTTATGAAAACAGGGGGAATTTTTTGTGATGAGTGACTGATAACTCTCCAAAAGGGAGTTATTTAGGCCTTAGTTTTATAGTGATTTTTGTGTCTTTTGTGCTAAATATTATTGCTTTTAGATGTATAGTATATGTTTTAACCCATTTGCAAGAATGGATACTTTGGAAGTTATTTTATGCAGAATATATTGTTGAGCGACTAGATGGAGCAAAATCTATGATCCAGCAAAGCAAGGAGCAAAACTGCCACGTCACAACTCGTTAGCCATTTTAATGAGTCGAAGTTTGTTGAGCTATTTTCGGATTTAAGAAGCTTGGAAAGCCTGCCACGTGTCCAATTTGACCTAATTAGGGCTTGTTATCACTCTATAAAAGGGAGAGCCGTCTCAAGTCAAATTCATTCCATCCTTGGAGAAGAAAGTCCTATTCCATTCGTGGAGGCTTACTTCCCATTCTGGGGAGCCGAATAGAGGAGGAAAGATTGGAGACTTCAAGAAGACCATCAATTACGGATTTGACCAAGGTAATTAGTATTTTCTTGTAATTTCTTGTAGTTATGGATGCACACACTCATATTTGACCAATATATGTTGATTTGAGCATCTTGATTATTTGTTGTGCATATCTTTTATTTTGTGCCCGCCTGGCCAGCTGATATGAATATCACTTCTCAGTTTCAGAGATGATTTGAGAAGTGTGGTATTTAATCACAATAGATCATTGTGTATTGGTGAATGTCGGTGACTGAGTTAGGGATAGCCAATTGCCTAATGCTTGATCCGTAGCACGTCTTTGGAGTAGAAACACATTCAAAAAAATCTAGAGTTTCGGGAGGATCCTACTAATAAGACTGCAAGAGTTTTACCTCATCAATAATATTGCTAGAGCCTCTTTTAAAACAATTACTAAATCATGACCAACGCATGTTTCTAATCTGTCTTCTTTTGTTTACTTTCTGTTCTGTCATTTCTTTTGCTTCAGCATTATATCAAAATCAATCATTTTAACCATTTTTTAAACCATTAAGAATTTATACATAATAGATAAAGTGAGAGCTATTCAGCACCGTGGATTCGATAAATGCTTATTACTTGTTGCGGATTGTGTATGCTTGCACAATGTTCTAGAGTCTATTTTTTACTATATTTTTACCCACTCTAGAAACCCAATAGTGACAAACAAGAAAATAGAATAAAACAACTGATTGCTGAATTTTAAATAGCATGAAAACTAAATATGTAGAGAAGAAATAAGACGGGATCAAATACATGAAAAGGAATCGTTCAATTAGGATTTAGTATGCTTGATTCTAATTCATTGGCTTCCTAGTTTTCTCGAATGGTTTCTCTAAACTGACTTCATTAGTTCGGTTGGCTTCTGATTACTCGGAAGACCTCCCTACACTAATTTGTGCTAATTAACTCGCTAATCATGAATTAAAAAATTAACAAGATTAATTAATATAGACTCTATCGCTCGCCACCCCTCATGCATAATTTAGTAACCGTCCGAGACCTCTGCAACGATTACTACTTATATCTAGCTAGATTATTAGCAATTTTACAACTGCCTATTAAAACTAGCCGCTTTGGGATCGTGGGTCTGGAATTATAAGAACTGAATTCAAATGCAATTTAAATGTAGATCCTATAACCTTTAACATGGATCCACGGCCTATCAAGGGTCGTCTCACGTAGAGAGTGACTTGCCTCAACCTAGTGGCTATCTCAAATAAATGATTGAATACACAAGCTATAATTGCATAGGCATCATTCCTAATTGACTAACGGTCATGTATTTGTTTAAACGGGATTTCATGCAAAAACTTTAATGAAAATACAACAAGAACATGTGTTATAAACAAGAAAACTCAACCAATATCATTAGAAATCAAAACATAAATCCAATAAAACTATCTAAAGAAGTCTAGTTACGCATAGATGAAGTAAAAACGATAAATAACATGAAAGAATTGATACTAAATGACGAAGAATGGTCTACAAATATGTTGGAAAGTAAAAAGTGGCAAAGGAATCGTAAAAGGGACCCAAAATCTAACCTAACGGCGGACTAAATTGAGACGTAATATTTATAGAAAATACGTCGGCGTCGAAACTCCAGGGCACATCGTCTCGACGCTGCGAACTATTGTCTTCGGCCCGGAATCGCGTTAGTGTTGAGATGCCAAGACCAGCGTCTCGACGCCAGCCTCTAATCTTGACTTCCTGCTCCTTTTATCGGTCTTGTCTCGCTTCTTCTCGGTTTGGAACTTCAATCTTTGGCTTTCATTGTCATAACTCAGGCCCGCTTCGACACAATTGGGTATCTTCACCTCCTCTCTGTCCAAGACATCGAGATGGCTCCAAAAACTCTGTAATTGGCCCGAATTAACACCAATTAGCGTGATCAACTCCCGACGCTGCCTAAGTTCAATTAACCTGTAAATAGGACAAGAAAAGCATAAAATAACTTTAACAAGCTTAGATTAGAGGCGATAAAATATGAATATTTAGGTTTTATCACCTCACAATCACACCAGAATGCATGAATCTCCACTCATCATGCTTCTAGATCATGTTTTATGCCAATGACACACTCACAATCTAGAATGCATCCTAAACATGCTTTCTAATTCATATCATGCTTTCAATCCATGTAGCAACCAAACAACATGCTTACAATATCAAATTCAGGCTTCCTAGGTAAACACAACGAAAATACATAATTAAACATGCTTGAACTAACTATAATCATAAACATCAGTATATAAGCAGAGCACATAATAAAACTAAATCGATACAACATGATAACTTGAAAAAAGCAAGTTATTTATCCTTTAAACTTAAGCTAAAGCAAGGCTAAAAGATACATTGTTGCGTTACTTCGACACAATAAGGAAGGGAAATGCAATGATTTGCTGCAAAAGCCTATATTTTAGATGCGGTACGAAATTATAAAAATATAAGGTGCTAACACATTAATAATGCAGTTGTTTGTTGCCCAAGTTTCTCTCAAAGCAGGAACACATCCCAAGATGATCATGAAGAGAAAAGATGGATGAAAAGACTGTGTTGACACATCTAACACGCAAGTGGGCAGAAGATGGCTGAAGCAAGTTTTCTAATTCCTTAGATAAGTCAGTTTTCTTCACCTATAAATAGAAATCCACCTGCTCAAAGAAAGGAGACAAGAAAGGTGGAGACGAAGATCAACGAAGTAAGGAGAAAGAGAAATCACAGCAAGGTGTGGTTAAGGGTAGGCCTTTGTGATGTATTGCACAATGTATTGTTTTGCTCACATGAGCTAATTTTCTTCATCAAGGCTTAGCGCAAGCACCCATGCGGTGATAAGTTTACTTTGTAAGCGCATACTTTGATTTAATGAAATATTATTGCCTTCTACTTAGATGCGATACTGTTTTCATTACAAACTCCCGCCTAGCCAACCAGATGCGGTAGCAACATGATAAATCCCTCACAGGTAATGCTTGCGGACATATCTATGTAGAACAAGCTAGCGCATTGCATGTAGTCTTGGTAGCATTAAATAAATACTACCACTATAAGATAGTGCATGAATGAGCTTCGATTGCATTAAGACTAACGCAGTCCCTTGTAAGTTGTTAGAGAACTAAGCCAACACATGAACTAGCCAAACAAACAATTGATAGTTTTATGTTAAACGCAGAAGTAGTACCGGAAGGGAAACTTGTTATTTTTTCTCCCTTAGGCATTAATGGATAAATTAGTCATGGTATGCGCTACAAGGTACTTATAAACGCATGAGGTTGTGACGCAATAACCTTGATAATATTCTCATTTAGACTTCCCTTTTTACTCTCAACGCATGTTTTAATTTCTTGCAATATTTTTTTCATACCAATTAAATCTCTTATTTAATTGTTCATAATATCACGCCTCTTTGAGTTCAGATCAACAAAATTATTAAATATTTTCAAATAACCTTTCCCTGTGGATTCGACCCTATACTCACTAGGTATTACTTGATTGTGTTAATTTATACTTGGATTAATACACATTGCGACTAATTCTATATTAAGTTATTGGCATTCTGGAAACCGATCAACTTTTTGGCGCTGTTGTCGGGGAAAGACAACCAAATTTTAATAATCTTGTTTGATCTGACACTCCGTTTGATATTATTTACATGTGTTTCCTGTTGAGTAATTTTTCTCCAAGTAACTGTAGATTGCATGCATGCTGCTCGCCAGATCGATTTCGAAGTTGATCTTGAAATTGACCGAACTTATCATAGAAGGAGAAGAAATCGAAGAGCTCCAAGACAACTAGGAGAGATGGCAACACCCAACCATCCAAATGGCTGATGATAGAGCCAGAGGAATCAAAGATTATGCAACCCCTACATACTGGAATTTCAACCCAGGGATAGTACAACCCACCTTGGAAATAGAAAGGTTTGAGTTGAAACCTGTTATGTTGCAAATGTTAACTGTTGCAGGGCAATTTGGAGGAAGTCCAGCTGAAGATCCTCACTCTCATTTAAAATCATTCCCAGACATCTGTAATAAATTCATCATCCCATGAGTAACGCAAAAGCAGCTGCAAGTCATCCTTTCTCCCTATTCATTAATAGACGCTGCGAAAGTAGGGCTAAATCAGCAACCAACAAATTCCATTGCTACATGGAATGCTTTAGCCAGAAGTTTCTAGAAAAATACTTCCCACCAACAGCAAACTCGAGACTAAGAAAAGAAATCATGACATTTGCTCAGATGGAAGATGAAACACTTAGTGAGGCATGGGAACGTTTTAAAAGCTTATTGGAAAGGTGCCCGCATCACAGACTGCCACACTGCATTCAGTTAGAGACTTTCTACATAGGACTCAACACAAATTCCCAGGTATTAGTGGATTCATCTTCTAATGGTGCGCTCCTCAGAAAATCTTATGATGAAGCACATTCAATCCTTGATCTCAATGCGCGCAACAATTATGAGTGGGGCACTGCGGAAGACAAAAGAAAAAGACCTATAAAAACCAGCTTTGGAAGTTTTAAGGTTGACCCATTAACATCAGTAAACGCAAAGATTGATGCGTTGAACACCAAAATGGATGCGCTAACAGCAAGTACAGCCCCATTGATCGGCAACTCAACACAATTGGATGCAAAATCTATGGAGAAGGACACATGCATGACCAGGGTACTTCGAATCCAAAATCCGTTTTCTACGTGGGACCGCAAGGAGTTGTGCGCAACAACCCGTTCTCGAATACATACAACCCTGGATGGAGGAATCACCCAAATTTCTCATGGAATGGTGGCAAAAACAAACAGTCGCAACAAGGTAATGCAAACTCTACGCCAAGATTATTTAACTCTAACAGTGAGCAATCATCGGAGGGCCAGTTTCAGTGCAATACCAATGCAGAAGGTGGAAATAAAAGAGCATCATCTTTGAATGCACTGGAAACAATGATGAAAGAATTTATGGCAAGCCAAAAGGAATACATGGCAAAGAACAATGCGGTGGTTCAAAGCCAAGCTGCATCCTTGCAAAATTATGAGATTAAGGTAGGACAACTTACGTCATAACTTAAAAATAGACCCGCGGGAGCATTACCAAGCAATATAGAAGATCCGAAAGGAAAGGAGCACTGCCACTCACTGACTCTTCGCAGTGGAAGACAGCTGCAGTCAAATGACCTTGCAACAACGTAGGAAAATTTGACTAAAACCGCAACCGCAACAGGCAGCAACCCAAAGCAAGAAAAGAACATAGCTAAAGAAGAACCCAAAAAGAAAGAGGCACAAATACAGAAAGAACTTGTCGCATACAAGCCCACAATCCCTTTTCAAGAAAGATTAAGAAAGAAGAATGACGAGGTCCAGTTCAAGAAATTCTTAAATGTCTTGCGAGAACTTCACATCAACATTCCACTTGTTGAAGCATTGGAAAAAATGCCTAGCTACGCAAAATTCTGGAAGGACATTTTGACAAACAAAAGACCATGGAAAGAATTTGAGACAGTTGTGTTGACAAGTGAATGCAGCGCAATACTTGCCAACAAGCTCCGACCTAAACTAAAAGATCTTGGGAGCTTCATTATTCCCTGTTCAATAGGAGGAATTAACGTTGGCAGAGCTCTATGCGACCTCGGCACAAACATCAATTTAATGCCCTTGTAAGTATACAAGCGCTTAGGGATTGGAGAAGCACGCCCAACCATTGTTATGCTTCAATTGGCAGATAGATTAGTGGTACATCCTGGAGGATAAGTCGAAGATGTTTTCGTAAAATTTGACAAATTTATTTTTCCAACAGATTTCATTATACTTGATTACGAAGCAGATAGAGAAATTCCCATTATTTTGGGAAGACCGTTCCTAGCGACTGGCCAGACATTAATTGATGTGCAAAAAGGAGAGCTCACCATGCACATGAATGACCAAAAAGTAGTTTTTAATGTGCTCACCTCATTAAAATACCCAGATGACACCAAGGAATGCGACATGGTGGCACACATAGATGTATGTTCCCCAATGGAAATGATGCAACTGAATGCGCTCAAAACTGCACGAGAGGAAGCAAAGGAAGAGCAAGTGCAGGAGAGATAGATGATAATTGCATCCTTGCGCAACCCACAAAAGTAATTCATGCACTAGATCTCAAAGAAAGAATCCCCACCTTGCCATCCATAGTGCAACCACCTGCGCTAGAGCTCAAACCACTCCCAACGCATCTAAAGTATAAGTTTTTGGGAGAAGAAGGATCTCTGTCTGTTATCATTTCGTCAAAGCTAGATCAGCCGCAAGAACGTCGTCTAATGCAAGTACTAGCAAAACAAAAATAATGCTATTGGCTGGAGTCTCGCAGACATCAAATGAATCAGCCCCTCATATTACATGCAAAAAATTCGTTTGCAAGACGAATCTAAAAAAATTATTGAGCGACAGAGAAGATTAAACCCAACAATGATGGAGGCTGTGCGTAAGGAGATCATCAAATGGCTTGACACAGGTGTAATTTACCCTATCGCAGACAGTAGATGGGTAATTCATGAACAATGCATGCCAAAGAAAGGTGGAATGACGGTAGTAGCCAACGCATAGAATGAATTAATCCCATCACGCACCACTACTGGGTGGCGCATATGTATGGACTACTGCAAGCTCAACGCAATCACGAAGAATGATCATTTCCCTCTTCCCTACATTGATCAAATGCTAGATAGACATGCAAGACAGGCGTACTACTGTTTTCTTGACGAATATTCAAGATACAATCAAATATCCATTGTGCCAGAATATCAGGAGAAGAGAACTTTCACGTGCCCATATGGAACCTTTGCGTTTAGAATAATGCCTTTTGGGTTATGCAATGCGCCAGAGACATTTCAAAGATGCATGATGGCCATTTTCTTAGAATTGCGGGAAAAATCAGTAGAAGTTTTCATGGACGACTTCTCAGTTTATAGAAAATCTTTCGCATATTGCCTAATGCAACTGGAACGTGTTTTGGAGTGATGCAAAGAGACTAACCTGGTGTTAAATTGAGAAAAATGTCATTTTATGGTAAAGGAAGGAATAGTCTTGGGCCACCGCATATCGAAAGCAGGTATCGAGGTAGACAAGGAAAAAATAGATGTGATAGAAAAGCTGCCACCACCCATTTCTGTGAAAGAAATTCGCAGTTTCTTAGGTCACGCAGGGTTCTACCGTCGCTTCATAAGAAACTTCTCGCATATCACCAAACCATTATGCGCATTGCTGGAGGCAAACATAAGATTTGAATCTTAAGAAGAATGAGCTAAGGTGTTTGAAGATGTGAAGCATGCGTTAGTCACTGCGCTCATTCTCACAACACCTGATTGGAAAGAAACATTTGTCCTTATGTTTGACGCGAGGTGCAGTTTTGGGAAAGAAAAAGGAGAAGTCACTTCACCGCATTTATTATGCCAGCAAGACATTAAATGAGACACAAAATAATTACACAACAACCGAAAAAGAATTATTGGCGGTTGTTTATGCTTTTGATAAATTTCGTGCTTATTTGATTAGCTCAAAGGTCACTGTTTACACTAATCATACGACATTCTAAAAAGGACGCAAAACCAAGGCTGATTAGGTGGATTCTCTTGCTGCAAGAATTTGATTTGGAAATCAATGACAAAAGGGGGAGTGAACACCAAGTGGCAGATCATCTTTCGCGGCTTGAAAACCCTGAAAAAGTGGATGCGCCTGATATTCCCATCACAGAAGAATTCCCTGATGAAAAGTTGCTAAAGATTGAAAAAGAAGAACCATGGTTTGCTGACATAGCGAACTATCTCGTCGTAGGAGTCTTGCCTGAAGAATACTCCGCACAATAGCGTAAGAAATTCTTGTATGAGCTTAAATTTTATTTATGGGATGATCCTTACCTTTATCGCAGAGGACCAGATCAGATAGTTCGAAGATGCGTTGGATGTACAGATGCGTCTGTTGGGTTCCAAGAGTGAGTAGAAATATGGTATAAAAAGACTCCAGAACTCTGTGCAAGTATACAAAGTCCGCAACAAGTAATAAGTATTATCAGTCCAAGGCCTGTACTAGCTTCCACTTTATCTATTTTATATAACTTTTTAATGGTTTCAAAGATAGTAAAAATAATTGGTTTTTTTAAGAGTAATGTTGAAGCAAAAGAAATGACAGAACAACAAGTAAACAAATAGGCAGAAAGATTAGGAACAAACGTTGGTCATGATTTAGTAATTGTTTTGAAAGATGCTCTAGCAATATTATTGATCATGCAAAACTCTCGCAGTCTTATTAGCAGATTCCTCTCAGAACGTTGAATCTTTTGGAATGTGTTTCAACCCCAATGAAGCATTACCGATCAAGCACTAGGCAACTGGCTATCCCTAGCTCAGTCACTGGCATTCACTAATACACAATGATCTACAGAGGACCAGATCAGATAGTTCGAAGATGCGTTGGATGTACAGATGCGTCTGTTGGGTTCCAAGAGTGAGTAGAAATATGGTATAAAAAGACTCCAGAACTCTGTGCAAGTATACAAAGTCCGCAACAAGTAATAAGTATTATCAATCCAAGGCCTGTACTAGCTTCCACTTTATCTATTTTATATAACTTTTTAATGGTTTCAAAGATAGTAAAAATAATTGGTTTTTTTAAGAGTAATGTTGAAGCAAAAGAAATGACAGAACAACAAGTAAACAAATAGGCAGAAAGATTAGGAACAAACGTTGGTCATGATTTAGTAATTGTTTTGAAAGATGCTCTAGCAATATTATTGATCATGCAAAACTCTCGCAGTCTTATTAGCAGATTCCTCTCAGAACGTTGAATCTTTTGGAATGTGTTTCAACCCCAATGAAGCATTACCGATCAACCACTAGGCAACTGGCTATCCCTAGCTCAGTCACTGGCATTCACTAATACACAATGATCTAGTGTGATTAATCGCCACACACACCCTAAATCATCCTTGAAACTAGAGAGAGGTATTCATACCGGCTGGCCAGACGGGCATAAAATATAAATGAGCACAACAATTAATCAAGATGCATAGAATCAATATTTATTACTAGAAATTAAGCACTACAATCACATTGTTCCTAACCAACACCTAAAGCTACTTAGTTCATAAGATGCATGGAAACACAAGTTACAATCTGAGTAAGCATGTTCATGACTACAAGATAAAATAAGAAAAGATTTATTCCCTTGAACAGCTTGCAATCGATGGTCGTCTAGATGGTCTCCAATCTCTCCTCTATTGGGTTCCCAAAGGTGGAAGTAACTTTCCAAGAATGGAATGTTTCTCCCAAAGATGGAATGATTTTGACTTCGGCGGTTATTTCCTTTTATAGAAGGATGGGAGGCTAGACTTAGGTTGACCTAGCCACGTGGTTGGCTCTCCTTGCTCCTCTATCACGAGAATAACTCACCAGAGTTCGGTTTGTCAACTTGGCTAACGAACTGTGATGTGGCAATTTGTACTCCCAGTTGTGCTGCAGCACAGAATTTGCTCCTTCCAATCGCCCAGCAGCACATTCTGCATAAACTAGTTTCCAAAGCTTCCATTCTTCCAAATGGGTTAAAACATATAATATATATCTAAAACCAACCCTATTAAGTATAAAAGACAGACAAATCTCTATAGAAATGAGGCCTAAATAACTACCTTTTGGGCAGTTATCACACCCCCAAACTTGAACTATTGTGTGTCCCGAGCAATACTAACCAACCTTCCCTTAAGAACTCAAAACGTTAGACAAAGAATAGCTTAATCAAAGCAGACAATCCAACACTACCTTTAACCTTTACTTGAGCACTCTGCAAAACCAAGCTCTGCTGTGGCAAAATAATTCTTCCAGCATGGACAAATAATCACCACTTTTAACTCAATTCTAAGAACTTGCCACAACCTAGCCCTATTATCAGACATTTAAAACATATTTTCAAAGGGGTTTATATTTTTGTTTTTCAGACTTAAAGCAGCCCTACAGTCATAAGCTCTTAAGCATGGGATGACCCACTTTATGGTGCAATATACCCTTGCCTCAAACTCATCACTAACTGGGCTAAATACTCTTTGTAAAGCTAAAAAATCCTTAGTTTATTCTATCTCTTGCCCCTCAGAATGGCAACATTTTATGATGAAGCTCACTTAAGTTCTGGGAAACAGAAAAACTGCTGGATCACCATTCATCCTTCAAAACTTTTGCTCCATGAATTTTCTCAGCAAAATTTTAAACAATCAATCTTTTTCAGCAAGTATTTTTTTTCTCATTTCTTCACATTGCCTAGGTCATCTTTTGACGTGAAGACAAACTGTGGGTATCACAAATGTCCCCGGTTACTCAATAACCTAACAAATTTTTAAATGAAGGAGAGGAATGCTCGAGGAAAACAATTGGAGTAGTAAAAAGTCCCCCAAACTTGAATTATTCATTGTCTCCAATGAATCACTAATTTTGCAATTATACCCCCAAACATAAATTTTTCTATCTGAATTTTTAATCTAAGCACGAGACTAGAACTAAGCGTAAAGTGGATCATATAAGTCGACACTACCTCCAGAATCTTCTTTGCTGCAGCAACAGACTGGGCTAGAAGAAATGCTCAAGCAAAAGGTTTCCGTAGATCAGAATACCTTGATCTAATTAAGCTTAACCAGTCCAAGCTTCAAAAATTCAGAAGAAAATTAGTCAAGTTAGAGTTACTCAGTGCCATATAACAGAAATAACTTAAAAAATTTCATTAAAACATAGAAAAAACAATTACAAAAGCATATATATTTTTTTTAGAAGCAGAAAAATAAAAAATAAGCAAACAAAATATCAACAGAAAAGGAGGAAGAAAATGCGCGAGCAAACAAAAATTTAAGAACAAAAAGTATGCTCGCTCAGGGCCACTTCATCTGTCAGTCCTCTTGGCCCGACTCATTTTCATCATCCTTTTCTCCTCTTTCAACCGGTGGGGGTGGAATCCAGGGGTTCAATAAATCCTCAGGGAATGCTGGAAGGGCTGGATACGGCTTGGTAAAATTCTCTTGCAACGCCTTCTTCAATTTGGCATCACAATTTTTAACATAGTTCCAGAAGGTCAAAGCTTGCCTCTCGACAAACTCTTGCCTCTCGGCAAACTCTTGCCTACTGGCCGAAAGTGCCGGTTGTTCTAAAATTGTGTTGTGTCGTAGACAAGTCCACCTTGACGTACCTCCTGCATATGCTGAAGCCGTGCCAAGTTAGGCGTGTCAATGATTCCCTTGTCAAACAGAATCACATCTCCCTCATTTTCTGGAACCCGTACTCTCTTGCAAAGCATGGTAATAGTATTCAGGAAAAACAGCTTCCCCACCTTCTTCTTCCAACAACCAGAAATTTCATTAACAATAATTTTTCCCACATCGAGGCTGAAAGACCGGAAAATCACGAAAGCCAGAAGAACTTGTTCCCTAGAGACCGTCGAGTCATGAGTCGTTGGACGCATCCTCTGTTTGATAAATCCCATCCATGTATTTGCTTCTCTCTTCAGATAGGCTGACTGGAACGTCCTCTTTTCTGTTTTTGACAGCTGCCACCGTGCCCCTTCAATACCCACCTCCCTCACAACATCACTCAGCTGCTCATTAGATGGCGCTACAACCATCTCACTATATGCTGCGTGGGGGAAATTCTGAAGGTTATACAGTGCGTTAATAGCACTAGGACTCCAGTCTACCTCGATTCCCCGAACAATCACCTGGAAACCATCTTCTATGTCAATATTAGCATAAAATTCACGCACCACCTGTGCGTTTACAGACTCAGGCTTCGCACAAAACAACTCCCAGTCGTGGTCTGCGATACCGGTCCTCAGAAAATGCGCAAGATCACCGCTAAATCCTCTCTCAAACAGGAAGTCTCTTTTCACCAGCTCAGCATATTTTGCTCTGGCAGAATTGTTGACGGAGCCATCATATGGTAACTGTGGTTCTTCTATTTCATCGTGTTCTTCTGATGCTTCAACAACACTTTTGCCCTTGTCCGCTCTTCGCTTGAGCAACCGCTCTTCCTCAGCCTTTTTCTCTGCTTCTTCTCTTATTTTTTCCTCAGCTTCTTTTTTCTCTCGTTACTCTGTCTGCCTTCTCTTTCTCAGAATCCGACGACAGTGGTGATGGGGTATCTGTCCGAATCACCAGAACGCGCCCAGCCTTTCGCTTAATGCGTCGATGTTTCAAAGCTTCTGGCATGATGGCCTCAACACGAGCCTCATGAACTGGCTCTTTTTCAGTCGCAACCTCTGTCTTCACATCCTCATTCTATTTCTCTTGAATTTCCTCTGTATTTCCCCCTTATTGAACTTCCTCTGTATCCGCCATTCCCGGCTCAACCTCCTCTGGGTTCTGTACATTAGATTCTTTCGACTTTCCTTCTTCTACTGTGGCAGCAACAACCTCTGTTGCCTTCTGGACCTCTTATCGTTTCGCAACCCTTTGTTGCTTTCAACTTCTTTTCGCTTCTTTTTCTTCCGGCGTCTTCTTCTTCTTCGTTTTCACTTTCGCAACCCTTTGTGAATCATCTCACTCAATTTTATTTAGGGATCAAAAAGTGATGAATGAAAGGTATGAAAACTAAATCTAAACAAGTAACAGAATGGAAATTCAATTGGGAAAAATACTTAGGGAATTGATTTCGCTGATTTAGTCTAGGATTGATTTTAAGGAGTAAGTTATTATGCACAATGGAATTATGAGCCAAAGACCCTTTAATCCCAACTACCTCTCCCGAGTATAATTGATTCTCATGCAAATTAACCAACTTGATATCCCTATCTAAGTCTATTAATATGCAAGGAATTGAGATCTTTTGACCAATTCTAAAGTTAATCTAAAACCGTCATGATTTAGAAAGTAAACCTTAGTCATGCAATCTTGAGTAAGTCTATATTTAATCCCCTCTCCCGAGCAAGAATAAAAACTCAAATCATTCAACTAGTGGCCAATTAATTGAAAGCATTAAATCAAGATTGCAAACATAATAACCATTGCACAACTTAATCCATAAATCAATCCATAAAAAAATCAACTACATCAATCCCTAAGCTATGAGTTTAGCTACTCATGAATAGAATTACAAGCTCAACTAAACATGCAAAAGCCATAAAGTCTAGCTAAAGAAAGGAAAAGGGAAGGAACAACTCAATGTAGGTCGAGACCGAGCATCCCCGTCACGATCCCCACGAACGAGGGGTTGATTTCAAACTTGCTCCCTTTGCTTTGGCTCCAAGATCCTTTGTTCTGCCCTATTTTACGGTTCTAAAACGTCCCAAAAGCTCTCCCCCAAAAACCTAGCCACAAAAGACCTATACTCTGTTTTTTCGTCGTAGCGTCGAGACGCTGCCTTCAAAACGCGGGTTTCAGTAAGCGAAATAACACTGCGTCGAGACGCTAAGGTCGCAGCGTTTCAGTAAGCGAAATAACACTGGAAATATGAATTTATCCACTTTTACTAAGACATCCTCAAGTTTACCCTCTGGATAAGTAATAGACCTATCAGCTAGTTGGAGCGTGACTGTGGTAGGCCTATCTTCACCAATATCTAGCTTCTGATAGACTGAAAGAGGCATAAGGTTTATGCTTGCACCTAAATCACAAAGTGCTCTACCTAACTCTTTTCCACCTATTGACACAGGTATAGTAAATGACCCTGGATCCTAAGCCTTGGGTGGTAGCCGATTCTTGAGAATAACACTACATTCTTGGTAAGAGATACAGTTTCAAACTCACATAACCTCTTCTTTTTAGTTAAAATATCCTTAAGAAATGAAGCATAATTAGGCATTTGCTCAATAGCTTCTACTAAAGAGATATTTATATGCAATTGCTTAAGAATCTCTAAAAACTTTTTAAATTGACCATCTAGATTCTTAGGCCTTTGCCTTTGTGGAAAAGGTAGAGGTGGTACATAAGGTGGGGGCGGCACATAAGGTGGTTCCACATCTGGAACAAAACCAGATGCTCCAGCGTCTTTATTGATGCCTCCAGCACCCTGACCAGACTCCAACTCTTTCTCAACAACAACATTTTTATCACCATTATTTCCTTCAGCTTGGGTTTTACTAGGTTCTTTTCTTTCCTCTCATGGCTTACCACTCCTAAGAGTCATTGCCTTTACCTGCTCCTTACCTTCCCTTTGAGGGTGTTCAGTATCTGAGGGAAGTTTCCCCTGAGGCCTTGCCTTCAGCTCATTAGCTAGCTGACCCACTTTTAATTCCAGAGCTCTCATTGAAGCTTGATTACTTTGAATTGCAGCATCTGTACGAGCCATAAATTCTTTCATCATTGCCTCAAGAGAACTCCCCGAATTTTGCTAGGGCAAAGCCTGCTTATTTTGCTGGGGCAATACCTGCGCTTTCACAAATACCGACTGGTTCACCTTTTCTTGTGTTTGCACATTACTTCCTTGTCCTCCCCAAGAGAAGTTGGGGTGGTTGCACCAACTTGGATTATAAATGTTACAATAAGGGTTATTCCTCTGATTCCGTACAAAAAACACCGAAGCTGGATTGCTGGGGCAAAACTCGAAATTGTGATCTTCACCACAATAGACACATGCTTCCTCTGTGACTTGGTTCTCCTATGCAGCAGGCTCCACAGCTGGTGGCTGCTGATGACTAATCACTGTCACATTCTTAAGAGCGTTAGCAATCATTGCAAGATCAGCCCTAATGGTGGACACACCATAAACCTCTAATACACTCTTAACCTTTTTATTTGTGCCTCTAACATCCGACCACTGTCAACTATTAGTAGATATTCTTTCTAAAATTTCATGGGCTTCATTAAAAGTTTTTGCCAAAAGGGCCGCTCCAGCCGAAGCATCAACCAGACCTTGGGTTGCTCCATTTAACCCATTGTAAAATGTTTCCATTTGGATACAATGAGGTGAAGCAAAAGCTCCTTAAACCTCTCCCAAGCCTCATTAAAAGTCTCATCATCGAGCTGCCTAAACCCTACTATTTCACTCCTTAATTTAGCATTTCTATTAGGTGGGAAATATTTACTCAAAATTTTTTCAGCTAACTCATCCCATGTCCTAATTGATCCTGGAGCAAAAGAATTTAACCACGCCTTTGCTCCATCCCTTAGAAAATACGGGAACAAAGTTAATCTAAGGGCATCTCTAGGCACTCCTTGTAATACAAAAGAATCACTAACTCCTAGAAAAGACTTAAGATGTAAATGAGGGTCTTCAGATGACAAACCATGGAATTGCCCCACGTTTTGCAACATCTGAAACATTACCAGTTTCATTTCAAAATTTGCTGCTTGTATTTGAGGACGTGCAATCCCTGGATTTAACTCATCAAACATTGGAAAAGCGTATGCTAGAATGGCTCTGGTCCTATCGTTCACTACCAAGATACGATTCTCACCCTGATTATTCTGCTACTCATTTTGCTCCAGCGATCGGTTTTGCTGCAGCAACAGATTCTGCTGGGGGTTCGCTGAATCTTCAGGACCCTGCGGGAGACGCGACACGTTATCCATTTTGTTATGGATTCTGCACTCCTCTCTTCTTCTTCTCCTTAATGTCCTCTCGATTTCTGGATCAAGCTCGAACCTTACCCCAGGTAGATCGCTCATGCACCAAACTCACACCTGCAAAAACAAAAGAAACAATAAAAAAGCTCTAGCACCAAACCACTAAAACACATACACAAAACAGATAAGATAAAAACTTATTCAAGTCCCCGGCAACGGCGCCAAAAACTTGTTGGGTTCCCAGAGTGAGTAGAAATATGGTATAAAAACTTATCAATCCAAGGCCTGAACTAGCTACCACTTTATCTATTTTATATAACTTTTTAATGGGTTCAAAGATAGTAAAAATAATTGGTTTTTTTAAGAGTAATGCTGAAGCAAAAGAAATGAAAGAACAACAAGTAAACAATTAGGCAGACAGATTAGGAACAGGCGCTGGTCAGGATTTAGTAATTGTTTTAAAAGATGCTCTAGCAACATTATTGATCATGCAAAATATTCGCAGTCTTATTAGCAGATTCCTCCCAGAACTCTGAATCTTTTGGATTGTTTTTTAACCCCAATGAAGCACTACCGATCAAGAACTAGGCAACTGGCTATCCCTAGCTCATTCACTGGTGTTCAACAATAAATGATCTAGTGTGATTAATCGCCACACACTCCCTAAATCACCCCTGAAACTAGAGAGAGGTATTCATACCGGCTGGCCAGGCGGGCATAAAATATAAATGAGCACAACAATTAATCTAGATGCATGAAATCAATATTTATTACTAGAAATTAAGCACGACAATCACATTGTTTCTAACCAACGCCTAAAACTACTTAGTTCATAAGATGCATGGAAACACAAGTTACAATCTGAGTAAGCATGTTCATGACTACAAGATAAAACAAGAAAAGATTTATTCCCTTGAACAGCTTGGAATCGATGGTCTTCTAGATGGTCTCCAATCTCTCCTCTATTCGGCTCCCAAAGGTGGAAGTAACTTTCCATGAATGGAATGTTTCTCCCAAAGATGGAATGATTTTGACTTGGGTGGCTATTTCCTTTTATAGAAGGATGGGAGGCTAGACTTAGGTTGACCTAGCCACGTGGCTGGCTCTCCTTGCTCCTCTATCACTAGAATAACTCAACATAATTCGGCATGTCAACTTGGCAAACGAACTGTGACGTGGTAGTTTTTACTCCCAATTTTGCTGCAACACAAAATTTGATCCTTCCAGTCATCCAACAACACATTCTGTATAAACTAGTTTCCAAAGCTTCTATTCTTCCAAATGGGTTAAAACATGTAATATATATCTAAAACCAACCCTATTAAGCACAAAAGACACACAAATCCCTATAGAAATGAGGCCTAAATAACTACCTTTTTGGTAGTTATCAGCGTCGAAGATTTTAGAAGCATGCCATGAAGCTCGATATGGAAGACATTTTGGAGGACAACGCACTACTGCAAAGGTGCTACAAAGTGGCTACTAGTGGCCAACGTTGTTCCAAGACACAAAGTAGCATGCAGATAAATGCGACAAATGCCAGCGCACAGGTAACATTAGTGCAAGAAATGAGATGCCTCATAATTATATAGTGGAAATAGAGTCGTTTGATGTTTGGGGAATCGATTCTATGGGACCATTTCCGTCATCGCAAGGGTACCAATATAGTAAATTTTTTTACGAAGATTGGCGACCCTACTTGCAGGAAATATTTTTTCTAAAAATATTTTTTTCATGTCTGCCCAAGTATTAATTGAACCACTAGGAAGAAAATGAAGGGATTAAAGCCCTTGCGCAGCAGAAATGATCAGAGAATCACACTGATTTTTAAACGAGATTGAAAAACCAATACGGATCACAAAAGGATAAATTTACAGCAAGATACTGGAAAATAAACATGCTATAAAACTGATAAAACATGCTGAAAAATTAAGAAACAATTCTAGAAAAGGATCCTATTGATCCAAGTTCAAGAAGAAACTCACCCTTGAAGGAATTCTTGAACCGCTTCGCCAAAACCCTTTGGACACCAAAAATACAACAGCAAGAGACCTTTGGTTTTGCTGGAAAAATAGTCACGAACACCACCACGAGGAATCACCGGTATTCTCAAAAGGAATATGTTGAGTGGTTATGTGGGAACCTGAAAATTCTAAGGATTTTTCTTCTGGAATGCTTCTCTGTATCACAGATGGAGAAGAGAATCACGAGAGAGTGCGAGAGGGCGAGGGTGAGGGAGGCGTGAATGAGGGAGTTGTTAAAACTGCCTCTTGACGCTTTCTTTTAACCTAAACCTCAGGAGAAAATGCCACCTCACATAATATCAGGTAACTGAAATATCAGTTACCTGATATTTTTAATTAATCAGAATTTAAAATCATAATTTTAAATTATAATTAATTAAATTTTAATTAATCAATATTAATTAAAAATAACATTAATTTAAATCCAATTTAAATTAATATCCCTCTTATCTTATAGTTCAAATAAATCAAATTTAATTAAACTAGAACAATTAACTAATTCAAAATTAATTAACTTTAAAATAATAAAATTGAACATCATATATTCAATTACTATTATTCTCTCTCATGAAACTATAGTATTAATGTACATCCAATGCACATTAATTATACCCTATAGTTTTAATATGAATCAAATTCATATTTTAGTTTAACATTCGAACCCCTTCGAATACTCAACTTAACCTCAGAATTTTATCTCAACGCTCTTATAGAGCTACCGGTGGGACCTGATGGACCTACAGATCAGAAGCTCCAACGATATGAGATTAGTTGGCTAAACTCATTAACCAAGTTAATCAATATTCGTTAACTGTGGTTCACTCCACTAAAGAACCACATCTGCACTCTTCTCACTGCAGATATATTTCTGTGTCCACGGATATCGACCGTCAACAGCAAGTTAGCCCTTCACATGTGTTCGTACCCCAGCTAGGTCAAATTATCGTTTTACCCCTGGGCTACCTCTTGGTCCTTAAGTACCAGTGCTCCTCTAATGAACAACCTGTTTGTAGTCCAACTAGCAAACAGAAACCCCTCTCGTGCCATAAAGAGGGTAGGGCCCATTGTTCAAGACCCGGAGACACCACTTAAGGGAACACACCTCTACTTACCCTAATATTGGGAAGGAGTGAATTCCATCTTGTAAGACTACGTTCCCAGCTCCCCATTCGGTCTTGTCCCCAAAATGGTAGGCTTATTGAGTCGGCGAACAGGCCACTCTCACCCGTACAAATCAAAGGACAATCCCTCATGGACAGGAGTCCATAATCCATTCAGGATTAAGGCCAAGTTGCCTAGGTCATCCTAGTGAAATAGAAACCGAGCTAAGTAACGACGTTACAGTTAGTGGTTAACTATTTCGCGGTCCGGTCTTTGTGCAAACTCATTGCACAGGATACCCCCACTTGCATGTCAACCACATGAACGCGTTGGATCACTACGTTTGTATCAATATACAAAGCGGGTCGTATCCATAGTGTCACCAGTATAAGATACCCAGCCTTATCCCAATACTAAAGACCCTTTAGGCTAAAACTTGAACATTGATCCCCGTATGTCCCTACATACTAGTTCAAGCCTCATTCTATTAGCCTTGGATGTTTAGTTTATTGGATTAGGGTTAATAAGACAAGATATAATACAAACATTGAATAATACATCACTTTATTAATGTTCGGTCAAATGTACATTTACTATCTACGAGTTTTAGGGCATAAAACCCAACAGAAAATATAACCAATGTTTTGTCATATCTTTTAAAGAGAAAGGAAAAGCACGTAAACTTATTTGTTCGTCCGTTACACCGTTGGGCTTCATTCTCGTGCAAACGATGTAGAATTTCTTTAAGTGCTTGTGTGGATCTTCTCCTGCACTTCTCCTGAAAATAGGCAAAAGATGAATTAGTCCAGATTTCAATTCAAATGCACCTTCAGTCTAGGGATAAGTGATGCAAAGTGGTTGTTGCTTCAGATTCACGGTCGCGAGTTGCGTCAATGTTTGCTCGGCCATAGCTTGTGGTTCGTTGACTTCTTCTCTCTTTGATTCCCTTCAAAGTCGACGTTCTTCCCTCGTGATGTCAGGACAAAATAGAAATTCTTTTTCCTGCGAATAACGTGTTTGCATAAACTATAGACAAAAAGTAGAAAATCAATTGAAAACAAAAAATGAAAGAAAAGTTAGTTGAAGACTCCCCGACAACGACACCAATTTGATGGAAGAGATTGTCGAGGTCTCTTATCAAATAAATTTATAATCCTCAACCTCTAAAGCTAACTTGTAGCAGTAGCGGCCGGGGTCGATCACATGGAGTCTATGCAAGCAAATCTTAATTTCCTTGTTTGTTTTAGGTAACCAAAAGGGGGGTTTTCATACATGGAAAGAAAGTAAATATGGAAAGAAAACTAATTAAGGAAAATCTTGTAAAAGGAAAGTAAGAAAATCAAATTAAGGAAAGATAACAATACCACAAAAATCATGCAACCGGATAGTCATGGTAAGTTCAATTCAATTAAATCATCAATTTCACTAATAAGTCAAAACAAGTTTAAGCCCGGCGTATTTCGGCAACAAACCGAGAATCATGATTCACTATCACAAACATGCTAACGCTAAGTTTGATTCTAGTTTAAACTAACTAATTGGCCGACTAATTAACCTAAACCGCAATGGGATCTAGCTGAGTTAATTCACATGCAACGGGCAACAAACCACAATTACATTTGATTAAATCATTTAGTTATAGGGACCTGTTGGGTTCCTAGAGTGAGTAAAAATATGATATAAAATACTCTATAATTCCTGTGCAAGTATACACAGTCTGCAGCAAGTAATATTATCAATCCGAGCCCTGAATTAGTTTCCACTCTACCTATTTTTTTGTGTAACTTTCCAATGGTTTCAAGAATAGTAAAATGATTGGGTTTTATCGGAATTATGCTGAAGCAAAATATATGGCAGAACAATAAGTAAACAAATAGATAGATAGATTAAAGACAGGCGCTGGTTAGGATTTAGTGATTGTTTTAAAGGATTGCTCTAGCAATATTATTGATCATGCATTTCTCGCAGTATTATTAGCGGATTCCTCCCAGAACTCTGGATCTTTTGGGATATGTTTCAAACCCAATGAAGTGCGACCGATCAAGCACTAGGCAACTGGCTATCCCTTGCTCAATCACTGGCGTTCACCAATACACAATGATCGTAGTGTGGATAATTGCCACACACTCTCTAAATCATCCCTTAAACTAGAGAGAGCTATTCACACCGGTTGGCCAGGCGGGCATAAAATGGAAATAAGCACAACAATTAACCAAAATGCAATAGTCAATATATTACTAAAGATGAAGCACGACAATCACATTATTCCTAACCAACACCTAAGCTACTTAGTTCATAATAGGCATAGAAATACAAATCACAATCTGAGTAGGCATGTCCATAACCACAAGTTAATAAAGAAAATAAACTCCCTAATCAGCTTGCGGAAGATGGTGTTTTTGATAATCTTCAATCTCTCTAAAATATTCGGCTTCGAAGGGAAAACATGGAATGAATTTTACTTGGACGGCTACTTCCTTTTATAGAAGGATAGGAGACTTGAATTAGGTCAACTTCGACACGTGTAGGGCTCTCCTTGCTCCTTTATCCCGAAAATAACTCAACAAAAGTCGGTTCATGAAGTTGGCTAACGAGCTGTGATGTGGTAGTTTCTGCTCCCAGTTTTGCTACAGCACAGAATTTGCTCCCTCCAGTCGCCCAGCAGCATAATCTACACAAAATAATTTCCAATGCTTCCATTCTTCCAAATGGGTTAAACATGTAATATCTATCAAAAACAAACCTTAATAAGCATAAAGGACACAAAAATTCCTATATAATTGAGGCCTAAATAACTACCTGTTGGCCAGTTATCAGGACCCATGCGTATAAACACAACGTTAACCTATATGCTACTAATACTAAGCAAGTAAATTTAGAGAGGGTGCGGTCAAGGTTGTCAATCTTTCCTACCACAAACTAAATTTATAGAAAAAGAACTAAAATCACATAAATATGCTTTGAGTATTCAAACAAGAAATTTCATTAATAGAATATGAACTTACTTTTGACTACCCGATTACATGATTGAAGAGCTTAGCCTCTCATGGAATAAGAGCAAGCTTGCTTCTTCATGGAATACATCAAAGAAAGCAATAAAAACTAAAACTAAGATTAATGGTGGAAAAAGGGGAGAGAGATGGACTACAACATTGTAGTGAATTGTGTGTTGGGGGATGATTCTAAACCTACACCACAGGCCTCTATTTATAGAGCTTATTGGCCTTCAATTCGTGGTAGAATGGTGCTGAATTGAGTCTTCAAACATGAATAAATTCCAGCCAAATTTGGAAAATTACAATTCTGGAAAAATGCCTAGTGTCGCGCCGCTAGACCTTCAGATATGGAATGAATCTCTCGGATCAACCTAGCGTCGAGACGCTATGGGTGCAGCGTCGAGACGCTCTCGCTGAATCTTGGCGCCCACGAACTTTCCTAATGTTGGGATTGGTGCCCTAAAACTCGTAGATAGTGAATGTTAAACGAATTATATACTTATTCGATAAAGGTGTTATCGAGATTGATTCAGTAAAAGTCATTACTGAATAAATTAAATTGCACATATAATAACCCAAATCCAATAAACTAAGATCCATGGCTATAGGATGAACACTTGAGCTTTATGTAGAGAAATAAAAGTGGATCAAGCTTGAGTAATAGCCAAAACGGTCTATAGTATAGGAATAGGGTTGGGTACCTTATTCTGAAGACACTATGAGACGCGACCCACTTTATAGATGGTATAGACGATGTGATCCTAAATCGTCCATGTAGAGACATGCGAGTGGGGGCGTCCTATGCAATGAGTTTGCATAAGACCAGGACCGAGAAATAAGTCGCTCTCGCTTTATAACACCGTTTACTGACGAGACTGACTATTTCATATGATGACCTAGGTAACTCGATCTTAATCCTGAGCTAACTATGAACTCCTGTTTATTCAGGCTTATCCTTAGATCTGCATAGGTGAGAGTGGCTCAGTATCGCCGGCTCAATAAGCCTCCCATTTTAGGGATAGGAACGGGTAGATAAATGGGGACATAGTCATGCAAGAAGGAATTCACTCCTACCCGAATAAGGGATAGTAGAGAGGTTGTTCGCTTAAGTGCTGACTCTGGGGCTTGAACAAAGGGATCATGCCCTTTCATTGGCTCGAGAGGGACTCCGTTTATTGGTTGGACCATAAATCAATTGTTCATTAGAGGATCAGTGGGACTTAAGGAACTAGAAGTACTATAGGGGTAAAACGGCTTATTGACCTACTATAGCTACGAACAACCTGTGAAGGATCGACTTACTAATCATGGTTAAATAAAGTGGACGGAAATATATCTATAGTGAGGGGAGTGAAACTATCGGGCTATAGTGGAGTGTCTCGATAGTTAACGAATGTTGGCTAGCTTTGACAATGAGATTAGTCGGTTAGCCTCGAATCGTTGGAGCCCATGATCTATAGGTCCATTAGGTCCCCCTACTAGCTCATATCGGAATTAAGCCTAGAACAAAAGATAGGAAGCTTTGAATCGTTCAAAATCGGGAAAAAGGGTATTATCGTAAATTGTGTTTGACACAATAATTTAATTATGAATTAAATTATAAAATGAGAGATGAAGTATTTAAAAGTGTTTTGAATACTATATATATGTATTAGGTATCATATATATGGAATTGCACAAGATAACAAAGATTAATTAGATTAATCATATCAAAATTAATTTGAAAATTTTCAAGCAATCAATTTCAATTTAGAATTGAAATTTGGGGTAATTTGCAAGCTTGAAATTTGATTTCAATTTGAATTTAGTGGATTTAGTTGGAAATCCACTTAATGCATGATCATTCAAAGTGGAAAGACAACTCACTCATACATTGTTGCATGTCTTGTGTAATGTACACCTAGAATCCACTTGAGCTTGCAAATACACCATGTGTCTTGTGTCTTGAGGCTTGGTTTTGCATGGAGAATGTCTTTAAAAGGAGTTTGAATCTTATTCAAACATAAGAGAGTCATTTCCTTAATGTCATGCTGCTGGAATTTGGACTCAAAGTTCTCTCATCTCTCATTCTTCTCCATTGTTTGATGCTTCAAGCATTCCCTTCCCATTCCCTATCTTATATAGACTCCCACAAGTCGTTCTTGGCCCGGAGTATAGTAGGGAAGACTCTAGAGGTTGTCCAAGGAGCATAGGAGAGGCAAACACCACAAGGAGTTCAACATAAGTGAGCTACAAAGGTTGGTGTTTTCTAAACTCTCTATTCTGTCTTTTCTAGAGCATGCATGCTTTAGGAGTAAAATTGAATGTCTTAAGTGCTTTTGATCTTCAATTGCTTCCGCATGTGTAATATGTACACCTTCAATTGGTATCAGAGCATGATTAGAGCACTTAATTCATTTTAATTTTGCTTTGGTGGGTACCATTTTGATCTTCAATTGCTTCCGCATGTGTAATATGTACACCTTCAATTGGTATCAGAGTATGATTAGAGCACTTAATTCATTTTAATTTTGCTTTGGTGGGTACCATTTTGAAATTGAATTTTTTGTGTGCTAAAATGGAATTGTTCTGGTTTGACAATTTTTTGAGCATTCAAACCTTCATGATATTGTAATTGCTCGGACATGTAAGAGCGTTAATGTGTGTACTATAGTCTGTAATTTTTATAGAGTCATTAGAGTCCATATAGGCTGTAAAATTGAAGAAAAACCGGAGAAGACGCAGCAGAAAATGAAAATTCCAGCAAGCTATTTTTTTAATTCCAACAGCAGTTTTTTAAATTCCGGTTCAGCTGCTGCCTTTTGGTCCGGCTCGGTCTGTTGCAGCCTCATTTCACTCATTGCATGGCTGGTTCGTTGCTTGGATGAGCGGTTCGGGATGGTTCGTGAAGCTCGGGCGTGTTGCAAGTTTATTTATTAATTATTATTGTAATAATTAGTGAAATTGCTTGTGTTTTTTTTAAAATTGCCAAACTATTCCATTTTAGCTTGATTTAATTACTTTATGCATTGTGAATGTATGATTTAATTAAATGGATGTATGTGCATTATGAGCATGCCATATAGTTTTAAAACCCCACCATAGGAAAGCATGTTCATGCATTTGTTTAATTTTAATAAGTGTTATTGATTAATTCAAATGCATGAGGGAAATTTCATGTTTAATTAATATAAGTGTTGTATTAATTTTAGGGAGATTCATGCTTGAATGGTTAATTAAAATTGATTATTCTTATAATAGTTATAATTATTAATTGATAAAATTAACCAAGCATGAAGCATAAAATTTCATTAGTTTGATTATAAGTGTTACTCTCAAATTAGGCTTGTTATGGATTGTTTTTATAATTGTTATAAAAAGAGATAGAAATCTAAAATCTATAACAAGATTAAGTGCATGCTCACTTAGGTTAATGAACCTTCAACGATTCGATCAACTTGCATAGTTTAGGTCGATATCTTGTAAAACAATGGTTACGAGAGAACTCACCCGACAAGATGCTGTCTAAGGCTGGAGGTATTTAAGTTGACGGTTTACGGAACACCTCCTACCTGGGCATCGAGTCGGTTCTTGAGTTAAGTTAACTCGAGTTTTATGAGCATGCGTGAGCGGTGTGAGGTTTTAAAGTGTTATCACCTAGACATCGTAGTATAAAGCGTTATACAAACCTAGACATAGGTTGTTTCTAAATGGTGCTTTTCTTATAACTTGAATGATTGATTGTTATATGCTTTTAAACACCATTAGAAAGCATGTTATAGGGTTAATTCATTAATAGTTATAAGAGTTATAATAGTTAATGAATACAATCCATGAGTTGCATTCTAACATAGGATCTTAGGATCTTATCATTCTTTAAATGGTTTAAAATGAAATAGATCTAAGATCGCCTTTTCTAATAGGATTAGAAATATGACTTAGTTTTTTTTTAAAATAGTTTTAAAATTTGAGTAAGTAGGACATAAGACCTTGGTTATAAGGGAACTCTCCCGGCAAATGGTTCGGAACCTGAGTTGAATTAACCAAAGTCTTACTAGCATGCAATGTCACTAGGTTATTAAAAGAGTTTAATTCACCTAGACATTTAGTGTAAAGACCTGGTTTAATAAGGCATAGACTTAGATAGATTCATTTAGCCGGAATTTACCTAAGTAATAGACCCTAAAACTTTACGACGCTTTAGTGGGAGGAAAAGTATAGAAACGAAATATTCATATTAAGTTTCTACTCTCACGTCCCCCTGAGTTCACACCATGAGATCCATGCTTGGCCTCGAGGCGCCCTGGGAGCGTCCCCCTACGGATGGTGTTTGCATGGGTTAATATCAAGGTGAATGGGGAAAGTGTTCATAGTAAGTGGGAGAAGGAAACGTGTCAAACGTATCCTGCGGTCTCCATCATTAGGTTGCACCGTGAGATTCCTATGCGCTGCCTGCGAGTCGCCCTGGGAGCGATCACCCTACGGAGGGCTTGCGCATGGGATTCAGAACAACGCAAACTCCAGAAATGGATAGGGTTTCCTAGGGCCATTCCCAACATTAGCTCTTCCCTACGGTGGCATTGTTGGGGCCGCCCTCTGCAATCTGAAAATGATGGGTAACACTTACAAGATGGTCTTGACCAAATTAACATTAGTTAATAACTATTGGAGTAAGAGTTATTCTGGGAATAGTATTTGGCCGAGATTGTCTCGATTCAGAGGAGGAGTAGTTGACTGCCCTACGATAGCGGTTATTCTAAACCCTTGAAGTATCGTTGCAAAATAAATCAATTGTATATATGGGTCGATGATTGCTTTTGCTAAATCTGATTGGATAAATGTGATTAATGGGTTTAGTGCATGTTTCTAATAGAGATTAATTTGTTTGTTTCAGCAATATGTTGAAAAACGTATGTGCTTTGTCAAATGCCAAATTAAACGGTTTAGTACATTCGACTAAGAATACTTGCTTAAACGCTAAACACGTGGCAAAGAATTTAGGTTTGGTCTCAACTGAGGAATGTCCTCAAACTAACTGCGTAGCCAAGAAAAACATGATCCACGTCTCTAAATGTGATTTATTAGTCTTGGTAACGTGTTTAGTGGAAAACGAAGATTCTGCCTGGATACTTGATTCAGGTGCCACTAATCACTAATCACGTATGTTCTTCATTTCAAGGAATGTACACCTAGAATCCACTTGAGCTTGCAAATACACCACGTGTCTTGTGTCTTGAGGCTTGGCATTGCATGGAGAATGTCTTTAAAAGGAGTTTGAATCTTATTCAAACATAAGAGAGCCATTTCCTTAATGTTATGCTGCTGGAATTTTGACTCAAAGTTCTCTCATCTCTCATTCTTCTCCATTGTTTGATGCTTCAAGCATTCCCTTCCCATTCCCTATCTTATATAGACTCCCACAAGTCGTTCTTGGCCCGGAGTATAGTAGGGAAGACTCTAGAGGTTGTCCAAGGAGCATAGGAGAGGCAAACACCACAAGGAGTTCAACATAAGTGAGCTACAAAGGTTGATGTTTTCTAAACTCTCTATTCTGTCTTTTCTAGAGCATGCATGCTTTAGGAGTAAAATTGAATGTCTTAAGTGCTTTCGATCTTCAATTGCTTCCGCATGTGTAATATGTACACCTTCACCTAATTTGAGCAGCGTCCCGACCGTTCAACGGCAGCGTCTCAACGCTTCGATGGCTCCAAGGGCAAAATGGTCATTTCTCGCTCTGGTTTTACTCGTTTAAGCCCCAAATCGCTTCCAAAGCTCCGACATGGAGCTATAGACATATTATACCCATTTTAAAGAATTGTTCGTAAGAAATTCAACTAAGATAAGACAATTGGGAGATTCTAAGTGTATAATAAATTGGTCTTATCAAACACCCCCAACCTAAACCTTGCTAGTCCTCGAGCAAGCTAATATTAAAATTATTATGCAATGCAATATTCATGACTCAATTTCTCAAAGGTAAACATGATCAACATTTTACTTAAGAGAATTAAATGCGAGACTAGCATAGTGTGAGACAAATTAAAATTAGCCAAATTCTTTCTTATGAAAAATTTAAGCTAAGTCTTCCCTAGAGAAGTTTTGAAAAGTTTAAGAATGACTTATTAAATTCCCTATTCCATCTTCCCTCTACACTGGACAAATGCATAATGCTTTAAAGAAAATGAACAAACTAACTTGTTTAAGGATGCAAAAGAGATTTTTTTTTTCTTTTTTGAGAATTCAAACAAGAAATTTCAAGGGCCCTAGCTTGCATATATTTATGAATTTTAAGGGTACTAGCATTCACACAACTAATGCAGGACCACATTTCCCGAGTTTTCTCTGGACGACCTAATTGATCACACTAGAGGTAGCTCTTTTTACCCCGACAAGCTAATTTTTTTTTCTTTTTCTTACTCCCCAAACATTAAACAAGTTATTTTGCAAAAATTTCTTCTAAACATGCTACCTATCCTATCGAGGTGACAACGGAGGCGTGAACCTTATTAAGCCCTCTAAAACCAAAAAAACTACGTTAGGAAGGACTCGTGCTCAATTTTGTTTAAGGAAGATTTCGAAAAAAATTTAACGAAGTCTCTAAAGATGCTAGAGTGCATGCAATCCAACTATAGGAAAAATATATACTCATGTTTTTCTTATCCTAGAAATTTCATAGTCAATCTTTAAAGCAAGGCATAAATGTTCAAAATTTGCTTTAAAGTTTGCTCAATTTAAAGATAAATTTGAACACCGATTCAGATCAGTTCCCAGGTAGGAGGTGTTCCGTAAACCGTCAACTTAAATACCTCCAGCCTTAGACAGAACTAACCCGACTCAGGTTCTAATTTATTTTTAAATTATTTAAAATAATCGGTCAATCAAAGCATAAAGCAAACATGCATATGTTTCCCACCCCCAACCTAAACAGTACATTGTCTCAATGTAAATTAAACATGGAAAGTAAGGGACAAAGAGTAAAAGGGAACAGAAAACCTCCCCTGTTTGGGTATTGGGTTGGAAAAATATGGAACTTCCACGATTGGCACAAATTTCAGAGATTTTGGTGTAGGGGACCTACAAGGCAATAAAAGATAATCAAGGAAATGACAAAAGAATAAACTACTAATTAAGGAAAGGATAGAAATTGGGTTTCCTCCCATAAGCGCAATTTTTTTAACGTCGTTATGCTCGACGGGTTTGAACCAATCAACTCGGGTTGCCATCTTCACTGTTATAGACAAATGATGCAAGGCTTCCAAAGGATTCGTCATCAGAAGAAATATAATTATCATGGTCAGAAACAATAGGACTTAGATTGGTAGAGGAATTAGGGTCATTACCAACGATCCTAAATGTCATTGTCTTTCCTTTAATTCCAACTGTAACAACTCCTGAATCTACATCAATGTTTACCTTGGTCATTTTCATGAAAGGGCAGCCCAAAATAATAGAAGCAGAAGTAGAGTTACATGGTGCAAGCATATTAAGAATATAGAAATCAGCAGGGAAGACAAAATCCTCTACTTTAACAAGGACATTCTCACAGATACCTAAAGGGGTAATGCTAGATCTATACGCTAATTGAATTATTACACCAGTCTCATCCAAATTAGTCAATCCTAACTCATGATATAGAGACATAGGCATAACATTGATTGAAGCTCCTAAGTTTAGCATGACATGCTTAACATGGTTATGTCCTATCATGCAAGGTAAGGAAAACATTCCTGAATCTAAGCATTTTTCAGGCAAAGGTTTGAAAGCAAGCATGAAATTATTTTCACTAACCTTTTTGTTGGAGACTTTCTTTTTGGTACACCATCTTTTCAAAAATTTTGCATACCTTGGAAATTGTGAACGACCTCCAAGAGTGGGATGTTGACTGGAACATTCCTGAATACTTCTAAGGCATCCTTGTCCTCTTCCTCCTTTTTCTTATTATGCTGGACTAATCTAGAAGGAAAGGAAGCTGGCTCAGTGTAATCAAGAACAATAGAGGGTTCAGAACTTACCTTATCAGTCTTTTCTTCAATATTTTTGGAAGGAATTGGAGGTGGCTTCAAGGTGGCTCCACTCCTAAGTGTGATTGCATTTAGACCTTCCTTTTTTGGAATTTATGGTTGGGCAGGCAACTTTCCATATTGGACCTCCAATCTACTTATGGAAGTGGCCAATTGTGTAATTTGATTTCCCATATTTTGCATACTTGCCTTAGTCTCCTGTTGAAACTTAGAAGTAGATTCAGCTATAGACTTAATCATATCTTCAAGAGACATACCTAATTGGGAAGATTGCCCTCGAAAGTTCTGCTTCTGATTGTTGTTTTGGCCCTAGCTAAAGTTAAGGTGATTCCTCCATCTCGGATTGTAAGTGTTGGAATATGGATCGCACTTCCTACCTTGGCCATTCTGATTTGCATACCCTCCTGTTGCGTTGACTTATGCAGGTTGGCCTTCTTGCAACTGTAGACAAGAATCAGTGGGGTGACCTTGGATTAAACAGATTCCACAAACTTTTTCCTTAGTAATTTGTCCTATCACAAGTTGTTTAACAAGATCAGTAAGTTCATACATTTTTTAATCAAGACTACTCACCTCGTTCACTGCTGCTACGTGATGGTCCGCAAAGTACACGAGTCGCAACAAGTAATATAAAACGGTAGGTAATACCGAGTATCGAATCCACAGGGAGGCGAAGCGAAAATTAAGCAAGTAAAGATTCCTTGAGCACTAAAAGTACTTAGGCGAAATAATATTTAGGGATCGGATCATACAATCAAAGAAATTTAAAAATCCAAGCAATTAAAGAGAAAATTTGATCAATCGAGAAAAATAAAATGTGGAGAAAGAGTTTTTTTTTTTTTTTTTAATTTTAATGGGAAGAGGGGTCTTGAAAATAAATTATTAGCTAAACATTCATTATAATTATCCTATCTCATTACCCAACTAATTATAATCCTAGAATCTCCGTTAATCACCTAGGTTCTCCTGTCGGTTTCCCCTAATTGTAATTAATTCATTTTAACAACCTAAGTGTTCTTAGCGCCATTAAAAAATAATTATTTATTACGCTCTAATTCATTTTAGGAATTTAAGTTTAATCAACTAATCCAGTTCTCACGATGGGCAATTTCGTCAAAAAAGACTGGGCAAGCTCGTCCCATGTACTAATACTGCCCGTCTCGACTTATTCGAGCAAATCTTTTGCCTTGTCTTAAAGAGAAAATGGGAACAACCTCAATCTTATAGCGTCGGCCGAAACTCCGTTCATCTTTACCGTCCCACATATTTCCAAGAATAATCGCAGATGTGAGTGTGGGTCCTCAAAAGGATGTCCCTTAAAAGAGTTATCGCGCGTCATCTGAATCAATCCTGTCTTTAACTAAAAATTGGTAGCTTGGATCGGGGCATAAACAATTCCAAAATTCTCGGTGGGAAGAACTGGCTGTAAAAAGTATCTGATTGCCTTGGGAGCTTCATCTTGATGGTTCATTCCTTCTGCTAATATTTTCTCTCTACGACTAGTTCTAAGAGTCCTGTCAATTTCAAGATCTAGCGGAAACAAATTATCCACCTTGTTGCTTCGCATACAATACTCCCAACCAATCAAAAGAACCAAACAAAAACAAAAATAAATTGATATTCACAAATTAATGAAAGAAAAATATTTACACCTAAATTACTATTTATCCCTTTCTTTTCGATGTAAAGAAAAATTGATTTGCTTAAAAATCAAGCCTCCCTGGCAACGGCGCCAAAAACTTGATGGTGCACAAAGTGCACGGGTCACAACAAGTAATATAAAACGGTAGGTAATACTGAGTATCGAATCCACAGGGAGGCGAAGCGAAAATTAAGCAAGTAAAGATTCCTTTAGCACTAAAAGTACTTAGGAGAAATAATATTTAGGGACCGGAACATACAATCAAAGAAATTTAAAAATCCAAGCAATTAAAGAGAAAATTTGATCAATCGAGAAAAATAAAATGTGGAGAAATAGTTTTTTTTTTTAAATGGGAAGAGGGGTCTTGACAATCAATTATTAGCTAAACATTCATTATAATGATCGTATCTCATTACCCAACTAATTATAATCTGAGAATCTCCGTTAATCACCTAGGTTCTCCTGTCGGTTTCCCCTAATTGTAATTAATTCATTTTAACAACCTAAGTGTCCTTAGCGCCATTAAAAAATCATTAATTATTACGCTCTGATTCATTTTAGGAATTCAAGTTTAATCAACTTATTCAGTTCTCACGATGGGCAATTTCGTCAAAAAAGACTGGGCAAGCTCGTCCCATGTACTAATACTGCCCGTCTCGACTTATTCGAGCCAATCTTTTGCCTTGTCTTATAGAGAAAATGGGAACAACCTCAATTTTATAGCGTCGGCCGAAACTCCATTCATCTTTACCATCCCACATATTTCCAAGAATAATCGCAGATGTGAGTTGATAACTGCCCAAAAGGTAGTTATTTAGGCTCCATTTATATAAGGATTTGTGTGTCTTTAATGCTTAATAGGGTTGGTTTTATAGAGATATTACATGATTTAACCCATTTGGAAGAATGGAAGCTTTGGAAATCACTTTGTGCAGATTATGCTGCTGAGCGACTGGAAGGAGCAAATTCTATGCTGCCACAAAACTGGGAGCAGAAACTGCCACATCACAGCTCGTTAGCCAACTTCATGAACCGACTTCTATTGAGATATTTTTGGGATAAAGGATCAAGGAGAGCCTTACACGTGTCCTAGTTGACCTAATTCAAGCCTCCCATCCTTCTATAAAAGGAAATAGCCGTCAAAGTCAAATTCATTCCATGTTTTCCCTTGGAAGCCAAATAGTGTAGAGATTGAAGATCATCAAGTACACCATCATCCGCAAGCTGATTAGGGAGTTTATTTTCCTTCTTAAATTGTGGTTATGGACATGCATACTAAGATTGTAATTCGTATTCCCATGCCTATTATGAACTAAGCAGCTAGGGTGTTGGTTAGGAATAATGTGATTACTGTGCTTCATCTATAGTAATAAATTGGCTATAGCATTTTGGTTAATTGTTGTGCTTATTCTTATTTTATGCCCGCCTGGCCAGCCGGTATGGATAGCTCTCTCTAGTTTCCGGGATGATTTAGAGAGTGTGTGGCAATTCTCCACATTACGATCATTGTGTATTGGTGAGCGCCAGTGACTGAGCTAGGGATAGCCAGTTGCCTAGTGCCTGATCGGTCGCACTTCATTGGGGTTGAAACACATCCCAAAAGATTCGGAGTTCCGGGAGGAATCATTAATAATACTACGGGAAATGCATGATCAATAATATTGCTAGAGCATATTTTATAACAATCACTAAAACCTAACCAGCGCCTGTCTTTAATCTGTCTATCTATTTATTTACTCGTTGTTCTGTCATTTATTTTGCTTCAGCATAATTCCGATAAAACCCAACATTTTTATTATTTTTGAAACCATTAGAAAGGTGTACAAAATAGATAAAGTGAAAACTCATTCAGACCTTGGATTGATAAATATTACTTGTTGCAGACTGTGTATACTTGCACAGGAATTCTAGAGTTTTTTTATACTATATTTTTACTCACTCTAGGAACCCAACATGAGTGTGGAGAAAATTTGATCATACAATCAAAGAAATTTAAAAATCCAAGCAATTAAACATTCATTATAATGATCGTATCTCATTACCCAACTAATTATAATCCGAGAATCTTTGTTAATCACCACGGTTCTCCTGTTGGTTTCCCCTAATTGTAATTAATTCATTTTAACAACCTAAGTGTCCTTAGCGCCATTAAAAAATCATTAATTATCACGCTCTGATTCATTTTAGGAATTTAAGTTTAATCAACTAATCCAGTTCTCACGATGGGCAATTTCGTCAAAAAAGACTGGGCAAGCTCGTCCCATGTACTAATACTGCCCGTCTCGACTTATTCGAGCCAATCTTTTGCCTTGTCTTATAGAGAAAATGGGAACAACCTCAATCCTATAGTGTCGGCCGAAACTCCGTTCATCTTTACCATCCCACATATTTCCAAGAATAATCACAGATGTGAGTGTGGGTCCTCAAAAGGATGTCTCTTAAAAGAGTTATCGCGCGTCATCTGAATCAATCCTGTCTTTAACTCAAAATTTGTAGCTTGGATCGGGGCGTAAACAATTCCAGAATTCTCGGTGGGAAGAACTGGCTATAAAAAGTCTCTGATTGCCTTGGGAGTTTCATCTCAATGGGCCATTGCTTCTGCTAATCTTTTCTCTCTACGACTGGTTCTAAGAGTCTTGTCAATTTCAAGATCTAGCGGAAACAAATTAACCACCTCGTTGCTTTGCATACAATACTTCCAACCAATCAAAAGAACCAAACAAAAATAAATTGAGATTCACAAATTAATGAAAGAAAAATATTTACACCTAAATTACTATTTATCCCTTTCTTTTCGATGTAAAGAAAAATTGATTTGCTTAAAAATCAAGCCTCCATGGCAACGGCGCGAAAAACTTGATGGTTCACAGAGTGCACGGGTCGCAACAAGTAATATAAAACGGTAGGTAATACCGAGTATCGAATCCACAGGGAGGCGAAGCGAAAATTAAGCAAGTAAAGATTCCTTGAGCACTAAAAGTACTTAGGCGAAATAATATTTACGGACCCGATCATACAATCAAAGAAATTTAAAAATCCAAGCAATAAAAGAGAAAATCTGATCAATCGAGAAAAATAAAATATGGAGAAAGAGTTTTTTTTTTTAATGGGAAGAGGGGTCTTGAAAATCAATTATTAGCTAAACATTCATTATAATTATCCTATCTCATTACCCAACTAATTATAATCCGAGAATCTCCGTTAATCACCTAGGTTCTCCTGTTGGTTTCCCCTAATTGTAATTAATTCATTTTAACAACCTAAGTGTCCTTAGCGCCATTAAAAAATCATTAATTATTACGCTCTGATTCATTTTAGGAATTTAAGTTTAATCAACTAATCCAGTTCTCACGATGGGCAATTTCGTCAAAAAAGACTGGGCAAGCTCGTCCCATGTACTAATACTGCCCGTCTCGACTTATTCGAGCCAATCTTTTGCCTTGTCTTATAGAGAAAATGGGAACAACCTCAATCTTATAGCGTCGGCCGAAACTCCGTTCATCTTTACCATCCCACATATTTCCAAGAATAATCACAGATGTGAGTGTGGGTCCTCAAAAGGATGTCCCTTAAAAGAGTTATCGCGCGTCATCTGAATCAATCCTGTCTTTAACTCAAAATTTGTAGCTTGGATCGGGGCGTAAACAATTCCAGAATTCTCGGTGGGAAGAACTGGCTGTAAAAAGTCTCTGATTGCCTTGGGAGTTTCATCTCAATGGGCCATTGCTTCTGCTAATCTTTTCTCTCTACGACTGGTTCTAAGAGTCTTGTCAATTTCAATATCTAGCGGAAACAAATTAACCACCTCGTTGCTTTGCATACAATACTTCCAACCAATCAAAAGAACCAAACAAAAATAAATTGATATTCACAAATTAATGAAAGAAAAATATTTACACCTAAATTACTATTTATCCCTTTCTTTTCGAGTTAAAGAGAAATTGATTGGCTTAAAAATCAAGCCTCCCTCGCAACGACGCCAAAAACTTGATGGTTCACAAAGTGCACGGGTCGCAATAAGTAATATAAAACGGTAGGTAATACCGAGTATCGAATCCACAGGGAGGCGAAGCGAAATTAAGCAAGTAAAGATTCCTTGAGCAGTAAAAGCACTTAGGCGAAATAATATTTACGGACCGGATCATAAAATTAAAGAAATTTAAAAATCTAAGCAATTAAAGAGAAAATTTGATCAATAGAGAAAAATAAAACATGGAGAACAAGTTTTTTTTTTTTTTAATGGGTAGAGGGGTCTTGAAAATCAATTATTAGCTAAACATTCATTATAATTATCCTATCTCATTACCCAACTAATTATAATCCTAAAATCTTCGTTAATCACCTAGGTTCTCATGTCGGTTTCCCCTAATTGTAATTAATTCATTTTAACAACCTAAGTGTCCTTAGCGCCATTAAAAAATCATTAATTATTACGCTCTGATTCATTTTAGGAATTTAAGTTTAATCAACTAATCCAGTTGTCACGATGGGCAATTTCGTCAGAAAAGCCTAGGCAAGCTCATCCCCTGTACTAATACAACCCGTCTCGACTTATTCGAGGCAATCTTTTGCCTTGTCTTATAGAGAAAATGGGAACAACCTCAATCTTATAGCGTCGGCCGAAACTCCGTTCATCTTTACCATCCCACATAATTCCAAGAATAATCGCAGATGTGATTCTGGGTCCTCAAAAGGATGTCCCTTAAAAGAGTTATCGCTCGTAATCTTAATCAATCCTGTCTTTAACTCAAAATTGGTAACTTGGATCGGGGCGTAAACAATTCCAGAATTCTCGGTGGGAAGAACTAGCTGTAAAAAGTCTCTAATTGCCTTGGGAGCTTCATCTTGATGGGCCATTGCTTCTTCTAATCTTTTCTCTCTACGACTGGTTCTAAGAGTCCTGTCAATTTCAAGATCTAGCGGAAACAAATTAACCACCTCGTTGCTTCGCATACAATACTCCCAACCAATCAAAAGAACCAGATAAAAATAAAAATAAATTGATATTCACAAATTAATGAAAGAAAAATATTTACACCTAAATTACTATTTATCCCTTTCTTTTCGATGTAAAGAAAAATTGATTTGTTTAAAAATCAAGCCTCCTTGGCAACGGCGCCAAAAACTTGATGGTTCACAAAGTTCACGGGTCACAATAAGTAATATAAAACGGTAGGTAATACCGAGTATCTAATCCAAAGGGAGGCGAAGCGAAAATTAAGCAAGTAAAGATTCCTTGAGCACTAAAAGTACTTAGGCGAAATAATATTTACGGACCGGATCATACAATCAACGAAATTTAAAAATCCAAGCAATTAAAGAGAAAATTTGATCAATCGAGAAAAATAAAATGTGGAGAAAGAGTTTTTTTTTTTTTTTTTAATGGGAAGAGGGGTCTTGAAAATCAATTATTAGCTAAACATTCATTATAATAATCCTATCTCATTACCCAACTAATTATAATCCTAGAATCTCCGTTAATCACCTAGGTTCTCCTGTCGGTTTCCCCTAATTGTAATTAATTCATTTTAACAACCTAAGTGTCCTTAGCGCCATTAAAAAATCATTAATTATTACGCTCTCATTCATTTTAGGAATCTAAGTTTAATCAACTAATCCAGTTGTCACGATGGGCAATTTCGTCAGAAAAGCCTGGGCAAGCTCATCCCATGTCCTAATACTACTCGTCTCGACTTATTCGACCCAATCTTTTGCCTTGTCTTATAAAGAAAATGGGAACAACCTCAATCTTATAGCGTCGGCCGAAACTCCGTTCATCTTTACCGCCCCATATATTTCAAAGAATAATCGCAGATGTGAGTGTGGGTCCTCAAAAGGATGTCCCTTAAAAGATTTGTCGCTCATCATCTTAATCAATCTTGTCTTTAACTCAAAATTGGTAGCTTGGATCGGGTAATAAAAAATTCCAGAATTCTCGGTGGGAAGAACTGGCTGTAAAAAGTCTCTGATTTCCTTGGGAGCTTCATCTTGATGGGTCATTGCTTCTTCTAATCTTTTCTCTCTACGTCTGGTTCTAAGAGTCCTGTCAATTTCAAGATCATGCGGAAACAAATTAACCAGCTTGTTGCTTCGCATACAATACTCCCAACCAATCAAAAGAACCAAACAAAAACAAAAATAAATTGATATTCACAAATTAATGAAAGAAAACTATTTACACCTAAATTACTATTTATCCCTTTCTTTTCGATGTAAAGAAAAATTGATTTGCTTAAAAATCAAGCCTCCTTGGCAACGGCGCCAAAAACTTGATGGTTCACAAAGTGCACGAGTTGCAACAAGTAATATAAAACGGTAGGTAATATCGAGTATCGAATCCACAGGGAGGTGAAGCGAAAATTAAGCAAGTAAAGATTCCTTGAGCACTAAAAGTACTTAGGCAAAATAATATTTAGGGACCGGATCATGCAATCAAAGAAATTTAAAAATCCAAGCAATTAAAGAGAACATTTGATCAATAGAGAAAAATAAAATGTGGAGAAAGGGTTTTTTTTTTTTTTTTTTAATGGGAAGAGGGGTCTTGAAAATCAATTATTAGCTAAACATTCATTATAATTATTCTGATTGCCTTGGGAGCTTCATCTTGATGGGCTATTGCTTCTTCTAATTTTTTCTCTCTACGACAGGTTCTAAGAGTCCTGTCAATTTCAAGATCTAGCGGAAACAAATTAACCACCTTGTTGCTTCGCATACAATACTCCCAACCAATCAAAAGAACCAAACAAAAACAAAAATAAATTGATATTCACAATTAATGAAAGAAAAATATTTACACCTAAACTACTATTTATCCCTTTCTTTTCGATGTAAAGAAAAATTGTTTTGCTTAAAAATCAAGCCTCCCTGGCAACGGCGCCAAAAACTTGATGGTTCACAAAGTGCACGGGTTGCAACAAGTAATATAAAACGGTAGGTAATACCAAGTATCGAATCCACAGGGAGGCGAAGCGAAAATTAAGCAAGTTAAGATTCCTTGAGCAGTAAAAGTACTTAGGCGAAATAATATTTAGGGACCGGATCATACAATCAAAGAAATTTAAAAATCCAAGCAATTAAAGAGAAAATTTGATTAATCGAGAAAAATAAAATGTGGAGAAAGACTTTTTTTTAAAAAAAAATTGGAAGAGGGGTCTTGAAAATCAATTATTAGCTAAACATTCATTATAATCATCCTATCTCATTGCCCAACTAATTATAATCCTAGAATCTCCGTTAATCACATAGGTTCTCCTGTCAGTTTCCCCTAATTGTAATTAATTCATTTTAACAACCTAAGTGTCCTTATTCCCATTAAAAAAAATGATTAATTATTACGTTCTGATTCATTTTAGGAATCCATGTTTAATCAACTAATCTCGTTGTCGTGACGGGGAAATTAAACTGATCCCATTTCTGGGTCGGCAAGTCAATGACGTCACAGCGTCGCGACGCTCCTCCATTTTCGAGCCTATAAATAGCGCCCCTTTGATCCATTTTTTACCATTAATCATCATTTCCCCCATTCTTTCCTTTCTTTCCTTGGCTCCTTTGGACCCTCTCTCAAGGCCTCCTAGCATTTTTTTAGAGTTCTTTAGGGGGAAACTTTTGGGGAGTTTTGGGGAGCCTTCTAGATGGTTCAAGGTTTGCTCGGAGGGACTCCAAGCGCCAGCGATTGGGACTTCGACGGTCAATTCCTTCCCTTTTATTGTGCTCATAATTATGCTTTCCATTGTAAATTTTGTTGATATTTTAGCTATGTACATCGAAACCCCAATTTGGGGTCTTGAAATGAAATTATAGTTAAAATGTTGTTATAATTGCCTATATCTTGCCCTTTTTCCTAATTATTTGCATGGATGTGCTTAATGTTCTATGCAATCTGGCCAATTGTGTATTGATCTGATTCTTAATGGAGACGCGACGGAGAGAAGTTGGGATAGATCAGAATCCTTGCAACTAGTTTAATTGCCCGTCGTGACTAATAACTTCCCAAAAGGTAGTTATTTGGGCCGCATTTATATAGGGATTTGTGTGTCTTTTGTGCTTAATAGGGTTCGTTTTAGATATATATTATATTTTTTAACCCATTTGGAAGAATGGAAGCTTTGGATATCATTTTGTGCAAAATCTTTTGCTGGGCGACTTGAGGGAGCAAATTCTGTGCTGCAGCGAAACTGGGCGCAGAACTGCCACATCACGGCTCGTTAGCCAACTTCATGAACCGACTTCTGTTGAGTTATTTTCGGGATAAAGGAGCAAGGAGAGCCCTACACGTGTCCAAGTTGACCTAATTCAAGCCTTCCTATCCTTCTATAAAAGCAAGTAGTCGTCCAAGTCAAAACCATTCCAACTTTCCTTGGAAGCCGAGTAGTATAGAGAGATTAGAGATTACCAAGAACACCATCATTCACAAGTTGATTACGGAGATTGTTATTTTCTTTAATTATCTTGTGATTATGAATATGCCTACTCAGATTGTAATTCATGTTTCCATGTTTATTATGAACTAAGTAGTTTTAGGTGTTGGTTAGGAACATGTAGTTGTTGTGCTTAAACTTCAGTAATATATTGATTATTGCATCTTGGTTAATTGTTGTGCCTATTTACATTTTATGCCCGCCTTGCCAGCTGGTGGGAATACCTCTCTCTAGTTTCATGGATGATTTAGAGAGTGTGTGGCAATTATCACAGTACGATCATTGTGTATTGGTGAACGCCAGTGACTGAGCTAGGGATAGCCAGTTGCCTAGTGCTTGATCGGTCGCACTTCATTGGGGTTGAAACACATTCCAAAAGATTAGAGTTCCGGGAGGAATCCGCTAATAATACTGCGAGAGTTGCATGATCAATAATATTGCTAGAGTATCTTTTTAAACAACTACTAAGCCTAACCAGTGCCTGCCTTTAATCTGTCTATCTATTTGTTTATTCTTTTTTCTGTCATTTATTTTGCTTCAACATAATTCTTATAAAACCCAAACATTTTTATTATCTTTGAAACCATTAGAAAGTTACACAAAATAGATAAAGTGGAAGCTCATTAAGACCTTGGATTGATAATATTACTTGTTGCAGACTGTGTATACTTGTACAGGAATTCTAGAGTCTTTTATACCATGTTTTTACTCACTATAGGAACCCAACAAGTTTTTGGCGCCGTTGTCGGGGACTTGAACAAGTTCTTATCTGATTTGTTTTTTGTATGTGTTTTAGTGGTTTGGTGCTAGAATTTCTTTTATTGTTTCTTTTGTGTTTGCATGTGTGAGCTTAGTGCATGAGCGATCCGCCTGGGGTAAGGTTTGAACTTGATAAAAAAATCGAAAGGACATTTAGGATAAGAATGAGAGAGCAGCGCAGAAACCAGATGGAGAACGTGTCGCGCCTTCCGGACGGTCGTGAAGGTCCAGCAGACCCCCAGAATCGTTTGCTGCAGCAAAACCCACTGTTTGAACCAAATGAGCAGCAAAATAATCAGGGTGAGAATCCTATCTTGATAGTGAACGATAGGACTAGAGCCATTCGAGCGTATGCTGTCCCGATGTTTAATGAGTTGAATCCAGGGATTGCACGTCCCCAAATCCAAGCGTCAAATTTTGAAATGAAACTGGTAATGTTTCAGATGTTGCAAACCGTGGGGCAATTCCATTTTTTGTCATTTGAAGACCCTCATTTACATCTTAAGTCTTTTCTGGGAGTTAGTGATTCTTTTGTAATTCAAGGAGTGCCTAGAGATGCTCTTAGATTAACTTTGTTCCCGTATTCTCTTAGAGATGGAGCGAAGGCATGGTTGAATTCTTTTGCTCCAGGGTCAATTAGGACATGGGATGAGTTAGCTGAAAAAATTTGGAGTAAATATTTCCCACCTAATAGAAATGCTAAATTAAGGAGTGAAATAGTAGGGTTTAGACAACTTGAGGATGAGACTTTTAGTGAGGCTTGGGAAAGGTTTAAGGAGCTTTTGCGAAAGTGTCCCCGCCATGGTTTACCTCATTGTATTCAAATGGAAACATTTTACAATGGTTTAAATGGAGTAACCCATGGCATGGTTGATGCTTCGGCTGGAGGGGCCCTTTTGGCAAAGACTTTTGATGAAGCTTATGAGATTTTAGAAAGAATATCTATTAATAGTTGTCAGTGGTCAGATGTTAGAGACACAAATAAAAAAGTTACGAGTGTATTAGAGGTTGATGGTGATTGCTAACGCTCTTAAGAATGTGACAGTGATTAGTCATCAGCAGCCACCAGCTATGGAGCCTGCTGCAGTGGTGAACCAAGTGGTAAAGGAAGCGTGTGTCTATTGTGGTGAAAATCACAACTATGAGTTTTGCCCCAGCAATCCAGCTTCTGTGTTTTTTGTAGGTAATCAGAGGAATAATCTTTACTCTAACTTTTATAATCCAGGCTGGGACAACCACCCCAACTTCTCATGGAGAGGACAAGGAAGTAATGTGCAAGCACAACAAAAGGTGAACCAGCCGGGATTTGCTAAAGCGTAGGTATTACCCCAGCAAAATAAGCAGGCTTTGCCCCAGCAAAATTTGGGAAGTTCTCTCGAGGCGATGATGAAAGAATTTATGGCTCGTACAGATGCAACAATTCAAAGTAATCAAGCTTCGATGAGGGCTCTGAAGTTGCAAGTGGGTTAGCTAGCTAATGAGCTAAAGGCAAGGCCTCAAGGGAAACTTCCCTCGGATACTGAACACCCTCGAAGGGAAGGTAAGGAGTAGCTAAAGGCAGTAACTCTTAGGAGTGGTAAGCCATTAGAAGAAAAAAATGAGCCTAGTAAGACCCAAGATATAAATAAAAATGTTGATAAAAATATTACTGAGAAAGAGTTGGAAATTGGTCAGGGTGCTGGCGGCAGCAATTAAGATGATGGAGCATCTGGTTCTGTTCCAAATGTGGAACCACCTTATGTGCCGCCCCCACCTTATGTACCACCTTTACCTTTTCCACAAAGGCAAAAGCCTAGGAGTCAGGATGGTCAATTCAAAAAGTTTTTATAGATTCTTAAGCAATTGCATATAAATATCCCTTTAGCAGAAGCTATAGAGCAAATGCCTAATTATGCTAAATTTCTTAAGGATATTTTAACTAAAAAGAAGAGGTTAGGTGAGTTTGAAACTGTATCTCTTACTGAGGAGTGTAGTGCTATTCTTATGAATGGGCTACCACCCAAGGCTAAGGATCCAGGGTCATTTACTATACCTATGTCTATAGGTGGAAAAAAATTAGGTAGAGCACTCTGTGATTTAGGTGCAAGCATTAACCTTATGCCTCTTTCGGTCTATCGAAAGCTAGGTATAGGTGAAGCTAGGCCTACCACAGTCACACTCCAACTATCACATATCCAGAGGGTAAAATTGAGGATGTCTTAGTAAAAGTGGATAAATTCATATTTCCTGCTGATTTTATTATTTTAGACTATGAGGCTGATAAAGATGTCCCAATAATTCTAGGTCGTCCATTCTTGGCTACTGGTAGGGCGTTAATAGATGTTCAAAAAGGGGAATTAACAACTAGAGTCTGTAATGAGGAAGTGAAATTTAATGTGCTTAAAGCCATGAAATATCCAGACGAAATGGAGGATTGCTCCTTCATTCGGATTATGGAGAGCACAATTATTGAGACAACAATAAAGGATTCATCTAGTAAGCATTCAGAAAAGCATGGAGATGTTAGTGTAGAGGATTTTCAGGTTTGTTTATTAGAAAGGAAAAATGAAAAAGAATTGTTTAGGTGTGAGGATGTTTTTGAGTCTATAGATTTGAATCAAAGGAAAGTTCCTCCTATTAAGCCATCCCTGATTGAGGCACCTACTTTAGATTTGAAGCCCTTGCCGGATCATCTAAAGTATGTGTATCTTGGGGAAGGTGAGACGTTGCCCATTATTGTTGCATTAGACTTGATGCCAGAGCATGAAGAGGTCTTAATAAAATTGTTGCAGCAATACCGCAAGGCTATAGGTTGGACATTGGCTGACATTCAGGGAATTAGCCCATCTTTTTGTATGCACAAAATTACTCTAGAGGAGGGATCCTTTAGGAGTATTTAGCAACATAGAAGGCTTAACCCTGCAATGAAAGAGGTTGTTAAAAAGGAGGTGATTAAATGGTTGGATGTTGGGATCATTTATCCAATTGCTGATAGCAATTGGGTGAGCCCTGTCCAATGTGTTCCTAAAAAAGGAGGTGTCACTGTGGTAAGTAATAAAGACAATGAGTTTATTCCAACCAGGACAGTAACTGGCTGGAGGGTTTGTATGGACTACAGGAGGCTTAATAAGGCCACCCGTAAGGACCATTTCCCTCTACCATTTATTGATCAGATGTTGGATAGATTGGCTGGTCAGGCCTATTACTGTTTCTTAGATGGTTATTCTGGGTATAACCAGATTACTATGTCTCCTGAGGATCAGGAAAAAACCACTTTCACATGTCCTTATGGGACGTTTGCTTTTAGGCGAATGCCTTTTGGCCATTGAAATTCTCCAGCAACATTTCAGCGGTGTATGTTAGCAATTTTTTTGATATGATTGAGTCCACTATTAAGGTATTCATGGACGATTTTTCAGTGTTTGGAGGGTCTTTTCAAAGTTGTTTAGATAATTTAGGTTAGGTACTAAAGAGATGTGAGGATACTCATCTAGTCCTGAATTGGGAAAAATGCCACTTCATGGTGAAGGAGGGCATAGTGTTAGGTCATAGGATTTCTACGAATGGTCTAGAAGTTGATAGAGAAAAAATAGAGGTGATTAAAAGATTAGAACCACCGAATTCAGTGAAGGGAATTCGGAGTTTTGTAGGTCATGCTGGATTTTATAGGAGGTTCATAAAGGATTTTTCCAAAATCAGTAAACCTCTTTGTAACTTATTGTGTACTATCATATTTTTGACTTTAATGTAGATTGTAGGAAGGCTTTTGAGACTTTAAAGGTTGCTTTAATCTCAGCACCCATTCTGTGTGCACCTAATTGGAATTTACCATTTGAGGTAATGTGTGATGTGAGTGATGCTGCGATAGGTGCTATGCTGAGGCAACAACAGGGCAAATTTATCCATCCTATATATTATGCAAGCAAGGTCTTAAGTGAGGCACAAGTCAACTATACAACTACTGAAAAGGAGTTGTTAGTTGTAGTGTTTGCCTTTGAAAAATTCCGGCCATATTTAGTTGGATCCAAAGTCACAGTGTTCACGGATCATGCAGCAATAAGGTATTTAATGTCTAAGAAAGATGCAAAGATTAGACTAATTCGTTGGGTTTTATTATTGCAGGAATTCGACTTGGAGATAAAAGACAAGAAGGGATAAGAAAATGTCATTGCAGATCATTTATCTCGTCTTGATCCATCATCATCTTTGTTAGAGCAATATGCCATTTCAAATTCATTTTCCAGATGAACAGCTTTTTGCTGTTGAGGTAAAAGTAGTAAAGGATGTCCCTTGGTATGCTGATATTGCCAACTTTTTGGTAAAGGGAGTCACTCCTATTGACATGGATTGAAGGCAGAAGAAAAAGTTTAAGCATGATGCAAAATTTTTCTATTGGGATGAGCCATTTTTGTATAAGCAATGCTCTGACGGTATTATTCGTAGGTGTGTTTCAGGTGCTGAAGCAAAGGAAATCCTGGACCAATGTCACTCTTCGCCGTATGGAGGCCATTTCAGTGGTCAGAGGACAGCTATGAGGATTTTTCATTGTGGATTCTTCTGGCCCACCTTATTCAAGGATGCCCATTGGTTCTACAAGCAATGTGATGCTTGCCAAAGGATAGGAAACTTGGGGCCTAGAGATTAAATGCCTCTTACTTATATTTTAGAAGTTGAATTATTCGATGTATGGGGTATTGATTCGTGTGAAGCATTATTGGGGTGAGGATTTTCAGTCGAAATATCCTTCCCTAAAGTTGGTTGATGATTGAGAGAGCAGGATTTTTGCGGGAGCATTTCACAGAGCGAAATTTTGAGCTCCCAGTGTTTGTATCAATTTTATTTTTCTGATTTGTTTTTAATTTCGGATAGGTTAGATTTGATTTTGCGTGCTTTATTAGATTTTATCTTTAAATATTTGTTTAGATTTTATCTATTTCGTTTTGAATTTGATTTGATTTTAGGATTATTTATTTCAATTATCTTTGGATTATCTTTTATTTAGATTTTATTAGATTTATCTTCAGTTATTTAAATTCTGATTAGTCTTAATTAATAAATATTTTTCTCTACTTTATTTGGCTTTCAGAATAAAAAGGAATTAGGATTGATTTGATCGGTTAAATTTAAATTTGAACGATTTGATTTTCCTATTTAGAAATTTGAATTCCGAATCAGAGATTCATAAGGATTCAGATGGTTGTTGTTGTTGCAAAAGTTATGGCTGGAGCAAATCGTCCGAATAGGAAGGGTTTGTTGGAGTAATTATTATTTTTACCATTGGGATTTTTCTTTGAATTTTTGCAGGTAAAATTTGCATGAGTCATCTGATGAGGCCACGTGTCAAACAGAAATCATCCAAGGGCTTTAATGGTGGACAGCGCATCGTGAATTACCATGGGTGATTGAGATTCATAAATTACCGTTGATGGTTTGAAATTCCGAATTTGCATGCAATTAAAATTAAACGGTAAGATAATTTAAGAAGAGCAAATCTTTTCGGTTGGGATTTCAATTTGCTGAAGCCCTATTTATTAGCAGCCTCTGATAGGTAAGTTTACTTCATATTCTTGATTCAAATCTTTGTTGCGTGCATTCTTCTTCTTTCTTTCTTTGTATTCTCTGTCGAACCCCTTGCACCTTCAATGGCAAAAACGAGAGCTAGAAAGGAGAGGGAGAGTGAGGAGGAAAAGATATTTGTTACCCTCGAAGCTCAGAAAGTAAAAACCAAGAAGAAAAGAACATCGGAGGAGAAAGAAGCTAAAAGAAGAAGACGACAACAGAGGGTTGAAGAACAAAAAAAGGCAACAGAGGATGAGCTTGTTGCAATAGAAGAAAGAGACCCGAAAGAATCTGATAAACATAATCCAGAAGAGGATGAGCAGGGAATGACGGCTACAGAAGAAGTTCGAGAGGAAATTCAGGAGAAACAACGTGAGGATGTACATGCAGAGGCTGAGATTGAAAGAGAACCAGTTCAGGAGGCTCGTATTGAGGTTATCATGCCTTTACCTCCGAAACGTCGCCGCATTAAGCGGAAGGCTGGGCGCGTTCCGGTGATCAGAACTGATACCCCATCGCCTCCATCGTCAGATTCCGAGAGAGAAAAGGGAGAGCGAGAGGAACGAGAGAAAAAAGAGGCTGAGGAAAAAGTGCGAGAAGAAGTAGAGAAGAAGGCTGAGGAGGAACAGTTGCTCAAGCGAAGGGCAGAAAAGGGAAAAAATATTGTTGAAGCATCGGAGGAACACGATGAAATAGAAGAACAACAGTTGCCATTTGATAGTTTCGTCAACAATTTTGCTAGAGCAAAATACGCTGAGTTGCTGAAAAGAGATTTTCTGTTCGAAAGAGGATTTAGCGGTGATCTTCCGCAATTTTTGAGGACCGGAATAGCAGACCACGGCGGGGAGTTGTTTTCAGCGAAGCTGGAGTCTGTAAACGCACAGGTGGTGCGTGAATTCTATGCCAACATTGATAAAGAGGATGGTTTCCAGTTAATTGTCCGAGGAGTCGAGGTAGATTGGAGTCCGAGTGCTATCAACGCACTGTATAATCTTCAGAACTTCCCCCATGCTGCATATAATGAGATGGTTGTGGCGTCATATGATGTGCAACTAAGTGATGCTGTGCGGGAGGTAGGAATTGAAGGGGCACAGTGGCAGTTATCCAAAACTCAGGAGAGGACATTCCAGTCGGCTTATTTGAAAAGGGAAGCAAACACGTGGATGGGATTTATTAGACAGAGGATGCTTCCAACAACACATGATTCGACAATCTCCAGGGAAAGGGTTCTCTTAGCTTTTGCCATCTTGCGGTCTCTCAGTATTAACGTAGGGAGGATCATTGCGAGTGAAATTTCTGGTTGCTGGAAAAAGAAGATGGGGAAGTTGTTCTTCCCAAATACAATTACAATGCTTTGCAGAAAAGCAGGGGTTCCAGTGGATGAGGGAGATGTGATTCTGTTTGACAAAGGGATCATCGACACACCCAATTTGGCACGGCTCCAGCGCATGAAGGAGGTACATCAAGGTGGGCTTATCTACGACATTAACAAGATTCTATAACAGCTGGCACTTTCGGCCAGTAGGCAGGAGTTTGCTGAAAGGCAAACTTTAACCTTCAGAAATTACGTTAAGAATCGGGATGCCGGCTTAAAGAGGGCGCTGCAAGAGAATTTTTCAAAACCATACCCAGCCCTTCCCATATTCCCTGACGATCTGTTGAACCCGTGGATTCCGCCCCCACTTGCTGAAAGAGGAGAAGAGAATGATGATGAAGAGCAGGGTCAGGAAGATTGATGGATGAGATGATCTTCAGTGAGCATTACTTTTGTTCCTAAAATTTTGTTTGCTCGCGCATATCTCACCCCGTTTGCTTGTTTCTTTTTAATTTTTCTGCTTTAAAAAATATATCTCGGCTATGTACTTTCTTTTCTTATGTTTTTAATGAAATTTCTAGATGTTTTCATTCCATGAGCATTGACTAACTCTAACTTAACTATTTTCTTCTGAATTTTAGAAGCTTGGACTGATTACGCTTAATTAGATCAAGGTATTCTGATCTCCAGAAACCTTTTGCTTGAGCATTTCTTCTAGCCTGGACTGTTGTTGTGGCAAAGAAGATTTTGGAGGTAGTGTAGACTTATATGATCCACTTTAAGCTTAGTTCTAGTGCCACACTTAATTTAAATTCAGATAGAAAAATTTAAGTTTGGGGGAATGATTTGAAAAATTGATGATTCATTGGGGGCAATGAATAATTTAAGTTTGGGAGACTTTTTGCTACTCCAATTATTTTGCTCAAGCATTCTTCTCGTTCAAGTAAAAATTTGTTAGGTTATTGAGTAACCAGGGACATTTGTGATACCCACAGTTTGTCTTCGCGTCAAAATATGACCTAGGAAATATGAAAAAAAAAATGAGAAAAATTATTTGCTGAAAAAAAAAGATTATTTGTTGAAAATTTTGCTGAGAAAATTCATGGAGCAAAAGTTTTGAGGGATGAATGATGGTCCAGCAGTTTTTCTGCCTCCCAGAACTTAGGTTAGCTTCATCATAAAATGTCGCCATTCTGAGGGGCAAGAGATGGAATAACTAAGGATTCTTGAGCTTTATAAAGAGTATTGAGCCTAGTTGGTGATGAGTTTGAGGCAAGGGTATACTGCACCATAAAGTGGGTCATCCGATGCTTAAGAGCTTATAACTGTAGGGCTGCTTAAAGTTAAAAAATGAAAATATAAACCCCTTGAAAATATGTTTTGAATGTCTGATAATAGAGCTAATTTGTGGTGAGTTCTTAGAATTGAGTTGAAAGTGGTGATTATTTGTCCCTGCTGGAGAAATCATTTTGTTGCGGTAGAGCTCGGTTTTGCAGAGTGCTCAGGTAAAGGTTAAAGGAAGTATTTGATTGTCTAATTTGATTAAGCTAATTCTTTGTCTAATATTTTAAATTCTTAAGGGAAGCTGAGTTAGTATTGCTCGGGACGCGCAATAGTTCAAGATTGGGGGTGTGATAACTGCCCAAAAGGTAGTTATTTGAGCATCATTTATATAGGGATTTGTGTGTCTTTTGTGCTTAATAGGGTTGGTTTTAGATATATATTATATGTTTTAACCCATTTGGAAGAATGGAAGCTTTGGAAATAATTTTGTGCAGAATCTGTTGTTGGGCGACTGGAGGGAGCAAATTCTGTGCTGCAACAAAACTGGGAGCAAAACTGCCACATCACAGCTCGTTAGCCAACTTCATTAACCGACTTTTGTTGAGTTATTTTCGGGATAAAGGAGCAAGGAGAGCCCTACACGTGTCCAAGTTGACCTAATTCAAGTCTCTTATCCTTCTATAAAAGGAAGTAGCCGTCCAAGTCAAAACCATTCAAACTTTCCTTGGAAGCCGAGTAGTATAGAGAGATTAGAGATTACCAAGAACACCATCATTCATAAGTTGATTTCGGAGATTGTTATTTTCTTTAATTATCTTGTGATTATGAATATGCCTACTCAGATTGTAATTCATGTTTCCATGTTTATTATGAACTAAGTAGTTTTAGGTGTTGGTTAGGAACATGTAGTTGTTGTGCTTAAACTTTAGTAATATATTGATTATTGCATATTGGTTAATTGTTGTGCCTATTTACATTTTATGCTCGTCTAGCCAGCTGGTGGGAATACCTCTCTCTAGTTTCAGGGATGATTTAGAGAGTGTGTGGCAATTATCCACACTACGATCATTGTGTATTGGTGAACGCCAATGACTGAGCTAGGGATAGCCAATTGCCTAGTGTTTGATCGGTCGCACTTCATTGGGGTTGAAACACATTCCAAAAGATTCGGAGTTCCGGGAGGAATCCGCTAATAATACTTCGATAGTTGCATGATCAATAATATTGCTAGAGAATATTTTTAAACAACTATTAAGCCTAACCAGTGATAGCGAGCATAGCTAGCTACTTTTACTTATTTAATTTAGCTAGTCTTTTATGATGTTTGGGCCGTTTTATTGTGCTTTATTGTTTATTTTGTAGGAAATGGTTGATTGGAGCTATAATGCCATATTAGAGTTAATCGGGTGCTCGGGGCGTGAAAAGATGCAAAGGAATGAAAAGAGTAAAAGTGGAAAAAAGTCAAATCTCGGTCAACAACAGGCTAGCATCGAGACGCTAGCTCTTGAGCGTCTCGACGCTCACATTCCATATCAGATTAGGCGCGTAAAGCTCACAGCGTCGAGACACTGTGATAGGAAGCGTCCCGACGTTACCGTTTTTCCTTATTCAGAACGCGCGTATAAGAGGCAGCGTCGCGACGCTGTCTTGACAGCGTCTCGACGCTAAGACGAAAAAAACATAATAAAAGCTTATTTTCGGCTAGGTTTTAGGGGAGTTCGATTTGGGACCTTGGATAACCGTAAACAGAGCAGAACAGAGCATTTGGAGGCTGAAAACAAAGGGAGAGACTTGGAAATCAACCCATTGTTTGTGGGGATCGTGACGGGGACGTCGGGATTCGGCCTACATTGAGTTTTCTTTTCCCTTTTCTTCCTTTAGTTAGATTTATGGCTTTCACATGTTTAGTTGAGCTTGTATTTACATTCATGAGTAGCTAAACTTGTAGCTTAGGGATTGATGTAGTTGATTAAGTTTATGGATTGATTTATGGTTTAAGTTGTGCAATGTTATTGTGTTTGTAATCTTGATTTAATGCTTTCTATTAATTGGCCATTAGTTGAATGATTTAAGTTTCGAATCTAGCTCGGGAGAGGGGATTTGATCTAGACTTACTCAAGATTGCATGAATAAAGTTTACTTTCTAATTCATGACGGTTTTAGATTAACTTTAGAATTGGTTTAAAGATCTCATTGCCTTGCATGATTAATAAACTTAGATAGGGATATCAAGTTGGTTAATTTGCATGAGAATCAATTATACTCGGGAGAGGTAGTTGTGATTAAAGGGTCTTTGGCTCATAATTTCATTGTACATAATAACTTATTCTTTAAAATCAATCCTAAACGAAATCGGCGAAATCAATTCCCTAAGTAGTTTTCCCAATTGAATTTCCATTCTTTTTACTTGCTTTGATTTGTTTTTATCATCACCTATTCATCACTTTTTGATCCCTAAATAAAATTGGGCAAGATAATTCACAATACTTGACTTGCTTAAAAATCCAATCTAGAGGACGATATTCGAATTTACTATTCACTATATTATTACTTGACCCGTGCGCTTGCGGTTAGGAAAAGTCCACATCAAGTTTTTGGCGCTGTTGCCGGGGATTGGCACATTTAGCTAGATTGATATTGTGAAAAAATTACTTGATCTTAATTTAGGGTGTATTTTTACCTTTTTAGTTGATTGCTTTTTTTTTTCCTTATTTGTTTTTCTTTCCATATTTGATTTTCTAGGTTAGTTTTCCTTTGAGTTGTGTAATCTTTTCCTTATTTGTTTTTGTTTTTCCTTTTCTAGATTAGTTCCTTATTTGTGTTTTGCCATATTTATTTTTGCATTCCATATTACGCTTTTTTGTTTCCTTTTCTAGATTATATTTTCCATATTTAGATTAGTTGTTTTCTTTCTTTTCTTGTTTTCCATAATTACTTTCTTTCCTTTTTAGGGTAGTTTTGTTTGTTTATGCGTAGGAATAAAGATTTAATTTTAGCACCTTTGGATCCCGAGATAGAAAGAACCATCCATAGGCTTCGAAGGGAAACTAGAGAAAATTTTCAAATGGCTGACCAAAATTAACCTGAGGAGCCTAGGCCTATTAGAGATTATTTTCAGCCTGTGTTTCAGGGGCAACAGTCAGGGATTGTCTATGCGCCGATTAATGCCAACAACTTTGAGCTGAAAATCGGTCTTATTCAGATGGCTCGAGACTGTGCATACAGAGGATCGCCCACTGAGGATCCAAATTCTCATCTTAAATCATTCTTGGACATTTGTGGGACGGTAAAGATTAATGGAGTCTCTGAAGATGCTATTCGCTTACGTTTATTTCCCTTTTCTTTGCAGGATAAAGCACGAGATTGGTTGCAGTCTATTACTCCTGGGAGCATCACCACTTGGGATGCTTTGGTCCAGGCCTTTTTAAAGAAAATTTTCCCTCCTGCAAAGACGGTCAAGCTGAGGACCGAGATTCGGACATTCCAACAACAATATGATGAACAGTTGTTCGAAACTTCGGAGCGATTCAAGGAGCTACTGAGGAAGTGTCCTCAGCATGGTTACCCCGATTGGCTTCAAGTACAGTTGTTTTATAATGGTTTAACTCCTAGTACAAAAACGATTGTTGATGCAGCTGCAGGTGGGACTCTGTTGTCCAAGACCGTGGAAAACGCTCGCACACTTCTAGAGGATATGACCACCAACAGCTATCAGTGGCCATCTGAGCGGTCTACACCTAAATAAAATTCGGCAAGATAATTCACAATACTTGACTTGCTTAAAAATCCAATCCAGAGGACGACATTCGAATTTACTATTCACTATATTATTACTTGACCCGTGCGCTTGCGGTTAGGAAAAGTCCACATCAACCAGCGCCTGCCTTTAATCTGTCTATCTATTTGTTTATTCTTTGTTCTGTCATTTATTTTGCTTCAGCATAATTCTTATAAAACCCAAACATTTTTATTATCTTTGAAACCATTAGAAAGTAACACAAAATAGATAAAGTGAAAGCTCATTCAGACCTTGGATTGAAAATATTACTTGTTGCAGACTGTGTATACTTGCACAAGAATTATAGAGTCTTTTATACCATATTTTTACTCACTCTAGGAACCCAACAGTGACAACGGGATTAGTTGATTAAACTTAGATTCCTAAAATGAATCAAAGCGAAATAATTAATGAATTTTAATTGCGCTAAGGACACTTAGGTTGTTAAAATGAATTAATTACAATGAGGGGAGACCGACAAAAGAACCTATTTGATTAACGGAGATTCTAGGATTATAATTACTTGGGCAACGAGATAGGATCATTATAATAAATGTTTAGCTAATAATTGATTTTCAAGACCCCACTTCCCATTAAAAACTCTTTCTCCATATTTTATTTTCCTTGATTGATCAAATTGATTTCTTTAATTGCTTTGATTTTTAAATTCCTTTTAACTGCATGTTTTGGTCTCTAGATATTATTTCTCCCAAGTATTTTTAGTGTTCAAAAGAATTTTTTCTTTGCTTAATTTTCGCTTCCCCTCCCTGTGGATTCGATACGCGAAATTCTTCAATTTTACTATTACTTGTGACAACTCGTGCACTTGTGGCATTGTTGGTATCGGCTTACAACAAGTTTTGGAGCTGTTGTTGGGGAGGCTTGATTTTTAAGCAAAACAATTTTTCATGACATAAAAAAAAAGGGATAAATAGTAATTTAGGTGTAAATATTTTTTTTATTTTGTGAATATGATTTTATTTGGGTTTTTGTTTGGTTTTTTTTTTTTTTATTGATTGGGAGTGTTGCATGCGAAGACATAAGGTGGTTGAATTGTTTCCTTTAGATCTTGAAATTACCAGGACATTCAGATCTATTCGTAGAGAGAAAAGACTAACGGAAGCAATGGCCCATCAAGATGAAGCTCCCAAGGCAATCAGAGACTTTTTACAGCCAGTTCTCCCCACCGAAAATTTAGGCATCATTTACGCCCCAATCCAAGCTAACAATTTTGAGTTGAAGACAGGATTGATTCAGATGGCACGCGATAACTCTTTTAAGGGACATCCTTCTGAGGACCCACACTCACATTTGCAATCATTCTTGGAAATATGAAGGACGGTAAAAATGAATGGAGTTCCGACCGACGCTATAAGATTGAGGTTATTCCCCTTTTCTCTACAAGACAAGGCAAAAGATTGGCTCGAATTAGTCGAGACGGACAATATCAGCACATGGGACGAGCTTGCCCAGGCATTCCTGACGAAATTTTTCTCGCCAAGCAAGACTACCAAGCTCCGGACTGAGATCGGAACATTCAGGCAGCTGGACGAGGAGCAACTATATGAGGCATGGGAGAGATATAAGGAAATGCTTAGGCGATGCCCGCAGCATGGATATCCAGATTGGCTCCAGGTGCAGTTGTTTTACAATGGATTGAATCCCTTAACCAAGACAGTTCTAAACACATCAGCGGGTGGAAGCTTTCTTTCCAAGACACTGGCGGAAGCCAAGGATCTGCTAGAGGAAATGGCAACAACCAGCTACAAGTGGCCGACTGAGATGGGAACAGTTTCTAAGAAGGATGGAATTTATGAATTAGATGAGTTGAGTTCGTTGAAGGCGTAGATGACATCTTTGACAAACGCCCTGAACAAGCTGACTTCTTATGAGGTGGTCAAGTCCATTTCCACCTTAGCTGAAGGGTATTCAAAGAAGGAAAGTCAAGATGTGGAATAAGTTCAGTACGTGAAAAACAGACCATTTACTCAAGGAGCACTAATCTTGTACTTCCCCAGTCTGCACAATCATGAGAACTTCTCGTACTCGAACACAAAGAATGTTTTGCAGCCACTGCCAGGTTTTGCATCATCCAGTGCGCCAGAAAAGAAGAGTAACCTGGATGAGATGGTGGCTATGTTTATCAAAGAACAAAAAGTGTTGAATGTGAATCTCCAAACGACAGTTAATAACCACGACACATCTCTGAAAAATATGGAAATTCAGATAGGTTAGATCGCTTCAGCGGTGAATGCCCTTCAAATGGGAAAATTTCCAAGTGACACTAAACATAACCCAAGAGAGCAGTGCAAGATGGTGACACTGAGAAGTGGTAGATAGTTGGAGATCAGTTCAGAAAAAGAAAAAGAAAGAAGAGAAGAGCATGGATGAAGATGAAAGGGCTGAGGCACAAAAAACCTCCTCTGAAAGGTCCCAACATCCCCCTATCTCTACTAACTCTTTTGCAAGAAAGGAAAAAGATGAAAAGAAGAATGGCAGGTATGAAGAGAAACTGAACGAGGAAGAAGTGGTTCCATGCAACCATCATGACAAAGGCTAGCACATTAGCCCACCCAAGCAGAGGGGCGAATCTCCTACCTTTGAGTACAGGGAGTTACCTTTTCCTCAACGCTTTTAAAATGATAAATTAGATGAGAAGTTTCATAAATTCCCAGAGATGTTTAGAAAATTGTCTGTGAATATTCCCTTAGTAGATGTTTTGTATAACATGCCTAATTATGGGAATTTCATGAAAGAAATGCTTTCTAGGAAGAAAAGTTTGAAAGAAGAGTTTTTAAACTGTCTGAAAGTAGTAGTACCATAGTTTATGGAAAGATGCCTTCTAAACAAAAAGACCCATGGAGTTTTACTGTTCCCTACATTATAGGAGAAGTATCTTTCAATAGGGCTTTATGTGATCTAAGTGCTAGTATAAATCCGATGCCCTATTCTCTATACAGGAAGATTGGTTTAACAGGAATGAAGGACACTGACGTCACTCTCCAACTTGCTAATAGATCGATTACCCACCCGATGGGTGTTGTGGAGGACGTGCTGGTAAAGGTCAATAAATTTATCTTCCCTGTAGAGTTTGTGGTACTTGACATGCAGGAAGACAGAGAGGTACCCATTATTCTAGGTAGACCTTTCTTAGCTACAGGTAAAGCTGGGATTAGTGTGCATACAAGTAAGCTTACCTTGAACATTGATGATGAAAAAGTCGTTTTTAGTATTTTTGGCCAAGATGAGTCTGTATGTAGTTTGCATACATGTTTTTCTATTGGTCCTAAATACTTGATTGACGATGATGAAGAGGTAGAGTATCATCTTGGCCTAGGATTAGGAGAGGAGCCTATGGATGATGGGAATTTCAATCATAATGCATTTTTTGATGACCCTCTATTTCAGAATGAGCTAATTGATGTAGATTTTCCTGATTTCGAGAATGAAATAGAATTACCTGCTTTTGAGAATGAAATGTCTGCAGTTGATGACTTACCTTCTTTTGAGAATGAGTTGGAATTACCTGAAATTGATGATTTTGATAATGAGATTGAATTGCCAGGTTCTGAAGATGAGCATGATTTGTCTGATAATAAGCATGATTTGCATGGAGATGATTACTTGATAGATGATAATGTTGAGTCTGATCATGATAATGTTGAACCTATCGAGTCTGATCCAGATGAGTATATAGAATCAGATCCTGAAAGTGTGAATAATGTTGATTCGGGTCCTGATGATGTAGATATTATAGAGTCTAACCCAGAGGAGCTTATATTCTTTAATACTTCTGATAGTGAGTCATATGACATCTTAGTTGAATCATTTTTTAATTCCGAGTCTGAGGAATCTTCTGAGCATGTAGATATTGAATCTGATGAAATGATTGACATGATTGCTAGGCCATCTATAGATTCTAGACCAATAGATATCAAAACGCTTGATGACTTAGTAAACAATTGTTTTGTGAATGGAGATTTAGAAAAGAGATTTGGCGCGGCTACGCATTTTCTGAAATGTTATTACAACAATCTCTTTAGTGACGATGGGCCAGGGGAAAGTTTTTTTTCTCCCCTGTTTGGAGTGTGCAATTCGATGCGTGATTTTCTGCAGGGCCCGAAGGATGATGAAAACTTTTATTTTGAGCATCCGTGAGCATGTCGAGCCTCGTCTAGCTAAAGACGTTAAAGAAAATGCTGCTTGGGAGGCAACCCAAGGATTAAAGTTTAGGTAGTTTATTATGCGGTAAATAGATTTGTTTGCTCCATGATCCAATTTTTATTTGCAGGATCACCTTAGCAAATCCCAAAGCTCCCAAAATCCCATTTTTCTGGATCCAATGGAAGAGGATGAATTGCTCCTAGCTCAGGGAAGTCTCAGTATCCCTCTTTTTGCTTTATTGGTTATAAACATTAGGGACAATGTTTAGTTTAAGTTTAGGGGGGAGGCTTTCGCTGTGTTGAGCATATTTAAATTCTGTTGGATGCATGAATAGATAGCTATGATAGCGAAGGATGTGATTTTAGAAGTTTTGGGAGAAAATGGTTTATATGTTGTGGAATCTAGGAGCATGGTAGAAATTGTGAATTTTTTTTAAAAAAAATTGATACTTAGTTTTAATGTCTAAAGCATGCAATAGACTTATGTAATGACATCTTTGAAAATCTAGATTCTTATTAGGATTTTTAAAGTTTGTTGTCACCCCAATAGGCTTAGTTTCTAATACTATGAAGTTCATGCTTGATTGTTCTAAAAAACTAGGTAGAAAAAAATGTTATGCCTGCTGAGAGAAAAGCAAAAGCAACAAAAAGAAAATGAGAGAAAAGAAAAATCTGTTGAAAAAGAAAATTTTTGCTTGCACAAAAGAAAAAAGCCTAGGGGTAAAAAGAGCTACCTGCGATGTGATCAGTTAGGCCAACCAGAGAATAAAATTTGGGTTAACGGTCCCTGCACCGTAGTGTGAAAGCTAGTACCATTAGATATCAAAATGCAAGTTTGGGGGAGTAGCAAAAGAAAAAGAAAGTGAAAAAAATATTTGTGAGTTTTGCTCCCCCATGAAAAAGAAAAATGACAGGTGCCCTAGTTTCTTTTTTTTGTTTTTTTGCATGATAGAAGAACTCCGACCTATTAGGGGCTCTTAGCCAGTGTAGGGGGAAAACAAATGAAGAAAGTCAAAAGACTAATCTAGGTTAGTAAAAGAATCAATAGAAAAGTCTTGAGCATGCTATTCAATAATCTTAAGTCCAAACTATTTTAAGATTTCTTCATGAGTATGCGGTGCTTGCTTATTCCACTTGCATGTTTTCCATTCTATCTTAAGAATTCACAAATCATTGAGGCTTTAGTGATTCTATTTCATGCATCCTTTGGATTTATTTTGCTCGTGACTAGCAAAAGCTTAAGTTTGGGGGTGTGATAGCGAGTAGAAATGTCGCTACTTTAGTCCTAAAATATTAGGCTTTTTAGTGCTTTAATTGTGTTTTTATTTTAAGATATTTAATACATTTTGTTATTTGGTCTCTAGGAGCGAACTTATGGATTTTGGTGAAAAAAATGCCCAAAAAGAAGTCATTCAAGCCCAATTTCCATACATGGGTCAAATGGCAAGCCAAGAAGGTCAACCATGAAGATGAAGCTCAAAAGAAATGTAGAGAGGCCCAAATTCAAGCTCAAAATCACGTCAGAAAATTCTGGAATTCGTCTAGCGTCGAGATGCTGATCCCATTTCTTGGCCGACAACTTGATGACATCACTGCGTCGCGACGCTGTGCCAATAGCGTCGCGACGCTGCCCCAGTTTCGAGCCTATAAATAGCCCCTTGGATCCATTTTTTACTATCAATCATCATTTCCTTTCCTTTCTTTCCTTGGCTCCTTTGGAGCCTCTCTCAAGGTCTCCTAGCCTTTTTTAGAGTTCTTTAGTGGGAAAATTTTGGGGAGTTTTGGGGAGCATTCTAGGAGGTTCAAGGTGTGCTCGGAGGGACTCCAAGCGCCAGCGACGGGGTCTTCGACGGTCAATTCATTCCCTTTTATTGTGCTCATAATTATGCTTTCCATTGTAAATTTTGTGGATATTTTAGCTATGTATAGCTAAACCCCAATTTGGGGTCTTGAAATGAAATTATAGTTAAAATGTTGTTATAATTGCCTATCTCTTGCCCTTTTTCCTAATTATTTGTATGGATGTGCTTAATGTTGTATGCAATCTGGCCAATTGTGTATTGATCTGATTCTTAATGGAGACTCGACGGAGAGAAGTTGGGATAGATCATAATCCATGCAACTAGTTTAATTGCCCGTCATGACAACGAGATTAGTTGATTAAACTTAGATTCCTAAAATGAATCAGAGCGTAATAATTAAGGAAATTTAATGGCGTTAAGGACACTTAGGTTGTTAAAATGAATTAATTACAATTAGGGGAGACTGACAGGAGAACCTATGTGATTAACGAAGATTCTAGGATTATAATTAGTTGGGCAACGAGATAGGATAATTATAATAAATTTTTAGCTAATAATTGATTTTCAAGACCCCACTTCCCATTAAAAACTCTTTCTCCATATTTTATTTTCCTTGATTGATCAAATTGATTTCTTTAATTGCTTTGATTTTTAAATTTCTTTTAATTGCATGTTTTGGTCCCTAGATATTATTTCTCTCAAGTTTTTTTAGTGTTCAAAAGACTTTTTGCTTTGCTTAATTTTCGCTTCGCCTGCTTGTGGATTTGATACTCGGAATTCTTCCGTTTTAGTATTACTTGTGACGACCCGTGCACTTGCGGGATTGTTGGTTCGACTTACAACAGGCTTATGCGTTGGTCCATGATTTCTACTGAGCGCAGTGGCAGGAAGAAATAAACAAAGTATTGGTACGAGGCCACCCAGTTGCCTTTGCCCCTGCGTGCATCAACTCCGTGTTCGAGCTTCCGGATATTCCAGATGCAAAAGTCAATGCACTGCTGAACGTAGTGCTAACTGCGGTTGCCAGACCAGGTGCTCAGCGAAGTGGGCATGGCGCTGCGAGGACCCTGCGAGCGCAGATTTTGGATTTTGAGGCCACAACTTGGATGGATTGGATAAAGAACCCATCATGCCCACAACGCATGATGCCACATTGAGGATCCCAAGGGTGGTCATCGTTTATTGTATTATGAAGGGGATCCCCCTCGACTTGGGCAGAATCATCGTCGAAGCCCTACGCCAAACTGCCGCAAAACCCAAAAAAGCAAAGTTCTGCCCTGGCCTCGCCACCCGACTCTACCGCGCATCTGGTTTGTTGCCGCAACCAAATGAAGAAATCTAACCCATGCGGAAGGATTTCGATTATCATTGGTGGACGCGCATATCGCACACCCACAACTTGCGACTGCAGGCAGAAACCCAGCCCCAAGACCCTGTGCTTGAAGCACCAAAGAAGAAGAGGCACAAACAAACTGAGGGTCGAAACCCTCCACTGGCCGCAAGGACCCCTCAGCCAGATCCACTGGCACATACGACGCAGGAAAGCACTGTCTGCACCCAAAATCAAGAGTCCTTGCCACCACCACCGCCACCACCATCGTCGCCTGTCATCCTGCCCACCCCTTCCATCCAGCCTGAGGAAGCCATGTGTCCTGAAGTAATCAATGAGGCCCCATTTCCTATCCCTCCTCGCGGACAAGAAATCCCCACACCAAGCTCCAAACCGCAGGCCAGGCCATCTGCCAGCGCATCCGAACCTGCATCTGTTCCACAACTTGATGTGGAAACAACCCTCATCTTCTCATAACTAAAGCAGATGGTCCAAGAAGTCGCAGAGTCGCTGTGCAGGCAACACGAGGTGATGTGCCAGTAGCAGGAAGCGTTGCACAAATAACAAGAAGAATTATCTCAGCGCGTTAACGCCCTAGTCCTCTTCGTGATGCGATGTACTGAGTCTTTTGGTCGTCTGCCCATCACGCCGAATCTTAGACCTAATGACGCATGCACATCGCAAGTACGCGCGCCCATGGCTCCCCCTGCGCCGAGACAATTCAAACCGCCGCCTCCATCGGCTCCGCAGGAGTAAAGAAATATTTCTATTTTGACTTGTCTTTTGTTTAATTTAAATGATTGCACCAAATTTTGTTTGTGATTTTGTCCCGCATTCATTAATATACTTTGACGTTTCTCTCATCGCAATTCTCTTCTTCTGGCTTAGAATAATGCCTTAATCTATAAAACCTCTTTGCGTTAGCTCCTTCGTTTTAATCCACGCATCTGAAATTCTTAAGTTTTCTTGCCCGCATTAGTTTTGAAGGTGTTCATATAACACATGCAGAAGCAATTGAAGATTGAAAGCACTTAAGACATTCAATTTTACTCCTAAAGCATGCATGTTCTAGAAAAGGCAGAAAAGAGAGTTAGAGAGCACCAACCTTTGTAGCTCTTTTATATGGAACTCCTTGTGGTGTTATCCTCTCCAATGCTCCTTGGACAACCTCTAGAGTCTTCTCTACTATTCTCCTTGCTTAGAATGACTTGTGGGACTTATAGAGATAAGGAATGGGAAGGGAATGCTTCAAGGATCAAGCTATTGAGAGAACTAAGGAAGAGTGTGGCTTTGAGAGGAAAAACCAGCAGCATAACAATAGGTAAAAGCTCTCTCTCCTTTGAATATGATTCAAGCTCCTTATATAGCCCTCCTCCATGCAAAGACAAGCTTCATGACACTAGACACATGGTGACAATGCAACTCAAAGTGGATTCTAGGTGTTTAATTCACAACACATGCAACTAGTGCATGGTTGTGTTGTTTTCCACTATGCATCAACATGCAAGAGTGGGAATGCCACTAAATCCACTAATTTGAACCTTCATACTTGAATTTTCAGCTTTGCAATTTTCCTTAATTCAATTTGAGATTGAATTTGATTTCTAGGTTATAAATTGGGACATTTCCAAGTTAATATATCATGATTAATCTAATTAATCATTCTTACCTAGTGCCATTAATAGTATATGATTCTTAATACATATACATGGTATTTAAAACACTTTTAAATACGTTATCTCTCAATTCCTTATTTAATTCATAAATAAAAATTGTGTCAAACACATTTTTACAATAAAGCCCTATTTCCCGTTTTTGAACGATTCAAAGATTCCTATCATTATGATCTAAGCATTAATACAATATGAGCTAGTAGAGGGACCTAATGGACCTATAGATCATGGGCTCCAACGATTCGAGGCTAACCGACTAATCTCATAATCTAAGTTAGCCAACATTCGTTAACTACCGGGACACTCCACTATAGCCCGATGGTTGCACTCCCCTCACTATAGATGATAATAGGAAATTTGAATTTTCAAACGAATGCGTGGAAGCATTTGAGAATCTGAAACATGCATTAGTAAGTGCACCTATCCTGGCAACCCTAAATTGGAAGGAGCCCTTTGTCGTGATGTGTGATGCCAGTGACTTGGCAGTGGGTGCAGTGTTGGCACAGAAAAAGGAAAAGAATCTTCACCTCATTTATTACGCCAGTCGAACATTAAATGAAGCACAGACGAACTACACAACAACCGAGAAGGAATTGTTGGCGGTTGTGTGTGCGTTTGATAAATTTCGTGCTTATCTGATTGGCTCAAAAGTCATAGTTTACACAGACCATGCGGCAATAAAATATCTCATCACAAAGAAGGACGCAAAACCAAGACTGATCAGATGGATTCTATTGCTGCAGGAATTTGATCTAGAGATCAAAGACAAAAAGGGGAGTGAAAATTTAGTTGCTGACCACCTGTCACGATTGGAAGGCAATTGGAAAGAAGATGCGCCGAGAGTCCCTATCGTAGAAGAATTTCCTGACGAAAAGCGTTTTGTAATTAACGAAGAAGAACCGTGGTTTGCAGACATTGCAAATTACCTTGCCACAGGAATCTTGCCAGAAGAATACTCAGCGCAGTACCGTAAGAAATTCTTTCATGAATTAAAATTTTATTTATGGGATGACCCTTGTCTCTATCGAAGAGGATCCGACCATATTCTCAGAAGGTGCGCTGGGCATAAAGATGCACTGAAAATATTGAAAGATTGTCATGTAGCACCTTACGGAGGGCACTTTGGAGGTCAACGCACGGTAGCCAAAGTTCTTCAAAGCGGCTATTGGTGGCCCACCTTGTTTCAAGACGCAAGAAAACACGTCGAAGGTTGCGATAGATGTCAGCGCACTGGAAACATCAGCGCAAGAAATGAAATGCCTCAAAACTACATAATAGAAATAGAGCCATTTGATGTCTGGGGCATTGATTTCATGGGACCTTTCCCATCATCGCAAGGAAACCAATACATTCTCATCGCAGTAGACTATGTGACAAAATGGATAGATTCAATCGCCTGCGTTAGAAATGATGTGACAACTGTGACAAAATTCCTAAAAAGGAATATTTTTACAAGATTTGGAGTACCACGCAGGTTGATTAGTGATGAAGGGACCCACTTCATAAACAGGATCATGGATAAGTTATTGCGAAAATACAATGTCAAACACCATATCGCAACAGCTTACCACCCGCAGAGCAATGGTCAGGCAGAAGTTTCGAATAGAGAAATAAAGAAAATTCTCGAGAAGGTTGTAAACACGAGCAGAAAATATTGGGCGCATCACCTAGATGATGCGCTATGGGCATATCACACTACATTCAAAACACCCATAGGCGCATCTCCATATGCACTGGTGTATGGAAAAGCATGTCATCTACCATTAGAATTGGAGCACAAGGCGCATTGGACAATGAAGCGCCTAAATTTTGACTTAGAAGCAGCAGGGCAAGAACGATTGCGTCAACTGGCAGAATTAGAAGAATTCAGAAGGAATCCATACGAGAATGCCAAGATAAATAAAGAAAAACAAAAACAATGGCACGATCGCAAAATACCCAAAAAAGGATCTCAAGGCAGGTATGAAAGTATTATTGTTTAATTCACGCTTACGACTCTTTCCAGGAAAACTCAAATCCAGATGGTCAAGCCCCTACGTAGTTCATAAAGTTTATCCATATGGGGCAGTAGATCTACATTCTGCAGATGGGAAGAGAATTTTCAAAGTTAACGGGCAAAGAGTAAAACCATATATCAAAGGAACTTTGAATAAAGAAGTTGAGATGATCCTTCTGAAGGATCCACCTTGAAGAAGCCACACAAGATAGGTCCAGAAGGGAAGTGCTCTAAAATACGCCAGAACCTAACGCATAGAGCACTAACAGGTCAGAAGTTGTAAATATTTTCTTTCTACATGCTTTATTTCTTATATATTTTGATAGGTTGAGCTATAGGGAGACAATCCCATCGCATGACCTTTTTGGTTAAAGCAAAAATCGCTGCGCTAGCTAAATTTTGTGTCTAGAAGGAAATCCCACCGCAAGTTGAATTATATCTGTATCTCCACCTCACGCGGTGATAATCACATTAGCATTTATTAAGGCGCACTAATCCCTGTTTCTTTCACATTACCCAAGGCAACCACTCACATTCCTCCATAATAATCATGATCTCCCACTCTTGTGGGATGCGAAAGGTTGTCAGTACCTAGGGACGCATGTCTTGCGTTAACTATAAAAAGGAAAAAGCTTCTGATGGCTTCTTCCTCATTTCCTGCGCCTCCTTCGTATCAGAAACCCTAAAGCTCAAACTTTCGAAATTCCTTCTCTCCTTCTCCGAAGAACAACCATGTCAGACTCACAAAACATCTCCATCGCCAGATATGCGGATGATGCCACTCTTCGCCGGAAGTCGAAGGGCCAAAAAGAGATGTGATCATCTCTTCGGATGAAGAAGGTGATAACCAAAACCTCGCCCACATAGAAGAAGAAGAACCGGAAGTTGTGGACGGAGAACCTCCCCAAACCAGCACAAATGCCCAACTCCCCACCGCACCTTCAACCTCAGGTGGCGATGAAGTGCTCAACATCGCCCCACTAGACACATCTACCTTCTCCATCCAACCAGTCACTCTTCAGCCAGCCTCAAGCATTCCCACCCCTCGAAACCTCACTCCTTTTCCATCTCCTGCATCATGAAAGGCACACAAATCGACTTGGGTAAGGTCCTTGTCGAAACCTTGCGCCATACTGCCGCTAAGCCCAGAGGTGCGCTATGTTGCCCTGGCCTCGTCACCTCTTTATGTCGCGCATCCAATCTCCTTCCCGCAGCTGATGAAGAAGTAAGAACAATGCGGAAGGATTTTGACGAGCAATGGTGGACGCGTGTAACGGGCACGCGAGATAGGCAGTTGCAAGGCGGCAGCTGCAGACCTCTAGCCCCCGCAGCAGCGCAAACCATTGAGCCAACGCCAGAAAAGCATAAGAAAAAGAGGCGCAAGGTCACCGCAGGACACTACCCTCACCCAGCAGCGCAAGGCACTCAACAAAAATCTCCGGCGCAGGAAAGCACTGTTTGCGCTGAGCTTCATAATGCACCACCTCCACTTCCACCTGTTCAGCACTCACCTCCTCGCACCGATGCGAGTACTGAAGAAGTTGCTGAAGAACCCCTGCCCAGTCCTCCTCGCGTCAATGACATCCCCGAACAAACTCCTGAAACCGCAACATCAGGCGAAGGCGCATCTGCTAGACCACTTGATGTTGACACAACCCTCATCTTCTCCGAGCTGTGGCAGATGTTCCAAGAAGTCACGGAACCTTTGCGTCTGCAACGAGAAAGGTTGTGTCAGCAACAGGCATCACTGCAAAGCAACAAGAGGAGCTGTCGCAAAGGGTCAATGCCTTTCGCACAAAGGCCAGCTGGCGCAGGGCCTTCTCAGATGTGCCCACAAAACATTCCGCCGGTTCCAAAGTTCCCTAGACCGCCACCTCCACCACCGCAGGAATAAAATTATCTTTTTCCTTCTTTTGTTTTACCTCAATGTATGCGCCGTGTTTATAATTCCATTATCGAATTACATAAATATATCTCATTGCGTATTTCTTATCACTTTTCTCTGCCTTAATAATGTCTCTTTAACTCTTAAAGTCTTTGCGTTAACTCCTTTTGTCTTAATCAACGCGTCTGACTTCTAATTTTTCTTGTCCACATTACCTCACTTGATTTAACCTCTGTCTTAATTTTCCTCAGAACATAAGGCAAATTTCTTCGCATTTTCACCTTGCCGCGACTCAACTTCTATTTCCTTCTGTCCATGCGCTCCAAAGTAAGTTTGGGGGACAATGGGGACATTGTCCATCTTAAGATTGGGGGAGTCGGCGCATAAGTATATATATATATAATATAAATAACGAATGTGCTCCTCTAGGAATGCGGGATGTTTGTAGCTAGGGGCATTTATGACACCCATAGTTTGCCACTGCGCGAAGACAAACGCATCCTATGAGCGTTAAGGACAGTAAAAAAATTTAATACCCGTAGTTGGATACCTTTCATCACAAATGTGGGTAAGCCAAAACGAAAGTATATGTTTTGATGTCCATTTGATGTCCAATTGATTGCTTTCTAAAAAAAAAAAGGATGAACGTATGCGCCCATGACAAGCAAAAAGTGGTTGAGTTATAGCAAGGAAGAATCTAAGCGCAAGGAACCTGCTTTAAGCAATGAAGAAAATTTGACAAAAGTCAGATCTACTGGAGTAATGCTTACAAGAAAAAGAGGTAGAAGGATGCCAAGATCGCAAGCAATAAAGAGTTAAGTAATTCCCGCAAAGTAGATAATAGGCATTGCTTGTGGACAAGCAATAGTTTAAGTTTGGGGGTTTGATTGCTTGCGAAATGCAAGCTATTTACCCTCTAAATTTATGCTAAAAGAAGGCGAAAAGAACCTCCAATGTGTTATCTTAGCGCATAAAGAAAAGGAAAAGTGCTTTGATATAAGCGGGAAGCTACATATATGCATGCGATAAGAAATTATAAATACAAAGCGCTATCGCAACTAATATGGACATTTTTAGTATCTCTTTCAGCACAGGCACACTTTCCAGGAGGATCAAAAGACAGGAAAAGATGGGGGAAAAGACAAGCGCCGGCGCAGCCAGAGCAAGTAGGCGAAAAAGGAGATTAGAAAGGCGCAAGTGGCCTAATGATGATTAAGCACTGACACAACTAAACGCAAGTGGAATTGCAAGTTGGCCGTTGTTAACTTGAAGAAGTTAGCTTCCCTCGCCTATAAATAGAAGTCACCTGCTCAAAGGAAGACATCAAATTTTCTAAATTAGATCATCATTTTAGATCATTAGCAGACCACTAGAGAGAAAAGAGGAGAAGGAAGGAGAAGGAACTCACGAAGGAACTGCAGAAACCTGCGAAGGAAAGCATACTTGTGTGTAATGTATCATTTAATCAATTTTTGTTTTGCTCTCATGAGTTAAAGCTTCTCTTCAAGGCTTAGCACAAGCGCCTCATGCGGCGATAAGTACAACTTGTAAGCATATATTTTGGTTCAATTGAAACATTGATTGCTTTCTACTTAGTTGTTTTAATATTTTCATTGTTAAATCCCGCTTGGCCAGCCGGATGCAGTATCAGTATGATAAATCCTTGAAAGGTAACGCATATGGATCTCTCTAAGTAGAACAAGTTAGCGCATGTCACGTAGTCTTGGTAGAATTTAATTATTACCACTAAAAGATATTGCATGCTTGAGCTTCGATTGCGTTGTGACTAACGCAATCCCTTGTAAGTATTCAGAGAACTAAACTTCACACATAAGCTAGTAAAAGAATCACTTGTTAGTTTATTGCTAAAAACGCATAAGGAGTACCGGAAGGGAAACTTAATGATTTTTTTCTCGCTTAGGCATTAATGGATCAATTAATCTAAAATTAGCACTACAAGTCTCTTATAAACGCATGAGGTTGCTACCGCAACAGCCTTGATACTTCTCACATTGAACTCCTTTCCTCAATTTGCGTTATTTATTTTCGTCCCGCAATATATTTATTATTCCAACTATCCCAATCACTTTTTCTTATTTACATCGCACGTTGAGAAATTAAATCAGTGAATATATAATTTTTGTTCCATTTCCCTGTGGATTCGACCCTGAACTCATCAGGTACTACTTGGTTTAGTCAGTTTATACTTTGATTGATTTAAATCTACGACTATTTTTACCAATTACATTGACAACCAACCACTAGGTGACCCTAAAAAACTTTAGCCGTGAGGGGTTTTGTAAACGTGTCAGCCATGTTGTGCTCCGAAGTAATCTGCGTGACGATCACATCTCCTCGTTGCACCATTTCCCTGATGAGATGGTATTTGCGCTCAATATGCTTTCCTCGCTTGTGACTTCGAGGTTCCTTAGAGTTTGCAACTGCACCACTGTTATCACAATAGAGGGTGACAGGCAGTTGCATATTTGGAACAATTTCAACTCTGTTAGGAATTTTCTTAGCCATACTGCCTCTTTTGCTGCTTCACAGGCGGCTACATACTCTGCTTCCATAGTGGAGTCAGCAATGCAACCTTGGTTAATACTCCTCCATACTATTGCTCCTCCATTTAGAGTAAACACAGATCCCGTTGTTGATTTTCTTGAATCTATATCGGTGTGAAAATCTGAGTCAGTGTATCCTGTAAGGATCAGATCCTTAGCTCCATACACGAGCGTATAATCCCTAGTTCTCCTTAGATACTTAAGGATGTTTTTAACGGCAGTCCAATGCGCATGTCCAGGATTAGACTGATATCTACTAACTATTGCTACGACATATCATATGTCGGGTCTGGTACACAACATTGCATACATCAAACTACCAACTACTGATGCATAGGGAATACGTCTCATTTCCTCAACTTCTTGAGGTGTCACACCCCCTCCCGGACCACCTCTAGCTTAGCCCGAAAGACGGCGTGAAGCCAACAGACATCATCACCTCTAACAATCCCTGTTGACCCTACTGAAACCTTGAACCTGATAAACATACTAATAATGGACATAAAATATATTCCATATGAACCACGACATAACGGAAACCCCGAAAACATATCAACATACATGAGGTGTCGCCATGACATATCTCGGTTTGGAGATAACCTGGTATAGATATCATAACCAAAGACATGTACAACTAGGATTTATACAACCACGACCTCTAGGACTATATTATCCAATCCTTACAAAACATTTACAATATGAACAGACTCAATTTACAACTCCACCCACGTACTGAAGCTTGATCCGGAACTTTCAGCAGACGTTGGCAGTGTATCAGACACCGGGAGCTCGATCTCTACCTGAAAAGTGGAAAAACATTTTGAAAGAATGAGCTACGAAGCCCAGTGAGTGACTAACTTTAAAACTCTAAATCCAGAAGTCAAAAGCACGTGATAAACCTTTAAACGTATAGATATGCTCAATCAAAGCGTTTAACATAAACGTGTAATGGAAAAGGTTTTCTAAAATATCTCGCAAGTTCGTCAATAAAAATCTAGCAAGGCATATCAAATACATCAAACGTTTTAACTAACATGACCGATCTACGTTGTGTAGGGCACGCCCAGTACAACCAACGTTACTAGTCCTACGATGTAGTGGGGCCCGCCCAGCACTCCCATCGTCTTTGTCGTAGTGGGGCCCGCCCAGCACTCACGACAGCATCGTTGTCACGGAGTACACTCGACGTCAACAACGGAACATAACCTGTGTGCACACGGTACCATATAGCCTCGAGCTCAATATCTCAGTCATGTAGTCAATAGAAATCTCGGAAATCACATGAAAACATTAAAACATGCCTGCTTATCGTTATCTTTCGTAAAACTCAAGCTTACTCAGCTTGCTCGTGAAAAACTTTAAATCATTAAACAATATTTGCTAACACATGCTTTACTTTAAAAGATATCGTTTCAACTATTTTCCATAAAGCCATTAGCCACGTGCTCGTATATAAACCTTATTAGAAAATCTAAGCTCAAAACTCATGTTTGAAACCGTTCACAAAAACCATGTATCATTCATAGAAAAGCATGTAAAACACATATAATCATGAACAACCGTTTAAGAACATTTTCGAAATTCATTTTATCACTCACAGTCTTATCTAGTTCCCCGGTTTGTAGACTCGACCTATTTCCTCTTGGCCTGTCAAATAACCAAAACCGAGCATTAGAACCATAGATAGCTTTGTCTTTCCATGCTCATAAATTTGTAAACAATTGGATTAAAAACCACATCCACATTCTACTTTTCCAGATTTTCCAGATTCTATACCCTAACTTCCAACACCCATAACCTTCTCAATACTTAACCAATATTAATGAAATACACATCAAATTCTTCATTTTCGAACACTCGACAACTTACCTGAAGAAATGAAAACGAGATTCAAAACCAATTTCTCCAGAAACGCCCCGAAATCAGACAACACAGATTCGAGCTTCTCTGTTACCCTTTATCTTTCTCCTGACATTAAACATGCATACAGTCATTTTTGGCTCACGGAATCTTCACCAAAGTTGTAGCAATTTGAATACGCTTTCCAACCATACCAAATAGAGCTTCTGATTCGACTTGTGCACTCCAGAATACGCAAAACATCAGAGAACACCAGAGATCCTCCTGGTTTGCTCGAAAATCCTGTGCTCTGTTTTCCATTCCAAAAACCATCAACTTCCCATTCGATTTAGGTCAAGCTTACTTCATTAAATTTGTTAGCAAATGAACTAACTTTCAAGAAAATCAAACCTCACCTCTTGATTCTTACTGTGTAGCCCAAACCGACTAAAACATCAGACGTTGACAGGTTGAACACAGATTCTGCAATGGTTGGCTTTGCATGAGCCTTTCCCTATCTTCCTCAACTTCAAACCACGAAATTCTTCTTCTTCCTCCTCCTTCACTCTCTCCTTAAAGTTCTCTGAAAGTTTCAATGGAAAAGGAAGAAAAATGAGATGGAAATGGGCTGATAAAACATGTAGTCGGTGGTGGGTTTGGTGCTGTCCAATTCCACTTGCTTTCTTTTTCTTTCTTTTTTTTCTTTTTTTTTTCACTTTTGCTGATTTCTTTTTTTTTTTTTTTTTTTCCTTTTTCCTTTTCATTTTCCTTTTCCATTTATTTCCTTTTCTTTCTTCTTTCAACTTAGTAATCCCAACAATTTAAACCAACAATAGATGACAAGAGAAAATTATCTAAGGGAAAGTCCCGGGTTTACATGAGGTGTCTTAGGACATTGTTCTTTAGACAGGTGAATGATAACTGCCCAAAAGGTAGTTATTTAGGCCTCAATTATATAGGGATTTGTGTGTCCTTTATGCTTATTAGGGTTGGTATTAGAGAGATATTACATGATTATGCTTTGGAAGAATGGAAGCTTTGGAAATCACCTTGTGCAGATTATGCTGCTGAGCGACTGGAAGGAGCAAATTCTATGCTGCAGCAAAACTAGGAACAGAAGCTGCCACATCACAACTTCCGGTTCTTCTTCTTCATGAACCGACTTCTGTTGAGTTATTTTCGTGATAAAGGATCAAGGAGAGCCTTACACGTGTCCTAGTTGACCTAATTCAAGCCTCCCATCCTTCTATAAAAGGAAGTAGCCGTCAAAGTCAAATTCATTCCATTTTTTCCCTTGGAAGCCGAATAGTATAGGGAGATTGAAGATTATCAAGAACACCATCAACCGCAAGTTGATTAGGGAGTTTACCTTCTTTATTAACTTGTAGTTATGGACATGCAAACTCATATTGTAATTCGTATTCCTATGCCTATTATGAACTAAGTAGCTTAAGGTGTTGGTTAGGAATAATGTGATTACTGTGCTTCATCTCTAGTAATATATTGACTATTGCATTTTGGTTAATTGTTGTGCTTATTCTTATTTTATGCCCGCCTGGCCAGCCGGTATGGATAGCTCTCTCTAGTTCCAGGGATGATTTAGAGAGTGTGTGGCAATTATCCACACTACGATCATTGTGTATTGGTGAACGCCAGTGACTGAGCTAGGGATAGCCAGTTGCCTAGTGCTTGATCGGTCGCTCTTCATTGGGTTTGGTGCTAGAACTTTTTGATTGTTTCTTTTGTTTTTACATGTGTGATTTTTGTGCATGAGCGATCCGCCTGGGGTACGATTTGAGCTTGATCAAGAAATTGAAAGGACATTTAGGAACAGAAGGAGGGAGCAGCGCAGAAACTAGATGGAGAACGCCCCGCAACATCCGCAGGTTCCTGAAGGTCCAGCAACAGCAAACCCCCAGCAGAATCCGTTGCTGCAGCAAAACCCACTGTTTGAGCAAAATGAGTAGCGAAATAATCAGACTGAGAATCCTATCTTGATAGCGAACGATAGGACCAGAGCCATTCGAGCATATGCTGTCCCGATGTTTAATGAGTTGAATCCAGGGATTGCACGTCCCTAAATCCAAGCGGTGAATTTTGAAATGAAACCGGTAATGTTTCAGATGTTGCAAACCGTGGGGCAATTCCATGGTTTGCCATCTGAAGACCCTCATTTACATCTTAAGTCTTTTCTAGGAGTTAGTGATTCTTTTGTAATTCAAGGAATGCCTAGAGATGCTCTTAGATTAACTTTGTTCCCGTATTCTCTTAGAGATGGAGCAAAGTCATGGTTAAACTCTTTTGCTCCAGGATCAATTAGGACGTGGGATGAGTTAGCTGAAAAAATTTTGAGTAAATATTTCCCACCTAATAGAAATGCTAAATTAAGGAGTGAAATAGTAGGGTTTAGGCAACTTGAGGATGAGACTTTTAGCGAGGCTTGGGAGAGGTTTTAAGGAACTTTTACGAAAGTGTCCCCACCATGGGTTACCTCATTGTATTCAAATGGAAACATTTTACAATGGTTTAAATGGAGTAACCCAAGGTATGGTCGATGCTTCGGCTGGAGGGGCCCTTTTGGCAAAAACTTTTGATGAAGCCTATGAAATTTTAGAAAGAATATCTATTAATAGTTGTCAGTGGTCGGATGTGAGAGGCACAAATAAAAAGGTTAAAAGTGTGTTAGAGGCGGATGGTGTGTCCACCATTAGAGCTGATCTTGCTATGATTTCTAACGCTCTTAAGAATGTGACAGTGATTAGTCATCAACAGCCACCAGCTATGGAGCCTGCAGCAGTGGTGAACCAAGTCACGGACGAAGCATGTGTCTATTGCGGTGAAGACCACAACTACGAGTTTTGCCCCAGCAATCCAGCGTCGGTGTTTTTTGTAGGTAATCAGAGGAACAACCCTTATTCTAACTTTTATAATCCAGGTTGGCGCGACCACCCCAACTTCTCATGGGGAGGTCAAGGAAATAAAGTACAAGCGCAACAAAAGATGAACCAGCCGGGATTTGCTAAAGCGCAGGTAATGCCCCAGCAAAATAAGCCGGCTTTGCCCCAGCAAAATTCGGGAAATCCTCTCGAGGCGATGATGAAAGAATTTATGGCTCGCACAGACGCCGCAATTCAAAGTAATCAAGCTTCGATGAGGGCCCTGGAATTGCAAGTGGGTCAGCTAGCTAATGAGCTCAAGGCGAGGCCTCAAGGGAAACTTCCTTCGGATACTGAACACCCTCGAAGGGAAGGTAAGGAGCAGGTAAAGGCAGTAACCCTTAGGAGTGGTAAGCCACTAGAAGAGTCTAGAAAGACCCAGGATTTAAATAGTAATAGAAATAATAATGTTGTTATTGAGAAAGAGTTGGAGTCTGGACAGGGTGCTGGAGGCAGCAAAGAAAATGCTGGAGCATCTGGTTCTGTGCCAGATGTAGAACCACCATATGTGTCGCCCCCACCTTATGTACCACCTCTACCTTTTCCACAAAGGCAAAAGCCTAAGAATCAGGATTGTCAATTTAAAAAGTTTTTAGAGATTCTTAAGCAGTTGCATATAAATATCCCTTTAGTAGAAGCTATTGAGCAAATGCCTAATTATGCTAAATTTCTTAAGGATATTTTGAATAAAAAGAAAAGGTTAGGTGAGTTTGAAACTGTATCTCTTATTGAGGAGTGTAGTGCTATTCTCAAGAATGGTCTACCCCCCACGGCTAAGGATCCAGGGTCATTTACCATACCTGTGTCTATAGGTGGAAATGAATTAGGTAGAGCACTCTGTGATTTAGGTGCAAGCATTAACCTTATGCCTCTTTCGGTCTATCGGAAGTTAGGTATTGGTGAAGCTAGACCTACCACAGTTACACTCCAACTAGCTGATAGGTCTATCACATGTCCAGAGGGTAAAATTGAGGATGTCTTAGTAAAAGTGGATAAGTTCATATTTCCTGTTGATTTTATTATTTTAGACTATGAGGCTGATAAAGATGTCCCAATTATTCTAGGTCGTCCATTTTTTGCTACTGGTAGGGCATTAATAGATGTTAAAAAAGGAGAATTAACAATGAGAGTCTGTAATGAGGAAGTAAAAATTAATGTGTTTAAAGCCATGAAATATCCAGACAAAATGGAGGATTGCTCCTTCATTAGGATTCTGGAGAGCACAGTTATTGAGACAACAATACAAGATTCGGCTAGTAAGCATTCGGAAAAGCATGGAGAGGTTAATGTAGAAGATTTTGAATTTTGTTCTTTAGATAGAAAAAATGAAAAAGAATTGTTTAGGTGTGAGGATGTTTTTGAGTCTTTAGATTTAGATCAAAGAAAGGCTCCCCCAATTAAATCATCCCTGATTGAGGCACCTACTTTAGATTTGAAGCCTTTACCAGATCATCTAAAGTATGTGTATCTTGGGGAAAGTGAGACGTTGCCCATTATTGTTGCATCAGATTTAATGCCGGAGCATGAGGAGGCCTTAATAAAATTGCTGCAGCAATACCGCAAAGCTATAGGTTGGACATTGGCTGATATACGGGGAATTAGCCCGTCTTTTTGTATGCACAAAATCACTCTAGAGGAGGGATCCTTTAGGAGTATTGAGCAACAAAGAAGGCTTAACCCTGCAATGAAAGAGGTTGTTAAAAAGGAGGTAATTAAATGGTTGGATGCTGGGATCATTTATCCAATTGTCGATAGCAATTGGGTAATCCCTGTCCAATGTGTTCCTAAGAAAGGAGGTGTCACTGTGATGAGCAATAAAGATAATGAGTTGATCCCCACAAGGACAGTAACTGGCTAGAGGGTTTGTATGGATTACAGAAGGCTTAATAAAGCCACCCGAAAGGATCATTTCCCTCTACCATTTATCGACCAGATGTTGGATCGATTGGCTGGTCAGGCCTATTACTGTTTCTTGGATGATTATTCTGGGTATAACCAGATTACTATTGCTCCTGAAGATCAGGAAAAAACCACTTTCACCTGCCCTTATGGGACATTCGCTTTTAGGAGAATGCCTTTCGGCCTTTGCAATGCTCCAGCAACATTTCAGCGGTGTATGTTAGCAATTTTTTCTGATATGATTGAGTCCACTGTTGAAGTCTTTATGGAAAATTTTTCAGTTTTTGGAGGGTCTTTTCAGAGTTGTTTAGATAATTTAGGAAAAGTATTAAAAAGATGTGAGGATACCCATCTAGTTCTTAATTGGGAGAAGTGCCACTTCATGGTGAAGGAGGGCATAGTGTTAGGTCATAGGATTTCTAAGAATGGTCTAGAAGTTGATAGAGCAAAAATTGAGGTTATCGAAAGACTAGAGCCACCGAATTCAGTGAAGGGAATTAGGAGCTTCTTAGGACATGCTGGATTTTACAGGAGGTTCATAAAGGATTTTTCCAAAATCAGTAAACCTCTTTGTAACTTATTGTGCACTGATCATGTTTTTTACTTTAATGCAGATTGTAGGAAGGCTTTTGAAAAATTAAAGGCTGCTTTAATCTCAGCACCCATTCTCTGCGCACCTAATTGGAATTTGCCATTCGAGGTAATGTGTGATGCGAGCGATGCTGCGGTAGGAGCGATGTTGGGGCAAAAGCAGGGCAAATTTATTCATCCTATATATTATGCAAGCAAGGTTTTAAATGAAGCACAGGTCAACTACACAACTACTGAAAAGGAGTTGTTAGCTGTTGTGTTCGCTTTTGAGAAGTTTCGGCCATATTTGGTTGGATCCAAAGTCACGGTTTTCACGGATCATGCAGCAATAAGGTATTTAATGACTAAGAAGGATGCAAAGCCTAGACTAATTCGTTGGATTTTATTACTGCAAGAATTTTACTTGGAGATAAAGGACAAGAAGGGATCAGAGAATGTCGTTGCAGATCATTTGTCTCGTCTTGATCCATCATCATCTTTGCTGGAGCAATCTGCCATTTCCGATTCTTTTCCAGATGAACAGCTTTTTGCTGTTCAGGTAAAGGTAGTTAGGGATGTCCCTTGGTATGCTGATATTGCCAACTTTTTAGTAAAGGGAGTCACCCCTATTGATATGGATTGGAGGCAGAAGAAAAAGTTCAAGCATGATGCAAAATTTTTCTATTGGGATGAGCCATTTATGTATAAGCAATGCTCTGACGGTATTATTCGTAGGTGCGTTTCAGGTGATGAAGCAAAGGAAATCCTGGAGCAATGCCACTCTTCGCCGTATGGAGGTCATTTCAGCGGTCAGATGACAGCTATGAGGATTTTGCATTGCGGATTTTTCTGGCCTACGTTATTTAAGGATGCCCATTGGTTTTACAAGCGATGTGATGTTTGCCAAAGGAGAGGAAACTTGGAGCCTAGAGATGAAATGCCTCTTACTTACATTTTAGAAGTTGAATTATTTGATGTATGGGGTATTGATTTTATGGGGCCATTTCCCCCTTCTAATGGCAATGTTTTTATCTTATTGGCAGTTGATTATGTGTCCAAGTGGGTGGAGGCCATTGCATGCCATCAGAGTGATGCCAAGACAGTAGCAAGGTTTCTTCAATCGCACATCTTTGCGCGGTTTGGGACACCTAGGGCTCTAGTGAGTGATGAGGGTACACATTTTGTTAATAATATCTTAACTAAACTTTTAGCTAAGTATGGGATTAAGCATAGGATAGCTACCCCTTATCACCCACAAGCGAACGGTCAAGCTGAAATTAGTAATAGGGAAATTAAAGCTATTTTAGAGAAAGTAGTCCATCCATCTCGAAAGGATTGGTCCTTTAGGTTGGATGAGGCTCTTTGGGCTTATAGGATAGCTTGTAAGACTCCTCTAGGTATGTCTCCCTATAGGTTAGTATATGGGAAAGCTTGCCATTTACCATTAGAGCTTGAACATAAAACATTTTGGGCTTTGAAAAAGTTAAATTTTGATCTGAGTCGTGCAGGAGCAATAAGAATACTGTAGCTTAATAAGTTAGAAGAATTTCGTCAATTTTCTTATGAAAATGCGAAAATGTAAAAGGAAAAGACTAAGCTGTGGCATGACAAGAAAATAAAGTCCAAAGAATTTGTCAAGGGTCAAAAAGTTTTGCTTTATAATTATAGATTTAAATAATTTCCTGGAAAATTAAAATCTAAATGGTCAGGACTGTTTATTGTGGTTGAGGTTTTTCCCAATGGAGCAATTACTTTGCAGGATGAAAAAGATGGGAGAGTGTTCAAGGTGAATGGACAGCGTGTGAAGCATTATTGGGGAGAGGAGTTTCAATCGAAATATCCTTCCCTAAGGTTGGTCGATGTTTGAGAGAGCAGGATTTTTGCGGGAGCATTTCACAGAGCAAAACTTTGAGCTCCCAGAGTTTGTATTGATTTTATTTTTCGATTGGTTTAATTTTGCGGTTAGGATAGATTTGGTTTTGCGTGATTTATTCAATTTTGTTTTTGAATATTTGATTAGATCTTATCTATTTTGTTTTGAATTTGATTTAATTTTATTTTCTTAGATTATCTTTGGATTATCTTTTTATTGGTTTGATTTTATTAGATTTTATTTTCAGATATTTGAATTCTAGTTTTAAATTAATAGAGATTTTCTCTAATTTATTCGGCTTCTTTTGAAAATAAAAGATTGGGATGATTGGTTTAAATTTAATTTGAATCTTTGATTTTTCTTGTTTTGAAATTCGAATTCCGTATCTAAGATTCTTCAGGTTGTTGCGGCAAAGATATTGCTGGAGCAAAATATTCCAAGTTAGAAGGGTTTCCGTTGGAATTTATTATTGTTACCGTTAGATTTAGCTTTGAATTCTCGCAGGTAAATATGTGTGCATCATCTGATGAGGCAACGTGTCATCGAGCAATTATCCAACGGCTTCAATGATGACAGTACATCAATTTTACCATGGGCGTTTGGAATCTGCAATTTTACCGTTGGTAATTTTTGAATTTCAGGTTAGCATTTTTAAATTTACAACGGTAATATTAGTTATGGCAGGGCAAATCTTTTCGGTTAGGATTCTTGTTTGTTGCAGCCATATTTATGCATAAACGCTGGTAAGCTTCTCCACTTCATATTCTTGATCAAATCTTCGTGCGAGTGTTATTCTTTCTTTCTTTGCATTCTCTGTCAAAACCCTTTTACACCTTCAATGGCTAAAACAAGAGCTCGAAAAGAAAGAGAGAGTGAGGAGGAAGAGATACCGGTCACACCGGAAGTGCAAAAAGGGAAACCTAAGAAGAAAAGAACGCCAGAAGAGAAGGAAGCGAAGAGAAGACGGAGGCAGCAGAGGGCTGCGGAACAAGAAGCCATCCAAGAAACAGAGGCTGTTCAGAATCTTGAGACAGAACCGATAGTTTCTGCTACGGTTCAGGAAGAAAATACTGAGAAGGAACATGAGACAGAGGTCGACAGACGAATCGCAGGTATGCCTGAAAAAGAGAAAACACCAGAGCCGGTGTAGGAGGCCCATGTTGAAATCATTATGCCTGAACCACCCAAGCGCCGCTGCATCAAGAGGAAGGCGGGTCGCGTGAGGGTGATTCGGAACACTCCATCACCTCCGACGTCGGACTCTGAGGAAGAAAAAAGGGAAGCTGAGAATAAGGAAAAAGAAGAAGAGGCAAGAAAGGCAGAAGAAGAGCGTTTGCGTGTATCGAGAGAAAGCAAGGGCAAAGGAATTGCCGAAGCATTGGGAGAAATTTAGGAGCCGAGGGCACCATTCATTCGCTTCGTCAACGATCTTACTCGAGCAAAATACCAGGAGGTGCTGAAACGGGACTTCTTGTTCGAACGAGGATTTGGCAGTGATTTGCCCAGGTTCTTGGAGTCTTGAATAGTGAACCTCGGATGGAGGCAATTTTGTGCGAAACCGGAACCTGTCAATTCAAACATAGTTAGAGAATTTTATGCCAATCTTGACGTTAAGAATGATTTTGAGGTTATCGTTCGAGGAGTGCCAGTACAATGGAGTCTTGAGGCCATTAATGAATTGTTCGATCTCCAGGATTTTTCGCATGCCGTTTTTAATGAGATGGTGGCTGCACCATCTAGTGATCAACTGAGTGCGGTTGTTCGGGAGGTAGGCATTGAGGGGGCTCAATGGAGGGTGTCGCAGACGCGGAAGCATACTTTTCAAGTTGCTTATTTGAAGAGTGAAGCCAACACTTGGATGAGTTTCATCAGGCTACGCTTGTTGCCAACAACACACGACTCCACAGTATCTCGGGACAGGGTATTGCTTGCTTTTGCCATTCTTCGCTCGATGAGTATTGATGTAGGAAAAATTATTTCTTCTGAGATTGTTGATTGCTGGAAAAAGAAGGTGGGGAAGCTGTTCTTTCCGAACACGATTACGATGTTATGCAGCAGGGCAGGAGTGCCCACAGTTCCAGAAGATATGATCATGACTGATAAGGGAATCATTGACACACCTAATCTGGCGCGACTTCAGCGTATGCAGGAGGTTCGCCAGGGTGGGCTTGTGTATGGCATTAATTAGATCCTAGAGCAACTGACAATGTTGACCAGTAGGTTAGAATTTGTTGAAAGGCAAGCTCAGACCTACTGGACTTATGCTAAAATGAGAGATGATGCGCTCAGAGGGGCCTTGCAAACCAATTTCTCAACACCGTATCCGGCCTTTCCAGGGTTTCCTGATGATTTGTTTAATCTTTGGATACCACCCCCGCCTGTTGAACAAGAAGAGAATGATGATGAAGACCAGGGTCAGGAAGATTGATGGATGGAATGATCTTCAGCGAGCATTATTTTTGTCTTATCATTTTGTTTGCTCGCGCATATTGACCCTGCTCACTGTTATAACTGCTTGTCTTGTTTCTTTTTAATTTTTTCTGCGTTAAAAAAATATATCTCTGCTTTGTAATATTTTTCTATGATTTTAATGAAATTTCTGAATGTTTCTATTCCATGAGCACTGACTAACTCTAACTTAACTATTTTCTTCTGAATTTTTGAAGCTTGGACTGATTACGCTTAATTAGATCAAGGTATTCTGATCTCCAGAAACCTTTTGCTTGAGCATTTCTTCTAGCCTGGACTGTTGCTGCGGCAAGAAGATTTTGAAGGTAGTATTGACTTATATGATCCATTTTAAGCTTAATCCTAGTCCCACGCTTAGTTTAAAATTCAGAAAGAAAAATTTAAGTTTGGGGGTATAAAATTAATGATTCATTGGGGACAATGAATAATTCAAGTTTGGGGGACTTTTTGCTAGTCCAATTATTTTCCTCGAGCATTCCTCTCCTTCAAATTAAAATTTGCTAGGTTATTGAGTAACCGGGGACATTTGTGATACCCACAGTTTGTCTTCGCGTCAAAAGATGACCTAGGAAATGTGAAAAAATGATGAGAAAAAAATTATTTGCTGAAAAAATTGATAGAGCAAAAGTTTTGAAGGATGAATGATGATCCAGCAGTTTTTCTGTCTCCCATAACTTAGGTGAGTTTCATCATAAAATGTCGCCATTCTGAGGGGCAAGAGATAGAATAACAAAGGATTTTTTAGCTTTATAATGGGTATTGAGCCTAGTTGGTGATGAGCTTGAGGCAAGGGTATACTGCACCATAAAGTGGGTCATCCCGTGCTTAAGAGCTTATGACTGTAAGGCTGCTTTAAGTCTGATAAATAATGATGTAAACCCCTTTAAAAATATGTTTTGAAATGTCTGATAATAGAGCTAGGTTGTGGTGAGTTCTTAGAATTAAGTTGAAAAGTGGTGATTATTTGTCCCTGCTGAAGGAATTATTTTGCTGCAGTAGAGCTTGGTTTTGCAGAGTGCTCGGGTAAAGGTTAAAGGTAGTGTTGGACTGTCTGGTTTAATTAAGCTAATTCTTTGTCTAATGTTTTGAAATTCTTGAAGGAGGGTTGGTTAGTATTGCTCAGGACGCGCAATAGTTCAAGTTTGGGGGTATGATAACTGCGCAAAAGGTAGTTATTTAGGCCTCAATTATATAGGGATTTGTGTGTCCTTTATGCTTATTAGGGTTGGTTTTAGAGAGATATTACATGATTTAACCCATTTGGAAGAATGGAAGCTTTGGAAATCACCTTGTGCATATTATGCTGCTGAGCGACTGGAAGGAGCAAATTCTATGCTGCAGCAAAACTGGGAACAAAAGCTGCCACATCACAGCTCGTTAGCCAACTTCATGAACCGACTTCTGTTGAGTTATTTTCGTGATAAAGGATCAAGGAGAGCCTTACACGTGTCCTAGTTGACCTAATTCAAGCTTCCCATCCTTCTATAAAAGGAAGTAGCCGTCAAAGTCAAATTCATTCCATGTTTTCCCTTGGAAGCCGAATAGTATAGGGAGATTGAAGATTATCAAGAACACCATCAACCGCAAGCTGATTAGGGAGTTTACCTTCTTTATTAACTTGTAGTTATGGACATGCAAACTCAGATTGTAATTCGTATTCCTATGCCTATTATGAACTAAGTAGCTTAAGGTGTTGGTTAGGAATAATGTGATTACTGTGCTTCATCTCTAGTAATAAATTGACTATTGCATTTTGGTTAATTGTTGTGCTTATTCTTATTTTATGCCCGCCTGGCCAGCCGGTATGGATAGCTCTCTCTAGTTTCAGGGATGATTTAGAGAGTGTGTGGCAATTATCCACACTACGATCATTGTGTATTGGTGAACGCCAGTGACTGAGCTAAGGATAGCCAGTTGCCTAGTGCTTGATCGGTCGCTCTTCATTGGGTTTTAAACATATCCCAAAAGATCCGGAGTTCCGGGAGGAATCCGCTAATAATACTGCGAGAAATGCATGATCAATAATATTGCTAGAGCATATCTTAGAATAATCACTAAAGCCTAACCAGCGCCTGTCTTTAATCTGTCTGTCTATTTGTTTACTCGTTGTTCTGTCATTTATTTTGCTTCATCATAATTCCGATAAAACCCAATCATTTTATTATTCTTGAAACCATTAAAAAGTTACACAAAAATAGGTAGAGTGGAAACTCGTTCAGACCTTGGATTGATAATATTACTTGCTGCAGACTGTGTATACTTGCACAGGAATTCTAGAGTATTTTATACTATATTTTTACTCACTCTAGGAACCCAACAGTGAACCCGTGCCTAAAAGGTAATAACCCTTTCTTGGAGTTCTGCATCGAATATCGTACCAACAGTGCTAGCGTTTTGTTCTTTCTATTTCTAATGATTTGAATGCCTAGAACAAATTGAGCCTCACCCAAATCTTTCATTTGGAATTGAGTCGCTAGCCATTGTTTTACATCAGTCAGGAATCCTACATTATTTCCAATAAGTAGGATATCATCTACGTATAGAACTAGAAAAGCTACAGTGGATTTGACGATTTTCTTGTAAACACAAGGTTCGTCAATATTCTGTTCAAAGCCATACGTTTTGATCGCAGTGTGAAAACATATATTCCAGGATCTTGATGCTTGTTTTAATCCATAAATGGATCGTTTAAGTTTGCATACCTTTTGCTCTTCACCCTGGACTATAAATCCCTCTAGTTGAGCCATATAGATAGTCTCTTCAAGATTGCCATTTAAAAAGGTTGTCTTGACATCCATTTGCCATATTTCATAATCATAGTATGTGGCAGTGGATAAGAGTATTCTAATCGACTTAAGCATGGCAATAGGGGAAAAGTTTCTTCATAATCCACTCCTTCCCGCTGGGTAAAACCATTTGCCACAAGTCGAGCCTTAAAGGTTTGAACCTTACCAGCTTGGTCTCGTTTTCTTTTGTTGATCCATTTAGAACCAATAGGTTTTACCCCATCCGGCTGTTCTACAAGTTCCCAGACCGAATTGAAATACATTGACTCCATTTTGAGATCCATGACTTTGATCCACTGGTCCTTATCAACATCATTCATTGCCTGATTAAAGGACAATGGATCCTCTACACCATCATCAGATATGATGGTTTGAGTTTTTGTTAAGCCCATGTAACGGTCGGGTTGAATTATAACCCTCTCACTACGTCGAGGCTCTCTCACTACCTGAGATGGATGTGTTTGATCAACAACTTTTGATGGACGAGCTTGATCTATAACTTTTGTAGATTCTTTTGTAGTTTTTTCTTGAAATCTCATCTAATACTAGCTTACTGCGAGGTCGATGATCTTTTATGTGATCTTCCTCAAGGAACGTAGCGTTTGTCGATACAATCACTTTATTATCATGAGGATCGTAAAATAGACCACCTTTCGTTTCTTTAGGATATCCTACAAATAGGCACAGTTTTGAACGTCGTTCCAACTTCTTTGGGTTTTGCACCAACACGTGTGTCGGGCATCCCCAAATCCTGAAGTGATGCAAACTACCTTTACTCCCTTTCCATATCTCATAAGGTGTTTCAGAGACACTTTTAGAGGGAACCCATGTTCAAAATGTATACGGCAGTCTCAACTGCATATCCCCAGAACGAATCAGGCAACTGAGCATAGCTCATCATTGATCGAACCATGTCTAACAGAGTTCGGTTTCTCCTTTCTGATACACCATTTTGTTGTGGTGTAGTAGGGGCTGAGAGTTGAGACGTAATTCCATGTTCTATCAAATAGTATTGGAATTGTAAGTCCATATATTCTCCACCTCGATCTGATCGTGGTGTTTTAATTGTTTTACCTAATTCGTTCTTAACCTCGGTCTTGTACTCCTTGAACTTTTCAAGGGCTTCAGACTTATGATGCATTAGGTAAAGGTAGCGATACCTTGAATAATCATTAATGAAGCTGACGAAATATTCATACCCTCCTCGTGCTTTAACATTCATAGGACCACAGAGATCCGAATGCACGAGTTCTAAGAGTTCTTTGGCCCTATAACCTTTTTTCTGAAAAGGTCGTTTAGTCATTTTTCCCTCGAGGCAGGACTCACATGGTGGTAACGAGTCATCTTCTAACTGATTTAGTAGTCCACTCATTACCAATCTTTCAATCCTATTGCGATTTATGTGGCCTAATCTCAAGTGCCAAAGATAGGTATTCGGAGAAACTTTTCGCCTTTTGTTTTGAGTTTCCGCTACTTTAAACATTTCCGTATTAAAAATAGCTTTAACTTGAATTGGCCTTAACACGTATAAGTTGCTTTAAAGTTTTGCATAACATATATGCATACCTCTTTTGTTAACAAACACTTTATTAATATCAAAAGATACTTGGTATTTATGTTCAATCAAACAAGAGATAGAAATTAAGTTCCTTTTTATATCGGGAACATACAAGACATTTTCAAGTAATAAAAATCTATCTCCAAAAGACAACTTGAGAGTTCCTGAAGCTCTGGCTGTGTCGACCTCTCCAGTTCCAACTTTGAGAGTTACTTCGTCGTCTTCCAGCATATGCCAGGAACTAATTTCTTGTAAAGAAGAGCATACATGGTTAGTCGCTCTTGAATCTAATATCCAGGCAGAGCTATCTTGCTCAACTAAACACGTTTCGATAACGAGCAAATCATATTTACCTTGTTTTTCTTTTGCAGCCTTCTTTTCTGCAAGGTTCTTGGGACAGTTGCGTTTCCAATGTCCGTCTACATTACAATGGAAACACTTATCTTTATCTACAGCTGTAGTTTTTGCCTTGCTTCCCACTGGAGCTTTTCCTTTCCCTTTATCCTTCTTTTTCTTCATTTGAATACTCTTATTCTTTGAAGTGGAAGGTCCAGACTTGGTTCCCGAGGACGATCCCTTTTGGAACCTCTTGGTTGTAGCAACATTTGCCTCCCCTTCATGTCCTCTCTCAGTGAGACTTTGGTAAGTCTGGAGCTCGTATAGCAAAGTAGTCAGATTAAAGTCTATTTTGTTCATGACAGCATTTGTCCTGAACTGAATGAAGCTCTTCAGAAGAGACTCCATTATGAAACTTACTTGACTACCCTCGTCAATTGTAGCACCGTTTACTTCAACAATGTTAAACTTAACCATCATGTTCAAAACATGTTCCCTAACTGAAGCACCTTCCTTCATTCAAGAATTGTAAACATTCTTGAGAGCTTCGTGCCTAATTTGTGAGGACGGTTGTCCAAACATACTTTGCAACGAAGTCATGATCTCCCTCGCGGTGACCATCCTCTCGTGCTTTTTTGACAAGACATCTGAGATGCTTGCTAAGATATAGACCCTACCCTTTTCATTTGCGCGAGTCCATTTCTCATATGCTTCCCGAACAATTCGATTTTTCGACGAGCCAGGGTTAGGTGGACACTCTTCGGTAAGGACAAATCTCAGATCCTCGATTAATAGTATTGTGTTTAGATTAGACTTCAAAGTTCCATAGTTATCCCCGTTAAGCTTATCCAAAGCGAGTAATTGTACTAGTGAGCTAGACATGCTGAAAAATTAAACAAAGCTATCAGTAATTGCTTATTAACCATTTTAGACAAAATCCAATCAGGTTTTAGCAAAAGTAATAATGTACCTAGGATTATTATTTTGCGACGACACTTTAGTGAGTTAGAGCAACTGCTACCGAGGGGTAGTCAATTACTCCTTCACTAAACCAAGACGTTCTTGACTAAATACTAATCCCAGAATAACTCTTATTCCTGTAGTGGTTTAGCTATCGTTACGTTTGTTCAGGAATATACTAACACTTAGTAATCATTGTAAGTGTGACCTGTCGTTTTAAGATTACAGAGAACGGCCCCAACAATGCTACCGAATGGAAAAGCTAATGTTGGAAATGGTCCTAAGTAATCCTATCCATCTCTGGAGTTTGCGTTGTTCTGATCTCCATGTTACAACCCTCCGAATGGTTAGTAGCTCCAGGGCATACAAGCAGGCGCAACATGGAAATCTCACGGTGCAACCTAACGGAGGAGACCGCAGGATGTGTTGACACACTTCCTTCACTCACTTACTATAAATACTTTCTCCATTCACCTTGTTATTGATTTATGCAAACACCTTCCGAATGGAGCAGTTGAGGTGTAATCAACACGAGGCCAAGCATAAATCTCACCTTGTGAACAAAAGGGAGAGCATGAAAGGGAAATGGATTTGATATATCTCTCCCCTCCCACTAAGTATTTTAAACGGTTTTGGGTATACTTATACTTAGGCGAATTCCGGCTAATTGAATAACCCTAAGTCTAAGTTCATTTAAACTTACGATGTCTAGGTGATAACGATTAAAACCTCACACCACACACGTGCATGTTCATAAAACTGGGTTATCTTTAACTCAAGAACCGACTCGATGCCCAGGTAGGAGGTGTTCCGTAAACCGTCAACTTAAATACCTCCAGCCTTAGACAGCACCTCGTCGGGTGAGTTCTCTTGTAACCTATGTTCTACAAGCTTATCGACCTATTTGAATCTAATTGAAATCGATCGAAAGTAGGATTCAATTTAACCCTAAGTGAGCATGCACCTTTTCTTTGTTATAGATTTTAGATTTCTAAGTGATTTATAACATTTATAAATCTAATCTATAACATACTTCCTCATTTGAATATAACTCTTTATAAACAAACACTAAGGAAATTTCATGCTTCATGCTAGGTGTTGGGTTCCTAGAGTGAGTAAACTATGGTATAAAAAGACTCTAGAATTCCTGTGCAAGTATACACAGTCTGCAGCAAGTAATATTATCAATTCGAGCCTGAATTAGCTTCCACTTTATCTATTTTGTGTAACTTTCTAATGGTTTCAAAGATGGTAACAATGATTTGGTTTTATAAGAATTATGTTGGAGCAAAGTAAAAGACAAAACAAAAAATAAACAAATAGACAGCCAGATTAAAGACAGGCGCTGGTTAGGCTTAATAGTTGTTTAAAAAGATGCTCTAGCAATGTTATTGATCATGCAACTCTCGCAGTATTATTAGAGGATTCCTCCCGGAACTCCAGATCTTTTGGAATGCGTTTCAACCCAAATGAAGTGCGACCGATGAAGCACTAGGCAACTGGTTATCCCTAGCTCAGTCACTGGTGTTCACCAATACACAATGATCGTAGTGTGGATAATTGTCACACGCTCTCTAAATCATCCCTGAAACTTGAGAGAGATAATCACACCGGCTAGCCAGGCAGGCATAAAATGTAAATAGGCACAACAATTAACCAAGATGTAATAATCAATATATTACTAAAGCTTAAGCACATCAACTACATGTTCCTAACCAACACCTTAAGCTACTTAGTTCATAATAAACATGGAAACATGAATTACAATCTGAGTAGGCATGTCCATAATCAGAAGACAATAAAGAAAATAATAATCTCCTTAATTAGCTTGCAAATGATGGTGTTCTTGGTAATCTCTAATCTCTCTATACTACTCGGCTTCCAAACAAAGATGGAATGCTTTTGACTTTGACGGCTACTTCCTTTTATAGAAGGATGGGAGGCTTGAATTAGGTCAACTAGGACACGTGTAAGGCTCTCCTTGATCCTTTATCATGAGAATAACTCAAAAAAAGTCGGTTCATGAAGTTGGCTAACGAGCTGTGACGTGGCAGTTCTGTTCCCAGTTTTACTGCAGCACAGAATTTGCTCCCTCCAGTCGCTCAGCAGCATAATCTGCACAAACTAATTTCCAATGCTTCCATTCTTCCAAATGGGTTAAAACATGTAATATCCATCTAAAACCAACCCTCTTAAGCACAAAAGACACACAAATCCTTATAGAAATGAGGCCTAAATAACTACCTTTTGGGCAATTATCACTAGGTTAATTTTATCTTATAATAAATATAACTTTTATATCAATTAACCAATTTTAATTAACCATTCAAGCATGAATCTCCCTAAACAAATTTTCCTTATGCATTTGATGTTGGGATTGTGTCCTAAAACTCGTAGATAGTGAATGTTAAACGAATTATACATACTTATTCGATAAAGGCGTTATCGAGATTAATTCAGTAAAGTTATTACTAGATAAAATAAATTGCACTTATAATAACCCAAACCCAATAAACTAAGATCCATGGCTATAGGATGAATACTTGAGCTTTATGTAGAGACATAAAAAATGGATCAAGCTTGAGTAATAGCCAAAACGGTCTATAGAATAGGGATAGGGTTGGGTACCTTATTCTGGAGACACTATGAGACGCGGCCCACTTTATAGATAGTATAGACGATGTGATCCTAAATCGTCCATGTAAAGACATGCGAGTGGGGGCGTCCTATGCAATGAGTTTGCATAAGACCAGGACCGAGAAATAAGTCGCTCTCGCTTTATAACACCGTTGTTGGGTTCCTAGAGTGAGTAAAAATATGGTATAAAAGACTCTAGAATTCCTGTGCAAGTATACACAGTCTGCAGCAAGTAATATTATCAATCCGAGTCCTGAATTAGTTTCCACTCTACCTATTTTGTGTAATTTTCTAATGGTTTCAAAGCTGGTAAAATGATTTGGTTTTATAAGAATTATGCTGAAGCAAAATAAATGACAGAACAACAGATAAACAAATAGGCAGATAGAATAAAGACAGGCGCTGGTTAGGATTTAGTGATTGTTCTAAAAGATGTTCTAGCGCTATTATTGATCATGCATTTCTCGCAATATTATTAGCGGATTCCTCCCGGAACTCCGGATCTTTTAGGATGTGTTTCAACCCCAATGAAGTACGACCGATCAAGCACTAGGCAACTGGCTATCCCTAGCTCAGTCACTAGCGTTCACCAATACACAATGATCGTAGTGTGGATAATTGCTACACACTCTCTAAATCATCCCTAAAACTAGAGAGAGCTATTCACACCGGCTGTCCAGGCGGGCATAAAATTGAAATAAGCACAACAATTAACCAAAATGCGATAGTCAATATATTACTAAAGATGAAGCACGACAATCACATTATTCCTAACGAACACCTAAGCTACTTAGTTCATAATAGGCATGGAAATACAAATCACAATCTGAGTAGGCATGTCCATAATAACAAGTTAATAAATAAAATAAACTCCTTAATCAACTTTCGGATGATGGTGTTCTTGATGATCTTCAATCTCTCTATACTATTCGGCTTCCAAGGGGAAACATGGAATACTTTTGACTTTGACGGCTACTTCCTTTTATAGAAGGATAGGAGGCTTGAATTAGTTCAACTTGGACACGTGTAGGGCTCTCCTTGCTCCTTTATCCCGAAAATAACTCAACAGAAGTCGGTTCATGAAGTTGGCTAACGAGCTGTGATGTGGCAGTTCAGTTCCCAGTTTTGCTGCAGCACAGAATTTGCTCCCTCCAGTCGCTCAGCAACATAATCTGCAAAAAATAATTTCCAATGCTTCCATTCTTCCAAATGGGTTAAAACATGTAATATCTATCCAAAACCAACCATAATAAGCATAAAGGACACACAATTCCCTATATAATTGAGGCCTAAATAACTACCTTTTGGGCAGTTATCAACCGTTTACTGACGAGACTGACTATTTCATGTGATGACCTAGGTAACTCGATCATAATCCTAAGCTAACTATGAACTCTTGCTTATTCGGGTTTATCCTTAGATCTGCATAGGTGAGAGTGGCTCAATATCGCCGACTCAATAAGCCTCCCATTTCAGGGATAGGAACGGGTAGATAGCTGGGGACATAGTCGTGCAAGAAGGATTTCACTCCTACCCGAATTAGGGATAGTAGAGAGGTTGTTCCCGTAAGTGCTGACTTTGGGGCTTGAACAAAGGGATCCCGCCCTCTCATTGGCTCGAGAAGGACTCAGTTTTATGGTTGGACCATAAACCAATTGTTCATTAGAGGATCAGTGGGACTTAATGAACTAGAAGTACTATAGGGGTGAAACGGCTTTTTGACCTGGCTATAGCTACGAACAACCTGTGAAGGATCGACTTACTAATCATGGTTAAATCAAGTGGACGGAAATATATCTATAGTAAGGGGAGTGCAACTATCGGGCTATAGTGGAGTGTCCTGGTAGTTAACGAATGTTGGCTAGCTTGGATAATGAGATTAGTCGGTTAGCCTCGAATCGTTGGAGCCCATGATCTATAGGTCCATTAGGTCCCCCTACTAGCTCATATCAGAACAAAGCCTAGAACAAAAAGATAGGAAGCTTTGAATCATTCAAAATCGGGAAAACGGGTATTATCGTAAATTGTGTTTGACACAATAATTTAATTATGAATTAAATTAGAAAATGAGAGATGGAGTATTTAAAAGTGTTTTGAATACCATATATATGTATTAGGAATCATATATAATTCATGGCACTAGGTGATAAGGATTAATTGGATTAATCATGTAAAAAATTCTTGGAATTGTACCAATTAATTGCCTAGAAATTAATTTCAATTTTGAATTGAAATAGGAATGAATTGCAAGCTGAAAATTGAGAATTTAGATTCAATTTTAAGTGGATTTAGTGGCATTTCCACTCTTGCATGTTGATGCATAGTGGAAAACAACACAACCATGCACTAGTTGCATGTGTTGTGAATTAAACACCTAGAATCCACTTTGAGTTGCAATTTCACCATGTGTCTAGTGTCATGAGGCTTCTCTTTGCATGGAAGATGTCTATATAAGGAGTATGAATCCGATTCAAAGGAAGTAGAGCCATTTTCCATATTGTTATGCTGCTGGATTTTGGTCTCAAACTCTCTCATCTTCATATATCTCTCTAGTGCTTGAAATTTCAAGCATTCCCTTGCCATTCCCTATGTGTATAGACTCCCACAAGTCGTTCTTGACCCGGAGAATAGTAGGGAAGACACTAGAGGTGGTCCACACACCGTTCGTAATCAAATGAATCAAAGGGAGTTGTTGAATCGGTTTCCAAAAGGTTGGTAAAAATTCTGCTCCTTACGGTATTTGGACAACATGTTTTCATTTTCTAAAATTGATGTAGTTAAGCGTCTCTGATCCTAAAATTGTTTCCACATGTGTTATATGAACACCTTCAATTGGTATCAGAGCATGATTAATTCACCTAACATGCATTAATTTTCGCTTGGTGGGTAGCTTTTCATATGATGAAACTGTGTAAAAACTAAAGAAAATTGGTTTTGGGATTGATTTTAATTTTCAGTCAATTCATTTGAATTAATTGTAATTGCCTACATTTTTATGGGCTTTAATGTGTTCATATGGAGTCTGTAAAATTTAAGAGTCAATAGAGTCCATTTAGGCCGTCAATTTGAAGAAATTCGGAGACTGCTCGATGCTGGCCGAAAATTCCAGCATGCTGTTTTTTAGTTCCAGCTCAAGTACGTTCTTCACTTAACGGTAAAATGGTCGGGTTCAAGCAATCCAAAGGTGGTTCGGGTCGATTCGAGTGGTTCGGAAGCGGTCCAAGCCCTATTTGAAATTATTATTGTAATAATTTTAGTTTTTATTTTTGCTTGATTAAAAATCCCAAAACCAATTCACTTTAGTAAATTCAATTAATTATGCATTATTGAATGTATGTTTTAATTAAATAGTATTTTATGTGCATAATGTATGTCATTTATATTTAAAACCCCACCATAGGAAAGCATGTTCATGCATTTGTTTAATTTGAATAAGTGTTATGTATTAATTCAAATGCATGAGGGAAATTTCATGTTTTATTAATATAAGAGTTGTATTAATTTAGGGAGATTCATGCTTGAATGGTTAATTAAAATTGATTAATTCTTATAATAGTTATAATTATTAAAAGATAAAATTAACCAAGCATGTAGCATGAAATTTCTTTAGTTTGTTTATAAGTGTTATATTCAAATTAGACTTGTTATGGATTGATTTTATAATTGTTATAAAAGAGATAGAAATCTAAAATCTATAACAAGATAAAGAGCATGCTCACTTAGGTTAATGAACCAACAAATCGATCAACTTGCATAGTTTAGGTCGATATCTTGTAAAATAACGGTTATAAGAGAACTCACCCGACAAAATGCTGTCTAACGCTGAAGGTATTTAAGTTGACGGTTTACGGAACACCTCCTACTTGGGCATTGAGTCGGTTCTTGAGTTAAGTTAACTCGAGTTTTATGAGCATGCGTGAGCGATGTGAGGTTTTAAATTAAAGTGTTATCACCTAGACATTGTAGTATAAAGGGTTATACAAACCTAGACATAGGTTATTTCTAAATGGTGCTTTTCTTATAACTTGAATGTTTGATTGTTATATGCTTTTAAACACCATTAGAAAGCATGTTATAGGATTTATTCATTACAAGTTATAAGAGTTATAAAAGTTGATGAATAGAAACCGTAAAACCTATAACAAAGAGTTGTATGCTAACCTAGGATCTTAGGATCTTGCCATTCTTTAAATGGTTTAAAATGAAATAGACCTAAGACCGCCTTCTCTAATAGAATTAGAAATATGTCTTACTTAGTTTTTAAAATAGTTTTAAAATTTGAGTAAGTAGGGCATAACACCTTGGTTATAATGGAACTCTCCTGAAAATGGTTTAGAACTTGAGTTGAATTAACCAAAGTCTTACTAGCATGCAATGTCACTAGGTTATTAAAAGAGTTTAATTCACCTAGACATTTAGTGTAAAGACCTTGTTTAATAAGGCATAGACTTAGATAGATTCATTTAGCCGGAATTTACCTAAGTAATAGACCCTAAAACTTTACAACACTTTAGTGGGAGGAAAAGTATAGAAACAAAATATTCATATTAAGTTTCTACTCTCACGTCCCCCTGAGTTCACACCGTGAGATCCATGCTTGGCCTCGAGGCGCCCTAGGAGCGTCCCCCTACGGATGGTGTTTGCATGGGTTAATATCAAGGTGAATGGGGAAAGTGTTCATAGTAAGTGGGAGAAGGAAACGTGTCAAACGTATCCTGCGGTCTCCATCATTAGGTTGCACCGTGAGATTCCTATGCGCTGCTTGCGAGTCGCCCTGGGAGCGATCACCCTACGGAGGGCTTGCCCATGGGATTCGGAACAATGCAAACTCCAGAAATGGATAGGGTTTCCTAGGGTCATTCCCAACATTAGCTCTTCCCTACGGTGACATTATTGGGGCCGCCCTCCGAGATCTAAAAATGATGGGTAACACTTACAAGATGGTCTTGACCATATTAACGTTAGCTAATAACTATTGGAGTAAGAGTTATTCTGGGAATAGTATTTGGCCGAGATTGTCTCGATTCAAAGGAGGAGTAGCTGACTGCCCTACGGTAGCGGTTATTCTAAATTCCTGAAGTTACGTTGCAAATAAATCAATTGTATATATGGGTCGATGATTGCTTTTGCTAAAATCTGATTGGATTATATGATTAATGGGTTTAATGCATGTTTCTAATAGAGATTAATTTGATTGTTTCAGCAATATGTCGAAAAACGTACGTGCTTTGTCAAATGCCAAATTAAACGGTTTAGTACATACGACTAAGAATACTTGCTTAAACGCTAACCACGTGGCAAAGAATTTAGGTTTGGTCTCAACTAAGGAATGTCCTCAAACTAACTGCATAGCCAAGAAAAGCATAATCCACGACTCTAAATGCGATTTATTAGTCTTGGAAACGTGTTTAGTGGAAAACGACGATTCTGCCTGGATACTCGATTCAGGTGCCACTTATCACGTATGTTCTTCATTTCAAGGAATGAGTTCCTAGCAACAGCTAATAGCTGGAGAGATGACTCTTAAAGTTGGAACAGGAGAAGTCATCTCGGCTATTGCAGTGGGAGACATAAAATTATTCTTCACCAAGGAACGTTACATGATATTAGATAATGTGTACATAGTTCCGAAAATTAAAACAAATTTGATTTCTTTATCTTGTTTATTGGAACAAGGTTACTCAATTTCTTTTTCTGTTAATGAAGCGTTCATAACTAAAAGAGGTATTGATGTTTGCTCTGCAAACTTGAAGAATAAATTTTTATGTTTTGAGACCAATTGAGTCTAAAGCTATTTTAAATCACGAGATGTTTAAAACCGCTGAGACTCAACCTAAAAAGCGAAGAGTTTCTCAAGATACCTATCTCTGGCACTTGAGGTTAGGCCATATCAACCTCAATAGGATTGGAAAATTGGTCAAGAGTGGACTTTTAAACAAGTTAGAAGACGACTCGTTGCCTCCTTGTGAGTCATGCCTTGAGGGCAAGATGACAAAACGACCTTTTACCGGAAAAGGTTATCGTGCCAAAGAGCCCCTAGAGCTCATTCATTCGGACCTCTGTGGGCCAATGAACATTAGAGCTCGAGGTGGGTACGAATATTTCATCAGTTTCACTGATGATTATTCGAGGTATGGCTATCTCTACCTGATGCATCATAAGTCCGAAGTTTTTGAAAAGTTCAAAGAGTACAAGGCCGAGGTTGGGAACCTATTAGGTAAGATGATAAAAACACTTCGATCCAATCGAGGTGGAGAGTATATGGACTCAAGTTTTCAAGACTATTTGATAGAGCATGGAATTACGTCTCAACTCTCAGCCCCTGGTACACCTCAGCAAAACGGTGTATCGGAAAGGAGAAACAGAACCTTGTTGGACATGGTTCGTTCGATGATGAGTTATGCTCAGTTGCCTAACTCATTTTGGGGTTATGCAGTAGAGACTGCAGTTTATATTTTGAACGTAGTTCCCTCAAAGGGTGTTTCTGAAACATCGTTTGAGCTCTTGAAAGGACGTAAAGCTAGTTTAGGACATTTCAGAATTTGGGGATGTCCTGCATACGTGCTAGATGCAAATCCAAAGAAATTGGAGCCTCGTTCTAGATTTTGCCTAATTGTAGGCTATCCCAAAGAAACGAGAGGTGGATACTTCTTCGATCCTAAGGAAAATAAAGTACTTGTATCGACAAATGCTACATTCCTATAAGAAGACCACCTCAGAGAACACAAGCCACGAAGTAAAGTCGTATTAAGTGAACTATCTAACGAAGCTACCGAAACATCAACAAGAGTTGTTGATGATGCTGGCACCTCGAGTAAATCGCGTCATTCTCAAGAAATAAGAGAACCTCGACGTAGTGGGAGGGTTGTTAGACAGCCTGATCACTATTTGGATTTAATTGAAACTCCAATTGTCATACCTGATGACAGGATCAAGGATCCATTAACCTTTAAACAGGCAATGGATGACGTTGACAAGAACGAGTGGATTAAGGCCGTGGACTTGGAAATCGAGTCCATTCATTTTAATTCAGTATGGGATCTTGTAGATCAACCTGAAGGGGTTAGACACATAGGGTGCAAATGGATCTACAAGAGAAAACGAGACGCTGCTGGAAAGGTACAGACCTTTAAAGCACGACTTGTGACAAAAGGGTTTTACCCAGCGGGAGGGGATTGATTATGAAGAAACCTTCTCCCCTGTTGCCATGTTGAAGTCGATCAGGATACTTTTATCCATTGCCACGTTTTACGATTATGAAATATGGAAAATGGATGTCAAGACTGCCTTTCTGAATGCCAATCTTGAAGAAAGTATCTACATGTCTCAGCCAGAGGGGTTCATTGCTCAGGATCAAGAGCAAAAAGTTTGCAAGCTTAAACGATCCATTTATGGATTAAAACAAGCATCTAGATCCTGGAATATGAGATTTTATACTGCGATCAAATCTTATGGCTTTGAACAAAACGTTGATGAGCCTTGTGTTTACAAAAGGATCATCAACAACTCTGTAGCTTTCTTAATACTGTACGTAGATGATATCCTACTCATCGGGAACGATGTAGGTTATCTAACTGACATTAAACTATGGCTAGCAACTCAATTCCAAATGAAAGATTTGGGTGAGGCACAATTTGTTCTAGGGATCCAAATTGTTCGAAACCGAAAGAACAAAACGCTAGCCCTGTCTCAAGCATCTTATATCGACAAATTGTTGGTTAGATATAAAATGCAAAATTCCAAGAAATGACTATTACCTTTCAGGCACGAAATTATTTTGTCTAAGGAACAGTGTCCTCAGACACCTCAAGAAGTTGAGAACATGAGACGTTTTCCCTATGCCTCTGTAGTAGGTAGCCTAATGTATGTCATGTTGTGTACAAGGCCTGAAATATGTTATGCAGTAGGGATTGTCAGTAGATATCAATCAAATCCAGGATTCGATCACTGGACAACCGTTAAAAGTATCCTCAAATATCTAAGGAGAACGAGGGACTATATGCTCGTGTATGGTTCGAAGGATTTGATCCTTACAGGATACACTGATTCTAACTTTCAAACCGATAAAGATTCGAGGAAATCTATGTCGGGGTCAATATTCACTCTAAATGGAGGAGCAATAGTATGGCACAGCATTAAGCAAGGATGCATTGCAGACTCGACCATGGAGGCCGAATATGTAGCCGCTGGCGAAGCAGAAAAAGAGGCAGTATGGCTCAGGAAGTTCCTAACTGACTTGGAAGTCGTTCCAAATATGCAACTGCCTATCACCTTGTATTGTGATAATAGCGGTGCAGTTGCAAACTCAAAGGAACCTCGCAGCCATAAGAGAGGCAAGCACATTGAAAGGAAATACCATCTCATTAGGGAGATTGTGCACCCAGGAGACGTGATCGTCACGAAGATAACGTCGGAGCACAACATTGTTGATCCATTCACGAAGGCTCTCACGGCTAAAGTGTTCGAGAGTCATCTAGAAAGTCTAGGTCTGCGAGATGTGTACGAGAAATAATCTAGGTCAAGTGGGAGAATTGTAACCAGTATGTCGATGCCTCAGTATATTGGGTATTTAGATGCCCTAGTTTATTGTATTTTTACTTTGTTATTAATACAAGTATTTATTCACCCACTGCTGTTATAGACTATAGTACATCCCACTAAACTAGAGTTTTAGTTCAAGTGGGAGATTGTTGGGGTTGTGTCCTAAAACTCGTAGATAGTGAATGTTAAACGAATTATACATACTTATTCGATAAAGGCGTTATCGAGATTAATTCAGTAAAGTTATTACTGAATAAAGTAAATTGCACTTATAATAACAAAAATCCAATAAACTAATATCCATGGCTATAGGATGAATACTTGAGCTTTATGTAGAGACATAAAAAATGGATCAAGCTTGAGTAATAGCCAAAACGGTCTATAGTATAGGGATAGGGTTGGGTACCTTATTCTTGAGACACTATGAGACGCGACCCACTTTATAGATAGTATAGACGATGTGATCCTCAATCGTCCATGTAGAGACATTGCGAGTAGGGGCGTCCTATGCAATGAGTTTGCATAAGACCAGGACCGAGAAATAAGTCGCTCTCGCTTTATAACACCGTTTACTGACGAGACTGACTATTTCATGTGATGACCTACGTAACTCGATCTTAATCCTGAGCTAACTATGAACACCTGTTTATTCGGGCTTATCCTTAGATCTGCATAGGTGATAGCAAACATATCTAGCTATCTTTACTTATTTAATTTAGCTAGTCTTTTATGATTTTTGGGCCACTTTATTGTGCTTTAATGTTTATTTTGTAAGAAAAGGTTGATTGGAGCTAAAATGCAATAGTGGAGTTAATCGGGTGCTCGGGACGCGAAAAGATGCAAAGGGAGGAAAAGAATCAAAAGGGAAAAAAGTCAAAATTCGGTCAAAAGGTGACTAGCGTCTCGACGCTAGCCCTTAGGCGTCTCGACGCTAGCATTCCTTATTCGGATAGGCACGAAATCGTCACAGCGTCGAGACGCTGCGACCTTAGCGTCGAGACGCTACGATGAAATTTCAGAATAAATAGTTCTTTTCGGCTAGGTTTTAGGGGGAACCAATTTTGGGACTTCTTGGAGCCGTAAACAAAGGAAAAACAGAGCAATTCAAGGCTGAAGCAAAGGGGAAAATTCGGAAATCAACCCATTGTTCGTGGGGATCGTGACGGGGACGTTCGGTCTCGGCCTACAACGAGTTTAATTCTTCTTTCTCTCACTTTAGTTAGATTTTTATGGCTTTTACATGTTTAGTTGAGCTTGTAATTTTGATCATGAGTAGCTAAACTTGTAAGCTTAGGGATTGATGTAGTTGATTGTGTTTATGGATTGATTTATGGTTTAAGTTGTGCAATGTTATTATGTTTGTAATCTTGATTTAATGCTTTCAATTAATTGGCCATTAGTTGGATGATTTGAGTTTCGAATCTAGCTTGGGAGAGGGGATTTGATTTAGACTTACTCAAGATTGCATGACTAAAGTTTAGTTTCTAATTCGTGACGGTTTTAGATTAACTTTAGAATTGGTTAAAAGATCTCATTGTCTTGCATGATTAATAAACTTAGATAGGGATATCAAGTTGGTTAATTTGCATGAGAATCAATTATACTCGGGAGAGGTAGTTGTGATTAAAGGGTCTTTGGCTCATAATTTCATTGTGCATAATAACTTATTCCTTAAAATCAATCCTAAACTAAATCGGCGAAATCAATTCCCTAAGTAGTTTTCCCAATTGAAATTCCACACTTTTTACTTGCTTTGATTTGGTTTTCTTATCATTCATTCATCACTTTTTGATCCCTACATAAAATTGGGCAAGATAATTCACAATACTTGATTTGCTTAAAAATCCAATCCAGAGGACGACACTCGTTTATACGAACTCTTTATTATTACTTGACCCGTGCGCTTGCGGTTAGGAAAAGTCCACATCAATAGGTGAGAGTGGCTCAGTATCGCCGACTCAATAAGCCTCCCATTTCAGGGATAGGAACGGGTAGATAGCTAGGGACATAGTCGTGTATGAAGGAATTCACTCCTACCCAAATTAGGGATAGTAGAGAGGTTGTTCCCTTAAGTGCTGACTTCGGGGCTTGAACAAAGGGATCCCGCCCTCTCATTGGCCCGAGAGGGACTCGGTTTTATGGTCTGACCATAAACCAATTGTTCATTAGAGGATCAGTGGGGCTTAAGGAACTAGAAGTACTATAGGGGTAAAACGACCTTTTGACCTAGCTATAGCTACGAACAACCTGTGAAGGATCGACTTACTAATCATGGTTAAATCAAATGGATGGAAATATATCTATAGTAAGGGGAGTGCAACTATCGGGCTATAGTGGAGTGTCTCGGTAGTTAACGAATGTTGGCTAGCTTGGATAATGAGATTAGTCGGTTAGCCTCAAATCGTTGGAGCCCATGATCTATAGGTCCATTAGGTCCCCCTACTAGCTCATATTGGAACAAAGCCTAGAACAAAAAGATAGGAAGCTTTGAATCGTTCAAAATCAGGAAAACGGGTATTATCGTAAATTGTCTTTGACACAATAATTTAATTATGAATTAAATTAGAAAATGAGAGATGGAGTATTTAAAAGCGTTTTGAATCATATATAATTCATGGCACTAGGTGATAAAGAATAATTGGATTCATCATGTAAAAATTACTTGGAATTGTACCAATTAATTGCCTAGAAATTAATGTCAATTTTGAATTGAAATAGGAATGAATTGCAAGCTGAAAATTGAGAATTTAGATTCAATTTTAAGTGGATTTAGTGGCATTTCCACTCTTGCATGTTTATGCATAGTGGAAAACAACACAACCATGCACTAGTTGCATGTGTTGTGAATTAAACACCTAGAATCCACTTTGAGTTGCAATTTCACCATGTGTCTAGTGTCATGAGGCTTCTCTTTGCATGGAAGATGTCTATATAAGGAGTATGAATCAAATTCAAAGGAAGTAGAGCCATTTTCCATATTGTTATGCTGCTGGATTTTGGTCTCAAACTCTCTCATCTCCATATATCTCTCTAGTGCTTGATCTTTCAAGCATTCTCTTCCCATTCCCTATCTCTATAGATTCCCACAAGTCGTTCTTGGCCCGGAGAATAGTAGGGAAGACACTAGAGGTGGTCCACACACCGTTCGTGATCAAAGGAATCAAAGGGAGTTGTTGAATCGGTCTCCAAAAGGTTGGTAAAAATTTTGCTCTCTCCTTACGGTATTTGGACAGCATGTTTTCATTTTCTAAAATTGATGTAGTTGAGTGCCTCCGATCCTAAAATTTCTTCCACATGTGTTATATGGACACCTTCATTTGAATTATTAATAACACTTATTAAAATAAAAATGCATGATCATGCTTTCCTATGGTGGGATTTTAATCTATATGGCATGCTCATAATGCACATACATTTAATCCAATTAAACCATACATTCTCAATACATAAAAGAAATTGAATCAAGCTAAAATGGATTGGTTTAGAAATTTAAAAACAAGAAATTTAACTAATTATTACAGTAATAATTAATAAATAAGATTTCAACATGCTCGAGCTTCACGAACCAACCCAAACCGCCCATCCAAGCACTTAACCGGCCATGCATTGAGTGAAATGAGGCTGCAACAGACCGAACCGGACCAAAAGGCAGCAGCTGAACCGAACCAGATTTGAAAAACTGCTGCTACTGGAAAATTTTCTCCAACAGTGTCGGGACGCTACTTGAAGAGCGTCCCGACGCTGTCACGTACAACAACAATCTGCTGTTGTTTTCTGCTGCGTCTTCTCCCATTTTGCTTCGATTTTACAGCCTATAGGGACTCTAATGACCCTATAAAAATTACAGACTCTAGTACACACATTAACGCTCTTACTTTTCCGAGCAATTACAATTTCATGAAGAATTAAAGGCTCAAAAAATTGCCAAACCAGAACACTTCCATTTTAGCACACAGAAAATTCAATTTCAAAATGGTACCCACCACAGCAAAATTAAAATGACTTAAGTGCTCTAATCATGCTCTGATACCAATTGAAGGTGTTCATATGACACATGCGGAAGAAATTGAAGATTGAAAGCACTTAAGACATTCAATTTTACTCCTAAAGCATGCATGTTCTAGAAAAGGAAGAAAAGAGAGTTAGAGAACACCAACCTTTGTAGCTGTTTTATCTGGAACTCCTTGTGGTGTTATCCTCTTCAATGCTCCTTGGACAACCTCTAGAGTCTTCTCTACTATTCTCCTTGCTTAGAATGACTTGTGGGAATCTTATAGAGACGAGGAATGGGAAGGGAATGCTTGAAGGATCAAGCTATTGAGAGAACTAAGGAAAAGTGTGGCTTTGAGAGGAAAAACCAGCAGCATAACAGTAGGTAAAAGCTCTCTCTCCTTTGAATCTGATTCAAGCTCCTTATATAGACCTCCTCCATGCAAAGACAAGCTTCATGACACTAGACACATGGTGAAAATGCAACTCAAAGTGGATTCTAGGTGTTTAATTCACAACACATGCAACTAGTGCATGGTTGTGTTGTTTTCCACTATGCATCAACATGCAAGAGTGGGAACGCCACTAAATCCACTAATTTGAACCTTCATACTTGAATTTTCAGCTTTGCAATTTTCCTTAATTCAATTTGAAATTGAATTTGATTTCTAGGTTATAAATTGGGACATTTCCAAGTTAATATATCATGATTAATCTAATGAATCATTCTTACCTAGTGCCATTAATAGTATATGATTCTTAATACATATACATGGTATTTAAAACACTTTTAAATACCTTATCTCTCAATTCCTTATTTAATTCATAATTAAAAATTGTGTCAAACACATTTTTACAATAAAGCCCTATTTCCTGTTTTTGAACGATTCAAAGATTCCTATCATTATGATCTAAGCATTAATACAATATGAGCTAGTAGAGGGACCTAATGGACCTATAGATCATGGGCTCCAACGATTTGAGGATAACCGACTAATCTCATAATCTAAGTTAGCCAACATTCGTTAACTACCGGGACACTCCACTATAGTCCGATAGTTGCACTCCTCTCACTATAGATATATTTCCGTCCACTTCATTTAACCATGATTAGTAAGTCGTTCCTTCACAGGTTGTTCGTAGCTATAGCTAGGTCAAATAATCGTTTCACCCCTATAGTACTTCTTGTTCCTTAAGTTCCAGTAATCCTCTAATGAACAATCGGTTTGTGGTCCAACCATTAAACCTAAGTCCCTCTCGATCCAACGAGAGGGTGGGGCCCCTTGTTCAAGTCCTGGAGTTAGTACTTAAGAGAACAACCTCTCTGCTATCCCTGAAATGGGTAGGTGTGAATTCCGTCTTGCGAAACTATGTCCCCAGCTATCTATCCGATCTTATCCCCAAAATGGTAGGCTTGTTGAGTCGGCTATGCTGGCCACTCTCACCCATGCAGATCAAAGGATAATCTCGCATAAATAGGAGTTCATAGATAGCTCAGGATTAAGAACGAGTTACCTAGGTCATCTATGAGAAATAGTCAGTTTCTTCAGTAAACGACGTTATAAAGAGAAAGTGACTTATTTCGTGGTCCAGTCTTATGCAAACTCATTGCATAGGACGCCCCCCACTCGCATGTCACCACATGAACGATTTAGGATGTCATCGTTTGTACTTAATACAAAGTGGGCCACGTCCATAGTGTCTCCAGGATAAGGCACCCAACTATATCCTTATACTATAGACTATTTTGACTATAAACTTGAACTTGATCCTACGATATGTCCCTAAATATAGTTCGAGTATTCATTTTATAGTCAAGAATCTTAGTTTATTGTATTTAGGTTAATCATTCGCAATTTACATATTCAATAACATCTTTTACTGAATAACCTCAATAACGTCTTTATTGAAAAATAGAATATGTTTAATGATTTACAAACTACGAGTTTATAGGACATTAAACCCAACAAGTTTATGGGTTTCACCTATGTTTTCATTTCTTCAGACCTTAAAAAAAAAATTCCTTTTTGCATTTTCGACCTTGTCGCATCTCAGTCTTAATCTCCTTAAGTCCACGCGCTCCAGTTTAAGTTTGGGGGACAATAAGGACATTGTCCATTTTAATTTTGGGAGAGTGTGATAGTCAGCACATAAATAAATTACGCATGCGTTCCTCGGGTATACGATATGTTTGTAGTCAGAGGCATTTATGACACCCATAGTTTGCCACTGCGCGAAGAAGCGTCCGCATCCCATGAGCGTATAAGACAGTAATAAAATGTAATGCCCGTAGTTGGATACCTTTCATCACAAATGTGGGTAAGCCAAAACGATAGCATGTGTTTTGATGTCTATTGCTTTCTAAATATATATATATATATATATATAATAATTTTTTTATTATGCACCCAGGATATAAGGAGAAGATTGGCTGAGTTAGCGCAAGGAACTTTCCTTAAGCAATGAAGGAAATTTGGCAGAAGTCTAATCCTGTTTAGTAGTGCGCAAAAGAAAAAGAGAAAAAATGATGTTAGGATCAAAGGCGTTGAAGAGCTAAGTTATCCTCGCAGAGTTGATAATAGGCATTGCTTGGGGACAAGCAATAGTTTAAGTTTGGGGGTTTAATAACTTGCAAAAAGCAAGTTATTTATCCTTTAAACTTAAGCTAAAGCAAGGCTAAAAGATACAATGTTGCGTTACTTCGACCCAATAAGGAAGGGGAATGCGATGATTTGCTGCGGAAGCCTATATTTTAGATGCGGTACAAAATTATAAAAATATAAGGTGCTAACGCATTAATAATGCAGATGTTTGTTGCCCAAGTTTCTTTCAATGCAGGCACACATCCCAAGACGATCATGAACAGAAAATATGGATGAAAAGACTGTGCTAACACAACTGACGCGCGAGTGGGCAGAAGATGACTGAGCAAGTTTTCTAATTCCTTGGAAAAGTCAGTTTCCTTCGCCTATAAATAGAAATCCACCTGCTCAAAGAAAGGATACAAGAGAGGAGGAGACGAAGATCAAAAAAGTAAGGAGAAAGAGAAATCACAGCAAGTTGTGGTTAAGGGTAGACTTGCATTTGCGATGTATTGCACAATGTATTGTTTTGCTCGCATGAGCTAATTTTCTTCATCAAGGCTTAGCACAAGCACCCATGCCGTGATAAGTTTACTTTGTAAGCGCATACTTTGATTTAATGAAACATTATTGTCTTCTACTTAGATGCGATACTATTTTCATTACGAACTCCCGCCTGACCAGCCAGATTCGGTAGCAGCATGATAAATCCTTCACAGGTAATAAATGGACATATCTAAGTAGAACAAACTAGCGCATTGCATGTAGTCTTGGTAGCATTAAATAAATACTACCGCTATAAGATAGTGCATGAATGAGCTTTGATTGTGTTAAGACTAACGTAGTCCCTTGTAAGTTGTTAGAGACCTAAGCCAACACATGAACTAGCCAAACAAACAATTGATAGTTTTATGCCAAACGCAGAAGTTGTACCGGAAGGGAAACTTGTGATTTTTTCTCACTCAGGAATTAACGGATCAATTAGTTATGGTATACGCTACAAGGTACTTATAAACGCATGAGGTTGCGACCGCAACAACCTTGATAATATTCTCATTAAGACTTCTCTTTTTACTCTCAATGCATGTTTTACTTTCTTGCAATATTTATTTTTCATGTCCAATAAATCTTTTATTTAATTGTTCATAATATCACCTGTCTTTGAGTTCAGATCAACAAAATTATTAAAGATTTTCAAATAACCTTTCCCTGTGGATTCGACCCTAGACTCACTAGGTATTACATGATTGTGTTAATTTATACTTGGATTAATACATATCTGCGACTAATTCTATATTAAGTTATTCGCATACTGACAACCGATCACAACATACAACACACTAGCACACAAGCAGACAAACTCAACAGGTAAAAATCTACTTACTAATTGCTAAAGCACTCCTAAGAAGACCTAACAGGCTCTTGCAATAAGAAAAGGTAAGGTTTCTAGGTTGGGATTCACTTGCTAAACCTTAAACTAAGACGAAAGGGGCTTCGAAGAGATGTTCTTACACAACAAGAGGCTTAAGCTAGGATTTGAACACTCTGAAACCAAACTGATACTACAAGCACAGATTCCAAGGGTTAGAAACGAATTTACATTAGCATACAAAAGTAGCTTGCAAGGGTTTAAACAAAGCTTTCCTAACTAATCCTTACCAAAAAGGTCTTGGATTTAAGCTAGAAGCAATCAAATGAGTCCAAACCTACAAACTGGGAACATCCAAGCATTAGGGATCGATATATCAAACTTAAAATACTTTCAATGACTTTGAATGGGTATAAAATAGGTTGAAACTTACTAAACTCGAAGGAGTGTACAACACTTGTGCGTAAGCGATTTGGATCGAAAGCACTTTAATTTCATTAGTTCTACAATTAAAAGCATGTTATGTTTTGAATTGAAAAAACAGAGGATGAGTTCACCAACTTTTTTGGAGTTAAATTCAACAACTCTGTTGATGTTATTTGATCCCGAATCAATTGTGGATGACCTTTAGTGTCTTCCTCACTATCATTCGGCCTTAGAACCGCTTGTGGGAGCCAAGATCATGATGAATTATATGAAGAAGGAGACATGTTTTTTTCCAGAGAGTTTTTCTTTGTTTTTGAAAGAAGAAAAACATCTAGCAGCCAAGAAAAAAAAAACAAGCTGGTTTTCTCTCTCAATTTTAAAGAAGTATTGCATGTCATGCCATAAAACAAGACAGCAAGATTGCGAAGGGAATTAGTCATGCCATATGTGTCAAAACCAAGTAATTTGCCTCTTCGTCTTGTTAAAATTAAAGAAGATTTTGTAAATTAAGTTTTTCATTAAAATTAATCCATATAATTAATTTTAAACAAAATTAATTTAAATCTTAAAATAAATTTCTAAATCAATTAAACAAATTTAATTAATTTATAATTATTTAATTTAATATCTAATATTAAATGAAATAATGCATCTATCCTGAACTCTCTCAAAACCGATTGCTCAGTTATGAATCCCTATTCATACGATAAATATTTAAATGATATTTAAATATTTACAACTCTCTCTTATTATAGTTTAATTAATAAATAAACTATTATGTTAAGTATATCATATATAATTAACGTTTACTCCCTAAACTGAATTTGAATGATTCAAATTTTTTTCATCACATTGTTCTAAGGTTTAGTCTGTATGAGCTAGCACGGGGACCTAATGGACCTACAGATCATGGGCTCAAACGATCCGAGATTAACTGGCTAAACTCATTAACCTAGTTAACTAAAGTGTGTGATGCTACTACACAAGTGCAAGTATGCACTATGAAGTAATAAAGTGGAGAGTCCTCCGGAAATCAAACCCAAGGGAGATGGTGACTAGTTGAAAAACACATAAACAACTCAAGAAAAGCAGAAACTCCTCTAAGTTTGCAACTGAGGATGGTAACAAAAGAAATAGTTTGATGAAGGTTTTGTGATAGATGAAAGCAATAGTAAAGGAAGCAAGTAAACAAAGCAATTAAAGATATATGAGATAAGAAGGGGAATTCAAATAAGTATCAACCAAGAGCTTTAAAATGCACCCACCTTTGTGCTAGCAACTCACTTAGGCAATGCACAAGGCTGGAGAATACTATTTATTAGTGCCCACATAGACATGGTGCAGAAATGTTGCTACTAGTTTGCGCCTGCAAATTCTCTAGCAACTAGATTATCAGTTAAGTCCGACTCCTATTCAGCTCCACTATATGTGCCTTTAGAAGACTAAGAGTTAGAAACTATTCCACACAACTCCCAAACTCTAGTGGTTCCAGTCCTATTTCTAGGATGCAAGAAAACAAAGTCCTATTTCTAGGATGTTTTCCAGTATTGTTTTTGTGAACTCGCACATTCAACTCCAACCTTTCGGCCAGCTGTTGAACACAAACTATGCTAACTTAAGTGATCAGTTTAAGCTAACAATGAAACTTAAACTTTAACAAAAACAAACAATGCTAAGAGGAAACAAGGTTACTTTTGCATTGGTGAGGATTTCTTCTACTCAAGGAATCCACATATTTGAACCCCTAAGAAAAAGTTTAGCTCATTGAGGAAAATAAAGTACAAGACATAAAGTAAAAGGTACACCAATTAAAGAAATAAATTGCATTCATATTAATAATAGGAAGGTAAATACAAGAATGAACTTACAACTGAAACTTAAATAAAACATAAAGTAAAATAACTTACAATGCAAATAAAACAGAAAGTAAAGGACTCGAGACTCAACTAAGGTTCTTTCTCCTCTCTATCTAACTTGCTCTTGCCTTTTTCAAAGGGTGACAAGTCTTTCTCTTTTTCTTCTTTCGAATGGAAGAGCCGACAAAGGCTAGAAGAACCAAATTCATTTGAGCGTCTGACAACTGGGGATTCACGATAGCCATCAACTTTCTCTCCTAGGCTTCACAATTGTTTCTGAACTGAAGGATCTTGATCGAACTGATCGAAATTGGCTATCCTTGTTGCTGACTCCACTGTACCTCTACAACTACCATCTGTAGCTTTAACCAGCATCCACTGTCTCTTTGAACCTTTGGCAACACTCAACTGACATATGTACAGTGCAGATGTCTTGTGACCAACTGCCACTACTTGGGATCCGAACTTGAGTTTACACTGGCGACTACAAAACTCACACCTATAACCATCATTTGCCAACTTACCAATAGAAATAAGATTCATCTTGATATTAGGCACGTACCTGACATCTTGCAGTACCAATTTACCTCCACATTCTGTCTTCAGACTAACATCTCCAATCCCTCTAGTCTTGGAGGTTCTACCATTCCCCATCCTCACTAAGCCATGATGCCCTCCTGTGAATGATGTGAACAAACTCCTATCTGAAGCTATGTGAATAGAAGTTGCACTGTCGAATATCCAATCTGATGAGTGGTTACTATACTTTGTGTCACTCTCAACACAAGCTAAGACAACCTCATCCACTATATTTGCCTCTGGTTTTCTTTTCTTATCCTCTTTAAATTTCCTACACTGACTCTTGTAGTGACCTTTCTTATGGCAGTAATAACATTCTACCTCATTCCTATTTTTCCACTTTTTCCTACTACTACTCGATTCATTTTCTTCATCAACCTTATCTTTACCTTTAGTCATAACCAAAGCTGACCCTACTGTAGACTCTTTATTACTACCCTGCCTACGAATTTCCTCAGCTATGGCTAAATCACAAACTTCTGAAAATTTTAAAAGTGTTATTTCCAGTCGAATTAGACACTGTTGTCTTCATCGTTTCCCAACTATCAGGTAAGGACGTTAACAACTGAATAGCATTCACCTCATCAGAAAATTCTATCTTAACAGATTTTAACTGATTAATCAAAGTGGTAACCTCATTAATATAGAAATTCACAGAAGCATCCTCAGACATTTGCATGTAGAAAAACTTCTTAACTAGGTAGACCTTATTATTTGCAGAGGGTTTTTCATACCTGTTTGTAAGCGCTTCCATCAACTTGACTACAGTTCTTTCATGGGCTACTAGACTTGCCACATCCATTGACAAACACATCCTTATGGTTGCAACTGCCTCTTCATCTAGAGCTTCTCAATCTTCGTCTGACATCTCTTTCGGTCTCTCCTTCAATGTCGTATGCATTTTCTTGCAAGTTAAATAATCCTTGACTTCAATCTTCCAATATCCAAAATTTTTCCCATCGAACTTCATGACTCCATCGAAACTTTTTGGCTCTACAAAACCCATGACTCCTGAACCAAAAGCTCTGATACCAATTGTTGGGAGAAAAATGAGGAAAAAATAATAATATTATTATTATGACGATAATCAATAATATTATAACTATCTTCTCTTCCACAGGTTAAGCCAACACAAGCCAAAAATAAAAGTCACGAAAATAATAAAAGATAGGGAAAAAGAAACGACACTGAAAATATACTGGTTCGCCTCAAGCTCGGGACTACGTCCAGTCTTCTGCAACTACAGGTTCTACTAGAATTTGGGAGATTACAAGAAGCGTTCAATAATGCCACAAACTAACCCTCAATAGCCCAACAATAGCTATTGACTTCCAAGTATCACAACTCGATAGCTTGGGATAAACAAAGAAACAAAACCCTCACCCACAAGAGAGATACACTAAATCTCTCTCACTCACTGTCGCACGTCAACTTTGCTCTCAGCCGAAAAAGTCACTCCTCTTCTGTGTTTTTCACCCACGACCACAACACTTAAACACACATATATAGTGTAATGTAATGGGTCTTGGCCCATTAACTTTTCTTTTGTATTTTCGCACGGCAATCGAGACGGTGATTTGTATCCACCTCCAATAGTTTAGTGATTATGAGTAGCTAATTCCTAAATTCTATGGGTTTGATTTAGTTTGTTGAACCTTTGCCTACTTTATTAGTTGATTTTGTTTTATTGTCATTCCCATTCATTTGTGCATTTTGTCCTTAATGCTTTTAATCACCTGATCAATGATTAAATTAATTGTTTTCTAAGTGAAAACTTGATAACTTGCAAAACTCAAGTTATTTATGAAGGGAATAAAAGTCCCCACGCAGCGAAAGTGCATCGATTGGACCTTACGCCGTATATTAATTAACATTAAAATACCGTTACGAAAACTCAATCAAGCTTTAAACTCTTTTAAAGTTGCTGGAAATTCAGTTTAAACATACTTTAAAAATATATCTAAATTTATTTTCATGCTTTTCTAAAGAAAAGGGAAGAACCGTCACATACCTTCGTTGTAGACTTGACTGTTCTTCGCCAACAACGCTCCAACGAACGAAAACGCAGCAGCCTCCTCGCCTCTTGATCGCTGGAATTTTCTTCTTGATTGACACAATAACCACAAAGAACCGTCACATACCTTCGTTCTAGGTCTAGGAGGAAAAAGACTTGTGGGAGTCTTTCTCTAAGAGTGAGGTTAGAGAGAATTCTAGGTCTTGTCTTTGAGAGTCTAAGAGCAAGAGCAAAGTTTCAAGTGTCATGACCAATTAGGTCTAGTGTTCTATTTATAGAAGAGAGGCCATGAATAAAATATTCAATTAAATCAATCTTTTCCAAAATTGATTCAATCTTATTCCTTAATTAATCAATCATGATCAATCAATTCCATAATTGATTAATCTTTTCCACAAATGACTAATTACTTCCATAAGTGATTAGATCATTTCCATAAATGATTAATCACTTCCTTAAGTGATTAATATTTTCCATAATTGATTAATTCCCGGTTAATGAATTCTTTAATTAATTAACCACCAATTAAATATCACATATTTACTTTCCGGCCTAGAATTAATTAATTTGCCCAAACACATTTCATGCCTTAAATTAATTAATTCATTATTTGAACTCTTTCAAACTTCCATAAATTTATATTTGAATTTCTTCAAATATTAATTTCTCTCATAATAATATATCAATATATATTATATTTGTTTCCCTTAGTAAATTGAACATTTTCAATTTACATTTATTATTTAGTTGCCTCAAATTACTTTATGAGCTACCAGTGGGACCTAATGGACCTGCAGATCAGAAGCTCCAACGATGTGAGATTAATTGGTCAAACTCATTAACCACATTAATCAATATTCGTTAACTGTGTGTTCATTCCACTATAGACCCACAGTTGCACTCTTCTCACTGCAGACATATTTTCTGTGTCCACGGATATAGACCAATATCGACTAGTTAGTCCTTCACGAGTGTCCGTAACACCAGCTGGGTCAAATTACCGTTTTACCCCTGGGTTACCTCTATTTCCTTAAGTACCAGTTCTCCTCTAATGAACAATCTGTTTGTGGTCCAACCATCAAACAGAAACCCCTCTCGTGCCATTGAGAGGGTAGGGCCCTTTGTTCAAGACTCGGAGTAACCACTTAAGGGAACACTCATCTGCTTCCCTAAAGTCGGGAAGGAGTTAATTCCATCTTGTACGATTATGTTCCCAGCTCCCCATTCGGTCTTGTCGCCAAAGTGGTAGGCTTATTGAGTCGGCATATTGGCCACTTTCACCCATACAAATCAAAGGACAATCTCTCATGAGCAGGAGTCCATAATCAACTCAGGATTAAGACTATGTTGTCTAGGTCGTCCTAGTGAAATAGAAAACCAACTAGTTAACGGTGTTATAACCAGTGGTTACTATTTCGCGGTCCGGTCTTATGCAAACTCATTGCATAGGATACCCCCACTCGCATGTCTCCTACACGAACGCGTTGGATCGCAGCGTTTGTATCAAATACAAACTTGGTCGTATCCATAGTGTCACCAGGATAAGGCACCCAGTCTTATCCGTATACTACAGACCCTTTAGGTTGTTTCTTGAACAATGATCCCATATGTCGCTACATATAGTTCAAGACTCATATTACAACCTTGGATGTCTAGTTTATTGGATTAGGGTTATTATTAGGCAAATACAAATATAAAATAACTAATAACAATTAATGGAAAAATATATCAATATTATTTCATTAATATCCGGTCAACAGTTACATTCACTATCTACGAGTTTTAGGGCATAAAACCCAACAAACTCCCACTTGAACTAAAACACTAGTTAGTGGGATGTAAATGCAATAATCTAAAGCTGGAAATATCATGTATATTAAAATAATACAATGAACTAGGGCATCCTTATACCCATTATACATTATGCTTTATGGATGTCATATAGAATATTTAATCCTTATACAATGTATGTTTAAATGCATGGAATTGTTTTCATATTTTCAATATAAGTGTATATTAATTATATGAAAAATTGGAAAGCATGAAGCATGTCATTACTTATATTAAATATAAATAGTTATGTTTAATGTGATGAATGAAGCATGCTTGATTGATTTTCTTGATTGGCTTATAATTGTTATATTTAAAGAAAATCAAAATTGCATGAAGCATGAAACATCCATAGTTAATAATATAATTGTTATATTATTCATGCAATTAGTATGGTTTAATTATTTAATTGAATGAGATTGTTAAATGAATTAATCCCTAAATTCGTGATTATAGGATTAATCATTAAAATTTGAAATAGTTCTTTAATATTAATGATTAGAAACCGTCAATCTATAATCAAGATTTGCATGCAAACATAAGATCATAGGATAAATTGGATTAATTTTAAATTGTTTAAAATTAATTAGACCTAGATCGATTTCTAATAGGATTAGAATCTTTTCTTACTTAGAATTAAAAATAGTTTTAATTGACTAAGTAGGAAAAACATTGCTATGATTATAAGGGAACTCCACCGGTAATGTTCTGTCTAAGGCTGGGGGTATTTAAGTTGACGGTTTACGGAACACCTCCTACTTGGGAACTGACCTGGAATACCGAAGTTGAATTAATCATAGTTAAATGTTAGCATGCAATGTCACTAGGTTTATTAAAAATGTTTAATGCACCTAGATCTTTAGAGTAAAGACCTTACATTACTGAGGTTATAAAGGAACTCTCTCGGTAAAGTTTTGTCTAAGGTTGAGGGTATTTAAGTTGACGATTTACGGAACACCTCCTACCTGGGAACTGACCCGAACATTGAGTTGAATTAACCATAGTAATGTTGACTTGCAATGTTGGGTTTATTAAAAGAAGTTTAATTCACCCCAAAGATTGCAGTTGAATCCCTTCCATAATTGTTATAATAGGATCAGACTTAGATAGATTGACTTAGCCAAATACTATCTAAGTTAAACGACCCTATATTAATCTCAGGACATTTTCAGTGGGAGGAAAATTACAAAACGAGATTTACATCAAGTTTTGCTCCTATGTCCCTATATTCACAACGTGAGATTCATGCTCGGCTTCGAGTCGCCTTAGGAGCAGCCTCCCTTCGGAAAGTGTTTGCATGAATCAATATCAAGGTGAATGGTAAAAATGTCTAAAGTAAGTGGGAGCGGGACACGTGTCAACGTATCCCTCAGTCTCCGCCCATAGTTCGCACCGTGAGAGCCCTATGATCCACCTGCAGGTTGTCCTGGCACAACCATCCCTTCGGAGGGCCTGGTCATAGGATTCGGAACATCGTGAACTCCTGAAAAAGGATATGAGCTCTTAGGCTAATCACCAACAGTTGTCTTTCCCTTCGGTAGCCTGTTGGTGCGTGCCTCTAAGATTTGAAAGTGGGAGGGTTACACTTACGAGGATGAGTTAAAAGTGTTGACAAATCCTTGACCGAACAACGGTGGCTGATGTCTATAGGAATATGAGTTATTCTGGAATTAGAATTAGTTGAGAGGTGTCTCATTTCAAAGGAGGAGTACCTGATCACCCTTCGGTGGCTGATATTCTAAACCTCTGAAACATCGTTGCAAAACTAAATCGATAGTTTTAGGGTTCTATGATTGTCTGTTTTGCTAAATTGATTGGATTATGTGCAATTGTTTGCTTGTATGATGGGTTAAGGCAAAGATAACTAATACGGTCATTGTTTGTTTAAATTTCAGCAATGTCTTCCTCAATTGTCTCTCTGCTTAAAAATGAGAAATTAACCGGCAAAAATTATGCTACGTGGAAGTCGAACCTGAATACGATTCTTGTTATCGATGATCTGCGATTCATCTTAACGGAGGATTGTCCTTCAAGTCCTGCTTGTAATGCATCCCAAGCAGTTAAGGATGCTTATGACCGCTGGACAAAGGCCAATGATAAGACTCGTGTCTATATCCTAGCCAGCTTATCTGAAGTTTTGGCTAAAAGGCATGAGGGCATGGTAACAGCGAGGGAGATTATGAACTCTCTCCAGGAGATGTTTGGACAACCGTCCTACCAACTCCACCATGACGCTCTCAAATACGTTTATAGCTGTCGCATGAAAGAAGGCACGTCTGTTCGGGAGCATGTCCTGGATATGATGGTCCAATTCAACGTGGCAGAGGCAAACGAGGCGGTCATAGATGAACGTAGTCAAGTTGCATTCATCTTAGAATCTCTTCCGAAGAGTTTTCTACAGTTTCGAAGCAATACAATGATGAATAAAATAACATTCAACCTGACTAGCCTCCTGAATGAGCTACAACTCTATCAGTCTCTTCTTAAGAACAAGGGAAAGATAGAAGGAGAGGCAAACATTGTTCACTCTAAAAGAAAGTTCGAGAAGGGTTCATCCTCGGAACTAAATCTGTAGCCACTTCTTCAAAGAAAACTCAGAAGAAGAAAGGAAACAAGGGGAAAGCTCCCAGAACTGCTGCTAAAAGCAAGGGAAAAGCCAAAGCTATGGCAGATAAGGGCAAATGTTTCCACTGCAATATAGATGGACATTGGAAGAGAAACTGCCCAAAGTACCTTGCTGAGAAAAAGAAGGAAAAGGAAGGTAAATTTGATTTACTTGTTTTAGAAACATGCATGGTAGAACATGATGAGTTAACCTGGATACTTGATTCAGGAGCAACTAATCATGTTTGCTCTTCTTTTCAGGAAAATAGTTCCTTTCGGCAGTTGAACGATGGGGAAATGACACTCAGGGTCGGAACTGGAGAAGTCATTTCAGCTAAAGCAGTGGGAGCTGCGAAGTTATTTTTTAGAAATAGATTCTTACTTTTAGAAAGTTTGTTAATCGTTCCCAAGATTAAGAGGAACTTAATTTCTATTTCATGTTTGATTGAACAATCGTATACAGTTACTTTTGATATGAATGAAGCGTTCATTTATAAAAATGGTGTATTTATTTGTTCAGCCAAATTGGAAAATAACTTGTATGTTTTAAGACCAACTGAAAACAAAGCACTTTTAAATCACGAATTATTTAAAACTGCTGAAACTAAAAGTAAAAGGCAAAAGACTTCTCCATCAAGTAACAATACTCGTCTTTGGCATCTCAGACTTGGTCATATAAACATCGATAGGATCGGTCGTTTGGTAAAGAATGGACTTCTAAGCAAGTTAGAAGATGATTCACTACCACCTTGTGAATCTTGTCTCGAGGGAAAAATGACCAATAGACCCTTTACTGGAAAAGGTTACAGAGCCAAAGAACCCGTAGAGTTAATACATTCGGATCTATGTGGTCCAATGAATGTAAAAGCTCGAGGAGGGTACGAATATTTCATCTCATTTATAGATGATTATTCAAGATATCGTTACTTGTACCTAATGGGACATAAGTCTGAAGCCCTTGAAAAGTTTAAGGAGTTTAAGGCTGAAGTTGAAAACCTATTAGGTAAATCTATTAAAGTACTTCGATCTGATCGAGGAGGGGAGTATATGGATCGAAGATTCCAGGATTATATGATAGAACATGGAATCCAATCTCAACTCTCAGCCCCTGGTACACCTCAGCAGAATGGTGTGTCAGAAAGGAGAAATAGAACCTTGTTAGACATGGTTCGATCAATGATGAGCTATGCTCAATTGCCTAGCTCGTTTTGGGGGTATGCAGTAGAGATTGCAGTATACATCTTGAATAATGTTCCCTCGAAAAGTGTTTCTGAAACACCTTTCAAATTATGGAAGGGGCGTAAACCTAGTTTGCATCACTTTCGCATCTGGGGTTGTCCAGCACACGTGCTTGTGACAAATCCTAAAAAACTGGAACCTCGTTCAAAACTGTGCCAATTTGTTGGTTACCCTAAAGAAACGAGAGGTGGTTATTTCTACGACCCACAAGAAAATAAGGTGATTGTATCGACAAACGCCACTTTCTTAGAGGAAGACCACATGAGAGATCATAAACCATGCAGCAAAATAATATTAGGAGAAGCTACTGAAGAAACATCAAGAGTTGTTGATGAAGTTGGACCTTCAACACGGGTTGATGAAGGAACTAGTTCTTCAGATCCATCCCGTCCATCTCAAACGTTGGGAATGCCTCGATGCAGTGGGAGGGTTGTATTACAACCTGACCGCTACTTGGGTTTAACTGAAACTCAGGTTGTCATACCTAATGATGGTATTGAGGATCCATTGTCCTATCGACAGACAATGAATGACGAAGATAAGGATGAATGGGTCAAAGCCATGAACCAGGAAATGGAGTAAATGTACTCCAATTCTGTATGGGAACTTACAGATCTACCTAATGGGGTAAAACCCATAGGGTGCAAATGGATCTATAAGAGAAAAATAGATGCATTTGGAAAGGTACAGACCTTCAAAGCTAGACTAGTGGCAAAGGGTTATACCCAAAAGGAAGGGGTTGACTATGAGGAAACCTTTTCTCCTGTAGCCATGTTAAAGTCCATAAGAATTCTCTTATCCATAGCCACATATTATGACTATGAAATATGGCAAATGGACGTCAAGACTGCCTTTCTGAATGGTAATCTTGAAGAGAATATCTTCATGTCTCAACCCGAAGAATTCATAGCCCAAGGTCAGGAACAAAAGGTTTGTAAGCTCAATCGATCCATTTATGGATTGAAACAAGCGTCCAGATCATGGAACATTAGATTTGATACTGCAATCAAATTTTTTGGCTTTGACCAAAACGTTGATGAGCCTTGTGTCTACAAGAAAGTCAACAAAAGGAAAGTAGTTTTTCTAATACTTTATATAGACGATATCCTACTCATTGGAATGATGTAGGATACCTCACTGACATTAAGAAATGGCTAGCAGCCCAATTCCAAATGAAAGATTTGGGAGAGGCTCAATACGTTCTGGGAATCCAAATCATTAGGGATCGTAAGAACAAAACGCTAGCTCTGTCTCAAGCAACGTATATTGACAAGATATTGTCTCGATATTCGATGCAAAACTCCAAGAAGAGACTATTGCCCTTCAGACATGGGGTACACCTGTCTAAGGAACAGTCTCCTAAGAAACCTCAAGAAATTGAGAACATGAGACACATTCCCTACGCCTCAGCTGTGGGCAGCTTAATGTATGTTATGCTCTGCACTAGGCCTGACATATGTTATGCAGTGGGAGTAGTCAGTAGGTATCAGTCTAATCTAGGGTTGGACCACTGGGGAGCGATTAAGAACATCCTCAAGTATCTTCGGAGAACGAGGGACTACATGCTTGTGTATGGAGCTAAGGATTTGATTCTTACTGGATACACTGACTCTGACTTTCAAGCTGATAAGGATTCAAGGAAATCCAAATCAGGGTTAGTATTCACCCTCAATGGAGGAGCAGTAGTTTGGAGAAGCATCAAACAAGGATGCATAGTAGACTCAACCATGGAGGCTGAGTATGTAGCAGCTTGCGAAGCAGCTAAGGAGGCAATAGGGCTTAGAAAGTTCTTGACTGATTTGGAAGTGGTTCCGAATATGAACGTGCCCATAACACTATACTGTGACAACAGTGGGGCTGTAGCCAACTCAAAAGAACCTCGAAGCCACAAACGGGGTAAACACATCGAGAGGAAGTATCACCTGATACGGGAGATTGTGCAATGACGAGATCGCCTCGGAGCACAACATCGCTGATCCATTTACAAAGGCTCTCACGGCTAAAGTGTTTGAGGGTCATCTAGAGGGTCTAGGTCTACGAGATATGTATGCCATCTAATCTAGGGCAAGTGGGAGAAATGTATAAAGGGTATAAGGATGCCCTAGTTCATTGTATTATTTTAATATACATGACATTTCCAGCTTTAGATTATTGCATTTACATCCCACTAACTAGTGTTTTAGTTCAAGTGAGAGTTTGTTGGGTTTATGCCCTAAAACTAGTAGATAGTGAATGTAACTGTTGACTGGATATTAATGAAATAATATTGATATATTTTTCCATTAATTGTTATTAGTTATTTTATATTTGTCTTTGCCTAATAATAACCCTAATCCAATAAACTAGACATCCAAGGTTGTAATATGAGTCTTGAATTATATGTAGCGACATATGGGATCATTGTTCAAGAAACAGCCTAAAGGGTCTGTAGTATACGGATAAGACTGGGTGCCTTATCCTGGTGACACTATGGATACGGCGCACTTTGTATTTGATACAAACGCTGCAATCCAATGCGTTTGTGTAGGAGACATGCGAGTGGGGGTATCCTATGCAATGAGTTTGCATAAGACAGGACTGTGAAATAGTAACCACTGGTTATAACACCGTTAACTAGTTGGTTTTCTATTTCACTAGGATGACCTAGACAACTTAGTCTTAATCCTCAGTTGATTATGGACTCCTGCTCATGAGAGATTATCCTTTGATTTGTATGGGTGAGGGTGGCCAATACGCCGACTCAATAAGCCTACCACTTTGGCGACAAGACCGAATGGGGAGCTGGAAACATAATCGTACAAGATGGAATTCACTCCTTTCCGACTTTAGGGAAGCAGATGAGTGTTCCCTTAAGTGGTTACTCCGACTCTTGAACAAAGGGTCCTACCCTCTCAATGGCACAAGAGGGTTTTCTGTTTGATGGTTGGACCACAAACAGGTTGTTCATTAGAAGAGAACTGGTACTTAAGGAAATAGAGGTAACCCAGGGGTAAAACGGTAATTTGACCCAGCTGGTGTTACGGACACTCGTGAAGGACTAACTAGTCGATATTGGTCTATATCCGTGGACACAGAAAATATGTCTGCAGTGAGAAGAGTGCAACTGTGGGTCTATAGTGGAATGAACACACTGTTAACGAATATTGATTAATGTGGTTAATGAGTTTGACCAATTAATCTCACATCGTTGGAGCTTCTGATCTGCAGGTCCATTAGGTCCCACTGGTAGCTCATAAAGTAATTTGAGGCAACTAAGTAATAAATGTAAATTGAAAATGTTCAATTTACTAAGGGAAACAAATATAATATATATTGATATATTATTATGAGAGAAATTAATATTTGAAGAAATTCAAATATAAATTTATGGAAGTTTGAAAGAGTTCAAATAATGAATTAATTAATTTAAGGCCTGAAATGTGTTTGGGCAAATTAATTAATTCTAGGCCAGAAATTAAATATGTGATAGTTAATTGATGGTTAATTAATTAAAGAATTCATTAACTGGGAATTAATCAATTATGGAAATAATTAATCACTTAAGGAAGTGATTAATCATTTATGGAAATGATCTAATCACTTATGGAAGTAATTAGTCATTTGTGGAAAAGATTAATCAATTATGGAATTGATTGATCATGATTGATTAATTAAGGAATAATATTAAATCAATTTTGGAAAAGATTGATTTAATTGAATATTTTATTCATGGCCTCTCTTCTATAAATAGAACACTAGACCTAATTGGTCATGACACTTGAAACTTTGCTTTTGCTCTTAGACTCTCAAAGACAAGACCTAGAATTCTCTCTAGCCTCCCTCTTAGAGAAAGACTCCCACAAGTCTTTTGCCTCCTAGACCTAGAGTCATACCGGTGTAACCTTTGTGGTTATTGTGTCAATCAAGAAGAAAATTCCAGCGATCAAGAGGCGAGGAGGTTGTTGTGTTTTCGTTCGTTGGAGCGTCGTTGGCGAAGAACGGTCAAGTCTACAACGAAGGTATGTGACGGTTCTTCCCCTTTTCTTTAGAAAATGATGAAAATAAATTTAGATTTATTTTTAAAGCATGTTTAAACTGAACTTCCAGAAACTTTAAAAGAGTTTAAAGTTTGATTGAGTTTTCGCAACGGTATTTTAATGTTAATTAATATACTGCGTAAGGTCCAATCGATGCGCTTCCGCTGCGTGGGGACTTTTATTCCCTTCAATTTATTCTTTAAACTTAGGCTAAAATGAGGGTAAAAGATATATTGATGCGTTGTTGCATCGCAGTAAGGAAGGAAAATGCGATGGTTTCCTGCGGGAGGCTATATTTATAGATGCGGTACGAAATTATAGAAATGTAAGGCGCTGACGCATTAAAAATTCAGTTGTTTGTTGTCCAAGTTTTCTTCAGCGCAGGTGCAAATCCCAAAATGCTCGTGAAAGGAAAGATGGATGAAAAGACCGTGCTGACACATAGCTGATGTACCAGCTTGCAGAAGATAACTGGGGCACGATTGCCAATTTCTTGGAGAAGTCAGCTTCCTCTGCCTATAAGAAGCCTCCACCTGCCAAAGAGAAGGAGGAGGACGAAGGAGAGAGAAAGGATGAGAAAGCAAGGAGAAAGAGAAATCACAGAAGGTCACTTCGGAGGGTAGACTTGTATTGCGTTAAAGATGTATTACGTAGTGTATTCATTTGCCCACATGGGCTAATTTTCTTTTTATGTGCATACTTTGATTCAATGATAAGTTAATGTCTTCTACTTAGATGCGATACTATTTTCATTACTAACTCCAGCCTGGCCAGCCGGATGCGATAGCATCATGATAAATCCTTGACAGGTAATGCATGTGGAAATATCTAAGTAGAGCAAGCTAGCGCAGTGCATGCAGTCTTGGTAGCATTAAACAAAATGCTACCGCTATAAGATAGTGCATGAATGACTTTTGACTATGTTAGGACTAACGTAGTCTCTTGTAAGTTGTTAGAGAACTAAGACTACGCATGAACTAATTAAACAAAACAGTTGTTAGTTGTACGCCAAATGCATGAGTAGTAACGGAAGGGAATCTTATGATTTTTTTCTCAATAAGGCCGTAATGGATCAATTAGTCACGGTATGCGCTACAAGGTTACTTATAAACGCATGAGGTTGCTACCTCAACATTCTTGATAGTATTATCATTGATTACTTCTCTTAACTCTCAGCGCATGTTTTATTTTTCTGCATTTCATTAATATTAATCTCAATCAAATCTTTTCTTTAAATTTTCATAATACCACGCGTCCTAAAGTTTAAATCAGTAAGTTATTAAAGACTTTTAATCACCCTTCCCTATGGATTTGACCCTAGAACTCACTAAGTACTACTTGATTGTGTTAATTTTTATACTTGGATTAATACATATCTGCGGTAAATTCTGTATTAATTAATTGGCATACTGACAACCGATCAAAACTCGACGAAGAGAGGTTTAGACTAGAATTGAATGCATGACTAATGTTATTTACCTGAGTGACACGAAATAAAATAAATAACATTAGAGGTTGTTAATGAAGAGTCGTAATGTCATGCTAAGTAAATAAGGAGGAAACTGAAAAGAGATTCTTTATTTAAAGGCATGAGAATAGGAGGAGACTGACAAGAGAGTTCTTGATATTAGGCTTGTTAAGACGAAAACAGTAACAACGTAACAAGAACGAAAGGGCGAAGAGAAACAACACACAGATATACGTGGTTCACTAACGGTGTGTTAGCTACATCCACGGGCAGAGGGAGAGAACGATCTTATTATGTGAGGAGTATTCAGAATATAGAGATTAGGGCAAAAAATAAGTTAAGATGGTTTATATATGGCACCACTCTTAACCCCAACATAATAGGCCCAAAATAAAAGTCCGAAACGGAAAAATCATATCTAATCCCTATACATAATTTAGCTTAGGGGGCGTTGCCCCCGAACCCCCCGTACTGGGTCATTCGGAGCGCTTCATATCAGATTAAAGGCATATCAACAAATCTCCACTTTGACTTGAACTCTCTCACACATAACAGATGAACCAGATGTACCCAAAGAAAAGTACCAGATGCAACTTAAAAGCCACCATATTCTCCCTCTGCTTCATAAGGTCCCATAGGGATCACTTAGCAATTCAAAACATTTAGCAAGTCCAAACAATGTTGGAACTTGCCACTTGGAACTGACTTGGTGAACATATCAGCGAGGTTATCAGCTGTCCCAACTTTCATCACCTTAATCCTCTTCTCATTTCTCAGGAAATGATATCTAACATCTATATGTTTAGTCCTCTCATGATGAACTTGATCCTTGGCTAAGCATATTGCACTCAAACTATCACAATATACAACAGCCTGATCATGATGAAGACCAAGGTCACGAACTAGTCCTTTCAACCATATTGCTTCTTTAGCAGCTTCTGTTAGTGCCATATATTCAGCCTCAGTAGTAGACAAAGTAACTGTAGGCTGTAGGGTTGCCTTCCAACTAACAACAGAACCACCAAGGGTAAACACATAACTAGTCATGGACCTTCTACTGTCAACATCTCCAGCATAGAAAGAATCAGAATAACCAGTCACTGAACATTCTGTATCACTTCCATAAACGAGACCAATATCAGATGTACCTCTAAGGTAACGAAAAATCCTCTTCACAGCTTGCCAATGTTCCTTTCTAGGTTGCCCCATGAACCTACTGACAACACTCACAGCATGTGCAAGATCAGGCCTAGTGCAAACCATAACATACATCAAACTTCCTATTGCACTAGCATATGGGACTCGAGACATGTATTCCTTCTCAGCTTCAGATTGTGATGCAAGTATAGAAGACAAACGAACACTTGCAGCACTAGGAGTATCTATTGGCTTAGCTGAAGACATCCCAAACATGGACAATATCTTCTGAATATATCCTTTCTGTGACAAGAAAAGCTTCTTTGTATCTTTTTCCCTATAAATCTCCATACCCAAATCTTTCATCTCAAATTCAGCACTGAGAAGGTCTTTCAACTTCAGAATACCAGACTTGGACTTAGCAGCTATCAACATGTCATCTACATACAGAACCAGATAAATCTTCAATCCATCACCAAGCTCGTTGTGATACACACAACAATCATATGGACTTCTGTTGTAGCCTAACTCAATCATATAACTGTCAAACCTCTTATACCACTGTCGTGGAGACTGCTTGAGCCCATATAAAGACTTCTTCAACTTGCAAACTGTTAAGACGAAAACAGTAACAATGTAAGAAGAAAGAAAGGGCGAAGAGAAACAACACACAGATATACGTGGTTCACTAACGGTGTGTTAGCTACATCCACGGGCAGAGGGAGAGAACGATCTTATTATGTGAGGAGTATTCAGAATATAGAGATTAGGGCAAAAAAATAGGTTAAGAGGGTTTATATATGGCACCACTCTTAGCCCTAACATAATAGACCCAAAATAAAAGCCCAAAACGGAAAAATCATAATTTAGCTTAAGGGGCGTTGCCCCCGAACCCCTGGACCCCGACTCGCTGACCGGACAGCGAGACCCCCATACTGGGTCGTTCGGAGCGCTTCATATCAGATTCAAGGCATATCAACAAGGCTTCTAGACTTATGAATTGAATGTCTAATCAATCCTAATTGGTTAATTGATTAAGCAATTAAAGGTTCAATTAATGAAATCAACACCCTAGAATTATCCCTCCAAATTTTGTCTCCATTTATCTTTTTTGCTTTCTAGATTAGCTTTTTGTCATTCTTTTTCATCATTAGATTTTGTTCTCTAAATTAAGCTAAGCAAGATTATTCACGGTAATTAATTGAATAAATCCAATCCTTGTGGAGACAATACTCTTATACTCAAAATCACTATATTACTTGTGGTCTGTGCGCATGTGGCAGATTGCACCCAACATCGAAATCAGTGTGGGAGGACCCTTGAGAGTGAAAATCCACGATCCTTGGAGATTTGATACGAGATTTGGGATTTTCGCATGATTTTGTGTAAATCCCGTGAATCTCGGAATTTTATCGGAAAGCCCAGTGCGGCAGAATATTGGGCCCAAATCTCCTCAGTGCACTATCTTGACAGATCTGTCTTCAGCTAGGGCTACTTTCCTTATCAGTTTACAAACGCAATTGAAACACATTTTCCACATCTTCAGGACCAAATGTGGGCGCAAATCTTCAATCTTTATTTTGGTTCGCTAACTTCTTCTCCCTTTGTGGTCGGATTTCCCTCGCAAAATAGACACCTGCAAAAAACATTAACTTTGATAAATTCTTACAAAAATAATCTATTTTTCAACATTGTAAGCATAAACTCTATATTTTTATGATTTATAACATGATTCTTCACCTTTTGCTAATTTGACTCTAAATGATATAATTTTAAGTACAAGGTCTTTACTTTCATAGCAATAACCTAAGTTTTTAAGGCTAAACAACGCACATAAATGAGCATTATCACACCCCCAAACTTAAGTGGCTTGTACTCAAGCAATTTTAACAAAAACAATAGAATCGAGAAAGAAATAGTGCATTTCATAGGTTAGTTTAGTTCGTGAGGGCGCCTTTCAGGAAAGATCTCAACTCCTAACACCTTAAGTCAACAACAAGATTCTTCTCAAAATAGCATGAATTAGGTGCTATCACATGGGAGAAGGTAGATAACAAAACATAAAAATTTATAATTGAGAGTTTGTAGGCTTAATTTTCAAAAACTAAAAATCAAACGGTTATTAAGCAGAACGAGTTATCCAATTTGGTAGGAAGGATTTTTTAGTCCAATTTATTACTCCACTAATCTGTAAATTTATGGTTTAACCATTTATATATTAAGAAAGTAATTCGGTCATTTTTCAAATCGGCTATCTAATTTTAGCTATCTTTTTATTTGTTGCCTGTAATTTGGTTTATCCATCTATAGATACTCAACCAAAAAGAAAAAACTGTAATTGTTTTATTGATTTAAAAATATATTAAAAACACTTAATAAAAAATAATTTAGAATCTAAATCTTAGAAAATAAAGGATGAAAATAGTATTCAAATATAATATTATAGTTTTTGTATAATTCTTTTAAGAAAATTAATTCAATAAAAAAAGTATAATTTTTTTTTTGAGATTTAAAAAAAAAGAACTATAATTCTTATGATACAAGAAAAAAATTCTAATTAATATTTCAAATTTCGATTATCTTTCTTATATATTAATATAAAATTGGTGTATTATCCTTTTTATTCAACAAACTAATATCCTTATATAAACCGAGGATATCAATATATATTGCACAAAATTCTTTTTATAGAATTCCTTCTCCCACATAAAGTTCTGATTCTACCATCAATAGTGGATACATAGAATGATCTCGGCCTCCTTTCATTTCTGAAAACTTTAAAATTTACATGTTTAAAATATAACTTGTTGATGCCAAAATCCAGACAGAAGACTCACCTGACCTTCACGTGACACCAACAGTGAATTTGTAGAAACTGGGGAAGACGTGACCTGCAAGACCAGCAAAAACCGCTGCACACCGGCGTGGTGTAGGCCACACCGCCTCCGATGCCTAAGTCAGAAAACCGAGGAGAAGCTACAGATAGTAAGGGGAGAGTCAGGAATAGAGTTTCGGAACTCTTCTTCCGTGGTGAAGAGGGGGTTTTATACCTGTTTGTCCTCCTAGGGTTTTTAGGAATTCGGAGGTGTTTCGGGACGAACCAGGCAGAACCGGGGTGATTCGGGGCACATCAGGGACTGAAAAGAGGTCACCGGGCTCGGCCCGCGCAAACGGGCCGAATGGTCGGCCTCGGCCTTTTGCCGAGGCCGACCATATGGGTTGGGTCATGTTGGCCCGACCCTTTGGTCCGGTCTTCCTCTGGGTCGGTCTTTTGGTCCTACCTCTGCTCGATGGTCCTCGTCAGCTCCTTGTGCATCTGTGTGGTCCAAAATCACCTATAACATAACTAATAAATATTTTCCTTATATATAGAGGTTGATTCAATCCTATTTTATTTATTCGAAATTATTTTATTAACGCTTTTACTGAGAAAGATTTATTTGATAAAATAGTTAATAAAATTATTATTGGAGGAATTTCATAATATGACTATAGAGGATAATTGTAGTTTATCAAATTAACAATTCAGTTTTATTTACGAACTTTCTGGATTGTTTCTTTGTAAGTTGGTTTTATGAAATTCTGAAGTGAAGTCTCTGCTAAACAAAAATTCTAGATTTTCCATTTGATACCACGTTCTTATATATTTAGTAAAGAGAAATTATAGGCAAGTAAAGAAAATATAATTTATAATGCAAAGTTCACATGCAACTTTATAAATTAAACCACTTATATTCTTCAAGTGAGCCTTTAATATAGATTAGGCAATAAGTTGGGAATAGAACCATTCTTTGAAGGAAAAGAAACAAAGGCCACTGAAATTAAGATTAAATTATGAGAGGTTAATAAGAAGACAATCCACTAGCTCCCTATAAAGTAAACCCTCTTCCTCTTCTTTGATGGTTACTTTTGAGGATACCCTTCGCTTTGGAAGCCTCCTTTCCCTTTATTAGCTGTATGGTGCCTTATGAATCTGATGCCTTTCTTCCCCTTCCCTCTGCCTCTCGCCCGTTCGCTTCTTCATGCCTTCATTCCCTTTTCTTTTTTCAACCTAAATTACAACTCTAGTCATTCCATTTTCTCCACTTTAAATATTTTGAAAAATATTATACCAAAAAGTTTGATGTATTAGTTTGTGCCTTAAACTTTCGATTTCATTGATTTAAACTCCAGACTATATAACTTTTCTTGTTTATTTTTAAGGATTAAGCTCGATTAATGTAAAAGATTGTTTATTAACAAATCTTGAGAACCTCATAAATTTGAATAAAAATCCAACTTTTGTGTCGTTTTTCTATGAACAAGTCACATCAATTTGTTTATTAATATATGTTTTGTAATTCACTAATCATAATTAAAAATCTATTTTTAAACGAAAGTCTATTTAAAAAATAGCAATGCTTATTAAATTTTAATGTAAAGATTGCAACACTTATCAATGTTTAATGTGAAATTCAATGATGTCAAAAGATTAAAGTAAAAATTAATACCTGGTCGAGTTTAAGGGTCAAAATTAATATTTTTCGCAATGATTTTTAGGTAGCCACCTCAACCTTAAAAAATTATAGTAAGAGTTGCTATAATTTGCAAAAAGAAAACCACGTTTGCCACTACCTATTATAACTCCATCCATTAAACGATTTAAGGCAACTTTGAGGATTATGTGGCAAGGTGTAGGTAGTTTAGACATTTTGTGGTGTAATTATTGTTAAACTTAACAGAGTGAACTAAAAAATTAAATAACTTTATGTTAAACATGATAATGAAGATTTTGAATACTTATTACAAAGTTCTTAAGACTAAATGGAGAAAACACTAGAGTTTGAAAGAATTTAAGGAGTTTTATTTTTTTATTATTATCGTTCATTGTCAACTTTGTATAGTTCTTTTCTTTCAACTATAAATAACTCCGGACGCGTTCTTTCTCCATCATCCTCCGTTTTAACTTCTCGTTTTTATCATTTTATTGTTAATGGCTGGTCAACTCCCACGTCCATGGTTCCGTTTGGGCTCTATGACCCGACCAACAACGGCCACAACATCCACTCCCGTGACGGAGCAACCGCGCCCAGTTCCAGCCCGGGTTCGACCGCCAATACTCCGCCCAACCGCTGTGACCGAGCCTGCAGAACCCACCACCCCACGCCAATCTGCCAAGTCGCCGCCGCAATTGGCTAAATCCCCGCCGCAGTTGCCTCGCCCAGCTTCACTGACACCTCCGGTGAAAATACCACCGTCGTCGCCGGCGATGACAAGACCTGTTCTTCCGTCGCCTTCGAATGGACGAAGCGGTGGGACTGCAGCGGCAACCCCGGCGGTGAAACCCAGTAGTCCGAAGCCAAGAAGTTCTTCAGTTGCTGGGTCTCCGGCGAACAGTGAGCCGTCTGATAAAGACAATAGCAAACAGCCGAGTCCTGTTCCGTCTCCCTCAGTCCCAAAGTCCATACCAGCGGTTCCGTCGCCCTATCAGTCACCAAAGCCGAAGGCCACCGCTTCGCCGCCGTCACCCCTGGTTTTACCCCCTTCTCAGTTGGAGTCCGTTGCTGAGCCTAAACATGAGACCATTCCTCAAGAGGTAGCGTTCATTTTGCTAAATTTATTTAAAGCCCCTTTAAGTACATTGATTAGGGTCTTTTTTAACACAAGAGAAATTCTCAAATCTCTGATTTTATTTTTAAATATTTTTTTTAAGGATATATACCTTTAAACAGTTAATCTAAGTTATTAAGAATATTATGTTTAAGAGAATTCAAAGTTTATATTTGAGCTTGTGAATAAAATTTGAATCAACTAGTACTTCACCCCAAAATTTAAAATTCATTTATTTATGTTATGAACAGGTAGAACGGAAGACGGTTATTTTCCAAAAAGTCATGGACAAGCCATCACAACCTGACCACCATGTCACTAACTACCATAACCATAGCCCTGGAATTGGGCAAAACGGCAAGCAAGAACAACACAAGAATGGTGAAGAACAAGGCAAAGACAAAGGAGTTCGAGGTAAAAAAGCATTCGGGTCATCCGATGATAAATTAGATACAAACACGAGAGTTATAACAATGGCAGGAGAAAACAGAGGAGCTTTCATGGAAGTTGTCCTCTCAGACAAAAACAACAACAGCCGACATCATCAAATAAGTCAAAACAACGAGAGCGAAAACGAAGACAACAAAAGTAAAAAGAAATCAATGGGGACTCTTAATGGGTTGCCTATGAAAGCCTTTTTTAACAGCAACGTTCAAGGGATAAACAATTCGATTCTGTTGGACTCGAAATTCAGCCACCACGACCCTGGGATTCACCTTGTCTTTTCCAGGATGCCGCCATCTGCCGTTGACGAAGATGATCTGGGACAGCAATGAATTACTTCTTTGGTTTCGTCTGATTTGTGTCTCTAAGTTTATCATCTGTGTTTTATTTTATTTTATTTTATTTTTTATTTTATATGACTGTTGCTTTGAGAGAATAAGTGTATGGGAGTTAATTGGGTCTTATGATTCAGCCTAGAGCGTGAGAATAATTCTAGTTTGTTAAAGCTTAATTTAATGCATATATAATAAAATTGGCTGACTTTTCTCTTTAAGTTTCATGTAAATATTCCTTGGTAAAAATTTCGTCTAGATTTATAGATGGTTGACAATGTGAGTGTTGCTATATGCTGTTGGAAGAAAGAAAGAAGAAATAAGATAAAAATTGTGGTGACTTTGGAATGGTCCATTTTTAAATAGTAGTTTAAAGACACGTGCAATGCACGTTAAATTTCACTGTTTTAATTGAAAAAAAAAAAAAAAAAGACGGTGCCTAGAAGTCTAAGACTATATATTTCCTTGTTCTAAGTTCATTTAGAATGAATATCAAATACTTTGCACGTGGTTTGAAATCATTGAAATATAATTTTTTATGATGAAAGTTAAAAAAAAATTACACTAATGCAAATGAAACTTCCATGAAAAAACTGAAAAATAAATAAAAAAATTTACACTAATAATGATTGCTAATTGTTAGATAAAGTAATTATTTATAAGAAAGGTCATATAACAAATCACTTACAAATAGTATAAAATCTATCAAACCACAAATGCAACCTATAAAATCAACAATAAAAAAGAAAATCTCAATATGAAATTTTATGCAACTAAGAAAAGAATATTTTATCAAAACTTCATGATGAAGTGAATTTTACACGGAGACAAAGTAGTGATTGAAAAATGAAAATTGTAGTGATTTTAACTTTTGAGTTTCAAACCACAATTTTTTTTGAAGAGAAATTTATTGTGATTTTATACACAATCTTTAAGTAAAATCAAATAACCAACACCATGAAAATAAAAGGGAGAAGGAATATAATAATTGACTAACCTTTCTCATCTATTTCGAAACAAGTGATTGAAGTTCAAATGGCGAAACCGATTGTCTAAGTGAAAAAAAAAATAGCTGAAAGGGATAATATACTTATGAAATAAAGGGAATTCATGAAATAACAACTATTGAATCTAAAGATACAAATAATATAACTATGAAATTCATGAATCTCAATAACAACAACATGCTTTGCAAAAAAATCACTTATCTATGAAGAACACACAGAAGCCAATAAGTGAAGAACTAACTCGAAAAAAATAATTATATAACATAGTTCAATGCTTTTATACATGGATTGCATTTATACGTGAATGAATGCATCTATTGATGTACAACCGCCTCCGCCTAATAGTCGTGTCTTGTAGGTATTAATTGCACACATTTAAATGAACAAACACATACACTCGAAGAGAGTCACATCGTCATTTAAACAGTCATGTACGTCCTACTAGTATACATTGCAACTATTCAACCTTTCTCTCAATGGACACCTCAACTCGAATAGTCATATTGATAGCGCGCATAGCGAGCTATCTTTCCCGTTACAATTTGGTTAGTCTTTGAGTAATTCGTAACCATTTTATTGCTCTTTAATGTTTATTTTGTAGGGAATTGTTATGTTGAGCTTAATTGAGAAATTGGAGTCAAATGGAGTTCAATCCTAAAAAAAAAAAAAAAAAAATCATAGCGTCGAGATGTTATGTGACTAGCATTGCGACGCTAGGCGAACTTCCAGAATTCGTAATTTCGCGGTAGCGTCGCGACGTTACGACCAATTTTGGAGCTTTTTGGGGGACTTCTTTTGGACACTTTGGAGCCGTAAAACAGAGGAAAAACAGAGGATTTAGAGCTGAAAAAAAGGAGCAAAGTGGAAATCAACCCATTGTTCGTGTGGATCGTGACGGGGACGTTCGGTCTCGGCCTACATAGAGTTCAATTCTTCTTTCCCTTACTTTAGTTAGTGTTTATGGTTGTCTTAGATCATAGTTATATTGTAATGCGTTGTATGATTAGCTAGGTCTTTACTCTTAGTGATTGATGTAGCTGTTTGGGCAATTATGGATTAATGTTATGGATTTATGTTGTTGATTTATTTATGCAAATTTGTGTCTTTAATGCTTTCAATTTACCGGCCATAAATTGATTGATGTTTGTGCTTAATCTAACTCGGGAGTGAGGATTTAGCTTAGAAATCATTATGCATTGTAAGACTCAATTTTAATCCTTTAGCATTTGGATATATATGGCAAATCAATTACTTGTTTTAAGATATTTTGATGGAGGAAAAGTTTGAAATGAAATACGATCAAAGAAAATTGGAAATAAAGCACAACTTAAAAGGACAAAAAAAAATGGGGGCAACCAGCTAAATGCCCATTTTAAAATAGCTGATTTGAAAAAGAGCCATTCGTGTTTTCATTTTGAGATATGGCCAAAAGCTAAATTTAGTAAATTTTTTTTGCAACAAAGTGGACGAAAATACCCCACCCAAATCTTAAATCATAAATAAATCAAATCAAAATACGCTATAAAGGAGGGAGGAAATCTAGGATTATTACGGATTAATTCAACAACCAAAACAATAACAAACCTAAAAATTAAACAATTAAATTTGGAAAATTAAAATTGAAACAACATATCCAAATTCAAACGGGAGAAAAAACAGGACAACTCGAATTTAAACACAGTATATTGGATTGAATAAAAAAATGAAGACACACTTACAGAACTTACCCCATTGAAATTGCGATTAAATAAACAACTGAAGAACAACTGATGCTTCACATAAATTTGGTCAAACAATAAGATGTAATTGATAATATTTGGTAACCATCAGAAAGAAGACTCTATAATTATTGATAACACTGTAAATGAAACCCTCACAGAAGCAAAAATAATAGCAACGCATGAACCCAATTTCATAAATTTCATTAAAGCAAATAAAAAAGCCTAAAAAATACCATTCACGATTAACTCTGCGCATTCTCCCCTTGGAAACCCTCACAAAAATCAACTCTTGGCATTCTCCCCTTGGAAACCCTCACAAAGACCAACGCATTCTTTCTGATTCTTCAAGCTTCTTCCCATTTTTTGCTCTCTAAAAAAAAAACTCCAATCTTCGGTCCAACCCGTTCAGAATCTTCGCTCCTTCAAAAAAACTCTCCAATCTTGCCGATTATTCGTTCATACCAAAACCCTCACCATTTTGCTCGATTCTTATTCAACATTCCTCGATACTCCGATACTTGAGGCTTCTGGAAACTAAAACTCTCAAGATACTTACACTGTAACAACGCGGACACAGATTGAAGCTCGAGGGAGTTCTGTCGACTTTCAATGGTATGCATGCTCCAATCTCTTCTAAGTTCTTTGTTTAAAAGCTGTTTTTTCCTTAGAAATAGGACAATCTGGAACAAGGACCAAAGCTAGGACCCACCATTTAAATAAGAAACGATAGACGATAAAGTAGGGACTAGAGATTCTGTTTTATCGTTTGGGCGTATCCCTAAGTTTTTAAGAATAACAGAAGAAGCGACAAAATCGGGATACTTTTGAGATTTTTAAACTCTCACAAACAATTTTTAAGTCTGCAAACAACATTTTTAAATGATTGAATATGTTTTAATAGCAGACATGGTGAAAACGGAAGAAAAAACACAGAAAAGAACGAGTGAGAGGCTGAGATCTGGTGGGAAAATATTGGGGAAAAAGGTGCAAAAGGATTCAAACCCCATAACGATCAACAGTGAAGAGGTAAAGTACTTGTTTGGTTTTGTTTGTTTCCAATTAAAATGAGTCTTTGTTTTGGAATGTATGTAGGATAAAACCGACCAAAGTACATCAATGGAGAAAAAAACAGAGAAAAGAACGAAAAAAAGAGATGGGGATAAACAGGAGCATGAAAAGAAAAATAAGCGCCCAAGACATGCACAGGTAAGAAACCGATTCTAATACACTTGAGTTTGCCTAATGACATAAACCTACAAATCTGATAATCGAAAATTTATTGCTGAAGGGAAAAGATGAAGATGACGAAACTGAGGTAAGGGTATACAATTATAGTGTATATGTAAAGTATATAGAGATTAACAATTACTTACTTTGTAGGAAAATACGAAAATGACCGAGAATGACGAAGAAGGAAGTTCAAATAACCCTTCTGAAACTAAAAAGGGAAGCTCTGGAGGAGAGAATGAAGAAACTCCTACCAAACCACTGAAGAATGATAGGACTGCAGAAACTAAGGTATTTTGTTAATTACATTGTAGTAATATTGTTATACATCTTAATTGCATAAAAACTACTGGAAAAAAAATGGGTTTGTAGGTAACAAAGAAGCCACGAAGCAAAGGTGATGTTCGAGGGACAAAAAGGAAAAACACTGTGGATGATGACACCGAGGTAAGTAAACATTTATATACAACTAATTAGAACATTTATAATGTAATTACTATTTGACTGACCTGTTAGAACCTATTGTTAATTAGGATGGAGAATTTTTAATGCCGAAATCAAAGAGGACACAACCTTTAAGAATCAACCTGCAGTTGAGGAATGATGTTTTAGAAAAAATCAAATCCATAATACCAGATAGGGTACAGGAGAGATTTAGAAATAGTTGCTTTGGAAATTACCTAGACTTTGCCATCCCCAACCAATCCTCCCAACTCCTATTACATTTGATTCAAAGGCAATGTAGGCCACAGAAAAAGAATGAACTGAAATTTCAGATAGGAGGGAAAGTATGTACATTTGGACTGCGAGAATATGCATTGATAACTGGGCTAAACTGTGAGCCAATCCCAAACATTGATCCAGAACAGATAAAGGGGGACCAAATTACAAAAAAAAACCTTTTTTGAGTGGGAAAAGACAGTGAGTAGGAAGCTATTGAACATTGCACTAAACATGAGTAAAAGTGGAAATGACGACGGCATGTTAAAGGTGTCACTTCTGTACTTTTTGGAGAACTTCCTACTTGCAAAACAAGACACAGTAAACATTGATATGGAACATATAATTATGGTGGATGATGAAGAGTTGTTTAGCTCATACCCTTGGGGGACAGTAGCGTATGAACTTTTAGTGGATTTCATGCAAAAGGCCATAAAGAGCAAGGCAGCAACTGGGATATCAATGGGGGGTTCATCTTTCCAATTTTAGTTTGGGCATATGAAACAATCCCAACAATTAGTTCACCTCAAATTTTTTACGCAAGGAAAATGACAAATCGAACTCCAAGAATCCTAAATTGGGTTGCTGACGTGCAACCAAAATGGAAAGACTGGGAAAAGAAGGTCTTCGAGTCAAGTGAGGTAATTTACACAACCCTTATTTTTAAAATTTAAAAATGTACAGTATATTTGTTGCTAAAATACATTTTGCTTATTACATCAAATAGTTGGAGGTGTACCCAATGATTGCTACTGATGAGGAGATGGGGATGGCCAACTTTAAACCATTTGTTGATAAGGAGATGGAGTTTAGAAAGAGTCTGGAGGAACAACTATCGAAGCAAAAGCCAGGAGCCAATATATTAGATTTAACTTCAAACAAATCGACACCAACCATACTCGAAAATTCCTACATTAGAGAAAGGCTAGACTCCATTGAGAGTAAATTGAACAAAAAATTGGATCAAGTTATAGAATCAATAAATTCTTTGCTGGAATATCTTAAAACAGAAAGGAGGATGATGAGTGGCAATGCAAGCCATGACATCTACAAGGTACAGTGTATTTGTGATCAAAATCATTTGAATTATACTGTAATTGTAATATATCCGAACATGAATGCATACTTACTATTATAAAAATACACAGGGATCGATCGAATTTGAAAAGGAACTAGAAGAATTGGAAGAAGAACAACAGGAGCTAGAACATGAGAAAGAGGTTCCTGAGAATGCAGACGACCAAAAGATGAAAGGCAGGAGGGATGATGATGAAGATGAGGACCCTCAAGGCCAAACACAATCGACGTCTTTGCTAGGCCACTCTGCGATCTCCCTCTTACATACTAAACAGGTAGAACAAAAAGACAAAGGGAAAAATGATCAAGATGGAGGGAAAAATACAGATGCCAAGGTAAGAAAAGTTAAAACTCCATATATATTTACTATATACACTGTATTTCTTGACCTTATAGAAAATGGAGCAGGAAAAGAATAATGCTGAGGACACAGATGAGGTGCTAAATGATGTCATACGTTCAATCAACGAGGAGGATGTTTATGAGGAATTCAGAAGAAGCATAAAGGGAAAGGGCATTGCAAGGGTATGTTCATACCTATTTAAATGATTTGTTTTGTTGTTTTTAATTGGTCATAACGAACTTTAATTAATCATATTAGGATAACTCCGAAGTGTGTATGGGAATAGGAACGTTGACAAACAGAGGACCAACTGCAAAAAGAGGAAAAAAACTGACATTCGAAGAACAGCCAAAGGTAGAAGAATTTTACCGTTGTTGCTGTCTTGATGTTTTAATTTCTGATGTATCTCCCTAATTTATTATAATAGGATAAGGGACAAACGAGTTATAAGAAAAAAGTATTTATTCCACCAAGACATGAACTGGGTAAACCAAGAAAACTATTTATAGGGAAGACTACTGAGGTTAGTAAAATCTGTACACAAATTATAAATAGTTGCACACAAATTAGAAGACATAATGTACAATTAACAAATTTTACAGGTGAAGAAAGGAACAGATGCAATAAGCCTAAACAAGGCCTCTGATGGAAGAAAAAAAGCAGTACTAAAAGAGGTATGTTTACAGTGTATTCCAAACGTTACTGAACATTGAATTAAATTTACTGTGTAAATTTACTGAACATATATCTTTATATTAGATAAATCAAAATATAAAACAAGAAGGGAGGCCAATGGAGTATAAAAATGCTAAACAGAGGGAACTGAAGGCAACAGGGATTTATATAGACGCATTGACTGGAGCATTGGAAGCACCACCAAAGCCCCCACTGGTTATATACGAGCCATCGTTCAATCTGAATCTCACCCAGCCAACCCAAGAATAACTGCATCTCTGATTTGTTGAGGACTAGATGTGATCTGTTTTGCTTGACTTTTGGATGTTCATATGTTTGAAAACTTGACTTTATGTTTATATTTTGACTACCTTTAAAATTTGTTCCGCTTTAATTTTAGATACTCAGATATGGATCAACAATTATGTTTTGACAGTCGAAATTAGACTGGATTATTCTGAATTTATGTTTTAACGTGTTAGAATGACCATAATATTTGTTTAATAACGTTTCACAGTTAGGTACTGACTTTGACGGAATGAGTATGTATATTCATTGGAGACATGGTGTATTCTAATGTTTGCTAATTATTCTTGAAATATCCAAACAAAGTTTGATACTTGTTGGAAACCCAAAGAATGTAAACAAAAACATGTCTCTGTTTGTACCAAATATTTGGGGTTGATTTGCATTGTTAAAATTGTCGTTAACTTAGAAATACATGTTGCAAAAAATAAATAAATACTGTTAGAATGAAACAAAATTACACTGTATCTGTTAAATGATCAGCCATTTTCCCAACACCAAATACGTGCAAGTATAACTATTTGGTAGGGGTAAAAATAATGTGTAAATGGAAATGCATGTGCAACTAACTCAATAAAAAAATAACTAAGTTACATATAAAAATAAAAAAGTAACAAAATGTTCAAAATGTTAACATAGTCCTAAAAGAATAAGATTAAATGTCAACATTCTAAAAGATACATCGTTCTCATCCTCAATTTGATATAGGATTCTTGCAAGATCTACGATTATGACCAACTTGACGACACCGACCACACTTCACTCTAGACCTCGTTTCAATCCGAGATTGCATTCTCTTCTTCTTCGGCCTACCAGCTTGACGCTTGACGTTAGGAGGCTGGATAATGCATTCGTCTCCAGATGGAGGATGGGCAGGTTGATGGATTACACCAATTGGACAAACATCCACACTGTATAACTGATTCAAATTTGAAAGATGGTAAAACTTATCTACATACAGGTGTAATTCAAGGTTCCTACTACATAAAGCAAGACATGCATGACTACATGGAATCATGTCCAAATCCCATTGCCTACAAGTACATGTACGCTTGAGAATGTCGACGTCAAATTGTTTGTTATGATCATGGACCTCAAATTGATATTGATTAACATGATATAGCTACAAAAAGGAACACCGTTTGTTAGTAAGACAATAAATGATATGGAATATATAAACTAAATAAATCACAAACTCACATCCATTGTTCGTCCATCTTTCAGAATGTCCCTAAGAACCTTTTCAACCGATGGAGAGAGGTGTGTTCGTTGGAAGGAAGAGAAACATCGACGGTCATAAAACCATGTTTGCAACAATCTCCGTATTGACTCAAGGAGAGGAATAATAGGTAACTCACGTTCATCAATCAAGCGAGAATTCAAGCTTTCAGATATATTTGTAGTCATCATTGAATATCTTTTCCGAACAAAAAAAGCCCTTGCCCATTTAGAACAACCAATCTCTTCTAACTCTGACCTAATTGAAGGGACTATAGACTCTAACTGTCTCATGTAATACTCGTACTCAATAACCGTGTAAGCCTTCACACACTTCATGAAAATCTTATCCATTGGTTTGGACTTGTGTTTGAGTTTCAAATTTTTTAACAAATGAAATGCGCATATGCCGTGTTCTGCAGAGTCATAAACATCAAAAACACCTTTGGGAATGCTACTATGCCTGTCAGATATAATCACTAATTGATCCGGTTCCCCCAAAGCTGATTTAAGATTACGAAAGAACCAATTATATGAAGCATCGTTTTCTGAATCTACTATAGAAAACGCTAACGGAACAATCTGAGAATTCCCATCCAATGTACAGGCAGAAATTAGAGTCCCAACAAATTTGCTCTTTAAAAACGTACCATCAACTGATATGATCGGAAAGCAGTATTTCCATGCATGAATGGATGCAGAGAGTGACATGAAGAAGTATTTGAACCTTCCATCATCATCAAGATCATACGCTGTATATGTTCCTATAAAAAATACAGTGGAATAAGTGTGGGATGTGAAGTGAAAATACACTGTAAATATTTTTGTACAAGTCTAATATATAATGATTAAAATCACGCACCTGGGTTCTTTTCAATCAATGACGCAGAAAATGTTGGAATAAGGGCATACGACTCTTCAGCAGACCCCCTAATAGATTTCAATGCAAGATCACGAGCCCTCCAAGCTTTATCATAACTAATGTTAACTCCATGCTTCTTTCTCATATACAGGATAATGTCACGAGGACGACACTTTGCCTTGTCATCTGAGTTAATCATCGACTTAACAATCTCGCATACAATAAAAGCAGTGGCCTGTCTATGGTCATTTTTTACAACATCGAGACAACATGAATGTTTGTCGACAAACTTACGAACAACCCAAAGTTCACCATTCCGGAAGCGGGAACATCTAACATACCAATCGCAAAAAGGTTCCTTGCACCTAACAACTATTTGTTTGCTATTTGACTTCACAGTCCTAAATTGAAAACTATGTTTCAGAGCAAATAGATATAGAACTTTCTTCACATCAAACTTTGATTGGTACACATACTTCTCTTCCAAAGGTAGGTTTACTGCTAAGGAATCAATTTCAGTGGAATCAATGAACTTTATTTTGTGTTTTTTCTGGGAGATAATGAGAGACGTATCTGGATTCTGTTGCATACACACTGTATTTGTAGACTCGCCCTGGACAAAATCCACTATGATGCTAAATTCATTGATGTTGCTGTTGGATATGGAAAATAAGAACCAGGCAACGTCTCTATCCTCACAAAGCCTAAGGACAGTGGGCTTACCAGAAATGTTGCTGTACAAAGAGATACAGTGAATTTTCCCACTATTCTGAGATGAGAGCTTACTATTAATGCAATTGACGAGTTTTTCGAATGAAAAATTAGAATCTATGCACATTGTTGACGTCTTGAACCCAGTGTATTGATGGCAACTATCCCACACACCATCGTACCATAAAGAAATCGGAATGGAAGACATCTAGTTCTGAGAAGAAAAGGAAGGAACCGCATTAAAGACAAAAACAATGAAATTTTAAGAAAGTGAATACATTCAGGAAAAGCAATACCTATAATCGTCCAACGGTGATCAATAGACCTTGTCCGGATAGATGATGAAGAGTGAGAATTGAGCCTGTATCAAGCTTGTTCAAAACAGAATGTAGATGAAAGAGCGAACAAATGCACATTCAAAAAATTCTGGAAAACGGAATACAGATTGAAGAGAGAGAGAATTGAGGCTGTAACTGTTATTCCTTGAATCATGGGACTGTAGGTTACAGATTTTTATTTAAAAAAATAACGATATACGGCTGCACAAATCTAGGAGATATCGTGTGAGGCCACTCAAGGGTAAAACTGGTATTTGGTGTTACCCGAAAATAGGTCAGAAAATATGTTTTGGCCATTTTTCATTAGAAAATTCGGTTTGGCCATTTTTCAGAAGTATCCTGTAATTTTTGGCCATTCCTAAGGATTTCCCAAAAAAATGGTAGGGAAATTGGACTCTTTATTTTTGGGGAAGTTGGAAAAAAAATAATAAAAGGGAGAGGCCCAAGCCCAATTGCTATGAAATATTTTAGTTTTTTTTTTAAAAAAAAAGGAAAAAAAGGGGCTTTGTGTGGCTTCCAACGGAAGCCACATGAAAAAGAAAAAGAAAAAAAAAAGGAGAAAAAGGGGAAGAAAAACCCCATTGGGAAAACAAAGAAAAAGAAAGAAATGAAGGGAGAACACGAAGGAGAGAGAGAAAGGGGGAAAAGTTGTCGGAATCTTGTCGGAATCTTGTCGGAAGCTCGTCCGAATCATGCCGGAAATGGTTCAAAGAAGCTCTTTTGCAAATATTGAACTTGGTAAGTCATTTTACTCTTGAGATTGAATAACTAGGAAAAATAGAGGATGATAGTTCATGGATTCTTCTTTTTATGTTCAAAAATCTTATGAGTTTCCTACTATGGTTCAAGAATTTCATAGATCCTTGTGGGTAAGATCTAAAGTATTTTGGAGAAACTTGTAAACTCGATTTCATTTCAAGCCGATAAGTTCTTTCTCCTTAAAGTTTGAAAGATTAAGGAAACTACATAAGTGTTAGAAACTCTTAATGTGGGTATTTGGTTTCTTTATACTCAAGAGTTCTATGGGTTTTTGTTTATTGTGTTTTGCATAAAGATGGATTGGAATGAGATGAAGGAGGGGATTAAGAATATGAGGGCAAAGATATAAAACGGTAAGTTTATTATTCTTTTAAGTTCATTTTAGCATTGATAAGTATGAATCTAAGGAAGATTAAGGGGAAAGAGGAATGCTTGTCAATGAAAAAAAAAATGAGGAAGAAGATGAATAGTCAAGAGTTGGAAAAGTTGGAACATTTTATTGTTAAAAAGTACATTGAGGGTACATAAGAGATAAGGAGGGGAGAGAAAATCCTATTAAAAGTGTAATTAAGAAACTACTAATATTATGTCCAAATTAATTTCAGGACAAGTAGATACCGAGTTGACTAATTACGAGATGGAAGCCTCACCAATACTGTTTGTGAGTGGTTATTATTTTTACCAAGTTTCTACTATTTTACTAATTGGAGAATTTTTTTATTGAATCATTCTATGAAAAAATTTGGAGATTTGACAATTTTGGAGGTTTCAAGAAAGTTTGTTTATCCCATGAATTGATTTACTATTTGTTAAATGAATTTAAAATTGTGAGATATGGTTCATTGTTGTTCAAATGAAATCCCATGACAAAAGATTTGTATTTGTGTACGATTTTAGCAATATCGATTTACTCTGTTATTACGAGTTTATGAAAGACGAGTTTCTAGAAATCTCTTGAATTAGCCTAACGACAAAGGATCAAATTATTTGAGATAAATTCAAATATAGGGAGTTTTACATGTGCGTTGATGATGTTTGAATAAAAATTTTAGCTGGATACATGGATTTTGGAATTATGTAAACCAAACCTTGCATATGGTAAATTCAATTATGAAAAATGATCATTGGGTTATGATTTTCAGGTATGAAAACGCGATTTGAAATGTTATGGCTTTTGCACGATTTGTGAACTTAGTTTACGAGATACAAATGTTTTTCAAACCGCTAGATGATGTACCCACAGTGATTTCCCAATACACTTACGTGAATGTGTTTCTGTAGTGTAGTTATGATATATGAGGTCTTTGGGACCCACTTCGGCACCCACATAGGCTTTGGGTCGTGTGTCGGGGTGCTTTGCCCTTTTGGGGGCTGCTCTACGCGCGTATGACTAGTTGCTCTGCTATGTACCTTGAGATTACTCGGTACATAGTATGACCAGAATTTGCTTTGCTATGTACCTTGATATTACTCGGTACATACTATGACCAGGATTTGCTCTACTATGTACCTTGAGATTACTCGGTACATAGTATGACCAGAATTCGCTCTACTAGTACATAGTATGACCAGGATTTGCTCTGCTATGTACCTTGAGATTACTCGGTACATAGTATGACCAGGATTTGCTCTGCCATGTACCTTGAGATTACTCGGTACATAGTATGACCAGAATTTGCTCTGCTATGTATCTTGAGATTACTCGATCCATAGTATGACCAGTTGCTCAACTATGCATGAAGATTCAGCCTATGCATTGTATGACTAGTTTTGCCCTGCTATGCGTATTGAGACTACTCTGTGCTAGTATGACCAGTTTTTGGGAACATGTTTAGTGATGGATTTCCTAGCCACGCAAATATGTGTTAAAGTTTATGTTTAAAAGATTCTCATGGTATAAAATACTTTAACTTTGTGTACTTTCAATAGAAGTTACAAGTGTTTCAAGGTTTCTTTCAAAAGCTTATTTTAAATTCTTGTCAATTACCTTTTTGTGATTTTTTATGTTATTAGTCTCCTTAAATTTATTTTCTTATAAACTTCTACCACTCACCGGGCTTTTTAGCTCACTCTTTTCCAAATTTTTTTTTACCAGGTAGCATTTGAGTTTCTGACGAGCCTATCGAGGTCGAGATCTGCCACTAGTCTTATTTAGATTATACATCATTTTGCATGTAAATATAATATTAATGTTTTTGCTTTTATAACTAAAGTAGCCAACACCATTCTGTAAGTTGTATCTTTTGAATTTATATTGAGTTTTAAATTGGGACTTAAGTTTTCCATTAGTGGTTTTGGTTTGTGGTTGTGCCTTGGTTTTGGTATCTGGACTGATTGTTGATTATGACGTACTGGTGGTAGTATTGGATTTTAAAGAAATCATTTGGGAGTGTATTTTCAATTGCATATATGTTTATTCAATTTTTAAGGGAAACTCTGCCGAAATTTTTTATTTTTATTTAGTAAAGTTTTACTAGCCACCCATGGTTTAAAAAAAAAAAGTTTTGTTTTGCAAGGTTTGACCATAGATTTCATAGTTTAGTTGTAATCTATGGTCAACACGCCACGCCCTAGGTTCGGTAGGGTGATCTGGGACGGGGAGTGACATGCATAACTAGGATTTAACTAGAAATCGGGAGATTATGGTTAATTCTAGAAATCGTTAAAAAGGTTATCCTTATTGCCTTGTATGTTTATTGAATTTAGATGGGGATATCGGGTTCAATTGCATGTGGGAGAATCATGTATGCTCGGGAAAGGTATGTGTGATTTTAGTTTACCAAGATTTATGAATCTTAGCATGTGTTAATCCATTAATTAATCCATAATCCCAATTGGTGAAATCAAATCCCTAAGACCATTATGTAGACTTGAAAAATGACCACTACAGGAATTTGTATTTATATCCCGATGTGTAAAGACGTTGGCGAAAATACCAAAACGTCTCAAAAAAGGCTTTCCCGACACTTTCCTCCGAGTTGGGAAGAATGTCCAAATAGATCAGTTGGCAGACGTTCTGCTGAGTTCGCTTTCAACGGCGTCGGCAGAGATGCTCTTTCCTGACTCACAATTATCTATGTTGAGAAAAAAGAAAGGATTCTAGCCAACCTAGTTTGCGCGTCGGGAGATAATGCTTTTGTAGACGTCACGTGGTGGTGTCGGCAGAGAGCCTTTCTGTTGCGCCATCCACATGGTGTTGGCAGAAAGGCCACTTCAATCTCTCTGCCAACGCCACCACTACAACAATTTGAGGCTACAATGTCGAATTGTATTTTTTAAACAATGATGCATAGATTTTAAGATGAAAGATTATGAAAAAAAAATGGATTTTTTCGGAAATTTTGGGTACGATGACGGTTTATGCTCGTCATTAAAGGATATTGTACAATGACGCGGTTTAGGCTCGTCATGGAAAGTTTTTTTTTTTTCAAAAATGGCGCGTCTACAAACCATAACATGATGATGGTTCCAAACTGTCATTATAACTAATTTAAAAATGGAACGCAAAATTTTAGCAACGATGACGGTTCTCAACCATCATTAAAGAGGGTCTTTAATGACGGTTATCAACCATCATTAAACAGAATTTAAAAAAGGCGACGTCTTTTTCAGAGTACGACAAAAATTTTTAAAAGAATTTTAGCAATGATGACTGTTGAAGGAGAAATTTTGGCCAATGAAAAATTGCCACGTCATTATTTAAAATTAATGAAAAAATTATAATTAATTAAATTTGGGACCAATTATAAATTGACATGTGTCCCAAATTTAATTTGAAGACAAAGTTGGCCAATTATAAATTTTTAGGGCCAAATGTCCATTTGATCAATTAATTAAAAAATAAATTATTTTAATCAGATTAATTGATTTGACCAATTAATTAAAGAAAATAATTAATTGGATCAAATTTGGATCTTTTAAATATTTGGGTCATATGGTTTTGGGTGAAATATAAACCAAACCCAACACCAATAAAGCCCAAGCCCAAGTTGTTAGGCCCAAAAGTCACCAGGGCCCATCCAGCGAGAACTCTATAAATAGAGGGGTTCTCCATCATTTCAAGGGTTCAGAAATTCTACACTCTCACAAAGACAAGAGTTCAGAGTTTCAAAGCTCTCAAGCAGAACCAGAGAATTCAGAGAGATTCCATCAAGTCTGAAGACCGAAGACTCTCTGCAACCCATAAGTCCAAGTGTTGAACACTTCTTGAAGAGCAAACACTCCTCAAGACTTCAACGCCTCTTGAAGACCAAACGCTCTTCAAGACCTCAACACTCCTTGAAGATCAAAAACTCTTCAGGACATCAACATTTCTTGAAGACCAAACACTCGTCAAGACTTCAACACTCCTTGAAGATCAAAGACTCTTCAGGACATCAACACTTCTTGAAGACTGAAGACTCCTTCAAGACTAGAAGACTTCAAGCTCCAAGAATCCATTGAAGCTTCAGACTCGAGATCAAGCGTTCCAGCCCTCGAGTGAAACACACTCACACACATAAGAGAGAGAATCAGAGGATTAAAGTTAGAGATTGTACACCCACACGCATACAAACATCAATACAATATATTATTTATTCCACGTGTCTCCATCCCCGAAGTTACGTGTGAACAATGACGGTTCTCAAACGTCATAAAAGTGGGTCTTCAATGTCAGTTGTGGTTTGTCATTAAAAGAATGAGCTTCAATGTCGATTGTAGGAAGGTACATAATTGTGGGCTTCAAATGGATTAGATGACAGTTATGGCTCATCAATGAAGATGGGCTTCGATAACGGTTTAGAACCGACATGGAAAATGCACAAAACGACATCGTTGTGAGTCCTACTAAACGCAGTTAGATGACAGTTAAGACTCGTCATTAAAGCTGGGCTTCGATAATGTTTTATAACCGATATGGAAAGGGCACCAAACGGTGTTGTATTTGTTTGTAACAAATAAACTAACGACAAAATGACGTCGTTTTGGTCCTTAAAATTAAAACGACATCAATTCTTTCCCTTTTCATTCATGGTAACGCACGTAAACCTCCAAGGTCTATTTTCGTATAATCCTAATACGCCGTCATTTTTTCGTTAACCCATTAGCCATTTTTTTTCCTTCTCCCATACACATTTTCGCCCTCGTTTTTTCTTTTCATTCACAACTCTCATTCGTATACGGCGGTGAAGCTCTAAGTGTTTTACAGCGACAAAGCTCTGCATAAAGGACAATGACAGCGACTTTGTTTAATCGACAACGTCGGTTCTGGGTGTTTAGCGGTGGCGACGATCTGGGTGTTCTACGATGCGCGAAAACTTTGCGTAAAGGATGGCGGCGGCGGCTCTAAGTTTCTAACGGCGGTGACAGGCGATTTATCTTCTAACTGTTTACAACGGTGGTGATCGACGGAGCTTGTAACGGAGGTTAATGACTCTTTAATCTAGAGGTTCTCTCTCCCTCTTTTTAATTTTATAATATATATACACACATACAATTTGTTATTTTCTTTAATTTTTTCTTGAGGATACATCACTGTAACAAGATGATCAACACATTTTACAGTAAGTTTTTAAAATAACTTTGGACTCTTTTAACTTTCTTTAAGGTCAATTTAATAGAAATTTGAGTTTACTAGATTTAAAATAACTTTCAAGAAAAAACCGTCTAAAGATTTACACCTAATATATAAAACTATGTTCTTGTGGTCAAAAGAAACCGAATTCTTTACTTCATAAACATGGAAAAATTCAAGAAGAATAAATTTAATTCGTAGTTCTATATTGTTTACTTTTGTTGAAGTTGATATCCCACATTCTGTTTTATTCGGATAGAAGGCATCAGAGTTAATCTCATCTTATCTCCAGTTGTGCTAAAGTCGGTTAACTAACCACTGAGTTAGTTTTAGGTTATTGAAACAGAGCTTTAGTCATAAATCTGTAGAAACCCATAAATACCTAAGTCTGAAAGTGTAACACAGAGCTTGTACTTCTGATGCCACTTGCCTTCTTTGAATCATAATAAAATCCTCTCCCTGGTGTTACAAAAGTGGATGTAGACTTCGGTCGAACCACTATAATCACGTTGTCTTCTTTTCTTTCCCTATCTCTCTTTCAGTTTTTGTTGTTGTTCACAATTGTACTGTGGTGATAAATGTCTCCTGCGTAAATAGCATCCTGAGTTTTTAACAATTGGTATCATAGCCCATTGATTGAAGAATTCCAGTACGACGAATTGAGCTTTCTTCCTCTTCCCGTTTAAGAAGAGTGTCCTTCTGTCTTGCCGTGTATCAGTCTTAAATCAGGACACCTAGCCCGTAGCTCTACTCTGCTTGCGATCAAGAATCGAATCCTTCTAGGTCAAATTCTTTGGATCGATGGCTTCGAAATTTGAATTAGAAAGATTTGATGGCAAAGGAGACTTTGGGCTGTGGAAGACGAAGATGAGGGCCCTTCTGAGGCAGCAAAAAGTGGCCAAAGCTCTGCTTGATCCGGGTAAGTTACCTCAGACTATGTCAGATTCTGAAAAAGAAGAAATTCAAGAAATTGCTCATAGTTCGATTATACTTCATCTAGCGGATAATGTTCTGAGGAGAGTCAGTAAGATTGAAAAAGTTGATGCGTTGTGGGCTAAACTAGATGAATTATATATGCCTAAGACTCTTACGAACAAACTTTATTTGAAGGAACAATTCTTGGGTTTTAGGATGGATTCCTCTAAAAATCTTGAAGAAAACCTAGATGAATTCAGTAGAATCTGTACAGAATTACAAAATGCTGGTGAAAATGTTAGTGATGATGATCAAGCCGTAATTCTTCTTAACTCGCTTCCTGAATCTTTTAAAGAAGTTAAATCAGCGATTAAGTATGGGAGAGATAAGATGTCGCTAGATAGAATTTTGGATGCTTTGAGACTTAAGGATCTTGAATTGAAGAAAGAGATGAAAGAATCAGAGGCGTTCTTCGTAAAAGATAGTCAAAGACAACATGGCAAAGGTAAGAATTCTAAGAATAAAGGACAGAATTCTCAGAATAAAGGGCAAAATAAGTACAGAGACAATAAGAATCCTGGGAGATATCAAAATTCTTCGAAACCATCTGATAGGAGTAATGTTAAATGCAATTATTGTCATAAGAATGGACACATCAAGAGGGACTGCTACCAGCTTAAGAGGAAAAATAGTAAACAGACTTCTAATGGGAACAAAAATGTAGCAAATCTGTATGAAGGGTATGAGTCTACAGAAGTCCTAATGATCACAGACAAGGATAGCGCTGATGAGTGGATTCTTGATTCGGGCTGTACGTTTCATATGACCCCTAACAGACACTTCTTTACTGAGATCAGTGAATTTCAAGGAGGTAAAGTAATCATGGGTAATAACCAACGTTGCACTGTTAGAGGTATTGGGTCTGTGAAATTAAGGTTGAATGATTGATCGTTTAAAATACTGAAATCAGTAAGATTCATGCCTGATTTGAAGAGAAGTCTGATTTCTTTGGGGACTCTAGATGGGGTTGGTTTTACCTATGCATCTGAGAAAGGTGTTTTGAAAGTGTCCAAGGGGAATGACCTGAAAGTGACAGGAAAATTGAAAGATGGTCTGTATGTTCTTCAGGGAAAAACAGTAACTGGGGAGTCTCATATTGTTGATGACCAAGCCTTGAAGGATACCCTTCTATGGCACAAGAGACTCGCCCATATTGGTGAAAAGGGGCTTGATTGTCTCTTCAAGCAAGGCCTTATTGGTAAGAAGAAACCTGTAGATATGGCCTTTTGTGAACACTGTGTGTTGGGTAAGTCATCAAGGGCAAACTTCAAAACTTCAAGGTACCTCACCAAAGGAAAGCTAGACTATATTCATTCTGACCTATGGGGTTCGGCTAGAATAATGACTCACGGTGGGGCTCGATATTTTCATACACTCATAGATGATTTTTCGAGGAAAGTATGGGTGTATATGTTGAAAACAAAAGATGAGGTCTTTGACAAATTCCTTGAATGGAAGACTCTGGTTGAAAATCGAACTAGCTTGAAGATTAAGTTCTTAAGGACAGATAACGGGCTCGAGTACCTTAATGATAAATTCACAAACTTGTGTCGTTCATTTGGTATCCGCAGACATTTGACAGCCGCAGAGACCCCTCAACAGAACAGACTTGCTGAAAGGTTCAATAGAACCATATTGGAAAGGGTCCGGTGCATGCTATCAAATGCACAACTGCCAAGAAATTTCTGGGGAGAGGCAGTTAATACTGCTGTTTATGTCATAAATAGGAGTCCATCCTCTACTTTAGCCTTCAAAACTCCTCAAGAGATATGGACAGGATATCCACCAAGCTTAAACCATCTTAGAGTGTTTGGTTGTGCAGCTTATGCACACTTTCGTCAAGACAAGCTGCAACCTAGAGCAAAGAAGTGCATCTTCTTGGGATATCCAAAAGGAGTAAAGGCATACAGATTGTGGTCCTTAGAGCCCGGTGAGAACAAGTGCATTAATAGTCGAGATGTGACTTTTAATGAGGAAATGATGCCATGGAAAAGCAAAGATGATAGTGAAGGTCAGACAGGAAAAGTAAGCAGATCAGAAGGTTTTGAGATTGTTTTACAGCTACCAGGAGATTCTGATATACCTTCTAATTTGGGCAATCAATCAGTACCTCATAATGATCCAATTGAGGATACTGATGCGACTGCTGGAGAAGGTACTTCACAGGAAGCAGAATCTGGTGCCATTGATGAAGTACCAGATCTCAGTAACTACCAACTTACCAGAGATAGGCAGAGGAGAAACGCTAGACCTTCTACAAGGTATAATGTTTATGATTTCGTTGGATATGCTTTTAATTATTTTGTTGAAAGCTTTGGTAAGGAGCCTAGCACATATAATCAGACTATAAACTCTACTGACTCTGATAAGTGGCTAGATGCAATGAAACAAGAATTGGAGTCCTTAGAATTGAATAACACTTGGAAGCTTGTAGAAAACCAGCAGACCAAAAGGTGATAGACTGTAAATGGGTGTTCAAACTGAAATCGAGCCTTAATCCCTCTGATTTGCCTAGATTTAAAGCAAGACTAGTGGCCAAAGGGTACACTCAAGAACAAGGGATCGACTACTCTGAAGTTTTTTCCCCTGTGGTACGCCATACATCCATCAGAATACTATTGTCCTTGGTGGTGCAAAATCCTCAAGAAGTTCCATTTGGAATCAACAAAGTCAGTCAAGACCCCCTTTGCCCAGCACTTCAAGCTATGTATATCTCAGTGTCCTGTTGACACGACTGAAGCTGTTGATATGAAGACCATACCTTATGCAAATCTGGTGGGATCTCTTATGTATGGTATGGTATGTAGTAGGTCGGATTTGGCTCATTCAATGAGCATTGTGAGTCGTTATATGAGCAATCCCGGGAGAGCACACTGGGAAGCATCCAAATGGATTGTAAGGTACAACATTAAAGGTACCTTTAACAAAGTCCTACTGTTTACTCAAGAAAAAACTTATTGTGAAGCTATAACCGGGTATGTTGATTCGGACTATGCAGTAGATCTTGATAAGCGTTGGTCCTTAACAGGTTATATCTTCACTCTGTATGGAAATGTTGTGAGCTGGAAGTCAACACTACAGTTTGTAGTAGCCCTATCTTCAACAGAGGCAGAGTATATTGCTTTAGCTGAATCGGTAAAGGAAGCAGTCTGGTTAAAAAGGAGTCTGTCTGCTATGTTGGGTGAAGAATGTGAGGTGATGATTCACTGTGATAACCAAAGTGCTTTAGCACTTTCAAAAAACCCAACTTTCCATGATAGAACCAAACACATAGATGTGAGGTTCCATTATGTGAGAGAAATGGTTCAAGAGGGTGAAGTGAAGCTATTTAAAATTCATACCTCTTTAAATCCAACAGACATGTTGACAAAAGCACCCAGCAAGCAGGTTGGAATACCTTTGTGAACTGCTAAAACTTGATGATGGATGATTGCATACCAGCTCTAAAGTCCTTTGTACACCAGAGGAAGGAATTGAGATACCAAATCAAAATGTAGATATCAAGAGGGTGATTGTTGAAGTTGATATCCCACATTTTGTTTTATTCGATTAGAAGGCATCAGAGTTAATCTCATCTTATCTCCAGTTGTGCTAAAGTCGGTTAACTAACCACTGAGTTAGTTTTAGGTTATTGATGATTGGAATAAAAGTCCCCACGCAGCGGAAGCGAATCGATTGGACCTTACGCCGTATGTTAATTAACATTAAAATATCGTTACAAAAACTCAAACAAACTTTAAACACTCTTTAAAGCTGCAGGAAAATTGGTTTAAACATGCGGAAAAATAAATCTAAATTTATTTTCATGCTTTTCTAAAGAAAGAAGGAAGAACCGTCAAAAACCTTTGTTGTAGACTTGACCGTTCTTTGCCAACAATGCTCCACGAACGAAAACGCAACAACCTCCTTTTCTTGTGATCGCTGGAAATTTCTCCTTTGAATGACACATAACCACAGAGGTTACACCGGTATGTCTCTAAGTGTAGGAGGCAAAAGACTTGTGGGAGTCTTTCTCTAAGAGGGAGGCTAGAGAGAATTCTAGGTCTTGTCTTGAGAGTCTAAGAGCAAGAGCAAAGTGTCAAGTCTCCTAAACCAATTAGGTCTAGTGTTCTATTTATAGAAGAGAGGTCATGAATAAAATATTCAATTAAATCAATCTTTTCCAAAATTGATTCAATCTTATTCCTTATTTAATCAATCATGATCAATCAATTCCATAATTGATTAATCTTTTCCACAAATGACTAATTACTTCCATAAGTGATTAGATCATTTCCATAAATGATTAATCACTTCCTTAAGTGATTAATTATTTCCATAATTGATTAATTCCCGGTTAATGAATTCTTTAATTAATTAACCACCAATTAAATATCACATATTTAATTTCTGGTCTTGAATTAATTAATTTGCCCAAATAGATTTAAGGCCTTAAATTAATTAATTCATTATTTGAACTCTTTCAAACTTCCATAAATTTATATTTGAATTTCTTCAAATATTAATTTCTCTCATAATAATATATCAATATATATTATATTTGTTTCCCTTAGTAAATTGAACATTTTCAATTTACATTTGTTACTTAGTTGCCTCAAATTACTTATTTGTTTCCCATATATATTATATTTGGGACCTAATGGACCTGCAGATCAGAAGCTCCAACGATGTGAGATTAATTTGTCAAACTCATTAACCACATTAATCAATATTTGTTAACTGTGCGTTCATTCCACTATAGACTCACAATTGCACTCTTCTCACTGCAGACATATTTTCTGTGTCCACGGATATAGACCAATATCGACTAGTTAGTCCTTCACGAGTGTCCGTAACACCAGCTCGATAAAATTACCGTTTTACCCCTGGGTTACCTCTATTTCCTCAAGTACCAGTTCTCCTCTAATGAACAACCTGATTGTGGTCCAACCATCAAACAGAAAACCCTCTCGTGCCATTGAGAGGGTAGGGCCCTTTGTTCAAGACTCGGAGTAACCACTTAAGGGAACACTCATCTACTTCCCTAAAGTCGGGAAGGAGTGAATTCCATCTTGCACGATTACGTTCCCAGCTCCCCATTCGGTCTTGTCCCCAAAATGGTAGGCTTATTGAGTCGGCGTACTGGCCACTCTCACTCATACAAATCAAAGGACAATCTCTCATGAGCAGGAGTCCATAATGAACTCAGGATTAAGACTAAGTCGTCTAGGTCGTCCTAGTGAAATAGAAAACAAACTAGTTAACGGTGTTATAACTAGTGGTTACTATTTCGCGGTCCGGTCTTATGCAAACTCATTGCATAGGATACCCCCACTCATATGTCTCCTACACGAACGCGTTGGATCGCAACGTTTGTATCAAATACAAAGTGGGCTGTATCCATAGTGTCACCAGGATAAGGCACCAAGTCTTATCCTTATACTATAGACCCTTTAGGTTGTTTCTTAAACAATGATCCCATATGTCGCTACATATAGTTCAAGACTCATATTACAGCCTTGGATGTCTAGTTTATTGGATTAGAGTTATTATTAGGCAAAGACAAATATAAAATAACTAATAACAATTAATGGAAAAATATATCAACATTATTTCATTAATATCCGGTCAACGGTTACATTCACTATCTACGAGTTTTAGGGCATAAAACCCAACAATTGAAACAGAGCTTTAGTCATAAATCTGTAGAAACCCATAAATACCTAAGTCTGAAAGTGTAACAGAGAGCTTGTACTTCTGATGCTACTTGCCTTCTTTGAATCATAATAAAATCCTCTCCCTAGTGTTACAAAAGTGGATGTAGACTTCGGTCGAACCACTATAATCACGTTGTCTTCTTTTCTTTCCCCATCTCTCTTTCAATTTTCGTTGTTTTTCACAATTGTACTGTGGTGATAAATGTCTCCTGCGTAAATAGCATCCTGAGTTTTTAACAACTTTAATTTGTAGTCTTTTCTTTTCTCTTTTGCAAAATTTAGAGAAATAACTAGAAAAGGCTCAAAGTCGATTATAATAGTAAGCCATAGAAAAAAAAAATCAATCATGGAAGCTTTTAATTTCTAGGGAAAAATACACTTTTAGTCCTTGCGGCTTGGATTATGTTTCATTTTGATCCCTGAGTTTTAAAACTCAACAATTTAGTCCCTGAGGTTTGGTTTTAGTTTCATATTAGTTCCTCCATCCATTTTTCTGTTAAATGTTAACGGAATGCTGACGTGGAGATATTTTTTTATTAAAAAAATTATTTTTCATTTTTAAAAATAAAAAAATAAAAAAATCAATTTTTTAATATATTTTTATTTCTTTTTTCTTTCTTCTTCTTCAACACCCTCATCATCACCAACCTCCTTCTTCTTCAACACTCCCACCAAAGCTCCAGTCCCCGTCGTCGGCCGTCGCTGCCCGCCAATCACCGCTGTCGCTGTCATTTTTTTTTCTCTTTTTTACTTCTTTCTTTCTCTTCCCCTCACCATCTCCTTCTCTCACCGTCGAGCTCTCTCACTCACCATCTTCTTCTCTCTCGCCATTCGCCACTGGTTTTTCTTTTTTTTTGAAAAAATGGTTTCCCCTTCGAAACCATCTGAAACATTCCTGATCTTTATGACTATAGCATCCACACAAGCGTTATTAACAATCACAAACTCTGCAAGAACAAATCAAATAAATCAGAAGAAGAAAGGTAGAGAAGAAATTACATTATGAAGTAAATAAATCAGCTCGAATACATAAATTGCAAAAAGAACCAAACCACCTCTGGTTTTAATTATTGACATTACTCCCAGAAATCAACCAAAATTGAAACATCAAAATTTCAACGAGACCAAGAAAATTGGAAAATAAAAATACTAACTCAACAGATATCCTGTAAAACAAAATTTCAAACGCCATGACTCAAAAAGACCCCAAGCAAATTCCTTGGGAGTGCAACCAAAGTCTCACATTGGCTAGATAAGGGGATGATCATGGGTATATAAGGGAGGACTGGTATCTCCATTGGTATGAGGCCTTTTGGGGTGGATCAAAAAACAAAGCCATGAGAGCTTATGCCCAAAGTGGACAATATCATACCATTGTGGAGATCGATGTTAGGTTTAATGTCCTATAAACTTGTAGTTTGTAAATCAGGGACATAGTCTCGCAAGATAAGACGAGATGCACAATATTAAGATGATTAATTTGATTAATCATACATAATTAGTGGGACAAGCTTCAAGATTGATTATTATGATTAATTTCAATTTAGAATTGAAATTAATATCAATAATGCAAAATTGAAATCTGATTTTGAATCATAAGTTAGTGGAAAAAGTTGGAACTCCACTCTTGCATGAAGACTCAAAGTGGAATTACACCACATTCACACCATGTGTCTTGCATCTTGAGGCCTCTTCTTGCATGGATTCTCTCTATACGTAGAGGAAGAATCAGATTGTGGAGGTAGACAACATTTACCTTAATGTTATGTTGCTGAAATTCTTCCTCAATCACTCTCTCATCTCATTTCTCCATAGAGCTTGATCCTTCAAGCATTCCCTTCCCATTCAATATCACTATAGACTCCCACAAGTCGTTCTATGCTCGGAGAATAGTAGGGAAGACTCTAGAGGTTGTCCAAGAGAGATTGGAGAAGAAAACACTACAAGGAGGATCTCATAGTTGAGCTACAAAAAGGTTGGTGTTTACTATCTATCTGTTTTGTTTTTCTAGAACAAGCATGCTTTAGGAGTAAAATTAATTGAGTTAAGTGCTTTCGATCTTCAATTGCTTCCACATGTGTTATATGAACACCTTCAATCGATGTCGTGTCCGTTGTCCCTTAGAAGTGGTATCAGAGCTATGCCCCGGGCGTAGCCATGTTGGATAGAATCCTCGGGTGCCAAAGAAAGAAGTTGTGAGCCTTGAAGTAGTCATGGGGAGATCCGTGGTTGAGCTCTGAGCAGGCGGGTATATACTCCGGAGAAAGGAGTTGTCCTGGATAAGAGAAGCAACTTTCGGTAAAGTGGTGAAGCCTAGAGAGTTGGACGGATAGATGACTAGTTGAGGGGAGGCTCGGTGGTACTTTGTTTGAGAAATGGGGGACTAGTATCTCCATTGGTATGAGGCCTTTTGGGGTTAAACTGATAAGTTTATCATACTCGTCAACCATGGTTGAAAAGAAAGAAAACCCACTTCAAATTTCAACCAAAAACGAGACATAATTAGAGAACAACCCACAAAACGTTATCTCGAGAAACGATGAAATAAGTAGTGGAAGAAGAACAAATCCATCCAGTAGGAGAGAAAAGAGTAAAGAAGAAGAAGAAGGGGAGGCTTAAAAGTAAAGTAGAGAAAGGGGGAGGGGGAAAGAGAGAAGAGAACAGGCCAGATCAGGCTAGTTCCAGGTCTGGAACAAGGGGTTTTCCCCTTATTCGTTCCAGTTAGTTTCGAAGGGGGAAACCCCCTTTAAAAAAAAAAAAACCAGTGGAACGACCAGTCAGTGAGAGAAAAGAGTGGGACGATGAGAGGAGGAGCCAGTCGGTGAGAGAAAAGAGAGGGACGATGAGAGGAGGAGATGGTGAGGGGGAGAGAATGAAAGAAGAAAAAAAGAGAAAAAAAATGTCGGCGACGGTGGGCGGCTGCCAGCGACGACGGTGACCGACGGGCAGCGACGACGACAACTGGAGCTTTGATGGGAGTGTTGAAGAAAAAGAATGATACGCAAATTGCTAACCGCAAGTGTACGGGCCCAAGTTATAATATAGTGATTTAAAATCGAATGTCGTCCTCTGGATTGGTTTTCTAATTCCCCTAATTATTAAAGGTATATTTGCCCAATTTTATTTAGAGAAAATAAACGAGAGATATGTAAAACAATTAAAAACTAATAGAAGCAATAAAATGTGGAAACTCAATGGAGAAAGGCCTTAGGGAATTGATTTCACCTATTAGATGCATGAATTAACTAAACGAATAACTAAGAACAAATTCGTAACAAGTTTATAAACCGAGGATTATGAATAATTAAAAGCCTCTCCCGAGTGCAATTAATTCTTTAAGCAAATTAAGAAATTGATATCCCTATCTAATTTCAACAATAAGCCTAAGCAATAAGAACAACCCTCATGACGGTTTCTCAAGCAATTCCTAATCTCCCGATTTACGAATTACCTAAGTCATGCAATTGAAAGTCTAATCTAAACTACCCTCTCCCGAGCGATTAGTTCAGAAACAACAACATACAATCCGTGATCAAGAGATTATAAGCATTAATCATACAATTGCATAAATAAACCGCGTTACGAACCGTCCTAAAAAAACCGTAAATTAATCCATACAAACTAATGGCTACATCAAGCCCCTAAGAAACGAAATCTAGCTACTCATCGTCTCTAAAATACAATCCAAATAAGTCCCAAACATGCTACAAATCGATACAGGAAAATAAGGGAGAAAGATTAAACTCGTTGGCCGTGATTCCCGTGCGTTCCCGTCACGAACCTCTCGATCCAAGCTCCTCGAAACTAGCTCTCTCGCTCTCTGCCTTGTTCTGGTCGTTTTTCTCTCTCCAAACCAGCTCTCCCGTTCTGAAAGCATCGCAAAATATATATACTGCTGATTCTGCGTGACAGCGTCGAGACGCTGTGGACATAGTGTCGCGACGCTGTCGCGCGTACGCCCTAATTAAATCTGGAAAGTTCGCAGCGTCGAGACGCTATGGAGGTAGCGTCTCGACGCTGCCCTGAATGCGTGCCTCTCCTGACTTGCGCCCAGCGTTGAGACGCTCCAAGGGCTAGCGTCTCAACGCTAGGCCTTTAATTGCCTTTCCTTGATTTCTTTTCTTGGCCCGAATTAATTCTTTCGCTCCTAAATTATCGGTAAAGCTCAGAAATGTCGATTTCCATTGAAATACTTGATTCCTACAAAACAAAACCAAATGGAGATAAAAATGCCCAAATAATACCCAAGACTAACGATAAAATTATCTAAAATATAGCCCAATAAATTGCGCTATCAAATACCCCCAAACTTAAGCATTTGCTAGTCCCGAGCAAAGTAAGAATCAAGCCAAGGAAAAATCAAAATAATCTGTCTACAAAAAAATAATACTTGAGGAAGTGTTGCTAATGACTCTTGCCTCAGGAATCCCAAATCACAGATAAATCACACTGAAACATTAATGATTAAACACATTCGTCATGATAAGCCTCATTTATTTCATTCATCTCTCACGTGTGTGTGTGACTAGTCCTCCCTATCTCAGTCCTTTAAGCCCGGACAGTTTTATGCAGCCCTTCGCTCGTTTTCTCCCTACTCTGGTCCTAAGTCCCAATCATCAAGCCTCTCCACACTCAAGATGGTAATATGCCACTAGGGTGCCTAAACGGGGTATACAACCCCCAAACTTTGAGTTTTTTTTTTTTTTTCATAATCAAAAGTAGTGGTCACTAGCTTTCACACGCCTATTGCAGGGACCCTTAACCTGAGTTTTCTCTGGTTGGCCTAACTGATCACAACAGGGGTAGCTCTTTTTTTGACCTTAATTCATTTTTTTTTCTTTATTCAACTCATTATTATTCTCTTTTCTTTCATTCATTCATATTTTTTTTCTTCTCATTAACATGCAAGATATGGCATCATTTTCTCCTAACTGTAACATTACTAACTATCATGTAGATTAACCATCAAATCAGTTCCTAAACCTTTCGAGGTGACAACAAGATCTAGATCACATAACTCTATTCTAAGCTCGCCAAACTAAGACAGGAGACTACGTGCTCAACTGGTGCAAGAGATTCATAAAATAAAATCAACCTGTCTCGAATCCTGTTTTTAATTATTGATGCACAGACTAACATACCTGTTTTCTGAAATTAGGTATCCTCATCGGCTGTCATAATCAAAACAACACACTCAAAGAAAATATAGCTCAGACAGATAACACAATCAACTAAAATTTCAATGGAAAAAATAATAATTCAAAATGATAACCTCAATAATCACAAAAATTACACCTGATATCCAACAAAGAGAATGGTCAAAGGAAAAATATCAAATAATAATTACAGACCAAAATTAAAAGTAAATACTTTCCACCCCCAAACTTAGAAATGACATTGTCCTCAATGTAAAATAATAAGATATACAGACCAATATGAGAACAAATACAATGAAAAAATAAGAAAGTGGGGGAAAGAAAACAACCGTGTGCAGAGGGAAGGCGGCAGAGCATCACGCGTCCTCATCCTCGTCCTCAGGCGACTCGTACGGTGGTAAAGGTGGTGGTAAAGGCTGACCCGTACTCATAGCTACCTGACACTGATAGGTGTGGGCATGCATGCTCGTGGAGTAGAGGAAATGACGACGATCTCTACGCCTATCTCTCTGGTGCTCTCGCTGCTGGCTCTGGATGCCTGCTGGAGAGTCTGGAACTCTAGGCGATGGCTCTGAAACTCCATACGCAACTGCTGCAGCTGCTCCTCGATGGAGGGATGTGGAATCTCCTGCTCGTGCTGCTCAGGCTCTGCAGGCTACTCGTGCTGCTCATGATGCTGTGGCGGTGCATGGATAGGGAGGGGTGGCTGCGCTCCCTGTGGTCCAGGTCCTCTGTAGCGACTGATGAAGTTCTTGTCGATTAGCGCTCCAGGATGAACCAACTCCTCTTGGGCGTCCCACACGGCACCGGCAGCTCGGCAAAGGGCTGTGATCAGAGAAGGATGCCCGAGCCCCACTGTCGTGTAACGTCGGCGAATGTGGCGCATAAAATGATGGATGACTTGGCCGACATTTACTGAGCGGCCTGTGGCGATAGCGAAAAGCAGGATGGCACGACTCTTGGTAACGTCGCTTAGATGCGGCACAGACATCAGCTTGGCACAGAGGAAGGTGTGCCACGCTCTGTAGTCTACGAACAAATCAGTGGTCTTGAATCTCACCACCTCTGCGCCAGTCATAATCCATTCTGCCCCAGGCCTACAAATAGTCTGAATGACTTCGTTAACGTCCAATTGGCCATGCAGGTAGGTACTATATTCATCCCTCTCAAAGTTGGGCAGCCCATAGAACCTATTAATGGTGAGGGGATCGTAGGGGACACGGTGCCCACGAACAAAGGATGAGGAAGAAGTGTCTTCCATACTGGCATAAAATTCCCTCACTATAGTTGCTACCCCAGGTGCAGGATGATGAACAAAATCGCCCCAACCCCGTGCAACAATGTTGTTAACTAAGTTTGGTTGCATCTCGGGGTCAAGGCTAAAACCACGCTCAGGAATAAAATTTCTACCCTCCACATATTTGTCAAACCTCGATGAGGCTTCAACACTAATGAACCTATCTCTGTCAAAAGGTGGTGGAGGGGAGGAGGAAGAAGAGGCAGCATGTCTCCTAGATCTTTTATGCATTTTAACTAATGGAAAGATACTAAAATCTAGGAGGAAAATTTTCTATCACATTCCCAAGCCACCAAACGCTCCACAAACTACAAATATAGCCCGTCCGCCTCAGAAATAAAGTCACAACAGCAGCAACAGAGCTCAACAACAACAGCAGCAGAGTCCAAAAAACACTTAAACAATGAAAATAGCCTAATAAAACTTCACCAAGAAGGCACACAATGATGCTTGAATGATACCCAATACTCAATACTAGTAGATCATCAAAAATTCAGCATCTCAACATAGAATATGGGTGCAAATACATAACAACCAGCAGCTACGAAACCTCAAAATGCACTCCAACACCCAAAAACAACAGCAAACAACTTCAATATGAATCTCTAAGCTTCACACATCAATGAGAAAGCACTAAACAGTTCCAAAATCATATATTCGAACCGCTAAGCCAACTTAAGCATGAATCTAAAACAAGAATAGGGCTAGAATTCGAAGAGTAATACCAATAATGCACTACCCACGACCAATCGGGCATAAACAAGCAAGTAGACGGCAAAACCCACTGCACAAACAGCCCAAACCTGCTGAAAACGCCGAGAACAACGATACCCACGGCTAAACCGAGCAAAAATCGCCCAAAAACGCCTATTTTCGCTAAAACCCACGGCCAAATCGTGAAATCCAAGCACACCCACGGCAAAAAGAAGCTCAAAACGCTGTAAAGAGGCCGAAAACAAGCTGAAACCGGTGGAAAATGAACCAAAACTCACCCAATCTCGAAACCCCCGGCGGATTCGAACCAAATCGGCAAAAATCGAACATAAAACCGCGAAACCCACAACCTTTATCCTCTGCAAATCTGAGAAAATAAGAGAAGGGGAATGAAATTTGTGAGTAATCGCAAGAGATTTGAGAGAGAATGAGGGAAAAAAAACTTTGGGCGGCTAGGGTTTGAAGGATACACAAAGAAACCCAAAAATTTCGATTCTGGAAATTTTTGGCCCAGAATCGCGTCAGCGTCACGACGCTAAGGGCTAAAGCGTCGCGACGCTGTCGCAATTTTAGCCCAAAACGCTCGTTTTTGCGCTTCATTTATTTATTTATTTATTTATTTATTTATTTTATTTTAAATAATTAAATCCCAACATTTTTTTTTCTTCTTTTAAACTTTTGTTTTTTTTTTTTTTAAAACAAAATTAAAATTTCACCTACATCAAAAAGAAAGAAAAAGAGAGAAAAAGAAAAATAAGAAAAATCGAATTTAAAGCAATCAACTCAACTAAACAATAACAAAAAATAAAAATAAAAATAAGATAAAAAAACACTTGGGTTGCCTCCCAAAAGCGCTTTTTTAACGTCGTTAGCTCGACGTCCTGTTATAAAGCTACTGAGGCTCGGTGAGCTCGATGTTATCAATGTGTCGCTCTTCTGAACCAAAGTAGAGTTTAACGCGCTGCCCATTAACTTTAAAGGAACGCCCATCACTGGCCTGCAACTCAACTGCTCCATGCGAAAACACCTCTTTGATAGTAAAAGGACCTGACCAACGAGACTTTAATTTACCTGGAAACAAACGCAAACGAGAATTAAATAAAAGAACTTGTTGTCCAGGTTTTAATGGTCTATTTTGAATTCGTTGATCGTGCCATCGAGTGGTTCGCTCCTTGTAGATTTTTGCATTCTCATACGCTTGAGTCCGAAATTCCTCCATCTCATTGAGTTGAAGTAACCTTTGTTCCCCTGCTTTGGCCAAGTTGAAATTCAATTTTTTTATGGCCCAATATGCTCTATGCTCTAATTCCACAGGTAAATGACATGCCTTACCAAAGACCAAGCGATATGGTGACATACCAATTGGAGTTTTAAAAGCAGTGCGATAGGCCCAAAGAGCATCATCTAACTTAAGAGCCCAATCCTTCCCATTAATGTTAACTGTCTTTTCCAAAATTTGTTTGATTTCTCGATTAGAGACCTCAGCTAAACCATTTGTCTGTGGATGATAGGCTAAAGAAATTTTATGTTTAACACCATACTTAGCAAGCAAAGAATTAAACAATTTATTACAGAAATGTGAGCCCTCATCACTAATGATCGCTCGTGGTGTGCCAAATCGTGTAAAGATAATTTTCTGTAGAAAATTCAAGACTACCCGAGCATCATTAGTTTTCGTAGCCACAGCCTCTACCCACTTAGATACATAATCTACAGCCAACAAGATATATAGATAACCATGCGAAGAAGGAAAAGGTCCCATAAAGTCTATCCCCCAAACATCAAATAATTCAATTTCCACAATAGGGGTCAGAGGTAATTCATGATGTCTAGAAATGTTACCTGTACGTTGACACCGATCACAAGACTTAACAAAAGTATAACAATCCTTGAAAACAGTAGGCCAATAAAAACCAGATTGTAATACCTTAGCAGCAGTACGTGTGGGACCAAAATGCCCACCATATGGTGAGGAATGACAATCATGCAGAATCTTATCTACATCCTCTGTGGGAACACACCTGCGAATCATCTGATCTGAACAAATTTTAAACAAACAAGGATCATCCCACAAATAAAATCTCACATCATGAAGAAATTTCCTCTTTTGATGGGAATTAAGATCTGGAGGTAGCACACCACCTGCAAGGAAATTCACAAAGTCAGCGAACCACGGTAAAGTAGACTCTACCTTATAAAGCCTTTCATCTGGAAATTCTTCAGCAATAGGAAGAGCTTTCAAAGTAGTGTCCTGTTCAATCCGAGAAAGATGGTCAACTACCACATTCTCACAACCTCGCCTGTCTTTCACATCAAAATCAAATTCCTGTAACAATAGAATCCATCGAATCAAACGAGGTTTGACATCCTTTTTATCAAACAAATACCTGAGAGCTGCATGGTCAGTATGCACAATAACTTTAGTTCCTAACAGATAGGGCCTAAATTTATCAAAAGCAAACACTACAGCAAGCATTTCTTTTTCAGTGGTAGTGTAGTTTTGTTGTGCATTATCTAAAGTTCTACTTGCATAATAAATGGCCCTGAAAAATTTATCACGTCTCTGCCCCAATACTGCTCCTACAACATAATCACTAGCATCACACATAATTTCAAAAGGTTGACTCCAGTCAGGTACAACAATAATAGGGGCAGTAGTTAACCTATCTTTCAACAAATTAAATGCTAGCAGACATTCATCAGAGAAAACAAAAGTAGAGTCCTTTTCAAGCAAATTACATAAGGGTTTAACAATTTTCGAAAAGTCTTTAATAAAGCGCCTGTAAAACCCTGCATGTCCTAGAAAGCTCCTGACTCCCTTGACATTCGTAGGAGGAAGTAGTTGTTCAATGGCCGCTATCTTGGCTCTGTCCACCTCTAAACCTTCTTCAGATACTTTATGCCCTAAAACTATACCTTCAGTTACCATAAAATGGCACTTTTCCCAGTTTAACACAAGGTTAGTTTCTTGACAACGCTGCAAAACAAGAGAGAGATTTTGTAAACAAGCATCAAAAGAGGAACCAAACACAGAGAAATCATCCATGAAAACCTCCATAATCTCCTCGACCATATCAGCAAAGATGGCCATCATGCAACGCTGGAATGTAGCAGGAGCATTACACAATCCAAATGGCATTCGCCTGAAGGCAAAGGTACCATAAGGACATGTGAATGTCGTTTTCTCTTGGTCCTCAGGAGCAATAGCAATTTGATTGTAACCTGAATAACCATCAAGAAAACAATAGTAAGGATAACCTGCAAGTCTATCAAGCATCTGATCAATAAAAGGAAGAGGAAAATGATCTTTTCTAGTAGCATTATTCAACTTCCTGTAGTCAATACACACTCTCCACCCAGTCACAGTCCTAGTGGAGATGAATTCATTCTTTTCATTCTTAACTACAGTCATCCCTCCCTTTTTTGGTACAACCTGCACAGGACTCACCCAAGAACTATCAGATATGGCATAAATAATCCCTGCATTCAAAAGTTTCAATACCTCAGCTTTTACCACATCTTTCATGGTTGGGTTCAAACGTCTTTGAGGTTGAACTGATGGTGTAAAGGTATCCTCCATTAAAATTTTATGCATGACTATGGATGGACTAATACCTTTTATATCAGCAATGGACCAACCTAAAGCAGATTTATGATCACGCAGTACTCTCAACAGTTTTTCTTCCTCTACTTTATTCAGAGAAGCAGATATAATAACAGGAAATGTGGATGACTCACCTAAGAAAGCATATCTAAGATGTGCAGGTAATTGTTTCAACTCAGGTGCAGAAACTTTAGTAGGAACATCATCCTTAACAGTTAATTCCATGACCTTGCATTTCATTTTGCGCTCAACAGGTAAATGATTCAAAGCATCACAGAAGAAAGCAATATCCTGGTCTAAATCACCTAAATGCTCAACAGCCAAATCTAACATGCTTATTTTCAGAGGATCAGCAGGCATAACAACATCTCTAATCTCAGCAACAGTAGCATCAAGAATATCTATCCTATGACATGTACTAACCTCAACTGGATATTTCATGGATCGAAAAATGTTGAAAACTACCTCTTCCTCGTTGACTCTCAAAGTTAGCTTACCCTGCTGCACATCAATTAAGGCACGTCCCGTGGCAAGGAATGGTCTACCTAAAATAATGGGGATCTCAACATCCTCCTCCATGTCTAAAACCACGAAATCTGCAGGAAAGATAAATTTGTCAACTTTAATTAAAACATCTTCAATCACACCTCTAGGATAGGTCATCGATCTATCAGCCAACTGCAAAGAAATAGTAGTAGGCTGTACCTCTCCAAGACCTAATTTTCTAAACACAGACAGAGGCATCAGATGAATACTAGCACCAAGGTCACTGATGTGGACTTTTCCTAACCGCAAGCGCACAGGTCAAGTAATAATATAGTGAATAGTAAATTCAAATGTCGTCCTCTGGATTGGATTTTTAAGCAAATCAAGTATTGTGAATTATCTTGCTCAATTTTATTTAGGGATCAAAAAGTGATGAATAGGTGATGATAAAAACAAATCAAAGCAAATAAAAAGAATGGCAATTCAATTGGGAAAACTACTTAGGGAATTGATTTCGCCGATTTCGTTTAGGATTGATTTTAAAGAATAAGTTATTATGCACAATGAAATTATGAGCCAAAGACCCTTTAATCACAACTACCTCTCCCGAGTATAATTGATTCTCATGCAAATTAACCAACTTGATATCCCTATCTAAATTTATTAACATGCAAGGCAATGAGATCTTTTAACCAATTCTAAAGATAATCTAAAACCGTCAAGAATTAGAAAGTAAACTTTATTCATGCAATCTTGAGTAAGTCTAGATCAAATCCCCTCTCCCGAGCTAGATTCGAAACTTAAATCATCCAACTAATGGCCAATTAATTGAAAGCATTAAATCAAGATTACAAACACAATAACATTGCACAACTTAAACCATAAATCAATCCATAAACTTAATCAACTACATCAATCCCTAAGCTACAAGTTTAGCTCCTCATGAATGTAAATACAAGCTCAACTAAACATGTGAAAGCCATAAATCTAACTAAAGAAAGAAAAGGGAAAAGAAAACTCAATGTAGGCCGAGTCCCGACGTCCCCGTCACGATCCCCACGAATCATGAGTTGATTTCCAAGTTCCTCCTTTGTTTGCAGCTCCAAAAGTCCTCTGTTCTGCCCTGTTTACGGCTCCAAAAGGTCCCAAATTGGTCTCCCCTAAAACCTAGCCGAAGTGAAGCTTTTATTCTGATTTTTCGTCTTAGCGTCGAGACGCTGTCAAGACAGCGTCGCGACGCTGCCTCTTATACGCGCGTTCTGAATAAGGAAAAACGGTAGCGTCGGGACGCTTCCTATCATAGCGTCTCGACGCTGTAGGCTTTACGCGCCTAATCTGATATGGAATGTGAGCGTCGAGACGCTCAAGGGCTAGCGTCGAGACGCTAGCCTGCTGTTGACCGAGATTTGACTTTTCTCCACTTTTACTCTTTTCATTCCTTTGCTTCTTTTCACGCCCCGAGCACCCGATTAACTTTAATATGGCATTATAGCTCCAATCAACCATTTCCTACAAAATAAACAATAAAGCACAATAAAATGGCCCAAACACCATAAAAGACTAGCTAAATTAAATAAGTAAAAGTAGCTAGCTATGCTCGCTATCAGTCACATAATGCTTTATTAAAAGAAGAACAACCAATAGTGTAAGGAATAGTAAAACTCCCTGGATCTTTGAGTTTCTGGGGTAACTTTCTCTGTAATATGGCACTGCACTCCTCAGTGAGATTCACAGTTTCATAAGCCTCTAACTTCCTCTTTTTGGTCATTATCTCCTTCATGAACTTAACATAGTTAGGCATCTGTTCTAAAGCATCTGCAAAAGGAATATTAATATGGATTTTCTTAAAAATATCAAGAAATTTAGCAAACTGAGCATCAATCTTTTTCTTTTGAAAACGTTGAGGATAAGGAATAGAAGTAGAATGAGTAGGGAGAATAGAACTAGTAGACTTTTCAATCTTCGAAGTTGATGCTGCTTCCTTTTCAGTCTGTGCTTCAATCTCCTTTTCCTCACTGATGATAGGATCCTCAGTAGGCTGCTTTTCTGGAACCTCAAGTTGCTTCCCACTCCTCAAAGTAATAGCTTTACAGTGCTCTCGTGGATTTACCTCAGTGTCACTAGGAAACTTACCTTTTTGCATGGCATTCAAGGAAGATGCAATTTGACTAATCTGAACCTCCATGTTTTTAATGGCCGTCCCATGACTATTAACAGTGCTACTAACAGTGTCTAGCATGTTCTCAATCTTATTAGTCCTAGACTTAGACTCATTAATAAATTGACCAACTAAGTCCTCTAAGGAAGATTTCTTTTCTTGTGGTGCAGGTGCAGACATAAACCCAGGAGGTGGTTGCAAGACATTTTTATTATTGGCATAGGAAAAATTTTCATGATTTCTAAGCCCTGGATGATAATGAGTAGGTAAAGAGTTTTGGTTACCTCTAAAGCCAGAATTTCTGTTGTTCACATACTGTGCCTGTGAAGGAAATAAAAGTCCCCACGCAGTGGAAGCGCATCAATTGGACCTTACGCCGTATATTAATTAACATTAAAATACCGTTACGATTACTCAAACAAAACTTTAAACTAACTTTAAAGTCGCTGTAAAATCGGTTTAAACATGCTAAAATAAATCTAAATTTATTTTAAAAAACTTTTCTAACGAAAAGAGGAAGAACCGTTACAAACCTCCGTTGTAGACTTGACCGTTCTTCGCCGACAACGCTCCAACGAACGAAAACGCAGCAGCCTTCTCGCCTCTTGATCGCTGGATTTTCTTCTTTGAATGACACAATAACCACAGAGGTTACACCGGTATGTCTCTAAGTCTAGGAGGCCAAAGACTTGTGGGAGTCTTTCTCTAAGAGGGAGGCTAGAGAGAATTCTAGGTCTTGTCTTTCAAGAGTGTCAAGTATCAAAAGTATCATGACCAATTAGGTCTAGTGTTCTATTTATAGAAGAGAGGCCATGAATAAAATATTCAATTAAATCAATCTTTTCCAAAATTGATTCAATCTTATTCCTTAAATAATCAATCATGATCAATCAATTCCCCAATTGATTAATCTTTTCCATAAATGACTAATTACTTCCATAAGTAATTAGATCATTCCCATAAATGATCAATCACTTCCTTAAGTGATTAATTATTTACATAATTGATTAATTCATGGTTAATGAATTCTTTAATTAATTAACCACCAATTAAATATCATATATTTAATTTCCGGCCTTGAATTAATTAATTTTGCCCAAACACTTTTAGGACTTAAATTAATTAATTCTTTCAATCTTCCATAAATTTATATTTGAACTTCTTCAAATATTAATTTCTCTCATAATAATATATCAATATATATTATATTTATTTCCCTTAGTAAATTGAACATTTTCAATTTACATTTAATTACTTAGTTGCCTCAAATTACTTTACGAGCTACCAGTGGGACCTTATGGACCTGCAGATCAGAAGCTCCAACGATGTGAGATTAATTAGTTAAACTCATTAACCACAATAATCAATATTCGTTAACTGTGTGTACATTCCACTATAGACTCACAGTTGCACTCTTCTCACTGCAGACATATTTTCTGTGTCCACGGAACTTAGACCAATATCGACTAGTAAGTCCTTCACGAGTGTCCGTAACACCAGCTGGGTCAAATTACCATTTTACCCTGGGTCACCTCTATTTCCTTAAGTACCAATTCTCCTCTAATGAACAATCTGTTTATGGTCCAACCATCAAACAGAAAACCCTCTCGTGCCATTGAGAGGGTAGGGCCCTTTGTTCAAGACTCGGAGTAACCACTTAAGGGAACACTCATCTGCTTCCCTAAAGTCGGGAATGAGTGAATTCCATCTTGTACGATTATGTTCCCAGCTCCCCATTCGATCTTGTCTCCAAAGTGGTAGGCTTATTGAGTCGGCGTATTGGCCACTCTCACCCATACAAATCAAAGGACAATCTCTCATGAGCAGGAGTCCATAATCAACTCAGGAATAAGACTAAGTTGTCTAGGTCGTCCTAGTGAAAATAGAAAACCAACTAGTTAATGGTGTTATAACTAGTGATTACTATTTCGCGGTCCGGTCTTATGCAAACTCATTGCATAGGATACCCCCACTCGCATGTCTCCTACACGAACGCGTTGGATCGCAGCGTTTGTATCAAATACAAAGTGGGTCGTATCCATAGTGTCACCAGGATAAGGCACCCAGTCTTATCCCTATACTATAGACCCTTTAGGCTGTTTCTTGAACAATGATCCCATATGTCGCTACATATAGTTCAAGACTCATATTACAGCCTCGGATGTCTAGTTTATTGGATTAGGGTTATTATTAGTGCAATATTTAACAATAACATTTTATTGTAGAAACTAAATAACACTTTATTAAATACAAGTATATAATTTGTTTACATTCACTATCTACGAGTTTTAGGGCATAAAACCCAACAAACTCCCACTTGAACTAAAACTCTAGTTTAGTGGGATGTACAACAATCTATTCAATAGTTGGTGTACAAATACATGTATAAAACATTTACAATGTACAAATACAATAAACTAGGGCATCACTATACCCATTGGTATCACTATACCCATGGTATCACTATACCCATTGCATAATGGTATCACTATACCCATTAATGGTATCATTATACCCATTACATTTCTCCCACTTGCCCTAAATTTCATCTTTGTACATAACTCGTAGACCTAGACCTTCTAGATGACCCTCATACCCTTTAGCCGAGAGAGTCTTCGTGAATATTTCAATTTAATTCAATGTGTGTGTGCTTGTCTTGGGTTGGAAATTTCTTATGAATTTGCCACAACACCACTGTATCACTATAAAGTCTGATGGGCAAGTTCACATTTGGAACACATTCCAAATCAGTCAAGAACTTTCTAAGTCTTACAATCTCTATCGCTGCATCACAAGCAACTATATTTTTGGCTTATATGGTCAAGACTGTAATTATGCCACATTATAGCTCCTTTGTAAAGTTCGACCATGGATACTGATTGATATGTGCTGACTATCCCTACATCATCACAGATGTCAGGCCTTGTGCAGAGCATTGCATACATTATGTTGCCCACAGCGGAGGTCTAGGAAATCTGTCTCATATTCTTAATCTCTTGAGGTGTCTTAGGACACTATTCCTTAGACAAGTGAACCCCATGCTTGAAATACAATAAGTCATTCTTGGAGTTCTGCATCGAATATTGGGACAACATGTTGTCAATATACGTTGCTTGAGACAGGGCTAGCGTTTTGTTCTTCCTATCCCAGACTATTAGGATTCCAAGAACATATTCGACCTTTCCAAAATCTTTCATTTGGAATTGGTCCGCTAGCCATCCTTTATGTCAGACATATATCTTTATCAGTCTTAAAATCCATGTCAGTGTATCCTGTAAGGATCAAATCCTTAGTCCTATACACGAGCATATAGTTCATCTTTCTCCTCAGATACTTGAGGATATTCATAACGGTTTTCCAATGATCAAATCTTGGATTAGATTGGTACTTACTGACAATCCCTATTGCATAGGTCATTCGTCTCATGTCCTCAACTTCTTGAGGTGTCTCAGGAAACCGTTTCTTAGACAAAATGAATTCCACGCCTGAAAGGTAGAGAACCCTTCTTGGAATTCTGCATCTAACATCTCATAGATATAAGACACTTGAGACAATGCTAGCTTTTTGTTCTTACCGTTCCTAACGATTTTGATCCGAAGAACAAACTTAGCTTCTCCCAAATTTTCATTTGGAATTGAGCTACTAGCTTATTTTACTAGTCAGTAATAAGATAACCTACATCATTCCCAATGACTAGGATATCAATTACATACAACACTAATAAAGTTACTGAACTATTGACGATCTTCTTGTAAAGACAAGATTCATCAATATTCTCGATTAAAGCCAAAAGATTTGATCACAGTATCAAATCTTATATTCCAAGATCGAATTGCTTAGGTCAACCCATGAATGGATCACTTAAGCTTGCAAACCCCTTTTTGCTTCTGATCTTGCTAAATGAATCATTCTGCTTGAGACATGTAGATACTCTTCTCAAGATTACCATTCAAAAGTGTCGTCTTGACATCCATTCTAAATGGACAAAAGTTCTAATAGACTTCAACATGACGACAGGAGATAAGACTTTCTTACAGTCCCCTGTCTCTAGGTATAACCCTTTTGCCATAAGTCTAACCATAAGATTATGTCTCGTTTCTTCTTGTAGATTCATTTGTAATCCATTGGTGTTACCCCATTAGATAGATCTACAAGATTCTAGATGGAATTGAAATCACATATTTCAATTCCGGATCCATCACTTTAATCCAATTGGTTCTTGTTAACATCATTTATTGCCTTGCTCTAAGACAATGAATCCTCTAAATCATCATTAGGTTTGACGATCTGGGCTTCAATTAAGCCCATGTAATGGTCAGATTGTAGGACAATCCTCCCACTATATTGAGGCACTCTCAACTCTTTGAGATAGATGTAACTAACCAGTTGTATTGGCCTTATCAACAACTCTTGTTAAAGGTCCAACATCATCAACAACCCTTGTTCCCTTATCAACAACTCTTGTTGATATTTTGTAACTTCATCAGTTAATTTACTTAAAACGATCTTATTTTGTGGCTTATTATTTCTTATGTGGTCTTCTTCTGAGAATGTAGCATTTGTCGATACAAATTCTTTATTCTCTTGCGGATTGAAGAAGAATTCACATCTCTCGTTTTCATGGGGTAGCCTACGAATAGGTATATTATTTGAACAATGTTCCAATTTCTTTTGGGTTTGACACAATCACATGTGTTGGACTCCCCAAAAATAACGTAAACTACTTTTACGTCTTATCCACATTTCAAAAGGTGTTTCACAAACACTTTTGATGGAACGTTGTTCGAAATATGTGCTGCAGTCAACACTGCATGACCCCAAAAACGAGTCAGGCAAATGAGCATAGCTCATAATGAATCGAATTGTATCCAATAGGATTCTATTTCTCCTATCTAATACACCGTTTCCTTAAGGTGTTTCGGGTTTAGTTGAGATGTAATTCCATGTTCTATCAAATAGTCTTGGAATCTCAAGTCTCATCTACTCTACACCTCGATCAGATCGAAGTGTTTTTAACAACTCACCTAACAAGTTTCCAACTTCTGTCTCAAACCATTTTGAATTTCTCAAGAGCTTTAGACTTAAGTTTCATTAGGTTGAGATACCCATACCTTGCATAATTACCTATAATATAGATAAATTATTCATGCCCTCCCACTGCTTTAACATATTAGACCTCAAAGATCCAAATGTACTAGCTCTAAGGGCTCTTTGGCTCTCTTATCTCTTTTCCAGTAAAAGATCTATTAGTCATATCGTCCATAAGACATGACTTTATTGGTATTAGAGAGTGTTCTTCTAACTATCTTAGAAGTATACTCAGGACTAAGCTCTCAATCATATTGAGATCATAACTAGCCTAACACCTTAAGAACCAAAGAAAGGTATTTCCTTTAGGAGAAATCTTTTGCCTTTCATTTCTTTGATTAGTAGCATCCACAAGCAACACAGTGTTCATGACTACCTTAATCTTGATTAGTCTTTAAAAACGTTTATGTTATTTTTCCAGTTCAGCTGAACAAAAGTTAACTCCCTTTCTTGAAATGAACTGCATTAGCAGAGAAAGGTAAAGAGTAACATTGTTCCAGCCAATACGATACAGAAATCAAATTTCTAGGAATTATATACACATTATCTAATAATATGTATTTGCTCCCACTGAAAAAAAAAATAACTTGACGTTCCCCATTGCTACAGTCAAGATAACCTCTCTAATTCAAAATTTTGAGAGTTATCTCAATAGCATGAAGCTATTGCCAGGAATTCATTCCTTTTAATAAGAAGAATAACCGTAATTTGTGACTATGAATCAAGTATTCGGGTAGAATCATCATTCTTCACAAATTACGCTTCCAAGACTAGTAAATCGAATTTACTGTCTTTGGACAGGTCTTCCCTGACTGAGTAAGGCTCAATGTCACATTCATTAATAACACTTCTTAATGAATTAAACATTTTTGGGCATGAGAACATTTCTCTATCAAGACTAATCTTACAATATTGGCCACAAATTAGTCGTTTAAATTTGTTGTATAATCATCGTTATTAATAAAATGAGCGTAAGACTATGCACATATGAAAACATTGAATTGTTGAAATAACAAATCACTTGATTATTTATCGCACTAACCCTTTACAAGAGCAATACAAACAATTGCATACAATCCAATCAATTTAGCAAAACAGACAATCACAGAACCCTAAAACTATCGATTTAGTTTTGCAACGACGTTTCAGAGGTTTAGAATACCCGTCACCGAAGGGTGATCAGGTACTCCTCCTTTGAAATGAGACACCTCTCAGCTAATTCTAATTCCAGAATAACTCATATTCCTATAGACATTAGCCACCGTTGTTCGGTCAAAGATTTGTTAACACTTTTAACTCATCCTCGTAAGTGTAACCCTCCCACTTTCAGATCTCAGAGGCACGCACCAACAGGCTACCGAAGGGAAAGACAACTGTTGGTGATTAGCCTAAGAGCTCCTATCCTTTTCAGGAGTTCACGATGTTCCGAATCCTATGACCAGGCCCTTCGAAGGGATGGATGCGCCAGGGCAACCTGCAGGCGGATCATAGGACTCTCACGGTGTGAACTATGGGCGGAGACCGAGGGATACGTTGACACGTGTCCCGCTCCCACTTACTCTAGACATTTTTCCCATTCACCTTGATATTGATCCATGCAGACACTTTCCGAAGGGAGGCCACTCCTAGGGCGACTCAAAGCCGAGCATGAATCTCACGTTGTGAATATAGGGACGTAGAAGCAAAACTTGATTTAAATCTCGTTTTGTAATTTTCCTCCCACTGAAAATGTCCTAAGGTTAATATAGGGTTGTTTAACTTAGATAGTATTCGGCTAAGTCAATCTATCTAAGTCTGATCCTATTATAACAATTATGGAAAGGATTCAACTGCAATCTTTTGGGTGAATTAAACTTCTTTTAATAAACCCAACATTGCAAGTCAACATTACTATGGTTAATTCAACTCAATCCGGTTAGTTCCCAGGTAGGAGGTGTTCCGTAAACCGTCAACTTAAATACCCCCAACCTTAGACAGAACTTTACCGAGAGAGTTCCCTTATAACCTCAGTAATGTAAGGTCTTTACTCTAAAGATCTAGGTGCATTAAACACTTTTAATAAACCTAGTGACATTGCATGCTAACATTTAACTATGATTAATTCAACTCCGGTATTCCAGGTCAGTTCCCAGGTAGGAGGTGTTCCGTAAACCGTCAACTTAAATACCCCCAACCTTAGACAGAACATTACCGGTGGAGTTCCCTTATAATCATAGCAATGTTTTTCCTACTTAGTAAATTAAAACTATTTTTAATTCTAAGTAAGAAAAGATTCTAATCCTATTAGAAACTGATCTAGGTCTAATTAATTTTAAACAATTTAAAATTAATCCAATTCATCTTATGATCTTATGTTTGCATGCAAATCTTGATTATAGATTGACGGTTTCTAATCATTAATAATAAAGAACTATTTCAAATTTTAATGATTAATCCTATAATCAAGAATCTAGGGTTTAATTCATTCAACAATCTCATTCAAATTAAATAATTAAACCACACTAATTGCATGAATAATATAACAATTATATTATTAACTATGGATGTTTCATGCTTCATTCAATTTTGATTTTCTTTTATTATAACAATTATAAGCCAATCAAGAAAATCTACCAAGCATGCTTCATTCATCACATTAAACATAACTATTTATATTTAATTTAAGTAATGACATGTTTCATGCTTTCCAATTTTTCATATAATTAATATACACTTATATTAAAAATATGAAAACAATTCCATGCATTTAAACATACATTATAACAATTTATAATATATAAAAAAATGCATGAGCATGTTTATAACCTAAGGTGGGATTAAATAATCTATATGACATCCATAAAGCATATAAATAGCAATTAAACCGGTTAATTTTGGCCCCTAGGATAAAATAAAGCATTAAATTACAATAATTTAGCTAAATTCTATCATAAAAATCCATGTACAGCTCCGGAATTGGTCTAGACAGCTCGAACCGCCCCGAACCACCTCGAACCGGCCTCCAAAATCACGAACCATGCCAAAAATTGGCTGAACCGGACCAAATAGGTCCCAGCCCAGCCGAACCGGTCCGAACCGGACCGTCCTCGCTTGAACCGCGCCTGTTGAAACCCTAGTGCGCGCCTCCATCGTGACAGCGTCGAGACGCTGTGTAGATTAGCGTCCCGACGCTGTGCGTTTTCCATATCTGGCGCCTGCGTAATCGAGACAGCGTCGAGACGCTGTTGAAGGAGCGTCCCGACGCTGTTGCGTCTGGAGGCAGATTCTGGGCAAAACAGCAACGATTTTTCCGATTTCGGCCTCGATTTCAGCGACGATTGCTCCGATTTTCATCTCATAAAAACCTATTCTACACCCGGACTTACATAGGACTCGATTTTACATAAAATACCCGAAACACCGGGCCTTACATGATCAAAATCACATAAAAATAAAATCTATGGCCATAAAATTAACCCAAACAGTTCAATGCAAACCAAACATACATTATGCATAAATCCCACCTATTAGAGCCTATCGCAACTTTTAAAATTAATTAATAGGGACAGCGATGGCTCTGATGCCGATTGAAGGGAATAAAAGTCCTCACGCAGCGGAAGCGCATCAATTGGACCTTACGCCGTATATTAATTAACATTAAAATACCGTTACGATTACTCAAACAAAACTTTAAACTAACTTTAAAGTCGCTGTAAAATCGGTTTAAACATGCTAAAATAAATCTAAATTTATTTTAAAAAACTTTTCTAACGAAAAGAGGAAGAACCGTTACAAACCTCCGTTGTAGACTTGACCGTTCTTCGCCGACAACGCTCCAACGAACGAAAACGCAGCAGCCTTCTCGCCTCTTGATCGCTGGATTTTCTTCTTTGAATGACACAATAACCACAGAGGTTACACCGGTATGTCTCTAAGTCTAGGAGGCCAAAGACTTGTGGGAGTCTTTCTCTAAGAGGGAGGCTAGAGAGAATTCTAGGTCTTGTCTTTCAAGAGTGTCAAGTATCAAAAGTATCATGACCAATTAGGTCTAGTGTTCTATTTATAGAAGAGAGGCCATGAATAAAATATTCAATTAAATCAATCTTTTCCAAAATTGATTCAATCTTATTCCTTAAATAATCAATCATGATCAATCAATTCCCCAATTGATTAATCTTTTCCATAAGTGACTAATTACTTCCATAAGTAATTAGATCATTCCCATAAATGATCAATCACTTCCTTAAGTGATTAATTATTTACATAATTGATTAATTCATGGTTAATGAATTCTTTAATTAATTAACCACCAATTAAATATCATATATTTAATTTCCGACCTTGAATTAATTAATTTTGCCCAAACACTTTTAGGACTTAAATTAATTAATTCTTTCAATCTTCCATAAATTTATATTTGAACTTCTTCAAATATTAATTTCTCTCATAATAATATATCAATATATATTATATTTATTTCCCTTAGTAAATTGAACATTTTCAATTTACATTTAATTACTTAGTTGCCTCAAATTACTTTACGAGCTACCAGTGGGACCTTATGGACCTGCAGATCAGAAGCTCCAACGATGTGAGATTAATTGGTTAAACTCATTAACCACAATAATCAATATTCGTTAACTGTGTGTACATTCCACTATAGACTCACAGTTGCACTCTTCTCACTGCAGACATATTTTCTGTGTCCACGGAACTTAGACCAATATCGACTAGTTAGTCCTTCACGAGTGTCCGTAACACCAGCTGGGTCAAATTACCATTTTACCCCTGGGTCACCTCTATTTCCTTAAGTACCAATTCTTCTCTAATGAACAATCTGTTTATGGTCCAACCATCAAACAGAAAACCCTCTCGTGCCATTGAGAGGGTAGGGCCCTTTGTTCAAGACTCGGAGTAACCAGTTAAGGGAACACTCATTTGCTTCCCTAAAGTCGGGAAGGAGTGAATTCCATCTTGTACGATTATGTTCCCAGCTCCCCATTTGATCTTGTCCCCAAAGTGGTAGGCTTATTGAGTCGGCGTATTGGCCACTCTCACCCATACAAATCAAAGGACAATCTCTCATGAGCAGGAGTCCATAATCAACTCAGGAATAAGACTAAGTTGTCTAGGTCGTCCTAGTGAAAATAGAAAACCAACTAGTTAATGGTGTTATAACTAGTGATTACTATTTCGCGGTCCGGTCTTATGCAAACTCATTGCATAGGATACCCCCACTCGCATGTCTCCTACATGAACGCGTTGGATCGCAGCGTTTGTATCAAATACAAAGTGGGTCGTATCCATAGTGTCACCAGGATAAGGCACCCAGTCTTATCCCTATACTATAGACCCTTTAGGCTGTTTCTTGAACAATGATCCCATATGTCGCTACATATAGTTCAAGACTCATATTACAGCCTCGGATGTCTAGTTTATTGGATTAGGGTTATTATTAGTGCAATATTTAACAATAACATTTTATTGTAGAAACTAAATAACACTTTATTAAATACAAGTATATAATTTGTTTACATTCACTATCTACGAGTTTTAGGGCATAAAACCCAACAGCCTGCTCTATGTTCGAACCATCATAAACTTGGGATGCCTCAGCTGCTGCAACTGACTCAATGGATTGTGAGTTCCCTGTAGCAGATAATATCATAAAAGCATTAGCCAAAGAGTGCATTTGAGCTTGTAAAGCTGAGACATTATCTATCTCATAAATCCCAGCTACAGTTCTAGAGGATGAACGTTCAGATGGCCACTGATAACTGTTCGTGGCCATGTCTTCCAGCAAAGTCCGAGCACTTTCCACAGTTTTAGAAAGTAAAGTGCCTCCTGCAGCTGCATCCAAAATAGTTTTAGTAGTACCATTCAAACCATTATAAAATAATTGAATTTGTAACCAGTCAGGATAGCCATGCTGTGGGCACTTCCTCAGTAATTCCTTGTAGCGCTCCCACGCTTCAAACAGTTGTTCATCCTCTTTTTGCTTAAAGGTCCCAATCTCAGTCCTCAACTTAGTTGTCTTTGCAGGTGGGAAATATTTGGCAAGAAAAGCCCGGACTAACGCATCCCACGTAGTAATGCTCCCAGGTGGAAGTTATTGAAGCCAGTCCCTAACTTTGTCCTGTAAAGAAAAAGGAAACAATCGTAAGCTCCTTGTGTCTCGGGGTGGTCCAAAATTGCCTATAACATTAAGCCTCCACTCTTGAATTGGGATTCGAGGTGACTTATTGCTATAAGTTGAGCTCCTTAAGCCCGATTTACGAGTAATGACCCTTGCCCTGGGCTGGCTTACGTGTAGCTTTGTTGTCATCCTGCAAAGTAGGATAGAAGTAGACACTCCCTGAATAGGGGTTAGATGAAATGGAAATGAAAAAGGGTGAGAGATTACAAAAGTGGTGCTGGTCGGCCTCGGCCTCGGGAAGAGGCCGAGCACAACTATCTCCCTTTCTGCTTGCCTGGTCGGCCTCGGCCTCGGGAAGAGGCCGAGCAGTTTTCTAATTTTGCTTAGGGGGCGTTGCCCCCGAACCCCCACCGGGCGCTTCGGAGTGCTTCATTTCAGGTTCATTTCTGCAAAAGAAAGGTTAGGCAAAAGGGTCGAAGTTCTTGTGGTGTCCATGCTTAAACTGTGGAAATGCACACAAACAAGATGCTAACATAGTTAGAGACCACTTGTATGTCTATGGCATTGATAAGAGTTATAAGATATGAATTTAGCATGGTGAACAATTACCTATTAGGGATAAGGATGAAAACAATCCTACTTGTGGTGATGAAGACTTTACGGAAAGTGATATAAGAAACACCACTAAGTTGTTTGAAGCTACATAAGACTATTTTACAGATAAAGAATAAAATTTTGACCAACTATTGAGTGATGCACAAAAGCCTCTGTACGAAGGTTGTCAATTTTTTTTTTCTAAAATATCTGCATTACTAAAATTATATAACTTGAAAACCAAATACGGATGGAGTGATAAAAGTTTCATCAACTTGCTAACATTAGTTCATGACCTCCTACCAAATCCGAATGAGATTCCAACTTATGTGTATGAAGCAAAAAAAGTCCTGTGTACTCTAAGAATGGATTATCAGAAGATTCATGCATGTGTCAACGATTGTGTCCTATTTAGGAAGGGACTATCTGATGCAAATTCATGCATAGTTTGTAAAACATCTAGATGAAAGCTTCGTAAGAACTCAGCTGAAGTAAAAAAAAGGTATTCCAGCAAAGGTTATGTGGTACTTTTCTCCAATCCCTTGATTCCAACACATGTTTCTAAGGAGCGGAAGCATATATGACCAATTCGTATTTTAATTAAGTTTTCTAAAATACTAGTACATTGGCAAATCATACAGAACAATTTTATATATAAACTAGGCTAAGCATGCATTAGATCTAAATCTAATAATTGAAAGAACCAAATACTTACTTGTTGAAGACTTTCTTCAATGAATTCCTCCAAAAACAGTGTGATAAAATTAATGTTAGGTTATATGTCCTAAAGCCCAAAGTTTGTAATCCTTTTGTGATAAAGATGTTATTTAGTGAATTGTTTGTTTATATACTTTAATTCCAATATACAAACATCCATGGTATATAACCTAAATGGTCTATAATATAGAGATAAAGTTGGGTACCTTATCCTCGTGACACTATGGATGGGGCCTACTTTGCGAACCAGGCAAACAACGTGATCCTGGATCGTTCATGTAGAGACATGCAAGTAGGGGCATCTTGTGTAAAAGAAGTTTAGACAAGATCGGACCAATAAATGAGTCACTCTTACTTTATAACGTTGTTTAGTGTTAAGACTGATTATTTCATGCGATGACCTAGGTAACTTTATCTTAATCATGAGTTTACTATCAACTCCTGATTTTTTAGGATTATCCTTTGATCTCCATGGGTGAGAGTGGCCACGCCACTCAATAAGCCTACCATTTTGGAGATAAGACTAAATGAATAGCTCAGGACATAATATTGCAAAATGGAATTGCAAAATGGAATAGTAGAAAGGTTGTTCTCTTAAGTGTTGGCTCCAAGGCTTGAACAAGGGGCCCCACCTTCTCATTGCCCAGAGAGGGATTATGTTTAGTGGTAGAACCATAAACAAATTGTTCATTAGAGGACCAGTGGACTTAAGGAATAAAAAAGTGCTATAGGGGTAAAATGGACCTTTTGACCCAGCTATAGTCACAAACGACCTGTGAAGGATTCACTTACTAATCATTGTTATATCGAGTGGATGAAAATATATCTACAGTGAGGGGAGTTCAACTACTAGTCTATAGTGGAGTGACTCGGTAGTTAACGAATGTTGGTTATGAAGGATTGGAATTCCATAATTCCGTAAAACGGAAGCGTGATTGGGACCGATTCGTAATTAATTTTGTTTAATCTAAAATACCAATACATTGGCAATAATATTAGAACTATTATAAATATATAGTAAGGCTATGCATACAAAAATATTAGATCTAAATATAATTTATAAAGTAACAAATTACTTACTCTCGTTAACGACTCAGATTAAATTCACCAACTGCATGTGAATTAATCACGAACTAGTGTGAACACCACCACTATGGCTACACCGGTATGACTCTGAGACTTCTAGAGGCAGGAGACTAGTGGGAGTCTAGAGGAAGCCTTGAGGGGAATTCTCTGAGAGAAGGAGAATGAATGAGATGCCTTTCACCCCACCTCAGGGGTCTTATTTATAGGTAAAGGTCAAGACCTTTTTCCTAATAGGAAAAGGAAGACTTTTTTTTAATAGGAAAAGGTCTCTAATTTTAATAAATAATTAATTAATTCCATAATTAATTAATTTCCCTAATTAAATATCATATATTTAATATTAGGGATTTTATTAAAATTAAAATTAATATGAATCCAATTCATATTAAATTTATTTGAACTCTTTCAAATATTTTCTCTCAAGTGAAATTAATTCAAAAATTATATTATAAAGTTTGATAAGCTTTATATCATAATGCATCAATATACATTATACGATTCCCCAAATAAATTGAACACTTTAAATTTACAATTTATACTTAATTGCCTCAAGTCTCTTTACGAGCTACCAGTGGGACCTAATGGATCTACAGATCAGAAGCTCCAACGATACAAGACTAATTGGCCAAACTCATTGACCAAGTTTAGTCAACATTCGTTAACTGTGGGTCACTCCACTAAAGACCCACAACTGCACTCTTCTCACTGTAGAACATTTTTGTGTCCATGGATATCGACCAAGCAGTAAGTCAATCCTTCACGTGTGTTCGTAACACTAGCTGGGTAAAATTACCGTTTTACCACTGGGTTACCTCTGGTTCCTTAAGTACTACCGATTCCTCTATTGAACAAGTTGTTTAGGGTCCGACCACTAAACAGGAGTTCCTCTCGGGCTAGGAGAGGACAGAGCGCCTTTGTTCAAGCCCTGAAATCAGTTCTTCAGGGAACACACATTTACTTACCCCAATAGGGGAAGGAGTGAATTCCATCTTGTACTGTTATGTTCCCAGCCCCCATTCGGTCTTGCCCCTGAAATGGTAGGATTAATGAGTCGACGAACTGGCCATTCTCACCCATACAAATCTAAGGACAATCCCTCCTGAAAGGGGTTCATAACAGACTCAGGATTGAGATTGAGTTACCTAGGTCATCCTATTGAAATAGAAACCTAAACTAGTTAACGGCGTTACATCTAGTGGTTACTATTTCGCGGTCCGATCTTATGCAAACTCATTGCATAGGATACCCCCACCCGCATGTCTCCTACATGGATGCTTTGGATCATTGCATCTGTATCGAATACAAGGTGGACCGTATCACATAGTGCCACCAGGATAAGGTACCCAACCTTATCTTATACTATAGACCTTTTAGGTTGTTACTTGGACACTGATCCCCGTATGTCCCCACATACTAGTCCAAGTTTCATTTAAACAACCTTGGATCTTAGTTTATTGGATTTATGGTTTATTAATGCAAACTCGATTATTCAATAACCAAATTACTGAATTACTCAAATTACACTTTATTGAGATCGATTAATTTGTTTCATTTACTATCTACGAGTTTTAGGGCATAAAACCCAACAGGTTAACTAGGTTAAAAGAGTTTAACCGGTTAAACCTCGAACTGTTAGAGCTCATGATCTGTAGATCCATTAGGTCCCCTTGCTAGCTTAAGGAATAAAATTCGGAACAATATGATGAAAAGAATTCGAATAAGTTTAAATTTCGTTTAGGGAAAACTTCGGTCATATTGGATATTACTGACACGTCGGGTTCTTGGTTAGACCTAATTTTGAGAATTTAATATATTTAAATATGATTTAAATATCGAGCACGTGAATAGGGATTAATGGTATAAAACTTACATTTCAGACATGATCAGGATTGGTAGCAAAATATTAATTTAATATTAGATATTAAATTAATTATTTAATTAATAATTACTTTAAATTAATTATGAATTAATTTTAAATTGAAAATTCAAATTTTAGAATTAAATTTTCAGATGATTAATTATTGAAATTAAATAACTAATATTCAATTTCAATTGAATTATAAAAATCCAAAAGAAATTGAATTTTAGGAGGTGGAGTGCATGGTGACTAAATCCATGCACTCTTCCTCATTAAGCCAACAAATCCCACTCAATTAAGAGGGGATTTGTTGTCAATCCTTGGTGATTCTTCTTAGCTGAGTTTCCTCTTTAAATAGAGGTTAGATTGTTGAAGAAAAGAAGAGGAAAATCCATCTGTTATGCTACCAAATTTCCATCTCAAGCTCATTAACTCAAAACTCTCTTAAGCTTGTGTTTCAAGCTCTATCCCATTCAAATTCCATCACTAGAGGATTCCACAATCCGTTCCAAAGGTCTGAGAATAGCAAAGAAGATCAAGTGGTGGCCCGTGACAAGTTGGTGAGGAAAAACAACCAACCAATTGGTTCAATTTTGAGCTACAAAAGGTTGGTACCTACTGTCGCTGTTTTTCCCCTCTTGGACAACATGCTTGGAATGATCATATTTATGTAATTATGTGCTGATAATTTGCAAAAAGCAAGTTTTTTCTAACCTAAAATTTAATCAAATAAGACTAGAAAAGAGTACTGATGCACTACATACGCCTGTAAAAGCTTAAGAATTGCGGCAAACGAATCTTCAGGGTATATTTCCTTGATGCGGCGAGAAAACTCATATATTTTATCATCTAATGCATATTTACTGTAGTTTCTTCCCTTGCCCAAATTATCGTATTGCGCAAGCATTGGACCCAGCACCTGAAAAGGTACATTGACACTCTATTCGACACTGGAACCGACATAAGGCAGAGTTGCAAGCTGGCAATGACTGATTGGAACACGCAAGCTCATTTCTTGGTGAAGTCAGCATCCTCAAGCCTATTTATTCTTCGCCCATTTGATCCTGAAAAAGGAGGAAAGGCGGAGAGAGAAGAGACGAGACTAGTGAAGAAAGAAAAATCCTTGTTTAGCACAACTAATTCATTGTTGTAAATGTATTGAACTATGTATTCATTTTGTAGCATGAGCTAATTTTCTTCATCAAGGCTTAACCCAGGCGCCCATGCTGCGATAAACTTTTCTGTATGCGTTATATTTTGAATGAATGAAGTTGATGCTTTCTACTTAGATGCTTTAATATTTTCATTACTAATTCCCGCCTGGCCAGCTGGTTGCGGTAGAACCATGATAAATCCAAGAAGGGTAACACATGTGGAAATATCTAAGTAGAGCAAGATAATGCATTGCATGTAGTCTTGGTTGCGTTAGTGTTAGCACTATCGAAAGAGATAATTCATGAATGTGTTTAGTGTTGGGTTTTATGCCCTAAAACTCATAGATAGTAAATGAAACAAATTAATTAACCTTAATAAAACGTTTTTTGAGTGATTGGGTAATTTGCTATTGAATAATCGAGTTTACATTAATTAACTCTAAAATCCAATAAACTAAGATCCAAGGTTGTTTAAATGAAACTTGGACTAGTATGTAGGGACATACGGGGATCAGTGTTCAAGTAACAACCTAAATGGTTTATAGTATAGGGATAAGACTGGATACCTTATCTTGGTGGCACTATGAGATACGGTTCGCTTTGTATTTGATACAGATGCGTTGATCCAAAGCATCCATGTAGGAGACATGCAAATAGAGGTATCCTATGCAATGAGTTTGCATAAGATCGGACCGCAAAATAGTAACCACTAGATGTAACGTCGTTGACTAATTTAGGTTTTTATTTCAATAGGATGACCTAAGTAATTCAATCTGAATCCTAAGCCTGTATGAACCATTTTTTAGGAGGGATTGTCCTTAGATCTGTATGGGTGAGAGTGACCAGTTCACAGACTCAATAAGCCTACCATTTCAGGGGCAAAACCGAGTGGGGGCTAGGAACATAACAGTACAAGAATGAATTCACTCCTTCCTCTATTGGGGTAAGTAGATGTGTGTTCCCTTAAGGGCTGATTTCGAGTCTTGAACAAAGGCGTGTCGTCCTCTCCTGGTCTGAGAGGAACTGCTGTTTAGTCGTTGGACCTTAATCAACTTGTTCATTAGAGGGATCGGTGGTACTTAAGGATCCAGAGGTAACCTAGGGGTAAAACGGTAATTTGATCCAGATGGTGTTACGAACACTCATGAAAGATTGACTTACCATTATGGTCGATATCCGTTGTCATAGAAATATTCTACAGTGAGAAGAGTGCAGCTGTGAGTCTTTAGTGGAGTGCCCCATAGTTAACGAATATTGATTAACTTCGTTAATGAGTTTAGCCAATTAATCTCATATCGTTGGAGCTTCTGATCTATAAGTCCATTAAGTTACACTGGTAGCTCGTAAAGGGTATTGAGGTAAATAAAGTAATTTGAAATGTTCAATATTATATTGCATAGGGAAACAATATAATGTATGGTGATATATTATAATATAAAGTTTATATTTTAATTAAACTTTATAATATAAATTTATTTTGAATATAGATTCAAAATTAATTTATGGGAGAACTAAATATTTGAAGGAGTTCAAATATTAAATTTAATATGAATTAGATTCATATCGAAACTATAGGTTAAAATTAATGCGCATGTGATGCACAATTAAAACTATAATTTATATGAGAGAAAGATAATTGAATGTGATTCAATTATAAAGTTAAATTAAATATGTGATATTTAATTTAATAATTGATTAATTGGTGAAATAATTAATTATTTAATTTAAGGGTAAAATACACTTTTAGTTCCCGAAGTTTGAGTTTAGTGTCTATTTGGTCCCTGAACTTTCAAAAGATACATTTTAGTCCCTCACGTTTGAGAAATGGTTTTGAATGGTCCTTGGACCGTTAGTTGACTAACGAAAAATGACATGGGTGTTAAGTGAGTGATAGTGTATGGTTGAGTTGACAATTTTATTAATTTATTATTATTATTTTTTTTAATTGAGGCGACTTCTTCTTTTTCTGTCCTCTTTTCCTCCCTTCCAGTAAAACAATGTCCATTGCCGCCCTCAGTTTTTCAGAGTCGCCTCCCAGATCCATTGCAATGTTTAGACAAAGAAAATTCACAATTTGTTTATAACATTTAGTATTACTCAGAACATCGAAAACCCACCAAACAAGCTACAAAATAAACAACCCCATATTTCAAATTTGTCTCCAATCCACCATAAGAAGCCACGAAATAAAACCCCATTTCTTCAATTTGGTTCTTTCTTCTAATTTTTGGTATGACTCAGAAAAATGAAACCTCCACCAAAATGAGCTTGGAAATAGGTAGCCTCATTTGAAGTTGAGCAAGAAGAAGATAGAAGGAAATGAGATTTAGATGAGATTTTAAAGAAGAGGGAATCGAGATTGTGGGCCTCTGATGCAAAAGAGCAGTGTAAAGCTCAACATTAGAAATAAAGAAGAAAAAGAGAGGAAGGAGAAAGAGAAGAAGCCAACCGATTTCCTTCACTACTGCCTCCGATATCACCGAAAATATCGTCTTCCTCATTCCACCCAAACATTGACGTTTGTATTGAAAAGCCCAAGAGATTGGTCCACCACTAAAATGACTAGACTTCGTGCGACTTTCAATAGACAAAGGTATATCCTGTTTTCTTCAGAATCCATTTGCGGTAATTCGATTCGTCTCTTCTTGAATTTTTTAGTTTAAAATCTATTCATTTGAACCTTCCCTTCCCGCTGCCTTTGTAACCTTGAGCATCACATAAAAAATGAAGAAACAAAGACGTCTTGCTCTTTCGTCAAAATGTATGTTTTTCTTCTTTTATTTCCTTTTAAGTTTACTTCATAGTTATTGTTACAAACGAGATATGGGTAGTTGAATTCAAGTGTTACCCAATTTAGTAACAAACTATCTTTTTTCTCTCCTAAATATTGGAAAACAGAGGTAAGCCACTGGTGGTGGCAGTAAGCTTCATTCGCATTGGAGAGGAAGCATTGGAGAGGAAGATAAAAGAGAGGAAGGAGAAAGAGGAAAGGAAACAAAAGAAGCCACCTCATCTGAATAATAATAATAAATTAATAAAATTGCCAACTCAACTATACACCATCACTAACTTTACAACCATGTTATTTTTCGTTAGTCAACTAACGGTCCAAGGACCATTTAAAACCATTTCTCAAACGTGAGGGACTAAAATGTATCTTTTGAAAGTTCAGGGACCAAATATACACTAAATCAAAACTTCAGGGACTAAAAGTGTATTTTTCCCTTAACTTAATTTAATTTAATTTAATTCGATTTAATTAAATAAATTGAATTAAACTATAGGTTATGAGGGAGATGCACGTTTAAATGTGATTTAATTGATTATTATTTTAATTAATTAAATAATTTTTATTTATATTAATTAAATAAATTTTATTTAATTTAATTTTAAAATATATTAAATACACGTGGTTGGTTCCTCGTTTTGGTCTTTCCTCTCCCCTAACTGTGTGCTACACGTCTGGAAAGTTAGATTTTCCTCCATTCAGGTGTGTGAGGCCAGATAACTCTCTCTCTCATTCTGTGCAATTTGACAAAGAGGTCTCCCTAAGAAAAAAAGTTTTTTTTTTCCAAGATTAGATCCTTCCCTTGCTAGAGAGAATCCCACCATTCTCATCTCCTCCAATCCCTTGGAGAATACCAGTGAAGGCTTTGAAGGAATTGAATCCTCTAGCGGAAGCGAATTAAATCGAGCGTGATTTAATTTCAATTATTCGAATACCGATACGTTGGGAAAATAAATTTCAGAACAATTCTCAAATTAAATCTAGATTAAGCATGCAATTACTAATTCTAAACAATTTAGAGAATTGGAGACCTACTTGTTCAAGAACGTATTTCTTCTCTGCACAATGCTCCAAAAAAAATTGAACAATTCGTCCATCGAAAACATCCATCAAAGAGCACCCACTATGCTCTAGATTCTTGAGGTTTTGATTGTGGGATCCAAATTTTGCCTTCAAAGGGAGTCGATTTTCAGCAAAAAAGTTGCTATAAAATCTTTGAGAGCTTGAGAGAGTTTTTGAGAGAGAGAGATTTTTTTTTTTGTGTGAAAGGGTCAGATTGAAAATGAGAGCCATCAACCCCTCACTGATACGTGGGAATAAGGGAAGTTAACTTCCCTACGCGATCTCCACTGTTGATCATAATCAACGTGATCTAGGTTAGGGGTGAGCAACGGTCGGTCGGAGTCGGTTTTTGGCCAAAACCGAAGTCGAAAACTGACCATTCGGTTTTGATCGGTCGGTGGTCGTCGGTTTTTGATGGGTTCGAGACGTCGACCGACCGACTACACCAACGGTCGGTCGAATTTGGTCGGTTTTGCGACTCCGGCGAACTCAAGAACGAAAAAGTTATGGTTTGGTGACTCCGGTGAACAAGAGAACGAAAAAATAGTAAAATAAAATGGAGAAGAAAGGAGATAGAAACTTCCGGCGAACTACGAAGCAAATCCAGCAAGAAAAGAATGATCGAAGAGAAAGAGAAGAGCATAGGAGAAAGAGAGAAAGGAGAAGAAGAACGGAGAAAAAAAAAAAAGATCTTCGTGGTCCTAGCTGTGGGTTCCGACGAAGAAAATCCGGCGAAGACGTTCCGTTCCGGCAAATAAATCCGGCCAGGAGCTTGATGGGAGAATGAGTGAGAAGAGAGAAGGAGAATAGAGATGAAAGAGAGATGAAATAATCGGTGGAAGAGGGAAAGAAAGATTAAAAAACAATAAAATTAAAAAAAAAGTAATTTTTTTAAATTTTAAAATAGGTAATGATTACCTACAAAGTCTTGTCATGTCACCTTCCTCTCTCCATCCATCACGCATCACGTCAGATCAATCCATTTTACTTTTTTTTTTTTTTAATGTAAGAGCAGATTCGGTTGGGGTGGTCGATTTTCGCAATTTTAGGCGAGCCGACCGACCGACAGGTCGGTTTTGCATAATGCAAAACCGACCCCCCGACCGATGCTATCATAAAACCGACCAACCGACGTCGGTTTGGTCGGTTTCGGTCGGTCGGCTCGGTTTTTCGGCTTATTATGCTCACCCCTAATCCAAGTCATTAAATTAAATAACTAATTATCTAATTATTTATAATTAATTTAATTAAACCAATTTTAATTAAAACAATTATAATATAAAGTTTTAACTTAATTAAATCATATTCAATTGAATTGAATAGGCCATCCAATTAATTCTTAATTAATTGTTCCCACATTAATTAAATATCAAATATCTAATTAATTTCACATTTGAATCATATTCAAATGAATCTCTCTCATTTTAACCTATAGTTTTAATGTGCATCAAATGTACATTAATATTAACTATAGAATTAATTTAATTAAATCACATTAAATTAAATTAAAAATTAATTAATTCATTAATTAAATATCATATATTTAATTAATTTACTATTTGAATCATTATTCAAATAATTCTCTCATATACTATAGTTCTAATATGAATCTCTATTCATATTATTTTAACCTATAGTTTAATATGAATCTAATTCATATTTAATATTTGAATTTCTTCAAATATTTAATTCTCTCATTAATTAATATTGAATCATATCGAAAAATAATTTATAATATAAATTTTAATTCATTAATTAAACTTACATTATAATGTATCTTTATACATTATTTTAATTGTATGAAATACAATAAAATTCCCTTAACGAATTTGAGCACACTTCAAATTCTATTCAAGACTATTTAACCTCAGAACCCTTTACGAGCTAACAGGTGGACCTAATGGACCTACAGATCAAAAGCTCCAACAATACGAGACTAATTGGCTAAACTCATTAACCAAGTTAGTCAACATTCGTTAACTGTGAGTCACTCCACTAAAGGCCCACAACTGCACTATTCTTACTGTAGAATATTTATGTGTCCACGGATATCGACCAATAACAGTAAGTCAATCCTTCACGAGTGTTCGTAACGCCAACTGGGTTAAATTACCGTTTTACCCCTTGGTTACCTCTGGATCCTTAAGTACCACTAATTCCTCTAATGAACAATTTGTTTATGATCCAATCAATAAACAACAGTTCCTCTCAGGCCAGGAGAGGATGGGCGCCCTTGTTCAAGACCCAGAATCAGCCCTTAAGGGAACACACATCTGCTTACCCCAATAGGGGAAGGAGTGAATTCCATCTTGTACTGTTATGTTCCCAGCCCCCATGGTTTTGCCCCTGAAATGGTAGGATTATTGAGTCGGCGAACTGGCCACTCTACCCATACAGATCTAAGGACAATCCCTCCTGAAAAGGAGTTCATAATAGACTCAGGATTGAGATTGAGTTACCTAGGTCATCCTATTGAAATAGAAACCTAAACTAGTCAACGGTGTTACATCTAGTGGTTACTATTTCGCGGTCCAGTCTTATGCAAACTCATTGCACAAGATACCCCCACTCGCATGTCTCCTACATGGATGCTTTGGATCATTGCATCTGTATCGAATACAAAGTGGGTCGTATCACATAGTGTTACCAGGATAAGGTACCCATCCTTATCCCTGTACTATAGACCATTTAGGTTGTTACTTGAACATTGATCCACGTATGTCCCCACATACTAGTCCAAGTTTCATCTAAACAACCTTGGATCTTAGTTTATTGGATTTGGGTCAAATTGTGCAATTTCAGTAACAATAACTCTTTATTGTTGACACAAGTGAACAATTTGTCACCATTCACTATCTACGAGTTTTAGGGCATAAAACCCAACAACTCCCACTTGAACTAAAACTCTAGTTTAGTGGGATGTACAATAATCTATCATGGCAATGAGTGTCTTGATACATGTAAAATACATAAAACGTATATATACAATGTACAAATACAATAAACTAGGGCATCCACTATACCCATTAAATTTCTCCCACTTGCCCTAGATTACATCTTTGTACTTATCTCGTAGATCTAGACCATCTAGATGACCCTCATACACTTTAGCCGAGAGAGCCTTCGTGAAGGATTAGCAATACTTCATTCAATTCAATGTGCATGTCTGTCTTGCATTAGGAAAGGTCATATTTGGAACACTTTCCAAATCAGCCTCGAACTTTCCATGTCTTACAGCCTCGATCGCCACTTCACAAGCAGCGTAGTCTTTGGCCTATGGGTCGAGGCTGCATTGCATCTTAGCTTGATGCGATCCCATACTATATCCCCTCTATTTAAGAGTGAAGACAGACACTGATGTAGATTTCATAAAATCCTTACTAGTTAAAACATATGTGTTAGTGTATCATGTAAGGATCAAATTCTTAGGGCCATACACGAGCATATAGTTCCTCATTCTCCAAAGATACTTGAGAATATCATTAACGGTTCTCCAGTGATCATATCCTGAATTAGATTGATACTCATTGACAATGCCTATTGCATAGGGCATTCCTCAACTCCTTGAGGTGTCTAAGAACATAGTTCCTTAGACATAAGAATTCTACCCTGAAAGGTCGGGAACCCTTCTTAGAATTCTGCATCTCATATCTAATCAACATTTATAGATATAAAATGCTTGAACCATGGCTAGCATTTTGTTCTTACTGTTTTAAACAATTTAGAACATATGAACAAACTAAGCTTCTCCCAACTTTTATTTGGAAATGAGCTGATAGTCACCTTTAATGTCAATAAGTTAATCTACTTATTCCAAATGAGTAGGATATCAATCACATACAACATGAAGAAAGCTACTGTACTACTGACGATCGTATTGTAGATACAAGACTCATCAATGTCCTGATTAAAGCCAAAATATCTGATCACCATATCAAATCTTATATTCCAAGATCGAAATGCTTAGGTCAATCCATGAATGGATCACTCTTGCAAACCCTTTTGCTTTAGATCTTGCTCAATGGACCCTTCTAGTTGAGACCTTAAATGTCTCGTTTCATCTTGTAAATCCACTTGTAACCTATAGGTTTTACCCTATCAAGCAAATTTACAAGATCCCAGATGGAATTGAAATGCAAAGACTTCATTTCCAGGTCCATGGCTTTAAACCATTGGTCCTTGTCAACATCATTCATTTTCTTTCTAAGATATAATGAATCCTCTATGTCAACATCAACAATGACGACTTGAGCTTTAAATAAGCCCATGTAACGGACAGGTTATAAAACAATTCTCCCACTAAATCAAGGCATTCTCAACTCTTGAGATGGATGTGACTTGACAAAAAACACTGACCTTATCAACAACTCTTATTGAATAACCAGTCTTATCAACAACTCTTGTTGATTTTTCTATAGCTTCATTAGTTAATACACTCAAAGTGACTTTACTTTGTGGCTTATGATTGCTCATATGTTCTTCTTCTGAGAATGAAGCATTTGTCAAATACAAATTCGTAATTCTCTTGTGGATTGAAGAAATATCCACTCCTCGTTTCCTTTGAGGTAACCTACAAAGTATGCAATGAAGTCAACACTTCATGACCCCAAAACGAGCCAGGCAATTGAGCATAGCTCAATATGGGTTGAACCATATCCAATAGGGTTCTATTACTCCTAACTGATATTTAGGATGTGATTCCATTGTTGGTGATGTATATGATTATCCGCAAGTGCACGGGTCGTGACAAGTAATATAAAACGGTAGTAATACCGAGTATTGAATCCATAGGGAGGCGAAGCGAAACTTAAGCAAATAATTAAAATCTCTTGAGCACTAAAAATACTCAGGCGAAATAATATTTAGGGACCACTTCATGCAATAATAGAAAAAAAGAATTTAAACTCAAGACAATTAACGAAAATAAATTGATCAATCGAAAATAAAATATGGAGAAAGAGTTTTCTTTAAATGGGAAGAGGGGTCTTGAAAATTAATGATTAGCTAAATAGTTGTTATAATTATCCTATCTCTTTGCCCAACTAATTATAATCCTAGAATCTCCGTTAATCACATAGGCTCTTCTGTCGGTTTCCCCTAATTGTAATTAATTCATTTTAACAACCTAAGTGTCCTTAGCGCTATTAAAAATCATTAATTATTACGCCCTGATTCATTTTAGGAATCTAAGTTTAATCAACTAATCCCGGCGTCACAACGGGCAATTAAACTAGTTTCATGGATTGTGATCTATCCTAATTTCTCTCCGTCGAGTTTCCATTAAGAATCGAATCATTACACAATTGGCCAGATTGAGTAAAGCATTAAGCACATCCATACAAATAATTAGGACATGGGCTAGAGACAAGAAATTATAACAATATTTGAACTATCATTTCATTTCAAGACCCCAATTTGGGGTTTTAGCTACACATGACTAAAATATCCATAATAATTACAAGAGAAAGCATATAAGAAGCAATAAAGGAAAGGAATTGACCGTCGAAAAACCCCTCGCTGACGCTTGGAGCCCCGCTGACTACTCCTTGAGCCTCTAGATTGCTCCCCCAAAATTCCCAAAATTTTCCCACCAAAAGAATCCTCTAAAAAAGGCTCAAAAGCCTTGAGAGGGGCTCCAAAGGAGCCTAAGGAAGAAAGGAATTGGAATGGAGAAGGAATGATTGATTGATGAATAATGAGGCACCCAAGGGTGCCTTTTTATAGGCCTGGAATAGGGGTAGCGTCGCGACGCTGCCTTGCTTAGCGTCGCGACGCTGCCTTGCTTAGCGTCGCGACGCTGCTGCGCACGCGACTTGGGCAACACGAAAGGGTAGCGTCGCGACGCTGCCCCAAATTTCCAGATTTTTCAGCTTCCTTTTGGGCTGATTTTTGGGCCTTCTTCTTCATTTCCTTTTGGTCATTTCTTCATGATAGACTTCTTTGGGCCTCCAATTGCATCAAGCTAGGATTTGGGCTACAATTGCTTCAATTTTGACACTTTTTCTCCCAAAATCACCAACTTAGCTCCTAAGGACCAAATAACTAAATTCATTAAGTATATTCATAAAAAACACGTTTAAAGCACCAAAAAGCTTAATAAATTGAGACTAAAATAGCGACATTTCTGCTTGCTATCACACCCCCAAACTTAAGCTTTTGCTAGTCCCGAGCAAAATAAATTCTAAAGATGCATGAAATAGAATCGCTCATCTGTCAATGATTTTGGAATTCTTAGGATTGAATGGAAAACATGCAAGTGGAATAAGCAAGCACCGCATACTCTTGGAGAAATCTTAAACTAGTTTGAACTTAAGATTAATGAAGAACGTGCTCAAGACTTATCTATTGATTCTTTTACTAACCTAGATTAGTCTTATGGCTTTCTCCATTTGTTTTCCCCCTACACTGGCTAAGAGCCCCTAATACTTCGGAGTCCTTCTATCATGCAAAAAAAAAAAAAGAAACTAGGGTGCCTGTCATCTTTTCTTTCTTTTTCATGGGGGAGCAAAACTCACAAATGATTTTTCTTTTTCTTTTCTTTTTCTTTTGCTACTCCCCCAAACTTGCATTTTGATATCTAATGGTACTAGCTTTCACACTACGGTGCAGGGACCCTTAACCCGAATTTTATTCTCTGGTTGGCCTAACTGATCACACCGCAGGTAGCTCTTTTTACCCCTAGGCTTTTTCTTTTGTGCAAGCAAAAATTCTTTTTCAACAGATTTTCTTTTTCTCACATTTTCTTTTGTTGCTTTTGCTTTTCTCTTAGCAGGCATAGCATTTTTTTCCTACCTAGCTCTTTAGATCATTCAAGCATGAACTTCCTAATATTAGAAACTAAGTCTATCGGGGTGACAACAACTTTGAAAACCATAATAAGAATCTAGATTTTCAAAGACGTCATTAGATAAGACTATTGCATGCTTTAGACATCAAAACTAAGTATCAAAAAATTTTAAAATTTCACAATTTCTGTCGTGCTCCCAGATTCCACAACATATAAACCATTTTCTCCCAAAATTTCAAAAATCACATCCTTGGCTATCATAGCTAGCTATTTATGCATCCAACAAAATTTAAATATGCTCAACACAGCGGAAGCCTCCCCCCAAACTTAAACTAAACATTGTCCCCAATGTTTTGAAACAGAAAAGCATAAAGAGGGATACTAAGACTTCCCTGAGCTAGGAGCGCTTCATCTTCTTCCTTTGGATCCATGAAAAAATGGAAATTTGGAATTTCGGGATTTGCTAAGGTGATCCTGCAAAACAAAATTGGATCACGGAGCAAAGAAAATTATTTACCGCAAAAACAACTAACTAAACTTTAATCCTTGGGTTGCCTCCCAAGCAGCGCTTTCTTTAACGTCTTTAGCTAGACTAGGCTCGGCACACTTACGGAGGCTCAAAATAAAAATTTTCATCATCCTCCGGGCCCTGCAAGAAATCACGCATCGAATTGCAAACTACAAACAGGGTAGAAAAAAACATTCCCCTGGCCCATCTTTACTAAAGAGATTCTCATAATAAGATTTCAGAAAATAATCAGTCGCATCAAATCTCTTTTCTAAATCTCTATTCTCAAAACAGTTGTTAACAGAGCCATCAAGCGTTATAATATCTACTGGTCTAGGATCTAGAGGTGGCCTATCAATCATGTCAGTCCACTCATCAGAAAAAATGTCTACATGCTCAGCAGATCCCTGAGACTCAAAATTAAAAAATGATTCAACTAAGCTATCACATGACTCCTCATCAGAAGAATTAAAGAATTCAAGAATTTCAGGATCAGATTCTATACTATGCACAGATTCGAGTTCTTCTGGGTCAGATTCTATGCTATATACATCATCAGGACATGAAAAGAAAGTATTCACATTGTCAGGATTCATGCATTCAGGAATGTCAAGATCAGACTCAATAGATTCACTGTAATCATGATCAGACTCCAAATTAACTATCAAGCAATCTTTCTTATGTCTTCCATGTTCATGCTCAATGTCAGGCAATTCAATATCATCATCAAAATTATCCATTTCAGGCAAATCTAATTCATTCTCAAAGGAAGGTAAATTATCAACTGCAGATCTTTCATTTTCACAAGCAGGCAAGTCTAATTCATTTTCAAAGTCAGGCAGATCCATATCATTTTCAAACAGAGGATTATCCAAATATGCATTATGATCAAAATCCTCATTATCCATAAGCATTTCTCCTAAGCCTAGGCCAAGATTATAGTCTACCTCTTCATCGTCATCAGTCAAGTATTCAGGCCCAACAGAAAAACATGTGTGCAAACTACAAACAGATTCATCTTGGCCAAAAATACTAAACACAACTTTTTCATCATCAATGTTCAAGGTAAGTTTACCTGTATGCACGCTAATCTCAGCCTTACCAGTGGCTAGGAAAGGCCTGCCTAAGATAATTGGCACCTTTTTGTCCAATTTCATGTCCAGTACCACGAAATCTACGGGGAAGATGAATTTGTTGACTTTCACCAACATGTCCTCCACAACACCCATCGGGTGGGTAATCGATCTGTCAGCAAGCTGGAGAGTGACGTCGGTGTCTGTCATACCTGATAAACCAATCTTCCTGTAAACAGAGTAGGGCATCAAATTTATACTTGCTCCTAAATCACATAAAGCCCTATCGAAGGATACTTCTCCTATGGTGCAGGGAACAATAAAACTCCCTGGATCTTTCTGCTTAGAGGGTATCCTACCAGAAATAATGGTACTGCTACTCTCAGATAAATTAAAAACTTTTTTTTTCAGACTTTTCTTTCTAGAAAGCATTTCCTTCATGAATTTTCCATGATTTGGCATATTATACAAGGCTTCTACCAATGGAATATTCACAGACAACTTTTTAAACATTTCTAAAAATTTTTGAAATTGTTCATCTAATTTGACATTTTTAAATCTTTGAGGAAAAGGTAACTCCCTGAAATGAAAGGTTGGGCATTCGCCCCTCCGCTTGGGCGGGCTAATATGCGAACCTCTGTCATGGTGGTTGAAGGGATAATAGCCCTCGCGCAGCGGAAAAACAAACAGAACCTTTAACCCCGAATTAATTTAAGAACAAAATACCAATACGTTGGGTAAATTACAACAATTTAACCAAGTTTAAACATGCTAGAAATTGCTTATAAAACATGCTAATACAGCCCTAAAATATAGATCTAATCTATATAAAAAGATCCTATTGATCCGAGGCCGAGAGATAATTACCTTTGTAGAAACTCTTGATTGTTTCACCAAATTTTCTCTGAATTGCTCACAAAAACAGCAACTAGCAATCCTTGTTTTCGCTAGAAAAATTTGCCACGAACACCACCACGAGGATTCACCGGTATTCTCAAAAGGGTACACGTTGAGAGCTTGTGGGAACCGAAAACTCTAAGGATTTCTTTTGGAAAAAAACACTCTGTATTCTCAGAGAAAGAGCAGAACGAGAGAGAGAGCGAGAGAGAGGGAGAGAGACGTGAGACTGAGAGTGATTCTCTCTAAAAACTGAATTCCACCCCTTACCTATCGATCAGGAGGATAACTGCACGCCTAATTTTTGGTAACTGAAGTTCAGTTACCAGATAATTAATTATCAATTTAAAAAAAACAAAATTTTAAATTATAATTAATTAAAATTCAATTAATCAATATTAATTGAAATATCATTAATTTAAATCTTATTTAAATTAATCCCTCTTTAACCTATAGTTTAATTAAATCAATTTTAATTAAACTTAATCAATTAATTAATTCAAGATTAATTAATATAAAAATAATAAAATTGAACATCACATATTCAATTATTATTTTCCCTCTCAAAACTATAGTATTAATATACATCCAATGCACATTAATTATAACCTATAGTTTTAATATGAATCAAATTCATATTTTAGTTTAATATTCGAACACTTTCGAATATTCAATCCTTCCTTAGAATTTCACCTCAACGCCCTAAATGAGCTACCAGTGGGACCTAATGGACCTACAGATCAGAAGCTCCAACGATATGAGATTAGTTGGCTAAACTCATTAACCAAGATAATCAATATTCGTTAACTGTGGTTCACTCCACTAAAGAACCACAGCTGCACTCTTCTCACTGCAGATATATTTCTGTGTCCACGGATATCGACCGTCAACAACAAGTTAGCCCTTCACGTGTGTTCGTATCCCAGCTAGGTCAAATTACCGTTTTACCCCTGGGCTACCTCTTAGTCCTTAAGTACCAGTGCTCCTCTAATGAACAACTTGTTTGTGGTCCAACCATCAAACAGAAAATCCCTCTTGTGCCATAGAGAGGTTAGGGTCCATTGTTCAAGACCCAGAGACACCACTTAAGGGAACACACATCTACTTACCCGAATATCAGGAAGGAGTGAATTCCATCTTGTAAGACTACGTTCCCAGCTCCCCACTCGGTCTTGTCCCCAAAATGGTAGGCTTATTGAGTCGGCGAACAGGCCACTCTCACTTGTACAAATCAAAGGACAATCCCTCATGGACAGGAGTCCATAATCCACTCAGGATTAAGGCTAAGTTGCCTAGGTCATCCTAGTGAAATAGAAACCGAGCTAACTAACGGTGTTACAGTTAGTGGTTAACTATTTCGCGGTCCGGCCTTTGTGCAAACTCATTGCACAGGATACCCCCACTCGCATGTCATCCACATGAACGCGTTGGATCATTACGTTTGTATCAATATACAAAGCGGGCCGTATCCATAGTGTCACCAGGATAAGGTACCCAGCCTTATCCCTATACTACAGACCCTTTAGGCTAAAACTTGAACATTGATCCCTGTATGTCCCTACATACTAGTTCAAGCCTCATTCTATTAGCCTTGGATGTTTAGTTTATTGGATTAGGGTTAATAAGACAAGATATATTACAAACACTGAATAATACATCACTTTATTAATGTTCGGTCAAATGTACATTTACTATCTACGAGTTTTAGGGCATAAAACCCAACAAACTCCCACTTGAACTAAAACTCAAGTTACAGGGAAAGTATATATACAATATAATCCAAAGCTTGAAATGGTACATGTATGTTGTACATTACATAAAAGGTAAATATACAAAATACAATAAACTAGGGCATCCTTACACCCATTACACATCTCCCACTTGCCCTAGATTACGCTATATACATGTCTCGCAGACCTAGACTTTCTAGATGACCCTCGAACACTTTAGCCGAGAGGGCCTTCGTAAACGGATCAGCAATGTTGTGCTCGGAAACGATCTGGGTCACGACCACATCTCCTCTTTGCACAATCTCTCGAATCATATGATACTTCCTCTCTATGTGTTTACCTCTTTTGTGGCTGCGAGGTTCCTTTGAATTGGCTACAGCCCCACTGTTGTCACAGTATAACGTAATGGGCAAGCTCATATTTGGAACAACTTCCAAATCTGTCAAGAATTTCCTTAGCCAAACAGCTTCTTTAGCGGCTTCACAAGCAGCTACATACTCAGCCTCCATTGTGGAGTCTGCTATGCATCCTTGCTTTATACTCCTCCAAACTACAGCTCCCCCGGTAAGGGTGAAAACTGACCCTGACGTAGATTTCCCCTAGAATCATTGTCAGCTTGGAAGTCAGAGTCGGTGTAACCCGTGAGAACTAACTCCTTAGCCCCAAACACCAACATGTAATCTCTCGTTCTCCTAAGATACTTGAGGATTCCTGTAACGGCGGTCCAGTGGTCTAACCCTGGATTCGACTGATATCTGCTGACAATCCCTACAGCATAACAAATGTCAGGCCTCGTGCATAGCATGGCATACATTAAGCTACCCACGGCAGAGGCGTAGGGAATCCGTCTCATATCCTCAACCTCTTGAGGTGTCTTAGGAGACTGTTCCTTAGACAAGTGAACCCCTTGCCTGAAAGGCAACAAGCCCTTCTTGGAGTTCTGCATCGAATATCGAGCCAACATTTTGTCGATATACGTTGCCTGAGACAGAGCTAGCGATTTGTTCTTTCTATCCCGAATAATCTGGATGCCAAGAACATACTGGGCCTCACCCAAATCTTTCATTTCGAATTGAGCTGCTAGCCATTCTTTTACGTCAGACAGATACCCTACATCATTCCCAATGAGTAGGATGTCGTCTACATAGAGTATGAGGAAAGCTACTTTATTCTTGTTGATCTTCTTGTATACATAAGGTTCATCAACATTCTGGTCAAAACCAAAAGATTTGATCGCCGTATCAAATCTAATATTCCAAGATCGAGAAGCCTGTTTCAACCCATAAATGGAACGATTCAGTTTGCAAACCTTTTGCTCATGACCTTGGGATATGAACCCTTTGGGTTGAGACATAAAAATACTCTCGTCAAGATTGCCATTCAGAAAAGCTGTCTTGACATCCATTTGCCAAATTTCATAATCATAAAATGTGGCAATGGATAAGAGGATTCTTATGGACTTTAGCATAGCAACTGGAGAAAAAGTTTCTTCATAGTCCACTCCTTCTCGTTGGGTATAACCCTTTGCTACAAGTCTTGCTTTGAAAGTCTGTACTTTCCCAGCAGCATCTCTTTTTCTCTTATAGATCCATTTACACCCAATGGGTTTGACCCCTTCAGGTAGATCTACAAGTTCCCAAACTTGATTGAAGTACATAGACTCCATCTCAAGGTCCATGGCTTTGTCCCACTCGTCCTTATCTACATCATTCATTGCCTGACGATAAGACAATGGATCTTCTAGGCCGTCATCTGGTATGACTACTTGTGTTTCTGTTAAACCCAAGTAGCGGTTAGGTTGTATCACAACCCTCCCACTACGTCGAAACTCTCCCACTACGTGAGGAGGACTAGACTGACGAGAAGAACTGCATTCTCCAACAACTCTTGTTGAAGGACCAGGTTCATCAACAACCCTTGTTGATCCTTCTGTAGCTTCTCCTAGTACTAACTTACTTCGTGGTCGATGATCTCTAATGTGGTATTCCTCCAAGAAAGTTGCATTTGTCGATACAAATACTTTATTATCTTGAGGGTCGTAGAAAAGACCACCTCTCGTTTCTTTTGGGTACCCAACAAATTGGCATATTCTCGTATGTGGTTCCAATTTCTTAGGATTTGTCACTAACACATGTGCAGGACAACCCCAGATACGGAAGTAACACAAACTAGGTTTACGCCCCTTCCATAGCTCAAAAGGAGTTTCAGAAACACTTTTTGAGGGAACGTTGTTAAGAATATGTACTGCAGTCTCTACTTCATACCCCCAAAACGAGCTAGGCAACTGACCATAGCTCATCATAGATCGAACCATGTCTAACAAGGTTCTATTTCTCCTTTCTGATACACCATTCTGCTGAGGTGTACCAGGTGCTGAGAGTTGTGATTGGATTCGATGTTCTATCATATAGTCCTGGAATCGCTGATCTAAATACTCTCCACCTCGATCTGATCGAAGTGTTTTAATTGTTTTACCTAACAGGTTTTCTACCTCAGCCTTACTCTTTGAACCTTTCAAGAGCTTCAGACTTATGGCCCATCAGGTACAAGTAACCATATCGAGAATAACCATCTATGAAAGAGATGAAATATTCATAACCACCTCGAGCCTTTACATTCATTGGACCACAGAGATCCGAATGTATTAGTTCAAGTGGTTCTTTGGCCCTATAACCTTTTCCGGTAAAAGGCCTCTTGGTCATTTTACCCTCGAGACACGATTCACAGGGTGGTAAAGATGTATCTTCTATGTCACTTAGAAGTCCATTTTTAACCAAACGATCGATCTGATCGATGTTAATATGACCAAGACGAAGGTGCCAAAGATACGCGTTGTTACTTAAAGGAGAAACTTTTTGCCTTTTGTTTTGCGTTTCGGCCGTTTTAAACATTTCATGACTTAAAATAGCCTTAGCATCATTTGGTCTTAACACAAATAAATTATTCTCACGCTTAGCTGAACAAATGTAAACTCCATTCTTTGAAATTAAAGCTTCGTTAAGCAAGAAGGAAACTGAATAACATTGTTCTAATAAAGCTAAAACAGAAATAAGGTTCCTTTTAATTCTAGGAACCAAGTACAAGTTCTCCAAAATTAAAAACCTTTTTCTAAAGAATAATTTTGCAGCTCCCACTGCACGAGCTGAAACGACGTCTCCCGTTCCAACCTTGAGCGTCATTTCACCCTCTGTCAGCTGTTGGAAATTATTTCCCTGAAAAGAAGAACAAACATGATTAGTGGCTCCCGAATCCAGTATCCAGGCAAACTCATCATGTTCAACGAGACAAGTCTCTAATACAAGTAAATCGTATTTACCTTCTTTTTCTCTTCTCTTCTCAGCAAGGTAGCGGGGACAGTTGCGCTTCCAGTGACCATCTGCATTATAGTGGAAGCATCTGCCTTTGTCGGCCACGACCTTGGCCTTCCCCTTTCCTTGCACAGCCTGTGCAGGAGCCTTCCCCTTGTCTCCCTTCCTCTTTTGGATCTGCTTCGATGAAGAAGCCTGGGGTACAGATTTAGTCCCTGAGGATGAACCCTTCAGGAACTTCTTCTTGGAATGGGCCACGTTGGCCTCTCCTTTCACAACATTCTTGCCCTTGCTCTTTTGCAGGGACTCATAAATCTGTAACTCCGAGAGGAGGGTAGTCAGGTTGAACTGAATCTTATTCATGCTCGCGTTCGTCCTGAATGACAGATAGCTCGCTGGGAGCGAGTGAAGGATGAACGCAACCTGACTACGCTCGCAGACAACCCCGCCATTTGCCTCAGCTATGTTGAATTGGTTAATCATGTCCAGGACATGTTCCCGAACAGATTGACCCTCCAGCATCTTGGCATTGAAGACGTTCTTCAAGGCATCGTGGTGGAGCTGGTAGGACGGAAGTCCAAACATCTCCTGCAGGGAATTCATAATCTCCCTGGCAGTTTCCACGTTCTCGTAACGCTTGGCCAATACTTCAGACAAGCTGACCAAAATATAGACTTTGACCTTTTCATTGGCCTTGGTCCAGCGTTCGTAGGCGTCCTTAACCGCCTGAGCGGCAGTGCGAGGGGGAACAAGAGGACATTCCTCCGTTAAGACGAACCTTAAGTCCTCAACCACGAGTATTGTATTGAGGTTAGATTTCCATTGTGGAAAATTCTCGTTGGTAAGTTGTTCATTTTTAAGTAGGGAAATTATAGAGGAAGACATTGCTGAAAAACAAACAAGTGATCGTATTAGTTATCTTTGCCTTAACCCATCACACAAGCAATACAAACAATTGCATACATCCAATCAATTTTGCAAACAAACAATCAAAGAACCCTAATAAAACTATGATTGTGTTTCGCAACGATGCTTTAGAGGTTTAGAAGAACAGCCACCGAAGGGTGATCAGTTGTTCCTCCTCTAAAATGAGACTCTTCTCAGTCAATTTCTAATACCAGAATAACTCATATTCCATTAGATATTAACCACCGTTGTTTGGTCAAGGATTTGTTAACAAATTAACTCCTCCCCGTAAGTGTAACCCTCCCACTTTCAAATCCCAGAGGCACGCACCAACAGGCTACCGTTAGGAAAGACAACTGTTGGTAATTAGCCTAAGTGACCCTATCCTATTCAGGAGTTCACGGTGTTCCGAATCCTATGATCAGGCCCTCCGAAGGGGTGGTTGCTCCAAGGCAACACGCAGGCGGATCATAGGAATCTCACGTTGTGACCTAGGGGTGGAGACCGAAGGATACGTTGACACGCGTCCCGCTCCCACTTACTATAGTCACTTTCCCCATTCACCTTGGTATTGACCCATGCAAACACTCTCCGAAGGGAGGCCGCTCTACAACGACACGAGGCCGAGCATGGATCTCACGGTGTGAACGTCACGGGGACGTAGGAGCAAAACTCAATTTAAATTAAGTTTTTGTAATTTTCCTCCCACTAAAGTAACATATTATAAATTTTAGGGTTTTATTAAACCTAGATAAATCCGACTGTCATTTATCCAAGTCTAGTCCTATTATAACTATTATAATAAGACCTAATGTCTAGGTGTATTAAACCAATTTAATTAACCTAGCGAAATTATTCTAACATTAACCTGTTATTAATTCAACTTCGGTGTTCCAGATCAGTTCCCAGGTAGGAGGTGTTCCGTTTACCGTCAACTTAAATACCTCTAATCCTTAGACAGAACTTCACTGGTAGAGTTCCCTTATAATCTCAGGAATGTTTGTCCTACTTAATTCATCAAAACTATTTTAAAACTAAGTAAGATATTCTAATCCTATTAGAAGGTGATCTTAGGTCTAATTAATTTTAACCCATTAAAATTAATTCATTTTAACCTAAGATCCTATGTGAACATGCATGTCTTGATTATAGATTGACGGTTTCTAATCATAAAATTTTAAACTATTTCAAAATTTTAATGATTAGCCCTATAATCATGCATACTATAGTTTTTAAAAACAATTAACAATCATATTCAAGTTAATGAAATTAAAACTATAGTACTTTGCATTGCATGATAATTAATATAACCCTTATATTAACCTATGGATGTATCATGCTCAATGCAATTTGATTTCCATTTAAATAATAAACAATTTTATTATAGCCCAAAAATGGAAAATCAACTTAGCATGCTGCAAACAAATTATTTTTAATATAACTCTTATATTAAAACTATGTAATTGCATGCATCATACTCTTCCATTTTCATGAATTTAATATAACTCAACTATATATTAAATATCTCATGAAAAACCATGCATTATCATCAAAAATTATAATCATATTATAACATCCATAATGCATGAGCATGTTTTATAACCTAAGGTGGGATTAAAAATTTAAATGACATCCATAAAGCATTTAAGTAGCGAATAAACCGATTTAATTGGCCCCTAGGATAGATTAATGCAAAATTACACTAATAAAACAATAAATCTATCCTATTACATAAATATGCAGCTCCAAATCCAGTCTACAAGTCTTGAACCGACCCGAACCACTTCGAACCGGGCTTGAAAAACTCGAATCGCGCCCAAACCGGGTTGAACCGGACCAAACCGGTCCCAGCCAACCCAAACTTCACGAACCGGACCAACAAATTAGGGCACCACCCACGTTTTGGCGAAAAAACTGGCGCCGCACGAAATCGTGACAGCGTCGAGACGCTTAACAGACAGCGTCCCGACGCTGGCGCGATTTCAACCGTCTGGAGCGTGGAATCGCGACAGCGTCGAGACGCACAACGCCTAGCGTCCCGACGCTCTTGCGTCTGGAGCTTTTTCCTGGGCAGAACCGTGGCTGTTCTTCACGAAATTCATCAATTTCTTCTGCGATCTTCATCAATTTTCAAGCCTAAACTAGACCCAGACTGTACAGACTCGATATTTATGATTTAATGCCCAAAAACATAGGGGCCTTTACAATTGATAACATCAAAAAATCATAAATTCTAAGGCCAATTAAACCTAAACAGTTTATCGCAAAATTAAACATTCAAAATGCAAATCCCACCTAAAACCAACGCAAATTTTAATTCCTAAATTAAAAACAGAGTTGGCTCTGATACCAATTGAAGGGATAATTGCCCTCGCGCAGCGGAAAAACAAACAGAACCTTTAACCCCGAATTAAATTAAGAACAAAATACCAATATGTTGGGTAAATTACAGCAATTTAACCAAGTTTAAACATGCTGGAAATTGGTTATAAAGAATGCTAATACAGCCCTAAAATATAGATCTAATCCATATAAAAAGATCTTATTGATCCGAGGCCGAGAGATAATTACCTTTGTAGAAACTCTTGATCGTTTCACCAAATTTTCTCTGAATTGCTCCCAAAAACAACAACTAGCAATCCTTGTTTTCGCTGGAAAAATTTGCCACAAACACCACCACGAGGATTCACCGGTATTCTCAAAAGGGTACACGTTGAGAGCTTGTGGGAACCGAAAACTAAGGATTTCTTCTGGAAAAAAACACTCTGTATTCTCAGAGAAAGAGCATAACAAGAGAGAGAGCGAGAGAGAGGGAGAGAGACGTGAGACTGAGAGTGATTCTCTCTAAAAACTGAATTCCACCCCTTACCTATCGATCAGGAGGATAACTGCACGCCTAGATTTCTAGTAACTGAAGTTCAGTTACCAGATAATTAATTACCAATTTAAAAAAAAAACAAAATTTTAAATTATAATTAATTAAAATTCAATTAATCAATATTAATTGAAATATCATTAATTTAAATCTTATTTAAATTAATCCCTCTTTAACCTATAGTTTAATTAAATCAATTTTAATTAAACTTAATCAATTAATTAATTCAAAATTAATTAATATAAAAATAATAAAATTGAACATCACAAATTCAATTATTATTTTCCCTCTCAAAACTATAATATTAATATACATCCAATGCACATTAATTATAACCTATAGTTTTAATATGAATCAAATTCATATTTTAGTTTAATATTCGAACACTTTCGAATATTCAATCCTTCCTTAGAATTTCACCTCAACGCCCTAAATGAGCTACGAGTGGGACCTAATGGACCTACAGATCAGAAGCTCCAACGATATGAGATTAGTTGGCTAAACTCATTAACCAAGATAATCAATATTCGTTAACTGTGGTTCACTCCACTAAAGAACCACAGCTGCACTCTTCTCACTGCAGATATATTTCTGTGTTCACGGATATCGACCGTCAACAGCAAGTTAGCCCTTCACGTGTGTTCGTACCCCAGCTAGGTCAAATTACCGTTTTACCCCTGGCCTACCTCTTGGTCCTTAAGTACCAGTGCTCCTCTAATGAACAACCTGTTTGTTGTCCAACCATCAAACAAAAAATCCCTCTTGTGCAATAGAGAGGGTAGGGCCCATTGTTCAAGACCCGGAGACACCACTTAAGGGAACACACATCTACTTACCCTAATATCGGGAAGGAGTGAATTCCATCTTGTAAGACTACGTTCCCAGCTCCCCACTCGGTCTTGTCCCCAAAATGGTAGGCTTATTGAGTCGGCGAACAGGCCACTCTCACCCGTACAAATCAAAGGACAATCCCTCATGGACAGGAGTCCATAATCCACTCAGGATTAAGGCCAAGTTGCCTAGGTCATCCTAGTGAAGTAGAAACTGAGCTAACTAACGGTGTTACAGTTAGTGGTTAACTATTTCGCGGTCCGGCCTTTGTGCAAGCTCATTGCACAGGATACCCCCACTCACATGTCATCCACATGAACGCGTTGGATCATTATGTTTGTATCAATATACAAAGCGGGTCGTATCCATAGTGTCACCAGGATAAGGTACCCAGCCTTATCCCTATACTACAAACCCTTTAGGCTAAAACTTGAACATTGATCCCCGTATGTCTCTACATACTAGTTCAAGCCTCATTCTATTAGCCTTGGATGTTTAGTTTATTGGATTAGGGTTAATAAGACAAGATATAATACAAACACTGAATAATACATCACTTTATTAATGTTCGGTCAAATGTACATTTACTATCTACGAGTTTTAGGGCATAAAACCCAACAGTGGTTGCATGGAACCACTTCTTCCTCAATCAGCTTCTTTTTGTCATCCTGCCTCTCATCTTCTTTTCTACCTGCAAGTTTGTTAGAAAAATCACATTTTCATTCAATAGAGTTGGAAGGATGTTGGAACCTTTCAGAGGAGGCTTTTTGTGCCTCAGTCCCTTCATCTTCATCCCTTCTCTTTTCTTCTTCCTTTTTCTTCTCTGAACTGTCCTCCAGTCTTCTGCCACTTCTCAGAACCACCATCTTACACTGCTCCTCCGGGTTAGGCTCAGTATCACTTGGAAATTTTCCCTTCTGCAGGGCATTTATTGCTGAAGCGATCTGTCCTATCTGCACTTCCATGTTATTTAGAGCTGTGTCGTGGTTGTTTACTGATGTCTGGAGACTTACATTCAATATTCTTTGTTCTTTGATGAATAAAGCCACCATCTCCTCCAGGTTAGTTTTCTTTTCAGGAGCACTAGATGATACAAAACCTGGGGGCGGCTGCAAAACATTCTTCGTATTCGCATAGGAGAAGTTCTCGTGATTACGCAGACTGGGGTGGTAGAAGTTTGGTACTCCTTGAGCATATGGTCTATTTCCTATGTATTGAACTTCTTCCACATCTTGACCCTTCTTCTTTGAATGACCTTCAGCTAAGGTGGAAATGGACTGAACCACCTCAGATGAAGTCAATTTGTTTAGTGCATTGGTCAGAGATGGCAGTTGCGCCTTCAGTGAACTTGACTCATCCAATTCATATAATCCAGCCTTCTTTGTAATTGTTCCTCTCTCCGTCGGCCATTGATAACTGGTTGCCGCCATTTCCTCAAGCAGATCTTTGGCTTCTGTCGCTGTTTTTGAAAGAAAACTCCCTCCTGCTAATGTGTCTAGGACTGTCTTTGTGGAGGGGTTTAATCCATTATAAAATAATTGTACCTGAAGCCAATCAAGATATCAGTGTTGGGGGCATCGCCTAAGCATTTCCTTATATCTTTCCCACGCTTCATACAACTGCTCCTCGTCAAGCTGCCTAAATGTTCCAATTTCAGTCCGGAGCTTGGTAGTCTTAGCCGGTGGAAAGAATTTTGTCAGAAAAGCTTGGGCAAGCTCGTCCCAAGTACTGATGCTGCCCGTCTCGACTGATTCAAGCCAATCTTTTGCTTTATCCTGTAGAAAAATGGGAACAACCTCAATCTTATCGCGTATGCCGGAACTCTGTTCATCTTTACCGTCCCACATATTTCTAGGAATAATCGCAGATGTGAGTGGGGGTCCTCGGAAGGATGTCCCTTGAACGAGTTATCGCGCGCCATCTGAATCAACCCTGTTTTTAGCTCAAAATTTGTAGCTTGGATTGGGGCGTAGACAATTCCAGAATTCTCGGTGGGAAGAACTGGCTGCAAAAAATCTCTAATTGCCTTGGGAGCTTTTTCTTTGTGGGCCATCGCTTCTGCTAATCTTTTTTCTCTTCTAATGGATCTAAGAGTCCTGTTAATCTCAAGATCTAGCGGAAACAAATCAACCACCTTGTTTCTTCGCATACAATGCTCCCAGACAACAAAAAGAACCAAACAAAAATGAAAATAAAATAATATTCACAAAATGATGAAAGAAAAATATTTACACCTAAATTACTATTTATCCCTTTATTTTCGATGTCAAGAAAAATTTATTTTTTTTGCTTAAAAATCAAGCCTCCCTGGCAACGGCGCCAAAAACTTGTTGGTGATGTATACGATTATCCGCAAGCGCACGGGTCGTGACAAGTAATATAAAACGGTAGTAATACCGAGTATCGAATCCACAGGGAGGCGAAGCGAAACTTAAGCAAATAATTAAAATCTCTTGAGCACTAACAATACTCAGGCGAAATAATATTTAGGGACCACTTCATGCAATAATAGAAAAAAAGAATTTAAACTCAAGACAATTAACGAAAATAAATTGATCAATCGAAAATAAAATATGGAGAAAGAGTTTTCTTTAAATGGGAAGAGGGGTCTTGAAAATTAATGATTAGCTAAATAGTTGTTATAATTATCCTATCTCTTTGCCTAACTAATTATAATCCTAGAATCTTCGTTAATCACATAGGCTCAATTGTCGGTTTCCCCTAATTGTAATTAATTCATTTTAACAACCTAAGTGTCCTTAGCGCTATTAAAAATCATTAATTATTACGCCCTGATTCATTTTAGGAATCTAAGTTTAATCAACTAATCCCGGCGTCACAACGGGAAATTAAACTAGTTGCATGGATTGTGATCTATCCTAATTTCTCTCCGTCGAGTTTCCATTAAGAATCGAATCATTACACAATTGGCCAGATTGAGTAAAGCATTAAGCACATCCATACAAATAATTAGGACATGGGCTAGAGACAAGAAATTATAACAATATTTGAACTATCATTTCATTTCAAGACCCCAATTTGGGGTTTTAGCTACACATGGCTAAAATATTCATAATAATTACAAGAGAAAGCATATAAGCAGCAATAAAGGAAAGGAATTGACCGTCGAAAAACCCCTCGCTGACGCTTGGAGCCCCCCTGACTACTCCTTGAGCCTCTAGATTGCTCCCCCAAAATTCCCAAAATTTTCCCACTAAGAGAATCCTCTAAAAAAGGCTCAAAAGCCTTGAGAGGGGCTCCAAAGGAGCCTAAGGAAGAAAGGAATTGGAATGAAGAAGGAATGATTGATTGATGAATAATGAGGCACCCAAGGGTGCCTTTTTTTAGGCCTGGAATAAGGGTAGCGTCGCGACGCTGCCTTGCTTAGCGTCGCGACGCTGCTGCGCACGCGACTTGGGCAACACGAAAGGGTAGTGTCACGACGCTGCCTTACTTAGCGTCTCGACGCTGCCCCAAATTTCCAGATTTTTCAGCTTCCTTTTGGGCTGATTTTTGGGCCTTCTTCTTCATTTCTTTTTGGTCATTTCTTCATGATTGACTTCTTTGGGCCTCCAATTGCATCAAGCTAGGATTTGGGCTACAATTGCTTCAATTTTGGCACTTTTTCTCCCAAAATCACCAACTTAGCTCCTAAGGACCAAATAACTAAATTCATTAAGTATATTCATAAAAAACACGTTTAAAGCACCAAAAAGCTTAATAAATTGAGACTAAAATAGCGACATTTCTGCTCGCTATCATCCATGAACTATCAAATAGTCCTAGAATCTCAAGTCCCTATACTCAACACATTGATCGGATCAAAGTGTTTTTATTATCTCATCTAACAAGTTTTCAACTTTAGTCTCAAGCCCTTCGTATATCTCAAGAGATTTAGACTTAAGTTGCATTAGGTAGAGATATTCATACCTATGAATAATTATCTATAACAGAGATAAATTATTCATACCCTCCCACTGCTTTAACATACTAGACCACAAGGATCCAAATGTGCAAGCTCCAAGGGCTCTTTGGCTCTTTTAGCTCTTTTCCAGTAAAAGATCTATCAGTCATATTGCCTATAAGGCATGACTTTATTGGTATTAGAGAGTCTTCTTCTAACTAACTTAGAAGTATACTCAAGACTAAGCTCCCAATCATATTAAGATCAAAATAGCCTAACACCTTAAGAACCAAAGAAAGGTATTTCCTTTAGGAGATATCCTTTGCCTTTATTTCTTTGAGTATAAGAAATCTTAAGCAACTCAATGCTCATGACTTGCTTTACTCTCGATTAGTCTTAAAACACATAAGTTATTTTCCAGTAAAGCTGAACAAATGTCAACTCCCTTTCTTAAAATAAAACTGCGTTAGTAGAGAAAGGTATAGAGTAGCATTGTCCGAACATATACGTTATAGAAATCAAATTTCTGTTAATCTTTAGGAAATACATTCACATTATCTAATAATGTGTATTTTCTTCCACTAGATAAAATAACTTAATGTTCCCTCTGCCAAAGCCGAGATATACTCTCCAGATCAAAATCCGAGAGTCATCAAACCTATTTGCAACAGTTGCCATGAGCTTATTCCTTGAAAGGAAAAACAAACGTGATAAGTGGCACCTGAATTAAAAATTCAGGCTGTATCCTCATTTTCCACTTTGCACGTTTCAATGACTAATAAATCACATTCATTGTCATCGACATTGGCTAGGCAGATAATGTCATAATCATCATAAACGATTCAAGATGAACTAGACATTTGGGCCTGAGGACATTCCTCACTCAAGACTAATCTAAAATCATTTACCACAAGTTTCTAGTTTAAGCTCGTTGTATTTAAAACCGTTATCAATTGGCGTAAGACAATGCACATATAAATTATCACTGAATCAACAAATTACTTTGTTTTGCACTAAACCCATTACACAAAATAATATTGTTTTAATCCAATCAATTTAGAAAAAGTAATCATCGATCCAAATATATGATACATATTTGCAAGGATACTTCAGAGGTTTAAAGCAACAGCTACCATAGGGCAGTCAACTACTCCTCCCCTGAATTGAGACAATCTCAGCCATGTTGGGTTTTATGCCCTAAAACTCGTAGATAGTGAATGTTACCGTTGACCGGATATTAATGAAATAATATTGATATATTTTTCCATTAATTGTTATTAGTTATTTTATATTTGTCTTTGCCTAATAATAACCCTAATCCAATAAACTAGACATCCAAGGTTGTAATATGAGTCTTGAATAATATGTAGCGACATATGGGATCATTGTTCAAGAAACAACCTAAAGGGTCTATAGTATAGGGATAAGACTGGGTGCCTTATCCTGGTGACACTATGGATACGGTCCACTTTGTATTTGATACAAACACTGCGATCCAACGCGTTCGTGTAGGAGACATGCGAGTGGGGGTATCCTATGCAATGAGTTTGCATAAGACCGGATCGCGAAATAGTAACCACTGGTTATAACACCCTTAACTAGTTGGTTTTCTATTTCATTAGGACGACCTAGACAACTTAGTCTTAATCCTGAGTTGATTATGGACTCCTGCTCATGAGAGATTGTCCTTTGATTTGTATGGGTGAGAGTGGCCAATACGCCGACTCAATAAGCCTACCACTTTGGGGACAAGACCGAATGGGGAGCTGGGAACATAATCGTACAAGATTAATTCACTCCTTCCCGACTTTAGGGAAGCAGATGAGTGTTCCCTTAAGTGGTTACTCCGAGTCTTGAACAAAGGGCCCTACCCTCTCAATGGCACGAGAGGGTTTTCTGTTTGATGGTTGGACCACAAACAGGTTGTTCATTAGAGGAGAATTGGTACTTAAGGAAATAAAGGTAATGATGTGCAATTTGCTTACCGCTAGTGTACGGGTCAAGTAATAATATAGTGTTTTCGTGTAAAACGAGTGTCGTCCTCTTGATTGGTTTTCTAGCAAATTAAGTATCGCGAATACTTTTGTTCAATTTTATTTAGGGAGCAAAACTCAATGATAAAGATAAATCTAAAGACAAAAAGCATAAAATAAAAGTGGAGACTCAAATGGAAAGATTCTTAGGGAATTGATTTCATTGATTAAGATTGAGGATTAATTAATGGGATGAATTTAGCACGCAATTATTCTACCAAGTCTAGGAACCTTTTATCACAACTATCTCTCCCGAGCATAATTGATTCTCATGCATGCAACCAACTTGATATCCCTATCTAAGTTCATTAACATGCAAGGCTTTGAGTTTAGTTCTTCAAGCAACTTTTAAAGTTATTCCAAATCCCGTCACAAACTTAGAATTTCTACTTTAGTCATGCAATTAAATAAAGTAAGTCTTAGGCCAAATCCCCTCTCCCGAGTAAGATTCAACACTCAAATCATTCAACTAGTGATCAAGTAATTGAAAGCATTTAACCATAATTGCATAGGTAAAATAAATGCATATTCATACCACAAATCAATCCAACAAACTAAAACAACTACATCAATCCCTAAGACAAACAACTAGTAACTCATAGTCTTTAAACTACAAACACTAATTGAAAGAAAAGCCATAAAAACTACAAAAGGTAAGGAAAAGAGAAAGGAAAACTCGAATCCGTCGAAACCGACACGTCCCCGTCACGATCTCCACGACTTCTTGCTTGATTCCCGCTCCTTGGCCTTGCTTTATCTCCCACCAAAGGTCTCTAGTCGAAATTAGGGCTAAAATCTAACCAATTGGGCTCCCCAAATCCGTAGCTGAAAAGAGGAATTTATAGAAAATCTGGCGACAGCGTCGCAACGCTGTCGCGATGCCGCATTTTTGGAAAATTTGTCGATAGCGTCGCGACGCTGGTCCTAGCATCGCGACGCTATGAATATTTTTGTTTTTTTTTTTAGATTGGAAACTCCATTTGACTCCAATTGATGAATTAAGCTTCAAGCACTTCCTACAAATAAAACATAAAAAAGCATAAATTTGGGCAAATAATTGTTAAAGACTAGCTTTGATATGGAATCAATCAATAATCCATTGCATGTACCGGAAGGACCAATTACAAGAAGCAAGGCAACGAAGATTCAAGAGGCATTCACACTACATCTTCAAAAACTAGAAAATTCACAAGACCCGACGGATAATTTTGAGGCCAAATTTTTATATAATGTTAGTTCAATGAGTCAAGAAGAGAATGGCATGAAGATGTCACGGGAAAAGTCCAATAGTTTAGAAGATGACACGGTGATCAAAAAAATTGTGCAGATTTTGTGAAGAAAATGCTGTCAAGTGTGCACTGCATGGGAAAACGTGATGTCTAACCTTGTCAAACGTTGCCATTATGAGGAGCGGATTCCATAGCACATATTTAAGAAAATTTAAAGCAATTCTGTCTTTTTAGTTTTGAGATATGGTTGCTCGTTTGATGTGCAATCAAGTTTTAAGTTCCTAGGTCTTATTTTCTACAATTTGCAATTAAGTGTAGTTGAATGACTTTTGAGTTCCTTGGTCTATCCACGACCATTTGGCCTTTAAATGGCTTGTAATACTCTTGAAAACTCAGATTATGAATGTTAAAAAGCTTTTGCTTATTCAACTCCTTTGGTGTTGCCTTTTCTTTCAAATCTTGTCTTAGGTTTGATGTTCAATCGATTCATTGGATTAGTTTTGATCAATCTAATTCTGGAGTGAGTCGTCTTAGGATCTTAGAGTGACAATCCTAGATTCTAAGTTTGATCTAAGAGTGATTCATCTTCTAACTAAACTCTTGGTTGGAATCATTCGGTAAGTAGTCTTATTTGTGTCCGTTTACAAGGATCCTAGAAGGACCTCTAGCTTTGTAAACTTAAAGCATATTGGGCGCTTATCAAGCTTAATTAATCAGAGAAAAAAAGACTAGCTTAATATTATTTGAACTCTTTCAAACTTCCATAAATTTATATTTGAACTTCTTCAAATATTAATTTTCTCTCATAATAATATATCAATATATATTATATTTGTTTCCCTTAATAAATTGAAAATTTTCAATTTAATTTTATTACTTAGTTGCCTCAAATTACTTTACGAGCTACCAGTGGGACCTAATGGACCTGCACATCAGAAGCTCCAACGATGTGAGATTAATTGGTCAAACTCATTAACCACATTAATCAATATTCGTTAACTGTGTGTACATTCCACTATAGACTCACAGTTGCACTCTTCTCACTGTAGACATATTTTCTATGTCCACGAATATAGACCAATATCGACTAGTTAGTCCTTCACGAATGTCCGTAACACCAACTGGGTCAAATTACCGTTTTACCCCTGGGTTACCTCTATTTCCTTAAGTACCAATTATCCTCTAATGAACAACCTGTTTGTGGTCCAACCATCAAACAGAAAACCCTCTCGTGCCATTGAGAGGGGAGGGCCCTTTGTTCAAGACTCGGAGTAACCACTTAAGGGAACACTCATCTGCTTCCCTAAAGTCGGGAAGGAGTGAATTCCATCTTGTACGATTATGTTCCCAGCTCCCCATTCGGTCTTGTCCCCAAAGTGGTAGGCTTATTGAGTCGGCGTATTGGCCACTCTCACCCATACAAATCAAAGGACAATCTCTCATGAGCAGGAGTCCATAATCAACTCAGGATTAAGACTAAGTTGTCTAGGTCGTCCTAGTGAAATAGAAAACCAACTAGTTAACGGTGTTATAACCAGTGGTTACTATTTCGCGGTCCGGTCTTATGCAAACTAGATGCATAGGATACCCCCACTCACATGTCTCCTACACGAACGCGTTGGATCGCAGCGTTTGTATCAAATACAAAGTGGGCCGTAACCATAGCGTCACCAGGATAAGGCACCCAGTCTTATCCCTATACTATAGACCCTTTAGGCTGTTTCTTGAAAAATGATCCCATATGTCGCTACATATAGTTCAAGACTCATATTACAACCTTGGGTGTCTAGTTTATTGGATTAGGGTTATTATTAGGCAAAGACAAATATTAAATAACTAATAAAAATTAATGGAAAAATATATCAATATTATTTCATTAATATCCGGTCAACGGTTACATTCACTATCTACGAGTTTTAGGGCATAAAACCCACAAACTCCCACTTGAACTAAAACACTAGTTAGTGGGATGTAAATGCAATAATCTAAAGCTGGAAATGTCATGTATATAATACAATGAACTAGGATATCCTTATACCCATTATACATTTCTCCCACTTGCCCTAGATTAGATGGCATGCATATCTCGTAGACCTAGACCCTCTAGATGACCCTCAAACATTTTAGCCGTGAGAGCCTTCGTAAATGGATCAGCGATGTTGTGCTCCGAGGCGATCTTAGTGACGATCACATCTCCTCGTTGCACAATCTCCCGTATCAGGTGATACTTCCTCTCGATGTGTTTACCTCGTTTGTGGCTTCGAGGTTCTTTTGAGTTGGCTACAGCCCCACTGTTGTCACAGTATAGTGTTATGGGCACATTCATATTCGGAACCACTTCCAAATCAGTCAAGAACTTTCTAAGCCATACTGCCTCCTTAGATGCTTCGCAAGCTGCTACATACTCAGCCTCCATGGTTGAGTCTGCTATGGATCATTGTTTGATGCTTCTCCACACTACTGCTCCTCCATTGAGGGTGAATACTGACCCTGATGTGGATTTCCTTGAATCCTTATCAGCTTGAAAGTCAGAGTCAGTGTATCCAGTAAGAATCAAATCCTTAGCTCCATACACAAGCATGTAGTCCCTCGTTCTCCGAAGATACTTGAGGATGTTCTTAACCGCTCCCCAGTGGTCCAACCCTGGATTAGACTGATACCTACTGACTACTCCCACTACATAACATATGTCAGGCCTAGTGTAGAGCATAGCATACATTAAGCTACCCACAGCTAAGGCGTAGGGAATGTGTCTCATGTTCTCAATTTCTTGAGGTGTCTTAGGAGACTGTTCCTTAGACAGGTGTACCCCATGTCTTAAGGGTAGTAGTCCCTTCTTGGAGTTTTGCATCGAATATCGAGACAACATCTTGTCAATATACGTTGCACGTTGCTTGAGACAGAGCTAGCGTTTTGTTCTTACGATCCCTAATGATTTGGATTCCCATAACGTATTGAGCCTCTCCCAGATCTTTCATTTGGAATTGGGCTGCTAGCCATTTCTTAATGTTAGTGAGGTATCCTACATCATTCCCAATGAGTAGGATATCGTCTACATAAAGTATTAGAAAAGCTACTTTCCTTTTGTTGATTTTCTTGTACACACAAGGCTCATCAACGTTTTGGTCAAAGCCAAAAGATTTGATTGCAGTATCAAATCTAATGTTCCATGATCTGGATGCTTGTTTCAATCCATAAATGGATCGATTGAGCTTACAAACCTTTCTTGTACACACAAGGGTCGTCACAAGTAATATAAAACGGTAGTAATACCGAGTATCGAATCCTCAGGGAAATTGAATAAATTCCATTAAGTACCAAGAATCATCATGTTTTAATTTTATTTAGAAGATCAACTCGAATGATGAAGCAAAAATTTAAAGAAATAGATAAAAATCAACATGCAATAATAAGACAGAAGTATCCAATCAAGGGAACTTGACCTAGGGTGTTATCTAGTTTTCTTGGATTTGTAGCTCAATTACATGGATGTATGTAACTAGTAATCTTCAATTCCATAAATCTAGAAGTAATTTTAAGCGGATTTCTCTTTCAAGCTCCTCCACATCTCATACTAACATAACTAATTTATGTGTCCATCTCCTTAGTTAATCATAGTATGGCATTAAGCAACTTCATAATCAATTTCTAACAATTCTCTTTCACTCTCGTGTTCCAAGCAATCGTTAGCCATGCAATTTGGATCTAATCTAATTTCTCTCTGTCGAGTATCAATTTAGACCAACAAATCAATTAATCCGTGATCAAGAGATTAAAAGCATTAAGCAAGAATTGCATAGATGAAATATGACTAATTTCATTACATAATCCAAGTAATTGTGCTACAATATCCAATTAACTAGAATAACGACCCTAGGTCTCAAGATCTACTCACAAATGGAAATAATTTTGCCAAAATGATCTTGATTCATAGGCCTAACTCAAATTACAACAAGGAATTATAAAGAAGTAAGGAAGAAATAACCGATAAGTCGATCCCAAGCTCCCGCTACGATCATCTCGAATCTTGAGCCTTAGAATCTCGCTCAATTCCCACTTTTTCTCCACAATTCTTCTCACTTTTTCTCTCTATTGAGCTAGGGGAGAGCTCCCCCAAATTTGGGATGATTTGAACCAAAGGGAAGGGGCCTTTTTATAGTGCAAGGGGCTAGAATTTTCTTGCTGAACAAGTCGATAGCGTCGAGACGCTACGTCACAGCGTCGAGACGCTGTGACGTCATGTTGTCTTAGGGCAGAAGTCGTCGCAGCGTCGAGACGCTACGTAGACAGCGTCGCGACGCTATCGCGATTTTGGAGCGCGCTTTTCTGATCACCTAGCGTCGAGACGCTACGGTCCTAGCGTCGAGATGCTAGGCCTTCTAGAAGCCTGACTTGCAGATTTTTGCCTCCTTTCTTCAAACTTTTGGGCTTTTCGGGCCTCCCACTTTAATTATCTTCTCTTCTTGGACCTTAGGGCTTGGATCTTCAATGATTATTCTTTAAATTGCCCAAAAAGTCTCCAAATTTACCCAAATTCTCTTAAAATCTCAGTTTTGCTGCCCGAACTCGGTTTTCTGTAAAATCAACATAAAAATACATTAAAGCTCACAATTTATGCACAAAACTAGCTAAAATTAATAGGAGAATGATGAAATTTTTGCATGTCATCACACCCCCAAACTTAAAGTTTTGCTAGTTCCGAGCAAAATAAAGTGATACATATGAATCATAACTTGCATGCCAACAACTCTATCCTCAATGCTTCTAGCCATGAATGCAAACTATTGAAACAAATAAGTAAGCATGAACAAACATCAAGAAGTTTAAAATTTAATCCAATCCTCCCTTGCAAAAACGAATCATCACTTGCCTTATCACAATTTTTACTAGCCCGGAATCATTTATATACTCCTCCATTCATCTTCCCCCTACACTGGCACTAAAGCTCGCCCTTTAGCCATCATACTTATCTAGCAAGCACTACCTTACTAAGGTGCCCAAAATTCTTGAGGCGTCCCCCAAACTTTTCTTTTCTTTTCTTTTTTTTTTTTTGCATAATAATCCTTTTAGATGTAGCGCCTTCGTTCTGGCTTGCCAACATTGGTGATGAAAGCATCAACCTACGAGCGCTTCATCTTTCAGGATGCCGAAGCATGCTCATTTCTTTCCAGCGTTTTCATGCAAAGGCAAACGATGGGTGTCATGAATGCCCCTGGTTACTAACACTTTTAAGAAAGTGGAGCATTTATTATTATTATTATTCTTTGAGCAATTCATTTTCTTTTTTTCCAAAGCTCGGTATTACTAACTATTACGCAAGAAAGCTATCTAGACAAACTTTACACCTATCGGAGTGACAACAAACTTCCAAAGCATATAACTTTCATATAGGCTTTCAAAATCATAATAAAACAAGTGAATCAACATACTTTGCAAGGGGATCAAAGAAAAATTTTAAATTTTCTTGAATTTAGACATGCTTCCAAATTTGCAACAATAAGAGAGAATCATGGCTAAAAGCAAATCATTAGACGTCATTATCATCAATATGCATTTAATTCATCATAAGCATTACTTTTCTTACGCAAAACCTAAACAGAGCGAATCTCCCCCCCAAACTTAAAATATACATTGTCCCCAATGTATGAACATTTAATCAGATAAAGAGAGATCGATACTGCCCTGAAAAAGCAAGAGAATCTGAAACGTCTTGAATTTTCGTCCGAAGAGAGAATGAGCGGATAGGTGTCATTTCACGAGTTTCCTGCTCAAGGATCGATCTTATGGGAGCCTTAGGATCAACACAAAAACTAATATGAAATCTTCAAAAAACTTTAAAAGCTTGGGTTGCCTCCCAAGAAGCGCTTGTTTAACGTCCTGAGCTAGACGGGATTCGGTGTTTTCAACCGAAGTCCACTTCCTTGATCCTCAGAGGATCTTTCTTCTTTTTCTTTCTCAGATCCTGCATAAAAAATTTCAACTTGCACATTGGGCGCATAGCATAAGAAATTATAATCAAGTCATCCTCAACCTTACCAATCATATTATTTAAATACCATCTAAGCCTAATAGCAAGAGGGTAAGGAACTGGAATTACTAAGCCTAAATCATGCATTTCAAAGTTATAATTCTTAGGAGAAAAAGAACTAAGCATGGAATGATATGAATTTTTCTCAATCTCCAACTCTCCTAACTCACATGAGATATTACATGAACTAGGCTCATAATAACAGGAAGAATTAAGTTCAAGCTCACTAACCTTGATGGGATTTTCTTTTAATTTACCTTCTTGCTGCTGCTCTGAAACTTGGCATTCTGGCTCATCATGGGAAGTGGCATGGAACTGAGTGTTTTCTGTCTGGTTCGTACTGATCTCTCGTGCCTCATTGGGTGTCGTAACAAGCACATCACCATCAATAACTGAATCTAGCATCTTTAACCTTTCATAGAAGCTTTCAATCAAAGTCTCCTCGGGTAGTGAGGTATAAGGTACCATGCAATATCCACTGGAGCAGTCCACAAACTCATGGGACGTCTTTTCAGGTGGAGCTGGCGGCGCTTTCTCCTCCTCTTCTGTGTTTTGATCATCATTTTCATCCAGAATCCTCCTAATGCTGGTCTGTTTGACTTCTTTTCTCTCTGCTTCCTGCTTTCCACTTATCCGAGTTATGGCCAGGCATTGTTCTTGTGTGTCCATGGCGATGACATTAGATAAATTTCCTTGCTGGATTTCCTTCATGAATATTGTCATTTGATCTGTTTTTGCTTCCATCTTATTAATGACAATATCTACTTTGGCTTGAACATTTTCATTCAAATTTCTAGTTTCATTCATGAAGTTTCTTAGCATTTCTTCCAAAGGGCTTTTCTTTTCTTCAGGTTTAGGTTCTTTTTTTACTTCGGCTTTCGGTGCATTTGGAATTTCTGATCCCGTGAGTTTGGTTAGAACCTTGGTTAGAGCTTCGACTTGCAACCTTAAAGCACTTACCTCATTATTCTCACATGGTTTCTCCTTAATTTTGGACTTTGGTTGCCATTGGTAACTTGTCAAAGCCAACTCTTCTATTATGGTTCGTGCCTCCTCGACAGTTTTGGCTAAAAAGTTTCCTCCAGCCGTGGTGTCAAGAATTGTCTTTAAATTCCTATTTAACCCACTGTAGAACAGTTGAATTTGAAGCCAATCAGGATATCCATGTTGTGGGCATTTCCTTAACAAATCCTTATATCTCTCCCAAGCTTCATATAATTGCTCTTCCTCTAATTGTTGAAACTTTCCAATTTCAGCTCTAAGCTTGGTGATCTTTTCTAATGGGAAAAATTTTGCAAGGAAAGCTTTGACTAAATCATTCCTACCAAGGATGCTATTTGAGGTTAACGAGTCTAACCAATCTCTAGCCTTGTCTTGTAAAGAAAATGGGAATAACTGCAACCGAATTAAGTCAGGGCTAACTCCTCCCATTTTTACCGTTCCACAGATATTAAAAAACGATCTTAGGTGATTGTGTGGATCTTCTGATGGATGGCCTTTGAAAGCATTATCTCTCACCATTTGAATGAGACTAGCTTTGAGCTCAAAATTATCGACAGTGATTGGCTCGTAAGCTATTCCAGAATAGTTTAATGGAAATTCAGGCAAGAAATAATCTCGGATTGCTTTGTCTTCTGCCATGATTAAATCTCAAAAGAACAGATTATCCACCACAAAACTAAAAAATAAAATGCAGAAAAATAAATTTCTAAATTAAAATCAAACACTTAATTCTCAATATTAACGGAAAAAATTACAATTTCACCGGGAACGGCGCCAAAAACTTGATGGGCGATTTTCCGCAAGCGCACGGGTCGTCACAAGTAATATAAAACGGTAGTAATACCGAGTATCGAATCCTCAGGGAAATTGAATAAATTCCATTAAGTACCAAGAATCATCATGTTTTAATTTTATTTAGAAGATCAACTCGAATGATGAAGCAAAAATTTAAAGAAATAGATAAAAATAAACATGCAATAACAAGACAGAAGTATCCAATCAAGGGAACTTGACCTAGGGTGTTATCTAGTTTTCTTGGATTTGTAGCTCAATTACATGGATGTATGTAACTAATAATCTTCAATTCCATAAATCTAGAAGTAATTTTAAGCGGATTTCTCTTTCAAGCTCCTCCACATCTCATACTAACATAACTAATTTATGTGTCCATCTCCTTAGTTAATCATAGTATGGCATTAAGCAACTTCATAATCAATTTCTAACAATTCTCTTTCACTCTCGTGTTCCAAGCAATCGTTAGCCATGCAATTTGGATCTAATCTAATTTCTCTCTGTCGAGTATCAATTTAGACCAACAAATCAATTAATCCGTGATCAAGAGATTAAAAGCATTAAGCAAGAATTGCATAGATGAAATATGACTAATTTCATTACATAATCCAAGTAATTGTGCTACAATATCCAATTAACTAGAATAACGACCCTAGGTCTCAAGATCTACTCACAAATGGAAATAATTTTGCCAAAATGATCTTGATCCATAGGCCTAACTCAAATTACAACAAGGAATTATAAAGAAGTAAGGAAGAAATAACCGATAAGTCGATCCCAAGCTCCCGCTACGATCATCTCGAATCTTGAGCCTTAGAATCTCGCTCAATTCCCACTTTTTCTCCACAATTCTTCTCACTTTTTCTCTCTATTGAGCTAGGGGAGAGCTCCCCCAAGTTTGGGTTGATTTGAACCAAAGGGAAGGGGCCTTTTTGTAGTGCAAGGGGCTGGAATTTTCTTGCTGAACAAGTCGACAGCGTCGAGACGCTGTGACGTCATGTTGTCTTAGGGCAGAAGTCGTCGCAGCGTCGAGACGCTACGGAGACAGCGTCGCGACGCTATCACGATTTTGGAGCGCGCTTTTCTGATCACCTAGCGTCGAGACGCTACGGTCCTAGCGTCGAGACGCTAGGCCTTCTAGAAGCCTGATTTGCAGATTTTTGCCTCCTTTCTTCAAACTTTTGGGCTTTTTGGGCCTCCCACTTTAATTATCTTCTCTTCTTGGACCTTAGGGCTTGGATCTTCAATGATTATTCTTTAAATTGCCCAAAAAGTCTCCAAATTTACCCAAATTCTCTTAAAATCTCAGTTTTGCTGCCCGAACTCGGTTTTCTGTAAAATCAACATAAAAATACATTAAAGCTCACAATTTATGCACAAAACTAGCTAAAATTAATAGGAGAATGATGACATTTTTGCATGTCATCAGCTATGAACCCTTCGGGTTGAGACATGAAGATATTCTTTTCAAGATTACCATTCAGAAAGGCAGTCTTGCCGTCCATTTGCCATATTTCATAGTCATAATATGTGGCTATGGATAAGAGAATTCTTATGGACTTTAACATGGCTAAAGGAGAAAAGGTTTCCTCATAGTCAACCCCTTCCTTTTGGGTATAACCCTTTGGCACTAGTCTAGCTTTGAAGGTCTGTACATTTCCAGCTGCGTCTCTTTTTCTCTTATAGATCCATTTGCACCCTATGGGTTTTACCCCATATGGTAGATCTGTAAGTTCCCATACAGAATTGGAGTACATTGACTCCATTTCCAGGTTCATGGCTTTGACCCATTCATCCTTATCTTCGTCATTCATTGCCTGTCGATAGGACAATGCATCCTCAATGCCATCATTAGGTATGACAACCTGAGTTTCAGTTAAACCCAAGTAGTGGTAAGGTTGTAATACAATCATCCCACTGCGTCGAGGCATTCCCAACGTTTGAGATGGACGGGATGGATATGAAGAACTAGTTCCTTCATCAATCCTTGTTGAACGTCCAGCTTCATCAACAACTCTTGATGATTCTTCAGTAGCTTCTCCTAATATTATTTTGCTACATGGTTTATGATCTCTCATGTGTTCTTCCTCTAAGAAAGTGGCGTTTGTCGATACAATCACCTTATTTTTTTGTGGGTCGTAGAAATAACTACCTCTCGTTTCTTTAGGGTAACCAACAAATTGGCACAGTTTTGAACGAGGTTCCAGATTCTTAGGATTTGTCACAAGCACGTGTGCTGGACAACCCCAGATGCAAAAGTGATGCAAACTAGGTTTACGCCCCTTCTATAATTCGAAAGGTGTTTCAGAAACACTTTTCGAGGGAACATTGTTCAAGATGTATACTGCAGTCTCTACTCCATACCCCCAAAACGAGCTAGGCAATTGAGCATAGCTCATCATTGATCAAACCATGTCTAACAAGGTTCTATTTCTCCTTTCTGACACACCATTCTGCTGAGGTGTACCAGGGGCTGAGAGTTGAGATTGGATTCCATGTTCTATCATATAATCCTGGAATCTCTGATCCATATACTCCCCTCCTCGATCAGATCGAAGTACTTTAATAGATTTACCTAATAGGTTTTCAACTTCAGCCTTAAACTCCTTAAACTTTTCAAGGGCTTCAAACTTATGTCCCATTAGGTACAAGTAACCATATCTTGAATAATCATCTATAAATGAGATGAAATATTCGTACACTCCTTGAGCTTTTACATTCATTGGACCACATAGATCTGAATGTATTAACTCTAAGGGTTCTTTGGCTCTGTAACCTTTTCCAGTTAAGGGTCTCTTGGTCATTTTTCCCTCGAGACAAGATTCACAAGGTGGTAGTGAAACATCTTCTAACTTGCTTAGAAGTCCATTCTTTACCAAACGACCGATCCTATCGATGTTTATATGACCAAGTCTGAGATGCCAAAGATGAGTATTGTTACTTGATGGAGAAATCTTTTGCCTTTTACTTTGAGTTTCAGCAGTTTTAAATAATTCGTGATTTAAAAGTGCTTTGTTTTCGGTTGGTCTTAAAACATACAAGTTATTTTCCAATTTGGCTGAAGAAATAAGTACACCATTTTTATAAATGAACGCTTCATTTATATCAAAAGTAACTATATACGATTGTTCAATCAAACATGAAATATAAATTAAGCTCCTCTTAATCTTGGGAATGATTAACAAACTTTCTAAAAGTAAGAATCTATTTCTAAAAAATAACTTCGCAGCTCCCACTGCTTGAGCTGAAATGACTTCTCCAGTTCCGACCCTGAGTGTCATTTCCCCATCGTTCAACTGTCGAAAGGAACTATTTTCCTAAAAAGAAGAGCAAACATGATTAGTTGCTCCTGAATCAAGTATCCAGGTAAACAAATAGATAGACAGATTAAAGACAGGCATTGGTTAGGTTTTAGTGATTGTTCTAAGATATGCTCTAGCAATATTATTGATCATGCATTTCTCGCAGTATTATTAGCGGATTCCTCCCGGAACTCCGGATCTTTTGGGATATGTTTCAAACCCAATGAAGAGCGACCGATCAAGCACTAGGCAACTGTCTATCCCTAGCTCAGTCACTAGCGTTCACCAATACACAATGATCGTAGTGTGGATAATTGCCACACACTCTCTAAATCATCCCTGAAACTAGAGAGAGCTATTCACACCGGCTGGCCAGGCGGGCATAAAATGGAAATAAGCACAACAATTAACCAAAATGCGATAGTCAATTTATTACTAGAGATGAAGCACAGTAATCACATTATTCCTAACCAACACCTTAAGCTACTTAGTTCATAATAGGCATAGGAATGCGTATTACAATCTGAGTATGCATGTCCATAGCCACAAGTTAATAAAGAAAACAAACTCCCTAATCAGCTTACGGAAGATGGTGTTCTTGGTGATCTTCAATCTCTATACTATTCGACTTCCAAGGGAAAACATGGAATGAGTTTGACTTTGACGGCTATTTCCTTTTATAGAAGGATGGGAAGCTTTGAATTAGGTCAACTAGGACACGTGTAAGGCTCTCCTTGATCCTCACGAAATTAACTCAACAGAAGTCGATTTATGAAGTTGGTTAACGAGCTGTGATGTGGCAGTTTCTGCTCCCGGTTTTGCTGCAACATAGAATATGCTCCCTCCAGTCGCTCAGCAGCATAATCTGCACAAAATGATTTCCAAAGCTTCCATTCTTCCAAATGGGTTAAAACATTTAATATCTATCCAAAACCAACCCTAATAAGCATAAAGGACACAGAAATCCCTATATAATTGAGGCCTAAATAACTACCTTTTGGGCAGTTATCAATGGTCTTGTTTGTTTCCGCTCCAAAGGGATTTCAACCCTTTATTTAGACTATTTTAGGAATAACTCAGTCACTTGCAAGTAAGTAAGAGAATTGCGCTAACACATGAACTAAGTGAACAGAGACGTTCTTAGTCCTACACCAAATACATGAGTAATATCGGAAGGGAATCGGATGTTTATTTCTCACTTAAGCATCACCAGCAATTCATTCATAGTATGCGCTACAGAATAGCTCATCAGTGCATGTGGTTCCTGTGGTAAAAGCCTTGATAGTCTCTGTCATATGTTTTTACCTCTATCGCAAGTCCTTTTTATTTTTCTCTATAACATTATCATTATAACAATCACCCTTCAGTTTCATTTCAAGTGCCATGCATCTGAGTATATGTTGATTAGTACTGTTAAGATTATCTCTTTTCCTTCCCTGTGTTCTGACCCTGGAATGCTCCAGGTATTACTTGGCTATGCATGATTTATACTTGGATTAATGCATAGCAGCATTACATTCTCTGATAATTTTGCTTCATATTGAATCATCATAGAACGAACCCTGTGCCTAAGATCCAAAATTGCTTCCGAATTTTAGATATTAACATGTTCAATTGGTATCAGAGCATGGATTGGTCACCTAATTTACATTAATTTTATCATGGTGGGTAGCATTTTCAAAATGAATGTGCATGGGTGCTGAAATGGATATATTACGGTTTTGATAATTTTATTCTCGTAAATTTATTGATGAAATTTTAATTGCTCAATTGTATATGAGCATTAATATGTTGAGAAGAGTCTGTAATTTTTTTAGAGTCATTAGAGATCATTTAATGCTGTAATTGATTGAAAGAAGACGAAAAACTCAAGCTGGTCGAGTTACAGGGGGCTTCCAGTCGCATCAGCATCGCAACGTTGTTCTTCAGCGTCTCAATGCAGAAGAGTTTTCAAAAAAGGCGCATAATTTTTCCAGAACGGTTTAGTTCATCCTTCTCAATCCAGTTCAACCCGATTTGACCCGGTTCAGTATTGATCAAGCCCTTGGAGGCCCGATTCAGTCCATTTCAAGGTGGTTCGAGTTGGTTCGAGGTTGTCGAGAGCTTCACAACACATTTATCAATTATTATTTGTAATAAATTAGTTATTTCCTTGTTTGAATTTCCAAAACCGATCCATTTTAGTGTGGTTTAAGTATTTTTGCTTTATGATTGCATGCTATAATTAGATTGAATGTTATATGCATAAGAGTATGTCATATAGATTTAAAATCCCACCATAGGAAGCATGTCCCATGCATTTAAGTATGTTATAAAGAGTTATAATATAAGTATGCATGTTAGATGCATGCTGAATGAATAGTTCTTGTTAATTATAGTTAACTATAATCATTATATAAACTAAACAAAAATGAACAAGCATGTAGCATAAAACTTCCTTAGCTCGATATTAAAGTGTTAACATCGAATATAAAGTATGCTATAGGTTCTCGTTTATAAATAAGTTATAAACCTTGATAGACGATAAAATATATAACAAAGATAAAAGCATGCTCACCTAGGGTTAAATATACCAAATCGATCAATCTCATAGAATAGGTCGATAACTTGTAAAGCTAAGGTTACAAGAGAACTCACCCAGTTAGATGTTGTCTAAGACTGAAGGTATTTAAGTTTATGGTTTACGGAACACCTCCTACTTGGGCATCAGGACGGTACTTCAGTTGGGCTAACCTATGTTTTACGAGCATGCACGGGAGAGATGTAAGGTTATAATTGTTTATCACCTAGACATCGTAGGTGAAATTAAACCTAGACTTAGGTAAATATTCAATTAGTCGGAATATGCCTAAGTGGCAATATACCCAAAAATGTTTAAAATACTTAGTACGACACCCAATGAGGCACGAGAGATTAGTTCAAACCTAATAGAAAACACTCGGTTACATGCCACTTCCCATGATGAGTTAGAATGTCAAGTTTCAGAGCAGCAACAGGTGGGTGAGTTAAAAGAAAACCCCATCGAGGTCAGTGAGCTTGAACTTAATTCTCTCTATCAATATGAGCCTAGTTCCTGTAGTATTTCATGCAAGTTAGGAGAGTTGGAGATTGAGAAAAATTCATATCATTCCATGCCTATTTCTTTTTCTCCTAGGAATTATAACTCTGAAATGTATGATTTAGGCTTAGTAATTTCAGTACCTGACCCCTTTGCTATTAGGCTTAGATGATATTTAAATAAAATATTTGGGAAGGTTGAGGATTACTTGATTAAAATTTCTTATGTTGTGCACCCTGTGTGCAAGTTGAGTTTTTCTGTGCAGGAATTGATAAAGAAGAAGAAGAAAGATCCTCTGAGGATCAAAGAAGTGGACTTCAGTTGAAAACGATGAATCTCGTCTAGCTGAGGACGATAAAACAAGCACTTCTTGGGAGGCAACCCAAGCTTTTAAAGTTTTTTGTAGATTTCATTTTAGTTTTTTTTTTTTTGTTGATCCTAATGCTCCCATGAGATTGATCCTTATGCAGGAAGCATATGAATTCATGCCTAGCCTCCCATTCTCTCATTCGATGACAATTCAAGATGTTTAAGATTCTCTCGCTTTTTCAGGGCAGTGTCGATCTCTCTTTATCTGATTAAATGTTCATACATTGGGGACAATGTATATTTTAATTTTGGAGGGGGAGATTTGCTCTACTTAGGTTTTGCATAAGTAATGCTTATGATGAATTAAATGCATGTTGATGATGATGGCATCTGATGATTTGCTTTTAGCCATGATTCTCTTTTATTGTTGCAAATTTGAAAAAATTTCTAAATTCAAGAAAATTTAAAATTTTTCTTTGATTCCCTTTCAAAGTATGATGATTCACTTGTTTTATTATGATTTTGAAAGCCTAAATGAAAGTTATATGCTTTAGAAGTTTGTTGTCACTCCGATAGGTGTAATGTTTATCTAGATAGCTTTCTTGCGTAATATTAAGTAATACTCTTTCTTGCGTAATAGTAAGTAATAGTGAGCTTTGGAAAAAAGAAATGCTTTGATTTGCACATCTAAGATAATAATAATAAAAAAAAGCTAGCTAGCTGCTTGCAAAGAAAACCGTTATTTCAGCTTGCAAAATGCTTAAAAGTCTAGGGGTAAAAAGAGCTACCTATGGTGTGATCAGTTAGGCCAAGCAAGAATAAAATTCGGGTTGTGGGTCCCTACATCGAAGTGTGAAAGTTAGTACCATTAGTTTCTTCATAAAAATGCAAGTTTAGGGGATGCCCCAAGAATTATGGGCACTTCAGTTAGGTTGTGCTTGCTAGATAAGTAAGATGACTAAAATGGGGAGCTTTAGTGCCAGTGTAAAGGGAAGATGAATGGAGGAGTGTATAAATGATTCTGGGCTAGTAAAAATTATGATGAGGCAAATGATGATTCGTTTTTGCAAGGGAGGATAGGATTAGATTTTAAACTTCTTGATGGTTGTTCATGCTTACTTATTTGTTTCAATAGTTTGCATTCATGGCTAGTAGCATTGTGGAAAGAGTTGTTAGCATGCAAGTAATGATTCATATGCATAACTTTATTTTGCTCGGGACTGGTGCGACGTCAGTTGAATGGATGGAATATGAGATAAGATGATAAATGAAATAATAAAGAATAATTCAGCCAACACTCAAGTGCAAGTATACACTGTCGCACGTACTAATAAAAAGCACCTGAGAAAGTATTCCAAGGGTATCGATCCCACGAGGACTAAATTAGAAATGCTCAAATGATTGCTTTTAAAAAGGTAACCAACAAAAATAAGTTGATTGATTGGGTTTTTGAAAGATAAATAAAACAAGCAAGTAGACAATAGAAAATAACAATAATAAACAAACGAGGTGTTCAACATGGATTCATCCCTAGGGTAACAACCATACTTAACATTCCACTCTCTCACTTTTACAAGATGCGAATGGGTGAAACTCTCTACAAACCACAAGGTTTGATGTCTAACTCTCTCTCGGGTTTGAATTTGGTCATCTAAGAAGGACCTCGGGCATCCCTACTCATTGGCGTCGAGCCAGGGCTCTGTCACCACCCTTTTCTTCCAAGTGAGTTCTACTTGGATTTGACTTCGAATCCCGAGCTTGAAAGGATAAAAGCCCCACGCAGTGGAAAGTATTACCGAACCTACTCAGAGTCTTAGATTCTAATTGAAATATCAATACAATTTGCAAAATAATACAACAATAAATCTATATTTAATGGGTTGTACATATACTATAAACATGCTAAAAAATCAATTAGATTGATCCTAGTGATCATGGATTTCATAGAAAACTTACTTTTGTAGAAAGCCTTGATCAATTCACCTTTTCTTGCCAATAAGGTTGAAAACGAAGCAACCCTCTTGTGCGAACACCACCAATCGACTATACCGCTATATCTCTAAGACTTCTTGAAGTAGGAGACTTGTGGGAGTCTTTTGGGAGAGATCTCTGAGAGAAGGAGAGACAATGGGATGCCTTTCACCCCACCTCAGGGGTCCTATATATAATAAAGGCCAAGACCTTTCTCATAATAGGAAAAGGTCTCTAATTTTAATAAATAAATAATTAATTCCATAATTAATTAATTTTCCAATTAAATATCATATATTTAATCTTAGGGATTTTATTAAAATTAAAATTAATATGAATCCAATTCATATTAAATTTATTTGAACTCTTTCAAATATTTTTCTATCAAGAATTAATTTTTGAAATTAATTAAAAAACTGTATTATAAAGTTTCATAAACTTTATATTATTATGCATCAATATACATTATATGATTCCCCAAATAAATTGAACACTTTCAATTTACAATTTATATTTATTTGCTTCAAGTCTTTTTACGACCTACCACTGGGACCTAATGAACCTACAGATCAGAAGCTCCAACCATACAAGACTAATTGGCTTAAACTCATTAACCAAGCTAGTCTCCATTCGTTAACTGTGGGTCACTACACTAAAGACCCACAACTGCACTCTTCTCACTGCAGAATATTTCTGTGTCCACGGATATCGACCAATACTACAATTCAATCCTTCACGTGTGTTCGTATCCCAACTGGGCCAAATTACCGTTTTACCCATGTTTACATATTTGTCCTTAAGTCTCTAGTGCTCCTCTAATGAACAACATGTTTGAGGTCCAACCAGAAAACAGAAGTCCCTCTCGTGCCATAGAGAGGGTTGGGCCCGTTGTTCAAGTCCCGGAGACACCACTTAAGGGAACACACCTCTACTTACCCTAGAGTCGGGAAGGAGTGAATTCCATCTTGTGTGATTATGTTCCTAGCTCCCCACTCGGTATTGTCCCCAAAATGGTAGGCTTATTGAGTCGACGTGCTGGCCACTCTCACCCATACAAATTAAAGGACAACCCCTCGTGAACAGGAGTCCATAATCCACTCAGGATTGAGATTGAGTTGTCTAGGTCATCCTAGTGAAATAGAAACCAAGCCAACTAACGGTGTTACAGTTAGTGCTTAACTATTTCGCGGTCCGGTCTTATGCAAACTCGTTGCATAGGATACCCCCACTCGCATGTCAAACACATGAACACGTTGGATCATTGCGTTTGTATCATAATACAAAGTGAGTCGTATCCATAATGTCACCAGGATAAGGTACCTAGCCTTATCCTTGTACTATAGACCTTTTAGGTTGTTACTTGAACATCGATCCCCGTATGTCCCCACATACTAGTTCAAGTTACATACAAACAACCTTGGATCTTAGTTTATTGGATTTGGGTCAAATAGTGCAATATTTAACAATAACACTTTATTGCAGAAACTAAATAACACTTTATTAAATACAAGTATAAAATTTATTTACATTCACTATCTACGAGTTTTAGGGCATAAAACCCAACAGAGCTTATATAGTGTAGAAATTGATTGAGGAGCTGCGAAATAGTTGCTGGAAGGTTGCCCAGTCAGTCTCGGGGTCAAAACAACCGGTTAGGTGCAAAGAAGACTTGTCAACAACAAGTCGCGTGCGACTTGGAACGACCTCTGTTTTTCCAGAAATGCAGTCGCATTTCAATTTTGCCTTCCCCGAAATGCAGTTTCATTTTTGGGGAATTCCAGCTTCTCCTCTGTTTTCTGCACAACAACAAACTAAGTCAAATTTGCTCCAAATCAAGTCTTTTTAAGCACAAATAAGCCTAATTCAACAATAGTAACTCTCAACACCCTAACTTATCAAATTAACATAATTTGAGCTTCGAAATAGTAAAATTAACCTAAACACTCAATATTTGACCTAGAAATGAGCTAAATATAAGGGTAAAATAGGTATATTTTTTACCCTTATCATACCCCCAAACATAACTGATTGTTTGTCCTCAAGAAATTGCTAATCAAGATGTTAGAGATCCACTCTTTAATTGCCAATCAAAACGTTAGAGCTCAATATTAATTGCAAACCAAAATGTTAGAGATCATGCATAGTAATGAATCATGGTAATAGTATCAACTTTTCATTTCAAATCAAGTGACATGGAATCAAGTAAACATGTATTTCAAGATCGTTTCCTAAAAAGTTTGCCTTTCAGAAGAGGGTTCTACTCTAGTGCCAGTCACAACGTCTGAGTTTCCTAGGCATGAAGATTTCTATTGTTATTTTTCAAAGAAAAACTCTCTCTCATCCATTATAACCAATGTGCTTAAAATACCTAACTTCTACTCATAGAGCCTAGTGTAGTCCTTTTAGTTTAAGAAAAAAATCTTTAGGAAACAAAAGCATATATGAATTACTAGACCTTTTCCATCTCCCCCAAACTTATTTGACTGCTTGTAACGCCCCGAGATTTTAAAAGCTATCCTAGCGACGTTACTAACTCTTGTCCCAAAACTAACCGTGAACACCGAAAATTTCGGCATCATGACGACGTACATAGGGCTGACCCAAATTTTTCTTTAACCTGCTATGCATAAAACACTTCTATATAGCATTATTAAACGACTACACAAGACTACAACCCAGTAGAACATTCACAGAACCAATCAGCCAGCTAGGCCTCGCATAAGCAACTACTAACTAAACCAGAACACAACTTTAGCAAAATCTTAGCACGTCGATTCATTCAAACAACTTAATAATCATTGCCTAGAAGAAAGGATATAGTTCTCTAAAACAAACACAACTAGACCTAGAGTTTAACAAGAATAATTTCAAAACTAAACCTAATAGGACCTCGGCTGTCCAACCAAATTAAGCAACAACTATCCAACATGAAAAATAAAATGGAAATAGCGCAACTAGCTAAGGTCCTTCCTCATATGCCTCGTCCGCATCACCATGGTCCACACAGTCCTCATAACCTGCAAAATCTAGTAGTTGGGGGGAGAGAGAGGGGTGGGGGTCAGTACACTAAGGTACTGGTAAGCAGCCCCTACCTGAGAAGCCATCAAACAACAAACAAACAAATAACATGCTTTTCATGCGCAAACATCATGCTTCTTAAAGCGATAAACACAATGACATGCTCAAAACTAGTAAAACGAATGGCTCTCCTAAGCCATGACTCATGCATCTCTCTATGCAACTCACTAACCACTCAAGCTCCACGAGCTCACTCAACGCTCATATTTAGCCCTCACATGGCTCTTCACACGTGATTTTCGCGTCACGCTCCGCAAAACTCTCAAAGACTGACCCTTCGAGTTGTACCGACCCCTGACAATTTATACCCAGGGCCTCGACACTTCTCTACAGAGCTCGACATTCGACCCTTGACCATTTATACCCAAGGCCTCGAACTGTGCATCGACCCTTGACCATTTACACCCAAGGCCTCGATGACTAAGCTACGTACTGACCCTTGACCATTTATACCCAAGGCCTCAATACTTGCCTCAAGACTCATCACACCGACCCTTGACCATTTATACCTAAGGCCTCGATGCTCCTCTTTATCTAACATTGGCATATCGACCCTCGACCATTTATACCCGAAGCATCGACATCCAATAGTGATATATCAGTCCCCGACCATTTATACCCGAGGCCCTGATAATCACTTTACTTTCCTCGAAACAATATTAGTCCTCGACCATTTATACCCGAGACCCTGATATCTCAATCACAATGCTAGTCCTCTTTAAACCCATGGTGACATGTCACCCCTCGACCATTTGTACTCGAGGTGCACTGACATTCACCCATCTTGCCCTTTTTCACATTTTAGGTCCCTGACCTCTATCACTCATCTATCTAGAATGCATATGTCCTGCAACGCTTCTAGACTCCCGTACTATGCCCACCAAGCATATACGTACAACCACATGCTCTCAACTCATGCCTGACCCATAAACGAAAACAAAACCAACATGCTTACAACCAATCGACACGCAACAACAGTTCATGCTTTTCAACTATTCATACATATACATTCAGAGAAACAAGAAACATGAGAATAGTTATAAAGCGAGTAAACATTCTGCATGCATCACACAGTCAAATAGACTACATCAGATAGGAACTACTTACAAATGAAGCGCTCCTAAGCGAACCTACAAACCAACTGGACGAACCGGAAGAGCCTAAGGAGCCCGAACTACAACCAACAACTCCTAAGGGTTAGGAAATAATTAAAGAACCTAATAGACATTAATAAAGGAAACGAAAGGTGCTGGAATTTACCGTTCAGCGTCCAAATGACCTCGAACACGTGTTGTCCAGCAACCTAAGTGATTTGAACCCTCTTGTTTAATGTCCCTAGACAATGGGTGCTCGAGATTAAGGCTCAACGGACGATGGGTCACAAAACAAAGATGATTTTGAACCCAAAACGGCTCCGAATAGCGCTGGAAAAACAAGAATCAACCACGAAACTCGATTTAAACATCGAACAAGAGTGGGTAAACTAATTTTGAGCTTAATAACTCATGGGTAATATCGAGAGCTTACCGAAAGAGCCTAAATACGCCGAAACGATCCTTAAATCAGCCCGAACGCACCCGAAATGCTAGAACAACAAAGCTTCAATCCCATACTCACTAATCTTGCCAAAAACAAGAGGAAAATAGATCGATTCAAGTCGGGCTATTGAAATCGAACAAACACAAGGGAGAAATAACCTTACGACGTGAGGAAGGAGACAGAACCGGGGCTGTGGGTGCTGGTCGACGCACGCGAAGACGACGCCACTGGTCTGTTGCGGTTGGCGACAGATCACGGGAGCGAGAGAGAGAGATGCCGAAGAAGGAAGAAGACCCGAAGCCGTGCGCTGGTGGTCAGTTGCCGAACACGCGAAGAGAGGGAGAAATACTTGGAGAGACGATGCCACACTGCTGCACGCGAGGGGAATGACTCGGGCTTGAGGGAGACGAACGGCGGCGCGACGGATTCAGACGGCGGTGCTGATGGAAAGAGAGCTCATCACGGAGCTGCTCATGGTGGTGGTGTCGCGCGACTGGAAACGCACGAAGAGATGGGGCTGGCGGCAGGCTGGTCACGCGAGGAAGAAGGCTGGTGAGGGGCGACTACTGCACTTCACGACAATGAGGGAGAAGGAGATTTTTTTCCCTTTAGGGTTTTCTCTTTTTTTTTTTTGTCTAATAAGCTTTTCTTTCACACTTTAAATAAACCCTAAGAAGAGAAATCCAATTTAAAAAGGAATTGAGATTTCAATTTAAATCCCCAATTTGAATTTTAATCCAAATCTTAGCTCCTAAAGAATTCGAGATTTAAACTGATTAGGAGGAGTTTGGGTCTTTCGATATTTAAAATAAATATCAATTTTAAAACCTCCAAAATCAGGGATTTAAGGATTTAATTAAGAATCCATTTCCCTAAATTGTCGAAATTTAATTTAACGACCCAAGGCTAAACTCTAATTCTAATTTTTCGAATTAGAATAAGAAATAAATTCCAAAACGGCTCGATTTCGAAACGCTGGGCGTTACACTGCTGGTGCTCTTTTTATTCAACTTCTTTTTCTCCGAAGAGGATCCTTGCTGTCATCTTTACCTTCGTTTTGGCTTATCAACACTTTGTGGTGAAGATATCTAGGTACGAGCAAAGTTCACAAGCTCGGAGTGATACTCACTTCCCTAGGCAAACCTTTCATGCAGTGGCAAACCATGGGTGTCATGAATGCCCCTGGTTACTCAGTAACCCCAGGAAGGAGGGTACCAGCCCAGCCCAAACCGACGAACCAAATCAGTTCAAACACTTCAAACGCGCTACGTAACCCTATCCGCATGTTGCATGAAATCGTGATAGCGTCGAGACGATGTATGAACAGCGTCCCGATGTTGTTACGTCTGGAGGTAGAATCTGGGTGGAAACAACACTATTCTTCGGATTTTTTGCTTATTTTAGCCATGATCTTCATCAACAAACACCCTAATTCTAGACCCGGACTTACAAGACTTGATTTACACAATGATGCCCAAAAAGGCAGGGGCCTCTACATGATAAAATCAACAAAAAAAAAAGTAAATCTGTGGCCACATTAAAGCTAAATAGTTCACAACAAAATTTACATTCATAATGCAAAATAAATCCCACCATTCAAAGCCAATCGCAAATCCCAAATCGATGTTTAAAAATAAATATGGCTCGGATACCAATTGCAGGGATACAAGCCCTAACGCAGCGGAATTTATCTGAGGACCAAATAGATCTAAACGTCGATTGGAATACCAATACGATGATAATATAAACACAACAGTAAAATCTAATAGAAACTACTGTAAAAGGCTATAAAACATGTTTAAATTTAAATGAAAACTACCTATATCTAATCTAGATGATCATAATAATCAAGGTTTTCATGGAAACTTACTTTCGTTGAAGCCTTGATCAAGATTTGCCTTTTCCTCTGAGAATTTACAGAAAACCAGAAACTGGTATCCTCTTTTAGGATCTCACGTTGGTAGCTTTTGGGAGCAAAGAATTCTAAGAGATTAGGAGAATTTTGTTCTCTGTAAACCTTTGGTAACCAGAGAGTGAGCAAGATTGAGAGATCCAGAGAGATTATCGATTAAGGGAGGAAGTCATGTAACGGATGAAAATAACTTCCCCCTTAAAACCCTCTCAAACGTGTAAGTTCCTAGGTTAGTGGGTGACTTTTTCTTTTAGTTAAAACTAACTAATAAGAATTAAATAATTATTAATTAATATTAATAATTAATTATATTATTAAATTAACAATTAATTGAATTATTATTTATATAAATCGCATTTATATAACTATTCGCACATAACCTATAGTTTTAATGTAACTCAATTTAATCAAGTTTAATTAAATTAAATTAAAACAAATTATTACTTAATTGAACAATTCATTAATACTATAATTAAATATCATATATTTAATTACATTTCTCTCATATAAACTATAGTATTAATGTGCATCTAATGTGCATTAATTTTAACCTATAGTTTTTAATATGAATCTAATTCATATTTAAGCTTAATATTTGAACCCATTCTAATATACAATTCTCCCTTCGAAATTTTCCTCAACGCCCTAAGTGAGCTACCGGTGGGACCTAATGGACCTACAGATCAGAAGCTCAAACGATATGAGATTAATTGGCTAAATTCATTAACCAAGTTAATCAATGTCCTTAACTATAGTTCACTCCACTATAGAACCATAGCTGAACTCTTCCCACTGCAAATATATTTCACGTGTGTTCACAGATATCGACCAATGATAGAAAGTCACGGGTATCGACCATGGATATCGACCAATAACAACAAGTCAGTCCTTCACGTGTGTTCGTGAGTAAGGTCAAATTATCGTTTTACCCTTGGGCTACCTCTTCATCCTTATGTCCCAGTGCTCCTCTAATGGACAACCTGTTTGAGGTCTAACCAAGAAACAGAAGTCCCTCTCGTGCCATAGAGAGAGCATAGCCCATTGTTCAAGACATGGAGACACCACTTAAGGGAACACACCTCTACTTACCCTAGAGTCAGGAAGGAGTGAATTCCATCTTGTGTGATTATGTTCCCAGCTTCCCACTCGGTCTAGTCCACAAAATGGTAGGTTTATTGAGTCGGAGTGCATGCCACTCTCACCCATACAAATCAAAGGACAATCAGGAGTCCATAACCCACTCAGGATTGAGACCAAGTTGCCTAGGTCATCCTAGTGAAATAGAAACCTGGCTAGCTAACGGTGTTACAGCTAGTGGTTAACTATTTCACGATCCGACCTTATGCAAACTCATTGCACAGGATACCCCCCTCGCAGGTCCACTACATGAACGCGTTTGATCATTGCGTTTGCATCATAATACAAAGCGGGTCGTATCGATAGTGTCACCAAGATAAGGTACCCAGCCTTATCCCTATACTATAGACCCTTTAGGTTGTATCTTGAACATTGATCCCTGTATGTCCCTACATACTAGTTCAAGCCTCATACTAACAGGCGAGGATGTTTAGTTTATTGGATTAGGGTTAATAAGACAAGATTATTGAATATAAACAAGATAAATGAATAATACATCATTTTATTAATGTTCAGTCAACTGTTACATTTAATATCTACGAGTTTTAGGGCATAAAATCCAACAAGTTCATCATTGGATTTCTCGGGGCTTGCTACGTGGATCCTGCAAAACAAAATTGGATCATGAAGCAAGGGAGATTTATTAGCAGCAAAAAGAAAAACTAACTAATTTTAAAAATCCTTGGGTTTCCTCCCAAGTAGGGCTTTGTTTAACGTTTATAGCTAGACGAGGCTAGGCACACTCATGGAGGTTCGAAATAAAAATTTTCATCATCCTCTGAGCCTCTGATAAAACCTCGTGTCGTAGCACACATAACAAATAGGGGACTGAAAAACATCTCCCCTGGCCCATCCTCACTAACAAATTGTCAAAATAACTATTCATGAAAAAACCTATCACATCAAAACTTTTTTCAAATCTCTACCCACAAAACAATTATTCACAGAGTCATCTAGCATCAAAATTCTACCGGTCTCGGATCCTGGTGTGGTCTATCTACGAGTACTAACTGATAGCAGGCAGAAATGCTGCTATTTTATCCCTAAATTAATAGGCTTTTGTGTGCTTTTATGGTATTTTTATATTGAATATCTATTGAATTTCATTCTTTTGTCCCTAGGAGTAATTTGTGGAAATATGGAGAAAAGGAACCCAATTATGTGAAATCCAAGCCATAATTTCCAAGATGGGTCAAGAAGGAAATCCATAATTCATCATTTAAAGTGTTGGGCCAAAAGAAATGGAGGAAGCCCAAGAAAAATTCTCAATCCGCGCATGAAACTCTACAATCGCCCTAGTGTCGCGACGCTATCCTATTCTTGCCGCACAAGACACCATGACATCATAGCGTCGCGACGCTGTGGGGCCACCGTCGCGATGCTACCCCATTTCCAGGCCTATAAAAGGCGCCTCTTGCTCCCCATTTTGGCATCAATCAACCATCAATCATCCTTCCTTTTCCTCTCCATTAGTCTCCTTTAAGGACTTTTAAAGCCTATTGGAGGGTCGAGTGTGAGATTTTGTGGGAAACATTGTAACGAGCATTTTTTTAGGCTCGGGAGCATGCTTCGAAGGGACTTCGTAGACCAAGCAAGGGGTTCTCGACGGTCACTCTCCTTACTCTTATCTTGCTCAATTTTATGCTTTATAACATGTACATTTGGGAATTTTTGACCATGTATAGCTAATCCCATTTGTGGGTCTTGGAATGAAAGTTTATAGATAATTATTATTCTTAATTGCCTATCTCTTGTCGAAGTATTGATTATTTGTATGGATGATCTTAATGCTTTATATAATCTGGCCAATTGTATAATGATTAGATTCATAATGGAAATTCGACGAAGAGAAGTTAAGATAGATCATAGTCCATGCAACTGAGTTTAACTGGTCATAGTGACAACGAGAGTAGTTGGTTAGACTTAGAGACCAAAAATGAATCAGAGCTTATTAATTAATGAATTTAATAACGCTAAGGACACTTAGGTTATTAATATGAGTTAATTACAATTAGGGGAAACCGAAAGGAGAACCTATGTGCTAAATGGAGATTCTAGGTTTATAATTAGTCGGGCATGAGATAGGACAATTACAATAATTAATTAGCTATATTCTGATTTTCTAGACCACATCTCTTATTCGATTCTTTCTCCACAATTTTTATTTCGGTTGATCACTTGAATTCTTTAGTTGCTTTATTTCTTGATTATCTTTAGCATCATGATTAGGCTCCTAAATAATATTCTGCCATAGTACTTTTAGTGCTCATTCTATTATATTGCTTAATCACTGTTCTTCCTCCCTGTGGATTCGATACTCGGAATACTTTCCGTTTTAATATTACTTGGGATACCTTACGCTTGCGGTGATAGCAACAAGTTTTTGGCGCCGTTGCCAAGGAGGATAAGTTTGTTAAGCAAAATAATGTTTTTGAGAGTAAAAAGAACGGGTCGAATATTAATTTAGGTTGTCTGCCAGCTAGAGGGTTATGTCAGTGTCTTTCAGTCCAGTAAGTCCAATCTTCCTGAAAAGGGAATAAGGCATCAAATTAATACTTGCACCCAGATCACATAATGCCCTATAAAAGGACACATCTCCTATAGTACAAGGCACAGTGAAACTACCTGGATCTTTATGTTGTAGAGGCATTTTCCCTAAGACTATTGTGCTACTATTTTCCGATAATGTAAAAACTTTTTTTTATTCAAAATTTTCATTCTCACAAGCATCTCTTTCATAAACTTCCCATAATTTGGCATGTTAGATAAAGCGTCTACTAGAGGCATATTAACAGTCGATTTTTTAAACATCTCTAGAAACCTAGCAAATTGCTCATCTAACTTAACATTTTTAAATCTATGGGGAAAAGGCAACTCCCTATAATCGAAAGTATGACATTTGCCTGTCCTTCTAGGCGGGCTAATGTGATACCCCCGGTCGTGATGGTTGCACGGGACTACCTATTCTTCTTCTTCTTTCATCTTCTCGTTTTCATTAAACTTCTTATTGTCTTTCTTTCTTGCAAAACTTTTAGATAAATCAAAATTAAAATTAGTTGAGCAAGGAGGATTTTAGGACCTTTCTACGGAGGTTTTTTTATGTCTCAGCCCCACTGTCTTCATCCCAGCTCATTCTTCCTTCCTTCTTATGCTTCTTTTCATCAAAACGGTTCTCCAATTGTCTCCCACTTCGGAGTGTGATTACCTTACACTACTCTCTAGGATTCACCTCTGTATCACTAGGAAATTTACCCTTTTGAACGGCATTCACTCTGTGGCAATTTGTCCCAGCTGGAGCTCCATGTTTTTAAGGGAGATGTCGTGGTTGTTCACTGATGTCAACAAAGTGTTCACCGTCGTTTGGAGATTAACATTTAGCACTTTTTGCTCATTAAGAGTGCCACCATATCCTCCAGGTTGCTCTTCTTCTTTCGAGTACTCGATGTAGAAGCAAATCCTGGTGGTGGCTGCAAAGGATTCTTAGTATTAGAATAAGAAAAGTTCTAATCGTTGCCCAAACCTGGGTGGTAAAAGTTCAGTAAGTGATAAGGGTGATGTGGATTTTTCCTTACCGCAAGTGCACGTGTCAAGTAATAATAAAATGTTCGTATAAACGATCGAGTGTCGTCCTCTAGATTGGATGTTTAAGCTAAATCAAGTACTATGAATTATCTTGCTCAATTTTATTTAGGGAACACAATGTAGTGAGTGAATGATATGAAAACTAAATCAAAACAAATAAAGAGTGGAAATTCAATTGGAAGAACACTTAGGGAATTGATTTCACCCATTTAGTCTAGGATTGATTTTAAGGAATAAGTTATTATGCACAATGGAATTATGAGCCTAAGACCCTTTAATCACAAGTACCTCTCCCGAGTATAATTGATTCTCATGTAAATTAACCAATTTGATATCCCTATCTAAGTTTATTAACAAGCAAGGCACTGAGATCTTTTGACCAATTCCAAAGTTAATCTAAAAACCGTCACGAAATTAGAAAGTAAACTTTAGTCATGCAATCTTGAGTAAGTCTAATCAAATCCCCTCTCCCGAGCTAGATTCAAAACTTAAATCATTCAACTAATGGCCAATTAATTGAAAGCATTAAATCAAGATTACAAACATAATAACCATTGCACAACTTAAACCATAAATCAATCCATAAATTCAATTGACTACATGAATCCCTAAGCTACAAGTTTAGCTACTCATGATTGGTATTACAAGCTCAACTAAACATGAAAAAGCCATAAAATCTAACTAAAGTGAGGGAAAGAAGAATTAAACTCGTTGTAGGCCGAGTCCGAACGTCCTCATCACGATCCACATGAACAATAGGTTGATTTCCAACTTGCTCCCTTTGCTTCCGCTCCAATATGCTCTGTTGTTCCTCTGTTTACGGCTCCAAAAAGTCCCCCAAATTGAATCCCCCAAAACCTAGCCGAAAAGAACCATTTATTCTGATTTTTTGTCAGAGCGTCGAGACGCTGTCAAGACAGCGTCGCGACGCTGCCTCTAAAACGTGCATTATGAATAAGGGAAAAACGGTAGCGTTGAGATGCTATTGTCACAGCGTCTCGACGCTGTGACGCTGTCGCCTCTAGTAATTAAGGAAAACCAGTGTCTCGACGCTCCAAGAGTGGCGTCTCGACGCTAATGGGCAGAATGCCCTCTCTTGGCTCCTTGTTGCTTGAATCTTTCCGGTTCTTTGGCGTCTTTTCACGTCCCGAACACCCGATTAACTCCAATTCTACGTTTTAGCTCTAATCAACACGTTCCTACAAAATAAACAATTAAGTGCAATAAAATGGCCCATAAATCATAAAAGACTAGCTAATTTAAATAAGTAAAGATAGTTAGCTATGCTCGCTATCAAAGGGTAAAAAATATACCTATTTTACCCTTATATTTAACTCATTATCTTGTCAAAACTATATGATTTAGATCAATTTACTATTCCCAAGCTCAAAATATGTTAAGGTTGATAAGATAGGGTGATGAGAGTCACTTTTGTCAAATTATGCTCATTTGTGCTTAAAAAGACTCAATTTTAAGGGAATTTGACTAAGTTTATTGTTGTGCAGAAAAACAGAGGAAAAGCTGGAATTTGCCTAGAAATACGACCACATTTCTTGAAGGCCAAAATGAAATGCGACCGCATTTCTAGAAAAACAGAGGCAGTTTCGAGTCTACCGCGGGTAGTTTTGAATGAGACTATTGCGCACCTAACCGACCGTTTTGACTCCAAAATCGACTAAGTTACCTTCCAGCACCATTTATACAGCTCCTCAACCACTTCCAACACTATATAAGCTCGAGATTCGAAGTCAAATTCAAGCATAACTCATTTGGAAGAAGAGGGTGGTGACGGAACCCTAGTTGACGCCTATGAGTAGGGATGCCCGAGGTCCTTCTTAGATGACTAAATTCTAACCTGAGTTAGACATCAAACCTTAGGGTTCGTAGGGATTTTCACCCATTCCCACTTCTTAAAAGCGAGAGAGTGGAGTGTCGAGCGAACTTTAGAAGGATTGGATAAAATAGAAAAAACCCAAGTATTTAGCTACTGTCATTATTTCTCGCTTATGTTACTTTTCATTTATCTGTATTCATTACATCTTATTTTCAATGAAAAGGTATTCATTTGCACTTTATCTCACCATGAGTAGCTAAATTCCATTGAGGGGTTTAATATGGTGAATTCCCCTATGGTTCAAATAGCTTGAAAGTGTTTTATTTGCTTAAGTATTGTTCAATGCATGTCATTCTTTATTGAATATCATTATGATCTTGCTGAGTTTAACTTGATCACTTAGACTTTCCATGCAAAGTGAGTTTGATCTCGAAAGGGACAGACGATATCGGTTCTCATAAAGGTGATATAGGAGAAAAAGCTCGAAAGAGATTGTTCGGTGGTATAGGGCAAACAGCCTAAGGCATCTTATTCAACTATAGGGTTATAGATTGCATTCGTGAATTATCTATGTTGGAGTCGAGTCATAGAAATGTGCATAATAGTACTCGCTTAGCCTTCTAACGGTTCTTGGGAGCAAGGCCAAAGTGAGCATGCAATTATCTTGTTATAGACTTTAACGTCTATCTCGATTTATAACACTTTATAAAGAACGATAAATCTATAACATTCATCTTTGCTAAGGTGATTTCATGCTGCATGTTTGTTCGTTTTCGTTTATTAATATAACGCTTTATAGTAATCGAGCTTAAACGAATTTAAAACATACAACATGCATCTAACATGAAACCCTAAATCATGCATTTCATTTTTATCATAACACTTATAATAATTAACTAATGCATGAAACATGCTTTCCTATGGTGGAATTTTAAATCTATATGACATACTATATGCATATGTGATTTTAATTTAATTATAACATACATTTGTAATGCATAATTAAATTAAACACACAAAAGTGGACCGGTTTGGCATCCTAAGCAAGCAAATTTATGTAAATTATTACAAGAATAATTCAAATTTGAGGTTGAGCCGCTTTCGAATCATTTGAAACAACTCGAACTAAGTCAAATAAGCTTGAACCATCATTAATTCAGCTGAACCGGATGAAAAATGAGAGAAGATGAGTTGAACCGACAAAAATTAACTTATTTCAAACTGTTGGGAGCAAAAACCGACCAGAAATTGAAGAAAATGGGTTGAATAAAACCAAACCAGGCTGCTGGGTCAAAGAACCGGCTAGAAAACGACCCAGAGATGCGCGAACCGGACCAGAAGACGCTGAACCGTTGACCAGAGTTGTGGAACCGGTCGGATAATTCATGAATCGAGCGCGTTTTGTCCTTCCAGATCTGCCACGGTTCGGTCCGGTCCACCCAGCGCCCGCCATCTTTTCTTTAATTCCAGAATACAACAGTTCTTCATACTCTTTTTTCGGGCAGCGTTCAACACTCTCTGAAATTCACAAAATTCACGGCCTAAATGGACTCTAATGACTCTCAAATTTTACTGACTCCATATGAACTCATTAATGCCCATAAAAAATTATGAAATTACAATTAATTTCAACAAATTGAAGGTAAATCGATGCCAAACTGAAATTTAATCCACTTTAGCCCCAAACATTCATCAAATGAATAAAACTACCCACCAAGACAAAATTAAAGAGAATTAAGTGCTCAAATATGCCTTGATACCAATTGAAGGAGTGTAGAAGACTCTAGCAAAAGCAATTTGAATCGATTGCAATTTAATTTCATTAATTTGATAATCAAAGCATGCTATGTATTGAGACTGCAGAATAGAGGAACTAATTTACCAACCTTTGGAGGCTAAATTCAACAAGCTCTTTGGATGAAATCGAACACGAACAAGCTTGGGACGACCACGTAAGCCTTCCTCACTATGCTCCGGCCATAGAACGAGTTGTGGGACTCGAATTTGTGATGGATTTTGAGGATGAAGCTTGGTTATTCAAGCAAAACTTAAAGAGAAGAACTTTTCCTTTTTAGAGAGATTTTTTTTTTTTAATTTTTTTATTTTTTTGTTGTATCTTCACCAAGTAGCCAACCACCCCAACTCTCAACACATTCTACTCATTATAAAGAAAAGCAACATTCAATTGAAATTGAGGAGAAGAAGACAACTCAAGAAGCAAAAATCAAGAGTCATGTGTGTTGGTGTCAAGACATGGAATTTTGCAATTTATGAGATTAATTTGAAAAATTATCAATTTAAAATTGATTTCTAAATTAATTTTAACATTTAAAATTAATTTCAAATAAATAATTAATTAAAAATATTAATTAATTATATTACTTTAATATCAAATATATTAAATTAATCAATTCTTGCATCAATCCTGACTTTTCTCAAAGACCAACATCTTGAACATGAATCCCTATTCAGACGTTCGATATTGAAATCATATTTAAATATATATATATATTCAATTCTCTCTGACATAGTCTAACATATTTAAACCACTACGTCAATACTTTAACGTTAACTGCCTAAAACGTGTTTGAACGTTTCAAACTTTCTCATCACATATATTCTATGGTTTATACCATGTGAGATATCAAGGGGACCTAATGGACCTGCAGATGATGGGCTCCAACGATCCGAGATTAAAAGGCTAAACCCATTTAATGACCCAGTAAACCAACATTTGTTAACTACCGAGACACTCCACTATAGCCCGATAGTTGAACTCCCCTCACTGTAGACATATTTTCGTCCACCTGATATAACCATGATTAGTAAGTCGACCCTTCACAGGTTGTTCGTAACTAAAGCTGGGTCAAATGTTCGTTATACCCCTGAAGATACATCTTATTCCTTATGTCTCCACTCAGTCCCTAATGAACAATTGGTTTAATCTGTGGTCCAACCACTAAACCTAAACCTCTTGGGGAAATGAGAGGGTGGGATCCCTTTGTTCACATCCCGGAGTATGCACTAAAGGGAACAACCTCTCTTCTATCCCTAAATTGGGTAGGTGTGAATTCCATCTTGTTGGACTATGTCCCCAACTATCTACCCAGTCTTATCCCCAAAATGGTAGACTTATTGAGTCGGCGATGTTGAGCCACTCTCACCCATGCAAATCAAAGGATAATCCCGAATAAATAGGAGTTCATAATTAGCTCAGGATTAAGATCGAGTTACCTAGGTCATCACATGAAATAGTCAGTCTTGTCAATAAACGGCGTTATAAAGCAAGAGTGACTTATTTCTCGGTCCTGGTCTTATACAAACTCTTTTGCATAGGACGCCCCTACTCGCATGTCTCTACATGAACAATTTAGGATCAGAACGTTTGCACTAAGAAAAAGTGGGCCGCATCACATAGCTTTTCTTACGATAAGGTATCCAGTCTCATCCTTATACTATACATCATTTAGGCTATTACTTGAACTTGATCCACTTTTATGTCACTACATAAAGTTAAAGTGTTCATATCATAGTCAAGGAGTCTAGTTTATTGGATTTTAGTTAATTAATACATAATTAAAACAACTATACGACAACCAGAAAGTGATTAACCTCCATAACGCTTTATCGATTATAATTGATTTTGTTACATTTACTATCCACGAGTTTTACGACACAAAACCCAACATGTCTGGAGCTAGCAAGGGGACCTAATGGACCTACAGATCATGGGCTCCAACGGTACGAGGTTTAACCGGCTAAACCGTTTTAACCTAGCTAACCAGCATCAGTTAACTACCGTGACACTCCACTATAACTTAGTAGTTGAACTTCGCTTACTGTAGATATATTTCTATCCAGTCAATATAACCATCATTAGTAAGTCAATCTTTCACAGGTCGTTCATTACTATAGTAGGTCAATTGTTCGTTTTACCCCTATAACACATCTTAGTTCCTTAAGTCCACTGGCCCTCTAATGAACAATTTGTTTATGGTCCAACCACTAAACAAAGTCCCTCTCGTGTCAATGAGAGGGTGGGGCCCCTTGTTCAAGCCTTCGATTCAACACTTAAGGGAACAACCTCTCTACTATCCCTGAATTGGATAGGAGTGAATTTCGTCTTGCTTTACTAGTTATGTCCCCAGCTATCTATCTAGTCATATCCCCAAAATGGTAGGATTATTGAATGGCACTTTTGGACCACTCTCACCCATGCTGATCAAAGGATAATCCTAAAGGAACAGGACATCATAGCATACTCAGGATTAAGATCGAGTTACATTGGTCATCGCATGAAATAGTCAGTCTTAACAGTAAAGGGCTTTATAAACTAAGAGTGACTTATTTCTCGGTCATGTCTTGTGTAAACATCTTTTACACAGGATGTCCCTACTCGCATGTGTTTACATGAACGATCCAGGATCACGTCGTTTGCCTCATTCACAAAGTAGGCCGCATCCATAGTGTTACCAGGACAAGGTACCCAACCTTATCCATTTACTATAGAACATTTAGGTTATATACTCAAACTTGATCCCTGTCTATATCTACGATATAGTTCGAGTATTTCATATTATAACCATGGATGTTCTATAGTAAAGGATAACATCTTCTATTGGATTTAAAATATAAAATAAACAATTTTACTGAATAACATCTTTATTATAATAAAGGATAACAAAACATGAGTTCTAGAACATAAACACCAACAAACTACCACTTTGACTATAACTCAGGTGAGATTACAATATGTCAGGTGACTTAGCAATATATAATAAGCTAAAAACTCTTAGTCTTAAACTCTGAAGATGTCCTTCAAACACTTTAGCCGTGAGGGGTTTTGTAAATGGATCAACCATGTTCTGCGCTGAGTCTATCTGAGTGACGATCACGTCTCCTCTTTGTACTATCTCTCGAATGAGATGGTATTTGCGTTCAATGTGCTTTCCTCGTTTATGGCTTCGAGGTTCCTTCGAATTTACAACTGTTGCACTATTGTCACAATAGAGAGTGACAGGCAGGTGCATGTTATGAACTATTTCTAACTTGGTTATAACTTTTCTATGCCATACTGCTTCCTTTGATGCTTCACAAGCTGCAACGTATTCAACTTCCATTGTGGAGTCGGTGATACATCCTTGTCGAATACTTCTCCACACTACTGCTCCTCCATGAAGAGTGAACACAGATCCCAATGTAGATCTCCCTCAGTCTATGTCGGTTTGAAAATCTGAGTCAGTGTATCCAGTAAGGATCAAATCCTTAGATCCATACACCAGCAAGTAATCTCTAGTTCTCCTCAAATATTTGAGGATATTCTTAACGACAGTTTAATGTGCTTGTCAAGGATTAGACTGATATCTGTGGACAATACCTATCACATAACATATGTTGGGACGTGTGCATAACATTGCATACATTATACTACTGACTACTGATACTACTGGCTCCCGGGCAACGACGCCAATTTGACGGAAGAGATTATCGAGGTCTCTTATCAAATAAATTTATAATGCACAACCTCTAAAGCTAACCTGTAGTAGTAGTGGCCGGGGTCGAACACAGGGAGCACGATTATAACTTTTTTATCTTAGATTTATTGTGATGACCGGACTAATTGGGCGGTTTTTATATTTGGAAAAGAAAGTAAACAAGGAAAAAAAAACTAATTATGGAAAATGTTGCAAAAGGAATGTAAGAAAATCAAATAAAGGAAAGGAATCAATACCTCAAAGATCATGTAACTGGGTTAGTCATGGCAAGTTCAATTCAATTAAATCATTAATTTCACTAATAAGTCAAAACAAATTTAAGTCCGACGTATTCCGACAACAAACTGAGAATCATGATCCAACTATCACAAACATGCAAACGCTAAGTTTGATTCTAGTTTAAATTAATCAATATGCCTATTAACTAATCTAAACCGCATTGGGATCTAGCCGAATTAATTCACATGCAACGGGCAACAAACCACAATTACAATTAATTAAATCATTTAGTTCTAGGGACGCATGCGTAAAGACATAACGTTAACCTATATGCTACTAAGATTTAGCAAGTAAATTTAGAGAGGGCGTGGTCAAGGTTGTCCATCTTTCCTACCACTATCTAAACTAATAGAAAAATAACTAAAATCACATAAACATGCTTTGATAATTCAAACAAGAAATTTCATTAATAGAATATGAACTTACTCCTAACTTCTCGGTTACATGAATGAAGAATCTAGCCTCTTATGGAGCAAGAATAAGCTTGATACATAAAGGAAAGCAAGAAAAACTAAGAAAAAATGGTGGGAAGGGGGAGAGAGATGGACTACAATGTTGTAGTGAATTGTGTATTGAGGGATGATTCTAAACCTACACCAAAGGCCTCTATTTATAGGGATTCTTGGCCTTCAATTCGTGGTAGAATGGTGTTGAATTGGGTCTTCTAACATGGAAAAAATCCCAGCCAAATTTGGAAAATTTCAATTTTGGAAATTGCCTAGCGTCGCGACGTTGTCCCTCAAATTTTGGAAAATATTTCTCGGATTGCCCTAGCGTCGCGACGCTGTTGAGCAACTGTCTCAACGCTGTCTCGATGCTGATGAGGCTCCAGAGGCAGATTGTCATTTTACACTCTAGTTTCGCTCGCTTAAGCCCCGAATTGCTTCTAAAGCTCCGGTGAGGACCCAGAGACATATTATACTCATTTTAAAGCATTTTTCGCAAGGAATTCAACTATGATAAGCAAATTGGGAGATTCTAAGTGTATAATAAATTGGACTTATCAATCTTTAAAGATGAACTCCATGAAATTGGGCTTTTTTCTCTTCTCTTTCTCCAATTATCCATAAAAATCTCCTAGGCACAAAATTACACAAATAAATAGATATGTATGATAAAAACACAATAAAAGCACACAAAAGCTAATAAGTTTAAGGAAAATATAGCAACATTTATGCTTGTTATCACCTTCAAACCTTTTGCTCTTCTCCTTGGACTATGAACCCTTCTTGTTCGACCATGTAAATACTCTCATAACGATTACCGTTCAAAAACGCATTCTTGACATCCATTTGCCAAATTTCATAATTATAGAAAGCGACAATGGAATGGAGTATTATTATCGATTTCAACATCGCTACCGGTGAGAAGGTTTCATCATACTCTTTTCCTTCTCTTTAGGTATAACCTTTAGCCACCAAGCGGGCTTTGAAGGTTTGTACCTTATTAGTTTGGTTTCGTTTTCACTTGGTTGATCTACAAGTCTTAGACTAAGTTGAAATGCATAGATTCTATCTCAAGGTTCATGGCTTTGATCCATTGGTCCCTATCCTTGTCACCTATTGCTTGTTTATAAGTCAATGGATCCCCTGTCTCATCATCAGGTATGATGAACTGAGTTTCAGTTAAACCATGTACCGGTCAGGTTTGATTATAACCCTCCCACTACGATGAGGCATTCTCATCTCTTGAGATGGTTTTGAAGGACCAGCTTCACTAACAACTTTTGTTTGTTTGTTTGTTGTTTCCCTGGAAATTTCTTTAAGTATTAGTTTGTTGCGGGTTTGATGATTTCTCATATGATCTTCTTCAAGAAACGTGGCATTGGTCGAAAACATTACCATGTTGTCTTGAAGATCATAAAACGAACCTCATTTTGTTGCTTTAGGGTATGCCACAAATATGCATATTCTTGAACGTCGTTCAAATTTCTTTGAGTTTTGCACCAACACATGTGTCGGGCATCCCCAAATTCCGAAGTGTTGTAAACTCGCTTTACGTCCTCTCCATAACTCGTAAGGTGTTTTTGGAGCACTTTTGTAGGGAACCATGTTCAGAATATGTACAGCGATTTTGACTGCAAAACCCCAAAACAAATCAGGTAGTTGAGCATAACTCATCATTGACCGAACCATATCCAATAAGGTTCTGTTTCTCCTTTTTGATACACCATTTTGTTGTGGTGTACCAGGTGCTGAGAGTTGAGAGGAATTTCTATGTTCTATCAAGTAGTCTTGGAATTTTAAATCCATGTACTTTCCTCCTCGATCAGATCGCAGAGTTTTAATTGTTTTACCAATTTTATTTTAAACTTGACTTTATACTCTTTGAATTTTTCAAGAGCTTCAGACTTATGAACCATTAGGTAAAGATACCCATATCTTGAATAATCATCAATGAAACTGATGAAATATTTATATCATTCTCGTGCTTTAACATTCATAGTACCACATAGGTAAGAGTGTATAAGCTCTAGGGTTTCTTTGGCTCCTTGACCTTTTTCAGAGAAAGGTTGTTTGGTCATTTTACCTTCTAGACAAGATTCATAGGGTGACAATGAGTCATCTTATAACTTATTTAGAAGTCCACTCTTAACCAGCCTTTAAATTCGTTTTCGATTTATGTGTCCTAGTCTTAAATGCCAAAGAAGGGTATGTTAAGAAACTTTTCGTTTTTTATTTTGTGTCTGTGCTGTTTTGAACATTTCAGTATTATGAACAACTTTTATTTCATTTGGTCTTAACACATACAAATTGTTTTCAAGTTTAGCAGAACAAAGACGATATCTTCTTTTGAATATAAATGCTTTGTTGAATTCAAAAGATACTATATACTTTTGTTCCAACAATAAAAAGATAGATATTAAGTTCGTTTTTAAACTAGGAACATACAAAACATTTTTTTTCAAAAAAATATATCTATCTCTAAAACAAAGTTGTATTGCTCCCATTACCTCGGCTGAGACGACATCTTCTGTGCCTACTCTGAGTGTCACCTCGCCTTCTTCAAGAGTCATCCAGGAACTAGTTTCCTGTGCAGAAGAACATACATGATTAGTCACTCTTGAATCTCATAAACATGATTCAATGATAAGTAAATCGTATTTGTTGGGTTTTATTCCCTAAAATTCGTAGATAGTGAATGTAAACAAATTGTATACTTGTTTCAATAAAGTGTTATTGGGTTTCTACAATAAAGTGTTATTGTAAAATATTGCACAATTTGACCCAAATCAAATAAACTAAGATCCAAGGTTGTTTACATGTGACTTGAACTAGTATGTGGGGACATACGGGGATCGGTGTTCAAGTAACAACCTAAAAGGTCTATAGTACAGGGATAAGGCTGGGTACCTTATCCTGGTAACGCTATGTGATACAACCCGCTTTATATTCAGACGTATTGATCCAAGGCGTCCATGTAGGAGACGTGCGAGCAAGGGTATCCTATGCAATGAGTTTGCATAAGACCGAACCACAAAATAGTAAACCACTAGATGTTACACCGTTAACTAGTTAGGTTACTATTTCAATAGGATGACCTAGGTAGCTCAGTCTTAATCCTGTGTGTGTCATGAACTACTTCTCACGCGGGATTGTCCTTTGATTAGTATGGGTGAGAGTGGCCTGCACTCAATAAGCGAGGGGTTGGGGACATGACAACACAAGATGGAATTCACTCATTCCCACTTCTTGGAAAAGTAGATGAGTGTTTCCTTAAGTGGTGACTCAGGGACTTGAACAAAAGGATTCCGCTCTCTCACTGGCCCGAGAGGGACTTTCTGTTTAATGGTTGGACCATAAATAGGTTGTTCATTAGTGGAGCGTTGGTACTAAAGGAGACAAATGTAACACAGGGGTAAAATGGTAATTTGACCTAGCCGTGATTACGAACACTCGTGAAGGATTGACTTACCGGTATAGGTCTATATCCGTGGACACAAAAATGTTCTACAGTGAGAAGAGTTCAACTGTGGGTCTTTAGTGGAATGACCCATAGTTAATGAATATTAATTAAACGGATTAATGAGTTTAATCGGTGAACCTCATATCATTGGAGCTTCTGATCTGTAGGTCCATTAGGTCCCCCTGCTAGCTCGTAAAGAGTAATTAGGAAAAATTATATCTTGAGAGAATTTTAATATAGTTCAAATTCATTATGGGAATTAAGTTAATTGTATGAGATACAAATTAATATAATGTATAATGATACATTAAAATGTAAAGTCTAATTTGAAATTAAACTTTATTATTATGAGAGAAATAAATATTTGAAGAAGTTCAAATGTTAATATGAATTTGATTCTTATTAAACTTATAGGATATAAGAGAATTGGAAGGAGTTTCAATTTTAATATTAATTTGATTCATATTATAGAATTAATTAATTGAAGGCCTGAAATTAAATATATGATATTTAATTGGGTAATTAATTAATTAACTAATAGAAGGTCTGAAATTAAATATGTTATATTTAATTGGTGATTGATTAATTTAAAGAATTAATTAATTGGAAATTAATCAATTATGGAAATGATTAATCACGTATGAAAGTAATTAATCATTTATGAAAATGATTTAATCACTTATGGAAGTGGTCAATCATTTATGGAAAAGATTAATCAATTGTGGAATTGATTGGTTATGGAATTGATTAATTATGGAAAATATTAAATCAGTTATGGAAATAATTGATTTTAAATGAATATTTTATTCATGACCTTTCTCCTATAAATAAAACACTAACCCTAAGGTTTAGGGAATACAACATATGGCCACCATAAGGCCCTCTCATATTCTCTCAACCCAAGAACTCTAGAGAGAATTTTTCTCTCTAAGAGATTTTTCCCAATAAAGATTAGTTGTCCCACAACTACGTTCCTAATCTCAGAGAATAGCAGGGTAGCCTTGTGGTGGTGTCCGTTGAAGTATTCAGAGTCGTCAACGGAGGTATGTTCCTCATTGCTTAACTTTTTGCCAATGTAATTGTATTTTGTAGAACAAAATTAAGTTACGAACGATCCAATTCCTTCCGCTGTAACGGAATTAGGAATTTCAATCCTACAGTATTTACCTTGTTTGGCAACTACAACCTTCTCGACTTTCTTCTCATCAAGAAACTTAAGACAGTTCCATCTCCAATGATCGTCCTGATTACAATGGAAGCATGTTCCTTTATCTGTAATATTCTTCTTGCCCATCTTGGTGATGGGAGCTTTCCCCTTACCCTTGTTCTTCTTTTTCTTCAACTGAATACTCTTATTCTTTGAAGTAAAAGATGCAGACTTTGTTCCAGAGTTTGAACCTTTAAGGAACTTTTCACCTAAAACAACGTTTCTTTCAGTTTCGTGTCCTTTACTCTTAGTAAGGGACTAGTAAGTCTGTAGCTCGTTCGGGAGAGTTGTCAGATAATATTCAATTTTATTCATCATAGACTTCGAGCGAAATTGAATGAAACTCTTCGGGAGAGATTCCATGATAAAACTGACTTGACTACTTTCATCTATGACAGTACCGTTTACTTCGGCTGCATTCAAATGCACCATCATGTTCAGAACATGTTCTCGAACAGAAGTTCCTTCTTTTATCCGAGAATTGTAAACGTATTTGAGGGCCTCATGTCGGAGGGACGAGGACAGTTGTCAAAACATCACTTATGCTTGTAAGGATATAGACCTTTGCCTTATCATTGGCTCTAGTCCATCTGTCGTAGGCGTCTCGATTCACACGAGTTCCTGTTGGACTAGGGTTAGGATGACATTATTCCGTTAAGACGAATTGAAGGTCATCAATCACTAATATTGTATTTAAATTTGACTTCCAAGTTCCATAGTTGTCACCGTTGAGATTTTCTGAAGCTAATAGTTGATTATTTCATAAATCCAATTAAGGTTTAGCAAAAGTAATAATGTATCCATCTCAATAATTATTTTGCAATGATACTTCAGTGAGTCAGAATAACTACTACCGAGGGGTAGTCAAATGCTCCTTCACTAAACCAAGACATTCTTGACTAAAAAATCTATAACCAGAATAACTTCTTTATTTATGTATCATTTTAGTTATCGCTACTTTGGTCAAGAATAAGCTAACTATTAGTTTATCTTGTAAGTTTGACCCTCCATATTTCAAACCTCAGACAACGATCCCAATAATGCTACCGAATGGAAAAGCTAATGCTGGGAATGGTCCTATGAAATCCTTATCTGAATTTGGTATTTATCGTGTTCTGATCCCTATGTTACAACCCTCCGAATGGTGTAGTAGCTCCACGGCATACTTAGCAGGTGAACATAGAGATCTCGCGTTGTAAACTAGTGGAAGAGACCATAGCATGCTGACGGGACCTCAGAAAGGTGTCGAATTCTCCGAGTTATGTGGTCAAATAAAATTTATAATTCCACGAACACTAAACTACTTGTAGTAGTAGTGGTCGGGGTCGATCACAGGGAGTGGCGGTTGGTTATTTATTTTCAATTTATTTTGAGTCGTGAAAGCGGTAAATGGGGGGATTGGAAAATTAGATAAATGAACGTGCAAGGAATTTTAAATGTAAGAATTGAAACAAGCAAGAAATTTAAAGGACAAGAAATTAAATTGCAAGAAACATAGAAAGACGAGAAAATTAATTAAATTAGGCGACACCGATAGGAGTGATTATTGGGGTTGAATGATTTACTTTGGTCATTGAATCTCTACCTATTAAAACCTAGTTTGCATTGCTCAATTGCCCAATCGATCTAATCTGAACCCAGAAAAGACCCAAAGCCCACCTAAGCCATCTAACCCGATCATACAACGTTCATCGAATTAGACACTAATTATTTAATCAATTAATCCAATTGGACTATCAAATTAAACAATTAACCAATTGCCTTAAGTCTAGTGGATTTATTAGGACATTAGAAATAATTAGGCCTAGATTACTTCTAACGCTATTTTGGAATCTAAATCTATCGTGTCAAGCAACAAAGTCACAGTCTGCCCTTGGGACCTGTGCCCACGAATCAGTCTATGCGCTAACTATTAAACCTATGTTCCGTTAGCTACTTGGAAATCAATTTCTTAGCAACTTATTAACATACGAGATGCGAGTTAGGGCGTCAATCTAACCTACTACGCATGCTTCGACTTCATTCCTCTTCGTTTCTTGCTCGATTTGGGCCTCAAACCTTTGACTCTTCGGAACAATTCTTCGGGCTCGTCTTGATCCTCACGGTCTTCTCACATCGCCGAGATCCATGACCCTCAAGTAAGCTCGAAAACTCACTAAATTGCCCTAATTAGCTCCAATTTGTGTAGTTCGACCCTGATGCCCTGGATGCACAAATTATCTACAAACAAACAGATAAAGCGTAAAGTGCACTCTAACAAGTCTAGATTAACAACAAATAAATAGGACTATTTTGGTCCTATCAGATGCGTTGACGTGTTTCCTTCTCCCACTTACTACAAATACTTTCTCCATTCACTTTGATATTGATTTATGCAAACACCTTCCGAATGGAATAGTTGCATTAGTAAGCAACAAGAAACTATGTTAATCTTTTCTCCCACTAAGTATTTTAACGATGTTGGGTAAATTGTTACTTAGGCATATTCCGACTAATTGAATATTTACTAAGTCTAGGTTATAAACTAACCTACGATGTATAGGTGTTTTATAACCTTACATCTCTCACGTGCATTCTCGTAAAACCTAGGTTAACCTAACTCAAGTACCGACCCAATACCCAGGTAGGAGGTGTTCCATAAACCGTCCACTTAAATACCTCAAGTCTTAGACAATATCGAACCGGGTGAGTTCTCTTGTAACCTTTGCTTTACAAGTTATCGACCTATTCTATGAGATTGATCGATTTGGTTCGTTTAAACTTAGGTGAGTATGCAATTATCTTTGTTATGGATTTTATGTCTATCTCGATTTATAATTCGATTATAATTTAGATCAACCTATAACATGCTTTCTAATCGACGTTAACGCTTTAATATCGAGCTAAGGAAGTTTCATGTTGCATACTCGTTCATTTTCGTTTAGATTATATAACGATTATAATTAACAAGAACTAATCATTCAACATGCATCTAACACGAAACCTAAATCATGCTTACTTATATTATAACAGTTTATAACATACTTAGATGCATGAAGCATGCTTCCTACGGTGGGATTTTAAATCTATATGACATACTCTTATGCATATTTCATTCATACTAATTATAACATGCATTCATAAAGCATAAATAATTAAACCACGCTGAAATGGACCGGTTTTGGCAATCTAAGCTAGCAATTAACAATATTATTACAAATAATAATAAAATTTTGTGTTGAGAAGCTCAAGGGAAACTCGAACAATCTTGAACCGCCTCAAATTGAACCGAACTGGACCTCCCAAGGCTTGATCATCATCGAACCGGACCATTTCAGGTTGAACTGGTCGAGAATGAGCAAACAAGACCAGGATTTGTTTGGACCGCTGAAATCTGGAAAAATTTGCACCTTCTTTGAAAACTCTTCAGCGTTGAGATGCTAATGTGACTAGAAGCCCCATGTTCTTCGTCCAACATGAGTTTTTCTCCTTCTTTCAATCAATTAAAGCACTAAATGGGCTCTAAGGACTCTCCAAAAATTACAGACTCTTCTCAACACATTAATTCTCGTATTCATGTGAGCAATTACCTTTTTATCAACGGATTGAAGAGAAAAAAAATTGCCAAAACTGTAATATATCCATTTCAACACCCATGCAAATTGAATTTCAAAATGCTACCCACCATGATTAAATAAAAGCAAAGTAGGTGCCTAAACACAACTCTGATACCAATTGGAAGTGTTAATATTTAAATTACGGAAGTAATTTTGGATCTTAGGCACATAATAAGTTCAATTTGATCATTCGTTGCATGCTGTTCATGAGAAGAAAAATAGAGACAATTTACCAACTTCTTTTAAATGGAGAAATTGGTTGTATTCTTTTGTTGTTTTTCTTCACCAATCAATCACGAACAACCACTGGATCTTCCTTGCTATCCTCAAGCCTTTGGAATGGATTGTGGGATCCTCAAGTGATGGAATTTGAAGAGAAAAGCTTGAAGAACAAGCTTATGGAGGTAGGTTTGGTGAGTATCAAATTTGGCAGCAAATCACTATCTTTTCAGCTCTCATCTTTCAACCTTCTTCTTCCCTTTTATAAATGGATCAAAGATGAAGAAAAGGTTTAGTCATCCATGAAAATAGTGGGAAATGTTGTGCCTTTCATGAGGGGAGTGCATAGGTTTAGTCATCCTGCACTCCACCTCCAAAAATTCAACATTTTTTTTTATTTAAATTAATTAAAGTATTATCTTTAATTAATTATTCAATTATCACCCTTCGGTGGCTGATATTCTAAACCTCTGAAACGTCGTTGCAAAACTAAATCAATAGTTTTAGGGTTCTGTGATTGTCTGTTTTGCTAAATTGATTGGATTGTGTGCAATTGTTTGCTTGTATGATGGGTTAAGGCAAAGATAACTAATACGGTCATTGTTTGTTTAAATTTCAGCAATGTCTTCCTCAATTGTCTCTCTGCTTAAAAATGAGAAATTAACCGGCGAAAATTATGCTACGTGGAAGTCAAACTTGAATACGATTCTTGTTGTCGATGATCTGCGGTTCGTCTTAACGGAGGATTGTCCTCCAACCCCTGCTCGTAATGCATCCCAGGCAGTTAAGGATGCTTATGACCGCTGGACAAAGGCCAATGATAAGACTCGCGTCTATATCTTAGCCAGCTTATCTGAAGTTTTCGCTAAAAGACATGAGGGCATGGTAACAGCGAGGGAGATTATGAACTCTCTCCGGGAGATGTTTGGACAGCCGTCCTACCAACTCTACCATGACGCTCTCAAATACGTTTATAGCTGTCGCATGAAAGAGGGCACGTCTGTTCGGGAGCATGTCCTGGATATGATGGTCCAATTCAACGTGGCAGAGGCAAATGGGGCGGTCATAGATGAGCGTAGTCAGGTTGCATTCATCTTAGAATCTCTTCCGAAGAGTTTTCTGCAGTTTCGAAGCAATGCAATGATGAATAAAATAACATTCAACCTGACTAGCCTCCTTAATGAGCTACAGCTCTATCAGTCTCTTCTTAAGAACAAGGGACAGATAGAAGGAGAGGCAAACGTTGTTCACTCCAAAAGAAAGTTCGAGAAGGGTTCATCCTCTGGAACTAAATCTGTAGCCACTTCTTCAAAGAAAACTCAGAAGAAGAAAGGAAACAAGGGGAAAGCTCCCAGTACTGCTGCTAAAAGCAAGGGAAAAGCCAAAGCTATGGCAAACAAGGGCAAGTGTTTTCACTGCAATGTAGATGGACATTGGAAGAGAAACTGCCCAAAGTACCTTGCTGAGAAAAAGAAGGAAAAGGAAGGTAAATTTGATTTACTGGTTTTAGAAACATGCCTGGTAGAACATGATGAGTTTACCTGGATACTTTATTCAGGAGCAACTAATCATGTTTGCTCTTCTTTTCAGGAAAATAGTTCCTTTCGGCAGTTGAACGATGGAGAAATGACACTCAGGGTCGGAACTGGATAAGTCATTTCAGCTAAAGCAGTGGGAGCTGTGAAGTTATTTTTTAGAAATAGATTCTTACTTTTAGAAAGTTTGTTAATCGTTCCCAAGATTAAGAGGAACTTGATTTCTATTTCATGTTTGATTGAACAATCGTATACAGTTACTTTTGATATGAATGAAGCGTTCATTTATAAAAATTGTGTACTTATTTGTTCAGCCAAATTGGAAAATAACTTGTATGTTTTAAGACAAACCGAAAACAAAGCACTTTTAAATCACGAATTATTTAAAACTGTTGAAACTCAAAGTAAAAGGCAAAAGATTTCTCCATCAAGTAACAATACTCATCTTTGGCATCTTAGACTTGGTCATATAAACATCGATAGGATCGGTCGTTTGGTAAAGAATGGACTTCTAAGCAAGTTAGAAGATGATTCACTACCACCTTGTGAATGTTGTCTCGAGGGAAAAATGACCAAAAGGCCCTTTACTGGAAAAGGTTACAGAGCCAAAGAACCCTTAGAGTTAATACATTCGGATCTATGTGGTCCAATGAATGTAAAAGCTCGAGGAGGGTACGAATATTTCATCTCATTTATAGATGATTATTCAAGATATGGTTACTTATACCTAATGGGACATAAGTCTGAAGCCCTTGAAAAGTTTAAGGAGTTTAAGGCTGAAGTTGAAAACCTATTAGGTAAATCTATTAAAGTACTTCGATCTGATCGAGGAAGGGAGTATATGGATCAAAGATTCTAGGATTATATGATAGAACATGGAATCCAATCTCAACTCTCAGCCCCTGGTACACCTCAGCAGAATGGTGTGTCAGAAAGGAGAAATAGAACCTTGTTAGACATGGTTCGATCAATGATGAGCTATGCTCAATTGCCTAGCTCGTTTTGGGGATATGCAGTAGAGACTGCAGTATACATCTTGAACAATGTTCCCTCGAAAAGTGTTTCTGAAACACCTTTCGAGTTATGGAAGGGGCGTAAACCTAGTTTGCGTCACTTTCGCATCTGGGGTTGTCCAGCACACGTGCTTGTGACGAATCCTAAGAAACTGGAACCTCGTTCAAAACTGTGCCAATTTGTTGGTTACCCTAAAGAAACGAGAGGTGGTTATTTCTACGACCCACAAGAAAATAAGGTGATTGTATCGACAAACGCCACTTTCTTAGAGGAAGACCACATGAGAGATCATAAACCACGAAGCAAAATAATATTAGGAGAAGCTACTGAAGAATCATCAAGAGTTGTTGATGAAGTTGGACCTTCAACAAGGGTTGATGAAGGAACTAGTTCTTCAGATCCATCCCGTCCATCTCAAACGTTGGGAATGCCTCGACGCAGTGGGAGGGTTGTGTTACAACCTGATCGCTACTTGGGTTTAAGTGAAACTCAGGTTGTCATACCTAATGATGGCATTGAGGATCCATTGTCCTATCGACAAGCAATGAATGACGAAGATAAGGATGAATGGGTCAAAGCCATGAACCTGGAAATGGAGTCAATGTACTCCAATTCTGTATGGGAACTTGCAGATCTACCATATGGGGTAAAACCCATAGGGTGCAAATGGATCTATAAGAAAAAAAGAGATGCAACTGGAAAGGTACAGACCTTCAAAGCTAGACTAGTGGCAAAGGGTTATACCCAAAAGGAGGGGGTTGACTATGAGGAAACCTTTTCTCCTGTAGCCATGTTAAAGTCCATAAGAATTCTTTTATCCATTGCCACATATTATGACTATGAAATATGGCAAATGGACGTCAAGACTGCCTTTCTGAATGGTAATCTTGAGGAGAATATCTTTATGTCTCAACCCGAAGGGTTCATAGCCCAAGGTCAGGAACAAAAGGTTTGTAAGCTAAATCGATCCATTTATGGATTGAAACAAGCATCCAGATCATGGAACATTAGATTTGATACTGCAATCAAATCTTTTGGCTTTGACCAAAACGTTGATGAGCCTTGTGTATACAAGAAAGTCAACAAAAGGAAAGTAGCTTTTCTAATACTTTATGTAGACGATATCCTACTCATTGGGAATGATGAAGGATACCTCACTGACATTAAGAAATGGCTAGCAGCCCAATTCCAAATGAAAGATCTGGGAGAGGCTCAATATGTTCTGGGAATCCAAATCATTAGGGATCGTAAGAACAAAACGCTAGCTCTGTCTCAAGCAACGTATATTGACAAGATGTTGTCTCGATATTCGATGCAAAACTCCAAGAAGGGACTCCTACCCTTCAGACATGGGGTACACCTGTCTAAGGAACAATCTCCTAAGACACCTCAAGAAGTTGAGAACATGAGACACATCCCCTACGCCTCAGCTGTGGGCAGCTTAATGTATGCCATGCTCTGCACTAGGCCTGACATATGTTATGCAGTGGGAGTAGTCAGTAGGTATCAGTCTTATCCAGGGTTGGACCACTGGGGAACGGTTAAGAATATCTTCAAGTATCTTCGGAGAACGAGGGACTACATGCTTGTGTATGGAGCTAAGGATTTGATTCTTACTGGATACACTGACTCTGACTTTCAAGATGATAAGGATTCTAGGAAATCCACATCAGGGTCAGTATTCACCCTCAATGGAGGAGCAGTAGTGTGGAGAAGCATCAAACAAGGATGCATAGCAGACTCAACCATGGACGCTGAGTATGTAGCAGCTTGCGAAGCAGCTAAGAAGGCAGTATGGCTCAGAAAGTTCTTGACTGATTTGGAAGTAGTTCCGAATATGAACGTGCCCATAACACTATACTGTGACAACAGTGGGGCTGTAGCCAACTCAAAAGAACCTCGTAGCCACAAACGGGGTAAACATATCGAGAGGAAGTATCACCTAATACGGGAGATTGTGCAAAGAGGAGATGTGATCGTCACTAAGATCGCCTCGGAGCACAACATCGCTGATCCATTTACAAAGGCTCTCACGGCTAAAGTGTTTGAGGGTCATCTAGAAGGTCTAGGTCTACGAGATATGTATGCCATCTAGGGCAAGTGGGAGAAATGTATAATGGGTACAAGGATGCCCTAGTTCATTGTATTTCCAGCTTTAGATTATTGCATTTACATCCCACTAACTAGTGTTTTAGTTCAAGTGGGAGTTTGTTGGGTTTTATGCCCTAAAACTCGTAGATAGTGAATGTAACCGTTGACCGGATATTAATGAAATAATATTGATATATTTTTTCCATTAATTGTTATTAGTTATTTTATATATGTCTTTGCCTAATAATAACCCTAATCCAATAAACTAGACATCCAAGGCTGTAATATGAGTCTTGAACTATATGTAGCGACATATGGGATCATTGTTCAAGAAACAGCCTAAAGGGTCTATAGTATAGGGATAAGATTGGGTGCCTTATCCTGGTGACACTATGGATACGGCCCACTTTGTATTTGATACAAACGCTGCGATCCAACGCGTTCGTGTAGGAGACATGCGAGTGGGGGTATCCTATGCAATGAGTTTGCATAAGACCGGACCGCGAAATAGTAACCACTAGTTATAACACCGTTAACTAGTTGGTTTTCTATTTTCACTAGGACGACCTAGACAACTTAGTCTTAATCCTGAGTTGATTATGGACTCCTGCTCATGAGAGATTGTCCTTTGATTTGTATGGGTGAGAGTGGCCAATACGCCGACTCAATAAGCCTACCACTTTGGGGACAAGATCGAATGGGGAGCTGGGAACATAATCGTACAAGATGGAATTCACTCCTTCCCGACTTTAGGAAAGCAGATGAGTGTTCCCTTAAGTGGTTACTCCGAGTCTTGAACAAAGGGCCCTACCCTCTCAATGGCACGAGAGGGTTTTTCTGTTTGATGGTTGGACCATAAACAGATTGTTCATTAGAGGAGAATTGGTACTTAAGGAAATAGAGGTGACCCAGGGGTAAAACGGTAATTTGACCCAGCTTGTGTTACGGACACTCGTGAAGGACTAACTAGTCGATATTGGTCTAAGTTCCGTGGACACAGAAAATATGTCTGCAGTGAGAAGAGTGCAACTGTGAGTCTATAGTGGAATGTACACACAGTTAACGAATATTGATTATTGTGGTTAATGAGTTTAACCAATTAATCTCACATCGTTGGAGCTTCTGATCTGCAGGTCCATAAGGTCCCACTGGTAGCTCGTAAAGTAATTTGAGGCAACTAAGTAATTAAATGTAAATTGAAAATGTTCAATTTACTAAGGGAAATAAATATAATATATATTGATATATTATTATGAGAGAAATTAATATTTGAAGAAGTTCAAATATAAATTTATGGAAGATTGAAAGAATTAATTAATTTAAGTCCTAAAAGTGTTTGGGCAAAATTAATTACTTCAAGGCCGGAAATTAAATATGTGATATTTAATTGGTGGTTAATTAATTAAAGAATTCATTAACCATGAATTAATCAATTATGTAAATAATTAATCACTTAAGGAAGTGATTAATCATTTATGGGAATGATCTAATTACTTATGGAAGAAATTAGTCATTTATGGAAAAGATTAATCAATTGGGGAATTGATTGATCATGATTGATTAATTAAGGAATAAGATTGAATCAATTTTGGAAAAGATTGATTTAATTGAATATTTTATTCATGGCCTCTCTTCTATAAATAGAACACTAGACCTAATTGGTCATGACACTTGACACTCTTGAAAGACAAGACCTAGAATTCTCTCTAGCCTCCCTCTTAGAGAAAGACTCCCACAAGTCTTTGGCCTCCTAGACTTAGAGACATACCGGTGTAACCTTTGTGGTTATTGTGTCATTCAAAGAAGAAAATCCAGCGATCAAGAGGTGAGAAGGCTGCTGCGTTTTCGTTCGTTGGAGCATCGTTGGCGAAGAACGGTCAAGTCTACAACGGAGGTTTGTAACGGTTCTTCCTCTTTTCGTTAGAAAAGTTTTTTAAAATAAATTTAGATTTATTCTAGCATGTTTAAACCGTTTTTACAGCGACTTTAAAGTTAGTTTAAAGTTTTGTTTGAGTTATCGTAACGGTATTTTAATGTTAATTAATATACGGCGTAAGGTCCAACCGATGCGCTTCCGCTGCGTGGGGACTTTTATTCCCTTCACATAGAATTCAGAAGCAAGCAACAAAAGAATAGTTATAAAGCATAAATAAAGCGAGTAAACATACAACGTGCATCATGCAATCAAACAGACTTCAAAAGATAGAAACTACTTACCCATAACGCTCCTAAGGGATCCTAAAAGACCAACAGGACAAACCGGAAGAGACTAAGGAGCCCAAATTATTAAGCTTTTGGGCGCTTTTATTCATGTTTTTATTGAAGAAATTTAAAATATTTTGTTATTTGGTCTTTAGGAGCAAATTATGGATTTTTGGTGGAAAAAGGCCCTAAAATGAGCAATCCAACCCAAATTTCCATCCATGGGTCAAAGGGGAGCCTAAGAAGTGAACCATGCAAAGAAGATCCAAAAAGAAATGAAGAAAGGCCCAAGTCCAAGCCCAAATCCACGTCAGCCTGTTCTGGAATCCGCAGAGCATCGAGACATTGTGGGGACGAACGCTGTCCCATTTCTTGGCCAGCAAGTTGAGTGACGTCACAGCGTTGCGACGCTTTGCCGATAGAGTCGCGATGTTGTCCTATTTCTGGGCCTATATAAGGACCCCCTTGGTGCCCATTTTATGCATCAATCATTCATTCTTCCATTCGTTCCTTTCTTTCCTTGGCTCATTTGGAGCCTTCTCTCAAGGCTTTTTAGCCTTTTTGAGAGTTCTTTAGTGGGAAAATGTTGGGGAGCTTTGTGGAGCACTCTAGGAGGCTCAAGGTGTGCTCGAAGGGGCTTCAAGCGCTAGCGACGGGGTCTTCGACGGTCATTTCCTTTCCTTTTATATTGCTCTTCTTTATGCTTTCCATTGTATATCTTGTGAATATTTTAGCCATCTGTAGCTAAACCCCAATTTGGGGTCTTGAAATGAAATTATATAGTTAAATGTTATTATAATTGCCTATCTCTTGCCCTCCTTTACTGATTATTTGTATGGATGTTCGTAATGATGTATGCAATCTGGCCAATTGTATATTGATCCAGTTATTCTTAATGGAAACTCGACGAAGAGAAATTTTGATAGATCATAATTCATACAACTAGTTTAATTACCCATCGTGACAACGAGATTAGTTGATTAAACTTAGATTCCTAAAATGAATCAGAGAGTAATAATTAACGAATTTTAATAGCGCTAAGGACACTTAGGTTGTTAAAATGGATTAATTATAATTAGGGGAAACCGACAGGAGATCCTATGTGACTATCAGAGATTCTAGGATTATAATTAGTTGGCCAACGAGATAGGATAATTGTAATAATTGTTTAGCTATTAATTGATTTTCAAAACCCCACTTCCCATTCAAAACTCTTTCTCCATATTTTATTTTTCTCTGATTGATCATATTTTACTCTTTAATAGCTTTAATTTTAAATTCATTTTAATTTCATGTTTTGGTCCCTAAATATTATTTCCCCTAAGTATTTTTAGTGTTCAAGAATTTATTGCTTGCTTAATTTTTGCTTCGCCTCCATGTGGATTCGATACTTGAAATATTTCCTTTTTATTATTACTTGCGGCCCATGCACTTCGCGGTCATCAGCGAAGAATAAGCTGAAAAGGGAGGGTGGGTGTCTGCAGTTGCTACAAAGAAGAAGGAAGTAAGGAAATAGACTTACGGCTTTAGGTTTTTCTTTTTCTAATTCTTAATCTCCTTCTCTTCTTTAAATAAACCTTATGAATGAAGACCCAATTAATTAGGATTTAGGGCTTATCTAGGATTCGATTTTATATCCCCAATCTTAGCTCCTAAAGAATTTAGGATTCAAACTGATTAAGAGAATTTTGAGTCTTTTGAGATTTAAAATATTAAACCTCCAAACTTTAGGAAATCAAAGATTTAATTAAAAATCTCTTTTTCCTAAATACTAGAAATTTAATTTAACGACCCAAGGCTAAACTTTAATTCTAATTTTTCAAATTAGAATAAAAATGCCCAATTAATTCCAAAATGGCTCGATTTCGAAACTTGGGACGTTACATCAAGTCTTTTCCTTTTTGGCATTTACAATTGATCTAATCAAAAGTATAAATCTAATGCCAACAAATACGCCTAAATAATAAGTTTTGTAAATTAATCCACATATCACATATATGAAATTAAAATATCCACCATTGAACCAATGCTAATTTTAGAGAAACGAAATTAAATCTACGATCGACTCTGATACCAATTGTAGGATTGGAATTCCCTAATTCCATTTGCAGAAGCGAATTGGGACCATTCATAGTTAATTTTGTTTCCACCAAAATACCAATACATTGACAAATAGTAAAAACATTTTGTTGGGTTTTATGCCCTAAAACTTGTAGATATTGAATGTAGACAAATTGTATACTTGTTTCAAAAAAGTGTTATTGAGTTTCTACAATAAAGTGTTATTGTTAAATATTTCACAATTTGACCCAAATCCAATAAACTAAGATCCAAGGTTATTTGTATGTAACTTGAACTAGTATGTGGGGACATACGGGGATCGATGTTCAAGTAACAACCTGAAAGGTCTATAGTACAAGGATAAGGTTAGGTACCTTATCCTTGTAACACTATGTGATAAGGCCCGCTTTGTATTTGAGACAGATGTATTTATCCAAAGCGTCCATGTGGTAGACATGCGTGGGGTACCCTATGCAATGAATCTGCATAAGATCGGACCATGAAATGGTAAACCACTAGATATAATACTGTTAACTAGTTAGGTTACTTTTTCAATAGGATGACCTAGGTAACTCAGTCTTAATCCTTAGCGTGTCATGAACTTCTTCTCATAAGGGATTGTCCTTTGATTAGCATGGGTGAGAGTAGCCAATAAACCCACTCAATATGTCTTCCTTTTTTAGGGAAAAATCGAGCGGGAGGCTGGGGACATGACAACACAATAAGGAATTCAATCCTTCCCACTTCTAAAAGAAGTAGATGAGTGTTCCCTTAATTGTTGACTACGAGACTTGAACAAAGGGATCCCGCCCTCTCACTGGCCCGAGAGGAACTTTTTATTTAATGGTTGGACCATAAACAGGTTGTTCATTAGAGGAGCGCTGATACTTAAGGAGACAAATGTAACACAGGGGTAAAACGATTGTTTGACCTTCTTGTGATTACAGACACTCGTGAAGGATTGACTTACCGGTATAGGTCACATGCAACGGGCAACAAACCACAATTACAAATAATTAAATCATTTAGTTCTATGGACGAATGCGTATGAACATAACCTTAACCTATATGCTACTAAGAATTATCAAGTAAATTTCCGGAGGGTGCGGTCAAGGTTGTCATTCTTTCCTACCACAAACTAAATTTATAGAAAAAGAACTAAAATCGCATAAACATGCTTTGATAATTCAAACAAGAAATTTCATTGAAAGAACATGAACTTACTCTTGACTTCCCGATTACATGAATCAAGAGCTTAGCCTCTCATTGAAAGAGAGCATGCTACATTCTTCATGGAATACATCAAAGAAAGCAATAAAAACTAAAAGTAAGAAGAATGGTGGAAAGGGGGAGAGAGATGGACTACAAAGTTGTAGTGCATTGTGTGTTGAGGGATGATTCTAAACCTACACCAAAGGCTTCTATTTATAGAGTTTCTTGGCCTTCAATTTGTGGTACAATGGTGTTGAATAGGGTCTTCAAACAAGGAAAATTTCAGCAAAAATTGGAAAAAAATTTATTCTGGAAACTGCTTAGCATCGAGACGCTAGGACACAGCGTTGCGACACTAGCCCTTAAGATATGGAATTAATCTCTCGGATCAACATAGCATCGAGACGCTATAGGTGCAGAGTATCGACGCTGCAGCTTCATCTTGGCGCCCACGAGATTTCCTTATTTGAGCAACGTCCCGACCCTTCAACGGTAGCGTCTCGAGGCTGCGACAACTGTAGGGGCAGAATGGTCATTTCACGCATTGGTTTTGCTCGTTTAAGCCCCAAATTGCTTCCAAATCTCCGACGAGGACCTATATGAAGGGAATAAAAGTCCCCACGCAGCGGAAGCGCATCAATTGGACCTTACGCCGTATATTAATTAACATTAAACATGCTTAAAAATAAATCTAAATTTATTTTCATGCTTTTCTAAAGAAAAAGGGAAGAACCGTTACAAACCTCCGTTGAAGACTTTATCGTTCTTCGCCAACGACGCTCCACGAACAAAAACGCAGAAGCCGCCTTTGATTTTGTTCGCTGGAAATTCCTTCTTTGAATGACACAATAACCACAGAGGTTACACCGGTATGTCTCTAAGTCTAGGAGGCAAAAGACTTGTGGGAGTCTTTCTCTAAGAGGGAGGCTAGAGATAATTCTAGGTCTTGTCTTTCAAGAGTATCAAGTATCATGACCAATTAGGTCTAGTGTTCTATTTATAAAAGAGAGGCCATGAATAAAATATTCAATTAAATCAATCTTTTCAAAAATTGATTCAATCTTATTCCTTAATTAATCAATCATGATCAATCAATTCCATAACTGATTAATCTTTTCCACAAATGACTAATTACTTCCATAAGTGATTAGATCATTTCCATAAATGATTAATCACTGCCTTAAGTGATTAATTATTTCCATAATTGATTAATTCCCGGTTAATGAATTCTTTAATTAATTAACCACCAATCGGCCTAGAATTAATTAATTTGCCCAAACACATTTTAGGCCTTAAATTAATTAATTCATTATTTTGAACTCTTTCAAACTTCCATAAATTTATATTTGAACTTTTCAAATATTAATTTCTCTCATAACAATATATCAATATATATTATATTTGTTTCTCTTAATAAATTGAACATTTTCAATTTACTTTTATTACTTAGTTCCCTCAAATTACTTTACGAGCTACCAGTGGGACCTAATGGACCTGCAGATCAGAAGCTCCAACGATGTGAGATTAATTGGTCAAACTCATTAACCACATTAATCAATATTTGTTAACTGTGTGTACATCCCACTATAGACTCACAGTTGCACTCTTCTCACTGCAAACATATTTTCTGTGTCCACGGATCTATACCAATATCGACTAGTTAGTCCTTCACGAGTGTCCGTAACACCAGTTGGGTCAAATTATCGTTTTACCCCTGGGTTACCGCTATTTCCTTAAGTACCAATTCTCCTCTAATGAACAACCTGTTTGTGGTCCAACCATCAAACAAAAAACCCTCTCATGCCATTGAGAGGGTAGGGCCCTTTGTTAAAGACTCGGAGTAACCACTTAAGGGAACACTCATCTACTTCCCTAAAGTCGGGAAGGAGTGAATTCCATCTTGTACGATTATGTTCCCAGCTCCCCATTCGGTCTTGTCCCCAAAGTTGTAGGCTTATTGAGTCGGCGTATTGGCCATTCTCACCCATACAAATCAAATGACAATCTCTCATGAGCAGGAGTTCATAATCAACTCAGGATTAAGACTAAGTTGTCTAGGTCGTCCTAGTGAAATAGAAAACCAACTAGTTAACGGTGTTATAACCAGTGGTTACTATTTCGCGATCCGGTCTTATGCAAACTCATTGCATAGGATACCCCCACTCGCATGTCTCCTACACGAACGCGTTGGAAAGCAGCGTTTGTATCAAATACAAAGTGGGTCGTATCCATAGTGTTACCAGGATAAGGCACCCAGTCTTATCCCTATACTATAGACCCTTTAGGCTGTTTCTTGAACAATGATCCCATATGTCGCTACATATAGTTCAAGACTCATATTACAGCCTTGGATGTCTAGTTTATTGGATTAGGGTTATTATTAGGCAAAGACAAATATAAAATAAGTAATAACAATTAATGAAAAAATATATCAATATTATTTCATTAATATCCGGTCAACGGTTACATTCACTATCTACGAGTTTTAGGGCATAAAACCCAACACTATATACATATTATACTCATTTTAAAGCATTTTTCGCAAGGAATTCAACTAAGATAAGTAAATTGGGAGATTCTAAGAGTATAATAAATTGGTCTTATCAAACACCTCCAACCTAAACCTTGCTAGTCCTCGAGCAAGCTAATTATTATAATGAGAGAGATTATTATGCATTGCAACATTCATGACTCAATTTCTCAAATACAAGCATGATCAACATTTTACTTAAGTGAATTGAATCCAAGACTAGCATAGTTAGAGATGAATTAAAATTAACCCAATTCTTTCTTATGCAAAATGTGAGCTAAGTCTTCCCTAGAGATGTTTTGAAAAATTCGAGAAGGACTTATAAAATTCCCTATTCCATCTTCCCCTCTACATTGGACAAAGGCATAATGCATTAAATGAAAGGAACAAACTAACTTGTTTAAGGATGCAAAAGCGATTTTTTTTTTCTTTTTGATAATTCAAAAAAACTAAATGGCCCTAAGCTTGCATATACTTATGATTTTTATGGGTACTAGCTTTCACACAACTAATGCAGGACCACATTTCCCGACTTTTCTCTGGATGGCCTAACTGATCACACTAGAGGTAGCTCTTTTTACCCCGACAAGCTAAACAATAATATTTTTCTTTTTCTCACTCCCCAAGCATTAAACAAACTATTTTGCAAAATTTTCTCTAAACATGCCACCTATCATATCGAGGTGACAATAGAGGCGTGAATCATAAAAGGCCAACTAAAACCAACAAAAGTACGCTAGGAAGGACTCATGCTCAATTTAGTTTAAGGAAGATTTCGAAAAAAAAAAAATTAATGAAGTCTCTAAAGATGGTAGAATGCATGCAATTCAACTATAGGAAAAATATATACTCATGCTTTTCGTATCCTAGAAATTTCATAGTCAATCTTTAAGGCAAGGCATAAAATCTCAAATTTTGTTTCAAAGTTTGCTCAATTTAAAGATAAATTTGAACACCGATTCAAATCAGTTCCCAAGTAGGAGGTGTTCCGTGAACCATCAACTTAAATACCTCCTGCCTTAGACAAAACTTCACTGGTTCGGGTCAGTTTTCAGGTAGGAGGTGTTTCGTAGACCGTCAACTTAAATACCTCCAACCTTAGACAGAACTTCCCCGACTCGGGTTCTAATTTATTTTTAAATTGCATAAAATAATAGGTCAATCAAAGCATAAAACAAACATGCATATGTTTCCCACCCTCAACCTAAACATTACATTGTCCTCAATGTAAATTAAACATGCAACAAAAAGAAAAAGGGAATAGAAAACCTCCCCTGTTTGAGCATTGGGTTGGAAAAATAAGGAAACTTCCACGATTGACAAAAATTTCAGAGATTTGGCGTAGGGGTCCTATAAGGCAGTAAAGAAAGATAATTAAGGAAATAGCAACGAAATTAACTACTAAATAAGGAAAGGATAGAAATTGGGTTGCCTCCCATAAGCGCAATTTTTTTAACGTCGTTATGCTCGACAGGTTTAAACCAATCAACTCAGGCTGTCATCTTCACTGTTGTAGACAAATGGTGCAAGGCTTCCAAAGGATTCATTGTTAGAAGAAATATAATTATCATGATAAGAAACAATAGTGCTTAGATTAGTAGAGGAATGAGGGTTATTACTAATTACCCTAAATGTCATTGTCTTTCCTTTAAATCCTACTGTAACAACTCCTGAATCTACATCAATGTTTACCTTGGCCGTTTTCATGAAAGGGCGGCCACAAATAATAGAGGCACAAGTAGAGTTACATGGTGCAGGCATATCAAGAATATAGAAATCAGTAGGAAAGACAAAATCCTCTACTTTAACAAGGACATTCTCACATATACCTAAAGGGGTAACGCTAGATTTATCAGCTAATCGAATTATTACACTAGTCTCATGTAAATTAGTCAATCCCAACTCATGATATAGAGACATAGGCATAAAATTCATTGAAGCTCCTAAGTCTAGCATGGCATGCTTAACATGGTGATGTCCTATCATGGAAGGTAAGGAAAACATACCTGGATCTAAGCATTTTTCAGGCAATGGGTTGAAAGCAATCATGGAAAGATTTTCACTAACCTTTTTGTTGGAGACTTTCTTTTTGGTACACCATCTCTTAAAAAATTTGGCATACCTTGGAAATTGTTCAACGATCTCCAAGAGTGGGATGTTGACTAAAAATTTCCTTAATACTTCTAAGGCATCCTTGTCCTCTTCCTCCTTTTTGTTATTAGGCTGAACTAATCTAGAACGAAAGGGAGCAGGCTCAGTATAATAAAAAACAACAGAGGGTTCAGAACTTACCATATCAGTCTTTTTTTCAATATTTTTGGAAGGAATTGGAGGTGGCTTCAAGGTGGTTCCACTCCTAAGTTTGATTGCATTTAGACCTTCCTTTTTGGAATTTCTGGTTGGGCAGGCAACTTTCCATATTGAACCTCCAATCTACTTATGGAAGTGGCCAATTGTGTAATTTGATTTCCCATATTTTGCATACCGGCCTTAGTCTCCTGTTGAAACATAGAAGTAGATTCAACTAAAGACTTAATCATATCTTCAAGAGACATACCTGATTGGGAAGATTATCGTCCAAAGTTCTGTTTCTGATGGTTGTTTTGGCCATAGCTGAAGTTAGGGTGATCCCTCCATCCCAGATTGTAAGTGTTGGAATATGGATCGTACTTCCTACCTTAGCCATTCTAATTTGCATACCGTCCTATTTTGTTGACTTCTACAATTTGGCCTTCTTACAACTGTGGACAGGAATTAGTGGGGTGGCCTTGGGTTGAATAGATTCCACAAACTTTTTCCTTAGTAATTTGTCCTGTCACAAGTTGTTTAACAAGATCAATAAGTTCAGACATTTTTTAATCAAGACTACTTACCTCATTCACTGCTGCTACTTTGGGTAATAGACCGGGAACTCGGGTTCCAAATTTCTGAGAATTTTCGGCCATGGAAGATATGAGTGCTCGGGCCTCTGCTGCAGTTTTGTTCAGAATGCTCCTCCACTAGCTGCATCGATCATGCCTCGATCTGTTGGAAGTAAACCTTCATAGAAATATTGAATTAGCAATTGATCGACTATTTGTTGGTGAGGAAAACTAGCACATAATCTCTTAAAACGTTCCCAATATTCATAAAGAGTTTCACCGGCAATTTGAGTAATACCGTAAATTTCTTTACGAAGATTGGCGACCCTACTTGCAGGAAAAAAAATTTCTAAAAATATTTTTTTCATGTCATGTCAGCCCAAGTATTAATTGAACCACTAGGAAGAAAATACAACCAATATTTTGTAATATTATTTGAAGAAAAAGGACAAGCACGTAAACTTATTTGTTCGTCAGTTACACCGTTGGGCTTCATTTCCGTGCAAACGATGTTGAATTCCTTTAAGTGCTTGTGTGGGTCCTCTTCTGCGCTTCCCCTGGAAATAGGCAAAAGATGAATTAGTCCAGATTTCAATTCAAATGCACCTTCGGTCTCGGGATAACTGATGTAAAGTGGTCGTTGTTGGTTCAAATTTGGGGTCGCGGGTTGCTTCAATGTTTGCTCGATCATAGCTTGTGGTTCGTTAACTTCCTCTCTTTTTCCCTCCCTTCGAAGTCTACGTTCTTCCTGGAGGGGATAAAAGCCCCTACGCAGTGAAAGCACATCGATTGGACCTTACGCCGTATATTAATTAACATTAAAATACCGTTACGAAAAGGCGAAATAAACTTTAAACATACTTTAAAGCTGCTGAAAAATTGCTATAAACATGCTGAAAAATAAATCTAAATTTATTTTCATGCTTTTCTAAAGAAAAGGGAAAGAATCGTTACAAACCTTCGTTGTAGACTTGACTGTTTTTCGCCAACGACGCTCCAACAAACGAAAACACAGCGATTTCTTCTTAATTTCTTCACTGGAAATTTCTTCTTCAAAGACACAATAACCACAGAGGTTACACCAGTATGTCTCTAAGTCTAGGAGGCAAAAGACTTGTAGGAGTCTTTCTCTAAGAGGGAGGCTAGAGAGAATTCTAGGTTTTGTCTTGTGAGTCTAAGAGCAAGAGGAGAGTACTGAACCAATTAGGTCTAGTTTTCTATTTATAGAAGAGAGGCCATGAATAAAATATTCAATTAAATCAATCTTTTCCAAAATTGATTCAATCTTATTCCTTATTTAATCAATCCATGATCAATCAATTCCATAATTGATTAATCTTTTCCACAAATTATTAATTACTTCCATAAGTGATTGGATCATTTCCATAAGTGATTAATCACTTCCTCAAGGGGTTGTTTGGGGCGCTGAATAGGTTATAATATCTGGTGGTTATAATAATCTGGGATTATAGTAGTCTGGGGGTTATAATAATTTGTTTTTGGGGTGCAGATTATTATAGTCTAGGATAAAATAATATGTGTTTGAGGTGCAGATTATTTTAGTCTGTGATAAAATAATCTGCGTTTGGGATGCAGATTAGTTTAGTCTGGGTTAAAATAGTATGTGTTTGGATTGTCGATATGTTTAACATGAGATTCTGAATCAAATGTTCAAGTTGACTGTTTTTTCCTGACTTTTTTTTTTTTGTTTATTTTCCTCATACAATTTTGTATGTCAAATATTATATTTTGCAAATATCAATAAAAAATTATTTGGATTCAGCCGTAAAAAAAATAAAGTAATGGGTATACGGGTTAAATGATGTGTTTAAATTAAAAGAAAACAAAAATAACTTAAGGTAATAGTTGATTTTCTTTGTTTTAGGGTCATGATTTTTTCACAAAAGAAGTGATTTTATGATTTCATATTGGAAAACCATATTTGTTTATTTTCAACGTAAAAATGGTAAATATTTATGTACAAAGAAATTATATAATAAAACTCCGTATTTATATATGTAGAAAGACAACTGAGAAACTGGTAAGTGTTTCTAACATGGAATGACCAAAAATCGCTTTTTTCTTTTTCTTTTTTCCTTCTTTTTCATTTTCTTCTTTCATCTTTATCTTATTCCTTGATCTCCATCATCTTCATCTTATTCCTCCATTTTAATCTTCATCTTCATCATCTTCTTCTTCCATTTACATCATCATCTCCATCTTCTTCCTCAACCTGAAACTCCATCTTATCATTTTCTTCTTCCTCTAACCCTAATGTCGGCAACGTTTTCAACGACTTTTCTGGCGGTTGCCGACAAATTTTTCAACGACCAAATGTTTTTTCCTCGTTTTCTTTCTTTTCTTCTTTCTTTTCTTTCTTTTCATTTTTTATATATTTCAAAATGAAAATGAGAAGAAATATGAAAAAAAAGAAAAAAAATCGGTTGCCGGAAAAGTTGTCACACGATCGCCGAAAAAAGTTGTCGGGAAAATGGTCGGCGGCCGTCGGAAACTTCACCGACCGACGGCGATCAACGGTCGTTGGAAATGTCAAGGAGTCGCATGGGAGAAGAGAGGAGAGAGTTACTGTAGAAAATGGATAGAATAATCGAGTGGGTTGAGTGATGGTTACTGTAGAGAATGGATAATATAATCGGGAGTAAAAATAACCCACCTCACCATTTATTTTTGTTGATGCCCCAAAAATTGAATAGGTTATATAATAAAGGGGGTTAGTATAACTTATTCAGTGCCTAAGTCATTAATTATTTCCATGATTGATTAATTCCCGGCTAATAAATTCTTTAATTAATTAAAAACCAATTAAATATCACATATTTAATTTTCGGCCTTGAATTAATTAATTTTGCCCAAATAGATTTTGGGTCTTAAAATTAATTAATTCATATTTGAACTCTTTCAAACTTCCATAAATTTATTGTTTCTCAAATTTATATTAATATTTGAATTTCTTCAAATATTAATTTCTCTCATAATAATATATCAATATATATTATATTGTTTCCCTTAGTAAATTGAACACTTTAAATTTACATTTATTACTTAGTTGCCTCAAATTACTTTATGAACTACCAGTGGGACCTAATGGACCTACAGATCAGAAGCTCCATCAATGTGAGATTAATTGGTCAAACTCATTAACCAAATTAATCATTATTCGTTAACTATGTGTACATTCCACTATAGACTCATAGTTGCACTCTTCTCACTGCAGACATATTTTCTGTGTCCACGGATATAGACCAATAATGACTAGTTAGTCCTTCACGAGTGTCCGTAACACCTACTAGGTCAAATTACTATTTTACCCCTGATTACTTCTATTTCCTTAAGTACCAGTTCTCCTCTAATGAACAACCTGTCTGTGGTCCAACCATCAAACAGAAAACTCTCGCGTGCCATTGAGAGGGTAGGGCCCTTTGTTCAAGACTCAGAGTCACCACTTAAGGGAACACTCATCTACTTCCCTAAAGTCGGGAAGTAGTGAATTCCATCTTGTACGATTATGTTTCCAGCTCCCCATTCAGTTTTGTCCCCGAAATGGTAGGCTTATTGAGTCAACGTATTGGCCACTCTCACCCATACAAATCAAAGGACAATCGCTCATGAGCAAGAGTCTACAATCAACTAAGGATTAAGACTAAGTTGTCTAGGTCGTCCTAGTGAAATAGAAAACCAAATAGTTAACGGTGTTATAACCAGTGGTTACTATTTTGCGATCCGGTCTTATGCAAACTCATTGCATAGGATACCCCCACTCGCATGTCTCCTAAACGAACGTGTTGGATCATAGCATTTGTATCAAATACAAAGTGGGTCGTATCCATAGTGTCACCTGGATAAGGCAGCGAGTTTTATCCCTATACTATAGACCCTTTAGGCTGTTTCTTGAACAATGATCCCATATGTCGCTACATATAGTTCAAGACTCATATTACAACCTAGGATGTCTAGTTTATTGGATTAGAGTTATTTTAGGCAAAGCCAAATATAAAATAACCAATAATCTTTAATGGAAAAAATATATCAATATTATTTCATTAATATCCGGTCAACGGTTACATTCATTATCTACGAGTTTTAGGGCATAAAACCCAACACTTCCCTCGTGATGTCAGGACAAAACATAAATTCTCTATCCTGGAAAGAACGTGTTTGCATAAACTGGAGACAAAAAGTAAAAAAGTCAAATGAAAACAAAAAAGGAAAGAAAAATTTACCGAAGACTCCCCGACAACGGCTCCAATTTGATGGAAGAGATTGTCGAGGTCTCTTATCAAATAAATTTATAATCCTTAACCTCTAAAGCTAACTTGTAGCAGTAGCGGTCGGGGTCGATGACAGGGAGGCTATGCAAATAAATCTTAATTTCCTTATTTGTTTTAGGTAACCAAAAGGGGGGGGTTTATATATGGCAAGAAAGTAAATATGGAGAGAAAACCAATTAAGGAAAATGTTGTAAAATGAAAGTAGAAAATCAAATTAAGGAAAGATAACAATACCTCAAAAATCATGCAACCGAGATAGTCGTGGTAAGTTCAATTCAATTAAATCATCAATTTCACAAATAAGTAAAAACAAGTTTAAACCCAGCGTATTCCGATAACAACCCGAGAATCATGATCCACTATCACAAACATGAAAACGCTAAGTTTGATTCTAGTTTAAACTAATTAATTGGCCGATTAATTAACCTAAACCGCAATGGGATCTAACCGAGTTAATTCACATGCAACGGACAACAAACCACAAATATAATTAATTAAATCATTTAGTATTAGGGACGCATGCGTATGAACATAACGTTAACCTATATGCTACTAAAAATTAGCAAGTAAATTTAGAGAGGGTGCGGTCAAGGTCGTCAATCTTTCATACCACAAACTAAATTTATAGAAAATGAACTAAAATTACATAAACATGCTTTGGTAATTCAAACAAGAAATTTCATTAAAAGAATATGAACTTACTCTTGACTTCCCGATTACATGAATGAAGAGCTTAGTCTCTCATGGAATAAGAGCAAGCTTGATTCTTCATGGAATACATCAAATAAAGCAATAAAAACTAAAACTAAGAAGAATGGTGGAAACGGGGAGAGAGATGGACAACAAAGTTGTAGTGAATTGTGTGTTGAGGGACGATTCTAAACCTACACTAAAGGCCTCTATTTATAGAGTTTCTTGGCATTCAATTTGTGGTAGAATGGTGCTGAATTGGGTCTTCAAACAAGGAAAATTTCAACCAAAATTGGAAAAAATTATATTCTGGAAATTGCCTTCAGATATGGAATGAATCTCTCGGATCAACATAGCGTCGAGACGCTATGGGTGCAGCGTCGAGACGCTGCAGCTTCATCTTGACGTTGCAACTGCTCCAGGGGCAGAATGGTCATTTCACGCTCTGGTTTTTCTCGTTTAAGCCCTGAATTGCTTCCAAAGCTGCAGCGAGGACCTATAGACAAATTATACTCATTTTAAAGCATTTTTCGGAAAGAATTCAACTAAGATAAGTAAATTGGCAGATTCTAAGTGTATAATAAATTGGTCTTATCACTCGGCCGAGACGACATCTCCTGTTCCTACCTTAAGTGTCACCTCGCCTTCTCCAAGTGCCTTCCATTACTAGTTTCCAGTAAAGAAGAACATACATGATTAGTCGATTTTGAATCTATTATTCAGACAGAGTCATCTTTCTCGACTAAACATGTTTCAATGACGAGTAAATCATATTTACCTAGCTTAACAACTTTAACCTTTTGTGCCTTATTCTCTGCAAGATATTTGGGACAATTCCTCCTCCAGTGACCATCTTCATTGCAAAGGAAGCAAGTTCATTTTTCTTCATTTTTCTTCTTATCTTTCTTTGGGATGGGAGCTTTCCCCTTTCCGTTATTTTTCTTTTCCTTCGACTGAATATCCTTATCCTTTGATGCAAAAGATCCATACTTAGTTCCAGAGTTTGAACCTCTAAGGAACTTTTTACTATAAATAATGTTTACTTCGTTTTCTTGTCCTTTAACTTTACCAGGGGACTGGTAAGTCTGAAGCTCATTGAGGAGAGTTATCATATTCTATTTAATGTTATTCATCACAAAGTTTGTGTGAAATTGAATGAAACTCTTCAGGAGAGATTCCATGGTTAAACTGACTTGACTGCTTTCATCTATGACATCATCGCTTACCTCAGCTACATTAAAATAATGCACCATCATGTTCAAAACATGCTTTCGAACAGAAGTTCCTTCTTTCATCCGAGAATTGTAAACATATTTAAGGCCATCTAACGGGACCACCAGGAGGGTGTCGAAGTCTCCCTAAGTCGTCAAATAAAATTTATAATCCACGACACTACTACTAATTTTGTAGCAATAGCGGTTGGGGTCGAACACAGGGAAGGGGGATCTAACAAGTGTAGAATTTCGTGCTAATGAAAAAATGGAGGATTTTTTATGATGAATGACAAGTAAGAAAAAATAAAATAAAATAGAATAACTGAAAACTGAATTTTAAATGACACAAAACTAAACATGCAAGAGAGAAATAAGACAGGAACAAATACATAAAAAGGGATCGTTGGATTGGGATTTATTATGTTTCATTCTAATTCATTGGCTTCCTAATTTTCTCTAATGGAAGCTCTAAACTGATTTCATTAGTCTGGTCAGCTTATGGTTTACTCGGAGGATCCCCTACACTAACCTGGGCTAATTAACTCGCTAATCGTGAATTTGAAAATTAACAAGATTAATTATCATACACTCTATCGCTTGCCACCCCTTATGCATAATGTTCTAACCATCTGACATCTCTACAACGGTTACTACCTATATCTAACTAGTTTATTAACGATCAATTTTACAACTACCTATTAAAACTAGCCGCTTGGGGATCGTTTGTTCGAAATAATAGGAACTAAATTCAAATGCAATTTAAATCTAAATTCCTACAACCTTTAACATTTATCCTAGGCCTACCAAGGGTCGTCTCACGTAGAGAGTTGCTTGCCTTAACCTAGTGACTATGTCAGATAACTAATAGAATACACAAGCGGTAATCGCATAGGGCGTCAATCCTAATTGACTAGCCTCATGTATTGGTTTAAACGGGATTACATGCAAAACTCAATGAAAATAGAACAAGGACAGAAGATATGAACCAGAAAACTAAGCCAATATCATTAAGAATCAAGACATAAATCCAATCCAGCGATCTAAAGAAGTTTATCTACGGATAGATGAAGTAAAAGCGATAAATAACATGAAAGAGTCCATAGTAAATTACCAACAATGGTCTACAAAGGTGCTGAAAAGTAAAAGAGGCAAAGAAATCGAAAAAGGGACCCAAAATCTAACCTAAGGGCGGACTAAACAAAGACCTAATATATATAGAAAACACGACGGCGTCGAGACGCCAGGGCATAGTGTCATGACGCTGCGTACTTTTGTCTTCGGCTCGAAATCGTGTCGACGTCTCGACGCCAGCCTCTTAACTCGACTTCCTTCTCCTTTTCTCGACTTGGTCTCATTTCTTCTCGGTTCGGGGCTTCAATCTTTGGCTTTCAGTGTCATAATTCAGGCCCGCTTCAGAACAACTGGGTTTCTTCACCTCCTCTCCTTCCAATACATCGAGATGGCTCCATAAACTCCGTAATTGGCTCGAATTAACACCAATTAGCGTGATCGGCTCCCGACACAGTCTAAGCTCAATGAACCTATAAATATGACAAGTAGAGCATAAAATAACTCTAACAAGCTTAGATTAATGGCGATAAAATAGGACTACTTAGGTCCTATCAAATACCCCCAACCTAAATTTTGCTAGTCCTCGAGCAAGACACACACAAAACAAGGAGAAAGGCGTTGTGCATATAATTGATAAGTGATTTAATCATCAAAACTCAAACATTCCAAAAACTAAAGCAATCAAGAGACATTTGCAAGAGAGACAAATGAGGAGACTAATAAAAAAATTTCAAAGATTATCTTGCACAAGAGAGCTCCATCCCACCTAAAGAAGGCTTTACTAGCCCGGGATTTGATTACTCAACTCCCATCCTATCTTCACCCTACACTAGCACTAAGGTCTTGCCAAAAGGTCAAAATGGAACAAACTAGGTTGCTTCCTCTTGCTTAGGTGCCTAATCAAGGAATTCTTTTTTCTTCTCTCTATTCTTTTTCCTTTTTTTTTTTTTTTTGTTTTGCATTTCTTTTGGATAGGGCACTAGCTTTCACACTACAGTGCATGGACCCATAACCCGAGTTTTACTCTTGGTTAGCCTAACTGATCACACTGCAGGTAGCTATTTTTACCCTTAAGCGTTTAGGCGCAATGCAAGCATGTTCTTTTTTTTTTTTCTTTCAAACTAAAGATGGCGAACATATGATTTTTCAACTCTTTTTTTTTATTGCAGACATATTTTCTTTTTCTCTCCTATGCAAGACTCCACACACTATTTTGCAAAAAAATTAGGCTTTCTCGCTTAACCTTACACCTATCGGGGTAACAACAGGAATATGAACTAAGTAATTCGCTCCTAAGCAATCAAGTCTTACTTTAAAGCAAAACAGATACTCAACAGGTGCAAGAATTATCCAAGAAAAGTTTTAAAAAGGCTCCTTTTTTTAACACATCGAAAGCAATAAATTTTCAGAAAAAAAATTTCAGTCAATCCTAGGAAATCATTATCACTTAAAAAAGCATATACACAACAAGCATGCGAGACATTTCATTAAGCACAAACGATGGCCTAACGTTGAGATGCTCAAGGCCCAATCAGAAATGTAAAGTAAATTCCCCACCCCCAACCTAAAATTTACATTGCCCTCAATGTAATACAACATGAAGAATAAGACAATTCATAGGGAAAGAATAAAACTTCCCTGAATGTTGCTCTCATGGGTGGTGAATCACGCTTTCTATAAATGTAGAAACTTTGTTTTGGTACCGCTAGTCCTAAAGAACAAACAAAAACGAGGAAACAAACATAAAAGCAACTGATAAAAATAAACCTAACTAAAAATTGAAATAAAAAAAAGCAATAAAATTATAGGGTGCAATTGTTTAAGGTCGTTTTCTCGACCACATTCTCTTATCGTTTCATCCAAAATCAATCTCCTTGATTTTCAGTGCATCCTTTTTATTCCTCTTCTTTTTTATCTGCTCTTGCATAGACAAATTAAATTTGCACACAGTGTGCAAGGCATAAGAAAATTCAAATAAATAATCCATCATCATCCCTAACATATAAATCAAAACACCTTTATTTTGAGCAACAAATTGGTCAGCTATAGGAATTACAAAATCTAACTCATGCAATTCATGAGTGATAAGCTTAGGGGAAATAGAATTTTGCATAGAATCGACCAAAGCCAACTCATCATCTATTTCCGTTCCTCCTATCATGCATGGAGAATCACATGAAACATACTCAAAATATAAAGAAGGCTCAAGCTCAGGCTCACTAACATCATTGGAACATTTTATCAACTTACCTTATTGTTGTTGCTCAAAATCTTTGCTATTCGAGGAATGGGAAGAATGTACCTTTCGTGCTTGAAATATGATGAGTCCAACATACGTTGCCAAGCTCAAAATTATCTCTTTAGCCTCACTAGGTGTTTTGTCTAGTGCATGCCCACCACTTGCTATATCCAACATCCTTTTGTCATCGGGTGATAATCCTTCAAAGAAGTGCAACACCAAGGACTCCTCAAACAATTGGCTATGAGGAAGTGCACATAACCCATTGAAGCGATCCCAGTACTTGTGAAAGTATTCCTCATGTGCTTAGGGTGATGTTTATGATTTCTCTTGTGACTTCGAGGTTTCCAAGAGATGGAGGATGACTTGGATCACGAGCTGCAAGGTATTGCATCATGTGCTCGACCATGGGATTAGAACGTCAAGGCTATGTTGATTTCATTGTTAAGCTCTGCAAAAGGGAAAAGAAAAAAACACACAAAAACCTACAAACACTAGAAAACGCCCTTCCCCGGCAACGACGCCAACTTGACGGGACTGCCAGGAGGGTATCGAATTCTTCCTAAGTCGTCAAAGAAAATTTATAATCCACGACACTACTACTATTTTTGTAGCAATAGCGACCGGGGTCGAACACAGGAAAGGGGGATCTAATAAGTGTAGGATTTCGTACTAATGAAAAAAGAGGGGATTTTTTATGATGAATGACAAGCAAGAAAAAATAAAATAAAATAGAATAAATGAAAACTGAATTTTAAATGGCACAAAACGAAACATGCAAGAGAGAAACAAGACGGGAACAAAGACATAAAAAGGGATCGTTGGATTTGGAATTATTATGCTTGATTCTAATTCATTGGCTTCCTAGTTTTCTCTAATGGTTGCTCTAAACTAATTTCATTAGTCCGGTAAGCTTCTGGGTTACTTGGAGGACCCCCCTACACTAATCAGTGCTAATTAACTCGCTCATCGTGAATTCGACAATTAACAAGATTAAATAATTTAGACTCAATCGCTCGCCACCCCTTATGCACAATGTAGTAACCATGTGAGACCTCTGCAACAGTTACTACCTATATCTAACTAGTTTATTAACAAGCAATTTTACAACTACCTATTAAAACTAGCCGCTTTGGGATCGTGGGTCCGAAATCATAGGAACTAAATTCAAATGCAAATTAAATCTAAATTCCTACAACCTTTAACATGTATCCTAGGCCTATAAAGGGCCGTCTCGGGTAGAGAGTGGCTTACCTCAACCTAAGTGGCTATCTCAAATAACTAATATAATACACAAGCAGTAATCGCATAGGGTGTCAATCCGAATTGACTAGCCTCATGTATTGGTTTAAACGGGATTACATGCAAAGCTCAATGAAAATACAACAAGGACATAAGATACAAACAAGAAAACTCAGCCAATATCATTAAGAATCAAGACATAAATCCAATCCAATGATCTAGTTTAGCTACACATAGATGAAGTATACGCGATAAATAACACGAAAGAATCCATAGTAAATGACCAACAATGGTCTACAAAGGTGCTGGAAAGTAAAAGAGGCAAAAAATCGTAAAAGGGACCTAAACCTAACAGCAGACTAAACCGAGACTTTATATATATAGAAAACACACCGACGTCGAGATGCCAAGGCACAACGTCTCGATGCCAGCCTCTTGACACGACTTCCTGCTCCTCTTCTCGTCTAGGTCTGGCTAATTCTCGATTTGGGGCTTCAATCATTGGCTTTCGGTGTCATAATTCAGGGCCGCTTCAGCACAAATGGGTCTTTTCACCTCCTTTCCTTCCAAGACATCGAGATGGCTCCAAAAACTCCGTAATTGGTCCAAATTAACACCAATTAGCATGATCGGCTCCCGACACGGCCTAAGCTCAATTAACATGTATATAGGACAAGTAAAGCATAAAATAACTGTAACAAGCTTAGATTAGAGGCGATAAAATAGGACTATTTAGGTCCAAATGTCACTTGTAATGTGTCCATAATTTCCTTGGCCGTAGCCATGCCCTCGTGCTTCTTTGACAAATCATCATAAATGCTTGTCAAGATGAAGACTTTTGTCTTGTCATTGGCTCTAATCCATCTGTCATAGGCATTCCGACTCACTCGGGTTCCGGTTAAGCAAGGGTTAGGTGAACATTCTTCTGTCAAGACTAATCGAAGATCATCAATTACTAATACAGTGTTTAAATTTTATTTCCAGGTTTAGTAGTTGTCATCAATAAGTTTTTCAAAAGCTAATAGTTGCACTAAAGAGCTAGGCATCCTGAAAGCATAAAATAAATCATTTATTAGTGAATTTATTATTTAATAAATCCAATTTCTGTTTACCAAAAGTAATAATGTACCCATCTCATTAATTAGTTTGCAACGATACTTCAGTGTGTCAGAATAACTGTTACCGAGGGGTAGTCAATCACTCCTTCACTTAACCATGACGAACTTGACTAAATATACTATAATCAGAATAACTCCTTTATTTGTGTATCATTTACTTATCACTACTTTGGTCAAGAATAGACTAATAATTACTTGATCTTGTAAGTATGACCTCCCATTTTCAGATCCAAGAGGATGAGCCCAATAATGCTACCGAATTGAAAAGCTAATGTTGGGAATGGCCCTAAGAGATCCTATCCATTTATGGAGATTACTTTGTTTCGATTCCTATGTTACACCCCTTCCAATGGTTTAGTAGTTCAAGGGCATACTTAGCAGGTGCAACATAGGGATCTCACGGTGTAACCCAATGGAAGAGACCGTAGGATGTGTTGACACACTTCCCTCTCCCACTTACTATAAATACTTTATCTGTTCACCTTTTATTGACTTATGCAAACACCTTCTGAATGGAACAGTTGTGATAGTAAGTGATAGCGAGTAGAAATGTCGCTATTTTAGTCCCAATTTATTAGGCTTTTTTGTGCTTTAATCCTGTTTTTAATGAAAATATTTAATGTAGTCCGTTATTTGGTCATTGGGAGCAAAGTTGGTGATTTTGGGAGAAAAAGTGCCAAAAATGAAGCAAATGAAACCCAAATCCAAGCTTGGATCAAAAGGGGATCCAAAGAGAACAATCATGATGAAAATGCCCTAAAAGAAGTAAAGAGAAGGCCCAAAAATCAACCCAAATCAAAGCTGGAAAATTCTTGAAATTGGGTTAGTGTCGAGACGCTGTGAAGATAGCGTCGCGACGCTACCCATTTCTTGGGCAACAAGACGCGTGCATACCAGCGTCGCGACACTGTGCAATGTAGCGTTGCGACGCTGACCCCAATCCGGGCCTATATAAGGCACCTCTTGGTGCCTCATTTTATCATCAATCAACCAACAATCATTCCATCATTTCTTTCCTTTCCTCCCTCCCTTGGCTCCTTTGGAGCCTCTCTCAAGGCTTTCTAGCCTTTTTGAGAGATTTCTTAGTGGGAAATATTTGGGGAATTTTGGGGAGCATCTTAGGAGGCTCAAGGAGTAGTCGGCGAGGCTCCAAGCGTCAGCGAAGGGGTTTTTCGACGGTCAATTCCTTTCCTTTATGCTTTCTATTGTAAATGTTGTGGATATTTTAGACATGTGTAGCTAAACCCCAATTTGGGGTCTTGAAATGAAATTATAGTTCAAATATTGTTATAATTTCTTGTCTCTTGCCCCTTTTTCCGAATTATTTGTATGGATGTGTTTAATGCTTTACTCAATCTGGCCAATTATGTAATGATCTGATTCTTAATGGAAACTCGACAGAGAGAAATTAGGGTAGATCATAATCCATGCAACTAGTTTAATTGCCCGTCTTGACACCGGGATTAGTTGATTAAAGTTAGATTCCTAAAATGAATCAGAGCGTAATAATTAATGATTTTTAATAGCGCTAAGGACACTTAGGTTGTTAAAATGACATAATTACAATTAGGGGAAACCGACAGGAGAACCTATGTGATTAACGGATATTCTAGGATTATAATTAGTTGGGCAATGAGATAAGATAATTATAACAATTGTTAAGCTAATAATTCATTTTCAAGACCTCTCTTCCCATTAAAAGAAAACTCTTTCTCCGTATTTTATTTTTTTTTGATTGATCAACTTATTTTCTTTATTTTCTTTGAATTTTAAATTCCTCTTTATTGCATGAGTTGTTCCCTAAATATTATTTCGCCCAAGTACTTTTAGTGCTCAAGAGATTTTATTTTTGCTTAATTTGCGCTTTGCCTCCCTGTGGATTTGATACTCGGTATTACCTACCGTTTTATATTACTTGTGACGACCTGTGCGCATGCGGTGAGCACCAACAGTAAGCAACACGAGGCTAAGCATAAATCTCACGGTGTGAACTATATGGAGAGTATGAAAAAAAACTATTATATTTATCTTTTTATCCCACTAATTATTTTAACGTTTTTGGCTATATTGTCACTTAGGCATATTTTGACTAATCAAATATTTACCTAATTGTAGGTTTAATTTTAACCTACGATGTCTAGGTGATAAACAATTATAACCTTACATCTCTCACGTGCATGCTCTTAAAACCTAGGTTAACCTAACTCCCGGTCGTAAGACGCAAAGAAGAGCGCAGTGAATCCGTTGGTAAGCCTACCTTGCCTTCTTGCCAAAAGAGTGAACGGAGGTAACTATCTTTTGATTCTCCATTCTGAGAAAAATAGTATTGTAAGTTTAAAATTTATTGTTTATAATCCAATAAAATGGTTTTCTTTTAATCAATGTCTCTCCTAAAGAAAATCCTTTTCAAATCCCTTCCTTCGAATGAGCTTACTCAAAATGAAGTAGAGGACAACCATATGGCCTCTTCAAGCTCAGAGATCTCCAATGAAGCGTTGCATATAGCAAAGATTGAAAACAATCTTAAAAAATGGGGCTTACCCAGACTAGACAACAAAGCAATTTATATGCACAACACCTTCAACTTTCGTGAACAATTGTATCAAGATTGTTGAAAGAAAAATCCTCGTCTATGGAAATGTTGATTCAATTCAATTATTTCCAACGGACGACATCCTTAAACACAGGAAATATTTTCAATTCCTGCATATAGGAGCAGTTCAAGTTGCTCTCAGAACAATGTTTAGATCAGGATTAGACACTTCTGTTTTGGCAATCCTAAGAGATAGACGTCATAAAGACTTCTCTAACTCATTGCTCGGAATAATCGAATCAAAACTAGTAGAGGGACCCGTATACTTCACCTGCTATCCAAACTTTATGGTGGCCTTAGATGATCCCCATATTCTCAAAACCTTAAGCCTGGAAATCATAGGTCAAGGTTTAAACCTCGAAGAAGGTGTCAAGAAGATGACACTGTTATACAAAATTACCTACAAAACTCTTACCACTCCTATGGAACCAAAAGCATTGGTCCAATCTCCAAAGGGAAAAACCATGTTGATAGAAACAAACATCAACAAATCCTCTTTCGCCAACCTCAATTCCCATATTATCGAACATCCAGATGGGAGAGTAGAAATCAAATTTGAGGATGAATAACCTCAATTCCCAATTGTCAAATAAAACATGAACAAAAAAGAGTTCATGAGTTCGAGACCAAGTACTTCTGGAATAAGTCCAGAATCCATTTAGAATTTTGGCAGAACTAACTCACTTAGAGTTAAGTCTGTAAAATTAGAACACAGAGTTCCAAATCTCCAATACGAAGAGGATAGATGTCTTTCGCCAACCCAAACTGACATGGAAACTGAGTCAGTCTTCAAGAGTCAACTGAATGTTATCATCTCTGATAATGAATTCAAAATTGACAAAGAAGCTCTGCTAAAAGAATTCATGGCAAAAGAAAACAGGGAAGAAAGAAAACGTTTCTTGAATGATCACTCTAAAGAACATAGAAAGATCATTAAGGAGGAATACTTTCAAACTCTGGAAAAACTCCAAGAGCATATAGCTTTCTTCAGATGGTACAACCAGAGAAAAGAGTATTCTCATATTTGTACCATAAGAGACAAAGAAAGATGGGAAACCATGAGAAGAGGAGAAGTTCAAGGTAACTATCCACCAATGGAAGATGTCGAATTCGATAGCTTCTATCATGAAAAAGTTATCGCAAAACCATTCCAACTCATCAGAGAAGCTGATGAAAGCCAACCACCTACAAACAAAGAAATCAAAAGCATTCAGGTTCGAAACAACTTCTCAAACTGAATGCTAACATCCATAGCTGAACAAGTTTACAGACTAGAATAATTAATTGATCCTCCTCCAGCACCTGTCAAACCATTATACAACCCTCTTGAAAGAGTCAACCTCAAAACTCCTAAGACCAAACTCTTAGAAGAAATCAATAGAAAATTGTTAGCTATCTCAAAAGGAGAAATCTCAAATCAGATTAATGTCCTAAACGATAGTGACATTGAAGATGTTGATTCTCTCATTGAACAATTCTCATCCCTTCAAATGGAAGATCCTCAATCTATTAACAAAATAGGATATTCCAATCCTACTGATAGTATAAACTGGTATCATCATCAAAGCATGCTAGATCTTCAATTTCGAACAGAACAACAATTTCTTTACAAACAAGCAATATGACGGTTCCTCGATTTACGTTTGGAATCTTGATGGCATGTCAGAAAGACAAATCATGAATATGCTTTTTGAAATGCTTATAACGTCTGCCGCATATCAGGAAAATAATAATTCAAACCACTCTGCAGCAGGCACGATCATTAATGGCTTTTCAAGCACCCTGAAAGCATGGTGGGAATGTCTCACTCCCAATTTAAGAAATGAAATCAAAACACACAAAGTAAGGGTTAAAAGAAAAAAGGAAGTCAAAATTGAAGACACAAAAAAACCAGAACCTGGTATCAAAATAGGAGAACCTTCAGGTTTAGGAACCACACCTGTTAAAACAGAAATTCCAAAAACAATCACTATCGAAGAAGATGTAGAAATGCAGGACGCAGTAGAAACTATCATCTATGCTATATCGTAGAATTTTACTGCCGCCCACAACACAAAGTATAAAGATACTCAGAGATCGATTTTGAAAAATCTAAAATGTACCAACCTTGCAAATTTCAACTGGTATAAAGATATGTTTCTAGCTAGGGTATTTTACATGCCCAATGCACACTAATGGAAAGAAAGGTTCGTTGATGGACTTCCAAGCTATGTTGCTGAGAGAGTATACATAGCCCTTCATGAAAGATTTGATGGACAAATCCAATGGCAAGATTTAACTTACGAAGATTTAGTGACTTACGTGATTAATTGTTGATTACAAATCTGCAATGAGATCAAAATTCAGAGAAAAGTTCAAAAAAGTGATAAGAACATAATAAGAGAAATGAAAGCTTTTTATTCTCAATATGGCTGTGAACGGATAGAAGAACCAGTTCACACATCACGAAAAATCATTCAAAGGAACAATAGCCAAAGGTATTATTCTCAAAAGAATTACGTACCTAAAAATCATTATCGAAAAAGAAAAAGCCAGAGACAAAATCCCCGCCAAAATCAATCCAACACTCGCAAGGACAAAAAAAAGGTCTCTTGCTTCAAATGCCAAAAGGAAGGATGATAACTGCCCAAAAGGTAGTTATTTAGGCCTCAATTATATAGGAATTTGTGTGTCCTTTATGCTTTTTAAGGTTGGTTTTGGATAGATATTACATGTTTTAACCCATTTGGAAGAATGGAAGCATTGGAAATTATTTTGTGTAGATTATGCTGCTGGGCGACTGGAGGGAGCAAATTCTGTGCTGCAGCAAAACTGGGAGCATAAACTGCCACATAGCTCGTTAGCCAACTTCATGAACCGACTTTTGTTGAGTTATTTTTAGGATAAAGGAGCAAGGAGAGCCTTACACGTGTCCAAGTTGACCTAATTCAAATCTCTTATCCTTCTATAAAAGGAAGTAGCCATCCAAGTCAAAGGGATTCCAACTCTCCTTGGAAGCCGAATAGTATAGAGAGGTTGAAGATTACCAAGAACACCATCTGCCGCAAGCTGATTAAGGAGTTTATTTTCTTTAGTAACTTATGGTTATGGAATGCCTACTCAGATTGTAATTCGTATGTCTATTATGAACTAAGTAGCTTAAGGTGTTGGTTAGGAATAATGTGATTGTCGTGCTTCATCTTTAGTAATATATTGACTATCGCATTTTGGTTAATTGTTGTGCTTATTCTCATTTTATGCCCGCCTGGCCAGTCGGTATGGATAGCTCTCTCTAGTTTCAGGGATGATTTAGAGGGTGTGTGGCAATTATCCACACTACGATCATTGTGTATTGGTGAACACCAGTGACTGAGCTAGGGATAGCCAGTTGCCTAGTGCTTGATCGGTCGAACTTCATTGGGGTTGAAACACATCCCAAAAGATTCGGAGTTCCAGGAGGAATCCGCTAATAATACTGCGAGAAATGCATGATCAATAATATTGCTAGAGCAATCCTTTAAAACAATCACTAAATCTTAACCAGCGCCTGTCTTTAATCTGTATATCTATTTGTTTACTCGTTGTTCTGTCATTTATTTTGCTTCAACATAATTCTTATAAAACCAAATCATTTTACCATCTTTGAAACCATTGGAAAGTTACACAAAAATAGGTAGAGTGGAAACTAATTCAGGACTAGGATTGATAATATTACTTGCTGCAGACTGTGTATACTTGCACAGGAATTCTAGAGTCTTTTATCCCATATTATTACTCACTCTAGGAACCCAACAAGTTTTTGGCGCCGTTGCCGAGGAACTTGAATAAGTTTTTATCTGATCTGTTTTGTGTATGTGTTTTAGTGGTTTGGTGCTTGATCTTTTTTATTGTTTCTTTTGTTTTTGCAGGTGTGAGTTTGGTGCATGAGCGATCCGCCTGGGGTAAGGTTTGAGCTTGATCCGAAAATTGAAAGGACATTTAGGAACAGAAGGAGGGAGCAACGCAGAAACCAGATGGAGAACATGCCGCAACTTCTGCAGGTTCCTGAAGGTCCAGCGAACCCCCAGCAGAATCCTTTGCTACAGCAAAACCCGTTGTTTGAACAAAATGAGCAGCAAAATAATCAGGCTGAGAATCCTATCTTGATAGCGAACGATAGGACCAGAGCCATTCGAGCGTATGCTGTCCCGATGTTTAATGAGTTGAATCTAGGGATTGCACGTCCCCAAATCCAAGCTACAAATTTTGAAATGAAACCGGTAATTTTTCAGATGTTGCAAACCGTGGGGCAATTCCATGGTTTGTCCTCTGAAGACCCTCATTTACATCTTATGTCTTTTCTAGGAGTTAGTGATTCTTTTGTAATTCAAGGAGTGTCTATGGATGCTCTTAGATTAACTTTGTTCCCGTATTCTCTTAGAGATGGAGCAAAGTCATGGTTAAATTCTTTTGCTCCAGGATCAATTAGGACGTGGGATGAGTTAGCTGAAAAATTTTTGAGTAAATATTTCCCACCTAATAGAAATGCTAAATTAAGGAGTGAAATAGTAGGGTTTAGGCAACTTGAGGATGAGACTTTTAGTGAGGCTTGGGAGAGGTTTAAGGAGCTTTTGCGAAAGTGTCCCCACCATGGTTTACCTCATTGTATTCAAATGGAAACATTTTACAGTGGTTTAAATGGAGTAACCCAGGGTATGGTCGATGCCTCGGCTGGAGGGGCCCTTTTGGCAAAAACTTTTGATGAAGCTTATGAAATTTTAGAAAGAATATCTATTAATAGTTGTTAGTGGTCGGATGGTAGAGGCACAAATAAGAAAGTTAAAAGTGTATTAGAAGTCGATGGTGTGTCCACCATTAGGGCTGGTCTTGCTATGATTACTAACGCTCTTAAGAATGTGACAGTGATTAGTCATCAGCAGCCACCAGCTATGGAACCTGCGGCAGTGGTGAACCAAGTCACAGACGAAGCATGTAACTATTGTGGTGAAGACCACAACTACGAGTTTTGCCCCAGCAATCCAGCTTCTGTGTTTTTTGTAGGTAATCAGAGGAACAACCCTTATTCTAACTTCAATAATCCAGGTTGGCGCAACCACCCCAACTTCTCATGGGGAGGTCAAGGAAATAACGTACAAGCGCAACAAAAGATGAACCAGCCGGGATTTGCAAAAGCGCAGGTAATGCCCCAGCAAAATAAGAAGGCTTTGCCCCAGCAAAATTCGGGAAACTCTCTCAAGGCGTTGATGAAATAATTTATGGCTCGCACAGATGCCACAATTCAAAGTAATCAAGCTTCGATGAAAGCCCTGGAATTGCAAGTGGGTCAGCTAGCTAATGAGCTTAAGGCAAGGCCTCACGGGAAACTTCCATCAGATACTGAACACCCTAGAAGGGAAGGTAAGGAGCAGGTAAAGGCAGTTACTCTCAGGACTGGTAAGCCATTAGAAGAAATAATTTAGCCTAGTAAAACCCAGGTTATAGATAAAAATTGTGATAAAAATGTTGTTGTTGAGAAAGAGTTGGAGTCTGGTCAGGGTGCTGGAGGCAGCAATAAAAATGCTGGAGCATCTGGTTTTGTTCAAGATGTGGAACCACCTTATGTGCCGCCCCCACCTTATGTACCACCTCTACCTTTTCCACAAAGGCAGAAGCCTAAGAATCAGGATGGGTAATTCAAAAAGCTACTTTAATAAAGACTTGCGACAAAAGATGGTGGAGGAGTGTTACAATATTATAAATAGTATGTCAATAATTATGTGTGCATTTATTGCATTTATTATCCTTGTACCTATGTCAACCTATATTGTCTATGTCTTTACTTTTTAGTGTCATGTCTTTACTTTTTAGTCTTTACTTTTTAGTATAAAATAATTGAGTGTGTAAGAAAATAATAGTGTACAATAATAGTGTGTTGTACAAATGTTTTCGTATTATTTGTAATCTTTTATCTTTTGTCATATCAATCCAGTCAGGGGTCCTGTCCTGTCGGATTGGTTCTTATCTTTTAATTTTTTGTTTTCAATTGTAATTTCAAATCCGGAGTCTATAAAAGACTTCGATATTGTAATCAAAGGGCATCGGAAAATTTCGAGCTTTCATTTGAAGTTTGATCCTTGTACCTATGTCAACCTATATTGTCTATGTCTTTACTTTTTAGTGTCATGTCTTTACTTTTTAGTCTTTACTTTTTAGTCTTTACTTTTTAGTATAAAATAATTGAGTGTGTAAGAAAATAATAGTGTACAATAATAGTGTGTTGTACAAACGTTTTCGTATTATTTGTAATCTTTTATCTTTTGTCATATCAATCAGTCAGGGGTCCTGTCCTGTCGGATTGGTTCATATCTTTTAATTTTTTGTTTTCAATTGTAATTTCAAATCCGGAGTCTATAAAAGACTTCGATATTGTAATCAAAGGGCATCGGAAAATTTCGAGCTTTCATTTGAAGTTTGAAACATTTCCACGCTCTCTCTCTCTTGTAATCGATCCTAATTCTCTTCGCGGTTTACGAGGAGTGTTACAATATTATAAATAGTATGTCAATAATTATGTGTGCATTTATTGCATACACACATAATTATTGACATCCTGGATAATAAATGCAATAAATAATTGTAGGTTTGAACAACGGAATTGACTCATCTATAGGAGGTATAAAGATTCCTCCGTTTGAAGATGAAGTAATGGAAGGTTTTGATATTCTTCCTTCAATCTTTTCTACTTGGTTAGCTATAGTAGAAAGAATTTTATTAGAAAAATTGTTTTGAAGTTGAATATTTTTTATATCCTTAAGAGTAGGGGTGTTCTTTTCGTCTTTTTTACTGATATTACCTTTGAATGGACTAGCTTTGACTTTTTCACCATAAATTGTGTCAAACTCGATCTCTTCAAGAGGAGGATGAGTAGAATGAATACTTCCTCTTTGAGATGTTTTCCAGGATTCTTGAAGCATATTGATTTCGTTATTGGATTCTTTCATCCAAGTGAAGAATGATATATTTCTTTCGGTTTCATTCATATATGAATACCATCTCGATCTTATCTCAGATCTTTGGTCTTTGTTGTAATTTTTGAAAAAGGTTTTTCTTCTTGCCTTATTTTTTAGGGAAAGAAAATCCTCCTTTAAGGTTTCTTTATCGATTGTGAAATCTTGTATAAGGACATTAATTTGACTGGCAAACACAGATCGGTTATCCATGTCTGTCTGTGTGGGTGATTGTGGTTGATTTTCGTATTGAACATTTGCCACATTTTGTTCTATATTGACAGATTTTACTCTTAGTGAGTTAGATCTATCCATATAGTATTTTGATTCGATTTCTGAAGTTGTTCCAGATGTACTAGGTCGAGAAGACATAAAGTCTTTAACCTTTGAGGTTGCTGGTTCTTCCGAAAATTGAACTTCTACCGATCCATCTGGATATTCAACAATTTGTGCAAGGTTTGAATTTTTCTTTGGTGGAGTGAAGGCTTCTGTAAGTCTCCACGTTGGATTTCTAGTAATTTGTTCCCATGACAAACTCTTAGGGACTGTGATTGATGATCTATCAAGATTTGCTTCTAAGAGAACTGTAGATCCTTTGGGTGAAGATCTCAAGGCTCTAGGGGATATGTTGGTATTCATTAATTTGTAATATATTCTAAAAATCATAACAGCAGAATGGGTCTGTTCTTGAATATTGAGATTTTGTGAATAAACATCGGCTGTTAGAGAAGATAGGATGTTTGGATCTTTTAATGAAAGCGTAAAATTTGGATAACAATTAAAGAAAATAGGTCCTCCTTCAAGATTAGATTGGACAATCCCTAGAAGGGAATTTGAGAAATTTAAATGTCTCTTGTCTCTTCGAGAGACAAGTATTGGAATATCTAATCCGAGTTTGAATAAAGGTTTGATTGCTATTTGAACTAATCCTATGTGAAGATAGTTAAATTCTTCACGATGTTGAAGGATGAGCTTTTTTGAAAAAAGATTTATTGTTTCACGATCATTGTTAATCGGGATGTTTTTCTCAGAAATTTTTATACAGTTTCTTTGAGAAAAATTGAAGGTACTATGGTAATAAATTGACTTTGGGTCTACCTTTGGAATGCTCCATTGATGAAGTTTATCTTCAATTTTTGCTATTGACAATTCTTGATTGGTAGTGTTTGATATCTTTGAATCTGAATCACCTTTGTGATCCTCATGATCATTGGAAATTGAAACAGCTTTTCCTTTTACCCTGGTACTCAACATTCTTTTCAAGAGCTTAGACATAGTTATCTTCTTTTGATCATAATCCAATATAAAAGAGAATAATTTTTTCTTTCTTTCTGAAAACTTTAAAGATGCAACAATTTATCAAGTACTAGTTACTGGGGAACAGGAGCTTACCAACGGACTTACACTTATTGCCGGGAACACAACCTTTACCAACCAGCGGACGACTAGCAGACGCAAGATATAATTCCTTTAGAGAGAGCGTGGAAATGTTTCAAACTTCAAATGAAAGCTCGAAATTTTCCGATGCCCTTTGATTACAATATCGAAGTCTTTTATAGACTCCGGATTTGAAATTACAATTGAAAACAAAAAATTAAAAGATAAGAACCAATCCGACAGGACAGGACCCCTGACTGGATTGATATGACAAAAGATAAAAGATTACAAATAATACGAAAACGTTTGTACAACACACTATTATTGTACACTATTATTTTCTTACACACTCAATTATTTTATACTAAAAAGTAAAGACTAAAAAGTAAAGACATGACACTAAAAAGTAAAGACATAGACAATATAGGTTGACATAGGTACAAGGATAATAAATGCAATAAATGCACACATAATTATTGACATACTATTTATAATATTGTAACACTCCTCCACCATCTTTTGTCGCAAGTCTTTATTAAAGTAGCTTTAATAAAGTTGATAGTTGTTGTCCTCTTCTGATGGGCTTCGAATATTATTTCTTCTCACTTTATCAGGCGTGATGGCAAGGTATGCTGACCAACGGATTTACTACTCATCTCGAGCTTTACTACCGGGACCACACACTTCAACAGTCCTTCGCAACAGTCCTTTACCGTGAGTTGTCATAATGTTCATTGTCTAGGAGAATCGGACATTGTCTTTTAATACTAATGGGGAGTTCCTTATTATTCATAATTTACAACATGCTTAATTTACATAAGTTGATTAATGTACACACACTTTTTTTTTTTTTTTTTTTTTGAAATATTAGACTCACATGGGTTGTGAATCTAGAAAAGGATCATTGAGGTCATATTCATTCTCTTCTTCTTCAATGTCAGAATTATGATGAGAAGATGAAGATGCTATTGACGTTGCTTGATTCAGAATCTTTTGAAAGTCTGCCTCGGAAGTAGTTTGTGCCAAAGCAGCTATGAGCTTTGATTTTGAATTTAAGAATTCTGCATTTTTCTTTTTTGAAAGGTCTTGAAGGTAGCCGTTGTCGGCAAACCATTGTTTGACTTCCTTGATGTTGGCATGGGAAAAATTATATTTATCCCACCATTTGATCTGAAGAATTTTGACAAGTTATTTGAAAAATGGGTATGTATTTGTCTGGAAATTCCAACAGAAAATCCAGGGGATTTGGAAATATAAACAAAAACGCATATTGAGAGGAAATGCATTTTTGTATATGGTTTGAGAAAAATAATGGAACGATTCTTGGATAGGAACGGGAAAAATTTCTTCGGAGGATCTGAAGGTTTTCCACCATTTGATAAACCAAAAAGGAAATTGACACTTGTAAGCATTTTGACAAAATTGTATGAACCAAGAATGATCATAATTTTTATACCACATGACCATATACCAGGCTTCGATATAATCCCGGTATGAGTATGTCTGGGGATTGAAAGGTTTTGAAAGAGTTCTTTCTGTGAGAATATTTTGATTCCAATGAGTAGGGTTTATGACCTTTTTGATTTTAAGCTTTGAATAAGCTATGATTGATGGATCATTTCTGTCTGGAATATGCGTTATCTCGACAGATTTTGAATCTACCAGAATGAATTCATAATATTTTCTGGTTTTGAGCAAGGATTCTGGGATGAAATAGAATCCTTGAGGATAAATATTTTGAATAATTTCAATAATTGAAGACCCGTCGAATTCGGGTTCAATAATTGGTTCTGATAATTGAAGTGATTTTTCAAAATAATTTTTGATTTCGGGTTTTGGAATGAATCTTTTGGGAGGCTGAACAGCATCCACAAAAGTTGTAGGGATAGAAGATCCCTGTTGAGATGAAGGTTGGGTAGATGGAGAGACAGTAGGTCTCATTGAAGGAACGGCAGAAGGCCGTGCAACAGAGGCAGATGGCCTCGGTGGTGGAGTTAAGGACTCCATTGAATCACGGATTTGAAGAGATGCACTTCTGGTTCTTGGACGGTTCACGGGAGTGAAGCCAAGATCCATGGCATATTGATCTGCGCTCATAGGAGCTGGAGATTTTGAAGATAAAGCTGGGCTTTTTCCCTTTGAAGAAGATGAAGAGGATTTGCCTCGTTTATCACTCATTTTCAGAAATCGAGAGAGAAGATGTTTTTCTTGTGAGGAATTCCCTTGAGAGGTAATCAGCAAGGGGATTTTGAACACCTTTTATAGGCAAAATTTGAAAATCAAAGCATGACAAGATAGCTTGCCACCTTGCAAAGATTTGTTTTGAAACAAGATTTTTTACATCTTTTTCTAAAACAAATTTAGATGCTCTTGAATCAGTTTTTATTGTAAAACTTTTATTGATTAAATCTCCTTGAAACTTTTGTACACACAAAACTATGGCTAAGATTTCTTTTTTGACTGTTGAATAGTTTTTCTGAGTACTATTCCATACTCCAGAATGAAATCTTATAATTGATTCGTTCTTATCAACACACTGTTTTAAGATTCCTCCATATCCGATATCGGATGCGTCGGACTCCACTATGAGGTTTGCTTTTGGATTGATAAGGCTTAAACAGGGAATTGATTTGACTAAAGTTTTGATAGACTTGACTGCCTCTGTGTGCTTATCCGACCACGGGGCAGGATTCTTTTTAAATCTCTCATAAAGAGGTTTGCAAATAGTTCTTAGATTTTTAATAAAATCAGATACATAATTGAGGCATCCTAAAAATCTTTGTAATTGAGTTTTGTCTAAAATTTGATCAGGAAAATTTGAAGCAAACTCTATTGATCTTTGAATAGGTTTTATCAAACCTAAATGAATATCAAATCCTAGAAATCGGATTTGTGTTTGAAATAATTTGATCTTTGGAAGTGATACCACTAAACCATTTCGTTTAATGATATCTAAAAATATATTGAGATGTTTAAAATGTTGATCTATGTTTTGAGAAAATATTAATACATCATCAATATAAACAATTGAAAATTCTTGGAAGGGATTGAAAATATCATTCATAATTTTTTGAAATTCTGATGGAGCATTTTTTAATCCGAATGGCATAACATTCCATTCATATTGGCCAAAAGGAACATTGAAAGCGGTTTTGTAACGATCTTTTTCAGAAATCTGAATTTGCCAAAATCCTGACTTCATATCAAATTTTGAGAAAATCTTTGAATTTGAAATTCTTTTTAGTAAATCTTGTTTGTTCGGAATTGGATATCTTATCCATTCCAAAACTTTATTAAGAGGTTTGTAATTAATGACTAACCTTGGAACACCTCGCTCTTTTTCTGCTTGGTTATTGACATAAAATGCTGCACATGACCAAGGGCTCTTTGAAGCTCTGATGAGACCTTTCTGCAAAAGATCATCTATTTCTTTTTTGCAATGTGTTAGCAATTCGGAATTCATTTGTATTGGTCTAGCCTTTGTTGGAATTTTCTCTTCATTGAAATCTTTGATATAAGGAAGATCGACAATATGTTGTTTTCTTTTCCAAAAGGCGTTTGGAATATTCGAACAAACTTCTTTTTCTAATTTTTATTTAAAGTAAGTTATTTTATCTTGTATTGATTTTCTTTTTAATTCTTCTTCAATTTTTTTGTAAGAGATTTCGTCTTTTAAGAATTGTATTTGTTTTTCTTTACTTTCTATGACATTTATTGAATTTTGAACTGTTTCTTGTTGTAGGTTATGGACTTCATGGCGGGTTATTGGACTAGTAAATTTAAATATTATCTCTTGACCTAGAACGTCAGAGATTATTCCTTCTTCTGAAATTGTTATTGGATATAATTGAGTGAGGAATGGTGTACCTAGGATCAATTCTTGTCCTAAATCTTTGACTAAAAGAAAAGAGTTTACAAAGCAAACTCCCTCATTGCAAACATGGACTTTTGATAATTTATAATTGATCATGAGTTGATTATTATTAGCACCACGAAGGGATTCAGAAGTTTTTTCGAAGTATATTGAAGGTATTAATCCCTCCCGAATACAATTTTGATCATCACCTGAATCAATTAGTGCATGGAGCGTAATTGTAAAATCGTGAATCTTTAGTGTTACTAAAGAATGCCATTTTTGGAATCGTATACTTGAAATAGCTCCAACGAAAGATTCCTCTTCTTCGTTAGGATTTGTCTCTACTTCTGTTTTTAATTGAGATATTTCTTGACGGAGATGAAAAATTTCTAGATCAGTATTTCTTTTGAGTTCTGAGACTTCTCTTTTTAGAGTATTAATTTCAGCTTGGAGATCTTGAATAGTGACCGGTCTCGGTTCTTCGAATTTTGTGACTACGTTCTTCCATTCATAAGGCTGGAAGTTACTAGATTCTTCTTGTTCTCTTTTTTCAAGAATTGAACTTTTAAGGCTATACAAGATTTATTTTTGAAGCTCTACATTGTCTATTTTGTCGACGACATTGAGAAGAGTTTCTTGATCTTTTGTCAGGACACATATGCATCCTGAACAAACTCTTTTGCCCTCAATTTCTTCTTCTTCATAGTAGCTACTAGAATATGAATCAGTTTCTTCTTGTAATTCAAGAATCTGACCTTCATCTGAGCTATATATGAATGATTCTTCAGAATCAGATTGAATAATGTTTAGAAGTTGTTGCTTCGTATTGTCATCTATTTCTAATTCGTTGATCTTCTTTTTCATAGGACACTTATTAGCATAATGTCCATGAGATCTACATTTATAGCATTGGATGTTTCTTTTGGAGTTTCCTCTTTTGTAAAAGGGTCGTCTTTTATTGTAAGAATTATATGGCTTTCTATAATTCTTCTTTTGGAACTGCCTATATGGTCTATAGTTTTGTTGCTCTTGGTATTTTCTATACCTTTTGATGGATGATTTTCTAATTATGGATGGTGGACGAATTTTTCCACATCCATATTGATCGCAGAAAATTCCTAACTCTGCTCTTTTGGATCCAAGAGATTTGTTAAGTTTTGACTGAACCTTTGATTCATTACAAAGACGGAGACCTTCGCTTATTATAAAGGAAGTTAGGTTCCCATAGGTCAGAGTGTCCCAAGGAATCTTCCCGTCGTATTTTGTATTCAAATCAATTTTGACTCTTTCAGCAAAATAACTAGGAAGGCCGTTAATAAATTGTTCCTTCCAGATTGATGAAGAGCAATCAGCTCTAATGAGGACTTTACTTAAAAACATATCTTTGTACCATCTGAAATCTCCTAGTGTTGGACATTTGAGATTTAAAAGGATATCCGCCGATCTGGCTTGGTATTGAGCTGGATCACCTACAAAGGAATTTGTAAGGGTGTATACAAGAGTATTTACATCATCTTCTATACTTTCTTCCCTTTCTACTGTTTGAGGTAATTGGCCTTCGAGTTTGATTGTTTGTTTTTTCCTTTCGATGGTTTTGTGGGTTAGAATGTACTGACGATCATTGTCAGTCAGATATTGATCCCACCATTGTTTCAATTGCCCCGTAAATCCTGCAACAAGCAGTTGGGCTATTTCATGATCCCTTTTGCCTCTTTGGCGATAAGCATTTGAGGCTATGAACATTTCATTGAGCACATTGAGGATAAGATAATCGGATATGCCATCTATATTCCATTCATGGATGGCTAATCCATCATAAACGGCCTGAGTCATTTGTGCCTTTTCTTCAAATTGGACATCCGGGAAAGATGGTTGTGGATACCAATTTCGCATAATTACTGGTTTTGAAGCTTTTGATCTTGTCCCTATTTTTAGGATCTCGTTAGGCGGCTCAATCGCTTCTTCCTCTAAAGAAAGATTTCTTGTTTTCTGAATAATTTGATCAATAAAGGTATCATTAATGACGTTTATTGTAGGGGTTGTCTTTGAAGTTGATGGTTTTGAAATATGGAAACTGCTTAGCTTTTCTTCAATTAAAGCTAGAGTTTCTTCTTCTTTAGACATTATTTTAATTTTGCTATCAATAATTGTAGGTTTGAACAACGGAATTGACTCATCTATAGGAGGTATAAAGATTCCTCCGTTTGAAGATGAAGTAATGGAAGGTTTTGATATTCTTCCTTCAATCTTTTCTACTTGGTTAGCTATAGTAGAAAGAATTTTATTAGAAAAATTGTTTTGAAGTTGAATATTCTTTATATCCTTAAGAGTAGGGACGTTCTTTTCGTCTTTTTCACTAATATTGCCTTTGAATGGACTAGCTTTGACTTTTTCACCATAAATTGTGTCAAACTCGATCTCTTCAAGAGGAGGATGAGTAGAATGAATACTTCCTCTTTGAGATGTTTTCCAGGATTCTTGAAGCATATTGATTTCGTTATTGGATTCTTTCATCCAAGTGAAGAATGGTATATTTCTTTCGGTTTCATTCATATATGAATACCATCTCGATCTTATCTCAGATCTTTGGTCTTTGTTGTAATTTTGGAAAAAGGTTTTTCTTCTTGCCTTATTTTTTAGGGAAAGAAAATCCTCCTTTAAGGTTTCTTTATCGATTGTGAAATCTTGTATAAGGACATTAATTTGACTGGCAAACACAGATCGGTTATCCATGTCTGTCTGTGTGGGTGATTGTGGTTGATTTTCGTATTGAACATTTGCCACATTTTGTTCTATATTGAAAGATTTTACTCTTAGTGAGTTAGATCTATCCATATAGTATTTTGATTCGATTTCTGAAGTTGTTCCAGATGTACTAGGTCGAGAAGACATAAAGTCTTTAACCTTTGAGGTTGCTGGTTCTTCCGAAAATTGAACTTCTACCGATCCATCTGGATATTCAACAATTTGTGCAAGGTTTGAATTTTTCTTTGGTGGAGTGAAGGCTTCTGTAAGTCTCCACGTTGGATTTCTAGTAATTTGTTCCCATGACAAACTCTTAGGGACTGTGATTGATGATCTATCAAGATTTGCTTCTAAGAGAACTGTAGATCCTTTGGGTGAAGATCTCAAGGCTCTAGGGGATATGTTGGTATTCATTAATTTGTAATATATTCTAAAAATCATAACAGCAGAATGGGTCTGTTCTTGAATATTGAGATTTTGTGAATAAACATCGGCTGTTAGAGAAGATAGGATGTTTGGATCTTTTAATGAAAGCGTAAAATTTGGATAACAATTAAAGAAAATAGGTCCTCCTTCAAGATTAGATTGGACAATCCCTAGAAGGGAATTTGAGAAATTTAAATGTCTCTTGTCTCTTAGAGAGACAAGTATTGGAATATCTAATCCGAGTTTGAATAAAGGTTTGATTGCTATTTGAACTAATCCTATGTGAAGATAGTTAAATTCTTCACGATGTTGAAGGATGAGCTTTTTTGAAAAAAGATTTATTGTTTCACGATCATTGTTAATCGGGATGTTTTTCTCAGAAATTTTTATACAGTTTCTTTGAGAAAAATTGAAGGTACTATGGTAATAAATTGACTTTGGGTCTACCTTTGGAATGCTCCATTGATGAAGTTTATCTTCAATTTTTGCTATTGACAATTCTTGATTGGTAGTGTTTGATATCTTTGAATCTGAATCACCTTTGTGATCCTCATGATCATTGGAAATTGAAACAGCTTTTCCTTTGACCCTGGTACTCAACATTCTTTTCAAGAGCTTAGACATAGTTATCTTCTTTTGATCATAATCCAATATAAAAGAGAATAATTTTTTCTTTCTTTCTGAAAACTTTAAAGATGCAACAATTTATCAAGTACTAGTTACTGGGGAACAGGAGCTTACCAACGGACTTACACTTATTGTCGGGAACACAACCTTTACCAACCAGCGGACGACTAGCAGACGCAAGATATAATTCCTTTAGAGAGAGCGTGGAAATGTTTCAAACTTCAAATGAAAGCTCGAAATTTTCCGATGCCCTTTGATTACAATATTGAAGTCTTTTATAGACTCCGGATTTGAAATTACAATTGAAAACAAAAAATTAAAAGATAAGAACCAATCCGACAGGACAGGACCCCTGACTGGATTGATATGACAAAAGATAAAAGATTACAAATAATACGAAAACGTTTGTACAACACACTATTATTGTACACTATTATTTTCTTACACACTCAATTATTTTATACTAAAAAGTAAAGACTAAAAAGTAAAGACATGACACTAAAAAGTAAAGACATAGACAATATAGGTTGACATAGGTACAAGGATAATAAATGCAATAAATGCACACATAATTATTGACATACTATTTATAATATTGTAACACTCCTCCACCATCTTTTGTCGCAAGTCTTTATTAAAGTAGCTTTAATAAAGTTGATAGTTGTTGTCCTCTTCTGATGGGCTTCGAATATTATTTCTTCTCACTTTATCAGGCGTGAAGGCAAGGTATGCTGACCAACGGATTTACTACTCATCTCGAGCTTTACTACCGGGACCACACACTTCAACAGTCCTTCGCAACAGTCCTTTACCGTGAGTTGTCATAATGTTCATTGTCTAGGAGAATCGGACATTGTCTTTTAATACTAATGGGGAGTTCCTTATTATTCATAATTTACAACATGCTTAATTTACATAAGTTGATTAATGTACACACACTTTTTTTTTTTTTTTTTTTGAAATATTAGACTCACATGGGTTGTGAATCTAGAAAAGGATCATTGAGGTCATATTCATTCTCTTCTTCTTCAATGTCAGAATTATGATGAGAAGATGAAGATGCTATTGACGTTGCTTGATTCAGAATCTTTTGAAAGTCTGCCTCGGAAGTAGTTTGTGCCAAAGCAGCTATGAGCTTTGATTTTGAATTTAAGAATTCTGCATTTTTCTTTTTTGAAAGGTCTTGAAGGTAGCCGTTGTCGGCAAACCATTGTTTGACTTCCTTGATGTTGGCATGGGAAAAATTATATTTATCCCACCATTTGATCTGAATAATTTTGACAAGTTGTTTGAAAAATGGATATGTATTTGTCTGGAAATTCCAACAGAAAATCCAGGGAATTTGGAAATATAAACAAAAACGCATATTGAGAGGAAATGCATTTTTGTATATTGTTTGAGAAAAATAATGGAACGATTCTTGGATAGGAACGGGAAAAATTTCTTCGGAGGATCCGAAGGTTTTCCACCATTTGATAAACCAAAAAGGAAATTGACATTTGTAAGCATTTTGACAAAATTGTATGAACCAAGAATGATCATAATTTTTATACCACATGACCATATACCAGGCTTCGATATAATCCCGGTATGAGTATGTCTGGGGATTGAAAGGTTTTGAAAGAGTTCTTTCTGTGAGAATACTTTGATTCCAATGAGTAGGGTTTATGACCTTTTTGATTTTTAGCTTTGAATAAGCTATGATTGATGGATCATCTCTGTCTTGAATATGTGTTATCTCGACAGATTTTGAATCTACCAGAATGAATTCATAATATTTTCTGGTTTTGAGCAAGGATTCCGGGATGAAATAGAATCCTTGAGGATAAATATTTTGAATAATTTCAATAATTGAAGACCCGTCGAATTCGGGTTCAATAATTGGTTCTGATAATTGAAGTGATTTTTCAAAATAATTTTTGATTTCGGGTTTTGGAATGAATCTTTTGGGAGGCTGAACAGCATCCACAAAAGTTGTAGGGATAGAAGATCCCTGTTGAGATGAAGGTTGGGTAGATGGAGAGACAGTAGGTCTCATTGAAGGAACTGCAGAAGGCCGTGCAACAGAGGCAGATGGCCTCGGTGGTGGAGTTAAAGACTCCATTGAATCACGGATTTGAAGAGATGCACTTCTGGTTCTTGGACGGTTCACGGGAGTGAAGCCAAGATCCATGGCATATTGATCTGCGCTCATAGGAGCTGGAGATTTTGAAGATAAAGCTGGGCTTTTGCCCTTTGAAGAAGATGAAGAGGCTTTGCCTCGTTTATCACTCATTTTCAGAAATCAAGAGAGAAGATGTTTTCTTGTGAGGAATTCCCTTGAGAGGTAATCAGCAAGGGGATTTTGAACACCTTTTATAGGCAAAATTTGAAAATCAAAGCATGACAAGATAGCTTGCCACCTTGCAAAGATTTGTTTTGAAACAAGATTTTTTACATCTTTTTCTAAAACAAATTTAGATGCTCTTGAATCAGTTTTTATTGTAAAACTTTTATTGATTAAATCTCCTTGAAACTTTTGTACACACAGAACTATGGCTAAAATTTCTTTTTTGACTGTTGAATAGTTTTTCTGAGTACTATTCCATACTCCAGAATGAAATCTTATAATTGATTCGTTCTTATCAACACACTGTTTTAAGATTCCTCCATATCCGATATCGGATGCGTCGGACTCCACTATGAGGTTTGCTTTTGGATTGATAAGGCTTAAACAGGGAATTGATTTGACTAAAGTTTTGATAGACTTGACTGCCTCTGTGTGCTTATCCGACCACGGGGCAGGATTCTTTTTTAATCTCTCATAAAGAGGTTTGCAAATAGTTCTTAGATTTTGAATAAAATCAGATACATAATTGAGGCATCCTAAAAATCTTTGTAATTGAGTTTTGTCTAAAATTTGATCAGGAAAATTTGAAGCAAACTCTATTGATCTTTGAATAGGTTTTATCAAACCTAAATGAATATCAAATCATAGAAATCGGATTTGTGTTTGAAATAATTTGATCTTTGGAAGTGATACCACTAAACCATTTCGTTTAATGATATTTAAAAATATATTGAGATGTTTAAAATGTTGATCTATGTTTTGAGAAAATATTAATACATCATCAATATAAACAATTGAAAATTCTTGGAAGGGATTGAAAATATCATTCATAATTTTTTGAAATTCTGATGGAGCATTTTTTAATCCGAATGGCATAACATTCCATTCATATTGGCCAAAAGGAACATTGAAAGCGGTTTTGTAACGATCTTTTTCAGAAATCTGAATTTTCCAAAATCCTGACTTCATATCAAATTTTGAGAAAATCTTTGAATTTGAAATTCTTTTTAGTAAATCTTGTTTGTTCGGAATTGAATATCTTATCCATTCCAAAACTTTATTAAGAGGTTTGTAATTAATGACTAACCTTGGAACACCTCGCTCTTTTTCTGCTTGGTTATTGACATAAAATGCTGCACATGACCAAGGGCTCTTTGAAGCTCTGATGAGACCTTTCTGCAAAAGATCATCTATTTCTTTTTTGCAATGTGTTAGCAATTCGGAATTCATTTGTATTGGTCTAGCCTTTGTTGGAATTTTCTCTTCATTGAAATCTTTGATATAAGGAAGATCGACAATATGTTGTTTTCTTTTCCAAAAGGCGTTTGGAAGATTTGAACAAACTTCTTTTTCTAATTTTGATTTAAAGTAAGTTATTTTATCTTGTATTGATTTTCTTTTTAATTCTTCTTCAATTTTTTTGTAAGAGATTTCATCTTTTAAGCATTGTATTTGTTTTTTTTTACTTTCTATGACATTTATTGAATTTTGAACTGTTTCTTGTTGTAGGTTATGGACTTCATGGCGGGTTATTGGACTAGTAAATTTAAATATTATCTCTTGACCTAGAACGTCAGAGATTATTCCTTCTTCTGAAATTGTTATTGGATATAATTGAGTGAGGAATGGTGTACCTAGGATAAATTCTTGTCCTAAATCTTTGACTAAAAGAAAAGAGTTTACAAAGCAAACTCCCTCATTGCAAACATGGACTTTTGATAATTTATAATTGATCATGAGTTGATTATTATTAGCACCACGAAGGGATTCAGAAGTTTTTTCGAAGTATATTGAAGGTATTAATCCCTCCCGAATACAATTTTGATCAGCACCTGAATCAATTAGTGCATGGAGCGTAATTGTAAAATCGTGAATCTTTAGTGTTACTAAAGAATGCCATTTTTGGAATCGTATACTTGAAATAGCTCCAACGAAAGATTCCTCTTCTTCGTTAGGATTTGTCTCTACTTCTGTTTTTAATTGAGATATTTCTTGACGGAGATGAAAAATTTCTAGATCAGTATTTCTTTTGAGTTCTGAGACTTCTCTTTTTAGAGTATTAATTTCAGCCTGGAGATCTTGGATAGTGACCGGTCTCGGTTCTTCGAATTTTTTGACTACGTTCTTCCATTCATAAGGCTGGAAGTTACTAGATTCTTCTTGTTCTCTTTTTTCAAGAATTGAACTTTTAAGGCTATACAAGATTTATTTTTGAAGCTCTACATTGTCTATTTTGTCGACGACATTGAGAAGAGTTTCTTGATCTTTTGTTAGGACACATATGCATCCTGAACAAACTCTTTTGCCCTCAATTTCTTCTTCTTCATAGTCGCTACTAGAATATGAATCAGTTTCTTCTTGTAATTCAAGAATCTGACCTTCATCTGAGCTATATATGAATGATTCTTCAGAATCAGATTGAATAATGTTTAGAAGTTGTTGCTTCGTATTGTCATCTATTTCTAATTCGTTGATCTTCTTTTTCATAGGACACTTATTAGCATAATGTCCATGAGATCTACATTTATAGCATTGGATGTTTCTTTTGGAGTTTCCTCTTTTGTAAAAGGGTCGTCTTTTATTGTAAGAATTATATGGCTTTCTATAATTCTTCTTTTGGAACTGCCTATATGGTCTATAGTTTTGTTGCTCTTGGTATTTTCTATACCTTTTGATGGACGATTTTCTAATTATCGATGGTGGACGAATTTTTCCACATCCATATTGATCGCAGAAAATTCCTAACTCTGCTCTTTTGGATCCAAAAGATTTGTTAAGTTTTGACTAACCTTTGATTCATTACAAAGACGGAGACCTTCGCTTATTATAAAGGAAGTTAGGTTCCCATAGGTCAGAGTGTCCCAAGGAATCTTCCCGTCGTATTTTGTATTCAAATCAATTTTGACTCTTTCAGCAAAATAACTAGGAAGGCCCTTAATAAATTGTTCCTTCCAGATTGATGAAGAGCAATCAGCTCTAATGAGGACTTTACTTAAAAACATATCTTTGTACCATCTGAAATCTCCTAGTGTTGGACATTTGAGATTTAAAAGGATATCTGCCGATCTGGCTTGGTATTGAGCTGGATCACCTACAAAGGCATTTGTAAGGGTGTATACAAGAGTATTTACAACATCTTCTATACTTTCTTCCCTTTCTACTGTTTGAGGTAATTGGCCTTCGAGTTTGATTGTTTGTTTTTTCCTTTCGATGGTTTTGTGGGTTAGAATGTACTGACGATCATTGTCAGTCAGATATTGATCCCACCATTGTTTCAATTGCCCCGTAAATCCTGCAACAAGCAGTTGGGCTATTTCATGATCCCTTTTGCCTCTTTGGCGATAAGCATTTGAGGCTATGAACATTTCATTGAGCACATTGAGGATAAGATAATCGGATATGCCATCTATATTCCATTCATGGATGGCTAATCCATCATAAACGGCCTGAGTCATTTGTGCCTTTTCTTCAAATTGGACATCCGGGAAAGAAGGTTGTGGATACCAATTTCGCATAATTACTGGTTTTGAAGCTTTTGATCTTGTCCCTATTTTTAGGATCTCGTTAGGCGGCTCAATCGCTTCTTCCTCTAAAGAAAGATTTCTTGTTTTCTGAATAATTTGATCAATAAAGGTATCATTAATGACGTTTATTGTAGGGGTTGTCTTTGAAGTTGATGGTTTTGAAATATGGAAACTGCTTAGCTTTTCTTCAATTAAAGCTAGAGTTTCTTCTTCTTTAGACATTATTTTAATTTTGCTATCAATAATTGTAGGTTTGAACAACGGAATTGACTCATCTATAGGAGGTATAAAGATTCCTCCGTTTGAAGATGAAGTAATGGAAGGTTTTGATATTCTTCCTTCAATCTTTTCTACTTGGTTAGCTATAGTAGAAAGAATTTTATTAGAAAAATTGTTTTGAAGTTGAATATTTTTTATATCCTTAAGAGTAGGGGTGTTCTTTTCGTCTTTTTCACTGATATTACCTTTGAATGGACTAGCTTTGACTTTTTCACCATAAATTGTGTCAAACTCGATCTCTTCAAGAGGAGGATGAGTAGAATGAATACTTCCTCTTTGAGATGTTTTCCAGGATTCTTGAAGCATATTGATTTCGTTATTGGATTCTTTCATCCAAGTGAAGAATGGTATATTTCTTTCGGTTTCATCCATATATGAATACCATCTCGATCTTATCTCAGATCTTTGGTCTTTGTTGTAATTTTGGAAAAAGGTTTTTCTTCTTGCCTTATTTTTTAGGGAAAGAAAATCCTCCTTTAAGGTTTCTTTATCGATTGTGAAATCTTGTATAAGGACATTAATTTGACTGGCAAACACAGATCGGTTATCCATGTCTGTCTGTGTGGGTGATTGTGGTTGATTTTCGTATTGAACATTTGCCACATTTTGTTCTATATTGACAGATTTTACTCTTAATGAGTTAGATCTATCCATATAGTATTTTGATTCGATTTCTGAAGTTGTTCCAGATGTACTAGGTCGAGAAGACATAAAGTCTTTAACCTTTGAGGTTGCTGGTTCTTCAGAAAATTGAACTTCTACCGATCCATCTGGATACTCAACAATTTGTGCAAGGTTTGAATTTTTCTTTGGTGGAGTGAAGGCTTCCGTAAGTCTCCACGTTGGATTTCTAGTAATTTGTTCCCATGACAAACTCTTAGGGACTGTGATTGATGATCTATCAAGATTTGCTTCTAAGAGAATTGTAGATCCTTTGGGTGAAGATCTCAAGGCTCTAGGGGATATGTTGGTATTCATTAATTTGTAATATATTCTAAAAATCATAACAGCAGAATGGGTCTGTTCTTGAATATTGAGATTTTGTGAATAAACATCGGCTGTTAGAGAAGATAGGATGTTTGGATCTTTTAATGAAAGCGTAAAATTTGGATAACAATTAAAGAAAATAGGTCCTCCTTCAAGATTAGATTGGACAATCCCTAAAAGGGAATTTGAGAAATTTAAATGTCTCTTGTCTCTTAGAGAGACAAGTATTGGAATATCTAATCCGAGTTTGAATAAAGGTTTGATTGCTATTTGAACTAATCCTATGTGAAGATAGTTAAATTCTTCACGATGTTGAAGGATGAGCTTTTTCGAAAAAAGATTTATTGTTTCACGATCATTGTTAATCGGGATGTTTTTCTCATAAATTTTTATACAGTTTCTTTGAGAAAAATTGAAGGTACTATGGTAATAAATTGACTTTGGGATATTTGAAACTGTATCTCTTACTGAGGAATGTAGGTTATTCTTAAGAATGGGACACCACCCAAAGCTAAGGATCCAGGGTCATTTACTATACCTGTGTCTATAGGTGGAAAAAAATTAGGTAGAGCACTCTGTGATTTAGGCGCAAGCATTAACCTTATGCCTCTTTCGGTCTATCGAAAGCTAGGTATTGGTGAAGCTAGGCCTACCACAGTTACACTCCAATTAGCTGATAGGTCTATAACATATCCAGAGGGTAAAATTGAGGATGTCTTAGTAAAAGTGTATAAATTCATATTTCCTGTTGATTTTATTATTTTAGACTATGAGGCTGATAAAGATGTCCCAATTATTCTAGGTCGTCCATTTTTGGCTACTGGTAGGGCGTTAATAGATGTTCAAAATGGGGAATTAACAATGAGAGTCTGTAATGAGGAAGTAAAATTTAATGTCTTTAAAGCCATGAAATATCCAGACGAAATGGAGGATTGCTCCTTCATCAGGATTCTGGAGAGCACAGTTATTGAGACAGCAATACAGGATTCGGCTGATAAGCATTCAGAAAAGCATGGAGAGGTTAGTGTAGAAGATTTTGAATTTTGTTCTTTAGATAGGAAAAATGAAAAAGAGTTGTTTAGGTGTGAGGATGTTTTTGAGTCTTTAGATTTAGATCAGAGGAAAGCTCCTCCCATTAAGCCATCCCTGATTGAGGCACCTACTTTAGATTTGAAGCCTTTGCCAGAGCATCTAAAGTATGTGTATCTTGGGGAAGGAGAGACGTTGCCCATTATTGTTGCATCAGATTTAATGTCGGAGCATGAGGAGGCCTTAATAAAATTGCTGCAGCAATACCGCAAGGCTATAGGTTGGACATTGGCTGATATTCAGGGAATTAACCCATCTTTTTGTATGCACAAAATCACTCTAGAGGAGGGATCCTTTAGGAGTGTTGAGCAACAAAGAAGGCTTAACCCTGCAATGAAAGAGGTTGTTAAAAAGGAGGTAATTAAATGGTTGGATGCTGGGATAATTTATCCAATTGTCGATAGCAATTGGGTAAGCCCTGTCCAATGTGTTCCTAAGAAGGGAGGTGTCACTGTGGTGAGCAATAAAGATAATGAGTTGATCCATACAAGGACAGTAACTGGCTGGAGGGTTTGCATGGATTATAGAAGGCTTAATAAAGCTACCCGAAAGGATCATTTCCCTCTACCATTTATCGACCAGATGTTGGATCGATTGGCTGGTCAGGCCTATTACTGTTTCCTGGATGGTTATTCTGGGTATAACCAGATTACTATTGCTCCTAAGGATCAGGAGAAAACCACTTTCACATGTCCTTATGGGACATTCGCTTTTAGGAGAATGCCTTTCGGCCTCTGCAATGCTCCAGCAACATTTCAGCGGTGTAAGTTAGCAATTTTTTCTGATATGATTGAGTCCACTGTTGAAGTATTTATGGATGATTTTTCAGTTTTTGGGGGGTCTTTTCAGAATTGTTTAGATAATTTAGGAAAGGTGTTAAAAAGATGTGAGGATACCCATCTAGTTCTTAACTGGGAAAAATGGTACTTCATGGTGAAGGAGGGCATAGTGTTAGGTCATAGGATTTCTAAAAATGGTCTAGAAGTTGATAGAGCAAAAATAGAGGTGATTGAAAGTCTAGAGCCACCGAATTCAGTGAAGGGAATTCGGAGTTTTTTAGGACATGCTGGATTTCATAGGAGGTTCGTAAAGGATTTTTCCAAAATTAGTAAACCTCTTTGTAACTTATTATGTACTGATCATGTTTTTGACATTAATGCAGATTGTAGGAATGTTTTTGAGACTTTAAATGCTGCTTTAATCTCAGCACCAATTCTTTGTGCACCTAATTGGAATTTACCATTTGAGGTAATGTGTGATGCGAGTGATGCTGCGGTAGGTGCGATGCTGGGGCAAAAGCAGGGCAAATTTATCCATCCTATATACTATGCAAGCAAAGTTTTAAATGAGGCACAAGTCAACTATACAACTACTGAAAAGGAGTTGTTAGCTGTTGTGTTTGCTTTTGAGAAATTTCGGCCATATTTGGTTAGATCCAAAGTCACGGTTTTCTCGGATCATGCAGCAATAAGGTATTTAATGTCTAAGAAAGATGCAAAGCCTAGACTAATTCGTTGGATTTTATTATTGCAGGAATTCGACTTGGAAATAAATGACAAGAAGGGATCAGAAAATGTCATTGCAGATCATTTATCTCGTCTTGATCCATCATCATCTTTGCTGGAGCAATCTGCCATTTCCGATTCTTTTCCAGATGAACAGCTCTTTGCTGTTGAGGTAAAGGTAGTTAGGGATGTCCCTTGGTATGTTGATATTGCCAACTTTTTGGTAAAGGGAGTTACCCCTATTGACATGGATTGGAGGCAGAAGAAGAAGTTTAAGCATGATGCGAAGTTTTTCTATTGAGATGAGCCATTTATGTATAAGCAATGCTCTGACGGTATTATTCGAAGGTGTGTTTCAGGTGCTGAAGCAAGGGAAATCCTGGAGCAATGTCACTCTTCGCCGTATGGAGGTCATTTCAGCGGTCAGAGGACAACTATGAGGATTTTACATTGTGGATTCTTCTGGCCTACGTTATTTAAGGATGCCCATTGGTTCTACAAGCAATGTGATGCTTGCCAAAGGAGAGGAAATTTAGGGCCTAGAGATGAAATGCCTCTAAATTTAGGGCCTAGAGATGAAATGCCTCTTACTTACATTTTAGAAGTTGAATTATTCGATGTATGGGGTATTGACTTTATGGGGCCATTTCCCCCTTCTAATGGCAATGTTTTTATCTTATTGGCAGTTGATTATGTGTCCAAGTGGGTGGAGGCCATCGCATGCCATCAGAGTGAAGCCAAGACAGTAGCAAGGTTTCTTCAATCGCACATATTTGCGCGGCTTGGGACACCTAGGGCTCTAGTGAGTGATGAGGGTACACATTTTGTTAATAATATCTTAACTAAGCATTTAGCTAAGTACGGGATTAAGCATAGAATAGCTACCCCTTATCACCCACAAGCAAATGGTCAAGCTGAAATTAGTAATAGGGAAATTAAAGTTATCTTAGAGAAAGTAGTCCATCCATCTAGAAAGGATTGGTCCTTTAGGTTGGATGAGGCTCTTTGGGCTTATAGGACAGCTTATAAGACTCCTCTAGGTATGTCTCCCTATAGGTTAGTATATGGGAAAGCTTGCCATTTTCCATTAGAGCTTGAGCATAAAACATTTTGGGATTTGAAAAAGTTAAATTTTGATCTGAGTCGTGCAGGAGCAATAAGAATGCTGCAGCTTAATGAGTTAGAAGAATTTCGTCAATTTTCTTACGAAAATGCGGAAATGTATAAGGAAAAGACTAAGCTGTGGCATGACAAGAAAATTAAATCTAAGGAGTTTGTCAAGGGTCAAAAAGTTTTGCTTTATAATTCTAGATTAAAATTATTTCCTGGGAAATTAAAATCTAAATGGTCAGGATCGTTTATTGTGATTGAGGTTTTCCCCAATGGAGCAATTACTTTGCAGGATGAAAAAGATGGGAGAGTGTTCAAGGTGAATGGACAACGTGTGAAAAATTATTGGGGAGAGGAATTTCAAGTGAAATATCCTTCCCTAACGTTGGTTGATGATTGAGAGAGCAGGATTTTTGCGGGAGCATTTCACAGAGCAAAATTTTGAGCTCCCAGTGTTTATTTTATTTTTCGCTGATTTGTTTTTAATTCCGATTAGATTAGATTTGACTTTTGCATAGTTTATTAGATTTCAGTATTTTTATTATTTTTGGTAATTTAGATTTCATCTATTTGTTTTTTATTTGATTTTATTTTATTTTTGGGTTATTTATTTAAATTATCTTTGAATTATCTTTTAATTAGTTTGATTTTATTAGATTTTATCTAGATCTTATTTTCAGTTATTTGAATTCGGTTTAATTTGAATTAATAAAGATTTTCCATAATTTATTCGGCTTATCCTGAGAATAAAGGATGAGATTTGATTTGTTCGGTAAAATTTAAAATTTGAATTTAAAAAGATCTGATTTTCCTGATTTGAAATTTAATTTCCGTATTAAAGATTCTGCAGGGTCAGAAGGTTGTTGCAGCAAGAATATGGCTGGAGCAAAGTAATCCGAAGGAAAAGGGTTTTCGTTGAAAATTTATAATTTTTATCGTTGGGATTTGCCTTTCAATTTTCGCAGGTAAATTTGCATGCATCATCTGATGAGGCCACGTGTCGCAGAGCAAATATCCGAAGGCTTCAATGATGACAGCACATCAATTTTTACCGTGGGCGTTTGGAATCCATGATTTTACCGTTGATGGTTTTTGAAATTCAGGTTTGCATGTTTAAATTAAAACGGTAATATTAGTTATTGCAGGGCAAATCTTTTCGGTTAGGATTGTATTTTGCTGAAGCCCTATTTATTAGCAACCGCTGGTAAGCACGTTTCACTTCATCTTCTTGATCAAATCACAGTTGTGTGCATTCTTCTTTCTTTCTTTGTATTCTCTGTAAAACCCCCCTTACACCTTCAATGGAAAAGACAAGAGCTAGAAAAGAGAGGGAGAGTGAGGAGGAAGAGATACCCGTGACCCCCGAAGTTCAGAAAGTAAAAACCAAGAAGAAAAGAACACCGGAGGAGAAAGAAGCTAAAAGAAGAAGACGACAACAGAGAGTTGAAGAACAAGAAAAGGCAAAAGAGGATGAGGTTGTTGCAGTAGAAGAGGGAGACCCAAAAGAATCTGATAAACAAAATCCAGAAGAGGATGAGCGGAGAATGACGGTTACAGAAGAAGCTCGAGAGGGAATTCAGAAGCAACAGAGTGAGGATGTGCAGACAGTGGCCATAGAGGAAGCAGGTAGAGAGCCAATTCAGGAGGCTCGTGTTGAGGTTATCATGCCTGAACCTCCGAGACGACGCTGCATTAAACAGAAAGCTGGGTGCATTCAGGTGGTCAGGACTGATACCTCGTCGCCTCCATCATCGGATTCCGAGAAAGAAAAGGCAGAGCGAGAGGAACGAGAGAAAAAAAAGGAAGCTGAAAATAAGGCAAAGAAAGAAGAAGCAAGGAAGACAGAAGAAGAGCGTTTGCGCGAACAAAGAGAAAACAAGGGCAAAGGAATTGCCGAAGCATCGGGTGAGATTGAGGAGCCGAGGGTACCGTTCATTCGCTTCGTCAACGAACTTGCCAGAGAAAAATATCAGGAGGTACTGAAGCGTGATTTCTTGTTCGAGCGGGGATTTGGCAGTGATTTGCCTAGGTTCTTGGAGTCTGGAATAGCGAGCCTTGGGTGGAGGCAGTTTTGTGCGAAGCCTAATCTTGTCAATGCCAACATCGTTTGGGAATTCTACGCCAATCTTGACGTTAAGGATGATTTTGAAGTTATAGTGCGAGGAGTGCCTGTACAATGGAGCCAAGAGGCCATTAATAATTTGTTTGATCTCCAGGACTTTCCACATGCAGTTTTGAATGAGATGATGGTTGCCCCATCGAGCGACCAATTAAGTGCGGCGGTTCAAGAGGTAGGTGTTGAGGGGGCTCAATGGAGGGTGTCGCAGACGCGGAAGCACACATTTCAAACTGCCTATTTAAAAAGTGAAGCCAACGCTTGGATGGGCTTCATTAGACTCCGCTTACTGCCGACAACGCACGACTCCACTGTATCTTGGGACAGAGTGTTGCTTGCTTTTGCCATCCTTCGCTTAATGAGTATAGATGTTGGAAAAATAATTTCTACTGAGATTGCTGACTGTTGGCGCAAGAAGGTGGGGAAGCTGTTCTTTCCAAACACGATTACAATGTTATGCAGCAAGGCAGGAGTGCCCACGGTTCCAGAAGATATGATCATGCTTGATAAGGGAATCATTGACACACCTAATCTGGCTCGCCAGGGTGGGCTTGTGTATGGCGTTAATCAGATCCTAGAGCAACTGACAGTGTTGGCTAGTAGGTTAGAATTTGCTGAAAGGCAAGCTCAGACTTATTGGACGTATGCTAAAAGGAGAGATGATGCGCTCAGGGGGGCCTTGCAAACCAATTTCTCAAAACCATATCAGGTCTTTCCAATGTTTGCCGATGATTTGTTTAATCTTTGGATACCACCCCCACCTGTTGAACGAGAAGAGGATGTTGATGAGGAGCAGGGTCAGGAAGACTGACTGATGAATTGACCTGGAGCGAGCACTACTTTTGTTTTTGCATTTTTGTTTGCTCGCACATTTTGACCCTGCGTGATGATGTGTCTGCTTTTTTTCTTCTAAATTTTTCTCTCTGCTTAGAAAAGATATCTCTACTTTGTAATATTTCTGAATGTTTTTAATGAATTTATGAATGTTTATGTTCTATGAGCACGAAGTAACTCTAACATAACTAATTTTCCTCTGAATTTTTGAAGCTTGGACTGATTACGCTTAATTAGATCAAGGTATTCTGATCTCCAAAAACCTTTTGCTTGAGCATTTCTTCTAGCCTGGACTATTGCTGCGGCAAAGAAGATTTTCAAGGTAGTATTGACTTATACGGTCCACTTTAAACTTAATCCTAGTCCCATGTTTAGTTTAAAAATTCAGATAGAAAAATTTAAGTTTGGGGGTATACTTGCTTATATAATGATTCATTCGGGACAATGAATAAATCAAATTTGGGGGACTTTTTGCTACTCCAATTATTTTGCTCGAGCATTCCTCTCCTTCAATTAAAATTTGTTAGGTTATTGAGTAACCGGGGACATTTGTGATACCCAAAGTTTGTCTTCGCGTCAAAAGATAACCTAGGAAATATGGAAAAAATAATGAAATGATTTGCTGAAAAGAATTGATTGTTGAAACTTTTGCTGAAAATTTTGACGGAGCAAAAGTTTTGAGGGATGAATGATGATCCAGCAGTTTTTCAGTCTCCCAGAACTTAGGTGAGCTTCATCATAAAATGTCGCCATTCTGAGTGGCAAGAGATAGAATTACTAAGGATTTTTTAGCTTTATAATGAGTATTGAGCCTAGTTGATGATGACCTTGAGGCAAGGGTATACTGCACGATAAAGTGGGTCATCCCATGCTTAAGAGTTTATGACTGTAAGGCTACATTAAGTCTGATAATAGAGCTAAGTTGTGGTGAGTCCTTAGAATTAAGTTGAAAAGTGGTGATTATTTGTCCCTACTGAAGGAATCATTTTGCTGCAACAGAGCGTGGTTTTGCAGAGTGCTCAGGTAAAGGTTAAAGGCAGTGTTGTATTGTCTGGTTTGATTAAGCTATTCTTTGTCTAATGTTCTGAATTCTTAAGGGAAGGTGAGTTAGTATTGCTCGGGACGCACAATGGTTCAAGTTTGGGGGTATGATAACTGCCCAAAAGGTAGTTATTTAGGCCTCAATTATATAGGAATTTGTGTGTCCTTTATGCTTATTAAGGTTGGTTTTGGATAGATATTACATGTTTTAACCCATTTGGAAGAATGGAAGCATTGAAAATTATTTTGTGTAGATTATGCTGCTGGGCGACTGGAGGGAGCAAATTCTGTGCTGCAGCAAAACTGGGAGCAGAAAATGCCACATCACAACTCGTTAGCCAACTTCATGAACCGACTTTTGTTGAGTTATTTTCGGGATAAAGGAGCAAGGAGAGCCTTACATGTGTCCAAGTTGACCTAATTCAAGTCTCATATCCTTCTATAAAAGGAAGTAGCCGTCCAAGTCAAAGGGATTCCAACTCTCCTTGGAAGCCGAATAGTATAGAGAGGTTGAAGATTACCAAGAACACCATCTGCCGCAAGCTGATTAGGGAGTTTATTTTCTTTATTAACTTGTGGTTATGGACATGCCTACTCAGATTGTAATTCGTATGTCTATTATGAACTAAGTAACTTAAGGTGTTGGTTAGGAATAATGTGATTGTCATGCTGCATCTTTAGTAATATATTGACTATCGCATATTGGTTAATTGTTGTGCTTATTCTCATTTTATGCCCGCCTGGCCAGCCGGTATGGATAGCTCTCTCTAGTTTCAGGGATGATTTAGAGGGTGTGTGGCAATTATCCACACTACGATCACTGTGTATTGGTGAACGCCAGTGATTGAGCTAGGGATAGCCAGTTGCCTAGTGCTTGATCGGTCGAACTTCATTGGGGTTGAAACACATCCCAAAAGATCCGGAGTTCCGGGAGGAATCCGCTAATAATACTGCGAGAAATGCATGATCAATAATATTGCTAGAGCAATCCTTTAAAACAATCACTAAATCCTAACCAGTGCTAGTCTTTAATCTGTCTATCTATTTGTTTACTCGTTGTTCTGTCATTTATTTTGCTTCAGCATAATTCTTATAAAACCAAATCATTTTACCATCTTTGAAACCTTTGGAAAGTTACACAAAAATAGGTAGAGTGGAAACTAATTCAGGACTCGGATTGATAATATTACTTGCTGCACACTGTGTATACTTGCACAAGAATTCTAGAGTCTTTTATCCCATATTATTACTCAATCTAGGAACCCAACAAGTTTTTGGCGCCGTTGCCGGAGACTTGAATAAGTTTTTATCTAATCTATTTTGTGTATGTGTTTTAGTGGTTTGGTGCTAGAACTTTTTGATTGTTTCTTTTGTTTCTGCAAGTGTGAGTTTGGTGCATGAGCGATCCGCCTGGGGTAAGGTTTGAGCTTGATCCAGAAATTGAAAGGACATTTAGGAACAGAAGGAGGGAGCAACGCAAAAAGCAGATGGAGAACGTGCCGCAACTTCCGCAAGGGGCAGTCGCCCGTATTCCTCTTCCTCAGCACCTCCACCCATGAGTGCTGATCAATATGCAATGGATTTCGGGTTTACTCCGATAACCCGATCCAGGTCTAGACAAGGCGGTATACGTCCTGTGTCTCCAGTGGAGTCTTCCACTCCACCTCCAAGGCCATCGGCCAATCTTGTCCGTCCTTCTGGTTGAGTTGTTCAATGGAGACCTCTTGTCTCACCATCTTCAGTGATAGGATCATCGATCCCGTCACCATCTTCTTATTCTCAAGCAGTAACACCCAAAAAGAGGTTTGTACCTTGCCCTGAGATCAAATCTTATTTTCAAAAATCCCAGGTTATCTATGAACCTATCATAGAACCTGAATTTCAGGGTCTCAACCTATAAGAGATTGTTTCAAACATATATCCGTCAGGCTTCAATTTCATGCCTAAGGATCTTAACAAAACAAGAACTTTATATGAGTTCATCCTAGTTGACACCAAGTCAGCAGAGATAACTCATATTCCTGACAAAAACGATCCTTCAAAGATTGCATAGTCAAAACTCAAAATTTTCAAAGCCTTTAATCCAACCCACTGGAATCAAGGATTATACACCGACAAATCATTTTCAAAACCCTTCGTACCACAAACATATTCGTATCGGGACTATGTTAGAGCCTGGTATAATGTGATGTGGTATTCAAATTTTAAACATTCTTGGTTCATATCCTTTTGCCAAAATGCATTTAAGATCATGTTTCCATTGTGGTCCATTCAATGGTGGAATACATTCGGTTTAACGGATGATATTTTACCTACTCCCTTGCAAGAATCATATTATCACTTTGCAAGAAATATTAAAAAAAACTGCGTTCCATAACTCTATGAGATTCTGTTTGTATTTTCAAATTCCTTGGATTTTTTGCTGACATTTTTCAACCAGCAATCAGCCGCAGTACAAAACTGTCACCAAGATTCTCAAGATCAAATGGTGGGACAAATTCAACTTCCAAAATACAACCCTCAACAAGGTAAAACAGTGGTTCGCAGCAAATGGATATCTCCAAGATATCGACATCAAGAGGAATGCGGAATTTCTCAATGACAAATCAAAGCTTCTGGCAGCTCTCGCACAGACAAATTCTGAAGCAGACTTCCAAAGGATTCTTCAAATGGTTGCCTCATCTGCAAGTCAGTAACCTACTTCTTCTGCACAAGAAGAAGAAGAAGAAGACCCAGAATACGATCTGGATGACCCATTTCTCGACTCACAACCCATGTGAGATCCAAATCAATTGAAATTTCCTGTTTCACAAAGAAATAAATGGTGTTCATAAGGGATGCTTCATAAAGAAGTACTTCCATCATGAAAAAAAAAAGTGTTGTAAATTCTCTTCTTTAGTCGTAAAAGGTGTAAACTCTGTAAGTAGTATAGTTCGCACTGTAAATACATTTCTTCTAAAGCACATCTTTGGAAGATGAAGCAGCAGTTCGTTCAAGGCACAAGATAGCAAATCTTGAAGACGAAGATAATTGGTAGATTTCTTAAAAATCGTGAGGACCTAGTTTGGTGTTCCCGACAGTAAGTCTCGCAGAGTTTAAGAGCAGTGAGTCCATTGGTAAGTCTGTAATCCGCCTAGGGTGATCAAAGATTAGGAGAAAAGCCAATAATTCAGCCGACAAGATAAAGAATCTTATCAAGAGATAAAGCTGAAGCATCTTTGATAGTTGTAAAGAAGCAGACAAACAAATTTTCTTTATTTATTTTCTTAGCTTTTGTAATTATTGCCTTTACTTTAGTCATATCTATCCGTTCAGGGGTCTTGTCCTGTCGGAGTAATAATTTAGTTTTACTTTTTCAATTTTGTCATTTTATTCTTTTCAAAAAGACAAATGTTTCAAAGGTCCTGTCCTGACTATTCGATCTTATCTTTTATTTTTTGTCGTTCAAATTTATGTTGAAGTCCGGAGTCTATATAAGACTTCCAAGTTGTATTTCATAGGCATTATCTGAGAAATCTCAAGCCTTTCAGTCAGCTAGTTCGATCATTAAAGGGTAGTGAAAGCTGTCAACTGGTATCAGAGCCAAGTTTCAATAAAATTAAAATTTTAAATTGATGATTTCAAATTTTTTTCGGGGAGGAAGAGATTGAGAGATTAGAGAATATACATTTCATCTGAGTATATTAGGGTTTAGGGTTTAGGGTTTAGCCAATTCTGGGCTAGTAAAGTCTTCTTTAGGTGGGATTGAGCTCTCTCTTGTAAGATAATCTTTGAAAAAAATTTATTTGTCTCGTCATTTGTCTCTCTTGTGAATGTCTCTTGATTGTGTTAGTTTTTGGGATGTTTAAGTCTTGAGTATTAAATTACTTTTCAATTATATGCACAACGTCTTTCTCTTTGTTTTGTGTGTGCCTTGCTCGAGGACTAGCAAGATTTAGGTTGGGGGTATTTGATAGGACCTAAATAGTCCTATTTTATCACCTCTAATGTAAGCTTGTTAGAATCATTTTATGCTTTATTTGTCCTATTTACAGGTTAATTCAGATTAGGTTATGTTGGGAGCCGATCCTGCTAATTGGTGTTAATTCGGGCCAATTACGGAGTTTTGGAGCCATCTTGGTGTTTTGGACAACGAGGATGTGAAAAGACCCAATTGTGTTGAAGCGAGCCTGAAGAATGACTCCGAACGTCAAAGATTGAAGCCCCAAACCGAGAGGAAGCGAGACAAGACCGAGGATCAAAGCATGAAGTTGAGATTTGAGGCTGGCGTCTCGACGCCGACGCGAATTTGGCCCAAAGTATAGGGCAGCGTCTCGACGCTGATGTATTTTCTATATATATGTAGCCTCGATTTTAGTCTGCCGTTAGGTTCGAACTTTGGTCCTTTTTTACGATTTTTTTGCCTCTTTTACATTCTAACACTGTCGTAGACCATTCTTGGTCATATTTTATGGATTCTTTCATGATTATTGTTGATTTTACTTCATCTATGCGTAGCTAATCTCTTTTAGATCGTTGGATTGTGTTTATGTCTTGATTTTAAATAAGATTGGCTGAGTTTTCTAAGTTTTACTTTTTGTTGTTGTTGTACTTTTATTGAGTTTTGCATGTATCCTGTTTAAACCAATACATGAGGCTAGTCTATTAGGATTGACGCCTTATGCGATTACCGCTTGTGTATTCTATCAGTTATTTTTAGATAGCCATTGGGTTGAGGCAAGTCACTCTCTACACGAGACAACCCTTGATAGGCCTAGGATGCATGTTAAAGGTTGTAGGAATTAGATTTAAATTGCATTTGAATTTGGTTCTTATGATTCCAGTCCCACGATCCCAAAGCGGCTAGTTTTAATAGGTAGTTGTGAAATTGCTTGTTAATTAACTAGTTAGATATAATCAGTAACCGTTGAAAAGGTCTCGGATTGTTGCTAAATTATGCATAAGGGGTGGCAAGCGATAGAGTCTATATTAATTAATCTTGTTAATTGCAGAATTCATGATTAGCAAGGTAATTAGCACAAGTTAGTGTAGGGGGTCCTCTGCGTAACTCAGAAGCCGACCAGACTAATGAAATATGTTTAGAATAATCATTAGAGAAAACTATGAAGCCAATGAATTAGAATCAAGCATAATAAATCCCAATCCAATGATCCCCTTTCATGTTATCATTTTCGATTAATTTCTCTCCTGCATGCTTAGTTTTTTGTCTTTTAAAATCCAACATTTTATTATTTATTTACTTTTGCTTGTCCTTCATTCTAAAAATCCCCCTGTTTTCATAAGCACAAAATTCTATAACTGCTAGGTCCCCTTCGCTGTGTTTTGTTGGGGTTGGTGCCCTAAAACTCATAGATAGTGAATGAAACAAATAATTATATACTTGTTCGATAAAGTCGACATGGAGCTTTTTGTTCACTCAAGTTATAAAATGAGTGAATTGCATGTTAAATAACCCAAATCCAATAAACTAGTATCCTTGGCTATGACATGAGTGCTTGAACTATATGTTGTGACATAAATATGGATCAAGTTCAAGTAATAGCCTAAACGGTCTATAGTATAGGGATAAGGCTGGGTAACTTAATCCTAGGAAAACTATGTGACGCGACCCACTTTGTTTCAATACAAATGAAGTGATCCTTGATCGTTCATGTATAGACATGCAAGTGGAGGCGTCCTATGCAAATGAGTTTGCATAAGACAAGGACCGAGAAATAAGTCACTCTTGCTTTATAACGCCGTTTACTGACAAGACTGACTGTTTCAATGCGATGACCTAGGTAACTCGATCTTAATCCTGAGCTAACTATGAACTCCTGTTTATTCGGGCTTATCCTTAGATCTGCATGGGTGAGAGTGGCTCAACATCGCCGACTCAATAAGCCCCCATTTCATGGATAGGAATGGGTAGATAGCTGGGGACATAGTCTTGCAAAACGGAATTCACTCCTACAAATTTTAGGGATAGTAGAGAGGTTGTTCCCTTAAGTGACTGACTCCGGAACGTGAACAAAGGGATCTCGCCCTCTCATTGGCCCGAGAGGTTTTAGGTTTAGTGGTGGGACCACAAACCAATTGTTCATTACAGACTCAGCTAGAGACTTAAGGAACAAAATGTAACTTCAGGGGTAAAACAAACATTTGACTTAGCTCTAGTTACGAACAACCTATGAAGGGTCAACTTAATTACTAATCATGGTTATATCGGTTGGACAGAAATATATCTACAGTGAGGGGAGTTCAACTATCGAACTATAGTGGAGTGTCTCGATGGTTAACAAATGTTGGTTAACTAAGTTGAGAGGGTTTAACTAGTTAATCTCGAATCGTTGGAGCCCATGATCTATAGGTCCATTAGGTTCCCTGCTAGCTCATACGGAATAAACCTTAGAACATATGTGATGAAAATGTTTGAAACGTTCAAACTAATATTAGGGGAGTTGTCGTTAAATTATGTTCATTATATTTATCGCTAAAGTTTAATTTGTGAATTAAACTAATAGTAGAGAGAGTAAAAAATATTTAAATAAGGTTTAAATATTAGAATAATGTATTCGATACAATATTTTGGTTTGGATATGGATAGGGATTCATATTAGAAATCGGGATTGAGATAAAGTGAGAATTGGTGCAAATATTTAATTTAATATTTGATATTAAATTAAAATGGTTATTATTAATTAAAATGCTTAATTAATAAATAAAATTAATTTTAATTTGGTGAATTAAAATTGAATTAATCGATTTTGTTGAAATTAATTGAAAATTCAATTTCGATTAAATAAAAATCCAAGAGGCAAATTTCATGAGGTTGCCACCATATCCATGTGCTGTCTGTCTCTCCAACAATTGATTGTTCAATTGAAGCTTGTTGTCTTGTGTAACTTGCTGTCTTCGGAAGGTGTTTGTATGATTCAATACCAAGGTGAACGAAGAGAGTGTTTATAGTAAGTGGGAGTAGGAAGTGTGTCAACACATCCTACGGTCTCCTCCATTGGTACGTTCTGAGACCTCATACTCCGCCTGCATGTTGCCAATAGTGTAACCATCCCTTCGAAGGGCTTGAGTATGGGGTAGTAGGGCGAACTCCGTAATGGATAGGGTTTCTTAGGTTTTGGTTCAACATTGTCTTTCTTGATCATAGCTTGTTGGGGCAGACCTCTGGAATCTGAAAGTTGGTGGCACTACTGTCATTAAAGACTTTCCATGACGGGCGGCGTCTGTCGTCTATACGAGTGTCGCCGTAACTTGTTATGACGGGCGACATTTTAATGAGTGGCAATGCCCGTCATTAAAAGCTGACCGTCATAACAAGGTACAATGACAGAGGTTTTTCACGACGATCATTGTCCGTCATTAAAAGTCGTTTGTCATCAAAAGTCCGTCATTAAAGGGTATTTTTCAACCAACAAAATCTTTAATGACAGGCATTGCCGCGTCATTAAAAGCTATCCGTCATGAAAAGTCTGTCATTAAAAGGGTATTTTCCAACCAACTAGATCTTTAATGACGGGCAGTGCCCGTCATTAAAAGCTGCGTGTCATGAAAAGTTCGTCATTAAAGGGGTTTTTGCGAACCAAATGTCCATCATTAAAGGTCCGTAATTATAGGTGTCTTTCCTTAAATGTCTTTTTTGTTGGGTTTTATGCCCTAAAACTCGTAGATAGTGAATGTAACTGTTGACAGGATATTAATGAAATAATATTGATATATTTTTCCATTAATTGTTATTAGTTATTTTATATTTTATATTTGTCTTTGCCTAATAATAACCCTAACCCAATAAACTAGACATCCTAGGCTATAATATGAGTCTTGAACTATATGTAGCGACATATGGGATCATTGTTCAAGAAACAACCTAAAGGGTCTATAGTATAGGGATAAGACTGGGTGCCTTATCCTGGTGACACTATGGATACGACCCACATTGTATTTGATACAAACGCTGCGATCCAACGCGTTCATGTAGGAGACATGCGAGTGGGGGTATCCTATGCAATGAGTTTGCATAAGACCGGACCGCGAAATAGTAACCACTAGTTATAACACCGTTAACTAGTTGGTTTTCTATTTCACTAGGACGACCTAGACAACTTAGTCTTAATCCTGAGTTGATTATGGACTCCTGCTCATGAGAGATTGTCCTTTGATTCGTATGGGTGAGAGTGGCCAATACCCCGACTCAATAAGCCTACCACTTTGGGGACAAGACCGAATGGGAAGTTGGGAACATAATCGTACAAGATGAAATTAACTACTTCCCGACCTTAGGGAAGCAGATGAGTGTTCCCTTAAGTGGTTACTTCGAGTCTTTAACAAAGGGCCCTACCCTCTCAATGGCACGAGAGGGTTTTTTGTTTGATGGTTGGACCACAAACAGGTTGTTCATTAGAGGAGAATTGGTACTTAAGGAAATAGAGGTAACCCAGGGGTAAAACGGTAATTTGACCTAGCTGGTGTTACGGACACTCGTGAAGGACTAACTAGTCGTTATTGGTCTAGATCCATGGACACATAAAATATGTCTGCAGTGAGAAGAGTGCAACTGTGAGTCTATAGTGGAATGTACACACAGTTAACGAATATTGATTAATGTGGTTAATGAGTTTGACCAATTAATCTCACATCGTTGGAGCTTCTGATCTGCAGGTCCATTAGGTCCCACTTGTAGCTCGTAAAGTAATTTGAGGCAACTAAGTAATAAAAGTAAATTGAAAATTTTCAATTTATTAAGGGAAACAAATATATATTGATATATTATTATGAGAGAAATTAATATTTGAAAACTTCAAATATAAATTTATGGAAGTTTTGAAAGAGTTCAAATAATGAATGAATTAATTTAAGGCCTAAAATGTGTTTGGGCAAATTAATTAATTCTAGGCCGGGAATTAAATATGTGATATTTAATTGGTGGTTAATTAATTAAAGAATTAATTAACCGGGAATTAATCAATTATGGAAATAATTAATCACTCAAGGAAGTGATTAATCATTTATGGAAATGATCTAATCACTTATGGAAGTAATTAGTCATTTGTGGAAAAGATTAATCAATTATGGAATTGATTGATCATGATTGATTAATTAAGGAATAAGATTGAATCAATTTTTGAAAAGATTGATTTAATTGAATATTTTATTCATGGCCTCTCTTCTATAAATAGAACACTAGACCTAATTGGTCATGACACTTGACACTCTTGAAAGACAAGACCTAGAATTCTCTCTAGCCTCCATCTTAGAGAAAGACTCCCACAAGTCTTTTGCTTCCTAGACTTAGAGACATACCGGTGTAACCTCTGTGGTTATTGTGTCGATCAAGAAGAAAATTCCAGCGATCAAGAGGCGAGGAGGCTGCTGCGTTTTCGTTCGTTGGAGCGTCGTTGGCGAAGAACGGTCAAGTCTACAACGAAGGTCTGTGACGGTTCTTCCCTTTTTCTTTAGAAAAGCGTGAAAATAAATTTAGATTTATTTTTAAGCATGTTTAAACTGAATTTCCAGCAACTTTAAAGTTGGTTTAAAGTTTGTTTGAGTTTTCGTAACGGTATTTTAATGTTAATTAATATACGGCGTAAGGTCCAATCGATGCGCTTCCGCAGCGTGGGGACTTTTATTCCCTTCAATCGGCATCAGAGCCATCGCTGTCCGTATTAATTAATTTTAAAAGTTGCGATAGGCTCTAATAGGTGGGATTTATGCATAATGTATGTTCGGTTTGCATTGAACTGTTTTGGTTAATTTTATTGCCATAGATTTTATTTTTATGTGATTTTGATTATGTAAGGCCCGGTGTTTCGGGTATTTTATGTAAAATCGAGTCCTATGTAAGTCCGGGTCTAGAATAGATTTTTATGAGATGAAAATCGAAGCAATCGCCGCTGAAATCGAGGCCAAAACCGAAGAAAAGTTGCTGTCTTTTGCCCAGAAATCGATTCCAGACGCAACAGCGTCGGGACGCTACTCCAACAGCGTCTCGACGCTGTCCCAATTCGCAGGCGCTCGATAAGGAAAGCGCACAGCGTCGGGATGCTACCTCAACAGCGTCTCGACGCAGTCTCGATTATGCACGCGCCAGACATGGAAAGCACACATCGTCGAGACACAATCAACACAGGGTCGAGACGCTGTCACGATGGAGGCGCGACCTAGGGTTTCAAAAGGCGCGGTTCAAGGCGTGGCCGGTCCAGTTCGGACCGGTTCGACTGGGCTGGGACCTATTTGGTCCGATTCAGCCAATTCTTGGCATGGTTCGTGATTTTGGAGGCCGGTTCGAGGTGGTTCGGGGCAATTCGTGCTGTCTAGACTAGTTCCGGAGCTGTACAAGGATTTTTTAGGATAGAATTTAACTAAATTAATGTTATTTAATGCTTTATTTTATCCTAGGGGCCAAAAATTAACCGGTTCAATTGCTATTTATATGCTTTATGGATGTCATATAGAATATTTAATCCCACCTTAGGTTATAAACATGCTCATGCATTTTTATATATTATAAAATGTTATAACGTATGTTTAAATGCATGGATTTGTTTTCATATTTTTTAATATAAGTGTATATTAATTATATGAAAAATTGGAAAGCATGAAGCATGTCATTACTTAAATTAAATATAAATAGTTATGTTTAATGTGATGAATGAAGCATGCTTGATTGATTTTCTTGATTGGCTTATGATTGTTATAATAAAAGAAAATCAAAATTGCATGAAGCATGAAACATCCATAGTTAATAATATAATTGTTATATTATTCATGCAATTGATGTGGTTTAATTATTTAATTTGAATGATATTGTTGAATGAATTAAATTCTAGATTCTTGATTATAGGATTAATCATTAAAATTTGAAATAGTTCTTTAATATTAATGATTAGAAACCGTCAATCTATAATCAAGAGTTGCATGCAAACATAAGATCATAGGATAAATTGGATTAATTTTAAATTATTTAAAATTAATTAGACCTAGATCGTTTTCTAATAGGATTAGAATCTTTTCTTACTTAGAATTAAAAATAGTTTTAATTGACTAAGTAGGAAAAACATTGCTATGATTATAAGGGAACTCCACCAGTAATGTTCTGTCTAAGGCTGGGGGTATTTAAGTTGACGGTTTACGGAACACCTCCTACCTGGGAACTGACCTGGAATACCGGAGTTGAATTAATCATAGTTAAATGTTAGCATGCAATGTCACTACGTTTATTAAAAGTGTTTAATGCACCTAGATCTTTAGAGTAAAGACCCTACATTATTGAGGTTATAAGGGAACTCTCTCGGTAAAGTTCTGTTTAAGGCTGGGGGTATTTAAGTTGACTGTTTACGGAACACCTCCTACCTGGGAACTGACCCGAACATTGAGTTGAATTAACCATAGTAATGTTGACTTGCAATGTTGGGTTTATTAAAAGAAGTTTAATTCACCCAAAAGATTGCAGTTGAATCATTTCCATAATTGTTATAATAGGATCATACTTAGATAGATTGACTTAGCCGAATACTATCTAAGTTAAACAACCTTATATTAATCTCAGGACATTTTCAGTGGGAGGAAAATTACAAAACGAGATTTAAATCAAGTTTTGCTCCTATGTCCCTATATTCACAACGTGAGATTCATGCTCGGCTTCGAGTCGCCTTAGGAGCGGCCTCCCTTCGGAAAGTGTTTGCATGAATCAATATCAAGGTGAATGGGAAAAATGTCTAGAGTAAGTGGGAGCGGGACACGTGTCAACATATCCCTCGGTCTCCACCCATAGTTCACATCGTGAGAGTCCTGTGATCCGCCTGCAGGTTGTCCTGGCGCAACCATCCCTTCGGAGGGCCTGGTCATAGGATTCGGAACATCGTGAACTCCTGAAAAGGATAGGAGCTCTTAAGCTAATCACCAACAGTTGTCTTTCCCTTCGGTAGCCTGTTGGTGCGTGCCTCTGATATCTGAAAGTGGGAGGGTTACACTTACGAGGATGAGTTAAAAGTGTTAACAATTCCTTGACCGAACAACGGTGGCTAATGTCTATAGGAATATGAGTTATTCTGGAATTAGAATTAGCTGAGAGGTGTCTCATTTCAAAGGAGGAGTGCCTGATCACCCTTCGGTGGCTGATATTCTAAACCTTTGAAACATCGTTGCAAAACTAAATCGATAGTTTTAGGGTTATGTGTGCAATTGTTTGCTTGTATGATGGGTTAAGGCAAAGATAACTAATACGGTCATTGTTTGTTTAAATTTCATAAATGTCTTCCTCAATTGTCTCTCTGCTTAAAAATGAGAAATTAACGGGCGAAAATTATGCTACGTGGAAGTCGAACCTGAATACGATTCTTGTTGTCGATGATCTGCGGTTCGTCTTAACGGAGGATTGTCCTCCAGCCCCTGCTCGTAATGCATCCCAAGCAGTTAAGGATGCTTATGACCGCTGGACAAAGGCCAATGATAAGACTCGCGTCTATATCCTAGCCAGCTTATCTGAAGTTTTGGCTAAAAGGCATGAGGGCATGGTAACAGCAAGGGAGATTATGAACTCTCTCCAGGAGATGTTTGGACAACCGTCCTACCAACTCCACCATGACACTCTCAAATACGTTTATAGTTGTCGCATGAAAGAGGGCACGTCTATTCGGGAGCATGTCCTGGATATGATGGTCCAATTCAACGTGGCTGAGGCAAACGGGGCAGTCATAGATGAGCGTAGTCAGGTTGCATTCATCTTAGAATCTCTTCCGAAGAGTTTTTTGCAGTTTCGGAGCAATGCAATGATGAATAAAATAATATTCAACCTGACTAGCCTCCTGAATGAGCTACAACTCTATCAGTCTCTTCTTAAGAACAAGGGACAGATAGAAGGAGAGGCAAACGTTGTTCACTCTAAAAGAAAGTTCGAGAAGGGTTCATCCTCTGGAACTAAATCTGTAGCCACTTCTTCAAAGAAAACTCAGAAGAAGAAAGGAAACAAGGGGAAAGCTCCCAGTACTGTTGCTAAAAGCAAGGGCAAAGCCAAAGCTAGGGCAGACAAGGGCAAGTGTTTCCACTGCAATGTAGATGGACATTGGAAGAGAAACTGCCCAAAGTACCTTGCTGAGAAAAAGAAGGAAAAGGAAGGTAAATTTGATTTACTTGTTTTAGAAACATGCCTGGTAGAACATGATGAGTTTACCTGGATACTTGATTCAGGAGCAACTAATCATGTTTGCTCTTCTTTTCAGGGAAATTGTTCCTTTCGGCAGTTGAACGATGGGGAAATGACACTCAGGGTCGGAACTGGAGAAGTCATTTCAGCTAAAGCAGTGGGAGCTGCGAAGTTATTTTTTAGAAATAGATTCTTACTTTTAGAAAGTTTGTTAATCGTTCCCAAGATTAAGAGGAACTTAATTTCTATTTCATGTTTGATTGAAAAATCGTATACAGTTACTTTTGGTATGAATGAAGCGTTCATTTATAAAAATGGTGTACTTATTTGTTCAGCCAAATTGGAAAATAACTTGTATGTTTTAAGACAAACCGAAAACAAAGCACTTTTAAATCACGAATTATTTAAAACTATTGAAACTCAAAGTAAAAGGCAAAAGATTTCTCCATCAAGTAACAATACTCATCTTTGGCATCTCAGACTTGGTCATATAAACATCGATAAGATCGGTCGTTTGGTAAAGAATGGACTTCTAAGCAAGTTAGAAGATGATTCACTACCACCTTGTGAATCTTGTCTCGAGGGAAAAATGACCAAGAGACCCTTTACTGGAAAAGGTTACAGAGCCAAAGAACCCTTAGAGTTAATACATTCGGATCTATGTGGTCCAATGGATGTAAAAGCTCGAGGAGGGTACGAATATTTCATCTCATTTATAGATGATTATTCAAGATATGGTTACTTGTACCTAATGGGACATAAGTCTGAAGCCCTTGAAAAGTTTAAGGAGTTTAAGGCTGAAGTTGAAAACCTATTAGGTAAATCTATTAAAGTACTTCGATCTGTTCAAGGAGGGGAGTATATGGATCAAACATTCTAAGATTATATGATAGAACATGGAATCCAATCTCAACTCTCAGCCCCTGGTACACCTCAGCAGAATGGTGTGTCAGAAAGGAGAAATAGAACCTTGTTAGACATGGTTCGATCAATGATGAGCTATGCTCAATTGCCTAGCTCGTTTTGGGGGTATGCAGTAGAGACTGCAATATACATCTTGAACAATGTTCCCTCGAAAAGTGTTTATGAAACACCTTTCGAATTATGGAAGGGGCGTAAACATAGTTTGCATCACTTTCACATCTGGGGTTGTCCATCACACGTGCTTGTGACAAATCCTAAGAAACTAGAACATCGTTCAAAACTGTGCCAATTTGTTGGTTACCCTAAAGAAACGAGAGGTGGTTATTTCTACGACCCACAAGAAAATAAGGTGATTGTATCGACAAACGCCACTTTCTTAGAGGAAGACCACATGAGAGATCATAAACCACGCAGCAAAATAATATTAGGAGAAGCTACTGAAGAATCATCAAGAGTTGTTGATGAAGCTGGACCTTCAACAAGGATTGATGAAGGAACTAGTTCTTCATATCCATCCCGTCCATCTCAAACGTTGGGAATGCCTCGACGCAGTGGGATGATTGTATTACAACCTTACCACTACTTGGGTTTAACTGAAACTCAGGTTGTCATACCTAATGATGGCATTGAGGATCCATTGTCCTATCGACAGGCAATGAATGACGAAGATAAGGATGAATGGGTCAAAGCCATGAACCTGGAAATGGAGTCAATGTACTCCAATTCTGTATGGGAACTTACAGATCTACCAAATGGGGTAAAACCCATAGGGTGCAAATGGATCTATAAGAGAAAAAAAGATGCAGCCGGAAAGGTACAGACCTTCAAAGCTAGACTAGTGGCAAAGGGTTATACCCAAAAGGAAGGGGTTGACTATGAGGAAACTTTTTCTCCTGTAGCCATGTTAAAGTCCATAAGAATTCTCTTATCCATAGCCACATATTATGACTATGAAATATGGAAAATGGACGTCAAGATTGCCTTTCTGAATGGTAATCTTGAAGAGAATATCTTCATGTCTCAACCCGAAGGGTTCATAGCCCAAGGTCAGGAACAAAAGGTTTGTAAGCTCAATCGATCCATTTATGGATTGAAACAAACGTCCAGATCATGGAACATTAGATTTGATACTGCAATCAAATCTTTTGGCTTTGACAAAAACGTTGATGAGTCTTGTGTGTACAAGAAAGTCAACAAAAGGAAAGTAGCTTTTCTAATACTTTATGTAGACGATATCCTACTCATTGGGGATGATGTAGGATACCTCACTGACATTAAGAAATGGCTAGCAGCCCAATTCCAAATGAAAGATCTGGGAGAGGCTCAATATGTTATGGGAATCCAAATCATTAGGGATCGTAAGAACAAAGCGCTAGCGCTGTCTCAAGCAACGTATATTGACAAGATGTTGTCTCGATATTCGATGCAAAACTCCAAGAAGGGACTACTACCCTTCAGACATGGGGTACACCTGTCTAAGGAATAGTCTCCTAAGACACCTCAAGAAATTGAGAACATGAGACACATTCCCTACGCCTCAGCTGTGGGCAGCTTAATGTATGCTATGCTCTGCACTAGGCCTGACATATGTTATGCAGTGGGAGCAGTCAGTAGGTATCAATCTAATCCAGGGTTCGACCACTGGGGAGCGGTTAAGAACATCCTCAAGTATCTTCGGAGAACGAGGGACTACATGCTTGTGTATGGGGCTATGGATTTGATTCTTACTGGATACACCGACTCTGACTTTCAAGCTGATAAGGATTCAAGAAAATCCACATCAGGGTCAGTATTCACCCTCAATGGAGGAGCAGTAGTGTGGAGAAGCATCAAACAAGGATGCATAGCAGACTCAACCATGGAGGTTGAGTATGTAGCAGCTTGTGAAGCAGCTAAGGAGGCAGTATGGCTTAGCAAGTTCTTGACTGATTTGGAAGTGGTTCTGAATATGAACGTGCCCATAACACTATACTGTGACAACAGCGGGGCTGTAGCCAACTCAAAAGAGCCTCGAAGCCACAAACGGGGTAAACACATCGAAAGGAAGTATCACCTGATACGGGAGATTGTGCAACGAGGAGATGTGATCGTCACTAGGATCGCCTCGGAGCACAACATCGCTGATCCATTTACGAAGGCTCTCACGGCTAAAGTGTTTGAGGGTCATCTAGAGGGTCTAGGTCTACGAGATATGTATGTCATCTAATCTAGGACAAGTGGGAGAAATGTATAATGGGTATAAGGATGCCCTAGTTCATTGTATTAATATACATGACATTTCTAGCTTTAGATTATTGCATTTACATCCCACTAACTAGTGTTTTAGTTCAAGTGGGAGTTTGTTGCGTTTTATGCCCTAAAACTTGTAGATAGTGAATGTAACTGTTGACCGGATATTAATGAAATAATATTGATATATTTTTCCATTAATTGTTATTAGTTATTTTATATTTTATATTTGTCTTTGCCTAATAATAACCTTAATCCAATAAACTAGACATCCTAGGCTGTAATATGAGTCTTGAACTATATGTAGCGACATATGGGATCATTGTTCAAGAAACAGCCTAAAGGGTCTATAGTATAGGGATAAGACTGGGTGCCTTATCCTGGTGACACTATGGATACGACCCACTTTGTATTTGATACAAACGCTGCGATCCAACGCGTTCGTGTAGGAGACATGCGAGTGGGGGTATCCTATGCAATGAGTTTGCATAAGACCGGACCGCAAAATAGTAACCACTAGTTATAACACCGTTAACTAGTTGGTTTTCTATTTCACTAGGACGACCTAGACAACTTAGTCTTAATCCTGAGTTGATTATGGACTCCTGCTCATGAGAGATTGTTCTTTGATTTGTATGGGTGAGAGTGGCCAATACGCCGACTCAATAAGCCAACCACTTTGGAGACAAGACCGAATGGGGAGCTGGGAACATAATCGTACAAGATGGAATTCACTCCTTCCCGACCTTAGGGAAGCAGATGAGTGTTCCCTTAAGTGGTTACTCCGAGTCTTGAACAAAGGGTCATACCCTCTCAATGGCACGAGAGGGTTTTCTGTTTGATGGTTGGACCACAAACAGGTTGTTCATTAGAGGAGAATTGGTACGTAAGGAAATAGAGGTAACCCAGGGGTAAAACGGTAATTTGACCTAGCTGGTGTTACGGACACTCGTGAAGGACTAACTAGTCGATATTGGTCTAGATCCGTGGACACAGAAAATATGTCTGCAGTGAGAAGAGTGCAACTGTGAGTCTATAGTGGAATGTACACACAGTTAACGAATATTGATTAATGTGGTTAATGAGTTTGACCAATTAATCTCACATCGTTGGAGCTTCTGATCTGCAGGTCCATTATGTCCCACTGGTAGCTCGTAAAGTAATTTGAGGCAACTAAGTAATAAAAGTAAATTGAAAATGTTCAATTTATTAAGGGAAACAAATATATATTGATATATTATTATGAGAGAAATTAATATTTGAAAACTTCAAATATAAATTTTTGTAAGTTTTGAAAGAGTTCAAATAATGAATTAATTAATTTAAGGCCTAAAATGTGTTTGGGCAAATTAATTAATTCTAGGCCGGGAATTAAATATGTGATATTTAATTGGTGGTTAATTAATTAAAGAATTAATTAACCGGGAATTAATCAATTATGGAAATAATTAATCACTTAAGGGAGTGATTAATCATTTATGGAAATGATCTAATCACTTATGGAAGTAATTAGTCATTTGTAGAAAAGATTAATCAATTATGGAATTGATTGATCATGATTGATTAATTAAGGAATAAGATTGAATCAATTTTGGAAAAGATTGATTTAATTGAATATTTTATTCATGGTCTCTCTTATATAAATAGAACACTAGACCTAATTGGTCATGACACTTGACACTCTTGAAAGACAAGACCTAGAATTCTCTCTAGCCTCTCTCTTAGAGAAAGACTCCCACAAGTCTTTTGCTTCCTAGACTTAGAGACATACCGGTGTAACCTCTGTGGTTATTTTGTCGATCAAGAAGAAAATTCCAGTGATCAAGAGGCGAGGAGGCTGCTGCGTTTTCGTTCGTTGGAGCGTCGTTGGCGAAGAACGGTCAAGTCTACAACGAAGGTATGTGACAGTTCTTCCCTTTTTCTTTAGAAAAGCATGAAAATAAATTTAGATTTATTTTTAAGCATGTTTAAACTGAATTTCCACCAACTTTAAAGTTGGTTTAAAGTTTGTTTGAGTTTTCGTAACGGTATTTTAATGTTAATTAATATACGGCGTAAGGTCCAATCGATGCGCTTCCGCTGCGTGGGGACTTTTATTCCCTTCACTTTTTAAATGTTCGTTATTAAATGTCCATCATTAAATGTCATTTTTTATGACAGGCATTGTGTAAGAGCCTGCTTGATTTTTGGAGCTATGATAAGGACTTAGTGGGATGTTTTTTGACATGTTAGTAAAATAAATAAATAGAGAGAAGAAAAGAGAATTTGGGTGAGGAAGTGTGAGGTAGGCTTGTAGTGGTGTACGGTGGCATATGGCAAGATTTGTTTAAAAATTTAAAAAAAAAAAACTAAAGAGAAAAAGAAAGAATTAGAATCATGATTAAAGGAAAAAAATAAGAAAGAAAATAGGGAGTTGGAAATTTTGTGGTTGTGCACGTGGCTTAGTGATGGTGTTGTGTCATGGGTGTAAGGTTAACAAGTGGAGAAGAAAATTGAAAGAGGGAGGCTGGAAGAAAAGGGAGGAGTCATCACGTAAAAACAAAACAATAAAAAAGAAAGAAAGAAAGAAAGAAGACAGAGCGAGGAAGAGGGAAAGAAGATCGTGGTTGCAATTTTAGGAAATTTGGCAAAGAAATTGGAGATTCAAGACTTAATTCAGTGGTGGAGCTGAGAAGATTGGAGATCAAAGACCATGGTAATTTGGTAACTATTGCTAGTTTTATTTTTGAGTAAGAAATCTTGAAGGGGTGTAATGGTTTGTGGGTTAGAGGCTTGTGGGTTTCTCTTGTTGGCTATCTCATTGGTTTTGTTTTCCAATAAATACAAAAGAGGCAAGTAATAATCAACAAAATGATAAATGTTGTTTGGTTTCTATCATATATGTAAAGGTGGAGTGAGAATTTGGTTAGGAGAAATTGTAAAAGGAATAATTGCAAGAAGATTTTTCAAAACAGAGATGTGGGAGCTAGTTTTCGTGGACTGTAAAATTTAGAAGGCGAGAGGGTGAGTGAAAAAGAAGGTGGAAGGAATAATATTATAATTAAAGAAAGAGTGGTGTATGGTACTTTGTAACATTTGGATGGAAGAGAGCATTGGAATTTGGTTAAAGTGAAACTTAATTTTACTTCTTACTTGGCATTAATTGATAGGAAAATTTGTTTAATTGACCAAAGAGAAACTTATATTTATTTTCCTTCCTAGTGACAATTCGTGATTTGGGAATTGATTTTTGAACTTCCAGATTTGATAGAGTTGGATTAGCGGGTGATCCGAAGAGTCAACATCAATAGTTCCGTGAGTGGTTATTTTACAAAATGTTTCATCGTTATTTAATTATCAATATCAAATTTCAAGGGCTTTACAATTATGTTGGCGTTTTAAAGAAACTATTACGAGATTTACAAAGAGTTGCTATGAATTACCAATATTGTTAGAAATTTGCTGAAATTATCGTTTACTGATATTAGAGATCTTTTCATGTCATTTGACAATTCAAACAAGTGTTACAAATTTTCCGTATATTGTGATTTTAACCAGAATTATTATTTAGAGCTATGTGATATATTTTATTTTGAGTAATTAAAAGTACTTGTGTTATTTGAGAAATCTCTCTAGTTTATGAAATGTTCTTAGAAAAAAAGAATGGTTTTAGAGCCCTTGGATGATGTTGAGTTGTTATATTAGCAGTGATTTGAATCCACTAAATCTATGTACCCATGGTGATTACCCGTATACTATGTGAATGTGTTTCTGTAGGACCACCCTAGCACACGTAAAGGCTTTGGATCGTGTGTTAGGATGCTTAGCCCTTGAGGGTAGCTCTACGTGCACGTATGACAGAGATGACTCTACTATGCATTTTGAGATTACTCTATGCCAGTATGACTAGAGATTTGGGTACAAGTTTGGTGATAATTCTTTCTGACATGTGTTGTTGTTATCAAGAGTTACCCCACAAATATTTCTTTACGTTGCTTAGGTGCCTGATAAAGGAACTCCTTTTTCTTCTCTCTATTTTTTTTTTCACTTCTTTTCTTTTTGCTATTTTTTTTCTCTCTCTTTTTTTTTTTTCTTTTTGCCTTTCGTTTGAATGGGGCACTAGCTTTCACACTACAGTGCTGGGACCCATAACCCGAGTTTTACTCTTGGTTGGCCTAACTGATCACACTGCAGATATCTCTTTTTACCCCTAGGTGTTTAAGCTCAATGCAAACATGCTCTCTTTTTCTTTTCTCTCAAAGTAAAGATGGCGAGCATATGATTTTTCTTTTCTTTTGGCTCGCCACCACTGACTTATTTTTCCACTCTTTTTTTATTTGCAGGCGTGTTTTCTTCTTCTCTCCTAGGCAAGACTCCACACACTATTTTGCAAAAAAAATTAGACTTTCTCGCTTATCCTTACACCTATCGGGGTGACAACAGGAATATGAGCTAAGTAACTCGCTCCTAAGCATTCAAGTTCTACTTTAAAGCAAGAAAGACACCCAACGTGTGCAATACATATCCTAGAAAAGTTTTAAAAAGACTCCTTTTTTTAACACTCTCGGCCACAACTCATCGAAAGCAATAAATTTCGAAAAAATTTGAGTCAGTCCTAGGAAATCATTGTCACTTCAACAAGCATATACACGACAAGCAAGTAAGACATTCATTAAAAAATTTTCTTGATATGAATTCTAGAATAAAGATTTCCAATGGTGATCAAGGCGTTGTTTTCAGTTACATTATGTCAAGAAGAGTTTCATGATGGAATAAATTAGATGACGAACAAAGTTCAAACTCAAGTTTCATTCAATGAGTCGAGTCACATTAATGTCGAAGTGAAGCTGCATTCAAGGAACATTCGTTGCATTGAAATTACATTTAATGCAAGTCAAACGTCAACTAATGAAACTACACTTCAAACTACTTAAAGTGAAGCTTCATTAATACATGGGAGGTTACAGACACTTCAAGGTTGACCAAAGGAGCTCAATTCTCGGATTTATAGCCTTTCATTATGTAATTTTAAGCTTTTTAGTCATTTCATAACTTATAGGTTACATTTCAGTAGTGGTTGGTTATGGCTTTTAATGTTGTGGAGGTTACACTCTTAAATTGAAGGTGTTCATATAACACATGCGGAAGCAATTTTAGGATCGGAGGCACTTAACTACATCAATTTTAGAAAATGAAAACATGTTGTCCAAATATCGTAAGGAGAGAGCAGAATTTTTACCAACCTTTTGGACACCGATTCAACAACTCCCTATGATTCCTTTAATCACGAACTGTGTGTGGACCACCTCTAGTGTCTTCCCTACTATTCTCCGGGCCAAGAACGACTTGTGGGAGTCTATAGAGATAGGGAATGGGAAGGGAATGCTTGAAAGTTCAAGCACTAGAGAGATATATGGAGATGAGAGAGTTTGAGACCAAAATCCAGCAGCATAACAATATGGAAAATGGCTCTACTTCCTTTGAATCTGATTCATACTCCTTATATAGACATCTTCCATGCAAAGAGAAGCATCATGACACTAGACACATGGTGAAATTGCAACTCAAAGTGGATTCTAGGTGTTTAATTCACAACACATGCAACTAGTGCATGGTTGTGTTGTTTTCCACTATGCATCAACATGCAAGAGTGGGAATGCCACTAAATCCACTTAAAATTGAATCTAAATTCTCAATTTTCAGCTTGCAATTCATTCCTATTTCAATTCAAAATTGAAATATGCCACTAAATCCACTTAAAATTGAATCTAAATTCTCAATTTTCAGCTTGCAATTCATTCCTATTTCAATTCAAAATTGAAATTAATTTCTAGGCAAATAATTGGTACAATTCAAAGTAATTTTTACATGATTAATCCAATTAATCTTTATCACCTAGTGTCATGAATTATATATGATTCCTAATACATATATATGGTATTCAAAACACTTTTAAATACTTCATCTCTCATTTTCTAATTTAATTCATAATTAAATTATTGTGTCAAACACAATTTACGATAATACCCGTTTTCCCGATTTTGAACAATTCAAAGCTTCCTATCTTTTTCTTCTAGGCTTTGTTCCGATATGAACTAGTAGGGGGACCTAATGGACCTATAGATCATGGGCTCCAACGATTCGAGGCTAACCGGCTAATCTCATTATCCAAGCTAGCCAACATTCGTTAACTACCGGGACACTCCACTATAGCCCGATAGTTGCACTCCCCTTACTATAGATATATTTCCGTCCACTTGATTTAACCATGATTAGTAAGTCGATCCTTCACAGGTTGTTCGTAGCTATAGCTAGGTCAAAAAGTCGTTTCACCCCTATAGTACTTCTAGTTCCTTAAGTCACACTGATCCTCTAATGAACAATTGGTTTATGGTCCAACCATAAAACCGAGTCCCTCTCGGGACAATGAGAGGGCAAGATCCCTTTGTTCAAGCCCCGGAGTCAGCACTTAAGGGAACAACCTCTCTACTATCCCTAATTCGGGTAGGAGTAAATTCCTTCTTGCACGACTATGTCCCTAGCTATCTACCCGTTCCTATCCCTGGAATGGGAGGCTTATTGAGTCGGCGATACTGAGCCACTCTCACCTATGCAGATCTAAGGATAAGCCCGAATAAACAGGAGTTCATAATTATCTCAGGATTAAGATCGAGTTACCTAGATCATCACATGAAATAGTCAGTCTCGTCAGTAAACGGTGTTATAAAGCGAGAGCGACTTATTTCTCGGTCCTGGTCTTATGCAAACTCATTGCATAGGATGCCCCCACTCGCATGTCTCTACATGGACGATTTTGGATCACATCGTCTATACTATCTATAAAGTGGGTCGCGTCTTATAGTGTCTCCTGAATAAGGTACCCAACCCTATCCCTATACTATAGACCGTTTTGGCTATTACTCAAGCTTGATCCATTTTTTATGTCTCTACATAAAGCTCAAGTATTCATCCTATAGCCATGGATCTTAGTTTATTGGATTTGAGTTATTATAAGTGCAATTTACTTTATTCAGTAAATAACTTTACTGAATTAATCTCGATAACGCCAGTATCGAATAAGTATGTATAATTCATTTAACATTCACTATCTACGAGTTTTAGGACACAATCCCAACATAAATATGCCATTTTATCTATTTAGGATATATTTTGAAGGCTACAGAAAGTCATCTAGGATGTAACACAAATCAGATTTGTTTTGATGACGTTTCAATGAAATGGGGTCTTTTGAGGCTTAAGGCCACGAGCAACTTTCTTTGCATATCTTGTGTTTAGATTTGCATGTTGTGATCATTTACGTAGCTTTGATCAAACTACCTGTGGAGTGATTTGAATCTCGAGTTTATAAACAAGTTTTCTCTACTTTTGATCTTGATCATCAAGGTAAATCTAGTTCTATCTTCTTACTTAGGATGAAATCATCTTGATTTGGGGGTTTGAGCAGTTGAGATCTAGGGGTTTGTATATCCATAAGGGTTCTTAGATCCAATTGACTAGGGTTTCTTATCATTCTTTTCGTAATGAATTCTTGTCGGAAATTAAAATGCCTTATTGAAAGGAAAGATCCAGAGTTTGCTTCAAATACGAGCGAAAGTCGAGCATGAGGGAAATGCAATACCAAAGGACAACAAATGAAGCAAGACTCGTATTTTACTTCATCATCCATTCATGTCCAACAATCAAGAGTGAAGCTTCATTAATACATTGGAGGTTACAAACACTTCAATGCTTACCAAATTAAAAGAGCTCAATTTTCGAATTTATGGTCTTTCATTATGTAATTTTCAGTTGTAAATTCATTTTCATAACTTATAGGTTACATTTGAGTAGTTGCCTATTATGGCTTTTAATGTTGTTGAGGCCGGTTACACTCTTAATCATGTCATTTTAGTTGATTTCATTTATATTATGAAGGCTATAAAAAGCCATATTGGATGTAACACAAATCAGATTTGTTTTGATGATGTTTCGATTAAATTGAGTCTTTTGTGCCTAAAGGCCATGAACAACTTTCTTTGCATATCTTGTGTTTAAATTTGCATGCTAGTATCATTGAAGTAGCTTTGATCAAACTACTTGTGGAGTACTGAATTGAATCTTGAGTTTAGAAACAAGTTTTTGCTACTCTTGATAATGATCATCAAGGTAAATTTATATTCTTCCTTGGGATGAAATCATCTTGATTTAAGGGTTTTTTTAAAAAAAAAAAAGTGATTTAAGAGTTTTAGCATTTGATATGAGTTTGCATATCAATAAAGGTTCTTAAATCCAATTGGCTAAGGTTTCTTATCACATCTTTTTTCGTTTTTCTTTTCCAAAAAGGAAATGCTCCCGTAGATTTTTTTTAAAAAAAAAAAAGAAAAAAAGAGGCGATCTTTAGTTTTTTTTTTTTTTTTTTATAATTCCAAAATTTCACCTCTTTGCTGGATTTTGAAACTCCAAATATGGAACCTAAACGATTTGGAAGAATCTAACTAATATGGGATATTTATTTTCTTTTGAAATTAGAAAATAAATCTAAAATTATATTCACAAATCAAGTAATTAAAGATTTTAAATTAAAAAATCTCTTGTTTCAGAATTATAGAAATTTAGTTTATTAAACTGAAGGGACTCAAACAAAAATTCTAACTGAACACAAAAAAATAAAAAATAAAAATAAAAAACAAAATAAAATAAAAAATCTAATTTTCAAAATTTGGAGAACTCTAACAAATAAATCCAATAACTTCATAAACTTCATAACCGAGAAGAGTCTTTAAGGCATAATGTAACTCCAATATGTCTTAATTTTAAAATGTGAAGCGTTATACCACATGTGAAATTTTGAATTAGTCTATTTACTTGTTTTAGGGGCCGCAAATGCTACAACATCATTATCGTATTAGCTAAACACGCGACGTCTCGTCACGTGTCAACCCATCTTTCTACAATAGTGTGCCATGTTAGCTCCCACATCATCTAAAAAGTAGATCGTTGAGATGTTGTGTTAGTAAAACTAATGGTTCAGCACCATGTCAGCTACCATATCATAAAAAATAAACTGTGAAATGCCATGTTAGCTGCCATATCATCCCTAGGTGTTGCATGTGTCAGCTTCTTAATTGTCCACTTGTGTCTAGGGAATGGTTGCGTCATTTGCCAAATTTTTGCCTTCAAAATCTTCATTTGCTCATAAAATTATTTTTTCAACTCAATTCATGTGATTCAAAGAACATTGGATTTGTATTCTCAAGCTTTAAATTATGTCATTATCACTAGAATTGTTATAAAATTACATTTGTTATCATAAAACACATTTGGTTTGATTAAAACCATAAACCTAACATTGTTTTGTTACAGTTCTAAATTGAATCAAACGACTATAATATTATACTACTTGATGTTAGTGTGACAAAAAAGAGGATATTTTTTATTAATATTATTTATTTTAAAACTTATTAGTGAAATGAGATTATATTAAAACTTATTATTACAATATTGTAGTTTAAAATCCACGTCAACAAGTCGTCTCTTGAAGAGACGACCTGCTGACGTGGCAAGTTCGAAAAGCGCACTTATCAGATATTTAAAAAAAAAAAAAAACGTTTTTTCAGGCAGGTCGTCTCTTTAGAGACGACCTGTGTATATTTTAAAACTAAATTGTGTATTGCTATATTGGAAAGCTGTTGGCTTTGTATCTGTAAGGTCGCGAGTTCGAGCTCTTCAAAATAGAAAAAATTTTAAAATCTACGTTTCGAAGAGCTCAAACTCACGACCTTACAGATACAAAGTCAGTAACTTTCCAATATGGCAATACACAACGTCTCTTCAAGAGAGACGACCTACCTGAAAAAAAAAACGTTTTTTTTTAATATCTGATAGGCGCGCTTTTCGAACTTGCCACGTCAGCAGGTCGTCTCTTCAAGAGACGACTTGTTGACGTGGATTTTAAACTACAATATTGTAATAATAAGTTTTAATATAATCTTATTTCACTAATAAGTTTTAAAATAAATAATATTAATAAAAAATGTCCCAAAAAAGATCCTTATTAAATTGATTGTGATGCTTTTAGTTTTGGTTTTAAAAAACAAATGTTCTCTGTATGAAGAGGATACATATTAGATAAAAATAATATAGAGAGATAGAGATAGAGGTCAACATTTACCTTTACTAACATTGTCTATCAAATGGTAGGATGGGGAGAAGAAGAGGGGGCTGTAGAATAGAAAATTAATTTTAAAAGAACCCATTCAACCTTCGATTAAAGTATTGATGTCTTTATTATTATCATTTATCTAAAAATAAAGCATTATTAAAAATTCTATGTAAGAAAGTTGGGACAACATAATGATTATAAAAAAATTATAACATATAACATATTAATAAATTAATTAATAATAGTTTATATTTAACTTAATTTTTAGTTGATAACTACTATTAGTTTATGGTTTATAAATATTGTTTTCAATTTTTTGTTTTCAGATCATCAACTAAATGCAGTCTAAGGGTTTTTTTTTTGGAAAAATTACCTTTTTGGTCCTTGAGTTTTAAAGAATAATTGCATTTGGTCTCTAAGTTTTCAAAATGAACATTTTAAGTCCCTGAGTTTTGAGAAATAGGTTAAAAGGACCTTAAGTTTTCAAAATAAACATTTTTAGTCCTTTATTTTTTAGAAATAGGTTTGAAAAGTTACTCATATTATTTTTTCAATTGTTTAAACTAATACTTTTTAAAATTGTTAAATCATTCACTATTAAAATATAATAAAAAATATTAATATAAAAAAGTTGAAAAATAAAATGGACTTTTTAAATCTATTTCTCAAAATTCGAAGACTAAAGAGGTTCATTTTGAAAATTTAGGGATCTTTTAAACCTATTTCACAAGACACCTATACTTCAAAACTTACCTACTAAAAATGCTTTTTTTTTTTGGACTCTTCCCAAATCTTTGGCATACACAAAGTAGCAAATCTTGCACGTGATTGTACTACAGACAGCAGCCCACGTTTTTCTGACTTGGTGTCACCTAGGCCATTGTGTCAATTAATTTTCTTGGATCTCTCTCCCTCAATTTGAGGTGGGAAATCTTTCTATTTTCATTATTTCTCCACAATTCAACTTGATTGTGTCGTAGTCTTTCCCTTCGTTAATTATGTTAAATTATAAGTTTATTCTCTAAATTTGTAGGATCATTTCAATTAGATTAAAGTTATAGCTTGTTCTTAAATTTAAAATATTGACATATTCAAGATTTTTTTTCAAAAAATTAATCAATCTATTATATATAAAATTGAACATTATACATATTGAAACCTTAAATTTTCAAATTTTCTCTTAATAAACTTATATATTTTAAAAATTATTGAATGAGACAAAAATTTATTAGACAAAATTTGATGTTAAGGAACCTATTAGATAAAAGATATTTTTAAAGTTGATAATTAACACAACTAATTTCAGAAACTAAATTTGTAATTTAAGCTTAAAATTAATGGTTTTTCTTCGCCGACCGTTTTGTTTTTTTTTTTTTTAGGAATATCCGATAACAACTTTCGTACTCCTTTCTTTCAAAAAAGTTATTGCACCCTACACATTTGTATTCCCGTCTTGTTCAATCATTCATATGTTAATCAGATTAAAAAATATATATTCAAGAGCATATGGGTCTCGATACTCAATTTTATTTATAGTTTACTTTATTTTACTCATTCATATGCCCCTCAATAAATAAGCATACATGTATACTCATTCAAGTTGTTTATTGTTTTATACAATAAATGTCAAATATATTTTTGTATGCATACCTCGTTTAGGTTATTTTATTATTCTTCACGAATTTTGAAAATATTTACTTTAATCTACAAACGATTGGATTTATTTTTTGATGTGTCATGTGATAAAATATTTTATCGATCAATTATATATGTCTGATAATGGACGTTTCGGAGTCGTATAGATTGGTTAAGATTGATTTTCTTTTTAGAATATTACATTATTGTGAGATTGAAGAAATGAAGTGCATGATCTCTCAAAAGAAGTATAGATGTCTTAATCACATAGCTAAGTTCATGTTCGTACAAAGATAGATATTTTATTATAAAGAGATGTTAAGGAGATAATAGACTCATTAAAATGATTAAAACATTAGTTTTCTAAAGTTTGAGAGTTTATATATTAAAAATAGAGATAAAAATATATTTTCTGAAACTTGTGAAATAAAAAGGAATGAATCTAAAAGTTAAAATCGATAAAGGATGAGATTATGATTTCAAAATTTTTTATAGAATTGTATTATTATTGTTATTTTAAATTTAACACCTTTACGACCGTGCATTTTTCTTTTGAAATTCAGCTACCGGGCATATAATTAGTGTATTCCAATTCTCAGAATGAGTGTTGAGGATCCCACATTGAAGAGATAAATGGAGACCTCACAATTTATAAGATGTATGAGTTACACCTCTCACTGTCAATTAATTTTGAGATGGAACCCCATGTTATCCAATATGGTATGAAAGTTGTTTTTTAGGCAAACGCCATAGGAGATGAGAATTTCACTTCTTGTGCCACTACTATTGATGTCGCTACTTGTTGGGTTTTATGCCCTAAAATTCGTAAATATTGCACAATTTGACCCAAATTCAATAAACTATGATCCAAGGTTGTTTATATGTGACTTGAACTAGAACAGGGATAAGGTTGGGTACAGACGTATTGATCCAAGGCGTCCATGTAGGAAACATGCGAGCGGGGAATAAGACCGGACCAATGACTACGTATTGATCCAAGGCGTCCATGTAGGAAACATGCGAGCGGGGAATAAGACCGGACCAATGACTACGGACCACAAAGGATGACTAGGTAACTCAGTCTTAATCTTGAGTGTGTCATGAACTCCTTCTCACGAGGGATTGTCCTTTGATTAGTATGGGTGAGAGTGGCTTGCATGCTGACTCAATAAGCATACCTTCTTGGGGAAAAGACCAAGTGGGGGGTTGGGGACATGACAACATAAGATGGAATTCACTCCTTCCCGCTTCTAGGAGAAGTAGATGGGTGTTCCCTTAAGTGGTGACTCCGGGAGCGGGGGTATCCTATGCAATAAGTTTGAATAAGACCGGACCACGAAGGATGACTAGGTAACTCAGTCTTAATCTTGAGTGTGTCATGAACTCCTTCTCACGAGGGATTGTCCTTTGATTAGTATGGGTGAGAGTGGCTTGCATGCCGACTCAATAAGCATACCTTCTTAGGGACAAGACCGAGTGGGGGGCTGGGGACATGACAACATAAGATGGAATTCACTCCTTCCCGCTTCTAGGAGAAGTAGATGAGTGTTCCCTTAAGTGGTGACTTTGGGTCTTAAACAAAGGGATCTCGCCCTCTCACTGGCCTGAGAGGGACTTTATGTTTACTGGTTGGACCATAAACAGGCTTTTCATTAGAGGAGCACTAGTACTTAAGGAGCCAGAGGTAACATAGGGGTAAAACGACAATTTGACCAAACTGTAGTTACGAACACTCGTGAAGGATTGATTTACCAGTATAGGTCTATATTCGTGGACACATAAATATTGTACAGTGAGAAGAGTTCAGTTGTGGGTCTTTAGTGGAATGACCCACAGTTAATGAATATTGGTTAACCTGATTAATGAGTTTAATCGGTTATCCTCATATCATTGGAGCTTCTGGTCTGTAGGTCCATTAGGTCCCCTTGCTAGCTCGTAAAGAGTAATTAGGAACAATTATATATTGAGAGCATTTGAATAGTTCAAATTCATATTGGGAATTAAGTTAATTGTATGAGATACAAATTAATATAATGTATAATTATACATTCAAATGTAAAGTCTAATTTGAAATTAAACTTTATTATTATGAGAGAAAGAAATATTTGAATAAGTTCAAATATTAATATGAATTTGATTCATATTAAACTTGTAGGATATAAGAGAATTGGAAGGAGTTCCAATTTTAATATGAAATTGATTCATATTATAAAATTAATTAATTGAAGGTCTGAAATTAAATATATGATATTTAATTAGATAATTAATTAATTAACTAATAGAAGTTCTGAAATTAAATATATGGTATTTAATTAATTAATTGGAAATTAATCAATTATGGAAATGATTTAATCACTTATGGAAGTAATCAATCATTTATGGAAATGATTTAATCACTTATGGAAGTGATCAATCATTTATGGAAAAGATTAATCAATTATGGAATTGATTGGTTAAGAAATTGATTCATTTGGAAAAGATTAAATCTGTTATGGAAATAATTGATTTTAAATGAATTTTCTATTCATGGCCTTTCTCCTATAAATAGAACACTAACCATAGGGTTTAGGTACTACAACAATAAGGTCACAAGAATGCACTCTTGCATTCTCTCTAGCCTCCCTCTCATATTCTCCCAACCCAAGAACACTAGGGAGAATTTTGTCTCTAGAGTTTTTCCCATTCAGGATTAGGTAGTCCCTCAACTACATTCCTAATCTAAGAGTTATAGCGGGGAAGATCAATTGGTGGTGTCCCAATTGTTGACGCTTGGTCCAAGATCAAAATAGGAGTTCTTGATATTTCAGAGACGACAACGATGGTATGTTTGCTTCTCTCCCTTAGATTTATATCTAATAATTTTTGTCTTCTTAGCCTTAAGTTTGTATAGAATTTGTTCTATGTTTTTTTGGCAATGTAATGATATTTTTGGATAAACAAAATTAACTATGAATCGGTCCCAATTACGCTTCCGCTTTAACGGAATTAGGAAATTCCAAATCCTTCAATTGGTATCAGAGCCGATCGTAGAATTTCGTTTCTCTAAAATTAGCATTGGTTCAATGGTGGGTATTTTAATTTCATACATGTGATATGTGGTTTAGTTTACAAAATTGATTATTTAGGCATATTTGTTGGCATTAGATTTATACTTTTGATTACATCCATTGTAAATGCTAAAAAGGAAAAGATTTGAACACCAAAATATGTCTTGGATTTAAATTATTGTAATTTAAATTGCTTTCAATTTCTTAGGATATGCCAAATATGCCAGTCAATTTTGGTAGTTTTAATTTAATTATGCATGTGATGTATGTATTAAATTAATTGATTGTTGCATAAAGTATGTCATTTACCTTAAAATCTCACCACAGGTTAAGCATATTCATGCATATTTATTATTATAAATGTTATAATGTATGAAATATGTATGATTTTTATTTTCATGAGTATTTAATATAAATTGTTATGATTAAATGGATGAAAATTGAGAAGCATTGAACATGAAATTATTTTAGTAAAGAATATAAAGAGTTATATTTATGAAAGTAATTTATATGCTAATTTATTTTCATGAGCAATTAATATAAAGTGTTATGCTAATGTATGAAAATGTGAATGCTTATTTTAATTTTCTTGGGTAATTAATTTAAGAGTTAGATTAATTGAGGAAAATTAATTTGAATTGAGCATGAAATTACTTTAGTTTAAAAAATATAAGAGTTATATTTATATAAGTAATTAAAATGTTTAATTAATTTTCATGATATATTAATATAAATGTTATCTTAATGTATGAAAATAGTCAATGCATGTAATTAATTTTCTTGTATAATTATTTTAAGAGTTAAATTTATTAAAGGAAATTAAAGTTGCATTGAGCATGACATTACCTTAGTTTAATATAATTGTTATATTATTTTCATGTCATGATTGCTAATGTATGGTTTTATAAATTAATTAGAATTTGATTGTTAATTTATTCACCATAGTAGCATGTTATAGGGTTAATTCATTAAAATTTATAATAGTTATAAAATTAATGAATAAAAACCGTTAACCCTATAACAAAGAATTGCATGCAAACATAGGATCTTAGGATAAATGAATTAATTTTAAAATGTTTAAAATTAATTAGACCTAAGATCACATTTCTAATAGGAATTAGAATTATTCTTACTTAGAATTAAAATTAGTTTTAATTGACTAAGTAGGAAAAACATTGCTATGATAATAAGGGAACTCCACCGATAAAGTTCTGTCTAAGGTTGGGGGTATTTAAGTTGACGGTTTACGGAACACCTCCTACATGGGAACTGACCCAGAATACCGGAGTTGAATTAATCATAGTTAAATGTTAGCATGCAATGTCACTAGGTTTGTTAAAAGTATTTAATACACCTAGATCTTTAGAGTAAAGACCTTACATTACTGTAGTTATAAGGGAACTCTCTCGGTAAAGTTCTGTCTAAGGTTTGGGGTACTTAAGATGACGGTTTAAGGAACACCTCCTACTTGGGAACTGACCCGATCCTTGAGTTGAATTAACCATAGTAATGTTGACTTGCAATGTTGGGTTTATTAAAAGAAGTTTAATTCACCTAAAACATTGTGGTTAAATCATTTCCATAATTGTTATAATATGATTAGACTTAGATAGATTGACTTAGCCGAATTTTATCTAAGTAAACAAACCCTAATTAACCTTAGGACATTTTCAGTGGGAGGAAAATTACAAAACGAGATTTAAATCAAGTTTTGCTCCTACGTCCCTATATTCACAACGTGAGGTTCATGCTCAGATTCGAGTCGCCTTAGGAGCGGCGTCCCTTCGGAAAGTGTTTGCATGAATCAATAATAAGGTGAATGGAAAAAATGTCTAGAGTAAGTGAGAGCGGGACACGTGTCAACGTATCCCTCGGTCTCTGCCCCTAGTTCGCTCCGTGAGAGTCCTATGATCCGCCTGCAGGTTGTCCTGGCGCAACCATCCATTCGAAGGGCCTGATCATAGGATTCGGAACACCGTGAACTCCTAAATAGGATAGGGTCACTTAGGCTAATCACCAACAGTTGTCTTTCCCTTCGGTAGCCTGTTGGTGCGTGCCTCTGAGATCTGAAAGTGGGAGGGTTACACTTACGGGGATGAGTTAAATGTGTTAACTAACCATTGACCGAACAACAGTAACTAAACGCTAACGGAATATGAGTTATTCTGGTGTTAGAGTTTGGTTGAGATTGTCTCAATTCAGAAGAGGAGGAGCTGACCACCCTTCGGTGGCTGTTGTTCTAAACCTTTGAAGTATCGTTGCAAAAACTAAATCAATAGTTTTATAGGGTTTCTTTGATTGCTTATTTGTTTTTGTAGAATTTGATTGGATTATTTGTGATGTATTAGTGCAATTAATAGTACAAGAAATTAGTTACTTCAACAATTATATGATAATTTTATGTGTATTGTCTTACGTCATTTTATAAATAACGGTAATACAACAAGCTTAAACGACAAATTGTGGTAAATAAGTCTAGGATTATTCTTAACTGAGGAATGTCCTCATGCCCCATATGTTTAATTCATCAAGAATTGTTCTTGATGAATATGACATAGAACTGTTCACTGCTCACCGCAAGTGCACGGGTCGTCACAAGTAATATAAAACGGTAGGTAATACCGAGTATCGAATCCACAGGGAGGCGAAGCAAAATTTAAGCAAGCAAAGATTCTTTGAGCACTAAAAATACTTAGGCGAAATAATATTTAGGGACCAGATCATGCAATCAAAGAAATTTAAAAATCAAAGCAATTAAAGAAAATAATTTGATCAATCAAGAAAAATAAAATATGGAGAAAGAGTTTTTAATGGGAAGAGGGGTCTTGAAAATCAATTATTAGCTAAACATTTATTATAACTATCCTATCTCATTGCCCAATTAATTATAATCCTAGAATCTCCGTTAATCACATAGGTTCTCATGTTGGTCTCCCCTAATTGTAACTAATGCATTTTAACAACCTAAGTGTTCTTAACGCCATTAAAAAACATTAAATATTACGCACTGATTCATTTTAGGAATCTAAGTTTAATCAACTAATCTCGTTGTCACGAAGGGCAATTAAACTAGTTGCATGGATTATGATTTATCATAACTTATCTCCGTCGAGTTTCCATTAAGAATCAAATCATTACACAATTGGCCAAATTGCATAAAACATTAAGCACATCCATACAAATAATTAGGAAAAAGGGCAAGAGACGGGTAAATATAACAACATTTTGACTATAATTTCATTTCAAGACCCCAAATTGGGGTTTAGCTATACATAGCTAAAATATCCACAAAATTTACAATGGAAAGCATAATTAAGTGCAAAACAAAAGGAATAGAATTGACCGTCGAAAACCGCTTCGCTGACTTGAAGTCCCTCCGAACACTCCTTGAGCCTCCTAGGATGCTCCCCAGAATTCACCAAAAGTTTTCCACTAAAGAAACTCTCAAAAAGGCTAGAAAGCCTTGAGAGAGGCTCCCAAAGGAGCCAAGAAAGCAAAAAAGGAATGGAAGAATATGATGATTGATGGTAAAATGAGGCACCAAGGGGCGCCTTATATAGGCTCGAAAAGGGGGTAGCGTCGCGACGCTATTTGGCACAGCGTCGCGACGCTGTGACGTCATCGACTTGGCGCCTAAGAAATGGATAGCGTCACGACATTGTCCTTACAGCGTCTCGACGCTAGGCGATTTTCAGAATTTTCAACTACGGATTTGGGCTTCAATTTGGGTCTCTCCACATTTCTTTTTGGACCTTTTTCTTCATGGTTGACCTCTTTTGACTCCCCTTGACCCAAGCATGGAAATTGGGCTTGAATGGCTTCATTTTGGGCACTTTTTCCACAAAATCCACAACTTTGCTCCTAAAGACCAAATAACAAAATACATTAAATATTTTCAATAAAAACACAATTAAAGCACTAAAAAGCCTAATAATTTGGGACTAAAATAGCGACATTTTTGCTCGCTATCACACCCCCAAACTTAAGCTTTTGCTAGTCCTGAGCAAAATAAATTCTAAAGATTCATGAAATAGAATCGCTCAAGCCTCAATGATTTCAGAATTCTTAAGATAGAATGGAAAACATGCAAGTGGAATAAGCAAGCACCGCATACTCTTGAAGAAATCTTAAACTAGTTTGAACTTAAGAATAATGAATAACATGCTCAAGACTTATCTATTGATCTTTTACTAACCTAGATTAGTCTTATCGCTTTCTCCATTTGTTTTCCTCCTACACTGGCTAAGAGCCCCTAATAGGCTGGAGTTCTTATATCATGCAAAAAAAAAAAGAAACTAGGGCGCTTGTTATTTTTCTTTTTCATGGGGGAGCAAAACTCACAAGTGATTTTTCTCTTTTTCTTTTTCTTTTGCTACTCCCCCAAACTTGCATTTTGATATCTAATGGTACTAGCTTTCACACTACGGTGCAGGGACACTCAACCCGAATTTTATTCTTTGGTTGGCCTAACTGATCACATCGCAGGTTGTTGGTGGTAACCGCAAGCGCACGGGCCACAAGTAATATAAAACGGAAAGTATTTCGAGTATCGAATCCTCAGGGAGGCGAAGCGAAACTTAAGCAATTAATTAAAATTCTCTTGAGCACTTGAAAATACTTAGGTGAAATAATATTTAGGGACCAAGCTCATGTGATAAAAAGAATTCGAATTTAAAAAGACTTGATGAAAACAAATTTGATCAATCAAAAATAAAATGTGGAGAAAGAGGTTTTTCTTGAAATGGGAAGAGGGGTCTTGAAAATCAATGGTAAGCTAAATAATTGCTATAATTATCCTATCTCATTGCCCAACTAATTATAAACCTAGAATCTCCGTTAATCACATAGGTTCTCCTGTCGGTTTCCCCTAATTGTAATTAATTCATTTTAACAACCTAAGTGTCCTTAGCGCTATTAAAAATCATTAATTATTACGCCCTGATTCATTTTAGGAATCTATGTTTAATCAACTAATCCCGGTGTCACAACGGGCAATTAAACTAGTTGCATGGATTATGATCTATCCTAATTTCTCTCCGTCGAGTTTCCATTAAGAAACGAATCATTACACAATTGGCCAGATTGAGTAAAGCATTAAGCACATCCATACAAATAATTAGGACATGGGCAAGAGACAAGAAATTATAACAATATTGCAACTATCATTTCATTTCAAGACCCCAAATTGGGGTTTAGCTACCCATAATATTCACAATAATTACAAGGGAAAGCATAATAAAAGGCATAAAGAAAAAGGAATTGACCGTCGAAAAACCCCTTGCTGACGCTTGGAGCCCCCGCTGACTACTCCTCGAGCCTCTAGAATTGCTCCCCAAAACTCCCAAAAATTCCCACTAGAAGAACCCTCTCAAAAAGGCTCAAAAGCCTTGAGAGGGGCTCCAAAAAAGGAGTCTTAAGAAAGGAAAGAAAGGAATGAATGACAAAAATGATTGATTGATGATCCAAATGAGGCACCAAGGGCTCCTATTTATAGGCCTGGAAAAGGGGTAGCGTCGCGACGCTGCCTTGCCAAGCGTCGCGACGCTGCTGCGCACGCGGCTTGGGCAACAAGAAAGGGCAGCGTCGCGACGCTGCCTTGCTAAGCGTCGAGACGCTGTCCAGATTTTCCAGAAAAATCAGCTTCTTTTTGGGCTGATTTTTGGGCCTTCTTCTTCATTTTTCTTGGACTTTTCCTCATGGATGTCTTCTTTGGGCTTCATACTTTGATTTGGGCTATAATTCCATCAATTTTGGCTCTTTTTCTCCCAAATTCATCATTTATGCTCCTAAAGACAAAATAACAGAATTCATTAAATATATTCATTAAAATCACGATTAAAGCACCAAAAAACTTAATAATTTGAGACTAAAATAGCGACATTTCTGCTCGCTATCACACCCCCAAACTTAAGCTTTTGCTAGTCCCGAGCAAAATAAATTCTAAAGATGCATGAAATAGACTCGCTCAACCCTCAGTGATTTTTGAATTCTTAGGATCGAATGGAAAACATGCAAGTGGAATAAGCAAGCACCGCATACTCTTGAAGAAATCTTAAACTAGTTTGAACTTAAGATTAATGAATAGCATGCTCAAGACTTATCTATTGATTCTTTTACTAACCTAGATTAGTCTTATGGTTTTCTCCATTTGTTTTCCCCCTACACTGGCTAAGAGCCCCTAATACTTCGGAGTCCTTCTATCATGCAAAAAAAAGTAACTAGGGTGCCTGTCATCCTTTTTCTTTTCTCATGGGGGAGCAGAATTCTCACATGATTTTTCTTTTTCTCTTCTTTTTCTTTTGCTCCTCCCCCAAACTTGCATTTTGATATCTAATGGTACTAGCTTTCACACTACGGTGCAGGGACCCTTAACCCGAATTTTATTCTTTGGTTGGCCTAACTGATTACACCGCAGGTAGCTCTTTTTACCCCTAGGCTTTTTTTTCTTTTGAGCAAGCAAAAATTCTTTTTCAACAGATTTTCTTTTTCTCACATTTTCTTTTGTTGCTTTTGCTTTTCTCTCAGCAGGCATAAAATTTTTTCCTACCTAGTTCTTTAGAGCAATCAAGCATGAACTTCCTGATATTAGAAACTAAGCCTATCGGGGTGACAACAACTTTGAAAACCATAATAAGAATCTAGATTTTCAAAGACGTCATTAGATAAGACTATTGCATGCTTTAGACATCAAAACTAAGTATCAAAAAATTTTAAAATTTCACAATTTCTGCCGTGCTCCCAGATTCCACAATCATATAAACCATTTTCTCCCAAAATTTCAAAAATCACATCCTTGGCTATCATGGCTATCTATTCATGCATCCAACAGAATTTAAATATGCTTCAACACAGCGGAAGCCTCCCCCCCAAACTTAAACTAAACATTGTCCCCAATGTTTTAAAACAAAAAAGCATAAAGAGAGGTACTGAGACTTCCCTGAGCTAGGAGCGCTTCATCCTCTTCCTTTTGATCCATGAAAAATGGGAAATGTGGAATTTCGGGATTTGCTAAGGTGATCCTGCAAAACAAAATTGGATCACGGAGCAAAGAAAATTATTTACCGCAAAAACAACTAACTACTTTAATCCTTGGGTTGCCTCCCAAGCAGCGCTTTCTTTAACGTCTTTAGCTAGACTAGGCTCGGCACGCTTACGGAGGCTCAAAATTAAAAATTTTCATCATCCTCCGGGCCCTGCAAGAAATCACGCACCGAATTGCATACTACAAACAGGGGAGAAAAAAAACTTTCACCTGGCCCATCTTCACTAAAGAGATTCTCATAATAACATTTTAGAAAATAATCTGCTGCATCAAATCTCTTTTCTAAATCTCTATTTTCAAAACAATTGTTAACAGAGTCATCAAGCGTTATAATGTCTACTGGTCTAGGATCTAGAGATGGCCTATCAATCATGCCAGTCCATTCATCAGAAAAAATATCTACATGCTCATTAGATCCTTCAGACTCAGAATTAAAAAATGATTCAACTAAGCTATCATATGACTCATCATCAGAAGAATTAAAGAATTCAAGAATTTCAGGATCAGATTCTATACTATGCACAGATTCAAATTCTTCTGGGTCAGATTCTATTCTATACACATCATCAGGACATGAAAAGAAAGTATTCACATTGTCAGGATTCATGCATTCAGGAATGTCAAGATCAGACTCAATAGATTCACTGTAATCATGGTCAGACTCAAAATTATCTATCGAGCAATCTTTTTTGTGCCTTTTGCGTTCATGCTCAATGTCAGGCAATTCAATATCCTCATCAAAATTATTCATTTCAGGCAAATCTAATTCATTTTCAAAGGAAGGTAAATCATCAACTGCAGATCTTTCATTTTCACAAGCAGGCAAGTCTAATTCATTTTCAAAGTCAGGCAGATCCAAATCATTTTCAAACAGAGGATTATCCATATATACATCATGATCAAAATCCACATTATCAATAAGCATTTCTCCTAAGCCTAGGCCAAGATTATAGTCTACCTCTTCATCGTCATCAGTCAAGTATTCAGGCCCAACAAAAAAACATGTATGCAAACTACAAACAGATTCATCTTGGCCAAAAATACTAAACACGACTTTTTCATCATCAATGTTCAAGGTAAGTTTACCTGTATGCATGCTAATCTCAGCCTTACCAGTGGCTAGGAAAGGTCTGCCTAAGATAATTGGCACCTCTTTGTCCTCCTTCATGTCCAGTACCACGAAATCTACAGGAAAGATGAATTTGTTGACTTTCACCAACACGCCCTCCACAACACCCATCGGGTGGGTAATCGATCTATCAGCAAGCTGGAGAGTGACGTCAGTGTCTGTCATACCTGATAAACCAATCTTCCTGTACACAGAGTAGGGCATCAAATTTATACTTGCTCCTAAGTCACACAAGGCCCTATCAAAGGATACTTCTCCTATGGTGCAGGGAACAGTAAAACTCCCTGGGTCTTTCTGCTTAGAGGGTATCCTACCAGAAATGATGGTACTGCTACTCTCAGATAAATTAAAAACTTCTTTTTTCAGACTTTTCTTTTTAGAAAGCATTTCCTTCATGAATTTTCCATAATTTGGCATATTATACAAAGCTTCTACCAATGGAATATTCACAGTCAACTTTTTAAACATTTCTAAAAATTTTTGAAATTGTTCATCTAATTTGACATTCTTAAATCTTTGAGGAAAAGGTAACTCCCTGTAATCAAAGGTTGGACATTCGCCCCTCCGCTTGGGTGGGCTAATATGCGAACCTCTGTCATGGTGGTTGCATGGAACCACTTCCTCCTCAGTCATCTTTTTCTTGTCCTTCTGCCTCTCTTCTTCTTTTCTACCTGCACAGCTGTTAGAAAAATCATATTTTAATTCAATAGAGTTAGGAGGATGTTGGAACCTTTCAGAGGAGGCTTTTTGTGCCTCAGCCCCTTCATCTTCATCCCTTCTCTTTTCTTCTTCCTTTTTCTTCTCTAAACTGTCCTCCAGTCTTCTGCCACTTCTCAAAACCACCATCTTACACTGCTCTTTCGGGTTAGGCTCAGTATCGCTTGGAAATTTTCCCTTCTGCAGGGCATTTACTGCTGAAGCAATCTGACCTATCTGCACTTCCATATTTTTTAGAGCTGCGTCGTGGTTGTTCACTGATGTCTGGAGACTCACATTCAGTATTCTCTGTTCCTTGATGAATAAAGCCACCATCTCCTCCAGATTATTTTTCTTCTCAGGAGTACTCGTTGATGCAAAACCTGGGGGTGGCTGTAAAACATTCTTCGTATTCGCATATGAGAAGTTCTCGTGATTGCGCAGACTGGGGTGGTAGAAGTTCGGTACTCCTTGTGTATATGATCTATTTCCTATGTATTGAACTTCTTCCACATCTTGACCTTCTTTCTTCGAATGACCTTCAGCTAAGGTGGAAATGGACTTAACCACCTCAGATGACGTCAATTTGTTTAGTGCATTGGTCAGAGATGCTAGTTGCGCTTTCAGTGAACTTGACTCATCCAGTTCATACAATCCAGCCTTCTTTGTAACTGTTCCTCTCTCCGTCGGCCATTGATAACTTGTCGCCGCCATTTCCTCAAGCAGGTCCTTGGCTTCTGTTACTGTTTTTGAAAGAAAACTCCCTCCTGCTGATGTGTCTAGGACTGTCTTCGTGGAGGGGTTTAATCCATTATAGAATAACTGTACCTGAAGCCAATCAGGATATCCATGTTGGGGGCATCGCCTAAGCATTTCCTTATATCTTTCCCACGCTTCGTATAACTGTTCTTCGTCAAGCTGTCTGAATGTTCCAATTTCAGTCCGCAGCTTGGTAGTCTTAGCTGGTGGAAAAAATTTTGTCAGAAAAGCCTGGGCAAGCTCGTCCCAAGTACTGATGCTGCCCGTCTCGACTGATTCGAGCCAATCTTTTGCTTTATCCTGTAGAGAAAATGGAAATAGCCTCAATCTGATTGCGTCGGCCGGAACTCCGTTCATCTTTACTGTCCCACATATTTCTAGGAATGATCGCAGATGAGAGTGAGGGTCCTCGGAAGGATGTCCCTTGAACGAGTTATCGCGCGCCATCTGAATCAACCCTGTTTTTAGCTCAAAATTTGTAGCTTGGATGGGGGCGTAAACAATTCCAGAATTCTCGGTAGGAAGAATTGGCTGCAGAAAATCTCTAATTGCTTTGGGAGCTTCTTCTTGGTGGGCCATCGTTTCTGTTAATCTTTTTTCTTTTCTAATGAATTTTAGAGTCCTGTTAATCTCAAGATCTAACGGAAACAGATTAACCACCTTGTTTCTTCGCATGCAATGCTCCCAGATAATAAAAAAAAAAACCAAACAAAAACGAAAAAAAGAAAATAAAATAATATTCACAAAATGATGGAAGAAAAATATTTACACCTAAATTACCATTCACCCTTTTCTTTTCGATGTCAAGAAAAGTTAATTTTTGCTTAAAAATCAAGCCTCCCCGGCAGCGGCGCCAAAAACTTGTTGGTGGTAACCGCAAGCGCACGGGCCACAAGTAATATAAAACGGAAAGTATTCCGAGTATCGAATCCTCAGGGAGGCGAAGCGAAACTTAAGCAATTAATTAAAATTCTCTTGAGCACTTGAAAATACTTAGGTGAAATAATATTTAGGGACCAAGCTCATGTGATAAAAAGAATTCGAATTTAAAAAGACTTGATGAAAACAAATTTGATCAATCAAAAATAAAATGTGGAGAAAGAGGTTTTTCTTGAAATGGGAAGAGGGGTCTTGAAAATCAATGGTAAGCTAAATAATTGCTATAATTATCCTATCTCATTGCCCAACTAATTATAAACCTAGAATCTCCGTTAATCACATAGGTTCTCCTGTCGGTTTCCCCTAATTGTAATTAATTCATTTTAACAACCTAAGTGTCCTTAGCGCTATTAAAAATCATTAATTATTACGCCCTGATTCATTTTAGGAATCTATGTTTAATCAACTAATCCCGGTGTCACAACGGGCAATTAAACTAGTTGCATGGATTATGATCTATCCTAATTTCTCTCCGTCGAGTTTCCATTAAGAAACGAATCATTACACAATTGGCCAGATTGAGTAAAGCATTAAGCACATCCATACAAATAATTAGGACATGGGCAAGAGACAAGAAATTATAACAATATTGCAACTATCATTTCATTTCAAGACCCCAAATTGGGGTTTAGCTACCCATAATATTCACAATAATTACAAGGGAAAGCATAATAAAAGGCATAAAGAAAAAGGAATTGACCGTCGAAAAACCCCTCGCTGACGCTTGGAGCCCCCGCTGACTACTCCTCGAGCCTCTAGAATTGCTCCCCAAAACTCCCAAAAATTCCCACTAGAAGAACCCTCTCAAAAAGGCTCAAAAGCCTTGAGAGGGGCTCCAAAAAAGGAGTCTTAAGAAAGGAAAGAAAGGAATGAATGACAAAAATGATTGATTGATGATCCAAATGAGGCACCAAGGGCTCCTATTTATAGGCCTGGAAAAGGGGTAGCGTCGCGACGCTGCCTTGCCAAGCGTCGCGACGCTGCTGCGCACGCGGCTTGGGCAACAAGAAAGGGCAACATCGCGACGCTGCCTTGCTAAGCGTCGAGACGCTGTCCAGATTTTCCAGAAAAATCAGCTTCTTTTTGGGCTGATTTTTGGGCCTTCTTCTTCATTTTTCTTGGACTTTTCCTCATGGATGTCTTCTTTGGGCTTCATACTTTGATTTGGGCTATAATTCCATCAATTTTGGCTCTTTTTCTCCCAAATTCATCATTTATGCTCCTAAAGACAAAATAACAGAATTCATTAAATATATTCATTAAAATCACGATTAAAGCACCAAAAAACTTAATAATTTGAGACTAAAATAGCGACATTTCTGCTCGCTATCACAGGTAACTCTTTTTACCCCTAGGTTTTTTCTTTTGTGCAAGCAAAAATTTTCTTTTTCAACTGATTTTTCTTTTCTCTCATTTTCCTTTTGTTGCTTTTGCTTTTCTCTCAGCAGGCATAACATTTTTTTCTACCTAGCTCTTCAGAACAATCAAGCATGAACTTCCTAATATTAGAAACTAAGCCTATCGGGGTGACAACAAACTTTAAAAATCATAATAAGAATCTAGATTTTCAAAGACGTCATTAGATAAGACTATTCAATTCTTTAGAAATCAAAATTAATTATCAAAAAATTTTAAAATTTCACAATTTCTGTCGTGCTCCACACGGCTATAACTTCTAAAATCACATCCTTGGCTATCATGGCTATCTATTCATGCATCCAACAGAATTTAAATATACTCAACAACGAAAGCCTCCCCCCTAAACTTAAACTAAACATTGTCCCCAATGTTTTAAAAACAGTAAAACATAAAGAGGGATACTGAGACTTCCCTGAGCTAGGAGCACTTCATCCTCTTCCTTTGGATCCAGAAAAATGGGATTTTTAGAATTTTGGGTTTTGCTAAGGTGATCCTGCAAAAAAAAAAAAAAAATTGGATCACGAAGCAAAGAAAATTATTTACCGCAAAAACAACTACCTTACGGAGGCTCCCAAGTAGCGCTTTCTTTAACGTCTTTAGCTAGACAAGGCTCGACACGCTTACGGAGGCACGAAGAAAATACTAATTCCCTTGGTCAAATCCGTAATTGATGGTCTTCTTGAAGTCTCCAATCTTCTTCCTCTATTCGGCTCCCAATGAAGGAAATTAGAAATGATCTCTTCCCCAAAAGTGGAATGTTTTTGACTTGGACGACTCTTCCCTTTTATAGAATGAAGACAAGCTCAAATTAGGTCAATTTGTACACGTAAATGACTCTTCTTGCTTCTTAAATCCGAAAATAGCTTAACTAACTCCAGTTCATTAAAATGGCTAACGAGCTGTGACGTGGCAGTTTTGCTCTCTACTTTGCTGGATCACAGATTTTGCTACCTCAAGTCGCTCAACAATATATTCTGCACAAAATAACTTCCAAAGCATCAGTTCTTCCAAATGGGTTAAAACCTATAATATTCATCTAAAAGCAACCCTGTTTAGCACAAAAGACATACAAAATAATATAAACCTAAGGCCTAAATAACTCCATTTTGGAGAGTTATCATACCCCCAAACTTGAACTATTGCACGTCCCGAGCAATACTAACCAACCTTCCCTTAAGAATTCAAAACATCAGAAAAAGCACAACTCAATCAAAGCAGATAATCCAATACTACCTTCAACCTTTACCTGAGCATTCTGCAAAACCAAGTACTGCTGCATCAAAATAATTCCTCTGGCATGGACAAATAATCACCACTTTTAACTTAATCCTAAGAACTTGCCACATCATAGCTCTATTATCAGACATATTAAATCACATTTTTAGGGGGTTTATGTTTTTGTTCTTCAGACTTAAAGCAACCCTACAGTCATAAGCTCTTAAGCATGGGATGACCCACTTTATGGTGCAGTATACCCTTGCCTCAAACTCATCACCAACTACGCTAAATACTCATTGCTAAGCTAAAAAATCCTTAGTTTATCTATCCCTTGCTCCTCAGAATGGCGACATTTTATGATGAAGCTCACCTAAGTCCTGGGAGACAGAAAAATTGTTGGATTATCATTCATCCTTCAAAACTTTTGCTCCATGAATTTTCTCAGCAAAATTTTCATAATCAATTTTTCAGCAATTTTGTTTTCACATTTCCTAGGTTATCTTTTGGCGCAAAGAAAAACTGTGGGTATCACAAATGTCCCTGGTTACTCAATAACCTAGCAAATTATTTAATGAAGGAGAGGCATGCTCGAGCAAAACAATCGGAGTAGCAAAATGTTCCCAATGAATCATTAACATTACGAATTATACCCCCAAACTTAAATATTTCTATATGAATTTTAAACTAAGCTCGGGACTAGAATTAAGCTAAAAGTGGATCACATAAGTCAACACTACGTCATAATCTTCTTGCCGCAGCAACGACCAGGCTAGAAGAAATGCTCAAGCAAAAGGTTTCTGGAGATCGGAATACCTTGATCTAATTAAGCTAACTAGTCCAAGCTTCAAAAATTCAGAAGAAAATTAGTAAGTTAGAAATACTCAATGCCATAGAACAGAAACAACTATTGGAAATTTCATTAAAAACATAAAAAAGAAAATTACATCAGCAGATATATTTTTGTGGTGGCGTAGAGACAAAAAATTAAAACAAGCAAAAACAGAAACAAACAAAAGATTATGGTCAGAAATGCGCGAGCGACAAAAATATTTTAACAAAAATAATGCTTGCCCAACTTTTCTTTTTTCAATCCTCCTGACCAAGATCTTCTTCTTCATCTCCTTCTCTCTCGTCTGGCGGTGGCAGGATCCAAGGGTTCAGTAGGTCATCAGGGAATATTGGGAAGGTCGGATATGGTTGAGAAAAGTTAGACTGCAAGCCCCCTCAACGCGACATCCTTTCTCTTTACATAATTCCAGAATGTTTGGAATTGCCTTTCAGCAAACTCCATCCTGCTGGAATACATTTGTAATTACTCCTGCATTTGATGGATGTCGCACACGAAACCACCTTGGCATGCCTCTTGTGTCCTTTGAAGCATAGCCAAGTTTGGTGTGTCGATTATTCCCTTGTCCATTAGAGTGACATCGTCTGCATTCATAGGAACCCCTACCCTTTGACATAGCATCGTTATGGTGTTTGGGAAAAACAGCTTCCCTACCTTCTTTTGCCAGCAATGAAAAATCTCACTAGAAATGATTTGGCCCATATCAATAGCAAATACCAGCAGCACCCGATCGCGAGACACCGTTGAATCGTGAGTTGTCGAAAACAAGCGCAACTTGATGAAACCCATCGATGTAGTGGCTTCGCTCTTTAGATAAGCCGCTTGGAACGTGCGCTTTTCCGTCTTTGACAACCTCCATTGAGCTCCTTTTATGCCAACCTCCCGGGCAGCTGCGTTTAACTGATCGTTAGATGGTGCTACCACCATCTCATTGAATCCCACGTGCAAAAAGTCTTGGAGGTTGAAGAGAGAATTGATGGCTCCTGGGCTCCAATCAACGGAAACCCCTCAGACGATAACCTGAAATCCTTCTTGATCATCTATATTTGCATAAAATTCACGGAAAATATTGGAATTGATCGGCTCCGGCTTTGCGCAGAACTGACTCCACCCATGATTTGCTATTTTAGTCGTCAAGAAATGTGGAAAATCATCACCAAATCCCCTATCAAACATAAAATCTATTTTCAGCATCTCTATATACTTTGCTCAAGCAAGTTTATTGATGAAGCAGTTGTATGACAACCGTGTTTCCTCAATATCAATATCTACAGCTTCATCCGACGCTTCAGCAAAACCTTTGTCCTTGTCTTCCCTTTGTTTGGGCAAAATTTTCTCCTCCATTTTCTTTTTTGTTTCTTCTCTCGCTCTGTCCTCTGCCTCCTTTTTCTCCTACTTTTCTCTTTCTCAGAATCAGTTGTCGACGGCGAAGGAGTATCAGTCCGGATTACCTTAATGCGACTGACTTTCTGCTTCCGACGACGATGCGGAACTTCTGGCATAATGACTTCAACCTGAGTCTCCTACTATTGAGCCTCCTATTCATTGCCTCTTTCTTGCACATCCTCTATTCGTTTCTCTTGAACTTCTTGCGGATTTTGGACTACCAGAACATTATGTCAAGGATTCTATTCCTCTGGTTCCTTCAAGTTTTCCTCCTCAACCACCGCAGCAAAACCATCTTCCACCACTTTTTGCACTACCTCTTCAACCTTAGCCCTCTGTTGTCGTCTCCTTCTCTTAGCTTCTTTTTCCTGCGGCATCTTCTTCTTCTTTGCCTTAGTTTTCGGTGCTTCAGGTGTAACCTGCACCTCTTCTTCCTCAACATCCCTTTCCTTTCATCCTCTCGTTTTCGTCATCTCAAACTCAAAGGATTTTTTTTACAGTAATTGAACGTAAAGAAAAAGAATGAAAACGAAAAAAGATAAAAACGAGAAGATGAAGTGAAAAGAAACTAGCTAGCAATGTCTTTCGAATAAATAGGGCTTCAGCAAACAAAAATCGTAATCGAAAGATTTTGCCCCGAATTAAATAAACTTATTGTTTAAATCCCATGCAATCAGAAAAATTAAATCCATCAAACGGTAATAAATTGAAGTTCAAGTGGCCCATGGTAAATGCTGATGTGCTGTCAAACGACTAAACCATTGGATTTCCCCTGTACGACACGTGGCAGCATCAGATCCTCCATGCAATTTACCTGCCCATAGAAAATACAAATCCAAACGGTAAAAATATTTAATTTTACAACAAACCCCTTTCTATTCGGACCAAATATTTGATTTTGCCATAAAATTGCCGCAACAAACCACTGAGCAAAGATTTTATTCTAGAAGAATCTTTGATACGGATATTTCAAATTTCAATTAAAACCGCGTAAATCAAATCTCTTTTTTTTTTTTTTTTTATTTCAAGCCGAATAAATCAGGAAAATCTTTATTAAAACCTAAACCTAAAACATAAATTCAAATAACCAAAAATAAAAACTGAATTAAAATCTAAACTAAACTAAATTAATCTGAAAAATTAAACATAAAATAAACCAACAAAAATAAAATAAACTCTACAGAATTTAAAAATAACAATGAATTAAATAAATCAGATAAGATTTAAACAAACCAAATCTAATTCAAAATAATTCTAATTAAGATCAAATGAAATCAACGAGAAAATAAAATCGTAACAAATCACTAGGAGCTCAAAATATTGTTATGTGAAATGCTCCCGCAAAACTTTCGCTCTCTCATTCGCCAACCAATCTTAGGGACGGATATTTCGCCTGGAACTCCTCTTCCCAATAATGTTTCACACGCTATCCATTAACATTGAACACTCTCCCATCTTTTTCATCTTACAAAGTAATTGCTCCATGGGGAAAAACTTCAATCACAATAAATGGTCTTGACCATTTGGATTTTAGTTTCCTAGGAAACAATTTTAATTTAGAGTTATAAAGCAAAACTCTCTAACCTTTGACAAACATTTTAGGTTTTATCTCCTTACCATGCCACAACTTAGTCTTATCCTTATACATTTTCGCATTTTCATAAGCAAATTGACGAAACTCTTCTAATTCGGTAAGTTGCAACATTCTTATTGCCCTTGCACGACTTAGATTAAATTTTAATTTTTCAAAGCCCAAAACGTTTTATGCTCAAGCTCTAATGGTAGATGGCAAGCTTTTCCATACACTAACCTGTAGGGAGACATGCTTAGAGGAGTCGTATAGGTTGTCCTATAAGCCTAAAGAGCCTCATCTAACCGAAAAGATCAACCTTTCCTAGATGGATAAACTACTTTTTGTAGAATAGATTTGATTTCCCTATTATTAATTTTAACTTGATCATTTGCCTGTGGGTGATAAGGGATAACGATCCTATGCTTAATTTCATACTTAGCTAAAAGCTTAGCCAAAATATTATTAACAAAATGAGTACCCTCATCACTCACTAGAGCTCTGGGTGTCCCAAACCGAGAAAAAATGTACGATTGGAGAAACCGTGATACTATCTTGGCATCATTCTAATGACATGCAATGGCCTCCACCCACTTGGACACGTAATCAACTGCCAATAAGATAAAAACATTACCATTAGAAGGGGGAAATGTCCCCATAAAATCAATACCCCATACATCAAATAATTCCAATTCCAAAATGTAAGTAAGAGACATTTCATCTCTAGGTCCTAAATTTCCTCTCCTTTGGCAAGCATCACATTGCTTGTAGAACCAATGACATCCTTAAATAAGGAAGGCCAGAAGAATCCACATTGCAAAATCCTCATAGCTGTCCTCTGTTCGCTGAAATTGCCTCCATACGGTGAAGAGTGACATTGCTCCAGGATTTCCTTTGCTTCATCACCTGAAACACACCTACGAATAATACCATCAGACCATTGCTTATACATAAATGACTCATCCCAATAAAAAAATTTCGCATCATGCTTAAACTTTTTCATCTGCCTCCAATCCATATCAATAGGAGTGACTCCTTTTACAAAAAAGTTGGCAATATCAGCATACCAAGGGATATCCTTTTTCATTTTTACCTCAATAACGAATAGTTGTTCATCTGGAAAAGAATCTGAAATGGCATATTGCTTCAGCAAAGATGATGTTTGATCAAGACGAGATAGATGGGTATCCTCACATCTCTTTAACACCTTACCTAAATTATCTAAACAACTCTGGAAAGACCCTCCAAACACTGAAAAATCGTCAATAAATACCTCAACAGTGGATTCAATCATATCAGAAAAAATTCCTAACATACACCGCTGAAATGTTGTTGGAGCATTGCAAAGGCCAAAAGGCATTCGCCTAAAAGCAAACGTCCCATATGGGCAGGTGAAAGTGGTTTTTTCCTGATCCTCAGGAGCAATGGTAATCTGGTTATACCCAGAATAACCATCTAAGAAACAGTAGTAGGCCTGACCAACCAATCTATCCAATATCTGGTCAATAAATGGTAGAGGGAAATGGTCCTTACGGGTGGCTTTATTAAGCCTCCTGTAGTCCATGCAAACCCTCCAGCCAGTTACTGTCCTGGTTGGGATCAACTCATTGTCTTTATTACTCACCACAGTGACACCTCTTTTCTTAGGAACACATTGGACAAGGCTTACCCAAATGCTATCGGCAATTGGATAAATGATCCCAGCATCCAACCATTTAATCACCTCCTTTTTAACAACCTCTTTCATTTCAGGGTTAACCCTTATTTGTTGCTCAACACTCGTAAAGGATCCCTCCTCTAAAGTAATTTTGTGCATAAAAAAATATGGGTTAATTCCCTGAATGTCAGCCAATGTCCAACCTATAGCCTTGCGGTATTGCTGCAACAACTTTATTAAGGCCTCTTCATGCTCCGATATTAAATCTGATGCAACAATAATTGGCAACGTCTCACCTTCCCCAAGATACACATACTTTAGATGATCCGGCAAGGGCTTCATATCTAAAGTAGGTGCCTCAATCAGGGATGGCTTAATAGGAGGAGCTTTCCTTTGATCTAAATCTAAAGACTCAAAAACATCCTCACACCTAAACAACTCTTTTTAATTTTTTCCTTCTAACAAACAAACCTGCAAATCCTCTACAGTAACCTCTCCATGCTCTTCCGAATGCTTACTAGCCGAATCTTGTATTGCTGTCTTAATAACTGTGCTCTCCAGAATCCTAATGAAGGTCAATCCTCTATTTCGTCCGGATATTTCATGGCTTTAAACACATTAAATTTCACTTTCTCATTACAGACTTTCATTGTTAATTCCCCTTTTTGAACATCTATGAACGCCCTACCAGTAGCCAAAAATGGACGACCTAGAATAATTGGGACATCTTCATCAGCCTCATAGTCTAAAATAATAAAATTAACTGGAAATATGAATTTATCCACTTTCACTAAGACATCCTCAATTTTACCCTCTGGATATGTGATAGACCTATCAGCTAATTGGAGTGTGACTGTGGTAGGCCTAACTTCACCAATACCTATCTTCCGATAGAGTGAAAGAGGCATAAGGTTAATGCTTGCACCTAAATCACATAGTGCTCTACCTAACTCTTTTCCACCTATAGACACAAGTATAGTAAATGACCCTGGATCCTTAGCCTTGGGTGGTAGCCCATTCTTAAGAATAGCACTACACTCCTCAGTAAGAGATACAGTTTCAAACTCACCTAACCTCTTCTTTTTAGTTAAAATATCCTTAAGAAATTTAACATAATTAAGCATTTGCTCAATAGCTTCTACTAAAGAGATATTTATGTGCAATTGCTTAAGAGTCTCTAAAAACTTTTTAAATTGACCATCCTGATTCTTAGGCTTTTGCCTCTGTGGAAAAGGTAGAGGTGGTACATAAGGTGGGGGCGGCACATAAGGTGGTTCCACATCTGGAATAGAACCAGATTCTCCAGCATCTTTATTGCTGCCTCCAGCACCCTGACCAATCGCCAACTGTTTCTCAACAACAACGTCACCATTTTTATCTACACTCTGGGTTTTAGTAGGCTCTTCTAGTGGCTTACCACTCCTAAGAGTCACTGCCTTTACCTGCTCCTTACTTTCCCTTCGAGGGTGTTCAGTATCTGAGTGAAGTTTCCCTTGAGGCCTTGCCTTCAGCTCATTAGCTAGCTGACCCACTTGCAATTCTAGGGCTCTCATCGAAGCTTGGTTACTTTGAATTGCGGAGTCTGTACGAGCCATAAATTCTTTCATCATCGCTTCGAGAGAACTTCCCGAATTTTGCTGGGGCAAAGCCTACTTATTTTGTTGGGGCATTACCTGCGCTTTAGCAAATCCTGGCTGGCTCACCTTTTGTTGTGCTTGCGTACTGCTTCTTTGTCCTCCCCATGCGAAGTTGGGGTGGTTGCGCCAACCTGGATTATAAAAGTTAGAATAAGGGTTATTCCTCTAATTACGTACAAAAAACACAGAAGCTGGATTGTTGGGGCAAAACTCGTAGTTGTGATCTTCACCACAATAGACACATGCTTCCTCTGTGACTTGGTTCACCACTGCAGCAGGCTCCATAGCTGGTGGCTGCTGATGACTAATCACTGTCACATTCTTAAGAGCGTTAGCAATCATTGCAAGATCAGCCCTAATAGTGGACACACCATCAGCCTCTAACACACTCTTAACCTTTTTATTTCTACCTCTAACATCCGAACACTGACAACTATTAGTAGATATTTTTTCTAAAATTTTATAGGTTTCATTAAAAGTTTTTTCCAAAAGGGCCCCTCCAGCCGAAGCATCGACCATGCCCTAGGTTACCGCATTTAATCCATTGTAAAATGTTTCCATTTGAACACAATGTGGTAAACCATGGTGGGGACACTTTCGCAAAAGCTCCTTAAACCTCTCCCAAGCCTCACTAAAAGTCTCATCTTCAAGTTGCCTAAACCCTACTATTTCACTTCTTAACTTAACATTTCTATTAGGTGGAAAATATTTACTCAAGAATTTTTCAACTAACTCATTCCATGTCCTAATTGTCCCTGGAGCAAAAGAATTTAACCACGCCTTTGCTCCATCTCTAAGAGAATACGAGAACAAAGTTAATCTTAGAGCATCTATAAGCACTCCTTGAATCACAAAAGAATCACTAACTCCTAGAAAAGACTTAAGATGTAAATGAGGATCTTCAGATGACAAACCATGGAATTGCCCCACGGTTTGCAACATCCGAAACATTACTGGTTTCATTTCAAAATTTGCCGCTTGGATTTGGGGACGTGCAATCCCTGGATTCAACTCATCAAAAATCGGGACAACATACGCTCGAATGGCTCTGGTCCTATCGTTCGCTTCCAAGATAGGATTCTCAGCCTGGTTATTTTGCTGCTCATTTTGCTCCAGCGGAGGATTTTGCTGCAACAAGCGGTTCTGGGGGTCTGCTGGATCTTCAGGACCCTGCGGGAGACGCGACACGTTCTCCATCTGGTTTCTGCGCTGCTCTCTCCTTCTTATCCTGAATGTCCTCTCAATTTCTGGATCAAGCTCGAACCTTACCCCAGGCGGATCGCTCATGCACCAAACTCACACCTGCAAAAACAAAATAACAAATTAAATAGTTCTAGCACCAAACAACTAAAACACATACACAAAATAAATCAGATAAAAACTTATTCAAGTCCCCGGCAACGACACCAAAAACTTGTTGGGTTCCTAGAGTGAGTAAGATTACGATCTGAAAAGACTTTAGAATTCCTGTGCAAGTATACACAGTTTGCAGCAAGTAATAAGTATTTGTCAATCCAAGGTCTGAACTAGCTTCCACTCTATCTATTTTGTATAAATCTTTTAATGGTTTCGAGGTAATAAAAATTATTGGGTTTTATAAGAATTATGCTGAAGCAAAATAAATGACAGAACAACAAGTAAACAAATAGGCAGACAAATTAAAGACAGACGCTGGTCAGGATTCAATAGTTGTTTTAAAAGATGCTCTAGCAATATTATTGATCGTGCAAACTCTCACAGTATTATTAGCAGATTCCTCCCGGAATTCTGAATCTTTTGGAATGTGTTTCAACCCCAATGAAGCGCGACCGATCAAGCACTAGGAAACTGGCTATCCCTAGCTCAGTCACTGGCGTTCACCAATACACAATGATCGTAGTGTAGATAATTGCCACACACTCTCTAAATCATCCCTGAAATTAGAGAGAGGTATTCATACAAACTGGCCAGGCGGGCATAAAATAGAAATAAGCACAACAATTAACCAAGATGCAATAATCAATAGATATTATTAGAGATGAAACACGACAACTACATAGTCCTTAACCAACGCCTAAAGCTACTTAGTTCATAATAAGCATGGAGACATGAATTACAATCTGAGTAGGCATGTCCATAATCACAAGATAATAAAGAAAATAATAATCTCCTTAATCAGCTTGCATATGATGGTGTTCTTGGTGGTCTCCAATCTTTCTATACTATTCGGCTTCCAAGGAACAATGGAATCCGTTTTGACTTGGACGACTACTTCCTTTTATAGAAGGTTAGGAGGCTTGAATTATGTCAACTTGGACACGTGTAGGGCTCTCCTTGCTCCTTTATCCCGAAAATAACTCAACAGAAGTCGGTTCATGAAGTTGGCTAACGAGCTGTGATGTGGCAGTTTTGCTCCCATTTTTGCTGCAGCACAGAATTTGCTCCATGAAGTCGCCCAGCAACAGATTCTGCACAAAATGATTTCCAAAGCTTCCATTCTTCCAAATGGGTTAAAACACATAATATCTATCTAAGACCAACCCTATTAAGCACAAAAGACACAAACCAATATAGAAATGAGGCCTAAATAACTACCTTTTGGGCAGTTATCATAGACCTATCAGCTAATTGAAGTGTATACTGTGGTAGGCCTAGTTTCATCAATACCTAGCTTTCGATAAACCGAAAGAGACATAAGGTTAATGCTTGCACCTAAATCACAAAGTGCTCTACCTAAATCTTTTCCACCTATTGAAACAGGGATAGTAAATGATCCTGGATCCTTAGCCTTGGTTGGTAGCCCTTTTTAAGAACAACACTACATTCCTCAGTAAGAGATACAATTTCAAACTCACCTAACCTCTTCTTTTTAGTTAAAATATCCTTAAGAAATTTAGCATAATTAGGCATTTGTTCTATATCTTCTACTAAAGGGATATTTATGTGCAATTGCTAAAGAATCTTTAAAAATTTCTTAAATTGACCATCCTGATTCTTAGGCCTCTGTCTTTGTGGAAAAGGTAGAGGTGGTACATAAGGTGGGGGAGGCACATAAGGTGGTTCCTCCAACATTTTTACTAGTCTTCGACTCTTTCTCAACAACAACATTTTTATCACAATTCTTCTGTACATCATGGGGTTTACTAGGTTCTTTTATCTCTTCTAGTGCCTTACCACTCGTTAGAGTCATTGCCTGTACCTGCTCATTACCTTCCCTTCTAGGCTGCTAAGTATTCGAAGGAATTTTCCCTTGAGGCCTTGCCTTCAGCTCATTACCTAGCTGGCCCACTTGCAATTCCAGGGCTCTCATTGAAGCTTGATTACTCTGAATTGCGGCATCTGTACGAGCCATATATTCTTTCATCGTTGCATCAAAAGAACTCTCTGAATTTTGTTGCGGCAAAGCCTGCTTATTTTGCTGGGGCAATACCCGTGATTTAGCAAATCCTGATAGGTTCACCTTTGGTTGTGTTGCACATTACTTCCTTGTCCTCCCCATACAATGTTGGGGTGATTGCACCAACCTGGATTATAAAAGTTAGAATAAGGGTTATTCCTCAGATTACCTACAAAAAACACAAAAGCTGGATTGCTAGGGCAAAACTTGTAGTTGTGCTCTTCACCATAGTAAACACATGATTCCTCTACAAGTTGGTTCACCACTGCAGCAAGCTCCACAGCTGGCGGCTGCAGATGACTAACCATTGTCACATTTTTAAGAGCGTTAGCTAACGTTGAGATATCAGCCCTAATGGTAGACACACCATCAACCTCTAACACACTCTTAACTTGTTTATTTGAGCCTCTAACATCTAACGACTGACAACTATTGGTTGATATTCTTTCTAACATTTCATTGCCTTCATTAAAAGTCTTTGCCAAACGGGCCCCTCCAGCCGAAGCATTAACCATACCTTGGGTTGCTCCATTTAACCCATTGTAAAATGTTTCCATTTGGATACAATAAGGTAAACCATGGTGGGGACACTTTTGCAAAAGCTCCTTAAACCTCTCCCAAGCCTAACTAAAAGTTCCATCCTAAAGTTGCATAAACTATACTATTTCACTCCTCAATTTGGCATTCCTAGTTGGTGGAAAATACTTACTAAGAAATTTTTCCGCTAACTCATTCCATGTCCTAATTGATCCTGGAGCAAAAGAATTTAACCATGCCTTTGCTTCATCCCTAAGAGAATACGGGAACAAAGTTAATCTAAGGGCATCTCTAGATACTCCTTGAATAACAAATGAATCACTAACTCCTAGAAAAGACTTAAGATGTAAATGAGGGTCTTCAGACGACAAACCATGGAATTAACCCACGGTTTGCAACATTTGAAATATTACCTGTTTCATTTCAAAATTTACTGCCTCAATTTGAGGACGTGCAATTCCTGGATTTAACTCATCAAAACATTGGAAAAACATACGTCCGAATGGCTCTGGCCCTATTGGTTGGTACCAATATAGGATTCTCAGCCTGATTATTTTGCCTTCCATTTTGCTCTAGTGATGGATTTTGCTGCAGCACATGATTCTGGGGATCAAGTGGATCTTCTAGAACCTGCGGGAGATGCGACACGTCAGCCATTGGATTTTGATGTCTATGCTGCTATCTGCTTCTTCTTCTGTATGTCCTCTCAATTTTTGGATCAAGCTTGAACCTCACCCCTGGTGTATCGCTCCTGCACAAAACTCACACCTGCAAAAACAAAAGAAACAATCACAAAGTTCTAGCACCAAACAACTAAAGAACATACACAAAACAGATCAGATAAAAACTTATTCAAGTCCCCGGCAACGACGCCAAAAACTTGTTGGGTTTCCAGAGTGGGTAAAAATGTAGTAAAAATAGACTAGAATATTGTGCAAGCGTACACAATCCGCATCAAGTAATAAGTATTTATTGAATCCACGGGGCTGAATAGCTCTCACTTTATCTATTTTGTATAACCCTTTAATGGTTTTGAAAGTGGTTAAAATGATTGATTTTGATATAATGTTGAAACAAAAAACAAACAGATTAGAAATAGAAAGTAAACAAATAAAACAAACAGATTAGAAACAGACGTTGGTCATATTTAGTAATTGTTTTAAAAGATGCTCTAGCAACATTATTGATTAGGCAAAACTCTTGCAGTTTTGTTAGTAGGATCATCCCAAAACTCTGGATTTTTTGGAATATGTTTCAACTCCAATGATGCTCTACGGATCAAGCACTAGGCAACTGGCTATTCTTAGCTCAGTCACTGGCGTTCACCAATACACAATGATCTAGTGTGATTAAATGCCACACACTTCTCAAATCATCCCTGAAACTAAGAAATGGTATTCATACCGGCTGGCCAGGTGGGCACAAAATATAAATATGCTCAACAAATAATCAAGATGCTCAAAACAACATATATTGCATGCATAGAGAATAATGCGTGACAATTACATGACTCATAAATCTTGGGAAGAATTAGTCTGAGGGATTTGATTTCACCAATTGGAGTTATGGATTAATAAACGGATTAACAAATACTATGATTCATAAATCTTGGCAACTAAAATCACACGTATCTCTCCCGAGCATACATGATTCTCCCATATGCAATTGAACCCGATATCCCTATCTAAATCCAATAAACATTCAAGGCAATAAGGCTATCCTTTATAACAATTTCTAGAATTAACCTTAATCTCTCGATTTTTAGCAAAATTCTAGTTATGCATATTGATTTCTAATTTAAATCCTCTCTCCCGAGTTTGATTCAAGCATAAACATCAATCAATTTATGACCGGTAAATTGATAGCATTAAGGACACAAAATATGCATAAATTACACCAATAGCATAAAAACCGTAAATCAAACCATAACGTGCCCAACGGCTACATCAATCCCTAAGAATTTAAACTTAGCTACGCATAATCCACGTTACAATATAAACTAAGTCTAAACAAGCCATAAAAACTATCTAAAGTAAGGGAAAAGAGAAATAAACTCGTTGTAGGCCGAGACCGAACGTCCCCGTCACGATCCCCACGAACAATGGGTTGATTTCCACCTTGCCCCCTTTGTTTCAGCCTCCAAAGCCTTGATTCTGTCCTGTTTTACGGCTCCGAAAAGTCCCCAAATCGAAGTCTCCAAGAACCTAGCCGAAAAGAAGCTTACATTCTATTTTTTCGTCATAGCGTCGAGACGCTGCCTCTAAACACGCGTGTTCTGGAAAGGAAATTACACAACGTCGAGACGCTAAGGTCGCAGCGTCGAGACGCTGTGACCGTTTCGCGCCTATTCAGATAAGGAATGCTAGCGTCGAGACGCTCAAGGGCAAGCGTCTCGACGCTAGTCTGCATTTTACCGAATTTTGACTTTTTTCCTCTTTGACTCTCTTTCATTCCTTTGCATCTTTTTGCGTCCCGAGCACCCGATTGACTCCACTATTGCGTTTTAGCTCCAATCAACCACTTCCTACGAAATAAACAAATAAGTGCAATAAAATGGCCAATAAATCATCAAATTAGGGAAAACTAGCTAGCTAAGCTCGCTATCAAACACCCTCAAACTTAAGCTTCTGCTTGTCCTCGAGCAAACTAAAAATCAACATACAGTGGAGAATGGATGCAACAAACATGACTTAATCCTCAAGGCTCAAAAGTCAATAACCAAGCAAGCAAGAGACATGCACATAAGGACCAATGAGGGAGACAAATTAAAATTTTTCCAAAATTAACTTGCATAAGCGAGATCTAACTCAACAACATCAGACTCTACTAGCCCGGGATTGATTTATTAAACTCTCAGCTCATCTTCCCTCTACACTGGCACTAAGGTTTCACTAAGGAGTTAATGGAACAAATTACTTTGTTTTTCTCCATACTTAGGTGCTTTTAATAAAGAATTAAATTAAGCATTTATATGTGGCACTAGCTTTCACACACCCATTGCAGGGACCCTTAACCTGAGTTTTCTCTGGTTGGCCTAACTGATCACAACAGGGGTAGCTCTTTTCGCCTTAATCTTTATTAACAACATATTGTGCACAAGCCATGACATTATTATTTTTTTTCTCAACAATAACAACAAGAATGATTTTTCTTTATGAACATGATAAGCAGGTATTCTTTTCTTTTCTCCTAACCAAGATCAAACATGCTCATTTGCAAAAAATTAACTCTTTAGCTCTACCCTACACCTATCGAGGTGACAACAAGCATATGAACCCAATAATTCGCTCCTAAGCATTCAAATCCAAATCTAGCCAAGACAAATACTCTACTCATGCAAGCCATCTCCTAGAAAAAGTTTAAAAAGTCTCCCTTTTTGGGCACTCATGCTTACAACTCATCGCAAGCTTGAAAATTGACAAGAAAGCCTATCCTAGGACATCATAGTCATGCAAAAATACATTTAGAAAACAACCATATGATAATTCAAAGAAAGCTAAAAACTATAGCCCGAACTCAGATGCTCAAGGGCTCCACAAACATGCTAATCCACCCCCAAACTTAAAACATGCATTGTCATCAATGTATAAAGAAAATAAGGCATAAACAAACATGAGAACAATAAAAGACTGAATGGAGTGAACAATACTGGCCTGGAATGATGATGACTTCTTCACTGAAAGCTTGAAAGCTTGAAATCAAAGGAGAGACTGAAAACAAGACCTACAAGACAAACACAAACAGTAAATAAAACTCAAAAGAAAGACATAACTAACTTACTTGGGTTGCCTCCCATAAGCGCTTGTTTAACGTCATTAGCTCGACGTGTTGACCAAATAGGCATCAAGGTGGTCTCCTGTCAGATTTTCCATCACTGGTGCTCTTCCTAGCACCTCTCCTGTAGCCCACCATCAAGGTATCTGATGTGTTCTTAGGGTTCTCAATAGCTTTTAAGATCTCCTTCTCCTGTTGGACTCTGATGATTAGCTCCCTGCGTTCAATATCAATTATAACCCTCCCTGTAGCAAGGAATGGTCTCCCTAATATAATAGGCATAGCAGGATTCTCTTTAATATCCAACACGAAGAAATCAACAGGAAGGAGAAATCTATCTTCTTTGATAAGCACATTTTCCACAATTCCATAAGGACTAACCACAGATTGGTCAGCCAACTGGAGTCTAACAGCAGTAGATTTTATTTCTCCTATGTTAAGCTTTTTACATAATGATAGAGGGATTATACTTATGCTAGCCCCCAGATCACATAGTGTTCTACATGAAAAAGTACCAAAATTACAAGGAATAGTAAAACTCCTTGGGTCAGACAAATTCTCTGGTACTCCCTGTTGGACACGAGCACTGCACGTCGATGAAAGATATACAGTCTCCAACTGCTTTTCCTTTTTCTTCTTGTTGAGCCATTCCTTCATGAATTTTCTGTAGTGAGGCATCTGCTCCAAGGAATATGAAAAAGGAATATTAACATGTAAACCCATAAAAGCATCTAAGAACTTGTCAAACTTAACCCTATAATTTTTCTTGTTCTTTGATTTAGGAACTAAAACTGTAGGAGAAGGGATAGAAGGCTCAAGATTAAGCTTTTCAGCTTCGTTTGAGGTGGTGCCTTCTTCAACTCCCTTAGTGAGTTCCTCTGGTCTAGTAGTCTCCTCTTCCACACCTAATGTAGTCTCCTCCTCATAATGCACAGATACAACCTTGCTGTACTCCAAAGAGGATTTCTCCTGTTCAGCTTGGGCTTTACCTTTATTCATGGTGTTGGCAACACTTACCAGTTGTCCCAGCTGAGTCTCTATGTTTTTTATGGCTGTAGAATGGCCATTGACAGTGTTGTTTATGGCAATCACGGCTTCCTCAAGCTTGTTTGACCTTTTACTTGATTCTGCAATAAAAGCTCCAAAAATATCTTCTAAAGATTGTTTACTTTCTTGTTTAGGAGTGAAGCCAGGAGGATTCAAAACATTTTTATTATTAGCATAGGAAAAATTCTCATGATTTCTATTGCTAGGGTGATAATGTGTAGGTGTGGAATTATTATTATACCCCCTAGAATTAAAATTAGAGACATACTGAACCTGCTCGAGATTTTCCTCCTGAGTTTGGGATGCGAGGGCAGCTGCAGACTCAATCGTTTGAGCGCTCCCTGTACCTGAAAATTTTAAGAACGCATTAGCCAGGGAAGACATCTGGGCCTGAAGTGCACTTACGTTATCGATCTCAAACACTCCAGTGGCAATCTTTTTGGGTCCCGACCGCTCCGATGGCCACTGATAGCTATTGGTGGCCATCTCCTCTAACAAAGATCTAGCACTCTCAACAGTCTTCGACAACAGAGTTCCACCTACAGCTGCATCAACGATAGTTTTTGTGCTAGGAGTTAAACCATTATAAAATAACTTAACCTGGAGCCAGTCGGGGTAGCCATGCTGAGGGCACTTCCTCAACAACTCTTTAAGTCGCTCCTAGGCCTCGAACAACTGCTCATCCAATTGTTGCTGGAATGTCCCAATTTCGGTCCTTAACTTGACCGTCTTGGCAGGAGGAAAGAACTTCTTTAAGAATGCCTGGACCAAAGCAGTCCCTCACTTTGTCCTACAAAGAAAAAAGAAATAAACGTAAGCGAATGGCATATTTAGAAACACTATTTAACTTTACCGTCCCACAGATGTCTAGGAAGGATTTCAGGTGAGAATTTGGATCCTCCATGGGTGATCCTCTGCAAGCACAATCTCAAGCCATTTGAATGAGACCTGTTTTCAGCTCGAAATTATTAGCATTAATCGGGGCATAGACAATCCCTGATTGTTGCTCCTGAAAGACCGACTGAAAATAGACCCTGATAGGCTTAGGCTCCTCAGGATTAGGATTGGCCATTTGGATATTCTCTTTATTTTCCCGTCGAAGTCTATTGTATGTTCTATCTATCTCTGGATCTAAGGGAACTAAGGCCAATTCCCTAACCTTTCGCATACACCGTCACACTAACCTAAAAAGGAAAATAAAAGAAAAGGAAAGAAAATGAATTAGGAAAGAAATGAGAAAAGGAAAATAATGAATCTAAATAAGGAAAAAAAAATCTACAAAAGGAAATAATAGACTAATATGGAATGCAAAAATAAATATGGCAGAAACAATAAGCAAACTAACAAATAAGGAAAAACTAATCTAAAAAGGAAAAACTAAAAATCTATCAATGGAAAATTCAAACAAAAATGGAAAAAAAATCTAAATATGGGAAGATTTAAGAATGGAAAAGAAAAACAATAAAGGAAAAATGCAATCTACCTAAAACAAAAATAACAAAAATAAATATGCCAATCCTCGACAACGGCGCCAAAAACTTCGTTCTGCAATTTGCTAACCTCAAGTGTACGGGTCAAGTTATAATATAGTGAATGTAAATTCGAATGTCGTCCTCTGGATTGGTGTCTAGCCAATTTTAATTACCGAAAATACTCTTGGCCGATTTTAATTAGGGAATCAAATGTGATGAGAATATAATTGAATCAAACACAAAACTCATGCAAAAAATGATAATCTAATGGGATGAATTGGTCTTAGGGATTTGATTTCACCAATTGGAGTTATGGATTAATAAACGGATTAACAAATACTATAATTCATAAATCTTGGCAACTAAAATCACACATATTTCTCCCGAGCATACATGATTCTCCCATATGCAATTGAACCCGATATCCCTATCTAAATCCAATAAACATACCAGGCAATAAGGTTAACCTTTATAACAATTTCTAGAATTAACCTTAATCTCCCGATGTTTAGCAAAATTCTAGTTATGCATATTGATTTCTAATTTAAATCCTCTCTCCCGAGTTAGATTCAAGCATAAACATCAATCAATTTATGGCCGGTAAATTGAAAGCATTAAGGACACAAAAATATGCATAAATTACACCAATAGCAAAAAAACTGTAAATCAAACCATAACGTGACCAACGGCTACATCAATCCCTAAGAATTTAAACTTAACTACGCATAATCCACGTTACAATATAAACTAAGTATAAACAAGCCATAAAAACTATCTAAAGTAAGGGAAAAGAGAAATAAACTCGTTGTAGGCCGAGACCGAACGTCCCCATCACGATCCCCACGAACAATGGGTTGATTTCCACCTTGCCCCCTTTGTTTTAGCCTCCAAAGCCTTGATTCTGTCCTGTTTTACGGCTCCGAAAGGTCCCCAAATCAAAGTCTCCAAAAACCTAGCCGAAAAGAAGCTTACATTCTGTTTTTTCGTCATAGCGTTGAGACGCTGCCTCTAAACACGCGTGTTCTGGAAAGGAAATTACACAGCGTCGAGACGCTAAGGTTGCAGCGTCGAGACATTGTGACCGTTTCGCGCCTATTCAGATAAGGAATGCTAGCGTCGAGACGCTAGTCTGCATTTGACCAAATTTTGACTTTTTTCCTCTTTGACTCTTTTTCATTCCTTTGCATCTTTTTGCGTCCCGAGCACCCGATTGAATCCACTATTGCGTTTTAGATCCAATCAACCATTTCCTACAAAATAAACAAATAAGTGCAATAAAATGGCCAATAAATCATCAAAGACTAGCTAAATTAATTAGGGAAAACTAGCTAGCTAAGCTCGCTATCAAAAACCTATAATATTCATCTAAAAGCAACCCTATTTAGCACAAAAGACATACAAAATACTATATACTTAAGGCCTAAATAACTCCCTTTTGGAGAGTTATCAGGAGTCCATGCAAACAAATTCTAATACCCTTATTGTTTAAAGTAACCAAAAAGGAATTTTGAGATTGTGCAAGAAAACTAATTATGCAAAGTAAAGTGTGTAAGAAATAGAAAGCAATAATAGCAAGAAGGAAATCAATACCTTGGAAGTCTTGTAATAGGGGTTGTCATAGTAAGTTCAATTCAATTAAATCATAAATCTCACTAAACAATCAATAACATGTTTAAGCTCGGCGTACTCGGGTAACATCCTGAAGCCGTGATCCTACCATCACAAACATGCAAACACCAAGTTTGATTCTAGCTTAAATTAATTAATTTACCGATTAACTTCTAAACTGCAATAGGATCTAATTGAATTAATACACATACAACGGGCAACAAATCTCAATTACGATTGATTAAATCCTTTAGTTTTAGGGACGTGTGTGAAATATCAAAGTGTTATTGACAATATGTTTTTTAGTGTGTCGAATTCTCCAAAATTTGGGTCAAATAAATTTGTAATGACCAAACTTTAAAGCTAACTTGTAGCAGAAGTGTCAAGGCAGTGCACAGAGAGACTTTGCCCCCAACTTTGTGACCACAACTGAGCTTTCCGACAGAGTTTCGAGATTCGCGGGATCTGCGTAAAATCATTCGAAAATTCCCAATCTCGTATCAAATCTCCAAGGATCGTGGATTTTTACCTTCTAAGACTCTCTCACACTGATCTGGACAACCAACCCTACCTTCCAAGTGTTGGGTTTTATGTCTTAAAACTCAAAGTTTGTAATCCTTTTGCAATAAAGATGTTATTCAGTGAATTGTTTGTTTATATACTTTAACTTCAGTAAGATAAACATCCATGGTCGTAGATGGACATGGATCAAGTTCTAGTATATAACCCAAATGGTCTATAGTATATAGGGATAAGGTTGGGTAGCTTAGCTTGGTGACACTATGGATGCAACCTACTTTGCGAATGAGGCAAACGACGTTCACACAAGACCGAACCAAGAAATAAGTCACTCTTACTTTCTAATCTCGTTTAGTGCTAAGACTGACTATTTCATGGGATGACTTATGTGGGCTAAGAAACATAGAGAAATTAGTCAATTGAATTAGGAATTTGTTTCTTAATTGGATCGATCAATTTTTTACCCTTAGACTTAATCAAGTTAAAATAGGTTGTCTAACTAGTTAATTAGAATTAGATTTGTGGGCCTGAAATCTAATGCATGAGGGGTAGAAAGCGAAAATTAATATTAATCGGTTAGTTGATCACGCGGACTAACGAGTTACTTAATCGATTAGCAAAGGTTAGGAGGATGCAAAATCCGAATAGCCAATAAGCACACCGGGCTCATAACAATTTATTAAAATAAATATTTAGATAATCAATGAATAAAATTGAATATATTGAACACCGAGTGTTTCTGATTGAAGTAATCACTAAGGTATGATTAACTTACCCACAATTTTATTTTCTGCTTTTACTTGTTTTTTATGTTATTTAATTTCATACCGTTTATATTTTCCTTGCATTTAATCTCATCAAATCCAAACCCCCCCTTTTAGTCCAGACATTGCAATAAAACCTCATTTAGACTAATTAACAATCACGCTCCCTGTGTTCAACCCCAGCCACTATTGCTACAAGATAGTTACATTTTGTTAGAATTTTTTTTGTATGTTCCTAGTATAAAAAGGAACTTAGTTTCTATCTCTTGCTTAATAGATCAAATGTATAAAGTATGTTTCGAAGTTAATGAAGCGTTTATTATAAAAATAGGATTCCAAATTTTTTATGCTAAACTCGAAAACAACCTGTATGTGTGAAGACCGAATGAAACAAAAGTTGTTTTTAATATCGAAATGTTTAAAGCAGTAGAGACCAAAAATAAAAGACAAAAAGTTTCTCATGATACACTTATTTGGGATCTAAGGCTAGGACACATAACTCGAAAAAGAATAGAAAGATTGGTTAAAAGTGGACTTCTAAATCAGTTAGAAGACGACTTATTACCACTGTGTGAATCCTATCTAGAAGGCAAAATGACCAAACGACATTTCTTTGAAAAAGGTCTGATAGCTTGCGAAATGCAAGTTATTTATATTCTAAACTTAGGATAAAAGAAGGGCAAAAGAACCTCTGATGCGTTATCTTAGCGCATAAAGAAAAGGAAAAGTGTTTTGTTATAAACAACAAGTTATATTTAAGTATGCGATAAGAAATTATAAAATACAGAGCACTAACGCAAGTTAATCTAGCTGTTTTTAAGTATCTTCTCAGCGCAGACACACATTCCAAATTGATCAAGAGACAGATAAGAATGGATGAAAAGACAGCGCCGGCGCAGCCAGAGCAAGTGGGCGAAAAAGGAGAATAGACAGGCGCAAGTTGCCTAATGATGATCAAGCAAGTGGCTGTTACTTGTTGAAGTTATCTTCTTCGCCTATAAATAGAAGCCCAAAGAGAGGCAGAGAGGGGAGAGTGGAGAAGAGTAGAAGAAAATCAAGAAGGAACTGCAGTAAATTGTAAATGGGAGTAAACTTGTGTGTAATGTGTTATTTCATACAGTTTTGTTTTGCTCACATGAGCTAATTCTTCTCTTCAAGGCTTAGCGCAAGCGCTTCATGCGGCGATAAGCACAACCTGTAAGCGCATATTTTGGTATTAATTGAAACATTGATTGCTTTCTACTTAGTTGCATTAATCTTTTAATTGCTAATTCCCGCTTGGCCAGCCAGATGCGGTAACAATATGATAAATTCTTGACAGGTAACGCATATGGATCTCTCTAAGTAGGACAAGTTAATGCATGTCATGTAGTCTTGGTAGCATTAAATTATTACCGCTAAAAGATTTTGCATGCTTGAGCTGTGATTGCGTTGTGACTAACCCAATCCCTTGTAAGTATTAGAGAACTAAACTTCACGAATAAACTAGTCAAAGAATCAATTGGTAGTTTATTGCTAAAACGCATAAGGATTACCGGAAGGGAAATGATAACTGCCCAAAAGGTAGTTATTTAGGCCTCGATTGTATAGGGATTTGTGTGTCCTTTATGCTTATTAGGGTTGGTTTTGGATAGATATTACATGATTTAACCCATTTGGAAGAATGGAAGCATTGGAAATTATTTTGTGCAGATTATGCTGCTGAGCGACTGGAGGGAGCAAATTCTATGCTGCAGCAAAACTGGGAGCAGAAACTGCCACATCACAGCTTGTTAGCCAACTTCATGAACCGACTTCTGTTGAGTTATTTTCGAGATAAAGGAGCAAGGAGAGCCCTACACGTGTCCAAGTTGACCTAATTCAAGTTTCTTGTCCTTCTATAAAAGGAAGTAGCCGTCAAAGTCAAATTCATTCCATGCTTTCCCTTGGAAGCCGAATAGTATAGAGAGATTGAAGATCATCAAGAACACCATCTACCGCAAGCTGATTAGGGAGTTTATTTTCTTTATTAACTTGTGGTTATGGACATGCATACTCAGATTGTAATTCGTATTCCTATGCCAATTATGAACTAAGTGAAGGAATTGAATCCTCTAGCGGAAGCGGTTTTCACCAATCGTGATTTTAATTTCAATTAAACGAATACCGGTACGTTGGGCAAAATAAGAAACAATTTCTACACTAGATTAAGCATGCATTTACAGATCTAAAACAATTTTAGATGCAAGAAACTTACGTGATAGAAGGCGAAAAACAGCACAATGCTCCTATCCACGTTCTTGATTTTCCAATCAACACCACCAATAGCGAACACCCGCTATGTCTCTTGGATTACTGAGACTTGGATTGTGGGATCCAAACTTTGCCTTGAAAGGGAATCACCTTGCTGTGATTTTGGTTGAGAGAGTGAGAGAGTTGAGAGAAAATTTCACACCTCTGTCATTCTGCGTGAGAAAATGAGAGAATGAGCGATTAGTTGGGCAACTCCCTCTCCCCTGTACGATAAGTGGGGAGGGAGTTATTACCCTACTAGATCTAGATCGTTGGATCTAATCCAAACGATCTTGGCCGTCTATTAATTAAATAATATTAATCATTTAATTAATTAATTAATTATAATTAATTTAATTAAAACAATATTAATTAAATCAATTATAACATAAGGTATTTAATTCAATTTGAATCATATTAAATTGAATTAAATTGGCCATTCAATTAATCTCATTAATTGAATCCACATAATTAAATATCCAATATTTAATTAATATTACAATTGAATCATATTCAATTTTAATCTCTCTCATTTAACCTATAGTTTTAATGTGCATCATAATGTACATTAATATTAACTATAGAATTAATTTAATCAAATCACATTTAATTAAATTAATTAATTCTCCAATTAATTAATTCATTAATTAAATATCATACATTTAATTAATTTACTATTTGAATCATTATTCAAATAATTCTCTCATATACTATAGTTTTAATATGAATCTCATTCACATTAAATTTAACCTATAGTTTCAATATGAATCTAATTCATATTTAATATTTGAACTCCTTCAAATATTTAATTCTCTCGTTAATTAATTTTGAATCATATCCAAAATTAATTTATAATATAAAGTTTAATTCACCAATTAAACTTATATTATAATGTATCTTTATACATTATTTTAATTGTATCAAATACAATAAAATTCCCTTAATGAATTTGAACACACTTCAAATTCTATTCAAGACTATTTAACCTCAGAACCCTTTACGAGCTAGTAGGTGGACCTAATGGACCTACAGATCAGAAGCTCCAACGATACGAGACTAATTGGCTAAACTCATTAACCAAGTTAGTCAACATTCGTTAACTGTGAGTCACTCCACTAAAGACCCACAACTGCACTCTTCTCACTGTAGAATATTTTTGTGTCCACGGATATCGACCAATAACAGTAAGTCAATCCTTCACGAGTGTTCGTAACGCCAGCTGGGTCAAATTACCGTTTTACCCCTGGGTTACCTCTGGATCCTTAAGTACCACTGATTCCTCTAATGAACAATCTGTTTATGATCCAATCAATAAACAGCAGTTCCTCTTGGGCCAGGAGAGGATGGGCGCCCTTGTTCAAGACCCGGAATCAGCCCTTAAGGGAACACACATCTGCTTACCCCAATAGGAGAAGGAGTGAATTCCATCTTGTACTGTTATGTTCCCAGCCCCCATTCGGTCTTGCCCCTGAAATGGTAGGATTATTGAGTCGGCGAACTGGCCACTCTCACCCATACAGATCTAAGGACAATCCCTCCTAAAAAGGAGTTCATAACAGACTCAGGATTGAGATTGAGTTACCTAGGTCATCCTATTGAAATAGAAACCTAAACTAGTTAACGGTGTTACATCTAGTGGTTACTATTTCGCGGTTCGGTCTTATGCAAACTCATTGCACAGGATACCCCCACTCGCATGTCTCCTACATGGATGCTTTGGATCATTGCATCTGTATCGAATACAAAGTGGGTCGTATCACATAGTGTTACCAGGATAAGGTACCCAGCCTTATCCCTATACTATAGACCATTTAAGTTGTTACTTGAACACTGATCCCCGTATGTCCCCACATACTAGTTCAAGTTTCATCTAAACAACCTAGGATCTTAGTTTATTGGATTTGGGTCAAATTGTGCAATTTTAGTAACAATAACTCTTTATTGTACAAACCTCAATAACGACGTATTGATACAAGTGAACAATTTGTCACCATTCACTACCTACGAGCTTTAGATTATTGCATTTACATCCCACTAACTAGTGTTTTTGTTCAAGTGGGAGTTTGTTGGGTTTTATGCCCTAAAACTCGTAGATAGTGAATGTAACCGTTGACCGGATATTAATGAAATAATATTGATATATTTTTCCATTAATTGTTATTAGTTATTTTATGTTTGTCTTTGCCTAATAATAACCCTAATCCAATAAACTAGACATCCAAGGTTGTAATATGAGTCTTGAACTATATGTAGCAAAATATGGGATCATTGTTCAAGAAACAACCTAAAGGGTCTATAGTATAGGGATAAGACTGAGTGCCTTATCCTGGTGACACTATGGATACGGCCCACTTTGTATTTGATACAAACGCTGCGATCCAACGCGTTCGTGTAGGAGACATGCGAGTGGGGGTATCCTATGCAATGAGTTTGCATAAGACCGGACCACGAAATAGTAACCAATGGTTATAACACCGTTAACTAGTTGGTTTTCTATTTCACTAGGACGACCTAGACAACTTAGTCTTAATCCTGAGTTGATTATGGACTCCTGCTCATGAGAGATTGTCCTTTGATTTGTATGGGTGAGAGTGGCCAATACGCCGACTCAATAAGCCTACCACTTTGGGGACAAGATCGAATGGGGAGCTGGGAACATAATCGTACAAGATGGAATTCACTCCTTCCCGACTTTAGGGAAGCAGATGAGTGTTCCCTATACTATAGACCTTTTAGGCTGTTTCTTGAACAATGATCCCCATATGTCGCTACATATAGTTCAAGACTCATATTACAGCCTAGGATGTCTAGTTTATTGGATTAGGGTCAAATAGTGCAATATTTAACAATAACATTTTATTGTAGAAACTAAATAACACTTTATTAAATACAAGTATATAATTTGTTTACATTCACTATCTACGAGTTTTAGGGCATAAAACCCAACAAACTCCCACTTGAACTAAAACTCTAGTTTAGTGGGATGTACAACAATCTATTCAATAGTGGGTGTACAAATACATGTATAAAACATGTACAATGTACAAATACAATAAACTAGGGCATCACTATACCCATTGTATGATGGTATCACTATACCCATTGTATAATGGTATCACTATACCCATTAATGGTATCATTATACCCATTACATTTCTCCCACTTGCCCTAGATTTCATCTTTGTACATAACTCGTAGACCTAGACCTTCTAGATGACCCTCATACCCTTTAGCCGAGAGAGTCTTCGTGAATATTTCAATTTAATTCAATGTGTGTGTGCTTGTCTTGGGTTGGAAAGTTCTTATGAATTTGCCACAACACCACTGTATCACTATAAAGTCTGATGGGCAAGTTCACATTTGGAACACATTCCAAATCAGTCAAGAACTTTCTAAGTCTTACAATCTCTATCGCTGCTTCACAAGCAACTATATTTTTGGCTTATATGGTCAAGACTGTAATTATGCCACATTATAGCTCCTTTGTAAAGTTTGACCATGGACACTGATTGATATGTGCTGACTATCCCTACATCATCACAGATGTCAGGCCTTGTGCAGAGCATTGCATACATTATGCTGCCCACAGCGGAGGTCTAGGAAATCTGTCTCATATTTTTAATCTCTTGAGGTGTCTTAGGCCACTATTCCTTAGACAAGTGAACCCCATGCTTGAAATACAATAAGTCATTCTTGGAGTTCTGCATCGAATATTGGGACAACATGTTGTCAATATACGTTGCTTGAGACAGGGCTAACGTTTTGTTCTTCCGATCCCAGACTATTAGGATTCCAAGAACATATTCGACCTTTCCAAAATCTTTCATTTGGAATTGGTCCGCTAGCCATCCTTTATGTCAGACATATATCCTTATCAGTCTTAAAATCCATGTCAGTGTATCCTGTAAGGATCAAATCCTTAGTCCTATACACGAGCATATAGTTCATCTTTCTCCTCAGATACTTGAGGATATTCATAACGGTTTTCCAATGATCAAATCTTGGATTAGATTGGTACTTACTGACAATCCCTATTGCATAGGTCATTTGTCTCATGTCCTCAACTTCTTGAGGTGTCTCAGGAAATCGTTTCTTAGACAAAATGAATTCCACGCCTGAAAGGTAGAGAACCCTTCTTGGAATTCTGCATCTAACATCTCGTAGATATAAGACACTTGAGATAATGCTAGCTTTTTGTTCTTACCGTTCCTAACGATTTTGATCCGAAGAACAAACTTAGCTTCTCCAAATTTTCATTTGGAATTGAGCTACTAGCTTATTTTACTAGTCAGTAATAAGATAACCTACATCATTCTCAATGACTAGGATATCAATTACATACAACACTAATAAAGTTACTGAAATATTGACGATCTTCTTGTAAAGACAAGATTCATCAATATTCTTGATTAAAGCCAAAAGATTTGATCACAGTATCAAATCTTATATTCCAAGATCGAATTGCTTAGGTCAACCCATGAATGGATCACTTAAGCTTGCAAACCCCTTTTTGCTTCTGATCTTGCTAAATGAATCATTCTGCTTGAGACATGTAGATACTCTTCTCAAGATTACCATTCAATAGTGTAGTCTTGACATCCATTCTAAATGGACAAAAGTTCTAATAGACTTCAACATGACGATAGGAGATAAGACTTTCTTACAGTCCCCTGTCTCTGGGTATAACCCTTTTGCCATAAGTCTAACCATAAGATTATGTCTCGTTTCTTCTTGTAGATTCATTTGTAATCCATTGGTGTTACCCCATTAGATAGATCTACAAGATTCTAGATGGAATTGAAATCACATATTTCAATTCCGGATCCATCGCTTTAATCCAATTGGTTCTTGTTAACATCATTTATTGCCTTGCTCTAAGACAATGAATCCTCTAAATCATCATCAGGTTTGACGATCTGGGCTTCAATTAAACCCATGTAATGGTCAGATTGTAGGACAATCCTCCCACTATATTGAGGCACTCTCAACTCTTTGAGATAGATGTAACTAACCAGTTGTATTGGCCTTATCAACAACTCTTGTTAAAGGTCCAACATCATCAACAACCCTTGTTCCCTTATCAACAACTCTTGTTGATATTTTGTAACTTCATCAGTTAATTTACTTAAAACGAACTTATTTTGTGGCTTATTATTTCTTATGTGGTCTTCTTCTGAGAATGTAGCATTTGTTGATACAAATTCTTTATTCTCTTGCGGATTGAAGAAGAATTCACATCTCTCGTTTTCATGGGGTAGCCTACGAATAGGTATATTATTTGAACAGTGTTCCAATTTCTTTTGGGTTTGACACAATCACATGTGTTGGACTCCCCAAAAATAACGTAAACTACTTTTACGTCTTATCCACATTTCAAAAGATGTTTCACAAACACTTTTGATGGAACGTTGTTCGAAATATGTGCTGCAGTCAACACTGCATGACCCCAAAAACGAGTCAGGCAAATGAGCATAGCTCATAATGAATCGATTCGTATCCAATAGGATTCTATTTCTCCTATCTAATACACCGTTTCCTTAAGGTGTTTCGGGTTTAGTTGAGATGTAATTCCATGTTCTATCAAATAGTCTTGGAATCTCAAGTCTCATCTACTCTACACCTCGATCAGATCGAAGTGTTTTTAACAACTCACCTAACAAGTTTCCAACTTCTGTCTCAAACCATTTTGAATTTCTCAAGAGCTTTAGACTTAAGTTGCATTAGGTTGAGATACCCATACCTTGCATAATTATCTATAATATAGATAAATTATTCATGCCCTCCCACTGCTTTAACATATTAGACCTCAAAGATCCAAATGTACTAGCTCTAAGGGCTCTTTGGCTCTCTTATCTTTTTTCCAGTAAAAGATCTATTAGTCATATCGTCCATAAGACATGACTTTATTGGTATTAGAGAGTGTTCTTCTAACTATCTTAGAAGTATACTCAAGACTAAGCTCTCAATAATATTGAGATCATAACTAGCCTAACACCTTAAGAACCAAAGAAAGATATTTCCTTTAGGAGAAATCTTTTGCCTTTCATTTCTTTGATTAGTAGCATCCACAAGCAACACAGTGTTCATGACTACCTTAATCTTGATTAGTCTTTAAAAACGTTTATGTTATTTTTCCAGTTCAGCTGAACAAAAGTTAACTCCCTTTCTTTAAATGAACTGCATTAGCAGAGAAAGGTAAAGAGTAACATTGTTCCAGCCAATACGATACAGAAATCAAATTTCTAGGAATTATATACACATTATCTAATAATATGTATTTGCTCCCACTGGAAAAAAAATAACTTGACGTTCCCCATTGCTACAGTCAAGACAACCTCTCTAATTCAAAATTTTGAGAGTTATCTCAATAGCATGAAGCTATTGCCAGGAATTCATTCCTTTTAATAAGAAGAACAACCGTAATTTGTGACTATGAATCAAGTATTCGGGTAGAATCATCATTCTTCACAAATTACGCTTCCAAGACTAGTAAATCGAATTTACTGTCTTTGGACAGGTCTTCCTTGACTGAGTAAGGCTCAATGTCACATTCATTAATAACACTTCTTAATGAATTAAACATTTTTGGGCATGAGAACATTTCTCTATCAAGACTAATCTTACAATATTGGCCACAAATTAGTCGTTTAAATTTGTTGTATAATCACCGTTATTAATAAAATGAGCGTAAGACTATGCACATATGAAAACATTGAATTGTTGAAATAACAAATCACTTGATTATTTATCGCACTAACCCATTACAAGAGCAATACAAACAATTGCATACAATCCAATCAATTTAGCAAAACAGACAATCACAGAACCCTAAAACTATCGATTTAGTTTTGCAACGACGTTTCAGAGGTTTAGAATACCAACCACCGAAGGGTGATCAGGTACTCCTCCTTTGAAATGAGACACCTCTCAGCTAATTCTAATTCCAGAATAACTCATATTCCTATAGACATTAGCCACCGTTGTTCGGTCAAGGATTTGTTAACACTTTTAACTTATCCTCGTAACTGTAACCCTCCCACTTTCAGATCTCAGAGGCACGCACCAACAGGCTACCGAAGGGAAAGACAACTGTTGGTGATTAGCCTAAGAGCTCCTATCCTTTTCAGGAGTTCACGATGTTCCGAATCCTATGATCAGGCCCTCCGAAGGGATGGATGCGCCAGGGCAACCTGCAGGCGGATCATAGGATTCTCACGGTGCGAACTATGGGCGGCGACCGAGCGATACGTTGACACGTGTCCCGCTCCCACTTACTCTAGACATTTTTCCCATTCACCTTGATATTGATCCATGCAAACACTTTCCGAAGGGAGGCCGCTCCTAGGGCGACTCGAAGCCGAGCATGAATCTCACGTTGTGAATATAGGGACGTAGGAGCAAAACTTGATTTAAATCTCGTTTTGTAATTTTCCTCCCACTGAAAATGTCCTAAGGTTAATATAGGGTTGTTTAACTTAGATAGAATTCGGCTAAGTCAATCTATCTAAGTCTGATCCTATTATAACAATTATGGAAATGATTCAACTGCAATCTTTTGGGTGAATTAAACTTCTTTTAATAAACCCAACATTGCAAGTCAACATTACTATGGTTAATTCAACTCAATCCGGTTAGTTCCCAGGTAGGAGGTGTTCCGTAAACCGTCAACTTAAATACCCCCAACCTTAGACAGAACTTTACCGTGAGAGTTGCCTTATAACCTCAGTAATGTAAGGTCTTTACTCTAAAGATCTAGGTGCATTAAATACTTTTAATAAACCTAGTGACATTGCATGCTAACATTTAACTATGATTAATTCAACTCCGGTATTCCAGGTCAGTTCCCAGGTAGGAGGTGTTCCGTAAACCGTCAACTTAAATACCCCCAGCCTTAGACAGAACATTACCAGTGGAGTTCCCTTATAATCATAGCAATGTTTTTCCTACTTAGTAAATTAAAACTATTTTTAATTCTAAGTAAGAAAAGATTCTAATCCTATTACAAATCGATCTAGGTCTAATTAATTTTAAACAATTTAAAATTAATCCAATTTATCCTATGATCTTATGTTTGCATGCATATCTTGATTATAGATTGACGGTTTCTAATCATTAATATTGAAGAACTATTTCAAATTTTAATGATTAATCCTATAATCAAGAATCTAGGGTTTAATTCATTCAACAATCTCATTCAAATTAAATAATTAAACCACACTAATTGCATGAATAATATAACAATTATATTATTAACTATGGATGTTTCATGCTTCATGCAATTTTGATTTTCTTTTATTATAACAATTATAAGCCAATCAAGAAAATCAATCAAGCATGCTTCATTCATCACATTAAACATAACTATTTATATTTAATTTAAGTAATGACATGCTTCATGCTTTCCAATTTTTTCATATAAATTAATATACAATTATATTAAAAAATATGAAAACAAATCCATGCATTTAAACATACATTATAACAATTTATAATATATAAAAAAATGCATGAGCATGTTTATAACCTAAGGTGGGATTAAATAATCTATATGACATCCATAAAGCATATAAATAGCAATTGAACCGGTTAATTTTGGCACCTAGGATAAAATAAAGCATTAAATTACATTAATTTAGCTAAATTCTATCCTAAAAAAATCCATGTACAGCTCCGGAATTGGCATAGACAGCACGAACCGCCCCGAACCACCTCGAACCGGCCTCCAAAATCACGAACCATGCCAAAAATTGGCTGAACCGGACCAAATAGGTCCCAGCCCAGCCGAACCGGTCCGAACCGGACCGGTTACACCTTGAACCGCGCCTTTTGAAACCCTAGGTCGCGCCTCCATCGTGACAGCGTCGAGACGCTGTGTTGATTAGCGTCCCGACGCTGTGCGTTTTCCATATCTGGCGCTTGCGTAATCGAGACAGCGTCGAGACGCTGTTGAGGTAGCGTCGCGGGACTGTGTGCTTTCCTTGCCGAGCGCCTTCGGTATCGAGACAGCGTCGAGACGCTGTTGAAGGAGCGTCCCGACGCTGTTGCGTCTGGAGGCAGAATCTGGGCAAAACAGCAACGATTTCTTCGATTTCGGCCCCGATTTCAGCGACGATTGCTCCGATTTTCATCTCATAAAAACCTATTCTAGACCCGGACTTACATAGGACTCGATTTTACATAATATACCCGAAACACTGGGCCTTACATGATCAAAATCACATAAAATAAAATCTATGGCCATAAAATTAACCCAAACAGTTCAATGCAAACCGAACATACAATATGCATAAATCCCACCTATTAGAGCCTATCGCAACTTTTAAAATTAATTAATAGGGACAACGATGGCTCTGATACCGATCGAAGGGAATAAAAGTCCCCACGCAGCGGAAGCGCATCGATTGGACCTTACGCCGTATATTAATTAACATTAAAATACCGTTACGATAACTCAAACAAAACTTTAAACTAACTTTAAAGTCGCTGTAAAAACGGTTTAAACATGCTAGAATAAATCTAAATTTATTTTAAAAAACTTTTCTAACGAAAAGAGGAAGAACCGTTACAAACCTCCGTTGTAGACTTGACCGTTCTTCGCCAACGACGCTCCAACGAACGAAAACGCAGCAGCCTTCTCGCCTCTTGATCGCTCGATTTTCTTCTTTGAATGACACAATAACCACAGAGGTTACACCGATATGTCTCTAAGTCTAGGAGGCCAAAGACTTGTGGGAGTCTTTCTCTAAGAGGGAGGCTAGAGAGAATTCTAGGTCTTGTCTTTCAAGAGTGTCAAGTTTCATGACCAATTAGGTCTAGTGTTCTATTTATAGAAGAGAGGCCATGAATAAAATATTCAATTAAATCAATCTTTTCCAAAATTGATTCAATCTTATTCCTTAATTAATCAATCATGATCAATCAATTCCCCAATTGATTAATCTTTTCCATAAATGACTAATTTCTTCCATAAGTAATTAGATCATTCCCATAAATGATTAATCACTTCCTTAAGTGATTAATTATTTACATAATTGATTAATTCATGGTTAATGAATTCTTTAATTAATTAACCACCAATTAAATATCACATATTTAATTTCCGGCCTTGAATTAATTAATTTTGCCCAAACACTTTTAGGACTTAAATTAATTAATTCTTTCAATCTTCCATAAATTTCTATTTGAACTTCTTCAAATATTAATTTCTCTCATAATAATATATCAATATATATTATATTTATTTCCCTTAGTAAATTGAACATTTTCAATTTACATTTAATTACTTAGTTGCCTCAAATTAATTTACGAGCTACCAGTGGGACCTTATGGACCTGCAGATCAGAAGCTCCAACGATGTGAGATTAATTGATTAAACTCATTAACCACAATAATCAATATTCGTTAACTGTGTGTACATTCCACTATAGACTCACAGTTGCACTCTTCTCACTGCAGACATATTTTCTGTGTCCACGGAACTTAGACCAATATCGACTAGTTAGTCCTTCACGAGTGTCCGTAACACCAGCTGGGTCAAATTACCATTTTACCCCTGGATCACCTCTATTTCCTTAAGTACCAATTCTCCTCTAATGAACAATCTGTTTATGGTCCAACCATCAAACAGAAAAAAAACCCTCTCGTGCCATTGAGAGGGTAGGGCCCTTTGTTCAAGACTCGGAGTAACCACTTAAGGGAACACTCATCTGCTTTCCTAAAGTCGGGAAGGAGTGAATTCCATCTTGTACGATTATGTTCCCAGCTCCCCATTCGATCTTGTCCCCAAAGTGGTAGGCTTATTGAGTCGGCGTATTGGCCACTCTCACCCATACAAATCAAAGGACAATCTCTCATGAGTAGGAGTCCATAATCAACTCAGGATTAAGACTAAGTTGTCTAGGTCGTCCTAGTGAAAATAGAAAACCAACTAGTTAACGGTGTTATAACAGGAAACTTAATGATTTTTTCTCACTTAGGCATTAATAGATCAATTAACCAAAGTTAGCGCTACAAGTCTCTTGTAATCACATGCGATTGCAACCGCAACAACCTTGATACTTTTCGCATTAAAGTCCTTCTTCCTCAGTTTTTATTATTTATTTTGTTTTTCTCTACAATTTAATAATTGTTTGAACTATACCACTCACCTTTTAAAACCAACGTAACGAAGTAAAAGATTAAATCAGTAAATCTTTTTGACCACTTTTGTTTCACTTCCCTGTGGATTCGACCCTGGACTCACCAGGAACTACTTGATTTAGTCAATTTATACTTGGATTGATTTAAATCTACGACTACTAAACCAATCACTCTGACAACCAATCAAGGTCACAGACCCAAAGAAACCCTTGAATTTGTGCATTCAGGCCATTGTGGTCTAACAAATGTCAAAGAACGAGGAGGGTATGAATATTTCATCAGCTTTATTGATGACTATTCAAAATATGGGTATCTTTACCTAATGGTTCATAAGTCAAAGGCCTTTGAAAACTTCAAGGAGTAAAAAGCTGAAGTTGAAAACAAATTAGGTAAAACGATTAAAACTCATCGATCTAATCCAGGAGGAGAGTACCTGGATTTGAGATTCCAAGACTATTTGATAGAACATGGAATCACTTCCCAACTCTCAGCCCCTGGTATGCCATAACAGAACGGTGTATCAGAAAGGAGAAACAGAACCTTGTTAGACATGGTTCGATCTATGATAGGTTTTGCTTAACTACCTGATTCGTTTTGGGAGTTTTGTAGTGGAAACCACTGTATATATTCTGAACATGTGTTCGTGTGCGTAAAGCCTACTATCCGCACGCGAACAGTTGCCACAAGTAATATAAAATGGTAAGAATACTGAGTATCGATTCCACAGGAAGAAGCACACTTAGACAAGATAATAAACTAAACACTAAAAAAACTGGGATTGATTATTATTTAGGGACCAAAACATGATGAAAGATGCCAACGAAATTTAAACAAATCAATTAAACAACTGATCAAACATATTGGCAAAAAGGAAGATAGAGTCGAATGAGAGGCGGGATCTTGAAATCCAAAATATAGCTTATTAGTTATTCTAATTACCTAATCTTGTGTCCGACTAATTATAGATCTAGAATCTTCGTTAATTACATAGGTTCTCCTATCGGTTTTCTCTAATTATAACTAACTCATTTTAATAACTTAAGAGTCTTTAGCGCTATTAAACGTGTTAATTAATGAGCCCTAATTCATTATCGATTGATGTGGAATTTTCCTACCGCAAGTGCACGGGTCAAGTAATAATAAAGTGATTGAAAAATCGAGTGTCGTCCTCTGGATTGGATTTTTAAGTTAAATCAAGTATCATGAATAATCTTGCTCAATTTTATTTAGGGAACGAAAAGTAGTGAGTGATAGAAATGAAGGTGTTCATATAACACATGCGGAAGCAATTGAAGATCGAAAGCACTTAAGACATTTAATTTTTCTCCTAAAGCATATTTGTTCTATAAAAGACAGAATAGAGAGTTTAGAGAACACCAACCTTTGTAGATCACAAATGAGGAACTCCTTGTGGTGTTTTCTTCTCCTGTGCTCCTTGGACAACCTTTAGAGTCTTCCCTACTATTCTCTTGGGCCAAGAATGACTTGTGGGAGTCTATAATGATAGGGAAAAGGAAAAGGAATGCTTGAAGTTACAAGCTCTTGAGAGATCTATGGAGGTATATGTGTTTAAGAGTAAATTCCAGCAGCATAACCTTAAAAAAATCACCCTCTCTTGAGATGAATCTGATCCAAGATCCTTATATAGACATCAACCATGCAAAGACAAACTTCATGACACTAGACACATGGTCAAAATGCAACTCAAAGTGGATTCTAGGTGTTTAATTCACAACACATGCAACTAGTGCATGGTTGTGTTGTTTTTCACTATGCATCATCATGAAAGAGTGGGAATGCCACTAAATCCACTTAATTTGAATCTTGATTCTGAATTTTTCAGCTTGCAATTTACCCATATTCAATTCTAAATTGAATTTGATTTCTAGGTTATTAATTGGGACATTTCCAAGTAATTTTGATATGATTAATCCAATTAATCTTTATCACCTAGTGCCATGAATTATATATGATTCCTTTTACATATATATGGTATTTAAAACACATTTAAATACCTTATCTCTCAATCCCTAATTTAATTCATAATTAAATCATTGTGTCGAACACGTTTTACGATAAAACCCTATTTCTCGTTTTTTAACGATTCAAAGATTCCTATCAAAATATTTTAGGCTTTAATCTGATATGAGCTAGTAGGGGGACCTAATGGACCTATAGATCATGGGCTCCAATGATTCGAGGCTAACCGACTAATCTCATTATCTAAGTTAGCCAACATTCGTTAACTACTGGGACATTCCACTATAGCCCAATAGTTGCACTCCCCTCACTATAGATATATTTCCGTCCACTTGATTTAACCATGTTTAGTAAGTCCTTCCTTCACAGGTTGCTCGTAGCTATAGCTAGGTCAAATAACCGTTTCACCCCTATAGTACTTCTTGTTCCTTAAGTTCCACTAATCCTCTAGTGAACAATCGGTTTGTGGTCCAACCATCAAACCTAAGTCCTTCTCAACCCAACGAGAGGGTGGGGCCCCTTGTTCAAGTCCTGGAGTTAGTACTTAAGGGAATAACCTCTCTGCTATCCCTAATATGGGTAGGATTGAATTCCGTCTTGCAAAACTATGTCCCCAGCTATCTATTCGATCTTATCCCCAAAATGGTAGGCTTGTGGAGTCGGCGATGTAGGCCACTCTCACCCATGCAGATCAAAGGATAATCTCGCATAAACAAGAGTTCATAAATAGCTCAGGATTAAGAACGAGTTACCTAGGTCATCTATGAGAAATAATCAGCTTCTTCAGTAAACGACATTATAAAGAGAAAGTCACTTATTTCGTAGTCCTGTCTTATGCAAACTCATTGCATAGGACGCCCCCACTCGCATGTCTCCACATGAACGACTTGGGATCTCATCGTTTGTACTTAATACAAAGTGGGTCGCGTCCATAGTGTCCCCAGGATAAGGCACCCAACCGTATCCTTATACTATAGACAATTTTGACTATAAACTTGAACTTGATCCTATGATATGTCTCTACATATAGTTCAAGTATTCATTTTATAGCCAAGGATTTTAGTTTATTGGATTTAGGTTAATCATTCACAATTTACATATTCAATAACATCTTTTACTGAATAACCTCAATAACGTCTTTATTGGAAATAGAATATGTTTAATGATTTACAAACTACGAGTTTATAGGACATTAAACCCAACAAGAAAACTAGATCAAAGCAAATAAACAACGGAGATTCAATTGAAAGAACACTTAGGGAATTGCTTTAGCCAATTTAGTCTAGAATTGATTTTAGAGAATGAATTATCATGCACAATGGAATTACGAGCCTAAGAACCTTTAATCACAACTACCTCTTTCGAGTATAATTGATTCTCATGCAAATTAACCAACTTGATATCCCTATCTAAGTTCATTAACATGCAAGGCAATTAGTTCTTTTTGACCAATTCTAAAGTTAGTCTAAAATCCGTCACGAGCTTAGAATATAAACTTTAGCCATGCAATCTTAATAAAGTCTACGTTGAATCCCCTCTCCCGAGCAAGACTCAACACTTAGATCATTCAACTAATGGCCAATTAATTGAAAGCATTAAATTAAGATTGCAAACATAATAACCATTGCACAACTCATACCATAAATCAATCCATAAAATAAAAAGACTACATCAATCCCTAAGTAACAAGCTTAGCTACTCATACATGAAGTTACAAGATCAACTAAACATGAAAAAACCATTAAATCAAACTAAAAAAAAGGAAAAGGAAAGGAAACACTCAAAGTCGTCGAAACCGGCATGTCCCCGTCACGATCTCCACGCCTCCAAGTGAGATTCCCGCTCCTCGTCCTTGCTTCAGCTCCCACAAAGGTCTCTAGTCGAAATTAGGGCTAAAATCTCTCAAATTGGGCTCCCCCAATCCGTAGCATGAAAAGAACATTAAATAGGAAATTCTGCCGATAGCGTCGACACGCTGAGGAGACAGCGTCTCGACGCTGTCGCCTGTCGCGCCTTCTGAATAAGGAAAATCCGAGAGCGTCTCGAAGCTCTTGTCACAGCGTCTCGACGCTGTGACTTCTGTCACTCAATTTATAAAAGGAAAAGGGCAGCGTCGAGATGCTCCAAGAGTGGCGTCCCGACGCTAATCTGCAAATGGCTCTCTTTTGGCTTCTTCTAACTTGAATCTTTTCGGTTCTTTGGCATCTTTTCACATCCCGAACACCCGATTAACTCCAATTTCACACTTAAGCTCTAATCAACAATTTCCTACAAAATAAACATTTAATTGCAATAAAAGAGCCAATATATCATAAAAGACTAGCTAAAATATTTAGGGAAAACTAGCTAGTTATGCTCGCTATCATCGATCTTTAAGCCTAACCAACTACTCTCACTGTCACTACGAGTTTCCACTAAGTATCTAATGACTATAAATTTGGCCATAATCTATAGAGCATTTTGCATACCCACACAAATAATCAGTAAAGTGGACACAAAGATAGGCAATCAAAATAACATTAAACTATATTCTTTTATTAAAGACCCGCAAGCCGAGATTTAGCTATACATGTATGCTATAATAACCAAAATTTCTCATCTATACATGATGTAAAATAATAAATAAACAAATAAAGGAGTTAGGAGATGAACCGTCGAAGAACCCCTTGCTTGTGCCTTGGATCCTCCGCGAAATAAGCTTCCGAGCACTCCAAAAATGCTCAATACAAGAATATCCCTCTCATCTCAACTCGACCCTCGAAGATGGCTCAAAGAGCCTTCAAAAGACTAGAGGAATGTATTGCTAGATGATGAAAATGGGGGAAAAGTCACACTTTATGTAGGCCTTTAGGTTGGACAGCGTCGCTACATTGTGACGTAAGGTGTTTTTTCTCAAAGATAGCACAGTGTCGAAACGCTAAGGGACAACGTCTCGACATTGTCCTTCGGCTGAAAAATTCCAGAACACGTCTTTGCTTGATTTTGGACTTCTCCTTCCATTCTTTGGTCCAATTCTCTTATATTTAGGGTATTGGACTCCTCCCACTTGACCCAACATGGATCTTGAAGATCAAATCTTCATTATTTGGGCTTCTCTTTCCTCTTTTTTCTCCAAAATTCCAATAAAACTCCTAGGGACCAAAAACTAATAAATTAATAGAATTTGCACAATAAAAACACATTAAAGCACTACAAAAGGCACTAAATTCATTATTTGGGTAATCTCACTTGAGTTTTAGTCCAAGTGGGAGTTTGTTGGGTTTTAAGTCCAAAAACTCAAAGTTTGTAATCCTTTTGCAATAAAGATGTTATTCAGTGAAATGTTTGTTTATATACTTTAAGTCCAATAAGATAAACATCCATGCTTATAAAATGAAATACTCAAACTATATCGTAGATATGGATAGGAATCAAGTTCTAGTATATAACCTAAATGGTCTATAGTATAGAGATAAGGTTGGGTACCTTATCCTTGTGACACTATGGATGTGGCCTACTTTGTGAACGAGGCAAACGACGTGATCCTGGATCGTTCATGTAGAGACATGCGAGTAGGGGCATCCTGTGTAAAAGATATTTACACAAGTCCGGACCAAGAAATAAATCACTCTTACTTTCTAATGTCGTTTACTGTTAAGACTGACTATTCCATGCGATGACTTAGGTAACTTGATCTTAATCTTAAGCTTACTACGAACTCCTGTTTGTTTAGGAATATTCTTTGATTTGCATGAGTGAGAGTGGCCCAACAACAACGCCGCTCAATAAGCCTACCATTTTTGGGATAAGACTAGATGAATAGCTAGAGACATAGTATTGCAAGATCGAATTCACTCATACACGAATCAAGGATGGTAGAAAGCTTGTTCCCTTAAGTGTTGACTTTGAGGCTTGAACAAGGGGCGCCACCCTTTCATTGGCCTGAGACGGACTTTGTTTAGTGGTTGGACCATAAAAAAATTGTTCATTAGAGGACCAGTGGACTTAAGGAATCAAGAAGTGTTATAGGGGTAAAAAAAACTTTTTGACCTAGCTATAGTTACGAACAACCTGTGAATGATTGACTTACTAATTATGGTTATATCGAGTGGACGAAAATATATCTACAGTGAGGGGAGTTCAACGACCAGGCTATAATTGAGTGATCTGGTAGTTAACGGATGTTGGTTAACTAGGTTAAAAAAGTTATCGAGTTAAACCTCGAACCGTTGGAGCCCATGATCTGTAGGTCCATTAGGTCTCCTTGCTAGCTTGAGAATAAACTTTGGAACAATATGTTGGAATGAATTAGAATAAGTTCAAATTCAGTTCAGGAAAATGCTTGGTCATATATTGGATATTATATGTCGGGTTTTGGTTAAACCTAACTATGAGAGATTTAATATATTTAAATATGATTTAAATATTGAGCACATGAATAGGGATTCATGATTGAAAAATAACATTTCGGAAATGTTCAGGATTAGTAGAAAAATATTAATTTAATATTAGATATTAAATTAATTATATATTTGATTATTAATTAATAATTATTTTTAATTAATTTTGAATTAATTTAAAATTCAAAATTCAAAATTGGATTTAAAATTTCAGATCATTAAGTATAAAAATTAAACTAAATAAAATTCAAATTAATTTGAATTAAGGAAATTCAAATTAAATTTGAATTTTAGGAGGTGGAGTGCATGGTGACTAAACCCATGCACTCCCCCTCATTATGCCTCCAAATTATCCACTTAATCTTGGGTCATTTGGTGTCAAATGTTGGTGCATTTCCTCAACTTGAGTTCCTCTATAAATGGAGGTGAAATTGCTGCAGAAACAAGGCTGGAATCCATAAGGTTATGCTGCCAAAATCTCTCCAAAAAACTCAAGAGCTCAAACCTCTCTTGAAGCTTGTGTTTCAAGGTTTTTCCCTCTCAAATTCCATCACTAGAGGATTCCACAATCCATTCCAAAGGCGTCAGGATAGCAAGGAAGATAAAGTGATGGTTCATGACAAGTTGGTGAAGAAAAACAACCAACCAATTTATCCAATTTCAAGATTAAAGAGGTTGGTACTCACTACCCCTATTTTTCTTCATATGAACTGTAGGGATAAAAGCTCTTACACAGTGGAAACATGTAAAAGGACCACACTCAATTAAAGCACGATTTGAATACCCGAACGACGACAAAAATTACAACATCTAAATCTAATTAAAACATGTTGTAAACATATTATAAAACATGCTAAATTCAGATTAAAACCAAGATCTAATCTTAATTAGTTTTATTCTAAAGATCATAAGGATCAAAGGAAACTTACTCACGGTGTCTTTCTTGACCGAAAACTCCTTCTCCTTGGGATTTTTTGCAGAAAATACAACAACGAAAAACACCTTCTTTGTTGTACTAAATATCAAAAACACCATCAAAAGCGAACCACTAGTACTCTCTAAAGGCTTAGAGATGAGGTCTCTCGTGGAAGAAATTTTACTTAGGAATTGGGAGAGGGAAAAAAAAATCTTTGGAGGATTTCTCTAGAGCATGAGAGCAAGAATGAGAGTGAAAGAGTGAAGATCCTAACCTCCACACTATTCGATAGAGAAGATGGAGAAAGAATCGTGGACTTCAACCCACGATCAAGTAACTAATCAAATCAGTTATCTAATTTTTCAATTTAAAAAAATTAAAACCAAAAAATCAATTTAATTTAATTAATAATAAAAATTAATCAATTAAATATGACTAATCAAATCATATTTAATTAGTTAATTCATTTAAATGAACCTTGTTCATTTACCTTGTAGTTTTAATATTCTTTAATTAAATCAAATTCAATTAAAGTAAATTAAAACATATAATTAATTAATCATTAAATTGAATATCACATCTTCAATTATATTCTAGCCTGTAGTTTTAATGTGCATCCAATGCGCATCAATTTTAACCTATAGTTTTGATATGAATCCAATTCATATTTTAAATTTAATATTCGAACTCCTTCGAGCATTCAATTCTCCGTTGAATTATTTTTGAATCAATATTCAAAATAAATTTATATTATAAAGTTTAGTAATAAATATAAACTTTATATTATAATGCATCATGATACATTATATTATTTTCCTTAGTAAATTTACCTTAATGCCCTAAATGAGCTACCAGTGGGACCTAATGAACCTACAGATTAGAAGCTCCAACGATATGAGATTAATTAGCTAAACTCATTAACCAAGTTAATCAATATTCGTTAATTGTGGTTCACTCCACTATAGAACCACAATTGCACTCTTCTCACTGCAAATATATTTTTGTGTCCACGGATATTGACCAATAACAACAAGTCAATCCTTCACGTGCGTTCGTAGCACCAGTTTGGTCAAATTACCATTTTACCCCTGTGTTACCTCTGTAGGGAATAAAAGTCCCCACGCAGCGGAAGCACATCGATTGGACCTTACGCCGTATATTAATTAACATTAAAATACTGTTACAAAAACTCAAACAAACTTTAAACAAACTTTAAAGCTGCTGTAAAATTGGTTTAAACATGCTTAAAAATAAATCTAAATTTATTTTTAATGCTTTTCTAAAGAAAAGAGGAAGAACCGTTACAAACCTCCGTTGTAGACTTGACCGTTCTTCGCCAACGATGCTCCAACGATCAAAACGCAGCAGCCGCCTTTTGTTTTTCTTCGCTGAAAATATCTTCTTTGATTGACACAATCACCACAGAGGTTACACCGGTATGTCTCTGAGTCTAGGAGGCAAAAGACTTGTGGGAGTCTTTCTCTAAGAGGGAGGCTAGAGAGAATTGTAGGTCTTGTCTTTCAAGAGTGTCAAGTGTCAAAAGTGTCATGACCAATTAGGTCTAGTGTTCTATTTATAGAAGAGAGGCCATGAATAAAATATTTAATTAAATCAATCTTTTCCATAATTGATTCAATCTTATTCCTTAATTAATCAATCATGATCAATCAATTCCATAATTGATTAATCTTTTCCACAAATGACTAATTACTTCCATAAGTGATTAGATCATTTCCATAAATGATTAATCACTTCCTTAAGTGATTAATTATTTTCATAATTGATTAATTCCCGGTTAATGAATTCTTTAATTTATTAACCACCAATTAAATATCACATATTTAATTCCCGGCCTAGAATTAATTAATTTGCCCAAACACATTCTAGGCCTTAAATTAATTAATTCATTATTTTGAACTCTTTCAAACTTCCATAAATTTATATTTGAACTTTTCAAATATTAATTTCTCTCAGAATAATATATCAATATATATTATATTTGTTTCCCTTAATAAATTGAACATTTTCAATTTACTTTTATTACTTAGTTGCCTCAAATTACTTTACGAGCTACCAGTGGGACCTAATGGACCTGCAGATCAGAAGCTCCAACGATGTGAGATTAATTGGTCAAACTCATTAACCACATTAATCAATATTCGTTAACTGTGTGTTCATTCCACTATAGACTCACAGTTGCACTCTTCTAACTGCAGACATATTTTATATGTTCACGGATCTAGACCAATATCGACTAGTTAGTCCTTCACGAGTGTCCGTAACACCAGCTGGGTCAAATTACCGTTTTACCCCTGGGTTACCTCTATTTCCTTAAGTACCAATTCTCCTCTAATGAACAACCTGTTTGTGGTCCAACCATCAAACAGAAAACCCTCTCGTGAGCTGAAGTATCAAATGAATCTCATTCCTCATCTTCATGATCCCTTCATCTTTGCTGGAATAATTCATCCGGAATCTCAAGACCCTACAGTCATGGTTATAATCGAACAAAAAACCCCTAGTGTAAAATGTTTAGTTTACTACTTATGGTTATGGATAAGGATAAATAAATAGAACCGTTCTTTCTTTGCGAAGAGCCCACACCTACTCAGGATATCTAGTCTCATAGGAGACGGGCGATGAGATCCGCAACTTTCACTGCAAAATTTCATTTTTTTTCCATGTTTTTTTACATGCTCACCCAAATCTAAAAAGAAAAAAAGGAAGGAGACGGAATATGAATGAATAGCTAGTTTTGGGGCTTTCGACATAAAGAAGCTGGTCCCTTGGTTTATCTGTGCCCAGAAGACTTTGAACTCAATAATTGGACTATAATGGAGGTACCATCATTTGTTAATGAGATATCAAAGTAATTGTTAAACTTTTTGTTTGTTTTTTGTTTTGATGATTTATGTGTCATATGTCAATATTTCATTTGTTAATGAAGAAGCATTTTTTTTTCTTCCTTTCTTTCCTATCATCCAATGATTCTCTCTTGTCTCTACTTCTTTTAGGATTGATTTCACTTATTCCATTCCTTCCTTTTTTCTTATTTCATCACACTGAATAATCGTTCTCTTAAACAACGGTATTGGGATTGAAAGCGATAATGATCTTAAATACGAACTTGATTCTCCTACATACGATGTTGAGTCCGATGAGAGAACAAGTGGTAATGGGGAAGATCTAGAACTTACTCCTGAATTGTTGAGAATGATTGAAGAAGAAGAGAGGATATTGGGACCACATGAATAGTTGATGGAGACGATTAATTTGGGATCTCGAGTATAGATTAAAGAAGTTAAAATCGGGACCACATGTCTGATGAAAGTCGTCAAGGGTTAATAACATTGCTTCATGAATACATTGATGTTTTTGCCTTGTCTTATCAAGATATGCCTGGTTTAGACACGAGTATTGTGGTGCATCATTTGCCACTTAAGCCTGAATGCAGGCCAGTGAGACAAGTTACGCAAGATGAAGACGGACATGTTAATCAAAATAAAAGAGGAAGTCATGAAACAAATTGATGCAAGATTCTTAACGTTGTGCCAGTACCTAAAAAGAATGGACAGGTCCGAATGTGTGTTGATTATAGAGACTTGAATCGAGCAAGCCCAAAGGATAACTTCCCACTTCCTCATATTGATGTACTGGTAGATAATACAACTGGATTCTCAACTTTTTCCTTTATGGATGGATTCTCAAGTTACAATCAAATAAAAATGGCACCTGAAGATCAAGAGAAAACTACATTCATCACATTATGGGCAACCTTTTGTTATAAGGTCATGTCGTTCAGATTGAAAAATGATGGGGCAACCTACCAACAGGCCATGGTTACTCTCTTCCATGACCTAATGCATAAGGAGATCGAAGTGTATGTTGATGACATGATTGCTAAGTCAAAACCAGGGGAAGAGCATGCAACCATTCTCCGAAAGTTATTCGAGCGATTGAGAAAATTTAAGTTGAAACTGAATCCGAGTAAATGCACATTTGGGGTCACTTCTGGCAAGTTGTTGGGTTTCGTTGTAAGCCATGAGGGAATTAGAGTTGACCAAGACAAAGTCAAAACCACTCTAGAAATGCCACCACCACGTACTCAAAAAGAAGTCAGAGGTTTCTTGGGAAGATTGAATTATATTGCAAGATTCATATCACATCATACAACATGTGAACCAATCTTCAAGCTACTTCGTAAGAACAATACATGCATATGGAATGACGACTGTCAAAAAGAATTTGAAAAGATCAAGCAATACCTACAAAATCCTCATGTTCTTGTACCTCCAACTCCAAATCGTCAACTTATCCTATATCTTACAGTGACAAAAAATTCAATGGGGTGTGTACTGGGACAGCATGATAGTTAAGGCAGAAAAAAGAAGGTCATATATTATTTAAGCAAATAGTTCACTGATTGTGAAACCAGATATTCTCTTTTAGAAAGAACTTGTTGTGTTTTAGCTTGGGTCGCTCGTCGTTTGAGACCATATATGTTGTACTACACAACATGGCTTATCTCAAAGATGGATCCTATCAAATACATCTTTGAAAAGCCGTCTTTGTCTGGTAGAATTGCTAGATGACAGGTTCTTTTATCCGAGTATGATATTGTATATGTTACTCGAAAGTCAATAAAAGGAAGTGCACTAGTTGATCATTTGGCCGAGCAACCTATAGACGATTATGAACCAATGAAATTTGATTTTCCTGATGAATTTGTCTCCACTATAATGGTGGAAAAAGAAATATCAGACTTGGAAACATGGACCATGTTGTTTGATGGGGCCTCCAATGAGTTAGGTCATGGGATAGGTGTTGTATTAATATCGCCTAAAGGAAAGTTGTTCCCTCTCACCGCCAAACTAAGTTTTGATTGTACTCATAATATGGTTGAATATGAAGCTTGTTCTATGGGTATCCAAACTGCATTGGATATGAAGATAAAGAAACTTCGAGTCCTGGGAGATTATATGTTGGTGATTCACCAATTGAGAGGAGAATGGGAAACAAGAGACACTAAGCTACTGCCTTATAAAAAGCTTATATTAGATTTGTCTCATAAATTTGAAGAAATCACTTTTGACTATTTACCAAGGGAGAGTAATCAGATAGCAGATGCCTTGGCTACGCTTGCAGTCATGTTCAACATAGACCCCAATCATGAGGTACAACCTATTAGGATGGGAAGGGCAGATGTTCCAGCCTCTTGCATGAATATAGAAGAAGAGTTTGATGACATGTCGTGGTTTCAAGACATCAAACATTATTTGAAATGTGGAACCTGTCCTCATAATGCATCAGAAAATGACAAACAAACTCTAAGGAGATTAGCAGTGAATTTTTTCCTAAATGTGGAGATACTTTACAAAAGAAACTATGACATGGTACTTCTGAGATGTGTAGATACAAAAGAAGCCAACACGATTATGAAAGAAATTCACGAGAGAATTTGCGGCACCCACGCAAATGGACATATGATGGCTAGACAAGCATTAAGGGTTGGCTACTACTGGTTAACCATGGAAGCCGACTGTATCAAATATGCGCGAAAATGCCACAAATGTCAAATCTACGCAGATAAAGCTCATGTGCCAGCATCTCAGTTGCACGTTATGACAACACCATGGTCGTTTTCCATGTGGGGAATGGACGTTATAGGCCCTATTGACCCAAAAGCCTCAAACGGGCATCGATTCATCTTGGTGGCAATAGATTATTTTACCAAATGGGTAGAAGCAATGTCCTATCGAGACGTGACGAAAGGAGTTGTGATCAAATTCATCAAGAAGGAGATTATATGTCGTTATGGTCTTCCTGAGACCATAGTATCTGATAATGCACGAAATCTAAATAATAAATTGATGAGTGAATTATGTGAGCAATTCAAGATCAAGCATGTCAACTCAACTTCGTATATGCCAAAGATGAATGGAGCAGTGGAAGCTGCCAATAAAAACATAAAAAGGATTGTGCAAAAAATGACGGGGACGTATAAAGATTGGCATGAAATGCTTCCTTTTGCATTACATGGATATCGCACATCGGTTCGCACTTCAACTGGGGCAACACCATTTTCATTAGTTTATGGTATGGAAGCTGTTCTTCCTATTGAAGTGGAAATTCCATCATTAAAAGTCCTCATGGAGACTAATTTATAATAGGTTGAATGGGTCCAAAACTGCTATGAGCAGCTCAACTTTGTTGAAGAAAAGAGATTTACAACATTGTGCATAGGTCAATTTTACCAAAGACGAATGATGAAAGCCTATGATAAGAAAGTGCGTCCTAGAGTATTCAGAGAAGGTGATTTAGTCTTAAAATGAATTCTTCATTTTCTAAAAGATCACCGAGGCAAGTGGACCCCAAACTATGAAGGACCATTCATGGTGAATAAAGCTTTCTCTGGAGGAGCTTTAGTCTTGACGAACATGGATATTAATGAGCTGCCAAGTCGAGTTAATTCAGATCAGGTTTGAAGATATTTCGCATAGGCTACTTGTGTATCAAAGGATTCGGTAAAGTTGCGGGAATTCAACAAGTGTCTAGGAGAATTACGCTTCAATTTCTATATCATGTTTAAGAGGTCACTTTTGTCTCAAGTTCTAGAACCTTAACATTGACACATATGTCTATTGAATTTTAGTCATAAATCGAAGCTCCCTTCTCGAAGCATGGCATATCTTGTCCATTTTTCTCCCTCACTCTCCATAATATTTCCTCAATTATGAATGTTTGGCATGTTTACCTTTATTATCATTACAATTGAATAAACAAAAAGTTACATAAACGCGATATTTCAAATCAATGGTGGTAACTTGAACGATTCGATGTGAAATACATATGTCCAAAGAAAAAATCCAAAGGCAATATTTTTCCAAGAGCGTCGTTATCATGATGGTTGATGGAATGTCATCATGGAGAAAAAAATCGTCATTTCAATAGAACAAAGTCTTAAACTTGGGCAAAACCATTATTTTCGTCTTCTCAAACTGGGGCAAAACCATTATTATCACAATACCAAAATCGTTCTACATACATTTTTGGTCATCAAACAAAGAGCATGTTGTTTAGGGAGTTCATGATCCAATTAAGGTCTATTACCAAGGGTGATGTGAATTGGGTGCCCGAGCTATCAAATATCTTTTAAAGAAATTTGTATCATAGTTTTCGGATAGTGCTAAATCCGCATCCTATGCATTCAAGCATTCAAGTTTAGTGTGCATTTCAAAGAAAATTTATTTTCGATTAAATCGAATCCGACTATTCAGTCAAGGTCGAAGCCTGTGTCAATCCAAGTCCATTTTCAGTTTTTCTCTCGGTTAAATCGAACACGACTATTCAGTCGAGGTCGAAGCCTGTGTCAATCCAAGTCTGTTTTAAATTTTTCTCTTGGTTAAATCGAACCTGACTATTCATCAAGGTCTAAGCCTGTGTCAATCCAGGTTCTTTTTTAGTTTTCTTTCGGTTAAATCGAACACGACTATTCAGTCAAGGTCGAAGCCTGTGTCAATCCAAGTCCATTTTCAGTTTTTTCTCTCGGTTATATCGAATCTGACTATTCAGTCGAGGTCGAAGCCTGTGTCAATCCAGGTCCGTTTTAAGTTTTTCTCTCGATTAAATCGAACCCGACTATTCAGTCGAGGTCGAAGCCTGTGTCAATCTAGGTTCGTTTTCAGTTTTTCTCTCTGTTAAATCGAACTCGACTATTTAGTCGAAGTCGAAGCCTGTGTCAATCCAGGTCCGTTTTCAGTTTTTCTCTCGGTTAAATTGAACCCAATTTTTCAGTCAAGGTCGAAGCCTTTGTCAATCCAGGTCGGTTTTCAGTTTTTCTCTCGGTTGAACCAAACCTGACTATTGAATTGTGGTCGAGACCTGATTAAGTCAAGTTCATTTTCCTTTCTAAATTCAAATTCTTACCAAACAAATCTTCACCTCCCCAGTACTTAGTCTTTTTCCTTTGTCTACCCTTTCAATCCTTCAAGGATACACAAACTGTAGACACAGTATTTTGTCTGGTTTGATTTTCAGTAATAATGTTTGAAGTTTTCCAATATTTGGTGGTCAATTTGTTTTTTTTTTTTTTGGTATGCCAACAACAGCATAGCTCAATTGGCATAAAGTTGTATCGATAACCACGAGGTGTGTGGTTCAAACCCCCCTCCCCATATTATAAAAATTTTCGTTTTTTTTTTTTAATTTAATTTAATTATTATTATTTTTTTTTTGGTCTTCCTCATTCCTATTCAAGGGGAAGCTTTCATGAAAAAAGGCTTAGAAAGCTTCCCCAATACCACCATTTCCCTATTCTAAAGTTTTTTCCATGGCTATTATTATTTTGTTTTTCTTCTTTCCCACCATTTTCTCATCCATCTTTCCCCCAAATTAGTAACCCTTCAAGTATAAAAATGAGGGAGATGGAGGATGGGGGAGACAAGAAAAAGGAGAAGAAGTTTAGAGTAAAAGTGAGCTTGAGAGAGTTTAGGCATTTGAGCAAGAGCTTAGTTTAGATAGTTCTTAGAATAATTTCTTTTGAGGGAGAAAGAAGAAGAAGAAGATTTGATCATTAGCCTAGTTGAGAGAGTTTTTTAGGAAGTGAGTTTAGCTTAGAGAGTGATAGAAAAAGAGAGAAGAAAAAATGGAAGAGGATAAGAGGAAAAGAGAGGGGGAGGAAGGAGTATACGGGGAGAGAGAAAAACATTGGGTAAGAAAGAAGGAAAAAAAAAAAAGAAAGAAAAAAGTAAAAAAGGTGGGGTTTTGTATTTCTTTTGTTTTTTTTGTTTTCTTTTTTGTTTTTATTAATATTATTATTATTATTATTATCATCATCATTATTAATTTCTCTCTCATTTTAGTTCACTTTTGCACTTTGCCAACTTGATTTTTTTAAACTTTCTAATTTATTTGTTTTTTTTCTTTCATTCTCCAATTTGCTTTAATCAAATCTTTAATTTTGCTTGGTCAATTTCAATTATTGTTATATTTTTTATATTAATTTTCTTTTGAAACGGATTATGGGAACTGATAAATGTGCCTTCGTGGAGTTCAACTCCCGTGTAGGCATATGAAAATTCTCATTTTCCCTTTTTAAAGAATTTACTCTTTGAATAATTTTCTTCTTTTACATCTATTTTTTTGTATTTAAAAAAATTATTTTTAATAAACATAATTGTTGAAGGAAAAATTTCGGCCAATCACAAATTGCCACGCCATTAATATAAATTAATGATAAAATAAATTTGGGACCTGTTACACATTTACACGTGTGCCTAAATTAAATTAATAGACATTAAAATTCGGCAAATCAAAGAATGCCACTTGTCTATTAGTGATCCATCAGATAACATCAGCCAAGTTCAATCAAATTATGCCACGTGGCAATTGGACCCAAACCCATATGAGGTCCATGAAACTCTATAAATAGAGGAGGCCACCATTCATTTTGGAGGGATGAAGCCAGAGGCAGAGAAGGCAGAGTCCAAAGCATTCTCCCAAGATCCAGAGTCGTCAGAATCCAAAGAGAGTCCAGAGAATTCAGAGATCCGAGATTTATAATTCAAAGGATTCAAGAATCAGAAGATTTGAAGACTAGAAGACTCTAAAAAGAGATCAACAAGCCAACCGACCGATCAAGAAGATCAACAAGTCAGCAAGCCGATCATCCAAGAGGATCAACAAGCTAACAAGCTGGTCCAACAAATCAACAATCCAACAAGTCAATCCAAAAGATCATCAAGCCAATAGGCCGATCCAAGAGATCATCAAGTCAACAGATCGATCGTCCAGAAAGATCAACAAGCCAACAAGCCGATCCAATAAATCATCACGTCAACAGGCCGATCATCCAAGAAGATCAACAAGCCAATAGGCCGATCCAAGAGATCATCAACCTAGCAGGCCAATCATCCAAGAAGCTCAACAAATTGGCCCAAGAAGATCCTTCAAAACTAGAAGACTTCAACACTTCTTGAAGATTGAAGACTCCTTCAAGACTGGAAGACTTCAAGCTCCAAGAATCCATTGAAGCTTCAGACTTGAGATCAAGCGTTCTAGCCCTCGGGTGAAACACATCCACACACATAAGAGAGAGAATCAGAGGATTAAAGTTAGAGATTGTACACCCACACGCATACAACATTAATACAAATATATCATTTATTCCCCATGTCTCCATCTCCGAAGTTACGTGTGAACAAATTGGCACGCCTAGTGGGACCATCTCTACCTCTCATCTCTCTCTCTTATCTCAAAACATAAAAGTAAATATGTCATTCAAGACTTCTTCGATGGTCGTTGTCGAGATCAAGTCTTACATGGGTTCAACTGCCCATTGTTGCTTCAATGAACTGAGGTTGCAAGAAGATAAAGCTTCTATCATTGCAAGCGAAGAAACAACCTTGCAGGGGGCATATACCAATGACAAGTTTCTTGTTAAGCTGTTTGAACCTGATTCGGACGTAGTGACTGTCATGATGACTGAGACAAGAACTATGGAAGAAAGAATGACTGAGATGCAAGAACACATCAACAACTTGACGAAGGCGATTGAAGAAAAAGATTCTCAAATTGAGCAACTAAAGAGCCAAATTGAGAACCAACATATCGTCGAATCAAGTCAAACCCAAGTCGTAAAAAATCACGACAAAGGAAAGTCTATAGTGCAAGATGATCATCCACAATGTTTTATTTCGGTCGCTTCACTATCCATCCAACAGCTCCAAGATATGATCACAAACTGTATCAGAGCTCAGTACGGTGGACCTACTCAAGATTCCCTCTTGTACTCCAAACCTTATACTAAGAGGATTGATAATTTGAGAACGCCAATCAGGTATCAGCCACCGAAATTTCAACAGCTTGATGGAAAGGGCAATCCTAAACAACATATTGCCCACTTCGTTGAGACATGCGAGAACGCTGGTACTCGAGGGGACCTGCTAGTCAAACAGTTCGTTCGAACACTTAAAGGAAATGCTTTTGACTGGTACACTGATCTAGAACCTGAGTCAGTAGACAGTTGGGAGGAACTCGAAAGAGAGTTTTTGAATCGCTTCTACAGCACTAGACGAACCGTTAGCATGTTCGAGCTCACAAACACTAAACAACGAAAAGGTGAACTCGTTGTTAACTATATAAATCGCTGGAGAGCTATGAGTCTAGATTGCAAAGATCGCCTCACTGGACTCTCTTCCGTTGAGATGTGCATTCAAGGCATGCACTGGGAACTCCTCTACATCCTTAAAGGTATAAAGCCTCGCACCTTTGAGGAACTAGCAACTCGTGCCCACGATATGGAGCTAAGTATTGCTAGTCGAGAAAACCAAGACCTTCTCCTCCCTAACATGAGAAAAGAAGGAAGGAACGATGAAGAGACTATAGAAGAATCCATGGTTGTAAACACGACCCTTCCCAAGTTGTCTTCGAAAGAAAAGCGACAAACTAATGGAGCGCATCACTTAACTTTAAAGGAAAGACAGAAGAAAATCTATCCTTTCCCTGATGCCGACATCCCTGATATGTTGGAACAACTATTGGAAGCGCAACTGATAAAGCTTCCTAAGTGTAAACGACCAGAAGAGATGGAGAAAGTCAATGATCCCAAGTATTGCAAGTATCATCGAGTTATTGGTCATCCAGTGGAAAGATGTTTCGTCCTAAAGGACTTAATTCTAAAACTGGCTATGGAAAGAAAAATTGAGCTCGACTTTGATGAAGTAGCTCAATCAAATCTTGCTACAATCAAAGAAAAGAGCAAACATCAAAGAAAGAAGGATCCTAAGAAACTTCAACCCAAGAGAAAGAGAAGTAAAAAGTTCTCTCAACCTCAACAACTGGTGATGTTCAATAAATCATTCTCCAAAACTTTCCACAAAAAGAAAAAAGAGAACCTTGCGACTTCCTACTGCATCAACGTAGAAGAAGTTGACAATTCTAAGAAGAGTGAACAAAGGACTTATGTCTTTGATCGCATCAATCCTCCCACTACTCGTCCTTCAGTATTCCATAGAATGAGTATGGTCGCGACAGAGGAAGAAAATCAATGTTCGATGTCCACCTCCACTCGACCTTCAGCTTTCCAAAGGCTAAGTGTCTCCACATCGAAGAAAAGTCGATCTTCAACATCTGTCTTTGATCGCCTTAAAGTAACAAACGATCAACCTAAAAGAAAGATGAACAACTTGGAGGTTAAACTTTTCGATGAAGTAAACAGTGACAAGAAGCTTCATAGTAGCATCCTGTCACGTATGAAGAGGAAGTTTTCTGTTCTCATAAATACGAAAGGTTCCTTGAAGGTGAAGCCAAATCTCATTATCTTTACCGATCCTGCAAATGAAGGATCTGATCAAGACCATGACAAAGATAAAAGCTTTTAAATGTAAAAGATCCTTATCGCAAGAGCCTAAACTGCACGATGCTCCTAGCCCACACGAGCTTAAAAGGTGAGTGCAAAAAAAAAAAAAAATTGAACTACGTTATGACTTGATCCCTTTCATTCAAAGGGTACGTAGGCAGCTTAAAGAAAACTTTAAGTTCAGTCTCTACAAATAAATAAAAAGAAGGTGCAATAAATATTGAAGCACGATAAGACAAATTGAAGAAACTCATCACTACTGGGGGCAACACAACGAATTGAAGTTGTGCACCATTATGAATATGAAGCTACGAGTTGGATGAATAAACGAGAGCTTCATTTCTCCAAATTCAATGTATCGCTAGCCTCAAAGTTCGGTGTTTTAATTCACCCTAACTGCGTTGTTCCTTCTCCAAGTTCGAAGGTTCTCACGCGCTTCGCTGCAGTTCCTTCCTCCAAGTTCGAAGATTCTCATGTATGTTGCTTCGCTGCAATTCCTTCTCTCCCCAAATTCGATTCGAAGGTTCTCACGTCGCTTCGCTGCAGTTCCTTCTCAAGTCCGAAGGTTCTCACGGTTCTCACGTCGCTTCGCTGCAATTCCTCCCCCCCCCAAGTTCGAAGGTTCTCTCACGTCGCTTCGCTGCAGTTTCTTCCTCCAAGTTCGAAGGCTCTCTCACGTCGCTTCGCTGCAGTTCCTTCTCCAAGTTCGAAGGTTCTCTCACGTCGCTTCGCTGCAGTTCCTTCTCAAGTCCGAAGGTTCTCACGGTTCTCACGTCGCTTCGCTGCAGTTCCTCCCCCCAAGTTTGAAGGTTCTCTCACGTCGCTTCGCTGCAGTTCCTTCCTCCAAGTTCGAAGGTTCTCTCACGTCGCATCGCTGCAGTTCCTTCTCTAAGTTCGAAGGTTCTCTCACGTCGCTTCGCTGCAGTTCCTTCTCCAAGTTCGAAGGTTCTCTCACGTTGCTTCGCTACAGTTCCTTCTCCAAGTTTGAAGGTTCTCACGCGCTTCGCTGAAGTTCCTTCTCTCCAAGTTCGAAGGTTCTTGGCTTTCGCTCTTGCGTTGTTCCTTCTCAAGTCCGAAGGTGTTCTCACGGTTCTCACGACGCTTCGCTGCAGTTCCTTCCCCCAAGTTCGAAGGATCTCTCACGTCGCTTCGCTGACAGTTCCTTCCCCCAAGTTCGAAGGATCTCTCACGTCGCTTCAACAAAGTTCCTTCTCTCCAAGTTTGAAGGTTCTCACGTCGCTTCTCTAGCAGTTCCTTCCTCCAAGTTCGAAGGTTTTCTCACGTCGCTTCAACAAAGTTCCTTCTCTCCAAGTTTGAAGGTTCTCACGTCGCTTCTCTAGCAGTTTCTTCCTCCAAGTTCGAAGGTTTTCTCACGTCGCTTCAACAAAGTTCCTTCTCTCTAAGTTCGAAGGTTCTCATGTTGCTTCGCTGCAGTTTCCTTCATCCAAGTCCGAAGGCTTTTCCCAAGTCGAGTCGAAGGCTCACACGTTGTTGTTGCTATTTGCACGTGTTGTTGTATGCTGCTTCGCTGTTGTTCCTTCTCCAAAGTTCGAAGGTTCTCTCACGTTGCTTCGCTGCAGTTCCTTCTCTCCAAGTTCGAAGGTTCTTGGCTTTCGCTCTTGCGTTGTTCCTTCTCGAAGTCCGAAGGTTTGCACGTGTTGAAGGTTCCAATGTTGTGCGTTGTTGTTATGATGTTTCACGTTGCTGTTTGCACGTGTTGTTGTTATGCTGCTTCGCTGCTGTTCCTTCTCCAAAGTTCGAAGGTTCCCACGTTGTGGGTTGTCCGCTTCGCTGCAGTTCCTTCTCCAAGTTCGGAGGTGGTTCTCTCACGTTGCTTCGCTGCAGTTCCTTCTCTCCAAGTTCGAAGGTTCTCGGGGCTTTCGCTCTTGCGTTGTTCCTTCTCCAAGTCCGAAGGGAGCTTTCGCTCTTGCGTTGTTCCTTCTTCAAGTCCTTGTTCCTTCTCCAAGTTTGAAGGTTCCCAACGTTGCGCGCGGTTGTGCTGCTTCCTTCACCAAGTTCGATGGTTCTCTCACGCTGCAGTTCCTTCCCCACAAGTCCGAAGGTTTTCACGCGCTCCGCTCCTTCCTTCCTCCAAGCTTTCTCCTGCGCTTCAAAGGCTCTCATGGGAAATATGTATCTTAAAATTTAAGATTAACAATTTTGGGACTCGAACCCATGACCTTTAAATATGTAGCTTGAATATTAAACCAATAGACCATTCAAGTCTTTTGGTTAATATTTGCTTGTTAATATATACATATATGCTATTCGGTCAACTCAGATTATTCTCAATCAAAATCATGTCAAACTCAAAACCAATTAAAGTTTAATCTCATTTCATTCCAAATGCAAGTTAAAATTGGATAGAATTTTACCTCAATTCAAAAGTTGGTGACCTCGCTTCTTTTTCAAAAGTGACGGTTGACGACTTTCGCTTCATCTTCAAAAGTTGACGGTTGGGAGTCTCACTTCTTCTCCAAAAGTTGACGGTTGACAACTTCACTCCAAAGTTGGCGGTTGGCGACTTTCACTTCATCTTCAAAAGTTGACGGTTGGCAGTCTCGCTTCTTCTTCAAAAATTGACAGTTGACAACTTCACTTCGTATTCAAAAGTTGACGGTTGAAGTTTTCGCTTTAGAACATCTGCAAAGATGAACAACTTTAGCTTTGTCTTTATCTTGAAAGTGTCTAGACTGGAAGATGCACCTTAGCTGCAAGTTAAAAAAAATGCTTGATATCAAACCACAAAAAAAAAGAGAGACAAAGAAAGACAATAAATGTGTTGTTAAAAAAATGGTGACCACCCTTGCACGAAACGACAGTCATCAAAGTGACTGGTCTAGACAGGTGGTGAAGTCACTGCAATTGAATCTGATGACGACCGTGGTGACCACCCCTGCAGGAAACTACAGTCATCAAAGTGACTGGTCTAGACAGGTGGTGAAATCACTGCAAGTGAAGCTGATGACGACCGTGGTGACCACCCCTGCAGGAAACTACAGTCATCAAAGTGACTGGTCTAGACAGGTGGTGAAATCACTGCAAGTGAAAGCTGATGACGACCGTGGTGACCACCCCTGCAGGAAACTACAGTCATCAAAGTGACTGGTCTAGACAGGTGGTGAAATCACTGCAAGTGAATTTGGTGACGACTGTTGCATGAAGCTTGCACATTCAAGGAAGAAAGAAACAAATTGCAAACAAAAAAAAAAATCGAAAAATTAAAAAAAAAACGAAAATTAAGAAAAAAAAACGAAAATTAAAAAAAAAAAAGAAAAAAACGAAAAGTAAAAAAAAAACGAAAATAAAAAATAAAAAAGAAAAAAAAGTTTCTTACTTGGATCCCTTCTTGAATGCTCTCTGCAATTGATGTGTGCTCTCCCCTACTGAGGTTCAGTCTTATTTATAGGGGGGTTTTAAGTTCAAATCAAAGGTTTAGATAAAGATTTGACTCAAATGAAATCCTATCTCCGGTTCAAAATTTTATGAGATAATCTTTATCTTTATCTGAACCAACTTATTTAAATTGAAATTCCTAAAAGATAAGTGTTTCAATTCAAATCAATTTGGGAATTCAAATTTTATCTAAATAATTTTATTTGGGCATACTCCAAATTTTTCTTCCAAATCAAAATTTGAGATTCAAACATCAAATTCTATTCCAAATGCAAGTTTGAATTTGGTAAAATTTTACCTCAAATAATATTTTGGGCATAATCCAAATTTTATCCCAAATGGACCAAAGTCCAAACCTCAAGTTATATTCCATATGCGAGTTAAAATTGGGTAGGATTTTACCTCAAATCAAAATTTGGGTATAAACCAAATTTTGCCCAAACTTGAAATCAAAGTTTGCTGTCAAATAAAAAAATCAAAATTTTGACCAAAATTCATATTTTGATTAAATTGACGCACCAAATGGAGTCAAAGTAAAGAACAAATACCTTGCATTTTAATTCCAAAATATATTTTTCGAGATTCACTCACACATAACTTGTGCCTAAATCTCGAAAAGGGGGCATTTGTTGAAGGAAAAATTTCGGCGAATCACAAATTGCCACGCCATTAATATATATTAATGATAAAATAAATTTGGGACCTATTACACATTTACACGTGTGCCTAAATTAAATTAATAGACATTAAAATTCGGCAAATCAAAGAATATCACTTGTCTATTAGTGATCCATCAGATAACATCAGTCAAGTTCAATCAAATTATGCCACGTGGCAATTGGACCCAAGCCCAAGCCCATATGAGGTCCATCAAACTCTATAAATAGAGGAGGCCACCATTCATTTTGGAGGGATGGAGCCAGAGGCAGAGAAGGCAGAGTCCAAAGCATTCTCCCAAGATCCAGAGTCGTCAGAATCCAAAGAGAGTCCAGAGAATTCAGAGATCCGAGATTTAGAATCCAAGAAGATCAACAAGCCAATAGGCCGATCCAAGAGATCATCAACCTAGCAGGCCAAATTATGTGGACTTTTCCTAACCGCAAGCGCACGGGTCAAGTAATAATAAAGTGTTCGTAAATACGAGTGTCGTCCTTTGGATTGGATTTTTAAGCAAATCAAGTATTGCGAATTATCTTGCTCAATTTTATTTAGGGATTAAAAAGTGATGAATGAATGATATTAAAACTCAATTAAAGCAAGTAAAAAGAATGGAAATTCAATTGGGAAAACTACTTAGGGAATTGATTTCGCCGATTTCGTTTAGGATTGATTTTAAAGAATAAGTTATTATGCACAATGAAATTATGAGCCAAAGACCCTTTAATCACAACTACCTCTCCCGAGTATAATTGATTCTCATGCAAATTAACCAACTTGATATCCCTATCTAAGTCTATTAACATGCAAGGCAATGAGATCTTTTAACCAATTTTAAAGTTAATCTAAAACCGTCACGAATTAGAAAATAAACTTTATTCATGCAATCTTGAGTAAGTCTAGATCAAATCCCCTCTCCCAAGCTAGATTCGAAACTTAAATCATCCAACTAATGGCAAATTAATTGAAAGCAATAAATCAAGATTACAAACACAATAACTTTGCACAACTTAAACCATAAATCAATCCATAAACTTAATCAACTACATCAATCCCTAAGCTACAAGTTTAGCTACTCATGAATGAAAATACAATCTCAACTAAACATGTGAAAGCCATAAATCTAACTAAAGGAAGAAAAGGGAAAAGAAAACTCAATGTAGGCCGAGTCCCGACGTCCCCGTCACGATCCCCACGAACAATGGGTTGATTTCCAAGTCTCCCTCTTTGTTTCAGCCTCCAAAGTGCTCTATTTTGTCCTCTTTACGGCTCCAAAAGGTCCCAAATCGAACTCCACAAAAACCTAGCCGAAGTGAAGCTTATATTGCAGATTTTTCGTCTTAGCGTCGAGACGCTGTCAAGACAGCGTCGCGACGCTGCCTCTTATACGCGCGTTCTGAATAAGGAAAAACGGTAGCGTCGGGACGCTTCCTATCATAGCGTCTCGACGCTGTGAGCTTTACGCGCCAAATCTGATATGGAATGTGAGCGTCGAGACGCTCAAGAGCTAGCGTCTCGACGCTAGCCTGCTGTTGACCGAGATTTGAATTTTTTCCACTTTTACTCTTTTCATTCCGATGCATCATTTCACGCCCCGAGCACCCGATTAACTCTAATATGGCATTATAGCTCCAATCAACCATTTCCTACAAAATAAACAATAAAGCACAATAAAATGGCCCAAACATCATAAAAGACTAGCTAAATTAAATAAGTAAAAGTAGCTAGCTCTGCTCGCTATTAAATACCCCCAAACTTAAGCTTTTGCTAGTCCTCGAGCAAACTCTAAATCAGACATATAATGGAAGAATGGATGCAACAATCATAACTCAATCCTCAAGGCTCAAAAGTCAATAACCAAGCAAGCAAGAGATATGCACACAAGGACCAATGAGGGAGACAAATTAAAATTTTTCCAAAATTAACTCTCACAAGCGAGATCTAACTCAACAAGATCAGACTCTACTAGCCCAGGATTGGTTTATTAAACTCTCAACTCATCTTCCCTCTACACTGGCACTAAGGTTTCACTAATGAGTTAATGCAACAAATTAGTTTGTTTATCTCCATACTTAGGTGCTTTTAATTAACAATTGAATTAAGCATGTAAATGTGGCACTAGCTTTCACACACCCATTGCAGGGACCCTTAACCTGAGTTTTCTCTGGTTGGCCTAACTGATCACAACAGGGGTAGCTCTTTTTGCCTAAACTTTATTAAACATTGCAAACTGCGTGCATAAGTCATGACTTTTTTTCTTTTTCAACAATAACAACAAGAATGATTTTTCGTTATGAACATGATAAGCAGATATTCTTTTCTTTTCTCCTAAGCAAGATCAAACATGCTAATTTGCAAAAAATTAGCTCTTTAGCTCTACCCTACACCTATCGAGGTGACAACAAGCATATGAACCCAATAATTCGCTCCTAAGCATTCAAATCCAAATCTAGCCAAGACAAATACTCTACTCATGCAAGCCATCTCCTAGAAAAATTTTAAAAAGTCTCCCTTTTTGGGCACTTATGCTTACATCTCATCACAAACTTGAAAATTGAAAAGAAAGCCTATCCTAGGACATCCTAATCATGCAAAAGTAACATCCAGAAAACAACCATATGCATAATTCAAAGAAAGCTCAAAACTATAGCCCGAACTCAGATGCTCAAGGGCTCCACAAACATGCTAATCCACCCCAAAACTTAAAATATGCATTGTCCTCAATGTATAAAGAAAATAAGGCATAAACAAGCATGAGAACAATAAAAGAATGACAGGAGTGAACAATACTGGCCTGGAATGATGATGACTTCTTGCTTGAGAGCTTGGAATCTTGAAAGCTTGAAAGCAAAGGAGAAAAAGAAAACAAGACCTACAAAACAAAAACAAACAATAAATCAAAAACAAAAAGAAAACACACTAAACTTACTTAGGTTGCCTCCCATAAGCGCTTGTTTAACGTCATTAGCTCGACGTGTTGCACGTGCTTCAAAGAGGCTTTTGTTCTGTGAATCCAACAGAGGTGCTCTTTCTTGCACCTTTCCTGTAGCCCATGAAAAGCACTTCATCTTTAGAGTCTTCAACTGCTTTAAAGATTTCTTTTTCGTTCTTGACTCTAATAGTGAGCTCCCTGCGCTCAATATCTATAATCACTCGCCCAGTAGCGAGGAATGGTCGTCCTAATATGACAGGCATTGAAGGATTTTCTATCATGTCCATAACATACAAGTCAATAGGGAGGAAAAATCTACCTACTCTGATTAACACATTCTCTACAATACCAACTGGTCTCACCACAGATTGATCAGCCAATTGGAGCTTTACAGGAGTAGATTTAATCTCACCTATGCCTAACTTCTTACACAAGGACAATGGGATAATATTAATGTTAGCACCTAAATCACATAATGCTCTGAAAGAATAAGTACCAAAACTACAAGGAACAGAAAAACTCCCTGGATCTGCTACTTTTTCAGGTACTTTCTGTTGTACTCTGGTGCTGCATGTGGAAGCAAGATAAACAGTGTCAACCTTCTTTTCCTTTCGCTTCTTTGCTAACCACTCCTTCATGAACCTGTTGTATCGGGGCATTTCTAAGCCTCTGCAAAAGGAATATTAATATTCAGATTCATAAAAGCATTCATAAATTTATGAAACTGAACCTGATTGTTCTTTTTCTTCTTTTTCTTTTTCTTTTCCTTGGGAACCATCAGTGTGGGAGAAGGAATAGGAGGCTAAGGGTTAGGCTGTTCAGCCTCATCTGCTGATGTGTCCTCCTCAGCTTCTCCTGTAGGCGTTTCATAGTCCTCAGATTCAGGTTCCTCTTCAGATTCCTCCTGGTGAACAGTGATTGCCTTACAATACTCCATCTGGGGTTTCTCTTGCTCAACTGGGGCCTTACCTTTGTTCATGGTGCTTACAACATTCACCAACTGTCCCAGCTGAGTCTCAATGTTCTTGATGGCAGCACTGTGGCCATTCACTGTGGTGTTGATAACAATAACTTCCTCCTCTAACTTGGTTGTCCTGTTACTTTACTCTGCAATGAAAGCTCCAACAAGATCTTCTAACTTTTTATTATCTTGAGTTTGAGGGGCAAAACCAGGAGGATTAAGAACATTTTTAGTATTAGCATAAGAGAAATTTTCATGGTTCCTATTGTTAGGGTGATAATGTGTAGGTGTAGAACTATTATTATATCCCCTAGAATTAAAATTTGATACATACTGAACCTGCTCAATAGTCTCCTCCTGAGGTCTAGATGCTAAAGCAGCAGCTGATTCAATTGATTGAGCACTCCCTGTACCTGAAAATTTCATAAAAGCATTAGCAAGGGAAGTCATCTGGGCCTGGAGTGCACTTACTTTATCAACCTCAAACACTCCAGCAGCAATCTTTTTAGGTGTAGACCGCTCAGATGGCCACTGATAGCTGTTGGTGGCCATATCCTCTAAAAGTGTGCGAGCGTTTTCCACGGTCTTGGACAATAGAGTCCCACCTGCAGCTGCATCAACAATCGTTTTTGTACTAGGAGTTAAACCATTATAAAACAACTGTACCTGAAGCCAATCGGGGTAACCATGCTGAGGACACTTCCTCAGTAGCTCTTTGAATCGCTCCCAAGCTTCGAACAGCTGCTCATCATATTGCTGTTAGAATGTCCCAATCTCGGTCCTCAGCTTGACCGTCTTTGCAGGAGGGAAAAATTTCTTTAAAAAGGCCTGGACCAAAGCATCCCAGGAGTAATAGACTACAACCAATCTCGTGCTTTATCCTGCAAAGAAAAAGGAAATAAACGTAAGCGAATAGCATCCTCAGAGACACCATTAATCTTTACCGTTCCACAAATATCCAAGAATGATTTAAGATGAGAATTTGGATCCTCAGTGGGCGATCCTTTGTATGCACAGTCTCAAGCCATTTGAATGAGGCCGGTTTTCAGCTCAAAGTTGTTGGCATTAATCGGTGCATAGACAATTCCCGACTGTTTCCCCTGAAACACAGGCTGAAAATAATCTCTAATAGGCCTAGGCTCCTCAGGTTGATTTTGATCAGCCATTTGAAAATTTTCTCTAGTTTCCCTTCGAAGCCTATGAATTGTTCTTTCTATCTCGGGATCAAATGGTGCTACTTCTCTACTATTACGCATGCAAGAATCAAAACTACCCTAAAAAGGAAAGAAAACAATTATGGAATGAAATAAAGAAAAGAAAACAACAAAGTTAAGAATGGAAAGTATAATCTAGAAAAGGAAACAAAGTAACCTGATATGGAATGCAAAAATAAATATGGCAAAATGCATATAAGGAAACTAACCAATAAGGAAAACTAAACTAAAAAAAATAACAAGACACAAATATGGAAAAGATTACACAACTAAAAGAAAAACTAACCTAGAAAATCAAATATGGAAAGAAAAACAAATAAGGAAAAAATGCAATCAACTAAAAAGGTAAAAATGCACCCTAAATTAAGATCAAACAATTTTTTCACAATATCAATTTAACTAAATGTGCCAATCCCCGGCAACGGCGCCAAAAACTTGATGTGGACTTTTCCTAACCGCAAGCGCACGGGTCAAGTAATAATAAAGTGTTCGTAAATACGAGTGTCGTCCTCTGGATTGGATTTTTAAGCAAATCAAGTATTGCGAATTATCTTGCTCAATTTTATTTAGGGATTAAAAAGTGATGAATGAATGATATTAAATCTCAATTAAAGCAAGTAAAAAGAATGGAAATTCAATTGGGAAAACTACTTAGGGAATTGATTTCACCGATTTCGTTTAGGATTGATTTTAAAGAATAAGTTATTATGCACAATGAAATTATGAGCCAAAGACCCTTTAATCACAACTACCTCTCCCGAGTATAATTGATTCTCATGCAAATTAACCAACTTGATATCCCTATCTAAGTCTATTAACATGCAAGGCAATGAGATCTTTTAACCAATTTTAAAGTTAATCTAAAACCGTCACGAATTAGAAAATAAACTTTATTCATGCAATCTTGAGTAAGTCTAGATCAAATCCCCTCTCCCGAGCTAGATTCGAAACTTAAATCATCCAACTAATGGCCAATTAATTGAAAGCAATAAATCAAGATAACAAACACAATAACTTTGCACAACTTAAACCATAAATCAATCCATAAACTTAATCAACTACATCAATCCCTAAGCTACAAGTTTAGCTACTCATGAATGAAAATACAATCTCAACTAAACATGTGAAAGCCATAAATCTAACTAAAGGAAGAAAAGGGAAAAGAAAACTCAATGTAGGCCGAGTCCCGACGTCCCCGTCACGATCCCCACGAACAATGGGTTGATTTCCAAGTCTCCCTCTATGTTTCAGCCTCCAAAGTGATTTATTCTGTCCTCTTTACGGCTCCAAAAGGTCCCAAATCGAACTCCACAAAAACCTAGCCGAAGTGAAGCTTATATTGCAGATTTTTCGTCTTAGCGTCGAGACGCTGCCTCTTATACGCGCGTTCTGAATAAGGAAAAATGGTAGCGTCGGGACGCTTCCTATCATAGCGTCTCGACGCTGTGAGCTTTACGCGCCTAATCTGATATGGAATGTGAGCGTCGAGACGCTCAAGAGCTAGCGTCTCGACGCTAGCCTGCTGTTGACCGAGATTTGACTTTTTTCCACTTTTACTCTTTTCATTCTGATGCATCATTTCACGCCCCGAGCACCCGATTAACTCTAGTATGGCATTGTAGCTCCAATCAACCATTTCCTACAAAATAAACAATAAAGCACAATAAAATGGCCCAAACATCATAAAAGACTAGCTAAATTAAATAAGTAAAAGTAGCTAGCTCTGCTCGCTATCATCAATCATCCAAGAAGCTCAACAAATTGGCCCAAGAAGATCCTTCAAGACTAGAAGACTTTCAACACTTCTTGAAGATTGAAGACTCCTTGAAGACTGGAAGACTTCAAGCTCCAAGAATCCATTGAAGCTTCAGACTTGAGATCAAGTGTTCCAGCCCTCGGGTGAAACACATTCACACACATAAGAGAGAGAATCAGAGGATTAAAGTTGGAGATTGTACACCCACACGCATACAACATTAATACAAATATATCATTTATTCCACGTGTCTCCATCTACGAAGTTACGTGTTTGGACGCGGTTCTAAGAACAGCGAGGAAATACCATTTAAAGAAAACACACTTATAAATTTTGCAAAACTTTTCAACCTGGGATCCCAGTTAAAACAGAACAAATGAAACCTTTAGTTGTTCAAACAAAACTTAAAGCGGAATAAACCTTAAATCGTTCACAACGCAAGTTCAAAATAAGAATTTCAAAACACAAAATGCGGAATACTATCCTAAAGGAGATCCATGGCTCAGCAACTCTCTGTCACGCGTCTTGTACACCTTTACCTTTACCTGCAGTTGTATGTAAGGGAAAATAATGAGTATTTAAGAAAATACTCAATAAGTAGCAATCAATGTTTTAACATTTTATTCGGGTTAAAGGCCTAAGGGTTAGGTCATCTCATTCTCATTCATTTCATTTCATTTAATTTCATTTAGCTGTAGTTCGGGACTCGTGTTCAATTAGTTCACCTATATATAAGTTTGCCAACTCACTGATTGTGCACAAGTGAGAGTTTTGGGAGGTCTCTACTCCTACTGATGGTAGATGGAACCCAGTCAGTGGAGCTAAGTCTCATCCCTCAAGGCACTAATGGGCGCGTAGCGCTCTAAACTACCATTTCACTGGTGGGGCGTTCATGGGTTTAAGTCATGAATTAACTTCCACAGTTAGTAAATGGCACCTAGACTACGAAGCCAAGACTCGCCCAATAAGCCCCTAATCTCAGATTAGGTAGTCCCACAACTACCTTCCTAATCTCAGAGTTATAGTGGGGAAGATCAATTGGTAATGTCCCAATTATTGACGCGCGATCCAAAATTGGTGGTGTCCCAATTGTTGACGCTCAGTCCAAAATCAAGAAAGGCGTTGAAGTATTCAGAGTCGTCAATGGAGGTATGTTTCTCATCACTTAACCTTTTGCCAATGTATTGATATTTTGTAGAACACAATTAATTTACGAACGGTCCAATTGCTTCTGCTCTAACAGAATTGGGAATTCCAATCCTACAATTGGTATCAGAGCCGATCGTAGATCTAATTTTTTTTCCTAAAATTTGCATTGGTTCTTTGGTGGGAATTTTCTACATTTGATGTATAAAGGTTTGCTAGTAGATGTTTTGGGTTTTTGGCATTAGTTTTTGCAATTTTAAGTTGATTTGATCAATGTAAGGGCCCTTTGTTTTGGGTATTTTAATTGCAATCGAGTCTGTAAGTCCGTGTCTTTGATAATGTATCAATTTGGGTGAAATACAGCTGCAATTTGGGACAAAATTGACGAAAATCGCTACTGGAATCGAAGATATTTATGGACAAATTGAAGCTTGCCGACGAATAATAACACGAAAATCGGTTTTTTGGTGTCAAGTTTTCGTTTGGATGCGTTGGTTGGAGTAGCACTTTATCAAATGCTAGTGCACAGGTTCAATTTCAGACACGGTTATTTGATGCAATAATATTTCTTTTAATGCGGTTCGTTTGGTTCAGAGAGGTTGTTGACCGGTTCGAGCGGCGTTTGACTTGGTTCAAGCGGTCTGGACAGATATTGGGCCGGTTCAGCGAGATTTGGTCCGGTTCTAGCTAATTTGCAGCTGGTTCGGCGTGGTTTAGACAATTTTGTGCCGGTTCAGTGCTTTTTGGGCCGGTTCAAGCTTATTTCAGCATGGCTCAGCCCAATTTTTCGCCCGTTCGAAGGGTTTGGACGCGGTTCGAGGCTGTTCAGACTGATTTATGGCAGGATAGAACCTTTATTAGATTAATTAATGTAATTTTTTCTAATTTTTGAGTCCTAGGATACCAAAACTCATCTACTTAGCTATTTAATTGCTTTATGAGTGTCATTTAGCTAGATCCCACCATAGGTTAAGCATGTTTCATGCATTTTTTTGTTCAAAAAAAAAAAAGCATGTTCCATCCATTTTTATGTTATAAATGTTATAATATATGATAATTATGCATGAATTTAAATTTCATGAGTTATTTAGTATAATTGTTATATTAAATATATAAAATTGGAAAAGCATGATGCATGACATTAATTAGATAAATATAAAGTGTTATATTATATTAATGGAGCATGCATGCTTAGGTTTATTTTCATGAGTATTAATATAATTAGTTATATTATGGATGAAAATAAAATATCAATGCTTATTTTCATGAGTATTTAATATAAATTTTTATGATTAAATGGATGAAAATTGAGAAGCATTGAGCATGAAATTACTTTAGTAAAAATATAAAAAGTTATATTTATGAAAGTATTTTATATGCTTATTTATTTTCATGAGCTATTAATATAAAGTGTTATGTTAATGTATGAAAATGTGAATGCTTATTTTAATTTTCTTGGGTTATTAATTTAAGAGTTAGACTACTTGAAGAAAATTAATTTGCATTAAGCATGAAATTACTTTAGTTTAAAAATATAAGAGTTATATTTATATTAGTAATTAACATGCTTATTTTTCCATGAGTTATTAATATAAATGTTATGTTAATGTATGAAAATTGTAATGCTTAATTTTAATTTTATTGTATAATTAATTTAAGAATTAGGTTAATTAAAAGGAAATTAAATTGCATTGAACATGACATTACCTTAGATTAATATAATTGTTATATTATTGTATGTCATGTATGGTATTGTATGGTTAATAAATTAATTAGAATTTGATTGTTAATTTATTCACCATAGTAGCATGTTTTAGGGTTAATTCATTAAATTTTATAATAGTTATAAAAAAAATCAATGAATAGAAACCGTCAGCCTATAACAAAGAATTGCATGCAAACATAGGATCTTAGGATAAATGAATTAATTTTAAAATGTTTAAAATTAATTAGACCTAAGATCACATTTCTAATAGGATTAGAATTATTCTTACTTAGAATTAAAATTAGTTTTAATTGACTAAGTAGAAAAAATATTACTATGATTATAAGGGAACTCCACTGGTTAAGTTCTGTCTAAGGCTGGGGGTATTTAAGCTGACGGTTTACGGAACACCTCCTACTTGGGAACTGACCCGAAATACCAGAGTTGAATTAATCATAGCTAAATGTTAGCACGCAATGTCACTAGGTTTGTTAAAAGTGTTTAATGCACCTAGATCTTTAGAGTAAAGACCTTACATTACTGTGGTTATAAGGGAACTCTCTCGGTAAAGTTCTGCCTAATGTTGGGGGTATTTAAGTTGACGGTTTACGGAACACCTCCTACTTGGGAACTGACCTGAATCTTGAGTGGAATTAACCATAGTAATGTTGACTTGCAATGTTGGGTTTATTAAAAGAAGTTTAATTCACTTAAAACATTGTGGTTGAATTCTTTTCATAATTGTTATAATAGGATCAGACTTAGATAGATCTACTTAGCCGAATTTGATCTAAGTTAAACAACCCTAAATTAACCTTAGAACATTTTCAGTGGGAGGAAAATTACAAAACGAGATTTAAATCAAGTTTTGCTCCTACGTCCCTATATTCACAACGTGAGGTTCATGCTCGGCTTCGAGTCACCCTAGGAGCGGCCTCCCTTCGGAAAATGTTTGCATGAATCAATAACAAGGTGAATGGGAAAAATGTCTAGAGTAAGTGGGAGAGGGACACGTGTCAACGTATCCCTCGGTCTCCGCCCCTAGTTCGCACCGTGAGAGTCCTATGATCCGCCTGCATGTTGTCCTGGCGCAACCATCCCTTCGGAGGGCCTGATCATAGGTTTTGAAACACCGTGAACTCCTGAATAGGATAAGGTCACTTAGGCTAATCACCAACAGTTTTCTTTTCATTCGATAGCCTGTTGGTGCGTGCCTCTAAGATCTGAAAGTGGGAGGGTTACACTTACGGGGATGAGTTAAATATGTTAACTAACCCTTGATCGAACAACTGTAACTAAACGCTAATGGAATATGAGTTATTCTAGTGTTAGAGTTTGGTCGAGATTGTCTCAATTCAGAGGAGGAGTAGCTGACCACCCTTCGATGGCTGTTGTTCTAAACCTTTGAAGTATCGTTGAAAAAACTAAATCAATAGTTTTATAGGGTTTCTTTGATTGCTTATTTGTTTTTGCAGAATTTGATTGGATTATTTGTGATGGGTTAGTGCAAATAATAATGCAAGTAATTTGTCACTTCAACAATTATATAATAATTTTATGTGTATTGTCTTACGTCATTTTATAAATAACGGTAATACAACAAGCTTAAACGACAAATTGTGGTAAATAAGTCTAGGATTATTCTTAACTGAGGAATGTCCTCATGTCCCATATGTTTAATTCATTAAGAATTGTTCTTGGTGAATATGACATAGAACCCTGCTTAGCAAAAAGATAACTTGTTCAAGACCGTAATTTTCATTTACCTGTCTTGAAAACGTGATTAGTGAAGAATAGTGATTCTCCTTGAATACTTGATTAAGGGGCCACAAATCACGTGTGTTCTTCTTTTAAAGGAATAAGTTATTGGCAAGAGCTTACTGCTTGTGTAATAACTCTCAAAGTTAGAATTTGATAGGTTATTTTGGCTATAGTAGTGGGGAACATTAAGTTATTTTTCTCAGTGGGAGAAAATACATATTATTAGATAATGTGTGTATAATTCCTAAGATCAAAAGAAATTTGTTTTTTGTGTCTTATATGCTGGAACAATGTTACTCTTTACCTTTCTCTGCTAACGCAGTTTTGTTTCAAGAAAGGGAGTTGACATTTGTTTAGCTTTACTGGAAAGTAACCTAAATGTTTTAAGACTAATCAAGAGTAAAGCAATCATGAACACTAGGTTGTTTAAGACTGCTACTACTCAATGTGAAAAGAGGAAAAGGATTTCTCCTAAAGGAAAATACCTTTCTTTGGTTATAAGGTAGACCATATTAATCTCAATTTGATTGGGAGATTGGTCGACAGTGAACTTCTAAGCGAGTTAGAAGATGACTCTCTACTACCTGTTAAGTCATGCCTTGTGGGCAATATGACTGATAGATCTTTTACTGGAAAAGATCTAAGAGCCAAAGAGCCCTTAGAGCTTGTACATTTGGATCCTTGTGGTTCAATATGTTAAAGCAGTGGGAGGGCATGAATAATTCATCTTTTTTGGATGATTATTCAAAGGTATGAGTATCTTTACCTAATGCAACTTAAGTCTGAAGCTCTTGAGATATTCGAAGGAGCTTAGGACTGAAGTTGAAAACTTGTTAGGTGAGATGATAAAAACACTTCGATCTGATCAAAGTGTTGAGTATAGGGATTTGAGATTCCAGTACTATTTGATAGTACATGGGGCCACACCCTAAATCTCATTTAGGAGAAATAGAACCCTATTGGATATGGTTCATTCCATATGGAGCTATGCTCAATTGTTTGGCTCGTTTTGGGGTCATGCAGTGTCGACTACATCGCAAACTGTACTAGGCAGCCCCAAAGGAAACAAAAAGTGGATACTTCTTCAATTCATTAGAGAATAAAGAATTTTATCGACAAATGCTAAATGCTCAGAAAAAGTCCACATCAAAAATCATAAACCACAAAAGTAAAGTCGATTTAAGTAAGTTAACTAATGAAGCTACAGTAACATCTACAAGAGTTGTTGATGAGGCTGACTGTTCAACACGAGTTGTTGATGGATCAGTGTATCTAGTTAGTCACATCCATCTCAATAGCTGAGATTGCCTCAATGTAGTGGGAGAGTTGTCTGATAACCTAAACGTTACATGGGCTTGTTTGAAGCCTAGGTCATCATACCTGATGATGGCATAGTGGGTTCATTGTCTTTTAGAAAGAAAATGAATGATGTTGACAAGGACCAATGTATTAATGTCATGGACCTGGAAATAAAGTCTTTTGTATTTCACTTCCATCTGGGATCTTGTAGATCTGCTTGATGGGTAACACCTATTAGTTACAAGTGGATTTACAAGAGAAAACGAGACATTAAAGGTCTTAACCATAAGGGTTCATACAACAAGATCGAAAGCAAAAGGGTTTGCAAGCTTAAGTGATCCATTCATGGAATGACCTAAGCATTTCGATCTTGAAATATAAGATTCGATATAGTGACCAAATCTTTTGGATTTAATCAGAACATTAATGAGTCTTGTGTTTAGAAGTAATCATCAATAGCTCAGTAGCTTACTTAGTGTTGTATATGATTGATATCCTAATCATTAGGAATGATGTAGGTTATCTTACTGACATTAAAGGAGCTAGCAGTTCATTTTCAAATGGAAATTTGGGAGAAGCCGAGTTTGTTCTTGGGATCCAAATTGTTAGGAATCGTTAGAACAAAAGGCTAGCCTTGCCTCAAGTGACTTATATCTACAAGATGTCAGTTAGATATAAGATACAGAATTCCAAGAAGGGTTCACTACCTTTCAGGCGTGGAACTCTTTTTGTCTAAGAAACCGTTTTGCTAAGACACCTCAAGAAGTTGAGGAGATGAGACGAATGCCCTATGCAATAGGGATTGTCAGTAAGTATCGATCTAATCCAAGATTTAAGAATATCCTCAAGTATTCGAGGAGAACGAGGAACTATATGCTCGTGTATGGGACTAAGGATTTGATCCTTACAAGATACACTGACACATATTTTAAGACTGATAAGGATTCGAGGAAATCTACATCAGTATCTGTGGTCACTCTTTACGATGGAGCTATAGTATGGCATAGTTACAGTCTTGACCGTATAGGCCGAAAAAATAGCTACTTGTGAAGCAGCGATAGAGATTGTATGGCTTAGAAAGTTCTTGATTGATTTTGAATGTGTTCCAAATGTGAACTTGCCCATAACACTTTATAGTGATATAGTGGTGTTGTGGAAAATTCAAAAGAACATCGCAGCCTAAGACAAGCAAACACATTAAATTGAATGATATTGTTGATTCATTTATAAAGACTCTCTCGGCTAAAGTGTTTGAGGGTCATCTAGAAGGTCTAGATCTACGAGATATGTACAAAGGTGTAATCTAGGGCAAGTGGGAGAAATGTAATGGGTATAGTGATACCATTATGTAATGGGTATAGTGATGCCCTAGTTTATTGTATTTGTACATTGTATATGTTTTATACATGTATTTATACACCCACTGTTGTATAGATTATTGTACATCCCACTAAACTAAAGTTTTAGTTCAAGTGGGATTTTGTTGGGTTTTATGCTCTGAAACTCGTAGATAGTGAATGTAAACAAATTGTATACTTGTTTCAATAAAGTGTAATTGAGTTTCTACAATAAAGTGTTATTGTTAAATATTGCACAATTTCACCCAAATCCAATAAACTAAGATCCAAGGTTGTTTACATGTGACTTGAAATAGTATGTGGGGACATACGGGGATTGGTGTTCAAGTAACAATGTAAAAGGTCTATAGTATAAGGATAAGGCTAGGTACCTTATCCTGGTAACACTGTGTGATACGATTCGCTTTGTATTCGACACAGACGTATTAATCCAAGGCGTCCATGTAGGAGATATGCGAGCGGGGGTATCCTATGCAATGAGTTTGCATAAGACCGGACCACGAAATAGTAAACCACTAGATGTAACACCATTAACTAGTTAGGTTACTGTTTCAATATGATGACCTAGGTAACTCCGTCTTAATCCTAAGTGTGTCATGAACTCCTTCTCATGAGGGATTGTCCTTTGATTAGCATGGGTGAGAGTGGCCAATACGCCGACTCAATATGCCTTTCTTTTTGGGGACAAGACCGAGTGGGAGGCTGGGGACATGACAACACAAGAAGGAATTCACTCCTTCCCACTTCTAGAAGAAGTAGATGAGTGTTCCCTTAAGTGGTGACTCCGGGACTTGAACAAAGGGATCCCGTCCTCTCACTAGCCCGAGAGGAACTTTCTGTTTAATGGTTGGACCATAAACAAGTTGTTCATTAAAGGAGCGCTGGTACTTAAGGAGACATATGTAACACAGGAGTAAAATGGTAATTTTACCCAGTTGTGATTACGGACACTCGTGAAGGAATGACTTACCGGTATAGGTCTATATCCGTGGACACAGAAATATTCTACAGTGAGAAGAGTTCAGCTGTGGGTCTTTAGTGGAATGACCCACAGTTAATGAATATTGGTTAACTTGATTAATGAGTTTAATCGGTTAACCTCATATCATTGGAGCTTCTGATCTGTAGGTCCATTAGGTCCCCCTGCTAGCTCGTAAAGATTAATTAGGAACAAATATATTTTGAGAGAATTTGAATAGTTCAAATTCATATTGGGAATTAAGTTAATTGTATGAGATACAAATTAACATAATGTATAGTGATGCATTAAAATATAAAGTCTAATTTGAGATTAAACTTTATTGAGAGATTGATATATTTGAAAGAATTCAAATATATGTCTAATTAAATATATTGTATTTAATTAGAAGATGAATTAATTAATTATGAATTAATTAATTATTCAATTTAGTTTAAATTAATTGAGATTTAATTAAACTATAGTCTAATTCGATTTAGTTTAAATTAATTGAGATTTAATTAAACTATAGTCTAAGTTCGAAAAGTTCCTAGACATTTTAAAGCAACTCCACATCATCATCCCGTTAGTGGAAGCGCTTGAGCAAATGCCAAACTACATGAAATTCCTAAAAGACATCTTGTCTAAAAAGAGACAATTAGGGGAATATGAGACAGTTGCATTAATTGAATGCTCTAGTGCATTGGTTAAAAGCAAGGTTCCTCCTAAATTGAAACATCCAAGTATTTTCACTATCCCTTGCTCTATAGGAGGACGAAACGTCGACATAACACTGTGCAATCTAGGAGCCAGTATCAGTCTTTTAACAGTTAGGAATAGGAGAAGTCAGATCGACGATTATCACCTTGCAACTAGCAGACAGATTATTAACACATTTTGTCGGAAAAATAGAGGATGTAGTAGTTAAGGTGGACAAGTTTGTATTTCTATCAGACTTTATTATATTAAAGTGTGAAATAGACAAAGAAGTGTAAATTATCCTAGGTCGACCTTTTTTAGCGACTGGTAGGACCTCAATCGATATACAGAAGGGAGAATTGACTATGACGGTCAATGATCAACAAGTTACCTTCAACGTCATGAACGCGCTCAAATATCAAGGCGATTTTGAGGAATGTTCAGTAATTGACGAGATTGATGATTTTTCTTTATCTACTTTGCAGGAATTACTAAAAGGGGAAATGCTGGAAGCATTGCTTGAAGAAGAAGAACAAGAGGAGGCAAGAGGGAAAAAGATTGAAGAAATAAAACAATAGACCAAGAGTGGCTTTGCAGTAGCACGAATAGAAGCATTCCGAGATTCCTTGGAGTCATGCCGAGAAAATATAAAGTCGCTACAGCCGTCCATGATTAACCCTCAAGAATTAGAACTCAAACCGTTACTAGGACATCTGTAATACAGTTACGTTGGAGAGAATAAAACCTTACCAGTTATTATTGAAGGGATAAAAGCCCCACGCAGCGGAAAGTATTACCGAACCTACTCAGAGTCTTAGATTGTAATTGAAATACAAATACAATTTGCAAAATATTACAGCAATAAATCTATATTTAATGGGTTGTACATATGCTATAAACATGCTTAAAAATCAACTATATTGATCCTAGTGATCAAGGATTTCATAGAAAACTTACTTTTGAAGAAAGCCTTGATCAATTCGCCTTTTCTTGCCAATAAGAATGAAAATGCAGCAACCCTCTTCTGCGAACACCACCAATCGGCTACACCAGTATATCTCAAAGACTTCTTGAAGCAGGAGACTTGTGGGAGTCTTTTGGGAGAAATCTCTGAGAGAATGAGAGACAATGAGATTCCTTTCACCCCACCCCATGGGTCTTATATATAGGTAAAGGCCAAGACCTTTTCCTAATAGGAAAAGGTCTAGGAATAAATTCAAATCTATTATCTGAACAATATCTAATTTTAATAAATAATTAATTAATTCCATAATTAATTAATTACCCAATTAAATATCACATATTTAATCTTAGGGATTTTATTAAAATTAATATGAATCCAATTCATATTAAATTTATTTGAATTCTATAAAATATTTTCTCTCAAGAATTAATTTTTGAAATTAATTTCAAAAATTATATTATAAAGTTTCATAAACTTTATATTATAATGCATCAATATACATTATACGATTCCCCAGATAAATTGAACACTTTCAATTTACAATTTATATTTGTTTGCTTCAAGTATTTTTACGAGCTACCAGTGGGACCTAATGGACCTACAGATCAGAAGCTCCAACGATACGAGACTAATCGGCTTAAACTCATTAACCAAGTTAGTCTCCATTCGTTAACTGTGGGTCACTCCACTAAAGACCCACAGCTGCACTATTCTCACTGCAGAATATTTCTGTCTCCACGGATATCGACCAATACTACAAGTCAGTCCTTCACGTGTGTTCGTATCCCAAGTGGGTCAAATTACCGTTTTACCCCTGGTTTACATCTTTGTCCTTAAGTTCCCAGTACTCCTCTAATGAACAACCTGTTTGAGGTCCAACCAACAAACAGAAGTCCCTCTCGTGCCATAGAGAGGGTTGGGCCCATTGTTCAAGTCCCGGAGACACCACTTAAGGGAACACACCTCTACTGACCCTAAAGTCGGGAAGGAGTGAATTCCATCTTGTGTGATTATGTTCCCAGCTCCCCACTCGGTATTGTCCCCAAAATGGTAGGCTTATTGAGTCGGCGTGCGGGCCACTCTCACCCATACAAATCAAAGGACAACTCCTCGTGAACAAGAGTCCATAATCCACTCGGGATTGAAACTAAGTTGTCTAGGTCATCCTAGTGAAATAGAAACCAAGCCAACTAACAGTGTTACAGTTAGTGGTTAACTATTTCGCGGTCCGGTCTTATGCAAACTCATTACATAGGATACCCCCACTCGCATGTCAACTACATGAACGCGTTGGATCATAGCATTTGTATTATAATACAAAGTGGGTCGTATCCATAGTGTCACCAGGATAAGGTACCCAGCCTTATCCCTATACTACAGACCCTTTAGGCTGAATCTTGAACATTGATCCTCGTATGTCCCTACATACTAGTTCAAGCTTCATACTATCAGCCTAGGATGTTTAGTTTATTGGATTAGGGTTAATAAGACAAGATCTTCTAAATACAAACAAAATAAACTATTTTATTAATGTTCGGTAAAATGTTACATTTACTATCTACGAGTTTTAGGGCATAAAACCCAACAATTATCTCAGGTTACTTCACTGACGGAGATGAATTGTCTTTGTTGCTGGTCCTATCTAGCCATAAAAAGGCGATAGGTTGGACAATCGCAAATATTCAAGGAATCAATCTGTCCTTTTGCATGCACAGGATCAATCTAGAAGAAGGTGTTATATACCCTATATCAGACAGTAGCTCGGTCAGCCCAGTGCAATGCATCCCTAAGAAAGGTGGGATGACAGTAGTGGAAAATGAGAAGAATGAATTGATTCCAATGAGAACGGTCATGGGATGGCAAGTCTGCATTGCCTATCGCCGCCTCAACAAAGTAAGGAGAAATGACCATTTCCCATTACTGTTTATTGATCAGATGTTAGACAAATTGGCAAGAAAGGACCATTACTGTTTCCTTGATGGCTACTCAGGTTACAACCAAACTACTATAGTCCCAAAAGATTAAGAAAATACAACATTCACATGTCCATACGGGACGTTCGATTTTCGAAGAATGCCATTTGGACTCTGTAACGCTCCAACAACATTCCAAAGGTGTATGATGGCAATATTCTCAGACATGGTGGAGCGAACATTGGAAGTTTTTATGGATGATTTATCTGTCTTTGGAGAAAGTTTTCCAAATTATTTACAGAATCTTGACCGCATAATGGAAAGATGCGAAGAAACGAACCTGATGTTAAATTGGGAAAAATGTCATTTTATGGTACGAGAAGGTATAGTTCTTGGACACAAGATTTCCATAAATGGAATTGAGGTAGACATGGCAAAGAGCGAGTTGATATCCAAACTACCTTTTCCCAAGACAGTACGAGACACCAGGAGTTTTCTAGGCCATGCAAGTTTTTACCAAAGATTTATTAAAGACTTCTAAAATTTCTAAACCTTTGTGTAGGTTGCTCGAGGTGGATAGAACTTTTGAATTTGATGAAGATTGCAAGCAAGCTTTTGAAACGTTGAAGAGTGCACTTAGTTCATCTCCAGTCATGATTGAACCAGACTGGACTCAGTCGCTAGTGACTTTACAGCAGGAGCTGTGTTGGGCCATAAAAGAGGGAAGATTGTGCAACCAATCTATTTTGAAAGCAAGACACTTAACGAAGCACAATTGAATTATACAGTAACAGAAAAAGAACTACTTGAAGTAGATCCTACTCAGTAGAAACTAAAGTTATAGTTCATATTGATCACTCAACCCATAAACACTTGTTATCTATGAAAGATGCTAAACTCTTACTAATCCATTGGATTATACTCTAGCAGAAATTTGATATTGAAATCTAGAACAAGAAAGGAACGGAAAATCAAGTTGCATATCATATGTCAAGACTTGAGGAAGAGCCACGAGTGGAGAAGAGGCTGGACATTCGAGAGTTGTTTGCAGATGAACATATATTGGTAGTAAGGGCAATTGAAATTCCATGATTTGCAGACTACGTGAACTACGTAGATAGTGGACTAAAGTCTCACTAAGCCACAACTTAACAACTAAAAAAGTTTCTGAAAGATGTAAAGGAATATTATTTGGATGAGTCGTACCTATATAAACTTAGCCCAGATCAAATACTCAGGCGATGTGTAACAGAGAGGGAAGTACAATTCATTTTGGAAGCTTGTCTAGCCCTGCGATCTATTTACTAAGAATTGCGATCAAGGATGCACATCCATTCATTTACTAAGTAATGGGGGTAGTTCTGGTTGAGTCTTTTCAATGATGCACATCTATTTACTAAGAACTGTGATCAGTGCCAGAGAACCGGGAATTCGACATCTAAGAATGAAATGCCACTAAACTTCATACTTGAAGTAGAAATCATTGATGTATGGGGAATAGATTTCATGGGCCCATTCCCTCCGTCCTTTGGGAATATCTATATTCTGCTTGAAGTTGATTATGTATCAAAGTGGATCGAAGCCATAGCCACATCAACTAATGATGCGAATGTAGTAAAGAAATTCTTTATGAAGAATATTTTTACAAGATACAGGACTCCTCAATTTATCATAAGCAATGAAGGTACGCATTTTTTAAATAAGATGATAGCAAATCTGTTTTCCAAATATAACATCAGGATTTGCTAATGCGCAGGTAATTCCCTAGCAGAATAAGCAGGCTTTGCCCCAGCAAAATTCAGAGAGTTCTCTTGAGGTAATGATGAAAGGATATATGGCTCATACAGATGCCACAATTCAAAGTAATCAAGCTTCAATGAGAGCCCTGGAATTGCAAGTGGGCCAGCTAGATAATGAGCTAAAGGCAACGCCTCAGGGGAAACTTCCCTCAGATACTGAACACCCTAAAAGGGAAGTTAAGGAACAGGTAAAGGCAGTGACTTTTAGGAGTTGTAAGCCACTAGAAGAAAGGAAAGAGCCTAGTAAACCCAAGATGTAGAAAAGAATTGTGATAAAAAATGTTGTTGTTGAGAAAGAGTTGGAGACCAGTCAGGGTACAAGAGGCAGTAATAATGATGCTAGAGCATCTGGTTCTGTTCCAGATATGGAACCACCATATGTGCCGCCCCCACCTTATGTACCACCTCTACCTTTTCCACAAAGGTAAAGGCCTAAGAATAATGACCGTCAATTCAAGAGTTTTTTAGAAATTCTTAAGCAAATGCACATAAATATCACTTAAGTAGAAGCTATAGAGAAAATGCCTAATTGTGCTAAATTTCTCAAGGATATTTTAACTATAATGAAGGGGTTAGGAGAGTTTGAAACTGTATCTCTTACTGAGGAATGTAGTGCTATTCTTCAGAATGGGCTACCAACCAAAGCTAAGGACTTAGGATCATTTACTATTCTTGTCTCAATAGGTGGAAAAGAGTTAGGTAGAGCACTTTGTGATTTAGGGCCAAGCTTTAACCTTACGCCTCTTTCGGTCTATCGAAAGCTATGTATTAGTGAAATCAGGCCTACCACAGTCACACTCCAACTAACCGATAGGTCTATCACTTATCCTGAGGGTAACATTGAGGATGTCTAAGTGAAAGTAGACAGGTTCATATTTCCTGTTTATTTGATCATCTTAGATTATGAGGCAAATAAAGATGTCTCAATTATTCTTGGTCTTCCATTCTTGGCTACTGGTGGAGCATTGATAGATGTTCAAAAAGGGGAATTAACAATTAGGGTTTATAATGAGGAAGTGAAGTTTGTTGTTTTTAAGGCCATGAAGTATCTAGATGAAGTGGAGGATTGTTCGTTCATTAGGATTCTGGAAATAACAATTGTTGAGACAACAATGGAGGATTTTGCCAACAAGCATTTGGAAGATCACAGAGAGGTTAGTATAGTGGATTAAGAAGTTTGTTCTTTAGAAAGAAAAAGTGAAAAATAAGTGTCTAGGTGTGAGGATGTTTTTGAGTTCTTAGATTTTAATGAAAGCAAAGCTCTTTCTATATAGCCATCACTGACTGAGGCACCCACTTTAGATTTGAAGCCCTTGTCGGATCATCTAAAGTATGTGTATCTTGGGGAGGGTGCGACGTTGCCCATTATTGTTGCATCAAATTTAATGTCGGAGGATGAACAGGCCTTAATAAAGTTGTTGCAGCAATATCGCAAAGTAATAGGCTGGACATTGGCTGACATTGAAGGAATTAGGCCATTTTTCTATATGCAAAAAATTACTCTAGAGGAGGGATCCTTTAAGAGTATTGAGCAACAATGAAGGCTTAACCCTGCAATGAAAGATGTTGGTAAGAAGGAGGTGATCAAATTGTTGGATGCTAGGATTATTTATCCAATTGCATATAGTAATTGGGTAAGCCCTGTCCAATGTGTTCCTAAGAAAGGAGGTGTCACACTAGTGTCTAATAAGGACAATGAGTTGATCCCAACCAGGACAGTAACTGGTTGGAGGGTTTGCTTGGATTACAAGAGGCTTAATAAAGCCACCCGTAAGGACCACTTCCCTCTACCATTTATTGACGAGATGTTGGATAGGTTGGCTGGTCAGGCCTACTACTGTTTGAGATTGTTATTCTGAGTATAACCAGATTACCATTGCTCCCGAGGATCAGGAAAAAACCACTTTCACATGCCCTTATGGGACGTTTGCTTTTAAACAAATGCCTTTTGGCCCGTGCAATGCTCCAACAACATTTCAGAGGTATATGTTAGCAATGTTTTCTGATATGATTGAGTCCACTGTTGAGGTATTTATGGATGATTTTTTTAGTTTTTGGAAGGTCTTTTCAAGATTGTTTGAATAATCTAGGAAATGTGTTAAAGAGATGTGAGGATACCCATCTAGTTCTTAATTGGGAGAAATGTCACTTCATGGTGAAGGAGGGCGTATTGTTAGGTAATAAGATTTAAAAGAAAGGTCTAGAAGTTGATCGACCAAAAATAGAGGTTATTGAGAGATTAGAACCACCAAATTCAGTTAAAGGGATTCAAAGTTTTTTAGGTCATGCTGGAATTTATAGAGGGTTCATAAAGGATTTTTCCAAAATTAGTAAACCTCTTTGTAACTTGTTGTGTATTGATCATGTTTTTGACTTTAATGCAGATTTTAGGAAGGCTTCTGAGACTTTAAAGGCTTCCTTAATCTCATCCCCCATTCTTCGTGCACTTAATTGGAGTTTACCATTTGAGGTAATGTGTGATGCGAGTGATGTTGCAGTAGGTGCCATGCTGGGGCAATAGTAGGGCAAATTTATCCATCATATTTATTATGCAAGCAGGGTTTTGAATGAGGCACAAATCAACTATACAACTACTAAAAAGGAGTTGTTAGCGGTTGTGTTTGCCTTTGAGAAATTCCACCCATATTTGGTTGGAGCCAAAGTCACGGTTGTCACAGATCATGCAGCAAAAAGGTACTTCATGCTTAAGAAAGTTGCAAAGCCTAGGCTCATTCGTTGGGTTTTGTTATTGCAGGAATTCGACTTGGAGATAAAGGACAAGAAGGGATCAAAGAATGTCATTGCATATCATTTGTTTCGTCTTGATCCAACATCTTCTTTGCTGAAGCAATCTGCCATTTTGGATTCATTTCCAGATGAGCAGCTCTTTGCTGATGATGTAAAGGTAGTCAAGGATATCCCTTGGTATGTTGATATAGCCAACTTTTTGGTGAATGGAATCACTCTTATTGATATGGATTGGAGGCAGATGAAAAAGTTTAAGTATGATGCCAAATTTTTCTATTGGGATGATCCATTTATGTATAAGCAATGCTCTTATGGTATTATTTGTAGATGTGTTTCAGGTGATGAAGCAAAGGATATCCTGGAACAATGTCACTCTTCGCCGTATGGAGGCCATTTCAGCGGTCAGAGGAAAGCTATGAGGATTTTGCAATGTGGATTCTTCTGGCCTTCCTTATTTAAGGATGCCCATTGGTTCTACAAACAATGTGATACTTGCCAAATGAGAGAAAATTTAGGGCCTAGAGATGATATGCCTCTTACTTTCATTATTAAATTAGAATTATTCGATGTATGGGGTATTGATTTTATGGGGTCATTTCCTCCTTCTAATGGTAATGTTTTTATCTTATTGGCAGTTGATTACATGTCAAAATGGGTAGCGGCCATTGCATGCCATCAGAATGATGGCAAGACGGTATCAAGGTTTCTCCAATCGCACATTTTTGCGCGGTTTGGGACACCTGGGGTCTTAGTTAGTGACGAAGGCACACAGTTTGTTAATAATGTTTTTAACTAAGCTTTTAGCTAAGTATGGAATTAAGCATAGGATAGCCACCCCTTATCACCCGCAAGCAAATGGTCAAGCTGAAGTTAGTAATAGGAAAATCAAATCTATTTTAGAGAAAGTAGTCCATCCATCTAGGAAAGATTGGTCTTTTGAGCTAGATGAGACTTTGTGGGCTTATAGGACAACCTATAAGACTCCTCTAGGTATGTCTCTCTACAGGTTAGTGTACGGAAAGGCTTGTCAATTATGGTTAGAGCTTGAGCATAAAACGTTTTGGGCTCTGAAGAAGTTTTGTTAGTTTTTTTATGAAATTGCGAAAATTTATAAAGAAAAGACTAAGTTGTGGCATGATAATAAAATAAAGCCTAAAGAGTTTGTTAGAGGTTAGAGAGTCTTGCTTTATAACTCTAGCTTGAAATTGTTTCTTGGAAAATTAAAATCTAAATGGTCTGAGCCATTTGTTGTGATTGAATTTTTTCCTCATGGAGCAATTACTTTGAGAGATGAAAAAGATGGGAGAGTGTTCAAGGTTAATGGACAATGAGTGAAGCATTACTGGGGAGAGGAATTCCATTCGAAATCGAGTCATATGTAAGTCTGGGTCTAGAATAGGTTTTTATGAGATAAAAATCGGAGAAATCACGACGCTGTCACGATTACAGCACGTGTTAGGGATTCGCAACAGGACGGTTCAACTGGAATTTGGCTCGGTTCGTGGTTTACGTAGTTGGTTCGAAGTTGTTCGGGTTGGTTCGAGCGGTCTAAACCAGTATTTGGAGCTACAGAAGGACTTTTAAGATAGGTTTTAGCTATAATTATTGTAATTTATGCTTTATTTTATCCTAGGGGCCAAAATTAACCGATTCAATTACTATTTTTTTGCTTTATGGATGTCATATAGCTTAAATTCCCACCATAGGTTAAGCATGTTTTCATGCATATTTATGTTATAATTTTTATAATGTATGGTAATTATGCATGAATTTAATTTCATGAGTTATTTCTTATAATTGTTATATTAAATATATGAAATTGGTGAAGCATGATGCATGACATTAATTTAGCTAAATATAATTGTTATATTTAATTAATGTAGCATGCATGCTTAGGATTATTTTCATGAGAATTAATATAATTAGTTATATTATGAATGATAATAATCAATATATATCAATGCTTGTTTTCATGTATGATTTAATATAAAATGTTATATTAATTAAATGAAAATGGAATAGCATTGAGCATGACATTAATTAGATTAATATAAGAGTTATATTATATTAATGTCCATTTTCATGTAATTTAAGTTCGTGGGTGTTTAATTAATATAATCGATATTAATTAAATGAAATTTAAATTACATGAAGCATGACACCACCTTAGATTAATATAATCGTTATATTATCGTTATTGGCGTCTGTTTAATAATTAAAATATGATTGTTATTTTTCGAACACCATAAAAACATGTTATAGGGCTAATCATTAAAACTTTATAATAAGTTATAAAATCGATTAGTAACCGTCAACCTATAACAAAGAGTTGCATGCAAAAATAGGACCTTAGGTTAAAATGAATTAATTTTAAATTATTTAAAATTAATTAGACCTAAGATCATTATAATTCCAATAGAATTAGAATTATTTTCTTACTTAGTATTTAAAATAGTTTTAATTGACTAAGTAGAAAAAACATTACTATGATTATAAGGGAACTCTCTCGATGAAGTTCTGTCTAAGGCTGGAGGTTCTAAAGATGACGGTTTATAGAACACCTCCTACCTGGGAACTAACCCGAAATACCGGAGTTGAATTAATCATAGTTAAATGTTAGTATGCAATGTCACTAAGTTTATTAAAAGAGTTTAATTCACCTAGATCTTTAGAGTAAAGAGTTTACATTACTATGGTTATAAGGGAGCTCTCCTGATGAAGTTCTGTCTAAGGCTAGAGGTACTTAAGATGACAGTTTACGGAACACCTGCTACCTGGGAACTGAGTCGGAACTTGAGTTGAATTAACCATAGTTATATTAGCATGCAATGTCTCTAGGTAATTAAAAGTGTTTAATCCACATAGACATTAGAGAAAAGACCTATATATATAATAGTTATATACATAAATAGACTTAGATAGATTCACTTAGCCGGAATTTACCTAAGTAATATACCCTATAATTATAAAAATACTTAGTGGGAGGAAATATATCAAAACAAGATTTTCATAAATCAAGTTGTGCTCTCACGTCATCAAAAGTTGACAACGTGAGGTTCATGCTTATGCTCGAGTCACCCTGGGAGTGACCCCCTACGGATGGTGTTTGCATGGATCAATATCAAGGTGAATGAGGGAGTATTTTATAGTAAGTGGGAGCAGGACATGTGTCAACGTATCCTACGATCACCCAACGTATCCATTAGGTTGCACCGTGAGATCCCCATGATCTGGCTGCTAGTCGCCCTGGGAGTGATAACCCAACGGAGGGCTTGATCATGGGAGTCGGAAGAACGCAAACTCCAAAAATGCATAGGGTTTCTTAGGTCCATTTCAAACATTGACTTTCCCTACGATAGCATTGTTGGGGCCGACCTCTGAAATCTGAAAAATGGAGGGTGACACTTACGAGAAATTGTTATGGTGTTAATAATTTCCGGATCGAAAAAACGGTACCTAAGAACTATTGGAATATAAGTTATTCCGGGAATGGGGATTGGCTGAGATTGTCTCAATTCAGAGAAGGAGTAGCTGACTACCCTATGGTAGTTGCTGTTCTAAACCTCTGAAGTATCGTTGCAAAATGAATGTTTATTCTATGGGTCGATCATTACTTTTGCTAAATTGATTGGATTAAAATAATAATATTATTTTGTGTAATGGGTTAATGCAACAATACTTATTAAGTTAATTTGTTTGTTTTCAGCAACGAAACGTTCTTTGTATGCCTCAAATAATGCCAACTACAAAACTGGTATTTCTAATACAATTAAGAAAATGAACTTAAACATTATTTGCGTAAGTATTTTATAGTCGGAATTTACCTAAGTAATAGACCCTATAATTAAAAAAATACTTAGTGGGAGGAAATATATCAAAACAAGATTTTCATAAATCAAGTTTTTCTCTCACGTCCTCAAAAGTTTAGAACGTGAGGTTCATGCTTGGCCTCGAGTCACCCTGGGAGTGACCCCCTACGGATGGTGTTTGCATGGATCAATCTCAAGGTGAATGAGGGAGTATTTTATAGTAAGTGGGAGCAGGACATGTGTCAACGTATCCTACGATCTCCTCCATTAGGTTGCACCGTGAGATCCCCATGATCTGCCTGCGAGTAGCCCTGGGAGTGATCACCCTACGGAGGGCTTGATCATGGGAGTCGGAACAATGCAAACTCTAGAAATGGATAGGGTTTCTTAGGTTCATTTCCAACATTGAATTTCCCTATGATAGCATTGTTGGGGCCGACCTCTGAAATTTGAAAAATGGAGGGTGACACTTACGAGAAATTGTTAAGGTGTTAATAATTTCCGGATCGAAAAAACGGTACCTAAGAACTATTGGAATATAAGTTATTCTGGGAATGGGGATTGGCTAAGATTGTCTCAATTCAGAGGAGGAGTAGTTGAATACCCTATGGTAGCTGTTGTTCTAAACCTCTGAAGTATCGTTGCAAAATGAATGTTTATTTTATGGGTCGATCATTACTTTTGCTAAATTGTTTTGATTAAAATAATAATATTATTTTGTGTAATGGGTTAATGCAACAATACTTATTAAGTTAATTTGTTTGTTCTCAGCAACGAAACGTTCTTTGTATGCCTCGAATAACGTCGACTACAAAACTGGTGTTTCTAATACAACTAAGAAAATGAACTTAAACATTATTTGCGTGGAATTGGTCTTAATTGAGGACGGTCCTCAACCCCACATGTCTAATTCATCTAAAATTGTTCATGATGAATATGACATAGACTGCTTAACACATCTCAATGAAAATAAATTTGATTTTTTGGTCATTGTAACGTGTACAGTGGAAAATGATGATACAACCTAGATCCTTGATTTAGGTGCCACTCATCACGTATGCTCTTCCTTTGAGGGAATGAGCTCGTATCAATAGTTGGATGCTGGGGAAACGACTCTCACAATTGGGACTGGGAGCTTATTTCTGCTAAAGCAGTGGGAGATATTAAAATGTTCTTCTCCAGGGAACATTATATGTTATTAGATAATGTATATAGTTCCCAAAATAGAAAGAAATTTGATTTCTATTTTTTGTTTGCTGGAACAAGGATATTCAATGTCCTTTTCTGTGAATGAAGCTTTCATTAATAAAAGGGGTAGTGATATCTGTTCTTCAAAAATGGAGAACAATTTGTATGTTTTAAGACCAATATAGTCTAGGGCTATTTTGAAAAATTAAATGTTTAAAACAGTCGAGACTCAACCAAAAAGGCAGAAAGTTTCTCAAAGTACCTATCTTTGGCACTTGAGACTTGGCCACATAAATCTCAATAGGATTGGGAGATTGGTTAAGAACGGACTTCTAAGCCAGTTAGAAGTTGGTACTTTACCTCCGTGTGAGTCATGTCTCGAAGGTAAGATGACCAAACAACCTTTTACAGGATAAGGTTATCGCGCCAAGGAGCCCTTAGAACTCGTACATATGGATCTTTGTGGTCCAATGAATGTAAGAGCTCGAGGAGCGTATGAATATTTCATCTCTTTCATAGATGATTATTCAAGGTATGGTTATTTATACCTAATGAGTCATAAGTCTGAAGCCCTTGAAAAGTTCAAGGAGCACAGGACTGAAGTTGAGTCAAATTGTTTATTTTATATCTTAAATCCAATAGAAACATCCATGGTTATAATATGAAATACTCGAACTATATCGTGGATATAGGTAGGGATCAATTTTGAGTATATAACCAAAATGGTCTATAGTAAATGGATAAGGTTGGATACCTTATCCTGGTAACACTATGGATGTGACCTACTTTGCGAATGAGGCAAACGACGTGATCCTGGATCGATCATGTAGAGACATGCGAGTAGGGGCATCCTGTGTAAAAGATGTTTACACAAGACATGACCGAGAAATAAGTCACTCTTACTTTATAACGTCGTTTACTATTAAGACTGACTGTTTCATGCGATTACCTAGATAACTCGATCTTAATCCTAATCTTGCTATGAACTCCTGTTCATTTAGGATTATTGATAGCGAGCAGAGCTAGCTAGTTTTCCCTAATCTATTTAGCTAGTTGTTGGGTTCCTAGAGTGAGTAAAAATATAGTATAAAATACTCTAGAATTCCTGTGCAAGTATACACAGTCTGCAACAAGTAATATTATCAATCCAAGGTCTGAATGAGTTTCCACTCTACCTATTTTTGTGTAACTTTTTAATGGTTTCGAAGATAATAAAAAATGATTGGGTTTTATCAGAATTATGCTGAAGCAAAATAAATGACAGAACAACGAGTAAAAAAATAGATAGATAGATTAAAGACAGGCGCTGGTTAGGTTTTAATGATTGTTATAAAATATGCTCTAGCAATATTATTGATCATGCATTTCTCGCAATATTATTAGCGGATTCCTCCCGAAACTCCGGATCTTTTGGGATATGTTTCAAACCCAATGAAGAACGACCGATCAAGCACTAGGCAACTGGCTATCCCTAGCTCAGTCACTGGCGTTCACCAATACACAATGATCGTAGTGTGGATAATTGCCACACACTCTCTAAATCATCCCTGAAACTAGAGAGAGCTATCCATACCAGCTGGCCAGGCGAGCATAAAATAAGAATAAGCACAACAATCAACCAAAATGCAATAGTCAATTTATTACTAGAGATGAAGCACAGTAATCACATTATTCCTAACCAACGCCCTAAGCTACTTAGTTCATAATAAGCGTAGGAATACGAATTACAATCTGAGTATGCATGTCCATAACTACAAGTTAATAAAGAAGGTAAAACTCCCTAATCAGCTTGCGGTTGATGGTGTTCTTGATGATCTTCAATCTCCCTAAACTATTCGGCTTCCAAGGGAAAACATGGAATGACTTTGACTTTGACGGCTACTTCCTTTTATAGAAGGATGGGAGGCTTGAATTAGGTCAACTAGGACACATGTAAGGCTCTCCTTGATCCTTTATCACGAAAATAACTCAATAGAAGTCGGTTCATGAAGTTGGCTAACGAGCTGTGATGTGGCAGTTTCTGCTCCCAGTTTTGCTGCAGCATATAATTTGCTCCCTCTAGTCGCCCAGCAGCATAATCTGCACAAAATAATTTCCAATGCTTCCTTTCTTCCAAATGGGTTAAATCATGTAATATCCATCCAAAACCAACCCTAATAAGCATAAAGGACACACAAATCTCTATATAATTGAGGCCTAAATAACTACCTTTTGGGTAGTTATCATACCCCCAAACTTGAACTATTGCGCGTCCCGAGCAATACTAACCAACCTTCCTTCAAGAATCTCAAAAAATTAGACAAAGAATTAGCTTAATCAAACCAGACAGTCTAACACTACCTTTAACCTTTACCTGAGCACTATGCAAAACCAAGCTCTGCTGCAGCAAAATGATTCCTTCAGCAGGGACAAATAATCACCACTTTCAACTCAATTCTAAGAACTCTCCACAGCTTAGCTCTATTATCAGACATTTCAAAACATATTTTTAAAAGGGGTTCATATCATTATTTATTAGTCTTAAAGCAGCCTTACAGTCATAAGCTCTTAAGCACGGGATGACCCACTTTATGGTGCAGTATACCCTTGCCTCAAGCTCATCACAAATTAGACTCAATACTCATTATAAAGCTCAAAAATCCTTAGTTATTCCATCTCTTGCCCCTCAAAATGGCGACAATTTGTGATGAAGCTCACCTAAGTTCTGGGAGACAGAAAAACTGTTTGATCATCATTCATCCTTCAAAACTTTTGCTCTGTCAATTTTTTCGGCAAAATTTCCAACAAATAATTTTTCAGCAAATAATTTTTTCTCATTATTTTTTCACATTTCCTATGTCATCTTTTGACGCGAAGACAAACTGTGGGTATCACAAATGTCCCCGGTTACTCAATAACCAAGCAAATTTTAATTTTGAAGGAGAGGAATGCTCAAGCAAAATAATTGGAGTAGCAAAAAGTCCCCCAAAATTGAATTATTCATTGTCCCCAATGAATCATTAATTAAACAATTATACCCCCAAACTTAAATTTTTTCTCACTGAATTTTTAAACTAAACATGGGACTAGGATTAAGCTTAAAGTGGATCATATAAGTCAATACTACCGTCAAAATCTTCTTGCCGCAGCAACAGTCCAGGCTAGAAGAAATGCTCAAGCAAAAGGTTTCTAGAGATCAGAATACCTTGATCTAATTAAGCGTAATCAGTCCAAGCTTCAAAAATTCAGAAGAAAATAGTTAAGTTAGAGTTAGTCAGTGCTCATGGAATAGAAACGTTCAGAAATTTCATTAAAATCATAGAAAAACATTACAAAGCAGATATATATATTTTTTCGCAATAAAAAATTAAAAAGAAACAAGGCATGCAATCATATTTATCAAATGGGGTCAGATATGCGCGAGCAAACAAAATGATAAGAACAAAAATAAAGCTCGCTGAAGATCATTTCATCCATCAATCTTCCTGACCCTGCTCTTCATCATCATTCTCTTATTCTCTTTCAACAGGTGGTGGCGGAATCCAGGGGTTCAACAAATCATCGGGAAACACTGGAAAGGCCGGATACGGTGTTGAGAAATTGGTTTGCAAGGCCCCCCTAAGCGCAACATCTCACCTTTTAGCATAAGTCCAGTAGGTCTGAGCTTGCCTTTCAGCAAACTCTAACCTACTGGTCAACACAGCCAGTTGCTCTAGGATCTGATTAACGCCAAACACAAGCCCACCCTGGCGAACCTCTTGCATACGCTGAAGCCGCGCCAGATTAGGTGTGTCAATGATTCCCTTATCAGTCATGATCATATCTTCTGGAACCGTGGGCACTCCTGCCCTGCTGCATAACATCGTAATCGTGTTCGGAAAGAACAGCTTCCCCACCTTCTTTTTCTAGCAATCAACAATCTCAGAAGAAATAATTTTTTCTACATCAATACTCATCGAGCGAAGAATTGCAAAGGCAAGTAATACCCTGTCCCGAGATACCGTGGAGTCGTGTGTTGTCAGCAGCAAGCGTAGCCTGATGAAACCCATCCAAGTGTTGGCTTCACTGTTTCAATAAGCAGCTTGAAACGTATGCTTCCGTGTCTGCGACACCCTCCATTGAGCCCCCTCAATGCCTACCTCCCGGACAGCCGCACTCAGTTGATCACTAGATGGTGCAACCACCATCTCATTAAAAACGGCATGCGGAAAATCTTGGAGATCGAACAGTTCATTAATGGCCTCAGGACTCCACTATACAGGCACTCCTCGAACGATAACCTCAAAATCATTCTTAACTTCAAGATTGGCATAAAATTCTCGAACAATGTTGGCATTGACAGGTTCTGGTTTCGCACAAAATTGCCTCCATCCAAGGTTCACTATTCCAGACTCCAAGAACCTAGGCAAATCACTGACAAATCCACGTTCGAACAAGAAGTCCCGTTTCAGTACCTCCTGGTATTTTGCTCGAGCAAGATCGTTGACGAAGCGAATGAATGGCGCCCTCGGCTCCTCAATTTCTCCTGATGCTTCGGCAATTCCTTTGCCCCTGCTTTCTCTCTGGACACGCAAAGGCTTTTCTTCTGCCTTTCTTGCCGCTTCTTCTTTTTTCCTTATTCTCAGCTTCCCTTCTGTTTCCCTCAGAGTCCGACGTTGGAGGTGATGGAGTGTTCCGAACCACCCTCACGCGACCCGCCTTCCTCTTGATGCGGCGGCGCTTGGGCGGTTCAGGCACAATAATTTCAACATGGGCCTCCTACACCGGCTCAGGTGTTTTCTCCTTTTCAGGAACACCTGCAACTTGTCCACCGACCTCTGTCTCATGTTCCTTCTCAGTATTCCCTTCTTGAACCGGAGCAGAAACTATCGGTTCTGTCTCAAGATCCTGCACAACCGTTGTCTCTTGGATGACTTCTTGTTCCACAGCCCTCTGCTGCCTCCGTCTTCGCTTCGCCTCCTTCTCTTCTGGCGTCCTTTTCTTCTTAGATTTCCCTTTTTGAACTTCCGGTGTGATGGGTATCTCTTCCTCCTCACTCTCCCTCCTTTTTCGCGCTCTTGTTTTAGCCATGGAAGGTATAATAGGGTTTTGCAAAGAAAGAAAGAATAACACACGCACAAGAATTTGATCAAGAAAACGAAGTTAAATGTACTTACCAGATATTGCGAATAAATAGGGCTGCAGCAAACAAGAATCCTAACCGAAAGGATTTGCCCTGCCATAACTAATATTACCGTTGCAATTAAAAAATGCAAACCTGAAATTCAAAAATTACCAACGGTAAAATTGCGAATTCCAAATGGCCATGGTAAAAATTAATGCTCTGTCATCATTGAAGCCGTTGGATAATTACTCTACGACACGTGGCCTCATCAGATGATGCACGCACATTTACCTGTGAGAATTCAAAGCTAAATCTAACGGTAACAATAATAAATTCCAACGGAAACCCTTCTATCTCGGAATATTTTGCTCCAGCAAAATCTTTGTCGCAACAATCTGCTGACGAATTTCAGATACGAAATTCGAATTTCAAAATAGACAAAATCAAATCTTTTAAATTCAAATTGAACTTTAACCGATCAAATGAAACTTAATCTTTTATTCTCAAAAGAAGCCGAATAAATTAGAGAAAATCTCTATTAATTAAAACTGAAAATAAAATCCAGATAAAATAAAATCCAACTATCTAAAAGATAATTTAAATACATAACCCGAAAATCAAATCAAATAAAATAAAAAATAGATCAAATCTAACCTACCAATAAAAAAAAACTTAAAAGATAAAATCTAATAAATCATGCAAAATTAAATCTAACCTAACCGCAAAATAAAATAAAATCAACGAAAAATAAAATCAATTCAAATCCTGGGAGCGCAAAAGTCCTGCTCTCTCAATCATCAACCAATCGTAGGGAAGGATATTTCGACTGAAATTCCTCACCCCAATAATGCTTCACACGCTGTCCATTTACCTTGAACAATCTCCCATCTTTTTCATCCTGCAAAGTAATTGCTCCATTGGAAAAAACTTCAACCACGATAAACGGTCCTGACCATTTAGATTTCAATTTTCCAGGAAATAATTTTAATCTAGAATTATAAAGCAAAACTTTCTGACCCTTGACAAATTCCTTAGACTTAATTTTTTTGTCATGCCACAGCTTAGTCTTTTCCTTATACATTTTCGCATTTTCGTAAGAAAATTGACGAAATTCCTCTAACTCATTAAGCTGCAGCATTCTTATTGCTCCTGCGCGACTCAGATCAAAATTTAACTTTTTCAAAGCCCAAAACGCCTTATGCTCTAGCTCTAGTGGTAAATGGCAAGCTTTCCCATATACTAACCTATAGGGAGACATACCTAGAGGAGTCTTATAAGCTGTCCTATAAGCCCAAAGAGCCTCATCCAACCTAAAGGACCAATCCTTTCTAGATGGATGGACTACTTTCTCTAAAATAGTTTTAATTTCCCTATTACTAATTTCAGCTTGACCATTTTCTTGTGGGTGATAAGGGGTAGCTATCCTATGCTTAATCCCATACTTAGCTAAAAGCTTAGTTAAGATATTATTAACAAAATGTGTACCCTCATTACTCAGTAGAGCCCTAGGTGTCCCAAACCGCGCAAAGATGTGCGATTGAAGAAACCTTGCAACTGTCTTGGCATCACTCTGATGGCATGCAATGGCCTCCACCCACTTGGACACATAATCAACTGCCAATAAGATAAAAACATTGCCATTAGAAGGGGGAAATGGCCCCATAAAATCAATACCCCATACATCAAATAATTCAACTTCTAAAATGTAAGTAAGAGGCATTTCATCTCTAGGTCCCAAGTTTCCTCTCATTTGGCAAGCATCACATTGCTTGTAGAACCAATGGGCATCCTTGAATAACGTAGGCCAGAAAAATCTGCAATGCAAAATCCTCATAGCTGTCCTCTGACCGCTGAAATGACCTCCATACGGCGAAGAGTGACATTGCTCCAGGATTTCCTTTGCTTCAGTACCTGAACCACACCTACGAATAATACCGTCAGAGCATTGCTTATACATAAATGGCTCATCCCAAAAGAAAAATTTCGCATCATGCTTAAACTTTTTCTTCTTCCTCCAATCCATATCAATAGGGGTGACTCCCTTCACTAAAAAGTTGGCAATATCAGCATACCAAGGGACATCCCTTACTACCTTTACCTGAACAGCAAAAAGCTGTTCATCTGGAAAAAAATCAGAAATGGCAGATTGCTCCAGCAAAGATGATGATGGATCAAGACGAGATAAATGATCTGCAATGACATTCTCTGATCCCTTCTTGTCCTTTATCTCCGAGTCAAATTCCTGCAATAGTAAAATTCAACGAATTAGTCTAGGCTTTGCATCTTTCTTTGACATTAAATACCTTATTGCTGCATGATTCGTGAACACCGTGACTTTGGATCCAACCAAATATGGCCGGAATTTCTCAAAAGCAAACACAGCAACTAACAACTCCTTTTCAGTAGTTGTGTAGTTGACCTGTGCCTCATTTAAAACCTTGCTTGCATAATATATAGAATGAATAAATTTGCCCTGCTTTTGCCCCAGCATCGCACCTACCGCAGCATCACTCGCATCACACATTACCTCGAATGGCAAATTCCAATTAGGCGCGCAGAGAATGGGTGCTGAGATTAAAGTAGCCTTCAACGTTTCAAAAGCCTTCCTACAATCTGCATTAAAGTCAAAAACATGATCAGTGCACAATAAGTTATAAAGAGGTTTACTGATTTCGGAAAAATCCTTTATGAACCTCCTATAAAATCCAGCATGCCCTAAGAAACTCCGAATTCCCTTCACTGAACTCGCTGGCTCTAGTCTTTCAATAACCTCAACTTTTGCTCTATCAACTTCTAGACGATTCTTAGAAATCCTATGTCCTAACACTATGCCCTCCTTCACCATGAAGTGGCACTTCTCCCAATTAAGAACTAGATGGGTATCCTCACATCTTTTTAATACCTTACCTAAATTATCTAAACAACTCTGAAAAGACCCTCCAAAAACTGAAAAATCGTCCATAAAGACTTCAAAAATGGATTCAATCATATCAGAAAAAATTGCTAACATACACCGCTGAAATGTTGCTGGAGCATTGCAAAGGCCAAAAGGCATTCGCCTGAAAGCAAACGTCCCATAAGGGCAGGTGAAAGTGGTTTTCTCCTGATCCTCAGGAGCAATAGTAATCTGGTTATACCCAGAATAACCATCCAAGAAACAGTAATAGGCCTGACCAGCCAATCGATCCAACATCTGGTCGATAAATGGTAGAGGGAAATGATTCTTTTGGGTGGCTTTATTAAGCCTTCTGTAATCCATACAAACCCTCCAGCCAGTTACTGTCCTTGTGGGGATCAACTCATTATCTTTATTGGATAGGGCTTTCTTAGGAACACATTGGATAGGGCTTACCCAATTGCTATCGGCAATTGGATAAATGATCCCAGCATCAAACCATTTAATTACCTCCTTCTTAACAACCTCTTTCATTGCAGGGTTAAACCTTCTTTGTTGCTCAATACTCCTAAAGGATCCCTCCTCTAGAGTGATTTTATGCATACAAAAAGATGGGCTAATTCCCTGTATATCAGCCAATGTCCAACCTATAGCTTTGCGGTATTGCTGCAGCAATTTTATTAAGGCCTCCTCATGCTCCGACATTAAATCTGATGCAACAATAATGGGCAACGTCTCACTTTCCCCAAGATACACATACTTTAGATGATCCGGTAAAGGCTTCAAATCTAAAGTAGGTGCCTCAATTAGGGATGACTTAATTGGGGGAGCCTTTCTTTGATCTAAATCTAAAGACTCAAAAACATCCTCACACCTAAACAATTCTTTTTCATTTTTTCTATCTAAAGAAAAAAATTCAAAATCTTCTACACTAACCTCTCCATGCTTTTCCGAATGCTTATCAGCCGAATCTTGTATTGTTGTCTCAATAACTGTGCTCTCCAGAATCCTAATGAAGGAGCAATCCTCCATCTCGTCTGGATATTTCATGGCTTTAAACACATTAAATTTCACTTCCTCATTAGAGACTCTCATTGTTAATTCTCCTTTTTGAACATCTATTAATGCCCTACCAGTAGCAAAAAATGGACGACCTAGAATAATTGGGACATCTTTATCAGCCTCATAATCTAAAATAATAAAATCAACAGGAAATATGAATTTATCAACTTTTACTAAGACATCCTCAATTTTACCCTCTGGATATGTGATAGACCTATCAGCTAGTTGGAGTGTAACTGTGGTAGGTCTAGCTTCACCAATACCTAACTTCCGATAGACCGAAAAAGGCATAAGGTTAATGCTTGCACCTAAATCACAGAGTGCTCTACCTAACTCCTTTCCACCTATAGACACAGGTATAGTGAATGACCCTGGATCCTTAGCCTTGGGGGGTAGCCCATTCTTAAGAATAACACTACACTCCTCAGTAAGAGATACAGTTTCAAACTCACCTAACCTTTTCTTTTTAGTCAAAATATCCTTAAGAAATTTAGCATAATTAGGCATTTGCTCAATAGCTTCTACTAAAGGGATATTTATATGCAACTGCATAAGAATTTCTAAAAACTTTTTAAATTGACCATCCTGATTCTTAGGCTTTTGCCTTTGTGGAAAAGGTAGAGGTGGTACATAAGGTGGGGGCGGCACATATGGTGGTTCTACATCTGGCACAAAACCAGATGCTCCAGCATTCTCTTTGCTGCCTCCAGCACCCTGACCAGACTCCAACTCTTTTTCAACAACAACAATATTATCACTATTACTATTTAAATCCTGGGTCTTTCTAGACTCTTCTAATGGCTTACCACTCCTAAGAGTTACTGCCTTTACTGCTCCTTACCTTCCCTTCGAGGGTGTTTAGTATCCGAAGGAAGTTTCCCTTGAGGCCTTGCCTTGAGCTCATTAGCTAGCTGACCCACTTGCAATTCCAGGGCCCTCATCGAAGCTTGATTACTTTGAACCCATGGTGGGGACACTTTCGTAAAAGCTCCTTAAACCTCTCCCAAGCCTCACTAAAAGTCTCATCCTCAAGTTGCCTAAACCCTACTATTTCACTCCTTAATTTAGCATTTCTATTAGGTGGGAAATATTTACTCAAAAATTTTTCAGCTAACTCATCCCACGTCCTAATTGATCCTGGAGCAAAAGAGTTTAACCATGACTTTGCTCCATCTCTAAGAGAATACGAGAACAAAGTTAATCTAAGAGCATCTCTAGGCACTCCTTGAATTACAAAAGAATCACTAACTCCTAGAAAAGACTTAAGATGTAAATGAGGGTCTTCAGATGACAAACCATGGAATTGCCCCACGGTTTGCAACATCTGAAACATTACCGGTTTCATTTCAAAATTTGCCACTTGGATTTGGGGACGTGCAATCCCTGGATTCAACTCATTAAACATCGGGACAGCATATGCTCGAATGGCTCTGGTCCTATCGTTCGCTATCAAGATAGGATTCTCAGCCTGATTATTTCGCTGCTCATTTTGCTCAAACAGTGGGTTTTGTTGCAGCAACGGATTCTGCTGGGGGTTTGCTGCTGCTGGACCTTCAGGAACCTGCGGGAGTTGCGGGGCGTTCTCCATCTGGTTTCTGTGCTGCTCCCTCCTTCTGTTCCTAAATGTCCTTTCAATTTCTGGATCAAGCTCAAACCGTACCCCAAACGGATCGCTCTTGCACCAAAATCACACCTGCAAAAACAAAAGAAACAATCAAAAAGTTCTAGCACCAAACCACTAAAACACATACACAAAACAGATCAGATAAAAACTTATTCAAGTCCCCGGCAACGGCGCCAAAAACTTGTTGGGTTCCTAGAGTGAGTAAAAATATAGCATAAAATACTCTAGAATTCCTGTGCAAGTATACACAGTCTGCAACAAGTAATATTATCAATCCAAGGTCTGAATGAGTTTCCACTCTACCTATTTTTGTGTAACTTTTTAATGGTTTCGAAGATAATAAAAAATGATTGGGTTTTATCGGAATTATGCTGAAGCAAAATAAATGACAGAACAACGAGTAAACAAATAGATAGATAGATTAAAGACAGGCGCTGGTTAGGTTTTAGTGATTGTTATAAAATATGCTCTAGCAATATTATTGATCGTGCATTTCTCGTAGTATTATTAGCGGATTCATCCCGTAACTCCGGATCTTTTGGGATATGTTTCAAACCCAATGAAGAACGACCGATCAAGCACTAGGCAACTGGCTATCCCTAGCTCAGTCACTGGCGTTCACCAATACACAATGATCGTAGTGTGGATAATTGCCACACACTCTCTAAATCATCCCTGAAACTAGAGAGAGCTATCCATACCGGCTGGCCAGGCGGGCATAAAATAAGAATAAGCACAACAATTAACCAAAATGCAATAGTCAATTTATTACTAGAGATGAAGCACAGTAATCACATTATTCCTAACCAACACCCTAAGCTACTTAGTTCATAATAAGCGTAGGAATACGAATTACAATCTGAGTATGCATGTCCATAACTACAAGTTAATAAAGAAGGTAAAACTCCCTAATCAGCTTGCGGTTGATGGTGTTCTTGATGATCTTCAATCTCCCTAAACTATTCGGCTTCCAAGGGAAAACATGGAATGACTTTGACTTTGACGACTACTTCCTTTTATAGAAGGATGAGAGGCTTTAATTAGGTCAACTAGGACACGTGTAAGGCTCTCCTTGATCCTTTATCACGAAAATAACTCAATAGAAGTCGGTTCATGAAGTTGGCTAACGAGCTGTGGTGTGGCAGTTTCTGCTCCCAGTTTTGCGGCAGCATAGAATTTGCTCCCTCCAGTCGCTCAGCAACATAATCTACACAAAATAATTTCCAATGCTTCCATTCTTCCAAATGGGTTAAATCATGTAATATCCATCCAAAACCAACCCTAAAAAGCATAAAGGAGACACAAATCCCTATATAATTGAGGCCTAAATAACTACCTTTTGGGCAGTTATCACTAGTCTTTTATGATTTATTGGCCATATTTTATGCATTTTTCATGTGATATTTGTAAGAAATTAATATTGGAGCCAATTGGATGTTCGGGGGCGAAAAGAGATCAAGGAGTGAAAAAAAGAATCAAAGAAGGAAAAGTCAAAGTAGGGTCAACCGCAGGCTAGTGTCGAGACGCTAGCATTCCATATCTGATCGGGCGCTAAAAGGTCACAGCATCGAGACGCTGCAACCTTAGCGTCTCGATGCTGTGTAATTTCCATTCCAGAAACGCGCGTTTTAAAGGCAGCGTCGAGACGCTGTCTTGACAGCATCTCGACGCTACGACGAAAAAAAACAGAATATAAAGTATTTGCGGTTAGGTCTGAAGGGGGGATCTTTTTGGAACGTCTTGGAGCCGTAAACAGAGTAGAAATAGAGGCTTTTGGAGCTGAAGCTAAGGGAACAGGTTGGAAATCAACCCATTGTTCATGGGGATCGTGACGGGGACGCTCGGTCTCGGCCTACATTGAGTTTACTTCTTCTTTCTCTCAACTCAGTTAGTGTTTATGGTTGTTTTAGACTATTGCTATATCAAAACGTGTTGTATGAGTAGCTAGGCTTTAATTCTCAGGGATTAATGTAGTCGTTGGGCATGTTATGGATTGATTTACGGTTTTTATGCTATTGATGTCATTTATGCATATTTTGTGTCCTTAATGTTTTCAAATTACCGGCCATAAATTGATTGATGTTTATGCTTGAATCTAACTCGGGAGAGAGGATTTAAATTAGAAATCAATATGCATAACTAGAATTTAGCTAAAATTTGGGAGATTAAGGTTAATTCGAGAAATTGTTAAAAAGGTTACTCTTATTGCCTTGTATGTTTATTGGGTTTAGATAGGAATATCTTGTTCAATTGCATAAGGGAGAATCATGTATGCTCGGGAGAGATATGTGTGATTTTAGTCTACCAAGAGTTATGAGTCATGGCATGTGTTAATCCATTTATTAATCCATAATTCCAATTGGCGAAATCAAATCCCTAAGACCATTACTTCCCATTAGATTGTCACTTTTTGCATTATTTTTGTGTTTGATTCAATTGCATTCTCACTTAATTTAGTTCCCTAAATAAAATTGGCCAAGAGTATTTTCGGTGATTAAAATTTACTAGACACCAATCCAGAGGACGACATTCGAATTTTACATTCACTATATTATAACTTGACCCGTACACTTGCGGTAGGAAAATTCCACATCAAGTTTTTTGCGCCGTTGTCGGGGATTGACATATTTAGTCAAATTTAATATCGTAGAAAAATTGTCCGGTCTTAGTTTAGGGTGTATTTTATTTTTTGTTATTTTTCATGTTTTTAGGTAGATTGCATTTTTTCCTTTAATATTTTTCTTTTCCATTCTTAGATTTTTCCATATTTATATATTTTTTTTCCATATTTGTTTGAATTTTCCATAGATAGATAAATTTTTTCCTTTTTAGTGTTTTCTTTCCTTTTTTAGATTAGTTTTTCTTATTGTTAGTTCCCTTATTTGTTTTTGCCATTTTTATTTTTGCATTCCATATTAGTCTATCTTTTCCTTTTGTAGATTATATTTTCCTTCTTTAGATTTAGTTATTTCCTTTTCTATTTTCTTTCCTAATTTATTTTCTTTCCTTGTCTTTTATTTTCCTTTTAGGTTATTGTAGTCAGTGTATGCGAAAGGTTAGGGAGTTGGCCTTAGTTCCTTTTGACCTAGAGATCGAAAGAACTATCAATAAACTTCGAAGGAAAAATCTAGAAAATATCCAAATGGCCAATCCTAATCCTGAGGAGCCTAAGCCTATTAGGAACTATTTTCAGCCGGTCTTTCAGGAGCAATAGTCGGGGATCGTCTATGCCCCGATTAACGCTAATAACTTCGAGTTGAAAATGGGTCTCATTCAAATGGCTCGAGATTGTGCTTACTGATAACTGTCCGAAAGGTAATTATTTAGGCCTTAATTCTATAGGGATTTGTGTGTCTTTTGTGCTTAATAGGGTTGGTTTTAGATATATATTATATGTTTTAACCCATTTGGAAGAATGGAGGCTTTGAAAGTTATTTTGTGCAGAAAATACTACTGAGCGACGTGAGGGAGCAAATTTTGTGCTGCAGCAAAACTGGGAGCAAAACTGCCACATCACAGCTCGTTAGCCAAGTTGACAAACCGACTTCTATTGAGTTATTTTCGGGATAAAGGAGTGAGGAGAGCCTGCCATGTGTCCAATTTAACCTAATTCTCATCTTATAAAAGGAGGAGCCGTCAAAGACAAAGGCATTCACGATTTGGAGACCGAATCAATCGGCCAGAGGCCGAATTGACGGCAGAGTGGAGATCTAAGAAGACCATTTGCGATTCCACTCAAGGAGACAAAGTTCTTCCATGTTCTTGGTGGTTTGGAGCAGTCGTTTCATCCCCATTTGCTGAAAAGGATTAGTACTTCTTGTTTATTTCGCTTTATGGATGTGCTTATCGAGATTGTAACGTATTTTATGTTTTCAATCATGAACTAATTACTTTAAAGGCATAGGTTAAGAATTATGTGATTGTTACATTTATAAATCTTGAAATTCTATTTGATCATGATCATCTTGAATTATTGTTGATCTTTAATTTCATTATGTGCCCGCCTAGCTAGCCGGTATGTATAGCTTCTCCTAGTTTCAGGGATGATTTAGGATTTGTGTGGCAATAATTCACACTAGATCATTGTGTATTGGTGAACGCCAGTGACTGAGTTAGGGATAGCCAGTTGCCTAGTGCTTGATCGGTAGAGCTTCATTGGTTTTGAAACATATTCCAAAAAATCCGGAGTTCCGGGAGGATCCCGCTGATAATACTGCAGGAGATTGACGGATCAAAAGAATTGCTTGAGCATCTTTATAGCAGTTACAGAAGTCTTAACCTGTGTCTGTTTCCATTCTGTTTTCTCTAGTCGTAATCACTTACTGCTTTCGCATATCTTTTGCTTCAGCATTTTAAAAACCCAAATCAATTTAACCAACCTTTTGAAATAACTAAAAAGGCAAATTAAATCAATAGAGGTAGGCATTTCAAGACCCTGTGGATACGATAAATACTTATCACTTGCTGCTAGATTGTGTATACTTGCACATTATTCTGGAGTTAATTTATCTCATATTTTTAACCACTTCAGAATTGCAACAAGTTTTTGGCGCCGTTATCGGGGACTTGAAATTGTTTTATTAGATTGATTTTTTTTTTATATTTTTGGTGATTTGGTGCGTGAACTTTTTGACTGTTTCTTTTTGTTTTGTAGGTGTGACTTTGGTGTCTGAGCGATCCCCTCCGGATTAGATTTTCAAAAAAAAAACAAAATTTCAAGTGAATTTCGAAGAGGAACTGTGCAATGCAGAAAAATCCGCCGCTGGAGCAAAATGGACAGCAAAATAATCAGGCTAAGTATCCTATCCTTGTAGCAAATGATAGGACAGAGTCATTAGAGCGTATGTTTTTCCAATTATTGACGAGTTAAATCCAGTGATAGTGTGTCCAGTTATTGAGGCATCAAATTTTGAATTGAAACCGGTCATGTTTCACATGTTAGAGATGGTTGGCCAATTCCATGGTTTACCATCTGAGGACCCTCATTTACATCTTAAGTCTTTTCTAGGAGTTAGTGATTCATTTGCTTTCGAGGGAGTGTCGAGAGATGCCCTTAGATTAACCCTATTTCCTTATTCCCTTAGAGATGGAGCAAAGGCGTGGTTGAATTCTTTTGCTCCAACATCGATAAGTACGTGGAATGAGCTAGTAGAGAAATTTCTTAGTAAGTATTTTCCACCAATTAGGAGTGCCAAGTTAAGGAGTGAAATAGTGGGATTTAGGCAAAATGAGGAAGAAACTTTTAGTGAGGCTTGGGAAAGGTTTAAGGAGCTTTTGCGAAAGTGTCCCCACCACTGTTTGCCATATTGTATTCAAATAGAAATATTTTACAATGGGTTAAACATAGCAACCAAGTGTATGGTGGATGCTTCTACGGGAGGGGCTCTTTTCGAAAAATCTTTTAATGAAGCTTATGAGATTTTAGAGAGAATATCAACCTACAGTTGTCAATGGACAGATGTTAGAGGCTCTAATAAAAAAGTTAAGAGTGTGTTAGAAGTTGATGGTGTGTCTACCATTAGGGCCGATATTGTAGAATTAACTAACACTCTTAAAAACATAACTGTGGTAAGCAATGTTCAGCAGCCACCAGTGGTGGAATCTATTGCATTTGTAAATCAAGTGGTAGCTGAATCTTGTGCCTATTGTGATGAAGAGCATAATTATGAGGTTTGTCCTAACCATCCAGCTTTTGTGTTTTTTGTAGGTAATCAAAGGAATAACCTTTATTCTAACTTTTATAATCCAGGTTGGCGCAACCACCCCAAGTTTGCGTGGGGAGGGCAAGGAAGCAATTCGCAAGTCCCCAAGCACAGCAAAAGGTGGTGAACCAGTTCGGATTTGCTAAATCACAGACATTGCCCCAGCAAAATAAGCAGGTTTTGCCCCAGCAAAATTCGGGTAATTCTCTAGAGTCAATGATGAAGGATTATATGGCTCGTAATGATGTCATAATCCAAAGTCAGCAGGCCTCATTAAGAGTCCTAGAGATGCAAGTGGGTCAACTAGCTAATGAGCTGAAGGTACGATCTCGAGGTAACATTCCTTCAAATATTGAACACCCTATAAAGGAAGGTAAGAAGCAGGTGTAGGCAGTGACTTTAAGGAGTGGTGAGCCACTAGTAGAGAGAAAATAGCCTAGTAAACCCCAGGATATAGAGAAGAATTGTGATAAAAATAATGTTGTTGAAAAAGAGTTGGAGTCGGGTCAGGGTGCTGGAGGCAGCAATAATAATGCTGGAGCAATTAGTTCTGTTCCAGATGTAGAACCCCCACCTTATGTACCGCCCCCACCCTATGACCCACCCTTACCTTTTCCACAAAGGCAGAAGTCTAAGAACCAAGATGATAGTCCATTTTTGGCAACTGGTAGATCATTGATGGATGTCCAACAAGGGGAGTTTACAACGAGGGTGCATGACCAAAGGGTGATGTTTAATATGTTTGATGCAATGAAATATCCAAATGATTTTGAGGATTGCTCGTGCATTCAGGTGTTGGATGAGTTTGTTGAGGACCACTTTGAGAAGGATTTGATGGAGTACCATACCCAAAAAATTGGAGAGATCCAAATTGAGGATTTGGAAATAGGTGGATTGGAGTATGAGCATAAAGATGTAGGTGAGATTTCTAGTTTTAAAAGGAATTTTTAATCCTTAGAGCCAATAGATAAGAAATCCAAGCCTATTGAACCTTATAATTCATTGATATTGCTCCATCAACCTGAGATTAGGAAATCCTTCCTTGATGAGCGGTTATTTACTGTAGCTCGTATTAAGGAAGTGAAAACACCTTGGTATGATGACTTTTCCAATTACCTTGATTTTGGAAATTTGCCTCCTGGTTTATCAAAAGAACAAATGAAAGAATTTTTCCATGAGGTAAAGTTTTATTTATCAAATGATGCATCTATAGTTAGACAATGTGTTGATGATGGCTGTGAGTCTAAAGTAAATTTGATTTCTGTTTAGATTTAATTTCAGTTTGAATTTTTAATTTCTCTTTAGATTAGATTTTTAATAATATATCTTCCTGATTTAATTCTGAAGTATTCTTCTTTGAAGTTGCTGGCAGATTTAGGGAGCGCAGATTTTGAGGGAGCAAAATTTCAGCATTCTAATCAGAAGCTCCCATTCTTGGATTACGTTTTTTTTATTTATTTGTTTTGTTATTATTTTGATTTGATATGATTCTAATTTGATTAGATTTTATTTATTTATTTATTTATTTATTATTTATTTTATTTTTATTTTGTTGGTTAGTTTAGATTTTATTTTGAAGATTTAAATCGAAGATTTTTCCAGACTGAAAATAATATATCTTGTGGACGTTATTTAAAAAAGAAAGATTTGATTTCATCGTTTTGTTGGGAAGATCAGAGGTTTTATTCGGTTAAGATTTTTTGTGAGATAAGATTCTAATTTTATTGTTGAGATTTTATTTTTATTAGTATGATAATTAATTGGGCATGCAGTTAATTACCAAAGATGTCATGTGTTGAGCAGAGGGAAGCTAGCATTATGGTTGTTACACACAGAGGGAGCATAGTAAATGGAAGATCTTACCGTTTGAAAGATAATAAAAGTTTTCCATGGAACAATGAAGTTAAAACAGTAACTTCAATTAATAAGGAAATAATTAGGGGCTAATTATTTGATGAAGATCTTTGAGTTAGTGCTCTATTTATACGATCTCCCATTAGGTACGTTTCTCACTCTTCTCTTTTCTTATTACTGATGTGATTTTTTTTCTCTGTGTGTATTATTATTGTGAGGGAAAAAAGCACGAGCAAGGAAATAAAGAGAGACGAAGGATGAAGATATGGTGGAAGAGAGGGTTGACAAGGCTTCATAGAGACCAAAGAAAAGAAGAAAGGGTCTATGAGAGAAAAAAAAGGGTTCTTTAATGAAGGGACAAGACAAAAATATCAAGAATTCCTGAAGCGAGATGTTCTTATGGAGCGCGGCTTCGATGGTGGCAAAGAGCTCCCACATTTTCTTTGAGCAAGCATCCCTAATAACGGTTGGAAACGGTTGTGCGCAAAGCCGGATCCCATTGTTGATCGACTAGAATGGGAGTTCTACGCCAACATCGATGAAAATGAAGGATTCTTGGTTATTGTTTGAAGAGTTGTTGTCGATTAGAGCCCTGGGGTGATTAATTCTTTATTTAATTTGCAAGACTTCCCCCACGCTGTTTTCAATGAAATATTAGTTGCTTCCTCAAACGAGCAACTGAATGTCCAGTGGAGGTTGTCTAATATGAGGGCAAGAACATTCCAGTCAACATACCTGAAGTGTGAGGCTAACACTTGGCTCAGCTTTGTCAAGCAGAGATTATTGGCTACAATGTACGCCTCCACTATCCCCTGTGATCGAGTGCACTTGAAGGTCAAGAGTCCCAGAGAGTTACAGTGAAATAAAGTTGTTTTACAAGGGGATTATTGGCACTGGTAGACTTTAGAGAGGTGTGCGCGCCAGGATGGTTTGCTGTGCGGTGTCCATAGAATGCTGGAGCAACTTGAGATGGTTCTCAGTAGGCTACAATTCACTGAGAGACAACTTCAAACCTACTAGAGCTATGATCGTTGAAGGGACACCGCACTAAGGAGGGCTATGCAAGAAAATTTTTCTAAGTCATATCAAGCCTTCCTAATTTTCATTTACGATCTTTTGAACCTATGCATTCCATCCCCACCCATCATTTGAGAGGAAGAAGAAAACCCAGAGCCTGAACATGATGAAAAATTAAAGGGAAGTTTTAGTTTCTGGGAGCAAATATTTTGATGAATGTTTTTTTGTGCTCGCCTTGCATGTGTTTTGTTCTTTTTGCTTATGTTATGTTCTATTTCTTTGTTTTTATCTACTGGTTTAAAATCTATCTCTGACATGATTATGTTGATTTGTGATCTTGATCTTTAATGATATCATATACTATTTTGTTTGGCACATTTGAGTATCTAACTTAATTTTCTTCTGAATTTTTGAAGCATGGACTGAATTAGCTTAATTAGACCAAGATGTTCTGATCTCCAGAAACCTTTTGCTTGAGCATTCCTTCTAGCCTGGTCATGAATGCAACAAAAGTTCTGAGGTAGCATTGTCTTATTTGATCCACCTTAAGCTTAATCTTAGTCCCACGCTTAGTTTAAAATTCAGATAGAAAAAATTAAGTTTGGGGGCATACTTATCATGTTGCTAATTCATTGAGGACAATGAATAATTTAAGTTTGGGGGACTTTTTGCTACTCCAATTGTTTTGCTCGAGCATTCCTCTCCTTCATTTAAAAATTTTCTAGGTTGTTGATGATAAACTATATGAGCAACCAACCACACCAACACATGCCACATCAGCCACCATCTCAACAACCAAGAGCAGAATCTCAATAGATCAGAAAACACATCCCACAGCAGTATCACAATCAAATGGTAAAGGTTGATTTGCACAACGGCTACAAAAAAAACTAATTTCCTAATTTTTCTATGCCATATATAGTAGCCCTTGATTCTTTCCTTATACAACAAACCTCATTTAAAATCATTACTCAAAACTTATATTTTCCTGCTATATTTACATTGATGTACCTAAAATATTTCCCATAATTATCTAGTGTAGCGTTGGGATAATTTCCAAAATCAGCCTTCAATTATTTAGTGATATTATTTGCTGCACTTTCCTTGTATATAGAACCAAAGAGTGAAGATCTTCTTCGGGCCTTCCTTTTTGTTTTGTATTTAGTCTGTTGGCAGACTGGTTTTTTTGAATCAAGGAGAATAATATTATCTTCCAACTACAACTTGTGAAACAGAGTGCTTGAGTAGATCTTAAAGAGTTTCTATCATAATTTGATTCTTTATTTCTTTATGGTATCAGAGCTGCCCGAAGGAGACAAAGACTTGATCGATCCTCACACACATCTACAAGAGGCTATGACGAAACAAGAAACCGCACTCACAATCCAATCTTTTCACCAATGCTCTAGCTTAATTTCAATTAAGCTAAGCTTATCCAACTATCTGCTATGGAAGTCTCAAGTAATACCGTTGGTGAGAAGCCTTGGAGTAGAACATCACCTCAAGGAAGGTAGTGAACCTAAGAAGTTCCTGCAAGACAAAGATGGAGAAAACAATCCAAATCCCCAATACAACATTTGGCTCAACAATGATGGCCTTTTAATCTCTTGGCTTTTAGGCATCATAACTGAGGATGTGTTGGCTACTATTGAGGGAACTGATTCAGCATTTCAAATGTGGAAATCCTTAGAGGAACAACTCCTCACAATGACGAAGGAAAATGAAATTCATTTGAATGAGGCTATCCTTAGCCTGAAAAAGGGAAGTTTATCTTTAGATGATTATCTTAAGAAATTAAAATCCTTGTGTGATCAACTTGCAGCTATGAAGAAACCAGTAGATGATCTTACAAAAGTGTTCCATGTGGCTCGAGGATTGGGACCAAAATACCAAGGATTCAAAACAGCAATGCTAACTAAAGCTCCGTATCCAACGTACAATGAATTTGTTCTAGCACTCAAGGCTCATGAAGTCATGGTGAATACTGATATTGAGGAAGAAAAATCTTCTCAACCCAACCACAATCAAGCTTTTTACGCACAAAGGGGAAGAGGGAGAGGTAGGGGAGACACTTTTCCTCAAGGGGAAGAGGATTCCCACAAGGTAAGCCAACTAACTCCCACACAGCAAGCTACACTAGTCCACATAAACATAATCCTCCACATGGAACACCTACTGGTCCAGGTTTGACAAACTCTCCCTTTCATAACACTGAAAGAATATCTTGTCAAATATGTGGAAAGGGAAATCATACAGCTCTAGAATGTTGGAATAGATTTGATCACTCTTTTCAATCTGAAGATGTCCCTAAAGCACTAGCTGCATTGAACCTGAATGAAGGAAATGATCCACTGCTATATGCTGATTCAGGGGCGACATCACACATCTTGAATGATCCAAGTAAGATCCTTACCTATCAACCTTATAAAGGGCATGAGAAAATATTTGTTGGAAATGGAAATCAACTTCACATATCTCACATTGGACAAGGAAAATTAACCAATGGCTACAATGATTTAAAATTGAAAAATGTTTTAATAGTTCCTGACATGAAAAAGAATTTACTTTCCATTAGCAAACTTACACAAGATAACGATTGTATAATTACTTTTCTTGCTGATAAATTTGTCATAAAGAACAAGCAGGGGCAGATTCTTGCTAAAGGAGAAAGAAAAGGAGGGTTATATGCACTAGATGAGCACACACAAAGACACCAAGCCCTCTTAGCAGTAGCTGCACAAAACAGAACTGATGTATCCTTATGGCATAAAATAATGGGTCATGTAAATGATGCCTCCCTCAAGACATTGAGTGAACAAAGTCTTATTAATGTAACCTGCTGGAAGAAATCAGAACGAGTGTGTGAAAGCTGCCAAATGGGAAAAAGTTGTCGATTACCTTTTGAATCTAGACATACTTTAAGTTTGTTTGCTTTAGAAAAGATCCATTGTGACTTATGGGGACCAGCTCCTATTACTTCTTGTCAAAACTTTAAATATTATGCTTGCTTTGTGGATGACTACTCGAGATTTACATGGTTATATCCTCTCAAAAAGAAATCTGATTTTATATCTTGCTTCAAAAAATTCAAAATATTAGTTGAAAATCAATTTGACAGGAAAATTAAGGTATTTCAAAGTGATGGTGGAGGAGAATTCACTTCTTTTGAACTCAAGAAACTTTTAGAAGAAAGTGGAATACATCATCAACTTTCTTGTCCATACACACCTCAACAAAATGGAGTGGTAGAAAGAAAGCATAGACATATAGTAGAAACAAGTTTAACTCTACTCTTACACTCTAGTGTTCCTTTAAAATATGTGGTAGATGTCTTTCTTACTGTTGTTTTTCTTATCAATAGAATGCCATCTAAGTCAATTGGAGACCAAATTCCTTTTCAAAAATGATTTGAAAAAGCTCCAATCTATAGTGGTATTAAGGTATTTGGATGTAAATGTTTTCCTTACCTTAGAAACTATGGCAAGAATAAATTCTCAAAAAGAACATATCCATGTGTTTTTATTGGATATAGTCCTATACATAAAGGATATAGATGTTTAGATCCAAAAACCAATAGAGTATATATTTCTCGTCATGTGATATTTGATGAAGAATGCTTTCCTTTCACTAACAATGCACAACACAAAGGCACCACACAACTTGTTTCTACTGAGTTTACAGGGTTTGAAGATTGGGAGCACATCATAGGAGGAGAAAATCAACAAGTTGTTGCTAAAAGAATGATCAAACAATAGTCAAACACTTTTGAGAAGTTCAAGAATCATAATCATTGTTGTGAGTCAGAAACATCACAAAATAGCAATTCTTGTAACAGCCCCCAAGGTGCAACAAGTGAGGAAGAACACCAAATTGTCACAGCTCCACAAGAAATTCCAATTGAAGTTGAATCATCACAACACAACAACCTTTGCAGCAGTTCACAAGATGTTTCAATTGAGGAAGAACACAATATTACTCAAATTCAACCAGAAGTCCAAATTAAAGAAACAAACTTCCCACACATGATGAATGCAACAGATGGCAACCATGACCATACATCAACAAAAACTACACATCATGAGCTTTCTAACTCTACTTTTCCCATCGTTACTTCTAACTTACCAGACATTAGTAGTCAGCTCTATATTGATCTCAATTTACCGTGTGCAGGTGAACAACATATAGGAGATTCAAACACAACATGCCCAATGAACACACAACAAACTTCCTCCAGCCACCACATGATCACAAGAAGAAAATTAGCTCAAAATCCAACCCTTGACCTTGAACTACACCAATCCACCCAACAAAGTAAGCCTACTCACCAACAAAACCAATCTCTCCTCACAGAAGACAATATGGCCGAACCAAAATCCTACAAAACAGCTCTCCACATTCCTCACTGGAAGTTGGCAATGGAAGAGGAAATGCAACCCTTATACAAAACCATACATGGAATTTGGTCCCTAAACCACATAACACCAACATTATAGGATCAAAGTGGATATTCAAGACCAAACTTAAGGAGGATGGGACAATAGACCGATTTAAGGCACGCCTAGTAGCCCAAGGATACTCACAAGTGGAAGGACTTGACTATGAAGAAACCTTTAGTCCAGTAGTAAAAGCTTCCACAATTCGAATTATCCTAGCCATTGCCACAAGCTCAAATTGGACCATAAGACAATTAGATGTAAAGAATGCATTTCTCCATGGTACACTTAAAGAAACCGTTTACATGTCACAACCACCTGGATTCCAAGACATCAACTTGCCTCACCATGTGTGTAAATTGAATAAATCCTTGTATGGGCTCAAACAAGCCCCAAGAGCATGGTTTGAAAGGCTCTCCAAATATCTTCTTCATCTTGGCTTTGTGTGTTGTAAATCAGATTCGTCTATGTTTATTCTCAAACAATGCTCAATTCTCTTAGTTATGCTAATATATGTTGACGATATTATCTTAACAGGGAATAACAACAAGGCTATACAACACTTGATCAACCAGCTTGGTGATGAATTTGCAATCAAGGATCTAGGAAACCTACACTACTTCCTTGGAATAGAAGTGCACAACACCAACAAAGGACTTTTTCTCACACAAACTAAATATGCCAAAGAGATTTTACAAAAGGCCAACATGCTGTCAGCTTCTCACTTTAACACTCCAATGACAGTGTCCAAGGCTGAATTCCCACATGACAAAGATCTAGTTGATGCCACTTCATATAGAAGCATTGTCGGATCACTACAATACTTAACTCTATCTAGACCAGATATCACTCAAGCTATTAACAAAGTGTGTCAACATCTCCAACAACCTATGGAACAACATCTTAGACCAGTCAAGAGGATTCTAAGATATATCAAAGGAACAACTGACTATGGTATACTCTTTCATAATAATAGTCCACTAACATTATATGGTTATTGTGATGCAGATTGGGGAGGGTGTCAAGAAACTCGACGGAGCACAACCGGCTTTTGTATTTTTCTAGGAGCAAACTGTATATCTTGGTCTTCAAAGAAACAACCCACAGTGGCAAGATCGAGTTCAGAGGCAGAATATAGAGCAATGGCAAGCGCAACCGCAGAGATCAATTGGATAACGTTCATCCTCAAGGACTTAGGCATCAGATTATCTCAACCACCTCAATTGTTTTGTGATAATCTAACTGCTCTTCAAATGTCCATTAATCCAGTGTTTCACGCTAGAACTAAACACATCGAAATGGACTATCACTTTGTAAGAGAGAAAGTAGCCTTGGGATCACTTATTACACGATATGTCCCGTCTACTGAACAAATAGCTGACCTATTGGCAAAACCATTGGCCAAGACTCCTTTTCGAAATCTAAGGTGCAAACTTGGAGTTCACGCTCTTGCACACTCCAATTTGAGGAAGAATGATAAACTATATGAGCAACCAACCACACCAACACATGCCACATCAGCCACCATCTCAACAACCAAGAGCAGAATCTCAATAGATCAGAAAACACATCCCACAGCAGTATCACAATCAAATGGTAAAGGTTGATTTGCACAACGGCTACAAAAAAAACTAATTTCCTAATTTTTCTATGCCATATATAGTAGCCCTTGATTCTTTCCTTATACAACAAACCTCATTTAAAATCATTACTCAAAGCTTATATTTTCCTGCTATATTTACATTGATGTACCTAAAATATTTCCCATAATTATCTAGTGTAGCGTTGGGATAATTTCCAAAATCAGCCTTCAATTATTTAGTGATATTATTTGCTGCACTTTCCTTGTATATAGAACCAAAGAGTGAAGATCTTCTTCGGGCCTTCCTTTTTGTTTTGTATTTAGTCTGTTGGCAGACTGGTTTTTTTGAATCAAGGAGAATAATATTATCTTCCAACTACAACTTGTGAAACAGAGTGCTTGAGTAGATCTTAAAGAGTTTCTATCATAATTTGATTCTTTATTTCTTTAGAGTAACCGGGGACATTTGTGATACCCACAGTTTGTCTTCGCGTCAAAAGATGACCTATAAAATATTGGAAAAATGAGAAAAATTATTTGCTCAAAAATGTTGATTGTTGAAAATTTTGCTGAGAAAATTCATAGGGCAAAAGTTTCGAAGGATGAATGATAATCTAGCAGTTTCCTATCTCCCAGGGCTTAGGTGAGCTTCATCATAAAATGTCGCCATTCTGAGAAGCAAGGGATAGAATAACTAAGGATTTTTGGGTTTACAATGAGTATTTAGCCTAATTGGTGATAAGTTTGAGGCAAGGGTATACTGCACCATAAAGTGGGTCATCTCATGCTTAAGAGCTTATGACTGTAGGGCTGCTTTAAGTCTGAAGAACATAAAAATATAAACCCCTTAAAAAGTGTTTAAATATGTCTGATAATAGAGCTAGGCTGTGGTAAGTTCTTAGGATTGAGTTAAAGGTGGTGATTATTTGTTCAATGTTGAAAGAAATCTTTTGCTGCAGTAGTGCTTGGTTTTGCAGGATGCTCAGGTAAAGGTTGAAGGTATTGTTGGAATATCTGTTTTGATTGAGTTGTGCTATGACTAATGTTTTGAATTTTCAAGGGAAGGTGAGTTAGTATTGCTCGGGACGCGCAATAGTTCAAGTTTGGGGGTATGATAATTGTCCGAAAGGTAGTTATTTAGGCCTTAATTCTATAGGGATTTGTGTGTCTTTTGTGCTTAATAGGGTTGGTTTTAGATATATATTATATGTTTTAACCCATTTGGAAGAATGGAGACTTTGAAAGTTATTTTGTGCAGAAAATACTGCTGAGCGACGTGAGGGAGCAAATTCTGTGCTGCAGCAAAACTGGGAGCAAAACTGCCACATCACAGCTCGTTAGCCAAGTTGACAAACCGACTTCTATTGAGTTATTTTCGGGATAAAGGAGTGAGGAGAGCCTGCCATGTGTCAGATTTAACCTAATTCTCATCTTATACAAGGAGGAGTCGTCAAAGACAAAGGCATTCACGATTTGGAGACCGAATCAATCGGCCAGAGGCCGAATTGACGGCAGAGTGGAGATCTAAGAAGACCATTTGCGATTCCACTCAAGGAGACGAAGTTCTTCCATATTCTTGGTGGTTTGGAGCAGTCGTTTCATCCCCATTTGCTGAAAAGGATTAGTACTTCTTGTTTATTTCGCTTTATGGATGTGCTTATCGAGATTGTAACGTATTTTATATTTTCAATCATGAACTAATTACTTTGAAGTCATAGGTTAAGAATTATGTGATTGTTACATTTATAAATCTGGAAATTCTATTTGATCATGATCATCTTGAATTATTGTTGATCTTTAATTTCATTATGTGCCCGCCTAGCTAGCCGGTATGTATAGCTTCTCCTAGTTTCAGGGATGATTTAGGAGTTGTGTGGCAATAATTCGCACTAGATCATTGTGTATTGGTGAACGCCAGTGACTGAGTTAGGGATAGCCAGTTTCCTAGTGCTTGATCGGTAGAGCTTCATTGGTTTTGAAACATATTCCAAAAAATCCGGAGTTCCGGGAGGATCCCGCTGATAATACTGCAAGAGATTGACGAATCAAAAGAAATTGCTGGAGCATCTTTATAACAGTTACAGAAGTCTTAACCTGTGTCTGTTTCCATTCTGTTTTCTCTAGTCGTAATCACTTACTGCTTTCACATATCTTTTGCTTCAGCATTTTAAAAACCCAAATCAATTTAACAAACCTTTTGAAATCACTAAAAAGGCAAATTAAATCAATAGAGGTAGGCATTTCAAGACCCTGTGGATACGATAAATACTTATCACTTGCTGCTAGATTGTGTATACTTGCACAGTATTCTGGAGTTAATTTATCTCATATTTTTAACCACTTCAGAATTGGAACACTTACAGAGGATCACCCATGGAGGATCCAAACTCTCACCTGAAATCCTGCATAGACATCTGCGGGACGGTAAAATTAAATGGTGTTTCTGAAGATGCCATTCGCTTACGTTTGTTTCCTTTTTCGTTGCAGAACAAAGCGAAGGACTGGTTACAATCTATTCCACCTGGGATGCTTTGGTCCAGGCATTCTTGAATAATTTCTTTCCTCCTGCTAAGACGGTCAAGCTGAGGACCGAGATTGGGACGTTCCAGTAGCAGTTTGATGAGCAGCTGTTCGAGGCCTGGGAGCGATTTAAAGAGCTGCTGAGGAAGTGTCCTCAGCATGGTTACCCCGATTGGCTCCAGGTTCAATTATTTTATAATGGCTTAACTCCTAGCACAAAAACTATGATTTATGCACCTGCTCGTGGGACTCTGTTGTCCACAACTGTTGAGAGTGCTTGGACTTTGTTAGAGCATATGGCCACCAACAGCTATTAGTGGCCATCTGAGCGATCAGGACCCAAAAAGATTACTGTTGGGGTGTTCAAGATTGAGAACGTAAGTGCACTTCAGGCCCAGATGTCTTCCCTGCTAATGCGTTTTTAAAATTTTCAAGTACAAGGAGTGCTCAATCGATTGAGTCTGCAGCTGCCCTCGCATCCCAGACTCAGGAGGAAAATCTCGAGCAGGTTCAGTATGTTTCGAATTATAACTCTAGGGGGTATAATAATAATTATGCACCTACACATTATCACCCTAGCAATAGAAATGATGAGAATTTTTCTTATGCTAATAATAAAAATGTGTTGAATCCTCCTGGCTTCACATCTAAACAAGAAAGTAAACAATCTTTAGAAGATCTTGTTTGAGCTTTTATTACAGAATCAAGTAACAGGTCAAAGAAGCTCGAGGAAGCCGTGATTTCCATAAACAACACTGTCAATGGCTATTCTGCAGCCATCAAGAACATAGAGACTCAGCTAGGACAACTGGAAAGTGTTGTCCACACCATGAATAAAGGTAAACCCCCCGCTGAGCAAGATAAACCATCATTGGAGTACTGCAAGGCCGTCTCTGTGCATCACGAGGAGGAGATTCAATTAGCTGAGGAGGATGAGACTATTGAACCAGAGGAGCTCACTGGAGGAACTGAAGAAGGCACCACCTCAAACGAAGTTGAAAAGCTTAATCCTGAGTCTTTTATCCATTCTCCTACTGTTTTAGTTTCTAAATCAAAGAAAAAGAAAAATTCTAAGGTTAAGTTTGATAAGTTTTTAGATGCTTTTATGGGATTGCATGTTAATATTCCTTTTTCAGATTCCTTGGAGCAGATGCCTCACTACAGGAAATTCATTAAGGAATGGCTCAACAAGAAGAAAAAGGAGAATCAGATGGAGACTGTATACTTAGCATCAACATGCAGTGCTCGTGTTCAGCAGACAATGCCAGAGAAATTGACTGATCCAGGGAGTTTCACTATTCATTGTAATTTTGGTACTTATTCTTGTAGAGCATTATGTGACTTAGGGGCTAGCATAAACATATTCCCTCTATCATTATGCAAAAAAACTTAACATAGGAGAAATAAAATCTACTTCTGTTAGACTCCAGTTGGTTGACCAGTCTGTGGTTAGTCCATATGGGATTGTTGAGAATATTCTGATCAAAGCAGGTAGATTTTTTCTTCCTGTTGATTTCTTTGTGTTTGATATTAAAGAGAATCCTGTCATGCCAATTATATTAGGGAGTCAATTCCTTGCTACAAGGAGGGTTATAATTGATATTGAGCGCAGGGAACTAATCATTAGAGTCCAACAGGAGAAGGAAACTCTGAAAGCTTTTGAGGACCCTAAGAACACATCAGGAACCATGTTGGTGGGCTATAGGAGAGGTGCTAGGAAGAGCACCAGTGATGGGACATCTGACAGGAGACCACCTTGATGCCTATTTGGTCAACACGTCGAGCTAATGACGTTAAACAAGCGCTTATGGGAGGCAACCCAAGTAAGTTTAGTTGTGTCTTTCTTCTGAGTTTTATTTATTGTTTGTGTTTGTTTTGTAGGTCTTGTTTTCAGTCTCTCCTTTGCTTTCAAGCCTTCAGTCAAGAAGTCATCTTCATTCAAGGGCAGTATCATTCACTCTCTTCATTCTTTTATTGTTCTCATGCTTGATTATGCCTTATTTTCTTTATACATTGAGGACAATGCATGTTTTAAGTTTGGGGGTGGATTAGCATGTTTGTGGAGCCCTTGAGCATCTGAGTTCGGGCTATAGTTTTGAGCTTTCTTTGAATTAAGCATATGGTTGTTTTCTGGATGTTATTTTTGCATGACTATGATGTCCTAGGATAGATTTTCTTGTCAATTTTCAAGCTTGCGATGAGTTGTAAGCATGAGTTCCCAAAAAGGGAGACTTTTTAAACTTTTTCTAGGAGATGGCTTGTATGAGTAGAGTATTTGGCTTGGCTAGATTTGGATTTGAATGCTTAGGAGCGAATTATTGAGTTCATCTGCTTGTTGTCACCTCGATAGGTGTAAGGAAGAGCTAAAGAGTTAATTTTTTGCAAATTAGCATGTTTGATCTTGCTTAGGAGGAAAGAAAAGAATATATGCTTATCATGTTCATAAAGAAAAATCATTCTTGTTGTTACTGTTGGAAAAAAAAATTATGTCATGGCCTGTGCACAGTTTGCAATGTTTAATAAACTTTAGGCAAAAAGAGCTACCCCTGATGTGATCAGTTTGGCCAACCAGAGAAATCTCAGGTTAAGGGTCCCTGCAATGGGTGTGTGAAAGCTAGTGCCACATATACATGCTTAATTTAATTGTTAATTATAAGCACCAATGTTTGGAGGAAAACAAACTAATTTGTTCCATTAACTGATTAGTGAAACCTTAGTGTCAGTGTAGAGGGAAGATGAGCTGAGAGTTTAATAATCAAATCCCAGGCTAGTAGAGTCTGATCTCGTTGAGTTAGATCTCGCTTGTGCAAGTTAATTTTGGAAAAAAATTAATTTGTCTCCCTCATTGGTTCTTATGTGCATGTCTCTTGCTTGCTTGACTATTGACTTTTGAGACTTGAGGATTGAGTCATGTTTGTTACATCCATTCTTCTACTGTATGCTTGATTTTTAGTTTGCTCGAGGACTAGCAAAAGCTTAAGTTTGGGGGTGTTTGATAGCGAGCAGAGCTAGCTAGTTTTCCCTAATATATTTAGCTAGTCTTTTATGATTTATTGGCCATATTTTATGATTTTTCATGTGATATTTGTAGGAAATTAATATTGGAGCCAATTGGATGTTCGGGGGCGAAAAGAGATCAAGGAATGAAAAAAAGAATCAAAGAAGAAAAAGTCAAAGTAGGGTCAACCACAGGCTAGCGTCGAGACGCTAGCATTCCATATCTGATCAGGCGCTAAAAGGTCACAGCGTCGAGACGCTGCGACCTTAGCATCCTGACACTGTGTAATTTCCATTCCAGAAACACGCGTTTTAAAGGCAGCGTCTCGACGCTACGACGAAGAAAAACAAAATATAAAGGATTTGCGGCTAGGTCTGAAGGGGGGATCTTTTTGGAACGTCTTGGAGCCGTAAACAGAGCAGAAATAGAGGCTTTTGGAGCTGAAGCAAAGGGAGAAAGTTGGAAATCAACCCATTGCTCGTGGGGATCGTGACGGGGACGCTCAGTCTCGACCTACATTGAATTTATTTCTTCTTTCTCTCAACATAGTTAGTGTTTATGGCTGTTTTAGACTATTGCTATATCGTAACGTGTTGTGTGAGTTGCTAGGCTTTAATTCTTAGGGATTGATGTAGCCGTTCTGCATGTTATGGATTTATTTACGGTTTTTATGCTATTGATGTCATTTATGCATATTTTGTGTCCTTAATGCTTTCAATTTACCGACCATAAATTGATTGATTTTTATGCATGAATCTAACTCAGGAGAGAGGATTTAAATTAGAAATCAATATGCATAACTAGAATTTAACTAAAATTCGGGACATTAAGGTTAATTCTAGAATTTAGCTAAAACTAGAATTGCCTTGTATGTTTATTGGGTTTAGATAGGGATATCAGGTTCAATTGCATATGGGAGAATCATGTATGCTCGGGAGAGATATGTGTGATTTTAGTTTACCAAGATTTATGAGTCATGACATGTGTTAATCCGTTTATTAATCCATCATTCCAATTGGTGAAATCAAATCCCTAAGACCATTACATCCCATTAGATTTTCACTTTTTGCATTATTTTTGTGTTTGATTCAATTGCATTCTCACTTAATTTAGTTCCCTAAATAAAATTGGCCAAGAGTATTTTCTGTAATTAAAATTGACTAGACACCAATCCAGAGGACGACATTCGAATTTTACATTAACTATATTATAACTTGACTCGTACACTTGCGGTAGGAAAATTCCACATCAATTATCATTTGTTCTGCATGGGTGAGAGTGGTCCAATAGTGCCATTCAATAATCCTACCATTTTGGAGATAATACTTGATGGATAGCTGGGGACATAGTAAAGCAAGACGAAATTCACTCCTACCCAATTCAGGGATAATAGAGAGGTTGTTCCCTTAAGTGCTGAATCCAATGCTTGAACATGGGGCCCCACCCTCTCATTGGCCCGAGAGGGACTTTGTTTAGCGCTTGGACGATAAACAAATTATTCATTAGACGACTAGTGGACTTAAGGAACTAAGATGTGTTATAGGGGTAAAACGAACATTTTGAACTACCTATAGTAACGAACGACCTGTGAAGGATTGACTTACTAATCATGGTTATATCGAGTGGACAGAAATATATGTACAGTGAGGGGAGTTCATCTATTAGGCTATAGTGGAGTGTCCCGGTAGTTAATGGGTGTTGGTTAGCTAGGTTGAAAAGGTTTGACCAGTTAAACCTCGTACCGTTGGAGCCCATGATATGTGGGTCCATTAGGTCCCATTGCTAGCTCGAGACTAACCTTTGGAACAATATGATGGATAGAAAATGAATTGATTTGTATACAATTTAGGGAAATGATTAGAGGTGGTTGACATTGTCAATACGTCGGGTTTTGTAAAAACTGGGTTTGTGTGAAATTTAATATTTAAATATGATTTAAATATCAAGATCATGAATAGGGATTCATGATTGAAAAATAACAATTCGGAAATGTTCGGAATTGATGGCAAAATATTAATTTAATATTAGATATTAAATTAATTATTAATTTTTAAATTTCTAGTTATTTAAAATTCAGTTTGAATTAATTTAAAATTGAAAAATAAAATTTTATTTTTCATTTTTCAGATTATAGAAAATTAAGTAATTAAGAAATTAATTCAAGATAATCTTCAATTAATTAAAATCAAAATGAATTTGATTTCTTGGAGGTGGAGTGCATGGTGACTACGCCCATGCACTCCCCTCTCTTAAGCCACATCATTCTCTACTAAATTGGTGTCAATCTCAGGGGCTTTTATTCATCCTTGATCCCTCTATAAAAGGGAAGAAGGCTTGAAAAACTGATGCATTCTCATGGAGAATTATTGCCAAAATAATCACACAACAAACCCACCTCCCTAAGCTTGTTCTTCAAGATTTTTCCTTCAATTCCATCACTTGAGGATCCCGCAATCTATTCCAAAAGCTTGAGGATAGCAAGGAAGATCCAGTGTTGGTTCGTGATTGATTGGTGAAGAAAAAAAACAAAAGGATCCAACAAATTTCTCCACTTAAAATAGGTTGATAATCTGTCTCTGTTTTTTTTCTCATTAACAACATGCAATGAATGATCAAATTGAGCTTAATATGTGCCTAAGATAAAAAATTGCTTCCGTAATTTAGATATTAACACTTCCACCTCAATGTCGTCAATAGGTATAGTTGTTTCAGCTAAACCTAAGTAGCGGTTAGACTTTTTTACAACCCTCCCACTGCGTCGAGGCACTCTCAACGTTTGAGGACGATGAGGTTGACCGAAAGAACTAGCTCCAACACTGTCGTAAGATGGGGAACTAGTTGGAACAACAACTTTTGTCGATTCTTCAATAGTTTCGTTTAATACTATTTTGTTTGTGGTTTATGATCTCTCAAATAGTGTTCTTCTAAGAAAGTAACGTTTGTAGAAATAAACACTCTGTTTTCTTGTGGGTCATAGAAGAGACCACCTCTCGTTTCATTCGGATATCCAACAAATGGACATAACTTTGAACGTGGTTCCAATTTTTTAGGATTCGTCACTAACACATAAACATTACATCCCCATATCCGAAAATGGCGCAAAGTAGATTTACGTTCGTTCCATAATTTGAAAGGTGTTTTAGAAACACTCTTTGAAGGAACGTCGTTCAATATATCGATTGCAGTCATCACTACATGTCCCTAAAATGAGCTAGGCAACACAGCATAGCTCATCATTGATCGAACCATTTCCAATAATGTTCTATTTCTCCTTTCGAATACACCGTTCTGTTGCGGAGTTCCTGGTGCTCAGAGTTGTGATTTTATTCCATGTTCTATCATATAGTCCTAGAATTGTAAATCCAAATACTCTCCTCCTCCATAATATCAAAGAGTTTTAATTGTTTTTCCTAATAGGTTTTCAACTTTAGCTTTATATTCTTCGAACTTTTCAAGTGCTTCAAATTTCTGCACCATTAAGTACAAGTAATTGTATCCTCCTCGAGCTTTTACACTCACATGGAGGTAATGAATCGTCTTCTAACTCATTTAAGAGTTCACTACTTACCAATCGTTTGATCCTATCAATATCAATGTGACCTAGCCTTAGTTGTCAAAGATAAACGTTACTGTTTGGAGAAATTTGTTGCCTTTTTCTTTGAGTATGAGCATTTTTAAATAACTCGTGATTTAAAATAGCTTTTGTAACGGTTGGTCTTATGAAATACAAGTTATTTTCTAATTTTTCTGAACAAAAAAACATTCCATTTCGAGGGATGAATGCTTCATTAGTTTCAAAATTTACAGAATATCCTTGTTCAAGTAGACAGGAGATAAATATAAGATTCCTACGTATTTTAGGAATTATATATAGATTTTCCAAAAAAAAAAAAACTAATTTCCTACAACCAACTTTACATCTCCCATTGCAGAAGCCGAAATGACATCTCCTGTTCCAACCCTGGGCGTCATTTCTTCTTTCTCTAACTGTCAAAATGAACTATTTTCCTTTAAAGAAGAACAAACATGATTAGTTGCTCTAGAATCAAGTATCCAAGCATCTTGATCATGTTCTATCAAACATGTTTCTAAAACGAGTAAATCAAATTTACCTTCTTTCTCTTTCTTCTTTTCAGCGAGGTATTTGGGACAATTTCTCTTCTAATGCCCATCAACGTTGCAATGGAAGCATTTCCCTTTATCAGCCTTCTTAACTTTCTTTTTTCCTCGATTAGCAGTAGCGAGAGCCTTTCCCTTTACTCCTACCTTTTTATGGATATTCTTTGAGCCAGAAAGTTGAGGTACACGCTTTGTTCTTAAGGATAAACCCTTCTAGAATTTTGTTTTTTGAATGGGTTGTATTTGCCTCTCCTTCTTTCAATTCCTTGCCATTCATAAGGGATTGAAATGTTTGTAACTGATAAGGGCAAAAAATATACTTATTTTACCCTTATATTTATCTAATTCTCTTGTCAAACTTGTATGTTTTAGATCAAAAACACTATTTCCGAGCTTAAAAAGTACTAGAGTTGATAAGTTAGGATGTTGAGAGTCATGTGTGTCAAATTATGCATACTTGTGCTCAAAATAACTCATTTTTGTGTGAATTTGACTTAGCTTTGATGTTTTGCAGAAACAGAGGAATCTGAAAAAATTCCTAGAAATGCGACCACATTTATGGCAAGGCTAAAGTGAAATGCAACCGCATTTATGGGCAGAGGCAGACAGTTCTGAGTCCGTCGCAGGTCATTTTGAATGAGTGTTTTACGCACCTAATCGGTTGTTTTGACTCCAAAACTTACTGGGCCACCTAGTAGCACCACTTTTGTGACTCCTCAACCACTACCCATGTTATAAAAGGCCACGATTCGAAGGAAAATTCGAGCATAAATCATTGGGAAGAAGAGGGTGGTGACAGAACCCTAGTAGACTGCCCATGAGTAGGGATGCCCGAGGTCGTTGCTAGAAGACTAAACTCTAACCTTAGTTAAACATGAAACCCGAGTGTTTGTAGAGATTTCACCTTATTCCCACCTTGTAAAAGGAGAGTAAAGTTTCATGAGAACTCTAAAAGGATTGGATAAAAGTGAAAAACCCGAGTTTTAGCTACTGCACAATATTGTTACAGCACTTGTTTCTTCTCATTATTTTGTATTATTCATTCATTATTTCAATAGAATGTTATTCATTTGCATTATTATCCATCATTGAAAGTTGCTCATTTGCCTAAGTCTTATTTATTGCATGTCATCCTTTATTGATTATCATTCTAATCTTCCTGAATTTAACTTGATCACTTAGACTTTGCATGCTATGTGAGTTTGATACTGAAAGGGTCAAACAATATCGGTTCTCATAAAGGTGATATAGGAGAAAGGGCTCAAGAGAGTGTATTCGATGTTATAGGGGATGGTTGCTTATAACAACTATAGGATTATGGTTGCATGGATGAATAATCTATGTCGGAGTCGAGTCACAGAAATGCTCCTAACGGTACTCGTTTAGCCTTCTAACGGTTATTGGGAGCAAGGTCAAATAGGAGTTAAACCTTACCCAATGCATAATTAGACATAGGTTGAATAAGCCATTACTAGAGTAATTTGCTTTAGGGTTGAAGCTTTACTCGACACCTCGCATTATTCTTAATGTTTTTTCTTTATTCGTTTGTTTATTTACTTTCCAAAAACAACATCTTCGTTGGTTACCTTTTTGAGCAATCTAAGAGCATTTTCTTCTTCAACTCTGTGTTTAACTTTAGTCTCTATGGGATCGATGCCTTTGGAATATTTTCAGAATTTTTTATTACTACATGTGATAGTGTATACTTGCACTTGGTAGACCGAATCCATCTTTAATTTCTTTTTCCAATATTTCCCAATATCCATCTTCATTCCACTGTCCGTATGACATTTTTGGTGTTGTTACTGGGGCTAAAAGTGAGACCAGTTTTTTTCTGTTCGTTGAAAATGTGATTCGATTGTTGCCGCATTTGTATCTTAAGAATCTAACTTTGATCTGTAGTTTCTTTTGCAGGTTAAAGTTGGTGCATGAGCAAGGTGTATCAACTCCTTGAGCTAGATCTTGAGATAGAAAGAACATTTCGTCGTCATCGTAGAGAGCAAAGGCGAAAGAAGATAGAACAACAAGAGTTGAGCGCACGAGAACCTCTTGAAGAACTTGCTTATGTACAAGAACTTCCAATGGACAAACTCGGAGTCCATCCTCCTGTTAATCAACATAACCGTGGAATAGATCAGAATGGTGAGAGAATACCTCCAGCACCACCAGTTCCACTTGTGCCAAAAAAAGAAAATTCGATCTATATTGTAGAATATCGAAATAGAGCAATAAGGGATAATTATGCCTTGCCAATTTTATAGACTCTGAATCCAGGAATACTTTAGCCATCGTTAGAAGTGCCACAATTTGAGTTGAAACCTGTGATGTTTCAAATGCTCAACACCATGGGCAAGTTTTCAGGACTTCTGAGTGAAGATCCACATAAGCATATCAAGCAATTTTTAAGAATTTGTAGTTCATTTAAAGTAACAAGAGTACAAGAAGACACATTGAAACTAAAACTTTTTCCTTTTTCATTACAGAGTGATGCTGAAGCTTTGTTAGATTCATTTCCACCAAACTCCATCACATCTTGTAATGACTTGGCAGAAAAGTTTCTCGAGAAATTGTTTTCGTCCAACAAGAATGCTAAGTATAGAGCAGAGATCATTTCCTTCAGACAATCATACAATGAGCCGTTAGAACCAACATGGGAGAGATTCCAAATGCTGGTCCGGAAGTGTCCTCATCATTGATTGCCTGCTTGTATCATTATTGAGCATTTCTATAGTGGGCTCGATCAAGCTTCAAAAGCCTTAGTCAATGCGTCTGTAAATGGATCTTTCCTGAAGAAATCCGCGAATGAAGCACATGCCATACTAGATACAATAGCTACGAATAACCGACATTGGGGGGAGACTAAGCCTACAATTTTGAAGAATCCAGTAAAACCTGTAGAGACGGAAGCGAACTCAACCATGCATGCTCAGATTAAAGCTATTCATAGCATGACGATGGGCTTCACTATCTCTTCTCCTTGTTGTGATATTTGTAGTGAATAGCATATTACCGATAATTGTCCACTAAACCTTGCATCTGTTTTTTATGTAGGACAATAGGGAAACCAAAACCGTTGGAATCCGTATGCAGCAAGGTACAACCCAAGGTGGAGACAACATCCGAATTTCTCCTGGGGAGGACAAGCTGGTACAAATCAATTCGGAAAAGCTTCAACAGGATTTAATTCCCAACCTACACAATAGCAACAGTAGAAAAATTTCCAACTAGTACAAGTTCAGAACACTAACCAAGAGTAAAATCTAGAGGCTCTAATAAAAGAATACATGGCAGGGAATGATGCCACTATAAGGAACTTGGAAATGTAGATAGGACAAATAGCTCAAGAGATCAAGAACAGACCCCAAGGGACATTGCCTAGCAACACTGAAAATCCTAATTTTGAAGGCAAGGAGCAACACAAAGCAGTTACCTTGAGAAGCAGATTGGAGTATGATGGACCAAAATAGCCCATTAATTCAGAAGTTAGGAGAATCCTAGAAGAAGTGTCAGAAATATTTTACAGAAAAAGAATCAGAAGTCAATATAGAAGTTAGTCAGAATAAAGAAAATTAAAAAAAGAACAAGGAGCCAGAAGTATTGGAAGAAAAGATTGAATGTTCGAGTGCAGGTAAAAAGTAGGAAAATTCAACCGCAAAACCAAAAAAAAAATCATCATTGATCCAGATTAAATACCACTACCACCTTATCCTCAAAGATTGAAATACGCTTCACAAGATACACAGTTCGAAAAGTTCCTAGACATTTTAAAGCAACTCCACATCATCATCTCGTTGGTGGAAGCGCTTGAGCAAATGCCAAACTACATGAAATTCCTAAAAGACATCTTGTCTAAAAAGAGACGATTAGGGGAATATGAGACAGTTGCATTAATTGAATGCTCTAGTACATTGGTTAAAAGCAAGGTTCCTCCTAAATTGAAACATCCAAGTATTTTCACTATCCCTTGCTCTATAGGAGGACGAAACGTCGACATAACACTGTGCAATCTAGGAGCCAGTATCAGTCTTTTAACAGTTAGGAATTGGAGAAGTCAGACCGACGATAATCACCTTGCAACTAGCAGACATATTATTAACACATCCTATCGGAAAAATAGAGGATGTAGTACTTAAGGTGGACAAGTTTGTATTTCTAGCAGATTTTATTATATTAGAGTGTGAAATAGACAAAGAAGTGTAAATTATCCTAGGTCGACCTGTTTTAGCGACTGGTAGGACCTCAATCGATATACAGAAGGGATAATTGACTATGACGGTCAATGATCAACAAGTCACCTTCAACGTCATGAACGCACTCAAATATCAAGGCGATTTTGAGGAATGTTCAGTAATTGACGAGATTGATGATTTTTCGTTATCTACTTTGCAGGAATTACTAAAAGGGGAAATGCTGGAAGCATTGCTTGAAGATGAAGAACAAGAGGAGGCAAGAGGGAAAAAGATTGAAGAAATAAAACAATTGACCAAGAGTGGCTTTGCAGTAGCACGAATAGAAGCATTCCGAGATTCCTTGGAGTCATGCCAAGAAAATATAAAGTCGCTACAGCCATCCATGATTAACCCTCAAGAATTAAAACTCAAACCGTTACTAGGACATCTGTAATACAGTTACGTTGGAGAGAATAAAACCTTACCAGTTATTATTGAAGGGATAAAAGCCCCACGCAGCGGAAAGTATTACCGAACCTACTCAGAGTCTTAGATTGTAATTGAAATACAAATACAATTTGCAAAATATTACATCAATAAATCTATATTTAATGGGTTGTACATATGCTATAAACATGCTTAAAAATCAACTATATTGATCCTAGTGATCAAGGATTTCATAGAAAACTTACTTTTGAAGAAAGCCTTGATCAATTCGCCTTTTCTTGCCAATAAGAATGAAAATGCAGCAACCCTCTTCTGCGAACACCACCAATCGGCTACACCGGTATATCTCAAAGACTTCTTGAAGCAGGAGACTTGTGGGAGTCTTTTGGGAGAAATCTCTGAGAGAATGAGAGACAATGGGATTCCTTTCACCCCACCCCATGGGTTCTATATATAGGTAAAGGCCAAGACCTTTTCCTAATAGGAAAAGGTCTAAGAATAAATTCAAATCTATTATCTGAACAATATCTAATTTTAATAAATAATTAATTAATTCCATAATTAATTAATTACCTAATTAAATATCACATATTTAATCATAGGGATTTTATTAAAATTAATATGAATCCAATTCATATTAAATTTATTTGAATTCCTTAAAATATTTTCTCTCAAGAATTAATTTTTGAAATTAATTTCAAAAATTATATTATAAAGTTTCATAAACTTTATATTATAATGCATCAATATACATTATACGATTCCCCAGATAAATTGAACACTTTCAATTTACAATTTATATTTGTTTGCTTCAAGTCTTTTTACGAGCTACCAGTGGGACCTAATGGACCTACAGATCAGAAGCTCCAACGATACGAGACTAATCGGCTTAAACTCATTAACCAAGTTAGTCTCCATTCGTTAACTGTGGGTCACTCCACTAAAGACCCACAGCTGCACTATTCTCACTGCTGAATATTTCTGTGTCCACGGATATCGACCAATACTACAAGTCAGTCCTTCACGTGTGTTCGTATCCCAGCTGGGTCAAATTACCGTTTTACCCCTGGTTTACATCTTTGTCCTTAAGTTCCCAGTACTCCTCTAATGAACAACCTGTTTGAGGTCCAACTAACAAACATAAGTCCCTCTCGTGCCATAGAGAGGGTTGGGCCCATTGTTCAAGTCCCGGAGACACCACTTAAGGGAACACACCTCTACTTACCCTAAAGTCGGGAAGGAGTGAATTCCATCTTGTGTGATTATGTTCCTAGCTCCCCACTCGGTATTGTCCCCAAAATGGTAGGCTTATTGAGTCGGCGAGCTGGCCAACCTCACCCATACAAATCAAAGGACAACTCCTCGTGAACAGGACTCCATAATCAACTCAGGATTGAGACTAAGTTGTCTAGATCATCCTAGTGAAATAGAAACCAAGCCAACTAACGGTGTTACAGCTAGTGGTTAACTATTTCGCGGTCCGGTCTTATGCAAACTCATTGCATAGGATACCCCCACTCGCATGTCAACTACATGAACGCGTTGGATCATAGCGTTTGTATCATAATACAAAGTGGGTCGTATCCATAGTGTCACCAGGATAAGGTACCCAGCCTTATCCCTATACTATAGACCCTTTAGGCTGAATCTTGAACATTGATCCTGGTATATCCCTACATACTAGTTCAAGCTTCATACTATTAGCCTAGGATTTTTAGTTTATTAGATTAGGGTTAATAAGACAAGATCTTCTAAATACAAACAAAATAAACTATTTTATTAATGTTTGGTAAAATGTTACATTTACTATCTACGAGTTTTAGGGCATAAAACCCAACAATTATCTCAGCTTACTTCACTGACGAAGATGAATTGTCTTTGTTGCTGGTCCTATCTAGCCATAAAAAGGCGATAGGTTGGAAAATCGCAAATATTCAGGGAATCAATCTGTCCTTTTGCATGCACAGGATCAATCCAGAAGAAGGTGCTATATACCCTATATCAGACAGTAGCTGGGTCAACCCAGTGCAATGCGTCCCTAAGAAAGGTGGGATGACAGTAGTGGAAAATGAGAAGAATGAATTGATTCCAATGAGAATGTCATGGGATGGCAAGTCTGCATTGACTATCGCCGCCTCAACAAAGTAACCAGAAATAACCATTTCCCATTACTGTTTATTGATCAGATGTTAGACAAATTGGCAAGAAAGGATCATTACTGTTTCCTTGATGGCAACTCAGGTTACAACCAAACTACTATAGTCCCAAAAGATCAAGAAAATACAACATTCACATGTCCATACGGGACATTCGATTTTCGAAGAATGCCATTTGGACTCTGTAACGCTCCAACCACCTTCCAAAGGTGTATGATGGCAATATTCTCAGACATGGTGGAGCGAACGTTGGAAGTTTTTATGGATGATTTCTCTGTCTTTGGAGAAAGTTTTCCAAATTATTTACAGAATCTTGACTGCATAATGGAAAGATGCGAAGAAACGAACCTGATGTTAAATTGGGAAAAGTGTCATTTTATGGTACGAGAAGGTATAGTTCTTGGACACAAGATTTCCATAAATGGAATTGAGGTAGACATGGCAAAGAGCGAGTTGATATCCAAACTACCTTTTCCCAAGATAGCACGAGACACCAAGAGTTTTCTAGGCCATGCAAGATTTTACAAAAGATTTATTAAAGACTTCTAAAATTTATAAACCTTTGTGCAGGTTGCTCGAGGTGGATAGAACTTTTGAATTTGATGAAGATTGCAAGCAAGCTTTTGAAAAGTTGAAGAGTGCACTTAGTTCATCTCCAGTCATGATTGAACCAGACTGGACTCAGTCGCTAGTGACTTTACAGTAGGAGCTGTGTTAGGCCAAAAAAGAGGGAAGATTGTGCAACCAATCTATTTTGCAAGCAAGACACTTAACGAAGCACAATTGAATTACACAGTAACAGAAAAAGAACTACTTGAAGTAGTTTTTGCATTTGAAAATTTTAGATCCTACTCTGTAGAAACTAAAGTTATAGTTCATATTGATCACTCAACCCATAAACACTTGTTATCCAAGAAAGATGCTAAACTCTGACTAATCCACTGGATTATACTCTTGCAGAAATTTTATATTGAAATCCAGGACAAGAAAGGAACGGAAAATCAAGTTGCATATCATATGTCAAGACTTGAGGAAGAGGCACGAGTGGAGAAGAGGTTGGACATTCGAGAGTTGTTTGCAGATGAACATATATTGGCAGTAAGGGCAATTGAAATTCCATGGTTTCCAGACTACGTGAACTACGTAGTCAGTGGACTAAAGCCTCACTAAGCCACAACTTAACAACTAAAAAAGTTTCTGAAAGATGTAAAGGAATATTATTTGGATGAGTCGTACCTATATAAACTTAGCCCAGATCAAATACTCAGGCGATATGTAACAGAGAGGGAAGTACAATTCATTTTGGAAGCTTGTCTAGCACTGCGATCTATTTACTAAGAATTGCGATCAAGGATGCACATCCATTCATTTACTAAGTAATGGGGGTAGTTCTGGTTGAGTCTTTTCAATGATGCACATCTATTTACTAAGAACTGCGATCAGTGCTAGAGAACCGGGAATTCGACATCTAAGAATGAAATGCCACTAAACTTCATACTTGAAGTAGAAATCTTTGATGTATGGAGAATAGATTTCATGGGCCCATTCCCTCCGTCCTTTGGGAATATCTATATTCTGCTTGAAGTTGATTATGTATCAAAGTGGATCGAAGCCATAGCCACATCAACTAATGATGCGAATGTAGTAAAGAAATTCTTTATGAAGAATATTTTTACAAGATACAGGACTCCTCAATTTATCATAAGCAATGAAGGTACGCATTTTTTAAATAAGATGATAGCAAATCTGTTTTCCAAATATAACATCAGGATTTGCTAATGCACAAGTAATTCCCTAGCAGAATAAGCAGGCTTTGCCCCAGCAAAATTCAGAGAATTCTCTTGAGGTAATGATGAAAGGATATATGGCTCATACAGATGCCACAATTCAAAGTAATCAAGCTTCAATGAGAGCATTGGAATTGCAAGTGGGCCAGCTAGATAATGAGCTAAAGGCAACGCCTCAACTTCCCTCAGATACTGAACATCCTAAAAGGGAAGTTACGGAGCAGGTAAAGGCAGAGACTCTTAGGAGTGGTAAGCCACTAGAAGAAAGGAAAAAGCCTAGTAAACCCCAGGATGTAGAAAAGAATTGTGATAAAAATGTTGTTGTTGAGAAAGAGTTGGAGACTGGTCAGGGTGCAAGAGGCAGCAATAATGATGCTAGAGCATCTGGTTCTGTTCCAAATATGGAACCACCATATGTGCCGCCCCCACCTTATGTACCACCTCTACCTTTTCCACAAAGGTAAAGGCCTAAGAATAATGACGGCCAATTCAAGAAATTTTTAGAAATTCTTAAGCAAATGCACATAAATATCACTTTAGTAGAAGCTATAGAGCAAATGCCTAATTGTGCTAAATTTCTCAAGGATATTTTAACTATAAAGAAGGGGTTAGGAGAGTTTGAAACTGTATCTCTTACTGAGGAATGTAGTGCTATTCTTAAGAATGGGCTACGAACCAAAGCTAAGGAATGAGGATCATTTACTATTCCTGTCTCAATAGGTGGAAAAGAGTTAGGTAGAACACTTTGTGATTTAGGCCCAAGCGTTAACCTTACGCCTCTTTCGGTCTATCGAAAGCTATGTATTTGTGAAGTTAGGCCTACCACAGTCACACTCCAACTAACCGATAGGTGTATCACTTATCCTGAGGGTAACATTGAGGATGTCTAAGTGAAAGTAGACAGGTTCATATTTCCTGTTTATTTCATCATCTTAGATTATGAGGCAAATAATGATGTTGACAAGGACCAATGGATTAAAGTCATGGACCTGGAAATAAAGTCTTTTGTATTTCACTTCCATCTGGGATCTTGTAGATCTGCTTGATGGGTAACACCTATTAGTTACAAGTGGATTTACAAGAGAAAACGATACATTAAAGGTCTTAACCAGAAGGGTTCATACAGCAAGATCGAAAGCAAAAGGGTTCGCAAGCTTAAGTGATCCATTCATGGAATGACCTAAGCATTTCGATCTTGAAATATAAGATTTGATATAGTGACCAAAGCTTTTGGCTTTAATCAGAACATTAATGAGTCCTGTGTTTACAAGTAATCATCAATAGTTCAGTAGCTTACTTAGTGTTGTATATGATTGATATCCTAATCATTAGGAATGATGTAGGTTATCTTACTGAAATTAAAGGAGCTAGCAGCTCATTTCCAAATGGAAATTTGGGAGAAGCCGAGTTTGTTCTTAGGATCCAAATCGTTAGAACAAAAAGCTAGCCTTATCTCCAGTGACTTATATCTATAAGATGTCAGTTACATATAAGATACAAAATTCCAAGAAGGGTTCACTACCTTTCAGGCGTGGAATTCTTTTTTTCTAAGAAACTGTTTCCTAAGACACCTCAAGAAGTTAAGGAGATGAGACGAAGGCTCTATGCAATAGGGATTGTAAGTAAGTATCAGTCTAATCCAAGATTTAATCATTGGAAAAACCATTAAGAATATCCTCATGTATTCGAGGAGAACGAGGAACTATATGCTCGTGTATGGGACTAAGGATTTGATCCTTACAAGATACACTGACACAGATTTTAAGACTGATAAGGATTTAAGGAAATCTACATCAGTATATGTGGTCACTCTTTACGATGGAGCTATAGTATGGCATAGTTACAGTCTTGACCGTATAGGCCGAAAAAATAGCTACTTATGAAGCAGCGATAGCTACTGTATAGATTAGAAAGTTATTGATTGATATGGAATGTGTTCCAAATGTGAACTTGCCCATCACACTTTATAGTGATATAGTGGTGTTGTGGCAAATTGAAAAGAACATCGCAGCCTAAGACAAGCAGACGCATTAAATTGAATGAAATATTGTTGATTCATTTATAAAGACTCTCTCGCCTAAAGTGTTTGAGGGTCATCTAGAAGGTCTAGATCTACGAGATATGTACAAAGATGTAATCTAGGGCAAGTGGGAGAAATGTAATGGGTATAGTGATACCATTATGTAATGGGTATAGTGATGCCCAAGTTTATTGTATATGTACATTGTATTTGTTTTATACATGTATTGATACACCCACTGTTGTATAGATTATTGTACATCCCACTAAGCTAGAGTTTTAGTTCAAGTGGGAGTTTGTTGGGTTTTATGTCCTAAAACTCGTAGATAGCGAATGTAAACAAATTGTATACTTGTTTCCATAAAGTGTAATTGAGTTTCTACAATAAAGTGTTGTTGTTAAATATTGCACAATTTGACCCAAATCCAATAAACTAAGATCCAAGGTTGTTTACATGTGACTTGAACTAGTATGTGGGGACATACGGGGATTGGTGTTCAAGTAACAACCTAAAAGGTCTATAGTACAAGGATAAGGCTGGGTACCTTATCCTGGTAACACTATGTGATACGGCCCGCTATGTATTCGATATAGACGTATTAATCCAAGGCGTCCATGTAGGAGACATGCGAGTGGGGGTATCCTATGCAATGAGTTTGCATAAGACCGGACCACTAGATGTAACACCGTTAACTAGTTAGGTTACTGTTTCAATATGATGACTTAGGTAACTCAGTCTTAATCCTGAGTGTGTCATGAACTCCTTCTCATGAGGGATTGTCCTTTGATTAGCATGGGTGAGAGTGGCCAATACGTCGACTCAATATGCCTTCCTTTTTGGGGACAAGACCGAGTGGGAGGCTGGGGACATGACAACACAAGAAGGAATTTACTCCTTCCCACTTATAGGAGAAGTAGATGAGTGTTCCCTTAAATGGTGACTCCGGGACTTGAACAAAGGGATCCCGTCCTTTCACTGGCCCGAGAGGAACTTTCTGTTTAATGGTTGGACCATAAACAGGTTGTTCATTAGAGGAGCGTACTTAAGGAGACAGATGTAACACAGGGGTAAAACGGTAATTTGACCCAATTGTGATTACGGACACTCGTGAAGGATTGACTTACCGGTATAGGTCTATATCCGTGGACACAGAAATGTCCTACAGCGAGAAGAGTTCAGTTGTGGGTCTTTAGTGGAATGACCCACAGTTAATGAATATTGATTAACTTGATTAATGAGTTTAATCGGTTAACCTCATATCATTGGAGCTTCTGATCTGTAGGTCCATTAGGTCCCCTGCTAGCTCGTAAAGAGTAATTAGGAACAAATATACTTTGAGAGAATTTGAATAGTTCAAATTCATATTGGGAATTAAGTTAATTGTATGAGATACAAATTAATATAATGTATAGTGATGCATTAAAATATAATTGAGATTAAACTTTAGGTCCATTAAGTCTAATTTGAGATTAAACTTTATTGAGAGATTGATATATTTGAAAGAATTCAAATATATGTCTAATTAAATATATGGTATTTAATTAGAAGATGAATTAAATAATTATGAATTAATTAATTATTCAATTTAGTTTAAATTAAATGAGATTTAATTAAACTATAGTCTATGAGAGAAATAAATATTTGAAGAAGTTCAAATATTAATATGAATTTGATTCATATTAAACTTATAGGATATAAGAGAATATGAAGGAGTTCAAATTTTAATATGAATTTGATTCATATTATAGAATTAATTAATTGAATGCCTGAAATTAAATATATGATATTTAATTGGGTAATTAATTAATTAACTAATAGAAGGTTTGAAATTAAATATATGATATTTAATTGGTGATTAATTAATTAAAGAATTAATTAATTGGAAATTAATAAAATATGGAAATGATATAATCACTTATGGAAGTGATGAATCATTTATGGAAAAGATTAATCAATTATGGAATTGATTGGTTATGGAATTGATTAATTAAGGAAAATATTAAATCAGTTATGGAATTGATTGATTTTAAATGAACATTTTATGCATGACCTTTCTCCTATAAATAGAACACTAACCCTAGGGTTTGGGGGATACAAGATATGGCCACCTGATTGGTTGTCAGAGTGATTGGTTTAGTAGTCGTAGATTTAAATCAATCCAAGTATAAACTGACTAAATCAAATAGTTCCTGGTGAGTCCAGGGTCGAATCCACAGGGAAACGAAACAAAAGTAGTAAAAAAGATTTACTGATTTAATCTCTTACTTTGTTAGGTTGGTTTTAAAAGGTGAGTGGTATAGTTCAAACAATAATTAAATTACAGAGAAAAACAAAATAAATCAAAAACTGAGGAAAAAGGAGTTTAATGCGAAAAAGTATCAAGGTTGTTGCGGTTGGAACCTCATGCGATTACAAGAGACTTGTAGCGCTAACTTTGGTTAATTGATCTATTAATGCCTAAGTGAGAAAAAATCATTAAGTTTCCCTTCCGGTAATCCTTATGCGTTTTAGCAATAAACTAACAATTGATTATTTGACTAGTTTATGCGTGAAGTTTAGTTCTCTAATACTTACAAGGGATTGCGTTAGTCACAACGCAATCACAGCTCAAGCATGCAATATCTTTTAGCGGTAATAATTTAATGCTACCAAGACTACATGACATGCGCTAACTTGTCCTACTTAGAGAGATCCATATGCGTTACCTGTCAAGGATTTATCATACTGTTACCGCATCCGACTGGCCAAGCGGGAATTATCAATGAAAAAATTAATGCAACTAAGTAGAAAGCAATCAATGTTTCAATTAATACCAAAATATGCGCTTACAGGTTGTGCTTATCGTCGCATGAGGCGCTTGCGCTAAGCCTTGAAGAGAAGAATTAGCTCATGTGAGCAAAACAAAACTGTATGAAATAACACATTACACACAAGTTTGCTCCCATTTACAATTTAGTGTAGTTCCTTCTTGATTTTCTTCTACTCTTCTCCACTCTCCCCTCCTCTCTCTCTGCCTCTCTTTGGGCTTCTATTTATAGGCGAAGAAGATAACTTCAACAAGTAACAGCCACTTGCTTGATCATCATCAGACAACTTGCGCCTTTCTATTCTCCTTTTTTCGCCCACTTGCTCGGGTTGCGCCGACGCTGTCTTTTCATCCATCCTTATCTGTCTCTTGATCATTTTGGAATGTGTGCCTGCGCTGAGAAGATGCTTAAAAACAGCTAGATTAACTTGCGTTAGTGCTCTGTATTTTATAATTTCTTATCGCATACTTAAATATAACTTGTTGTTTATAACAAAACGCTTTTCCTTTTCTTTATGCACTAAGATAACGCATCACATGTTCTTTTGGCCTTCTTTTAGCTTAAGTTTAGAGGATAAATAACTTGCATTTCGTAAGTGTTGGGTTCCTAGAGTGAGTAAAAATATGATATGAAATACTCTAGAATTCCTGTGCAAGTATACACAGTCTGCAGCAAGTAATATTATCAATCCAAGGTCTGAATGAGTTTCCACTTTATCTATTTTGTATAACTTTCTAATGGTTTCGAAGATAATAAAAATGTTGGGTTTTATAAGAATTATGCTGAAGCAAAATAAATGACAGAACAACGAGTAAACAAATAGATAGACAGATTAAAGACAAGCGCTGGTTAGGTTTTAGTGATTATTCTAAGATATGCTCCAGCAATATTATTGATCATGCATTTCTCGCAGTATTATTAGCGGATTCCTCCCGGAACTCCGGATCTTTTGGGATATGTTTCAAACCCAATGAAGAGCGACCGATCAAGCACTAGGCAACTGGCTATCCCTAGCTCAGTCACTAGCGTTCACCAATACACAATGATCGTAGTGTGGAGAATTGCCACACACTCTCTAAATCATCCCTGAAACTAGAGAGAGCTATCCATACCGGCTGGCAAGGCGGGCATAAAATAAGAATAAGCACAACAATTAACCAAAATGCGATAGTCAATTTATTACTAGAGATGAAGCACAGTAATCACATTATTCCTAACCAACACCCTAAGCTACTTAGTTCATAATAGGCATAGAAATACGAATTACAATCTGAGTATGCATGTCCATAACTACAAGTTAATAAAGAAGGTAAACTCCCTAATCAGCTTGCGGTTGATGGTGTTCTTGATGATCTTAAATCTCCCTATACTATTCGGCTTCCAAGGGAAAACATGGAATGAGTTTGACTTGGACGGCTACTTCCTTTTGTAGAAGGAAAGGAGACTTGAATTAGGTCAACTTGGACACGTGTAGGGCTCTCCTTGCTCCTTTATCCCGAAAATAACTCAACAGAAGCCGGTTCATGAAGTTGGCTAACGAGGTGTGATGTGGCAGTTTTTGCTCCCAGTTTTGCTGCAGCATAAAATTTGCTCCTTCCAGTCGCTCAGCAGGATAATCTGCACAAAGTGATTTCCAAAGCTTCCATTCTTCCAAATGGGATAAATCATGTAATATCTCTCTAAAACCAACCCTAATAAGCATAAAGGACACACAAATCCCTATATAATTGAGGCCTAAATAACTACGTTTTGGGATGTTATCATACCCCCAAACTTGAACTATTGCGCGTCCCGAGCAATACCAACCAACCTTCCTTCAAGAATCTCAAATCATTAGACAAAGAATTAACTTAATCAAACCAGACAGTCCAACACTACCTTTAACCTTTACCTGAGCACTCTGCAAAACCAAGCTCTGCTGCAGCAAAATGATTCCTTCAGCAGGGACAAATAATCACCACTTTTCAACTTAATTCTAAGAACTCACCACAGCCTAGCTCTATTATCAGACATTTCAAAACATATTTTTAAAGAGGTTTATATCCTTGTTTATCAGACTTAAAGCAGCCTTACAGTCATAAGCTCTTAAGCATGGGATGACCCACTTTATGGTGCAATATACCCTTGCCTCAAGCTCATCACCAACTAGGCTCAATACTCATTATAAAGCTCAAAAATCCTTAGTTATTTCATCTCTTGCCCCTCAGAATGGCGACATTTTGTGATGAAGCTCACCTAAGTTCTGGGAGATAGAAAAACTGTTGGATCATCATTCATCCTTCAAAACTTTAGCTCTGTCAATTTTTTTCAGCAAAATCTTCAACAAATAACTTTTCAACAAATTATTTTTTCTCATATTTCTCATTTTTTCACATTTCCTAGGTCATCTTTTGACGCGAAGACAAACCGTGGGTATCACAAATGTCCCCGGTTACTCAATAACCTAGCAAATTTTAATTTTGAAGGAGAGGAATGCTCGAGCAAAATAATTGGAGTAGCAAAAAGTCCCCCAAACTTGAATTATTCATTGTCCCCAATGAATCATTAATTAAGCAATTATACCCCCCAAACTTAAATCTTTCTTTCTGAATTTTTAAACTAAACATGGGACTTAGATTAAGCTTAAAGTGGATCATATAAGTCAATACTACCTTCAAAATCTTCTTGTCGTAGCAACAGTTCAAGCTAGAAGAAATGCTCAAGCAAAAGGTTTCTGGAGATCAGAATACCTTGATCTAATTAAGCGTAATCAGTCCAAGCTTCAAAAATTCAGAAGAGAATTAGTTAAGTTGGGAATTACTCATTGCTATAAAACAGAAACAACTCTGGAAATTTCATTAAGAACCGAGAAAAATATACATCAGCAGATATTTTTTGTTGCTTAGAAACAGAAAACAAAAACTGGAGTTCTCTTCTTTTTAGCTTTCTTTTTCGGAGCATCAGGTATATTAGGTTCAACTTCCTCTACATCCCTTTCCTTGCGGCTTCTCGTTTTCCCTATTATAGACTTGAAGAAATTTTTCTTCATTCGAATAATGGAAAGAAACATAAGGAAAAACGAATTGAAGAAGAAACAAACCTGAGTGGTGTTTAAATGGGGCTTCAGAAAATAAAATAACCAGTGACAAATCTTCCCCCATTAATATCTTTTACCGATTAAACCTGCAAGTAATTAATCAAATTAAATTTTCAAAACGGTAAGATTGTACCATAATGATGTGCTGTCCAACGGCTCTATCGTTCGATTTCCCTATGCAACACATGGAAGCACCTGATCTTCATGCAATATTACCTGCTCACCGAAAAATTTAAATCCCAACAGTAAAAATATTCTTAACCACATCCATAATATTCTAATGATATATTCACTCTAACCAGAAGATTGTAAAAACAAACTGGGTAACAAGATTTTCTTCTAGGAGAATCTTTTCACACAGAAAAATTCAAATTCAAACCGCCAAAATCAAATCTTATCTTATTATTAACTTCAGCTGAATATGTATTTCTTATTTTATCCTATCTTTTCACACGAAAATATTATTAAATCTAAACCTAAACAAAAATTCAAATAACCGAAAATAAAAACTAAATAAAATCTAACTAAATCTAATTAATTAAAAGATAATCCAAAGATAATCCAAATAAATAATCCGAAAATAAAATAAAATCAAATTCAAAACGAAATAAAATCTAAAATAATAAAAATACTGAGATCTAATAAACTATGCACAAATCAAACCTAACCTAAGCAGAATTAAAAACAAATCAGAAAAACGTAAAATCAGTACAAAGTCTGGGAGCTCAAAATTTTGCTCTGTGAAATGCTCCCGCAAAAATCCTGCTCTCTCAAACATCGACAAACCTTAGGGAAGGATATTTCGATTGAAACTCCTCTCCCCAATAATGCTTCACACGCTGTCCATTCACTTTGAACACTCTCCCATCTTTTTCATCCTGCAAAGTAATTGCTCCATTGGAAAAAACCTCAATCACAATAAACGGTCCTGACCATTTAGATTTTAATTTTCCAGGAAATAATTTTAATCTAGAATTATAAAGCAAAACTTTTTGACCTTTGACAAACTCTTTAGATTTTATTCTCTTGTCATGCCACAACTTAGTCTTTTCCTTATACATTTTCACATCTTCATAAGAAAATTGACGAAATTCCTCTAACTCATTAAGCTGCAGCATTCTTATTGCTCCTGCGCGACTCAGATCAAAATTTAACTTTTTCAAAGCCCAAAATGTTTTATGCTCAAGCTCTAATGGTAAATGGCAAGCTTTCCCATATACTAACCTATAGGGAAACATACCTAGAGGAGTCTTATAAGCTGTCCTATAAGCCCAAAGAGCCTCATCCAACCTAAAGGACCAATCCTTTCTAGATGGATGGACTACTTTCTCTAAAATAGTTTTAATTTCCCTATTACTAATTTCAGCTTGACCATTTTCTTGTGGGTGATAAGGGGTAGCTATCCTATGCTTAATCCCATACTTAGCTAAAAGCTTAGTTAAGATATTATTAACAAAATGTGTACCCTCATTACTCATTAGAGCCCTAGGTGTCCCAAACCGCGCAAAGATGTGCGATTGAAGAAACCTTGCAACTGTCTTGGTATCACTCTGATGGCATGCAATGGCCTCCACCCACTTGGACACATAATCAACTGCCAATAAGATAAAAACATTGCCATTAGAAGGGGGAAATGGCCCCATAAAGTCAATACCCCATACATCAAATAATTCAACTTCTAAAATGTAAGTAAGATGCATTTCATCTCTAGGCCCCAAGTTTCCTCTCCTTTGACAAGCGTCACATTGCTTGTAGAACCAATGGGCATCCTTGAATAACGTAGGCCAGAAAAATCCGCAATGCAAAATCCTCATAGTTGTCCTCTGACCGCTGAAATGTCCTCCATACGGCGAAGAGTGACTTTGCTCCAGGATTTCCTTTGCTTCAGCACCTGAAACACACCTACGAATAATACCGTCAGAGCATTGCTTATACATAAATGGCTCATCCCAATAGAAAAATTTTGCATCATGCTTAAACTTTTTCTTCTGCCTTCAATCCATATCAATAGGGGTGACTCCCTTCACTAAAAAGTTGGCAATATCAGCATACCAAGGGACATCCCTGACTACCTTTACCTGAACAGCAAAAAGCTGTTCATCTGGAAAAGAATCGGAAATGGCAGATTGCTCCAGCAAAGATGATGATGGATCAAGACGGGACAAGTGATCTGCAATGACATTCTCTGATCCCTTCTTGTCCTTTATCTCCAAGTCAAATTCCTGCAATAGTAAAATCCAACGAATTAGTCTAGGCTTTGCATCTTTCTTTGACATTAAATACCTTATTGATGCATGATCCGTGAACACCGTGACTTTGGACCCAACCAAATATGGCAGGAATTTCTCAAGAGCAAACACAACAGCTAACAACTCCTTTTCAGTAGTTGTGTAGTTGACCTGTGCCTCATTTAAAACCTTGCTTGCATAATATATAGGATGAATAAATTTGCCCTGCTTTTGTCCCAGCATCGCTCCTACTGCAGCATCACTCGCATCACACATTACCTCGAATGGCAAATTCCAATTAGGTGCGCAGAGAATGGGTGCTGAGATTAAAGCAGCCTTCAATGTTTCAAAAACCTTCCTACAATCTGCATTAAAGTCAAAAACATGATCAATGCACAATAAGTTACAAAGAGGTTTACTGATTTTGGAAAAATCCTTTATGAACCTCCTATAAAATCCAGCATGTCCTAAAAAACTCTGAATTCCCTTCACTGAATTTGGTGGCTCTAGCCTTTCAATAACCTCAACTTTTGCTCTAATCAACTTCTAGACCATTTTTGGAAATCCTTTGACCTAACACTATGCCCTCCTTCACCATGAAGTGGCACTTCTCCCAATTAAGAACTAGATGGGTATCCTCACATCTTTTTAATACCTTTCCTAAATTTTCTAAACAACTCTGAAAAGACCCTCCAAAAACTGAAAAAATCGTCAATAAAGACTTCAACAGTGGACTCAGTCATATCAGAAAAAATTGCTAACATACACCGCTGAAATGTTGCTGGAGCATTGCAAAGGTCAAAAGGCATTCTCCTGAAAGCAAACGTCCCATAAGGACAGGTGAAAGTAGTTTTCTCCTGATCCTCAAGAGCAATAGTAATCTGGTTATACCCAGAATTACCATCCAATAAACAGTAATAGGCCTGACCAGCCAATCGATCCAACATCTGATCGATAAATGGTAGAGGGAAATGATCCTTTCGGGTGCCTTTATTAAGCCTTCTGTAATCCATGCAAACCCTCCAGCCAGTTATTGTCCTTGTGGGGATCAACTCATTATCTTTATTGCTCACCACAGTGACACCTCCTTTCTTAGGAACACATTGGTCAGGGCTTACCCAATTGCTATCGGCAATTGGATAAATGATCCCAGCATCCAACCATTTAATTACCTCCTTTTTAACAACCTCTTTCATTGCAGGGTTAAGCCTTCTTTGTTGCTCAATACTCCTAAAGGATCCCTCCTCTAGAGTGATTTTGTGCATACAAAAAGATGGGCTAATTCCCTGAATATCAGCCAATGTCCAACCTATAGCTTTGCGGTATTGCTGCAGCAATTTTATTAAGGCCTCCTCATGCTCCGGCATTAAATCTGATGCAACAATAATGGGCAACGTCTCACTTTCCCCAAGATACACATACTTTAGATGATCCGGTAAAGGCTTCAAATCTAAAGTGGGTGGCTCAATTAGGGATTTGCTTAATTGGGGGAGCCTTTCTTTGATCTAAATCTAAAGACTCAAAAACATCCTCACACCTAAACAATTCTTTTTCATTTTTTTTTTTTATCTAAAGAACAAAATTCAAAATCTTCTACACTAACCTCTCCATGCTTTTCCGAATGCTTATCAGCCGAATCCTGTATTGCTGTCTCAATAACTCTGCTCTCCAGAATCCTAATGAAGGAGCAATCCTCCATTTTGTCTGGATATTTCATGGCTTTAAACACATTAAATTTCACTTCCTCATTACAGACTCTCATTGTTAATTCTCCTTTTTGAACATCTATTAATGCCCTACCAGTAGCCAAAAATGGACGACCTAGAATAATTGGGACATCTTTATCAGCCTCATAGTCTAAAATAATAAAATCAACAGGAAATATGAATTTATCAACTTTTACTAAGACATCCTCAATTTTACCCTCTGGATATGTGATAGACCTATCAGCTAATTGGAGTGTAACTGTGGTAGGTCTAGTTTCACCAATACCTAACTTCCGATAGACCGAAAGAGGCATAAGGTTAATGCTTGCACCTAAATCACAGAGTGCTCAACCTAATTCCTTCCCACCTATAGACACAGGTATAGTAAATGACCCTGGATCCTTAGCCTTGGGGGGTAGACCATTCTTAAGAATAGCACTACACTCCTCAGTAAGAGATACAGTTTCAAACTCACCTAACCTTTTCTTTTTAGTCAAAATATCCTTAAGAAATTTAGCATAATTAGGCATTTGCTCTACAACTTCTACTAAAGGGATATTTATATGCAATTGCTTAAGAATCTCTAAAAACTCTTTAAATTGACCGTCCTGATTCTTAGGCTTTTGTCTTTGTGGAAAAGGTAGAGGTGGTACATAAGGTGGGGGCGGCACATATGGTGGTTCTACATCTGGCATAGAACCAGATGCTCCAACATTCTCTTTGCTGCCTCCAGCACCTTGACCAGACTCCAACTCTTTTTCAACAACAATATTATCACTATTACTATTTAAATCCTTGGTCTTTCTAGACTCTTCTAGTGGCTTACCACTCCTAAGGGTTACTGTCTTTACCTGCTCCTTACCTTCCCTTCGAGGGTGTTCAGTATCCGAAGGAAGTTTCCCTTGAGGCCTCGCCTTGAGATCATTAGCTAGCTGACCCACTTGCAATTCCAGGGCTCTCATCAAGGCTTGATTACTTTGAATTGTTGCGTTTGTGCGAGCCATAAATTCTTTCATCATCGCCTCGAGAGAATTTCCCGAATTTTGCTGGGGCAAAGCCGGCCTATTCTGCTGGGGCATTACCTGCGTTTTAGCAAATCCGGGCTGGTTCATCTTTTATTGCGCTTGTACGTTATTTCCTTGACCTCCCCATGAGAAGTTGGGGTGGTTGCGCCAACCTGGATTATAGAAGTTAGAATAAGTGTTGTTCCTCTGATTACCTACAAAAAACACAGAAGCAGGATTGCTGGGGCAAAACTCGTAGTTGTGGTCTTCACCGCAATAGACACATGCTTCGTCCGTGCCTTGGTTCACCACTGCTGCAGGCTCCATAGCTGGTGGCTGCTGATGACTAATCACTGTCACATTCTTAAGAACGTTAGCAATCATAGCAAGATCAGCCCTAATGGTGGACACACCATCAACCTCTAATACACTCTTAACCTTTTTATTTGTGCCTCTAACATCCGACGACTAACAACTATTAATAGATATTCTTTCTAAAATCTCATAGGCTTCATCAAAAGTTTTTGCCAAAAGGGCCCCTCCAGCCGAGGCATCGACCATACCTTGGGTTACTCCATTTAAACCATTGTAAAATGTTTCCATTTGAATAAAATGAGGTAACCCATGGTGGGGACACTTTCGCAAAAGCTCCTTAAACCTCTCCCAAGCCTCACTAAAAGTCTCATCGTCAAGTTGCCTAAACCCTACTATTTCACTCCTCAATTTCGCATTTCTATTAGGTGGGAAATAGTTACTCAAAAATTTTTCAGCTAACTCATCCCACGTCCTAATTGATCCTGGAGCAAAAGAGTTTAACCATGACTTTGCTCCATCTCTAAGAGAATTCAGGAACAAAGTTAATCTAAGAGCATCTCTAGGCACTCCTTGAATTACAAAAGAATCACTAACTCCTAGAAAAGACTTAAGATGTAAATGAGGGTCTTCAGATGACAAACCATGGAATTGCCCCTCGATTTGCAACATCTGAAACATTACCGGTTTCATTTCAAAATTTGCCGCTTGGATTTGGGGACGTGCAATCCCTGGATTCAACTCATTAAACATCGGGACAGCATATGCTCGAATGGCTATGGTCCTATCGTTCGCTATCAAGATAGGATTCTCAGCCAGATTATTTCGCTGCTCATTTTGCTCAAACAGTGGGTTTTGCTGCAGCAACGGATTCTGCTGGGGGTTTGCTGCTGCTGGACCTTCATGAACCTGCGGTAGTTGCGGCACGTTTGCCATCTGGTTTCTGTGCTGCTCCCTCCTTCTGTTCCTAAATGTCCTTTCAATTTCTGGATCAAGCTCAAACCATACCCCAGGCGGATCGCTCATGCACCAAAATCACACTTGCAAAATCAAAAGAAACAATCAAAAAGTTATAGCACCAAACCACTAAAACACATACACAAAACAGATCAGATAAAAACTTATTCAAGTCCCCCGCAACGGCGCCAAAAACTTGTTGGGTTCCTAGAGTGAGTAAAAATATGATATGAAATACTCTAGAATTCCTGTGCAAGTATACACAGTTTGCAGCAAGTAATATTATCAATCCAAGGTCTGAATGAGTTTCCACTTTATCTATTTTGTATAACTTTCTAATGGTTTCGAAGATAATAAAAATGTTGGGTTTTATAAGAATTATGCTGAAGCAAAATAAATGACAGAACAACGAGTGAACAAATAGATAGACAGATTAAAGACAAGCGCTGGTTAGGTTTTAGTGATTATTCTAAGATATGCTCTAGTAATATTATTGATCATGCATTTCTCGCAGTATTATTAGCGGATTCCTCCCGGAACTCCGGATCTTTTGGGATATGTTTCAAACCCAATGAAGAGCGACCGATCAAGCACTAGGCAACTGGCTATCCCTAGCTCAGTCACTGGCTTTCACCAATACACAATGATCGTAGTGTGGAGAATTGCCACACACTCTCTAAATCATCCCTGAAACTAGAGAGAGCTATCCATACCGGCTGGTCAGGCGGGCATAAAATAAGAATAAGCACAACAATTAACCAAAATGCGATAGTCAATTTATTACTAGAGATGAAGTACAGTAATCACATTATTCCTAACCAACACCCTAAGCTACTTAGTTCATAATAGGCATAGGAATACGAATTACAATCTGAGTATGCATGTCCATAACTACAAGTTAATAAAGAAGGTAAACTCCCTAATCAGCTTGCGGTTGATGGTGTTCTTGATGATCTTCAATCTCCCTATACTATTCGGCTTCCAAGGGAAAACATGGAATGAGTTTGACTTGGACGGCTACTTCCTTTTATAGAAGGAAAGGAGACTTGAATTAGGTCAACTTGGACACGTGTAGGGCTCTCCTTGCTCCTTTATCCCGAAAATAACTCAACAGAAGTCGGTTCATGAAGTTGGCTAACGAGTTGTGATGTAGCAGTTTCTACTCCCAGTTTTGCTGCAGCATAAAATTTGCTCGTTCCAGTCGCTCAGCAGCATAATCTGCACAAAGTGATTTCCAAAGCTTCCATTCTTCCAAATGGGATAAATCATGTAATATCTCTCTAAAACCAACCCTAATAAGCATAAAGGACACACAAATCCCTATATAATTGAGGCCTAAATAACTACCTTTTGGGCAGTTATCAGTAAGCTATCAAACCCCCAAACTTAAACTATTGCTTGTCCCCAAGCAATGCCTATTATCTACTTTGCGAGAATTACTCAACTCTCTATTGCTTGCGATCTTTGCATCATCTTTTCTCTGTTTCTTGCACGCATTACTCCAATAGATTTGACTTTTGTCAAATTTCCTTCATTGCTTAAGGCAGGTTCCTTGCGCTTAGATTCTTCCTTGCGATAACTCAGCCACTTTTCCCTGTCTTGGGCGCATACATATATCCTTCAACTTTTTTTTTTTTTTGAAAGTAGAAAGCAGATGGACATCAAAGCACATGCTTTCGCTTTGGCTTATCCACATTTGTTATGAAAGGTATCCAACTACGGGTATTACATTTTTTTACTGCCCTCAACGCTCATAGGTTGCTTTTGTCTTCGCGCAGTGGCAAACTATGGGTGTCATAAATGCCTCTGGCTATAAACATGCCGCATACCTAGAGGAACGCATTCGTTATTTAAATTTATGCGCCGACTCCCCCAAACTTAAACATGGGCAATGTCCCCATTGTCCCCAAACTTACTGTGGAGAGCATGGACAGAAGAAAACAGTGGATGAGTTGCGGCAAGTCAAAAATGCGAAGGAATTTGCCTGTTGCTTTGAGAAAATTAAGAAAAAGATTAAATCAAAGTGAGGTAAATGTGAACAAGAAGAGTCAGAAAGTCAGATGCTTTGATTAAAATAAAGGAGTTAACACAAAGAATTTGATAGATAAAAAGACATTAAGATGTAAGGCAGAGAAAAAGTGATTTGAGATAATCAGCGAGATATATATATATATGTATTGCGATGAAAAAATTATAAATACGGCGCATACATTTAAATAAGAGAAAAGGACAAAAAGATAATTAGTTTTCTTCCTGCGGCGGCGGTGGTGGTGGGCAACCGACGGAAATGGAGATGGAAAAGGAGTAAGATTTCGAGGGGTGGGGACGTTTGGGGATGCCTGAAGGGTAACAGGTTGGATAGTGAAGGTGGAGATATCTAATGGGGTGACGATGAGCACTTCTTCTGCGCAAGAGGGTGATGGGGCGGCGTTGAGTTGGGTGCTAGTGCTGGCTAATGGTGGTTCCCCGTCGACAACCTTTGGCTCTTCTTCTTCCATTTGGTTATGTGGGTCATCTCTTACCTCATCGAAGGAGATAATCACATCTCTGTGCGGCCCATCTACTTCCGGCGAAGAATGAGCATCATCAGCGTATCCGACGATGGAGAGATTTTGGGAGGCTGACATGGTTGTTCTTTGGTGGGGAGGAGAAAGAAATTTCGAAAACTTGGGGGTTTTAGGGTTTTGAAATGAGGGAGACGCTGGTAATGAGGAAGAGGCATCAGGCGCGATCCCTATTATATAGTTAACGCAAGGCATGGACCCCTAGGTACTGACACCGTTTCGCATTCATCGAATGTGGGCGATCATAATTATTATGGAGGAATGTGAGCGGTTGCCTTGGGTAACGAGATGAGTCAGGGATTAGTGCGTTTCCTTGAATGCTAATCATGATAATGTTTGCGTGTTAATGCGAACAAAATACGGATGGATTTTGTCATGCGGTGGGATTTCCTTTTAGGCAGCAAAAAATTTTTATTAAACGCAACGATTTTACTTATGCGAGCTAATCATGCGATAGGATTCTCTCCTTAAAGCTCAACCTATCAAAATATTAAAAATAAAACAAAGTATTCGGAAATAAAATATTTACAATTTCTGACCTGCCAGTGCTCTTACCTTGCACTAGGTCCTGGCGCATTCAGAGCATTCCTCTTCTGGACCTATCTTGTTTGGTTTCTTCAAGGTGGATCCTTCAGAAGGATCATCTCAACTACTTAATTCAAAGTCCCTTCGATGTATGGTTTTACTATTTGGCCGTTGACATTGAAAACTCTCTTTTCGTCTGTAGAATGTAGATCTACTGCCCCATATGGATATACTTTATGAATGATGTATGGGCCTGACCATCTGGATTTTAATTTTTCTGGAAAGAGTCGTAAACGTGAATTAAACAATAATACCTTCATACCTCATTGAGATCCTTTTTAAGTATTTTTCGATCATGCCATTGCTTATGTTTTTCTTTATTTATTTTGGCATTCTCATATGCACACCTTCTGAATTCTTCCAATTTTGGCAGTTGGCGAAATCGTTCTTGTCCTGCGGTTTCTAAGTCAAAATTTAGACGCTTCATTGCCCAATGCGCTTTGTGCTCTAATTCCAATGGTAAGTGACATGCTTTTCCATAGACTAGCGCATATGGAGATGTGCCTATCGGTGTTTTGAATGCAGTGCGATAAGCCCATAACGCATCATCTAGGTGATGCATCCAGTCTTTCCTGTTGGTGTTGACGACTTTCTCAAGGATCATCTTTATTTATCTGTTTGAAACTTCCGCCTGACCATTACTTTGAGGATGGTAAGTTGTTGCGATGTGATGTTTAACATTGTATTTTCGCAATAACTTATCCATGACCCTATTTATGAAGTGGGTCCCTTCATCACTAATCAGCCTGCGTGGTACTCCAAATCGTGTGAAGATATTCTTTTTGAGGAATTTTGTCACAGTTGCAGCATCCTTTTTAACGCAAGCGATTGCTTCTACCCATTTGGTCACATAGTCCACTGCGAGGAGAATGTATTGGTTCCCTTGCGATGATGGGAAAGGTGATAACGAGCATAACTAGCTATTTTTCTCTGATTAATTAAGCTAGTCTTATACAATTATTTGCCCAAATTTATGTATTTTTATGTTTTATTTGTAGGAAGTATGTGTTTGAAGCTTAATTCAGCAATTGGAGTCAAATGGAGTCTTCAATCTAAAAAAAAAAAAAGAAAAAAAATAAAATTCATAGTGTCGCGACGCTATCGACAAATTTTCCAAAATTGTAGATCGTGACAGCGTCGCGACGCTGTTTGTAGCGTCTCGACGCTATCGACAGATTTTCTATATAATATTCTTTTCATGCTACGGCCAAGGAGAGCCCAATTGGTTAGATTATCGCCCTAATTTCGACTAGAGACCTTTGGTGGGAGCTAAAGCAAGGCCAAGGAGCGGGAATCAAGCGAGAAGACGTGGAGATCGTGACGTGGATGTGCCGGTTTCGACGGATTCGAGTTTTTCTTTCTCTTTCCCTTAACTCTTTTAGTTTTTTATGGCTTTTCTTTCAATTAGTGTTTGTAGTTTAAAGACTATGAGTTGCTAGTTTTTTGTCTTAGGGATTGATGTAGTTGTTTTAGTTTGTTGGATTGATTTGTGGTATGAATATGCATTTATTTTACCTATGCAATTATGGTTAAATGCTTTCAATTACTTGATCACTAGTTGAATGATTTGAGTGTTGAATCTTGCTCGGGAGAGGGGATTTGACATAAGACTTACTTTATTTAATTGCATGACTAAAGTAGAAATTCTAAGTTTGTGACGGGATTTGGAATAGCTTTAGAAGTTGCTTGAAGAACTAAACTCAAAGTCTTGCGAATTTAGATAGGGATATTAAGTTGGTTGCATGCATGAGAATCAATTATGCTCGGGAGAGATAGTTGTGATAAAAGGTTCCTAGACTTGGTAGAATAATTGCATGCTAAATTCATCTCATTAATTAATCATCAATCTTAATCAATCAAATCAGTTCCCTAAGAATCTTTCCATTTGAGTCTCCACTTTTATTTTTGCTTTTTGTCTTTAGATTTATCTTTATCATTGAGTTTTGCTCCCTAAATAAAATCGAACAAAAGTATTTGCGATACTTAATTTGCTAGAAAACCAATCCAGAGGACGACACTTGTTTTACACGAAAACACTATATTATTACTTGACCCGTACACTTGCGGTAAGCAAAATGCGCATCAAAAGGTCCCATGAAATCAATGCCTCAAACATCAAATGACTCTATTTCTATTATGTAGTTTTGAGGCATTTAGGATTTGCTAATGCACAGGTAATTCCCCAGCAGAATAAGCAGGCTTTGCCCCAGTAAAATTTAGAGAGTTCTCTTGAGGCAATGATGAAAGGATATATGGCTCGTACAGATGCCGCAATTCAAAGTAATCAAGCTTCAATAAGAGCCTTGGAATTGCAAGTGGGTCAGCTAGCTAATGAGCTAAAGGAATATTCACAGACAATTTTCTAAACATCTACTAAGGGAATATTCACAGACAATTTTCTAAACATTTCTAGGAATTTCTGAAACTTCTCATCTAATTTAACATTTTTAAAGTGTTGAGGAAAAGGTAACTCCCTGTAGTCAAAGGTTGGATATTCGCCCATCTGCTTGGACGGGCTAATGTGTGAGCCTTTGTCATGATGGTTGTATGGAACCACTTCTTCCTTGTTCAGTTTCTCTTCATGTCTGTCATTCTTCTGTTCATCTTCTTTTCTTCCCGCAAAAGAGTAAGAAACACCACAATTTAAATCAACAGAGTTAGGAGGATGTTGGGACCTTTCAGAGGAGGCTCTTTGTGCCTCAGCCCTTTCATCTTCATCCCTGCTCTTCTATTCTTCCTTCTTCTTTTCTGAACTGATCTCCAACTGTCTACCACTTCTTAGTGTCACAATCTTGCACTGCTCTCTTGGGTTAGGTTCAGTGTCACTTTGAAATTTTCCCTTCTGAAGAGCATTCATCGCTGAAGCTATCTGATCTATCTGAACTTCCATATTTTTCAGAGTTGTGTCCTGGTTATTAACTTTCGTTTGGAGATTCACATTCAACACTTTTTGTTCTTTTATAAACATAGCCACCATCTCCTCCAGGTTATTCTTCTTTTCTGGCGTGCTGGATGATGCAAAACCTGGCGGTGGCTACAAAACATTCTTCGTGTTCGAGTATGAGAAGTTCTCATGATTGCGTAGATTGGGGTGGTAGAAGTTTGGTACTCCTTGAGTAAATGGTTTGTTTCCCACGTACTAAACCTCTTCCACATATTGACCTTCCTCATTTGAATACCCTTCAGCTAAGGTGGAAATGGATTTGACCACCTCAGATGAAGTCAACTTGTTCAGGGCATTTGTCAAAGATGCCATTTGTGCCTTCAACGAACTCGACTCATCTAATTCATAAATTCCTGCCTTCTTAGAAACTGCTTCCCTCTCGGTCGGCCACTGATAACTGGTTGTTGCCATTTCCTCAAGCAGATCCTTGGCTTTCGTCAATGTCTTGGAAAGAAAACATCCTCCTGCTGATGTGTCTAGAACTGTCTTGGTGGAGGGATTCAATCCATTGTAAAACAACTGCACCTGGAGCCAATCTGGATATCCATGATGGGGGCACCGCCTAAGTATTTCCTTGTATCTTTCCCATGCCTCGTACAACTGCTCCTCATCAAGTTGTCTAATCGTTCCGATCTCACTCCGGAGCTTTGTAGTCTTGGCAGACGGGAAAAAATTTTCCAGGAAGGCCTAAGAAAGCTCGTCCCATGTGCTAATATTGTCTGTCTCGACTAATTCGAGCCAATCCTTTGCCTTTTCTTGCAGATAAAATGGGAATAACCTCAATCTTATAGCGTAAGTCGGAACTCCATTCATTTTTATCGTCCCACATATTTCTAAGAATGATCGCAGATGTGAGTGTGGATCCTCAGAAGGATGTCCTTTAAAAGAGTTATCACGTGCCATCTAAATCAGTTTTGTCTTCAACTCGAAATTATTAGCTTGGATTGGGGCGTAAACAAAGCCTGAATTTTCAATGGGGAGAACTGGCTGTAAAAAATCTCTGATTGCCTTCGGAGCTTCATCTTGATGGGCCATTGCTTCCGAATGTCTTTTTTCTCTACGAATAGATCTGAGTGTCCTGGTAATTTCAAGATCTAAAGGAAACAATTCAACCACCTTATGTCTTCGCATGCAACACTCTAAATCAATCAAAAGAACCAAACAAAAACACAAATAAAATGATATTCACAAAATAATAAAAATATTTACACCTAAATTACTATTTATCCTTTTCTTTTTTATGCGAAGAAAAATTGATTTGCTTAAAACTCAAGCCTCCTCGGCAATGGCGCCAAAAACTTGCTACGCTATTTTTTTTACGATAATCTGCAAGCGCACGGGTCGTCATAAGTAATAGTGAAATGGAAGAATTATGAGTATCAAATCCACAGGGAGGCGAAGCGAAAATTAAGCACAGCAAAAATTCTCTTGAACACTAAAAGTACTTGGGAGAAATAATATCCAGGGACCAAAACATGCAATAAAAAAAGAATTTAAAAATCAAAGCAATTAAAGAAATCAATTTGATCAATCAAGGAAACTAAAATATGGAGAAAGAGTTTTTAATGGAAAGTGGGGTCTTGAAAATAAATTATTAGCTAAACATTTATTATAATTATCCTTTCTTGTTGCCCAACTAATTATAATCCTAGAATCTTTGTTAATCAGATAGGTTTTCCTGTCGGTCTCCCCTAATTGCAAATAATTCATTTTAACAACCTAAGTGTCCTTAACGCCATTAAAATTCATTAATTATTACGCTCTTATTCATTTTAGGAATCTAAGTTTAATCGACTAATCATGTTGTCACGACGGGAAATTAAACTAGTTGCATGGATTATGATCTATGCTAACTTCGCTCCGTCGAGTCTCCATTAAGAATCAGATCAATACACAATTGGCCAGATTGCATACAACATTAAGCACATCCATACAAATAATTAGGAAAAAGGCAAGAGACAGGTAATTATGACAACATTTTAACTATAATTTCATTTCAAGACCCCAAGTTGGGGTTTAGCTATACATAGCTAAAATATCCACAAAAATTACAATGTAAAGCATAATTATAAGAACAATAAAAGGGAAGGAATTGACCATCGAAGACCCCTTCGCGAACGCTTGGAGTCCCTCCGAGCACTCCTTGAACCTCCCAGAATGCTCCCAAAATTCCCCAAAGGTTTCCCACTAAAGAACTCTCAAAAAGGCTAGAAAGTCTTGAGAGAGGCTCCAAAGAAGCCAAGGAAAGCAAGGAAAGAATGGAAGAAATGATAATTGATGATTGAAAATGGATCCAAGGGGTGCCTTTTATAGGCTCAGAAATGGGGTACCGTCGCGACGCTATTGACACAGCGTGGTGACGCTGTGATGTCATCGACTTGCCGGCCAAGAAATGGGATCAACGTCGCGACGCTGCCCCTACAGCGTCTCGACGCTAGGCGAATTCCAGAACTTTAAGCTACGGTTTTGGGCTTGAATTTGGGTATCAACATCATTTCCTTTGGGTCTCTTTCACATGGTTGACCTCTTTAGACTCCCCTTTAACCTAAGCAAGGAAATTGGGCTTGAATGGCTTCTTTTTGGGCACTTTTTCCACAAAATCCACAACTTCGCTCCTAAAGACCAAATAACAAAATATATTAAAGAAACGAGAGGTGGTTTGTTCTACGATCCTCAAGAAAACAGTGTCCGTATCAACAAACGCTACTTTCTTGGAGGAATACCACATTAGAGATCACAAACCACGTAGTAAACAAGTATTAGGATAAACTACAGAAGAGTCAAGAAGGGTTGTTGATGAAGCTTGTCCTTCAACAAAAGTTGATGTAGGAGCCAGTTCTTCACATCAATCTCATCCTTCTCCCATAGCAGGAGGGCCTCGACGCAATGGGAGGGTTGTGATACAACCTGACCGTTACTTGGGTTTAACTGAAACACAAGTGTCATACCTAATCACGGTGTTGTGGATCCATTGTCTTATTGACAGGCAATGAATGATGTAGATAAAGACGAATGGACCTTGAGATGGAGTCTATGTACTTCAATCAAGTTTGGGAACTTGTAGATCCACCTGAAGGGGTCAAACTCATAGGGTGTAAATGGATTGATAAGAGGAAAAAAGATGCTGCTGGGAAAGTACAAACTTTCAAAGCAAGACTTGTAGCAAAGGGTTATACCCAAAGAGAAGGGGCGGACTATGAGGAAACTTTTTCTCCTGTTGCTATGTTAAAGTCAATAAGAATTCTCTTATCCATAGCCACGTTTTGTGATTATGAAATATGACAAATGGATGTCAAGACTGTCTTTCTGGATGGTAATCTTGAAGAGAATATCTTTATGTCTCAACCCAAAGGGTTCATACCCTAAGGTCAGGAACAAAAAGTTTGTAAACTGAGTCAATCCATTTATGGGTTGAAATAGGCTTCCAGATCTTGGAAAATTAGATTTGATACTACGATCAAATCTTTTGGCTTTTACCAAAATGTTGATGAGCCTTGCGTATACAAGAAAATCAACAAAAAAAAAGTAGCTTTCATAGTACTTTATGTTGATGACATCCTACTGATTGGGACTGATGTAGGATATTTGTCTTCCAGTCTGACAAGGATTCTAGGAAATCCACGTCGAGGTCAGTGTTTACCCTTAACGGGGGAGCTGTAGTTTGGAGAAGCATCAAGCAACGATGCATAGCGGACTCAACCATGGAGGCTTTGTATGTAGCGGCTTGTGAAGCAGCCATGGAAGCGGTTCGGCTAAGAAAGTTCCTGACAGATTTGGAAGTAGTTTCAAATATGGACTTGCCCATTACATTATACTACGACAAACGAGGAAAACACATTGAAAGGAAGTATCACCTGATACGGGAGATTGTGCAACGAGGAGATGTGATCGTCACCAAGATCGCTTCGGAGCACAACATTGTTGATCCTTTTACGAAGGCTCTCCCGGCTAAAGTGTTTGAGGGTCATCTAGAGTGTCTAGGTCTTCAAGATATGTACATTGTGTAATCTAGGGCAAGTGGGAGATGTGTAATAGGGTATGAGGATGCCCTAGTTTATTGTATTTACCATTTCCAACTTTAGATTATTTGTACATTTTCCTTCCTATTATCTTGAGTTTTAGTTCAAGTGGGAGTTTTTTGGGTTTTATGCCCTAAAACTCGTAAATAGTAAATGTAACATTTTACCGAACATCAATAAAATAGTTTATTTTGTTTATATTTAGTAGATCTTGTCTTATTAGCCCTAATCCAATAAACTAAACATCTTAGGCTGATAGTATGAGGCTTGAACTAGTATGTAGGGACATGGGGATGAATGTTCAAGATTCAGCCTAAAGGGTCTATAGTAAAGGGGTAAGGTCGGGTACCTTATCCTGGTGACACTATGGATACGACCCGCTTTGTATTATGATACAAACGCAATGATCCAACGCGCTCATGTAGTCGACATGCGAGTGGGGGTATCCTATGCAGTGAGTTTGCATAAGACCGAACCGCGAAATAGTAAACCACTAACTGTAACACCGTTAGTTGACTTGGTTTCTACTTCACTAGGATGACCTAGACAACTCGGTCTCAATCCTGAGTGGATTATGAACTCTTGTTCACGAGCGGTTGTCCTTTGATTTCTATGGGTGAGAGTGGCCAATAAGCCTACCAATTTGGGGACAATACCGAGTGGAGAGCTGGGAACATAATCACACAAGATGGAATTCACTCCTTCCCGACTCTAGGGAAAGTAGAGGTGTGTTCCCTTAAGTGGTGTCTTTGGGACTTGAACAATGGGCCCAACCCTCTCTATGGCACGAGAGGGACTTCTGTTTGTTGGTTGGACCTCAAACAGGTTGTTCATTAGAGGAGCACTGGGAACTTAAGGACAAAGATGTAAACCAGGGGTAAAACGGTAATTTAACCCAGATGGGATACTAACACACGTGAAAGACTGACTTGTAGTATTGGTCGATATCTGTGGACACAAAAATATTCTACAGTGAGAAGAGTGCAGCTGTGAGTCTTTAGTGGAGTAACCCACAATTAACGAATGGAGACTAACTTGGTTAATGAGTTTAAGCCGATTAGTCTCGTATCGTTGGAGCTTCTAATCTATAGGTCCATTAGGTCCCACTAGTAGCTCGTAAAAAGACTTGAAGCAAATAAATATAAACTGTAAATTGAAAGTGTTCAATTTATTTGGGGAATCATATGATGTATATTGATGCATTATAATATAAAGTTTATGAAACTTTATAATATAATTTTTTGAATTAATTTCAAAAATTAATTCATGAGAGAAAATATTTGAAAAGTTCAAGTAAATTTAATATGAATTGGATTCATATTAATTTTAATTTTAATAAAATCCCTAAGATTAAATATGTGATATTTAATTGGGTAATTAATTAATTATTTATTAAAATTAGATATTGTTCAGATAATAGATTTGAACTTATTCCTAGATCTTTTCCTATTAGGAAAAGATCTTGGCCTTTACCTATATATAGGACCCCTGGCCTTTACCTATATAAAGGAAGCTTATATTCTGATTTTTCGTCGTAGCGTCGAGACGCTATCAAGAAAGCGTCTCGACACTGACTCTAAAACACGTGCGTCTGGAATGGAAATAACGATAGCGTCGAGACGCTATTGCCACAGCGTCGAGACGCTGTAACGCTGTCGTCCTTCTAATTAAGGAAAACCAGCGTCGAGACCCTCCAAGAGTGGCGTCTCGACGCTGATGGGCATAATGCCCTCTCTTGGCTCCTTGTTGCTTGAACATTCTGGTTCTTTGGCATATTTTCACGTCCCGAACACCCAATTAACTCCAATTCCACGTTTTAGCTCTAATCAACGCTTTCCTACAAAATAAACAATTAAGTGCAGTAAAATGGCCCATAAATCATAAATCACTAGATAAATTAAATAAGTAAAGATAGCTAGCTATGCTCGCTATCAAATACCTTCAAACTTAAGCTTATGCTAGTCCTCGAGCAAACTACAAATCAAACATACAGTAGAAGAATGGATGCAACAATCATAACTCAATCCTCAAGGCTCAAACGTCAATAGTCAAGCAGGCAAGAGACATGCACACAAGGACCAATGAGGGAGACAAATTAAAATTTTTCCAAAATTAACTTACACAAGCGAGATCTAACTCAACAAGATCAAACTCTACTAGCCCGGGATTGGATTATTAAACTCTCAACTCAACTTCCCTCTACACTGGCACTAAGGTTTCACTAATGAGTGTATAGAACAAATTAGTTTGTTTTTCTCCACAATTAGATTAAGCATTTATATGTGGCACTAGCTTTCACACACCTATTGCAGGGACCCTTAACCTGAGATTTCTCTGGTTGGCCTAACTGATCACAACAGGGGTAGCTCTTTTAGCCTAAATCTTTATTACTCATTGCTTTGTGCGCACAAGTCATGACTTTCTCTTTTTCAAATTGTAACAATAAAATTGATTTTTCGTTATGAACACGATAAGCAAATATTCTTTTCTTTTCTCCTAAGCAAGATCAAACATGCTAATTTGCAAAAAAAAAAAATAACTCTTTAGCTCTACCCTACACCTATCGAGGTGACAACAAGCATATGAACCCAATAATTCGCTCCTAAGCATTCAAATCCAAATCTAGCCAAGACAAATACTCTACTCATGCAAGCCATCTCCTAGAAAATTTTTTAAAAGTCTCCCTTTTTGGGCACTCATGCTTACAACTCATCACAAGCTTGAAAATTGACAAGAAAGCCTATCCTGGGACATCATAATCATGCAAAAATACATCCAGACATCAACCATATGCATAATTCAAAGAAAGCTCAAAACTATAGCCCGAACTCAGATGCTCAAGGGCTTCACAAACATGTTAATCCACCTCGAAACTTAAAACATGCATTGTCCTCAATGTATAAAGAAAATAAGGCATAAACGAGAATGAGAACAATAAAAGAATGAAAGGAGTGAACAATACTGGCCTGGAATAATGATGACTTCTTGACTGAAAGCTTGGAATCTTGAAAGCTTGAAAGCAAAGGAGAGAAAGAAAACAAGACCTACAAAACTAAAACAAACAATAAATCAAAAACAAAAAGAAAACAAAATAAACTTACTTGGGTTGCCTCCCAAAAGCGCTTGTTTGACGTCATTAGCTCGACGTGTTGACCGTGCTTCAAGGAGGCTTCTTTTCTGTGAATCCAACAGTAGTGCTCTTTCTTGCACCTTTCTTGTAACCCATGAAAAGCACGTCCGAGTGTCCCTTAGAGTCTTCAACTGCTTTAAATATTTCTTCGTCATTCATGACTCTTACAGTGAGCTCCCTCGCTCAATATCAATAATCACTCGCCCAGTGGCGAGGAATGGTCTTCCTAATATGACAGGCATTGAAGGATTTTCTATCATGTCCATAACATATAAATCAATAGGGAGGAAAAATCTACCTACTCTGATTAAAACATTTTCTACAATGCCAACTGGTCTAACCACAGACTGATCAGCCAATTGGAGCTTTACAGGAGTAGATTTAATCTCACCTATGTCTAACTTTTTGCAGAGAGACAAAGGAATGATATTAATGCTAGCACCTAAATCACATAATGCTCTGAAAGAGCAAGTACCAAAACTACAAGGAACAGAAAAAATCCCTGGATCTGCAACTTTTTCAGGTACCTTCTGTTGTACTCTGGTGCTGCATGTGGAAGCGAGATATACGGTGTCAATCTTCTTTTCCTTTCGCTTATTTGCTAACCACCCCTTCATGCACCTGTTATACTGTGGCATCTCTAATTCCTCTGCAAAAGGAATATTAATGTTCAGATTCATAAAAGCATTCATAAACTTATGAAATTGAACGTGATTGATCTTTTTCTTCTTTTTCTTTTTCTTTTTTTTTCCTTGGGAACCATCAGTGTGGGAGAAGGAATAGGAGGCTCAGGTTTAGGCTTTTCAGCCTCATCTGATGATGTGTCCTCCTCAGCTTCCCCTGTAGGCGTGTCATAGTCCTTAGACTCAGGTTCCTCTTCAGCTTCCTCCTGGTGCACAGTGATTGCCTTACAATACTCCATCTGGGTTTTCTCTTGCTCAGCTAGGGCCTTACCTTTATTCATGGTGCTTACAACATTTACCAACTGTCCCAGCTGAGTCTCAATATTCTTGATGGCAGCACTGTGGCCATTCACTGTTGAGTTGATGGCAATGACTGCCTCCTCCAATTTAGTTGTCCTGTTACTAGACTCTACAATGAAAGCTCCAACAAGATCTTCTAACTTTTTATTTTCTTGAGTTTGAGGGGCAAAACCAGCGGGGTTAATAACATTTTTAGTATTTGCATAAGAGAAATTTTCATGGTTCCTATTGTTAGGGTGATAATGTGTAGGTGTAACATTATTACTATATCCCCTAAAATTAGAATTTGATACATACTGAACCTGTTCAATGGTCTCCTCCTGAGGTCTAGATGCTAAAGCAACAGCTGATTAAATTGACTGTGCACTCCCTGTACCTGAAAATTTCATAAAAGCATTAGCAAGGGAGGTCATCTGGGCCTGGAGTGCACTTACTTTATCAACCTCAAACACTCCAGCAGCAAACTTTTTAGGTGCAGACCGCTTCGATGGCCACTGATAGCTGTTGGTGGCCATATCCTCTAGAAGTGTACGAGCATTTTCCACGGTCTTGGACAACAGAGTCCCACCTGCAGCTGCATCAACAATCGTTTTTGTGTTAGGAGTTAAACCATTATAAAACAATTGAACCTGAAGCCAGTTGGGGTATCCATGCTGAGGGCACTTCCTCAATAGCTCTTTAAATCGCTCCCAAGCCTTGAATAGCTACTCATCATATTGTTGTTGGAATGTCCCAATCTCGGTCCTCAGCTTGACCGTCTTTGCAGGAGGGAAAATTTTCTTTAAAAAGGCCTGGACCAAAGCATCCCAAGTGGTGATGCTCCCAGGGGGAATGGACTGCAACCAATCTCGTGCTTTATCCTGCAGAGAAAAAGGAAATAAACGTAAGCGAATAACATCCTCAGAAACTTCATTAATTTTTACCATCCCACAAATGTCCAAAAATGATTTAAGATGAGAATTTGGATCCTCGGTGGGCGATCCTCTATATGCACAGTCTCGAGCCATCTGAATGAGACCGGTCTTCAGCTCAAAGTTGTTCCCATTAATCGGGGCATAGACAATCCCCGATTGTTGCCCCTGAAATACGGGCTGAAAGTAATCTCTTATAGGCCTAGGCTCCTCAGGTGGATTTTGGTCAGCCATTGAATAATTTCCTAGTTTTCCCTTCGAATCCTATGAATTGTTCTTTCGATCTCGGGATCCAACGGTATCAATTCTCTACTACTACGCATACAAAAAAAAACTGCCATAAAAAGGAAAGAAAATAATTATGGAAAGAAACAAAGAAAAGATAACAACTAATCTAAATATGGAAAATATAATCTAGAAAAAGGAAAGAAAATAACCTAATATGGAATGCAAAAATAAATATGGCAAACACAAATAAGGAAACTAACAAGTAAAGAAAAACTAAACTAGAAAACAAATATGGAAAGAAAACAAATAAGAAAAAAAATGCAATCAACCTATAAAAGTAAAAATACACCCTAAATTAAGATCAAACAATTTTTTCACAATATCAATCTAGCTAAATGTGCCAATCCCCGGCAACAGCGCCAAAAACTTGATGTGGAATTTTCCTTACCGCAAGCGCACGGGTCAAGTAATAATAAAGTGTTTGTATAAACGAGTGTCGTCCTCTGGATTCGATGTTTAAGCAAATCAAGTATTGTGAATTATCTTGCTCAATTTTATTTAGGGATCAAAAAGTGATGAATGAATGGTATCAAAAATAAATCAAAACAAGTAAAAAGTGTGGAAATTCAATTGGGGAAAATATTGAGGGAATTGATTTCGCCGATTTAGTCTAGGATTGATTTTGAGAAGTTATTATGCACAATGGAATTATGAGCCTAAGACCCTTTAATCACAACTACCTCTCTCGAGTATAATTGATTCTCATGCAAATTAATCTACTTGATATCCCTATCTAAGTTTATTAACATGCAAGGCAATGAGATCTTTTGACCAATTCTAAAGTTAATCTAAAACCGTCACGAATTAGAAAATAAACCTTAGTCATGCAATCTTGAGTAGGTCTACATTCAATCCCCTCTCCCGAGCAAGAATAAACACTCAAATCATTCAACTAATGGCCAATTAATTGAAAGGATTAAATCAAGATTGCAAACATAATATCCATTGCACAACTTAAACCATAAATCAATCCATAAACTAAATAACCTACATCAATCCCTAAGCTATGAGTTTAGCTACTCATTAATATGATTACAAGCTCAACTAAACATAATAAAGCCATAAACTCGAGCTAAAGAAAAGGAAAGGGAAAAGAAAACTCAATGTAGGCCGAGACCGAACGTCCCTTTGTTTCAACCTTAATCCTCTCTATTTCTCCTCTGTTTACAGCTGCCCGATGTCCCAAAATTCCATCCCCTTAAAACCTAGTCGAAAGGAAGCTTATATTCTGATTTTTCGTCGTAGCGTCGAGACGCTATCAAGATAGCGTCTCGACGCTGCCTCTAAAACACACGCGTCTGGAATGGAAATAACGGTAGCGTCGAGACGCTATTGTCACAGCGTCACGACGCTGTAACGCTGCCGCCTCTTCTAATTAAGGAAAACCAGCGTCGAGACCCTCCAAGAGTGGCGTCTCGACGCTGATGGGCAGAATGCCCTCTCTTGGCTCCTTGTTGCTTGAACTTTTCGGTTCTTTGGCATTTTTTCACGTCCCGAACACCCGATTAACTCCAATTCCATGTTTTAGCTTTAATCAACGCTTTCCTACAAAATAAACAATTAAGTGCAATAAAATGACCCATAAATCATAAATCACTAGCTAAATTAAATAAGTAAAGATAGCTAGCTATGCTCGCTATCAATTCTTCCATGAATTAAAATTTGTGATATTTCTTGGAGAAGTCAGCTTTCTTCGCCTATAAATAGAATCCACATGCTCAAAGGAAAAGGGGGAGGAAAAAAAGAGGAGACGAGAGGGAAGAGACGAAGAGAACAGAAGCAAAGAGAAAGAGAAATCACAGAAAGTCGTTATTAAGGGTAGACTTGCATTTGCGATGTATTGCACAATGTATTGTTTTGCTCGCATGAGCTAATTTTGTTCATCAAGGCTTAGCGCAAGCACCCATGCGGTGATAAGTTCACTTTGTAAGTGCATACCTTGATTTAATGAAACGTTATTGCCTTCTACTTAGATGCGATACTATTTTCATTACTAACTCCCGCTTGGCCAGCCATATGCGGTAGAAGCATGATAAATCCCTGACAGGTAATGCATGTAAACATATCTAAGTAGAACAAGCTAGCGCATTGCATGTAGTCTTGGTAGCATTAGATAAATACTACCACTGTAAGATAGTGCATGAATGAGTTTTGATTGCGTTAAGACTAATGCAGTCTCTTGTAAGTTGTTAGAGAACTAAGCCAACACATGAACTAGCCAAACAAACAATTGATAGTTTTATGCCAAACACAAAAGGAGTACCGGAAGTGAAACTTGTGATTTTTTTTTCACTTAGGCATTAATGGATCAATTGGTCATGGTGTGCGCTACAAGGTTCTTATAAAAGCATAAGGTTGCGACCGCAACAACCTTGATAATATTCTCCTTAAGACTTCCCTTTTTACTCTCAACGCATGTTTTACTTTTCTGCAATATTTATTCTTCATACTCATCAACTCCTTTATTTAGTTTTTCAAAATATCACGTGTTTTTTAGTTCAGACCAGTAAAAATTATTATAGTTTTGCAAAAAAATGTCTAAAAACAGGTCCAGTGCTCAGATGCATGACCTCAATCCAAAGAACATAGAATAGTAAAACAAAGCTTGCATAATGAAGTATTCTGATGCTTAAGTGCACCTAGACTCAAACAAAGCAGGCAAGCAAGACCAACTCCACCCCCAACCTAAAATCAGGAATCGCCCTTAATGAATTTAATCAATCAAAATTTAAAGGACAACGAGTAAGGGAACATAAAATCTCCCCTGTTTTAAGCTCGATGGTTGAAAGGGAATGATTCACCGTGACTTGAAAGATAGCATTTTTGCTGAATCAGGTCACTAAAATCCTAAACACAAGAAAGGAAAACAAACATAAACAAAAACTAACTAGAGGAAAACAAGTAAAAATAAGGGATAGAAATTATTTAAAAACTGGGTTGCCTCCCAGGAATGCAAATCTTTAACTCGATTGCTCGACAGGATTTCAAGTTTTCAACTGAAATCCACTTCTTTGATCCAAAGAGGATCTTTCTTCTTTTTCTTTACCAGTTCCTGCACATAAAAACTCAACTTGCACGCATAGTGCACAACATAAGAAAATTTAAGTAGTATATCCTCATCCGTCAAACTTAAGTTAATTCTAAGCACCCTAGGGTCAACTTGGTCAGCCACTTGAATCACTACGCCTAAATCATGCTCTATAGAAGCAGGGACATCAGGCGTAAAGGAATTTGGTGCATAATAGTCAGAGTTTAGCTTAACATTCCTAATTGTTAACTCTCCTAACATGCTCAAAGTACTAATTGAATCAGACCTACAATTAAAGAAAGAATTAAGTTCAGGCTTACTTACCTCGTGGGGATTTTCTTCTAACTTACCTTTCTGCTGCTCAGAGATTTGGCTCTCTAGCTCATCAGGGGAGTTGGCTCAGAATTTAGTGAGTTCCACCAGTTTTTCAATAATCTCCCATGCCTCACTCGTTGTTGTGGCAAACACATCACCACCATTAGCCAAGTTGAGCATTCTTTTATCATCAGGTGTTAGCCCTCCCTAGAAGCTTTCTATCAGGGACTCCTCTGAGAGTGGGGTGTGATGTTCCATACAATTTAGATTGAAGCGGCTCACGAACTCGTGGAACAACTTTTAAGGTGCTTGCGCAGCGTTGACAATTCTTGTGGTGGTTTCTATCAGCGCAACAATGGGGTGGTACTTTTTCAGGAAACTTCTTCTCATCTCGCTCCAATATGATACCGACCTTGGAGGCAACGAGAAAATTCACTTCTTAGCTTCTTCTTGCAAAGAGTACGGAAACACCCTCAATTTCAATTGATCTTCATACATCTCCGGGGGTTTCTTTTCAGAACAGCTCGAGAGGAACTCAGATACGTGAAAGTAGGCACTTGTTCCTTGAACACCACAAAAGGTAGGAACTAAGAAAATAAATTCAGATATGGAGACAGAATTACCTTCTTCGTGATTTATGATGTAGGGGGTGATGGATATTTAGGAGCTTAATAGCGAAGTTGCACTGCACCCTCGGTCCCTCCCATCCATGAAGCTAAGTTGCTTTTCCTTTTTTCTTGGTAGGAAGATGTTTGCTCTTGTAAATATTTGTCATTGGATCTGCAAGAAACAAACTAATACACAAGAGACAAGAAAAATGTGAAAACACAAAATTAATTAGAAATAAACACCGTGTTCCCCAGCAACGGCGCCAGTTTGACGGGATCAGAGTTGTTGAGGCTCCTAGTGTCAAAACGAATTTATAGTCCACGAACACTAAACTACTTGCAATAGTAGTGGTTGGGGTCGATCACAGGGAACAACTGGTTTATTCCTAATCTCTTTCGTGTTTGGTAACAAAAAAGTGGGGGGTTGAGAAGGATGGTAAAAATTAGGAGGAAAATAAAATGCAGGAAGGTAAATTGATAGAAAATTAAATGACAAAAAAGTAAATGGGGAGGTTGGCTAATCTCACCTTGTCGCTCGTAGTAGCTAGAGACACTCGGGATTAGTACATTTACTTTTTACTCATTAATTAGCATAGAATGATTTACATGCATGTTGTCTAATTGGTACTCTAAATCAGTTGACTTGATCACAGTGTCCATCGATTCAATTACTAGTTTCTAATTAATTAACCCAACGAACCCGTCAAAGTCAATTAATTGGGCAACTACATTATGATAAAGATACCCCTAGAGCACTAACCCAACGGACCAGTCGGACCAACATGCAATTGATCAATAAATTAACTTGGCCACGATTAATAAATTAACCAATTGTTGCTCTGGACTAGAACACCCATAATCAACTAGAAGAAAGTAAATTAATCACAAATATTGGTTTACACCCTAGATCTATCGTGTCAAGCAACAAAGTCAAAGTCTGATCTTGGGACTCGTGCCCACGAATCAATCTCATGCTAACTATTAAACGTACCATCCATTAGCTACGTGGAAATTAGTTCCTTAGCAAGTTATTAACATATGAGCTACGAGTTAGGGTGTCAATCTAGCCTACTGCTAGTTATAAAAACGGGAATCTAAAGCCACAAGCAACAAGTAAATCATGCATAAAGCTCAAGAATCTAAAGATTCACAGCCATTCAGTTCAGAAAGCTCCAAAATCTCATAAAAAAAGACAAATGTACTTACAATCCCAAGGTTCCAACTACAAGGAACAGTGCTTAGACGACCATAGACAAGTCTAATCTAAGCCCAAGGCTCGAGAAACCAACCTAATCTAACTAGAAACTGTAAAATACAAAGGGAGAATGAAAAAGATAAAACTAAGCCAAAAGAAACAGCTGTTAAACACTCCAATCGAACCTCTCCCTCCTTCTCTCTTCTTTTCCCTAATCGTAGCTGCTGTATTTAAATAATCGGAGTAGCGTCCGGTGTCTCGACACCGACAATGATTCAAGCGGTCCCTCAAATCTGAAGCGTCGAGACGTCGTGTGATGGCGTTGATACGCCATCTCTCAGGTCTTCCTAGTTTGGCTGCTTCAAAACTTGATCCATTTGGTGTTGTTTTCGAGTCTCGAGTTCTCCACTTTGGTCTTTTCACCGTCTCGACACCCCATGGACTTCAAGATGGATCAAACATAATGTTCATTTCCTCGAATTAACGCCAATTTCGAAAATGGGCTCCCTAGAAGCATTTGATACCAAACCCCTACAAAATATAACTTAATCCGATAATTGTCGTAAAACTCATAGATAGTAAATGTAACATTTTGACGATTGTTTATAAATAAAGAGTTATTTCCATTCGATAAAGCGTTATTGATTTTGAATGATTAGTATTGCCTAAATAACCACAAATCCAATAAACTAGGAACCCCGGGCTATGTTATGAAAACTTGAACTTTATCTAGTGACATAAAAGTGGATTTGTTGGGTCTATTGTCCTAAAACTCGTATTTTTGTAAAACATTAAACATATTATATTTTTCAATAAGGATGTTGTTGAGGTTATTCAGTAAAGATGTTATTGAACATGTGAGTTGCACCATATTTAACCTAATTCCAATAAGCTAAGATCCTTGGCTATAGTATGAATACTCGAACTATATGTAGAGACATAAAATTGGATCAAGTCCAAGTATATAGCCAAAACGATCTATAATATAAGGATAGGGTTGGGTACCTTATCTTGGGGACACTATGGACGTGACCCACATCATATTAAGTACAAACGATGAGATCCTGAATCGTTCATGTAGAGACATCTGAGTGGGGGCGTCCTAGGTAATGAGTTTGCATAAGACCGAACCACGAAATAAGTCACTTTCATTTTATAACGTCGTTTACTGTAGAAACTTACTATTTCATAGGATGACCTACTTAACTCGATCTTAACCCTGAGCTAACTTTGAACTCCTGTTTATTCGAGATTATCCTTTGATGTGCATGGGTGAGAGTGGTCAAACATCTTGGACTCAATAAGCCTACCATTTTGGGGGTAAGATCAGATAGATAGTTGGGGACATAGTCTTGCAAGACAGAATTCGCTCCTACCCATTTCAGGGATAGTAGAGAGGTTGTTCCCTTACGTACTGACTCCGGGACTTGATAAAGGGGCCCACCCTCTCATTGGCCCGAGAGGAACTCGGTTTGATGGTTGGACCACAAACCAATTGTTCAAGAGAGGATTAGTGAAACTTAAGAAACAAGAAGTACTATAGGGGTAAAACGAACATTTGACCTGGCTATAGCTACGAACAACCTGAGAAGGATCGACTTACTAATAATGGTTATATCGAGTGGACAAAACATATATACGGTGAGGGGAGCGCAACTATTGAGATATAGTGGAGTGTCCCTGTAGTTTACGAATGTTGGTTAGCTTTGTTAATGAGATTAGTCGGTTAACCTCCAATCGTTGGAGCCCATGATTTGTAGGTCCATTAGGTCTCTTTGCTAGCTCACATCGGAATAAATCTTAGAACAATAAGATAGGAAAGTTTGAATTGTTCAAAATCGGGAAAGGGAATTAATGTCAATTATATTATGATGTTATTGACACAATAGTTTAATTATGGATTAAATTATTAATTGAGAATGAAAAGTATTTAAAAATGAATTAAATACAATATACATGAATAAGGATTCATGCTTGGTGCAAAAATATTAATTTAATATATGTATTAAGTTAATATTTCATAATTAATTAAATTGTTTAATTAATTGTATTTTTAATATAAAAATGATTATGAATTATTTTTAATTAAAATAAAAGATAAAGAAATCAATCTTGGAATTTATGAAAATTCTAGATTAGTGGATTGAATTAGGCAACATGAATTAATTTCATTAATGTCATGAGATTGATTGAAATTGGTCAAATCAATTGGTGATATTAAAAGGCAATTGAGAATTGCAATTTAATTCAAATCAAAGAGAGGGAATTCAATCTTGCATAGATGGAGATAGTGGAGATTCCGAAAAATCCACTATTGCATGGATCAAAATAGTGGAATTACACCACACACATGCATCTATTCATGTAATCTCCAAAGGTCACCTAGAATCCATTAGCTCACTTCTCCTCACCATGTGTCCTTTATCTTGTGAGTCTTTGATACATGGAAATCCTCTATAAGTAGAGGTTAATAAGATGGAGAAGAAGGGATATCAATTTTGTATATTGTTATGTTGATGAATTGATCCCTCACATTCACTCACACAAAAATAACTCTCTAGAGCTTGACACTTCAAGCATTTCCCTTCCAATCCTTATTTCTATAGACTCCCACAAGTTGTTCTTGGCCCAGAGAATAGCGGGAAAGACTCTAGTGGTTGGCCTGAGTTGATTGGAGAAGAAAAATAACCCATGGAGGCCCATCCATTGAGCTACAAAAGGTTGGTGTTTTTCTGCTCTCTGTTTCTGAATGTTTAGAACAAGCATGATTTAATCTAAAATTGATGTAGTTAAGTGCCTCAGATCTCTAATTGTTTCCACATGTGTTATATGAACACCTTCAGGATCAAGTTCAAGTAATAGCCTAAACGGTCTATAGTAAAGGGATAAGGTTGGGTACCTTATCCTAGGAAAACTATGTGACGCGACCCACTTTGTATATAGTGCAATGTTTAATTAATTAATTAATATTAATTAACTTGAGATTAAGGGCCAAAAAGCCAACAATGATCTCTCTAGCTGAGATCATTCCCTCGTGTTTCTTGGCCAATATTTCAGATAAACTAGCAAAAATATAGACTCGGGCCTTTTTGTTGGCCTTTGTCCAACGGTCATATGCATCTTTAAAAGATTAAGTTGCAGTATGAATAGGGACCGTAGGACATTCCTCTGTCAAGTCAAACCGCAGATCATTAATAACCAAAACCGTGTTTAGGTTAGATTTCCATGTTGCATAATTCGCGCCGGTTAACTTGTCATTTTTTAGCAGTTGTAATATTGAGGAAGACATGCTGAAAAATAATAAACAATTGACTATCTTAGTTTTTGTCTTAAACCATTTTAAACAATCCAATCAATTTTAGGAAAACTATTTAATCCAAGCAACCCTAATAAACTACCGATATAGTTTTGCCACGATACTTCAGAGGTTTAGAATAGTAGTCACCGTAGGGTGACCATAACATCACATATTCTTTTAGTTACTAGCTATCATTTGTTTGGTCAAGAACTTATTCTTGTAAGTGTGACCCTCCCACTTTCAAATCCCAGAGGAAAGACAACTGTTGGTGATTAATCTAAGTGATTTTATCCATTTCTGGAGTTTGTGGTGTTCTGAATCCTATGATCAGGCCCTTCGTACGGGTGATTGCTTCCAGGGTGACATGCAGGCGGATCATAGGAATCTCACGATGCAACCTAGGGGTGGAGACCGTAGGATACGTTGTCACGCTTCATTCTCCCACTTACTATGAACACTTTCCCCATTCACCTTCGTATTGATCCATGCTTAATACTTTCCATAGGGAGGCCGTATCCAGGGCGACACGAAGCCGAGCATGTATCTCACAGTATGAACACAGGGGGCGTGGGAGTAAAAACTTGATTTCAAATATATTGTTTTTATTACTTTTCCTCCCACTGAAGTGTCTTATTATATTTTAGGGTTTTAATTTTGACTTAGATAGAACCTGGCTAATAAACTTTACCTTAGTCTACGTGATACGTCCGTAAAAGAACATAACCTACGATGTCTATGTATGATAAATTCATATTATAACCTCACATTGCTCACACATTCTCATAAAACCGGGTTAAACTAACTCAAGTACCGACTTGATGCCCAGGTAGGACGTCTTCCGTAAACCGTCAACATAAATATCTAATTTTAATAAATAATTAATTATTTCCATAATCAACTTAAATAAATATATCCCTAACCTATTATGAATATGAAAAGAATCCCTAAACCTATTATGAATAGGAAAAAGGATATGGCATTCTATATAAACAATAGAATGCCTCCCAGTTGAAACACCAACTTCTTTCAATTCTTCCTAAAATCAAGAAGGAGGTTCCCAATGCCTTGGCCTCAAATTCCCAAGAGAATACCAGTGTTTCCTTATGGTAGTGTTCCAAGTTATAAGTGATTATTTATCAAGCCGTTGGTGAAATTAATCTTAGTCGTCAAAGAGAGTAAGTAACTTGTTACTTTATGTAAATTAGAATTAGATTGTATAATTTTTAGCATGGTTAATCTAGATACACAATAGATTATGAACATATGTATATTGCTAGTGTATTGGTATTTCATGATTCTAAATTAATTGTGCATTTTTCCTGAATCGCCTCCGCTGCGCCAGGACCTCTGTCCCTTCAAAATCATTTAGTTGCGAATCATGACAAGTAAATCATGTGGTGTCTAGTGTGTGTGTTGCATAGTGTGGGATGCATTTGTTGGGTTTAATGTCCTATAAACTCTTAGTTTGTAAATCGTTAAACATATTTTTATTTCCAATAAAGACGTTATTGAGGTTATTCAGTAAAAGATGTTATTGAATATGTAAATTGTAAATGATTAACCTAAATCCAATAAACTAAGATCCTTGGCTATAAAATGAATACTCGAACTATATGTAGAGACATATCGTAGGATCAAGTTCAAGTTCATAGTCAAAATAGTCTATAGTATAAAGATACGGTTGGGTGCCTTATCCTGGGGACACTATGGACGCAAAACACTTTGTATTAAGTACAAACAATGAGATCCTAAATCGTTAATGTGGACACATGTGAGTGGGGGCGTCGTATGCAATGAGTTTGCATAAGACTGGACCACGAAATTAGTCACTTTCTCTTTATAACACCATTTACTGAAGAAACTGACTATTTCTCATAGATGACCTAGGTAACTCGTTCTTAATCCTGAGCTAACTATGAACTCTTGTTTATACGAGATTATTCTTTGATCTGCATGGGTGAGAGTGGCCAGTATCGCCGACTCAACAAGCCTACCATTTTCGGGATAAGATCGAATAGATAGTTGGGGACATAGTCTCGCAAAACGAAATTTACTCCTACCCATTTCAGGGATAGTAGAGAGGTTGTTCCCTTAAGTACTAACTCCAGGACATAAACAAGGGGCCCACCCTCTCGTTGGATCGAGAGGGACTTAGGTTTGATGGTTGGACCACAAACCGATTGTTCATTAGAGGATCAGTGGAACTTAAGGAACAATAAGTACTATAGGGGTAAAACGGTCATTTGATCTAGCTATAGCTACAAACAACCTATGAAGGATCGACTTATTGAACATGGTTAAATCAAGTGGATGGAAATATATCTACAGTGAGGGGAGTTCAACTGTCGAGCTATAGTGGAGTGTCCCAGTAGTTAACGAATGTTGGCTAGCTCAGATAATGAGATTAGTCGGTTAGCCTCGAATCGTTGGATCCCATGATCTATATGTCCATTAGGTCCCCCTACTAGCTCATATCGGATTAAAGCCTAGAACATATTGATAGGATTCTTTGAATCGCTCAAAATCAGGAAAAAGGGTATTATTGTAAAATTGTGTTTGAGACAATTATTTAATTATGAATTAAATTAGAAAATGAGAGATAAAGTATTTAAAAGGGTTTTAAATACTATTAACATGAATTAAGATTAATATATAGAGAATGCACAACATTAAGATGATTAATTTGATCAATCATACATAATTAGTGGGGCAAGCTTCAAGATTGATTGTTATAATTAATTTCAACATAGAATTGAAATTAAAATAAAAAATGCAATATTAGAACGTTGATTTTGAATCATAAATTAGTGGAAAATTTTGGAAATCCACTCTTGCATGAAGACTCAAAGGGGAATTATACCATATTCATGCAATGGCGCATGTATTGTTGCACCTAGCTTCCACCTTCTCCATCAAGACCACCATGTGTCTTGCATCTTGAGGCCCCTTATTGCATGGATTCTCTCTATAAGTAGAGGAAAAATCAGATTGTGGGGATATACAACAATTACCTTAGTGTCATGCTGTTGAATTTCTTCCTTAATCACTCTCTCATCTCATATTTTCATAAAAGCTTGAACCTACAAGCATTCCCTTCCCATTCCCTATCACTATAGATTTCCACAAGTCGTTCTTGGCCAGGAGAAAAGTAGTGAAGACTCTAGAGGTTGTCCAAGAGAGATTGGAGAAGAAATCATTCAAGGAGGATCACTCAATTGAGCTACAAAGAGGTTGGTATTCCTAACTTTCTATTCTGTGTTTTTAGAACTTGCATGCTTTAGGAGTAAAATTGATAGAGTTAAGTGCTTTTGATCTTCAATTCCTTTCGCATGTGTTATATGAACACCTTCAACATTGTTGTTTTATTGCTTCCTAAGCATGTATATTGGTTATGACTTAAAAACATGTTGATTGGTTATGGTTTTATAAGCATGTTGGTTGTGTGTGAGAAACATGCTGGTTGTAATTGTTTGTTTTGTTGTTGACTTAACAAGCGTGAGTTGCTTACTAGTACCATGGTTGTACTGATACCCCCTCCCTATCTCCCCCAACATTTTAGATGTTGCAGGTGTTGGGTTTAATGTCCAATAAACTTGTAGTTTGTAAATCATTAAACATATTTTATTTCCAATAAAGACGTTATTGAGGTTATTCAGTAAAATTAGTTAAATTGCTTGTTTTAAATTGCCAAACCATTCCATTTTAGTTTTTTATTTAATTTCTTAATGCATTGTGAATGTGTATTAAATTAAATGATTGTATGTGCATTATGAGTATGCCATATAGTTTAAAATCCCACCAAAAGAAAGCATGTTGATGCATTTTTAGTAAGTGTTATTAATAATTCAAATGCATGAGGGAAATTTCATGTTTAATTTGTTGGGTTTTATGCCCTAAAACTCGTAGATAGTAAATGTAAACAAATTGTATACTTGTTTCAATAAAGTGTTATTGAGTTTCTACAATAAAGTGTTATTGTTAAATATTGCACAATTTGACCCAAATCCAATAAACTAAGATCCAAGGTTGTTTGTATGTAACTTGAACTAGTATGTGGGGACAGACGAGGAAAGATTGTTCAAGTAACAACCTAAAAGGTCTATAGTACAAGGATAAGGTTGGGTACCTTATCCTGGTAACACTATGAGATACGACTCACTTTGTATTTGATACAAACGTATTGATCCAAAACAAGGTGAATGGGAAAAATGTCCAGAGTAAGTGGGAGCGAGACACGTGTCAACGTATCCATCGTTCTCCGCCCCTAGTTCACACCGTGAGAGTCCTATGATCCGCCTGCAGGTTGTCCTGGCGCAACCATCCCTTCGGAGGGCCTGATCATAAGATTTGGAACATCGTGAACTCCTGAATAGGATAGGAACTCTTAGGCTAATTACCAGCGGTTGTCTTTCCCTTCGGTAGCCAGTTGGTGCGTGCCTCTGAGTTCTGAAAGTGGGAGGGTTACACTTACGGGAATGAGTTAAATGTGTTAACTAATCCTTGACCGAACAACGGTAACTAAACGCTAACAGAATATGAGTTATTCTGGTGTTAGAATTTGGTTGAGATTGTCTCAATTCAGAGGAGGAGTAGCTGACCACCCTTCGGTGGTTGTTATTCTAAACCTTTGAAGTATCGTTGCAAAAACCAAATCAATAGTTTTATAGGGTTTCTTTGATTGCTTATTTGTTTTTGCAGAATTTGATTGGATTATTTGTAATGGGTTAGTGTTATTAATAATACAAGTAATTTGTTACTTCAGTAATTATATAATAATTTTATGTGTATTGTCTTATGTCATTTTATAAATAACGGTAATACAACATGCTTAAACGACAAATTGTGGTAAATAAGTCTAGGATTATTCTTAAATGAGGAATGTCCTCATTCCTCATACGTTTAAATCATTAAGAATAGTTCTTGATGAATATGACATAGAACCCTGCTTAGCAAAAGGAGAGCTTGTTCAAGACCGTAATTTTCATTTACTTGTCTTGAAAACGTGATTAGTGAAGAATAGTGATTCTCCCTGAATACTTGATTTAGGAGCCACAAATCCCGTGTGTTCTTCTTTTAAAGGAATAAATTCCTGGGAACAGCTTGTTGCGTGTGTAATAACTCTCAAATTTAGAATTAGAGAGGTTATTTTGGCTATAGTAGTGGGGAACATTAAGTATTTTTTCTTAGTGGTAGACAATACATGTTATTAGATAATGTGTATGTAATTCCTAAGATAAAAATAAATTTGATTTATGTGTCTTATTTTTTGGAACAATGTTACTCTTTACCTTTTTCTGCTAACGTAGTTTTATTTCAAGAAAGGGAGTTGACACTTGTTTAGCTTTACTGGAAAGTAACCCAAATGTTTTAAGACTAATCAAGAGTAAAGAAGTCATGAACACTAAGTTGTTTAAGACTGCTACTACTCAATGTGAAAAGAGGCAAAGAATTTCTCCTAAAGGAAAATACCTTTCTTTGGTTTTAAGGTAGACCATATTAATCTCAATTTGATTGGGAGATTGGTCAAGAGTGTACTTCTAAGCGAGTTAGAAGATGACTCTCTACTACCTTGTAAGTCATGCCCTATGGGCAATATGACTGATAGGTCTTTTACTGGACAAGATCTAAGAGCCAAAGAGCCCTTGGTGCTTGTACATTTAGATCCTTGTGGTTTAATATGTTAAAGGAGTGGGAGGGCATGAATAATTCATCTCTTTTGGATGATTATTCAAAGGTATAAGTATCTTTACCTAATGCAACTTAAGTCTTAAGCTCTTGAGATATTCGAATGGGCTTAGGACTGAAGTTGAAAACTTGTTAGGTGAGATGGTAAAAACACTTTGATCTGATAAAAGTGTTAAGTATAGAGATTTGAGATTCCAGAACTATTTGATAGTACATGGGATCACACCTTAAATCTCATTTAGGAGAAATAGAACCCTATTGGATATGGTTCATTCCATGTTGAGCTATGCTCAATTGTCTGTCTCGTTTTGGGGTCATGCACTGTTGACTGCATTGCATACTGCAATAGGCAACCCCAAAGGAAACGAGAAGTGGATACTTCTTCAATTCACAAGAGAATAAAAAATTTGTATACACAAATGCTAAATTCTCAGAAGAAGTCCACATCAAAAATCATAAACCACAAGAGTAAAGTCGGTTTAAGTAAGTTAACTAATAAAGCTACAGTAACATCCACAAGAGTTGTTGTGAGGCTGACTGTTCAACAAGAGTTGTTGGTGGATCGGTGCATCTAGTTAGTCACATCCATCTCAATAGTTGAGATTTCCTCAATGTAGTTGGAGGGTTGTTTGATAACCTGAACGTTACATGAGCTTGTTTGAAGCCTAGGTCATCATACCTGATGATGGCATAGTGGGTTCATTGTCTTTTAGAAAGAAAATGAATGATGTTGACAAGGACCAGTAGATTAAAGTCATGGACTTGGAAATGAACTCTTTTGTATTTCACTTCCATCTGGGATCTTGTAGATCTACTTAATGAGTAGCACCTATTAGTTACAAGTGGATTTACAAGAGAAAACGAGACATTAAAGGTCTTAACCAGAAGGGTTCATACAACAAGATCGAAAGCAAAAGGGTTTGCAAGCTTAAGTGATCCATTCATGGATTGACCTAAGCATTTCGAACTTGAAATATAAGATTTGATATAGTGACCAAATCTTTTGGCTTAAACCAGAACATTAATGAGTCTTGTGTTTACAAGTAATCATCAATAGTTCAGTAGCTTACTTAGTGTTGTATATGATTGATATCCTAATCATTGGAAATGATGTAGGTTATCTTACTGGCATTAAAGGAGCTAGAAGCTCATTTCAAAATGGAAATTTTGGAGAAGCCAAGTTTGTTTTTGGGATCCAAATCGTTACGAATCGTTAGAACAAAAAGCTAGCCTTGTCTCAAGTGACTTATATCTACAAGATGTCAGTTAGATTTAAGATACAAAATTCCAAGAAGGGTTCGCTACCTTTCAGGCGTGAAATTCTTTTTGTCTAAGAAATCGTTTCCTAAGACACCTCAAGAAGTTGAGGAGTTGAGACGAATGCCCTATGCAATAGGAATTGTCAGTAAGTATCAATCTAATCCAAAATTTAATCATTGGAAAAATCGTTAAGAATATCCTCAAGTATTCGAGGAGAAAGAGGAACTATATGCTTGTGTATAGGACTAAGGATTTGATCCTTACATGATACACTGACACAGATTTTAAAACTGATAAGGATTTGAGGAAATCTACATCAGTATCTGTGGTCACTCTTTACGATGGAGTTATAGTATGACATAGTTACAGTCTTGGCTGTATAGGCCAAAAAATTAGCTACTTGTGAAGCAGCGATAGAGACTGTATGGCTTAGAAAGTTCTTGATTGATTTGGAATGTGTTCCAAATGTGAACTTTCCCATCACACTTTATAGTGATATAGTGACGTTGTGGCAAATTCAAAACAACATCGCAGCCTAAGACAAGCACACACATTAAATTTAATGAAATATTGCTGATTCATTTACAAAGACTCTCTCGGCTAAAGTGTTTGAGGGTCATCTAGAAGGTCTAGATCTACGAGATATGTACAAAGGTGCAATCTAGGGCAAGTGTGAGAAATGTAATAGGTATAGTGATACCATTATGTAATGGGTATAGTGATGCCCTAGTTTATTGTATTTGTACATTGTATATGTTTTATAAATGTTTTTATACACCCACTGTTGTATAGATTAATGTAAACAAAATGTATACTTGTTTCAATAAAGTGTTATTGAGTTTCTACAATAAAGTGTTATTGTTAAATATTGCACAATTTGACCGAAATCCAATAAACTAAGATCCAAGGTTGTTTGTATGTAACTTGAACTATTATGTGGGGACATACGAGGATCGATGTTCAAGTAACAACCTAAAAGGTCTATAGTACAAGGATAAGGTTGGGTACCTTATCCTGGTAACACTATGAGATACGACCCGCTTTGTATTTGATACATATGTATTGATCCAAAACGTCCATGTAGTAGACATGCAAGTGGGGGTATCCTATGCAATGAGTTTGCATAAGACCGGACCACGAAATAGTCAATCATTAGTTATAACACCGTTAACTAATTAGGTTACTGTTTCAATAGAATGACCTAGGTAACTCGGTCTTAATCCTGAGTGTGTCATGAACTCCTTCTCATGAGGGATTGTCCTTTGATTAGCATGGGTGAGAGTGGCCAATACGCCGAATCAATATGCCTTCCTTTTTGGGGATAAGACCGAGTGGGAGGTTGGGGACATGACAACACAAGAAGGAATTCACTCCTTCCCGCTTCTAGGTGAAGTAGATGAGTGTTCCCTTAAGTGGTGACTCCGGGACTTGAACAAAAGGATCCCGCCCTCTCATTGGCCCGAGAGGGACTTTCTGTTTAATGGTTGGACCATAAACAGGTTGTTCATTAGAGGAGCGCTGGTACTTAAGGAGGCAGATGTAACACAGGGGTAAAACGATAATTTGACACAACTGTGATTGTGAACGCTCGTGAAGGATTGACATACCGACATAGGTCTACATCCATGGACACATAAATGTTCTACAATGAGAAGAGTTCAGCGTGGGCCTTTAGTGGAATGACCCACAGTTAATGAATATTGGTTAGCCTGATTAATGAGTTTAATCTATTAACCTCATATCATTGGAGCTTCTGATCTGTATGTCCATTAGGTCCCCCTGCTAGCTCGTAAAGAGTAATTATGAACAAATATATATTGAGAGAATTTGAATAGTTCAAATTCATATTGGGAATTAAGTTAATTGTACGAGATACAAGTTAATATAATGTATAGTGATGCATTAAAATATAAAGTCTAATTTGAGATTAAACTTTTTAATATTGAGAGACTGATATATTTTAAAGAGTTCAAATATATGTCTAATTAAATATATGGTATTTAATTAGAAGATGAATTAATTAATTATTCCATATAGTTTACACTAAATGAGATTTAATTAAACTATAGTCTATGAGAGAAATAAATATTTTAATAAGTTCATATATTAATATGAATTTGATTCATATTAAATTTATAGGATATAAGTGAATTTGAAGGAGTTCAAATTTTAATATGAATTTGATTCATATTATAGAATTAATTAATTGAAGGCCTCAAATTAAATATATGATATTTAATTGGGTAATTAATTAATTAACTAATAGAAGGTATAAAATTAAATATATGATTTTTAATTGGTGATTAATTAATTAAAGAATTAATTAATTGGAAATTAATCAATTATGAAAATGATTAATCACTTATGGAAGTAATTAATCATTTATGAAAATGATTTAATCACTTATGGAAGTGATCAATGATTTATGGAAAAGATTAATCAATTATGGAATTGATTGGTCATGGAATTGGTTGGTCATGGAACTGATTAATTATGGAAAAGATTAAATCATTTATGGAAATAATTGATTTTAAATATATTTTATTCATGGTCTTTCTCCTGTAAATAGAACACTAAACCAAGGGTTTAGGGACAACAACATAAGGCCACAAGAATGCACTCTTGCATTCTCTCTAGCCTCCCTCTTATATTCTCTCAACTCAAGAACTTTAGGGAGAATTTACTCTCTAGAGTTTTTTCCCATTCAAGATTAGGTAGTCCCACAACTATGTTCTTAATCTCAGAGCTATAGCGGGGAAGATCAAATGGTGGTGTTCTTCGTTGTTGCAGAGCAATCAAGAATCATTCTTGATTTTCCGAGACATCAACAGAGGTTTGCTTCTCTTTTCTTTATTATAGATTTAGATCTAAATTTTGTATGCTTAGCCTTAAGTTTATATAGAATTTGTTCTATGATTTTTGCCAATGTTATTGTATTTTTGGATAAACAAAATTAACTACGAATCGGTCCCAATTACGCTTCCGCTTTATCGGAATTAGGGAATTCCAAATTCTTTCATAATTGATATAAATGTTGTATTGATTTAGGGAGATTCATGCTTGAATGGTTAATTAAAATTGGTTAATTGATATAAAAGTTATATTAATTAAACGATAAAATTAACATAGCATGAAGCATGAAATTTCCTTAGTGTTTGTTTATAAAGAGTTATATTCAAATGGGGAAGCATGTTATAGATTAGATTTATAAATGTTATAAATCACTTAGAAATCTAAAATCTATAACAAAGAAAAGGTGCATGCTCACATAGGGTTAATTTGATCCAATCTCTCGGTCGATTTTAATTAGATTCAAATAGGTCGATAAGCTTGTAAAACATAGGTTACAAGAGAACTCACCCGACGAGATGCTGTCTAAAGCTGAAGGTATTTAAGTTGACAGTTTACGAAACACCTCCTACCTGCGCATCGAGTCGGTTCTTGAGTTAAAGTTAACCCAGTTTTATGAGCATGCACGTGTATGATGTGAGGTTTTAATCGTTATCACCAAGACATCGTAACATTAAATGAACTTAGACTTAGGGTTATTCTATTAGCCGAAATTTGCCTAAGTATAAGTATACCCAAAACCGTTTAAAATACTTAGTGGGAGGGAAGAGATATATCAAATCCATTTCCCTTTCACGTTCTCCTTTTTGTTCAAAAGGTGAGATTTATGCTTGGCCTCGTGTTGATTATACCTCAACTGCTCCATTCGGAAGGTGTTTGCATAAATCAATAACAAGGTGAATGGAGAAAATATTTATAGTAAGTGAGTGAAGGAAGTGTGTCAACACATCTTGGGTCTCCTCCGTTAGGTTGCACGGTGAGATTTCCATGTTGCACCTACCTACTTGTATGCCCTGGAGCTACTAACCATTCGGAGGGCTGTAATATGGAGATCGGAACAACACAAACTCCAGAGAATGATAGGATTACTTAGGACCATTTCCAACATTAGCTTTTCTATTTGGTAGCATTGTTGGGGTCGTTATCTGTAATCTTAAAACGGCGGGTCACACTTGTTGGGTTTTATGCCCTAAAACTCGTAGATAGTGAATGTAACCGTTGACCGGATATTAATGAAATAATATTGATATATTTTTTCCATTAATTGTTATTAGTTATTTTATATATGTCTTTGCCTAATAATAACCCTAATCCAATAAACTAGACATCCAAGGCTGTAATATGAGTCTTGAACTATATGTAGCGACATATGGGATCATTGTTCAAGAAACAGCCTAAAGGGTCTATAGTATAGGGATAAGACTGGGTGCCTTATCCTGGTGACACTATGGATACGGCCCATTTTGTATTTGATACAAACGCTGCGATCCAACGCGTTCGTGTAGGAGACATGCGAGTGGGGGTATCCTATGCAATGAGTTTGCATAAGACCGGACCGCGAAATAGTAACCACTAGTTATAACACCGTTAACTAGTTGGTTTTCTATTTTCACTAGGACGACCTAGACAACTTAGTCTTAATCCTGAGTTGATTATGGACTCCTGCTCATGAGAGATTGTCCTTTGATTTGTATGGGTGAGAGTGGCCAATACGCCGACTCAATAAGCCTACCACTTTGGGGACAAGATCGAATGGGGAGCTGGGAACATAATCATACAAGATGGAATTCACTCCTTCCCGACTTTAGGAAAGCAGATGAGTGTTCCCTTAAGTGGTTACTCCGAGTCTTGAACAAAGGGCCCTACCCTCTCAATGGCACGAGAAGGTTTTTTCTGTTTGATGGTTGGACCATAAACAGATTGTTCATTAGAGGAGAATTGGTACTTAAGGAAATAGAGGTGACCCAGGGGTAAAACGGTAATTTGACCCAGCTGGTGTAAGTTCCGTGGACACAGAAAATATGTCTGCAGTGAGAAGAGTGCAACTGTGAGTCTATAGTGGAATGTACACACAGTTAACGAATATTGATTATTGTGGTTAATGAGTTTAACCAATTAATCTCACATCGTTGGAGCTTCTGATCTGCAGGTCCATAAGGTCCCACTGGTAGCTCGTAAAGTAATTTGAGGCAACTAAGTAATTAAATGTAAATTGAAAATGTTCAATTTACTAAGGGAAATAAATATAATATATATTGATATATTATTATGAGAGAAATTAATATTTGAAGAAGTTCAAATATAAATTTATGGAAGATTGAAATAATTAATTAATTTAAGTCCTAAAAGTGTTTGGGCAAAATTAATTAATTCAAGGCCGGAAATTAAATATGTGATATTTAATTGGTGGTTAATTAATTAAAGAATTCATTAACCATGAATTAATCAATTATGTAAATAATTAATCACTTAAGGAAGTGATTAATCATTTATGGGAATGATCTAATTACTTATGGAAGAAATTAGTCATTTATGGAAAAGATTAATCAATTGGGGAATTGATTGATCATGATTGATTAATTAAGGAATAAGATTGAATCAATTTTGGAAAAGATTGATTTAATTGAATATTTTATTCATGGCCTCTCTTCTATAAATAGAACACTAGACCTAATTGGTCATGACACTTGACACTCTTGAAAGACAAGACCTAGAATTCTCTCTAGCCTCCCTCTTAGAGAAAGACTCCCACAAGTCTTTGGCCTCCTAGACTTAGAGACATACCGGTGTAACCTCCGTGGTTATTGTGTCATTCAAAGAAGAAAATCCAGCGATCAAGAGGCGAGAAGGCTGCTGCGTTTTCGTTCGTTGGAGCGTCGTTGGCGAAGAACGGTCAAGTCTACAACGGAGGTTTGTAACGGTTCTTCCTCTTTTCGTTAGAAAAGTTTTTTAAAATAAATTTAGATTTATTCTAGCATGTTTAAACCGTTTTTACAGCGACTTTAAAGTTAGTTTAAAGTTTTGTTTGAGTTATCGTAACGGTATTTTAATGTTAATTAATATACGGCGTAAGGTCCAACCGATGCGCTTCCGCTGCGTGGGGACTTTTATTCCCTTCAACACTTACGAGGATTACTAAGTGTTAGTATATTCCTGACCAAATGTAACGATAACTAAACCACTATAGGAATAAGAGTTATTATGGAATTAGTATTTAGTCAAGAAATTTCTTGGTTTAGTGAAGGAGTAATTGACTGCCCCTCGGCAGCGGTTGCTCTAACACACTAAAGTGTCGTTGCAAAATAATAATTTTGGGTACGTTATTTTTTTTGCTAAAACCTAGTTGGATTTTATCAAAAATGGTTAATAAGCAAATTACTAATAGCTTTGTTTAATTTTTCAGCATGTCTAGCTCACTAGTACAATTACTCGCTTCGGATAAGCTTAATGGGGATAACTATGGACTTGGAAGTCTAATCTGAACACAATACTAGTAATTGAGGATCTTATATTTGTCCTTACCGAAGAGTGTCCACCTAACCCTCGATCGTTAACAAACAAAATTGTTCGGGTAACATATGAGAAATGGACTTGCGCAAATGAAAAAGCAACGGTCTATATCCTAGCAAGCATTTCATATGTCTTGTCAAAAAAGCACGAGAGGATGGTCACCGCAAGGGAGATCATGACTTCCTTGCAAAGTATGTTTGGACAACCGTCCTCACAAATTAGGCACGAAGCTCTCAAGAATGTTTACAATTCTCGAATGAAGGAAGGTGCTTCAGTTAGGGAACATGTTTTGAACATGATGGTTCAGTTTAACATTGTTGAAGTAAACGGTGCTACCATTGGCGAGGGTAGTCATGTAAGTTTCATAATGGAATCTCTTCCAAAGAGTTTCATTCAGTTCAGAACAAACGCTGTCATGAACAAAATAGACTTTAACTTGACTACTTTGCTAAACGAGCTTCAGACCTACCAAAGTCTCACTAAGAGAGGACATGAAGGGGAAGCAAACGTTGCCACAACCAAAAGTTTCCAAAAAGGATCGTCCTCAGGAACCAAGTCTGGACCTTCCACTTCAATGAATAAGAGTATTCAGATGAAGAAAAAGAATGATAAAGGGAAAGGAAAAGCTACAGTGGGAAGCAAGGCAAAAACTAAAGCTGCAGATAAAGGAAAATATTTCCATTGTAATGTAGACGGACATTGGAAACGAAACTGTCCCAAGTACCTTGTGGAAAAGAAGGCCGAAAAGGAAAAACAAGGTAAATATGATTTGATCGTTATCGAAACATGTTTAGTTGAGCAAGATAGCTCTGTCTGGATATTAGATTCAGGAGCGACTAACCATGTATGCTCTTCTTTATAGGAAATTAGTTCATGGCATATGCTGGTAGATGGCGAAATAACTCTCAGAGTTGGAACTGGAGAGGTCGTCTTAGCCAGAGCTTTTGGAACTCTCAAGTTGTCTTTTGGAGATAGATTTTTACTACTTGAAAATGTCTTGTACGTTTTCGATATAAAAAGGAACTTAATTTCTATCTATTGTTTGATTGAACATGAATACCAAGTATCTTTTGATATTAATAAAGTGTTTGTTAACAAAAGAGGTATGCATATATGTTCTGCAAAACTTGAAAGCAACTTATACGTCTTAAGGCCAATTCAAGTTATAGCTATTTTTAATACGGAGATGTTTAAAGTAGCTGAAAGTCAAAACAAAAGGTGAAACGTTTCTCCTAATACCTATCTTTTGTACTTGAGATTAGGCCACATAAATCGCAATAGGATTGAAAGATTGGTAAAGAGTGGACTACTAAACCAATTAGAAGATGACTCGTTACCACCATGTGAGTCCTGCCTCGAGGGAAAAATGACCAAATGACCTTTTTGGGAAAAAGGTTATAGGGCCAAAGAACCTTTAGAACTCGTGCATTCGGATCTCTGTGGTCCTATGAATGTCAAGGCACGAGGAGGGTATGAATATTTCGTCAGCTTCATTGATGATTATTCAAGGTATGGCTACCTTTACCTAATGTATCACGAGTCTGAATCCCTTGAAAAGTTCAAAGAGTACAAGACCGAGGTTGAGAACCACGTAGGTAAAACGATTAAAACACTGCGATCAGATCCAGGTGGAGAATATATGGACCGTCAATTGCAATACTATTTGATAGAACATGGAATCACGTCCCAACTCTCAGCCTCTGCTACACCACAACAAAATGGTGTATCAGAGAGGAGACACCGAACCTTGTTAGACATGGTTCGATCAAAGATGAGCTATGCTCAATTGCCTGGTTCGTTCTGGGGACATGCAGTTGAGATTGATGTATACATTTTGAACATGGTTCCCTCTAAAAGTGTTTCTGAAACACCTTATGAGCTATGTAACGACGTTCTTGGTAGTTTACGTCACTTCAGAATTTGGGGATGTCCGACACAAGTGTTGGTGCAAAACCCAAAGAAATTGGAATGACGTTCAAAATTATGCTTGTTTGTAGGATATCCTAAAGAAACGAAAGGTGGTCTATTTTACGACCCTCAGGATAACAAAGTGATTGTATCGACAAATGCTACTTTCCTTGAGGAAGATCACATAAAAGATCATCGACCTCGCAGTAAACTAGTATTACTTGAGATTTCAAGAAAAACTACAAAAGAATCTACAAAAGTTGTAGATCAGGTTGGTTCATCAAAAGTTGTTGATCAAACACATCCATGTCAAATAGTGAGAGAGCCACGACGTAGTGGGAGGGTTATAATACAACCCGACCGCTAAATGGGTTTAATAGAAACTCAAACCATCATATCTGATGATGGTGTAGAGGACCCATTGTCTTTTAATCAGGCAATGAATGATGTTGATAAGGACCAGTGGATCAAATCCATGGATCTCGAAATGGATTCAATGTACTTCAATTCGGTCTGGGATCTTGTAGAGCAGCTGGATGAGGTAAAACCTATTGGTTGCAAATTGATCTACAAAAGAAAACGAGACCAAGCCGGTAAGGTCCAAACCTTTAAGGCTCTACTTGTGGCGAAGGGTTTTACCCAACGGGAAGGAGTGGATTTTGAAGAAACTTTTTCCCCTGTTGCCATGCTTAAGTCGATTAGAATACTCTTATCCATTGCCACATATTATGACTATGAAATATGGCAAATGGATGTCAAGACAACCTTTTTGAATGGCAATCTTGAAGAGACTATATATATGGCTCAACCAGAGGGATTCATAGTCCAGGGTGATGAGCAAAAGGTTTGCAAACTTAAACGATCCATTTATGGATTAAAACAAGCATCAAGATCCTGGAATATACGTTTTGACACTGCGATCAAGACGTATGGCTTTGAGCAGAATGTTGACGAACCTTATGTTTACAAGAAAATCGTCAAAACCACTATAGCTTTTCTAGTTCTATACGTAGATGATATCCTACTTATTGGGAATAATGTAGGATTCCTGACTGATGTAAAACACTGGCTAGCGACTCAATTCCAAATGAAAGATTTGGGTGAGGCTCAATTTGTTCTGGGCATTCAAATCATTAGAAATAGAAAGAACAAAACGGTAGCACTGTCTCAAGCATCATATATCGACAAAATATTGGTACGATATTCGATGCAGAACTCCAAGAAAGGGTTATTACCTTTTAGGCACGGGGTTCACTTGTCAAAGGAACAAAGTCCTAAGACACCTCAAGAGGTTGAGGAAATGAGACGTATTCCCTATGCATCAGCAGTTGGTAGTTTGATGTATGTCATGCTGTGTACCAGACCCGACATATGTTATGCCATAGGAATTGTCAGCAAATATCTGTCCAATCCTAGACATGCGCATTGGACTGCCGTTAAAAACATCCTTTAGTATCTAAGGAAAACTAGGGATTATACGCTCGTGTATGGAGCTAATGATCTGATCCTTACAGGGTACACTGACTCAGATTTTCAGACTAATATAGATTCAAGAAAATCAACATCGGGATCAACGTTTACTCTAAATGGAGGAGCAATAGTGTGGAGGAGTATTAAGCAAGGTTGCATTGCTGACTCTACCATGGAAGCAGAGTACGTAGCCGCCTATGAAGCAGCAAAAGAGGCAGTATGGCTAAGAAAATTCCTAACAGAGTTGGAAATTGTTCCAAATATGCAACTGTCTGTCACCCTCTATTGTGATAACAGTGGAATAGTTGCAAACTCTAAGGAACCTCGAAGTCACAAGCGAGGAAAGCATATTGAGCGCAAATACCATCTCATCAGGGAGATCGTGCAACGAGGAGATGTGATCGTCACGCAGATTGCTTCGGAGCACAACATGGCTGACCCGTTTACAAAACCCCTCACGGCTAAAGTTTTTTAGGGTCACCTAGTTAATCTGGGATTATGAGCTTTGTTAGACTAGGGCAAGTGGGAGAAATGTAAGGGTATGGATGATGCCCTAGTTTATTGTCTTTCTACTTCTCTCACACCTAACTTCATGTACCCCACTAGAGTATCTAATCCAAGTGGGAGTTTGTTGGGTTTAATTTCCTAGAAACTCGTAGTTTGGAAATCATTAAACATATTCAGATAAGTTGGCTAGGATATAGATGCGAGCCTTATCATTGGCCTTTGTCCAGAGGTCATAACCATCCTTATTGTTTTGGGATGCATTACAAGCAGGGGTTGGAGGACAATCCTCCGTTAAGACTCACTGTGTACATTCCACTATAAACTCATTGTTGCACTCTTCTCACTGCAGGCATATTTTCTGTATTCACGGAGATAGACAAATAACGACTAGTTAGTCCTTCAAGAGTGTTCGCAACACCAGCTGGGTCAAATTATTGTTTTACCCTTGGGTTACTTATATTTTCTTAAGTACCATTTCTCCTCTAATGAACAACTTGTTTGTGCTCCAACCATCAAACAGAAAACTCTCTCGTGCCATTGAGAGGGTAGGGCCCTTTGTTCAGGACTCGGAGTCACCACTTAAGGGAACACCCATCTACTTCCCTAAAGTCGGGAATGAGTGAATTCCATCTTGTACGATTATGTTCCCAGCTCACCACTCGATCTTTTCCCCAAAATGATAGGCTTATTGAGTCGGCGTATTGGCCACCCTCACCCATACAAATCAAAGGACAATCCCTCATGAGCAGGAGTCCATAATCAACTCAGGATTAAGACTAAGTTGTCTAGGTCGTCCCAGTGAAATAGAAAACCAACTAGTTAACGGTGTTATAACAAGTAGTTACTATTTCGCGGTCCGACCTTATGCAAACTCATTGCATAAGATACCTCCACTCGCATGTCTCGTACACGAACGTGTTGGATCATAGTGTTTGTGTCAAATACAAAGTGGGTCGTGTCCATAGTGTCACCAGGATTAGGCACCCAGTCTTATCCCTATACTATAGACTCTTTAGGTTGTTTCTTGAACAATGATCCCCATATGTCGCAACATATAGTTCAAGACTCATATTACAGCTTAGGATGCACTACAAGAAATAACAGATACAATAGCTAACAAAAAAATCTATAAAAGACCTATTATAGCTTTTTTCGAAGGTCCTGATAGCCCATGTTATTAAAAGTCTGGGAATTCTTATCGCGTTTCTGTAGAGCTATAATGGATGCTATAATAGAGTATGGAGGTATAGCTTATATACATTGCCATGTAAACTTTTTATAGCGTTTTGTATTGAAGCTATAATTTGTTTACGTAGCTAAAATATTACCAAGGGGCGCCTTATATAGGCTCGGAAAGGGGGTAGCATCTCGACGCTATTTGGCACAGCATCGCAACACTGTGACGTCATCGACTTGCCAGCCAGGAAATGGACAGCGTCGCAATGCTGTCCTTACAGCGTCTCGACACTAGGCACTTTCCATAACTTTCATGAGCGGATTTGGGCTTTAATTTGGGCCTCTCCACATTTCTTTTTGGACTTTTTTCTTCATAGATGGCCACTTTTGACTCCCCTTGACCTAAGCATTGAAATTGGACTTGAATGGCTTCATTTTGGGCACTTTTTCCACAAAATCCACAACTTTGCTTCTAAAGACCAAATAACAAAATACATTTTTTCAATAAAAACACAATTAAAGCACTAAAAAGGCGAATAAATTGGGACTAAAATAGCGACATTTCTACTCGCTATCAAGTACTTGCATCAAAGATACTTCTTCTGTAAGAATGTAACCATAAGTAGAGAACAACAGAGAATATGAAGGGATAAAAGCCCCACGCAGCGGAAAGTATTACCGAACCTACTCGGAGTCTTAGATTCTAATTGAAATACGAATACAATTTGCAAAATATTACAGTAATAAATCTATATTTAATGGGTTGTACATAGGCTATAAACATGCTAAAAGATCAACTAGATTGATCCTAGTGATCAAAGATTTCATAGAAAACTTACTTTTGTAGAAAGCCTTCATCGATTTGCCTTTTATTGCCAATAAGATTTAAAACGCAGCAACCCTCTTGTGTGAACGCCACCAATCGGCTACACCGATATATCTCTAAGACTTCTTGGAGCAGGAGACTTGTGGCAGTCTTTTGGAAGAGATCTCTAAGAGAAGGAGAGACAATGGGATGCCTTTCACCCCACCCCAGGGGTCCTATATATAGGTAAAGGCCAAGGCCTTTTCCTAATAAGAAAAGGTCTAGGAATAAGTTCAAATCTATTATCTAAACAATATCTAATTTTAATAAATAATTAATTAATTCCATAATTAATTAATTACCCAATTAAATATCACATATTTAATCTTAGGGATTTTATTAAAATTAATATGAATCCAATTCATATTAAATTTATTTGAACTTTTCAAATTTTCTCTCATGAATTAATTTTTGAAATTAATTCAAAAATTATATTATAAAGTTTCATAAACTTTATATTACAATGCATCAATATACATTATATGATACCCCAAATAAATCAAACACTTTCAATTTACAATTTATATTTATTTGCTTCAAATCTTTTTACGAGCTACCAATGGGACCTAATGGACCTACAGATCAGAAGCTCCAACGATACGAGATTAATCGGCTTAAACAAATTAACCAAGTTAGTCTTCATTTGTTAATTGTGGGTCACTCCGCTAAAGACCCTCAGCTGCAATCTTCTCACTGCAGAATATTCTTGTGTCCATGGATATCGACCAATACTACAAGTCAGTCCTTCACGTGTGTTCGTATCCCAGTTTTGTCAAATTACCGTTTTACCCCTAGTTTACATCTTTGTCCTTAAGTTCCCAATGCTCCTCTAATGAACAACCTGTTTGAGGTCCAACCAACAAACATAAGTCCCTTTCGTGCCATAGAGAGGGTTGGGCCCATTGTTCTAGTCCCGGAGACACCACTTAAGGGAACACACCTCTACTTACCCTAGAGTCGGGAAGGAGTGAATTCCATCTTGTGTGATTATGTTCCCAGCTCCCCACTCGGTATTGTCCCCAAAATGGTAGGCTTATTGAGTTGGCATGCTGGCCACTCTCACCCATACAAATCAAAGGACAGCCCCTCGTGAACAGAAGTCCATAATCCACTCAGGATTGAGATCGAGTTGTCTAGGTCAACCTAGTGAAATAGAAACCAAGCCAACTAACGGTGTTACAATTAGTGGTTAACTATTTTGCGGTCCGGTCTTATGCAAACTCATTGCATAAGATACCCCCACTCGTATGTAAACTACATGAATGTGTTGGATCATTGCGTTTCTATCATAATACAAAGCGGGTCGTATCCATAGTGTCACCAGGATAAGGTACCCAGCCTTATCCTTGTACTATAGACCTTTTAGGTTGTTACTTGAACATCGATCCCCGTATGTCCGCACATACTAGTTCAAGTTACATACAAACAACCTTGGATCTTAGTTTCTTGGATTTGGGTCAAATAGTGCAATATTTAACAATAACATTTTATTGCAGAAACTAAATAACACTTTATTAAATACAAGTATAAAATTTGTTTACATTCACTATCTAAGAGTTTTAGGGCATAAAACCCAATAAACTCCCACTTGAACTAAAACTCTAGTTTAGTGGGATGTACAACAATCTATTCAGCAGTGGGTGTATAAATACATGTATAATACATATACAATGTAAAAATACAATAAACTAGGGCATCCTTTTACCCATTACATTTCTCCCACTTGCCCTAGATTTCATCTTTGTACCTAACTCGTAGACCTAGACCTTCTAGATGACTCTCATACCCTTTAGCCGAGAGAGCCTTCGTGAATATTTCAATTTAATTCAATGTGCTTGATTGTCTTGGGCTGCAAAGTTCTTATGAGTTTGCCACAGCACCACTGTATCACTATAAAGTCTGATAGGCAAGTTCACATTTGGAACACATTCCAAATCAGTCAGGAACTTTCTTAGCCTTACAGTCTCTATCGCTTCTTCACAAGCAGCTATATTTTCAGCCTATATGGTCAAGACTGTAATTATGCCACACTATAGCTCCTTTGTAAAGTTTGACCATGGATACTGATTGATATCTGCTGACTATCCCTATAGCATAACAGATGTCAGGCCTCGTGTCGGGCATTGCATACGTTAAGCTGCCCACAGTGGAGGCTTAGGGAATCTGTCTCATATCCTCAATCTCTTGAGGTGTCTTAAGACACTATTCCTTAGACAAGTGAACCCCATGTTTGAAAGGCAATAAACCCTTCTTGGAGTTCGGCATCGAGTATCGGGAAAACATTTTGTCAATATACGTTGCTTGAGATAGGGCTAGCATTTTGTTCTTCCGACCTCGGATTATTTGGATTCCAATAACATATTCGGTCTCTCTTAAATCTTTCATTTGGAATTGGGCCGCTAGCCATTCTTTTATGTCAGACAGATATTCTTATCAGTCTTAAAATCCATGTTAGTGTATCCTGTAAGGATCAAATCCTTAGTTCTATAGACGAGCATATAGCTCTTTTTTCTCCTCAGATACTTGAGGATATTCTTAACGGTTTTCCAGCAATCAAATATTGGATTAGATTGGTACTTACTGACAATCCCTATTTCATAAGGCATTCATCTCGTGTCGTTAACTTCTTGAGGTGTCTCAGGAAATAGTTTCTTAGACAAAATGAATTCCATGCCTGAAAGGTAATGAGTCCTTGGAATTCTGTATCTTGCATCTCACTAACATCTCGTAGATATAAGATATTTGAGACAAGGCTAGCCTTTTGTTCTTACGGTTCCTAACGATTTGGATCCGAAGAACAAACTTAGCTTCTCCCAAATTTTCATTTGGAAATGAGCTGCTAGCTTATTTTACTAGATAGTAAGATAACCCACATCATTCCCAATGACTAGGATATCAATCACATACAACACTAATAAAGCTACTAAACGATTGACGATCTTCTTATAAAGACAAGATTCATCAATGTTCTTGATCAAAGCCAAAAGATTTGATCACAGTATCAACTCTTATATTCCAAGATCGAATTGCTTAGGTCAATCCATGAATGGATCACTTAAGCTTGCAAACCCTTTTTGCTTGTAATATTGCTAAATGAACCATTCTATTTGAGACATGTAGATACTCTTCTCAAGATTACCATTCAAAAGGGTAGTCTTGACATCCATTCTAAATGGACAAGAGTTCTAACAGACTTCAACATGACGACAGGAGATAAGAATTTCTTACAGTCCCCTGTCTCTGGGTATAACCCTTTTGCCATAAGTCTAACCATAAGATTATGTCTCGTTTCTTCGTGTAGATTAATTTGTAATTCATAGGTGTTACCCATTAGATAGATCAACAAGATTCTAGATGGAACTAAAATCACACATTTCAATTCCGGGTCCATTACTTTAATCCAATTGGTTCTTGTTAACATCATTCATTGTCTTGCTCTAAGACAATGGATCCTCTAAATCCTCATCAGGTATGACGATTTGGGCTTCAATTAAGCCCATGTAACGGTCAGATTGTAGAACAATCCTCCCACTATATTGAGGCACTCTTAACTTTTGAGATAGACGTAACTAACCAATTGTGTTGGCCCTATCAACACCTCTTGTTAAAGGTCCATTGCTTTAATCCAATTGGTTCTTGTTAACATCAATCATTGCCTTGCTCTAAGGCAATGAATCCTCAAAGTCATCATCAAGTATGATGATCTGGGCTTCAATTAAGCCCATGTAACGGTCATATTGTAGAACAATCCTCCCACTTCATTGAGGCACTCTCAACTCCTGAGATAAATGTAACTAACCAGTTGTATTGGCCTTATCAACAACTCTTGTTAAAGGTCCAACATCATCAACAACCCTTGTTGATTGATCAACAACTCTTGTTGATATTTCTATAGCTTGATCCGTTAATTTACTTAAAACGACCCTACTTTGTGACTTATTATTTCTTATGCGGTATTCTTTTGAGAATGTAGCATTTGTCGGTACAAATTCTTTATTCTCTTGCGAATTGAAGAAGTATCCACATCTTTCGTTTTCATGGGGTAGCCAACGAATAGGTATATTGTTAAATAGTGTTCCAAATTCTTTTTGGGTTAGCCACAAGCACGTGTGTTGAACTCTCCGAAAATAATGTAAACTACTTTTACGTCTTATCCACAATTCAAAAGATGTTTCAGAAACACTTTTGATGGAACGTTGTTCGAAATATGTGTTGCAATCAACACTACATGACCCCAAAACAAGTCAGGCAAATGAGCATAGCTCATAATGAATCGAACCGTGTCCAATAGGGTTCTATTTCTCCTATTTGATACACCGTTTCCTTAAGGTGCTTCAGGGGTAGTTGAGATGTAATTCCATGTTCTATCAAATAGTCTTGGAATCTCAAGTCTCGTCTACTCTACACCTCGATCAGACCGAAGTGCTTTTATCATCTCACCTAACAAGTTTCCAACTTCAGTCTCAAACCACTTTGAATTTCTCAAGAGCTTTAGACTTAAGTTGCATTAGGTTGAGATACGCATACCTAGAATAATTATCTATAATATAGATGAATTATTCATGCCCTCACACTGCTTTAACATATTAGACCACCAGGATCCTAATGTATAAGCTCTAAGGGCTCTTTGGCTCTTTTAGCTCTTTTACAGTAAAAGATCTATCAGTCATATGGCCCATAAGGCATGACTTAATTGGTATTAGAGAGTGTTCTTCTAACTAACTTAGAAGTATACTCTAGACTAAGCTCCCAATCATATTGAGATCAAAACTAGCCTAACACCTTAAGAACCAAAGAAAGGTATTTCCTTTAGGAGAAATCTTTTGCCTTTCATTTCTTTGAGTAGTAGCAGCCTCAGGCAACGCAGTGTTTATGAGTGCCTTACTCTTGATTAGTCTTAAAAACATTTATGTTATTTTTCAGTTCAACTGAACAAAAGTTAACTTCCTTTCTTGAAATGAACTGCGTTAGCAGGGAAAGGTAAAGAGTAACATTGTTCCAGCCAATAAGATAGAGAAATCAAATTTCTTTTGATCTTATGAATTATATACACATTATCTAATAATATGTCTTTGCTCCCACTGGGAAAAATAACTTAACATTCCCCATTCCTACAACCAAGACAACCTCTCTAATTCAAAATTTTGAGAGTTATCTCAATAGCATGAAGCTATTGCCAATAATTCATTCCTTTTAATAACAAGAACAAACGTGATTTGTGACTATGAATCAAGTATTCAGATAGAATCATCATTCTTCACAAATTACGCTTCCAAGACTAGTAAATCGAATTTACTGTCTGTGGACAAGTCTTCTTTGGCTGAGCAAGGCTCAATGTCACATTCATTAATAACACTTCTTAATGAATGAGAACATTTCTCTGTCGAGACTAATCTTAAATTATTTGCCACAAACTAATCGTTTAAATTTGTTGTATAATCACCGTTATTTATAAAATGGGCATAAGACTATCCACATATGAAAACATTGCATCGTTGAAATAACAAATCACTTGATTAATTACAAGCGCAATACAAACAGTTGCATACAATCCAATCAGTTTAGCAAAAACAAGTAATCATAGAACTCTAAGACTATTGATTTAGTTTTGCAACGATGTTTCAGAGGTTTAGAACAACAGCCACCGAAGGGTGATCAACTACTCCTTCTCTGAAATGAGACACTTCTCAGCGAATTCTAATTTTGGAATAACTCATATTCCTATAGGCATTAGCCATGATAGCGAGCAGAGCTAGCTATTTCTCCCTATTTAATTTAGCTAGTCTTTTATGATTTATTGGCCATTTTATTGCACTTAATTGTTTATTTTGTAGGGAAGTGTCGATTAGAGTTTAAGCGTGGAATTGGAGTCAATCAGGTGTTCGAGACGCGAAAATATGCCAAAGAACCAAAAAGATTCAAGTTAGAAGAAGCCAAGAGAGGGCAATCTGCAGGCTAGCGTCGAGACGCCACTCTTGGAGCGGTTCGTGCTGTCTAGGCCAATTCCGGAGCTTTCTTTTATTATAACAATTATAAGCCAATCAAGAAAATCAATCAAGCATGCTTCATTCATCACATTAAACATAACTATTTATTTTATCCTAAGGGCCAAAATTAACCGGTTCAATTGCTATTTATATGCTTTATGGATGTCATATAGAGTATTTAATCCCACCTTAGGTTATAAACATGCTCATGCATTTTTTTATATATTATAAATTGTTATAATGTATGTTTAAATGCATGGATTTGTTTTCATATTTTTTAATATATTGTATATTAATTTATATGAAAAAATTGGAATGTCACTAGGTAATTAAAAGGGTTTAATGTCTAGGTGTATTAAACCCTTTTAATTACCTAGTGACATTGCATGCTAACATTAGACTATGATTAATTCAACTCAGGTTGCAGGTCAGTTCCCAGGTAGGAGGTGTTCCGTAACCGTCAACTTAAGTACCCCAGCCTAGACAGAACTTCACCGGGAGAGTTCCCTTATAACCATAGTAATGTTTTTCCTACTTAGTGCATTAAAACTATTTTAATCCTAAGTAAGAAAATAATTCTAATCCTATTAGAATTAAAAATGAGCTCAGGTCTAATTAATTTTAAACAATTTAAAATTAATTCATTTTAACCTAAAGTCTTATGTTTGCATGCAACTCTTTGTTATTGGTTGACGGTTTCTAATCAATTTTATAACTATTATAAAATTTTAATAATTAGCCCTATAACATGCTTCTATGGTGTTGGAAAAAATAACAATCAAATTCTAGTTATTAAACACCATAACGCTCATGACGCCGATAAAATCAATATAACGATTATATTAATCTAAGGTGGTGTCATGCTTCATGCAATTTCAATTTCATTTAATTAATATCGATTATATTAATTAATCATCAACAAAATTAAATTACATGAAATTTTGACATTAATATAATATAACATTTATATTAATCTAATTAATGTTGTTGGGATTGGTGCCCTAAAACTCGTAGATAATGAATGTTAAACGAATTATATACTTATTCGATAAAGGTGTTATCGAGATTGATTCAGTAAAAGTCATTACTGAATAAATTAAATTGCACATATATAACCCAAATCCAATAAACTAAGATCCATGGCTATAGGATGAACACTTGAGCTTTATGTAGAGACATAAAAGTGGATCAAGCTTGAGTAATAGCCAAAACGGTCTATAGTATAGGAATAGGGTTGGCTACCTTATTCTGGAGACACTATGAGACGCGGCCCACTTTATAGATGATATTGACGATGTGATCCTAAATCGTCCATGTAGAGACATGTGAGTGGGGGTGTCCTATGCAATGAGTTTGCATAAGACCAGGACCGAGAAATAAGTCGCTCTCTCTTTATAACACCGTTTACTGACGAGACTGACTATTTCATGTGATGACCTAGGTAACTTGATCTTAATCCTGAGCTAACTATGAACTCCTGTTTATTCGGGCTTATCCTTAGATCTGCATAGGTGAGAGTGGCTCAGTATCGCCGACTCAATAAGCCTCCCATTTCAGGGATAGGAACGGGTAGATAGCTGGGGACATAGTCGTGCAAGAAGGAATTCACTCCTACCCGAATAAGGGATAGTAGAGAGGTTGTTCCCTTAAGTGCTGACTCTGAGGCTTGAACAAAGGGATCCCGCCCTCTCATTGGCCCGAGAGGGACTCGGTTTATTGGTTGGACCATAAACCAAATGTTCATTAGAGGATCAGTGGGACTTAAGGAACTAGAAGTACTATAGGGGTAAAACAACTTATTGACCTAGGTATAGCTACGAACAACCTGTGAAGGATCGACTTACTAATCATGGTTAAATCAAGTGGACGGAAATATATCTATAGTGAGGGGAGTGCAACTATCGGGCTATAGTGGAGTGTCCCGATAGTTAACGAATGTTGGCTAGCTTGGACAATGAGATTAGTCGGTTAGCCTCGAATTGTTGGAGCCCATGATCTATAGGTCCATTAGGTCCCCCTACTAGCTCATATCAGAATTAAGCCTAGAACAAAAGATAGGAAGCTTTGAATCGTTCAAAATCGGGAAAAAGGATATTATCGTAAATTGTGTTTGACACAATAATTTAATTATGAATTAAATTAGAAAATGAGAGATGAAGTATTTAAAAGTGTTTTGAATACTATATATATGTATTAGGAATCATATATATGGAATTGCACAAGATAACAAAGATTAATTAGATTAATCATATCAAAATTAATTTGAAAATTTTCAAATTAATTACCAAGCAATCAATTTCAATTTAGAATTGAAATTGGGGGTAATTTGCAAGCTTGAAATTTGATTTCAATTTGAATTTAGTGGATTTAGTTGGAAATCCACTTAATGCATGATCATTCAAAGTGGAAAGACAACTCACTCATGCATTGTTGCATGTCTTGTGTAATGTACACCTAGAATCCACTTGAGCTTGCAAATACACCATGTGTCTTGTGTCTTGAGGCTTGGCTTTGCATGGAGAATGTCTTTAAAAGGAGTTTGAATCATATTCAAACACAAGAGAGTCATTTCCTTAATGTTATGCTGCTGGAATTTGGACTCAAAGTTCTCTCATCTCTCATTCTTCTCAATTGCTTGATGCTTCAAGCATTCCCTTCCCATTCCCTATCTTATGTAGACTTCCACAAGTCGTTCTTGGCCCGGAGTATAGTAGGGAAGACTCTAGAGGTTGTCCAAGGAGCATAGGAGAGGCAAACACCACAAGGAGTTCAACATAAGTGAGCTACAAAGGTTGGTGTTTTCTAAACTCACTATTCTGTCTTTTCTAGAACATGCATGCTTTAGGAGTAAAATTGAATGTCTTAAGTGCTTTCGATCTTCAATTGCTTCCGCATGTGTAATATGTACACCTTCAAATGTCATGCTCAATGCTATTCCATTTTCAGTAAATTAATATAACACTTTATATTAAAAATATATATGAAAATCAAGCATTGATATTCGTTATTTTCATTCATAATATAACAAATTATATTAATTCCAATGAAAATAATCCTAAGCATGCATGCTACATTAATCAAATATAACAATTATATTTATCTAATTAATGTCATGCATCATGCTTCACCAATTTCATATATTTAATATAACAATTATACTAAATGACTCATGAAATTTAAATTCATGCATAATTACCATATATTATAACATTTATAACATAAAAATGCATGAAAACATGCTTAACCTATGGTGGGATCTAGCTAAATGATATTCATAAAGCAATAAATAGCTGAAAAACCGGTATATTGGCCCCTATGATAATTAAAATAAACAAAAATTACAATAATTTCAATTTAATTATCCTTCTGAGTCTTGAAACGCTCCAGAACCGACCCGAACCAGCTAGAACTGCTTCAAACCATGCCCAAATCACTCGAACCGGACCAATACTCCAGCGAACCGGACCAGACCAGCTCAAACCGGACCGCCCACGAAGAAAACCGCACGCGAAAAAATAATTGAAAATAACTGACAACATTGAGGCTCGAACCACAAACGTCACGTACACTACGCTTGCACACTCACCAACTACTCCAACACCAAAGTTCGAATCTCAATGCACGTGAAAATTTAATATTCCGTAACCGCTGCATAGCACGTTCCCACGACACGTTCAACGCTCCGAGAATTCGAAAACTTCCGTCAGCGTCGGGACGCTGTAGGCATAGCGTCTTGACGCTGCCCCGAATTTTTCCAGCAACTGTTCTTGAGCGTCGCGACTCCGTTGAGCAGGGTCGCGACGCTACGCCTCTGCACAACGTACTGACCATCGTTTCCAGCGCCGATTCCAATCGATTTTTCGCCCAAATTCATCCCGATCTTCATCAAAATGAATTCTAATCTAGACACGGACTTTACAAGACTCGATTTACTGAATTAATCGCCCAAAAAACGCAGGGGCCTTACAATTTTGATTAAATCAAAACACAGTAAATCTAAGGCCAAATACCAAAACAATTTTTCAGCTAACCAACATTCATAATGTAGAATAAATCCCACCAAGAACCAACGCAATTTTCATAAAATTGAAATCAATTAACGAGATGTCTCTAATACCAATTGAAGGGTTAAAATCCCTTCGGCAACGGAAGCAAACAAGACCAATCTCGAATTAAATTTCAATTTCAGAAAAACCAATACGTTGGCAACAAAATTAGAAACAATTTCTAAATTACTAAGATTAAGCATGATGTAAATTAGATCTAGAAACTATTTAGATCTAGAAAAACTTACTTGAATTTGGAGCAAATTGCACAATGCTCCAATTTCGTTCTTGATCGTTCTTGATTTTCCAATTGACACCACCATTATCGATCACCGGCTATATCTCTTGGATCTCTGAGATTTGTCTTGTGGGAAGCCAAAACTAGTCTTGGAAAGGGAAAAATTCCAGCAAAAACAAGTTGCTGTAATTTTTGGAAAGAGCCAGAGAGAAAATTGAGAGAGAATTCTCTTTTCTGTAATCGTGAAGCATGAGAGAGTGAGTGCTAATCTGAGTAACCCCTTCTCCACTTAACGATAAGTGGGGAGGGAGTTAAAACCCTACTCATTCTAGAACGTTGGATCAAATCCAAACGATCTTGGTCATCTATTAATTAAATAATAATTATCATTTATCATTTAATTAATTAAATAATTATAATTAATTTAATTAAATCAATTATAACCTAAGGTATTTAATTCAATTTGAATCATATTCAATTGAATTAAATTGGCCATTCAATTAATCTCATCAATTGAATCCACATCAATTAAATATCAAATATTTAATTAATTTTATAATTGAATCATATTCAATTTTATATCTCATTTAACCTATAGTTTTATTTTGCATCGAAATGTACATCAATGTAAACTATAGTTTTAATTTGATTAAATCCCCTTTAACCAAATTAAAATTAAATTAATTAATTCCCCAATTAATTAATTCATGAATTAATCAAATATCACATATTTAATTAAATTCATAATTCTCTCATTTATTAATTTTGAATCATATCCAAAATTAATTTTATTATAAAGTTTAATTCATAAATTAAACTTATACTATAATGTATCTCCATACATCATATTAATTGCATCAAAATACAATTAACTTATATTCCCTTTAATAATCAATACTATATAATCTCAGAACCCGTTATGAGCTAGCAGGTGGACCTAATGGACCTACAGATCAGAAGCTCCCACGATACGAGATTGATCAGCTAAACTCATTAACCGAGTCAATCAACATTCGTTAACTGTGGGTCACTCCACTAAAGACCCACAGCTGCACTCTTCTCACTGTAGAATATTTCTGTGTCCACGGATATCGAACAATGCAGTAAGTCAATCATTCACGTGTGTTCGTAACACCAACTGGGTCAAATTACCGTTTTACCCCTAGGTTACCTCTGGATCCTTAAGTACCACTAATCCCTCTAATGAACAACCTGTTTAGGGTCCAACCACTAAACAGAAATTCCTCTCGGGCCAGGAGAGGATAGCGCGCTTTTGTTCAAGCCCCAGAATCAGCCCTTAAGGGAACACACATCTACTTGCCCCAATAAGGGAAGGAGTGAATTCCATCTTGTAATGTCATGTCCCCAGCCCCCCACTCGGTCTTGTCCCCAAGAAGGTAGGCTTATTGAGTCGGCGTTCTGGCCACTCTCACCCGTACTAATCAAAGGACAATTCCTCGTGAGAAGGAGTTCATGACACACTCAGGATTAAGATCGAGTTACCTTGGTCATCCTATTGAAACAGTAACCTAACTAGTAAACGGTGTTACATCTAGTGGTTTACTATTTCGTGGTCTGGTCTTATGCAAACTCATCGCATAGGATACCCCTGCTCGCATGTCTCCTACATGGACGCCTTGGATCAATACATCTGTATCGAATACAAAGCGGGCCGTATCACATAGTGTTACCAGGATAAGGTACCCAGCCTTATCCATGTACTATAGACCTTTTACGTTGTCACTTGAACACTGATCCCCGTATGTCCCCACATACTAGTTCAAGTCTCATGTAAACAACCTTGGATCTTAGTTTATTGGATTTGGGTCATATTGTGCAATTCTAGACTTAATATGACAATAACACTTTATTGCATAAACCTCAATAACACTTTATTGTTACAAGTGTATAATTCGTTAATCATTCACTATCTACGAGTTTTAGGACATAAAACTCAACAAAGAGACCTACTGTGGGAGCTGAAGCAAGGACATAGCGTCGAGATGCTATCGGCAGAATTTCATATATATATTTATTTTCATGCTACGGATGGGAGGAGGCCAAATTTAGAGATTTTAGCCCTAATTTCGACTACAGGCCTACTGTGGGAGCTGAAGCAAGGACGAGGACCGGGAATCTTACTTGGTGGCACAAATATCGAGACGGGGACGAGCCGGGTTCGACGACATTATGTTTTCCTTTCGCTTTCCTTATCTCAAGCTAGATTTAATGGCTTTTTCATGTTTAGTTGAGCTTGTAACGCCATGTATGAGTAGCTAAACTTGTGGCTTAGGGATTAATGTAGTCGTTTTAGTTTATGGATTGATTTACGGTATAAGTTGTGCAATGGTTATTATGTATGCAATCTTGATTTAATGTTTTTAATTAATTGGCCATTAGTGCTTTAGATCAATTTCTACTGTTTGATAACTCTTGGTTTATAGTTTGAATGTGCTCGAGTTGGTTTCTAAAGTTGCCTTTGAGTAAGATCTTCCCTTTTTATATGCCTTTCTAACTTCAACTAACATTTGGTCTTTATCTTAGCCTTAAATTTGTATCTTTATCATTTCAGGAAACCGTTAGACTAATTAGGAGCGCTTTAGAATGAATAGTAAGTGGAATTCTACTTGTTTGGTCTATTTGCTTGTGTACTAGTATGTTGTGTGCTTTAGTTGCTTGGTTTTATCTTATACTGTACAAATATGTACGTGTTATGTGATCATGATGATTTTTGAATACGTTGGACTGTTGTGTTGAGCTTATATATTGAAACTATTGTGCTAAGAATGTCGATTCATAGTGATTGATTGAAAAATGTGGAGTTCATTTGACGTGTTTTATGACTCAATGCATGGTTTTGAAAGCATGTATGGTATGTGCATTATGAGTTGCATGTCATTAGCATGAAGCATGGTCTAGAAGCATGATGAGTAGGATTCATGCATTCTAGTGAGAGTGTGAGGTCAGAGGACCTTGTGTGTCTAAAAGGAAAGTTAGGTGAATACCAGGTGCCTCGGGTAAAAATGGTCAAGGGGTGGTATGTAACCAATAGATTAAGAGGAGCATCAGGTGCCTTGGGTAATATGGCCAAGGGGCGATGTACAGTATGATTCTGAAGTCATCGGGTGCCTTGGGTAATATGGCCAAGGGACGATGCACAGTTTGCGGCATTGGGTAATATGGTCAAGGGTCGAACGTTGAGCGCCATAGAGAAACGTTGAGGCCCTGGGTTATATGGTCAGGGGTCGGCATGGCTCGAAGGAGTCAATCTCAGAGGGCTTTGTGAGGTCCATGACTGTTGAGCGAGCTCGTGGAGCTTAAGAGAAAATCGAGTATGCATGGCATGATGCGGAATTCATGTGTTTGAGTGTGCAAGGCATGGTGCGGAAATTCATGTGTTAGGTGCATGGTTGTTGCACGATTGCAATAGTTAAGTTTGCTTTTATGTGTTGATTGTTTGACTTGGTTATGGGGCATAATAATGTAGTTGAAAAACATGATACTTGTCTGGTATATGTATGTTGTTTGATGGCTCTACAGGTGTGAGGCACTTACTCAGTATCGTGGTTTTGTACTAACCCACCACCAGGTTTTGCAGGTGCTGCAAATATATTCGAGCTTGGTGATGTAGAGGAGACGGGACGAAGGAAAGACTATAACTAGCTCGTTTTGTGCATTTTCCTTGTTACTTGTCCTTAGTTTTGAGTTCGAGTTGGGTTGTGGCCTAAAATGTTAATGTTTTCTTCTAGTTGATGAATGGGCGAGGGTTGATGTTAATTTTGTTGTAATGTTTTAGGTGTAGTTCTGAAAAGTTAAAAGTCATTTCTTTTACTCGTCTTGAATTTTCTAATGTACGTAGGTAGTCCTTGATATGAGACCTGACTCGCATTTATATTCTGTTGTGTTGAGTTCGATTGTGCATGGATGTTGTGGAGTGAGATTGACTATCTGCTTAATCTGGCTTTAGAAGTGTGTATATATATATATATTGTCTATCAGGTGTGTTAAAAATTTGGGTAGCTTATAGTTCTATCGTTTTGCTGCAAAAATTTTCGAGACATTAGGTTTTCATGAGAGTGAATGTTTAGTAACGTTTCCTAAAGTTAGGTTGAATTTTGGGGGCGTTACAGTTGGTATCAGAGCGGAGTTGTTCCTGTAGACTAACCTAGGAAATCTGGGTTGTTGAGTTGTGTTAGGTGTAATGGTCCTTCTCTTCCTCCTCTCCATCACCAGGTATGATTACTTATTGTCTATGATTGCTATATGATTTATTTTTTTTCTTTATATATTTATGTTGTGATTTGCTTGTTTGCCTTGAAATTTTAGTAGTTAGACATATGATGTTACCCATAGCTGGCAAGTTAATACCATGTTTATGTTGTGTTTATTGTTTTGTTAGTAGGTGTAGGATGCCTCCATAGTCGGATTAGATAACTTGTTTTGATCTTATGCTTGTTGTATGTTAGTAGGCTTAGGATGCTGCCATAGCTGCTAGATAGTTTGGGCTTTGTTTGTGCTTGTTGCTTGTTATTTAGTTTAAGTTGTTGCCTTAGAGCTTAAGGTTAGACCTTTCTCTACCTTGGAATATTAGTAGGTTGGCTTTATTTAAGATCCTAGCAAGTGAGTCCAAAACCTTCAAGAACCAAGAAATTTTCGTAATAAGTAGATAAGTTGGATCAACTTACGTGGATGGCTCTTCTTGCTCGTTAAATCCGAGAATAGCTTAACAAATTTCAGTTCATTAAATTGGCTAACGAGCTGTGACGTGGCAGTTTTGCTCTTTGCTTTACTAAAGCACAGATTTTGCTCCCTCAAGTCGCTCAGCAATATATAATGTACAAAATAACTTCCAAAGCATCTATTCTTCAAAATGGGTTAATATTTAACACAAAAGACACACAAATCACTATAGAAATAAGGCCTAAATAACTCTCTTCTGGAGAGTTATCAGTACCTTATCGTGGTAACACTATGGATGCGGCCCACTTTGCGAATGAGGCAAACGATGTGATCCAGGATCGTTCATGTAGAGACATGCGAGTAGGGGCATGCTCTGTAAAAGACATTTACACAAGACCTGACCAAGAAATAAGTCACTCTTACTTTCTAACATCGTTTACTGTTAAGACTGATTATTTCATGCGATGACCTATGTAACTCAATCTTAATCCTGAGTTTATTATGAACTTCTGTTTGTTTATGATTATCCTTTGATCTGCATGGGTGAGAGTGGCCCAACAGCGCCACCCAATAAAGCCTACCATTTTGGGGTTAAGAGTCGATGAATAGTTGGGGACATGGTATTGCAAGATGGAATTCACTCTTATCCGAATCAAGGATAGTAGAAAGGTTGTTCCCTTAAGTGCTGACTTCGAGGCTTGAACAAGGGGCCCCACCCTCACATTGGCCCGAGAGGGACTCTGTTTAGTTGTTGGACCATAAACAAATTGTTCATTAGAGGATCAATGGACTTAAGGAATCAAGAAGTGCTATAGGGGTAAAACGTACCTTTTGACCTAACTATAGTTACAAACGACCCGTGAAGGATTGACTTACTAATCATGGTTTTATCGAGTTGACGAAAATATATCTACAGTGAGGGGAGTTCAACTACTAGGCTATAGTGGAGTGACCCGGTAGTTAACGGATGTTGGTTAACTAGGTTAAAAGGGTTTAGTCGGTTAAACCTCGAACCGTTCGAGTCCAGGATCTGTAGGTACGTTAGGTCCCCTTGCTAGCTCGAGAATAAACTTTGGAAAATATGATGGAAATAATTAGAATAAGTTCAAATTCGGTTTAGGGAAATGGTCGGTCATATTGGATATTGTCGACACGTCGGGTTTTGGTTAAACCTAACTATGAGAGATTTAATATATTACAATATGATTTAAATATCGAGGACATGAATAGAGATTCCAGGTTGAAAAATAACATTTCGGAAATGTTCGGAATTGGTAGCAAAACATTCATTTAATATTAGATATTAAATTAATTATATATATTTGATTATGTAATTAATAATTATTTTAAATTAATTTAAAATTTAAAATTCAAAAGTGGATTTAAATTTTCAGAATATTAATTATAAGAATTAAATTAACTAAAATTCAAAATTAATTTGAGTTAAGAAAATTCAAATTAAAATGAATTTTGGGAGGTGGAGTGCATGGTGACTAAACCCATGCACTCCCCATCATTAAGCCACCAAATTACCCACTTAATCTTGGGTAATTTGGTGTCAAATGTTGGTGCATTTTCTCAGCTTTAGTTCCTCTATAAATGGAGGTGAAATTGTCGAAGAAACAAGGCTGGAATCCATAGAGTTATACTGCCAAAATCTCTACAAATACTCAAGAACTCAAACCTCTCTTGAAGCTTGTTTTTCAAGCTCCTTCTGTTTCAAATTCCATCACTAGAAGATCCCACAATCCATTCCAAAGGCTTGAGGATAGCAAGGAAGATCAAGTGGTGGTTCATGATAAGTTGGTGAAGAAAAACAACCAACCAATTCATCCAATTTGAAGATTAAAGAGATTCATACTCACTGCCTTTGTTTTTCTTCATATGAACATCATGCTTTGTATGATCAAATTGAAGTAATTATGTGTCTAAGATCCAAAATTGCTTCCCCATGTTAGATATTAACGCCTTCAAAACAGAGCAAAGATGCACCTACCTCTTGTAGCTTCCAATTCGTGTAATCTAAGGCTTTAATGTTCACACCAATGCTCTTGGACAACCAGTTGGATCTTCTCTACTATCCTCATGCCTTGGAACGGATTGTGGGATCCATAATTGATAGGAATTTGAAAGGAAAGCTTATGGGTTCATATAAATTTGAGAGTACAAGCCATGCAAGTTCTTGAGAAATTTCAGCAGTATTTCAGGTTGAATCAATCCATCTTTTTCCACCGGCTGATCCTCTATATATACAGGAAAATCATGCATAAAAAAATGCACAAAAAATTGACAACAAATAGGGATCATTTTGAGTCATGGATTAGGTGGTCCAAGAAGGCTAATCTCAAGTGATTAGTCACTAAGCACCACCTCCAAAAAATGCCAATCATTTGAATTTCTTTAAATTCAAAATTTGTAATTAAAAATCTGAATAATCCCACTTTATTTTATTTTTATTTTTATTTAAATAAAACTTTATTTAATTAAAGTAATAACAAAATTAATTAATTTAATATCTCATATTAAATTAATATTATTTGTCCAATCTCGATCTTTCTCCCAACGAAATTTCACAAACATGAATCCCTATTTACGTGTTTAATATTTAAATATATCCAACTCTTATTTTAAGTTTAATTCAAAGTTAAACAAATATGTTGTTAAATATCGTATATAAGCGACTTTTGTATCCCTTTCCGAATTTGAACGTTTCAAGTTTTAACCTATCATATTGCTCCAAGTTTTATTCCTATTGAGCTAGTAGAGGGACCTAATGGACCTACAGATCATGGGCTCCAACAATACGAGCATAACCGGTTAAACTCATTAACATAGTTATTCAACGTTCGTTAGCTTCCGAGACACTCCACTATAGCACGTAGCTGCACTCCCCTCACTGTAGATATATTTATTGTCCACTCAAGATAACAATGATTAGTAAGTCGATGCTTCACAGGTTGCTCGTAACTAGAGCTAGGTCAACGATTCATTTTACCCCTATAGGTACATATTGTTCCTTAAGTTCCACTGATCCTCTAATGAACAATTGGTTCGTGATACATTCACTGAACCAAGTCCCTCTCAAGGTTATGAGAGGGCGAGGCCCCTTGTTTGAAGACTCGGAGTCAGTACTTAAGGGAACAACCTTCTTACTAACCCTAAAACGGGTAGTAGTGAATTTTTTCTTGCAAAGCTATGTCCCATTCTATCTATCCAGTTTTATCCCCAAATAGTAGGCTTATTGAGTCAGCGGTGTTTGACCACTCTCACCCATGCAAATCAAAGGACAATCCTAAATAAAACAGGAGTTCATAGTTAGTTGAGGATTAAGATCGAGTTACGTAGGTTATTTGTATGAGATATGCAGTTTCAGCAGTAAACAATGTTTGTCAAGTGAAAATGACTTATCTCCTGGTCCGATCTCTATGAAAAACCATTGCATAGGACGCCCTCACTCACATGTCTTATACATGAACAATTAGGATCACAAAATTTTTCTTTAGAGATCAAAGCGAGCCTCACCAATAGTGTCTCCGGGAATAAAATACCCAGCCTTATCCATGTATTATAGATCATTTAGGTTATTTACTTGAACTTGATCCATACTTATGTCACACAAAAACTTCAAATGTACATAATATGGCCAGTGGTTTTTAGTTTATTGGATTTATGGTTATATTTAGGACAAACAAATATATAGAAAAAATACTTCATTCAGCAAGTCAAGTGTTACATTTACTATCTATGACTTTTAGGGCATAAAACCCAATAGTTTGTGTTTTAGTTATTATGCTTTGAATAGACTGCTTTGAATTAGTAAGGTTTCTGTTGTGGTGAGAGATTCACCTAGTTGTTTATATTTTCATGAACTCGAGGTTAGATCTAAATCTAAAGGAGAGAAGCAAACATACCACCGTTGTCGTCTTTGAAATATCAAGAACGCCTTTCTTCATCTTTGACCAAGCGTCAACTATTGGGACACCACCAATTGATCTTCATCGCTATAACTCTGAGATTAGGAACGTAGTGGTGGGACTACCTAATCTTGAATGGGAAAAACTAGAGAGAAAATTCTCCCTAGAGTTCTTGGGTTGGGAGAATATGAGAGGGAGGCTAGAGAGAATGCAAGAGTGCATTCTTGTGGCCTTATTGTTTTAGTACCTAAACCCTAGGGTTAGTGTTCAATTTATAGGAGAAAGGCCATGAATAGATTATTCATTTATAATAGATTAGTACCTAAACCCCTTCAGTTTAACAACGAAATTGCCTCAAATTTCTTTGTCTCTCTTCCTCAACAGCCTCCGCGAGAGACTTCTTGGCAGAATCCTTCATAAATTCACTGACGAAAACGAGTTAGGTGGAGAAGGAAAAAGGAATATCAAAAGTGGACGACTTGACCTCGGCGGTAGTTGGGGCCTGGGTTGGCGATGGGTTTCCCTCAACATCCACTGACCCCACTGTAATGAATTACTACATTAACTCCGTTTTCAATTGCCTTTCTCACCTTTGATTACCCATTCCCTCCCTCTTTCATCTAGGTTCTTCTCTCTCTATGTTGATTCCCCTTTTCATCGTGTTCTTCACCTCTGTTTCCTGAAGGAAATCTTTGAGAATTCTCGTGGATCCGACGTGATCCAAAAGGAAAAGGGAAAAACAACAGAGTCACCGCCATTGAAGCAGCTGCAACAACAGAGCAAAAAATAAAATCAAAATGAAATCGAATTGAATTGTGGGAGAGCGATGAATATAAATCGATCGAAAGGGGAAAGTGAGAGGCGATTTCGAAGAAAAATTTAATAATTATTTAGGGTTTTTGTTGATTGAAGATTCAGAAGGAAAAGACAAAGGGGAGCATAGAAATTTGAGTTACAGAAGAAGTTAACGAGGATGCTTCGTTTTTTTTTCTTCTTGATCTTCTTCTTTGTTTTTGCTGATTGAAGCTAACAGTAATCGATCATTTCCGAATTTGCCTCTGTTCTCTAGTTTCTATCAGATAGAATCTCTTTCTATCATTGATACTTTATATCATCAGAAACGAAACAATACCAAACAGACACCTACCAAACACCTTAGGATTAATATAATAGAAGTGATAGAAATGATAGAAAACAAACACATACCAATGCTAGAAAGTCATTCTATATGATAAAATCTATCTCTATTAGTGATAGAAAGTTTTCTATCACTGATAGAGAGATTTATTCTATCACTGATAGAAAGTTTTTCTATCACTGATAGATTCTATCAGTGATAGGAATCTTCTATCATGGTAGAAAACTTTCTATCATGATGGAATATTATTCTATCACTGATAGAAACTTTCTATTGGTGATGGAATTAACTTTCTATGATTTCTATCACCGATAGAATGCTTTCTATCAGTGATAGAAAAACTTTATTCTATCAGTGATAGAAAATTTTTCTAGATAGAATCTATCAGTGATAGAAAAACTTTCTATGATAGAAGATTTTTATCAATATATACATATATATAAAAAAAAAAAATTGACGAGGAAAAAGAAGATGCGCGTCAATCAGTTTTTCTATCAGTCAAAGATTCTATCTGTGATAGAAAAAGTTTCTATCAGTGATAGAAACTCTCTATCACTGATAGAAATTCTATCACTGATAGAAACTTTTTCTACTATCAGTGATAGAAAATTTTTCTATCACTGATAGAAAATTGATAGAAACTTTCTATCACTGATAGAAAATTTTTCTACCACTGATAAAATCTATCAGTGATAGAAATTTTTCTACCACTGATAAAATTTTTCAACAACAGAAACGAGAAATCAATTCAGAATCAAACGAGAGGCGCGCAAAAAACGGAAACTAATTCAGTGATAGAAGATTTCTATCAGTGATAGAAGTTTCTATCGGTGACAGAAAGACTTTCTATTTGTGATAGAAAGTTTTTCTATTTGTGATAGAAATAGGATATAATGACCAAACACTGATAGAAATAGGATAGAAGGATAGAATCTATCTCTATTAGTGATAGAAAGCTTCTATTTCTATCAGATATAATCTCTTTCTATCACTGATAGATTCTATCAATGATAGAAAATATGAGAAATGAAACAACACCAACCAAACACCTACCATACACTTTATAAAAAAGAACACACTTATAGAAAGTCTTTCTATCTGATAAAATCTATCTCTATTAGTGATAGAAAGCTTCTATCATTGATAGAAAGCTTCTATCACTGATAGAAATATTTTCTATCAGATAGAAAAGGGCATTTTAGTAAATACACATTAAAAAACTTAAAATTTTGCCATTTTTGCAAAATTTTCTGCGGGCTGCTAAATTTGTAAATATTTTGGGCTGGTTTGCTATATTTGCAACCGGCCCATTAATTAATTACCCAATTAAATATCATATATTTAATTTCAGGACTTCAATTAATTAATTCTATAATATGAATCAAATTCATATTGAAATTATAAATTTAATATGAATCAAATTCATATTAATATTTAAAACTTCTTCAAAAATTTATTTCTCTCATTATAATAAAGTTTAAGTTCAAATTAGACTTTACATTTTAATGTATCATTATACATTATATTAATTTGTATCTCATAAAATTAACTCAATTCCCAATATGAATTTGAACTATTCAAATTCTCTCAAGATATAATTGTTCCTAATTACTCTTTACGAGCAAGTAGGGGACCTAATGGACCTACAGATCAGAAGCTCCAATGATATTAGGTTAACCGATTATTCTCATTAATCAAGTTAACCAATATTCATTAACTATGGGTTATTCCACAAAAGACCCACAACTGAACTCTTCTTACTGTAGAATATTTCTGTGTCCACGGATATAGACCTATACCGGTAAGTCAATCCTTCGCGAGTGTTTGTAACTACAGTTGGGTCAAATTACAATTTTGCCCTTGTGTTACCTCTGGCTCCTTAAGTATCAATGTTCCTCTAATGACCAACCTGTTTATGGTCCAACCAGTTAACAGAAAGTCCCTCTCGGGCCAGTGAGAGGGTGAGATCCCTTTATTCAAGACCTGGAGTCACCACTTAAGGGAACACTCATCTACTTCTCCTAGAAGCGGGAAGGAGTGAATTCCATCTTATGTTGTCATGCCTCCCACTCGGTCTTGTCCCCAAGAAGGTAGGCTTATTGAGTCGGCGTGCAGACCACTCTCACCCATACTAATCAAAGGACAATCCCTCGTGAAAAGGAGTTCATGACACACTAAAGATTAAGACTGAGTTACATAGTCATCCTATTGAAACAGTAACCTAACTAGTTGACGGTGTTACATCTAATGGTTTACTATTTCATGGTCTGGTCTTTTGCAAACTCATTGCATAGGATACCCCCGCTTGTATGTCTCCTAAATGGACGCCTTGGATCAATATGTCTGTATCGAATACAAAGTGGGTCGTATCACATAGTGTTACCAGGATAAGGTACCCAGCCTTATCCCTGTAGACTTGACCGTTCTTCGCCAATGACGTTTCAACGAACGAAAACGCAGCAACCCTTTTGTCTTTTATTCGCTAGGAATTTCTTCTTGAAAGGACACAATAACGACAAAGGTTACACCGGTATGTCTCTAAGTCTATGAGGCAAAAGACTTGTGGAGTCTTTCTCTAAGAGGGAGGCTAGAGAGAATTCTAGGGTCTTGTCTTGTGAGTCTAAGAGCAAGAGAAAAGTACTGAACCAATTAGGTCTAGTGTTCTATTTATAGAAGAGAGACCATGAATAAAATATTCAATTAAATCAATCTTTTCCAAAATTGATTCAATCTTATTCCTTATTTAATCAATCTAAGATCAATCAATTCCATATCCACAAATGACTAATTACTTCCATAAGTGATTAGATCATTTCCATAAATGATTAATCACTTCCTTAAGTGATTAATTATTTCCATAATTGATTAATTCCCGGTTAATGAATTCTTTAATTAATTAACCACCAATTAAATATCACATATTTAATTTCCGGCCTTGAATTAATTAATTTTCCCAAATAGATTTTAGGCCTTAAAATTAATTAATTCATTATTTGAACACTTTCAAACTTCCATAAATTTAATAAGACTCAAATTTGTATTAATATTTGAATTTCTTCAAATATTAATTTCTCTCATAATAATATATCAATATATATATTGTATTGTTTCCCTTAGTAAATTGAACACTTTCAATTTACATTTATTACTTAGTTGCCTCAAATTACATTATTATCTACCAGTGGGACCTAATGGACCTGCAGATCAGAGCTCCAACGATGTGTGATTAATTGGTCAAACTCATTAACCAAATTAATCAGTATTCGTTAACTGTGTGTACATTCCACTATAGACTCACAATTGCACTCTTCTCACTGCAGACATATTTTCTGTGTCCACGGATATAAACCAATATTGACTAGTTAGTCCTTCACGAGTGTCCCTAACACCAGCTCGGTCAAATTACCATTTTACCCATAGGTTACTTCTATTTCCTTAAGTACCAGTTCTCCTCTAATGAACAACTTGTTTGTGGTCTAACAATCAAACAGAAAACCTTCTCGTGCCATTAAGAGGGTAGGGCCCTTTGTTCAAGACTCGGAGTCACCACTTAAGGGAACACTCATCTGCTTCCCTAAAGTCAAGAAGGAGTGAATTACATCTTTTACGATTATGTTCCCAGCTCCCCACTCGGTCTTGTCCCCAAAATGGTAGGTTTATTGAGTCGGCGTATTGGCCACTCCGACCCATACAAATCAAAGGACAATCCCTCATGAGCAGGAGTCCATAATCAACTCAGGATTAAGACTAAGTTGTCTAGGTCGTCCTAGTGAAATAGAAAACCAACTAGTTAACAGTGTTATAACAAGTGGCTACTATTTTGCGGTCCGGTCTTATGCAAACTCATTACATTGGATACCCCCGCTCGCATGTCGCCTACACAAACGCGTTGGATCATAGCGTTTGTATCAAATACAAAGTGGGTCGTATCCATAGTGTCACCAGGATAAGGCACCTAGTCTTATCCCTATACTATATACCTTTTAGGTTGTTTCTTAAACAGTGATCCCCATATGTCGCCACATATACTTCAAGACTCATATTACAACTTAGGATGTCTAGTTTATTGGATTAGGGTTATTTTAGGCAAAGACAAATATAAAATAACTAATAACATTTAATGAAAAAATATATCAATATTATTTCATTAATATCCGGTCAACGGTTATATTCACTATGTACGAGTTTTAGGGTATAAAACCCAACAAATTCCCACTTGAACTAAAACACTAGTTAGTGGGATGTAAATGCAATAGTCTAAAGCTAGAAATGTCATGTATACTATAATAATACAATGAACAAGGGCATCCTTATACCCATTATACATTTCTCCCACTTGCCCTAGATTGGATGGCATACATATCTCGTAGACATAGACCCTCTAGATGACCCTCAAACACTTTAGCCGTGAGAGCCTTCGTAAATGGATGAGCGATGTTGTGCTCTGAAGCGATCTTAGTGACGATCACATCTCCTCGTTGCACAATCTCCCGTATCAGGTGATACTTCCTCTCAATGTGTTTAACTCGTTTGTGGCTTCGAGGTTTTTTTGAGTTGGCTACAACCCAACTGTTTTCACAGTATAGTGTTTTGGGCATGTTCATATTCAGAACAACTTCCAAATCAGTCAAGAACTTTCTAAGCTAGACGGCCTCCTTACTCAACCTCCATCTTTGAGTCTGCTATGCATTCTTGTTTGATGCTTCTCCAAACTACTGCTCCTCCATTGAGGATGAATACTGACCCCGAGGTGGATTTCCTTGAATCCTTATCAGCTTGAAAGTGGAAGTCAATGTATCCAATAAGAATCTAATCCTGAGCTCCATACACAAGCATGTAGTCCCTCGTTCTCTGAAGATACTTGAGGATATTCTTAACCACTCCCCAGTGGTCCAACACTGGATTAGACTGATACCTACTGAGTACTCCCACTACATAACATATGTCAGGCCTAGTGCAGAGCATAACATACATTAAGTTACCCACAGTTGAGGTGTAGGGAATGTGTCTCATGTTCTCAACTTCTTGAGGTGTCTTATGAGACTGTTCCTTAGACAGGTGTATGATAGCGAGCATAAATGTCAAGCCCAAATTCCAAGCTTGGATCAAAAGGGGAGTCAAAGAGATCAATCATGGGGAAAAAGCCCAAAAGGAATGAAGTGGAAGTCCAAAAAGAAGTCCAAAACGCAGTAGAAAAATCTGGAATTGGCACAGCGTCGAAACGCTGTGAAGACAGTGTTGCGACGCTGTCCATTTATTGGGCGCCAAGCCGATGACGTCACAGCGTCGCGCCGCCGTGCCTATCCGCGCCGCGACGCTACCCCATTTCCGAGCCTATAAAAGGCGCCCCTTGGTGCCTCATTTTACCATAAATCAATTCCCATTTCTTCCATTCTCTCCTTCCTTTGGCTCCTTTGGAGCCTCTTTCAAGGCTTTCTAGGCTTTTTGAGACCATTCTTCAGTGGGAAAAATTTTGGGGAATTTTGGGAAGCATCCTAAGAGGCTCAAGGAGTGTTCGGCGGGACTCCGAGCGTCAGCGAAAGGGTTTTTCGACGGCTGATTCCTTCTCTTTTATTATGCTCTTAATTATGCTTTTCATTGTAAATTTTGTGGATATTTTAGATGAGTAGCTAAACCCCAATTTGGGGTCTTGAAATGAAATTATAGTCAAAATGTTGTTATAATTTCCTGTCTCTTGCCCTTTGTCCTAATTATTTTTATGGATGTGCTTAATGCTATACTCAATCTGGCCAATTGTATTTTGATATGATTCTTAATGGATACTCGACGGAGAGAAATTAGGATAGATCATAATCCATGCAACTAGTTTAATTGCCCGTCGTGACAACGAGATTAGTTTATTAAACTTAGATTCCGAAAATGAATAAGAGCTTAATAATTAATGATTTTTAATGAGGCTAAGGACACTTAGGTTGTTAAAATGAATTAATTACAATTAGGAGAAACCGACAGGAGAACCTCTGTGATTAAAGAACATTCTAGGATTATAATTAGTTGGCAATGAGATAGGATAATTATAATAAATGTTTAGCTAATAATTGATTTTCAAGACCCCTCTTCCCATTTAAAGAAAACTATTTCTCCATATTTTATTTTTGTTTGATTGATCAAATTATTTTATTTAATTGCTTTGTTTTTTGAACCCTTTTAAATTGCATGATTTGTTCCCTAAATATTATTTCTCCCAAATATTTTTAGTGGTCAAGAGATTTTTTTTTGCTTTGCTTAATTTTCGCTTCACCTCCCTGTGGATTCGATACTCGGTATTACCTACCGTTTTATATTACTTGTGACGACACGTGCGCTTGCGACAATTGTTCTAACCCAACCAACAGTGTACCCCCTGTCTGAAGGGTAATAGTCCCTTCTTGGAGTTTTGCATCGAATATCGAGACAATATTTTGTCAATATATGTTGCTTGAGACAGTGCTAGCATTTTGTTCTTACGATCCCTAATGATTTTGATTCCCAAAACATATTGAGCCTCTCTCAGATCTTTCATTTGGAATTGGGCTGCCAGCCATTTCTTAATGTTAGTGGGGTATCCTACATCGTTTCCAATAAGTAGGATATCGTCTACATAAAGTATTAGAAAAGCTACTTTCCTTTTGATTACACTATCAAATCTAATGTTCCATGATCTGGACCCTTGTTTCAATCCATAAATGGATCGATTGAGCTTACAAACCTTTTGTTCCTGACCTTGGGCTATGAAACCTTCGGGTTGAGACATGATGATATTATCTTCAAGATTACCATTCAGAAAGGCAGTCTTGACATCCATTTGCCATATTTCATAGTCATAATATGTGGCAATGGATAAGAGAATTCTTATAGACTTTAACATGGCTACATGAGAAAACGTTTCCTCATAGTCAACTCCATCCTTTTGGGTATAACTCTTTGCCACTAATCTAGCTTCGAAGGTCTGTACGTTCCCAACGACATCTCTTTTTCTCTTATAGATCCATTAGTACCCTATGGGTTTTACCCCATCTGGTAGATCTGCGAGTTCCCATACAGAATTGGAGTGCATTGACTCCATTTCCAGGTTCATGGCTTTGACCAATTCATCCTTATCTTTGTCGTTCATTGCCTGTCGATAGGACAATGGATCCTCAATGCCATCATTAGGTATGACAACCTGAGTTTCAGTTAAACCCAAATAGCGATCAGGTTGTAATACAACCCTCCCACTGCGTCGAGGCATTCTCAACGTTTGAGATGGACGAGATGGATCTGAAGAATTAGTTCCTTCATCAACCCTTCAGTAGCTTTTCCTAATATTATTTTGCTACGTGGTTTATGATCCCTCATGTGGTCTTCCTCCAAGAAGGTGGCGTTTGTCGATACAATAACCTTATTTTCTTGTGGGTCGTAGAAATAACCACCTCTCGCTTCTTTAGGGTAACCAACAAATTGGCACAGTTTTGAACGAGGTTCTAGTTTCTTAGGATTTGTCACAAGCACATGTGCTGGACAACCCCAGATTTGAAAGTGATGCAAACTAGGTTTACGCCCCTTCCATAATTCGAAAAGCAGTTCAAAAACACTTTTCGAGGGAACGTTGTTCAAGATGTGTACTGCAGTCTCTACTGCATACCCCCATAACGAGTTAGGCAATTGAGCATAGCTCATCATTGATCGAACCATGTCTAACAAGGTTCTATTTCTCCTTTCTGATACACCATTTTGTTGAGGTGTATCAGGGGCTGAGAGTTGAGATTGGATTCCATGTTCTATCATATAATCCTGGAATCTTTAATCCATATACTCCCCTCCTCGATTAGATCGAAGTACCTTAATAGATTTATCTAATAGGTTTTCAACTTCAGCCTTAATTTCCTTAAAATTTTAAAGGGCTTCAAACTTATGTCCCATTAGGTACAAGTAACCATATCTTGAATAATCATCTATAAATGAGATGAAATATCCGTACCCTCCTCGAGCTTTTACATTCATTGGACCACATAGATCCGAATGTATTAACTCTAAGGGTTCTTTGGCTCTGTAACGTTTTCCAGTAAATGGTCTCTTGGTCATTTTTCCCTTGAGACAAGATTCACAAGCTGGTAGTGAATCATCTTCTAACTTGCTTATAAGTCCATTCTTTACCAAACGACCGATTCTATCGATGTTTATATGACCAAGTCTAAAATGCCATAGATTTGTATTGTTACTTGTGGGAGAAAACTTTTGCCTTTTTCTTTGAGTTTCAACAGTTTTAAATAATTTGTGATTTAAAAGTGCTTTGTTTTCGGTTGGTCTAAATACATACAAGTTATTTTCTAATTTGGCTGAACAAATAAGTACACCATTCTTATAAATGAACGCTTCATTCATATCAATAGTAATTGTATACGATTGTTCAATCAAACATGAAATAGAAATTAAGTTCCTCTTAATCTTCGGAACAAATAACAAACTTTCTAAAAGTAAGAAGCTATTTCTAAAAAATAACTTCGCAGCTCCCACTACTTTAGCTGAAATAACTTCTCCAGTTCCGACTCTGAGTGTCATTTCCCCATCGTTCAACTGCCGAAAGGAATTATTTTCCTGAAAATAAGAGCAAACATGATTAGTTGCTCCTGAATCAAGTATCCAGGTAAACTCGTCATGTTCTACTAGGCATGTTTCTAAAACTAGTAAATCAAATTTACCTTCTTTTTCTCAGCAAGGTACTGTGGGTAGTTTCTCTTCTAGTGTCCATCTACATTGCAGTGGAAACACTTGCCCTTGTCTGCCACAACTTCGGCTTTCCCATTGTTTCCTTTCTTCTTCTGAGTTTTCTTTGAAGAATTGGCTATAGATTTAGTTCTAGAGGATGAACCCTTCTCAAACTTTCTTTTAGAGTGAACAACGTTTGCCTCTCCTTCTACCTGTCCCTTTTTATTAAGAAGAGACTGATAGAGTTGTAGCTCATCTAGGAGGCAAGTCAGGTTGAATGCTATTTTATTCATCACTGTATTGCTTCGAAACTGTAAAAAACTCTTCGGAAGAGATTCTAAGATGAATGCAACCTGACTACGCTCATCTATGACAGCCCCGTTTGCTTCTGTCACGTTGAATTGCACATCACATCCAAGACATGTTCAAGAACAGACGTGCCTTCTTTCATGCGGCAGCTATAAACGTATTTGAGAGCGTCATGGTGGAGTTGGTAGGACGGTTGTCCAGACATCTCCTGGAGAGAGTTCATAATCTCCCTTGCTATTACCATACCCTCATGCCTTTTAGCCAAAACTTCTGATAAGTTGGCTAGGATATAGACGCGAGCATCCTTAATTTCTTGGGATGCATTACGAGCAGGGACTGGAGGACAATCCTCTGTTAAGATGAACCATAGATCATCGACAACGAGAATCGTATTCAGGTTCGACTTCCACGTAGCGTAATTTTCGCCAATTAATTTCTCATTTTTAAGCAGATAGACTATTGAGGAAGACATTGCTGAAATTTAAACAAACAATGACCGTATTAGTTATCTTTGCCTTAACCCATCATTCAAGCTAACGATTGCACACAATCCAATCAATTTAGCAAAACAGACAATCACAGAACCCTAAAACTATTGATTTAGTTTTGCAACGATGTTTCAGAGGTTTAGAATATCAGCCACCGAAGGGTGACCAGGTACTCCTCCTCTAAAATGAGACATTTCTCATCTAATTCTAATTCCAGAATAACTTATATTCTTATAGACATTAGCCACCGTTGTTCGCTCAAGGATTTGTTAACACTTATAACTCATCCTCGTAAGTGTAACCCTTCCACTTTCAGATCTCAGAGGCTCGTACCAACAGGCTACTGAAGGGAAAGACAACTGTTGGTAATTAGCCTAAGAGCTCCTATCCTATTTAGGAGTTTACGATGTTCTGAATCATATGATCAAGCCCTTCGAAGGGATGGTTGCGTCAGGACAACCTGCAGGCGGATCATAGGACTCTCACAGTGTGAACTAGGGGCGGAGACCGAGGGATACGTTGACACGTGTCCCGCTCCCACTTACTCTAGACATTTTTCCTATTCACCTTGTTATTGATTCATGCAAACACTTTCCGAAGGGGGGCCGCTCCCAAGGCGACTTGAAGCCAAGCATGAACCTCACGTTGTGAATATAGGGACGTAGGAGCATAACTTGATTTAAATCTCGTTTTGAAAGTTTCCTCCCACTGAAAATGTCCTATGGTTAATTTAGGGTTGTTTAACTTAGATAAAATTCGGCTAAGTCAATCTATCTAAGTCTGATCCTATTATAATAATTATGGAAAGAATTCAACTGCAATGTTTTAGGTGAATTAAACTTCTTTTAATAAACCCAACATTGCAAGTCAACATTACTATTGTTAATTCAACTCAAGGTTCGGGTTAGTTCCCAGGTAGGAGGTGTTCTGTAAACCGTCAGCTTAAATACCCTCAACCTTAGACAGAACATTATCGAGAGAGTTCCCTTATAACCTCAGTAATGTAAGGTCTTTACTCTAAAGATTTAGGTGCATTAAACACTTTTAATAAACCTAGTGACATTGCATGCTAACATTTAACTATGATTAAATCAACTCCGGTATTCTGGGTCAGTTCCCAGGTAGGAGGTGTTCCGTAAACTGTCAACTTAAATACCCCCAGCCTTAGACAGAACATTACCATTGGAGTTCCCTTATAATCATAACAATGTTTTTCCTACTCAGTCAATTAAAACTATTTTTAATTCTAAGTAAGAAATAATTCTAATCCTATTAGAAACCGATCTAGGTCTAATTAATTATAAACAATTTAAAATTAGTCCAATTTATCCTATGATCTTGTGTTTGCATGCAATTCTTGATTATAGATTGACGGTTGCTAATCATTAATATTAAAGAACTATTTAAAATTTTAATGATTAATCATATAATCAAGAATCTAGGGTTTAATTCATTCAACAATCTCATTCAAATTAAAAAATTAAACCATATTAATTGCATGAATAATATAACAGTTATATTATAAACTATGGATGTTTCATGCTTCATGCAATATTGATTTTCTTTTAATATAGCAATTATAAGCCAATCAAGAAAATCAATCAAGCATGCTTCATTCATCACATTGAACATAACAATTTATATTTAATTTAAGTAATGACATGTTTCATGCTTTCTAATTTTTCATGTAATAAATATACACATATATTAAAAAATATGAAAACAATTTCATGCATTTAAAAAATACATTATAACTATTTATAATATATAAATAAATGCATGAGCATGATTATAACCTAAGGTGGGATTAATAATTCTATATGACATCTAGAAAGCATATAAATAGCAATTGAACCGGTTATTTTTAGCCCCCTAGGATAAAATAAAGATTTAAATTACATTAATTTTAGCTAAATTCTATCCTAAAATCCTTCTGCAACTCCAAAATCTGGTCTAGATAGCACGAATCGCCCCGTACAGCCTCATACCAGTCTTCAAAATCATGAACCATGACAAAAAGTAGCTGAACCGGACCAAATAGGTCCCAACCAAGTCGAACCAGAGTGAACCGGACCGCCCACCAGCTAGAACCGCGCTTGTTGAAGCCCTAATTTGCATCGTCATCATGAAAGCGTCGAGACGCTTGCATTGCAGCGTCCCGACGCTGTGCACTTTCCTTGCCTGAGCAGTTGCGGTATCGAGACAGCGTCAAGACGCTTTTGGAGTAGCGTCCCGACGCTGTTGCGTCTGGAGGTAGAATTTAGGCAGAAACTCATGATTTCTTCGGTTTTGGCATCAATATCAGCGGCAATTTCTCCAATTTTCATCTCATAAAAACCTATTCTAGACCCAAACTTACATATAACTCGATTTTACATAAAATACCCGAAACACTGGGCCTTACATGATCAAAATCACAAAAAAATTAAAATCTATGGCCATAAAATTAACCTAAACAGTTCAACGCAAACCAAACATACATTATGCATAAATCCCACCTATTAGAGCCTATAGCAAATTTTAATATTAATTAATAGGGACAACGATGACTCTGATGCTGATTGAAGGGGATAAAAGCCCCTACACAGCGGAAGCGCATCGATTGGACCTTACGTCGTATATTAATTAACATTAAAATACCGTTACGAAAAGGCAAAATATAAACTTTAAACATTCTTTAAAGTTGCTGTAAATAGCTATAAACATGCTTGAAAATTAAATCCAATTTATTTTCATGCTTTTCTAAAGAAACGGGAAAGAATCGTTACAAAAATTCATTGTAGACTTGACCATTCCTCGCCAACGACGCTTCAACGAACGAAAATGCAGCAGCCCTTTTTTCGTTTATTCGCTGGAAATTTCTTCGTGAAAGGACACAATAACGACAGAGGTTACACCTGTATGTCTCTAAGTCTATGAGGCAAAAGACTTGTGGGAGTATTTCTCTAAGAGGGAGGCTAGAGAGAATTCTAGGGTCTTGTCTTGTGAGTCTAAGAGCAAGAGGAGAGTATTGAACCAATTAGGTCTAGCGTTCTATTTATAGAACAGAGACAATGAATAAAATATTCAATTAAATCAAGCTTTTCCAAAATTAATTCAATCTTATTCCTTATGTAATCAATCTAAGATCAATCAATTTTATAATTGATTAATCCTTTCCACAAATGACTAATTACTTCCATAAGTGATTAGATCATTTCCATAAATGATTAATCACTTCCTTACGTGATTAATTATTTCCATAATTGATTAATTCTCAGTTAATGAATTCTTTAATTTATTAACCACCAATTAAATATCACATATTTAATTTCCAGCCTTGAATTAATTAATTTGCCCAAATAGAATTTAGGCCTTAAAATTAATTAATTCATTACTTGAACACTTTCAAACTTCCATAAATTTAATAAGACTCAAATTTATATTCATATTTGAATTTCTTCAAATATTAATTTCTCTCATAATAATATATCAATATATATATATTGTATTGTTTCCCTTAATGAATTGAACACTTTCAATTTACATCTATTACTTAGTTGCCTCAAATTACTTTATGAGCTACCAGTGGGACATAATAGACTTGCAGATCAGAAGCTCCAACGTTGTGAGATTAATTGGTGAAACTCATCAACCAAATTAATCAATATTCGTTAACTGTGTGTACATTCCACTATAGACTCACAGTTGCACTATTCTCACTGCAGACATATTTTCTCTGTCTACGGATATAGACCAATATCGACTAGTTAGTCCTTCACGAGTGTTCGTAACACCAGTTGGGTCAAATTACTGTAGTACCAGTTCTCCTCTAATGAACAACCTGTTTGTGGTTCAACCATCAAACGGAAAACCCTCTCGTGCCATTGAGAGGGTAGGGTCCTTTGTTCAAGACTCGGAGTCACCACTTAAGGGAACACTCATCTACTTCCCTAGAGTCGGGAAGGAGTGAATTCCATCCTGTACGATTATGTTTCTAGCTCCCCACTCGGTCTTGTCCACAAAATGGTAGGCTTATTGAGTCGGTGTATTGGCCACTCTCACCCATACAAATCAAAGGACAATTCCTCATGAGCTGGAGTCCATAATCAACTCGGGATTAAGACTAAGTTGTCTAGGTCGTCCTTGTGAAATAGAAAACCAACTAGTTAACGGTGTTATAACAAGTGGCTACTATTTCGCAGTCCGGTCTTATGCAAACTCACTGCATATGAGAGGTGTTATAACAAGTGGCTACTATTTCGTAGTCTGGACACCACCAATTGATCTTCCCCGCTATAACTCTGAGATTAGGAACATAGTTGTGGGGCTACCTAATCTTGAATGGGAAAAACTCTAGAGAGAAAATTCTCTGTAGAGCTCTTGGGTTGGAAGAATATGAGAGGGAGGCTAGAGAGAATGCAATAGTGCATTCTTGTGGCCTTATTGTTGTAACAACCATTGTATATATTAAAAAAAAAAAGGAAATGGGGGGAAAAGGCGGGCTATGCCCGGTCAAAAAGGAAACAAAGAAAAGGGGGGAAGCTTCCCCCCCCAAAATTCGGTCAATTGACCATAATAAAAAAAAATTACTGAGCTCTCTCTCCCTCTCACGAACTCTCTCTCCTTCTTGTCTCCTTCTCCCTTTCACGCTCCATCTCTCCCTGAATACTCATTCTCTCTCTCTCTCATCTGTGTACCAGCGCCGCTCACCACCGCTGCCTACGACGTCTCTACCGCCGCCTACGACGTCTCTACCGCCACCGCCTCTCTTCGTCGAGCTCCGCCGTGCTGCCGCCTTATCGCGAGTCGCCGGTAACGTCTTCCTCTCACGCTCTCTCTTTCTATCTGAAACACACTGACGCCCACGCCGCCGCGTACGTCATCCCTCCACCGCACCCCACTGTCGCCTCTGCCCTTCGCTCGCCGGTCGTTGTCGCTGCCGGTGAGCACTCTTTCTCTCTCTCTCTCTCGTCTCTTTCTCCCTCAATCTCTCATGTCCTCGCACTCTCTCAACTCTCCCTCTCCTTGCCGTAACAGGTTGCGCCGCTACTGCCTTCAGCCGTGAACCGCCGTCTGTCTGCAACACGACCTCGTTCCGCACGTTGATAGCCGCAGCCGCCTCGCCGCTGTCCGTAGCACAGTCGCCACCTACGTTGTCTCAGAATCGATCGTCACTGCCACCCCCGGTTTCGTCTTTTGTCTCAGATCTGTTCGACGCCTTCAGCTAGTGGGTAAGGAATTTGTAAGCGAGATTTAAGGGGGTTTTGGTCGATTTAATGTTTAATGATGGATACCCACTGATTTTAGCTTCCAATTTCAAGGTGCCCGTAGTGTTTGGCGGTCGAGTTGTCGAAGTTGAACGATTTTGGACTGCTGGACAGCAAGCTGTGCTTCTGTTTTGGGTGAGTTTATGTTGTTAAATTACCCCCAAACTTAATGGGTTCCTAGTTGAATGTTTGGATTAGAGTCCCTATTTAATTGAGAGTTTTGTTCCTTATTGTAGCTTGCTTAAGAGCCTTGGAGTCAAGAAATTTCTTGAAGGTTAATCCAATATCTTATTCACTATGGTAAGTAGCCCTTTGGAATAAATTTTGTGCTTTAAAACTCATTTAAGTTGAGTGTGGCTTATGATAGCATGAGTTGGATTTAATCCTTAAGTTGCCCTTGGAATTTAAGTAGCTAATTGGATTCAAATTCCATGTTTTAAATGCATTGTATGGTAGCTGAACATGGTAAGTAACTTGCTGGATTAAACTCTATTAAGCATTGAAATGACTGATGTGTTCCTGGCATGAGAATGTGTACATGTTGTTTGGATTGAGACTGAGATGATATGATGCGTTTATTCCAAGAATTTGGCTACTGCATATTTGTGTTGTGTGATAGAAGCGAGTGGGTGACTGATGTTTATTTTGTAGCTGACTGGTATTGTTTGTGGACAATGGGAAGTTTGTGCTTTTCTCTGTTTAGGAGGGTTGCCGTTAAAAAAAATAGCAGGGGTTAAGGGGTCCTAAAGGGAAAAGGATTAAGAAAGGGAAAGGAATAGGCTAGTGCCTTAGAAGAGGGTCGTGTCAATTAAACACCTAAGACTGAGATGTATTAGACTGAAATGAGGAGCTTAATGGGCGGGACTTGGCTTCGCACACTAGGTGCCATTTACTAACTGTGGAGGTTAATTTATGACTTAAACCCATGAACGCCCCACCAATGAAATGGTAGTTTAAAGCGCTACGCGCCCAATAGTGCCTTAAGGGATGAGACTTAGCTCCACTGACTGGGTGCCATCTACCATCAGTAGGAGTAGAGACCTCCCAAAATTCCCGCTTGTGCACTACCAGTGAGGTGGCAAATTTATATACACAGGTGAGTTAATTGATCACGAGGCCCGAACTACAGATAACTTAAATGAAATGCATGAGAATGAGATGACCTAACCCTTAGGCCCTTAACTCGAATAAAATGTGAAAACCTTGATTGCTACTTACTGAGTATTTTCTTAAATACTCATTCTTTTCCCTTACATACAACTGCAGGTAGAGGTAAAGGTGTATAGAACGCGTGACAGAGAGCTGCTAAGCCATGGATCTCCTTTAGGATAGTCTTCCGCATTTTGTGTTTTGGAAATTCTTCTTTTGAACTTGTATTGCAAATGATTTAAGGTTTATTCCGCTTTAAGTTTTGTGTCAATGGCTAAAGTGTTCTTTTGTTCTGTTTTAACTGGGATCCCAGGCTGAAAAGTTTAGCAAAATTTCTAAGTATGTTTTCTTCAAATGATATCTCCTCGCTGTTCTTAGAAGTAGAATGAAATGTATGTAGTAATGGCCCTGGGATCTAGTCATGAAAAGTCTGGTCGTTACACCTAAACCCTAGGGTTAGTGTTCTATTTATAGGAGAAAGGTCATGAATAGAATATTCATTTAAAATAAATTATTTCCATAGGTGATTTAATATTTTCCAAATTAATCAATTTCATAACCAATCAATTCCATAATTGACTAATATTTTCCATAAATGATTGATCACTTCCATAAGTGATTAAATCATTTCCATAAATGATTAATTACTTCCATAAGTGATTAATCATTTTCATAATTGATTAATTTCCACTTAATTAATTGTTTAATTAATTAATCACCAATTAAATATCATATATTTAATTTTAGACCTTCTATTAGTTAATTAATTAATTACCAAATTAAATATCATATATTTAATGTCAGGCATTCAATTAATTAATTTTATAATATGGAATCAAATTCATAATAAAATTGGGACTCCTTCAAATTCATATTAATATTTGAACTTCTTCAAATATTTATTTCTCTCATAACAATAAAATTTAATTTCAAATTAGACTTTACATTTTAATGTATCATTATACATTATATTAATTTCTATCTCATACAATTAACTTACTTCCCAATATGAATTTGAACTATTCAAATTCTCTCAAGATATAATTGTTCCTAATTACTCTTTACGAGCTAGCAGGGGGACCTAACGGACCTACAGATCAGAAGCTCCAATGATATGAGGTTAACCGATTAAACTCATTAATCAGGTTAACAAATATTCATTAACTGTGGGTCATTCCACTAAAGACCCACAATTGAACTCTTCTCACTGTAGAATATTTTTGTGTCCACCGATATAGGTCTATACCGGTAAGTCAATCCTTCCCGAGTGTTCTTAACTATAGTTGGGTCAAATTACCGTTTTACCGTTGTGTTACCTCTGGCTCCTTAAGTACTAGTGCTCCTCTAATGAACAACATGTTTATGGTCCAACAAGTAAACAGAAAGTCTCTCTCGGGCTAATGAGAGGGTGGGATCCCTTTATTCAAGACCCGGAGTCGCCAGTTAAGGGAACACTCATCTACTTCTCCTAGAAGCGAGAAGGAGTGAATTCCATCTTATGTTGTCATGTCCCCAGCCCCCCACTCGGTCTTGTCCCCAATAAGGTAGGCTTATGGAGTCGGCGTGCAGACCACTCTCACCCATACTAATCAAAGGACTGCTGGGGTTTATGTCCTAAAACTCGTGGATAGTAAATGTAACAAATTTATATATAAAACTTATTGAGATAGTTTTTATTATGGTTGTCGAAAGATTTGTTTAACTATGTTTTTATTATCCCAAATCCAATAAAACTAGAATCCATGGCTATGAGATGAATGTTTGAACTTTATGTAGTGACATATAAGTGGATCAAGTTCAAGTACATAGCCTAAAACGGTCCATAGTATAGGGATAAGACTGGGTATCTTATCCTAGGAAAAACAATGCGACGAGGCCCACTTTGTTTTAATACAAACGATGTGATCCTGAATCGTTCATGTAGAGACATTTGAGTGGGGGCGTCCTATGCAAAAGAAGTTTGTATAAGACCGGACCGTGAAATAAGTCACCTTCACTTTATAACGCCGTTTACTGTGAAACTGACTATTTCAAAGTGATGACCTAGGTAACTCGATCTTAATCCTGAGCTAACTATGAACTCCTGTTCATTCGGGATTATCCTTTGATTTGCATAGGTGAGAGTGGCCCATAAAGCGCTGCTCAATAAACCTGCCACTTTGGGGATAAGACCAGTTAGATAGCTGGGGACATAGTCCTGCAAGATGGAATTCACTCCTACCCGTCTTTAGGGATAGTAGAAAGGTTGTTCTCTCAAGTGCTGACTCCGGAACGTGAACAAAGGCGCGCCGCCCTCTCATTTGCCCGAGAGGTTTAGGGTTTCGTGGTTGGACCACAAACCAATTGTTCATTAGGGACTCAGTAAAAGCTTAAGGAACAAGAAGTGCTATAGGGGTAAAACGGACTTTTGACCTTACTATAGTTACGAACAACCTGTGAAGGATTGACTTACTAATCACGGTTATATCGGGTGGACAGAAATATATCTACAGTGAGGGGAGTTCAGCTACGGGCTATAGTGGAGTGTCCCGTTAGTTAACGAATGTTGGTTAACTAGGATTGAAAGAGTTCAACCGGTTAACCTCGGATCGTTGGAGCCCATGATCTATAGGTCCATTAGGTCCCCCTGCTAGCTCAAACGGATTAACCTTAGAACAGATTGATGGAAGAATTTGAAAAACGTTCAAATTCAGTTAAGGGAGATATCGTTAATTATATTCGATATAATTTAACTCGTCGGTTTAATAGTTATCTAAACCATATAATGAGAGGATTATAGTTATTTAAATATATTTTAAATATTGGAAAATGTATTCGATACATATTTGGTTTGAATAACGAATAGTGATTCGTAATCGAACTCGGTTTTGAGAGAAATTAGAATTGATCCAAGTATTTTAATATTTGATATTAAAATCAATGATATATTTAATCAACAAGTTTGATTAAATATTTAAAACAAAATTGATTTAAAATTAATTATAAGAATTAATTTTATTCAAATTAATGTGGGTAGTTTATTTGAAATGAATTTTCAAAATAACAAAAAATCAAAATGTGAAATTCCCACATAATGACACAAATTTCATGTCATTGCCATTCATCATTGTGCTGTCATTGTGAGGAGATGACAAAGTTGGATATCACTTCTATATTATCTTGAAGAGGTGGGAAAGTGAAGAGGGCTGTAGAACTATTCAGAACATGAAAATGTTGGTGAAAAAATCTCATTCTCTCTCTCAAAAGCCGTGGCCTTCATTTTGCTTTACCCATTTTCTCTCAAGCTTTCTTTCTCCAAAATTCATCATGCTCGGGTTCCCACAAGCCCGTTCTAAGGCCGGAGAATAACGGGGAAGATCTCGGTGGTCGTCTACGTTAAGATCGTGAAGAGAAACATCAAATGAAATTCACGAATTTGAAGCTCCAAGAGGTATTTAAATAACGCTCTGTTTTTGTTCTTCTTTTGGCATGCTTTTAATCAATCAGATTAATGAAAATCAAGTCCTGAGATTTGCTAACGCTTCCGCTCGAGTGTTCTTCACTCCTTCAAGGACAATCCCTCGTGAGAAGGAGTTCATGACACACTCAGGATTAAGACTGAGTTACCTAGTCATCCTATTGAAACAGTAACCTAAGTAGTTAACGGTGTTACATCTAGTGGTTTACTATTTCATGGTCCAGTCTTATGCAAACTCATTGCATAGGATACTCTCGCTCGCATGTCTCCTACATGGACGCCTTGGATCAATATGTCTGTATCGAATACAAAGTGGGCCATATCACATAGTGTTACCAAGATAAGGTACCCAACCTTATCCCTGTACTATAGACCTTTTAGGTTGTTTCTTGAACACCGATCCCCGTAGGTCCCCCACATACTAGTTCAAGTCACATGTAAACAACCTTGGATCTTATTTTATTGGATTTGGGTCAAATTGTGCAATACTTAACAATAACACTTTATTGTAGAAACTCAATAACACTTTATTGAAACAAGTATACAATTTATTTACATTCACTATCTACAAGTTTTAGGGCATAAAACCCAACAGTTATGTTGTCAGAATTTTTGGTGCACTCGGTTGTAAAAGGTTTAGGGTTAAAGTAATGTCGCTTTGCTGGTGGTTGTAAAAACCTGGGGCGTTACATTGCATAAGACAAGATTGCAAAATAGTAACCGCTAGATGTAACAACGTTGACTAGTTAGGTTTCTATTTCACTAGCATGACCTAGGCAACTTAGTCTCAATATTGAGTGTCTTATGGTCTCCTATTCATGAGAGATTGTCCTTTGATTTGTGTGGGTGAGAGTGGATAGTTCGCCGACTCAATAAGCCTACCATTTTGGGGACAATACCAAGTGGGGAGTTAGAAACATAATCACACAATATGGAACTCACTCCTTCCCGACTTTGGGGAAAGTAGATGAGTGTTCCCTAAAGTGGTGTCTCCGAGTCTTGAACAAAGAACCCTCTCACCAGCCCGAGAGGGGTTTCTGTTTAATGGTTGGATTAAGTACCAGTGCTCCTTTAATGAACAACCTGTAGGATTAAAATCCCTTACGCAGCGGAAACGTATAAGAGGACTGAAGGATTGGAATTCCCAATTCTGTTATAGCGGAAGCCATTGGACCGTTCGTAAATTAATTTTGTTCTACAAAATACCAATGCATTGACAAAAGGTTAAGCGATGAGAAACATACCTACGTTGACGACTCTGAATACTTCAGGAATGATTTTTATTGCTCTGCAACAATGAAGAACACCACCATTTGATCTTCCCTGCTATAACTCTGAGATTAGGAACGTAGTTGTGGGACTACCTAATCTTGAATGGGAAAAACTCTCATAGAGAAAATTCTCTCTAGAGTTCTTTTGTTGAGAGAATGAGAGGGAGACTAGAATGACACCTTAGGGCTAGGGTTCTCATAACCTTTCCTTTTATAAGAGAGGAAACTCTAATGTGAAGTTAGGAAACAATCTTCACCGTTAGATCAAGATCAATTAATTAATTGATTAAATAAATTAATCAAATGTTAATTAACTAACCATATTAACTAATTAATCTCATGCACATTTAAATCTTATTTAAATGTAATTTCCATAGATAATATATTTTAATTAAACTTAATTAAATCACAATTAATTAATTCAATTAAACTAATCAATTAATTAATTTCAATAATTAATTAATTTTACAATTATTTAAATATCTCCCATATTCAATTAATTACATATTAGAATCATTCCCTCATAGACTATAGTTTAATTAAATCTCATTTAATTTAAACTAAATTGAATAATTAATTAATTCATCTTCTAATTAAATACCATATATTTAATTAGACATATATTTGAACTCTTTCAAATATATCAATCTCTCAATATAATAAAGTTTAATCTCAAATTAGACTTTATATTTTATTGCATCACTATACATTATATTAATATGTATCTCATACAATTAACTTAATTCTCAATATGAATTTAAACTATTCAAAATTTCTTGTTAAATATTGCACAATTTGACCCAAATCCAATAAGGACCACACTCAATTAAAGCACGATTGGAATACCCGTACGACGACAACAATCACAACATTTAAATCTAATTAAGACATGTTGTAAACAGATTATAAAACATGTTGTATTTGAGATTAAAACCTATATCTAATCGTAGTTTTATCTAAGTAATATAGGGATTAAAGAGAACTTACTCTCGTTGTAGTTCTCGACCGTAGCACCAACTCCTTGATAATTTTCCAGAAAATTGCAGTAGCGAAAAACACCTTCTTTGATGGACCAAATGCTACAAACACCACCAAAAAGGAGCATCCAGTATTCCGTAAATCTAATTAAAACATGTTGAGGTTTCTTGTGGGAGAACTTTTACAAAAGGAAAAAAGAGAGAAGGCAAAGTCTCTGGAGAGTTTTCTCTGGAGAATGAGAGTTAGAATGATCGATTGAATGAGAAGACCTAACGTCCCGGTCTAATCGTTAGGGAAGAGGGGGAGAGAATTGTGGACATGATAGCGAGCATAGCTAGCTACTTTTACTTATTTAATTTAGCTAGTCTTTTATGATGTTTGGGCCATTTTATTGTGCTTTATTGTTTATTTTGTAGGAAATGGTTGATTGGAGCTATAATGCCATATTAGAGTTAATCGGGTGCTTGGGGCGTGAAGTGATGCATCGGAATGAAAAGAGTAAAAGTGGAAAAAAGTCAAATCTCGGTCAACAGCAGGCTAGCGTCGAGACGCTAGCTCTTGAGCGTCTCAACGCTCACATTCCATATCAGATTAGGCGCGTAAAGCTTACAGCGTCGAGACGCTATGATAGGAAGCGTCCCGACGCTTCCGTTTTCCTTATTCAGAACGCTCGTATAGAGGCAGCGTCGCGATGTTGTCTTGACAGCGTCTCGACGCTAAGACGAAAAATCAGAATAAAAGCTTATTTTCGGCTAGGTTTTTGGGGAGTTCGATTTGGGACCTTTTGGAGCCGTAAAGAGGACAGAATAGAGCATTTGGAGGCTGAAAACAAAGGGAGAGACTTGGAAATCAACCCATTGTTCGTGGGGATCGTGACGGGGACGTCGGGACTCGGCCTACATTGAGTGTTCTTTTCCCTTTTCTTCCTTTAGTTAGATTTATGCTTTCATATGTTTAGTTGAGATTGTATTTTCATTCGTGAAAGCTAAACTTGTAGCTTAGGGATTGATGTAGTTGATTAAGTTTATGGATTGATTTATGGTTTAAGTTGTGCAATGTTATTGTGTTTGTAATCTTGATTTAATGCTTTCAATTAATTGGCCATTAGTTGGATGATTTAAGTTTCGAATCTAGCTTGGGAGAGGGGATTTGATCTAGACTTACTCAAGATTGCATGAATAAAGTTTACTTTCTAATTCGTGACGGTTTTAGATTAACTTTAGATTTGGTTAAAAGATCTCATTGCCTTGCTTATTAATAAACTTAGATAGGGATATCAAGTTGGTTAATTTGCATGAGAATCAATTATACTCGGGAGAGGTAGTTGTGATTAAAGGGTCTTTGGCTCATAATTTCATTGTGCATAATAACTTATTCTTTAAAATCAATCCTAAATGAAATCGGCGAAATCAATTCCATAAGTAGTTTTCCCAATTGAAATTCCATACTTTTTACTTGCTTTGAATTAGTTTTCATATCACCTATTCATCCCTTTTTGATCCCTAAATAAAATTGGGCAAGATAATTCACAATACTTGATTTGCTTAAAAATCCAATCCAGAGGACGACATTCGAATTTACTTTCACTATATTATTACTTGACCTGTGCGCTTGCGGTTAGGAAAAGTCCACATCAAGTTTTTGGCGCCGTTGCCGGGGATTGGCACATTTAGCTAGATTAATATTGTGAAAAAATTGCTTGATCTTAATTTAGGGTGTATTCTTATTTTCTTAGGTTTGGTGCATTTTTTTCCTTTTTTGTTTTTCTTTCCATATTTTATTTTCTAGGTTAGTTTTCTTTTGGTTGTGTAATCTTTTCCATATTAGGTTACTTTGTTTCCTTTTCTAGATTATATTTTCCATATTTAGATTAGTTGTTTTCTTTTCTTTATTTCATTCCATAATTGTTTTCTTTCTTTTCTAGGGTAGTTTTGTTTGTTTATGCGTAGGGATAAAGATTTAATTTTAGCACCATTTGATCCCGAGATAGAAAGAACAATTCTTAGGCTTCGAAGGGAAAATAGAGAAACTATTCAAATGGCAGATCAAAATCCACCTGAGGAGCCTAGGCCTATTAGAGATTATTTTCAGCCTGTGTTTCAGGGACAACAGTCGGGGATTGTCTATGCACCGATTAATGCCAACAACTTTGAGCTGAAAACCGGTCTTATTCAGATGGCTCGAGACTGTGCATACAGAGGATCGCCCACTGAGGATCCAAATTCTCATCTTAAATCATTTTTGGATATTTGTGGGACGGTAAAGATTAATGGAGTGTCTGAAGATGCTATTCGCTTACGTTTATTTCTCTTTTCTTTGCAGGATAAAGCACGTGATTGGTTGCAGTCTATTGCTCCTGGGAGCATCACCACTTGGGATGCTTTGGTCCAAGCCTTTTTAAAGAAATTTTTCCCTCCCGCAAAGACGGTCAAGCTGAGGACCGAGATTGGGACATTCCAACAACAATATGATGAGCAGCTGTTCGAAGCTTGGGAGCGATTCAAAGAGCTACTGAGGAAGTGTCCTCAGCATGGTTACCCCGATTGGCTTCAGGTACAGTTGTTTTATAATTGTTTAACTCGTAGTACAAAAACGATTGTTGATGCAGCTGCAGGTGGGACTCTGTTGTCCAAGACCGTAGAAGACGCTCACACACTTTTAGAGGAGATGGCCACCAACAGTTATCAGTGGCCATCTGAGGGGTTGATGTGGACTTTTCCTAACCGCAAGCGCACGGGTCAAGTAATAATATAGTGAATAGTAAATTCGAATGTCGTCCTCTGGATTGGATTTTTAAGCAAATCAAGTATTGTGAATTATCTTGCCGAATTTTATTTAGGGATTAAAAAGTGATGAATTAATGAAGTTAAAAAACAAATCAAAGCAAGTAAAAAGAATGGAAATTCAATTGGGAAAACTACTTAGGGAATTGATTTCGCCGATTTCGTTTAGGATTGATTTTAAAGAATAAGTTATTATGCACAATGAAATTATGAGCCAAAGACCCTTTAATCACAACTACCTCTCCCGAGTATAATTGATTCTCATGCAAATTAACCCACTTGATATCCCTATCTAAGTTTATTAATATGCAAGGCAATGAGATCTTTTAACCAATTCTAAAGTTAATCTAAAACCGTCAAGAATTAGAAAGTAAACTTTATTCATGCAATCTTGAGCAAGTCTAAATCAAATCCCCTCTCCCGAGCTAGATTCGAAACTTAAATCATCCAACTAATGGCCAATTAATTGAAAGCATTAAATCGAGATTACAAACACAATAACATTGCACAACTTAAACCATAAATCAATCCATAAACTTAATCAACTACATCAATCCCTAAGCTACAAGTTTAGCTACTCATGAATGGAAATACAAGCTCAACTAAACATGGGAAAGCCATAAATCTAACTAAAGAAAGAAAAGGGAAAAGAAAACTCAATGTAGGCCGAGTCCCGACGTCCCCGTCACGATCCCCACGAACAATGGGTTGATTTCAAAGTTCCTCCTTTGTTTCCAGCTCCAAAAGCCTCTATTCTGTCCTCTTTTACGGCTCCAAAAGGTCCCCTATCGATCTCCCCTAAAACCTAGCCGAAGTGAAGCTTATATTGCAGATTTTTCGTCTTAGCGTCGAGACGCTGTCAAGACAGCGTCGCGACGCTGCCTCTTATACGCGCGTTCTGAATAAGGAAAAACGGATGCGTCGGGACGCTTCCTATCGTATCCTCTCGACGCTGTAAGCTTTACGCGCCTAATCTGATATGGAATGCGAGCGTCGAGACGCTCAAGAGCTAGCGTCTCGACGCTAGCCTGCTGTTGACCGAGATTTTACTTTTCTCCACTTTTACTCTTTTCATTCCTTTGCATCTTTTCACGCCCCGAGCACCTGATTAACTCTGATATTGCATTATAGCTCCAATCAACCATTTCCTACAAAATAAACATTAAAGCACAATAAAATGGCCCAAACACCATAAAAGACTAGCTAAATTAAATGAGTAAAAGTAGCTAGCTATGCTCGCTATCAAATACCCCCAAACTTAAGCTTTTGCTAGTCCTCGAGCAAACTCTAAATCAGACATATAATGGAAGAATGGATGCAATAATCATAACTCAATCCTCAAGGCTCAAAACTCAATAACCAAGCAAGCAAGAGACAAGCACACAAGGACCAATGAGGGAGACAAATTAAAATTTTTCCAAAATTAACTTGCACAAGCGAGATCTAACTCAACAAGATCAGACTCTACTAGCCCGGGATTGGATTATTAAACTCTCAGCTCATCTTCCCTCTACACTGGCACTAAGGCTTCACTAATGAGTTAATGCAACAAATTAGTTTGTTTATCTCCATACTTAGGTGCTTTTAATTAACAAATTAATTAAGCATGCAAATGTCGCACTAGCTTTCACACACCCATTGCAGGGACCCTTAACCTGAGATTTCTCTGGTTGGCCTAACTGATCACAACGGGGGTAGCTCTTTTTGCCTTAATCTTTATTAAACATTGCAAACTGTGCATAGGCCATGGCATAATACTTTTCTTTTCAACAGTAACAACAAGAATGATTTTTCTTTATGAGCATAAATAGCATATATTCTTTTCTTTTCTCCTAAGCAAGATTAAACATGCTAATTTGCAAAAAAATTAACTCTTTAGCTCTGCCCTACACCTATCGAGGTGACAACAAGCATATGAACCCAATAATTCGCTCCTAAGCATTCAAATCCAAATCTAGCCAAGACAGATACTCTACTCATGCAAGCCATCTCCTAGAAAAATTTTAAAAAGTCTCCCTTTTTGGGTACTTATGCTTACATCTCATCACAAGCTTGAAGATTGACAAGAAAGCCTATCCTAGGACATCATAATCATGCAAAAGTAGCATCCAGAAAACAACCATATGCATAATTCAAAGAAAGCTCAAAACTATAGCCCGAACTCAGATGCTCAAGGGCTCCACAAACATGCTAATCCACCCCCAAACTTAAAATATGCATTGTCCTCAATGTATAAAGAAAATAAAGCATAAACAAGCATGAGAACAATAAAAGAATGATAGGAGTGAACAATACTGGCCTGGAATGATGATGACTTCTTGCTTGAGAGCTTGGAATCTTGAAAGCTTGAAAACAAAGGAGAGAAAGAAAACAAGACCTACAAAACAAAAACAAACATTAAATCAAAAACAAAAAGAAAACACACTAACTTACTTGGGTTGCCTCCCATAAGCGCTTGTTTAACGTCATTAGCTCGACGTGTTTGTCCAGTCTGTCAAGGCACATAAAAATTCTCGTATTTCTTTGGGCCCTTCTTCCTTGAATCAATATAACCAACAATCGCTAGTAAACTTACTAGCTTCTCATGGGCCCCTGAAACAGAATTATTTTGGTATTTTTGGATAAAAGAAGCATAAAAGGAGAAATATCAAAATAAAAAGACTCTGACTCTAAAACTGACTCGTGAGAATAGAAAAAAGAACAATCAAAATCTATAAAGGATGGAGAAGATAAAACAGACGAAGGTTTTTCAACCTCAAACTCTACCTCCTGAACTTCATCTAACACTATAAGCTCATTTTCTTTTTTCTCCTCACAACCATGTTCTTGAAAGGTGCTCCAACTCTCCAATTCGTCCCATTATTCATGCAACTCACCCCTAACTGCTCATCCTCATCAAGATCGAAAGAACTACGCTCATGAATGAGTGCCAATGAGTCATCGACTATTTGACTCACTAGACAACTTATGGAAGTGGATCCCACCTCACTAACTTCCTGTGGAGCTTGAAGTCCTCTTATGATTTCATCAATTTTTAGACTCCTCGCTCTAGATTCCTCAATATAATTTTGAACTATGCTTTCCAAGGAAGAATTTTCATTTAAAGGGGTATAACTTGAAGATGAAAAATTGGAATATGGTGTTGAATAAAAAGCCATTCAAATCAATTAAAGCAACAATGATAATTAGGCTTTCAATCAAACAATAACCTAACAAGAACACATGACAAAGACTCAATTTAAATATGGAAAATATAATCTAGAAAAGGAAACAAAATAGCCTAACATGGAATGCAAAAAATAAATATGGCAAAATGCAAATAAGAAAACTAAACTAAAAAAAGGAAAAACAAGAACAAATAACGAAAAGATTACACAACTAAAAGAAAAACTAACCTAGAAAATCAAATATGGAAATAAAAACAAATAAGGAAAAAATGTAAACAACCTAAAAAAGTAACAATACACCCTAAATTAAGATCAAGCAATTTTTTCACAATATCGATCTAACTAAATGTGCCAATCCCCGGCAACGGCGCCAAAAACTTGATGTGGACTTTTCCTAACCGCAAGCGCACGGGTCAAGTAATAATATAGTGAATAGTAAATTCGAATGTCGTCCTCTGGATTGGATTTTTAAGTAAATCAAGTATTGTGAATTATCTTGCCGAATTTTATTTAGGGATTAAAAAGTGATGAATTAATGAAGTTAAAAAACAAATCAAAGCAAGTAAAAAGAATGGAAATTCAATTGGGAAAACTACTTAGGGAATTGATTTCGCCGATTTCGTTTAGGATTGATTTTAAAGAATAAGTTATTATGCACAATGAAATTATGAGCCAAAGACCCTTTAATCACAACTACCTCTCCCGAGTATAATTGATTCTCATGCAAATTAACCCACTTGATATCCCTATCTAAGTTTATTAATATGCAAGGCAATGAGATCTTTTAACCAATTCTAAAGTTAATCTAAAACCGTCAAGAATTAGAAAGTAAACTTTATTCATGCAATCTTGAGCAAGTCTAAATCAAATCCCCTCTCCCGAGCTAGATTCGAAACTTAAATCATCCAACTAATGGCCAATTAATTGAAAGCATTAAATCGAGATTACAAACACAATAACATTGCACAACTTAAACCATAAATCAATCCATAAACTTAATCAACTACATCAATCCCTAAGCTACAAGTTTAGCTACTCATGAATGGAAATACAAGCTCAACTAAACATGGTAAAGCCATAAATCTAACTAAAGAAAGAAAAGGGAAAAGAAAACTCAATGTAGGCCGAGTCCCGACGTCCCCGTCACGATCCCCACGAACAATGGGTTGATTTCCAAGTTCCTCCTTTGTTTCCAGCTCCAAAAGCCTCTATTCTGTCCTCTTTTACGGCTCCAAAAGGTCCCCAATCGATCTCCCCTAAAACCTAGCCGAAGTGAAGCTTATATTGCAGATTTTTCGTCTTAGCGTCGAGACGCTGCCTCTTATACGCGCGTTCTGAATAAGGAAAAACGGATGCGTCGGGACGCTTCCTATCGTATCCTCTCGACGCTGTAAGCTTTACGCGCCTAATCTGATATGGAATGCGAGCGTCGAGACGCTCAAGAGCTAGCGTCTCGACGCTAGCCTGTTGTTGACTGAGATTTGACTTTTCTCCACTTTTACTCTTTTCATTCCTTTGCATCTTTTCACGCCCCGAGCACCTGATTAACTCTGATATTGCATTATAGCTCCAATCAACCATTTCCTACAAAATAAACATTAAAGCACAATAAAATGGCCCAAACACCATAAAAGACTAGCTAAATTAAATGAGTAAAAGTAGCTAGCTATGCTCGCTATCAAATACCCCCAAACTTAAGCTTTTGCTAGTCCTCGAGCAAACTCTAAATCAGACATATAATGGAAGAATGGATGCAATAATCATAACTCAATCCTCAAGGCTCAAAACTCAATAACCAAGCAAGCAAGAGACAAGCACACAAGGACCAATGAGGGAGACAAATTAAAATTTTTCCAAAATTAACTTGCACAAGCGAGATCTAACTCAACAAGATCAGACTCTACTAGCCCGGGATTGGATTATTAAACTCTCAGCTCATCTTCCCTCTACACTGGCACTAAGGCTTCACTAATGAGTTAATGCAACAAATTAGTTTGTTTATCTCCATACTTAGGTGCTTTTAATTAACAAATTAATTAAGCATGCAAATGTCGCACTAGCTTTCACACACCCATTGCAGGGACCCTTAACCTGAGATTTCTCTGGTTGGCCTAACTGATCACAACGGGGGTAGCTCTTTTTGCCTTAATCTTTATTAAACATTGCAAACTGTGCATAGGCCATGGCATAATACTTTTCTTTTCAACAGTAACAACAAGAATGATTTTTCTTTATGAGCATAAATAGCATATATTCTTTTCTTTTCTCCTAAGCAAGATTAAACATGCTAATTTGCAAAAAAATTAACTCTTTAGCTCTGCCCTACACCTATCGAGGTGACAACAAGCATATGAACCCAATAATTCGCTCCTAAGCATTCAAATCCAAATCTAGCCAAGACAGATACTCTACTCATGCAAGCCATCTCCTAGAAAAATTTTAAAAAGTCTCCCTTTTTGGGTACTTATGCTTACATCTCATCACAAGCTTGAAGATTGACAAGAAAGCCTATCCTAGGACATCATAATCATGCAAAAGTAGCATCCAGAAAACAACCATATGCATAATTCAAAGAAAGCTCAAAACTATAGCCCGAACTCAGATGCTCAAGGGCTCCACAAATATGCTAATCCACCCCCAAACTTAAAATATGCATTGTCCTCAATGTATAAAGAAAATAAAGCATAAACAAGCATGAGAACAATAAAAGAATGATAGGAGTGAACAATACTGGCCTGGAATGATGATGACTTCTTTCTTGAGAGCTTGGAATCTTGAAAGCTTGAAAACAAAGGAGAGAAAGAAAACAAGACCTACAAAACAAAAACAAACATTAAATCAAAAACAAAAAGAAAACACACTAACTTACTTGGGTTGCCTCCCATAAGCGCTTGTTTAACGTCATTAGCTCGACGTGTTTGTCCAGTCTGTCAAGGCACATAAAAATTCTCGTATTTCTTTGGGCCCTTCTTCCTTGAATCAATATAACCAACAATCGCTAGTAAACTTACTAGCTTCTCATGGGCCCCTGAAACATAATTATTTTGGTATTTTTGGATAAAAGAAGCATAAAAGGAGAAATATCAAAATAAAAAGACTCTGACTCTAAAACTGACTCGTGAGAATAGAAAAAAGAACAATCAAAATCTATAAAGGATGGAGAAGATAAAACAGACGAAGGTTTTTCAACCTCAAACTCTACCTCCTGAACTTCATCTAACACTATAAGCTCATTTTCTTTTTTCTCCTCACAACCATGTTCTTGAAAGGTGCTCCAACTCTCCAATTCGTCCCCATTATTCATGCAACTCACCCCTAACTGCTCATCCTCATCAAGATCGAAAGAACTACGCTCATGAATGAGTGCCAATGAGTCATCGACTATTTGACTCACTAGACAACTTATGGAAGTGGATCCCACCTCACTAACTTCCTGTGGAGCTTGAAGTCCTCTTATGATTTCATCAATTTTTAGACTCCTCGCTCTAGATTCCTCAATATAATTTTGAACTATGCTTTCCAAGGAAGAATTTTCATTTAAAGGGGTATAACTTGAAGATGAAAAATTGGAATATGGTGTTGAATAAAAAGCCATTCAAATCAATTAAAGCAACAATGATAATTAGGCTTTCAATCAAACAATAACCTAACAAGAACACATGACAAAGACTCAATTTAAATATGGAAAATATAATCTAGAAAAGGAAACAAAATAGCCTAACATGGAATGCAAAAAATAAATATGGCAAAATGCAAATAAGAAAACTAAACTAAAAAAAGGAAAAACAAGAACAAATAACGAAAAGATTACACAACTAAAAGAAAAACTAACCTAGAAAATCAAATATGGAAATAAAAACAAATAAGGAAAAAATGTAAACAACCTAAAAAAGTAACAATACACCCTAAATTAAGATCAAGCAATTTTTTCACAATATCGATCTAACTAAATGTGCCAATCCCCGGCAACGGCGCCAAAAACTTGATGTGGACTTTTCCTAACCGCAAGCGCACGGGTCAAGTAATAATATAGTGAATAGTAAATTCGAATGTCGTCCTCTGGATTGGATTTTTAAGCAAATCAAGTATTGTGAATTATCTTGCCCAATTTTATTTAGGGATTAAAAAGTGATGAATTAATGAAGTTAAAAAACAAATCAAAGCAAGTAAAAAGAATGGAAATTCAATTGGGAAAACTACTTAGGGAATTGATTTCGCCGATTTCGTTTAGGATTGATTTTAAAGAATAAGTTATTATGCACAATGAAATTATGAGCCAAAGACCCTTTAATCACAACTACCTCTCCCGAGTATAATTGATTCTCATGCAAATTAACCCACTTGATATCCCTATCTAAGTTTATTAATATGCAAGGCAATGAGATCTTTTAACCAATTCTAAAGTTAATCTAAAACCGTCAAGAATTAGAAAGTAAACTTTATTCATGCAATCTTGAGCAAGTCTAAATCAAATCCCCTCTCCCGAGCTAGATTCGAAACTTAAATCATCCAACTAATGGCCAATTAATTGAAAGCATTAAATCGAGATTACAAACACAATAACATTGCACAACTTAAACCATAAATCAATCCATAAACTTAATCAACTACATCAATCCCTAAGCTACAAGTTTAGCTACTCATGAATGGAAATACAAGCTCAACTAAACATGGGATAGCCATAAATCTAACTAAAGAAAGAAAAGGGAAAAGAAAACTCAATGTAGGCCGAGTCCCGACGTCCCCGTCACGATCCCCACGAACAATGGGTTGATTTCCAAGTTCCTCCTTTGTTTCCAGCTCCAAAAGCCTCTATTCTGTCCTCTTTTACGGCTCCAAAAGGTCCCCAATCGATCTCCCCTAAAACCTAGCCGAAGTGAAGCTTATATTGCAGATTTTTCGTCTTAGCGTCGAGACGCTGTCAAGACAGCGTCGCGACGCTGCCTCTTATACGCGCGTTCTGAATAAGGAAAAACAGATGCGTCGGGACGCTTCCTATCGTATCCTCTCGACGCTGTAAGCTTTACGCGCCTAATCTGATATGGAATGCGAGCGTCGAGACGCTCAAGAGCTAGCGTCTCGACGCTAGCCTGCTGTTGACCGAGATTTGACTTTTCTCCACTTTTACTCTTTTCATTCCTTTGCATCTTTTCACGCCCCGAGCACCTGATTAACTCTGATATTGCATTATAGCTCCAATCAACCATTTCCTACAAAATAAACATTAAAGCACAATAAAATGGCCCAAACACCATAAAAGACTAGCTAAATTAAATGAGTAAAAGTAGCTAGCTATGCTCGCTATCAAATACCCCCAAACTTAAGCTTTTGCTAGTCCTCGAGCAAACTCTAAATCAGACATATAATGGAAGAATGGATGCAATAATCATAACTCAATCCTCAAGGCTCAAAACTCAATAACCAAGCAAGCAAGAGACAAGCACACAAGGACCAATGAGGGAGACAAATTAAAATTTTTCCAAAATTAACTTGCACAAGCGAGATCTAACTCAACAAGATCAGACTCTACTAGCCCGGGATTGGATTATTAAACTCTCAGCTCATCTTCCCTCTACACTGGCACTAAGGCTTCACTAATGAGTTAATGCAACAAATTAGTTTGTTTATCTCCATACTTAGGTGCTTTTAATTAACAAATTAATTAAGCATGCAAATGTCGCACTAGCTTTCACACACCCATTGCAGGGACCCTTAACCTGAGATTTCTCTGGTTGGCCTAACTGATCACAACGGGGGTAGCTCTTTTTGCCTTAATCTTTATTAAACATTGCAAACTGTGCATAGGCCATGGCATAATACTTTTCTTTTCAACAGTAACAACAAGAATGATTTTTCTTTATGAGCATAAATAGCATATATTCTTTTCTTTTCTCCTAAGCAAGATTAAACATGCTAATTTGCAAAAAAATTAACTCTTTAGCTCTGCCCTACACCTATCGAGGTGACAACAAGCATATGAACCCAATAATTCGCTCCTAAGCATAAATAGCATATATTCTTTTCATATGCTTGTTGTCACCTCGATAGGTGCAGGGAAGAGCTAAAAAGTTAATGTTTTGCAAATTAGCATGTTTTATCTTGCTTAGGAGGAAAGAAAAGAATATATGCTATTTATGCTCATAAAGAAAAATCATTCTTGTAGCTACTGTTGAAGAGAAAAATTATTATGTCATGGCCTGTGCACAGTTTGCAATGTTTAATAAAGTTTAGGCAAAAAGAGCTACCCCTGTTATGATCAGTTAGGCCAACCAGAGAAAACTCAGGTTAAGGATCCCTGCAATGGGTGTGTGAAAGCTAGTGCCACATTTACATGCTTAATTCAATTGTTAATTAAAAGCACCTAAGTATGGAGATAAACAAACTAATTTGTTGCATTAACTCATTAGTGAAGCCTTAGTGCCAGTGTAGAGGGAAGATGAGCTGAGAATTTAATAATCCAATCCCCAGCTAGTAGAGTCTGATCTTGTTGAGTTAGATCTCGCTTGTGAAAGTTAATTTTGGAAAAATTTTAATTTATCTCCCTCATTGGTCCTTGTGTGCATATCTCTTGTTTGCTTGGTTATTGACTTTTGAGCCTTGAGGATTGAGTTATAATTGTTGCATCCATTCTTCCATTATATGTCTGATTTAGAGTTTGCTCGAGGACTAGCAAAAGCTTAAGTTTGGGGGTATTTGATAGCGAGCATAGCTAGCTACTTTTACTTATTTAATTTAGCTAGTCTTTTATGATGTTTGGGCCATTTTATTGTGCTCTATTGTTTATTTTGTAGGAAATGGTTGATTGGAGCTATAATGCCATATTAGAGTTAATCGGGTGCTCGGGGCGTGAAGTGATGCATCGGAATGAAAAGAGTAAAAGTGGAAAAAAGTCAAATCTCGGTCAACAGCAGGCTAGCGTCGAGACGCTAGCTCTTGAGCGTCTCGACGCTCACATTCCATATCAGATTAGGCGCGTAAAGCTTACAGCGTCAAGACGCTATGATAGGAAGCGTGCCGACGCTTCTGTTTTTCCTTATTCAGAACGCGCGTATAAGAGGCAGCGTCGCGACGCTAAGACGATAAATCAGAATAAAAGCTTATTTTCGGCTAGGTTTTTGGGGAGTTCGATTTGGGACCTTTTGGAGCCGTAAAGAGGATAGAATAGAGCATTTGGAGGCTGAAAACAAAGGGAGAGACTTGGAAATCAACCCATTGTTCGTGGGGATCGTGACGGGGACGTCGGGACTCGGCCTACATTGAGTGTTCTTTTCCCTTTTCTTCCTTTAGTTAGATTTATGGCTTTCATATCTTTAGTTGAGATTGTATTGTCATTCATGAGTAGCTAAACTTGTAGCTTAGGGATTGATGTAGTTGATTAAGTTTATGGATTGATTTATGGTTTAAGTTGTGCAATGTTATTGTGTTTGTAATCTTGATTTAATGCTTTCAATTAATTGGCCATTAGTTGGATGATTTAAGTTTCGAATCTAGCTCGGGAGAGGGGATTTGATCTAGACTTACTCAAGATTGCATGAATAAAGTTTACTTTCTAATTCGTGACGGTTTTAGATTAACTTTAGATTTGGTTAAAATATCTCATTGTCTTGCTTATTAATAAACTTAGATAGGGATATCAAGTTGGTTAATTTGCATGAGAATCAATTATACTCGGGAGAGGTAGTTGTGATTAAAGGGTCTTTGGCTCATAATTTCATTGTGCATAATAACTTATTCTTTAAAATCAATCCTAAACGAAATCGGCGAAATCAATTCCCTAAGTAGTTTTCCCAATTGAAATTCCATACTTTTTACTTGCTTTGAATTAGTTTTCATATCACCTATTCATCACTTTTTGATCCCTAAATAAAATTGGGCAAGATAATTCACAATACTTGATTTGCTTAAAAATCCAATCCAGAGGACGACATTCGAATTTACTTTCACTACACTACTACAAAAATCACTTTTAATGACGGGCATTGCCCGTCATTAAAGACTTTTCATGACGGGCGGCGTCCGTCGTCTATACGAGTGTCGTCGTAACTTTTTATGACGGGCGACTTTTAATGACGGGCACTGACCGTCATTAAAAGCTGTCCGTCATAACAAGGTACAATGACGGACGTTTTTCATGACGGGCAATGTCCGTCATTAAAAGTCGTCTGTCATCAAAAGTCCGTCATTAAAGAGTATTTTCCAACCAGCGAGATTTTTAATGACGGGCAATGCCCGTCATTAAAAGGCGTCCGTCATTGAAAGTGTGTTTTCCAACCACATGTCCGTCATTAAAGGTGTCCGTCATTAAATGTCTTTTTTAATGTCCGTCATTAAATGTCATTTTTTATGACAAGCATTGCCCGTCATTATTTTGTTCATAATTTAAATAAAAAAATTGTTGGTTGCCCGGTGGCAAACCAACAATATTTTCTTTATTTGTAAACCTGTAAAGAAAGTAACCTTAATCTTAAACGTGCAAAATTGCATAGAAATCAAATATTTGTCAAATTTCATTCCAATAAGCCAATGAACCAAATTTGTTCATACAATTTTTATTCATATAAGTTTAATATATGAATAAAACTACAAACACTTACACTTAAAAGCCTCAAAATTACTAAACACCTATGATTAAGAGTCTACACCTATACCAAAAAAGAAAAATTCTCGTACATGCCACTTTCATTCTTGTCTTGCTCGTACATCAAACTTGAAGAACCCAAGAAAAACAAATTGTAATTAGGTTCGATACAACGCCAAAACAAGAGCTCACATAACAAACATATGTCCAACAACTCGAAGAACCTAAAAAAACAAATTTAGTTAACAATAAAATACACAAAAAAAAAGAATCAATCTCAATGAGTATCGAAAAAATTTGTTAGAAAACCCAATAAACTCTAAAAGCATACAAACTCATAGAGATCAAGTTTAACCCCATCAAAGAACCTGTAACACTCTAGGTTTCTATACTTAACCTAGCGACATTACTAAAGTTTCTATCCTAATTCTAACTGGATGCTCCGAAAATTTCGACAGCATAACAACATACATATGGCTAACCCAAAAATTTTTAAGCCTGTTAAACAAGAGAAACACACTTCTCTACATACATAACCCAGAATCATGAAAGACAAACAGATAGAATCTAAGACACACAGAGAGAAGAGGTAGAAAAGCCATTGATTACCTCAAAAATTAAGCAGATCAATATCTAAACACTTTTTCTAACTTATGATATACTTAGATAGGTTCTAGATTAAATAAAATAATTGTGAACTAAAGTAAGACAAACTCAGGTTTGCATAATCAGAAACAGATTCGGACAGAGAAACTGCAAGCCATTATCATGAACAAAAAAGCCACATCCCCATACTAATAATGCTCATTGGGGAGGGGAAGCTAGTGGAGGAGGATGGGGAATGTTGAACAATATTTTGAACAACATTGTGTATCAAATTCCCAAACCAGTTATAATCATTCTAGTAAGATGCAAACATGAAAGTTACCTAATTGAGCCATCACAAATTTACCATTAAAACCTCAACTTTCTTTCAATAACAAATATAAAGAGAATGTAGTCACCAACCATTTCATTCAAGAATAGAAAGAATAATATGTCTAATTGCACTAGACAATGAATATGAGAAATTTCACACAAGTAATAATTTAATCTTTTGAAACTGGATGAGAAGTAGTTGCATCTCACATAAAATAGGTTAACTCATAAGGTAGAATTGGACAAGGATGTTCAGAAAATGCTCATTTCACACTAAGGAATCAGACTGCATAGTCGAAGAAGATGGACAATTTAAGAAAATTATGGCTAATGCTCTTGCCCGTTATTGACAGTGCCCTCTTTATTATAATGTTGGGCTCCAACAAGCTTCTTCCCAACATCTTGTAATTGTTGTCTTAAAGAAACCGAGTAGACTACAGTATGCATAGAGAATGAGAAATTCAAACACAGTTTCATCTAGAAACAACCAACACAAATCATATATAGAGAAAAACATATTTACCATCTCCAGAATTCAATCCAATAAGTAGGTCGTGACCATCCTTAACTTCAAGATCAAATGCATGGTAGATAGGATTTGAAATTCTAAAATGCAAAGACTTAATAGGATCCTGAGAAAAACACAAAGACAACTTACAAACCCAACACACACTGATCAATTAGAACAACACAAATTCCATACTGTAACACGTTGGTTACCTTACCTGGTGAATTAAGGTCACCTGAATGAGACATACTCAGGATCATCTTCCTTTGAGCTACTGTTTTTTTTTTTTATCCCATATATTCTGAAACATACAAGATAACAACAAGACAAACCATTTTGCATTGTTGAAATCCTGCTTTAAGTCCTGCTCTAATCACATTGCTACAAATCTATTTACTCTAGATAACAAATCCCACTCAAGTCAACTACATAAAAGTTAAAGAAAACAAATGGATCAATTTTTTCTACAAACCATTAGCCAACACAAGACCACCACAACCAAAATTTGTATGTCAGAATGTAATATCAAGCAACATAATCTGCAAAACTCGTTCAATGGATGCCACTTAACAGTACAAAAACGATAAGTACACTCGAAAAATGATCGAGAGGAGCAAATAGACAACCAGTAGATTTTCCCTAAATTTGAGACAATAAAACAAGACATTCTAATTGCTTATAAATGACAAACTATTCAACAAAGAGCACTTCAACATTTCTCATGGGCTAAAGGCAGATGAAAATAGGATCTAAATTTATTGCTCAGGAACAATGGCAAGCAAATAAAAAAGTTAGAGAAAAGACTTCAAATTAGTTCTCCTCAGTTGGTAAACTTACATAAACATATTTTTCATTCAAATAAGAAAGTTTGAAATGGAAAGGAAGTTAGAGAAGTTTACAAAAGAATATCGACATTTAAAACAAATAAATTAAAACCTGATATTAGTAAAGACATACAACATCAGAAAATGCCACAGAAAGAGACCCGAGAAGTATATACGTAGCAGCACCATACTTGCTATTAACAAGGGTAGCCATAAAGCTCCATGAGAACGCACCAAGGAGCCCTGATAAAATTAAGTAGGACCTTCTTCGGTAACCAAAAAAGAGGATCAAAGTCACTGCAATAACCAACTAACAAAAAAAAAAAAAGGATGGAAAATTGAAGACAGTAAGTTACAAAAAAGAAAAGAAAAGAACCTCTTTTCTCCTACCTCACAATGGCCAAATTTGAGCTCCCATCACCCCGCTTCTACCATCATTATCTTCTTCGTCAATGAAGCAATCAAAGCCACTACCGAAAACCTCTCCATATGTTAGAAAGGGTCAAACAAAAAAACATTGAGGAACTTACCAAATTAAAAATTAGAACACAACGATTTACCAAACTATTTTATATCGACGTTTTTTGAAAAGAAAAAGAGTTTACCAAAAAAAAAAATTATATCGACATTTTTCTAAAAGTTAAGAGATTCATTTCACCAACAAAAATGTGGCAATTGAAAGTTCATAACAAGCCCATGAATATTTATCCATGTATAATTCAATGGCCTTAAAGTTCATTCCCTTCTATTGCAAAATCATAAATTGCTGAAAACACAAAAAGTTACCATTAGATTAAAAAAAAATAGATTGAATTTTCAGGAAAGACAAAAGTATATTTATTGTAAAAAAGCACATTTAAATCAACACTAAGCTCATAGATTATAAGTTTTAAATCGATATTATTCAGATTGTTTTGAGGGAATTCGGTATCCAAGTTGAGTCGCCTTGCAGCCACTTTATCCTAGACTCAGGGGCCACTTAGGACAGATTAATGGATCATTATTCCTTACTAGAGCTTTCTAAAATAAGCCATCACGTTTCACACCAGACAAGTCTATCCTATAAGCAGGCAAAAGAATAAATCCATATCATTCACATTGTTTGAGGGAGGGAATCAGGTAATCAGCTGTAGAGTTATATTATATTTGAGCAAAAAGAAACAGTCTCCAGTATTTCAAATTAACAAGAGGGAAATGTCACAAACTTTTTCTTTTTTCCATGACAACAAGATAATCAGTGTGTTGTTTAAGCCCAGTACAGGTAGTGAATGACTCTGAAGTTTCTTTATAACAATTATGAACAAGGTATGATAGAACAATGTTCCGGATATCACCATCATTGATAGCCTTTCATGGAATGTGAGAAAAAGAAATTACTAAAGCGTTGTACACTAATACAACCTCACCACTTCTCCAAGAGCATCATCTAATTAACTAAAATAAAAGCTTTCCTGACGTAAACAGAAGATGATTGTCCGATATCCGATGTCAGAAACTAGTTGTTTCTTATCTAGACTAGCAAATAAACATTAATAAGGAGGGAGGTGAACTACGAACTACAATTTCAATTATTCCACTAGTACTCGTTCAAAGAGAGAGAGGGCAAAAGCATTAGAAAAATGTATTTGTGATAGTGAGAAAGAACGTAAGGAAAGGCTAGGGTCCAGTCCAACTAAAACTTGACAAATTAAACAAGATAAGGAAAAACAAAGTAATCGAGCAATGGCGACAAAGCAGAACAAAAATGAGCGAGTGCTTTACTAATCTGAAGAGGATAAGCAGTGAAGTTTGATAGATTTCGTCATCAGAAATTGAAAGGAGAAGGAACTCACGATGTGGTTGTAGTGACGAGGATCGACGTCCATGGTTAACCGTCGATCGACGAGAAATACAACAGTTGAATGATGAAAAGTTAAGTCAACAAAGCGACGGAGGAGGAGAGGACCGCGATTTGTGAGTCGTCGTTGCGACGGGGAGGAAGATGTTTCATGGAACCAACCGTCGCTGGTGGGAGCGGGTGCCGGAGCCAAGGACTGAGGCCGAGCAACCGGCAAGAAGATGGCGAAGACGAGCGCGCCGGCAGCCACGAATCCAAAAGACGCCCTAGAAACCGCCATTTGACTCCAAATCGTGGTGCGATTTGTCCAGTCCTTTGTTCAGGCGAAGAATCGCAAGAAATGTAGTAGTAGACGAGGATCAATCTCTCTGCGATGTGTCTCTCAAATCAAGAAGCTTTGATATGAGAGACAAATGTCGTCAGTGAGGGGAAAAATCAAAATGACGAGGGGAAGAAAGAAACCAAATGTCGTCGGTGAGAGAGACCAAATAAGGGGAAAATGGGTTTTCTTTTTCGGTATATGTCTGCTGGTGTTTAATTTAAAGGTACATGCCCGACGTTAAAGGCTGCCTGAAAATTTTAGCCCAAAAAACCGCGCCTCTTTTAAACGTCCGTCATTGAAGGGCATGCACATTTTTTTATGTCCGTCATTATAAGCCCAATTTGTAGTAGTGCTATATTATTACTTGACCCGTGCGCTTGCGGTTAGGAAAAGTCCACATCAGGACACTAGCCCACGATCATGTAACTGATCCAATCAGTTATCTGACTTTTTAATTTTAAAATATTAAAATCAAAATTCAATTTAATTTAATTAAGAAAAATTAATTAAATTAATTATAACTAATTTAAATCATATTTAATTAGTTAATTCATTTAATTGAATATTTAAATGAACATCCCCCATTTCCCCTATAGCTTTAATGTTGTTTAATTAAATCAAATTTAATTAAACTAAATGAAAACATATAATTAATTAATTCTATAATTAATTAATCATTAAATTGAATATCACATATTCAATTAAATTTGTCTCATATAAGCTATAGTTTTAATATGCATCAAATTCGCATTAATTTTAACCTATAGTTTGAATCCAATTCATATTTTAAATTTAATATTTGAATTCTTTTGAATTTTCAATTCTCCTTAAAATTAATTTTGAATCAATATTCAAAATAAATTTATATTATAAAGCTTAATAATGAATATAAACTTTATATTATAATGTATCTTGATACATTATATTATTTTCCTTAGTAAACCTACCTTAACACCCCATATGAGTTACCGGTGGGACCTTATGGACCTACAGATCAAAAGCTCCAACGATATGAGATTAATTGGCTAAAATCATTAACCAAATTAATCAATATTCGTTCACTATGGTCCACTCCACTATAGAACCACAACTACACTCTTCTCACTGTAGATATATTTTTGTGTCCATGGATATTGACTAATAACAGCAAGTTAGTCTTTCACGTGTGCTCGTAACTGTTGTTGGGTAAAATTATCGTTTTACCTCTGGGTTACCTTTACATCCTTCAATCCCCAGTGCTCCTCTAATGAACGACCTGTTTTAGGTCCAACCAACAAACAGAAGTCTCTCTCGTGCCATAGAGATGGCAGGGCCCTTTATTCAAAACTTGGAGACACCACTTAAGGGAACACACATCTACTTACCCTAAAGTCGGGAAAGAGTGAATTTCTTCTTGTATGATTATGTTCCCAACTCCTCACTCGGTCTTGTCCCCAAAATGGTAGGCTTATTGAGTCGGCGTGTAGGCCACTCTCACCTATACAAATCATAGGACAATCCCTCGTGAACAGGAGTCCATAACCCACTCAAGATTGAGATTAAGTTGCCTAGGTCTTCTTAGTGAAATAGAAACCTAACTAGCCAACGGCGTTACAGCTAGTGGTTTCGCAGTCCGGTCTTATGCAAACTCATTGCATAGGATATCGCCACTTGCATGTCCACTACACGAATGCGTTGGATCATTGCGTTTGTATCAAAATACAAAGCAGGTCGTATCCATAGTGTCACCAGGATAAGGTACCCAACCTAATCCCTATACTATAGACCATTTAGGCTGTAACTTGAATAGTGATCTCTGTATGTCCCCACATACTAGTTCAAGTCTCATACTAACAGCCTAGGATGTTTAGTTTATTGGATTAGGGTCATTTTGGCAAGATATACACAATACTAACAATAATAAATTAACAATACATCAAATATCATTTTATTAATGTTGGGTCAAATGTTACATTTACTATCCACGAGTTTTAGGGCATAAAACCCAACACAACATGTTTATAGTCCAACCATTAAATATAAACTCTCTCTTGGGCCAGTGAGAGGGCGAGATCCCTTTGTCTAACGCTAGGGGTCACCACTTAAGGGAACATTCATCTACTTCTCCTAGAAGTGGGAAGGAGTGAATTCCATATTGTGTTGTCCTCTCCCCAACCCCTCACTTAGTCTTGTCTCCAAGAAGGTAGGCTTATTGAGTCGGTGTGCAGGTCACTCTCAACTACTCCCCACACTATATAAGGTATTGATTCGAAGGGAAATTCAAGCAGAACTCACCGGTAAGAAGAGGGTGGTGACAGAACCCTAGTAGACGCCCATGAGTAGGGATGTCCGAGTTCTTTCTTAGAAGACTGAATTCTAACCTTTAGTTAGACATCAAACCTGAGTGTTTGTAGATATTTTCACCCTATTCCCACTTGTAAAGGAGAGTAGAGTGTCGAGCGAACTCTAGAAGGATTGGATAAAAGAAAAAAACCCTAGTTTTAGCTATTACACCTTATTTTCCAACACATGTTACTTATCATTTCTTTATAATCTTTATACATCATTTCAATGAAAAATTGTTCATTTGCATCTCGTTCCATCATGCGTAGCTAAATTCCATTGAGGGGTTCGATATAGTGAATTCCCTTATGGTTTAAATAACTTGAAAGTGTTTATTTGTGTAAGTTCTATTTATTGCATGTCACTCTTTATTGAATATCATTCTGGATCTAGCTAAGTTTAAATTGATCACTTAGAATTTGGCATGCTATGTGAGTTTGATCTCGAAAGGGACAAGCAATATCGGTTTCGTAAAGGTGATATAGGAGACAGGGCTTGAAAGAGTGTATTCGGTGTTATAGGGGAAGGTCGCCTTATAACAACAATAGGGTTAAAGGTTGCAAGCATGAACTATCTATGTCGGAGTTGAGTCATAGAAATGTGTATAACGGTACTCGATTAGCCTTCTAACGGTTCTTGAGAGCAAGGCCAAATAGGAGTTAAATCTTACCCAATGCATGAATAGACTTAGGTTAAATAAGCCATGATTAGAGTTATTTGCCTTAGGGTTGAAACTATATTGAATACCTCGCTAATTATCGTTATTCTTTACTTTTTTATTTTATTTGTTTTTCAAAAACCATCATCAACTATTTCTTTGGTTACCTTGTTTAAGCAATATTTTAACAGTTTCTTCTTCAAATCTGTGTTTCCAATTTAGTCCCTGTGGGATCGATACTTTTAGAATACTTCCAGAGATTTTTAGTACTACATGTGATAGTGTTTACTTGCACTAGGTTGGCTGAATTATTCTTAATCTTTATTTACAATCTTTTCCTACATCCATATTCAGTCCAAAAACGCATCAAGTTTTTGGCGCAATTGCCAGGGAGCGAAAGTGAAACAAGTTTTGTTTATTGAGATTGTGATTCGATTGCGACTGCATTTCTGTCTTCAGAAGATCTCACTTTGATTTGCAATTTCTTTTTGCAGGTTAAAGTTGATCCATGAATAAGGGGGTGTGAACTCCTTGATATAGAACCTGAGATAGAAAGAATATTTCATCGTTGTCGGATAGAGCAAAGAAGATAGAAGAGGGAACAACAAGAGTTGAGCACACAGGAGCCTCTTGAAGAAGTTTCTTATATACAAGAATTTCTGATGGACCAACCTGGAGTCAATCCTCAAGTTTACCCACATAATCGTGGAAGGGAGCAAAATGGTGGGAGTATACCTCCAGCACCTCCAGTTCCACCGGTGCCACCACATGAAAATCCAATTTATATTGCTGAAGACCATAATAGAGCAATAAGGGACTATGCCTTACCTGTTTTCCAAACTCTGAATCCAAGAATTCTGGAGCCACCAATAGAAGCTCCACAGTTTGAGCTGAAACCAGTGATGTTTCAAATGCTCAATACCATGGGCCAGTTTTTCGGACTTTCGAGTTTAGATCAACATAAGAATATCAAGCAGTTCTTGAGAATTTGTAGTTCTTTTAAAGTGACAGGAGTACCTGAAGATACATTAAAGCTAAAGCTTCTTCCTTTCTCATTACAGGGAGATGCTGAACCTTGGTTGGACTCATTTCCTTCAAACTCCATCACATCCTGGAATGACATGGCTGAAAAGTTTCTAGAAATTTTTTTTCCTTCTAATGAAAATGCTAAATATAGAGCTGAGATTATTTCTTTTGGACAATCTTATAAGGAACCTTTAGATCCAGCTTGGGAGAGATTCCAAAGGCTGGTCAGGAAGTGTCCTAATCATGGATTGCCTGCATGTATCATCGTAAAGCATTTTTACAGTGGATTGGATCAAGCTTCAAAAGCTCTAGTCAATGCATCTGCGAATGGACCTTTCTTAAAGAAAATTGCAAATGAAGCACATGCGATATTGGACACAATAGCCACAAATAATAGACACTGTGAGAGACTGAGCCGACAATTTTAAAGAATCCAGTTAAAGTAGTAGAGACGGAGGCAAATTCAACCATGGAAGCCCAGAGCAAGGCCATTCACAGCATGATGATGGGCATGACCATGAGCAACAAAGCAAACATAGCCCCCGCCAATGCTATCTCTTCTCCCTGTTGTGATATTTATAGTGAGGAGCATGTCACTAATAATTGTCCACTAAATCATGCATATGTTTTTTATGTCGGTCAACAATGGAACCAGAACCGATGGAATCCATATTCGGCCACATACAACCCAGGGTGGAGACAACATCCAAACTTCTCTTGGGGAGGCCAAGCCAGTGCAAGTAATGCCAGTACAAATCAATTTGGGAAATCTCCAACAGGATTCAATTCCCAGCCTACACAGAAGCAGCCGCAGAAGAACTTCCAACCTGTCCAAGTTCAGAATCAAGAGTCAAATCTAGAGGCTCTCATGAAATAGTACATGGCAAGAAATGATGCCGCTGTCAGGAATTTGGAAGCAAAAATTGGAAAGATCGCTCAAGAAATAAAAAATAGACCACAAGGGACATTGCCCAGCAAGACTAAGAACCCTCACCGAGAAGGTAAGGAACAGTGCAAGGCCGTCACCTTGAGGAGTGGATTAGAGTACGATGAACCTGAATACCCCATAAATAAAGAAGTAAGGAAGATCCCAGAAGAAGGTCCAGAAAAGAAGTCAGAAGTTACCATAGAAGTTTCTCATAATAAAGAAAATAAAGAAAAGACCAAAGAGCTAGAAGCCTTGGAAGAAAAAAGTGAAAGTTCAAGTTCAGAAAAAAACAGGAAAATGCAACTGAAAAACCTAAAAAGTTTATTATAGATCCAGATTACCGACCACCACCACCATATCCTCAGAGATTAAAATACGCCTCACAAGATGCACAGTTTAAAAAGTTTTTAGACATCCTTAAGCAACTACACATCAATATTCCGTTGGTGGAAGCACTCGAAAAGATGCCAACTTACGTGAAATTCCTGAAGGACATTTTTTCAAAGGAGAGAAGATTGGGAGAGTATGAGACAGTTGCACTTAGTGAATGCTCCAATGCATTGGTTAAAAATAAGATCCCTCCCAAGTTAAAGGATCCAGGAAGTTTCACCATTTCATGCTCCATTGGAGGACAAAATGTTGGATGGGCATTATGCGATCTAGGATCAAGTATAAATCTGATGTCGTATTCAGTTTTCAAGCATTTAGGTATAGGAGAATCCAGATCAACGACTGTCACCTTGCAGTTGGCCGACAGGTCACTAACACAACCCATTGGCAAGATTGAGAATGTGTTAGTTAAGGTTGATAAGTTCGTATTCCCAGCAGACTTTATCATATTAGACTATGAAGCAGATAAAAAAGTGTCGATTGTTCTAGGTCGACCATTCTTAGCAACTGGTAGGACCTTGATCGACGTATAGAAAGGAGAATTGACTATGAGGGTCAACGATCAACACGTTACCTTCAATGTCATGAATGCACTGAAATATCCAGGAGATCTTGAAGAATGTTCTGTGATTGATGAGATTGATGAGCTTTCTTTATCTACCTTCCAGGAATTATTGACGGGAGAGATATTGGAAGACGTGCTTGAAGATAAAGAACAAGAGGAAAAAAGTGGGAAAAAAATTGGAGTAGAAGAATCAGCAAAAAATGGAACTGCAGTAGCGCGAATAGAAACGTTGAGAGATTCCTTGGAGTAAAGCCAGAAAGAAATCAAGCCGCTGCAACCGTCCATGATTAACCCTCCAAATTTAGAACTCAAACCGCGACCAGAACATCTTAAATACAGTTACCTTAGAGAAAACAAAACACTACCTGTTATTATATCAGCTTATCTCACTGACGAGGATGAAATATATTTGCTACATGTCCTATCTAGTCACAAAAAGGCAATAGGGAAGGATTATTACTGTTTTCGACAAGGACAATCACAGGATGGCGAGTCTATATAGACTATCGTCGATTCAATAAAGTAACCCGAAAAGACCATTTCCCATTACCATTTATAGATCAAATGTTGGACATATTAGTAGGGAAGGATTATTACTATTTTCTAGATGGTTACTCAGGTTACAACCAGACTACGATAGCCCCAGAAGATTAGGAGAAGGCCACATTCACATGTCTGTACGGGACATTTTCTTTTCAAAGAATTCCATTTGGACTATGCAATCCACCAACCACCTTTCAAAGGTGTATGATGGCAATATTCTCCGATATGGTAGAGCGAACATTAGAAGTGTTTATGGATAATTTCTCTGTCTTCGGTGAAACGTTTGTACTGTGTTTACGGAATTTAGACTCAATGCTGGAAGGATGTGAAGAAACAAACCTGATATTGAACTGGAAAAAGTGCCATTTCATGGTACGAGAAGGAATAGTCCTTGGACGTCGAATTTATAGAAATGGAATTGAGGTAGACAAGGCAAAGATTGAGATCATATCTAAGTTGCCTTTTCTCAAAAACGTTCGAGACATCAGGACTTTTCTAGGCCACGCAGGTTTTTACAGAATATTTATTAAAAATTTCTCAAAAATTTCTAAACCTTTGAGCAATTGCTCGAGGTAGATAGACCTTTCCAATTTGATGAAGATTGTAAGCAAGCTTCCGAAACTTTGAAGAATGCACTCAGTACATTTCCAGTCAAAATTGAACCAGATTGGACTCAACCGTTCGAGCTGATGTGCGATGCTAGTGACTTTGCAGTTGGAGCAGTGCTATGTCAGAAAAGAGGAAAAATTGTGCAACCTATCTATTTTGCAAGCAAGACGCTTAACGAAGCACAGTTGAACTATACTGTCACGGAAAAAGAGTTACTTGCAGTAGTATTTGGTTTTGAAAATTTTAGATCTTACCTAGTGGGAACTAAAGTCATAGTTCATACTGATCACTTAACTCTCAAACCCTTGCTATCCAAGAAAATGTTAAACTCTGACTAATACGCTGGATTTTACTCTTGCAGGAATTTGGTATTGAAATCCATTACATGAAGGGAACTGAAAATCAAGTAGCATACCACCTGTCAAGGCTTGGAGAGGAAGCACAAGTGGAGAAGAGGCTGGATATTCGGGAATCGTTTGCAAATGAACAAATTGTTGCAGTAAGGGTAGTTGAACTTCCATGGTTTGCAGATTATGTAAACTACTTAGTCAATGGACTAAAACTCCCAAAAGCCACAACTCAACGGCTTAAAAAGTTTTTGAAAGATGTCAAGGATTACTACTGGGATGAGCCATATCTATACAAGACAGGTCCAAATAAAATACTTAGACAATGCGTAACAGAAGAAGACGTACCATTCATATTGGAAGCCTGTCACTCGGCTCCATATGGAGGGCACTTTGTTGGGCTAAAAACTTCAGTCAAAGTCCTTCAATCAGGATATTTTTGGTCGAGTCTCTTCAATGATGCACATCTCTTCACTAAAAACTGTGATCACTGTAAGAGAACCAAGAATCTAACAGCTAAGAGTGAAATGTCGCTAAAGATCATACTAGAAGTTGAAATCTTCGATGTGTGGGGAATAGATTTCATGGGCCCATTCCCGTTGTCCTTTGGAAATATTTACATTTTGCTTGCAGTTGATTACGTATCAAAGTGGATCGAGGCCATAACTATATCAACCAATGATGCAAAGGTGGTAAATAAATTATTTTTGAATAATATTTTCACGAGATACGAAACACTTCGTTTCATCATAAGTGATGAAGGATCGCATTTTCTAAACAAGATGATAGCCAACCTATTTTCCAAATACAATATAAGGCATAGGGTAGCCATTGCTTACCATCCTCAAACGAATGGACAAGTAAAGCTCTCTAACCGAAAGATCAAAGGTATTTTGGAGAAAACAGTAAACCCTTCCAGAAAATATTGGTCATTGCGTCTTGACGAGGCATTATGGACACACAAAACTGCATACAAAGTACCTTTAAGAATATCTCCGTCTCGAATTATATTTGGAAAAGCCTATCACTTACCACTTGAGTTGGAACACAAAGCTTACTGGGCATTGAAGAAGTTCAATTTCAATTTGGAAAAAGCTAGAATCAAGAGAAAGTTACAACTGAATGAACTGGAAGAACTCTGTCACTTCTCCTATGAGAATTCAAAATTATATATGGAGAAGGTCAAAAGATGGCATGATAGAAGAATACATCCAAAAGAGTTCCATAAGGGTCAGTAGGTGTTGCTCTTAAATTCCATACTTAAGTTGTTTCCATGAAATCTGAAATCAAGATGGTGGGGATCATTCAAGATCGTGGGAATTTTTTATTATGGAACCGTAGAGCTAATGGATCATCAAGGCATGTATTTCAAGGTGAATGGACAACGAATTAAACCCTATTGGGGGAAGAATCTTGGGGCCGGAGAAGCGCTTGTATCTGTGATTGACCTGGTATGACTTCTATTCCCAAGAATTTTTGTACATTATGTGGATTTATAATAAATAATAAAAAGAAAAAATAGATAGGAAAACAAAATATATGGACAAGAGTAAAACTCTGTCTAGTAAAAGGTGTTTAAGCTTACCGTAGGAAACACCTTTTCCAGAGGATTTACCTGGGAGTTGAAAAGTCCACGTTATTTTGTGTTTATCTAAGAAAAAACGAGATGAAGAATCATCATGTTTAAGTATGTGAGCTTTCTAACAAGTTTTTTTTTATTGTCTCAGCCAATGAAAGAAAGTAAGAAAAACCAAGGGAAATAAAAGGAGTTAGAAAAAAAAATAAAGAAGGCAGAAAACTAGCGAAAATGAGTTCGCATTTCTTCCCAATGCATTTGGAAATGCGATCGCATTTCCTATATGGCAAGGGAAGTGACATCGTTTAAATGGCGATCACGTGACCTAAATTTGGGAAACCTATAAATAGCTTGACTTAAGAGTTTTCTTTCTTCACCAAACACTTAGACTCTTTGCATTCAAGTCAATCTACAACCTCTCCACCTTCACTCTCTTTCCAACCGAAGCCCACGACCAAGAATCATGAAGAAAACTCCAAAATCATCAATCCCTCGCAAGATTACTCGATTTCAGAGTAGTCAACATGCCCAGAATGCTGAACGAAGTGCTTGACGCCAAGAAGAACAACTCGAAGCTAGCGTGCACGGAACATGCGTGAAACCCACGGGTTTTTCGCCGGCTGTTGTGGAACGAGCAACCACTGCTCCTACTCCTTCATCCACGACAATGTCGACTGCTACTAAGGAACAATCGACTGGTTCTCAACACAAGAAGACAACACCAACGGATTCTCTTCACCAAACCCAAAAACCTGCGGCCAAACCTCTGAGAAAATGCTCCAAGGAGTGGTTTTCTATGATTTGTGAGATGGGAGCTCAGAGGCATGCGACCATTGAGGATGAGGCACGGTTGCGGGTGGTTGAAAAATCTTCCAGAGTGGGAGAGAGCTCTCGACAAGGAGAGTAATAGGGTAACGTTTCTGCCCCTTCTACTAACCCAACTTCTTCTTGCAGGGACAAGACTTTTGTGACTTTCAGTGAAAGGAAGTAGGAATCCAAGAAGGCTGCACTCGAAAAGCCCTTGATGATCGAGCCCCTTAATGTGGCAAGAATGTCGTCGGACGTGTTTGAGGAGATGATCCGACAGGCCATTGTACAAGCCCTCATCATAGCTAAAGGTTACAGGGTTGAACAAGATGCACTTAGGGAAATAAGGGCCGAAAAAGAGAGGGAAATTCAGAGTATGAGGGATGAAGATGAATTTGCAAGAAAAAAGAGATGTGAAAGATGAGAGAAAAGGGAAGAAGCTGACAAAAAGATAGAAGAAGAAAAACAAGAGGCCGAAAGGGTCATTCAAGCTGAAAAAGAGAGAAAAGAAGATGGGGAACTCAGGAGATTGGTTGTTGAACTCCAACTCCCTGACGATTAAAAAGAAAGAAGAGAGATTTTAAGAGAAGAGGAAGAACAAAGAAAAGAGGCTGAGGATTTTTCTCGCAGACTTTGAGCCATTGTACTAGGCTCAAAGTAAAGCTGAACAGCTACAAGAAGTTGAAGAAGAGGCCTTTGAAGGGCCAAGAGAAGAAAAGTCAGAAAAAAGAAAAAGAAGAATAAACTGAAGGCCATAATGCAACCGCATTTGGGCCGCATTTTGAGGAAAGCTAAGAAAAGGCCGCTGAAGAGCAACAAGCTGATGAGGCCCTCGACCTTTTGTTTGAGTATGATGTTAGAGGACCTCCACAAGCTGCTGAAAGCACATCTTCAAAAGAGAAAAAGAAGGAAGAGAAAATTGAAGAATAAGAGGTCGAGACCTCTAGTGATAGTGAAATCGAATCAGATTCTGAAATCAAGGAATTGGACGATGACTGTTGCACGATTTTAAATTCCGCAAGCGTATGGGTCGTGACAAGTAATATAGTGATTTTGAGTATAGAGTATCGTCTCCACAGGGATTGGATTTATTCAATTAATTACCACGAATAATCTTGCTTAGCTTTATTTAGAGAACACAATCTAATGCCGGAAAGAATAACAAAAAGCTAATCTAGAAAGCAAAAGATAAATGGTGACACAATTTGATGGGATAATTCTAGAGTTGTTGATTTCGACGATTGGACCTTTAATGCTTTATCAATTAACTAATATGGATTAACTAATCATTTGATTCATAAGTCTAGAAGCCTAATGACAAGGGTTCTCCTGTCGGTCTCCTCCTATCTCATACCGTTCAATAAAGAATCTCCTTTCAGTCTCATCTTTATTTACTTAGTATGGCATTACGACCCTTCAGTACAACCTCTAACGTTATTTATTTTCTCCCGTGTCACCCGGGTAAATAACCGTTAGTCATGCATTCAGTTCTAGTCTAAGCTTCTCTCCGTCGAGTTTCCACATAGTAACGATTCATTTAATCAATGATCAGTTGATTAAAAGCATTACGGACAAAATGCACAAATGAACAATAATGACAATTAAACCACATCAATTCATTAATTCAGCAGAGGTTCAACATCTAAATCAATCTCATAAAATCTAGGAATTTACTACTCATAATCACTAAAATTCAATAATTCCTAATCACAACAATTCTAGAAACTAAAACATAAAGGAAAAGGGAAGAGAAATGCTCATAAAAGTGTCGATCTCCTCGATCCCGCGCCGACCTCCTTCGATCCCGAGCTCCAAAGATCTTCAACAAAGCTCTAAAACTCTCCCAAAAATCCCCAATTTTAGAGTGGATTCTAGAATGGGGTGAAAACCCACAAATTGGCACATCAAATATGGATGCAAAAGGCTCCTTTTATAGGCTCCCAGCAGGCGCAACGTCGAGACGCTACAAGGACAGCGTCGAGACGCTCTGACGTCATCTTTTCTTGGGCTCCAAGATGTCGCAGCGTCGAGACGCTACTTGGACAGCGTCGCGACGCTACCGCGATTCCAGATTTTTCCACGCAGCTGCCTAGCGTCGGGACGCTTCTAGGCTTAGCGTCGAGACGCTAGGCCCTGAATCTTCTAGAATGGCCTGATTTTGACTCAATTTTTGGGCCTCCAACTTTCTTTTGGCCCAATTACTTTTTGTAATTGATTTTGGACCTTTTTTCTTGACCCAACTTGATACTTTAAGACTTGAAATTCATGAACTTGGGCTTCAAATTCATTCTTCTTGGCTTTTTGGACTCGAATCTTCAATGTAATTCTCCAAATTGCTCAAAAAGTCTCCAAAATCATCCAAAATCTCTCAAAATTCTGGTTTTGCTTCCTTGGCTCGGTTTTCTGAAATTTAATTAGAAAATAGCATTAAAGAACACAATTCAAGCACAAAACTAGCTTAAATTAATAGGAAAATGATGACATTTTTGCATGTCATCAATGACCAAATTCCTATTTCTGCAACTTTGAAGAAGAAAAGGAGAAGAGAAATCAGAGTCGAGAGGAGGACAAAGAATAAAAATGACTTCATTCTTGCCAAGAGCCGAGGACAAAGGTCCATGGACGCCTCTCCTGCACCTCTTCCTACCTCCACACTTGTCAAACCAAAAATCAAATCACCTAAAGCTCCATCACCAAAGAATTCGTTCCCAGAAGTCTTCAAGGATGTTAATTTCTAGGAGAATATGGAGATTATGAGAAAAAGGGACTTCTTGAACGAGAAGGGATTCTCAAGCGGAGCGGGGACATGCCAGACTTTGTAACCAAGGTCATCACTCAGTACAAATGGACAGAGTTATGTGCTCACCCTCAGGAGGTTGTGATGCCTCTAGTTCGAGAATTATATGCTAGATTGAGGGAGGTAAGCATGATCATGGCAGTGGTATGAGGTAAAATGGTCAGTTTTTCTTCGGTTGACATCAACAGGGTGTACTGGATCAAGGCACATTTGCATCCAAGAGGCAATGATTCAATTAAGAACCCCTTGGCCAAACAGTTAAAGGAAGCATTGAAGATGGTCGCAAATAAAGGAGTTCAATGGAAGGAGTCACAAACAAAAGTGAAGACACTAGTGTCCAGTGATCTCAAGCCAGAACCGACAATGTGGATTCACTTCATCAAGAATAGGTTGATGTCCACAACCCACGATAGCACCATTTCAGTAGATAGGGTTATGCTTCTCTACAGCATCATGAAAGGGTTGGAGATAAACATAGGGAGCATCATTCGATAGTGATTGAACCCATGCACTCCCCCTCTCTTAAGCCACTCAATACACCATTAATTTGGAGCTGAATTAGAGTCACTCCCTGGGCCTTTTCTTCATGCTTAATCCCTCTACATAACTGAAGAAGAAGGCTGAAAGAGTTGAGCTTGAACAGTACTGAAATTCTCTCAAAATTCATACTCACCTCACTCATCTTCATAAGCTTATTTTTCAAGCTTTCTCTCTAAAATTCCATCACTTGAGGATCCCACAATCCTCTCCAAAGGCCTGAGGAAAGCAAGGAAGATCCTTTGGTGGTTCGTGACTCATTGGTGAAGAAAAATAATAAGCTAGTCCAACCAATTTCTCCATTGAAACAATGTAGGCAAACTGTCTCTGTTTTTCTTCATAAGAACAACATGTCCTTACTGATCAAATTAAGCTTCTTATATGCCTAAGATCCAAAATTGCTTCCGCTTTTTAGATATTAACACTTTCAATTGGTATCAGAACAAGTTTGGGCACCTATTTCGCGTTATTTGTTTAGGGTGGGTAGCATTTTGAAAATGAATTGGCATGGGTGCTGAAATGGATATATTACGGTTTTGGAAATTTTTTATTCTTCAATTTGTTGATGAAAATGTAATTGCTCACATGTTTGTGAGCATTAATGTGTTGAGAAGAGTCTGTAATTTTTGGAGAGTCATTAGAGTCCATTTAGAGCGGTAATTGATCGAAAGAATGAGAAGAACACATGCTGGCCGAAGAACAGGGGGTTTCTAGTCGCGACAACGTCGCGATTCTGATGAGTTTTCAAGAACTGGTGTGAAAATTTCTTAATCTCCACAGTTCAAAGAATCTCGACTGGTTCAGTTCAAAACTCAGACGGTTCAGTCCTTATGGTCCGGTTCAGTGATGATTATGAAGGATTTGGAATTCCCAATTCCGTTACAGCGGAAGCAATTGGACCGTTCGTAGTTAATTTTGTTTCTACTAAATACCAATGCATTGGCAAAAGGTTAAGCGACGAGAAACATACCTCCGTTGACGACTCTGAATACTTCAACGGATGATTCTTGATTGCTCTCCAACAATGAAGAACACCACCATTTGATCTTCCCCGCTATAACTCTGAGATTTTGAACGTAGTTGTGGGACTACCTAGTCTTGAATGAGAAAAACTCTAGAGAGAAAATTCTCCCTAGAGTTCTTGAGTTGAGAGAATATGAGAAGGCCTTATGGTGGCCATATGTTGTTGTACCTTAAACCCTAGGGTTAGTGTTCTATTTATAGGAGAAATGCCATGAATAAAATATTCATTTAAAATCAATTATTTCCATAATTGATTTAATCGTTTCTGTAATCAATCAATTCCATAACCAATCAATTCCATAATTGATTAATCTTTTCCATAAATTATTGATCATTTCCATAAGTGATTAATCATTTCTATAATTGATTAAATTTCAGTTAATTAATTCTTTAATTAATTAATCACCAATTAAATATCATATATTTAATTTCTGACATTCTATTAGTTAATTAATTAATTACCCAATTAAATATCATATATTTAATTTCAGGCCTTCAATTAATTAATTCTATAATATGAATCAAATTCATATTAAAATTTGAACTCCTTCAAATTCTCTTATATCCTATAAATTTAATATGAATCAAATTCATATTAATATTTGAATTTCTTCAAATATTTATTCCTCTCGTAGACTTTAGTTTAATTAAATCTCGTTTAATTTAAACTAAATTGAATAATTAATTAATTCATCTTCTAATTAAATACCATATATTTAATTAGACATATATTTGAACTCTTTCAAATATATTCAATCTCTCAATATAATAAAGTTTAATCTCAAATTAGACTTTATATTTTAATGCATCTCTATACATTATATTAATTTGTATTTCATACAATTAACTTAATTCCCAATATGAATTTGAACTATTCAAATTCTCTCAAGATATATTTGTTCCTAATTACTCTTTACGAGCTAGTAGGGGGACCTAATGGACCTACAGATCAGAAGCTCCAATGATATGAGGTTAATTGATTAAACTCATTAATCAAGTTAACCAATTCATTAACTGTGGGTCATTCCACTAAAGACCCATAGCTGAACTCTTCTCACTGTAGAACATTTCTGTGTCCATGGATGTAGACCTATGCCGGTAAGTCAATCCTTCACGAGTGTTCGTAACCACGGCTGGGTCAAATTATCGTTTTACCCCTGTGTTACATCTGTCTCCTTAAGTACCAGCGCTCCCCTAATGAACAACCTGTTTATGGTCCAACCATTAAACAGAAAGTCCCTCTCGGGCCAGTGAGAGGGCGGGATCCTTTTGTTCAAGTCTTGGAGTCACCACTTAAGGGAACACTCATCTACTTCTCCTAGAAGTGGGAAAGAGTGAATTCCATCTTGTGTTGTCATGTCCCCAGCCCCACACTCGGTCATTTCCCCAAGAAGGTAGGCTTATTGAGTCGACAGCAGGCCACTCTCACCAATACTAATCAAAGGACAACCCCTCGTGAGAAGTAGTTCATGACACACTCAGGATTAAGACTGAGTTACCTAGTTCATCCTATTGAAACAGTAACCTAACTAGTTAACGGTGTTACATCTAGTGGTTTACTATTTCGTGGTCCGGTCTTATGCAAACTCATTGCATAGGATACCCCCACTGGACGCCTTGGATTAATACGTCCGTATCGAATACAAAGCGGACCGTATCACATAGTGTTACCAGGATAAGGTACTCAGCCTTATCCTTGTACTATAGACCTTTTAGGTTGTTACTTGAACACCAATCCCCGTATGTCCCCACATACTAGTTCAAGTCACATGTAAACAACCTTGGATCTTAGTTTATTGGATTTGGGTCAAATTGTGCAATATTTAACAATAACACTTTATTGTAGAGACTCAATTACACTATTGAAACAAGTATACAATTTGTTTACATTCACTATCTACGAGTTTTAGGGCATAACACCCAACAGATTAAGGCTTGGAAGGTTTGGTTCGGGTCTTTTCAAAGCGGTTCGTGATGGTTTGAGATTCTCAGGATCTTCTCAACTCAATATTTGATTATTATTTGTAATAATTTAGTTAATTGCTTGCTTAGATTGCCAAAACTGGTCCATTTTAGTGTGTTTAGTTATTTATGCTTTCTGAATGCATGTTATAATTAATTATGAATGAGATATGCATAAGAGTATGTCATATAGATTTAAAATCCCACCATAGGAAGCATGCTTCATGCATTTAAGTATGTTATAAAAAGTTATAATATAGGGAAAAATACATTTTTGGTCCCTGAGGTTTGGGTTAAGTTACACTTTGGTCCCTGAGTTTTCAAACTCAACAAAAATACCTCTGAGGTTTGAGATATGGAGCACTTTGGTCCATGTCGTCCATTTTTCTATTAAACCTAAAAGTTTGCTGACGTGGAACCATTATTTTAATACAAAATATTCTTAAATTTTCTAAATAAAAATATATTAAAATAATATAAATATTATTATTTTGTTTTTTTTTTTTAAATTCTCTCTCTTTCTTCTCCATCTTCTTCCCTCCTTATCTCTTTCTTCTTCAACTCCAGTGGTCGGCCGCCGCCAGCTACTGGCGAATGGCGGCGACGGCCTCCGAATTTTTTTTTTCCTTCTTTTTTCTTCTTCCATTCTTCTCTACTTGTCCTTTATTTTCTTTCATCTATTTTTTTAAATAGAGGGAGAATCGGGGAGGAGCTCCTCCTCCCCCTCCCATTTTTCATTCCTCACTCGGTGGCGCTGCTAAACCCTCCTATTTCTCTTCCAACAATGGTAGATGAGATAAGTTTTGAATTCTCAGCATCTGAGGACCCCCAATCTCCTATTAAACCGATTGGTTCTGCCTCTAAGATCTCTACCGACGATAAGTTCCCTTTGATTGTCTCGAATCAAAACTGGGAGTGTAAAGTAATGATAAACAGTGCAAGTTTCGCTTCTGTAGAAGAGAACCAATAAATTTTAGAAACTTCTGTCGCAAAGATGGTCGTGTTCGATTCGGATTGTGCGTCTTCGGAAAACAGAGGAAACGTGAGCAGTCTAGTGGGTGAGATTTAGAATCTTGATGTGGAGCTCGAAAAAGAATAGTTCAAGGTTGATGTTGTCCATGATTTTGAAGCGATCGGTGTCGTGGAAGACGGTAATCAAGAGTTGCGATGGATGAAGTAGAAGAGAGAGATTTTTCATGAAGTGTACTGAGTTTGGATGGAAATCAAGCTTGTACGAAGAAAGAACCTGTTCAAGAAGTTCGGTTGGCTGCTGCTATGGAAGCCGACGACAACGACAAAGAAGCCTTTGCACGAACCGAGGATTTGTTGAAGAAAGAAGCTGATTCTGAGAGCATTCTGGAAATGAAAAAGAAATTAATATTCGAAGAAGAGAAGAATGGAAGAAGAAGAAAAAATGAAAAAAAAAAATTTCTGGCGGTCGGCCACCGAAGCTGAAGAAGAAGGAGATAAGGAGGGGAAAAGATGGAGAAGAAAGAAAGAGAGAAAAATAATTTAAAAACAAATAAAATAATAATATATATATTATTTTAGTATATTTTTATTTAGAAAATTTAAAAAATGTTTTTTATTAAAATAATGGTTCCACCTCAGCAAACTATTAGGGTTTAACAAAAACATGGAGAGCAGGGATCAAAGTGTTCCTTATCTCAAACCTCAGGGGTATTTTTGTTGAGTTTAAACTCAGGGACCAAAGTGTAACTTAACCCAAACCTCAGAGACCAAAAGTGTAATTTTCCCTATAATATAAGTATGCATGATTTAATTTTCATGTTAGATGCATGTTGAATGATTAGTTTATGTTAATTATAATCGTTATATAATTTAAACAAAAATGAATGAGCATACAACATGAAATTACCTTAGCTCGATTTCAAATCGTTAACGTCGAATAGAAAACATGTTATAGGTTGATCTCAATTATAATAGTTTTATAAAACGAGATAGACGTAAAATCTATAACAAAGATAAATGCATGCTCACCTAGGTTTAAAACGAACCAAATCGATCAATCTCTTAGAATAAGTCGATAACTGGTAAAGCTAAGGTTACAAGAGAACTCACCCGGTTTGATGCTGTCTAAGGCTGGAGGTATTTAAGTTCACAGTTTATGGAACACCTCTGTTGCCATTTAGAGTGGGGTAAAAATATAGCAAATGTAAGCTCTAGAATATTTTGCAAGCATACACAATCTGCAGCAAGCGATAAGTAATTTATCGTATCCACATGGTTGAATAGCTCTCAATTTATCTCTCTTATGTAACTTTTTAATGGTTTCAAAAGTGGTTAAAATGATTGATTTTGATAAAATGCTGAGGAAAAAAAATGGCAGAACAGAAAGTAAACAAATAAAGCAAACAGATTCGAAACAGGCATTGGTCAGGATTTCAGTAATTGTTTTAAAAGATGCTTTAGAAATATTATTGATTAGGCAATTCTCTTGCAGTCTTATTAGTAGGATCCTCCAGGAACTCTGGATTTTTTGGAATGTGTTTCAACTCCAATGACGGTGCTACCGATCAAGAACTCGATGAAGCACGGCAACTACATAATTCCTAACTCAGTCATTGGCGTTCACCAACACATAATGGTCTAGTGTGATTAAATGTCACACACTTCTTAAATCATCCCTGAAACTAAGAAGTGATATTCATACCGGCTGGCCAGGCGGGCACAAAATAGAAATATGCACAAAAAATAATCAAGATGCTCAAGTCAACATATATTCCATTGAAATGAAGCACGACAACTACATAATTCCTAACCAACGCCTAAGTAAATTTAATTCATAAAATTCATCATAACACACACTACAATCTGAGTATGTGCATCCATAACTACAAGAAATTACAAGAAAAAATTAATTCCCTTGATTAGATCTGTAGTTGATGGTCTTCTTGAAGTCTCCAATCTTTCCTCCTCTATTCGATTTCCAAAGATGGAGAATGGAATTTGGAATGTCCTTCTCCAAGAATGGAATGCCTTTGACTTGAGACGACTTTTCCCTTTTATAGAGTGAAGGCAAGTGATGACATGCAAAAATGTCATCATTTTCCTATCAATTTAAGCTAGTTTTGTGCTTGAATTGTGTGCTTTAATGCTATTTTCTGTTTAAATTTCAGAAAACCGAGCCAAAGAAGTAAAATCGGAATTTTGAGAGAATTTAGATGATTTTGGAGGCTTTTGAGCAATTTGGAGAATTTCATTGAAGATTTGAGTCCAAAAAGCCAAGAAGAATGAATTAGAAGCCCAAATTCATGAATTTCAAGCCTTAAAAGTATCAATTTGGGTCAAGAAAAGTGCCCAAAAACCATTACAAGAAGTATTGGCCAAAAGAAAGTTGGAGGCCCAAAAATGAAGTCAAAATCGGGCCTTTATTGAAGATTCAGGGCCTAGCGTCTCGACGCTAAGCCTGGAGCGTCTCGACGCTAGGCAGCTGCGTGGAAAGGTCCAGAATCGCGAGAGCGTCGCGACGCTGTCCAAAGTAGCGTCTCGACGCTGAGACGTCTTGGAGCCCAAGAAAAGATGACGTCAGAGCGTCTCGACACTGTCCTTGTAGCGTCTCGACGCTGTGCCTGCTGGGAGCCTATAAAAGGAGCCTTTTGCAATGAAGATTGTGTGCCAATTTGTGCGTTTTCACCCCATTCTAGAGTCTACTCTAAAATTTGGGATTTTTGGGAGAGTTTTGGAGCTTTGTTGAAGATCTTTGGAGCTCGGGATCGAAGGAGGTCGGCGCGGGATCGAGGAGATCGACACTTTCATGAGCATTTCTCTTCCCTTTTTCTTTATGTTTTAGTTTCTAGAATTGTTGAGATTAGGAATTATTGAATTTTAGTAATTATGAGTAGCAAATTCCTAAATTCTATGAGATTGATTTAGATGTTGAACCTCTGTTGAATTAATGAATTGATGTGGTTTAATTGTCATTATTGTTCATTTGTGCATTTTGTCCGTAATGCTTTTAATCAACTGATCACTGATTAAATGAATCGTTACTATGTGGAAACTCGACGGAGAGAAGCTTAGACTAGAACTGAATGCATGACTAACGGTTATTTACCCGGGTGACACGGGATAAAATAAATAACGTTAGAGGTTGTACTGAAGGGTCGTAATGCCATACTAAGTAAATAAAGATGAGACTGAAAGGAGATTCTTTATTGAACGGTATGAGATAGGAGGAGACCAACAGGAGAATCCTTGTCATTAGGCTTCTAGACTTATGAATCAAATGATTAGTTAATCCATATTAGTTAATTGATTAAGCATTAAAGGTCCAATTGATAAAATCAACAACTCTAGAATTATCCCATCAAATTGTGTCACCATTTATCTTTTGCTTTCTAGATTAGCTTTTTGTTATTCTTTCCGGTATTAGATTTTGTTCTCTAAATAAAGTTAAGCAAGATTATTCGTGGTAATTAATTGAATAAATCCAATCCCTGTGGAGACGATACTCTATACTCAAAATCACTATATTACTTGTCACGACCCGTACGCTTGCGGAATTGAAAATCGTGCGAACAGCAAGCCTTAATTAGGTCAAATTGTACACGTGGAAGGCTCTCCAAGCTTCTTAGATCTGAAAATAATTCAACTAACGCCACTTCATTAAAATTGATTACGAGTTGTTAAGTGGAAATTTTGCTCATTCTTTCCATCTTGTGTTGTCATGTCCCCAGCCCCACACTCGGTCATTTCCCCAAGAAGGTAGGCTTATTGAGTCGACGAGCAGGCCACTCTCACCAATACTAATCAAAGGACAACCCCTCGTGAGAAGGAGTTCATGACACACTCAGGATTAAGACTGAGTTACCTAGTTCATCCTATTGAAACAGTAACCTAACTAGTTAACGGTGTTACATCTAGTGGTTTACTATTTCGTGGTCCGGTCTTATGCAAACTCATTGCATAGGATACCCCCACTGGACGCCTTGGATTAATACGTCCGTATCGAATACAAAGCGGACCGTATCACATAGTGTTACCAGGATAAAGTACTCAGCCTTATCCTTGTACTATAGACCTTTTAGGTTGTTACTTGAACACCAATCCCCGTATGTCCCCACATACTAGTTCAAGTCACATGTAAACAACCTTGGATCTTAGTTTATTGGATTTGGGTCAAATTGTGCAATATTTAACAATAACACTTTATTGTAGAGACTCAATTACACTATTGAAACAAGTATACAATTTGTTTACATTCACTATCTACGAGTTTTAGGGCATAACACCCAACAGATTAAGGCTTGGAAGGTTTGGTTCGGGTCTTTTCAAAGCGGTTCGTGATGGTTTGAGATTCTCAGGATCTTCTCAACTCAATATTTGATTATTATTTGTAATAATTTAGTTAATTGCTTGCTTAGATTGCCAAAACTGGTCCATTTTAGTGTGTTTAGTTATTTATGCTTTCTGAATGCATGTTATAATTAATTATGAATGAGATATGCATAAGAGTATGTCATATAGATTTAAAATCCCACCATAGGAAGCATGCTTCATGCATTTAAGTATGTTATAAAAAGTTATAATATAGGGAAAAATACATTTTTGGTCCCTGAGGTTTGGGTTAAGTTACACTTTGGTCCCTGAGTTTTCAAACTCAACAAAAATACCTCTGAGGTTTGAGATATGGAGCACTTTGGTCCATGTCGTCCATTTTTCTATTAAACCTAAAAGTTTGCTGACGTGGAACCATTATTTTAATACAAAATATTCTTAAATTTTCTAAATAAAAATATATTAAAATAATATAAATATTATTATTTTGTTTTTTTTTTTTTAAATTCTCTCTCTTTCTTCTCCATCTTCTTCCCTCCTTATCTCTTTCTTCTTCAACTCCAGTGGTCGGCCGCCGCCAGCTACTGGCGAATGGCGGCGACGGCCTCCGAATTTTTTTTTTCCTTCTTTTTTCTTCTTCCATTCTTCTCTACTTGTCCTTTATTTTCTTTCATCTATTTTTTTAAATAGAGGGAGAATCGGGGAGGAGCTCCTCCTCCCCCTCCCATTTTTCATTCCTCACTCGGTGGCGCTGCTAAACCCTCCTATTTCTCTTCCAACAATGGTAGATGAGATAAGTTTTGAATTCTCAGCATCTGAGGACCCCCAATCTCCTATTAAACCGATTGGTTCTGCCTCTAAGATCTCTACCGACGATAAGTTCCCTTTGATTGTCTCGAATCAAAACTGGGAGTGTAAAGTAATGATAAACAGTGCAAGTTTCGCTTCTGTAGAAGAGAACCAATAAATTTTAGAAACTTCTGTCGCAAAGATGGTCGTGTTCGATTCGGATTGTGCGTCTTCGGAAAACAGAGGAAACGTGAGCAGTCTAGTGGGTGAGATTTAGAATCTTGATGTGGAGCTCGAAAAAGAATAGTTCAAGGTTGATGTTGTCCATGATTTTGAAGCGATTGGTGTCGTGGAAGACGGTAATCAAGAGTTGCGATGGATGAAGTAGAAGAGAGAGATTTTTCATGAAGTGTACTGAGTTTGGATGGAAATCAAGCTTGTACGAAGAAAGAACCTGTTCAAGAAGTTCGGTTGGCTGCTGCTATGGAAGCCGACGACAACGACAAAGAAGCCTTTGCACGAACCGAGGATTTGTTGAAGAAAGAAGCTGATTCTGAGAGCATTCTGGAAATGAAAAAGAAATTAATATTCGAAGAAGAGAAGAATGGAAGAAGAAGAAAAAATGAAAAAAAAAATTTCTGGCGGTCGGCCACCGAAGCTGAAGAAGAAGGAGATAAGGAGGGGAAAAGATGGAGAAGAAAGAAAGAGAGAAAAATAATTTAAAAACAAATAAAATAATAATATATATATTATTTTAGTATATTTTTATTTAGAAAATTTAAAAAATGTTTTTTATTAAAATAATGGTTCCACCTCAGCAAACTATTAGGGTTTAACAAAAACATGGAGAGCAGGGATCAAAGTGTTCCTTATCTCAAACCTCAGGGGTATTTTTGTTGAGTTTAAACTCAGGGACCAAAGTGTAACTTAACCCAAACCTCAGAGACCAAAAGTGTAATTTTCCCTATAATATAAGTATGCATGATTTAATTTTCATGTTAGATGCATGTTGAATGATTAGTTTATGTTAATTATAATCGTTATATAATTTAAACAAAAATGAATGAGCATACAACATGAAATTACCTTAGCTCGATTTCAAATCGTTAACGTCGAATAGAAAACATGTTATAGGTTGATCTCAATTATAATAGTTTTATAAAACGAGATAGACGTAAAATCTATAACAAAGATAAATGCATGCTCACCTAGGTTTAAAACGAACCAAATCGATCAATCTCTTAGAATAAGTCGATAACTGGTAAAGCTAAGGTTACAAGAGAACTCACCCGGTTTGATGCTGTCTAAGGCTGGAGGTATTTAAGTTCACAGTTTACGGAACACCTCTGTTGCCATTTAGAGTGGGGTAAAAATATAGCAAAAGTAAGCTCTAGAATATTTTGCAAGCATACACAATCTGCAGCAAGCGATAAGTAATTTATCGTATCCACATGGTTGAATAGCTCTCAATTTATCTCTCTTATGTAACTTTTTAATGGTTTCAAAAGTGGTTAAAATGATTGATTTTGATAAAATGCTGAGGAAAAAAAATGGCAGAACAGAAAGTAAACAAATAAAGCAAACAGATTCGAAACAGGCATTGGTCAGGATTTCAGTAATTGTTTTAAAAGATGCTTTAGAAATATTATTGATTAGGCAATTCTCTTGCAGTCTTATTAGTAGGATCCTCCAGGAACTCTGGATTTTTTGGAATGTGTTTCAACTCCAATGACGGTGCTACCGATCAAGAACTCGATGAAGCACGACAACTACATAATTCCTAACTCAGTCATTGGCGTTCACCAACACATAATGGTCTAGTGTGATTAAATGTCACACACTTCTTAAATCATCCCTGAAACTAAGAAGTGATATTCATACCGGCTGGCCAGGCGGGCACAAAATAGAAATATGCACAAAAAATAATCAAGATGCTCAAGTCAACATATATTCCATTGAAATGAAGCACGACAACTACATAATTCCTAACCAACGCCTAAGTAAATTTAATTCATAAAATTCATCATAACACACACTACAATCTGAGTATGTGCATCCATAACTACAAGAAATTACAAGAAAAAATTAATTCCCTTGATTAGATCTGTAGTTGATGGTCTTCTTGAAGTCTCCAATCTTTCCTCCTCTATTCGATTTCCAAAGATGGAGAATGGAATTTGGAATGTCCTTCTCCAAGAATGGAATGCCTTTGACTTGAGACGACTTTTCCCTTTTATAGAGTGAAGGCAAGTGATGACATGCAAAAATGTCATCATTTTCCTATCAATTTAAGCTAGTTTTGTGCTTGAATTGTGTGCTTTAATGCTATTTTCTGTTTAAATTTCAGAAAACCGAGCCAAAGAAGTAAAATCGGAATTTTGAGAGAATTTAGATGATTTTGGAGGCTTTTGAGCAATTTGGAGAATTTCATTGAAGATTTGAGTCCAAAAAGCCAAGAAGAATGAATTAGAAGCCCAAATTCATGAATTTCAAGCCTTAAAAGTATCAATTTGGGTCAAGAAAAGTGCCCAAAAACCATTACAAGAAGTATTGGCCAAAAGAAAGTTGGAGGCCCAAAAATGGAGTCAAAATCGGGCCTTTATTGAAGATTCAGGGCCTAGCGTCTCGACGCTAAGCCTGGAGCGTCTCGACGCTAGGCAGCTGCGTGGAAAGGTCCAGAATCGCGAGAGCGTCGCGACGCTGTCCAAAGTAGCGTCTCGACGCTGAGACGTCTTGGAGCCCAAGAAAAGATGACGTCAGAGCGTCTCGACACTGTCCTTGTAGCGTCTCGACGCTGTGCCTGCTGGGAGCCTATAAAAGGAGCCTTTTGCAATGAAGATTGTGTGCCAATTTGTGCGTTTTCACCCCATTCTAGAGTCTACTCTAAAATTTGGGATTTTTGGGAGAGTTTTGGAGCTTTGTTGAAGATCTTTGGAGCTCGGGATCGAAGGAGGTCGGCGCGGGATCGAGGAGATCGACACTTTCATGAGCATTTCTCTTCCCTTTTTCTTTATGTTTTAGTTTCTAGAATTGTTGAGATTAGGAATTATTGAATTTTAGTAATTATGAGTAGCAAATTCCTAAATTCTATGAGATTGATTTAGATGTTGAACCTCTGTTGAATTAATGAATTGATGTGGTTTAATTGTCATTATTGTTCATTTGTGCATTTTGTCCGTAATGCTTTTAATCAACTGATCACTGATTAAATGAATCGTTACTATGTGGAAACTCGACGGAGAGAAGCTTAGACTAGAACTGAATGCATGACTAACGGTTATTTACCCGGGTGACACGGGATAAAATAAATAACGTTAGAGGTTGTACTGAAGGGTCGTAATGCCATACTAAGTAAATAAAGATGAGACTGAAAGGAGATTCTTTATTGAACGGTATGAGATAGGAGGAGACCAACAGAAGAATCCTTGTCATTAGGCTTCTAGACTTATGAATCAAATGATTAGTTAATCCATATTAGTTAATTGATTAAGCATTAAAGGTCCAATTGATAAAATCAACAACTCTAGAATTATCCCATCAAATTGTGTCACCATTTATCTTTTGCTTTCTAGATTAGCTTTTTGTTATTCTTTCCGGTATTAGATTTTGTTCTCTAAATAAAGCTAAGCAAGATTATTCGTGGTAATTAATTGAATAAATCCAATCCCTGTGGAGACGATACTCTATACTCAAAATCACTATATTACTTGTCACGACCCGTACGCTTGCGGAATTGAAAATCGTGCGAACAGCAAGCCTTAATTAGGTCAAATTGTACACGTGGAAGGCTCTCCAAGCTTCTTAGATCTGAAAATAATTCAACTAACGCCACTTCATTAAAATTGATTACGAGTTGTTAAGTGGCAATTTTGCTCATTCTTTCCATCTTGTGTTGTCATGTCCCCAGCCCCACACTCGGTCATTTCCCCAAGAAGGTAGGCTTATTGAGTCGACGAGCAGGCCACTCTCACCAATACTAATCAAAGGACAACCCCTCGTGAGAAGGAGTTCATGACACACTCAGGATTAAGACTGAGTTACCTAGTTCATCCTATTGAAACAGTAACCTAACTAGTTAACGGTGTTACATCTAGTGGTTTACTATTTTGTGGTCCGGTCTTATGCAAACTCATTGCATATGATACCCCCACTGGACGCCTTGGATTAATACGTCCGTATCGAATACAAAGCGGACCGTATCACATAGTGTTACCAGGATAAGGTACTCAGCCTTATCCTTGTACATTAGACCTTTTAGGTTGTTACTTGAACACCAATCCCCGTATGTCCCCACATACTAGTTCAAGTCACATGTAAACAACCTTGGATCTTAGTTTATTGGATTTGGGTCAAATTGTGCAATATTTAACAATAACACTTTATTGTAGAGACTCAATTACACTATTGAAACAAGTATACAATTTGTTTACATTCACTATCTACGAGTTTTAGGGCATAACACCCAACAGATTAAGGCTTGGAAGGTTTGGTTCGGGTCTTTTCAAAGTGGTTCGTGATGGTTTGAGATTCTCAGGATCTTCTCAACTCAATATTTGATTATTATTTGTAATAATTTAGTTAATTGCTTGCTTAGATTGCCAAAACTGGTCCATTTTAGTGTGTTTAGTTATTTATGCTTTCTGAATGCATGTTATAATTAATTATGAATGAGATATGCATAAGAGTATGTCATATAGATTTAAAATCCCACCATAGGAAGCATGCTTCATGCATTTAAGTATGTTATAAAAAGTTATAATATAGGGAAAAATACATTTTTGGTCCCTGAGGTTTGGGTTAAGTTACACTTTGGTCCCTGAGTTTTCAAACTCAACAAAAATACCTCTGAGGTTTGAGATATGGAGCACTTTGGTCCATGTCGTCCATTTTTCTATTAAACCTAAAAGTTTGCTGACGTGGAACCATTATTTTAATACAAAATATTCTTAAATTTTCTAAATAAAAATATATTAAAATAATATAAATATTATTATTTTGTTTTTTTTTTAAATTCTCTCTCTTTCTTCTCCATCTTCTTCCCTCCTTATCTCTTTCTTCTTCAACTCCAGTGGTCGGCCGCCGCCAGCTACTGGCGAATGGCGGCGACGGCCTCCGAATTTTTTTTTTCCTTCTTTTTTCTTCTTCCATTCTTCTCTACTTGTCCTTTATTTTCTTTCATCTATTTTTTTAAATAGAGGGAGAATCGGGGAGGAGCTCCTCCTCCCCCTCCCATTTTTCATTCCTCACTCGGTGGCGCTGCTAAACCCTCCTATTTCTCTTCCAACAATGGTAGATGAGATAAGTTTTGAATTCTCAGCATCTGAGGACCCCCAATCTCCTATTAAACCGATTGGTTCTGCCTCTAAGATCTCTACCGACGATAAGTTCCCTTTGATTGTCTCGAATCAAAACTGGGAGTGTAAAGTAATGATAAACAGTGCAAGTTTCGCTTCTGTAGAAGAGAACCAATAAATTTTAGAAACTTCTGTCGCAAAGATGGTCGTGTTCGATTCGGATTGTGCTTCTTCGGAAAACAGAGGAAACGTGAGCAGTCTAGTGGGTGAGATTTAGAATCTTGATGTGGAGCTCGAAAAAGAATAGTTCAAGGTTGATGTTGTCCATGATTTTGAAGCGATTGGTGTCGTGGAAGACGGTAATCAAGAGTTGCGATGGATGAAGTAGAAGAGAGAGATTTTTCATGAAGTGTACTGAGTTTGGATGGAAATCAAGCTTGTACGAAGAAAGAACCTGTTCAAGAAGTTCGGTTGGCTGCTGCTATGGAAGCCGACGACAACGACAAAGAAGCCTTTGCACGAACCGAGGATTTGTTGAAGAAAGAAGCTGATTCTGAGAGCATTCTGGAAATGAAAAAGAAATTAATATTCGAAGAAGAGAAGAATGGAAGAAGAAGAAAAAATGAAAAAAAAAATTTCTGGCGGTCGGCCACCGAAGCTGAAGAAGAAGGAGATAAGGAGGGGAAAAGATGGAGAAGAAAGAAAGAGAGAAAAATAATTTAAAAACAAATACAATAATAATATATATATTATTTTAGTATATTTTTATTTAGAAAATTTAAAAAATGTTTTTTATTAAAATAATGGTTCCACCTCAGCAAACTATTAGGGTTTAACAAAAACATGGAGAGCAGGGATCAAAGTGTTCCTTATCTCAAACCTCAGGGGTATTTTTGTTGAGTTTAAACTCAGGGACCAAAGTGTAACTTAACCCAAACCTCAGAGACCAGAAGTGTAATTTTCCCTATAATATAAGTATGCATGATTTAATTTTCATGTTAGATGCATGTTGAATGATTAGTTTATGTTAATTATAATCGTTATATAATTTAAACAAAAATGAATGAGCATACAACATGAAATTACCTTAGCTCGATTTCAAATCGTTAACGTCGAATAGAAAACATGTTATAGGTTGATCTCAATTATAATAGTTTTATAAAACGAGATAGACGTAAAATCTATAACAAAGATAAATGCATGCTCACCTAGGTTTAAAACGAACCAAATCGATCAATCTCTTAGAATAAGTCGATAACTGGTAAAGCTAAGGTTACAAGAGAACTCACCCGGTTTGATGCTGTCTAAGGCTGGAGGTATTTAAGTTCACAGTTTACGGAACACCTCTGTTGCCATTTAGAGTGGGGTAAAAATATAGCAAAAGTAAGCTCTAGAATATTTTGCAAGCATACACAATCTGCAGCAAGCGATAAGTAATTTATCGTATCCACATGGTTGAATAGCTCTCAATTTATCTCTCTTATGTAACTTTTTAATGGTTTCAAAAGTGGTTAAAATGATTGATTTTGATAAAATGTTGAGGAAAAAAAATGGCAGAACAGAAAGTAAACAAATAAAGCAAACAGATTCGAAACAGGCATTGGTCAGGATTTCAGTAATTGTTTTAAAAGATGCTTTAGAAATATTATTGATTAGGCAATTCTCTTGCAGTCTTATTAGTAGGATCCTCCAGGAACTCTGGATTTTTTGGAATGTGTTTCAACTCCAATGACGGTGCTACCGATCAAGAACTCGATGAAGCACGACAACTACATAATTCCTAACTCAGTCATTGGCGTTCACCAACACATAATGGTCTAGTGTGATTAAATGTCACACACTTCTTAAATCATCCCTGAAACTAAGAAGTGATATTCATACCGGCTGGCCAGGCGGACACAAAATAGAAATATGCACAAAAAATAATCAAGATGCTCAAGTCAACATATATTCCATAGAAATGAAGCACGACAACTACATAATTCCTAACCAACGCCTAAGTAAATTTAATTCATAAAATTCATCATAACACACACTACAATCTGAGTATGTGCATCCATAACTACAAGAAATTACAAGAAAAAATTAATTCCCTTGATTAGATCTGTAGTTGATGGTCTTCTTGAAGTCTCCAATCTTTCCTCCTCTATTCGATTTCCAAAGATGGAGAATGGAATTTGGAATGTCCTTCTCCAAGAATGGAATGCCTTTGACTTGAGACGACTTTTCCCTTTTATAGAGTGAAGGCAAGTGATGACATGCAAAAATGTCATCATTTTCCTATCAATTTAAGCTAGTTTTGTGCTTGAATTGTGTGCTTTAATGCTATTTTCTGTTTAAATTTCAGAAAACCGAGCCAAAGAAGTAAAATCGGAATTTTGAGAGAATTTAGATGATTTTGGAGGCTTTTGAGCAATTTGGAGAATTTCATTGAAGATTTGAGTCCAAAAAGCCAAGAAGAATGAATTAGAAGCCCAAATTCATGAATTTCAAGCCTTAAAAGTATCCATTTGGGTCAAGAAAAGTGCCCAAAAACCATTACAAGAAGTATTGGCCAAAAGAAAGTTGGAGGCCCAAAAATGGAGTCAAAATCGGGCCTTTATTGAAGATTCAGGGCCTAGCGTCTCGACGCTAAGCCTGGAGCGTCTCGACGCTAGGCAGCTGCGTGGAAAGGTCCAGAATCGCGAGAGCGTCGCGACGCTGTCCAAAGTAGCGTCTCGACGCTGAGACGTCTTGGAGCCCAAGAAAAGATGACGTCAGAGCGTCTCGACGCTGTCCTTGTAGCGTCTCGACGCTGTGCCTGCTTGGAGCCTATAAAAGGAGCCTTTTGCAATGAAGATTGTGTGCCAATTTGTGCGTTTTCACCCCATTCTAGAGTCTACTCTAAAATTTGGGATTTTTGGGAGAGTTTTGGAGCTTTGTTTAAGATCTTTGGAGCTCGGGATCGAAGGAGGTCGGCGCGGGATCGAGGAGATCGACACTTTCATGAGCATTTCTCTTCCCTTTTTCTTTATGTTTTAGTTTCTAGAATTGTTGAGATTAGGAATTATTGAATTTTAGTAATTATGAGTAGCAAATTCCTAAATTCTATGAGATTGATTTAGATGTTGAACCTCTGTTGAATTAATGAATTGATGTGGTTTAATTGTCATTATTGTTCATTTGTGCATTTTGTCCGTAATGCTTTTAATCAACTGATCACTGATTAAATGAATCGTTACTATGTGGAAACTCGACGGAGAGAAGCTTAGACTAGAACTGAATGCATGACTAACGGTTATTTACCCGGGTGACACGGGATAAAATAAATAACGTTAGAGGTTGTACTGAAGGGTCGTAATGCCATACTAAGTAAATAAAGATGAGACTGAAAGGAGATTCTTTATTGAACGGTATGAGATAGGAGGAGACCAACAGGAGAATCCTTGTCATTAGGCTTCTAGACTTATGAATCAAATGATTAGTTAATCCATATTAGTTAATTGATTAAGCATTAAAGGTCCAATTGATAAAATCAACAACTCTAGAATTATCCCATCAAATTGTGTCACCATTTATCTTTTGCTTTCTAGATTAGCTTTTTGTTATTCTTTCCGGTATTAGATTTTGTTCTCTAAATAAAGCTAAGCAAGATTATTCGTGGTAATTAATTGAATAAATCCAATCCCTGTGGAGACGATACTCTATACTCAAAATCACTATATTACTTGTCACGACCCGTACGCTTGCGGAATTGAAAATCGTGCGAACAGCAAGCCTTAATTAGGTCAAATTGTACACGTGGAAGGCTCTCCAAGCTTCTTAGATCTGAAAATAATTCAACTAACGCCACTTCATTAAAATTGATTACGAGTTGTTAAGTGGCAATTTTGCTCATTGTTTCCTAGATCACAGGTTTATCTCCCTCAAGTCGCTCAACATTATATTTTGCACAAAATAACTTCCAAAGCATCTATTCTTCCAAATGTGTTAAAACATATAATATTCATCTAAAAGCAACCCTATTTAGCACAAATGACACACAAAACACTATAGAACTAAGGCCTAAATAACTTCCTTTTGGAGAGTTAACATACCCCAAAACTTGAACTATTGCGCGTCCCGAGAAATACTAACTAACATTCCCTTAAGAGTTCAAAACTTTAGACAAAGCATAACATAACCAAAACAGATAATCCAACACTACCTTCAACCTTTACTTGAGCATTCTGCAAAACCAAGCACTGCTGCAGGAAAATAATTCTTCCAGCATGGACAAATAATCATCACCTTTAACCAAATCCTAAGAACTTGCCACAACCTAGCTCTATTATCATACATGTTTAAACACATTTTTAAAGGATTTATATTTTTTTTTTCAGACTTAAAGCAACCCTACAGTCATAAGCTCTTAAGCATGGGATGACCCACTTTATGGTGCAGTATACCCTTGCCTCAAACTCATCACAAATTAGGCTAAATACTCATTGTTAAGCGAAAAAATCCAAAGTTATTATATTCCTTGCTTCTCGGAATGACAACATTTTATGATGAAGCTCACCTCATCCCTGGGAGACAAAAAACTGCTAGATTATCATTCATCCTTCAAAACTTTTGCTCTACGAATTTTCTCAACAAAATTTTCACAACAAAATTTTTCAGCAAATAATTTTTATCATTTTTTTCCATATTTCCTAGGTCATCTTTTGACGTAAAGAAAAACTGTGGGTGTCACAAAGTTCCCTGGTTACTCAAAAACCTAGAAAAGTAACTATGAAGGAGATGAATGCTCGAGCAAAACAAGCGGAGTAGTTAAAAGTCCCCCAAACTTGAATTATTCATTGTCCCCAATGAATTATTAACATGATTAATTATACCCCCAAACTTGAATTTTTCTATCTGAGTTTTAAACTAAGTGTGAGACTAGAATTAAGCTTAAGGTGGATCAAATAAGTCAACACTACCTCATAATCTTCTTGCCGTAGCGATGACCATACTAGAAGAAATGCTCAAGCAAAAGGTTTCTGGAGATCAGAATACCTTGATCTAATTAAGCTAACTAGTCAAGCTTAAAAAATTCAGAAGAAAATTAGTTAAGTTAGGAATGCTCAGTGCTTAGAACAAAAACAACTAATATAAATTTCCTTAAAGACAACTAAAAAGATTTACATCAACAGATAATTTTTTTTTTGAATAGCCTAGAAGCAGATAAATAAAAACAGAAAACATAAAACATAAACATCAAAAGAAATTTGGGTCAGGAATACACGAGCAATAAAAACATAAGAACAAAAATAATGCTCGCCCAAAGTCATCATATTCGTCAATCCTTCTGACCCTGCTCATCTTCCTCCTCTTCCTCTCTCTCTACTGGCGGGTGTGGAATACAGGGATTAAACAGGTCATCTGGGAAAACAGGGAAGGCTTGATAAGGTTTTGAAAAGTTGGATTGCAAAGCCCTCCTAAGTGTGGCATCCCTCCTCTTGGCATAAGTCCAGTAGGTTTGAGCTTGCCTTTCAGCATACTCTTGCCTATTGGCCGACAGTGTCAGTTGCTCTAAAATCTGGTGGATGTCGCACACCAGCCCACCTTGGCGTGCCTCCTGCGTGCGCTGAGGCCGAGCCAAATTGGCGTATCTATGATCCCCTTGTCAAGTAGAAAAACATCATCTGGAATTGTGGGCACTTCGGCCCTACTGCCTATAATCTTAATCGTGTTTGGGAAAAAAACTTTCCCACCTTCTTCCGCCAGCAGTTGTAAATTTCACTCGAAATAATTTTTTCAATATCGATACTCAAAAAACGTAGAATAGCAAATACCAAAAGCACTCTGTCCCGGGATACTGTCGAATCATGGGTTGTTGGGAGCAAACGCAACTTGATGAAGCCCACCATGTGTTAGCCTCACTCTTCAAATAAGCCGCTTGGAACGTGCACTTGTCCGTCATCGACAACCTCGATTGGGCCCCCTCAATGCCACCTCCCTGACAGCCGCGTTCAATTGGTCGTTAGATGGTGCCACCACCATGTCATTAAATCCAGCATGCGGAAAGTCCTGGAAGTTTAAGAGAGAATTGATTGCTCTTGGGCTCCAATCAACAGCCACCCCTCGGACCATGACTTGGAATCCTTCTTAATCATCTGGTTTCGTAGAGAATTGACTCCACCCATGATTTTCTATTCCAACCCTCAAGAAATGCGGTAAATCCTCCCCGAAGCCTTTCTCAAACAAGAAATCCCTTTTCAGCATCTCCCTCTACTTCGCTCTGACAAGTTCATTGACGAAGCGAATAAACGACATTCCTGCTTCTTCCTCTTATGCTTCCTCCGTTGCTTCGAAAAACTCCCTTGCCCTTGTCCTCTTGATGCAACTATCGGACTATAGTGGAGTGTCCCGGTAGTTAACGAATCTTGGTTAAGCTTGGTTAATGAGATTAGTCGGTTAGCCTCGAATCGTTGGAGCCCATGATCTATAGGTCCATTAGGTCCCCCTACTAGCTCATATCGGAATTAAGCCTAGAACAATAAGATAGGATTCTTTGAATCGTTCAAAATCGGGAAAAAGGGTATCATCGTTAAATTATGTTTGACACAATAATTTAATTATGAATTAAATTAGAAAATGAGAGATAAAGTATTTAAAAGTGTTTTAAATACTATATATATGTATTAGGAATCATATATAATGGATTGCACAAGGTAACAATGATTAATTGGATTAATCATATCAAATTACATTGAAAATGTTTCTAATTAATTACCTAAAGTTAAATTCAATTTGGAATTGAAATTTACATTAAATTTCAAGCTAAGTAATCAGACTTTGGATTCAAAATTAGTGGATTTAGTTGGATTCCCACTCTTGCATGTAGATACGAAGTGGAAAACAACAAATACATGCACTACTTGCATGTGTTGTGATATCAACACCTAGAATCCACTTTGGCTTGCAAGATTACCATGTGTCTTGTGTCTTGAGGCTTCTCCTTGCATGGAATATCTCTATAAGTAGAGTGGGAATCAGATTCAAAGGGATGAAAGCATTTTCCTTACTGTTATGCTGCTGGAATTTACTCTCAAACTCACTCATCTTCATAAATCTCTCAAGTGCTAGTACCTTCAAGTATATCCTTCCCATTCCCTATCAATATAGACTCCCACAAGTCATTCTTGGCTCGGAGGATAGTAGGGAAGACACTAAGGGTTGTCCAAGAAAGATTGGAGAAGAAAACATTACAAGGAGGTCCATCCATTAGAGCTACAAGAGGTTGGTTCTTCTAAAACTTTCTGTTCTGTTTTCTTTATAACAAGAATGCTTTAGGAGTAAAATTAATAGAGTTAAGTGTTTTCGATCATCAATTGCTTCCGCATGTGTTTTGTGAACACCTTCACTTAATGCTTCGCCAAAATTTCTTCCTCTGCCTTTTTCTCTGTCTCCTATTTTTCTTGGTCTTCTTTCTCAGAGTTTTCTTTTTCCAATTCTGTCGATGATGACGATGGAGTGTCCGTCCGAATTACCTTGATCCAGCCTGCCTTCTGCTTACGCCGGAGACGACGTGGAACCTCCGACACAACATCTTCAACCTGAACCTGCTGCTCTTGGGTTCCCTGACCATTTCCTTGTTCTTGCACATCTTCCGCTTGCTTCTCTTGCACTTCTTGCGAATTTTCAACTATCGGCTCACTCTGTTCAGCATCTTTCTTTTCCTCAGGTTCCTTTGGTTTCTCTTCCTCAACCTCTTCCTCAGCGATGTCTTCCACTACTTTCCTTACAACCTCTTCAACCTCAGCCGACTGTTGTCTTCTTTGTCTCTTAGCCTCTCTTTGTTTTGACGTTTTCCTTTTCTTCGTCTCTGTCTTCGGTGCCTCAGGCGTAATCAACACTTCTTCTTCGTCAACATCTCTTTCCTTATGGCCTCTTGTTTTCGCCATTTAGGACTTGAAGAATTTTTGCACTCGAAGAACAAAAAGAAAATAGAAGAAGAAAATTTAAAGAATAACAATGGATTATAAGGAAAATAACCTGAGTGGGGTTTAAATGGGGCTTCAGCAAATAAAATCCTAACTGAATAATCTTCCTCCATTAATGATATTACTGTTTTAATCTTGCATGCAATAAGTAAAATTAATTAATTAAAAATGGTAAAATCTACTTTTAATAATGTGTTGTCCAACGGCTCTGTCATTCGATTTCCCTGCGCAACACGTGGAAGCACCGGATCTTCAATGCAATTTACCTACCCACGGGAAATTTAAATCCAAACGGTAAAAAAAAAATATATTTAATCCCCAACAGATTCCTCAGGATCTGACGAACTATTTGACCCTTCTAATAGAATGCCGAAACAAACCACTCAGCAAAGATTTTCTTCTAGAAGAATCTTTGATACTGAAAATTTCAATTCAAATTTAAACCACCAAAATCAAATCTCTCTATTTATCTTTAGCCGAATAATTTAGGAAAGATATATTATTAAAACCTAATCTAAACAAAAATATAAATAATAAAAAATACATACTAAAATTAAACCTAATCTAAACTCAATCCGATTAATTTAAGAATTAAATCGGCTAGATAAACAAACCAAAAATAAAATCTACAAAAATTTAAAAATACCAACGAATTCAAATAAATCAGATTAAATTCAAATCAACCAAATCTAATTAGAAATAATTTGAATTAAAATCAAATCAAATCAGCGAAAAATAAAATACCAATCATGTTCATCAACCAACCAACTTTAAAATAAAAAAGATTGTTATATGACTTGCTCCCGCAAAACTCTCGCTCCCTTATTCATCAACCAACTTTAGGGAAGGATATTTCGAACGGATTTCCTCTCCCCCAATAATGCTTTACTCGTTGTCCATTAACCTTGAACACTCGCCCATCCTTTTCATCTCTCAAAGTAATTGCTCCATGAGGAAAAACTTCAATCACAACAAATGGCCCAGACAATTTAGATTTTAATTTTTCAGGAAATAAATTTAATCTAGAGTTATAAATCAAGACCCTCTGACCCTTGACAAACTATTTAGGTTTTATTTTCTTATCATGCCACTGCTTAGTCTGTTCTTTATAAATTTTCACATTTTCATAAAAAAACTGACGAAACTCTTCTAATTCATTAAGTTGAAACATTCTTATTGCACCTGCACGACTCATATCAAAGTTCAATTTCTTTTAAGCCCAAAACGTTTTATGCTCAAGCTCTAACGGCAAATGGCAAGCTTTTCCATACACTAACCTATAGGGAGACTGATAACTCTTAGAAATAAGAGATATTGGCCATGATTTTAGGGCTTTAAGGCTTAATTTTACCTTGGGAAATTTCTATTTGAGTTGCCTTTTTGTTGATTTTAATGGCGTTTAATGAGAGTGTTTAGTGATGGCTTTGGGTGTTTAATTTCACACTAATTTAGTATTTGAGTTGACTTGGAGCTTCAATTTGCACAGATAAGGCTGTATTGTGAGCTGGAAGAGGTAGATTGGCAGTTGGAGCTGTCTTACACGTGGAGGACTTCATTTATTGATGTGGCGCTCCCAGCTAGTGTTTAAAGCTATTTTCAGCCTTTCGAAGGAATTCCAAGTGGGCAAGGTTTGTCTAATCAACCCTGAATCCCACAAATGTGGTTGGGTATAAAAAGAAAGAAGTCCTTATTTGGAAAGTAAGCTGGAGAGGAGGTGAATTGCGATTAGGAAGCTGATTTCATAACAAAAACAGAGGAGAAGAAGAAAGGATTTGTCGTGGAGCTACTATTCAGCTTGGGAAAGTTGGATTTTATCTTGAGTACTTCTCCTATAGTCTTTTCTTTTCATCTTTTATCTTCCTATTGATATTAGTTGTGATAGAAGCTGAAAACATGTTGTGTATGAGCATTTTTCTGCTGCACCGAACTTATTTTCTCTTTGAACTTGAACTAATCCTCTTTAGGTGAGGATTAGGGATCCTATATTGTAACGAGGGGTTGTTTGTAGTTGAAACGTGCTATTTTCATCTTAGAGTAAAGTGTTTTAAGCTGAAATTTCGTTTGGCCAACCATTTTATATCATTGTTATTGAGTGTTTGGGAAAACATTTAGTAACCGATTACTTTACTTTACCTTAGTCTTTAATTATCATGAAAATGAGTGGGTATTTAGGGATAAATCACCACCCAGGGCACTAATTAGATTGAGCTAAAAATAAGGGGTTAAATGGGAGTTTAATCGCCTTAATATATGGAGAATTGGAAAATTCCCGTGTTAAAATCTGGGTGAGATGAATTAGCACAGTTTTCGCTATAGCAATCTCTGGAGTAATACAGAGCATCCATAATCTGAGCCTTAATTTTCCTCTGCATTCAGTCATTTTTCTTGCTTTATTTACTTCAAGTTCTCTTTAATTTCACTCAATTTTATTTACAATAGTGCATCTTAGTTATTAATTAATATTTGGTCCTTGGTTACCTTGAATTTCATCGGAAATCGCGCTTAGAAGTAGTAAATTTCATTAATTCAATCCATGTGGAGAACAATCTTAATGTACTTATCACTTGTTGCCATGATGTGTATACTTGCACGTTTTTTAGCTATTTGTGAGCATTTCTTGCATAATTAGAATCACATTACACAAGGCAACAGAGACATACCTAGCGGAGTCTTATATGCTGTCTTATAAGCCCACAGAGCCTCATCTAACCGAAAAGACCAATCTTTCCTAGATCGATGGACTACTTTCTCTAGAATAGGCTTGATTTCCCTATTACTAACTTCAGCTTGACCATTTGCTCGTGGGTGATAAGGGGTAGCAATTCTATGCTTAATTGCATACTTAGCTAATAAATTATTTACAAAGTGTGTACCCTCGTCACTCACTAAAGCTCTAGCTGTCCCAAACCGCACAAAAATGTGCGATTGGAGAAACCTTGATACCGTCTTGGCATCATTCTGATGGCATGCAATGGCCTCCACCCACTTGGACACATAATCAACTGACAATAAGATAAAAACATTACAATTAGAAGGGGGAAATGGCCCCATAAAAGCAATACCCCATACATCGAACAATTCTAATTCTATAATGTAAGTAAGATGCATTTCATCTCTAGGTCCTAAATTTCCTCTCCTTTGGCAAGCGTCACATTGCTTGTAGAACCAATGAGCATCCTTAAATAAGGAAGGCCAGAAGAATCCACATTGCAAAATCCTCATAGCTCTCCTATGACCGCTGAAATGACCTCCATACGTCGAAGAGTGACATTGCTCCAGGATTTCCTTTGCTTCACCACCTGAAACACATCTTCGAATAATACCATCAGAGCATTGCTTATACATAAATGGCTCATCCCAATAGAAAAATTTTGCATCATTCTTAAACTTTTTCATCTGCCTCCAATCCATGTCAATCGGAGTGACTCCTTTCACCAAAAAGTTGGCTATATCAACATACCAAGAGATATCCTTGACTACCTTTACATTAACAGCAAAGAGCTGCTCATCTGGAAAATAATCTAAGACTCCAGCAAAGTTTGCTCCAGCAAAGATGATGTTCGATCAAGATGAGACAAATGATATGCAATAACATTATCTGAACCCTTCTTATCTTTTATCTCCAAGTCGAATTCTTGCAATAACAAAACCCAACGAATCAATTTAGGCTTTGCATCTTTTTTAGACATTAAATACCTTATTGCTGCATGATCTGTAAAAATCGTGACTTTCGTTGCAACCAAATATGGGCGGAATTTCTCAAAGGCGAACACAACCACTAACAACTCCTTTTCAGTAGTTGTATAGTTGACTTGTGCCTCATTTAAAACCCTGCTTTTGCCCCAACGTTGCACCTATTGCAACATCACTCGCATCACACATTACCTCAAACGGTAAACTCCAGTTAGGTGCACAGAGAATTGGTGCTGAGACTAAAGCAACCTTTAAAGTCTCAAAAGCCTTCCTACAATTTGAATTAAAGTAAAAAACACTATTAGCACACAATAAGTTACAAAGAGGTTTACTAATCTTTGAAAAATCCTTTATGAACCTTCTATAAAATCCAGCATGACCTAAACTTCAAATCCCTTTAACTGAATTCGGTGGTTCTAATCTCTCAATAACCTCTATTTTTGCTCGATCAACTTCTAGACCTTTCTTTTAAATCTTATGACCTAACACTATGCCCTCATTCACCATGAAGTGACATTTCTCCAAATTAAGAACTAGATGGGTATCCTCACATCTTCTTAACATTTTACCTAAAAACAAACAATGTTGAAAAGACCCTTCAAAAACTGAAAAATCGTCCATAAATACCTCAACAGTGGACTAAATCATATAAAAAACAATTGCTGACATACACCGCTGAAATGTTGCTGGAGCATTGCATAGGCCAAAAGGCATTCGCCTAAAGGCAAACATCCGATAAGGGCAAGTGAAAGTGGTTTTTCCCTGATCATTAGGAGCAATGGTAATCTCGCTAGTTGGAGTGTGACTGTGGTAGGCCTAGCTTCACCAATACCTACCTTTCGGTTTACCGAAATAGGCATAAGGTTAATGCTTGCGCCTAAATCACAAAGTTCTCTACCTAACCCTTTTCCACCTATTGAGACAAGAATAGTAACTGACCCTAGATCTATAGCCTTGGTTGGTAGCCCATTCTTATGAATATCACTACATTCCTCAGTAAGAGATACAGTTTCCAACTCACCTAACCTCTTCTTTTTAATCAAAATATCCTTAAGAAACTTAGCATAATTAGGCATTTGCTCTATAACTTCTACTAAAGGGATGTTTATATGCAATTGCTTATGAATCTTTAAAAACTTCTTAAATTGACCATCCTGATTCTTAGGCCTTTGGCTTTGTGGAAAAGGTAGAGGTGGTACATAAGGTGGGGGAGGCACATACGGTGGTTCCACATCTGGAATAGAACCAGATGCTCCAGCATCATTATTGTTGCCTCCAACACCTTTACCAAACTCTAACTTTTTCTCAACGACAACATTTTTATCACAATTCTTCTCTACATCCTGGGGTTTACTAGGCTCATTTCTCTCTTCTGATGGCTTACCACTCCTTAGAGTCACTACCTGTACCTGCTTCTTACCTTCCCTTCTAGGGTGTTCAGTATCTGCAAGAAGTTTCCCTTGGGGTCTTGCCTTCAACTCATTAGCTAGCTCGCCCATTTGCAATTCCAGGACTCTCATTGAAGCTTGATTACTTTGAATTGTGGCATATGTACGAGCCATATATTCTTTCATCATTGCCTCAAGAGAAACCTCTAAATTTTGCTGGGGCAAAACTTGTTTATTTTGCTGGGGCAAAACTTGCTTATTTTGTTGGGGCAATACTTGTGATTAAGCAAATCCTGACGTGTTCACCTTTTGTTGTGCGTGGGGGACAAGCGATTGCTCCCTTGTCCTCCCCATGCAAAGTTGGGGTGGTTGCACCAACCTAGATTATAAAAGTTAGAATAAGGGTTGTTCCTTTGATTACCTACAAAAAACACAGAAGCTGGATTGTTGGGGCAAAACTCGTAGCTGTGCTCTTCACCACGATAGACACATGATTCCTCTGCAACTCGATTCACCACTGCATCAGGCTCCACAGCTGGGGGCTGCCGATGACTAACCATTGTCACATTTTTAAGAATGTTGGCTAACATTGCAATCTCAACCCTAATGGTAGGAACACCATCAACCTCTAACATACTCTTAACTTATTTATTTGAGTCTCTAACATCTGACCACTGACAACTATTGGTTGATATTCTTTCTAAAATTTCATGTGCTTCATTAAAAGTTTTTGCCAAAAGGGCCCCTCCAGTCGAGGCATCGACCATATCTTGGGTTGCTGCGTTTAACCCATTGTAAAATGTTTCCATTTTGATACAATGAGGTAGACCATGGTGGGGACACTTTCGCAAAAGCTCCTTAAACCTCTCCCAAGCCTCACTAAAAGTTTCATCTTCAAGTTTCCTAAATCCCACTAGCTCACTCCTCAACTTTGCATTCCTAGTTGGTGGAAAATACTTACTAATAAATTTTTCCGCTAACTCATTCCATGTCCTAATTGATCTTGGAGCAAAAGAATATAGCCATGCCTTTGCTCCATCTATAAGAGAATACGGGAACAAAGTTAATCTAAGGGCATCCCTAGACACTCCTTAAATTACAAATGAATCAGTAACTCCTAAAAAAACTTAAGATGTAAATGAGGGTCTTCAGATGACAAACCATGGAACTAACGCACAGTTTGCAACATCTGAAACATTACCAGTTTCATTTCAAAATTTGCTGCATCAATTTGAGGACGCACAATTCCTTGAAGCAAAAGATGATTTTGATAAAATGGTTTCAAAAGTGGTTAAAATGATTGATTTTGATAGAATGATGAAGCAAAAGAAATGACATAACAGAAAGCAAACAAATAAAGCAGACAGATTGACAGATGGACTATAGCCATGAAAAGGCAAAGGTCTTTATCTTGACGCCTATAAGCGATGTTCTGTCTAAAAAGCATGAGGGCATGGAAACAACATGGGCAGTAATGGACTCACTGCAGGCCATGTTTGGACAACTATCCTCATCCCTTCGCCATGAAGCCCTCAAGTACGTTTATAATTCTCGGATGAAAGAAGGAACTTTTGTTGGAGAACACGTGTTAAACATGATGGTGCATTTTAATGCAAGCGAAGTAAACGATGTTGTCATAGATGAAAGTAGTCAAGTCAGTTTCATTATGGAATCTCTCCTGAAGAGTTTCATACAATTTCGTACCAATTTAGTTATGAAAAAAGTTGAGTACAATCTGACGACTCTACTGAATGAGCTTCAGACCTACCAATCCCTTACTAAAAATAAAGGACAAGAAAACGAAGCAAATGTTGTTTCTAGTAGAAAGTTCCTAAGAGGATCAAACTTGAGGAATACATCTGAATCTTCAAAGAATAAAAGAATTCAATTGAAGAAAAAGAACAAGGGAAAGGGGAAAGCTCCCATTGCCAAGAAAGGCAAGAAGAAGATTGCAGATAAAGGAACTTGCTTCCACTGCAACCAGGACAGTCACTGAAGAAGAAACTGTCGTAAGTATCTTGTTGAGAAGAAAGCAGAAAAGGCTGAAGCAGCCAAAATTGGTAAATACGATTTGTTTGCAATTGAATCATTCTTAGTAGAAAATGATAACTCCATATCTATATTAGATTCTGATAGCGGGCAGAAATGTCGCTATTTTAGTCCTAAAATATTAAGATTTATAGTGCTTTAAATTTTTTTTATTGAAGATATTTTATATATTTTGTTAATTGATCTTTAGGAGCAAAATTATGGATTTTGGTGAAAAAAATGCCCAAAAAGAGCCATTCAAGCCCAAATTCCATACATGGGTCAAGGGGGAGTCGAAAGAAGTCAACCATGAGGAAAATGTCCAAAAAGAATTGAAGTTGGCCCAAGAATTGAAAGTTCTGGAATTCGCCTAGTGTCAAGACGAATTTGTGTATGTGTTAAGACCAAATGAAACAAAAGCTGCTTATAACACGAAAATGTTTAAAACAGCACAGACCCAAAATAAAAGACAAAAGGTTTCTTAAGATACCCTTCTTTGGCATCTAAGACTAGGAGATACAAATCAAAAACGAATTGAAAGGCTGGTTAAGAGTGGACTTCTAAACGAGTTAGAATATGACTCATTACCACCATGTGAATCATGTCTAGAAGGTAAAATGACCAAACGACCTTTCTTTGAAAAAAGTCACAGAGCCAAATAAACCCTCGGACTTATACATTCTGACCTCTTTGGTCCTATGAATGTTAAAGCACGAGGAGGATATGAATACTTCATCAATTTCATTGATGATTATTCAAGATATGGGTATGTTTACCTAATGGTGCAAAAATCAAATGCTCTTGAACAAATCAAAGAGTATAAAGCTGAAGTTGAAAATAAAATAGGTAAAACTATAAAAACTCCACAATCTGATCGAGGAGGAGAGTACATGGATTTGGAATTCCAGGACTACTTGATAGAACATGGAATTTCGTCACAACTCTCAGCACCAGGTACACCACAATAGAAAGGTGTGTCAGAAAGAAGAAACATAACCTTATTAGATATTGTTCGGTCTATGATGAGTTATGCATAACTGCCTGATTCATTTTGGGGTTTTGTAGTAGAAACCGCTACATATATACTGAACATGGTTCCCTCTAAAAGTATTCCAAAAACATTGTACGAGTTATGGAGAGGACATAAAGGGAGTTTACGTCACTTCGAAATTTGGGGATGCCTAACACACGTGTTGGTGCTGAAACCAAAGAAATTAGAACGACGTTCAAGAATATGCCTTTTTGTAGGATACCCTAAAGAAACAAAAGGAGGTTTGTTTTATGATCCTCAAGACAACAAGGTAATTGTTTAAACGAATGCCACATTCCTTGAAGAAGATCATATGAAAAATCATCAAACACGCAACAAACTAATACTTGAATAAATTTCCAAGAAAGCTACAAACAAACAAACAAAGGTTGTTAACGAAGCTAGTCCTTTCAAACCATCTCAGGATAAAAATATGCTTCGTCGTAGTGGGAGGGTTATAATTCAACCTGACCGGTACATGGGTTTAACTGAAACTCAATTCATCATACCTGATGATGAAGTAGAGAATCCATTGTCTTATAGACAAGCAATGGGAGATAAGGATGAGGACCAGTGGGTCAAATCCATGAACCTTGAGATAGAATATATGTATTTTAACTCAGTCTGGGAACTTGTAGATCAACCTAGCGATGTACAACCTATAGGTTGCAAGTCGATCTATTAGAAAAAACGTGAAAAAATTGGAAAGGTACAAACCTTCAAAGCCCGATTAGTGGCTAAAGGTTATAACCAAAGTGAAGGAATTGATTTCGATGAAACCTTCTCACTAGTAGCAATGTTAAAATCAATAAGAATACTCTTTTCCATTGTCGGTTTCTATAATTATGAAATTGTGCAAATGGATGTCCAGACTGCGTTTCTGAACGGGAATCTTGACGAGAGTATTTACATCGTCCAACCAGAAGGGTTAATAATCCAGGGAGAATAGAAAAAGGTTTGCAAGCTTAACAAATCCATATATGGATTGAAACAAGCCTCAAGATCCTGGAATAAAAGATTTAACACTGTAATCAAATCTTATGGTTTTGAACAGAATGTATATGAACCTTGTGTATATAAAAGGATCATTGACTCTACTGCAGTTTTCTTAATTCTATATGTTGATGACATCCTGGTTATAGGAAATGTAGTGGGAGTATTGTCTGAGATTAAGCTGTGGCTAGGAGCTCAATTCCAAATGAAGGATTTGGGAGAAGCTCAATATGTTTTGGGGATTCAAATAATTAGAGATCGAAAGAACGAATTACTAGTAGTGTCTCAAGCATCTTATATTGATAAAATTATGAATCGATATTCAATGCAAAATTCCAAAAGGGGATTGTTACCCTTTAGACATGGAATGCATCTATCTAAGGAATAAAGTCCAAAAACATCTCAAGAAGTTGAGGAACTGAAATGAATTCCTTACACATCAGCAGTACGAAGTGTTATGTATGCAATGCTAGGTACACGTCCCAACATATGCTATGCAATAGGTGTTGTTAGCAGATATCAGTCCAATCCTGGTCAAACACATTGGACTGTAGTTAAGAATATTCTAAAATATTTGAGAAGGACAAGAAACTATTCGCTAGTGTGTGAACCTAAGGATTTGCTCCTTACTGGATACACTGACTCAAATTTTCAAACTGACGTAGACTCTAGGAGATCTACGTCGGGATCTGTGTTCACTCTCAATGGAAGAGCAGTAGTGTAGAGAACTATAAGACAAGGATGTATTGCTGACTCCACAATGGAAGCTGAATATGTTGCAGCCTGTGAAGCATCAAAAGAAGTAGTGTGGCTTAGAAAATTTCTAAATGAGTTAGAAGTTGTTCCTAACATGCACTTGCCTGTCACACTCTATTGTGACAATAGTGGAGCAGTTGCGAATTCGAAGGAACCTCGAAGCTATAAACGAGGAAAACACATTGAACACAAATACCATCTCATCTGGGAGATAGTACAGAGTGAAGACGCGAGTGTCACCCAGATAGCCTCGGAGTAGAACATGGCTGATCCATTTACAAAACCCCTCTCGGCTAAAGTGTTTGAGGGACATCTCCAGAGTTTAGGACTACGAGATTTTAGCATTTGATATATTGTTGAGTCACCTAATAATATTGTATCTCACTTGAGTTATAGTCCAAGTGGGAGTTTGTTAGGGTTTATGTCCTAGAACTCAAGTTTTGTTATCCTTTATATAAATAAATATGTTATTAAGTGAAAAATGTTTATTAATATCTTAATAATCCAATAGAAACATCCATGGTTATAACATGAGATACTCGAACTATATCATAAATATGGACAGGGATCAAGTTCGAGTATATCACCTAAATGGTCTATACTAAATGAATAAGGCTGGGTACCTTATTCTCGTAACACTATGGATGCAGTCTGCTTTGCTAAATAAAGCAAATAATGTGATCCTGGTTCGTTCGTGTAATGACATGCGAGTAGGGGCATCCTGTGTAAATGATGTTAACACAAGACTGGACTGAGAAATAAGTCACTCTTACTTTATAACGTCGTTTACTGTTAAGACTAATTATTTCATGCGATGACCTAGGTAACTCGATCTTAATCCTGAGCTTACTATGAACTCCTGTTCGTTTAAGGTTATCCTTTGATCTACATGGGTGAGAGTGGTCGTAAAAGTATCATTCAATGCTCCTACCATTCTCGGGATAACATTAGATGGAAGGTTGGGGACGTAGTAAAGCAAAACGGAATTCACTCGTACCCGATACAGGGATACTAGAAAGGTTTTTCCCTTAAGTATTGAGTTTGAGGTTGAACATGGGGCCCCACCCTTGATAACATGCAAAAATGTTATCATTTTCCTATCATTTTTAACTAGTTTTTTACTTAAATTGTGACCTTTAATGTCTTTTTACGTCGATTATTTTGAAAACTGAGTTTGTGAGGCAAAACCATGAATTTTATTAATTTCAAGACCAAAATTAAGACTTTTGGCCATAAATGGAAAAAAAAGAAGACATTTGAAGTGGAGGCCTAGAGCGTCTTGACGCTTGGCAGGCAGTGAAGAAAGATTTGGAATCGCGACAGCATCGCGACACTGCGACAACTTCTGCGCCAAGAAAGTGTGACGTCACAGCGTCGCGACGCTGTTGGCTTGTTAAGCAAGAAAGGGGTCCGTCCAACACCTATAAATAGCCCCCTCTCCCATGGATCAAATCATCCCATTTTGGGAGGCTTTCCCCTAGCTCTATAGAGAGAAAAAGTGAGAAGAATTGTGGAGAAAAAGGTTGGAATTGAGCAAGATTCCAAGCCTCAAGATTTGAGATGATCGTAGCGGGAGCTTGGGATCAACTTATCGGTTATTTCTTCCTTACTTCTTTATAATTCCTAATTGTAATTTGAGTTAGGCCTATGGATCAAGATCACTCTGGCAAAATTATTCCCATTTGTGAGTAGATCTTGAGACCTAGGACCGTTATTCTAGCTAATTGGATATTGTAGCTTAATTCATTAGAAATTGTAACAAAGTTCTTCATATTTCATCTATGCAATTCATTTTTAATGCTTTTAATCTCTTGATCACGGATTAATTGATGTGTTGGTCTAAATTGATACTCGGCGGAGAGAAATTAGATTAGATCAAAATTGCATGGCTAACGATTGCTTGGAGCACGAGAGTGAAAGAGAATTGTTAGAAATTGATTATGAAGTTGCTTAATGTCATACTATTATTAACTAAAGAGATGGACAAATTAATTAGTTATGTTAGTATGAGATGTGCAGGAGCTTGAAAGAGAAATCCGCTTAAAATTACTTCTAGATTTATTGAATTGAAGATTAGTAAGTACATTCATCTAATTAATTGAGCTACATATCCAAAACGCTAGATAACGCCCTAGGTCAAGTCCCCTTAATAGGAAAATTTCTTTAATTGCATGATTTCTTTAGTTTCTTGTCAATTCTTAGTTCTTGAGAGTTGATCTTCTAAGTAAAATTAAAACATGATGGTTCTTGGTAATTAATGGAATTAATTCAATTTCCCTAAGGATTCGATACTCGGAATACTTTCCGTTTTAATATTACTTGGGCAACTGTACGCTTGCGGAAAATTTGACAACAAGTTTTTGGCGTCGTTGCCGAGGAAATTGTAATCTTTTCCGTTAATATTGAGAATTAAGTGTTTGATTTTAATTTAGATTTTTTTTTTTTTGCAATTTAATTTTTAGTGGTGGCAAATTTTGTTAAGATATAAGGTGGATAAATTGTTTCTTTGAGTTTTAATTATGGCAGATCAAGAAGACAAAGCAATCCGAGACTGTTTCTTGCCTGAATTTCCATTAAATTACTATAGAATAGCTTATGAGCCAATTGTTGTCGATAATTTCGAGCTCAAGGCTAGTCCCATTCAGATGGTAAGAGAAAATGCTTTCAAAGGCTATCCATCAGAAGATCCACACAATCACCTAACATCATTTTTGAATATTTGTGGAACGGTAAAGATGGGAGGAGTTAGCCCTGACTAAATTTGTTTGCAGTTATTCAATTTTCTTTACAAGATAACGCTAGAGATTGGTTAGACTCTCATATGGCATCCTTGGTTAGGATGATTTAGTCAAAGCTTTCCTTGCAAAATTTTTCCCATTAGAAAAGATTACCAAGCTTAGAGCTGAAATTGGAAAGTTTCAACAATTAGAGGAAGAGCAATTATATGAAGCTTGGGAAAGATATAAGGATTTGTTAAGGAAATGCCCACAACATGGATACCCTGATTGGCTTCAAATTCAACTTTTCTACACTGAGTTAAATAGGGATTTAAAGAAAATTCTTGACACTAAGGCTGGAGAAAACTTTTTAGCCAAAACTGTCAAGGAGGCACGAACCATAGTAGAAATGTTGGCTTTGACAAGTTACCAAAGGCAACCAGAGTCCAAAATTAAGGAGAATCCATGTGCGAATAATGAGGTGAGTGCTTTAAAGTTGCAAGTCGAAGCTCTAACCAAGGCTCTAAACAAGCTCACAGGATTAAAAATTTCAAGTTCGCCGAAAGCCGAAATAAAAGAGGAACCTAAACTTGAGGAGACACTTCAAGAGGAGAAAATCCCTTTGGAGGAAATGCTAGGAAGCTTCATAAATGAGACTAGGAATTTATATGAAAATGTTCAAGGAGCAGTATCAATAATGCAAGCTATAGTAGAAAAATAAGATATTGTCATTAATAAGATGGAAGCAAAAATAGATCAAATGACAATATTCATGAAAGAGATCCAGGAAGGAAAGTTTTTCAATGTCGACGCCATGGACCCACAAGAACAATGTCCTGCCATATCTCTTAGAAGTGGAAAATAATTGAAAGAAGCTAAAAGAAAAGAAGAAACAAAGCCCAGAACTAGAAGGAAACTGGACGAGGATGATGATCAAAACAAACAAGAGGAAGAAACAGCACCATCAGTGCCAGATAAGTCTTCGGATTCTATTCCCTTCGTTCCTAACCAGATTCCTTATCCTCAAAGATTTCAAAAGAAACAGTTGGATGCTGAATTTTCAAAATTTCTTGACATTTTTAAACAACTCCACATTAACATTCATTTTGCTGATGCTTTGGAACAGATGCCACACTATGCCAAGTTTATGAAGGAAATTTTATTAAAGAAAAGGAAGTTCGAGAACCATGAGACAATGAATATGACAGCCGAGTGTAGTGCCATAATCCATAAACATCTACCACCGAAATTAAAAGATCCAGGGAGTTTCACTCTTCCTTGTACTGTTGGTAGTTTGTTTATAAAAAAGGCTTTGTGTGATCTAGGGGCAAGTATTAACCTGATGCCTTTCAGTGTTTACAAGAAACTTGGTTTCGGGGAACTAAAGTCAACTACAATTATTCTGCAATTGGTGGATCGTTCGGTGACATACCCTAAAGGTGTGTTACATGATGTTCTGGTTAACGTTGACAAATTCATATTCCCTGCAGACTTTTTAGTGTTAGACATGTGTTGGGTTCCTAGAGTGAGTAAAAATATAGTATAAAATACTCTAGAATTCCTGTGCAAGTATACACAGTCTGCAGCAAGTAATATTATCAATCCAAGGTCTGAATGAGTTTCCACTTTATCTATTTTGCGTAACTTCCTAATGGTTTCGAAGATAATAAAAATGTTGGGTTTTATAAGAATTATGCTGAAGCAAAATAAATGACAGAACAACGAGTAAACAAATAGATAGATAGATTAAAGACAGGCGCTGGTTAGGTTTTAGTGATTATTCTAAGATATGCTCTAGCAATATTATTGATCATGCATTTCTCGCAGTATTATTAGCGGATTCCTCCCGGAACTCCGGATCTTTTGGGATATGTTTCAAACCCAATGAAGAGCGACCGATCAAGCACTAGGCAACTGGCTATCCCTAGCTTAGTCACTGGCGTTCACCAATACACAATGATCGTAGTGTGGATAATTGTCACACACTCTCTAAATCATCCCTGAAACTAGAGAGAGTTATCCATACCGGCTGGCCAGGCGGGCATAAAATGAGTTTAAGCACAACAATTAACCAAAATGCAATAGTCAATTTATTACTAGAGATGAAGCACAGTAATCACATTATTCCTAACCAACACCCTAAGCCACTTAGTTCATAATGGGCATAGAAATACGAATTACAATCTGAGTATGCATGTCCATAACCACAAGTTAATAAAGAAAGTAAACTCCATAATCAGCTTGCGGTTGATGGTGTTCTTGATGATCTTCAATCTCCCTATACTATTCGGCTTCCAAGGGAAAACATGGAATGACTTTGACTTTGACGGCTACTTCCTTTTATAGAAGGATGGGAGGCTTGAATTAGGTCAACTAGGACACGTGTAAGGCTCTCCTTGATCCTTTATCACGAGAATAACTCAACAGAAGTCGGTTCATGAAGTTGGCTAACGAGCTGTGATGTGGCAGTTTCTGCTCCCAGTTTTGCTGCAGCATAGAATTTGCTCCCTCCAGTCGCTCAGCAGCATAATCTGCACAAACTAATTTCCAATGCTTCCATTCTTCCAAATGGGTTAAATCATGTAATATCTATCCAAAACCAACCCTAATAAGCATAAAGGACACACAAATCCCTATATAATTGAGGCCTAAATAACTACCTTTTGGGCAGTTATCATACCCCCAAACTTGAACTATTGCGCGTCCCGAGCAATATTAACCAACCTTCCTTCAAGAATTTAAAAACATTAGACAAAGAATTAGCTTAATCAAACCAGACAATCCAACACTACCTTTAACCTTTACCTGAGCACTCTGCAAAACCGAGCTCTGCTGCAGCAAAATGATTCCTCCAGCATGGACAAATAATCACCACTTTTCAACTTAATTCTAAGAACTCACCACAACCTAGCCCTATTATCAGACATTTCAAAACATATTTTTAAAAGGGTTTATTTCATTATTTATCAGACTTAAAGCAGCCATACAGTCATAAGCTCTTAAGCATGGGATGACCCACTTTATGGTGCAGTATACCCCTGCCTCAAGCTCATCACCAACTAGACTCAATACTCATTATAAAGCTAAAAAATCCTTAGTTATTCCATCTCTTGCCCCTAAGAATGGCGACATTTTATGATGAAGCTTACCTAAGTTCTGGAAGACAAAAAACTGTTGGATTATCATTCATCCCTCAAAACTTTTGCTCTGTCAATTTTTTTAGCAAAATCTTCAACAAATAATTTTTCAGCAAATTATTTTTCTCATCATTTTTTTACATTTCCTAGGTCATCTTTTGACGCGAAGACAAACTGTGGGTATCACGAATGTCCCCGGTTACTCAATAACCTAACAAATTTTAATTTTGAAGGAGAGGAATGCTCGAGCAAAATAATTGGAGTAGCAAAAAGGCCCCCAAACTTGAATTATTCATTGTCCCCAATGAATCATTAATTAAACAATTATACCCCCAAACTTAAATTTTTCTATCTTAATTTTTAAACTAAACATGGGACTAGGATTAAGCTTAAAGTGGATCATATAAGTCAATACTACCGTCAAAATCTTCTTGCCGCAGCAACAGTCCAGGCTAGAAGAAATGCTCGAGCAAAAGGTTTCTGGAGATCAGAATACCTTGATCTAATTTAAGTGTAATCAGCCCAAGCTTCAAAAATTCAGAAGAAAATTAGTTAAGTTAGAGTTACTCAGTGCTCATAGAATAGAAACATCTAGAAATTTCATTTAAAAAAAACACAAGAAAATAAATTACATAGTAGAGATATATTTTTAAAGCAGAAAAATTAAAAAAGAACAAGCAAACATATTTAGCAAACGGGGTCAAATATGCGCGAGCAAACAAAATGATAAGACAAAAATAATGCTCGCTGAAGATCATTCCATCCATCAATCTTCCTGACCCTGGTCTTCATCATCATTCTCTTCTCCTCTTTCAGCAGGTGGGGGCGGAATCCAAGGGTTCAACAGATCGTCAGGGAACATGGGAAGGGCAGGGTATGGGTTTGAAAAATTCTCCTGCAGCGCCCTCTTTAAGCTGGCATCCCGATTCTTAACATAGTTCCAGAAGGTTAAAGTCTGCCTCTCAGCAAACTCCTGCCTACTGGCCGAAAGTGCCAGTTGTTCTAGAATCGTATTGATGCGGTAGATAAGCCCACCTTGACGTATCTCCTGCGTGCGCTGGAGCCGCGCCAAATTGGGCGTATCAATGATCCCTTTATCAAATAGAATTGCATCACTCTCCTCCACTGGAACCCCTACTTGTCTGCATAGCATAGTAATTGTGTTCGGGAAAAACAACTTCCCCACCTTTTTCTTCCAGCAGCAAGCAATTTCATTACAAATAATTTTTCCTACGTCAATACTGAGAGACCTTAAGATAGCAAAAGCCAAAAGAATTCGTTCCCTGGATACTGTCGAGTCGTGCGTTGTCGGAAGCAACCTCTGCCTGATGAAACCCATCCATGTGTTCGCTTCCTTTTTAAAATAAGCCGACTGGAATGTCCGTTTCTGAGTCTTAGATAGTTGCCACTGCGCCCCCTCGATTCCTACCTCCCTCACAGCATTACTTAACTGCTCCTCAAATGGCGCGACTGCCATTTCATTGAATGCCGCGTGGGGGAAGTTTTGAAGATGGTACAGTGCGTTGATCGCACTTGGACTCCAATCTATCTCGACTCCTCTGACAATTACCAGGAAACCCTCTTCTTTATCAATGTTGGCATAGAATTCACGCACCACTTGTGCGTTCACAGCCTCCGGCTTAGCACAAAACAACTCCCAGCCGTGGTCAGCTATGCTGGTCCTTAGAAATGGCGGAAGATCACCGCTGAAACCTCTTTCGAACAGAAAATCCCTTTTCAGGAGCTCAGTGTATTTTGCTCTAGCAAAATTATTGACGAAGCGATCGTATGGCACCTGTCGCTCTGCTATTTCATCGTGCTCTTCTGATGCTTCAACAATCTTTTTGCCCTTCTCTTCTCTCCGCTTCAGCAACTGTTCCTCCTCTACCTGTTTCTCTGCTTCTTCTCGCCTTCTTTCCTCAGCCTCTTTTTTCTCTCGTTCCTCTTGCTCGGCCTTCTCTCTCTCGGAATCTGATGATGGAGGCGATGGGGTATCAGTCCTGATCACTGGAATGCGCCCAGCCTTCCGCTTAATGCGGCGTCGTTTCGGAGGTTCAGGTATGATAACCTCCACACGAGCCTCCTGAACTGGCTCTCTGTCTTCTTCCTCTACAGCCTCCGTCTGCATAACCTCACTCTGTTTCGCCTGAATTTCCTCTTGAGCCTCTTCTATAGTTGCCACTTCCTGTCCATCCTCTTCTTGATTCGTTTTGCCAGATTCTTTTGGGTTTTCTTCTTCTTATGCAACAACCTCCTCCTCTCTCGCTCTTTCCTGTTCTTCAACCCTCTGTTGTCGTCTTCTTCGCTTAGCCTCCTTCTCTTCTGGCGTTCTCTTTTTCTTAGTTTTTCCTTTCTGTACTTCCGGTGTCACGGGTATCTCTTCCTCCTCACTCTCCCTCTCTCTTTCCTTCCTTGCTCTTGTTTTGGCCATGGATAACTCAAAGGGTTTACAGAGAATGGGAAGGAAAAAGAAAGAACGCAGACGGCAAAAAATGTGATCAAGAAGACGAAGTGGAGAGAACTTACCAGCAGTTGCAAATAAATAAGGCTCCAGCAAAAGAGAATCCTAACCGAAAAGATTTGCCCTGCAATAACTAATATTACCGTTTTAATTTAAAAAATGCAAACCTGAATTTCAAAAATTATCAACGGTAAATTCGTGGATTCCAAACGCCCATGGTAAAAATCAATGTGCTGTCATCATTGCAGCCTTCGGATAATTGCTCTGTGACACGTGGCCTCATCAGATGATGCACGCACATTTACCTGCGAGAATTCAAAGCTAAATCTAACGGTAACAATAATAAATTCCAACGGAAACCCTTCTAACTCGGAATATTTTGCTCCAGCAATATCTTTGCCGCAACAATCTGCTGGTCCTGAAGAATCTTAGATACGGAAGTAAAATTTCAAAAAAACAGAAAAATCAAAGATTTTTTCTTTAAATTAAAATTGAACCAATCATCCCAATCTCTTATTTTCAAAAGAAGTCGAATAAATTAGAGAAAATCTCTATGAATTAAAACTAAAATTCAAATAACTGAAAATAAAATCTTAATAAAAACCAATTTAAAAGATAATACAAAGATAATAAAATCAAATCAAATTCAAAACAAAATAGATAAGATCTAATCAAACATTCAAAAACAAAATTGAATAAATCACGCAAAATCAAATCTATCTTAACCGCAAAATCAAATCAACAAAAAATAAAATCAATACAAACTCTGGGAGCTCAAAGTTTTGCTCTGTGAAATGCTCCCGCAAAAATCTTGCTCTCTCAAACATCGACCAACCTTAGGGAAGGATATTTCGCCTGAAATTCCTCACCCCAATAATTTTTCACACGCTGTCCATTCACCTTGAACACTCTCCCATCTTTTTCATCCTGCAAAGTAATTCCTCCATTGGAAAAAACCTCAATCACAATAAACAGTCCTGACCATTTAGATTTTAATTTTCCAGGAAATAATTTTAATCTAGAATTATAAAGCAAAACTTTTTGACCCTTGACAAATTCTTTGGACTTTATTTTCTTGTCATGCCACAGCTTAGTCTTTTCCTTATACATTTTCGCATTTTCGTAAGAAAATTGACGAAATTCTTTTAACTCATTAAGCTGCAGCATTCTTATTGCTCCTGCACGACTCATATCAAAATTTAACTTTTTCAAAACCCAAAATGTTTTATGCTCAAGCTCTAATGGTAAATGGCAAGCTTTCCCATATACTAACCTATAGGGAGACATACCTAGAGGAGTCTTATAAGCTGTCCTATAAGCCCAAAGAGCCTCATCCAACCTAAAGGACCAATCCTTTCTAGATGGATGGACTACTTTCTCTAAAATAGCTTTAATTTCCCTATTACTAATTTCAGCTTGACCATTTGCTTGTGGGTGATAAGGGGTAGCTATCCTATGCTTAATCCCATACTTAGCTAAAAGCTTAGTTAAGATATTATTAACAAAATGTGTACCCTCATCACCTACTAGAGCCCTAGGTGTCCCAAACCGCGCAAAGATGTGCGATTGAAGAAACCTTGCAACTGTCTTGACATCACTCTGATGGCATGCAATGGCCTCCACCCACTTGGACACATAATCAACTGCCAATAAGATAAAAACATTGCCATTAGAAGGGGGAAATGGCCCCATAAAATCAATACCCCATACATCGAATAATTCAACTTCTAAAATGTAAGTAAGAGGCATTTCATCTCTAGGCCCCAAGTTTCCTCTCCTTTGACAAGCGTCACATTGCTTGTAAAACCAATGGGCATCCTTAAATAACGTAGGCCAGAAAAATCCGCAATGCAAAATCCTCATAGCTGTCCTCTGACCACTGAAATGGCCTCCATACGGCGAAGAGTGACATTGCTCCAGGATTTCCTTTGCTTCAGCACCTGAAACACACCTATGAATAATACCGTCAGAGCATTGCTTATACATAAATGGCTCATCCCAATAGAAAAATTTCGCATCATGCTTAAACTTTTTCTTCTGCCTCCAATCCATGTCAATAGGAGTGACTCCCTTTACTAAAAAGTTGGCAATATCAGCATACCAAGGGACATCCCTAACTACCTTTACCTGAACAGCAAAAAGCTGTTCATCTGGAAAAGAATCGGAAATGGCAGATTGCTCCAGCAAAGATGATGATGGATCACGACGAGACAAATGATCTGCAATGACATTTTCTGATCCCTTCTTGTCCTTTATCTCCAAGTCAAATTCCTGCAATAGTAAAACCCAACGAATTAATCTAGGCTTTGCATCTTTCTTTGACATTAAATACCTTATTGCTGCATGATCCGTGAACACCGTGACTTTGGATCCAACTAAATATGGCCGGAATTTTTCAAAAGCAAACACAACAGCTAACAACTCCTTTTCAGTAGTTGTATAGTTGACTTGTGCCTCATTTAAAGAATGCTTTTGCCCCAGCATCGCACCTACCGCAGCATCACTCGCATCACACATTACCTCGAATGGCAAATTCCAATTAGGTGCGCAGAGAATGGGTGCTGAGATTAAAGCAGCCTTCAATGTTTCAAAAGCCTTCCTACAATCTGCATTAAAGTCAAAAACATGATCAGTGCACAATAAGTTACAAAGAGGTTTACTGATTTTGGAAAAATCCTTTATAAACCTCCTATAAAATCCAGCATGTCCTAAAAAACTCCGAATTCCCTTCACTGAATTCGGTGGCTCTATTCTTTCGATAACCTCAACTTTTGCTCTATCAACTTCTAGACCATTCTTAGAAATCCTATGGCCTAACACTATGCCCTCCTTCACCATGAAGTGGCACTTCTCCCAATTAAGAACTAGATGGGTATCCTCACATCTTTTTCACACCTTACCTAAATTATCTAAACAACTCTGAAAAGACCCTCCAAAAACTGAAAAATCGTCCATAAAGACTTCAACAGTGGATTCAATCATATCAGAAAAAATTGCTAGCATACACCGCTGAAATGTTGCTGGAGCATTGCAAAGGCCAAAAGGCATTCTCCTGAAAGCAAACGTCCCATAAGGACAGGTGAAAGTGGTTTTTTCCTGATCTTTAGGAGCAATAGTAATCTGGTTATACCCAGAATAACCATCCAAGAAACAGTAATAGGCCTGACCAGCCAATCGATCCAATATCTTGTCGATAAATGGTAGAGGGAAATGATCCTTTCGGGTGGCTTTATTAAGCCTTCTGTAATCCATACAAACCCTCCAGCCAGTTACTGTCCTTGTGGGGATCAACTCATTATCTTTATTGCACACCACAGTGACACCTCCTTTCTTAGGAACACATTGGACAGGGCTTACCCAATTTCTATCAGCAATTGGATAAATGATCCCAGCATCCAACCATTTAATTACCTCCTTTTTAACAACCTCTTTCATTGCAGGATTAAGCCTTCTTTGTTGCTCTATACTCCTAAAGGATCCCTCCTCTAGAGTGATTTTGTGCATACAAAAAGATGGGCTAATCCCCTGAATATCAGCCAATGTCCAACCTATAGCTTTGCGGTATTGCTGCAGCAATTTTATTAAGGCCTCCTCATGCTCTGGCATTAAATCTGATGCAACAATAATGGGCAACGTCTCACTTTCCCCAAGATACGCATACTTTAGATGATCCGGTAAAGGTTTCAAATCTAAAGTGGGTGCCTCAATTAGGGATGGCTTAATTGGGGGAGCCTTTCTTTGATCTAAATCTAACGACTCAAAAACATCCTCACACCTAAACAATTCTTTTTCATTTTTTCTATCTAAAGAACAAAATTCAAAATCTTCTATACTAACCTCTCCATGATTTTCCGAATGCTTACTAGCCGAATCCTGTATTGCTGTCTCAATAACTGTGCTCTCCAGAATCCTAATGAAGGAACAATCCTCCATATCGTCTGGATATTTCATGGCTTTAAAGACATTAAATTTCACTTCCTCATGACAGACTCTCATTGTTAATTCTCCTTTTTGAACATCTATTAATGCCCTACCAGTAGCCAAAAATGGACGACCTAGAATAATTGAGACATCTTTATCAGCCTCATAGTCTAAAATAATAAAATCAACAGGAAATATGAACTTATCCACTTTTACTTAGATATCCTCAATCTTACCCTCTGGATATGTGATAGACCTATCAGCTAGTTGGAGTGTAACTGTGGTAGGTCTAGCCTCACCAATACCTAACTTCTGATAGACCGAAAGAGGCATAAGGTTAATGCTCGCACCTAAATCACAGAGTGCTCTACCAAACTCCTTTCCACCTATAGACACAGGTATGGTGAATGACCCTGGATCCTTAGCCTTGGGGGGTAGCCCATTCTTGAGAATAGCACTACACTCTTCAGTAAGAGATACAATTTCAAACTCACCTAACCTTTTCTTTTTAGTCAAAATATCCTTAAGAAATTTAGCATAATTAGGCATTTTCTCTATAACTTCTACTAAAGGGATATTTATATGCAACTGCTTAAGAATCTCTAAAAACTTTTTAAATTGACCATCCTGATTCTTAGGCTTTTGTCTTTGTGGAAAAGGTAGAGGTGGTACATAAGGTGGGGGCGGCACATATGGTGGTTCTACATCTAGCACAGAACTAGATGCTCCAGCATTCTCTTTGCTGCGTCCAGCACCCTGACCAGACTCAAATTCTTTCTCAACAACAACATTATTATTTTTATCACCATTATTATTTATAACCTGGGTTTTACTAGGCTCAATTCTTTCTTCTAATGGCTTACCACTCCTAAGAGTAACTGCCTTTACCTGCTCCTTACCTTCCCTTCTAGGGTGTTCAGTATCTGATGGAAGTTTCCCTTGAGGCCTTGCCTTGAGCTCATTAGCTAGCTGACCCACTTGCAATTCCAGGGCTTTCATCGAAGCTTGATTACTTTGAATTGCAGCGTCTGTGCGAGCCATAAATTCTTTCATCATCGCCTCGAGAGAATTTCCCGAATTTTGCTGGGGCAAAGCCTGCTTATTTTGCTGGGGCATTACCTGCGTTTTACCAAATCCCGGCTGGTTCACTTTTTGTTGTGTTTGTACGTTATTTCCTTGACCTCCCCATGAGAAGTTGGGGTGGTTGCGCCAACTTGGATTATAGAAGTTAGAATAAGCGTTGTTCCTCTGATTACCTACAAAAAACACAGAAGCTGGATTGTTGGGGCAAAACTCGTAGCTGTGGTCTTCACAACTACGAGTTTTGTCCGTGACTTGGTTCACCACTGCTGCAGGCTCCATAGCTGGTGGCTGCTGATGACTAATCACTGTCACATTCTTAAGAGCGTTAGCAATCATAGCAAGATCAGCCCTAATGGTGGACACACCATCAACCTCTAATACACTCTTAATCTTTTTATTTGTGTCTCTAACATCTGACCACTGACAACTATTAATAGATATTCTTTCTAAAATTTCATAGGCTTCATGAAAAGTTTTTGCCAAAAGGGCCCCTCCAACCGAAGCATCGACTATACCTTGGGTTACTCCATTTAAACCATTGTAAAATGTTTCCATTTGAATACAATGAGGTAACCCATGGTAGGGACACTTTCGCAAAAGCTCCTTAAACCTCTCCCAAGCCTCACTAAAAGTCTCATCCTCAAATTGCCTGAACCCTACTATTTCACTCCTTAATTTAGCATTTCTATTAGGTGGGAAATATTTACTTATCCCACGTCTTCATTGATCCTGGAGCAAAAGAGTTTAACCATGACTTTGCTCCATCTCTAAGAGAATACGGGAACAAAGTTAATCTAAGAGCATCTCTAGGCACTCCTTGAATTACAAAAGAATCACTAACTCCTAGAAAAGACTTAAGATGTAAATGAGGGTCTTCAGATGACAAACCATGGAATTGCCCCACGATTTGCAACATCTGAAACATTACCGGTTTCATTTCAAAATTCGCCGCTTGGATTTGGGGACGTGCAATCCCTGGATTCAACTCATTAAACATCGGGACAACATATGCTCGAATGGCTCTGGTCCTATCGTTCGCTATCAAGATAGGATTCTCAGCCTGATTATTTCGCTGCTCATTTTGCTCAAACAGTGGGTTTTGCTGCAGCAATGGATTCTGCTGGGGGTTCACTGCTACTGCTGGACCTTCATGAACCTGTGGAAGTTGCGGCACGTTCTCCATCTGGTTTCTGCGCTGCTCCCTCCTTCTGTTCCTAAATGTCCTTTCAATTTCTTAATCAAGCTTAAACCGTACCCTAGGCGGATCGCTTATGCACCAAAATCACACCTGCAAAAACAAAAGAAACAATCAAAAAGTTCTAACACCAAACCACTAAAACACATACACAAAACAGATCAGATAAAAACTTATTCAAGTCCCCGGCAACGGCGCCAAAAACTTGTTGGGTTCCTAGAGTGAGTAAAAATATAGTATAAAATACTCTAGAATTCCTGTGCAAGTATACACAGTCTGCAGCAAGTAATATTATCAATCCAAGGTCTGAATGAGTTTCCACTTTATCTATTTTGCGTAACTTCCTAATGGTTTCGAAGATAATAAAAATGTTGGATTTTATAAGAATTATGTTGAAGCAAAATAAATGACAGAACAACGATTAAACAAATAGATAGATAGATTAAAGACAGGCGCTGGTTAGGTTTTAGTGATTGTTCTAAGATATGCTCTAGCAATATTATTGATCATGCATTTCTCGCAGTATTATTAGCGGATTCCTCCCGGAACTCCGGATCTTTTGGGATATGTTTCAAACCCAATGAAGAGCGACCGATCAAGCACCAGGCAACTGGCTATCCCTAGCTCAGTCACTGGCGTTCACCAATACACAATGATGGTAGTGTGGATAACTGTCACACACTCTCTAAATCATCCCTGAAACTAGAGAGAGCTATCCATACCGGCTGGCCAGGCGGGCATAAAATGAGTTTAAGCACAACAATTAACCAAAATGCAATAGTCAACTTATTACTAGAGATGAAGCACAGTAATCACATTATTCCTAACCAACACCCTAAGCTACTTAGTTCATAATGGGCATAGGAATACGAATTACAATTTGAGTATGCATGTCCATAACCACAAGTTAATAAAGAAAGTAAACTCCCTAATCAGCTTGCGGTTGATGGTGTTCTTGATGATCTTCAATCTCCCTATACTATTCGGCTTCAAAGGGAAAACATGGAATGACTTTGACTTTGACGGCTACTTCCTTTTATAGAAGGATGGGAGGCTTGAATTAGGTCAACTAGGACACGTGTAAGGCTCTCCTTGATCCTTTATCACGAAAATAACTCAACAGAAGTCGGTTCATGAAGTTGGCTAACGAGCTGTGATGTGGCAGTTTATGCTCCCAGTTTTGCTGCAGCATAGAATTTGCTCCCTCCAGTCGCTCAGCAGCATAATCTGCACAAAATAATTTCCAATGCTTCCATTCTTCCAAATGGGTTAAATCATGTAATATCTATCCAAAACAAACCCTAATAAGCATAAAGGACACACAAATCCCTATATAATTTAGGCCTAAATAACTACCTTTTGGGATGTTATCAACATGGAAGAAGACCCCGAAGTCCCGATCATTCTTGGGAGACCATTTTTGGCATCCGCTCGTGCGCTAATTGAGGTACATAAAGGAACCCTCACTCTCAGAGTAGAAAACGACGAGGTAGTGTTCAACCTTTTTAATGTATTAAAACATCCAGAAGAGGTTAGTTCCTGCTTCTCGATTGATTTAGTGGACACTATCATCAATGCATGTGTAGAGATAAATTAGATTAGATCAAAATTTCATTGCTAGCGATTGCTTGGAGCACTAGAGTGGAAGAGAATTGTTAGAAATTGATTATGAAGTTGCTTAATGCCATACTATTATTAACTAAGGAGATGGGCACATGAATTAGTTATGTTAGTATGAGATGTGGAGGAGCTTGAAAGAGAAATCTACTTAAAATTATTTCTAGATTTATGGAATTGAAGATTAGTAAGTACATTCATCTAATTAATTGAGCTACATATCCAAAACGCTAGATAACGCCCTAGGTCAAGTCCCCTTAATAGGAAAATTTCTTTAATTGCATGATTTCTTTAGTTTCTTGTTAATTCTTAGTTCTTGAGAGTTGATCTTCTATGTAAAATTAAAACATGATGGTTCTTGGTAATTCATGGAATTAATTTAATTTCCCTGAGGATTCGATACTCGGAATACTTTTCGTTTTAATATTACTTGGGCAACCGTATGCTTGCGGAAAATTGGACAACAACCATCTGATTGGCTTGACAGGGATCTTGTTTTATGGTTGGACCATAAACAACTTTTTTAATAGAGGACCAGTGGACTTAAGGAACCAAGATGTACTATAGGGGTAAAATGGACATTTGACCTGTCTATAGTAACGAACGACCTGTGAAAGATTGACTTACTAATCATGGTTATATCGAGTGGACAGAAATATATCTACAGTGAGGGTAGTTCAACTACTAGGCTATAGTGGAGTGTCCGATAGTTAACGGATGTTGGTTAACTAGGTTAAAAGAGTTTGGCTAGTTTAACTTCGTAACGTTGGAGCCCATGATCTGTAGGTCCATTAGGTCCCCTTGATAGCTCGAGACTAACCTTTGGAACAATATGATTGACAAAATATGAATTACTTTAAGTTCATGTTGAGAAAAATCAATGGAGGTAATAGGTGTTGACAGTACGTCGGGTTTTGTGAAAACCGAGTATGTATGGATTTTAATATTTAAATATGATTTAAATACCAAGAACATGAATAGGAATTCATGAAAGGGAAAATAAAATTTTGTAAATGTTCGGGTAAAGTGGCAAAATATTAATTTAATATTAAGATATTAAATTCATAATTAATTATTTAATTAATAATTATTTTTCAAATTAATTTTGAATTAATTTAAAAATTAAGAAATTGAAAATGATTTTTGAAATTTCAGATTAATTAAATTAAATGAGATAGTGGATTAATTCAAGATAATCTTGAATTAATTAAAATCAAATTGCAATTTGATTTTTTGGAGGTGGAGTGCATGGTGACTGAACCCATGCACTCTCCTCTCTTAAGCTACTTAATACTCCATTAATTTGGATCTAAAATGGTGTCACTCCCTGGGCCTTTTCTTCATGCTTAATCCCTTTATATAACTGAAGAAGAAGGCTAAAAGAATTGAGCTTGAACAATACTGAAATTCTGTCGAAGTCCATACTCACCTCACCCATCTTCATAAGCTTGTTTTTCAAGCTTTCTCTCTAAAATTCCATCACTTGAGGATCCCACAATCCGTTCCAAAGCCTTGAGGATAGCAAGGAAGATCCTTTGGTGGTTCGTGACTCATTGGTGAAGAAAAACAAGAAGCTAATCCAACCAATTTCTCCATTGAAACAAGGTAGGCAAACTATCATTGTTTTTCTTCATATGAATAGCATGTCTTTACTAATCAAATTGAGCTTCTTATGTGCCTAAGATCCAAAATTTCTTCCACTTTTTAGATATTAACACTTTCAGCTCTGACAATCTGATTGGAAATTAAAAAATTGATCCCTAACGTTCTGATTGGCTATTGCTTGAGGACAAGCAATGAGTTAAGTTTGGGGGTATGATAAGGGTAAAAAATATATCTATTTTACCCTTATATTTAGCTCATTATCTTGTCAAAGTTGTATGTTTTAGATCAAATTTACGATTACCGAGCTCAAAAAGTGCAGAAGTTGATGAATTAGGGAGTTGAGAGTCATGTATGTAAAATTAGGCTTATTTGTGCTTAAAAAGACCCATTTTGATGAGAATTTGACTTAGTTTAATGTTTTGCAGAAAAATAGGGGAAATCTGTAAAAACCCAGAAATGTGACCACATTTCTGGGAAGGCAAAATCCAAATGCGGCATTTTCTGGGCAGATGAAAGCAGTTCCGAGTTCGTCGCGGTTCGTTTTGAACAAGTGTTTTCAACACCTAACTGCTTGTTTTGACTCCAAAACTGACTAGGCTACCTACCAGCACCATTTTGGTGGCTCCTCAACTATTCCCCACACTATATAAGGGCTCGATTCGAAGGGAAATTAAGGCAGAACTCAATGGGAAGAAGAGGGTGATGACAGTACAGGGATTAAAGCCCTAGTGCAGCGGAAACGATCAGAGGATCACACTGATTTTTAGTCATGATTCAAATACCGGTACGGTTCACAAAAGATAAATTTTACAACAACATAAACTACTTTAATCATGCTGAAAAACATAATAAAGCATGCTGGAAAAAATTTAAATCGATAAGATCTAATCTAATATAGGATCCTGATGATCCTAGATCCAGTTACCTACCGTAGGCCAAGATCTTGATCGTTTCGCCAAAACCTCCTTGCATTTTTGAAAAATTACAGCAGCAAGAAACGTTTCTTTTCGCTGCAAATCCCACACGAACACCACCAAGAGGATACACCGATGGTCTCTAAAGGTTATGATGAGGGAGATGGTGGGATCTCTTTTTCTGTAAGGAAGAAGGCTGAGAGAATCTAAGGAGTATGGATTTTTCTGGAGAGCGTTTTGTCTGAACCTCAAAAAACTCCGTAACCATCTCCTAAGTGGGCGTGAATGGGAGTGATTGTAGGCCAATCACCCACACGTTGCTCTTAACTGATCAAATATCAACTATTCTAATTCAAAATTTAATTTAATTAATTAGATAATTAATTAAATTAAATTAAAATAAGTTATTTAATTCATAATTAAATAACCAACTCATTTTTTTTTTTTTTTTTGAAAAGAAATAACCAACTCATTTAAACCATATTTAAATGATCATCCCTCACATAACCTATAGTTTTAATATAATTTAACTAAATCAAAATTTAATTAAATTAAATTAAAACAACAATTAATCAATTCTCCAATCAATTAATGTTATAATTAAACATCACATATTTAATTATAATTCTCCCAAAATAAACTATAGAATAAATGTACATCTAATGTACATTAATTATAACCTATAATTTAAATATGAATAACTCATATTATAACTTTTTATTCAAACCGTTTCGAATACTAAATTTTCCTTAGAAATTAACCTCAACACCTTATTTGAGTCATCGATGGGACCTAATGGACCTACAGATCGGGAGTTCCAATGATGTGAGATTAATTGGCTAAACTCAGTAACCGAATTAATAAATATTCGTTAACTGTGGTTCACTCCACTAAAGAACCACAACCGCACTCTTCTCACGACAGATATATTTTTGTGTCCACGGATATCGACCGTCAACAGCAAGTTAGCCCTTAGCATGTGTTCTTACCTCAGCTAGGTTAAATTACTGTTTTACCCCTAGGCTACCTCTTGGTCCTTAAGTACCAGTGCTCCTCTAATGAACAACCCGTTTGAGGTCCAACCAATAGATACAAATCCCTCTCGTGCCATAGAGAGGGAAGGGCCCATTGTTCAAAACCTGGAGACACCACTTAAGGGAACACACCTATACTTACCCTAATGTTGGGAAGAAGTGAATTCCATCTTGTAAGACTATGTGCCCAGTTCCCCACTCGGTCTTGTCCCAAAAATGGTAGGTTTATTGAGTCGGCGTGCAAGCCACTCTCACCCGTATAAATCAAAGGACAATCTCTCATGGACAGGAGTCCATAATCCACTCAGGATTAAGACGAAGTTGCCTAGGTCATCCTAGTGAAATAGGAACCGAACTAATTAACGGTGTTAGAGTTAGTGGTTAACTATTTCGCAGTCTGGTCTTTGTGCAAACTCATTGCACAGGATACCCCCACTCGCATGTCAACTACATGAACGCGTTGGATCTTTGCATTTGTATCAAAATACAAAGTGGGTCGTATCCACAATGTCACCAGGATAAGGTACCCAACCTTATCCCTATACTACAGACCCTTTAGGCTAAAACTTGAACATCGATCCCTGTATGTCCCTACATACTAGTTCAAGCCGCATTCTATTAGCCTTGGATGTTTAGTTTATTGGATTAGGGTTAATAAGACAAGATATACTACAAACATGAATAATACATCACTTTTATTAATGTTCGGTCAAATGTCAATTTACTATCTAAGAGTTTTAGGGCATAAAACCGAACAAACCCCCACTTGAACTAAAACTCAAGTTAAAGGGAAAGTATAAACAATATAATCCAAAGTTGGAAATGGTATATGTATGTTGTACATTACATGAAAAGTAAATATACAAAATACAATAAACTAGGGCATCCTTACACCCATTACACATCTCCCACTTGCCCTAGATTACGCTATATACATATCTCGCAGACCTAGACTTTCTAGATGACCCTCAAACACTTTAGCCAATAGGGACTTCGTAAACGTATCAGCAATGTTGTGCTCTGAAGCGATCTTGGTCACGACCACATCTACTCTTTGCACAATCTCTCGAATCAGATGATACTTCCTCTCTATGTGTTTACCTCGTTTATGGCTACGAGGTTCTTTGGAATTGGATACAGCCCCACTGTTGTCACAATATAGAGTAATGGGCAAGTTCATGTTTGGAACAACTTCCAAATCTGTCAAGAACTTCCTTAGCCAAACAACTTCCTTGGTTGCTTCACAAGCAGCTACATACTCAGCCTCCATCGTGGAGTCTGTTATGCATCCTTGCTTTATACTTCTCCAAACTACAGCTCCCCCGTTAAGGGTGAACACTGACCCTGATGTGGATTTCCTTGAATCCTTATTAGACTGGAAGTCAAAGTTGGTGTATCCAGTGAGAACTAACTCGTTAGCCCCAAACACCAGCATGTAGTCCCTCGTTCTCCTAAGATACTTGAGGATTCCTTTAACGACGATCCAGTGATCTAACCCTGGATTTGACTGATATCTACTGACAATCCCTACAACATAACAGATGCCAGGCTTCGTGCAGAGCATAACATACATTAAGCTACCAACTGCAGAGGCGTAGGGAATTCATCTCATATCCTCAACCTCTTGAGGTGTCTTAGGAGATTGTTCCTTAGACAAGTGAACCCCATGCCTGAAAGGCAATAAACCCTTCTTGGAGTTCTACATCGAATATCGGGCCAACATCTTCTCGATATACGTTGCTTGAGACAGAGCTAGCATTTTGTTCTTTCTATCTCAAATTATCTGGATGCCAAGAACATACTGGACCTCACCCAAATCTTTCATTTGGAATTGGGCCACTAGCCATTCTTTTACGTCAGACAGATACCCTACATCATTCCCAATGAGTAGGATGTCGCCAACATAAAGTACAATGAAAGCTACTTTATTCTTGTTGATTTTCTTGTAAACACAAGGTTCGTCAACATTTTGGTCAAAACCAAAAGATTTGATCTCTGTATCAAATCTAATATTCCAAGATCTGGAGGTCTGTTTCAACCCATAAATGGATCGATTTAGTTTACAAACCTTTTGGTCCTCAGCTTGGGTTATGAACCCTTCAAGCTGAGACATAAAAATACTCTCGTCAAGATTGCCATTCAGAAAAGCAATCTTGACATCCATTTGCCATATTTCATAGTCATAAAACATAGCAATGGATGAGAGAATTCTTATGGACTTAAGCATAGCAACTGGTGAAAAGGTTTCTTCATAGTCCACCCCTTCTCTTTGGGTATAACCCTTTGCTACAAGTTTTGTTTTGAAAGTCTGTACTTTCCCAGCATCATCTCTTTTCCTCTTATAGATCCATTTACACCCAATGGGTTTGTCCCCTTTAGGAGGATCTACAAGTTCCCAAACTTGATTAAAGTACACAGACTCCATCTCAAGGTCCATGGCTTTAGCCCATTCGTCTTTATCTACGTCATTCATTTCCTGACGATAAGACAATGGATCTTCTGAGCCGTCATCAGGTATGACTACTTGTGTTTCAGTTAAACCCAAGTAGCGGCCAGGTTGGATTACAACCCTCCCATTACGAAGAAGCTCTCCCATTATGTGAGGAGGACTAGATTGACGAGAAGAACTGGCTTCTCCAACAACACTTTGATAAGGAAATAAGTGATGAACCAGCTCAATTAATTACTATGGTGAAAAGTTGCATCCTTTCAAGCTTAACAAAGACATCGTTTCAACCAAAAGGCACAATGAATCTAAAAATCTAGATTCATCCATCATATTTAATGCATTATGTACCTATTTAATTCATGCATCTGTATTTATGATGGTCCATGTATGGATTTGAAAGGTTGGAGTTGAATCTAGACTACATAGATGAAGGGTTGTATCCTTTCATGGTGTCTTTTAAATTAGTATAAATAGGGATGTAATTTGACATTTAAACAAGTTGAAGTTGAATTGGAATGAAATTTCAGATCAAGTTTAGTCTCTCTTAAGCTTTTATGCTTTTTTTGTGTACTTGTGTTTAGAATGCATGCCTAGGACTTTCAATCTAATCTGATCAATTAGATTGTGAAGAGTTCGAAATCTTGAAGTTAAGAACGAGTTCTCCTTTCTTCTTGATCTTTTATCATCCTTCCAAGCCAGATTTGTTTAACTTTCTTGGGGTTGTCTATAATTTCATTAATGGGGTTATTCTTATTATTGTTGTGGGGGTTTGATAGCGAGCATAGCTAGCTATCTTTACTTATTTAATTTAGCTAGTCTTTTGTGATTTTTGGGCCATTTTATTGTGCTTTATTGTTTATTTTGTATGAAATGGTTGATTGGAGCTATAATGCCATATTAGAGTTAATCGGGTGCTCGGGGTGTGAAAAGATGCATAAGAATGAAAAGAGTAAAAGAGGAAAAAAGTCAAATCTCGGTCAACAGCAGGCTAGCGTCGAGACGCTAGCTCTTGAGCGTCTCGACGCTCACATTCCATATCAGATTAGGCGCGTAAAGCTCACAGCGTCGAGACGCTGTGATAGGAAGCATCCCGACGCTACCGTTTTTCCTTATTCATAACGCGCGTATAAGAGGCAGCGTCGCGACGCTGTCTTGACAGCGTCTCGACGCTAAGACGAAAAATCAGAATAAAAGCTTATTTTCGGCTAGGTTTTTGGGGAGTTCGATTTGGGACCTTGGATAGCCGTAAAGAGGACAGAATAGAGCATTTGGAGGCTGAAAACAAAGGGAGAGACTTGGAAATCAACCCATTGTTCGTGGGGATCGTGACGGGGACGTCGGGACTCGGCCTTCATTGAGTTTTCTTTTCCCTTTTCTTCCTTTAGTTAGATTTATGGCTTCCACATGTTTAGTTGAGGTTGTATTTACATTCATGAGTAGCTAAACTTGTAGCTTAGGGATTGATGTAGTTGATTAAGTTTATGGATTGATTTATGGTTTAAGTTGTGCAATGTTATTGTGTTTGTAATCTTGATTTAATGATTTCAATTAATTGGCCATTAGATGGATGATTTAAGTTTCGAATCTAGCTCGGGAGAGGGGATTTGATCTGGACTTGCTCAAGATTGCATGAATAAAGTTTACTTTCTAATTCATGACGGTTTTAGATTAACTTTAGAATTGGTTGAAAGATCTCATTGCCTTGCATGATTAATAAACTTAGATAGGGATATCAAGTTGGTTAATTTGCATGAGAATCAATTATACTCCGGAGAGGTAGTTGTGATTAAAGGGTCTTTGGCTCATAATTTCATTGTGCATAATAACTTATTCTTTAAAATCAATCCTAAACAAAATCGGCGAAATCAATTCCCTAAGTAGCTTTCCCAATTGACTTTCCATTCTTTTTACTTGCTTTGATTTGTTTTTATCATCATCTTTTCATCACTTTTTGATCCCTAAATAAAATTGGGCAAGATAATTCACAATACTTGATTTGCTTAAAAATCCAATCCAGAGGACGACACTTGTATTTACGAACACTTTATTATTACTTGACCCGTGCGCTTGCGGTTATGAAAAGTCCACATCAGGGTTCACCTGAATTAAGGGGAGTTCTCAAACGTAATTTAGGTAGTTCCTTTATCATTTGGTATCAGAACATCTTTGATTCCTTTATCACTCTTGTTGAAGGACTAGGTTCATCAACAACCCTTGTTTCTTTCGGGTATCCAACAAATTGGCATATTCTAGTACGTGGTTTCAATTTCTTAGGATTTGTCACTAGCACGTGTGCAGGACAACCCTAGATACGGAAGTAACGCAAACTAGGTTTGCGCCCCCTCCACAACTCAAAAGGAGTTTCAGAAACACTTTTTGAGGGAACGTTGTTAAGAATATATACTATAGTCTCTACTGCATACCCCCAAAACGAGCTAGGAGACTGAGAATAGCTCATCATATAACGAACCATGTCTAATAGGGTTCTATTTATCCCTTCTGATACACCATTCTGCTGAGGTGTACTAGGTGCTGAGAGTTGGGATTGGATTCCATGTTCTGTCATATAGTCCTGGAATCTTTGATCCAAATACTCTCCACCTCAATCTGATCAAAGTGTTTTAATTATTTTACCTGAATAATCATCTATGAAAGAGATGAAATTTCATAACCACCTCGAGCCTTTACATTCATTGGACCACAAAGATCCGAATGTATTAGTTGAAGTGGTTCTTTGGCCCTATAACATTTTCCAGTAAAAGGCCTCTTGGTCATTTTACCCTTGAGACACGATTCACAGGGTGGTAAAGATGTATCTTCTAAATCAGATAGAAGTCCATTTTTAACCAAACGATCGATCTGATCGATGTTAATATGACTGAGACGAAGGTGCCAAAGATACATGTTGTTACTTAGAGGAGAAATATTTTGCCTTGTGTTATGTGTTTCGGTCGTTTTAAACATCTCATGACTTAAAATAGCCTTAGCGTCGGCAGGTCTTAACACATACAAATTATTCTCACGTTGAGCAGAGTAAATAAAAATATCATTTCTTGAAATAATAGATTCATTAAGGAGAAAAGAAATTGAGTATTCTTGTTCTAACAAAGCTGAAATAGAAATAAGGTTCCTTTTACTCCTAGGAACCAAGTACAAGTTCTCTAAAATTAAATTCTTATTTCTAAAAAATAATTTTGCAGCTCCCACTGCACAAGCTGAAACGACCTCTCCTGTTCCAACCTTTAGCGTCATTTCACCATCAGCCATCTGTTAGAAATCATTTCCCTGAAAAGAAAAGCAAATATGATTAGTTGCTCACGAATCCAATATCCAGGCGAACTCATCATGTTCTACGAGACAAGTCTCTAAAACCAATAAATCGAATTTACCTTCTTTCTCTATCTTATTCTCAGTGAGGTAACGGGGACAGTTGCGCTTCTAGTGACCACCCATATTGCAGTGGAAGCATCTGCCTTTGTCGGCCACGACCTTTGCCTTTCCCTTACCTTGCACAACTTGTGCAGGAGCCTTCCCCTTGTCTCCCTTCCTCTTCTGGATTTGCTTCGATGAAGAAGCCTGAAGTAGAGATTTAGTCCCTGAGGATGAACCCTTCAGGAACTTCTTTTTGGAATGGGCCACATTTGCCTCTCCTTTTACCACATTTTTGCCTTCTTTTTGAGCATGAACTCATAAATCTGTAGCTCACTGGGGAGGGAAATCAGGTTGAACTGAATATTGTTCGTACTCGCATTCATCCTGAATGGCATATAGCTTGGAGGAAGGGAATGAAGAATGAACGCAACCTGACTGCGCTCGCAGACTACCCCGCAACACCTTACTTGAGTCATCAGTGGGACCTAATGGATCTACAAATCATAAGCTCCAATGATGTGAGATTAATTGGCTAAACTCATTAACCGAATTAATTAATATTCGTTAACTATGGTTCACTCCACTAAAAACCACAGCTGCACTCTTCTCACTGCATATATATTTTTGTGTCCACGGATATCGACCGTCAATAGCAAGTTAGCCCTTCACATGTGTTCGTACCCCAGCTAGGTCAAATTATCGTTTTACCCCTGGGCTATCTCTCGGTCCTTAAGTACCAATGCTCCTCTAATGAACAACCTGTTTGAGGTCTAACCAACAAAAAGAAGTCTCTCTCATGCCATAAAGAGGGTAGGGCCCATTGTTCAAGACCCGAAGACACCACTTAAGGAAACACACCTCTACCTACCCTAATGTTGGGAAGGAGTGAATTCCATCTTGTAAGACTATGTTCCCAACTCCCGACTCAGTCTTTGTTCGCACGTTTTTTTACACCGCAAGTGAACGGGTCGTCACAAGTAATATAATGATTTTGAGTATAGAGTATCGTCTCCACAGGGATTGGATTTATTCAATTAATTACCACGAATAATCTTGCTTAACTTTATTTAGAGAAAAAAATCTAATGTCGAACAGAATAATAAAAAGCTAATCTAGAAAGCAACAGATAAATGGAGGCACAATTTGGAAGGATAATTCTAGAGTTGTTGATTTCGACAATTGAACCTTTAACGCTTAATCAATTAACTAATATGGATTAACTAATCATTTGATTCACAAGTCTAGAAGCCTAATGACAAGGACTCTCCTGTCGGTCTCCTCCTATCTCATATCTTTCAATAAAGAACTCCTTTCAATCTCATCTTTATTTACTTAGCATGGCATTACGACCCTTCAGTACAACCTCTAACGTTATTTAGTCAATAGTCATGCATTCAGTTCTAGTCTAAGCTTCTCTTCGTCGAGTCATTTAGTAACGATTCATTTAATCAGTGACCAGTTGATTAAAAGCATTAAAGACAAAATGCACAAATGAATAATAGTGACAATTAAACCAAATAAATTCATTAATCAAGAAAAGGTTCAACATCTAAATCAATCTCATAGAATTTAGGAATTTACTACTCATAATCACTAAAAATCAAAAATTCCTAATCACAACAATTCTAGAAACTAAAACATAAAGGAAAAGGGAAGAGAAATGCTCATAAAAGTGTCGATCTCCTCGATCCCGCGTCGACCTCCATCGATCCCGAGCTCCAAAGATCTTCAACAATGCTCCAAAACTCTCCCAAAAATCTCCAATTTTAGTGTGGATTCTAGAATGGGGTGAAAACCCACAAATTGGCACCCAAAACTTTGTTGCAAAAGGCTCATTTTATAGGCTCCTAGTAGGCCCAGTGTCATGACGCTACGTCACAGCGTCGCGATGCTCTAACGTCATCTTTTCTTGGTCTCCAAGACGTCACAGCGTCGCGACGCTACCCCCTTTGTAGAGCTTTGTGCATAGCTGCCTAGCGTCGAGACGCTCCAGGCTTAGCGTCAAGACGCTAGGCCCTGAATCTTCTAGAATGGCCCGATTTTGACTAAATTTTTGGGCCTCCATCTTTCTTTTGGCCCAAATGCTTCTTGTAGTGGATTTTGGGCACTTTTCTTGACCCAACTTGATAATTTAAGACTTGGAATTCATGAATTTGGCCTTATAATTCATTCTTCTTGGACTTTTGGACTCAGTTCTTCAATGAAATTCTCCAAATTGCTCAAAAAGTCTCCAAAATCTCTCAAAATTCTGGTTCTTCTTTTTTGACTCGGTTTTCTAAAATTTAAACATAAATTAGCATTAAAGTACATGATAACTGTTCGAAAGGTAGTTATTTAGGCCTTAATTCTATAGGGATTTCTGTGTCTTTTGTGCTTAATAGGGTTGCTTTTAGATAGATATTATATGTTTTAACCCATTTGGAAGAATGGAAGCTTTGGAAATTATTTTATGCCGAATATGTTGCTGGGTGACTTACAGGAGCAAAATCTGGAGCAAAGCGTGGAGCAAAACTGCTACGTCACAACTCGTTAGCCAAGTTCACAAACCGACTTTTGTTGAGTTATTTTTTAGATAAAAGAGCGAGGAGAGCCTGCCATGTGTCCAATTTAACGTAATTCTCATCTTATAAAAGGAGAAGCCGCCAAAGATAAATTCATTCACGATTTGGAGACCGAATCAATCGATCGGAGGCCGAATTGACGGCAGAATGGAGATCTAAGAAGACCATTTGCGATTCAACTCAAGGAGACGAAATTCTTCCATGTTCTTGGTGGTTTGGAGCAGCTGTTTCATCTCCATTTGCTGAAAAGGATTAGTATTTCTTGTGTATTTCGTAATATGGATGTGCTTATCGAGATTGTAACGTATTTTATGTTTTCAATCATGAACTAATTGCTTTGTAGGCATAGGTTAAGAATTTTGTGATTGTTATATTTATAAATCTAGAAATTCTATTTGATCATGATCATCTTGAATTATTGTTGATCTTTAATTTCATTATGTGCCCGCCTAGCTAGCCGGTATGTATAGCTTCTCCTATTTTCAGGGATGATTTAGGAGTTGTGTGGCAATAATTCACGCTAGATCATTGTGTATTGGTGAACGCCAGTGACTGAGTTAGGGATAGCCAGTTGCCTAGTGCTTGATCGGTAGAGCTTCATTGGTTTTGAAACATATTCCAAAAAATTCGGAGTTCCGGGAGGATCCCACCGATAATACTGCATGAGATTGACATATCAAAAGAATTGTTGGAGCATCTTTATAAACAATTACAAAAGTCTTAACCTGTGTCTGTTTCCATTCTATTTTCTCTGTCGTAATCATTTACTGCTTTCGCATATCTTTTGTTTCAGCATTTAAAAAGTCCAATCAATTTAACCAAACTTTTGAAATCACTAAAAAAAACAAATTAAATCAATAGAGGTAGGCATTTCAAGATCCTGTGGATACGATAAATACTTATCACTTGCTGCTAGGTTGTGTATACTTGCACAATATTCTGGAATTAATTTATCTCATATTTTTAACCACTTCAGAATTGCAACAAGTTTTTGGTGCCGTTGCCGGGGACTTGAAATTGTTTTATTTGATTGATTTCTTTTGTGTGTATTTTTGGTGATTTGGTGCGTGAACTTTTTGATTGTTTCTTTTTGTTTTGTAGGTGTGACTTTGGTCTGTGAGTGATCCCCTTCGGATTAGATTTAAAAAAAACAAATCAAGTGAATCTCGAAGAGGAACTGTGCGATGCAGCAAAGTCCACCGCTGGAGCAAAATGGACAGCAAAATAATCAAGCTAAGAATCCTATCCTTGTAGCAAATGATAGGGACAGAGTCATTAGATCGTATGTTTTCCCAATAATTGACGAGTTAAATCCAGTGATAATGCGTCCAATAATTGAGACAGCAAACTTTGAACTGGTCATGTTTCACATGTTTCACAGTGTTGGCCAATTCCATGGTTTATCATATGAGGACCCTCATTTGCATCTTAAGTCTTTTCTAGGAGTTAGTGATTCATTTGTTATTCAGGGAGTGTCGAGAGATGTCCTTAGATTAACCCTATTCCCTTATTCTCTTAGAGATGGAGCAAAAGCATGGTTGAATTCTTTTGCTCTGGGATCAATTAGTAGTTGGAATGAGCTAGTAGAGAAATTTCTTAGTAAGTATTTTCCACCAACTAGGAGTGCCATTGAAGAGTGAGATAGTGGGATTTAGGCAGAATGAGGAAGAAACTTTTAGTGAGGCTTGGGAAAGGTTTAAGGAGCTTTTGCGAGAGTGTCCCCACCACTGTTTGCCATATTGTTTCAAATAGAAATATTTTACAATGGGTAAAACATAGCAACCCAGTGTAGGGTTGATGCTTCTGCGGGAGGGGCTCTTTTGGCAAAAACCTTTAATGAGGTTTATGAGATTTTTTAGAGAATATCAACCTACATTTGCCAATGGTCATGTGTTAGAGGCTCTAGCAAGAAAGTTAAGAGTGTGATAGAAGTTGATGGTGTGTCTACCATTAGGGCCGATATTGCAATGTTAGCTAACGCTCTTAAAAATGTGACAATGGTTAGTCATCAACAACCACTAGCTATGGAGCCTGCTGCAGTGGTGAACCAAGTTGCAGAGAAATCTTGTGCCTATTGTGGTGAAAAGCATAATTATGAGTTTTGTCCTAACAATCCAGCTTCTGTGTTTTTTGCAGGTAATCAGAGGAATAACCCTTATTCAAACTTTTATCATCCAAGTTGGCATAACCACCCCAACTTGACGTGGGGAGGGCAAGGAAGTAATTCACAAGTCCCCTAAGCACAACAAAAGGTGGTGAACCAGTCCGGATTTGCTAAATCACAGACATTGCCCCAGAAAAATAAGAAGGCTTTGCCCCAGCAAAATTCGGGTGATTCTCTGAAGTCAATGATGAAGGATTATATGGCTTGTAATGATTTCATAATCCAAAGTCAGCAGACTTCATTTAGAGTCCTAGAGTTTCAGGTGGGCCAGCTAACTAATGAGCTGAAGGCACGACCTCAAAGGAATATTCCTTCAGATATTGAACACCCCATAAGGGAAGGTAAGAAGCAGATGCAGGCAATGACTTTAAGAAGTGATACGCCATTAGAAGAGAGGAAGGAGTCTAGTAAACCCCAAGAAGTAGATATGAGTAGTGATAGAGTTGATATTGTTGAAAAAGAGTTGGAGTCTGGTCAGGGTGCTGGAGGCAGCAATAATGATGCTGGAGCATCTGGTTCTGTTCCAGATGTGAAACCACCTTATGTACCGCCTGAAGGATTGGAATTCCCAATTCCGTTAAAGTGGAAGATATTGGACCGTTTGTAAATTAATTTTGTTCTACCAAATACCAATGCATTGGCAAAAGGTTAAGCGGTGAAAAACATACCTCCGTTGACGACTCTGAATACTTCAACGAATGATTCTTGATTGCTGTGCAACAACGAAGAACACCATCATTTGATCTTCCCCGCTATAACTCTGAGATTTAGGAACGTAGTTGTGGGACTACCTAATCATGAATGGGAAAAACACTAGAGAGAAAATTCTCCCTAGAGTTCTTGAGTTGAGAGAATATGAGAGGGCCTTATGGTGGTCATATATTGTGTACCTAAACCCTAGGGTTAGTGTTCTATTTATAGGAGAAAGGTCATGAATAAAATATTCATTTAAAATCAATCAATTCTATAACTGATTTAATATTTTCCTTAATTAATCAATTCCATAACCAATCAATTCAATAATTGATTAATATTTTCCATAAATGATTGATCACTTCCATAACTGATTAAATCATTTCCAAAAATGATTAATTACTTCCATAAGTGATTAATCATTTTCATAATGGACCTACAGATCAGAAGCTCCAATGATATGAGGTTAACTGATTAAACTCATTAATCAAGTTAGCCAATATTCATTAATTGTGGGTCGTTCCACTAAAGACCCACAGCTGAACTCTTCTCCCTGTCGAACATTTCTGTGTCCATGGATGTAAACCTATTCCGGTAAGTCAATCCTTCACGAGTGTCTGTAATCACAGCTGGGTCAAATTACCGTTTTACCCCTGTGTTACATCTGTCTCCTTAAGTACCAACGCTCCTCTAATGAACAACCTATTTATGGTCCAACCATTAAAAATAAAGTCCCTCTCGGGCCAGTGAGAGGGCGGGATCCCTTTGTTCAAGTCCCGGAGTCACCACTTAAGGGAACACTCATCTGCTTCTCTTAAAAGCGGAAATGAGTGAATTCCTTCTTGTGTTGGCATGTCCCCAGCCTCCCACTCGGTCTTGTCCCCAAAAAGGAAGACATATTGAGTCGCCGTATTGGCCACTCTCACCCATGCTATTCAAAGGACAATCCCTCATGAGAAGGAGTTCATGACACACTCAGGATTAAGACTGAGTTACCTAGGTCATCCTATTGAAATAGTAACCTAACTAGTTAACGATGTTATAACTAATGGTTGACTATTTCGTGGTCCGGTCTTATGCAAACTCATTGCATAGGATAACCCCACTTGCATGTCTACTACATGGACCTTTTGGGTCAATACAAAGCGGGCCGTATCACATAGTGTTACCAGGGAAATGTACCCAGCCTTATCCCTATACTATAGACCTTTTAGGTTGTTACTTGAACACCGATCCCCGTATGTCCCCACATAATAGTTCAAGTTACATACAAACAACCTTGGATCTTAGTTTATTGGATTTAGGTCAAATTGTGCAATATTTAACAACAACACTTTATTGTTGAAACTCAATAACACTTTATTGAAACAAATATACAATTTGTTTACATTTACTATCTACGAGTTTTAGGGCATAAAACCCAACGAAGTCCCACTTGAACTAAAACACTAGTTTAGTGGGATGTACAATAATCTATACAGCAGTGGGTGTATAAATATATGTATAAAACATATACAATGTACAAATACAATAAACTAGGGCATCACTATACCCATTACATAATGGTAGTATCATTATACCCATTACATTTCTCCCACTTGCCCTAGATTACACTTTTGTACATATCTCGTAGATCTAGACCTTTTAGATGACCTTCAAACACTTTAGCCGATAGAGTCTTTGTAAATGAATCAGCAATATTTCATTCAACTTAATGTGTCTACTTGTCTTAGGCTGCGATGTTCTTTTGAATTTGCCACAACACCACTATATCACTATAAAGTGTGATGGGCAAGTTCACATTTGGAACACATTCCAAATCAATCAAGAACTTTCTAAGCCATACAGTCTCTATCACTGCTTCACAAGTAGCTAATTTTTCGGCCTATACGGTCAAGACTGTAACTATGCCATACTATAGCTCCATCGTAAAGAGTGACCACAGATACTGATGTAGATATCCTCAAATCCTTATCAATCTTAAAATCTGTGTCAGTGTATCCTGTAAGGATCAAATCCTTAGTCCCATACACGAGCATATAGTTCCTCGTTCTCCTTGAATACTTGAGGATATTCTTAACGGTTTTCCAATGATTAAATCTTGGATTAGATTGATACTTACTGACAATCCCTCTTGCATAGGGCATTCGTCTCGTCTCCTCAACTTCTTGAGGTGTCTTAGGAAACGGTTTCTTAGACAAAAAGAATTCCACGGCTGAAAGGTAGTGAACCCTTCTTGGAATTATGTATCTTATATCTAACTGACATCTTGTAGATATAAGTCACTTGAGACAAGGCTAGCTTTTTGCTCTAACGATTCCTAACGATTTGGATCCCAAGAACAAACTCGGCTTCTCCCAAATTTCCATTTGAAAATGAGTTGCTAGTTCCTTTAATGTTAGTAAGATAACCTACATCATTCCCAATGATTAGGATATCAATCATATACAACACTAAGTAAGCTACTGAACTATTTATGATTACTTGTACACACAAGACTCATTAATGTTCTGATTAAAGCCAAAAGATTTGGTTACTATATCAAATCTTATATTTCAAGATCGAAATGCTTAGGTCAATCCATGAATGGATCACTTAAGCTTGCAAACGATTTTGCTTTCGATCTTGCTGTACGAACCCTTCTGGTTAAGACCTTTAATGTCTCGTTTTCTCTTGTAAATCTACTTGTAACTAATAGGTGTTACCCATCAAGAAGATCTACAAGATCCAAGATGGAAGTGAAATACAAAATACTTCATTTCCAGGTCCATGACTTTAATCAATTGGTCCTTGTCAACATCATTCATTTTCTTTCTAAAAGATAATGAACCCATTATGCAATCATCAGGTATGATGACCTAGGCTTCAAACAAGCCCATGTAACGTTCAGATTATCAAACAACCCTCCCACTACATTGAGGCAATCTCAACTATTAAGAAAGATGTGACTAACTAGATGCACTGATCCATCAACAATTCTTGTTGAACAGTCAGCCACATCAACAACTCTTATGGATGTTACTGTAGCTTCATTAGTTAACTTACTTAAACCGACTTTACACTTGTGGTTTATGATTTTTGATGTGAACTTCTTCTGAGAATTTAGCATTTGTCGATACAAATTCTTTATTCTCTTGTGAACTGAAGAAGTATCCACTTCTCATTTCCTTTGGGGTTGTCTACTACAGTATGCAATGCAGTCAACACTGCATGACCCCAAAACGAGCCAGACAATTGAGCATAGCTCAACATGGAATGAACCATATCCAATAGGGTTCTATATCTCCTAAATGAGATTTAGGGTGTGATCCCATGTACTATCAAATAGTTCTGGAATCTCAAATCCCTATACTCAATACTTTGATCAGATCGAAGTGTTTTTATCATCTCACCTAACAAGTTTTCAACTTCAGTCCTAAGCCCCTTCAAATATCTCATGAGCTTCAGACTTAAGTTGCATTAGGTAAAGATACTCATACCATTGAATAACCATCCAAAAGAGATGAATTATTCATTCCCTCCCACTGCTTTAATATATTGAACCACAAGGATCCAAATGTACAAGCTCCAAGGGCTCTTTGGCTCTTAGATCTTTTCCAGTAAAAGACCTATCAGTCATATTGCCCACAAGGCATGACTTGCAAGGTAGTAGAGAGTCATCTTCTAACTCGCTTAGAAGTTCACTCTTGACCAATCTCCCCATCAAATTGAGATTAATATGGTCTACCTTAAAACCAAAGAAAGGTATTTTCCTTTAGGGGAAATCCTTTGCCTCTTTTCACATTGAGTAGTAGCTGTTTTAAACAACCTAGTGTTCATGACTGCTTCACTCTTGATTAGTCTTAAAACATTTAGGTTACTTTCCAGTAAAGCTAAACAAATGTCAACTCCCTTTCTTGAAACAAAACTGCGTTAGCAGAGAAAGGTAAAGAGTAACATTGTTCCAGCAGATAAGACACATAAATCAAATTTCTTTTGATCTTAGGAATTACATACACGTTATCTAATAATATGTATTTTCTCCCACTGAGAAAAATAACTTAATGTTCCCCACTGATATAGCCAAAATAATCTCTCTAATTTTAACTTTGAGAGTTATTACACAAGCAGCAAGCTCTTGCCAGGAACTTATTCCTTTAAAAGCGAAAAACACACGTGATTTGTGGCCCCTGAATCAAGTATTCAGAGAGAATCACTATTCTTCACCAATCACATTTTCAAGACAAGTAAATGAAAATTACGGTCTTGAACAAGTTCTCTTTTGCTAAGCAGGGTTCTATGTCATATTCACCAAGAACAATTCTTAATGAATTAAACGTATGGGGCATGAGGACATTCCTCAGTTAAGAATAATCCTAAACTTATTTACCACAATTTGTCGTTTAAGCTTGTTGTATTACCGTTGTTTATAAAAAGACGTAACACAATAAGCATAAAATTATTATATAACTGCTGAAGTAACAAATTACTTGCATTATTATTTGCACTAACCCATCACAAAATAATCCAATAAAATTCTGCAAAAACAAATAAGCAATCAAAGAAACCCTATAAAACTATTGATTTAGTTTTTGCAACGATACTTCAAAGGTTTAGAACAACAGCCATCGAAGGGTGGTTAGCTACTCCTCCTCTGAATTGAGACAATCTCAACCAAACTCTAACACCAGAATAACTCATATTCCGTTAGCGTTTAGTTACCGCTGTTCGATCAAGGGTTAGTTAACACATTTAACTCATCCCCGTAAGTGTAACCCTCCCACTTTCAGATCTCAGAGGCACACACCAACAGGCTACCGAAGGAAAAGACAACTGTTGGTGATTAGCCTAAGTGACCCTATCCTATTAAGGAGTTCACGGTGTTCGGAATCCTATGATTAGGCCCTCCGAAGGGATGGCTGCGCCAGGACAACCTGCAGGCGGCTCATAGGACTCTCACGGTGCGAACTAGGGGCGGAGATCGAGGGATACGTTGACACGTGTCTCGCTCCCACTTACTCTAGACATTTTTCCCATTCACCTTGTTATTGATCCATGCAAACACTTTCCGAAGGGAGGCCGCTCCTAGGGCGACTCGAAGCCGAGCATGAACCTCACGTTGTGAATATAGGGACGTAGGAGCAAAACTTGATTTAAATCTCGTTTTGTAATTTTCCTCCCACTGAAAATGTCCTAAGGTTAATTTAGGGTTGTTTAACTTAGAAAAAAATCGGCTAAGTCAATCTATCTAAGTCTGATCCTATTATAACAATTATGGAAATGATTTCAACCACAATGTTTTAAGTGAATTAAACTTCTTTTAATAAACCCAACATTGCAAGTCAACATTACTATGGTTAATTCAACTCAAGCTTCGGGTCAGTTCCCAGGTAGGAGGTGTTCCATAAACCGTCAATTTAAATACCCCCAACCTTAGACAGAACTTCACCGAGAGAGTTCCCTTATAATCATAGTAATGTAAGGTATTTACTCTAAAGAACTAGGTGCATTAAACACTTTTAACAAACCTAGTGACATTGCATGCTAACATTTAACTATGACTAATTGAACTCCGGTATTCTGGGTCAGTTCCCAGGTAGGAGGTGTTACGTAAACAGTCAGCTTTAATACCCATAGCGTTAGACAGAACGTAACCGGTGGAGTTCCCTTATAATCATAGTAATGTTTTTCCTACTTAGTCAATTAAAACTAATTTTAATTTTAAGTAAGAATAATTCTAATCCTATTAGAAATGTGATATTAGATCTAATTAATTTTAAACATTTTAAAATTAATTCATTTATCCTAAGATCCTATGTTTGCATGCAATTCTTTGTTATAGATTAACAGCTTCTATTCATTAATTTTATAACACTTATAAATTTAATGAATTAATCCTATAGCATGCTACTATGGTGACATAAATTAACAATCGAATTCTAATTAATTTATAAAACCATACATTAGCATACATGACATACTAAAATATAACAATTATATTAATCTAAGCTAATGTCATGCTCAATGTAATTTAATTTCCTTTTAATTAACCTAACTCTTAAATTGCCCAAGAAAATTAAATTAAGCATTCACATTTTCATACATTAACATAACACTTTATATTAATAGCTCATGAAAATAAATAAGCATATAAATCACTTTCATAAATATAACTCTTTATATTCTTTACTAAAGTAATTTCATGTTCAATGCTTCCAATTTTCATCCATTCAATCATAACCATTTATATTAAATACCAATGAAAATAAAATTCATGCATAATACTTATATTATAACAATTATAAAAAATACATGAATATGCTTAACCTATGGTGGGATTTAAATACTATATGACATTCATAAAGCAATTAAATAGCTAAGCAGACGGGTTTTGGCATCCTAGGACTCAAAACAAATAGAAAAATTACAATAATATATCTATTACAGCCCTATCATGCCGTGAACCAATCCAAAATAGCCTCGAACCGCATCCAAACCCTTCGAACCGGCGAGAAAACGGGCTAAACCGCACTGAAACAGCTTGAACCGGGTCAAAAAATACTAGAACCAGTCAATTTGAAGCTGAACCGAGCCCAAAAATGCCTAGACCGCTCGAACCGAGTCAAGAACCAGCTGGATCATCGTGAACCGGTCAAACAATTTCAAACCGGACGCGCGTGAATCAACTGCCCTTTTTTAAAAAAAATATATGAACAAACTGCTTCTTGAACTTGGGACCTCTAAGTGATTAAACGAACGCCAAAACAACCCAGACAAGTCCTTGTTTCGTTACAAAGATAACACAGTTTAATATACATATATTATTTTTAATTATTTTTTTTTCTCACGCGATTTCCCAGTTTTTCTTCATTATTCTTCCGCCAGACTTCGTGATTTTCAAAATATCTTCGATTGCAGCACTGTTTACTTCGATTTTAGCCTCAAATTTAAGCAAAATGCACCAAAATTCTTCTCCAATTGATACAAAACAGCAACACGGACTTATAGACTCGATTGCAATTAAAATACTCAAAACAAAAGGGCACTTACATTGATCAAATCAACAAAAATTGCAAAAACTAATGCCAAAAACCCAAAACATCTACTAGCAAACGTTTATACATCAAATGTAGAAAATTATTCCCACCAATCAACCAATGATAATTTTGTAAAACAAAATTAAAATTACGATCGGCTCTGATACCAATTGAAGGATTGGAATTCCCAATTCCGTTACAGCGAAAGCAATTGGACCGTTCGTAAATTAATTTTGTTCTACAAAATACCAATGCATTGGAAAAAGGTTAAGCGGTGAAAAACATACCTCCGTTGACGACTCTGAATACTTCAACGAATGATTCTTGATTGCTCTGCAACAACGAAGAACACCACCATTTGATCTTCCCCGCTATAACTCTGAGATTAGGAACGTAGTTGTGGGACTACCTAATCTTGAATGGGAAAAACACTAGAGAGAAAATTATCCTAGAGTTCTTGAGTTGAGAGAATATGAGAGGGCTTTATGGTGGTCATATATTGTGTACCTAAACCCTAGGGTTAGTGTTCTATTTATAGGAGAAAGGTCATAAATAAAATATTCATTTAAAATCAATCAATTCCATAACTGATTTAATATTTTTCCTTAATTAATCAATTCCATAACCAATCAATTCCATAATTGATTAATCTTTTCCATAAATGATTGATCACTTCCATAAGTGATTAAACCATTTCCAAAAATGATTAATTATTTCCATAAGTGATTAATCATTTTCATAATTGATTAATTTCTAATTAATTAATTCTTTAATTAATTAATCACCAATTAAATATCATATATTTAATTACAGACATTCTATTAGTTAATTAATTAATTACCTAATTAAATATCATATATTTAATTTCAGGCCTTCAATTAATTAATTCTATAATATGAATCAAATTCATATTAAAATTTGAACTCCTTCAAATTCTCTTATATCCTATAAATTTAATATGAATCAAATTCATATTAATATTTGAACTTCTTCAAATATTTATTCCTCTCATAGACTATAGTTTAATTAAATCTCATTTAATTCAAACTAAATTGAATAATTAATTAATTCATAATTAATTAATCCATCTTCTAATTAAATACCATTTATTTAATTAGACATATATTTGAACTCTTTCAAATATATCAATCTCTCAATATAATAAAGTTTAATCTGAAATTAGACTTTATATTTATCACTATACATTATATTAATTTGTATCTCATACAATTAACTTAATTCCCAATATTAATTTGAACTATTCAAATTCTCCCAAGATATATTTGTTCCTAATTACTCTTTACGAGCTAGTAGGGGGACCTAATAGACCTACTGATCAGAAGCTCCAATGATATGAGGTTAACTAATTAAACTAATTAATCAAGTTAACCAATATTCATTAAATGTGGGTCGTTCCATTAAAGACCCACAGCTGAACTCTTCTCACTGTAGAACATTTTTGTGTCCATGGATGTAGACCTATTCCGGTAAGTCAATCCTTCACGAGTGTCCGTAATCACAACTGGGTTAAATTACCGTTTTACTCCTGTGTTACATCTGTCTCCTTAAGTACCAGCGCTCCTCTAATGAACAACTTGTTTATGGTCCAACCATTGAACAGAAAGTCCCTCTCGGGCCAGTGAGAGGGCGGGATCCCTTTGTTCAAGTCCCAAAGTCACCACTTAAGGGAACACTCATCTGCTTCTCCTAAAAGCGGGAAGGAGTGAATTCCTTCTTGTGTTGGCATGTCCCAAGCATCCCACTCGGCCTTGTCCCCATAAAGGAAGGCATATTGAGTCGGCCTATTGGCCACTCTCATCCATGCTAATCAAAGGACAATCCCTCATGAGAAGGAGTTCATGACACACTCAGGATTAAGACTAAGTTACCTAGGTCATCCTATTGAAACAGTAACCTAACTAGTTAACGGTGTTATAACTAATGGTGGACTATTTCGTGGTCAGGTCTTATGCAAACTCATTGCATAGGATATCCCCACTTGCATGTCTACTACATGGACGTTTTGGATCAATACGTCTGTATCGAATACAAAGCGGGTTGTATCGCATAGTGTTATCAGGATAAGGTACCCAGCTTTATCCCTATACTATAGACCTTTTAGGTTGTTACTTGAACACCGATCCCCGTATGTCCCCACATACTAGTTCAAGTTACATACAAACAACTTTGGATCTTAGTTTATTGGATCTGGGTCAAATTGTGCAATATTTAACAATAACACTTTATTGTTGAAACTCAATAACACTTTATTGAAACAAGTATACAATTTGTTTACATTTACTATCTACGAGTTTTAGGGCATAAAACCCAACACCGCCCCCACCCTATAACCCACCCTTACCTTTTCCACAAAGACAAAAACCTAAGAACCAAGATGTTCAATTTAAGAAGTTTTTGGAGATTCTAAAGCAACTTCATATAAATATCCCTTTAGTTGAGGCTTTAGAACAAATGTCAAATTTTGCAAAATTTCTCAAGGACATGTTAACTAAAAAGAAGAGATTAGGAGAGTTTGAGACTATGGCTGTTACTGAGGAATGTAGTGCTATTCTTAAGAATGGGCTACCTTCCAATGTTGAGGATCCAAGATCATCCATTATTCCTGTCTCTATGGGTGGAAAGGAGTTGGGGAGAGCACATTGTGATTTAGGTGCAAGCATAAACCTTATGCCACTTTCGGTTTATCGAAAGTTAGGTATAGGTGAAGCTAGGCCTACAACAGGCACACTCCAATATGCAGATAGATCTATCACATATCCTGAGGGTAAAATTGAGGATGTTCTTGTCCAAGTAGATAAATTTATTTTTCCTGTCGATTTCATTATTCTAGATTATGAGGCAAATAAGAATGTCCCAATTATTCTTGGTCGTCCATTTTTTGCAACTGGTAGTTCATTGATAGATGTCCAAAAGGGGGAGCTTACAATGAAGGTGCATGACCAAAAGGTGAAGTTTAATATGTTTGATGTAATGAAATATCCTAATGATCTTGAGGATTGCTCCTACGTTCAGGTGTTGGATGAGTTTATTGAGGACCACTTTGAGAAGGATTTGATGGAGTACCATACCCAAAAATTTGGAGAAATCCAAATTGAGGATTTGAAAATAGGTGGATTGGAGCATGAGCATAAAGATGCAGGTGAGATTTCTAGTTTTAGGAGGAATTTTGAATCCTTAGAGCCAATAGATAATAAATCCAAGCCTATGCAACCTTGTAATTCATTGGCATTGCTCCAGCAACCTGAGATTAGGAAATCCTTCATTGATGAGCGGTTATTTACAGTGTTGGATTTTATGCCCTAAAACTCGTAGATAGTGAATGTAACCGTTGACCGGATATTAATGAAATAATATTGATATATTTTTCCATTAATTGTTATTAGTTATTTTATATTTGTCTTTGCCTAATAATAACCCTAATCCAATAAACTAGACATCCAAGGCTGTAATATGAGTCTTGAACTATATGTAGTGACATATGGGATCATTGTTCAAGAAACAGCCTAAAGGGTCTATAGTATAGGGATAAGACTGGGTGCCTTATCCTGGTGAAACTATGGATACGACCCACTTTGTATTTGATACAAACGCTGTGATCCAACGCGTTCGTGTAGGAGACATGCGAGTGGGGGTATCCTATGCAATGAGTTTGCATAAGACCAGACCGCGAAATAGTAACCACTGATTATAACACCGTTAACTAGTCGAATTTCTATTTCACTAGGACGACCTAGACAACTTAGTCTTAATCCTGAGTTGATTATGGACTCTTTCTCATGAGAGATTGTCCTTTAATTTGTATGGGTGAGAGTGGCCAATATGCCGACTCAATAAGCCTACCACTTTGGGGACAAAACCGAATGGGGAGCTGGGAACATAATCGTACAAGATGGAATTCACTCTTTCCCGACTTTAGGGAAGCAGATGAGTGTTCCCTTAGGTGGTTACTCCGAGTCTTGAACAAAGGGCCCTACCCTCTCAATGGCACGAGAGGGTTTTCTGTTTGATGGTTGGACCACAAACATGTTGTTCATTAGAGGAGAATTGGTACTTAAGGAAATAGAGGTAACACAGGGGTAAAACGGTAATTTGACCCAGCTGGTGTTACGGACACTCGTGAAGGACTAACTAGTCGATATTGGTCTAGATCCGTGGACACAGAAAATATGTCTGCAGTGAGAAAAGTGCAACTGTTAGTCTATAGTGGAATGAACACACAGTTAACGAATATTGATTAATGTGGTTAATGAGTTTGACCAATTAATCTCACATCGTTGGAGCTTATGATCTTCAGGTCCATTAGGTCCCACTGGTAGCTCGTAAAGTAATTTGAGGTAGCTCGTAAAGTAATTTGAGGAAACTAAGTAATAAAAGTAAATTGAAAATGTTCAATTTATTAAGGGAAACAAATATAATATATATTGATATATTATTATGGGAGAAATTAATATTTGAAAAGTTCAAATATAAATTTATGGAAGTTTGAAAGAGTTCATAATAATGAATTAATTAATTTAAGGCCTAAAATGTGTTTGGGCAAATTAATTAATTCTAGGCCGGGAATTAAATATGTGATATTTAATTGGTGGTTAATTAACTAAAGAATTCATTAACCGGGAATTAATCAATTATGGAAATAATTAATCACTTAAGGAAGTGATTAATCATTTATGGAAATGATCTAATCACTTATTGAAGTAATTAGTCATTTGTGGAAAAGATTAATCAATTATGGAATTGATTGATTATGATTGATTAATTAAGGAATAAGATTGAATCAATTATGGAAAAGATTCATTTAATTGAATATTTTATTCATGGCCTCTCTTCTATAAATAGAACACTAGACCTAATTGGTCATGACACTTAACACTCTTGAAAGACAAGACCTAGAATTCTCTCTAGCCTCCCTCTTAGAGAAAGACTCCCACAAATCTTTTGCCTCTTAGACTCAGAGACATACCGGTGTAACCTCTGTGGTGATTGTGTCAATCAAAAAAGAGATTTCCAGCGAAGAAATACCAAAGACGGCTGCTGCGTTTTGATCGTTGGAACATCGTTGGCGAAGAACGGTCAAGTCTACAACGGAGGTTTGTAACGGTTCTTCCTCTTTTCTTTAGAAAAGCATGAAAATAAATTTAGATTTATTTTTAAGCATGTTTAAACCAATTTTACAGCAGCTTTAAAGTTTGTTTAAAGTTTGTTTGAGTTTTCGTAACGGTATTTTAATGTTAATTAATATACGGCGTAAGGTCCAATCGATGCGCTTCCGTTGCGTGGGGACTTTTATTCCCTTCAATCGGCATCAGAGCCATCGCTGTCCCTATTAATTAATTTAAAAAGTTGCGATAGGCTCTAATAGGTGGGATTTATGCATAATGTATGTTTCGTTTGCGTTGAACTGTTTGGGTTAATTTTATGGCCATAGATTTTATTTTTATGTGATTTTGATCATGTAAGGCCCGGTGTTTCGGGTATATTGTGTAAAATCGAGTCCTATGTAAGTCCGGGTCTATAATAAGTTTTTATGAGATGAAAATCGAAGCAATCGCCGCTGAAATCGAGGCCAAAACCGAAGAAATCGTTGTTGTTTTGCCCAGATTCTGCCTCCAGACGCAACAGCATCGAGACGCTACCTCAACAGCGTCGAGACGCTGTCTCGATTATGCAGGCGCAAGATATGGAAAACGCACAGCGTCAGGACGCTATCAACACAGCGTCTCGACGCTGTCACAATGGAGGAGCGCACTAGGGTTTCAACAGGCGCGGTTCAAGCAGTGGGCGGTCCGGTTCGGCTGGGCTGGGACCTATTTGGTCCGATTCAGCCAATTTTTTGCATGGTTAGTGATTTTGGAGGTCGGTTCGAGGTGGTTTGGAGCAGTTCGTGCTGTCTAGACCAATTCCGGAGCTATACAAGGATTTTTTAGGATAGAATTTAGCTAAATTAATGTAATTTAATGTTTTATTTTATCCTAGGGGCCAAAATTAACCGGTTCAATTGCTATTTATATCCTTTACTGGAAAAGGTTACAGAGCCAAAGAACCCTTAGAGTTAATACATTCGGATCTGTGTGGTCCAATGAATGTAAAAGCTCGAGGAGGGTACGAATATTTCATCTCATTTATAGATGATTATTCAAGATATGGTTACTTGTACCTAATGAGACATAAGTCTGAAGCCCTTGAAAAGTTTAAGGAGTTTAAGGCTGAAGTTGAAAACCTATTAGGTAAATCTATTAAAGTACTTCGATCTGATCGAGGAGGGGAGTATATGGATCATAGATTCCAAGATTATATGATAGAACATGGAATCCAATCTCAACTCTCAGCCCCTGGTACACCTCAGCAGAATGGTGTATCAGAAAGGAGAAATAGAACCTTGTTAGACATGGTTCGATCAATGATGAGTTATGCTCAATTGCCTAGCTCGTTTTGGGGGTATGCAGTAGAGACTGCAGTATACATCTTGAACAATGTTCCCTCAAAAAGTGTTTCTGAAACACCTTTCGAATTATGGAAGGGGCGTAAACCTAGTTTGCATCACTTTCGCATTTGGGGTTGTCCAGCACACGTGCTTGTGACAAATCCTAAGAAACTGGAACCTCGTTCAAAACTGTGCCAATTTGTTGGTTACCCTAAAGAAACGAGAGGTGGTTATTTCTACGACCCACAAGAAAATAAGGTGATTGTATCGACAAACGCCACTTTCTTAGAGGAAGACCACATGAGAGATCATAAACCACGCAGCAAAATAATATTAGGAGAAGCTACTGAAGAATCATCAAGAGTTGTTGATGAAGTTGGACCTTCAACAAGGGTTGATGAAGGAACTAGTTCTTCAGATCCATCCCGTCCATCTCAAACGTTGGGAATGCCTCGACGCAGTGGGAGGGTTGTATTACAACCTGACCGCTACTTGGGTTTAACTGAAACTCAAGTTGTCATACCTAATGATGGCATTGAGGATCCATTGTCCTATCGACAGGCAATGAATGACGAAGATAAGGATGAATGGGTCAAAGCCATGAACCTGGAAATGGAGTCAATGTACTCCAATTCCGTATGGGAACTTACAGATCTACCAAATGGGGTAAAACCCATAGGGTGCAAATGGATCTATAAGAGAAAAAGAGATGCAGCTGGAAAGGTACAAACCTTCAAAGCTAGACTAGTGGCAAAGGGTTATACCCAAAAGGAAGGGGTTGACTATGAGGAAACCTTTTCTCCTGTAGCCATGTTAAAGTCGATAAGAATTCTCTTATCCATAGCCACATATTATGACTATGAAATATGGCAAATGGACGTCAAGACTGCCTTTCTGAATGGTAATCTTGAAGAGAATATCTTCATGTCTCAACCCGAAGGGTTCATAGCCCAAGGTCAGGAACAAAAGGTTTGTAAGCTCAATCGATCCATTTATGGATTGAAACAAGCATCCAGATCATGGAAAATTAGATTTGATACTGCAATCAAATCTTTTGGCTTTGACCAAAACGTTGATGAGCCTTGTGTGTACAAGAAAATCAACAAAAGGAAAGTAGCTTTTCTAATACTTTATGTAGACGATATCCTACTCATTGGGAATGATGTAGGATACCTCACTGACATTAAGAAATGGCTAGCAGCCCAATTCCAAATGAAAGATCTGGGAGAGGCTCAATATGTTTTGGGAATCCAAATCATTAGGGATCGTAAGAACAAAACGCTAGCTCTGTCTCAAGCAACGTATATTGACAAGATGTTGTCTCGATATTCGATGCAAAACTCCAAGAAGGGACTACTACCCTTCAGACATGGGGTACACCTGTTTAAGGAACAGTCTCCTAAGACACCTCAAGAAATTGAGAACATGAGACACATTCCCTACGCCTCAGCTGTTGGCAGCTTAATGTATGTTATGCTCTGCACAAGGCCTGACATATGTTATGCAGTGGGAGTAGTCAGTAGGTATCAGTCTAATCCAGGGTTGGACCACAGGGGAGCGGTTAAAAACATCCTCAAGTATCTTCGGAGAACGAGGGACTACATGCTTGTGTATGGAGCTAAGGATTTGATTCTTACTGGATACACTGACTCTGACTTTCAAGCTGATAAGGATTCAAGGAAATCCATATCAGGGTTAGTATTCACCCTCAATGGAGGAGCAGTAGTGAGGAGAAGCATCAAACAAGGATGCATAGCAGACTCAACCATGGAGGCTGAGTATGTAGCAGCTTGCGAAGCAGCTAAGGAGGCAGTATGGCTCAGAAAGTTCTTGACTGATTTGGAAGTGGTTCCAAATATGAACGTGCCCATAACACTATATTGTGACAACAGTGGGGCTGTAGCCAACTCAAAAGAACCTCGAAGCCACAAACGAGGTAAACACATCGAGAGGAAGTATCACCTGATACGGGAGATTGTGCAAAGAGGAGATGTGATCGTCACTAAGATCGCCTCGGAGCACAACATCGCTGATCCATTTACGAAGGCTCTCACGGCTAAAGTGTTTGAGGGTCATCTAGAGGGTCTAGGTCTACGAGATATGTATGCCATCTAATCTAGGACAAGTGGGAGAAATGTATAATGGGTATAAGGATGCCCTAGTTCATTATATTATATACATGACATTTTCAGCTTTAGATTATTGCATTTACATCCCACTAACTAGTGTTTTAGTTCAAGTGGGAGTTTGTTGGGTTTTATACCCTAAAACTCGTAGATAGTAAATGTAACCGTTGACCGGATATTAATGAAATAATATTGATATATTTTTCCATTAATTGTTATTAGTTATTTTATATTTTCCTTTGCCTAATAATAACCCTAATCCAATAAACTAGACATCCAAGGCTATAATATGAGTCTTGAACTATATGTAGTGACATATGGGATCATAGTTCAAGAAACAGCCTAAAGGGTCTATAGTATAGGGATAAGACTGGGTTCCTTATCCTGGTGACACTATGGATACGACCCACTTTGTATTTGATACAAACGTTGCGATCCAACGCGTTCGTGTAGGAGACATGCGAGTGGGGGTGTCCTATGCAATGACTTTGCATAAGATCGGACCGCGAAATAGTAACCACTGGTTATAACACCGTTAACTAGTCGGATTTCTATTTCACTAGGACGACCTAAACAACTTAGTCTTAATCCTGAGTTGATTAGTGACTCCTGCTCATGAGAGATTGTCCTTTGATTTGTATGGGTGAGAGTGGCCAATACGCCGACTCAATAAGCCTACCACTTTGGGGACAAAACCGAATGGGGAGCTGGGAACATAATCGTACAAGATGAAATTCACTCCTTCCCAACTTTAGGGAAGTAGATGAGTGTTCCCTTAGGTGGTTACTTCGAGTCTTCAACAAAGGGCCCTACCCTCTCAATGGCACGAGAGGGTTTTCTGTTTGATGGTTGGACCACAAACAGGTTGTTCATTAAAGGAGAATTGGTACTTAAGGAAATAGAGGTAACCCAGGGGTAAAACGGTAATTTGATCCAGCTGGTGTTACGGACACTCGTGAAGGACTAACTAGTCGATATTGGTCTAGATCCGTGGACATAGAAAATATGTCTGCAGTGAGAAGAGTGCAACTGTGAGTCCATAGTGGAATGAACACACAGTTAACGAATATTGATTAATGTGGTTAATGAGTTTGACCAATTAATCTCACATCATTGGAGCTTCTGATCTGCATGTCCATTAGGTCCCACTGGTAGCTCGTAAAGTAATTTGAGGCAACTAAGTAATAAAAGTAAATTGAAAATGTTCAATTTATTAAGGGAAACAAATATAATATATATTGATATATTATTATGAGAGAAATTAATATTTGAAAACTTCAAATATAAATTTATGGAAGTTTGAAAGAGTTCAAAATAATGAATTAATTCTAGGCCTAAAATGTGTTTGGGCAAATTAATTAATTCTAGGCCGGGAATTAAATATGTGATATTTAATTGGTGGTTAATTAATTAAAGAATTCATTAACCGGGAATTAATCAATTATGGAAATAATTAATCACTTAAGGAATTGATTAATCATTTATGGAAATGATCTAATCACTTATTGAAGTAACTAGTCATTTGTGGAAAAGATTAATCAATTATGGAATTGATTGATCATGATTGATTAATTAAAGAATAAGATTGAATCAATTATGGAAAAGATTGATTTAATCGAATATTTTATTCATGGCCTCTCTTCTATAAATAAAACACTAGACCTAATTGGTCATGACACTTGACACTCTTGAAAGACAAGACCTAGAATTCTCTCTAGCATCCCTTTTAGAGAAAGACTCCCACAAGTCTTTTGCCTCCTAGACTCAGAGACATACCAGTGTACCTCTGTGGTGATTGTGTCAATCAAAGAACAGACTTCCAGCGAAGAAATACCAAAGACGGCTGTTGCGTTTTGATCGTTGGCGAAGAGCGGTCAAGTCTTTAGAAAAGCATGAAAATAAATTTAGATTTATTTTTAAGCATGTTTAAACCAATTTTACAGCAGCTTTAAAGTTTTTTTAAAGTTTGTTTCAGTTTTCGTAACGGTATTTTAATGTTAATTAATATACGGCGTAAGGTCCAATCGTTGCGCTTCCGCTGTGTGGGGACTTTTATTCCCTTCATACAGTAGCTCATATTAAGGCAGTGAAAACACCTTGGTATGATGACTTTTCCAATTACCTTGATTTTGGAAATTTGCCTCCTGGTTTATCAAAAGGACAGATGAAAGAATTTTTCCATGAGGTGAAGTTTTATTTATCAAATGATGCATCTGTGGTTAGACAATGCGTTGATAATGGTTGTGAGTTTAAAGTAAAAGGACAATGAATAAAGCATTATGGAGAGAGGAGTTTCGTTTGAAATATCCTTCCCAAAAATTAGTCGATGAATGAGAGAACAAGAGTTTTGCAGGAGAATTTCATATTGCAATATTTTTAGCTCCTAGTGTTGTTGCGATTTTATTTTTCTCGTGGATTTTATTCTGGTTTGAATTAATTTGAATTATATTTTATTGATTTCAATTTTATCTTATTTATTTTAATTTGTGTATTTTCGTAGATTTTATGTTCATCTTATTTATTTATTTTTATTTTTTTCGATTTAATTCTTAATTTAATCGGATTAGTTCTGTTTTGATTTAATTTCAGTTTGAAATTTTAGTTTCTGTTTAGATTAGATTTTTAATAATATATCTTCCTGATTTAATTATGACATATTCTTCTTTGAAGTTTCTGGCGGATTTAGGGAGCACAGGTTTTGAGGGAGCAAAATTTCAGCATTCTAATCAAAAGCTCCCACTTTTTGATCTCGTTTTTTTAATGTTAATTTTGATTTATTTTCTATTTTGATTTGATATGATTTTTATTCGGTTAGATTTGGATTTTATTATTTATTGTTTTTTTAATTTTTTGTAGGTTAGTTTAGATTTGATTGAATTTTATCTTCGAAAGATTTTGCCAGATTTAAAATAATATATCTTGTGGATGTTATTTTTTTTTTAAAAAAAAAGAAGATTGGATTTCATAGTTTTGTTGAGAAGATCAGTGATTTTATTCGGTTAAGATTTTTTATAATTTTATCGCTGAGATTTTATTGTTGTTAGCAGGTTAATTAAGTGGGCATACAGTTAATTACCAAAGATGTCATGTGTTAAGCAGAGGGCAGTTGGCGTTATGGTTGTTGCACATAGAGGGAGCATAGTAAATGGAAGATCTTACCATTTGACAGATAATAAAAATTTTCTATGAATCCATGAAGTTAAAGCAGTAACTTAAATTAATTAAGAGATAATTAGGGGCTAATTATTTGTTGAAGATCTTTGAGTTAGTGCCCTATTTATACGATCTCTCATCAGGTACGTTTTTCACTCTTATCTTTTATTTTCTTTTCTCTGTGTGTATTATTACTGTGAGGAAAAAACACGAGCAAGAAAAAAATGTTGAGACTGTTGAGACTGAGATGGAACTAATTGAAGAAGTTGAGCTTGATGAAAGATTTTGGTAGAGAGATTTATCCATGAAGAGACAAGACAAAAATATCAAGAAGTCCTTAAGTGAGATGTTCTAATGGAGCGCGACTTTGATGGTGGCAAAGAGCTCCAATATTTTCCTTAAGCGACTATTACTAATCATAGTTGGGAACGGTTGTGCGCAAAGCCGGAGCCCACTGTTGATCAACTAGAATGGGAGTTCTACGCCAATATCGATGGAAATTAAGGATTCTTGGTTATTGTTTGAAGAGTTGTTGTCTACTGGAGCCCTGAAGTGATTAATTCTTTATTTAATTTGCAAGACTTCCCCCACGCTGTTTTCAATGAAATATTAGTTGCTTCCTCAAACGAGCAACTTAATGTCCAGTGGAAGTTGTGTAGGATGATGGCATGGACATTCCAGTCAGCATACCTGAAGTGTGAGGCTAACACTTGGCTCGGCTTTGTCAAGCAGGGATTATTGCCTACAACGCACGACTCCACTTTCTCTTATGATTGAGTGCATTTGAAGGTTCAGAGTCCTAGAGAGCTCCAATGATACAAAGGGATTATTGACATTGCCAATCTGGCTAGACTTTAGAGAGGTAAGGTGCACCAGGGTGGTTTGTTGTGCGGTGTCCATAGAGTGCTGAAGCAACTTGAGAGGATGTTCAGTAGGCCAGTATTCATTGAAAGACAACTTCAAACCTACTAGAGCTATGATCGTTGAAGGGACACCACACTAAGGAGGGCTATGCAAGTGAATTTTTCTAAGTCATATCAAGCCTTCCTAATTTTAATTGACGATCTTTTGAACCTATGCATTGCATCCCCACCCATCATTTGAAGAGAACGAAGAAATCCCAGAGCCTGAACATAAAGAAAAATTAAAGGGAAGTTTCAGTTTCTTCGAGCAAATATTTTGATGAATGATTTTTTTTTGTGTGCTCGCCTTGCATGTGTTTTGTTCTTTCTGCTTATGTTATTTTCTATTTCTTTGTTTTTATCTGCTACTTTAAAATATATCTCTGTCGTGATTATGTAAATCTGTGATCTTGATCTTTATAGAAATCAAATATTGTTTTGTTTGGCACATCTGAGTATCTAACTTATTTTTCTTTTGAATTTTTGAAGCTTGGACTAGTTAGCTTAATTAGATCAAGGTATTCTAATCTCCATAAACCTTTTGCGATCCACCTTAAGCTTAATCTTAGTCCCACGCATAGTTTAAAATTCAGATAGAAAAAATTAAGTTTGGGGGTATATTTATCATGTTGCTAATTCATTGAGGACAATGAATAATTTAAGTCTGGGGGACTTTTAGCTACTCTGCTTGTTTTGCTCGAGCATTCCTCTCCTTCATAATAATTTTTCTAGGTTGTTGAGTAACCAGGGACATTTGTGACACCCACAGTTTATCATTTCCCCATCATTCAACTGCCGAAAGGAACTATTTTCCTGAAAATAAGAGCAAACATGATTAGTTGCTCCTGAATCAAGTATCCAGGTAAACTCATCATGTTCTACCAGGCATGTTTCTAAAACAAGTCAATCAAATTTACCTTCCTTTTCCTTCTTTTTCTCAACAAGGTACTTTGGGCAGTTTCTCTTCCAATATCCATCTACATTGCAGTGGAAAAACTTGCCCTTATCTGCCATAGCTTTGGCTTTTCTCTTGCTTTTAGCAGCAGTACTGGGAGCTTTCCCCTTGTTTCCTTTCTTCTTCTGAGTTTTCTTTGAAGAAGTGGCTACAGATTTAGTTCCAGAGGATGAACCCTTCTCGAACTTTCTTTTAGAGTAAACAACGTTTGCCTCTCCTTCTATCTGTCCCTTGTTCTTAAGAAGAGACTGGTAGAGTTGTAGCTCATTTAGGAGGCTAGTCAGGTTGAATGTTATTTTATTCATCATTGCATTGCTTCGAAACTGCAGAAAACTCTTCGGAAGAGATTCTAAGATGAATGCAACCTGACTACGCTCATCTATGACCGCCCCGTTTGCCTCTGCCACGTTGAATTGGACCGTCATATCCAGGACATGTTCCCGAACAGACGTGCCCTCTTTCATGAGATAGCTATAAACGTATTTGAGAGCGTCATGGTGGAGTTGGTAGGACGATTGTCCAAACATCTCCTTGAGAGAGTTCATAATCTCCCTCGCTGTTACCATGCCCTCATGCCTTTTAGCCAAAACTTCAGATAAGCTGGCTAGGATATAGACACGAGTCTTATCATTGGCCTTTGTCCAGCGGTCATAAGCATCCTAAACTTCTTGGGATGCATTACGAGCAGGGGCTGGAGGACAATCCTCCGTTAAGACTGTTGGGTTTTATGCCCTAAAACTCGTAGATAGTGAATGTAACCGTTGACCGGATATTAATGAAATATTATTGATATATTTTTTCATTAATTGTTATTAGTTATTTTATATTTGTCTTTGCCTAATAATAACCGTAATCCAATAAACTAGACATCCAAGGTTGTAATATGAGTCTTGAACTATATGTAGCGACATATGGGATCATTGTTCAAGAAACAGCCTAAAGGGTCTATAGTATAGGGATAAGACTGGGTGCCTTATCCTGGTGACACTATGGATACGGCCCACTTTGTATTTGATACAAACGCTGCGATCCAACGCGTTCGTGTAGGAGACATGCGAGTGGGGGTATCCTATGCAATGAGTTTGCATAAGACCGGACCGCGAAATAGTAACCACTGGTCATAACACCGTTAACTAGTCGGTTTTCTATTTCACTAGGACGACCTAGACAACTTAGTCTTAATCTTGAGTTGATTATGGACTCCTGCTCATGAGAGATTGTTCTTTGATTTGTATGGGTGAGAGTGGCCAATACGCCGACTCAATAAGCCTACATCTTTGGGAACAAGACCGAATGGGGAGCTGGGAACATAATCGTACAAGATGGAATTCACTCTTTCCCGACTTTAGGGAAGCAGATGAGTGTTCCCTTAAGTGGTTACTCCGAGTCTTGAACAAAGGGCCCTACCCTCTCAATGGCACAAGAGGGTTTTCTGTTTGATGGTTGGACCACAAACAGGTTGTTCATTAGAGGAGAATTGGTACTTAAGGAAATAGAGGTAACCCAGGGGTAAAACGGTAATTTGACCCAGCTGGTGTTACGGACACTCGTGAAGGACTAACTAGTCGATATTGGTCTAGATCCGTGGACACAGAAAATATGTCTGCAGTGAGAAGAGTGCAACTGTGAGTCTATAGTGGAATGTACACACAGTTAACAAATATTGATTAATGTGGTTAATGAGTTTGACCAATTCATCTCACATCGTTGGAGCTTCTGATCTGCATGTCCATTAGGTCCCACTGGTAGCTCGTAAAGTAATTTGAGGCAACTAAGTAATAAAAGTAAATTGAAAATGTTCAATTTATTAAGGGAAACAAATATAATATATATTGATATATTATTATGAGAGAAATTAATATTTGAAAAGTTCAAATATAAATTTATGGAAGTTTGAAAGAGTTCAAAATAATAAATTAATTAATTTAAGGCCTAAAATGTGTTTGGGCAAATTAATTAATTCTAGGCCGGGAATTAAATATGTGATATTTAATTGGTGGTTAATTAATTAAAGAATTCATTAACCGGGAATTAATCAATTATGGAAATAATTAATCACTTAAGGAAGTGATTAATCATTTATGGAAATGATCTAATCACTTATGGAAGTAATTAGTCATTTGTGGAAAAGATTAACCAATTATGGAATTGATTGATCATGATTGATTAATTAAGGAATAAGATTGAATCAATTATGGAAAAGATTGATTTAATTGAATATTTTATTCATGGCATCTCTTCTATAAATAGAACACTAAACCTAATTGGTCATGACACCTTTTTGACACTTGACACTTTTGAAAGACAAGACCTAGAATTCTCTCTAGCCTCCCTCTTAGAGAAAGACTCCCACAAGTCTCTTGTCTCCTAGACTCAGAGACATACCGGTGTAACCTCTGTGGTGATTGTGTCAATCAAAGAAGAAATTTCCAGCGAAGAAAAACCAAAGACGGCTGTTGCGTTTTGATCGTTGGAGCATCGTTGGCAAAGAACGGTCAAGTCTACAACGGAGGTTTGTAACGGTTCTTCCTCTTTTCTTTAGAAAAGCATGAAAATAAATTTAGATTTATTTCTAAGCATGTTTAAACCAATTTTACAGCAGCTTTAAAGTCTGTTTAAAGTTTGTTTGAGTTTTTGTAACGGTATTTTAATGTTAATAAATATACGGCGTAAGGTCCAATCGATGCACTTCTGCTGCGTGGGGACTTTTATTCCCTTCAAAGACGAACTGCAGATCATCGACAACAAGAATCGTATTAAGGTTCGACTTCCACGTAGCATAATTTTCACCGGTTAATTTCTCATTTTTAAAAAGAGAGACAATTGAGGAAGACATTGCTGAAATTTAAACAAACAATGACCGTATAAGTTATCTTTGTCTTAACCCATCATACAAGCAAACAATTGCACACAATCCAATCAATTTAGCAAAATAGACAATCATATAACCCTAAAACTATCGATTTAGTTTTGCAACGATGTTTCAGAGGTTTAGAATATCAGTCACCGAAGGGTGATCAGGTACTCCTCCTTTGAAATGAGACACCTCTCAGCTAATTCTAATTCCAGAATAACTCATATTCCTATAGATATTAGCCACCGTTGTTCGGTCAAGGATTTGTTAACACTTTTAACTCATCCTCGTAAGTGTAACCCTCCCACTTTCAGATCTCAGAGGCACGCACCAACAGGCTACCGAAGGGAAAGACAACTGTTGGTGATTAGCCAAAGAGCTCCTATCCTTTTTCAGGAGTTCACGATGTTCTGAATCCTATGACCAGGCCCTCCGAAGGGATGGTTGCGCCAGGACAACCTGCAGGCGGATCATAGGACTCTCACGGTGCGAACTATGGGCGGAGACCGAGGGATACGTTGACACGTGTCCCGCTCCCACTTACTCTAGACATTTTTCCCATTCACCTTGATATTGATTCATGCAAACACTTTCCGAAGGGAGGCCGCTCCTAAGGCGACTCGTAGCCGAGCATGAATCTCACGTTGTTAATATAGGGATATAGGAGCAAAACTTGATTTAAATCTCGTTTTGTAACTTTCCTCCCACTTAAAATGTCCTAAGGTTAATATAGGGTTGTTTAAACTTAGATAGTATTCGGCTAAGTCAATCTATCTAAGTTTCATTCTATTATAACAATTATGGAAAGGATTCAACTGCAATATTTTGGGTGAATTAAACTTCTTTTAATAAACGCAACATTGCAAGTCAGCATTACTATGGTTCATTCAACTCAATGTTTGGGTCAGTTCCCAGGTAGGAGGTGTTCCGTAAACCGTCAACTCAAATACGCCAACCTTAGACAGAACTTTACCGAGAGAGTTCCCTTATAACCTCAATAATGTAACGTCTTTACTCTAAAGATCTAGGTGCATTAAACACTTTTAATAAACCTAGTGACATTGCATGCTAACATTTAACTATGATTAATTCAACTCCGGTATTCCAGGTCAGTTCCCAGGTAGGAGGTGTTCCGTAAACCGTCAACTTAAATACCCCCAGCCTTAGACAGAACATTACCGGTAGAGTTCCCTTATAATCATATCAATGTTTTTCCTACTTAGTCAATTAAAACTATTTTTAATTCTAAGTAAGAAAAGATTCTAATCCTATTAGAAACTGATCTAGGTCTAATTAATTTTAAACAATTTAAAATTAATCCAATTTATCCTATGATCTTATGTTTGCATGCAAATCTTGATTATAGATTGACGGTTTCTAATCATTAATATAAAAGAACTATTTCAAATTTTAATGATTAATCCTATAATCAAGAATCTAGGGTTTAATTCGTTCAACAATCTCATTCAAATTAAATAATTAAACCACACTAATTGCATGAATAATATAACAATTATATTATTAACTATGGATGTTTCATGATTCATGCAATTTTGATTTTCTTTAAATATAACAATTATAAGCCAATCAAGAAAATCAATCAAGCATGCTTCATTCATCACATTAAACATAACTATTTATATTTAATTTAAGTAATGACATGCTTCATGCTTTCCAATTTTTCATATAATTAATATACACTTATATTAAAAATATGAAAACAATTAAATGCATTTAACCATACATTATAACAATTTATAATATATAAAAAATGCATGAGCATGTTTATAACCTAATGTGGGATTAAATATTCTATATGATATCCATAAAGCATATAAATAGCAATTGAACCGGTTAATTTTGGCCCCTAGAATAAAATAAAGCATTAAATTACATTAATTTAGCTAAATTCTATCCTAAAAATCCTTGTACAGCTCCGGAATCTTGTCTAGTCATCACGAACCGCCTCGAACCACCTCGAACCGGCCTTCTCTTGAACCGCGCCTTTTGAAACCATAATGCGCGCCTCCATCGTGACAACGTCGACACGCTGTGTTGATAGCGTCTCGACGCTGCGCGCTTTCCATATCTGGCGCCTGCGGTATCGAGACAGTGTCGAGACGTTGTTGAGGTAGCGTCCCGACGATGTTGCGTCTGGAGGTAGAATCTGGGCAAAACAACAGCGATTTCTTCGATTTTGGCCTCGATTTCAGCGGCGATTGCTTCAATTTTCATCTCATAAAAACCTATTCTAGACCTGGACTTCCATAGGACTCGATTTTACATAATATACCCGAAACACCGGGCCTTACATGATCAAAATCATATAAAAATAAAATCTATGGCCATAAAATTAACCCAAACAGTTCAACGCAAACCGAACATACATTATGCATAAATCCAACCTATTAGAGCCTATCGCAACTTTTAAAATTAATTAATAGGGACCGCGATGGCTCTGATGCTGATTGAAGGGAATAAAAGTCCCTACGCAACGGAAGCGCATCGATTGGACCTTACGCCGTATATTAATTAACATTAAAATACCATTACGAAAACTCAATCAAACTTTAAACATACTTTAAAGCTGCTGGAAAATTGGTTTAAACATGCTGAAAAATAATTCTAAATTTATTTTCATGCTTTTCTAAAGAAACGAGGAAGAACCGTTACAAACCTCCGTTGTAGACTTGACCGTTCTTCGCCAACGATGCTCCAACGAACAAAACGCAGTAGCCTCCTTTGGCTTTCTTCGCTGGAAATTCCTTCTTTGAATGACACAATAACCACAGAGGTTACACCGGTATGTCTCTAAGTCTAGGAGGCAAAAGACTTGTGGGAGTCTTTCTCTAAGAGGGAGGCTAGAGAGAATTCTAGGTCTTGTCTTTGACAGTCTAAGAGCAAGAGCAAGAGTGTCAAGTGTCATGACCAATTTGGTCTAGTGTTCTATTTATAGAAGAGAGGTCATGAATAAAATATTCAATTAAATCAATCTTTTCCAAAATTGATTCAATCTTATTCCTTAATTAATCAATCATGATCAATCAATTTCATAATTGATTAATCTTTTCCACAAATGACTAATTACTTCCATAAGTGATTAGATCATTTCCATAAATGATTAATCATTTCATTAAGTGATTAATTATTTCCATAATTGATTAATTCCCGGTTAATGAATTCTTTAATTAATTAACCACCAATTAAATATCACATATTTAATTTCCGGCCTAGAATTAATTAATTTGCCCAAACACATTTTAGGCCTTAAATTAATTAATTCATTATTTGAACTCTTTCAAACTTCCATAAATTTATATTTGAACTTCTTCAAATATTAATTTCTCTCATAATAATATATCAATATATATTATATTTGTTTCCCTTAGTAAATTGAACATTTTCAATTTACATTTATTACTTAGTTGTCTCAAATTACTTTATGAGCTACCAGTGGGACCTAATGGACCTGCAGATTAGAAGCTCCAACGATGTGAGATTAATTGGTCAAACTCATTAACCACATTAATCAATATTCGTTAACTGTGTGTTCATTCCACTATAGACTCACAGTTGCACTCTTCTCACTGCAAACAGATTTTCTGTGTCCACGGATATAGACCAATATCGACTAGTTAGTCCTTCACGAGTGTCCGTAACACATACTGGGTCAAATTACCGTTTTACCCTTGGGTTACCTCTATTTCCTTAAGTATCAATTCTCCTCTAATGAACAACATGTTTGTGGTCCAACCATCAAACAGAAAACCCTCTCGTGCCATTGAGAGGGTAGGGCTCTTTGTTCAAGACTCGGAGTAACCACTTAAGGGAACACTCATCTGCTTCCCTAAAGTCGGGAAGGAGTGAATTCCATCTTGTACGATTATGTTCCTAGCTCCCCATTTGGTCTTGTCCCCAAAGTGGTAGGCTTATTGAGTCGGCGTATTGGCCACTCTCACCCATACAAATCAAAGGACAATCTCTCATGAGCAGGAGTCCATAATCAACTCAGGATTAAGACTAAGTTGTCTAGGTCGTCCTAGTGAAATAGAAAACCAACTAGTTAACGGTGTTATAACCAGTGGTTACTATTTCGCGGTCCGGTCTTATGCAAACTCATTGCATAGGATACCCCCACTCGCATGTCTCCTACACGAACGCGTTGGATCGCAGCGTTTGTATCAAATACAAAGTGGGTCGTATCCATAGTGTCACCAGGATAAGGCACCCAGTCTTATCCCTATACTATAGACCCTTTAGGCTATTTCTTGAACAATGATCCCATATGTCGCTACATATAGTTCAAGACTCATATTACAACCTTGGATGTCTAGTTTATTGGATTACGGTTATTATTAGGCAAAGACAAATATAAAATAACTAATAACAATTAATGGAAAAATATATCAATATTATTTCATTAATATCCGGTCAACAGTTACATTCACTATCTACGAGTTTTAGGGCATAAAACCCAAAAGTTTTCCCTTGGTCCTCGGGCGCAATTGCAACTTGATTATAGCCCGAATAACCATCCAGAAAACAATAATACGAATATCCCGCTAGCCTATCGAGCATTTGATCGATAAAGGGGAGAGGGAAATGATCTTTTCTAGTGGCATTGTTTAACTTCCTATAATTATACACACGTCACCCAGTGACTGTCCTAGTAGATATTGATTCATCTTTCTCATTCTTAACAACAGTCATCCCTCCTTTCTTAGGCACTACTTGAATAAGACTCACCCAAGGGCTGTCAGATATAGCATAAATAATTCTTGCATTTAATAATTTTAACACCTCGGCTTTTACCACTTCCTTCATTGCTGGATTTAATCTTCTTTGGTGCTCTACTGTTGGATTAAAGGCATCTTCCATTAAGATTTTATGCATGACAATTGAAGGACTAATACCTTTAATATCACTAATAGACCTACGTAAGGCAGATTTATTCTTTTTCAAAACATCCAACATTTTTTCCTCTTCTACTTTACTTAAATCAGCAGAAATGATCACAGGAAAAGTAGAAGATTCTCCTAAGAAAGCATAACGTAGGTGAGCAGGCAATTCTTTTAATTCAGGGGAAGGGTTATCAACTTGAGCACATATATCTAATGATCATTTTTCTTCCCTTCCTAAAGATTTATCAATTAAAGCATTTTCCTGATTAATATCTATTAATCCATCTCCAAACACGCCAGGCATGCTTATTTCATAATGATCAGCAGGAGACTCTGACTCTACGCATGCATTGATAATAGTGTCAACTAAATCAATCGAAAAGCAATAACTAACCTCTTTTGGGTGTTTCAATGCATTAAAAAGGTTGAACACTACCTCGTCATCTTCCACTCTCAGAGTCAGTGTTTCTTTCTGTACCTCAATCAAAGCGCGAGCGGTTGCCAAAAATGGTCTCCCAAGAATGATCGGGACTTTGGGGTCTTCCTCCATGTCTAAAACTACAAAGTCTGCTGGGAATATGAATTTGTCAACATTGACCAGAACATCCTATAGCACACCTTTAGGGTATGTTATTGAACGATCTGCTAATTACAAAACAATTGTAGTTGACTTTAATTCCCCCAAAACAAGTTTCCTGTAAACACTGAATGGCATTAGGTTTATACTTGCCCCTAAGTCGCACAAAGCTTTTTTAATAAACAAACTACCAATAATACAGGGAAGAGTGAAACTCCCTGGATCTTTTAATTTTGGTGGTAGATGTTTCTAGATTATGGCACTGCACTCGGCTATCATATTTACTGTCTCGTGGTTCTCGAACTTCCTTTTATTTGATAAGTTTTCCTTCATAAACTTAGCATAGTGTGGCATCTGTTCTAAAGCATCAGCAAACGGAATTTTAATATGGAGTTGTTTAAAAATATCAAGAAATTTTGAAAATTCAGGATCCAACTTTTTCTTTTGACATCTCTGAGGATACGAAATTTGATTAAGAACTAAAGGAATAGAATCAGAAGACTTATCTGGCACTGGCGATGTTGTCTCTTCCTCTGGTTTGCTTTAATCATCCTCTTCCAATATCCTTCTAGTGTTGGACTTTATTTGTTCTTTTCTTTCAACTTCTTTCAACTCTTTCCCGCTTCTGAGAGATATGGCTGGGCATTGCTCTTGTGGGTCCATGGCGACGACATTGGATAAATTTCCTTGCTGGGCCCCTTCATGAATATTGTCATTTGATCCATTTTTGCTTCCATCTTATTAATGACAATATCTACCTTGGCTTGTATTATTGAAACTACTCCTTGAACATTTTCATTTAAATTCCTAGTTTCATTTATGAAGCTTCCTAGCATTTCCTCCCAAGGGTTTTTCTTTTCTTCAGGTTTAGGTTCCTTCTTTTCTTCGACTTTCGGCGAACCTGGAATTTCTGATCCTGTGAGCTTAGTTAGAACCTTCGTTAGAGCTTTGACTTGCAACCTTAAGGCACTCACTTCTTCATTCTCACATAGTTTCTCCTTAATTTTGGATTCTGGTTGCTCAGACTGCCACTGATAACTTGTCAAGGCCAACTCTTCTACTAGGGTTCGTGCATCTTTGACAGTTTTGGCTAAGAAGCTTCCTCCAGCTGCAGTGTCTAGAATTGTCTTTAAATCCCCTTTTAACCTATTGTAGAAAAATTGTATCTGAAGCCAGTCAGGGTATCCATGTTGTGGGCATTTCCTTAACAAATCTTTATATCTTTCCCAAGCTTCATATAATTGCTCTTCCTCTAATTGTTTAAACGTTCCAATTTCAGTTCTAAGCTTGGTAATTTTGGCTAATGGGAAAAACTTTGTAAGGAACGCTTTGACTAAATCATCCCAACTAAGAATGCTATTCGAGGTTAACGAGTCTACCCAATCTCTAGCTCTATCTTGTAAAGAAAACAGAAACAATTGTAAACGAATAGCGTCAGAGCTAACTCCTCCTATTTTTACCGTTCCACAGATATCCAAAAATGATCTTAGGTAATTGTGCGGATCCTTTGATGGATAGCCCTTGAAAGCATTTTCTTTTACCATTTGAATGAGACTAGCTTTGAGCTCAAAATTATCAATAGAGATTGGCTCATAGGCTATTGCAGAGTAATTTAATGGAAATTCAGGCAAGAAATAATCTCGGATTGCTTTGTCTTCTTGATCTGCCATGATTAAATCTCAAAGAAACAATTTATCCACCTTATAGCTTCTCAAAATTTTGCCACCACTTGCTAAAAATTAAAGTGCAGAAAAATAAATTTCTAAATTAAAATCAAACACTTAATTCTCAATATTAACGAAAAAAATAATTTCCCCGGCAACGGTGCCAAAAACTTGATGACTGCAAAGTGCACGGGTCGCAAGTAATATAAAACGGTAGGTAATACCGAGTATCGAATCCTCTGGGAAATTGATTTAATTTCATTAAGTGCCAAGAACCATCATGTTTTAATTTTATTTAGAATTCCAACTCGAATGATGAAGCGAAATTTAAAGGAATTAATAAAAATAAACATGCAAATCAAAGAAAATATCCTATTAAGGAAACTTGACCTAGGGTGTTATCTAGCTTTTTGGATATGTAGCTCAAATACATGGATGCATGTAACTAATAATCATCAATTTAATAAATCTAGAAGTAAATTTAAGCGGATTTCTCTTTCAAGCTCCTCCACATCTCATACTAACATAACTAATTCATGTGTCCATCTCCTTAGCTAATCATAGTATGGCATTAAGCAACCTCATAATCAATTTCTAACAATTCTTTTTCACTCTCGTGCTCCAAGCAATTATTAGCCATGCAATTTGGATCTAATCTAAATTCTCCCTGACGAGTATCAATTTAGACCAACATAACAATTAATCCATGATCAAGAGATTAAAAGCATTAAGCAAGAATTGCATAGATGAAATATGAAGAAATTCATTACATAATCCAAGTAATTGCGCTACAATATCCAATTAACTAGAATAACGACCCTAGGTCTCAAGATCTACTCACAAATAGGAATAATTTTGCCCAAGTGATCTTGATCCATAGGCCTAACTCAAATTACAACAAGGAATTATAAAGAAGTAATGAAGAAATAACCGATAAGTCGATCCCAAGCTCCCGCTACGATCATCTTGAATCTTGAGCCTCGGAATCTCGCTCAATTCCAACCTTTTTCTCCATAATTCTTCTCACTTTTTCTCTCTATTGAGCAAGGGGAGAGCTCCCAAAAAATTGGATGATTTTCACCTTCGGAGAGGGGGCTTTTTATAGGGAAAGGGGCTGGAAATTTCTTGCTGAACAAGTCGACAGCGTCGAGACGCTACGTCACAGCGTCGAGATGCTGTGACGTCATGTAGTCTTGGGGCAGAAGTTGTCACAGCGTCGAGATGCTACCCGAACAGTGTCTCGACGCTACCACGATTTTGGAGCGCTCTTTGCTGATCACCTAGCATCTTGACTCTATGGTCCTAGCGTCTCGACGCTAGGCCTTCTAGAAGCCTAAAACACAACTTTTTGCCTCCTTTCTTCAAACTTTTGGGCTTTTTGGGCCTCCCACTTCAATTGTCTTCTTTTCTTGGACCTTAGGACTTGGATCTTCAATGATTATTCTTCAAATTGCCCAAAAAGTCTTCAAATTCATCCAAATTCTCCTAAAATTTCAGTTTTGCTGCTCAAACTCAGTTTTCTATAAAATCAATATAAAAATACATTAAAGCTCACAATTCATGAACAAAACTAGATGAAATTAATAGGAAAATGCTGACATTTTTGCATGTCATCAATAGGCTGCACAACCGAAGACTTTCTGGTGTTTCAAACTAGGAGCACGCTCTGTCCAAGCCTCTTGCGGTGTCTTGAAGTTTAGTGCAGTTGATGGGCTTCGATTGATCAAGTAGGCAGTTGTGTTCTCCGTTTCTCCCCATAACATCCTAGGTAGTTGAGCATTGGACAACATACACCAAACCCTTTCAAGTATTGTCCTGTCTTATCTTTCAATGAGTCCATTCTGCTGAGGGGTTCGGGCTGCAGTGAGGTGTCTTTTGATGCCTGAAGTCTTGCACAGGTTTGAGAATCTCTCATTTAGGAACTCCAGGCCATTGTCTGTCCTAAGGCATTTGATCTTCTTTCCCGTTTCATTTTCAACTAGATTCTTCCACTCAAGAAAATGGTAAAATGCTTCATCCTTAGATTTTAACATATAAACCAAAAGTTTCCTAGTAAAATCATCGATTAAGGATAGGAAATACCTGGAACCTCCGAATGTAGCTACTCGAGCTGGACCCCAAAGGTCTGAGTGGACATATTCAAGTTTACCTTTGGTGGTGTAAGTGGCAGGTTTGAAGGCAGGTCTAGCTGATTTTCCTAAAACACAATGCTCACAGAAATTCATGGTTGCTGGCTTCTTTTTCCCAACTAATCCTTGCTCGAAAAGGCAATTTAATCCTTTCTCACTGATGTGTGCCAGCCGCTTATGCCAAAGATATGTCTCACTGTCAGGTTGCTCATCTGCAACATTTGTTTCACCAACCAAGGCTTTACCCTGCAAGACATACAAACCACTACACAGTATTCCAGTTAGTTTTAAAGATTTATCCTTAAAGATTTTCAAAGTACCTTTACCTGATTGATATCTATAGCCTTCTTTCTCTAGAGTTCCAAGGGAAATCAAATTTCGTTTTAAATTTGGTACATACCTAACAGACTTGAGTATTTTTGTCACACCCCCTCCCGAACCACCTGCTAGCTTAGTCCGAAAGACGGCGTGAAGCCAACAGACATCATCTCCTCTAACGATCCCTGTTGACCCTACTGAAATGTTAAACCTGATAAACATACTAATCTTGGATATAAAACATTCTACACGAAACAGAACACAGCGGAATCCCTGGAAACAAACTTTCAACAAACACGAGGTGCCGCCCTGACATAACTTCGTTCAGATAATAACCTGATATAGATATCACAACCAAAAACATCTACAACTAGGGTTTTTACAACGACGACCTCTAGGACGATATTATCCAATCCTTGCAAAACATCTACAATATGAACAGACTCAATATACAATTCCACCCACGTACTGGAGCTTGTTCTGGAATTTCCAGCAGACGTTGGCAGTGTATCAAGCACTGGGAGCTCGATCTCTACCTGAAAAGTTGAAAACATTTTGAAAGAATGAGCTACGAAGCCCAGTGAGTGACTAAATTTAAAACTCTAAATCCCGAAGTCAAAACACGTGATAAACCTTTAAACGTATAAATATGCTCAATCAAAGCGTTTAACATAAACGTGTAATGAATAAGGCTTTCTAAAATATCTCGCAAGTTCGTCATCAAAAATCTAGCAAGGCATATGAAATACATCAAATGTTTTAACTAACATGACCGATCTACGTTGTGTAGGGCACGCCTAGTACAACCAACGTTTACTAATCCTACGATGTAGTGGGGCCTGCCCAACACTCCCATCGTCTTTGTCATAGTGGGGCCCACCCAGCACTCACAACAGCATCGTTGTCACGGAGTACACTCAACGTCAACAACGGAATATAACTTGTGTGCACACGGTACCTTGTAGCCTCGGGCTCAATATCTCAGTCATGTAGTCAATAGAAATCTCAGAAAATCACATGAAAACATTAAAACATGTCTGCTTATCGTTATCTTTCGTAAAACTCAAGCTTACTCAGCTTGCTCGTGAAAAACTTTAAATCGTTAAACAATATTTGCTAACACATGCTTTACTTTAAAAGATATCGTTTCAACTACTTTTCATAAAGCCATTAGCCACGTGCTTGCATATAAACCTTATTAGAAAATCTAAGCTCAAAACTCATGCTTGAAACCGTTCACAAAAACCATGTATCATTCATAGAAAAGCATGTAAAACATATAATCATGAACAACTGTTTAAGAACATTTTCGAAATTTGTTTTGTCACTGTCTTATCTAGTTCCCCGGTTTGTAGACTCGGCCTATTTTCTCTTGGCCTGTCAAACAACCAAAACCGAGCATTAGAACGATAGATAGCTTTGTCTTTCCATGCTCATGAATTTTCTAAACAATTGGATTAAGAATCACATTCACATCCTACTTTCCAGATTTTCCAGATTCTATACCCTAACTTCCAACACCCATAACTTCCTCAATACTAAACCAAAATTAGTGTACTACACATCAAACTCTTCATTTTCGAACACTCTACAACTTACCTGAAGAAATGAAAACGAGCGCCCCAACCGATTTGTCCAGAATTGCCCCGAACACAGACAATACAGAATTCGAGGTTCTCTGCTACGCTTTATCTATCTCCTGCAATTAACCCTACTTAAAGTCATTTTTGGATCACAAAGTCTTCATGAAAGTTATAGGTAATTGAATAAGCTTTCCGACCATAGCGAATAGAGCTTCTGATTCAACTTGTACACCCCAGAATGCTCAAAATACCAGAGAACACCAGAGATCCTCCTGGTTTGCTCGGAAATCCTGTGCTCTGTTTTCCATTCCAAAAACCATTAACTTCTCATACGATTTAGCTCAAGCTTCCTTCATGAAGTTTGTTAGAAAATGAACTACATTTCAAGAAAATCAAACCTCACCTCTTAGTTCCTTCTGTGTAGCTCAAACCGAATCAAAAACCAGAGGTTGACAGGTTGATCTCAGATTCTGCTATGGCTGGCTTTGCATGAGCTTTTTCCTATCTTCTTCAACCTCAAACCACGAAATTCTTCTTCTTCTTCTTCCTTCACTCTCTCCCTCAAGTGCTCTGAAGATTGGAATGGAAAATGATGGAGAAATGAAATGAAAATGGGCTGATAAAAAGTCTAGTCGGTGGTGGGCTTTTGTGCTGTCCATTTCCACTTCCTTTATTTTATTTTATTTTTTTTTGTTTTTCTGATTTCTTTTCTTTTTTTTTCCATTTTTCCTTTTCCTTTTCCTTTTCCATTTATTTTCTTTTCTTCTTTCCCATCTCCTTTCTTTTTAAGTGTATAATTTCCAACAACTTAGATTCAACTATGAAGCCACAATAGATGATTAGAGTAAATGATCCAAGGAAAGTCTCGAGTTTACAATTTTCACGGTTCCATCATCAAGTTTGAACCTAACATTCCCTATTCCTTTTACCAAGCAGTGCTAGTTATTGCCCATTACTACTTTACCACCTTCAAACTCATTCAAATCAGTAAAGTAATGTTTTACAGGAGACATGTGAAAAGAGCATCCAGAATCGAGTATCCATTCCCCTGTGCTATCTGATGACATGCAAAAATGTCATCATTTTCCTATTAATTTAAGCTAGTTTTGTGCTTGAATTGTGTTCTTTAATGCTATTTTCTAATTAAATTTCAGAAAACCGAGCCAAGGAAGCAAAACCGGAATTTTGAGAGATTTTGGATGATTTTTGAGACTTTTTGAGCAATTTGGAGAATTACATTGAAGATTCGAGTCCAAAAAGCCAAGAAGAATGAATTTGAAGCCCAAATTCATGAATTTCAAGTCTTAAAGTATCAAGTTGGGTCAAGAAAAAAAGTCCAAAATCAATTACAAAAAGTAATTGGGCCAAAAGAAAGTTGGAGGCCCAAAAATTGAGTCAAAATCGGGCCATTCTAGAAGATTCAGGGCCTAGCGTCTCGACGCTAAGCCTGGAAGCGTCCTGACGCTAGGCAGCTGCGTGGAAAAATCTGGAATCGCGGTAGCGTCGCGATGCTGTCCAAGTAGCGTCTCGACGCTGCGACATCTTGGAGCCCAAGAAAAGATGACGTCAGAGCGTCTCGACGCTGTCCTTGTAGCGTCTCGACGCTGCGCCTGCTGGGAGCCTATAAAAGGAGCCTTTTGCATCCATATTTGATGTGCCAATTTGTGGGTTTTCACCCCATTCTAGAATCCACTCTAAAATTTGGGATTTTTGGGAGAGTTTTAGAGCTTTGTTGAAGATCTTTGGAGCTCGGGATCGAAGGAGGTCGGCGCGGGATCGAGGAGATCGACACTTTTATGAGCATTTCTCTTCCCTTTTCCTTTATGTTTTAGTTTCTAGAATTGTTGTGATTAGGAATTATTGAATTTTAGTGATTATGAGTAGTTAATTCCTAAATTCTATGAGTTTGATTTAATATGTTGAACCTTTGCTCGATTAATGAATTGATTTGGTTTAATTGTCATTATTGTTCATTTGTGCATTTTGTCCATAATGCTTTTAATCAACTGATCACTGATTAAATGAATCGTTACTAAGTGGAAACTCGACGGAGAGAAGCTTAGACTAGAACTGAATGCATGACTAACGGTTATTTACCCGGGTGACACGGGAGAAAATAAATAACGTTAGAGGTTGTACTGAAGGGTCGTAATGCCATACTAAGTAAATAAAGATGAGACTGAAAGGAGATTCTTTATTGAACGATATGAGATAGGAGGAGACCGACAGGAGAATCCTTGTCATTAGGCTTCTAGACTTATGAATCAAATGATTAGTTAATCCATATTAGTTAATTGATAAAGCATTAAAGGTCCAATCGTCGAAATCAACAACTCTATAATTATCCCATCAAATTGTGTCACCATTTATCTTTTGCTTTCTAGATTAGCTTTTTGTTATTCTTTCCGGCATTAGATTTTGTTCTCTATATAAAGCTAAGCAAGATTATTCGTGGTAATTAATTGAATAAATCCAATCCCTGTGGAGACGATACTCTATACTCAAAATCACTATATTACTTGTCACGACCCATACGCTTGCGGAATTTAAAATCGTGCAACAAGTTTTTGGCGTCGTTGCCGGGGATTGGCTAATTTCATTCAATTAATATTGTGAAGAAATTGCTTGCTTTAGATTAGAGATTTTATTTTGCTTTCTTTGTTTTAATTTTATCCTGGTCTGTTACTCTTGTTGTGCATTTAATTGGTGTTTGCATCTGACTGAAAGCCTGATTATTGTTAATTTAATTATTTTAAATGGCTTTTAATAGTTTTGGGTGGCCCTTTAGGGAATCTGAGCCCGAAGAACCAACACCATCATCCAATTTTTTTTATTCAAATTATCCCCCTTTAGAAGAAAAATCTCCCCTAGAAACTTTGCTTCAAGATTATATTGAGGATACTAGAGCCACCCAATTAGCTCTAGAAAAATCCCTAGGGAGATTCCATCCCCAAGAGGATGAGAGTGAAGTGCAATCCGCTTCCATAAAAGAAAAATCTTCCTTAGAGAGCTTGCTTGAAAGTTTTATCCAAGAGTCTAGAGCCATGAATTTAGAATTAGAAAAATCTATGGAGAGACTCAATACCCAAAAGGAAGATAGGGAAGTAGGATCCACTTCCATAGAGTGTCTAGTGAGTCATGTGGCCGGTGATTCATTAGCGCCCATTCAAGAGCCAAATTCTTTCGATTTTGCTAAGTTTGAGCATATAGGGGTGAGCTGTATAGATAGTGAGGAAGAATTGGATAGTTCTAGCACCCATCAAGAACAAGTTTGTGAGGAAGAAAAAGAAAATGAGCCTATAGTGTTTGAGGAGTTTCAAGAGATAGAGTTTAAGGTTGAAAGACCTTTGTCTGTTCTATCCTCCCCATCCTCTCTTGATAATGAGTGTTCTTTTTCTTGTTCTCACGAGTTAGTGTCCGAGTCAGCGTCTTTTTATTTTGATCTTTCTCCTTTTATGCTTTTATTAAAAGAAAATCCCAAAAATATTTCTGCTTCAGGGGCCCATGAAAAGCTAGTAAGCTTACTAGCAATAGTCTGCTTCATTGATTCAAGGAAGAAGGGCCCGAAGAAATACAAGAATTTTTATGTGCCTTGAAAGCCCGCACAAACTCGTCTAGCTAAGAGACGTTAAACAAGCGCTTCTTGGGAGGCAACCCATGTTTATTTTTCCGTTAATTTTCTTTTCTTTGTTTTTCAGTTTTTTAGTTAGAGCATGTTGATCTTTTGTTCCCGTTGATCAATTTTTGAAGGAGCTCGAGACCACATTTTCTTCCAAAAACAACCCCAATGAATGTTGAAGGCTAACGTCCATGGTTCCTCTCGCACTTCAGGGCAGTATTATTCTCCCTATATCTTTTAAATTGTCCTTATGCATGCTTAATTAGTCTAAATAATTAATACATTGAAGACAATGTATGATTTAAGTTTGGGGGGGAGGCTTTGCTGTTCTGATCTGAGCTTATTGAAAATTTTTTCATGATGATTATATTGCAAATGTTTTGATGAGGATGGTCTATGATATGATCTAGATAATGAATTTTGTTCAATTTTTGTGAAATATGAAAGCATGTTCAAGATTCATGGAAATTTAAATTTTTCTTTGATTTCCTTACACATGTTGAGCACTTAGCCTACTTATATGGTTTTGAATGCTTAGAACTGGATTATATTATCTAGATGTTTGTTGTCACTCCGATAGGCTTAAGATCTAATTTGAAAGATGAACGACATGAGAGTCTGTAATGTTTTACTTGGGAGAAAAAACATGTTTATTAGCCTGCAAAAGAAAAGAAAAGTGTGAAAAAAAAATATATATGTCAAAAAAAAAAAAATAATAATAATAATAATAATAATAATAATAATAATAAAAGAGAATGTTCCACTTTCTTGAGAGCGTTAGTAACCAGGGACATTCATGACACCCATCGTTTGCCTTTGCATGAAAGCGCTGGAAAGAAATGAGCATGCTTCGGCATCCTGAAAGATGAGGCGCTCGTAGTTGGATGCTTTCATCACCAATGTTGGCAAGCCAGAACGAAGGCGCTACATCTAAAAGGATTCTCAATAAAAATAAAAAAATGCAAGTTTCGGGGAGGCATACCCCGTTGTTTCAGGCACCTTAGTGGGATATTGCTTTCTTGATTGTTGGGAAGCTGGATAGTTAGAGCTTAAGGCCAGTGTAGGGGGAAGATGAACTGAGGATTCTATAAACCTTTTCTAGGCTAGTAAAGACCTAATAAGGAGGCTCGCACACACACACACAAGGGATGAAGAGTTTAAATTTAAATTTCGTGATGAAAGAATATGTTTTAATATTTCCTTTAATTGTTAGAGTTCATTATTTTGATCATTGAGCTTAGAGTCATGCATTTGCAATAGTTGATTCATATATAAGGTTTTAGCTTTGCTCGGGACTAGCAAATATTTAAGTTTGGGGGTGTGATGACATGCAAAAATGTCATCATTTTCTTATTAATTTAAGCTAGTTTTGTGCTTGAATTGTGTTCTTTAATGCTATTTTCTAATTAAATTTCAGAAAACCGAGCCAAGGAAGCAAAACCGGAATTTTGAGAGATTTTGGATGATTTTGGAGACTTTTTGAGCAATTTGGAGAATTACATTGAAGATTCGAGTCCAAAAAGCCAAGAAGAATGAATTTGAAGCCCAAATTCATGAATTTCAAGTCTTAAAGTATCAAGTTGGGTCAAGAAAAAAAGTCCAAAATCAATTACAAAAAGTAATTGGGCCAAAAGAAAGTTGGAGGCCCAAAAATTGAGTCAAAATCGGGCCATTCTAGAAGATTCAGGGCCTAGCGTCTCGACGCTAAGCCTGGAAGCGTCCCGACGCTAGGCAGCTGCGTGGAAAAATCTGGAATCGCGGTAGCGTCGCGACACTGTCCAAGTAGCGTCTCGACGCTGTGACATCTTGGAGCCCAAGAAAAGATGACGTCAGAGCGTCTCGACGCTGCGCCTGCTGGGAGCCTATAAAAGGAGCCTTTTGCATCCATATTTGATGTGCCAATTTGTGGGTTTTCACCCCATTCTAGAATCCACTCTAAAATTGGGGATTTTTGGGAGAGTTTTAGAGCTTTGTTGAAGATCTTTGGAGCTCAGGATCGAAGGAGGTCGGCGCGGGATCGAGGAGATCGACACTTTTATGAGCATTTCTCTTCCCTTTTCCTTTATGTTTTAGTTTCTAGAATTGTTGTGATTAGGAATTATTGAATTTTAGTGATTATGAGTAGTTAATTCCTAAATTCTATGAGTTTGATTTAATATGTTGAACCTTTGCTCGATTAATGAATTGATTTGGTTTAATTGTCATTATTGTTCATTTGTGCATTTTGTCCATAATGCTTTTAATCAACTGATCACTGATTAAATGAATCGTTACTAAGTGGAAACTCGACGGAGATAAGCTTAGACTAGAACTGAATGCATGACTAACGGTTATTTACCCGGGTGACACGAGAGAAAATAAATAACGTTAGAGGTTGTACTGAAGGGTCGTAATGCCATGCTAAGTAAATAAAGATGAGACTGAAAGGAGATTCTTTATTGAACGGTATGAGATAGGAGGAGACCGACAGGAGAATCCTTGTCATTAGGCTTCTAGACTTATGAATCAAATGATTAGTTAATTCATATTAGTTAATTGATAAAGCATTAAAGGTCCAATCGTCGAAATCAACAACTCTAGAATTATCCCATCAAATTGTGTCACCATTTATCTTTTGCTTTCTAGATTAGCTTTTTGTTATTCTTTCCGGCATTAGATTTTGTTATCTAAATAAAGCTAAGCAAGATTATTCGTGGTAATTAATTGAATAAATCCAATCCCTGTGGAGACGATACTCTATACTCAAAATCACTATATTACTTGTCACGACCCGTACGCTTGCGGAATTTAAAATCGTGCAACACTATCAGCTATTGAAGCTACAAGAACCTCTGCAGATTCATATCTCTTGTGAAGGTTAGCTAAATTTTTATTCTCCCTAAAGTTTTGTTTATTAGCTTTCCTTTTTAGTTGAGGGCATTCTCATTTAAAGTGGCCTTCCTTGTGACAGTAGTTACAAGTTATGTTACTTTTGTCACTAGAATTTGCATTGTTATTGGGTTTACTAGGTTGCCTATTATCTCTATGATGATTATGATTATTAGAATGCTGCTCTCTATGCTGAGAATCTCTCCCTCTGCCTCTTAAATTTCTTCCTCTAGAGTTAGATGTTTGAGGTTGATTATTTTGTTGTTTTCCTTTAACAAATAAGGCATCACTCTCTTTCTTTTCAACTTTCAATTCTAATTTTTTAGTTCTAAGGGAATCAAGCACCATGTCAACTGTAAGTTTTTCCCTACCATACTTTAAACTAGTTTTAATTTCCTTATAAGATTCAGGTAACGAGTTTAATAGGATCACAGCTTGATCAACTTCTATTACTGCTTCCCCAGAATTTGCTAAATCCGTACATACAAAATTAAAATCATCTACGTTTTCATCCAAGTTCTTTGAAGGGTCCATTTTAAAACTAAAGAAACGTTCTTTTAAGTAAATTTGACTAGACAATGATTTAGGCATATACAGTTCCTCTAGTTTAGCCCAAAGATCAGTCACCTTTTCAATTTTTCCTACCCTTCTAAGAACATTATCCCAAAGATGCAAGATTTTAGAACTATGGGCAATCTCTCGCATCTCCTCTTTATCATCTTCAGTCAGGGTTGAAGGGAGCTTAGCTGGATCGAGCAGTACCTTAGCCACCTTCTGTTGGATTAAGAGCGCCTACATTTTTTGCCTCCAAAGCCCAAAGTCGCTCATTCCATCGAATTTCTTGAGTTCAAATTTTGCCGACATTTGACAAAATGTTCCAAGAAACCTTTTATCTTATCAAGAAAAAGATTTCAGAGTCGTGTTCAATGACTGAAGAATAAAGAGTCTAATAGACCATGAACTCTGGTCTCCAAGAAGTATGATCCGCCAAATCTTGAATCCTATTTTCAGCGCTCTTATACTAATTTGTGAAATTCAAGTGCAAGTTCTTCCAGTGATTCACAAGTCGTTCAAGTTGCGGAATTTGTATCAAAACGATCTCTAGAAACAGAGCAGTAAGTAAACAACAACTAAAGACAAAGTGAGAGAGATGGTAGAGAAAGAAACACAAAGGATTATAGTGGTTCCACCACAATGGGTGTACATCCACTTTGAAGCACCAGGGACTGATTTATTCAATCTTGAAGGAAGTAAGTCAAGTGATACAAATACTCTCTCAATTTACAAGAGGTATCTCAATACTCTGTTTTTTTTTCACACATTATAAAGAGGACCTCAAATGCTTTTATAAGCTTTAGGGAGAGTAAGAGGCGCGTGAGAGGCACACATGTATCAAGTTGTAGATATCAATATTTCAACATATAGAGAGAACAATACTGCCCTGAAGTGCGAGAGAAACCATTGATGTCAGCCTTCAACATTCATTGGGGTGATTTGGAAGGAAATCGTGATCTCGAGCTCCTTCAAAAATTGATCAACGGGAACGAAAGATCAACATGCTCTAACTACAAAAAACTAAAAAACAAAGAAAATGAAATTAACGGAAAAATAAACTTGGGTTGCCTCCCAAGAAGCGTTTTTTTAACGTCTCTTAGCTAGACGAGTTCGTGAAGACTTTCAAGGCACGTAAAAATTCTCATATTTCTTTGGCCCCTTCTTCCTTGAATCGATGAAGCCAACTATTACTAGCAAGCTAACTAGTTTTTCATGGGTCCCAGAAGCAGAAATATATTTGGGATTTTTTAATAATAAAAGCATAAAAGGAGAAAGATCAAAATAAAGGGACTCTGACTCTGACTCGTGAGAACAAGAAAAAGAACACTCGTTATCAAGAGAGGATGGAGAGGATATGAACAGACAAAGGCCTTTCAACCTTAAACTCTATCTCTTGAAACTCCTCAAACACTATAGGCTCATTTTCTTTTTCTTCCTCACAATCTTGTTCTTCGTGGGTGCTAAAACTATCCAATTCTTCCTCACAATCTTTACAGCTCACCCCTATATGCTCAAACTCAACAAAATCAAAAGAATTAGGCTCCTGAATGGCTGCTAATGAATCACTATCCACATGACTCACTAGACACTCTATGGAAGTGGATCATACTTCCCTATCTTCCCTTTGGGTTTGGAGTCTTTCCATAGATTTTTCTAATTTTACATTCATAGCTCTAGTCTCTTCAATAAAATCTTCAAGCAAGCTCTCTAAGGAAGACTCTTTTTCTAAGGAAGTGGGCTGCACTTCACTCTCCTCCCTTCTTGGTTGCAATAACCCTTTGAATTCTAGAGCTAATTTTGTGATTTTATTATCCTCTATAAATTATTTCAGTACGCTCTCTAAGGGAGATTTTTCTTTAGAGGGGGGACAATTTGAAAATAAAAAATTGGATTATGGTGTTGATTCTTTGGGGTCAGATTCCCTAAAGGGCAACCCAAAACTATTAAAAGTCATTTGAAACAATTAATCAACAATGATCAGGCTTTCAGTCAGATGCAAACACCAATTAAATGCACAACAAGAACATTGGACCAGGATATAAATAAAACAAAGAAAGCAAAATAAAACCTCTAAATTAAAGCAAGCAATTTCTTTACACCGCAAGCGAACGGGTCGACACAAGTAATATAGTGATTTTGAGTATAGATTATCGTCTCCACAGGGATTGGATTTATTCAATTAATTACCACGAATAATCTTGCTTAACTTTATTTAGAGAACAAAATCTAATGCCGAAAAGAATAATAAAAAGCTAATCTAGAAAGTAAAAGATAAATGAAGACACAATTTGGAGGGATAATTCTAGAGTTGTTGATTTCACAATTTGACCTTTAATGCTTAATCAATTAACTAATATGGATTAACTAATCATTTGATTCATAAGTCTAGAAGCCTAATGACAAGGACTCTCCTGTCGGTCTCCTCCTATCTCATACCTTTCAATAAAGAATCTCCTTTCAATCTCATCTTTATTTACTTAGCATGGCATTACGACCCTTCAGTACAACCTCTAACGTTATTTAGTCAATCTCGTGTCACCCGGGTAAATAGCGTTAGTCATGCATTCAGTTCTAGTCTAAGCTTCTCTCCGTCGAGTCTCCACTTAGTAACGATTCATTTAATCAGTGATCAGTTGATTAAAAGCATTAAAGACAAAATGCACAAATGAACAATAATGACAATTAAACCAAATAAATTCATTAATCAAGCAAAGGTTCAACATCTAAATCAATCACATAGAATTTAGGAATTTACTACTCATAATCACTAAAATTCAATAATTCATAATCACAACAATTCTAGAAACTAAAACATAAAGGAAAAGGGAAGAGAAATGCTCATAAAAGTGTCGATCTCCTCGATCTCACGCCGACCTCCATCGATCCCGAGCTCCAAAGATCTTCAACAAAGCTCCAAAACTCTCCCAAAAATCCCAACTTTAGTGTGGATTCTAGAATGGGGCGAAAACCCACAAATTGGCACCCAAAACTTGGTTGCAAAAGGCTCCTTTTATAGGCTCCCAGCAAGCGTCATCTTTTCTTGGGCTCCAAAAAGTCGCAGCGTCGCGATGCTACATGGAAAGTGTTCCGACACTACCCCCTTTCTGGAGCTTTCCACATAGCTGCCTAGCTTCGAGATGCTCCAGGCTTAGTCTCGATGCTAGGCCCTGAATCTTCTAGAAAGGCCCGATTTTCACTCAATTTTTGGGCCTCCATCTTTCTTTTGGCCCAAATGATTCTTGTAATGGATTTTGGGCACTTTTCTTGACCCAACTTGATAATTTAAGACTTGGAATTCATGAATTTGGGCTTCTAATTCATTCTTCTTGGGCTTTTGGGCTCGGATCTTCAATGTAATTCTCCAAATTGCTCAAAAAGTCTCCAAAATCATCCAAAATCTCTCAAAATTCTGGTTTTTCTTCTTTGACTCGATTTTCTGAATTTTAAACATAAATTAGCATTAAAGTACACAATTCAAGCATAAAACTAGCTAAAATTAAAAGGAAAATGATGACATTTATGCATGTCATCAGTCATGTCCCCAAAATGGTAGGCTTATTGAGTCGGCGTGCAGGTCACTCTCACCCGTACAAATCAAAGGACAATCCCTCATGGACAGGAGTCCATAATCCACTCAGGATTAAGGCCATGTTGCCTAGGTCATCCTAGTGAAATAGAAACTGAACTAACTAACGGTGTTACAGTTAGTGGTTAACTATTTCGCGGTCTAGTCTTTGTGCAAACTCATTGCACAGGATACCCCCACTCGCATGTCAACTACATGAACGCGTTGGATCATTGCGTTTGTATCAAAATACAAAGCGGGTCGTATCCGTAGTGTCACCAGGATAAGGTACCCAGCCTTATCCATATACTACAGACCCTTTAGGCTAAAACTTGAACATTGATCCCCGTATGTGATGTGTAAATTGCTTACGGCAAGTGTACGGGTCAAGTAATAATATAGTGAATGTGATATTCGAATGTCGTCCTCTGGATTGGTTTCTAATCAATCTTAATTACCGAAAATAATCTTGCCCAATTTTATTTACGGAACCAAATAAAGTGAGAATGAAAGTAAAGCAAACACAAAACAATGCAAAAATTGACAATCCAATAGAAACAATGGTCTTAGGGATGTGATTTCACCAATTGGGATTATGGATGAATTAATGGATTAACAGCATGCTATGATTCATAAATCTTGGTAAACTAAAATCACACATATCTCTCCCGAGCATACATGATTCTCCCACATGCAATTGAACCCGATATCCCTATCTAAATTCAATAAACATACAAGGCAATAAGGATAACATTTTTAACGATTTGTAGAATTAACTATAATCTCCCGATTTCTAGCTAAATCCTAGTTATGCATAATGTTTTCTAAGCTAAATCCTCTCTCCCGAGTTAGATTCAAGCATAAAGATCAATCAATTTATGGCCGGTAAATTGAAAGCATTAAGGACACAAATATGCATAAATGAAATCAATAGCATAAAACCGTAAAATCAATCCATAACATGCCCAACAGCTACATCAATCCCTAAGAATTCAACTTAGCTACACATGATCCTTATTACAACATAAATTAAGTATGAATCAGCCATAAAAACTAACTAAAGTAAGGGATAAAGGAAATTAAACACTATGTAGGCCAAAACCGCACGTCCCCGAGACGATCCCCACGAACAATGCCTTCAATTCCCTTTTGCTCCACTTGCTTCAGCCCTCAAATCAGTCTATTTGCTCTGTTTTACGGCTCTAGAGTGTCCAAAAAGAAGTCCTCAATCAGCCCTAATCGAAAATTATAAATAGGTTGATTTTTTGTCGTAGCGTCGAGATGTTGAGGAGACAGCATCTCGACGCTGTCGCCTTATCGCAGAATCTGGAATGGAAAAACACACAGCCTCGAGACGCTGTGACCTGTTCGCGCCTAATCAGATAAGGAAAGGCAGCGTCGAGACACTCAAGGAGCAGCGTCGAGACGCTGGTCTGCGATTGACTTTAATTTGACTTCTTCTTCTTTGATCTCTTTTTCCTTCTTTAACCTCTTTCCTCCCCCCCCCCCCCGAACGTCCAATTGGCTCCAATATTAATTTCCTACAAATACAACATGAAAATTCATAAAATTTGGCCAATAAATCATGAAAGACTAGCCAAATTAATTAAGGAAAAATAGCTAGCTATGCTCGCTATCAGTATGTCCCTACATACTAGTTCAAGCCTCATTCTATTAGCCTTGGATGTTTAGTTTATTGGATTAGGGTTAATAAGACAAGATATAATACAAACATGAATAGTACATCACTTTTATTAATGTTCGGCCAAATGTACATTTACTATCTACGAGTTTTAGGACATAAAACCCAACAGACAGAACCCTAGTAAATGCCCATGAGTAAGAATGCCCATGAGTAAGAATGCCTGAGGTCCTTCTTAGAAGACTGAATTCTATCCTTTAGTTAGACATCAAACCCAAGTGTTTGTAGATATTTTCACCCTATTCCCACTTGTAAAGGAGAGTCGAGTGTCGAGCGAACTCTATAAGGATTGGATAAAAGAAAAAACCCTAGTTTTAGCTACTGCACCTTATTTTCCAACACTTGTTACTTTTCATATCTTTATATTCTTTATTCATTATTTCAATGAAAAGTTGTTCATTTGCATCTTATTCCATCATGCGTAGCTAAATTCCATTGAGGGGTTCGATATAGTGAATTCCCTTATGGTTTAAATAGGTTGAAAGTGTTTATTTGCTTAAGTTCTATTCATTGCATGTCACTCTTTATTGAATATCATTCTGAATCTTGCTAAGTTTAAATTGATCACTTAGACTTTGCATTATATGTGAATTTGATCTTGGAAGGGACAAGCAATATCGGTTTTCGTAAAGGTGATATAGGAGAAATGGCTCGAAAGAGTGTATTCGGTGTTATAGGGGAAGGTAGCCTTATAACAACTATAGGGTTATAGGTTGCATGCATGAACTATCTATGTCGGAGTCGAGTCACAGAAATGTGCAAAACGGTACTCGCTTAGCCTTCTAACTTTTCTTGAGAGCAAGGCCAAATAGGATTTAAACCTGACCTTATGCATAAGTAGACTTAGGTTAAATAAGCCATGATAAGAGTATTTGCCTTAGGGTTGGAACTATATTGAATACCTCACTTATTTATCATTGTTATTCTTTACTTGTTTATTTTGTTTGTTTTTCAAAAACCACCATCAACTATTTCTTTGGTTACCTTGTTTAAGCAATCTTTGAACAGTTTCTTCTTCAAATCTGTGTTTCCAATTTAATTCCTGTGGGATCGATACCCTTGGAATACTTCCAGAAATCTCGACCTTACCTAGAAATCTCGATTTCTAGCGTCAAACTACTTCGATTTGGCCCCAAATTTCACCGCTTTCCTCAGCAATTCATCAAAAACTCAATGGACATAGACTTACAGACTAATTTGCAAAAAATCATCCAAAACAATGGGCCTTCATCAATCAAATCAATCAAAGACTCTCAAGCCTTGTTGCCTTTTCCACTTTCGGTTCCTAGAGTTCTTGGACCGGTCCGGTTCAACTTTGTTCAACCCCGAATCATCCTTAAATGGGTGAAAATTGTAAAACGAACTAAGGTATATAAACTCATCTTCAACCTTGAAGAAGGGATATGAAACCCTAACTTCTGAACTCTATTCTCTATCTCTTAATCTATCTATCTCCTTGTGACTTAAGCATCAGAGACAGCCACACCTATATGCAATTTTTTCTTGTTTTGTGTTGGATATTTTACAAATAAAGATGTGAAAGAAAGTGATTTAAATTCAATTTTTCAAGAGTTTCAAGATGGATTGAAACATCAATTTTAATTTGATGTTTCAATTACAAATTTAACATATGGAAGTTAAATTTGATTTTATAACTCAATTGAGTTACATTTTTCATATGTTTCAATTTCATTTAATTTTGTTCTTTGGAGTTACTAAGTTGCTAGCCTATAAATAGCAACTTGTTTCTTCATTTGAATCATCCCATTCCATTTGGAGTATTCTTCCTTCTTTCTTTGTTTCTTTTGGTCTTGAGTCGAGTTGAGAGCAAGTATCCAAGAGTCCTGCCAGATCCGAGTAGTTCGAGGTTGCTGTTCTATCGGAATTAGTCGTTGTATCCTACTGAGACGATCGCTGTAGCCTGCTAGCAACCTGTGCAGAGCGAATAATTGTCTTCAGGACAGCGCTTTGTAAACGTGCCTCGACTATTTATTGTCAATATATTTTGCAACATTTGTCATCTATACAGTGTTTGTATTGTTATTTCCACTGTAATTGTTAGTTTCCAGTTAAGGTGTAATTAGTTTGCTAGTGAAATTGAGTTCTTATTTGAGCATATCTCCAACAATCTGAAGACAATTATCTGAAATAATGGCTGCAACTCTTCCACTAATGTTGCTGGTGCTACCATGATGGGATCAACCATCCTCAAAACTCATGCTGAAAAACCAGAGAAATTCAAGGGAGAAAATTTCAAGAGGTGGCAACAGAAGATGATCTTCTACCTCACCACACTGAACCTTGCTCACATCTTGAAGGAAGATTGTCCAGTTACCCCACCAGAAGGTGTTACTCCTGAAATTGAAGCTGCCAAGCAGGCATGGATGCATTCGGATTTTTTATGCCGCAATTATATATTGAGTGGTCTTGAAGACACCTTGTATAATGCCTACTGCAATGCCTATACTACTTCAAGGCTATTGTGGGAGGCATTAGACAAGAATTATAAGCTGGAAGATGCTGGTACTAAGAAGTTTCTTGTCGGAAAATTCTTAGATTATAAGATGATTGATACAAAGTTGGTAGTCAATCAGATGGAAGAAGTGCAAATTATCATTAGTGATTTGCAAAGTGAGGGAATGGGCATCAGTGAACCATTCCAAGTTGTTGCTGTGATTGAGAAGCTACCTCCTTCTTCGAAGGACTTCAAATGCTATCTTAAGCACAAGCGAAAGGAGCTTTCCATGGAGAATCTTGCAGTCAAACTCCGCATTGAAGAGGATAATAGAAAAGGAGACAAAGTTTCGTTGGGAGTTGAAGCTAATGCACATATTGCTGAATCTTCAAAACATGGTCGCAAGAAGCAAGAACTCAATAAGAGGAATGTGAATCCTCGACCGAGGAATGACGTCAACAAGCGCATTCGTGGAGTCTGCTGGGTTTGTGGTAAGAGTGGCCATGTTGCTGCTGATTGTAGACACAAGAAGGGACAAAACTCCAACAATCAGACCAATATTGTGGAGAATGATGATCTCGTTGCTATGATCTCTGAGGTAAATATGACCTCTAACACCAAAGGCTGGTGGATTTATACTGGTGCTACTAGGCACATTTGTAAGGATAAGTCCTTATTCACCACATATGAGAAGCTAGATGGTGGTGAGAAGATGTACATGGGAAATGCTTCAACTGCCTCTGTGGCAGGTAAAGGGAAGGTCCTGCTGAAATGGACTTCTGGAAAGATACTTACCCTCAATGATGTGTGGCACGTACCAGAGATTCGAAAGAATCTAGTGTCAGGAACCCTACTTAATAAAAATGGGTTCAAGCTTGTGTTTGAGTTAGATAAATTTATTCTGACAAAAGGGGGTATGTATGTTGGAAAATGCTATCTAAATAATAGTATGTTTAAATTGAATGTACTAACACAAATGCCCAAGAATAATAATAATAACAACTCTTCTGCTTATATTGTTGAGTTGTGTGATGTATAGCATTCTAGGCTGGGGCATGTCAATTATCGTTCTTTACAAAGAATGGTAAGCTTAGGACTTCTGCCTAAGTTCAACATTGATGATAGACACAAATGCGAGATTTGTGTTGAATCAAAGTTTGCTAGAAAGTCATTTTCATCTGTGAAAAGAAGTAATGAGGTACTTGATTTAATCCATAGAGATGTATGTGACATGAAAAGTACCCCCACAAGAGGCGGTAAGAAGTATTTTGTCACATTTATTGATGATTGTAGTAAATATTGTTATGTATATTTATTACATAATAAAGATGAAACCTTAGATGTTTTTAAATCATATAAGACAGAAGTTGAAAATCAACTTGAGAAGAAAGTAAAGGTGCTTAGATCAGATAGAGGTGGTGAATATGAATCATCATCATTTTATGAATTTTGTGAAGTTAATGGTATAGTCCATAAAACTACAACACCTTATACACCACAACAAAATGGTGTAGCTGAAAGAAAGAATCAAACTTTAAAAGACATGGTTGCATGTTAAATAGTTCAGGTTTACACCATAATTTGTGGGGGGAGGCTTTGCTTACAACAAATTTTATACTAAACAGAATTCCACAAAAGAAGACTGATAAGTCGCTTTATGAAGTGTGGAATAGAAAGTTAGCCTCATATAAAATGTTGAAAGTGTGGGGGTGTTTGGCAAAGGTACAAGTTCCTTTACCAAAAAGGACCAAACTAGGACCTAAGACAATTGATTGTGTCTTTATAGGCTATGCTTTGCATAGTGTTGCGTATAGATTTCTGGTGATTAAATCAGAAATACCTGATATTAATAATAATACCATTATGGAATCTATTGAAGCTGGATTTTTCGAGGATGTATTTCCTTTGAAAGAGGAAAGACACATGAGTAGTGGTGTCAAAAGGAATTATGAGGCTAGCTCTCCGAAAGGTCAAAACGATCAGAATACTGAGTTTAAACCAAGGAGAAGCAAAAGAGCTAAAAAAGCAACTTCCTTTGGACCTGATTTCATAACATATATGATAGATGGTGAGGCTCAAACTTTTCAAGAAGCTGTGACATCTCCGGATGCACCTTATTGGAAAGAAGCTATCAATAGTGAGATAGAATCCATTTTGCATAACAAAACTTGGGTATCGATTGATCTACCTCCTGGTAGTAAACCAATTAGTAGTAAATGAATTTTTAGAAGAAAACTAAAGGCTGATGGCACCATTGATAAGTACAAAGCCCGCCTTGTTGCTAAAGGCTTTCGTAAAAAAGAAGGGATAGATTTCTTTGATGCATATTCTCCAGTGAGGAGGATTACATCTATAAGGATGTTAATTGCAATAGCAGCTTTACAAAATTTGGAAATACACCAAATGGATGTGAAAACTGCATTTTTTAATGGAGAATTAGATGAAGAAATTTATATGGAACAACCTGAAGGGTTTGTTGTAAAAGGACTTGAAGATAAAGTTTGTAAACTTGTCAAGTCTCTTTATGGGTTGAAACAAGCACCCAAACAATGGCATGAAAAGTTTGAGCACACTATGTTATCTAATGGATTCAAGATAAATGAGTGTGATAAATGTGTCTCTGTTAAAACCATAGATCAAGATTGGGTTATCATTTGTTTGTATGTGGATGAAATGTTGATAATGGGCACAAATAGAAGTGTCATTGATTCCACTAAGAAGATGTTGAAATCCAACTTTGATATGAAAGACCTTGGTCTTGCTGATGTTATACTTGGAATTCGAATAACAAGAAATCCAAGTGGATACATACTTTCTCAATCTCACTACATAGAGAAAGTGTTGAGAAAAATTGATCAATTTGAGAGTAAACCTGCAATTACTCCATTTGATCCAAGTTGTAAGTTAAAGAAGAATAGTGGTGAAGGTGTATCTCCTCTAGAATACTCTAGAGTTGTTGGTAGCTTAATGTACATAATGAACTGTACAAGACCTGATATAGCCTATTCAGTAGGAAGGTTAGCAAGATACACCAGCAATCTTGGGCATGACCATTGGAATGCTTTAGTTAGAGTTCCAAGGTACTTGAAGTACACTCTGAAATATGGATTGCATTATATGAGGGATCCACATGTACTGAAAAGATTTAGTGATGCTAATTTTATTTCTGATAACATGGAGACTAAATCTACCAGTGGGTATATTTTTACCTTAGGTGGAGCAACTGTATCATGGAAATCTTCAAAACAGACGTGTATAGCGCGTTCTACTATGAAGTCAGAGTTTATAGCTCTTGACAAAGATGGAGAAGAAGCTGAATGGCTTCGAAATTTTCTTGAAGATATTCCATTATGGTTGAAGCCTGTAAACACAATATGTATTTATTGTGACAATGTAGCGGCCACTATGAGGGCCAAGAATAATGTCTATAATGGAAAGTCGCGACATATTAGACGAAGACATAATTCGATAAGACAATTGCTCTCAAATGGAATAATTTCCATTGATTATGTGAAATCCAAAGAGAATATAGCAGATCCTTTAACGAAAGGATTGTCAAGAGAGCAAGTGATGTATACATCGAGGGAAATGGGGCTAAAGCCTATGAAATAAAGTTTTTGGTGGTAACCTAACCTAGTTGATTGGAGATCCCAAGATCTAGGTTCAATAGGCAAACTGGCTGGATAATTTATAGTTGACACACTAGAAACTTATAGTTTCTTCCCATTTCTATGATGTTGTAGAGTGTGTGATCTGTTGATGTTAAGGTCATGTTGATATCTTGTTTACAAGAGGAGTAATGGCAGAATACTCTTAATCAATATCACCTATGTGAGAGTAGAAGTGGGTCACTTCTATGAGAACTTTTTGAATGGCTTATGTTCTTTAAAGCTCTCATGAAATTGGGATCTTGTCTAGGACCAAAATGGACACAAACGTATAGAACTCGAAGGTACAGGATGAGTTATGTGTGATGTTTATTGTCTTAATTCACCAACAAGAAGGATAGTTCCAAAGCTTGGTCTCACTATTTCTTCGGTAAATTCGATAGATATTCACTAAGGAAGGTTCAAGTCCAGAAGACACCTCTCCTGATGCATAGCTCGTCTGTTTGCTCTCAACATTTTGTTTTGATTTTCTCACTTTCTTTCATGTGGGGGATTGTTGGATATTTTACAAATAAAGATGTGAAAGAAAGTGATTTAAATTCAATTTTTCAAGAGTTTCAAGATGGATTGAAACATCAATTTCAATTTGATGTTTAAATTACAAATTTAACATATGGAAGTTAAATTTGATTTTATAACTCAATTGAGTTACATTTTTCATATGTTTCAATTTCATTTACTTTTGTTCTTTGGAGTTACTAAGTTGCTAGCCTATAAATAGCAACTTGTTTCTTCATTTGAATCATCCCATTCCATTCGGAGCATTCTTCCTTCTTTCTTTGTTTCTTTTGATCTTGAGTCGAGTTGAGAGCAAGTATCCAAGAGTCTTACCAGATCCGAGTAGTTCGAGGTTGCTGTTCTACCGGAATTAGTCGTTGTATCCTGCTGAGACGATCGTTGTAGCTTGCTAGCAACCTGTGCAGAGTAAATAATTGTCTTCAGGACAGCGCTTTGTAAGCGTGCCTCGACTATTTATTGTCAATATATTTTGCAGCATTTGTCATATATACAGTGTTTGTATTGTTATTTCCACTGTAATTGTTAGTTTCCAGTTAAGGTGTAATCAGTTTGCTAGTGAAATTCAGTTCTTATTTGAGCATATCTCCAACAATTTGTAGGTCACATATTTCTCCTTCAAATTAAACAAATTTACGATTGTTGCCACGTGAAAATCAAGAAAGTTTTTCCTGCCTGAAATTTGACATTAACACTTGGATTAAAGTATTGATGTCTGTGTTATCCTCTAGGTCCAAACGAAGCATTATTATTTAGGTTAAATTATCAAAAATACCCCTAAACTTTAGGGTTTGTTTCAATTATGCCCCTAGACTTTCAAAAGTTTCAATTATGCCCTTGAAGTTTCAAAATTGTTTCAAAACTACCCTTCAAGGCTTTTTTTTTTTGTTAAATTCATGGATGTAAAATGACGTGTTTGCATATATATTGTTGCTTATGTGAATAGATTTGAACACATACGTGGAAAAAACGATAAAAACACATGCAAACGCATCAATTTTTGTCAATAAATTTAACGGAAAATGTCTCCAAGGGTAGTTTTGAAACAAATTTGAAACTTCAAGGGCATAATTGAAACTTTTGAAAGTCCAGGGGTATAATTGAAACAAACCCTAAAGTCAAGGGGTATTTTTGATAATTTAACCTATTATTTAAACTTCAAAGTAAGGAAGAGATCATAAAACCAATCCCAACTTTCAGTCTTCAAAAAATATTCATCTCTTAAACTTGATTTGGCAAACAATCATTTGATAACTCCCACTCATTTAAGACACGAACTAAGCTTTTCCTTTTCTTTTCAAAAAAAAAAAAAAAAAAAAAAAAACTAGTTTTTCCTTGAGTTGGGGAAAAAAATAAACAAAAAATTGCCCTCCTCGCGAATCTTTGTCCTGTTATACATAAATTAGCCGATCCTTTCCAGTTTCCACGTGATTGTACTGCAGACAGTAGGCCACGTGTTTCTGTTTTTTTTGTCGTAGGCCATTGTGTCAATTAATTTTTTTCGGATCTCTCTCTCGGCCTCACTGTCGGGTGGCAAATCTTTCAATCTTTCTTTTTCCCCATTTCAACTTCAGGATGCCGTTGTCTTTCGTTCTTTAATTAAAATTGTCTTCTTTTAAAAAAATAATAATAATAATAAAATTAAATTAAATTAAATTAAAAAAAAATTAAAAATTAAAATTGTGTCAAATTAATGGTGTATTCATCCAACTTGATCTTTTTTTTTTTTTTGAGCAAGGGTTTAGGGTTTTAAACTTTAAAAAATAACCAATAGATCCATGAAGCTTAAAAATGTCTTATAACTTTTTTAACTTTATTAATACAACCCTCCCATATTCAAAATTTTAAAAACTAATCAACCTATTAGTTATGAAATTTCTTTTTATACCTATTACAACCCTAAATTTCTTATTTTGTATATGGTATGCCTGTAATTTTCTTTTTATTTTAAAATAATGTCAAATGAGTTAAGAATTTATTAGATATAAAATTGAAACTTGAGTTAATATATAAGTAAAAGTTTAAGAACCTAATTTCAAAAAAAAAAAAAAAAAGTTTAAGAACCTACTTGATACCTTTCAAAATTCATAAACTTATTAGACACAAATAGAAAGTTCAAAGATCTGTTTTAACATTTTGTAAGGTTCGTAGATCAAATTTAAACAACCTTAAATATTCAACGTCTAAACTAATAATTTAACCTTAAAATGAATGGGTTTTTCTCCACCCCTCTCGTTCACATTTCTTACTAAAAGTTATTTCACCCTACACATTTGTATTCCCATCTTATTCAATCATTCATATGCTCTTCAGATTAAAATATATATTTTCAAGAGCATATGCTCTCGAGATATTCATTTGTAATATATAATTATTTTCATTTCAATCAGTCATATGCTCTCCAGTAAAATATGAATGCATGTATATTCAATCATGTTGTTTATTATTTTATACAATAAATTTCAAATATATTTTACATACCACGCGTTTAGGTTATTTTATTATTGGTCACCACTTTCGAAATGGTGTAATTTAATCTATAAACTTTTTAATTCATTTTTTTTAATGTATCATATAACAAAATCTTTTATTCCTCAATTAGACATTAATGACATATTGAAGTTAAATAGATTGATTAAGATTGATTTTCTTTTTAGAATATTATATTATTGTACGAAGGAGGGAGGGAATGAAACTTGTGATCTCTTAAAAAGAAGTAGAAATGTCTTAATCACTCAGTTAAGCTCATGTTAGTATTAATATAAAGGCTGAGAATAAATAAACTTAGCTGACTTTATTCATAAGGAGACAAGTGTTTAAATAGTCATGAAAGGTATACAAGATAGAACTAACTGATTATAGATGGATTAACAGTGAGTAAACCAACTAACTGAAATGTAACAGCCGGTCCATTCTATTATTTACTCTCCAATCATTGTGTAACAGTTGTCCTCTTCATTTACTTTTCTTCATTCATTAATTCTTTAATTATACACTATCAAGTGTATATATGGCCCGATATTTCCTCTTTTGTGAATAATGAAACAAAGTATTATCTCCCAAATTCTCATTTCTTTGTGAAACTTATCTATTAACCTATTTAGTTTCTCACCTATTTCTTGTTTTTATTTATTTATTGAAGTTCAACCAAATGTGGAATTTGGATTGAGCCTTTGACAAAAGTTACAGATATGGGAACTTTTCATTTTTTTTTAATTTTTACAATACTTTTGACCTACTTTTGACCTATTGATATATAGTTTATAAGTTAACATATTTCCATTTTCTTTCTATTTTAAGGTTTCAACTTGTTGTTCTTTATCAATTAAAATTAATGGTTTTTGCCTCCACCGACCACCCAACCACCTTTTTTAGGAATTAAAAGTAGTGGCTTTTGCCCCCAACAACCACTTTTCATTCATGTTTTCTACGAATTATATATTCCCATCTTTGTTTTTTCCAAAGAATATATTCCCATCTTATTCGATCATTCATACGCTTTTCAAATTAAAATATATATTTTCAAAATCATATGGCTTTTGATATTCAATTGCGTATGTGTGTATATATATATTATGTTTTATTTATTTAAACCATTCCCATGCTCTTCAATAAATATGCATGTATGTACATTCAATCATTTTTATTATTTTATTCAACAAATTTCAAATATATTTATGATTGAGTTACCAGATTTATATTATTTACAGTTGTTCACTAACTTTGAAAATACTTACTATAATCTATAAAATTTTGAATTCAATTTTATGATGTACCATGTTATGGGTAATTTTGGACCTGTTGGGATTGGTGTCCTAAAACTCGTAGATAGTGAATGTTAAACGAATTATATACTTATTCGATAAAGGTGTTATCGAGATTGATTTAGTAAAAGTCATTACTGAATAAAGTAAATTGCACTTATAATAACCCAAATCTAATAAACTAAGATCCATGACTATAGGATGAACACTTGAGCTTTATGTAGAGACATAAAAGTGGATCAAGCTTGAGTAATAGCCAAAACGGTCTATAGTATATGAATAGGGTTGGGTACCTTATTCTGGAGACACTATGAGACGCGGCCCACTTTATAGATGGTATAGACGATGTGATCCTAAATCGTCCATGTAGAGACATGCGAGTGGGGGTGTCCTATGCAATGAGTTTGCATAAGACCAGGACCGAAAAATAAGTCGCTCTCGCTTTATAACACCGTTTACTGACGAGACTGACTATTTCATGTGATGACCTAGGTAACTCGATCTTAATCCTGAGCTAACTATGAACTCCTATTTATTCGGGCTTATCCTTAGATCTGCATAGGTGAGAGTGGCTTAGTATCGCTGACTCAATAAGCCTCCCATTTCAGGGATAGGAACGGGTAGATAGCTGGGGACATAGTCGTGCAAGAAGGAATTCACTCCTACCCGAATAAGGGATAGTAGAGAGGTTGTTCCCTTAAGTGCTGACTCCGGGGCTTGAACAAAGGGATCCCACCCTCTCATTGGCCCGAGAGGGACTCGGTTTATTGGTTGGACCATAAACCAATTGTTCATTAGAGGATCAGTGGGACTTAAGGAACTAGAAGTACTATAGGGGTAAAACGGCTTATTGACCTAGCTATAGCTACGAACAACCTGTGAAGGATCGACTTACTAATCATGGTTAAATCAAGTGGACGGAAATATATCTATAGTGAGAGGAGTGCAACTATCGGGCTATAGTGGAGTGTCCCGATAGTTAACGAATGTTGGCTAGCTTGGACAATGAGATTAGTCGGTTAGCCTCGAATCGTTGGAGCCCATGATCTATAGGTCCATTAGGTCCCCCTACTAGCTCATATCGGAATTAAGCCTATAACAAAAGATAGAAAGCTTTGAATCGTTCAAAATCGGGAAAAGGGTATTATCGTAAATTGTGTTTGACACAATAATTTAATTATGAATTAAATTAGAAAATGGGAGATGAAGTATTTAAAAGTGTTTTGAATACTATATATATGTATTAGGAATCATATATATGGAATTGCACAAGATAACAAAGATTAATTAGATTAATCATATCAAAATTAATTTGAAAATTTTCAAATTAATTACCAAGCAATCAATTTCAATTTAGAATTGAAATTGGGGATAATTTGCAAGCTTGAAATTTGATTTCAAATTGAATTTAGTGGATTTAGTTGGAAATCCACTTAATGCATGATCATTCAAAGTGGAAAGACAACTCATTCATGCATTGTTGCATGTCTTGTGTAATGTACACCTAGAATCCACTTGAGCTTGCAAATACACCATGTGTCTTGTGTCTTGAGGCTTGGCTTTGCATGGAGAATGCCTTTAAAAGGAGTTTGAATCAGATTCAAACATAAGAGAGCCATTTCCTTAATGTTATGCTGCTGGAATTTGGACTCAAAGTTCTCTCATCTCTCATTCTTCTCCATTGTTTGATGCTTCAAGCATTCCCTTCCCATTCCCTATCTTATATAGACTCCCACAAGTCGTTCTTGGCCCGGAGTATAGTGGGGAAGACTTTAGAGGTTGTCCAAGGAGCATAGGAGAGGCAAACACCACAAGGAGTTCAACATAAGTGAGCTACAAAGGTTGGTGTTTTCTAAACTCTCTATTCTGTCTTTTCTAGAACATGCATGCTTTAGGATTAAAATTGAATGTCTTAAGTGCTTTCGATCTTTAATTGCTTCCGCATGTGTAATATATACACTTTCAGGACCACCATGACGTACAAGGAGCTGACGAGGATAATCGGGCGGAGGCAGGACCAGGGATCGACTCAGAGGAAGACCGGACCAAATGGGTCAGGCCAATTGGCCCGACCCACATGGTCGGCCTCGGCCGAGCTCGTTAGCCTCCTATCGGTCCCTACTGCCTCCGTCTGCCCCGGTTTTGCCTGGTTTGACCTAAAACGCCTCCGAATCCCTGAAAAACCCTAGGGGGAGGAGTAGGTATTTATACCCCTCTTTGCCACTGAAGAAGGGGACCCGAACTTTCTACTCTCTTCTCTTACTCTCTAGCCCTCTTGCTTCTGTTTTCTAACTTAAGCATTGGAGTCGGTGTGGCAAGCACCACACCGGTGTGCAGGTTTTCCGTCTTGCAGGTCACGTCTTCTCCCCTCATCTACAAATTTACCGTCGGTGGCACGTGAAGGTCAGGTGAGTTCCCTCTGACCAAAATCGACCATCAACAGTTGGCGCCGTCTGTGGAGAAGAAAGCTTGCCAAATCTGTGCACCGGTCATTCCATGAGTAAGGAGATGGAGAAGAAAAACTAGGACGTGAACGCAGAGCATTCGGATGGTGACTGCCACCAGTGGAGGTCATAGAAAGAAGGTCGAGGCCGATCTCAGACCGAATCTCCTCGACCTTGGTCTCCACTACCCTCATCTCGAGAGAAACAAGCTGATTTAAAATTTGTTGCTCTCGAAAACAAAGTGCGATGGATCATAATTTGTCCAGGATACTTCGTATCTTGGATAAACCTGGTCCTAGCACTAAGACCCTTGATGAGAGGTTGGTTAGGTATCCGAGGAAGGGGAAGGAGCCCATGGAGCACACTGCAGAATCAGAGACGAGGTCGAAGGGAAAGAAGATTGACAGCATGACCAGCAAGGTCAGGGGGCTCAAACCTACTGATCGTATGATTTTGAGGAGCCCAGAGTCAAACACACTTAAGGGATGTGACTGTACAGTTTCTACCCCAAGCTACGGTCATACTAAGACCGACCTGAGAAATCTGATCGAAGAGAAGCACAAAAGTGCCAAAACTGTCGAATCCGAGGCCAGAGCTGCTGAAGCTAAAGCTAGGGCTGCCGAGGCCGAGGCCAGAGCAGCCGAGGCCGAGGCCAAGAAAGACAATCTCCTTTGGAAGACTGAGCTTCTAAACACACTAAAGGAGCTTAGAAATCCACAAGGAGACCTGCATAAGTCAGAGGACTCAAAAGAGTAAGACATAAAAGAACTAATCGACCTAGTCGACCCACCCTTCACAGAAGAAGTCATGAAAGCTGAGGTGCCCCAAAAGTTCAAGATACCTACATTCAAGCCGTATGATGGCAAGAAAGACCCAATCCAGCAACTAAATACCTACAAAAGCTGGATGGACTTCCACGGCGTCTCAGATGCAATCAGGTGTCGTGCCTTTTTTTTCACCCTAACAGGATCAGCCAGGCATTAAATTGAAAGGCTGAAAAGGAGATCCATCAGCTGTTTCAAGGATTTAGCCCGAACATTCCTTGCACAGTTCATGGGAGCCAGAGAACTGCGCAAGCCTCACATCAACCTCTTAACAAGTCAAACAGCAGCCAGGTGAGAGCTTGCGTGATTACATAACGCGTTTTAATGACGATGCACTACAGGTTGAGGGGTACAGCGAGGGAGCAGCCCTAGTAGCCATAACAGCCGGACTGGAAGACGAAAGACTGCTCAATTCAATAAGTAAAAGCCAACCTCGAACCTATGCCGAGTTCGTTTCCAGGGCACAGAAGTATATGAGTGCAGAGGAGCTACTTAAGTCAAAGAAGTCGGAACGAGAGCACAAAAGACATCCTTCAGTCGATCAGGACAGAAAAAAAGATAAGAGACCACAGACAGACGATAGTGGCTGAGGCCGAGCCAACCATGACCATGACCGAGGCCGAGCACATCTTTATGGTAAGTTCGAGAAATATACGCCAACAGTTGTTCCACAGGAGCAAGTGTTGATAGAGATCCGAAATACGGGCCTCCTGAAGTTCCCAGGGAGGATGAAGTCGAATGCTGATAAAAGGGACAAGAGCCAGTATTGCCTTTTCCACTGGGACCATGGACATTCAACCAGAAATTGTATTCAGTAGAAGGATGAGATCGAAGCACTGATCCAGAATGGGTATTTGAAAGAGTTCGTCGGTGAGCCTAGGGTCGAGGCCGACCAGGGATGGCCGAGGCCGAGCTTGACCAAAGATGATCGAGACAAAGAAGAACCCCTACTAGAGATCAGAACCATCTTTGGAGGACCAACTGGAGGGGGTTCGAGCAGGAAGAGGAAAGCTATTGCCAGTGAAGCAAGGTTCGAACCAGAATATCAAGGTATATACTCTGTCCATCTAGCAAAGGCACACCCCTCTTTGGAGTTCACTAAGGCTGAGGCAGCAAACATTCATCAGCCACATAATGATGCCCTAGTGGTCACTCTGGTTGTAGCCAATGTGAAAATCCATCGGATCATATCGGTCCCTACTGCCTCCGTCTGCCCCGGTTTTGCCTGGTTTGACCTAAAACGCCTCTGAATCCCTACAAACCCTAGGGGGAGGAGCATGTATTTATACCCCTCTTCGCCACTAAAGAAGGGGACCCAAACTCTCTACTCTCTTCTCTTACTCTCTAGCCTTCCTGTTTTCGTTTTCTAACTTAAGCATCGGAGTCGGTGTGGCAAGCACCACACCGGTTTGCAGGTTTTCCATCTTGTAGGCCACGTCTTCCCCCCTCATCTACAAATTTACCGTCGGTGGCACGTGAACGTCAGGTGAGTTCTCTCTGACCAAAATCGACCATCAACATACCACACAATAAAATACAATATGTTTATAAGAGTAAAAATTTTACTTTGGCATGTTCATAATGTTATTTTTCTCCATATTTTTTGGATCATGGATTATTCTAACACTTATTTTAACCATCATATCTTATTCTCTTATTTAAAATGATAAACGAGATCTGTTTTTGAAAAAAAAATGATAAACTAGATATCAAGTGATTGTAAGGTCAAAAACCTTGACTGGAAATATTATTTTATGATTAAATTTTACTAGATTAATAACGTGCGTAGGAAAATGGGTAAATTCATGGTTGGCCTTGATCCGTTCAAGAAATAGTTCTAACAGTTTCTTTAAAAAAAATAATAATAATGAAATCTAATAGTGACAAATATAGACTATCTATCAATATCTATATTTAGAAGGAGTTATGGCAAGAAACTTTCTCTTTCTATTTTGTTCCACTCCATGTTGTTATACATTTTTAATTATTTTTCTTCTTTTTTTTCATTTATTATTTTGATTCCCTCAAAATAAAAAATTAGATCTGGATTAAAAGAGATTAATGCATTAATCTCATTAATTCATGATATGATTTTAATGTTTAATTATTTATTTTCATACATACCATTTGAGCATTCGAATTCCAATAAAATCCCTAATTTTTAGGACAAATAAATCGTGATTAACAACCTTGATTCCCACAAAATACTCCATCAACTTCTTCATCATAAAAAATTTAGGTTAAAAATCACTTTTAGTCTCCAAACTTTCATGAAAGTAACATTTTAGTCTCTAAACTTTTATTTGTAACGATTTAGTCCCTATACTTTCAATTTTGTAACAATTTAGTACCTGTACTTTCAATTTTGTAACAGTTTAGTCCCTAAACTTTATTAAGTAACAATTTAGTCCCTATACTTTTCAAATATGTAACAATTTGGTCCCTATCGTGAAAAATTAATGTAAAGATTTAATGAATTTTTTTTAGGGGCAACAAGAAATATTACTAAAAATAAATAGGTGGCTTGAAATATAGCTACAAACGTTTATAAATTAAATAGATGACTAAACGATTTAATGATTAATAAATACCTATTTGTAAAAGACAAATATGCCCCCCAACAAACTGCCTAACGTATTTTTAACGTTTAAAACCAAAATCAGAGTTTAAGAGAATAAAATATACCCCTAAAAATAAGTTGGAGACATTTTAGGAAGTTTGAAATTCAAAAATCTAAGAAACAAAGCTAGTTTGAAAATCTATGTGTATCATATTGTTACTACTGGAAAAATTTGCTTCTCGGAAAAAAAAGTCAATACCTTTACTGAGGAAGGAGTACGAAATTCAACCTCCCTCAGTAGAAAGAAACACCTTCGGAATGCATAAGTCCATGATGTTAGCCCAGCCCAATATGATTAAATGGCTAGGGTTATGTAAAGTGTTCTAGAATGTCCCTGCTTCTAGAAATCCATTTTTTAAGTTGTATTCTTGTTATCAGACTCGAGAGAGAAGATGATTTTCGTGAGCTAGGCTAGGGTTATTTTTTTCAAGAGTTTTTTCATCTCTATCTAGCAGTATATATGTAGCTGCCTCTTCAATAGTTGAATTCAATTCAATATGATAGAGATTTTTCTCTTGGAAACTTGTTGAAGTTCTTTCTTCCTCTTCTATTTTTTTCTCTTCTTTTATTACGCTTTGCAGTAGACTTAACAGATTAAAGGACTATAATCTATTTGTTAGGTTCTTCATGCCGCATTTCTAAACTAAAAAATAAAATAAAAGATAAAAAAGAAAAAAGAAAAAATGAAAAATTAGAGATTTAGTCCATACGTAGATAAAGTTTTGGTTAAAAATGACTTTTGGTCCCTAAACTTTCATGAAAGTAACAATTTGGTCCCTAAACTTATATTTGTTACGATTTAGTCCCTGTACTTTCAATTTTGTAACAATTTAGTCTCCATACTTTAAAATTTTGTAACAATTTAGTCCCTATACTTTCAAATTTGTAACAATTTAATCCTTGTTGCAAAAAAAAAATCATCAAAATTAAATGTCGATTTTTGTTATTTAATGATTAAACTTTGTAGCTTATTAACATATTGGGTCCCAAATTAGTTTATTGATCTATCTTGGTAAAAAAAAGGGGAATTGTGCTAAATAGCTAGAAAAAAAAGCCTTCTTGTTTTTTGGCTACAGATGTTCAAAATTCGCAGGGGTGGCTACCGCGTTGACGACCATCTCTTGCATGCTCAATTGATTCTCCCCTTACGCGACGACTTTACCAAAAAATTTGAAATAGGTAACGATTTTATTTCCCTTCCCTTATATTTGCAACAAACAGATACATTATCCCAAGATTTTAGGGATTTAGATTATTCCCTTTGAAACCGTATATTTTCTGGATTCATTTTTTCTTTCCAATCCGCGATTATACCGCTATATTGTAAGACGAAAAGTACGGGCGTGAGGAGGAAATGCATGGAGGCGGTTTTGGTGGAGGGTTTGTGTTGATTTGACTTAAATGTTGAACCCGCCAGAGTGGTATGTAATGATAAATACCATTTCATCGTTATTGCAACTTCTCTGAAAAAAGTGTGCTTATGATATACTCATATGTATGTGTGCATACTGTTCGCACGATTTTAAATTCCGCAAGCGTACGGGTCGTGACAAGTAATATAGTGATTTTGAGTATAGAGTATCGTCTCCACAGGGATTGGATTTATTCAATTAATTACCACGAATAATCTTGCTTAGCTTTATTTAGAGAACAAAATCTAATGCCGGAAAGAATAACAAAAAGCTAATCTAGAAAGCAAAAGATAAATGGTGTCACAATTTGATGGGATAATTCTAGAGTTGTTGATTTTATCAATTGGACCTTTAATGCTTAATCAATTAACTAATATGGATTAACAAATCATTTGATTCATAAGTCTAGAAGCCTAATTTCAAGGATTCTCCTGTCGGTCTCCTCCTATCTCATACCGTTCAATAAAGAATCTCCTTTCAGTCTCATCTTTATTTACTTAGTATGGCATTACGACCCTTCAGTACAACCTCTAACGTTATTTATTTTATCCCGTGTCACCCGGGTAAATAACCGTTAGTCATGCATTCAGTTCTAGTCTAAGCTTCTCTCCGTCGAGTTTCCACTTAGTAACGATTCATTTAATCAGTGATCAGTTGATTAAAAGCATTACGGACAAAATGCACAAATGAACAATAATGACAATTAAACCAAATCAATTCATTAATTCGGCAGAGGTTCAACATCTAAATCAATCTCATAGAATTTAGGAATTAACTACTCATAATCACTAAAATCCAATGATTCCTAATCACAACAATTCTAGAAACTAAAACATAAAGGAAAAGGGAAGAGAAATGCTCATAAAAGTGTCGATCTCCTCGATCCCGCGCCGACCTCCTTCGATCCCGAGCTCCAAAGATCTTCAACAAAGCTCCAAAACTCTCCCAAAAATCCAAAATTTTAGAGTAGACTCTAGAATGGGGTGAAAACCCACAAATTGGCACACAAAATATGGATGCAAAAGGCTCCTTTTATAGGCTCCCAGCAGGCACAGCGTCGAGACGCTACAAGGACAGCGTCGAGACGCTCTGACGTCATCTTTTCTTGGGCTCCAAGACGTCTCAGCGTCGAGACGCTACTTGGACAGCGTCGCGACGCTCTCGCGATTCTGGATCTTTCCACGCAGCTGCCTAGCGTCGAGACGCTCCAGGCTTAGCGTCGAGACGCTAGGCCCTGAATCTTCAATAAAGGCCCGATTTTGACTCAATTTTTGGGGCCTCCAACTTTCTTTTGGCCCAAATACTTCTTGTAATGGATTTTGGGCACTTTTCTTGACCCAAATTGATAATTTTAAGGCTTGGACTTCATGAATTTGGGCTTCTAATTCATTCTTCTTGGCTTTTTGGACTCGGATCTTTAATGTAATTCTCCAAATTGCTCCAAAAGCCTCCAAAATCATCTAAAATCTCTCAAAATTCCGGTTTTGCTTCCTTGACTCGGTTTTCTGAAATTTAAGAAGAAAATAGCATTAAAGCACACAATTCAAGCATAAAACTAGCCAAAATTAATAGGAAAATGATGACATTTTTGCATGTCATCACACCCCCAAACTTAAATCTTTGCTAGTCCCGAGCAAAGCTAAAACCTTATATATGAATCAACTATTGCAAATGCATGACTCTAAGCTCAATGATCAAATTAATGAACTCTAACAATTAAAGGAAATATTAAAACGTATTCATTCATCATCAAATTTAAATTTAAACTCTTCATCCCTTGCGTGTGTGTGTGCGAGCCTCCCTATTAGGTCTTTACTAGCCTAGAAAAGGTTTATAGAATCCTCAGTTCATCTTCCCCCTACACTAGCCCTAAGCTCTAATTATCCAGCTTCCCAACAATCAAGAAAGCAATATCCCACTAAGGTGCCTGAAACAACGAGGTATGCCTCCCCGAAACTTGCATTTTATTATTTTTTATTTCATGAGAATCCTTTTAGATGTAGCGCCTTCGTTCTGGCTTGCCAACATTGGTGATGAAAGCATCCAACTACGAGCGCCTCATCTTTCAGGATGCCGAAGCATGCTCATTTCTTTCCAACGCTTTCATGCAAAGGCAAACGATGGGTGTCATGAATGCCCCTGGTTACTAACGCTCTCAAGAAAGTGGAACATTCTTTTTTTTTTTCTCTTTTTTTTTCTTTTTTTTTTCTTTCATATATGTTTTTTTTTTCACACTTTTCTTTTCTTTGCAGGCTAATAAACATGATTTTTTTTCCCAAGTAAAACATTACAGACTCTCATGTAGTTCATCTTTCAAATTAGATCTTAAGCCTATCGGAGTGACAACAAACATCTAGATAATATAATCCAGTTCTAAGCATTCAAAACCATATAAGTAGGCTAAGTGCTCAACATGTGCAAGGAAATCAAAGAAAAAAATTTAAATTTACATGAATCTTGAACATGCTTTGATATTTCACAAAAATTGAACAAAATTCATTATCTAGATCATATCATAGACCGTCCTCATCAAAACAGATGCAATAGAATCATCATGAAAAAAATTTTCAATAAGCTCAGATCAGAACAACAAAGTCTCCCCCCCAAACTTAAATCATACATTGTCCTCAATGTATTAATTATTCAGACTAATTAAGCATGCATAAGGACAATAAAAAAATAAAGGGAGAACGGTACTGCCCTGGAATGTGAGAGAAACCATGGATGTCAGCCTTCAACATTCGGGTTGTTTTTGGAATAAAATGTGGTCTCGAGCTGCTTCAAATTGATCAACGGGAACAAAAGATCAACATGCTCTAACTACAAAAAAACTGAAAAACAAAGAAAAAGGAAATTAACGGAAAAATAAACTTGGGTTGCCTCCCAAGAAGCGCTTGTTTAACGTCTCTTAGCTAGACGAGTTTGTGCGGGCTTTCAAGGCACATAAAAATTCTCGTATTTCTTCGGGCCCTTCTTCCTTGAATCAATGAAGCAGACTATCGCTAGTAAGCTTACTAGCTTTTCATGGGCCCTTGAAGCAGAAATATTTTTGGGATTTTTTTTAATAAAAGCATAAAAGGAGAAAGATCAAAATAAATGGACTCTGACTCTGACTCTGACTCGTGAGAACAAGAAAAAGAACACTCATTATCAAGAGAGGATGTGAAGGATAGAACAGACAAAGGCCTTTCAACCTTAAACTCTACCTCTTGAAACTCCTCAAATACTATAGGCTCATTTTCTTTTTCTTCCTCACAAACTTGTTCTTGATGGGTGCTAGAACTATCCAATTCTTCCTTTCTATCTAAACAACTCACCCCTATATGCTCAAACTCAGCAAAATCGAAAGGATTAGGCTCTTGAATGGGCGCTAATGAATCAGTGGCCACATAACTCACTAGACACTCTATGGAAGTGGATCCTACTTCCCTATCTTCCTTTTGGATTTGGAGTCTCTCCATAGATTTTTCTAATTCTAAACTCATGGCTCTAGACTCTTGGATAAAATTTTCAAGCAAGCTCTCTAAGGAAGATTTTTCTTCTATGGAAGCGGATTGCACTTCACTCTCATCCTTTTTGGGATGCAATCTCCCTAGGGATTTTTCTAGAGAAAAATTCATGGCTCTAGTCTCTTCAATATAATCTTGAAGCAAACTTTGTAGGGGAGATTTTTCTTCTAAAGGGGAATAATTTAAATAGAAAAAATTGGATGATGGTGTTGGTTCTTCGGGCTCAGATTCCCTAAAGGGCCACCCGAAACTATTAAAAGCCATTTAAAATAATTAAATTAACAATAATCAGGCTTTCAATCAGATGCAAACACCAATTAAATGCACAACAAGAACAATGGACCAGGATAAAAATAAAACAAAGAAAGCAAAATAAAACCTCTAATCTAAAGCAAGCAATTTCTTCACAATATTAATTGAATGAAATTAGCCATTCCCCGGCAACGGCGCCAAAAACTTGTTCGCACGATTTTAAATTCCGCAAGCGTACGGGTCGTGACAAGTAATATAGTGATTTTGAGTATAGAGTATCGTCTCCACAGGGATTGGATTTATTCAATTAATTACCACGAATAATCTTGCTTAGCTTTATTTAGAGAACAAAATCTAATGCCGGAAAGAATAACAAAAAGCTAATCTAGAAAGCAAAAGATAAATGGTGTCACAATTTGATGGGATAATTCTAGAGTTGTTGATTTTATCAATTGGACCTTTAATGCTTAATCAATTAACTAATATGGATTAACAAATCATTTGATTCATAAGTCTAGAAGCCTAATTTCAAGGATTCTCCTGTCGGTCTCCTCCTATCTCATACCGTTCAATAAAGAATCTCCTTTCAGTCTCATCTTTATTTACTTAGTATGGCATTACGACCCTTCAGTACAACCTCTAACGTTATTTATTTTATCCCGTGTCACCCGGGTAAATAACCGTTAGTCATGCATTCAGTTCTAGTCTAAGCTTCTCTCCGTCGAGTTTCCACTTAGTAACGATTCATTTAATCAGTGATCAGTTGATTAAAAGCATTACGGACAAAATGCACAAATGAACAATAATGACAATTAAACCAAATCAATTCATTAATTCGGCAGAGGTTCAACATCTAAATCAATCTCATAGAATTTAGGAATTAACTACTCATAATCACTAAAATCCAATGATTCCTAATCACAACAATTCTAGAAACTAAAACATAAAGGAAAAGGGAAGAGAAATGCTCATAAAAGTGTCGATCTCCTCGATCCCGCGCCGACCTCCTTCGATCCCGAGCTCCAAAGATCTTCAACAAAGCTCCAAAACTCTCCCAAAAATCCAAAATTTTAGAGTAGACTCTAGAATGGGGTGAAAACCCACAAATTGGCACACAAAATATGGATGCAAAAGGCTCCTTTTATAGGCTCCCAGCAGGCACAGCGTCGAGACGCTACAAGGACAGCGTCGAGACGCTCTGACGTCATCTTTTCTTGGGCTCCAAGACGTCTCAGCGTCGAGACGCTACTTGGACAGCGTCGCGACGCTCTCGCGATTCTGGATCTTTCCACGCAGCTGCCTAGCGTCGAGACGCTCCAGGCTTAGCGTCGAGACGCTAGGCCCTGAATCTTCAATAAAGGCCCGATTTTGACTCAATTTTTGGGGCCTCCAACTTTCTTTTGGCCCAAATACTTCTTGTAATGGATTTTGGGCACTTTTCTTGACCCAAATTGATAATTTTAAGGCTTGGACTTCATGAATTTGGGCTTCTAATTCATTCTTCTTGGCTTTTTGGACTCGGATCTTTAATGTAATTCTCCAAATTGCTCCAAAAGCCTCCAAAATCATCTAAAATCTCTCAAAATTCCGGTTTTGCTTCCTTGACTCGGTTTTCTGAAATTTAAGAAGAAAATAGCATTAAAGCACACAATTCAAGCATAAAACTAGCCAAAATTAATAGGAAAATGATGACATTTTTGCATGTCATCACATACACATTGGCATGTCTTATAAAAAAAATGCTTGGATTTGTCTGTACTATTATATACATCCATGAAATGGTCTGATGTGTCTACTTGTGTGTGTATACACTTAATCCCCCTGTATTTGAGTTAATCACCCCCTGTATCGTGTATGTCTGGACTGCCCAATAAAAATACACTTTGTCTTTGTCCGTGTTACTATATGCAACCATAATAACCCCCCGTACCATGTTCACTTGAATGCAAATACCTGATGAATGCCATAACTGATATCTGTCTATAGTATTACATACAAACGTGTTCTGCATGCATCTTGTGTGTATGCATACTCCAGTCCCACCCCTCATATGAGTTATATATACGTTGTAGTCTATATGCACTGTCATCTATCTGTGTGTACTGCTACATACGACTTTTATTGTTGTCCTTTTGTAACATGGATAATGAGGGGCAAAATGTGAGGGATAAAATCTTTTTTTACCGTTGGAAACTCTGAAACCTAAGCCTAAAAAATAGGTAGATCTTTTTATACACTTGAACACAAACCGCCAACTGAACTCCCTATAAATCGAGATTCGTACATCCCGAAAAAAGGGGTGAGAAACTAAATGAAAACAAACAAAATCTGTTAACGACGTTTGTCTATAGTCGTATATACTAGGGGTAAAAATGTAAAAAAAAATCTAGAAAACAGTTCCTGAAAATGGGGTAGCCACCCCTGCGAATTTTGAACATCTGTAGCCAAAAAACAAGAAGGCTTTTCTTTCTAGCTATTTAGCACAATTCCCATTTTTTTTTTACCAAGATAGATCAATAAACTAATTTGGGACCCAATATGTTAATAAGCTACAAAGTTTAATCATTAAATAACAAAAATCGACATTTAATTTTGATGATTTTTTTTTTGCAACAAGGATTAAATTGTTACAAATTTGAAAGTATAGGGACTAAATTGTTACAAAATTTTAAAGTATGGAGACTAAATTGTTACTTATTAGAGTTTAGGTACTAAATTGTTACAAATTTGAAAGTACAAGGACTAAATCGTAACAAACAAAAGTTTAGGGACCAAATTGTTACTTTCATGAAAGTTTAGGGACCAAAAGTCATTTTTAACCAAAACTTTATCTACCTATGGACTAAATCTCTAATTTTTCATTTTTTCTTTTTTCTTTTTTTATCTTTTATTTTATTTTTTAGTTTAGAAATGCGGCATGAAGAACCTAACAAATAGATTATAGTCCTTTAATCTGTTAAGTCTACTGCAAAGTGTAATAAAAGAAGAGAAAAAAATAGAAGAGGAAGAAAGAACTTCAACAAGTTTCCAAGAGAAAAATCTCTATCATATTGAATTGAATTCAACTATTGAAGAGGCAGCTACATATATACTGCAAGATAGAGATGAAAAAACTCTTGAAAAAAATAACCCTAGCCTAGCTCACGAAAATCCTCTTCTCTCTCGAGTCTGATAACAAGAATACAACTTAAAAAAGGGATTTCTAGAAGCAGGGACATTCTAGAACACTTTACATAACCCTAGCCATTTAATCATATTGGGCTGGGCTAACATCATGAACTTATGCATTCCGAAGGTGTTTCTTTCTACTGAGGGAGGTTGAATTTCGTACTCCTTCCTCAGTAAAGGTATTGACTTCTTTTTTCGGGAAGCAAACTTTTCCAGTAGTAACAATATGATACACATAGATTTTCAAACTAGTTTTGTTTCTTAGATTTTTGAATTTCAAACTTCCTAAAATGTCTTCAACTTATTTTTAGGGGTATATTTGATCTCTCTTAAACTCTGATTTTGGTTTTAAACGTTAAAAATACGTTAGGCAGTTTGTTGGGGGGCATATTTGTCTTTTACAAATAGGTATTTATTAATCATTAAATCGTTTAGCCATCTATTTAATTTATAAACGTTTGTAGCTATATTTCAAGCCACCTATTTATTTTTAGTCATATTTCTTGTTGCCCCATAAAGAATACATCTAGTAGGCTGTCTTTACATTAACACTACTAAAAATGACAATGTATCCTTTGTCATTTTTAATATATATTATTTTTATTATTATTGATCTATATAAAACAATTAAACAATAATATAATTAATTATAAATTATGGTACGTGTAAAAGCAAATTAATATATTTAAATATTTAGAAAGATGAAAGGCCAAGCATTAGAGCTATACAAAGACATGAGTATGCACTATGCAAACAATTTGGAATATATTGAGAAGAACTCCAATTTTCAATTTAATTCATTCTTTTATGCAATGTATTTTATATTTAATTTATATAATTAACATTTATTTTAAAAAAAGTACTTAATTTTTTTTTGAGAAATAAAAAGTACTTAATTTAACATAGTTTAATGGATGAAATTAACAAGTTTTTTATAAGTCACATTCCAAATGAAATATAAAACAAAATTATATTAAAAATTACAAACTACACGTACAACTATTTTAAACTTTAATTACAAATCATATGCTAACACACATACGTGTTATTAAACTAGTAGCTATAAAGTCAACAAGAGCATAGTTCAATTGGCATAAAGTTGTATTGATAACCACGAGATCTGTGTTCAAATCTCCCACCCCCATATTGTCAAAAGAAAAGGGGAACATATCGGAAGCATTGGGGAACTCCATAGGCATCTTCGAAGACGTGGAGACTAATGAAAAGGGGAACATATCAGGAGAGGAACTAAGGGTGCGAATCAAAATAGATGTGAGGGAACCGATTAAAAGAGGCACAAATGTTAAAACAGGATCGAGAGCAACGAACAAATGGATTTCAGTAACGTACAAGAAGTTGCCCGATTTCTGTTACCTATGCGGAAGAATCGGTCATGTTTTCCAGCAATGTGAGGAGGGAATCATCAACGCGGGGAACAGAAAAGACTATGGCATGGAACTCCGAGAAACTCAAGGGAGTAAGGGATTTTACCGAGGCCGACAATTGGATGGATGGAACAATAGAAGAGGTCACATGAGGGGAAGAGGAAGAGGTCGATATGCTTTTTTTAAGAGAGAGATAGGTGGTTTGTCTAGAGAGAATAAGGAAAATAACGAGAAATGGGAGTCGAGGAAAAAAGAAGAAGGGAGGCAGCCAGCGGGGCAGAGTCACCGTGCAGCGGCGGAGAAAAACCAGGACCAGGTCCATGCCCTATCGACGACGAAGGTACGGAAGGTCGTGGAGAGAGAAACAATGGTTGACAAAGCTACAACCTCCAATGCAGTTCAATGTGGTACGTCAGAAGCTTCAGAAGGGGGTGCAAGACAAAACAACGGTAATATTAGTGAGGCGGTGGGAGTCTCAAAGTCCGAGGATAACAGAGAACAGTTGGGCAAGGAAAGTGAAGATAAGATGAATTGGGCTGGGCCTGAGATGGAGGAAAAAATTGAAGGACCAGATCAGGATAATTAAAATTCAAGGATCATGGAAGAAAGGTGTGGACATGGAAAAAATGACGGGGAGCAAAAAAGGAATCAATATTGGTGTGCAATTTGCTTACCGCAAGTGTACGAGTCAAGTAATAATATAGTGTTTTTGTGTAAAACGAGTGTCGTCCTCTGGATTGGTTTTCTAGAAAATTAAGTGTCGTGAATACTTTTGTTCAATTTTATTTAGGGAGCAAAACTCAATGATAAAGATAAAAGTAAAGACTAAAAACATAAAAATAAAAGTGGAGACTCAAATGGAAAGACTCTTAGGGAATTGATTTCATTGATTAAGATTGAGGATTGATTAATAGGAATGAATTGATCGTGCAATTATTCTACAAGCCAAGAAAACTTTTATCACGATTACCTCTCCCGAGTATAATTGATTCTCATGCATATAAACTAACTTGATATCCCTATCTAATTTCATTAACATGCAAGACATTATTCGGTTTGGTCCTTGTTATGCTTCTAAAGTGATTCCAAATCCCGTCACAAACTTAGAATTTCTACTCTAGTCATGCAATTAAACAAGGTAAGTCTTAGGCCAAATCCTCTCTCCCGAGTTAGATTCAACACTTAAATCATTCAATTAGTGATCAAGTAATTGAAAGCATTAAACAAAATTGCATGCATAAAATAAAAACACATTCATACCTAAAATGAATCAAAAAACTAAAACAATTACATCAATCCCTAAGACAAACAACTAGCAATTCATAGTCTTTAAACCATAAAAACTAATTGAAAGAAAAACCATAAAAACTACAAGAGGTAAGGGAAAGAGAAAGGAAAACTTGAATCCGTCGAAACCGACACGTCCCTGTCACGATCTCCACGTCTTCTCGTTTGATTCCCGCTCCTTGGCCTAGCTTTAGCTCCCACCAAAGGTCTCTAGTCGAAATTAGGGCTAAAATCTAACCAATTGGACTCCCCTAATCTGTAGCTGAAAAGAGGAATTTATAGAAAATATGTCGATTGCGTCGCGACGCTGTGGACATAGCGTCGCGACGCTATACTTTTTTTTTTTTTTTTTTAGGATTGAACTCCATTTGACTCCAATTGCTGAATTAAGCTTCAAACACATACTTCCTACAAATAAAACATAAAAATGCATAAAATTGGGCAAATAATTGTAAAAGACTGACTTAATTAATCAGAGAAAAATAGCTAGCTATGCTCGCTATCAAATATCAATAAAAATCTGGGAAGCAAAAAGGAGACAAAAGTCCAAAAGTCAATAAAAAAATCAACACAAAAAAATGGAAAAGAATGGCCACAGGTGGGATTGAGAAGAATGCAGTAGGGACCACTTATAGTGAGAACATGATAATTGAGAAAGGAAAAAGGAAAATGGAAGGTCTTCAAGTGGAGGAACCAGAAACCAAGAAACATAAGAAGAAAGCAGATTACTCAAAAATTACTGGAGGGATATCAACGGAGGCTGGAGAACAGCCCCGCCGGACGCCATGAAAATCTTTTTCTGGAACGTTCGAGGTTTGGGGAATCCTCGAACGCTCCAGGCTGTCAGGCACGAATCTAGTTGCCTTAAACCCCAAATTGTGTTCTTATCTGAGACCAAGTGTTCTAAGGAAGAAGAGGATTGGATTAAAACCGATTTGAAGTTTAAGCAAATTAAATTCGCTCTCAGAAGGGCACATAGACGTCACAATCAAGGAGGATAGGGGTTGGTGGAGATTCACAGGAATCTATGGCAACCCGAATTCACACTTAAGGAAGGACACGTGGGAGCTAATTGATAGACTTAATAACATATCAAATCTTCCATGGATCATTGTGTTGGGTTTTATGCCTTAAAACTCGTAGATAGTGAATGTAACTGTTGACTGGATATTAATGAAATAATATTGATATATTTTTCCATTAATTGTTATTAGTTATTTTATATTTGTCTTTGCCTAATAATAACCCTAATCCAATAAACTAGACATCCAAGGTTGTAATATGAGTCTTGAACTATATGTAGCGCCATATGGGATCATTGTTCAAGAAACAGCCTAAAGGGTCTATAGTATAGGGATAAGACTGGGTGCCTTATCCTGGTGACACTATGGATACGGCCCACTTTGTATTTGATACAAACGCTGCGATCCAACGCGTTCGTGTAGGAGACATGCGAGTGGGGATATCCTATGCAATGAGTTTGCATAAGACCGGACCGCGAAATAGTAACCACTGGTTATAACACTGTTAACTAGTTGGTTTTCTATTTCACTAGGACGACCTAGACGACTTAGTCTTAATCATGAGTTGATTATGGACTCCTGCTCATGAGAGATTGTCCTTTGATTTGCATGGGTGAGAGTGGCCAGTACGCCGACTCAATAAGCCTACCATTTTGGGGACAAGACCGAATGGGGAGCTAGGAACGTAATCGTGCAAGATGGAATTCACTCCTTCCCGACTTTAGGGAAGCAAATGAGTGTTCCCTTAAGTGGTTACTCCGAGTCTTGAACAAAGGGTCCTACCCTCTCAATGGCATGAGAGAGTTTTATGTTTGATGGTTGGACCACAAACAGGTTGTTCATTAAAGGAGAACTGGTACTTAAGGAAATAGAGGTAACCCAGGGGTAAAACGGTAATATGACCCAACTGGTGTTACGGACACTCGTGAAGGACTAACTAGTTGATATTGGTCTATATCCGTGGACACAGAAAATATGTCTGTAGTGAGAAGAGTGCAACTGTGAGTCTATAGTGGAATGAACGCATAGTTAACGAATAATGATTAATGTGGTTAATGAGTTTGACCAATTAATCTCACATCGTTGGAGCTTCTGATCTGCAGGTCCATTAGGTCCCATTGGTAGCTCATAAAGTAATTTGAGGCAACTAAGTAATAACAGTAAATTGAAAATGTTCAATTTACTAAGGGAAACAAATATAATATATATTGATATATTATTGTGAGAGAAATTAATATTTGAAGAAATTCAAATATAAATTTATGGAAGTTTGAAAGAGTTCAAATAATGAATTAATTAGTTTAAGGTCTAAAATCTATTTGGGCAAATTCATTAATTTAAGGTCGAAAATTAAATATGTGATATTTAATTGGTGGTTAATTAATTAAAGAATTCATTAACCGGGAATTAATCAATTATGGAAATAATTAATCACTTAAAGAAGTAATTAGTCATTTGTGGAAAAGATTAATCAATTGTGGAATTGATTGATCATGATTGATTAAATAAAGAATAAGATTGAATCAATTTTGGTAAAGATTGATTTAATTGAATATTTTATTCATGGCCTCTCTTCTATAAATAGAACACTAGACCTAATTGGTCCATGACACTTTGCTCTTGCTCTTAGACTCTCAAGACAAGACCTAGAATTCTCTCTAGCCTCCCTCTTAGAGAAAGACTCCCACAAGTCTTTTGCCTCCTAGACTTAGAGACATACCAGTGTAACCTCTGTGGTTATTATGTCATTCAAAGGAGAAATTTCCAGCGATCACAAGAAAAGGAGGCTGCTGCGTTTTCGTTCGTGGAGCGTCGTTGGCGAAGAACGATCAAGTCTACAACGCAGGTTTGTAACGGTTCTTCCTTCTTTCTTTAGAAAAGCATGAAAATAAATTTAGATTTATTTTTTAGCATGTTTAAACCAATTTTTCAGCAGCTTTAGAGAGTGTTTAAAGTTTGTTTGAGTTTTCGTAACGGTATTTTAATGTTAATTAATATACGGCGTAAGGTCCAATCGATGTGCTTCCGCAGTGTGAGGACTTTTATTCCCTTCACATTGGGGGAGATTTTAATGAAATATTGGCTCTCGATGAAAAAGAAGGGGGAGCAATCAGGAATCAGAGACAAATGGTGGGCTTCAAGTCCGTCTTGGAGAACAACTTTCTGAGTGACCTGGGATGGGCTGGAGAAAAGTTCACGTGGTATAGGACAATCTCTGGGGAGGTGGTGACTAAAGAGAGGCTTGACCGCTTCTTAGGAAATGAGAAAATTCAATCTATGTTCAAGGACATCGAAGTTTTGCATTTAAACAAGCATTGTTCCGACCACAGACCCATCGTGGTTTCGCTTAAGGATGTTGTAGATCGGGGGGTAGTTATCAAATGGCATAGACCGACGAGATTTGAGGAGCGATGGACTGATCATAAGGATTGTAAGGAAATTATATCCAAATTCTTGAAAGGCGAGCGCAAAGCAAATATTAACACTATTTAGAAGAAAATCTCAGGTTGCATATGGAAGTTAAAATCCTGGGATAAGAATCGGCTGAAAGGCTCTTTAAAGCAGCTATCAGAAGAAAGGAAGATGAGATCAAAAGGCTTGAGAGTTGCGGGGCTCAGAGGGTCGATCTAGAAATTAGAAGAGCCGAAATTGACCTTGAAGACCTCCTTGAAGAGGAGGAGAAGTATTGGCATACTAGATCAAGAGAATGTTGGCTTAAGTGGGGGGACAAGAACACAAAATTGTTTCACGCTAAAGCTAACTAGAGGAGAAAGAAAAACAGGATGGAGGGAGTGATGAAAGACAACGGGATTTGGGTCAAGGAGTGCAAAGAGATAGGAAAGGTGGCTAATGACTACTTTGCCAAGATCTTCCAATCGACTAATCAAAATTTTGAAGCTATAGAGAAGGTTACTGAAGGTATATCCAGTAGGCTCTCTGAGAGGATAAAAGAGATCTGGACAGAGAGTTCTCAAAGGTTGAGATTGAACGAGCTCTAAGCAATATTAATCCGAGTAAGGTGTCTGGTCCGGACGGAGCTCACGCTCTTTTCTTTCAAAAGTACTGGGATGTTCTTAACAAAGACATCATCACAGTGTGCCTTGAGGTTCTTAATTAAGGGAGAAATCTGAGTCCTCTAAACAAAACTTTTATCACCTTGATCCCAAAGTCCCTAAGCCGAAAAGGATGGAGGAGTTTAGACCCATCAACTTATGCTCTGTGGTTTATAAAATCATAGCGAAAGTTTTAACTTACAGGCTTAAAAATGTGCTCGACTCTCTGATCTCCCAAACCCAATCGGCTTTTGTCCCAGGTAGGCTTATCATGAACAATGTGATTGTGGGGTTTGAATGCATTCATACTATTAACTCAAGAAGATCAGGGAAATCAGGGGCGGCGGCGCTTAAGCTCGATATGAGCACAGCGTACAACAGAGTTGAATGGGAGTATATTAAACAGGTTATGATCAAGATGGAATTCTCGTCCAAATGGGTGGACCTTATCATGAATTGTATCAAGACAGTGAGCTTCTCAGTTCTGATAAACGGAGTTCCTCAGGAGGAGATAAAGCCAACGAGGGGGCTCAGGCAGGGGGATCCTCTTTCCCCTACCTTTTCATTCTGTGTGCGGAAGGTCTTTTAGCGCTATTCAAAATGGAAGTTTCTAAATCTAGCATTTCTAGCATTAAAATTAACGACCATTGCCCAGTTATAACTCATCTTTTCTTTGCAGATGACAACCTTATTTTCTTCAAAGCTTCAAAGGAGGAAAGTGCTCGGGTGAAAGATATTCTTCAAACATACGAGCAGGCGTTCGGGCAAAAAATTAACTTGGAGAAATCTATGTGCATGACAAGCAAGAATACCAAGGCAAGCGTAGTTGAGGTCATTTGCAAGGAGTTGGGGGTTAAACAAGTCAGGACCTTGGATCATTACCTTGGGCTTCCTTCTCAATCTGGGAAAAATAAAGGATACATGTTTAGAAGGCTTAAGGAAAGAGTCTGGAAAGTCCTCCAAAGCTGGAAAGGGAAACTCTTCTCTTTGGGGGGGGGGGGGGAGAGAGATTCTTCTAAAAATCTATAGCTCAGGCCATACCAACCTACACCATGAGTTGCTTTAAACTCCCTAAGAACATTTTCCAGGAGATCAATAAAATCTGCGCTAAATTCTGGTGGGGTTCGGATCACAAGAGGAGGAAAGCTCACTGGCTTAGTTGGAAGAAGATGTGCGTGAGCAAGGATTTGGGAGGGTTAGGTTTTTGTGATCTCTCCCTGTTTAACCAAGCCATGTTAGCCAAGGTTAGCTGGAGGATCATCAAATCTCCAAATAGCCTTTTGGCTAGAGTGCTTAAAGGTAAATATTTCAGTGAAGGTAGGTTTCTTGATGCTAAGGCAAAAAACCACTCTTCCATGGCTTGGAAAAGTATTATTTGGGGTAGAGAGTTGTTCAACGACAAAGGGTATAGATGGAAAGTAGGCAACGACATTCAAGTTTACATTAATCAAGACCCTTGGCTCCATGATGATGGGTGTATGATCCCTTTAGGGGTCAAAAGCTCGTTGAAAGACAAGAGAGTGGTGGAGATTATAAAAGAGAACGGTGAGTGGAATGAAGATGTCATAAAAGAGGCTTTCATCCCTTCAGATGCCGAGACAATCCTTAACATGACGAGGAAGAAAACTTGTACGAAGGACGATATTATTTGGGGGAAGGATCCTAAAGGAATTTTCTTGGTAAAGAGTGTTTATCGCTTAGCCGTCCAACTCGAGAACAAAGATTCGGGGTCAAGCTCAGATTTATCTGAGGAAAAGTCGATGTGGAGATCGATTTGGAGTGTGGATTGTCAGCCAAGAATGAAGATTGCCGTTTGGAGAGCTGTTAAGGATGCCCGACAAACTTTGGAAAAAAATAAATATAGGGGCATTTTGACTTACGATTGTTGTTTTCTATGCAGATCAAAGCTGGAAGATGGAGTGCACACCATTTGGAAATGAAAAATTTCGAAAAAGATTTGGTTAGAATATATTCCGAAGCTCACTAAGATTTTCTCTCTGTGTAAGGAGTGGTGGAGTGCTAAGGAATATTGGGCATAATCTACCAAGATTTTAAACAAAGATGAGCTTAATATGGGAGGGCAAATTATCTGGGCGATTTGGAAGGCGAGGAATCAAGCATCAGCTGCACTCAGAAAAGTCCCAATCATATTATCAAAGATATTTCATCCTCAATTGAGAAAAGCAATATGAAAAGCTTATCGCAACCTGTCCCGATAGATTCTCTGAACCAGATGAGTCACGACTCTTGGATTCCCCCGGATTCGAACTGTTGGAAGCTCAATTCAGATGCGGCTTGGTTCGAAGAGCTGTAGGTGGGAGGTTTGGGGTGGTCAATTCGTGACTCTTCGGGTTCTTTGATTGGTGCTAGATGCGATAAAATCCAAAGAAAGAGGAATGTTAAAACACTCGAGGCGGAAGCCATGATTCCGTGCATGAAAGAATTAGAGTCAAGAATGAGGGTGGGCGGTGTAAGAAGATTGTACCCGTTGCTCGTCGAATCTGATTGCTTAGAGATTATCAACTTGCTCAATCGGAGATCAGAGGACTTGTCGGAAATCTCGATGTTGGCCGAAGAAGCGTCTGCTCTTGTTGCTTCGGTGGGCGTCATTTCCTTCTCCAAATGTCCCAGGCATTGTAACGTTTTGGCGCACAATCTTGCGCTCGCTGGAGCTCTCAATGGGTTGTTTAGTTTTTTTGTTGATCTTTTGCATCCGTCTAAGAATTCTGAAGTGAGGGATTGGGATATTAGAATTGCAGGGATTAAAGCCCTAGCGCAGCGGAAACGTACAGAGACCTTAATCGGTTTAAATGTCGATTGGGAAACCAATACGACGACAAAAGAAACAAATTTACAGCAAATATAATAAACAAAATACATGCTGTAAAGCCATAAAGCATGTTGGAAAAAACATAAAAAACTCCTAGATCTAATCTAAGAAGGACCCTATTGATCCTAGGGTTCAAGAATGACTTACCCTTGAAGACGTTCTTGATTCGCTTCACCAAAATCTCTGTTAGACAGAAAATTGCATCATCAAATACTCAACTTTTGATCTTGATCTTGCTGCAAAAATTCACGAACACCACCACCAAAATTTCACCGATATCCTCTAAGGTATGTGTGTTGAGTGGCTTGTGGGAACCCCAAATATCTAAGGATTTTATCTGGAATAATACTCTCTATACACAGAGGGAGATGAAAATGAGAGAGATAGGGCGAGAGAGAGGGAGAGCGGTGTGAATGAGAGAGCGAGTGAAAACTGAAATCCCACTTCTTAAAACCTCATGCAGAATATCAGGTAACTGAAATATCAGTTACCTGATATTTTTAATTAATTATAAATTTAAAATCATCATTTTAAATTATAATTAACTAAATTTTAATTAATCAATATTAATTAAAATAACATTAATTTAAATCTAATTTAAATTAATATCCCTCTTATCTTATAGTTCAATTAAATCAAATTTAATTAAACTAAAACAATTAACTAATTCAAAATTAATTAATTTAAAAAATAATAATAAAATTGAACATCAGATATTCAATTATTGTTATTCTCTCTCATAAAACTATAGTATTAATATACATCCTATGCACATTAATTATAACCTATAGTTTTAATATGAATCAAATTCATATTTTAGTTTAATATTCGAACTCCTTCGAATACTTAATTCAACCTTAGAAATTTACCTCAACGCCCTTATAGAGCTACCGGTGGGACCTGATGAACCTACAGATCAGAAGCTCAAACGATATGAGATTAGTTGGCTAAACTCATTAACCAAGTTAATAAATATTCGTTAACTGTGGTTCACTCCACTAAAGAACCACAACTGCACTCTTCTCACTGAAGATATATTTCTGTGTCCACGGAAATCGACCGTCAACAGCAAGTTAGCCCTTCACGTGTGTTCGTACCCCAGCTAGGTCAAATTTCCGTTTTACCCCTGGGCTACCTCTTGGTCCTTAAGTACCAGTGCTCCTCTAATGAACAACCTGTTTGTGGTCCAACCAACAAACAGAAATCCCTCTCGTGCCATAAAGAGGGTAGGGCACATTGTTCAAGACCTGGAGACACCACTTAAGGGAACACACCTCTAGTTAACCTAGTATTGGGAAGGAGTGAATTCCATCTTATAAGATTACGTTCCTAGCTCCCCACTCGGGCTTGTCCCCAGAATGGTAGGCTTATTGAGTCAGCGAACAGGCCACTCTCACCCGTACAAATCAAAGGACAATCCCTCATGGACAGGAGTCCATAATCCACTCAGGATTAAGACCAAGTTGCCTATGTCATCCTAGTGAAATAGAAACCGAGCTAACTAGCGGTGTTACAGTTAGTGGTTAACTATTTCGCGGTCCGGTCTTTGTGCAAACTCATTCCACAGGATACCCCCACACACATGTCAACTACATGAACGCGTTGGATCACTACGTTTGTATCAATATACAAAGCGGGTCGTATCCATAGTGTCCCCAGGACAAGGTACCCAGCCTTATCCCTATACTACAGACCCTTTAGGCTAAAACTTGAACATTGATCCCCGTATGTCCCTACATACTAGTTCAAGCCTCATTCTATTAGCCTTGGATGTTTAGTTTATTGGATTAGGGTTATTAAGACAATATATATTACAAACACTGAATAATACATCACTTTTATTAATGTTCGGTAAAATGTACATTTACTATCTACGAATTTTCGGGCATAAAAACCAACAAACTCCCACTTGAACTAAAACTCAAGTTACAGGGAAAGTATATACAATATAATCCAAAGCTGGAAATGGTACATGTATGTTGTACATTACATGAAAAGTAAATATACAAAATACAATAAACTAGGGCATCCTTACACCCATTACACATCTCCCACTTGCCCTAGATTACGCTATATACATGTCTCGCAGACCTAGACTTTCTAGATGACCCTCGAACACTTTAGCCGAGAGGGCCTTCGTAAACGGATCAGCAATGTTGTGCTCGGAAGCGGTCTTGGTCACGACCACATCTCCTCTTTGCACAATCTCACGAATCAGATGATACTTCCTCTCTATGTGTTTACCTCTTTTGTGGCTGCGAGGTTCTTTTGAATTGGCTACAGCCCACTGCTGTCACAGTATAACGTAATGGGCAAGTTCATATTTGGAACAACTTCCAAATTTGTCAAGAACTTCCTTAGCCAAACAGCTTCCTTAGCTGCTTCACAAGCAGCTACATACTCAGCCTCCATCGTGGAGTCTGTTATGCATCCTTGCTTTATACTCCTCCAAACTACAGCTCCCCCGTTAAGGGTGAAAACTGACCTTGACGTAGATTTCCTAGAATCCTTGTCAGTTTGGAAGTCAGAGTCGGTGTAACTAGTGAGAACTAACTCTTTAGCCTCAAACACCAACATGTAATCCCTCGTTCTCCTAAGATACTTGAGGATTCCTTTAACGGAGGTCCAGTGGTCTAACCCTGGATTTAACTGATATCTGCTGCCAATCCCTACAGCATAAAAAATGTATGGCCTCGTGCATAGCATGACATACATTAAGCTACCCACTGCAGAGGCGTAGGGAATCTGTTTCATATCCTCAACTTCTTGAGGTGTCGTAGGAGATTGTTCCTTAGACAAGTGAACCCCATGCCTGAAAGGCAACAAGCCCTTCTTGGAATTCTGCATCGAATATCGAGCCAACATCTTGTCGATATTGTTGGGTTTTATGCCCTAAAACTCGTAGATAGTAAATGTACATTTGACCGAACATTAATAAAGTGATGTATTATTCAATGTTTGTATTATATCTTGTCTTGCTAACCCTAATCCAATAAACTAAACATCCATGGCTAATAGAATGAGACTTGAACTAGTATGTAGGGACATGCGGGGATCAATGTTCAAGTTTTAGCCTAAAGGGTCTGTAGTATAGGGATAAGGCTGGGTACCTTGTCCTGGTGACACTATGGATACGGCCCGCTTTGTATATTGATACAAATGTAGTGATCCAACACGTTCATGTGGTTGACATGCGAGTGGGGGTATCCTGTGCAATGAGTTTGCACAAAGACCGGACCGCGAAATAGTTAACCACTAACTATAACACCGTTGGTTAGCTCGGTTTCTATTTCACTAGGATGACCTAGGCAACTTGGCCTTAATCCTGAGTGGATTATGGACTCCTGTCCATGAGAGATTGTCCTTTGATTTGTACGGGTGAGAGTGGCCAGTTCGCCGACTCAATAAGCCTACCATTTTGGGGACAAGACCGAATGGGGAGCTGGGAACGTAGTCTTACAAGATGGAATTCACTCCTTCCTGATATGAGGGTAAGTAGAGGTGTGTTCCCTTAAGTGGTGTCTCCGGGTCTTGAACAAAGGGCCCTACCCTCTTTATGGCACGAGAGGGTTTTCTGTTTGATGGTTGGACCACAAACAGGTTGTTCATTAGAGGAGCACTGGTACTTAAGGACCAAGAGGTAGCCCAGGGGTAAAATGGTAATTTGACCTAGCTGGGGTACGAACACACGTGAAGGGCTAACTTGCTGCTGACGGTCAATATCCGTGGACACAGAAATATATCTGCAGTGAGAAGAGTGCAGCTGTGGTTCTTTAGTGGAGTGAACCACAGTTAACGAATATTGATTAACTTGGTTAATGAGTTTAACCAACTAATCTCATATCGTTGGAGCTTCTGATCTGTAGGTCCATTAGGTCCCACCGGTAGCTCATTTAGGGCGTTGAGGTAAAATTCTAAGGATGGATTGAATATTCAAAGGTGTTTGAATATTATACTAAAATATGAAATGGTTCATATTAAAACTATAGGTTATAATTAATATGCATTGGATGTATATTAATACTATAGTTTTGAGAGAGAAAATAGTAATTGAATATGTGATGTTCAATTTTATTTTATTTTATTAATTAATTTCGAATTAATTAATTAATTTAGTTTAATTAAATTTGATTTAATTAAACTATAAGGTAAGAGGGATATTAATTTAAATTGGATTTAAATTAATGTTATTTTAATTAATTTAGATTAATTAAAATATAATTAATTATAATTTAAAATTATGTTTTAAAATTATAATTAATTAAAATATCAGATAACTGATTTATCAGTTATCTGATATTATAATTTTAAATAGACGTGGTCAGAGCAGTTGCTGATATCGCTCTCACACTCACGCTTCTCACGCCCCATCCCTCCCTCTCAATTGCTCTCTCTCAGTCTGCATTCTCTCTCAGAGAATTGATCCAGAGAAAATCCTTAGATTTTTGGCTCCCACAAGCACCTAACGGAATATCCTTTTGGAGAATACCGGTGTATCCTTTTGGTAGTGTTCGTGCGATTTTTCCAGCAAAATCAAGGTGTGACCGCTGCTGATTTTGGGAGAAATTCAGAGAGAATTTGGCGAAAAGTTCAAGGATTTCATCAAGGGTAAGGTTCTTCTTGAACTAGGGTCAATAGGACCCAATTCTAGATTAGATCTAGAATTATTCCGATGATTATGCATGCTTGTATCTGTTTTTACAGCAGTATTTTTATCTATTATTGTCGCTGTAAATTCATGATTTTTGCCGTCATATTGGTATCCCAATCGACGTTTTATTATTCGAAAAGGTCTCTGTGTTTTTCCGCTGCACATAGGGCTTTTATCCCTTCAGATATATGTTGCTTGAGACAGAGCTAGCGTTTTGTTCTTTCTATCTCGAATAATCTGGATGCCAAGAACATACTGGGCCTCACCCAAATCTTTCATTTGGAATTGAGCTGCTAGCCATTCTTTTAAGTCAGACAGATACCCTACATCATTCCCAATAAGTAGGATGTCGTCAACATAAAGTACGAGGAAAGCTACTTTATTCTTGTTGATCTTCTTGTATACACAAGGCTCATCAACATTCTAGTCAAAGCCAAAAGATTTGATCGCAGTATCAAATCTAATATTCCAAGATCGGGAGGCCTGTTTCAACCAATAAATGGATCGATTCAGTTTACAAACCTTTTGCTCCTAACCTTGGGTTATGAACCCTTCAGGTTGAGACATAAAAATACTCTCGTCAAGGTTGCCATTCAAAAAAGCTGTCTTGACATCCATTAGCCATGTTTCATAATCATAAAACGTGGCAATGGATAAGAGAATTCTTATGGACTTAAGCATAGCAACTGGAGAAAAGGTTTCTTCATAGTCCACCCCTTCTCGTTGGGTATAACCCTTGGTTACAAGTCTGGCTTTGAAAGTCTGGACTTTCCCAGCAGCATCTTTTTTCCTCTTATAGATCCATTTACACCCAATGGGTTTGACCCCTTCAGGTGGATCTACAAGTTCCCAAACTTGATTGAAGTACATAGACTCCATCTCAAGGTCCATGGCTTTGACCCACTCGTCCTTATCTACATCATTCATTGCCTGACGATAAGACAATGTATCTTCTACGCCGTCATCAGGTATGACTACTTGTGTTTCTGTTAAACCCAAGTAGCGGTTAGGTTGTATCACAACTCTCCCCCTGCGTCGAAGCTCTCCCACTATGTGAGGAGGACTAGATTGATGAGAAGAACTCAATTCTCCAACAACTCTTGTTGAAGGACCGGGTTCATCAACAACCCTTGTTGATCCTTCTATAGCTTCTCCTAATACTAACTTACTTCGTGGTTTATGATCTCGAATGTGGTCTTCCTCCAAGAAAGTTGCATTTGTCGATACAAATACTTTATTATCTTGAGGGTCGTAGAAAAGACCACCTCTCGTTTCTTTCGGGTATCCAACAAATTGGCATATTCTTGTACGTGGTTCCAATTTCTTGGTATTTGTCACTAACACATGTGCAGGACAACCCCAGATACGAAAGTAACGCAAACTACGTTGACGCCCCTTCCATAGCTCAGAAGGAGTTTCAGAAACACTTTTTGAGGGAACGTTGTTAAGAATATGTACTGCAGTCGCTACTGCATACCCCCAAAACGAGCTAGGCAATTGAGCATAACTCATCATAGATCGAACCATGTCCAACAAGGTTCTATTTCTCCTTTCTGATACACCATTCTGCTGAGGTGTACCAGGTGCTGAGAGTTTTGATTGGATTCCATGTTCTATCATATAGTCCTGGAATCGCTGATCTAAATACTCTCCACCTCGATCTGATCGAAGCGTCTTAATCGTTTTACCTAACAGATTTTCTACCTCAGCCTTAAACTCTTTGAACTTTTCAAGAGCCTCAGACTTATGGCCCATCAGGTACAAGTAACCGTATCTAGAATAACCATCTATGAAAGAGATGAAATATTCATAACCACCTCGAGCCTTTACATTCATTGGACCACAAAGATCCGAATGTATCAGTTCAAGTGGTTCTTTGGCCCTATAACCTTTTCCAGTAAAAGGCCTCTTGGTCATTTTACCCTCGAGACACGATTCACAGGGTGGTAAAGATGTATCTTCTATATCAGTTAGAAGCCCATTTTTAACCAAATGATCGATCCAATCGATGTTAATATGACCGAGACGAAGGTGCCAAAGATACGTATTGTTACTTAAAGGAGAAACCTTTTGCCTTTTGTTTTGCGTTTCGGTCGTTTTAAACATTTCATGACTTAAAATGGCCTTAGCATCAGTTGGTCTTAATGATGTGCAATTTGCTAACCGCAAGTGTACGTGTCAAGTAGTAATATAGTGTTTTCGTGTAAAACGAGTGTCGTCCTCTGGATTGGTTTTCTAGCAAATTAAGTATCGCGAATACTTTTGTTCAATTTTATTTAGGGAGCAAAATTCAATGATAAAGATAAATCTAAAGACAAAAAGCATAAAATAAAAGTGGAGACTCAAATGGAAAGACTCTTAGAGAATTGATTTCATTGTTGAGATTGAGGATAAATTAATGGGATGAATTTAACATGCAATTATTCTACAAGTCTAGGAACCTTTTATCACAACTATCTCTCCCGAGCATAATTGATTCTCATGCATGCAATCAACTTGATATCCCTATCTAAATTCATTAACATGCAAGACTTTGAGTTTAGTTCTTCAAGTAACTTCTAAAGTTATTATTCCAAATCCCGTCACAAACTTAGAATTTCTACTTTAGTCATGCAATTAAATAAAGTAAGTCTTAGGCCAAATCCCCTCTCCCGAGCAAGATTCAACACTCAAATCATTCAACTAGTGATCAAGTAATTGAAAGCATTTAACCATAATTTCATAGGTAAAATAAATGCATATTCATACCACAAATCAATCCAACAAACTAAAACAACTACATCAATCCCTAAGACAAACAACTAGCAATCCATAGTATTTAAACTACAAACACTAATTGAAAGAAAAGTCATAAAAACTACAAAAGGTAAGGGAAAGAGAAAGGAAAACTCGAATCCGTCGAAACCGGCACGTCCCTGTCACGATCTCCACGACTTATCGCTCGATTCCCGCTCCTTAGCCTTGCTTTAGCTCCCACCAAAGGTCTCTAGTCGAAATTAGGGCTAAAATCTAACCAATTGGGCTCCCCAAATGCGTAGCTGAAAAGAGGAATTTATAAAAAATGTGGCGATAGCGTTGAGACGCTATGGACAGCGTCGCGATGCTGTCGCGATACCGTATTTTTGGAAAATTTGTCGATAGCGTCGCAACGCTATGAATTTCTTTTTTTTTTTTCGATTGGAAGCTCCATTTGACTCCAATTGATGAATTAAGTTTCAAACACATACTTCCTACAAATAAAACATAAAAATGCATATATTTGGGCAAATAATTGTAAAAGACTAGCTTAATTAATAAGAGAAAAATAGCTAGCTATGCTCGCTATCACTTAACACAAATAAATTATTCTCACGCTTAGCAGAACAAATGTAAACTCCATTCTTTGAAATCAAAGCTTCATTAAGCATGAATGAAATATTGTAACATTGTTCAAGTAAAGAAAATACAAAAATAAGATTCCTTTTAATTTTAGGAACCAAATACAAGTTCTCCAAAATTAAATACTTATTTCTAAAAAATAATTTTGCAGCTCCCACTGCACGAGCTGAAACGATGTCTCCTGTTCCAACCTTGAGAATCATTTCACCGTCTGCCAGGTGTTGGAAATAATTTCCCTGAAAAGAAGAACAAACATGATTAGTGGTTCCCGAATCCAGTATCCAGGCGAACTCATCATGTTCTACGAGACAAGTCTCTAATACAAGTAAATCGAATTTACCTTCTTTTTCTCTTCTTTTCTCAGCAAGGTAGCGGGGACAGTTCCGCTTCCAATGACCATCTGCGTTGCAGTGGAAGCATCTGCCTTTGTCGGCCACGACCTTTGCCTTTCCCTTCCCTTGCACAGCCTGTGCAGGAGCCTTCCCCTTGTCTCCCTTCCTCTTCTGTATCTTCTTCGATGAAGAAGCCTGGGGTACAGATTTAGTCCCTAAGGATGAACCCTTCAGGAACTTCTTTTTGGAATGGGCCACGTTGGCCTCTCCTTTAACCACATTTTTCCCTTGCTTTTCTGCAAGGACTCATAAATCTGTAACTCTGAGAGGAGGATAGTCAGGTTGAACTGAATCTTATTCATGCTCGCGTTCGTCGTGAATGACAGATAGCTCGCTGGGAGCGAGTGAAGAATGAACGCAACCTGACTGCGCTCGCAGACAACCCCGCCATTTGCCTCAGCAAGATTGACCTTCCTTCATCTTGGCATTGAAGACGTTCTTCAAGGCGTCGTGGTGGAGCTGGTAGGACGGGAGTCCAAACATCTCTTGCAGGGAATTCATAATCTCCCTGGCAGTTTCCACGTTCTCGTAACACTTGGCAAATACTTCAGACTAGCTGACCAAAATATAGACTTTGACCTTTTCATTGGCCTTAGTCCAGCGTTCGTGGGCGTCTTTTACTGCCTGAGCGGCAGTGCGAGGGGGAACGGAAGGACATTCCTCCGTTAAGACAAACCTAAGATATTCTACCACGAGTATAGTGTTGAGATTAGATTTCCATTGTGGAAAATTTTCGCCAGTTAGTTGTTTGTTTTTAAGCAAGGAAATAATAGAGGAATACATTGCTGAAAAAACAAACAAGTGACCGTATTAGTTATCTTTGCCTTAACCCATCACTCAAGCAATACAAACAATTGCATACATCCAATCAATTTTGCAAACAAACAATCAAAGAACCCTAATAAAACTATGATTGTGTTTCACAACGATGCTTTAGAGGTTTAGAAGAACAGTCACCGAAGGGTGATCAGTTGTTCCTCCTCTAAAATGAGACTCTTCTCAGTCAATTTCTAATACCAGAATAACTCATACTCCATTAGATATTAACCACCGTTGTTCGGTCAAGGATTTGTTAACAATTAACTCCTCCCCGTAAGTGTAACCCTCCCACTTTCAGATCTCAGAGGCACGCACCAACAGGCTACCGTTAGGAAAGACAACTATTGGTAATTAGCCTAAGCGATCCTATCCTATTCAGGAGTTCACGGTGTTCTGAATCCTATGATCCGGCCCTCCGAAGGGGTGGTTGCTCCAGGGCAACACGCAGGCGGATCATAGGAATCTCACGTTGTGACCTAGGGGTGGAGACTGAAGGATACATTGACACGCGTCCCGCTCCCACTTACTATAGTTACTTTCCCCATTCACCTTGGTATTGACCCATGCAAACACTCTCCGAAGGGAGGCCGCTCTACGACGACACGAAGCCGAGCATGGATCTCACGGTGTGTACTATACAGGGACGCAAGAGCAAAACTCGATTTAAATCAAGTTTTGTAATTTTTCTCCCACTAAAGTAACCTACCGGGTATTTTAGGGTTTGATTAGGCCTAGATAAATCCGACTAAGTCATTTATCTAAGTCTAGTCATATTATAACTATTATAATAAGACCTAATGTCTAGGTTTATTAAACGAATTTAATTTACCTAGCGACATTATTCTAACATTAACCTGAGGTTAATTCAACTTTTGTGATCCAGATCAGTTCCCAGGTAGGAGGTGTTCCGTATACCGTCAACTTAAATACCTCCAATCCTTAGACAGAACTTCACTGGTAGAGTTCCCTTATAATCACAGGAATGTTGTCCTACTTAGTTCATTAAAACTATTTTAAAACTAAGCAAGAATTTCTAATCCTATTAGAAAATGATCTTAGGTCTAATTAATTTTAACTCATTAAAATTAATTCATTTTCCACCTAAGATCCTATGTGAGCATGTATATCTTGATTATAGATTGACGGTTTCTAATCATTAATTTTAAACTATTTCAAAATTTTAATGATTAGCCCTATAATCATGCATACTATAGTTTAAATCAATTAACAATCATATTCTAAATAATCAAATTTAAACTATACAACTATGCATTGCATGATAATTAATATAACTCTTATATTAACCTATTGATGTATCATGCTCAATGCAACTTGATTTCCATTTTTAATTAATAAACAATTTTATTATTGCCAAAAATGGAAAATCACCTTAGCATGCTGCAAACAATTTATTTTTAATATAACTCTTATATTAAAACTAAGTAATTGCATGCATCATACTTTTCCATTTTCATAAATTTAATATAACTCAACTATACATTAAATAACTCAAGAAAATTAAACCATGCATTTCAAACACATATTATAATCTAATTATAACATAAATAAATGCATGAGCATGCTTTATAACCAAAGGTGGGATTAATATTTAAATGACATCCACAAAGCATTTAAATAGCTAATGAACCGGTCTAATTGGCCCCTAGGATAGAATAAAGCTTAATTACACTAAGAAAGCAAATAATCTATCCTATTACAAGAGTCTGCAGCTCCAAAACCGGACCAACAAGCACGAACCGACCCGAACCGCTTCAAACCGACCTTGAAGAACCCGAATGGAAGAAAAAATGGGCTGAACCGGACCAAACCTGTCCCAGCTCAATCCATTCACGCGAACTGAACCAGCAGTTAGGGTTTCTCCCACGTCTCCACGTAAAAACGAACTGCCGCACGAAATCGTGACAACGTCGAGACGCTTAAGGAACAGCGCCCCGACGCTGACGCGATTTCAACTCATCTGTAGCATGAAATCGCAATAGCGTCGAGACGTTTTACGCTTAGCGTCCCGACGCTAACGTGTCTGGAGGAATTTTCTAGGCAGAACAGCGACTGATTTCTCCCAAATGGCCTCGAATTTTATCGTGTTCTTCACAAATCATCATGCCTAAGCTAGACCCGGACTTACAGACTCCAAATTTATGAACAATTGCCCAAAACACAGGGGCCCTTACATTTGATCATATCGAAATATTCACAAATTTATGGCCAATTAAATCGAAACCGTTCACCGCAAACCAACACATTCAAAATGCAAATTAAATCCCACCTTACAGCCAATCGCAATTCCCAAATCAATACTCATAACACGATTTGGCTCTGATACAAATTGCAGGGATTAAAGCTCTAGCGCAGCGGAAACGTACAGAAACCTTAATCGGTTTAAATGTCGATTGGGAAACCAATACGACGGCAAAAGAAACAAATTTACAACAAATATAATAAACAAAATACATGCTGTAAAGCCATAAAGCATGCTGGAAAAAACATAAAAAACTCCTAGATCTAATCTAAGAAGGACCCTATTGATCCTAGGGTTCAAGAATGACTTACCCTTGAAGACGTTCTTGATTCGCTTCACCAAAATCTCTGTTCGACAGAAAATTGCAGCAACAAATACTCAACTTTTGATCTTGATCTTGCTGCAAAAATTCACGAACACCACCACCAAAATTGCACCGATATCCTCTATGGTATGTGTGTAGAGTGGCTTGTGGGAACCCCAAATATCTAAGGATTTTCTCTGGAATAATACTCTCTATACACAGAGGGAGAGGAAAACGAGAGAGATAGGGAGAGAGAGAGGGAGAGTGGTGTGAATGAGAGAGCGAGTGAAAACTGAAATCCCACTTCTTAAAACCTCACGTAGAATATCAGGTAACTGAAATATCAGTTACCTGATATTTTGAATTAATTATAAATTTAAAATCATAATTTTAAATTATAATTAACTAAATTTTAATTAATCAATATTAATTAAAATAACATTAATTTAAATCTAATTTAAATTAATATCCCTCTTATCTTATAGTTTAATTAAATCAAATTTAATTAAACTAAAAAAATTAACTAATTCAAAATTAATTAATTTAAAAAAAATAATAAAATTGAACATCATATATTCAATTATTGTTATTCTCTCTCATAAAACTATAGTATTAATATACATCCTATGCACATTAATTATAACCTATAGTTTTAATATGAATCAAATTCATATTTTAGTTTAATATTCGAACTCCTTCGAATACTTAATTCAACCTTAGAAATTTACCTCAACGCCCTTATAGAGCTACCGGTGGGACCTGATGGACCTACAGATCAGAAGCTCAAACGATATGAGATTAGTTGGCTAAACTCATTAACCAAGTTAATTAATATTCGTTAACTGTGGTTCACTCCACTAAAGAACCACAACTGCACTCTTCTCGCTGCAGATATATTTCTGTGTCCACGGATATCGACCGTCAACAGCAAGTTAGCCCTTCACGTGTGTTCGTACCCCAGCTAGGTCAAATTACCGTTTTACCCCTGGGCTACCTCTTGGTCCTTAAGTACCAGTGCTCCTCTAATGAACAACCTGTTTGTGGTCCAACCAACAAACAAAAATCCCTCTCGTGCCATAAAGAGGGTAGGGCCCATTGTTCAAGACCCGGAGACACCACTTAAGGGAACACACCTCTACTTACCCTAGTATCGGGAAAGAGTGAATTCTATCTTGTAAGATTACGTTCCCAGCTCCCCACTCGGGCTTGTCCCCAAAATGGTAGGCTTATTGAGTCGGTGAACAGGCCACTCTCACCCGTACAAATCAAAGGACAATCCCTCATGGAAAGGAGTCCATAATCCACTCAAGATTAAGACCAAGTTGCCTAGGTCATCCTAGTGAAATAGAAACCGAGCTAACGAACGGTGTTACAGTTAGTGGTTAACTATTTCGCGGTCCGGTCTTTGTGCAAACTCATTGCACAGGATACCCCCACTCGCATGTCAACTACATGAACGTGTTGGATCACTACGTTTGTATCAATATACAAAGCGGGCCGTATTCATAGTGTCACCAGGACAAGGTACCCAGCCTTATCCCTATACTACATACCCTTTAGGCTAAAACTTGAACATTGATCCCCGTATGTCCCTACATACTAGTTCAAGCCTCATTCTATTAGCCTTGGATGTTTAGTTTGTTGGATTAGGGTTATTAAGACAAGATATAATACAAACACTCAATAATACATCACTTTTATTAATGATCGGTCAAATGTACATTTACTATCTACGAGTTTTAGGGCATAAAACCCAACAAGAATCCCTTCGTTTTTCTATGCTATTTTGGAGAAGATCTTAGGTGTAACGAACTGTTCGTTTAATCAATGAAGTATTTATTGTTTCAAAAAAAAAAAAAGAAAAAAAACTAGTAAGTATAAAATGGAGATAAATAATATTGTAAGAGTTTTAATCAAAACCTCATAGGGTTTTTATCATGGATGAAAGTTTAATAGACAAAACCTTTCAAAAAAAAAAAGTTTAATAAAAAGCATACATTGATATCATGTGAAGTCAGTATTAAAATAAAAAGTAGATAAGTAAATGAAAATAATTGGGTGGAGTTGGTCTATCGATGCATATCCTCTGGGACCTCAAGCAAGGGGACCCTCTTTCCCCCTACCTGTTTGTAGCGCCCCGACTTTTTAAAAAAAAAACCAAAAGATTGACTAGGAACGTTACCATATGTATGAATTATTCAACGAACTATGAAGTAAGAATTTTTCTTAAAAATCATAAATAATTTTGGTAAAACATTTATTTGGGATCCCAAGAAAACTTGTAAAAACATAAAATGTCTAAACGCCTCAAAATGCAACAAAATAAATAAGTTTTCTTGAATATTTACATAGAAAATTCAAATAACAAAAAAAAAAAAAAAAAACTAATATGCGGAAGTAAAATATGCTAACACTGTCAACCATGGCACCACCAACAAGTACACTTGATCAGTCGCCTAACACGTTTTCGACCTTGCCCTAAAAAAAATTTAAATAAACAAAAATTAGTATTAAAAATACTCAGTAAGTAACCCATCTACTAGGGTTGGTTATGTAAACACAAACATTTATGAAGGGACCTAAACTTTATTTTTTAGCAACTTCTCTTCTTGGCCATAACGCCAAACGTGACCCTATCGCCACAAACTATATTGTGATCTTATCGCCACTAAAACTTTATCGTGACCATATCGTCACTTGTCACCATGGCCATATCGCAAAGTTTTAAAAATTGGCACTAAAATCATTATCTTGACCATATCACCAAGTTTCCAGAAAAATTAATAAAAACATGTCTTGACCATATCACCAAGTTTTGAAGAAAATTATTTTAATCAATGTCTTGACCATATCGTCAAGTTTTAAGTGATAAAATATTCAAGAACATTCGCACCATGAGTCACACATATGCAATGTGAGGTCCCCAACTAGCTTTATGATAATACAACACATGAAAATTCACATTTCGTACATATAACATTCCACAACAAATAGCAAATTCCTAATTTACATGCTTAACATTCCAGATACAAAACATACAATTTCTAGCAAATTCCACATGATCAATTTCAACACAAGCGACGCAACTAAAATAGACCAGCGCCCAACAGTTTCACAATTATCACGGTGTCTAACAAGTTTATAGCTAAGCAAATAAAGTTCCAACGTGCTGATAAGGGAGCCACTTACATTTTTTTTAAGTCGTTTTAACCAAATAATCACCTTCTTTTGTCCTAACCGAGACCTTGGCCAACACCTAAGTGACCCAAAGTTGCTCTAGATCTTAGTTGAACAACTCAAACCCACTGAACTTCGCTTGAACAACTCGAAACCTTGTTGGACAGTCCACCAAATCACCACAATCTCGCACATCTAATGCCAAAACAGAGTGGGTATTTGAAACGGGATCAAGACTCGAGAGTTAGACTTAACCAAAACCAAAAACCATCATAAAAACACACAAAACAACAATAAAATTCACTCACTGTTGGAGGCTCGCCAGACTAGAGGGAAAAGCTCGAGTCCCCAATCGATGGCAGCGTGCATCGGTTTGGGCTTGTCGATGGTGGCAGTCCACGATTGTGTTGGGTTCAACCTCCGACAGCAAGGGAGCTCAATGATGGGAGTGGCGGCGCAACAGATCTAGCGGATCGGAGCGACGATGGTGTTGTAGACGAGAGAGAGAGAGTGAGGGCTAGGAGATGAGAGAGAGAGAGAAGGAGAGACATAAGGCATACCAGAGCGACGGCGTGGGCTTGTCGACGGTGGCGTGCGACAAGAGGGTTGAGGAGGGCGGCGACGACGACTGTGTAGATTGTGAGAGAGAGAGAGGGGAAGCGTGGAGAGAAAGAGATGGAGCGTGAGGGACGAGAGAAGGAGACAAAAAAATCTTCCTAATTTTAATACTTTTTTTTTCTTTCAATCTCATTGACCGAATATTTGGGGGGAAGAAATTGAATGTTTCCCCCCCATTTTCCCTCTTTGACCGGGTACAAAGCCCACACCTTTTTTCCTTTTTTTGTGGTTGTTACACTGTTTTTGCTATGTGGGGATTCCATCTCAGGACCTTGATAACTGCCCAAAAGGTAGTTATTTAGGCCTCATTTATATAAGGATTTGTGTGTCTTTAATGCTTAATAGGGTTGGTTTTAGAGAGATATTACATGATTTAACCCATTTGGAAGAATGGAAGCTTTGGAAAGCACTTTGTGCAGATTATGTTGTTGGGCGACTGGAGGGAGCAAATTCTGTGCTGCAGCAAAACTGGGAACATAAACTGCCACATCACAGCTCATTAGCCAACTTCATGAACCGACTTCTGTTGAGTTATTTTCGTGATAAAGGATCAAGGAGAGCCTTACACGTGTCCTAGTTGACCTAATTCAAGCCTCCCATCCTTCTATAAAAGGAAGTAGCCGTCAAAGTCAAAGTCAAAGTCATTCCATGTTTTCCCTTGGAAGCCGAATATTTTAGAGAGATTGAAGATCATCAAGAACACCATCTTCCGCAAGCTGATTAGGGAGTTTATTTCCTTTATTAACTTGTGGTTATGGACATGCATACTCAGATTGTAATTTGTATTCCTATGCCTATTATGAACTAAGCAGCTTAGGGTGTTGGTTAGGAATAATGTGATTACTGTGCTTCATCTCTAGTAATAAATTGACTATCGCATTTTGGTTAATTGTTGTGCTTAATTTCATTTTATGCCCGCCTGGCTAGCCGGTATGGATAGCTCTCTCTAGTTTCAGGGATGATTTAGAGGGTGTGTGACAATTATCCACACTACGATCATTGTGTATTGGTGAACGCCAGTGACTGAGCTAGGGATAGCCAGTTGCCTAGTGCTTGATCGGTCGCTCTTCATTGGGTTTGAAACATATCCCAAAAGATCCGGAGTTCCGGGAGGAATCCGCTAATAATACTGCGAGAAATGCATGATCAATAATATTGCTAGAGCATATCTTAGAACAATCACTAAAACCTAACCAGCGTTTGTCTTTAATATGTCTATCTATTTGTTTACTCATTGTTCTGTCATTTATTTTGCTTCAGCATAATTCGTATAAAACCCAAACATTATTATTATCTTCGAAACCATTAGAAAGTTACACAAAATAGATAAAGTGGAAGCTCATTCAGACCTTGGATTGATAATATTACTTGCTGCAGACTGTGTATACTTGCACATGAATTCTAGAGTCTCTTATACCATATTTTTACTCACTCTAGGAACCCAACAAGTTTTTGACGCCGTTGCCGAGGACTGAATAAGTTTTTATCTGATCTGTTTTGTGTACGTGTTTTGGTGGTTTGGTGCTAGAACTTTTTGATTGTTTCTTTTGTTTTTGCAGGTGTGATTTTGGTGCGTGAGCGATCCGCCTGGGGTACGGTTTGAGCTTGATCTAGAGATTGAGAGAACATTTAGGAACAGAAGGAGGGAGCAGCGCAGAAACCAGATGGAGAACGCCCCGCAACTTCCGCAGGTTCCTGAAGGTCCAGTAGCAGTAAACCCCCAACAGAATCCGTTGCTGCAGCAAAACCCACTGTTTGAGCAAAATGAGCAACAAAATAATCAGGTTGAGAATCCTATCTTGATAGCGAACGATAGGACCAAAGCCATTCGAGCATATGCTATTCTGATGTTTAATGAGTTGAATCCAGGGATTGCACGTCCCCAAATCCAAGCGACGAATTTTGAAATGAAACCGATAATGTTTCAGATGTTGCAAACTGTGGGGCAATTCCATGGTTTGACATCTGAAGACCCTCATTTACATCTTAAGTCTTTTCTAGGAGTTAGTGATTCTTTTGTGATTCAAGGAGTGCCTAGAGATGCTCTTAGGTTAATTTTGTTCCCGTATTCTCTTAGAGATGGAGCAAAGTCATGGTTAAATTCTTTTGCTCCAGGGTCAATTAGGACATGGGATGAGTTAGCTGAAAATTTTTTGAGTAAATATTTCCCACCTAATAGAAATGCGAAATTAAGGAGTGAAATAGTAGGGTTTAGGCAACTTGAAGATGAGACTTTTAGTGAGGCTTGGGAGAGGTTTAAGGAGCTTTTGCGAAAGTGTCCTCACCATGCCCTACCACATTCTATCCAAATGGAGACGTTTTACAATGGATTGAATGTGGTAGCTCAAGGTATGGTCGATGCTTCGGCTGGAGGGGCCCTTTTGGCAAAAACTTTTGACGAAGCCTATGAAATTTTAGAAAGAATATCTATTAATAGTTGTCAGTGGTCGGATGTTAGAGGCACAAATAAAAAGGTTAAGAGTGTATTTGAGGTTGATGGTGTGTCCACCATTAGGGCTGATCTTGCAATGATTGCTAACGCTCTTAAGAATGTGACAGTGATTAGTCATCAGCAGCCGCCGGTTGTCGAGCCTGCTGCAATGGTGGACCAAGTCATAGAGGAAGCATGTGTCTATTGTGGTGAAAATCACAACTACGAGTTTTGCCCCAGCAATCCAGCTTCTGTGTTTTTTGTAGGTAATCAGAGGAACAACCCTTATTCTAACTTCTATAATCCAGGTTGGCGCAACCACCCCAACTTCGCGTGGGGAGGACAAGGGAGTAATGTGCAAACACAACAAAAGGTGAACCAGTCGGGATTTTCTAAAGCGCAGGTAATGCCCCAGCAAAATAAGCAGGCTTTGCCCCAGCAAAATTCGGAGAATTCTCTCGAGGCAATGATGAAAGAATTTATGGCTCGTACAGACGCTGCAATTCAAAGTAATCAAGCTTCAATGAGAGCCCTGGAATTGCAAGTGGGTCAGCTAGCTAATGAGCTCAAGGCAAGGCCTCAAGGGAAACTTCCATCAGATATTGAACACCCTCGAAGGGAAGGTAAGGAGCAGGTAAAGACAGTAACTCTTAGGAGTGGTAAGCCACTAGAAGAGTCTAGGAAGACCCAGGATTTAAATAGTAATAGTGATAATAATGTTGTTGTCGAGAAAGAGTTTGAGTCTGGTCAGGGTGCTGGAGGCAGCAAAGAGAATGCTGGAGCATCTGGTTCTGTGCCAGATGTAGAACCACCATATGTGCCGCCCCCGCCTTATGTACCACCTCTACCTTTTCCACAAAGGAAAAAGCCGAGGAATCAGGATGGTCAATTTAAAAAGTTTTTTGAGATTCTTAAGCAATTGCATATAAATATCCCTTTAGTAGAAGCTATAGAGCAAATGCCTAATTATGCTAAATTTCTTAAGGATATTTTAACTAAAAAAAAGAGGTTAGGTGAGTTTGAAATTGTATCTCTTACTGAGGAGTGTAGTGCTATTCTTAAGAATGGGCTACCAACCAAGGCTAAGGATCCAGGATCATTTACTATACTTGTGTCTATAGGTGGGAAAGAGTTAGGTAGAGCACTCTGTGATTTAGTGCAAGCATTAACCTTATGCCTCTTTCGGTCTACCGAAAGTTAGGTATTGGTGAAGCTAGACCTACCACAATTACACTCCAACTAGCTGATAGGTCTATCACATATCCAGAGGGTAAAATTGAGGATGTCTTAGTAAAAGTTGATAAGTTCATATTTCCTGTTGATTTTATTATTTTAGACTATGAGGCTGATAAAGATGTCCCAATTATTCTAGGTCGTCCATTTTTGGCTACTGGTAGGGCATTAATAGATGTTCAAAAAGGAGAATTATCAATGAGAGTCTGTAATGAGGAAGTGAAATTTAATGTGTTTAAAGCCATGAAATATCCAGACGAAATGGAGGATTGCTCCTTCATCAGGATTCTGGAGAGCTCAGTTGTTGAGACAGCAATACAGGATTCGGCTGAAAAGCATTCAGAAAAGCATGGAGAGATTAGTGTAGAAGATTTTAAATTTTGTTCTTTAGACAGAAAAAATGAAAAAAGAGTTGTTTAGGTGTGAGGATGTTTTTGAGTCTTTAGATTTAGATCAAATAAAGGCTTCCCCAATTAAACCATCCCTGATTGAGGCACCTACTTTAGATTTGAAGCCCTTACCAGATCATCTAAAGTGTGTATCTTGGGGAAAGTGAGACATTGCCCATTATTGTTGCATCAGATTTAATGCGGGAGCATGAGGAGGCCTTAATAAAATTGCTGCAGCAATACCGCAAAGCTATAGGTTGGACATTGGCTGATATTCAGGGAATTAGCCCATCTTTTTGTATGCACAAAATCACTCTAGAGGAGGGATCCTTTAGGAGTATTGAGCAACAAAGAAGGCTTAACCCTGCAATGAAAGAGGTTGTTAAAAAGGAGGTAATTAAATGGTTGGATGCTGGGATCATCTATCCAATTGTCGATAGCAATTGGGTAAGCCCTGTCCAATGTGTTCCTAAGAAAGGAGGTGTCACTGTGGTAAGCAATAAAGACAATGAGTTGATCCCAACTAGGACAGTAACGGGTTGGAGGGTTTGCATGGATTACAGGAGGCTTAACAAAGCCACCCGTAAGGACCACTTCCCTTTGCCATTTATTGACCAGATGTTGGATCGATTGGCTGGTCAGGCCTACTACTGTTTCTTGGATGGTTATTCTGGGTATAACCAGATTACTATTGCTCCCGAAGATCAGGAAAAAACCACTTTCACCTGTCCTTATGGGACGTTTGCTTTCAGGCGAATGACTTTTGGCCTTTGTAATGCTCCAGCAACATTTCAGCGGTGTATGTTAGCAATTTTTTCTGATATGATTGAGTCCACTGTTGAGGTCTTTGTGGACGATTTTTCAGTTTTTGGAGGGTCTTTTCATAGTTGTTTAGATAATTTAGGTAAGGTGTTAAAAAGATGTGAGGATACCCATCTAGTTCTTAATTGGGAGAAGTGCCACTTCCTGGTGAAGGAGGGCATAGTGTTAGGTCATAAAATTTTTAAAAATGGTCTACAAGTTGATAGAGCAAAAGTTGAGGTTATTGAAAGACTAGAGCCACCGAATTCAGTGAAGGGAATTCGGAGTTTTTTAGGACATGCTGGATTTTATAGGAGGTTCATAAAGGATTTTTCCAAAATCAGTAAACCTCTTTGTAACTTATTGTGCACTGATCATGTTTTTGACTTTAATGCAGATTGTAGGAAGGCTTTTGAAACATTGAAGGCTGCTTTAATCTCAGCACCCATTCTCTGCGCACCTAATTGGAATTTGCCATTCGAGGTAATGTGTGATGCGAGTGATGCTGCAGTAGGTGCAATGTTGGGGCCGAAGCAGGGCAAATTTATTCATCCTATATATTATGCAAGCAAGGTTTTAAATGAGGCACAGGTCAACTACACAACTACTGAAAAGGAGTTGTTAGCTGTTGTGTTTGCTTTTGAGAAATTCCGGCCATATTTGGTTGGATCCAAAGTCACGGTGTTCACGGATCATGCAGCAATAAGGTATTTAATGTCAAAGAAAGATGCAAAGCCTAGACTAATTCGTTGGGTTTTATTACTGCAGGAATTCGACTTGGAGATAAAGGACAAGAAGGGATCAGAGAATGTCATTGCAGATCACTTGTCTCGTCTTGATCCATCATCATCTTTGCTGGAGCAATCTGCCATTTTTGATTCTTTTCCAGACGAACAGCTTTTTGCTATTCAGGTAAAGGTAGTCAGGGATGTCCCTTTGTATGCTGATATTGCCAACTTTTTAGTGAAAGGAGTCACCCCTATTGATATGGATTGGAGGCAGAAGAAAAAGTTTAAGCATGATGTAAAATTTTTCTATTGGGATGAGCCATTTATGTATAAGCAATGCTCTGACGGTATTATTCGTAGGTACGTTTCAGGTGATGAAGCAACCGAAATCCTGGAGCAATGTCACTCTTCGCCGTATGGAGGCCATTTCAGCGGTCAAAGGACAGCTATGAGGATTTTGCATTGTGGATTCTTCTGGCCTACCTTGTTTAAGGATGCCCACTGGTTCTACAAACAACGTGACGCTTGTCAAGGAGAGGAAACTTGGGGCCTTGAGATGAAATGCCTCTTACTTACATTTTAGAAGTTGAACTATTCGATGTATGGGGTATTGATTTTATGGGGCCATTTCCCCTTCTAATGGCAATGTTTTTATCTTATTGGCAGTGGATTACGTGTCCAAGTGGGTGGAGGCCATCGCATGCCATCAGAGTGATGCCAAGACGGTTTCAAGGTTTCTCCAATCGCACATCTTTGCGTGGTTCGAGACACCCAGAGCTCTAATAAGTGATGAGGGTACACATTTTGTTAATAATATCTTAACTAAGCTTTTAGCTAAGTATGGAATCAAGCACAGGATAGCTACCCCCTATCACCCACAGGCTAATGGTCAAGCTGAGATAAGTAATAGGGAAATTAAATAAATTTTAGAAAAAGTAGTCCATCCATCTAGAAAGGATTGGTCTTTTAGGTTGGATGAGGCTCTTTGGGCTTATAGGACAGCCTATAAGACTCCTCTAGGTATGTCTCCCTATCGGTTGGTATACGGGAAAGCTTGTCATTTACCATTAGAGCTGGAACATAAAACGTTTTGGGCTTTGAAAAAGTTTAATTTTGATCTGAGTAGTGCAGGAGCAATGCGAATGCTGCAGCTCAGCGAATTGGAAGAATTTCGCCACTTTTCTTATGAGAATGCGAAAATTTATAAAGAAAAGATTAAGTTGTGGCATGACAAGAAAATTAGACCTAAAGAATTTGTCAAAGGTTAAAAAGTTTTGCTCTATAATTCTAGATTAAAATTGTTTCCTGGGAAACTAAAGTCCAAATGGTCAGGTCCGTTTGTTGTGATTGAGGTTTTCCCCCATGGAGCAGTTACTTTGCAAGATGAAAAAGATGGGAGAGTAGTCAAGGTGAATGGTCAGCGTGTCAAGCATTATTGGGGAGAGGAGTTTCAGTCAAAATATCCTTCCCTAAGGTTGGTTGATGATTGAGAGAGCAGGATTTTTGCGGGAGCATTTCACAGAGCAAAATTTTGAGCTCCCAGAGTTTGTATTAATTTTATTTTTCGCTAATTTGATTTTAATTTCGGTTAGGTTAGATTTGATTTTGCATGATTTTATTTTTAAGTATCTTTACTGTTGGTAGTAAGATTTTATCTATTTCGTTTTGAATTTGATTTGATTTTTGGATTATCTTTGGATTATCTTTTAATTAATTAGATTTAGTTAGATTTTATTTAGTTTTTATTTTCGGTTATTTGAATTTCTGTTTAGGTTTAGATTTAATAATATTTCCGTGTGAAAAGATAAGATAAGATAAGAATTACATATTCGGCTTCTTTTGAGAATAACAGATTAAGTTTGATTTGATCGGTTAAAGTTTAATTTGAATTTAAAAGATTTGATTTGCCTATTTTAAAATTTAAATTCCATATCTAAGATTCGGCAGGTTCAGAAGATTGTTGCAGCAAAGATAATGTTGGAGCAAATTTCTCGTATGCATAGGAAGGATTTTAGTGTGAGTAATTATTTTTACCGTTGGGATTTTTGAATTTCTATGGGCAGGTGAATTGCAAGAATGTTGCCACATGTCGTGTAGGGAAAATCCAATGGTTTAGCCGTTGACAGCATGCCGTTATTTCCCATAGATGATTGGAGTTCCACAATTTTACCGTTAGGGATTTGAATTGCAACTTAATTGTGAACGGTAAAACCATTTATTATGGAGCAAATCCTTTCGGTTAGGATTTCAAATTGCTGGAGCCTTATTTATTTGCAGACATTGGTAAGTCTTCGTTCTACTTCGTCTTCTTGATTCTATCTTGCCATCTACATTCTTTCTTTCTCCTTTTCATTCTTTGCAAAACTCTTTGAACCTTCAATGGCCAAAACGTGAGCAAGAAAAGAGAGAGAGAATGAGGGAGAAGAGATACCCATTGCCCCCGAGGTTCAGAAAGTGAAAATGAAAAAGAAGAGGACGCCGGAGGAAAAAGAAGCGAAGAAAAGGAGAAGGCAGCAAAGGGTTGCAGAACAAGAAGAGGTCCAGGAGGCAGTAGATGAAGTTGAAGAAGTCCCGAAAGTACCAGAAGAACAGAACCCAGAACAGGCTGAGCAGAGAGTTGCAAATACAGAGGTAGTTCGAGAGGAGAGTCAAGAAAAACGGAATGAGGATGAACAGACAGAGGTTGCGACTGAGAATGAGCTAGTTCAGGAGGCTCGAGTGGAGGTGATCATACCGGAGGTACCTAAGCGACGCCGCTTTAAGCGAAAAGCCAGTCGTATTCAGGTAGTTCGAACTGATACCCCCTCGCCTCCAACCATTGATTCTGAAAGAGAGAATGCAAAAAGAGAAGAAGAGAAACGGGAAGCGGAAAATAAGGCAAAAGAAGAAGAGGCAAGGAAGGCAGAAGAAGAGCGTTTGCGAGAACAGAGAAAAAGCAAAGGTAAAGGAATTGCCAAAGCATCGGGTGAGATTGAGGAGCCGAGGGCACCATTCATTCGCTTCGTCAATGAACTTGCCAGAGCAAAATATCAGGAAGTACTGAAGCGTGATTTCTTATTCGAACGAGGTTTTGGCAGTGATTTGCCCAGGTTCTTGGAGTCCGGAATAGCGAGCCTTGGGTGGAGACAGTTTTGTGCAAAGCCTGATCCTGTCAATGCCAACATCGTTCGGGAATTCTACGCCAATCTGGACGTGAAGGATGATTTCGATGTCATAATGCGAGGAGTGCCTGTCCAATGGAGCCCAGAGGCCATTAATAATTTTTTTGATCTTCAGGACTTTCCACACGCAGTTTTCAATGAAATGGTGGTTGCCCCATCGAGCGACCAGTTAAGCGCGGTGGTTCGAGAGGTAGGTGTTGAGGGGGCTCAATGGAGGGTGTCGCAGACACGGAAGCACACATTTCAAGCTGCTTATTTGAAAAGTGAAGCCAACGCTTGGATGGGTTTCATTAGACTCTGCTTACTGCCGACAACGCATGACTCCATTATATCGCGGGACAGAGTGTTGCTTGTTTTTGCCATCCTTCGATCAATGAGCATAGATGTAGGGAAACTAATTTCTTCTGAGATTGTTGACTGTTGGAAAAAGAAGGTGGGGAAGTTATTCTTCCCAAATACAATTACTATGTTATGCAGAAACGCAGGGGTTCCGGTGGATGAAAATGATGTAATTTTGTTTGATAAGGGAATCATTGATACGCCCAATTTGGCGCGACTTCAGCGAATGCAGGAGGTGCGTCAGGGTGGGATGGTCCACGACATCAACACGATTTTAGAACAACTCGCACTTTCAGCCAGCAGGCAGGAGTTTGTTGAAAGGCAAGCTTTGACTTTCTGGAGCTATGTTAAAAATCGTGATGCCAATCTCAAGAAGGCGCTGCAAGATAATTTTTTGAAACCATATCCAGCCCTTCCAGCATTCCCTGAAGATTTATTCAACCCCTGGATTCCACCCCACCAATGGAAGGAGGAGGAGAGGAAAATGAAAATGAACTGGGCCAAGAGGACTGAAGGATGAAGTGGCCCTGAGCGAGCATGATTTTTGTTTTGACTTTTTGTTTGCTCGCTCATTTTCTAATTTCTTTTTCTGTTGATGTTATGTTTGTTTCTCTTTCATATTTCTGCTTCTTAAACAAAAATATATTTGCTGATGTAATTTCTTTTTCTATGTTTTTAATGAATTTCTGGATGTTTCTGTTCTATGAAGCACTGAGTAATGCCTAGCTTAACTAATTTTCTTCTGAAGTTTTGAAGCTTGGACTGATTACGCTTAATTAGATCAAGGTATTCTGATCTCCAGAAACCTTTTGCTTGAGCATTTCTTCTAGCCTGGACTGTTGCTGCGGCAAAGAATATTTTCAAGGTAGTATTGACTTATACGATCCACTTTAAGCTTAATCTGAGTCCCATGTTTAGTTTAAAAATTCAGATAGAAAAATTTAAGTTTGGGGGTATAATTGCTTTATTAATGATTCATTGGGGACAATGAATAATTCAAGTTTGGGGGACTTTTTGCTACTCCAATTATGTTGCTCGAGCATTCCTCTCCTTCAAGTAAAAATTTGTTAGGTTATTGAGTAATCGGGGACATTTGTGATATCCACAGTTTGTCTTCACGTCAAAAGGAAATATGAAAAAATGATGAGAAAATTTATTTGCTGAAAAATTATTTGTTGAAGATTTTGCTAAGAAATTTGATGGAGCAAAAGTTTTGAAGGATGAATGATGATCCAGCAGTTTTTCTGACTCCCAGAACTTAGGTGAGCTTCATCATAAAATGTCGCCATTCTGAGGGGCAAGAGAAAGAATAACTAGGGATTTTTGAGCTTTATAATGAGTATTGAGCCTAGTTGGTGATGAGCTTGAGGCAAGGGTATACTGGACCATAAAGTGGGTCATTTCATGCTTAAGAGCTTATGATTGTAAGGCTGCTCTAAGTCTGATAAATAAGCCCCTGTAAAAATATTTTTTGAAATGTCTGATAATAGAGCTAAGCTGTGGATAGTTCTTAGAATTAAGTTGAAAAGTGGTGATTATTTGTCCATGCCGGAAGAATTATTTTGCTGCAGCAGAGCTTGGTTTTGTAGAGTGCTCAGGTAAAGGTTAAAGGTAGTATTGGATTGTCTGGTTTGATTAAGCTAATCTTTGTCTAAAGTTTAGAATTCTTGAAGGGAAGGTTGGTTAGTATTGCTCGGGACGCGCAATAGTTCAAGTTTGGGGGTGTGAAAACTGCCCAAAAGGTAGTTATTTAGGCCTCATTTATATAAGGATTTGTGTGTCTTTAATGCTTAATAGGGTTGGTTTTAGAGAGATATTACATGATTTAACCCATTTGGAAGAATGGAAGCTTTGGAAAGCACTTTGTGCAGATTATGCTGCTGGGCGACTGGAGGGAGCAAATTTTGTGCTGCAGCAAAACTGGGAACAGAAACTGCCACATCAGAGCTCGTTAGCCAACTTCATGAACCGACTTCTGTTGAATTATTTTCGTGATAAAGGATCAAGGAGAGCCTTACACGTGTCCTAGTTGACCTAATTCAAGCCTCCCATCCTTCTATAAAAGGAAGTAGCCGTCAAAGTCAAAGTCAAAGTCATTCCATGTTTTCCCTTGGAAGCCGAATATTTTAGAGAGATTGAAGATCATCAAGAACACCATCTTCCGCAAGCTGATTAGGGAGTTTATTTCCTTTATTAACTTGTGGTTATGGACATGCATACTCAGATTGTAATTCGTATTCCTATGTCTATTATGAACTAAGCAGCTTAGGGTGTTGGTTAGGAATAATGTGATTACTGTGCTTCATCTCTAGTAATAAATTGACTATCGCATTTTGGTTAATTGTTGTGCTTAATTTCATTTTATGCCTGCCTGGCTAGCCGGTATGGATAGCTCTCTCTAGTTTCAGGGATGATTTAGAGGGTGTGTGGCAATTATTCACACTACGATCATTGTGTATTGGTGAATGCCAGTGACTGAGCTAGGGATAGCCAGTTGCCTAGTGCTTGATCGGTCGCTCTTCATTGGGTTTGAAACATATCCCAAAAGATCCGGAGTTCCGGGAGGAATCCGCTAATAATACTGCGAGAAATGCATGATCAATAATATTGCTAGAGCATATCTTAGAACAATCACTAAAACCTAACTAGCGCCTGTCTTTAATATGTCTATCTATTTGTTTACTTGTTGTTCTGTCATTTATTTTGCTTCAGCATAATTCGTATAAAACCCAAACATTATTATTATCTTCGAAACCATTAGAAAGTTACACAAAATAGATAAAGTGGAAGCTCATTCAGACCTTGGATTGATAATATTACTTGCTGCAGACTGTGTATACTTGCACAGGCATTCTAGAGTCTCTTATACCATATTTTTACTCACTCTAGGAACCCAACAGACCTCAAACAAAGGGACCCTCTTTCCCCCTACCTGTTTTTTCTATGTGCGGAAGGATTTTCGAGCCTGCTTCGTGGGGCAGAAAGTGTAGGTGCTATCTCGGGTCTGAGACTATCCCGATAGGGTCTGCGTATTTCACATTTGTTCTTTGCAGATGATAGCCTGTTGTTTTTTCAGGGCAGAGGTGGGGGAAGCTCATATTATTTAGGATATACTTTGTTGCTATGAACGAGCCTCAAGTCAGACAGTGAACTTTGATAAATCTATTATCTCCTTCAGTCCTAATACGTAGGAGGGCGCGCAGGAGGAGGTGAGTCAAGTTCTTCATCTGCAGCAGGCACCTTGTCATGCTCAGTACATGCGGCTTCCGTCCTTTATGCCTCGTTGTAGGACGAGCACATTGAAATTTATAAAAGACCGAGTCTGGCGGCAGATCTAGGGGTGGAAGGGGAAGTTGTTTTCAGTGAGAGGAAAGGAGATCCTGAAGGAGGTTCTGTTGAAGTCTGTGCTGCAGGTCGTTCCATGTTATACCATGAACTGCTTCTAGCTTCTGAAGAAACTAATTGCTGAAATAAACCTGATGATGGCGAGGTTTTGGTGGAGTAGGGTGGAGGATAGGAAGATTCACTAGGCGAGTTGGAAGAGTTTGTGCATATCGAAGTGTGTGTGGGGATGGGCTTTAGGGACTTGAAGACCTTTAATCAGACCCTACTTGCCAAGTAGTGCTGGAGGATAGTCAGTCAACTGACTTCTTACTTGACCTGTGTTTTGAAACAACAGTATTATTTGTCCTCGAAGGAATTGACCAACCTTTATCTAGAGGGGCCTTATGTGGGGGAAGGAGTTGTTGGAGAGGGGGATTCGTTGGAGGATTAGGAATGGAGAAAGGATGGGTGTGTATGTGTCCAATTGGGTTCCCCGTGATACTAATCGATTGCTTCGTCGATCACACTACAGCCTGATGCTAGAGTTAGGGATTTGTTCACGACGTCAAGGCAATGGAATGAGAATCTTATCCGACAACTGACTGAACAATTTGTCGAGGGTCGTGTCAAATAAATTTATAATCCACGATTCCTAAAGTTAACTTGTAGCAGTAGTGGTCGGGGTCGACCACAGGGAACAATCGGTTTATTTCTATATTCTTTTGTGTTTTTGAGGTAACAAAAAATGGGGGTTTATTGATAAAAGATTAAGAAATAAAGTAAAGACGGGAAAATAAATAAGGAAAATTAAATGCAAGGAATGTAAAGGCGGGGTTAATTGATCTTACCACGAGGATCACTGTAATCGGGGTTGAACTCGATGTTAGGTTTGATTAATTTCATTCATTGATTATCAATTGATATTTCATTAACTATCTAAGTTTGGCGTAATGAAAGTGGGCAAAAATGTCGCTATTTTAGTCCTAAATTATTACGCTTTTGAGCGCTTTAATTGTGTTTTTATTGAAGAAATCTAAAATAATTTACTATTTTATGTTTAGGAGCATTTTATGGATTTTTGGTGGAAAAAGACCCTAAAATGAGCAATCCAACCCAATTATCCATCCATGGGTCAAAGGGGGAGTCCAAGAAGTCAACCATTAAGAAGAGGTCCAAAAAGAATTGAAGATGGCCCAAGATTGAAGCCCAAATCTTGGCGAGCAAGTCGGGTGACGTCACAGCGTCGCGACGCTGTCCCTATTCGACGCTATCCCTATTCCGGGCCTATAAATAGCCTCCCTTGGTGCCAATTTTTCTCATCAACCATTCATTTCCTTCCTTCCTTTGCTCCTTTTGGAGCATTCTCTCAAGGCTTTTTAGCCTTTTTGAGAGTTAGTAGTGGAAAAATTTTGGGGAGCTTTTGGGAGCACTCTAGGAGGCTCAAGGCGTGCTCGGAAGGACTCCAAGCGCTAGCAACGGGGTCTTCGACAGTCATTTCCTTTTCTCTTATTTTGCTCAAATTTATGCTTTCCTTTGTATATCTTGTGGATATTATAGTCATGTATAGCTAAACCCCAATTTGGGGTCTTTACATGAAAATATATAGTTAAATGTTATTATAATTGCCTATATCTTGCCCTCTTTTACTAATTATTTGAATGGATGCTCGTAATGTTGTATGCGATCTGGCAAATTGTATATTGATCCGATTCTTAATGGAAACTCGACGGAGAGAAATTAGGATAGATCATAATCCATGCAATTAGTTTAATTGTCCGTCGTGACAACGAGATTAGTTGATTAAACTTAGATTCCTAAAATGAATCAGAGAGTAATAATTAACGAATTTTAGTGGCACTAAGGACACTTAGGTTGTTAAAATGGATTAATTAGAATTAGGGGAAACCAACAGGAGAACCTATGTGACTAACAGAGATTCTAGGAGTATAATTAGTTGGGCAACGCGATAGGATAATTGTAATAATTATTTAGCTATTAATTGATTTTCAAGACCCCACTTCTCACTCAAAACTCTTTCTCCATATTTTTTTATTTCCTTGATTGATCAAATTTTAATCTTTAATTGCTTTAATTTTAAATTCATTTTTTTGTTTCATGATTTGGTTCCTAAATATTATTTCCCCCCAAGTATTTTTAGTGTTCGAGGAATTATTGCTTTGCTTAAATATCGCTTCAACTCCCTGTGGATTCGATACTCGAAATATTTCCGTTTTATATTACTTGCGGCCTGTGCACTTGCGGAATTGGGAACAAGTACTCTGGCAACAAACCGAGAGCCATGATCCAACTATCACAAACACGCAAATGCTAAGTTTGATTCTAATGTAAATTAATTAATCGACCTATTAACTAATCTAAACCGCATTGGGATCTAGCTGAATTAATTCACATGCAACGGGCAACAAACCACAATTACAATTGATTAAATCATTTAGTTCTAGGGACTCATGCATAATATCATAATGTTAACCTATTTCCTACTTAGATTTAGCAAGTAAATTTAGACAGGGCACGGTCAAGGTTGTCAATCTTTCCTACCACAATCTAAACTTGTATGCAAAGAACTGAAATAACAAAAACAATTAACTAAGTAATTAAGATTGAAAATCTCATACAATTTAATCAAACTTACAAACCGAGGTCCCAATTACAGCGATCTGAGCTTAGTTGGAAATAAACAAGCACCTCCAAGCTCGAGGCTCGATCAACCGACCCTTAGACTAAGATAGCTTAAAAGAACGTTTGAAACTAGAGAGAAAAGGCCTCTATTTATAGTGGTTCATGGCCTTCAATTCGTTGTAATTTGGTGCTGAAAGGATCCTCCAAAAATGGAAAAAAACGCGAACCAAATTAGAAAATTTTCAAATATGGAAAGCTGCCTAGCCTCGCGATGTTGTTGATAGCGCCACGATGCTATCCCTTCAATTTTGGAAACTTGCTCTCAGATTGCCCTAGCGTCGCGATGTTGTGGGCTAGCGTCTCGATGTTGTTGCTCTAGCTTGATCTCCAAGTACTTTCTTTATTTGGTTAGCATCTCAACGCTAATGATGGGCGTCTTGACGCTAATGAGGTTCCAAGAGCAAAATGGTCATTTTACGTTTCGGTTTTGCCCGTTTAAGCCCCAAATTGCATCCAAAACTCCGTCGAGGACTGATAACTGCCCAAAAGGTAGTTATTTAGGCCTCAATTATATAGGGATTTGTGTGTCCTTTATGCTTATTGGGGTTGGTTTTGGATAGATATTACATGTTTTAACCCATTTGGAAGAATGGAAGCATTGGAAATTATTTTGTGCAGATTATGCTGCTGAGCGACTGGAAGGAGCAAATTCTATGCTGCAGCAAAACTGGGAACATAAACTGCCACATCACAGCTCGTTAGCCAACTTCATGAACCGACTTCTGTTGAGTTATTTTCGTGATAAAGGATCAAGGAGAGTCTTACACGTGTCCTAGTTGACCTAATTCAAGCCTTCCATCCTTCTATAAAAGGAAGTAGCCGTCAAAGTCAAAGTCATTCCATGTTTTCCCTTGGAAGCCGAATATTTTTGAGAGATTGAAGATCATCAAGAACACCATCTTCCGCAAGCTGATTAGGGAGTTTATTTCCTTTATTAACTTGTGGTTATGGACATGCATACTCAGATTGTAATTCGTATTCCTATGCCTATTATGAACTAAGTAGCTTAAGGTGTTGGTTAGGAATAATGTGATTACTGTGCTTCATCTCTAGTAATAAATTGACTATCGCATTTTGCTTAATTGTTGTGCTTAATCTCATTTTATGCCCGCCTGGCCTGCCGGTATGGATAGATCTCTCTAGTTTCAGGGATGATTTAGAGAGTGTGGCAATTATCCACATTACGATCATTGTGTATTGGTGAACGCCAGTGACTGAGCTAGGGATAGCCAGTTGCCTAGTGCCTGATCGGTCGCACTTCATTGGGGTTGAAACACATCCTAAAAGAATCGGAGATCCGGGAGGAATCCGCTAATAATACTGTGGGAAATGCATGATCAATAATATTGCTAGAGCATATTTTAGAACAATCACTAAAACCTAACCAGCGCCTGTCTTTAATCTGTCTATCTATTTGTTTACTCGTTGTTCTGTCATTTGTTTTGATTCAGCATAATTCTTATAAAATCCAACATTTTTATTATCTTCGAAACCATTAGGAAGTTACGCAAAATAGATAAAGTGGAAGCTCATTCAGACCTTGGATTGATAATATTACTTGCTGCAGACTGTGTATACTTGCACAGGAATTCTAGAGTCTTTTACACTATATTTTTACTCACTCTAGGAACCCAACAAGTCTTTGGCGTCGTTGCCGGGGACTTGAATAAGTTTTTATCTGATTTGTTTTGTGTATGTGTTTTAGTGGTTTGGTGCTAGAACTTTTTGATTGTTTCTTTTGTTTTTGCAGGTGTGATTTTGGTGCATGAGTGATCCGCCTGGGGTACGGTTTGAGCTTGATCCAGAAATTGAGAGAACATTTTGGAACAGAATGAGGGAGCAGCGCAGAAACCAGATGGAGAACGCCCCGCAACTTCCGCAGGTTCCTGAAGGTCCAGTAGTAGTGAACCCCCAGCAGAATCCGTTGCTGCAGCAAAACCCACTGTTTAAGCAAAATGAGCAGCGAAATAATCAGGCTGAAAATCCTATCTTGATAGCGAACGATAGGACCAGAGCCATTCGAGCATATGCTGTTCCGATGTTTAATGAGTTGAATCTAGGGATTGCACGTCCCCAAATCCAAGCGGCAAATTTTGAAATGAAACTGGTAATGTTTCAGATGTTGCAAACCATGGGGCAATTCCATGGTTTGTCATCTGAAGACCCTCATTTACATCTTAAGTCTTTTATAGGAGTTAGTGATTCTTTTGTAATTCAAGGAGTGCCTAGAGATGCTCTTAGATTAACTTTGTTCCCGTATTCTCTTAGAGATGGAGCAAAGTCATGGTTAAACTCTTTTGCTCCAGGATCAATTAGGACGTGGGATGAGTTAGCTGAAAAATTTTTGAGTAAATATTTCCCACCTAATAGAAATGCTAAATTAAGGAGTGAAATAGTAGGGTTTAGGCAACTTGAGGATGAGACTTTTAGTGAGGCTTGGGAGAGGTTTAAGGAGCTTTTACGAAAGTGTCCCCACCATGGGTTACCTCATTGTATTCAAATGGAAACATTTTACAATGGTTTAAATGGAGTAACCCAAGGTATGGTCGATGCTTCGGCTGGAGGGGCCCTTTTGGCAAAAACTTTTGATGAAGCCTATGAAATTTTAGACAGAATATCTATTAATAGTTGTCAGTGGTCGGATGTTAGAAGCACAAATAAAAAGGTTAAGAGTGTATTAGAGGTTGATGGTGTGTCCACCATTAGGGCTGATCTTGCAATAATTGCTAACGCTCTTAAGAATGTGATAGTGATTAGTCATCAGCAGCCACCAAATATGGAGCCTGCAGCAGTGGTGAACCAAGTCACGGACGAAGCATGTGTCTATTGTGGTGAAAATCACAACTACGAGTTTTGCCCCAGCAATCCAGCTTCTGTGTTTTTTGTAGGTAATCAGAGGAACAACCCGTATTCTAACTTCTATAATCCAGGTTGGCGCAACCACCCCAACTTCGCGTGGGGAGGACAAGGGAATAACGTACAAGCGAAACAAAAGATGAACCAGCCGGGATTTGCTAAAGCACAGGTATTGCCCCAGCAAAATAAGCAGGCTTTGCCCCAGCAAAATTCGGAGAATTCTCTCGAGGCAATGATGAAAGAATTTATGGCTCGTACAGACGCTGCAATTCAAAGTAATCAAGCTTCAATGAGAGCCCTGGAATTGTAAGTGGGTCAGCTAGCTAATGAGCTCAAGGCAAGGCCTTAAGGGAAACATCCATCAGATATTGAACACCCTAGAAGGGAAGGTAAGGAGCAGGTGCAGGCAGTGACTCTTAGGAGTGGTAAGCCATTAGAAGAAAGAATTGAGCCTAGTGAAACCCAGGTTATAGATAAAAATGGTGATAGAAATAATAATGTTATTGTCGAGGAAGAGTTGGAGTCTAGTCAGGGTGCTGGAGGCAGCAATAAAAATGTTGGACCATCTGGTTCTGTGCCAGATGTAGAACCACCTTATGTGCCGCCCCCGCCTTATGTACCACCTCTACCTTTTCCACAAAGGCAAAAGCCTAGGAATCAGGATGGTCAATTTAAAAAGTTTTTAGAGATTCTTAAGCAATTGCATATAAATATCCCTTTAGTATAAGCTATAGAGCAAATGCCTAATTATGCTAAATTTCTTAAGGATATTTTAACTAAAAAGAAAAGGCTAGGTGAGTTTGAAACTGTATCTCTTACTGAGGAGTGTAGTGTTATTCTCAAGAATGGTCTACCCCCCAAGGCTAAGGATCCAGGGTCATTTACCATACCTGTGTCTATAGGTGGAAAGGAGTTAGGTAGAACACTTTGTGATTTGGGTGCAAGCATTAACCTTATGCCTCTTTCGGTCTATCGAAAGCTAGGTATTGGTGAAGCTAGGCCTACCACAGTTACACTCCAATTAGCTGATAGGTCTATCACATATCCAGAGGGTAAAATTGAGGATGTCTTAGTAAAAGTGGATAAATTCATATTTCATGTTGATTTCATTATTTTAGATTATGAGGCTGATAAAGATGTCTCAATTATTCTAGGTCGTCCATTTTTGGCTACAGATAGGGCATTAATAGGTGTTCAAAAAGGAGAATTAACAATGAGAGTCTGTAATGAGGAAGTGAAATTTAATATGTTTTAAGCCATGAAATATCCAGACGAAATGGAGGATTTCTCCTTCATCAGGATTCTGGAGAGCTCAGTTATTGAGACAGCAATACAGGATTCGACTAATAAGCATTCAGAAAAGCATGGAGAGATTAGTGTAGAAGATTTTAAATTTTGTTCTTTAGACAGAAAAAATGAAAAATAATTGTTTAGGTGTGAGAATGTTTTTGAGTCTTTAGATTTAGATCAAAGAAAGGCTCCCCCAATTAAACCATCCCTGATTGAGGCACCTACTTTAGATTTGAAGCCCTTACCAGATCATCTAAAGTATGTGTATCTTGGGGAAAGTGAGACATTGCCCATTATTGTTGCATCAGATTTAATGTCGGAGCATGAGGAGGCCTTAATAAAATTGCTGCAGCAATACCGCAAAGCTATAGGTTGGACATTGGCTGATATTCAGGGAATTAGCCCATCTTTTTGTATGCATAAAATCACTCTAGAGGAGGGGTCCTTGAGAAGTATTGAGCAACAAAGAAGGCTTAACCCTGCAATGAAAGAAGTGGTTAAAAAGGAGGTGATTAAATGGTTGGATGCTTGCATCATTTATCCGATTGCAGACAGCAATGGGGTAAGCCCTGTCCAATGTGTTCCTAAGAAAGGAGGTGTCACAGTGGTGAGCAATAAAAATAATGAGTTGATTCCAACTAGGACAGTAACTGGATGGAGGGTTTGCATGGATTACAAAAGGCTTAATAAAGCTACCAGAAAGGATCATTTCCCTCTACCATTTATCGACCAAATGTTTGATCGATTGGCTGGTCAGGCCTATTACTGGTTCTTGGATGGTTATTCTGGGTATAACCAAATTACTATTGCTCCTGAAGATCAGGAAAAACCCACTTTCACCTGCCCTTACGGGACGTTTGCTTTCAGGCGAATGCCTTTTGGCCTTTGCAATGCTCCAACAACATTTCAGCGGTGTATGTTAGTAATTTTTCTGATATGATTGAGTCCACTGTTGAGATCTTTATGGACGATTTTTCAGTTTTTGGAGGGTCTTTTCAGAGTTGTTTAGATAATTTAGGGAAGGTGTTAAAAAGATGTGAGGATACCCATCTAGTTCTTAATTAGGAGAAGTGCCACTTCATGGTGAAGGAGGGCATAGTGTTAGGTCATAGGATTTCTAATAATGGTCTAGAAGTTGATAGAGCAAAAGTTGAGGTTATTGAAAGACTAGAGCCACCAAATTCAGTGAAGGGAATTCGAAGCTTCTTAGGGCATGCTGGATTTTATAGGAGGTTCATAAAGGATTTTTCCAAAATCAGTAAACCTCTTTGTAACTTATTGTGCACTGATCATGTTTTTTACTTTAATGCAGATTGTAGGAGGGCTTTTGAAACATTGAAGGCTGTTTTAATCTCAGCACCCATTCTCTGTGCACCTAATTGGAATTTGCCATTCGAGGTAATGTGTGATGCGAGTGATGCTGCAGTAGGTGCAATGCTGGGGCAGAAGCAGGGCAAATTTATTCATCCTATATATTATGCAAGCAAGGTTTTAAATGAGGCACAGGTCAACTACACAACTACTGAAAAGGAGTTGTTAGCTGTTGTGTTTGCTTTTGAGAAATTTCGGCCATATTTGGTTGGATCCAAAGTCACGGTGTTCACGGATCATGCAGCAATAAGGTATTTAATGTCAAAGAAAGATGCAAAGCCTAGACTAATTCGTTGGGTTTTATTACTGTAGGAATTCGACTTGGAGATAAAGGTCAAGAAGGGATCAGAGAATGTCATTGCAGATCACTTGTCTCGTCTTGATCCATCATCATCTTTGCTGGAGCAATCTGCCATTTCCAATTCTTTTCCAGATGAACAGCTTTTTGCTGTTCAGGTAAAGGTAGTCAGGGATGTCCCTTGGTATGCTGATATTGCCAACTTTTTAGTAAAGGGAGTCACCCCTATTGATATGGATTGGAGGCAGAAGAAAAAGTTTAAGCATGATGCAAAAATTTTCTATTGGGATGAGCCATTTATGTATAAGCAATGCTCTGGCGGTATTATTCGTAGGTGCGTTTCAGGTGATGAAGCAATCGAAATCCTGGAGCAATGTCACTTTTCGCCGTATGGAGGCCATTTCAGCGGTCAAAGGACAACTATGAGGATTTTGCATTGCGGATTCTTCTGGCCTACCTTGTTTAAGGATGCCCACTGGTTCTACAAGCAATGTGACGCTTGTCAAAGGAGAGGAAACTTGGGGCCTAGAGATGAAATGCCTCTTACTTACATTTTAGAAGTTGAACTATTCGATGTATGGGGTATTGATTTTATGGGGCCATTTCCCCCTTCTAATGGCAATGTTTTTATCCTATTGGCAGTTGATTATGTGTCCATGTGGGTGGAGGCCATTGCATGCCATCAGAGTGATGCCAAGACAGTAGCAAGGTTTCTTCAATCGCACATCTTTGCGCGGTTTGGGACACCTAGGGCTCTAGTGAGTGATGAGGGTACACATTTTGTTAATAATATCTTAACTAAGCTTTTAGCTAATTATGGAATCAAGCACAGGATAGCTACCTCCTATCACCCACAGGCTAATGGTCAAGCTGAGATAAGTAATAGGGAAATTAAATCAATTCTAGAAAAAGTAGTCCATCCATCTAGAAAGGATTGGTCCTTTAGGTTGGATGAGGCTCTTTGGGCTTATAGGATATCCTATAAGACTCCTCTAGGTATGTCTCCCTATCGGTTGGTATACGGGAAAGCTTGTCATTTACCATTAGAGCTTGAGCATAAAACATTTTGGGCTTTTAAAAAGTTAAATTTTGATCTAATTCGAGCAGGAGCAGTAAGAATGCTGCAGCTTAATGAGTTAGAAGAATTTCGTCAATTTTCTTACGAGAATGCAAAAATGTATAAAGAAAAGACTAAGCTATGGCATGACAAGAAAATAAAATCTAAAGAATTTGTCAAGGGTCAGAAAGTTTTGCTTTATAATTCTAGATTTAAACTATTTCCTGGAAAATTGAAATCTAAATGGTCAGGACCATTTACTGTGGTTGAGGTTTTTCCCAATGGAGCAATTACTTTGCAGGATGAGAAAGATGGGAGAGTTCAAGGTGAATGGACAGCGTGTGAAGCATTATTGGGGAGAGGAGTTTCAGTCAAAATATCCTTCCCTAAGGTTGGTTGATGATTGAGAGAGCAGGATTTTTTCGGGAGCATTTCACAGAGCAAAATTTTGAGCTCCCAGAGTTTGTATTAATTTTATTTTTCGTTGATTTGATTTTAATTGTGGTTAGGTTAGATTTGATTTTGCGAGATTTATTAGATTTTGTCTTTAAATATTTGATTAGATCTTATCTATTTTGTTTTGAATTTGATTTGATTTTCAGGTTATTTATTTAAATTATCTTTCAATTATCTTTTAATTAGTTAGATTTTATTAGATTTTATCTAGATTTTATTTTCTATTATTTGAATTGTAGTTTTAATTAATTGAGATTTTCTCTAATTTATTCGGCTTCTTTTGAGAATAACAGATTAAGTTTGATTTGATCGGTTAATGTTTAATTTGAATTTAAAAGATTTGATTTGCCTATTTTGAAATTTAAATTCCATATCTAAGATTCGGCAGGTTCAGAAGATTGTTGCAGCAAAGATAATGTTGCAGCAAATTTTCCGTATGCATAGGAAGGATTTTAGTGTGAGTAATTATTTTTACCGTTGGGATTTTTGAATTTCTATGGGCAGGTGAATTGCAGGGATGTTGCCACATGTCGTGTAGGGACAATCCAACGGTTTAGTCGTTGACAGCATGCCGTTATTTCCCATAGATGATTGGAGTTCCACAATTTTACCGTTAGGGATTTGAATTGCAACTTAATTGTGAACGGTAAAACCATTTATTACGGAGCAAATCCTTTCGGTTAGGATTTCAAATTGCTGGAGCCTTATTTATTTGCAGACATTGGTATGTCTTCGTTCTACTTCGTCTTCTTGATTCTATCTTGCTATCTACATTCTTTCTTTCTCCTTTTCATTCTTTGCAAAACCCTTTGAGTTATCCATGGCCAAAACAAGAGCGAGTAAAGAAAGAGAGAGTGAAGAGGAAATACCCATTACCCCCGAAGTTCCGAAAGTAAAAACTAAGAAGAAAAGAACACCGGAAGAGAAAGAAGCTAAAAGAAGAAGGCGACAACAGAGGGCGGAAGAACAGGAAAAAGTGACAGAGGATGAGGCTGCTGCAGTGGTTGAAGAAAACCTGGAAGAACTGCAAGAACAGACCCCAGAAGAGGCTGATCAGAGACTTGCGGATACAGATACGGCTCGAGAGGAAAATGTTGAGGAGAATCAAGAACAGCAGGCTGAGATGGTGAGAAACGAACAGGTAGACGCAGTGTCTGAAAGAGGAAACGAGCAGGACCAGGAAGCTCGTGTTGAGGTAATCATGCCCGAACCGCCTAAACGCCGCCGCATAAAAAGAAAGGCCGGTCGTATTCAGGTGATTCGGACTGATACCCCATCACCACCATCATCAGATTCTGAGAGAGAAAAGGCAGAGCGAGAGGAAAGAGAGAAGAAAGAAGTTGAGGACAAAGAAAGAGAAGAAACAGAGAAGAAGATTGAGGAAGAGCAGTTGCTCAAGCGCAGGGCAGAGAAGGGCAAAAATATTGCTGAAGCCTCGGAAGAACACGAGGCGATAGAAGAACAGCAGGCTCCATTTGATCGCTTCGTCAACAATTTTGCCAGAGCAAAATACGCTGAGCTTCTGAAAAGGGATTTCTTGTTCGAGCGCGGTTTCAGTGGTGATCTTCCACAGTTTCTGAGGACCGGTATTGCAGACCATGGCTGGGAGTTTTTTTGTGCGAAGCCTGAATCTGTAAATGCACAGGTGGTGCGTGAATTTTATGCTAACATTGTCAAGGAGGATGGTTTCCAGGTAATTGTCCGAGGAGTCGAGGTGGATTGGAGTCCAAGTGCTATCAATGCACTGTACAACGTTCAAAACTTCCCCCATGTGGCATATAATGAGATGGTTGTGGCGCCATCTGATGAGCAGCTAAGTGAGGCTGTAAGGGAGGTAGGAATTGAAGGGGCACAGTGGCAGTTATCCAAGACTCAGAAGAGGACATTCCAGTCGGCTTATTTGAAAAGGGAAGCGAACACATGGATGGGATTTATTAGACAGAAGATGCTTCCAGCAACACATGACTCGACAATCTCCAGGGAACGGGTTCTCCTAGCTTTTGCCATCTTACGATCTCTCAGTATTAATGTAGGGAGGATCATTGCGAATGAGATTTCTGGATGTTGGAAGAAGAAGGTGGGGAAACTATTCTTTCCGAACACAATCACGATGTTGTGCAGAAGAGCAGGGGTTCTGGTGGATGAGGGAGATGTGATCCTGTTTGATAAGGGGATCATAGACACACCCAATTTGGCACAGCTCCAGCGTGTGCAGGAGGTACGTCAAGGTGGGCTTATCCATGGCATCAACTCGATTCTAGAACAACTGGCACTTTTGGCCTGTAGGTAGGAGTTTGCTGAAAGGCAAACTTTAACCTTCTGGAACTATGTTAAGAATCGGGATGCCGGCTTAAAGAGGGCGTTGCAAGAGAATTTTTCAAACCCTTATCCAGCCCTTCCAGCATTCCCTGACGATCTGTTGAACCCCTGGATTCCGCCCCCACCTGTTGAAAGAGGAGAAGAGGATGATGAAAATGAACCGGGCGAAGAGGACTGAAGAATGAAGTGGCCATGGGCGAGCATAATTTTTGTTCTTGAATTTTTGATTGCTCGTGCATTTTCTAACCTCCTTTTCTATTATTGTTATGTTTGCATTTCTTTTTACTTTTTTGCTGCTTTAAAAAAATATATTTGATGTGTAATTTCTTTTTAATGAAATTTCTTGATGTTCCGTTCCATGAGCACTAAGCAACTCTAACTTAACTAATTTTTCTCTGAATTTTTGAAGCTTGGACTGATTACGCTTAATTAAATCAAGGTATTCTGATCTCCAGAAACCTTTTGCTTGAGCATTTCTTCTAGCCTGGACTGTTGCTGCGGCAAAGAAGATTTTCACGGTAGTATTGACTTATATGATCCACTTTAAGCTTAATCTAAATCCCATGTTTAGTTTACAAATTCAGATAGAAAAATTTAAGTTTGGGGGTATACTTGCTTATTTAATGATTCATTGGGGACAATGAATAATTCTAGTTTGGGGGACTTTTTGCTACTCCAATTATTTTGCTCGAGCATTCCTCTCCTTCAAATTAAAATTTGCTAGGTTATTGAGTAACCGGGGACATTTGTGATACCCACAGGTTGTCTTCGCGTCAAAAGATGACCTAGGAAATGTGAAAAAATGAGAAATATGAGAAAAAATTATTTGCTGAAAAATTACTTGTTGAAGATTTCGCTGAAAAAATTGATGGAGCAAAAGTTTTGAAGGATGAATGATGATCCAACAGTTTTTGTCTCCCATTACTTAGGTGAGCTTCATCACAAAATGTCGCCATTCTGAGGGGCAAGAGATGGAATAACTAAGGATTTTTTAGCTTTATAATGAGTATTGAGCCTAGTTGGTGATGAGCTTGAGGCAAGGGTATACTGCATCATAAAGTGGGTCATCCCATGCTTAAGAGTTTATGACTGTAAGGCTGCGTTAAGTCTAATAAACAATGATATAAACCCCTTTAAAAATATGTTTTGAAATGTCTGATAATATAGCTAGGCTGTGGTGAGTTCTTAGAATTAAGTTGAAAAGTGGTGATTATTTGTCCATGCCGGAGGAATCATTTTGCTGCAGCAGAGCTTGGTTTGCAGAGTGCTCAGGTAAAGGTTAAAGGTAGTGTTGGACTGTCTGGTTTGATTAAGCTATTCTTTGTCTAATGTTCTGAATTCTTAAGGGAAGGTGAGTTAGTATTGCTCGGGACGCGCAATAGTTCAAGTTTGGGGGTATGATAACTGCCCAAAAGGTAGTTATTTAGGCCTCAATTATATAGGGATTTGTGTGTCATTTATGCTTATTGGGGTTGGTTTTGGATAGATATTACATGTTTTAACCCATTTGGAAGAATGGAAGCATTGAAAATTATTTTGTGCAGATTATGCTGCTAAGCGACTGGAAGGAGCAAATTCTATGTTGCAGCAAAACTGGGAACAGAAACTGCCACATCACAACTCGTTAGCCAACTTCATGAACCGAGTTCTGTTGAGTTATTTTCGTGATAAAGGATCAAGGAGAGCCTTACACGTGTCCTAGTTGACCTAATTCAAGCCTCCCATCCTTCTATAAAAGGAAGTAGCCGTCAAAGTCAAAGTCATTCCATGTTTTCCCTTGGAAGCCGAATATTTTTTAGAGATTGAAGATCATCAAGAACACCATCTTCCGCAAGCTGATTAGGGATTTTATTTCCTTTATTAACTTGTGGTTATGGACATGCATACTCAGATTGTAATTCGTATTCCTATGCCTATTATGAACTAAGTAGCTTAAGGTGGTTGTTAGGAATAATGTGATTATTGTGCTTCATCTCTAGTAATAAATTGACTATCGCATTTTGGTTAATTGTTGTGCTTAATCTCATTTTATGCCCGCCTGGCGAGCCGGTATGGATAGCTCTCTCTAGTTTCAGGGATGATTTAGAGAGTGTGTGGCAATTATCCACACTACGATCATTGTGTATTGGTGAACGCCAGTGACTGAGCTAGGGATAGCCAGTTGCCTAGTGCCTGATCGGTCGCACTTCATTGGGGTTGAAACACATCCCAAAAGATTCGGAGTTCCGGGAGGAATCCGCTAATAATACTGCGGGAAATGCATGATCAATAATATTGCTAGAGCATATTTTAGCACAATCACTAAAACCTAACCAGCGCCTGTCTTTAATCTGTCTATCTATTTGTTTACTCGTTGTTCTGTCATTTATTTTGCTTCAGCATAATTCTTATAAAACCCAACATTTTTATTATCTTCGAAACCATTAGGAAGTTACGCAAAATAGATAAAGTGGAAGCTCATTCAGACCTTGGATTGATAATATTACTTGTTGCAGACTGTGTATACTTGCACAGGAATTCTAGAGTCTTTTACACTATATTTTTACTCACTCTAGGAACCCAACAAGGACCTATACACATATTATACTTATTTTGAAGCATTTTTCGCGAGGAATTCAACTAAGTTAAACAAATTGGGAGATTCTAAGTGTATAACAAATTAGACCGATCAGCAACACTTTAGTCCACAGGAGGTAAGGTATATTCTCTCTATCCCTTTACGCCAGGTTGCTTGTGATGATGCGGTTATTTGGCATTTTGAGAAGTCTGGTTTATATTTAGTAAAGAGTGGGTATCGTTTAGGCCAAGGCCCTCTGTTGGCTCAAAGCCCTTCTTCTTCGTCTCTTGAGTTTATGCATAGATGGTGGAATGCTTGTTGGAATATGATGATGCCTAGTAAGATTAAAATATTTTTCTGGAGATTGTATTTAGATCGGCTGCCCACGATGGATAACTTGTGTAGGCGGGGAATTTATTTGCTGAATATATGTGTGTGTTGTGGTCGGATGGGGGAGTCGAGTCTCCACTTGTTTTGACATTGTAAACTTACGAAGGAGATTATGTGGTCTATGGGTTTTGGGGCTATTTTGTCCAAGTGCAAGGCAGATGATATTAAGTTCCTCCTCCGAGATGTGAACGATGAGTTGGAGTGAGATTAGTTTGAGGAGTGCGTGGTGTTATTGTGGGCGGTCTGACACAGGCAGAATTAAATGAGGTAGAAGAAGGAGGTCTCAATTGTGGGTTTGGCGGATTGGGTTGTTAGCTATCTGAACTCGTTCTGTGATTCGGATAGGAGGGGGATGGATCTGTTGGTGCGAAGGCCAAGTCGGGTTGTTTCTAGGTGGGCGGCGCTAGAGTTTGATGGGTTTAAGGTGAATGTTGATGCGACTTTTTGTCTAGAGAGTGGAACGGTGGGTGTAGGCGTGGTATGCCGTGATTCATAGGGGCATGTGGGCTTCACAAATACTGTTTTTCATGAGAATATTAGAGATATTGATTTTGCAGAAGGATTGGCAACTATTGTCGGTTTGAGGCTCGCTGTGGAGATGGCTACTCGCCTTTTGTGCTAGAGACAGATTCTATGCGGGTCTTCAAACTTCTGCAACGTGATGTGGAGGATATATGAGAGTTGGGGCTGTTGGTGGAGGATGCAGTGAGGGACGTTCCAACGGGGTGGTTCGTTAGCGGTAGCTTTACATTCCAGCAAGGCAACCGTATTGCTCACCATTTGGCAACGTTGGCAGAGGAGGACAGGTGTGATCGAGTGTGGATGGAAGAAAGCCCTTCGTGCATTTTGGGCTTGTTGGCTGAGGATGTAGTGCATGAGTTTCTCAGGTGAGGAGGGAAAGGTGATCATTCTAAGCAGCTTCAGTCGCCGCTTCCAACCCTTGTGCCTGAATAAAGGGAGAGTTATTATGTTTCCCTTTCTTTATCCTTATATTTTTCATGCTTAGACTACTTTTTGAGGATTTTATATGTTTTTAGGTTGGGGGTGGGAGAATGTGTAGGCTAGTGGGCTATGGGTTGAGTCTTGATGCACCTGAGCACCAGGCTAATTTATGCATGTTGTGCCGTTATTGTTTTGCTCTGTTTGATTGGGTTGAGGCCATGCATCTGAGCATTGGACCTGCTGTTTTTTTTTTTTTTCAAATTATGGGACTTATTGAGCCTTAAGTGGTTGAGGTCAGGTGCTGAGATTTTCAATCATGTCGATGTCTTCATGAGCATTTATGCTCTTTCTTATGTTTTTGTTGATAGTGAAGCATGTTAACATAATTTGTGAGCCTCTTGAGTTTTCTCTTGAGTTTTCTGGCATGTTTGGAGTGTTTGGCCTCTTCCTTAGGTAGTCTTCAAGGCTTAGGTTTGTTTTATGAGTTCTATAGATCTGTTGTCACCTCAATAGGTGTAAGGTTTAGCTGGGAATTCTAAATGTTGCAATCTAGCGTGTGAACTTTGCCTAGGTAAAAAAGAAGTTATGCCGGCTAAAATACGAGTGGTAAAACGAGGTGTGAACATGTGTTTGGAAAGTTAAAATTATGTTTTCTTGTTTTCCCATGATGAAAGCATGCTTGCAAGAGTCTTGAGTGATATGGGGTAAAAAGAGTTGCCTGCAGTGTGATCAGTTAGGCCAACCAAGGGTTAAACTCGGGTCATGGGTCCCTGCATTGTAGTGTGAAAGCTAGTACCCCACCTTAAGAGTTTGGTAAAATAAGCAAAAGAGATTTTCTTATGCAGGTCCTAGGTATGAGAATGCAACCTATTTTGTGCCATTTAGCTTTTAGGCGAGACCTTAGTGCTAGTGTAGGGGGAAGATAGGTGGAGGAGTTTATAAGCCATTCTCGGACTAGTAGGGGCTGCTCTAGGTGAGGCTAAGCACTCTCACATGCGAGAGTTACGTGGAGAAATCTTAATCTGTTTCTTAATTTGTTAGCATGCTTTTGTTTTTCTCAGGCATAAGTCTTAACATTTGGAGCGGATGGATTCGATTGGGATAAAATTCAGCTACTGAGTTTCTACCATCCATATTAAATTACATAGTTCTAGGCTTGCTTGAGGTCTAATAGGTTGTAGGTTGGGGTGTTTAGATAGGGTATTTTCGAGTGATGTCTACGGGTCCGTGGGCGTTTGACCGTTCTCTTGTGGTTCTAAAGGAGCCGAGGTCTGCAGGGTCCGTATTGGATGTGGAGTTTAATGACTGTGCCTTTTGGGTCCAGGTTCACAATGTGCCTATGCGCTGGCAGACGAGGGAGATGACTCAACACTTGGGTGGCAAGATTGGTACTGTGGAAGAAGTTGGTGGTCCAGGGGATGGTGACTGGACGGGTCCGATTCTTCGAATACGGGTCCTTCTGAAGATGGATCGGCCGTTGAGGAGAGGGTTTCGGTTGCAGGATGAGGAGGGTAAAGAATTTCGGTGCCCGGTACTGTATGAGCGACTGCCATATTTCTGTTATGATTGTGGTTGTCTGGGGCACTTGAGAAGGGAGTGCGGGGCTGTTGGTGAAGGTGTGTCGGTCCAGCAGGCTGAGCAGTATGGGGATTGGCTGAGGGCAGGGGTGGGTTTTGGTGAGGTTGGGAGAAGAATGTAGGAGGGAGGGGTGGATAGCGTAGTGAGTCAGCAACCAAAGCCTCCTGTTGAGGGCCTGGTGAATCGTGATGTTGTCCTTGAGAAGGATGGGGAGGGGGCTTCTAGCGTTTAAAGGGAGGGTGTGGAAGCTCAGGTTGGTGGGCAGGGGGAGCAGGGAGATAGGGGTAGTAGGGAGGGGGTTGTGTAGAGGTAGCTGTGAGTGGGGAGGGGTTGGCTGATAGGGAGAAGGGGAAGCAGAAGGTGGGGGATGTCGCGATTGCAAGTGGGGTGAGAATATGATTTTGGTTGACACTATGGGACAGGGCAAAGGGGGGGAGACGGTGGGGAAAGGGAGCAACAATACAAGTTGGAAGAGGGCGAGGGATATCTTGTCTGACGTGACCAATCGGGATGTTTCGTCCATTTCTGTCAGTGGTAAGAGGAAGGCAGGGGTGTGGAGGGTGTAAAGCTGGGGGGAAGAGGTTGAAAAGAGGGGATGATGAGGGAGCGGGGCCAGGTGCAGTTGGTCTGACTGTGTTGGCAGTGGTTGGTTCCCAGCCCCGCCCAAGGTTATGAGTCTGATATTTTGAAATGTTTGGGGGTCGAGGTCACCCCAAACATTCAGGCGCCTGAACAAGCTGGTTAAGGAGAAACAACCTCAGGTGCTTTTCCTATCTAAAACGAAGGTTTCTGCCAGTAGGATGTCTTCTGCGAAATGCTTGTTGGGGTTTGATAACTGCTTCTGTGTTGACTGCCATGGTCGGAGCGATGGATTGGTGATGGACCGCAAAGCGCACGGGCCGCAAGTAATATAAAACGGAAAGTATTCCGAGTATCGAATCCTCATGGAGGCGAAGCGAAACTTAAGCAAATAATTAAAATTTTCTTGAGCACTGAAAATACTTAGGCGAAATAATATTTAGGGACCACTTCACGCAATAAAAAGATTTAAATTCAAGACGATTAATGAAAACAAATTGATCAATCAAAAATAAAATGTGGAGAAAGAGTTTTCTATAAATGGGAAGAGGGGTCTTGAAAATCAATGATTAGCTAAATAATTGCTATAATTATCCTATCTCCTTGCCCAACTAATTATAATCCTAGAATCTCCGTTAATCACATAGGTTCTCCTGTCGGTTTCCCCTAATTGTAATTAATTCATTTTAACAACCTAAATGTCCTTAGCGCTATTAAAAATCATTAATTATTACACTCTGATTCATTTTAGGAATCTAAGTTTAATCAACTAATCCCGGTGTCACAACGGGCAATTAAACTAGTTGCATGGATTATGATCTATCCTAATTTCTCTCCGTCGAGTTTCCATTAAGAATCAAATCATTACACAATTGGCCAGATTGAGTAAAGCATTAAGCAAATCCATACAAATAATTAGGACATGGGCAAGAGACAAGGAATTATAACAATATTTGAACTATCATTTCATTTCAAAACCCCAAATTGGGGTTTAGCTACACATAATATCCACAATAATTACAAGGGAAAGCATATTAAAGAGCATAAAAGGAAAGGAATTGACCGTCGAAAAACCCCCTCGCTAACGCTTGGAGCCCCGCTGACAACTCCTTGAGCCTTTTAGATGCTCCCCAAAATTCCCCAAAATATTTCCCACTAAAGAATTCTCTCAAAAAGGCTAGAAAGCCTTGAGAGAGGCTCCAAAGGAGCCAAAGGAAGGAAAGAAGAATGATTTGATTGATGAGAAATGAGGCACCCATGGGTGCCTATTTATAGGCCTGGAATAGGGGTAGCGTCGCGACGCTGCCTTACTTAGCGTCTCGACGCTGTCCAAATTTCCAGATTTTTCAGCTTCCTTTTTGGGCTGATTTTTGGGCCTTCTTCTTCATTTCTCTTGGTCTTTTCTTTGTAGTTGACTTCTTTGGGCCTCCAATTGCATCAAGCTAGGATTTGGGCTAAAATTACTTCAATTTTGGCTCCTTTTCTCCCAAAATCACCAACTTAGCTCCTAAGGACCAAATAACAAAATTCATTAAATATATTCATTAAAAACACGATTAAAGCACCAAAATAGCGAAATTTCTGCTCGCTATCAATTGGCCCTTATGTGGGCGTCCTCGATATCTTTCAGTCTTTTTTCTTTCTCCAAGAATCATATTGATGGATGGATCTCATGGGATCTGTAGGTGGCGGTTCACTGGCTTGTATGGCTTCCCTGCAATAAACCAGCACTCTCAGACTTGGTCACTCCTACCTAGGCTGAGGGGTTGTTCTGATACGCCATGGCTGATTGGTGGTGATTTCAACGCCATCTTATGTCATGATGAGAAAGACGGAGGCAGGGATAAGCCGTTGTCACAACTTTCTACTTTTCACAGTGTGGTGGATTCATCTGGCCTTCTGGATTTGGAGTTCGTTGGTGACCGCTTCACTTGGTGTAATAGACGGCCAGGGGGTGAAATGATTTATGAACGGTTGGATCGGGTTTTTGGTACTACAGCGTGGACGAACCTTTATTCGAGCTATGTGGTGAACCATCTCGACTACAGCCAGTCTGATCATAGGCCGGTGGAACTAATCCTTAGGCCCTCTCAACTGTGTTGGTCCTAGAGTGGCCAGCGAATTACGCGTTTCGAGGAAACCTGGCTTAGGCAGCCAGAGTTGCGACAGTTGGTTGATAGTTCGGGGGGTGCAGGGCCAGGGGAGCCTGGTGATATAACACCTTTGGTTATTGCCAATAAGGTTAAGAGATGTATGCACTCGTGGCAAGTTGGGGTTGATCAAAGTTCGGGAATTTGCCGAGGAGCATAAGAATTGCCAACCAAAAGGTTCAATCGGCCATCGCTGATCTTAGAACAACCGACTCTCGTTATTTGCTTATCCAGGCAGAAGCACAGTTGGAAGAGGTTCTACAAGAGGAGGAGGTATATTGGAAGCAAAGGTCTAGGGAATTGTGGCTTCGAGAAGGGGATCGCAATACTCGATGGTTCCATTGTCGGGCCTCTTACCGTCGGAGGGTAAATCGTATTGGAGGGTTGGAGGATAATTAAGGAGTGTGGAAACAAGAAAAGACAGCAGTTGCCCAGGTGATGGTTGACTACTTCCAGCAATTGTTTGCTTCATCGGGCCCGAGTGTTCAGGATTTTGATGTGGCTTTGCGAGACCTAAATCCTTCTGTGAGTGATGACATGAATCGGGATTTGTTACGCTCGTTTACCGAGGAAGAGATTCTGTTGGCATTGAGGCAGACGCATCCTAATAAAGCCCCCAGTCTAGATGGGTTGTCAGGAAGTTTTTATAAGAATCACTGGGGCATTGTTGGGTCGGATATCACGCAGAGCTGTTTGGCAGTACTGAATCATGGTTGTTCTCCAGATGCAATTAATGATACCTTGGTTGTGCTCATTCCGAAAACCAAGGCGCCCCGACGGGTTGCAGATTTTAGGCCTATTTCCCTCTGTAATGTGAGTTACAAGCTGATTTCGAAGGCTTTGGTTAACCGTATGAAGAATATTCTGCCACAACTGATTTCACAGAACCAGAGTGCGTTTATTATTCCAGGGAGATGTGTGGTGGATAATGCCATCTTGGGGTTCGAGTGTATCCATGAGCTTCGTAAAAGAGTTAGGGGAGGGCTAAATGGGTTGCGCTGAAGCTTGACATGAGCAAGGCATATGACAGGGTGGAATGGCCTTTCCTCTGTGAGATCATGCTACGGTTGGGGTTTGCCTAGCAGTGGGTGGATCTGATCCTTCGGTGTGTCAGCTGAGTGTCCTTCTCCTTTAACCTGAATGGGGAGAAGGTGGGGCAAGTGATACCATCTCGAGGTCTACGGCAGGGGGATTCTCTGTCTCCGTACTTGTTTCTGTTGTGTGCTAAGGGATTGTCCAGCCTATTGCGTGGGGCTGAGCGGAGATCTCAGATTACGGGCTTTCGGGTGGGGCGCACCAGTCCATCGATCTCACACATCTTCTTTGCGGATGACAATTTCCTCTTTTTCAAGGCCAATGGGAGCGAGGTGCCGGTTATTCGGGATCTGTTGATATGGTATGCAAGAGCTTCAGGACAAACTATCAATTACGAGAAGTTTGTTGTTGATTTTAGTCCAAATACGGAGGAGGGAGCACAACAGTATATTAGCCAAATCCTATTTGTGCCTCATTGCCCTTGCCATCTGCAGTACATAGGCTTGCCTTCATTTATGCCACGTAACCGATCAGGGACATTGAAGTTTTTAAAGGACCGTGTCTGGCGCCAGATTCAGGGCTGGAAGGGAAAATTCTTCTTAATAGCGGGGAAGGAAGTTCTATTTAAATCTATAGTGCAGGTTATTCCTTGTTATACGATGAACTGCTTCTGGTTGCCCAAGGGTTTGATCAAAGAGATTAAAAGGATGATGGCTAAATTCTGGTGAGATGGGTCCGAGAATACAATGCGAATTCATTGGATGAGTTGGGAGTCGTTGTGCCTCTCCAAGTGCATGGGTGGGTTGGGGTTTCGTGACATGGAGCTCTTTAACCAAGCTCTATTGGCTAAGCAGTGTTGGCGTGTCCTGCAAGATCCGTCTTCTCTTTTGTGTTTGGTACTGAGGGGCCGTTATTTTCCCCAATCAGGGTTCTTGGAGGCAGGTCTTGGGTCGTGACCGTCGTTTGTCTGGCGCAGTTTGTTATGGGGGCAGGAGCTTTTGGTTCGAGGATGTCGGTGGAGGATAGGTAATGGGTGATCTACGCCTATTTATGGTTCGAACTGGTTGCCGAATGAGTTCTCTCTTCAAATACAGTCGGTCCTGACGCTTCCTGCTACTAGTAGGGTTAGTGATCTATTTGCTGCATCGGGGGGATGGAATGAGGCTGTGCTCAGAGCCCATTTTGATGAGTCGGATTGTGAGGTCATCTTGAGAATCCCATTACGGCATGGTCTGGGGGAGGATCGCTTAATTTGGCACTTTGAGAAGCATGCGGCTGTGAAGAGTGGGTATCGACTTGCTCATATCTTGGTTGTGCAGGATTGACCTTCACCTTCGAATCCTGAATGTGCCTAGTAAGCACAAGTTTTTCTTATGGCGATTGTTCCATGACCGTTTGCCTACTAAGGTAAACCTTCTCAAGCGTAGCCTTAATGTCTGTAGCCTGTGTGTTTTGTGCGATGAGTATGTGGAGGACCGCCGACATCTGTTCTGGAATTGCCCTGTGATTGAAAGTATGTGGTTGTGCTCCAAGTTTGCCTCTCTCCATCGGTCAAAATTCTTCATGGTGGTATGCAGGATGTGTCAGAAGTAGGCCTATTCTTGTGTCAAAAAAAAAAAAAAAAAAAAAAGGAAACTTGTAGCACTTGTTTGAATTCTCAAATCACTTGAAAAGATCTCACATATCTGTAAATGATAGTTTAAGCAAACTCATAACAATAATTCATAGCAACTCTTTATCAAACTCATAATAGTTTCTCTAAAACTAAAAAATAATTATAAAGCTCTTGAAATCTCATAATATTTATGAAATAACGGATAAACATTAATAAAACACTTTGTAAAATAACCATTCACAGAACTTTTCTCGCAAACGTTTCAAATCATAACTTGCTTCAATTTCTGCTCAACCTAAGATTCCAATATTCATAACATAAATTATGAATTACCTCTAATGAGGAAATCCACCTAAGATTCATATTCATCGATTCAACTAAATTTTCTATTTATTCCTCTTGATCCAAATTCCAAATTTTTATTTTATCTTTCCCCCACTATTATATCAAGTACTCTTTTGTCTTTTCTTCTATTGAAATATTCCAACTTTTTCCATCTCATAACTCTTCATCTTTTTCTTCATTTCTCCATTCACAAGCATTCTTCCCTTTTCCCCTCATCTTTCTTAGTTTCTCTTTTACTCCAACAACTCAATTCCTCACGAATAGCTTCACATTAACTTCAAGCAAGCACATAGTAGAAATAAACAATCTAATACAAGTTATTAAAGAAGAACATAAGAATTCATGAGGCCTAATCTCTTAATTTCCATAATACTCATATTTGTCGTCTTAATAATACAAGTCTACAAGAATTATAAACAAACCCATATGTGTCAATAACTTCCATTTCCTAGTTCCTTCCTCTTTTCTCATTTCCTTGTTGGAACAAATTTGGGTTTCCTAGTTCCTTTTCTTCCTTTTACTTGAATCAGTCCCAAACAAGAAATACTCATAAAGAACTATGAAATTTCTTGCACCATTGAAAGAACCCATAAGATTTTTGGGCATAAGAGAAGAACCTATGAACTATCATCCAAGTTTCTCATTTTTCTAAGCTATTACAAAGAGAAAATCCACTTACCACGTTGAATCCGCGCTTAAGAGCTTCTTTGAACTCTTCCCGACGTTAACCCAAGCTTTTCCGGCGAGTTTCCAACGGATTTCAACAACCATTCCTTCTCTCTTTTCCTCCTCCCACCATTTCTCTCTTTCTCTTTGTTTTCCACCGACGACGGCACTGCTCTGCTCTTCTTCTTCTTCTTCTTCTTTTCTTTTGTTTGGTTGTTTTCTTAATGATAGCGAGCATAGCTAGTTATATTTACTTATTTAATTTAGCTAGTCTTTTATGATTTTTGGGCCATTTTATTGTGCTATAATGTTTATGTTGCAGGAAATGGTTGATTGGAGCTAAAACACAATAGTGGAGTCAATCGGGTGCTCGGGACGCGAAAAGATGCAAAGGAATGAAAAAGAGTCAAAGAGGAAAAAAGTTAAAATTCGGTCAAATGCAGACTAGCGTCTCGACGCTAGCCCTTGAGCGTCTCGACGCTAGCATTCCTTATCTGAATAGGCACGAAACGATCACAGCGTCGAGCCGTTGTGACCTTAGTGTCTCGACGCTGTATAATTTCCTTTCCAGAACACGCGTGTTTAGAGGCAGCGTTGAGACACTGTCTTGACAGCGGCTCGACGCTACGACGAAAAATCAGAATAAATGGTTCTTTTCGGCTAGGTTTTTGGGATTGGCTTTTGGGACTTTTTGGGAGCCGTAAATAGAGCAGAAACAGAGCAATTAGGAGCTGAAGCAAAGGGAGCAAGTTGGAAATCAACCCATTGTTCGTGGGGATCGTGACGGGAACGTTCGGTCTCGACCTACAACGAGTTTAATTCTTCTTTCTCTCACTTTAGTTAGATTTTATGGCTTTTTCATGTTTAGTTGAGCTTGTAATACCAATCATGAGTAGCTAAACTTGTAGCTTAGGGATTGATGTAGTCAATTGAATTTATGATTTGATTTATGGTTTAAGTTGTGCAATGGTTATTATGTTTGTAATCTGGATTTAATGCTTTCAATTAATTGGCCATTAGTTGAATGATTTAAGTTTTGAATCTAGCTCGGGAGAGGTGATTTGATTTAGACTTACTCATGGTTGCATGAGTAAAGTCTACTTACTAATTTCGTGACGGTTTTTATATTAACTTTGGAATTGGTCAAAAGATCTCATTGCCTTGCTTGTTAATAAACTTAGATAGGGATATCAAGTTGGTTAATTTGCATGAGAATCAATTATACTCAGGAGAGGTAGTTGTGATTAAAGGGTCTTTGGCTCATAATTCTATTGTGCATAATAACTTATTCCTTAAAATCAATCCTAAACTAAATTGGTGAATCAATTCCCTAAGTGTTTTCTCAATTGCATATCCACTTTTTGCTTGTTTGATTTAGTTTTCTATCATTTACTCATTGAAGGTGTACATATTACACATGTGGAAGCAATTGAAGATCGAAAGCACTTAAGACATTCAATTTTACTCCTAAAGCATGCATGTTCTAGAAAAGACAGAATTGTGAGTTTAGAAAACACCAACCTTTGTAGCTCACTTATGTTGAACTCCTTGTGGTGTTTTCCTCTCCTATGCTCCTTGGACAACCTCTAGAGTCTTCCCTACTATACTCCGGGCCAAGAACGACTTGTGGGAGTCTATATAAGATAGGGAATGGGAAGGGAATGCTTGAAGCATCAAGCAATGGAGAAGAATGAGAGATGAGAGAACTTTGAGTCCAAATTCCAGCAGCATAACCTTAAGGAAAATGGCTCTCTTATGTTTGAATATGATTCAAAATCCTTTTAAAGACATTCTCCATGCAAAGCCAAGCCTCAAGACACAAGACACATGGTGTATTTGCAAGCTCAAGTGGATTCTAGGTGTACATTACACAAGACATGCAACAATGCATGAGTGAGTTGTCTTTCCACTTTGAATGATCATGCATTAAGTGGATTTCCAACTAAATCCACTAATATTCAAATTGAAATCAAATTTCAAGCTTGCAAATTACCCCCAATTTCAATTCTAAATTGAAATTGATTGCTTGGTAATTAATTTGAAAATTTTCAAATTAATTTTGATATGATTAATCTAATTAATCTTTGTTATCTTGTGCAATTCCATATATATGATTCCTAATACATATATATAGTATTCAAAACACTTTTAAATACTTCATCTCTCATTTTCTAATTTAATTCACAATTAAATTATTGTGTCAAACACAATTTACGATAATACCCTTTTTCCCGATTTTGAACGATTCAAAGCTTCCTATCTTTTGTTCTAGGCTTAATTCCGATATGAGCTAGTAGGGGGACCTAATGGACCTATAGATCATGGGCTCCAACAATTCGAGGCTAACCGACTAATCTCATTGTCCAAGCTAGCCAACATTCGTTAACTATCGGGACACTCCACTATAGCCCGATAGTTGCACTCCCCTCACTATAGATATATTTCCATCCACTTGATTTAACCATGATTAGTAAGTCGATCCTTCACAGGTTGTTCGTAGCTATAGCTAGGTCAATAAGTCGTTTTACCCCTATAGTACTTCTAGTTCCTTAAGTCCCACTGATCCTCTAATGAACAATTGGTTTATGGTCCAACCAATAAACCGAGTCCCTCTCGGGCCAATGAGAGGGCGGGATCCCTTTGTTCAAGCCCCAGAGTCAGCACTTAAGGGAACAACCTCTCTACTATCCCATATTCGGGTAGGAGTGAATTCCTTCTTGCACGACTATGTCCCCAGCTATCTACCCGTTCCTATCCCTGAAATGGGAGGCTTATTGAGTCGGCGATACTGAGCCACTCTCACCTATGCAGATCTAAGGATAAGCCCGAATAAATAGGAGTTCATAGTTAGCTCAGGATTAAGATCGAGTTATCTAGGTCATCACATGAAATAGTCAGTCTCGTCAGTAAACGGTGTTATAAAGCGAGAGCGACTTATTTCTCGGTCCTGGTCTTATGCAAACTCATTGCATAGGACGCCCCCACTCGCATGTCTCTACATGGACGATTAAGGATCACATCGTCTATACCATCTATAAAGTGGGCCGCGTCTCATAGTGTCTCCAGAAGAAGGTACCCAACCCTATTCCTATACTATAGACCGTTTTGGCTATTACTTAAGCTTGATCCACTTTTATGTGTCTACATAAAGCTCAAGTGTTCATCCTATAGCCATGGATCTTAGTTTATTGGATTTGGGTTATTATAAGTGCAATTTAATTTATTCAGTAATGACTTTTACTGAATCAATCTCGATAACACCTTTATCGAATAAGTATATAATTCGTTTAACATTCACTATCTACGAGTTTTAGGGCACCAATCCCAACACTCATTACATTGTGTTCCCTAAATAAAATTGAGCAAGATAATTCACAATATTTGATTTGCTTAAAAATCCAATCCAGAGGACGACACTCGTTTATACGAACACTTTATTATTACTTGACCCGTGCGCTTGCGATAAGGAAAATTCCACATCAAGTTTTTGGCGTCGTTGCCGGGGATTGGTATATTTAGTTAAATTAATATTGTGGAAAAATTATTCGGTCTTAATTTAGGGTGTATTTTTATTTTGTAGATAGTTTGCATTTTTTCGATATTTGTGTTTCTTTCCATATTTGTTTTTTTTAGTTTAGTTTTTTTCTTTTAGTTGTGTAATCTTTTCTTTATTTGTTTGTTGTTTTTCTCTTTTTTTTAGATTAGTTTTTACATATTTAGATTAGTTTCCTTATTTGTATTTGCCATATTTATTTTTACATTCCATATTTGGTTATTTTGTTTCCTTTTCTAGATTATATTTTCCATATTTAGATTAGTTATTTTCTTTTCTTTATTTCTTTCCTTAATTTTTTTCTTTCCTTTTTAGGGTAGTTTTGTTTTTGTATGTGTAGTAGTAGAGAATTGATATCGTTGGATCCCGAGATCGAAAGAACAATTCATAGGATTCGAAGAGAAAATAGAGAAATTATTCAAATGGCTGACCAAAATCCACCTGAGGAGCCTAGGCCTATTAGAGACTACTTTCAGCCCGTGTTTCAGGGACAACAGTCGGGGATCGTCTATGCCCCGAATAATGCCAACAACTTTGAGCTGAAGACCGGTCTCATTCAGATGGCTCGAGATTGTGCTTATAGAGGATCGCCCACCGAGGACCCAAATTCTCATCTAAAATCATTTTTAGACATTTGTGGGACGGTAAAAATTAATGGAGTGTCTGAAGATGCTATTCGCTTGCGCTTATTTCCTTTTTCTTTGCAGGACAAAGCACGAGCTTGGTTGCAGGCTATTCCCCCTGGGAGCATCACCACCTGGGATGCTTTGGTCCAGGCATTTTTAAAGAAACTTTTCCCTCCTGCAAAGACGGTAAAGCTGAGGACTGAGATTGGGACATTCCAACAACAATATGATGAGCAGATGTTCGAGGCCTGGGAGAGATTTAAAGAGTTACTGAGGAAGTGCCCTCAGCATGGATACCCCGACTGGCTCCAGCTTCAATTGTTTTATAATGGTTTAACTCCTAGTACAAAAACGATTGTTGATGCAGCTGCAGGTGGGACTCTGTTGTCCAAGACCGTGGAAAATGCTCGTACACTTCTAGAGGATATGGCCACCAACAGCTATCAGTGGCCATCGGAGCGGTCTGCACCTAAGAAGATTGTTGCTGGAGTGTTTGAGGTTGATAAAGTAAGTGCACTCCAAGCCCAGATGACCTCCCTTGCTAATGCTTTTATGAAATTCTCAGGTATAGAGAGTGCACAGTAAATTTAATCAGCTGCTGCTTTAGCATCTAGACCTCAGGAGGAGACCATCGAGCAGGCTCAGTATGTATCAAATTTTAATTCTAGGGGATATAATAATAATTATACACCTACACATTATCACCCTAACAATAGGAACCATGAAAATTTCTCTTATGCTAATACTAAGAATGTTCTTAATCCTCTTGGGTTTGCCCCTCAAACTCAAGAAAATAAAAGGTTAGAAGATCTTGTTGGAGCTTTCATTGCAGAGTCTAGTAACAGGACAACTAAATTGGAGGAGGCAGTCATTGCCATCAACTCAACAGTGAATGGCCACAGTGCTGCCATCAAGAATATTGAGACAGAGTTGGGACAGTTGGTAAACGTTGTAAGCACCATGAATAAAGGTAAGGCCCCAGCTGAGCAAGAGAAAACACAGATGGAGTATTGTAAGGCAATCACTGTGCACCAGGAGGAAACTGAAGAGGAACCTGAGTCTGAGAATTATGACACGCCTACAGGGGAAGCTGAGGAGGACACATCATCAGATGAGGCTGAAAAGCCTGAACCTGAGCCTTCTATTCCTTCTCCCACACTGATGGTTCCCAAAGAAAAGAAAAATAAAAAGAAGAAAAAGAACAACCAGGTTCAGTTTGATAAGTTTATGAATGCTTTTATGAATTTGAACATTAACATTCCTTTTGCAGAGGCATTAGAGATGCCACTGTATAACAGGTTCATGAAGGAGTGGTTAGCAAAGAAGCGAAAGGAAAAGAAAGTTGACACCGTATATCTCGCTTCCACATGCAGCACAAGAGTACAACAGAATGTACCTGAAAAAGTAGCAAATCCAGGGAGTTTTTCTGTTCCTTGCAGTTTTGGTACTTATTCTTTCAGAAGATTATGTGATTTAGGTGCTAGCATTAATATTATTCCTCTATCTCTGTGCAAAAAGTTAGATATAGGTGAGATTAAATCTACTTCTGTTAGGCTCCAATTGGCTGATCAGTCTGTGGTTAGACTAGTTGGCATCATAGAAAATGTTTTAATCAGAGTAGGTAGATTTTTCCTCCCTATTGATTTATATGTTATGGATATGGTGGAAAATCTTGCAATGCCTGTTATACTAGGAAGACTATTCCTCGCCACTGGGCGAGTGATTATTGATATTGAGCGCAGGGAGCTCACTATTAAAGTCTGTAATGAAAAAGAAATATTTAAAGTAGTTGAAGACTCTAAGGGACATTCTGATGTGCTTTACATGGGCTACAAGAAAGGTGCGAGAAAGAGCACATCTGTTGGATTCACAGAAAAGCAGCCTCCTTGAAGCACGGTCAACACGTCGAGCTAATGACGTTAAACAAGCGCTTATGGGAGGCAACCCAAGTAAGTGTAGTTCTGCTCTTCTGTTTGCTTTTGATTTATTGTTTGTTTTTGTGTGGTAGGTCTTGTTTTCTGTCTCTCCTTTGCTTTCAAGCTTTTAAGATTTCAAGCAAGAAGTCATTATCATTCCAGGCCAGTATTATTCACTCCTCTCATTCTTTTATTGTTTTCATGCTTGCTTATGCCTTATTTTCTTTATACATTGAGGACAATGCATGTTTTAAGTTTGGGGGTGGAGTAGCATGTTTGTGGAGCCCTTGAGCATCTGAGTTCGGGCTATAGTTTTGAGCTTTCTTTGAATTGAGCATATGGTTGTTTTCTGGATGCTATTTATGCATGACTATGATGTTCTAGGATAAGCTTTCTTGTCAATTTTTAAGCTGACGATGAGTTGTAAGCATGAGTGCCCAAAAAGGGAGACTTTTTAAACTTTTTCTAAGAGATGGCTTGCATGAGTAGAGTATTTGCCTTGACTAGATTTGGATTTGAATACTTAGGAGCGAATTATTACGTTCATATGCTTGTTGTCACCTCGATAGGTGTAGGGAAGAGCTAGTGAGTTCATTTTTTTGCAAATTAGCATGTTTGATCTTGCTTAGGAGGAAAGAAAAGAATAATTGCTTATCATGCTCATAAAGAAAAATCAATTTTATTATTACAATTTGAAAAAGAGAAAGTCATGACTTGTGCACACAAAGCAATGAGTAATAAAGATTTAGGCAAAAAGAGCTACCCCTGTTGTGATCAGTTAGGCCAACCAGAGAAATCTCAGGTTAAGGGTCCCTGCAATAGGTGTGTGAAAGTTAGTGCCACGTATAAATTAATTTAATTGTCAATCATAAGCACCTAAGTATGGAGGAAAACAAACTAATTTGTTTCATTAACTCGTTAGTGAAACCTTAGTGCCAGTGTAGAGGGAAGATAAGCTGAGAGTTTAATAATCCAATCCCGGGCTAGTAGAGTCTGGTCTCGTTGAGTTAGATCTCGCTTGTGCAAGTTAAATTTGGAAAAATTTTAATTTGTCTCCCTCATTGGTCCTTGTGTGCATGTCTCTTGCTTGCTTGACTATTGACTTTTGAGCCTTGAGGATTGAGTTATGATTATTGCATCTATTCTTCTACTGTACGTTTGATTTGCAGTTTGCTCGAGGACTAACAAAAGCTTAAGTTTGGGGGTATTTGATAGCGAGCATAGCTAATATTTACTTATTTAATTTAGCTAGTCTTTTATGATTTTTGGGCCATTTTATTGTGCTTTAATGTTTATGTTGCAGAAAATGGTTGATTGGAGCTAAAACACAATAGTGGAGTCAATCGGGTGCTCGGGACCAAAAAAGATGCAAAGGAATGAAAAAGAGTCAAAGAGGAAAAAAGTCAAAATTCGGTCAAATGCAGACTAGCGTCTCGACGCTAGCCCTTGAGCGTCTCAACGCTAGCATTCCTTATCTGAATAAGCGCGAAACGGTCACAGCGTCGAGACGCTGCGACCTTAGCATCGAGACGCTGTATAATTTCCTTTCCAGAACACGCGTGTTTAGAGGCAGCGTCGAGATGCTATCGACGAAAAATAAGAATAAATGGTTCTTTTCGGCTAGGTTTTGGGGGATTGGCTTTTGGGACTTTTTGGGAGTCGTAAACAGAGCAGAAACAGAGCAATTAGGAGCAAAAGCAAAGGGAGCAAGTTGGAAATCAACCCATTGTTCGTGGGGATCGTGACAGGGACGTTCGGTCTCGACCTACAACGAGTTTAATTCTTCTTTCCCTCACTTTAGTTAGATTTTATGGCTTTTTCATGTTTAGTTGAGCTTGTAATACCAATCATGAGTAGCTAAACTTGTAGCTTAGGGATTGATGTAGCCAATTGAATTTATGGATTGATTTATGGTTTAAGTTGTGCAATGATTATTATGTTTGTAATCTTGATTTAATGCTTTCAATTAATTGGCCATTAGTTGAATGATTTAAGTTTTGAATCTAGCTCGGGAGAGGGGATTTGATTTAGACTTACTCAAGGTTGCATGACTAAAGTCTACTTTCTAATTTCGTGACAGTTTTTAGATTAACTTTGGAATTAGTCAAAAGAACTCATTGTCTTGCTTGTTAATAAACTTAGATAGGGATATCAAGTTGATTAATTTGTATGAGAATCAATTATACTCGGGAGAGGTAGTTGTGATTAAAGGGTCTTAGGCTCATAATTCCATCGTGCATAATAACTTATTCCTTAAAATCAATCCTAGACTAAATTGGTGAAATCAATTCCCTAAGTGTTTTCTCAATTGCATATCCACTTTTTGCTTGTTTGATTTAGTTTTCTATCATTTACTCATCACATTGTGTTCCCTACATAAAATTGAGCAAGATAATTCACAATACTTGATTTGCTTAAAAATCCAATCCAGAGGACGACACTCGTTTATACGAACACTTTATTATTACTTGACCCGTGCGCTTACGGTGAGGAAAATTCCACATCACTTAATCTCTCTCTCGTGGGTTTCATTCCAACGTTTCTTTTCTTTTTCTTTTTTTATTACTCCCATTTGCCGCTTAACCTTCTATCTTCTTTCTTTTTTTTTTTTACTCTTTGGTTTGTGTGCTTTTCTCTTTTTTTTTCAATGAAGGCCCATTTGACTTCCTTTTTCTTAGTTTTTTTTTTTCTTTTTAACTCATAACAAATATTTAATGTCCAAAATTTCATTTCATTTTTTTTATAAAGTAAAGCTAAATGACGAATGCCTCCTTACAAGCTCTGCTCCGCTTCTCACTCTCGTTGTGTGCTCTCTGGAGAAAGAAAATAAAGAGAGAGAAAAGGGGAGAAGAAATAAATTGAACGATAAACAAAAGAGAGAAACAAGATTAGAAAAAAATGCACGTTTTCATGTATAGATGGAATGAGTCTTTATAAGGAAATTAAGGGGTAGTTTGGCCCACTATGTTGGTTATAATTGTGGGGCTATTATAATCAACCCAGTGTTTGGGGCATCAACAAAAATAAGGAATGAAGTTGGTTATTTTTCTGCTCCACGTTGCTACATTAACTACTATTCAACCCACCCAATTATTCTATCCATTCTCTACGGTAACTCTTTTCTTTCTTCTTCCATGTGTCATCGACTTTTCTACTGACGACCGGCCGACGACTTTTCTGGCGGCCACCGACAACTTTTCTGGCGACCACCGTCGACTTCTAGCCACTTTTCCAGCAATCACCGACAACTTTTTCCGACGATTTTTTTTTTTAAATATAAATCTTTCTTCTCATTTTCATTTCGAAAAATATAAAAAACGAAAAAATAAAGAAAAAAAAAAAAGAAAAGAGGTAGAAGAAATGAAAGGAAAAAAGAGGGAAAAAAATTTCGGTCGTCGAAATATTTGTTGGTGGTCGTAAAAAAATTTTAAAAATTTCTAGGGAGTTAGATACTAGGTTGTCTTTGTACATATATAAATATGGAGTTTTATTACATAATTACTTTTGATAATGAAGTATATGAATGTTTACTTTCATCGTACCATATTTTTCATTCAAAATTATACTTATCGTATGTAAGTTTACCGTGATAATAATAATTAAAAAAAAAAAATACTACTCAAGTTTTTATTTTATGTGATTTCTATTTTATTTGATTCTTTTGATAATGAAGGTAAAATGAGTTTTGAATAAACATTTACCATTTTTATGTTAGAAATACATAAATGAAACAAATATGATTTTTTCTATATGAAATCATAAAATGACTTATTTTGTGAAAAAAACCATGACTCTAAAACAAAGAAAATCAACCCTTACTTTAGGTTATTTTTGTTTCCTTTTAAGTTAAACACACAATTTAACTCCTATACCAAAAATTTTATTTTTTTACAACTAAATAAATTTTTTTTTATTAGTATTTGAAGTACAAAGTTGTATGAGGAAAATAAACAAAAAAAAAAGTCATGAAAAACAAAACAATCAGCTTGAAACATAGACTATTTGAATCCAGACTAAAATAATCTGCATCCCAAACACAGACTATTTTATCCTAGACTATAATAATTTGCACTTTAAACATAGACTATTATAACACTCAGACTCAGACTATTATGATTCTCAGACTATTATAACTTCTAGCTATTATAACCAACTCAGTGTCTCAAACAAACCCTAAAAGAAAACAAACATAATTTTTAAAAATAAAAAACCAAAAAATTACGAAATGGTACTCAGATAATTAACAAATATAGCTTTAGTTTATTATAATCTTTGAAAAATATAGATATCTTCTTATTTCTTAGTTCTTACTGAGTGCGACATTTGACTGTCGGCTCTTGTTACAATGATCGATTCGTTGACAGTAATTATTTTCGTTTTCTAATTAGACTTTATTCCTATGATTTATGTCTTATTTTATTTATTTAAATTTTAAATAATTTGAAAGTTTTAGATCTTGTTCAATTTATTTATTCTTTAAAAAAAGCTTTTGAAAATTATTTTCTTTGGTTTTCGTAAATTATATGAATAATTCCAACGATAGGATTATAAGCCAATATGAACGGAACAACCTAATTGACACATCTACTCCTTTAAGTCAAATATTCAAATCTCCGATACCCACATTTATTTTGCTAAGAAAACCAGTAGATTATAGAATAACTGTTTGAATACTATTTTGGTCCCTGTACTTTCAAAAATGATATTTTTGACTTTGGTTTATTTTGGTTCATGTACTTTCAAAATGTTCATTTTTGTCCATGTACTTTGATTTTGATTCATTTTGGTCCTCATACTTTCAAAAGATTATGTTTGGTCCCTATACTTGTAAGAATAATCAATTTGGTCCCTTCATTTTCAATATTTTCGATCATAATTTTAGTATGACACCTCACTTACTAGGTTTTCTTGAAAAATATAGTCATAAACTTGATCAAAAAATTTCTATTGTATTTATAAAGTTTACACTTGAATTTTGCAAATATGAATTAAATTTGATACTTTTAAGTACAATGACAAAAATAAAACATTTTGAAAGAGCAGGGACAAAAATGAATCAAAGTAAAAAGTACAATGACCAAAATAATATTCAAACCTTATGCCGGCCGATCTGTCTTGTCAGCATTTTATTTCATTTGGAGTTGTTGAGTTTCTATACGCCTCTTTGGGAAAAGAGGATCTAGGTCATGTGATGGGTATGCTCTTTACTTAATTTGAATTATTAATTTATGAAATTTTGGTCCATAACTCTCAGGTTGAAAAATAACAGCATTAAAAGATTGTCTCGGTCCACTGTCCCAAATGGTTTTAGCATCTAGAGGTACGTGATAACCTTAAATAAGATAAAAATTTTAATGTATTAGAAAAACCCTTGGAATTAAAAAAAAAAAAAAAAAAAAAAAAAAAAAAAAAAAAAAAAAAAAAAAGATCTTGTTTAATGTGGTCACCTCCAATGCCACGACAAAATAAATTATTGTTGATGGAATTCTTATTTTAGTTTAGGATTATTCTATTTTTTTTTTTTTAATCGTAAGCTATTGAAATTTGAATTTGAATCAATAAAGTCTAGTTTGATAATCATTTGGGACCCTTTGATAACCATTTCGTTTTCTGTTTTTTGTTCTTGTTTTTCATTTTTTAAAAACAGGGGTGTTTGATAACCATTTCTGTTTTTTGTTTTCTGTTTTTTAAAAACGTTTTTGAAATTATAAGTAAATTTCAAAAACCAAAAAAAGTAGTTTTTAAAAATAGATTTCTGTTTTTCAAAAACTCATTTTTCTTCTAATGTTTACTTTTCTTCTCTTTTACCTATCTTTCTCCAACAAATTTCTTTCTCTATTTTTTTTTCTCTAAAACGTTTTTTACTCTATAAAATTTATTTTTTTCTTTCTAAAATTTTCTCTCTCAAAACTTTTTTTTCTCTATATCTTGTCTATTTCTAAAAACTTATCAATAATTTTTCTCTCCTTAATTAACATGTTCTCATTTTTCTTTTGAAAAAAAAAAGTCACCAAAATTTTCTATCGCTACAACTTTTCTTTATTTTTCTAACTTTTCGTTATTTCTTTAGCATATCTTTTACTCTTAACCTTATTATCTCTCTAAATTTTCTTTTTTTTTTTCATTTAATTTTTTTAATATAAAATTTATCGCTTTTACTCTTACTTGTTTTCTATTTTTCCTCTAACTAATATGTTTTCTCGAGTCTACTAACTAATATTCTTTCTCTAAATATTTCCTTTCATCTCTCTAAATTTTCTATGTTTAACTTTTCTCGTCTTTCAAAAAAAAAAAAAACTTATCTTGAAAACATTTATATTTGTGTCTCCAAATTTTTGTTTCAACATCTCTACACATTTTTCTCTCTCTAAAACATCTTTTCATCTTTCTAATTTTTAAAAAACTGAAAACCAAAAACAGTTATCAAACAAAGTTGGTTTTCCTTTTTTTAAAAACAAAAAACAAAAAACAGTTATCAAACATATATGGTTTTTGTTTTTAAAAAACAGAAAACCAAAATCCAAAAACCAAAAACCAAAAACTGAAATGGTTATCAAACGGGGCCTTGGTTTTTAGTTTTTAGTTTTTAGTTTTTGAAAATTAAACTTATAAAGACTACTTCTGATTATAAGTTTCTTTATTTTTTATCCACCATTATTCTCATGTTTTTTAAAAATCAAGTCATTTTTTTAAAACTACAAAAAAATATTTTTTTAAAAAACTTGTGTGTTTGTTTTTGGAATTTGCCTAGGAATTCAAATGTGTCCTTAATATAGATGAAAATCATAGTAAGGAAATTGAGAGAAAACAAGCATAATTTAAAAAAAAAAAAAAAAAAAAAAAAAAAAAAAAAAAAAACCAAATGGTTATCAAACGGGGCTAAGTTTTTAGATTTCTTCTACTTTAATTTGGGTCCGTGAATGAGGGCTTATTTTAATTTTTAAACTTTTAAAAATAATAATTTTTGTTATTACGGTTAGTTTTATGATGACATAATGCATAAACACTTAAGGAAACATGAAAAACAAAATCAATCTGAACCCAACAATAGTTTTGTTTCCTCAAGACAATTTTGTTCCCTCCATGGTGCTCAAGGTATAACTACTACAAAAACAGCCTTTAATGACAGACAAAAAAAAGGGGGTGGGACCTTTAATGACAGACGAAAAACGCGCGCCACTTTTAATGTCGGACGTGCGTTTTTCCGAAAAAAACAGACCTTTAATGACGGGCATTGCCCGTCATTAAAAACAACCTTTAATGGCGGGCATCGCCCGCCATTAAAAGCCTATATATATATATATTTTAAAAACGGTAAAAAGCCCAAATTACACTTTTCTCTCTCCCCGAAAAGTTTCGAAAAGTCCTAGCCTCCCTTCTTCAACATTTGGCCTTCGCAACTTCCATTCCTCCCTTCTTCAACCTTCAGCCGCCGTAGGTTCCGTTCAGCTCTTCTTCAACCTTCGGTCGTTCCTCTCTTCTTCAACATTCAGCCGCTGCAGTCGTGCCCTTCGTCTCTTCTTCAACCATTCAGTCGCCGGAGGTCTCTTCCTCTTGTCTTCAACCCACGACGGCGAACCTCAACAACGACAGATGAATCCTCACCTTCAGCCTTCAGCCATATTTTCCCTTAGGATCTAAGCATGGAAGCAAGCCAAAATAAAATTAATTAGAGATGTATGAATACCTGGATCCATGAAATGCTCTACTGCAGAACCTGTGTGATTTTGGTCTTCCTCAACTATGCAACTTAGATCTTGAGTGGGCAATTCTCTCTATCAGATGGGGAATAGGAGACTAAAGAGGCATAGTGTATTGGGGACCATAACCTTGTATTTATATGTTGATTCTAGGGTTTCCCATAATCCCCTAGGATCAACGGGCTGGCTTCTGCTCAGCAGGTCACACCTCTTCATGGGAAGTCATGGGCCCATAATCAAGACCACATAATATGCCCATTGAATAGCCCAAATATAATTGTTATATAATTTGTTACCCACATATGAATTAATTATTAAAATTAATTCCAACATCCTCACCTTCAGCCTTCAGCCGCCGTAGGTTCCGTTTAGCCCTTCTTCAACCTTTAGTCGTTCCTCTCTTCTTCAACATTCAGCCGCCGCAGCCGTCCTTCGTCTCTTCTTCAACCCTTCAACCGCCAGAGCTCTCTTCCTATTGTCTTCAACCCACGACGGTGAACCTCAGCAACGGCAGCTGAATCCTCACCGGCGACGACTGGACGGCGACCGAAGGCTTGTTTGTGTGGACGGCGACTGAATCTTCACCAGCATCATTCCTCTCTTCTCGCGTGCGTTAAAACCGAAGGTGACAGGATTTTATCATTTTTTTTATTTCGATTCGTGCCCCAACTCTCCCAATTTCTCTCTACTCTGCCTCTGCTGATTTGCTCTGCCTTTTCGTTAAAACCGAAGGTGACTGGTTTGATTTGGTTTTTTTTGGTTTAAATTTCAATATTGATTTGGTCTCAAAAATTTTGAACTTCTTTTTATATATATTTTCTATATCAGTTAATGTTGACCTTTTATGTTGGGTATAAATTTTTTTTTGGAATTGAAAGGTCTTTGGGTTTACAAAGGGGAAGGGGAAGAAGGAGGCAGAGGGGAGAGTTGGGTTTTTGGCTCTCAATTTGACCTTGTATGGTTGTTTAGTTATTGTTGTTGAATAATTGTGGTATTATTGTTAAAATTACAATAAATAAAGTGGACCCATTAAATTTGTATATATAAATATGTATACAAAAGAGAATACTTCTTTTCTTGGAAAAGTTTTTTCTTTTGATAGAGTTTTTTTTTCCTATCACTATAAAGATAGAAACAGGGTGAGTTAAAGATTTGAAATAGTTTAAATTAATTAGATTTTCCATTGTAATCATATAATGATGATAATAAAATAGAGTTACTTAGAATGAAGAAAATAAATGATATATATATAATACTACTATATGACATATTTATAATTAGCTATGCAACTTTTATGAATGAAGTGAGGTCTCAATCTTATCTGTTCATTATTGTGGAATTTTACTTAAAGAACAAAATTAGTTTTTTGGTTCCATGTGTTTTCATCAAAACAACGTCTTTATTTTCGATCAAAGTGCATATTTTTTAACTTACCGAACTCTCACATGATTAATTGGTTATTTTGCTTGAGTTTAGTGGGAGAGGGGTTGGAGAATGCTTTAAGTATGATTTTAAATTTGGTTGTTTAGTTTATGTTTTTAGTTGAGTTTAGGTGGAAGTTGAGAAATACTTGAATTAAGTTTTGAAATTGTTGGTGTTAGTTTATAAGTATAGTTGAGTTGTGGTTTGAGAAATATTTACTTATGTTTTTTAAATTCTTGGTTTGTGTTGTTTTATATGTTTAGTTGAGTTTGTTGGGGGGGGGGGGGTACTTGTTAGTTTATGTATTTGGTTTGATTTATTGAGAAGAAATACTTAAGTCTTGTTTTGAAATGGTTTGTTTGAGTTTGCTTTCGTGGGAAGTTGATGGATACTTAAGTTCTCTTGAAATTATGAGTTATACTTGGTTATTTTGCCCGAGTTTAGTGGGAGAGAGGTTGAGAAATGCTTTAAGTATGATTTTAAATTTGGTTGTTTAGTTTATGTTTTTAGTTGAGTTTAGGTGGAAGTTGAGAAATACTTGAATATTAAGTTTTGAAATTTTTGGGGTTAGTTTATAAGTATAGTTGAGTTGTGGGTTGAGAAATACTTAGTTATGTTTTTAAATTGTTGGTTTGTGTTGTTTTATAGGTTTAGTTGAGTTTGTTAGGGGAGGGTGTACTTGTGAGTTTATGTTTTTGGTTCGATTTATTGAATATAAATACTTAAGTCTTGTTTTGAAATGGTTTGTTTGCGTTTGTTTTCATGGGAAGTTGATGGATACTTAAGTTCTCTTGAAATTATGAGTTATACTTGGTTATTTTGCTTGAGTTTAGTGGGAGAGGGGTTGAAGAATGCTTTAAGTATGATTTTAAGTTTGGTTGTTTAGTTTATGTTTTTAGTTGAGTTTAGGTGGAAGTTGAGAAATACTTGAATATTAAGTTTTGAAATTGTTGGGGTTAGTTTATAAGTATAGTTGAGTTGTGAGTTGAGAAATACTTGGTTATGTTTTTAAATTGTTGGTTTGTGTTGTTTTATAAGTTTAGTTGAGTTTGTTGGGGGGGGGGGGAGTGTACTTGTGAGTTTATGTTTTTGGTTCGATTTATTGAATATAAATACTTAAGTCTTGTTTTGAAATGGTTTGTTTGAGTTTGTTTTCATGGGAAATTTATGGATACTTAAGTTCTCTTGAAATTATGAGTTATACTTGGTTATTTTGCTTGAGTTTAGTGGGAGAGGGGTTGAGGAATGCTTTAAGTATGATTTTAAATTTGGTTGTTTAGTTTATGTTTTTAGTTGAGTTTAGGTGGAAGTTGAGAAATACTTGAATATTAAGTTTTTAAATTGTTGGGGTTAGTTTATAAGTATAGTTGAGTTGTGGGTTGAGAAATACTTAGTTATGTTTTTAAATTGTTGGTTTGTGTTGTTTTATAAGTTTAGTGTAGTTTGTTAGGGGGGTGTACTTGTGAGTTTATGTTTTTGGTTTGATTTATTGGGAAGAAATACGTAATTCTTGTTTTGAAATGGTTTGTTTGAGTTTTTTTTTTCGTGGGAAGTTGATGGATACTTAATTTCTCTTGAAATTATTTGTTATAGTTCGTTATTTTGCATGAGTTTAGTGGGAGATGAGTTGAGTAATGCTTTAAGTATGATTTTGAAATTTGGTTGTTTTAGGGTATGTTTTTAGTTGAGTTTAGGTGGAAATTGAGAAATGATGTGGTTGGCCATGAATTTACATGTCAAAATTTCACGATGTTGAGTTTTGTCTCAACATCATGAATTTGAGGGAAATTGAATGAACAATTGAGTATTTAATTGTTCAAACTTTTTCTTAAGGATCTAATAAGCACAAATTTTTATGGAATAATTATTTTTCTTTGTAGATTGAAATTTCAAGCAAACAATTTTATAGTAATGGATAAGTCGTGCATGACAAAGAATCGGATGTCACCAGAATATGGTCTAGGGGTTGAGATGTTCATTGAAAATGCACTACGACAGTCAAGTAGGTCAAATGTCATTTGTTGTCCATGTTTGCTGTGTGTAAATGCAAAGTCTCAAGATGCAAATACAGTAAGAGATCACTTATTCATTTATGGTATTGATGAGAGCTATAAAACATGGATTTGGCATGGTGAATCACTACCGGTTAAGAGAACTAATGCAAACGTCTCTTCTAGTGGAAAAAAAGAAGAGAATGAAGATGAAGATCTTGATGACGTAATAGGAATGTTTAACGCTGCACATGATAACGTTAACGATGAATCCCACGTTTTTGAGGAAGTACTGGATGATGCCAAGAAATCATTGTACTCAAATTGTAAGAACTTTTCCAAAATATCTGCATTGGTAAAGTTATATAATTTTAAAGCAAAGTTTGGATGGAGCGATGTAAGTTTTAATGAATTGTTAACATTAGTCAAAGATATTTTACCTAGTCCAAATGAAATTTCGACTTCTACGTATCAAGCAAATAAAGTTTTATGTACTCTTGGAATGTCTGTAGAAAAGATTCATGCATGTAACAACGATTGTTGTTTGTTTAGAAAAGACCTCTCTGATGTAGAAGTATGCCCGAGTTGTGGAACATCAAGATGGAAACTTCGTAAAAATTCAAAAGAAGTGATGAAAAATATTCCTGCGGAAGTGATGCGATACTTCTCTCCTATACCAAGATTTCAACGAATGTTTCGAACAACGATTGTTGTTTGTTTAGAAAAGACCTCTCTGATGTAGAAGTATGCCCGAGTTGTGGAACATCAAGATGGAAACTTCGTAAAAATTCAAAAGAAGTGATGAAAAATATTCCTGCGGAAGTGATGCGATACTTCTCTCCTATACCAAGATTTCAACGAATGTTTCGAAGTAAAGAAACATCAAGTTTGTTGACTTGGCATGCCAAAAAACGACAAAATGATGGATACTTACGACACCCTGGAGACACACTATCGTGGAAACAAGTAGATGATCAGTGGCCAGAATTTTGAGCAGAACCTAGAAATCTTCGTCTTGCTCTTTCAACAGATGGAGTCAATCCGCATGGTGATCTTAGTAGTCGATACAGTTGTTGGCCAGTTATGTTGGTGACATAAAACCTACCCCCTTGGTTGTGCATGAAGCGAAAATATTTGATGTTAACCGCATTAATATCTGGCCCTAAACAACCAGGAAATGACATAGATATTTATTTGGCTCCATTAGTTGATGACTTGAAAAAACTTTGGAATGATGAAGTTGAATGTTATGATGTAAATGAAGGACAATGTTTCACACTTAGAGCTATTTTATTGTAGACTATTAATGACTTTCCTGCGTATGACAATTTGTGTGGTTGTACAACAAAAGGATATCATGCATGCCCGATTTGTGCAGAGAAAACGTCAGCTACTTATTTGCCAAGAGGAAAGAAGATGGCGTATCTTGGGCATCGAAAATTTCTACCTCATGATCATCCACATAGAAAGCAAAAGAAAGCTTTTAATGGTGAACAAGAATTGGAAACCGCACCCGAACCATTAAGTGGAGAGGAAATTCTTGCAAAAACAAGTCGACTTCAATGTTCATTTGGTAAGAAAGTCAGTAACGAAAAGAATAATAGAGATTTTTCAAGCGTTTATTGGGAGAAGAAGTCTATTTTCTTTGAGTTAGAGTACTGGAAATATTTTCACGTGCAACATTGTTTAGATGTTATGCACATTGAAAAGAATGTTTGTGCAAATCTTATTGGCACGCTACTTGATATTCCAGGTAAAACAAAAGATGGATTGAAAACTCGTTTAGATTTGGTTGAACTGAAAATTAGAGCAGAGTTGGCCCCTCAATTGGGAAAGAAGAGGACATTCTTACCTCCAGCGTGTTACACACTATCGAAGATTGAGAAATTGAATTTGTGTAAGACACTATCTGAAATTAAAGTGTCTGAAGGTTATTCGTCCAACATACAAAGCTTAGTGTCGCTTAAAGATATGAAACTTTATGGGCTTAAATCGCACGACCATCATGTTCTAATGCAACAGTTGTTACCTATTGCAATTCGTGGTATTTTGCCCAAGCATGTTAGATATGCGATTATTCGTTTATGTTTGTTCTTCAATGCTATATGTAGTCAAACGATTGATTCGTCTAAGCTAAAAGTCTTGCAAGAGGATGTAGTAGTCACTTTATGTTTGTTAGAAAAGTATTTTCCACCGGCATTCTTCACAATAATGGTACACCTTGTCGTGCATCTTGTAAGAGAGATTGAATTTTGTGGACCGATTTATTTGAGGTGGATGTATCCTTTTGAACGATATATGAAAGTACTCAAAGGTTATGTACGAAATAGACATCGACTAGAAGGATGCATTGGAGAAAATTATATTGTGGAGGAGGTTGTAGAATTTTGTTCTGAATTTCTCTCTGGAGTTGATTCTATTGGATTACGCTCATCGACAAGGAAAGACAACTCATAAAATGATAGACCACTGTTTGTTGCTTCTTATATCAAACCAAGTAAGGATCAGTTAAATAAAGCTCATCTTTATGTCCTTCAAAACGTAAATGATGTGCTTCCATAATGAGGGTACGCAAATCTCAATTCTTTCACATAACTTTTATGATTGTGTGATAATGCAATAACTATGTCATTTTAATATGAATCCAACAGGCAACACATGGAAACTTTGTCAAAACTCAATCCCAATAGATCTAAAAACAAAAAGTGGCTTCAAAATGAGGATAATCGCACATTTAGTGGTTGGTTGCGCGACTGGGTAATCTAATAAGCCATTCTCTTAAAGATATGATTTCATGTTTAACAACTAATTAACTTAGGAATGAATCTCAAATTGCACTTGCTCTTGAGGTGCCGAACAACACCATATCATCTTCTTTGAGATGAATAGCTCACGGGCCTCATCCAGATGTAGTCACATATTGTGGTTATGTGGTTAACGGTATTCGCTATCATACAAAGAAGCGTGATGATATTAGGAATGTAAAAAATAGTGGTGTTATGTTAATTGCGAGTACTATGCAAGTTTCTAGTGCCAAAGACAAAAATCCCATTATGTCAGACTGTTGGGTTTTATGCCCTAAAACTCGTAGATAGTGAATGTAAACAAATTGTATACTTGTTTCAATAAAGTGTAATTGAGTTTCTACAATAAAGTGTTGTTGTTAAATATTGCACAATTTGACCCAAATCCAATAAACTAAGATCCAAGGTTGTTTACATGTGACTTTAACTAGTATGTGGGGACATACGGGGATTGGTGTTCAAGTAACAACCTAAAAGGTCTATAGTACAAGGATAAGGCTGGGTACCTTATCCTGGTAGCACTATGTGATACGACCCGCTTTGTATTCGATACAGACGTATTAATCCAAGGTGTCCATGTAGGAGACATGCAAGCGGGGGTATCCTATGCAATGAGTTTGCATAAGACCGGACCACGAAATAGTAAACCACTAGATGTAACACCGTTAACTAGTTAGGTTACTGTTTCAATACGATGACCTAGGTAACTCAGTCTTAATCCTGAGTGTGTCATGAACTCCTTCTCATGAGGGATTGTCCTTTGATTAGCATGGGTGAGAGTGGCCAATACGCCGACTCAATATGCCTTCCTTTTTGGGGACAAGACCGAGTGGGAGGCTGGGGACATGACAACACAAGAAATAATTCACTCTTTCCCACTTCTAGGAGAAGTAGATGAGTGTTCCCTTAAGAGGTGACTCCGGGACTTGAACAAAGGGATCCCGTCCTCTCACTGGCCCGAGAGGAACTTTCTGTTTAATGGTTGGACCATAAACATGTTGTTCATTAGAGGAGCGCTGGTACTTAAGGAGACAGATGTAACACAGGGGTAAAACGATAATTTGACCCAGCCGTGATTACGAACACTCGTGAAGGATTGACTTATCGGTATCGGTCTACATCCATGGACACAGAAATGTTCTACAGTGAGAAGAGTTCAGCTGTGGGTCTTTAGTGGAATGACTCACAGTTAATGAATATTGGTTAACCTGATTAATGAGTTTAATCTATTAACCTCATATCATTGGAGCTTCTGATATGTAGGTCCATTAGGTCCCCCTGCTCGCTCGTAAAGAGTAATTAGGAACAAATATATCTTAAGAGAATTTGAATAGTTCAAATTCATATTGGGAATTAAGTTAATTGTATGAGATACAAATTAATATAATGTATAATGATGCATTAAAATATAAAGTCTAATTTGAGATTAAACTTTATTAAATTGAGAGATTGATATATTTGAAAGAGTTCAAATATATGTCTAATTAAATATAGGGTATTTAATTAGAAGATGAATTAATTAATTATGAATTAATTAATTATTCAATTTAGTTTAAATTAAATGAGATTTAATTAAACTATAGTCTATGAGAGAAATAAATATTTGAAGAAGTTCAAATATTAATATGAATTTGATTCATATTAAATTTATAGGATATAAGAGAATTTGAAGGAGTTCAAATTTTAATATGAATTTGATTCATATTATAGAATTAATTAATTGAAGGCCTGAAATTAAATATATGATATTTAATTGGGTAATTAATTAATTAACTAATAGAAGGTCTGAAATTAAATATATGATATTTAATTGGTGATTAATTAATTAAAGAATTAATTAATTGGAAATTAATCAATTATGGAAATGATTAATCACTTATGGAAGTGATCAATCATTTATGGAAAAGATTAATCAATTATGGAATTGATTAATGGAAAAGATTAAATCAGTTATGGAAATAATTGATTTTAAATGAATATTTTATTCATGGCCTTTCTCCTATAAATAGAACACTAACCCTAGGGTTTAGGTACCACAACATATGGCCACCATAAGGCCCTCTCATATTCTCTTAACTCAAGAACTCTAGGGAGAATTTTCTCTCTCGAGTTTTTCCCATTCAAGATTAGGTAGTCCCACAACTACATTCCTAATCTCAGAGTTATAGCGAGGAAGATTAAATGGTGGTGTTCTTCGTTGTTGTGGAGCAATCAAGAAAGGCGTTCTTGAAGAATTCAGAGTCGTCAACGAAGGTATGTTTCTCGTCACTTAACCTTTTGCCAATGTATTGGTATTTTGTAAAACAAAATTAATTTATGAACGGTCCAATTGCTTCCGATGTAATGGAATTGGGAATTCCAATCCTTCACAGACATGACCTTTTACGGTGTCATGCAAGAAATATGGGAACTTGATTATCATGATTTAACCGTTGTTTTATTCAAATGTGATTGGGTTGAGAACAATAATGGTCTTAAAATAGATGACCTTGGGTTTACAACTGTGGACCTCAATCGTATTGGACATAAATCAAACTCGTTTATTTTAGCCTCTCAAGCTAGACAAGTGTTCTACGTACGAGATCCTCTTAATCCTCGTTCGTCAGTTGTATTAACACCTTCACAAAGAATAATAGAAGAAGATTTCTATGAAGATGAAATAGTAGATATTATCCAAGATTGTGGGTATGGTGTGGTCGATAGAATGCCTAATATTGATGTATTTCATGAAAACAACGAAATTTCATCTACATATGTGAGAAATGATTGTGAGGGCACATGGGTTGATAACTAATGTATTGAATGCGGTATGTCATTTGGTTGTGTATTTACGCAATTTTATTGTGTTAAATATCATATAAATTAAATATATCTTATGTTGTATACTTTTTGTTTTTCTTGCAGATTGTTAATATGAGTGGTTCAAGTAGTAACAGTGATGGTGAAGGTCACGTTACTATTCATATGGAGGCCAGACCGCCTGCTGGACGAGGTGTCACTACTATGCGTGAGTTGGCAGGCTTACGAAATTCTGGACAACGCTTGGTTGTTGAATACAACAGTCAAGGTCAGACTATTGGTAAAAATGCAAACAAAATGCAAAGTTTCATCGGAGTTTGTGTCAGACAGCAAATTCCATTGACTTATGACAATTGGAACAAAATTCCAATAGTTAAAAGAAAAAATATTTGATTGTGTAGAGGTAAGAGTTTTTTGTTTATTATGGCATTAGGTTTATGTATTTTATTCAATTTCTAACTATGTTGTGTATTTTATTTCATGCAGATGTCATTCGTCGTGGACCCCAGGTCGAAACATGCTAGCATTCAATCAGCATTGTCGAAGTTTCGAAGTTTCCGGTACTATTTGACTCAGAAGTATATACTTCCATTCATGAATACACAAGAATTGTTGCAGAGACCTCCTAAGAGATATTCACATATTGATCAAGATCAGTGGATTCAATTTGTTAATTCGAGATTATCTGAGGAGTGGAAGGTAAATATATTATACTTAGTACTTTTTAATTTAGTACAATTATTTTAGTTATTTCATTTAAGTATCTTTTGTTGTGTAGGCACTTAGTGATATTCAAAAAGAAACAATGGAGAAACTTAAATACAATCATCATATATCTCGTAAGGGATATGCTAACATTGCCAAATAACTAGTAAGTAATGTTGTTTAGGTTACATTGTGTATGAAGACAATATGTTTATGTTAATTAATAATGCATATGTTAAAATAGGAATTGTCAGATGATCCTAGCAATCGGGCCACTTTATGGAAGGAAGCAAGAAAAGGAAAAAATAAGGAATATTTTGATGACGACACTAAAGAACGTGCTAATTGCATTGTAAGTATATTAAGAAGGATATGATGTGAATTTTAAATTACATGTTTTCCAATCATGTGATACTTGGAAATGTTTTCGATAGGATGAGCTAGCTGCAGCAAATCAAGGTCAAGATATACTTACTGAAGCATTAGGCACGCCAGAACATAGAGGGCGTGTTAGAGGAGTGGGTGAGTTTGTTTAACCATCTGTCTACTTCAATATTCCTAAAAGGACATCAAACTTGGGTACACAATCCCAAAGCAAAGGTAAAACGGAAGGCAGTGGTTCGAGAAAGTCAACAGAGGTAGAAAGTAAAACTTCCAGGAAAAAAAAGGAAAGGAGATTGTTGAAGAACCAGAAGAGGTGTTCGAGTCAGAAGAAGTGTTAGAGGTAATGAATTAGTAATCAGTGTCACCTACTTGCTTTGGTTATGAAATGATATAATCTTTTGCATTATGATTAAAATTTAGAGTTTTTGTTAATTGATGCTACGAGACCTGACTCGTATAGTACATAAGTTGTGAAATATGAATTGAAGTTTGGAGGAATTGGTTTGAGGATATAGAAGTGTTATTTTGTATTTGGCATGTGAGAAATTTTTGGGATAGTCAGTTTTACGCCGTTATGCTGCCGAAATTTTTGGTGCACTCGGTTGTAACTCTACATTCTTGTGTAGTTAACCATAAAATGTGACACTTAACACTTTTTTTGATTTAATAATGTTTAAAGGGTACACCATGTCGCTTGGCTGTAAATTTAGTGGATAACATTGTTGCCATAGACACAATGTATGAATCTAGTGTCGGATGCCCAACGATTCATGGAGTACCACTAGGAGCCAATAATGTTCGAGTGGTGGTGGATATGATCACAGGAGAAGATGTTCTCATACCAATTCCCGTGGTTGAAGAAATAGAGACGCTTAGTCAAGCAAAGGGTAGCTTCGTGGCATGGCCTCGCGAGCTTGTGATTTTGAATAACAAAAAAAAGGTATGTATGTCTTCTTCCACTTTAATGTACATGTTTTGTTTTCCTTATTTACATATTGTAATTATGTTTGTGTTAGGTATGTTCTCCCACAAAACCTAAACGGAATGTGTCCGTTGCACAATCTTCCGAACATACAGATATCTACGTTAGCATCAAGTTGCTGAATCGATATGCCGCTCTTTCCATGGGGGGGGGGGGATGCGACAGTTCCTATCAAATTGAGTGACACCATTTTTGGAGAGAATAAAACAATTTACCTACATCGTGATGACATCATGCAGTATTGCGGGATTGTTGAAATAGGGTACTCATGTATACTGGTGTACATTGCGTAAGTAGAAAACCTATGACATATGTTATTTATTTACTATGATTTTCAATGTTTTATAATATTGTTTATTTTCTTTAGGTATCTTTGGACTGTATGTGACAATGAAATAACCAGCAAATTTCCAATAGTTGATCAAGGAACCATTTCTTCATTTGTAAAGTGTCAAGAAACTCGTTGTAAAAATCTAGCCAACCGACTAGATCACATGGTTAATTTGAATCAACTAATCATCATCCCGTATAATATTGGGTAAGTAATGTCAATTCAAATTAGTTTTACTTAATTATACGTGTAATTTGTGATAATCTACTAAAAAGAATGTTCATTTTTAATAGGTGTCATTGGATGTTGATTGTGATCAATCCTGGAGAGAATACCGTTTATGTGTTGAACTCATTACGTAGTAAGATTGAATAAAGTTTTCAAGGGATTATCAATACGTAAGTATCTATAAACTTTTATTGTGGTTGATTCTCATATCTATATCACTCTAATGTTCAAATTATTTAGATCATTGAGAATGTGGCAAGCAAAGAACTCACTCCCACAATATCGCTCGAACATAATTTGGAAACTTATAAAGGTAAATTTATATTGACTATATTCTCAACATTATCAAATTTGTCAACTCAAGTATAATGTTTTTCACAACTTGTTTTACATGTAGTGCCCCCGTCAATTGGGCTCTGTAGAGTGTGGATATTATGTGCAAAAGTATATTCGAGAAATAGTACACAACTCATCTACGTCTATAAGTAATCTTGTACGTAATCATATTCAACTCCACTACTTATATAAGTATCTTTTAATTATTTATAATTCAATTTTCTAAAGGATTCTTATATTTTGTTTATGGTTTTTCTTATGTTTAGTTTAACACGAAAACAACATATACGCAAGAAGAAATTGACGAGGTTCGAATAGAATTGGCAGGGTTCGTGGGAACATTTGTGTAGGGTTACATTTGGATGATGTTAATGATGTAAATGTGATGTGTAAGTACTTGGTTATCTATCTGTTGTAGATTTGTGTAGGATTATTTTTGGATGACCTGTGGAGGGACGGGTGGTCCCATTGTATGTTGTGTAAACTTCTGCTGGATGTTGTTTATGGAGGGACGGGTGGTCCCATATGCATGATGTATATGAGATAGAAGTGATTATATGTTGTATTATTTCAGGTTAGTTTTGGATTGTTTAGTAGAGGTCATGCCGAAATTTTCAAAGTTTGATTCCAATTCTATTACATGTGTGGGTTCAAAGTGTGATTCCAAACATATTTATATCATTTGAAGGTTTTTTATGTAGTTAAACGTTGACTTCAAGCGTGTTATGTGAAAATTTGTTTTTAAGCCTATTACATGTTCTTATATAGTGATTCCAAGTTGATGTGTGTTCAAAATGTGATTTAAAGCATACTTGGATCAATTGAAAGTTTTTCATATAACACAATTACGATTACTTTCTTTACAGGTTGCCAAATGAAGAAAATATTGTTGGTTTGCCACCGGGCAACCAACAAATTTTTTTATTAAATTATGAACAAAATAATGGCGGGCAATGTCTGTCATAAAAAATGACATTTAATGACGGACATTTAGTAACAGACATTTAAAAAGGAAATTTAATGACGGACACCTTTAATGACGGACATATGTTTCCCAAAAACATCTTTAATGACGGACTTTTCATGACGGGCGGCTTTTAATGACGGGCATAGCCTGTCATTAAAAGATCTGGTCGGTTGCAAAATACCCTTTGATGACGAACTTTTCATGACGGACGATTTTAATGGCGGGCATTGCACGTCATCACATATTCATAGATTATTTGTGGTCATTCAAATAGTCACATCTTTTCATGTAAGGGTTGTGTCTTTGATGTGATTTCAAATATGTGTATTAAAGTAATGAAATGGACAAAGATAATGAGAACCGTATTATTGAATATAGTAGGTATAAGTAATAGGATAATAGAAATGACCAAAATAGTTATATAATAGACCTTTTGAAAGTGTATTATTTGAAGGACTATAATAGAAAATTTATAAATCACCAAAATAACATAACTCCAAAAATAAAGCAATCAAAATTTGTAATATAGGGAGAAACCTTTGTTGTGTTTTTAATTTGTATTATATTTAAATTCGGTTATTAATCCTTAATTTTGAGTAATAACTACTCTAAATTTAAATTAAAAAATTAACATACAATGGCCATTGTAGTTTTCAATGTTTATGACTGTTTTTGTCATACACTTTTGGTCTTTGAGGTTTTGGGTTACATTTCAATTTAGTCCATGAGTTTTCAAATTAACAATTCAGTCTCTAAGGTTTGGATTTTTTTTTTCATTTTGGTCCCTTCATCCATCTTTTCGTATATAACTAACGGATGGCTAACGTGACACCTATTTTTTGTTTTAAATTATTTTCTTAATTTTTTTATTTTATTCTTATTCTTCTTCCTCTTCCTGCCGACGTCGGTTCTTTTCTCTCATTTTCTTCTACTTCCTTCTCCCTTTTTTATTTATGTTTTTTACTGTTTTTTTTAAAAGAAAATTGAAACGAAAGGGAAAACCCTTTGTTCTAGATCTAAAACGAAGGGGCTTTCCCCTTCGTTTCAGACCGTCGTTCGATTGCATCGTGTTTCAGATTGTTCAATTGCGCTGTTCATCAGACCATCCCGATTTTGAACGAACAAGCCTAGCTTGCACCGTTTGCAAGTCCCCCTTCGTTTGCGAGTCCCCCTTTGTTTGTGTTGTGAAAGGCTTGTTGGCGTTCGCGAGTTTCTCTATTTTAAAAAAAATAACGAAGTAGCTGAAACGAAAGGGAAAGTCCCTTCGTTTCAGTTCTTTTTTTTTTTGGAATAAAAAATAGAAAGAAAACAAGGAGGAGGAGGGGGAGGAATTTTTAAAAAGTAATTTTCTTTTAATAATTTAAGATTATTTTTTATTTAAAAAAATTATTTTTTTAAACAAAAAATAGGTGTCACATCAGCAATCCGTTAGTTATTAATGGAAAAATGGATGGAAGGACCAAAATGAAACAAAATCCAAACCTTGGGGACTAAACTTTCGAGTTTAAAAACTCAAGGACCAAAATGAAACCTAACCCAAACTTCAGGGACTAAAAGTGTATTTTTTCCTTATTTATATTATTTTAATTTAATTAACAATAGTTTTTTTTCTTTTTTACAATATGTGTGTCCTCATTCCTTTTGCTCAATGGTATATTTCATATATATTTAAGTTTCTCAATTTTAAGGTTTTTATTAACTCTCTTAAGATTTAGTAGAAAAAATGATAACAAGAAACCATGTTCGTGGAATATGCAAAGCAACAAAAGCATGACAACAATAATAAAATGTAGGTACAGCTATGAATCATTATATTTAATAATAACTTCAACCAACAACTATGCATTTTATAATGTTTCTTTTAAACGCATGTGAATTACTCATTTTCATGCATGATCAAGTTGTATTACAACCTTATAAACCACATGTAAAGCATCTAGTATTAAACTTGTAGAATTTAAATTGATATATTGTTTAATTAATACTAGATTCTCTTTCAAAAATAAATATAGCCTTTTAGGCTATCAGGGTCAAGTATGTTTAACACCCCCATAGGTCATGTTTGTTTCATGGGTTATAAGATACAAATATATAAAATTCCATGTTTTTTTTATACAAAGAATAGACATAATCGACCCAAATAGTGGGGTCCAAAACTAAGCAAACAACCAATTGGTCTCCACTAAAATCAACTAGCTTTCAAAACCACGATCATCTTCATTCCAAGCTAGCCATTGGATTTGCTTCAGACTGGCTCGTATTCAACACTAAAATAGTCCTGAACTCATAAACCCAGGCATGAAATAACATTACTATCAGAATTAGCCATTTTGCATATATAATTGATTGTGATTTGTATTAAATTCTAATTATACTGAATGAACTAAAGAATATGTCGTTGTTGTGCATTAATCCACGTATAAATTATGCACTACCAAGTAATACCTGGAGTATTCCAGGGTTAGAACACAGGGAAGGAGCAAGTAGTAAAACTATCTCAAATTAAATCCTATCCTAATGATGTTGTGCTGGGGTAATAAGAATAAAATATGGATGCGACAGGTTGAACATGTGATGATATAAAACATAAACTAATGCGTTAGAGGAAAAACAATGGACGATGAGCTATCAAGACTTTCACCACAGCAACCACATGAGACATATAAGATATTAATGTAGCGCATAACAATGAATCGACAGAATATTGATGCCTAAGTGAGAAATAAACATGTGATTCCCTTCCGGTATTACACATGCGACAAACTAAGAATATTCCTATTGCTTAATTACATGTGTTTAATCAGTTCTCTCTATGCTTGCAAGCGGTTGAATTATCCCTAAAGCAACCCAAGCACATCCATGAAATATCATAAGCAACTGAGCTATTTCTAACACAACCAGACTACATGTAATGCATTATCTTGCTCTACTTAGATATTTCCACATATGTTACCCTTCTGGGATTTATCATGCTACTACCTTTATCGATTGATCAGAGGAATATTAGTAATGAAAGGATTATCACATCTAAGTAGAAAGCATCAATATAATTGATTCATTGCATTGCATACAAAAATAATCTTAATGCCTCATGGGCGCCTAGGCTAAGCCTTGATAAAAAGAAATTAGTTTATGCTACAAAATAAAAGCATACAATAAAACATAAAAATCTAAGAATGCCTTTGATCCTTGGATGAATTTCTTTTCTTTCACCTCCCCTCTATTTATAATTCCCTCTTACTTGGAGCCAAAGGGGAATACTTGAAGCCAAAGGATAATACTTGGGGCCAAAGGATCAAACTTGGATCCAAAGGATCACCATTTTGTTGGAAACTTGCTCCTTACTCAACACATACTTGCTTCCCACTCAATATCAATGCTCTAGCTCATCATGCTCCAAGCTTCTAACTCATCATGCTCTAGCATTTCATGCTCCAAGCACATCATGCTCTAGTGAAGCTTCCATGCACCATACTTCTAGCTCATAAGCTTCGAAGCTTTTCCTGATGCAACAATAAAATAGAATTAGTGCAGTTTTGTATGAATTTCAAAGATAATAATCAATATGAGCACATTAATACAATAAATCAATATTACTGCATCTAGCACCTAAATTAGTTAAAACTTGGATATTTTCATTCTCTTGAGGCTCACAAAAAGCTTAAATTAGGAACCTAATAACTTGATATATTTTCAAGTTATCAAACCCCCAAACTTAAACTATTGCTTGTCCTCAAGCAATACCGCAACAACACTTTTTTGCTTCTCAGATAAAATGCCTCAAGCCTTACTACAATTCCTTAGCGCACTCTACAAAAATTTACCTCAACGACGCGAAATACCAACATCCAACTTTCTAAACCTAAGGTCAACTTTGGTTTTACTACATTAAAATGCCTTTTATACACTTAAATAGATTTCTCTCATTTCTCCTTCCTACACTTCTTCCTCTTTACTAGCTTACTTCTAAATTAAAACTTGGATGGACTAACGCTTTATAAGAATGTTTACTCAGTGCTCACGTTGTCAGCATTTCTTTTTCTCTTGTTTTTTTCCTTTTCTTTTTTTATGAGAATCCTTTTAGATGTAGTGCCTTCGTTCTGGCTTGCCAACATTGGTGACGAAAGCATCCAACTACGAGCGCCTCATCTTTCAGGTTGTCGAGGTATGCTCATTTCTTTTCAGCGTGTTCATGCAAAGGCAAACCATGGGTTTCATGAATGCCCCTGGTTACTAATGCCTTCAATAAAGTGGATCATTTTTTTTTTTACTATCTTTGCTGAACAACTATGAAATACAAAAACATGCGCTATGCACCCCTCCAAACTTAAAATGGACAATATCCTCATTGAACCCTCAAACTTGTTTTGCACTATGCGACAGGGGAAGGGTTTCTGAAAATGCATTAGTCACATTACACAAGCAGATTTGGCGCATTGACTAGTAGAGAGGAAGTAATGTAATATTAGATACTCTGAGACAAATCTAAATAAGGAGAAAATGAAATTTATCAATAGTTAATGCAAGGAATAACTTAAGCAAAGAAAAATTAGTTGTTAGTCCTAGCGCATATTATCATCATAGGTTAATGTAAAGCAACGTAGGGAAACGTAGGCGAGGCAGAGAAATAACAATTGATGCGATAACACTATTGTAGCAGGAAAAACCCAAAAATCTAACGCAATGGATAATTATTAAGCGTATGCAAATCAACTCATGAAAGATTTTAAGCATTAAAGAGACATGCTGAACTAAAAGCAAACGCATTGAGAAACCATAACAAATATGCAAAATGTAACAGTAACGCATGCTCTCTACTCAAACTTAAAGATAACACATAGACCCAAACCTAAGGCTTTCTTATACTTTTGGAAAATAAATTATTGCAAGAAAACTTCCTAACAAACATAAAGTAAGAGATAGAATGTGTCCCAGATTTAATTGCCTCAAAATGATGTATCTTCAATGCTCCGAGGCGTCAACATGCTCTTCCTTCATGTGTTGTCCAAAAAGATGATGGGTGCATTGCCCCAATGCATCTCTTTCCGTTCATGAGATTTTATTCTTGATTTGCGCTGTTGGACGTTTTGCCACACCATACAATGTTGGGCTTTCCCTCGAAGTTTGCATTAAATCCAAGACAAAGGTTGAAAGCTTTTGTGTTTTTCCTTTACTGCAGTAGCGCCATACATAGTTGTGTTTTGACGCGATGGGATTTTTTTCTTTGATGCACTGCTCTCCAACTTAACTCCTTTTCCTTTTTTCACCTTCCCGGAGCATCATCATAAAGATTCGTCTTTTTTGTTTGTGAAGGCGTTGAAAAATATTTTGCTGGTGCATCATGTGTGGGCTCGTTATGTTTGGGCGCAGTTTCTTCTTTAGGATGGCTAACTTTTTCTTCTAATGTAGTGCACTCTTCTACTTTATCAAGGAATTTCAATGAGTTGAAAGGCATTAAAAGTTACTTGTTCATCATTGAACTGCATGGCTAGCTCGTCTTTCTACACATCAATCGAAGTTTGTCCAGTAGCCAAGAAAGGTCTTCCCAAAATGATTGGGACTTCTCTATCTGCTTCATAATCAAGAATGATAAAGTCAGGTGGAAAAACAAATGTATCTACTTTTACCAGTACGTCTTCAATTTTTCCTTCTAGATGCACCACTGACCTATCAGCAAGCTGAAAAGTGACTGTTGTTGGACGAACTTCTCCAATACCAAGGTGCTTGAATACTGATAAGGGCATTAAGTTAATGCTTGCGCCAAGGTCGCATAGGGCTCTCCCCACATCAATTCCTCAAATGGAACATGGAATAGTGAAGCTTCATGGGTCCTTCAATTTTGGGGGAATTTTGCTACTGAGGATCGCCCTACACTCATTCGTTAGTGCAACAATCTCGAATTCTCTCCACGGGCATTTGTTTGAAAGGATGTCCTTTAAGAACTTTGCGTAGCTTGAAATTTTTTCAAGCACCTCGACTAGGGGAATGTTGATATGCAACTGTTTTAACACGTTCAGAAATTTCTTGAAGTTCGTGTCATCATTCCTTTTTTGTAGGCGCTGTGGAAAGGGAATAGGTGGTTTGTTTGCGACCGGTTCTTCATGCGCCGATGGCTCTTCTTCTTTTTCCTTCATAGCGACTTCCTTGCTTGATTTAGCCGCGTTGGGTTCTTCAAGACACTTCTTTGGATCTTCTGAATGTACTACCGCATCTTTTGGCGCATGAGTAGCTGTATTGCTTGGAACTTGTTTACCATCGCACAAGGTTAACGCATGACAGTGCTCTTTTCCTCTTAAAGCTTCAATGCTATTTGGAAGAGTTCCTACTGGCCTGTTCTTCAGTTCTGATGCTAATTGCCCCAGTTGAACTTCAAGGTTTATGAGTAATGCGGCTTGGCTTCGCACTAACGCGTCATTCTTTGCCATATACTCTTTTTGACTGATCATAAAATTCTTCAGTAGGGTCTCCAATGAGTTTGATGATGTTGCGTTAGCTTCTCCACCGTCTGAAGTATTTCCATGCTGGAGGTTTCCTTGAAATGGTCCCTGCAAAACTTGATCATTGTTAGCGTTAAAGAGTTAACGGACAAAATTGTTACTCCCTTGCTTCTACGGTAGCTTTGATGCGCCAACATTACCACTCCATGCAAAACTTGGATGATTTCTCCAACCGAAATTGTAGGCATTTGGAAAGGGATTATTTCGTGTGTTGCCTTGGGGTCCCACATAGAAAAATGATTCCGGATTTCATCGGCACTGATCATACATGTGGTTACCGCCGCAGATGGCACATCCTAATGCAGCTAGATGCGCTACAATGGGAGCTTGATTTGCGGCTGATTCGTCAATTTGTTTGGTTAGCGCATCGATCTTTGCGTTAACTGCTGTCATGGGGTCCACTTTAAAACTTCCAGAACTTGTCTTCATTAGGTGCTTCCTTTTGTCTTCAACTGATCCCCATTCATAATTGTTCCTCGCGATGCGGTCAAGGATTTCATACGCCTCATCATATGCCTTTCTTAGCAATGCTCCATTGGCCGAGGAATCTACCAATACTTGAGAATTTTTGTTTAATCGCTCGTAAAAAATTTCTAGTTGGATGCAACGAGGTAGTCCATGGTGAGGGAATCTTTGTAAAAGATTTTTTAATTGTTCCCATGCATCGCTCAGTGACGTGACCCATCCTCATGCTGTGAGAAAGTTATACTCTCCTTGCGCAATTTGGAATTAGCTATTTGTGGAAAATATTTCTCCAAAAATTTTTATACTGACATTCCATGCAGCAATGGAATTTGCAGGTTGCTGATTTAACCATACCTTAGCAGCATCCCGTAGCGAATATGGAAATAGTATGATTTGAAGCTGCTCAGGGGTGACTCCTGGAATAATGAACTTGTTGCAAATATCATGGAATGATTTTAGATGAGAGAGTGGATCTTCTGATGCACTTCCTCCAAACTATCCTACTGCAGTAAGCATTTGAAACATAACAGGCTTAAGTTCAAACCTTTCTGTGTTGAGCACGGGACGTACAATTCCAGGGATGAAATTACACATAGCTGGGGCTGTATAGTCTCTAATGCCTCGTTCTCTATCGTTAGCCATTTGAATTGGATTAATGGGAGGATTTTTTGGGTTTAGCACAACCAATTCTTGAGTATACACTAACACACCTGAAAAAGACACATTCAAGTCAGATGGTTGTGATAGCACAATACACAGAATAAGAAATAATAAAAGACATTCTAAACTACTGTTGCCTTCCTCGGCAACGACGCCAAAAACTTGATTATGATTTGTATTCACTTATAATTATACTGAGTTAACTAAAGAATATGTTGTTGTTGTGCATTAATCCAAGTATAAATTGTGTACTACCAAGTAATACCTGGAGTATTCCAGGGTCAGACACAGGGAAGGAGCAAGTAGTAAAACTATCTCAAATTAAATCCTATTCTAATGATGTTGTGTTGGGGAAATAAGAATAAAATATGGATGCGACAGGTTGAACATGTGATGATATAAAACATAAACTAATGCGTTAGAGGAAAAACAATGGGCGATGAGCTATCAAGACTTTCACCATAGCAACCACATGCGACAGATAAGATATTAATGTAGCGCATAACAAGAAATCGACAGAATATTGATGCCTAAGCGAGAAATAAACATCTGATTCCCTTCCGATATTACACATGCGATGAACTAAGAATATACCTATTGCTTAATTCATGCGTTTAATCAATTATCCATATGCTTGCAAGCAGTTGAAATATCCCTAAAGCAACCCAAACACATCCATGAAATATCCTAAGCAGCTGAGCTATTTCTAACACAACCAGACTACATGTAATGCATTAACTTGCTCTACTTAGATATTTTCACATGCGTTACCCTTCCAGGGTTTATCATGCTAGTACCTCTATCGGTTGATCAGACGGATATTAGTAATGAAAGAATTATCACATCTAAGTAGAAAGCATCAATATCATTGATTCATTGCTTTGCATACAAAAATAATCTTAATGCCTCATGGGCACCTAGGCTAAGCCTTGATAAAAAGAAATTAGTTCATGCTACAAAATAAAAACATACAATAAAACATAAAAATCTAAGAATGCCTTGGATCCTTGGATCCTTTAATGGATTTCTCTTCTTTCACCTCCCCTCTATTTATAATTTCATCTTTCTTGGAGCCAAAGGGGAATACTTTAAGCCAAAGGATAATACTTGGGGCCAAAGAATCAAACTTGTGGAGCCAAAGGATCACCATTTTGCTGGAAACTTGCTCCCTACTCAACACATACTTGCTCCCCACTCAATATCAATGCTCTAGCTCATCATGCTCCAAGCTTCTAACTCATCATGCTCTAGCGTATCATGCTCCAAGCGCATCATGCTCTAGCGCATAAGCTTCCATGCACCATACTTCTAGCTCATAAGCTTCCAAGTTTTTCCTCATGCAACAATAAAATAAAATTAGTGCAATTTTGTATGAATTTCAAAGATAATAATCAATATGAGCACATTAATACAATAAATCAATATTACTGCATCCAACATCTAAGTTAGTTAAAACTTGGGTATTTTCACTATTTTGAGGCTTACAATAAGCTTAAATTACACACCTAATAACTTGATATTTTCAAGTTATCAATAATTCATCATGAAACAATTCAGGAGGGAATAAACATAAACAAATTAGCACTATCATTTCAAACCCAACCTAAATCATGCAAGCCCCCGAGCAAGCCTAAACAATATAATATGGCTTGAAGACGTTCAGACGTTGGGAACTTATCATGGTCAAACCCTTGTTCAACAAATGCTTAAGCTTTTGCCTAGGAGAAGCAACGACAATCTAACAATTATGAAACAACTCAAGATTTTTCCAAGAAAACATTCTCGCGTGGGTGTGTGATGAAACCTCTCCTAGAGCAGACCCTACTAGCCCTGGCAAGATTTATAAGCACCCACCACCTATCTCCCCCTACACTGGAACTAAGGCCTCGCTTAAAAGGCTAAAAGAACCAAATTAGGATGCTATTACACTACCTAGAAGCCTGAACAATAGAATCCTTTTTCTTTTCTTTTTCCTTTCTCAATCTCTTAGGCAGGGTACTAGCTTTCGCACTATAGAGCAGGGACCCATAACTTGAGTTTTACCCTAGTTGGCCTAAGTGAACACACTGCAGGTAGCTCTTTTTACCCTTTATTTTATGCCTCATGTAAACGGGCAATTGAGACTTATGGGCCCATTTGAATTTTGGTTTGTAAAAATGGGCCAAATTTTAAAATCTTTTATTTGGGGAACCTGTGGCTGTGAAAAGACAAAATTAGCCTTGCCCTTTGCGCAAGTTATCTTCTTAAAAATCCCAACCGAAATTGGGATAAAATTCGTGTAAGACGACAAAATTTGATTGAATTTAATGAATCCCGATCAAAATTTGACAAATAATCATGCAACCATGGACTAAATTTGCCCAAAATTAATGAATCCGACCGAATTTAGTAAATCCCGATCGAAAATGGCTAGGATTCATACATTCCCGGTCTAATTTTGGTCGAAAATCATGCAAATCCGGCCAAAATAATGAATCCCGACCGGGGTTCATGCATTCCCGACCAAAATTCAACCGGGAATGCATGGAGCGATTTTATTTTTATAAAAAATCAAGCGGCAGGCATATCTTTATTTCTTTATTTCTTTTTCTTTTTTTAAATCAAGCTGCAGACAGATCTTTGTTTCTTCTTCTTTTTTTTTTAAATCTATGACGGAAGAGCGTTGATTCTGCCATCTTTGTATTCTGCTTAGTTTTCTTCTTCCTGTTTTGTTTTATTTTTTTAAATGTTTTGAATTGTTTTGCGTCATATTGAAAATTGAAGAAAGGCTATAATGGACTTTTTACACCTTTGCTGACATCATTAAAGTAAGCAAAGGGTCCCCAAATAAGAGATTTTAAAAACTGGGTCCATTTTTACAAATGAAAAATCAAATGGGCCCATAAGTCCCAATTGCCCCATGTAAACATACTTTTTCTTTGAAGATAAAGTCAGAAAAGCATAGTTTGCTTATCCATGCTCAATATCACTCACTTCATTCCACTCATTTTCATTTTCATTGTTTTGAAGGCAAGTATTATTTTCTTTCCCTAGGCAACGATCACACTCTAATTTGCATCACAATTATACTTTCTAGCTTAACCTTTTATCCTATCGAGGTGACAACATATCTAAGGAAACTCATAAAGCTAGCCTAAACTTTCGAGACTAGCTAAAGGGAAGGCCAAGTGCTAAAAAAACATGAAAGAATATTCAAGAAAAGCTTAAGACCAGACTCAAATGTTTAACAACCATCACTTCAAACCCAAGCAAAAGAGAGAGCATAATCGCATATACAGAGATTATCACGAAAAGGATCCAACACCTAACCTCAACCATTAGAGCTTAACGTTCTAAGTTTGGCTCAAAAAGAAAAAAAAAAGGTCCAATGCTCAGATGCATGGCCTCAATCCAAACTTAACAGGGAAAAACCAATAAAAGGTAACATGCGTAAAAGTAGCCTGGCACTCAGGTGCATCCAGACTCAACGTAGATTCCACTAGCATGCACATATTACCACCCCCAATCTAAATCATACAATGTTCGTAATATAATTTAACCATGAAAACATAAGAACAAAGTACAAAGAAACAAAAGAAAAAGGAAACAGAAAACCTTCCCTATTTTAGGCACAGCGGTTGTGGGGATTGAAGTTGCTTAGACCGAACACCTTATTGTATTAGGGGATTCCTCACGGGGATAAAATAGAGTCACACCTCAAGATACAAGAGATTTCGCTAGGCCACTCTTCAAGCCAAACACGATCCACATAAGAAAAGGCCAAGCTTGTCAGAACATGTGCCACCTTGTTTCCCTGATGCAGAGTAAACAAAACATTGTCGTTGTCCCAAGGATGAAGAAGCCCGCGAATGTCATCCATCAGCAACCCCACTTCCGAAACATCATGCAAGGCACAATGAAGAATTTTAACCAACCTTAAGGAGTCAGTATCCACCACGAAATCAGAGAACCCCAGTTGCCGAGCAAGTTGGACCCTTTTATACAAAGCCCAACCGTCGGCCAAGTCCACGCTCCAACACCTCTGTAGGCTCAAGCAGGCCGCCATAAAGACCTCACCGTCAGCCCCACGCAACACACAACCACCCCTAGCTTCCCCTGTCTCAGGCCTAAAGAAGCATCAACATTAAGCTTCAGCTCCCTAGCAAGAGGCGGCTTCCACACACAACGTTCCTCGTGATCACTCAATTGGGTCCATAAATAGTCGTCTAATAGGAAACGTCTCCCACCAGCATGGAAGGCACTAAGATAATCGTTTGAATACAAAAATAAACCCCGCTCGTGTGACTGGCCACCCCAACTCAAGTTGTTCTGAAGATTCCACACGGACCACCAGAAAATGACCACGAGCTCAAAATCTGGCCTTATAAGCTTGTCCTTCATCACCCAAATGATTTCCTCGAACCTGAATTGAGAAAAGGATCGATAAATGGGTGCAAATTTGGATCATAGCCACATACTCCTAACCATTGGACAATTCCAAAATAGATGGAGAAAGTCCTCAACATCACCGTTGCACAAAACACAAAGGCTCGAAACTTCAAGTCCACGTTTGAGGAGGTTTAGCTTTGTAGGCAAACGGTCGTGGAACAATCGCCAGAGGAAAAACCTGTGCTTACTAGGCACATTCAGCCTCCACAGGGAGGACCACCACGCACGCATTCTATCGGGATTCGAGGATGGAGGACGATCTTGAACTGTCATCATATGAGCGAGCCGATACCCACTCTTCACAGAAAAGGTCTCGTATTTCTCAAAATGCCAAATTAAGTGATCCTCACCCAAACCATGTCGTAATGGGATTTTAAAAATGGCCTCACAATCGGACTTATTGAAATAGGTTCTAATCATAACCTCATTCCATTCATTAGACGCAGAAATTAGCTCAGTCACCGTACTAGTAGGAGGGAGCGATGGAGCCGAATGTACTTGGAGAGAAAGCTCATTCGGCAACCAGTTTGAGCCATCAATAGGCGTGGTATGCCCATTATCGATCCTCCAACGACACCCTCGAACTAAGAGATCCTGCCCTCATAACAGACTGCGCCAGACGAATGACGGGCCAACCCAAGTTCTGCCTCCAAGAATCCTGATCGGGGAAAATAACGACCCTTCAGTACAGAGCACAAAAGAGAAGAAGGGTCCTGGAGGACACGCTAGCACTGCTTAGCCAACAAAGCCTGATTAAAGAGTTCCATGTTACGAAACCCCAATCCATCCATGCACTTGGGAAGGCACAATAAGTCCTAACTCATCCAGTGGATCCCATTCCACAAAAATTTAGCCATAGTCTTGTGGATCTCTCTGATCAAACACCTGGGCAGCCGGAAGCAGTTCATCGTATAGCAAGAGATAGGCTGAACTAAAGACTTAGGGAGAACTTCCTTTCCTACTATCAAGTATCTGACGCCAAATACGGTCCTTTTTAAACTTCAACGTCCCCAATCGATTGCGTGGCATGAACGAGGGAAGACCGAGATACTGCTGATGACATGGGCAATGAGACTTAAAAAAAGTTGGCTAATGTACTATTGAGACTGTTCCCCCGTATTTGGGCTAAAAGCCACAACAAATTTCTCTTAATTAACACTCTACCTTGATGCCCTCTCATAACGATTCAGCAGATCCAGAATGACCAACGCTTCACTCACCTTTGCCCTAAAAAAAAGGAGTCTGTCATCCGCAAAGAAGAGATGTGAGATCGATGGACTGGCGCGCTCAATCCGAAAACCCATGATCTGAGATCTCCACTCAGCACCACGCAGCAAGCTGGACAATCCCTCTGCACATAACAGAAATAAATATGGGGAAAGAGGATCCCCCTACCGAAGACCGCGAGAAGGTATCACCTGTCCCACTTTCTCCCCATTCAGGTTGAAAGAGAAGGATATCGAACTGACACATCGGAGAACTAGGTCAACCCACTGCTGAGCAAATCCCAATCGCAACATGGCCTATTGGAGGAAAGACCACTCCATCCCAGTCATTTGCTTTACTCATGTCAAGCTTCAGCGCAACACATTTGGTCCTCCCCCCTTATCTCCTTCGAAGCTCATGGATACACTCAAATCCAAGAATGGCATTGTCCACAACACATCTCCCAGGAATAAACGCACTCTGGTTTTGAGAAATCAACTGCGACAGGATATGCTTCATACGGTTAACCAAGGCCTTTCAGATAAGTTTGTAGCTCACATTGCAAATGGAAATAGGTCAAAAGTCAGCAACCTGTCGAGGCATTTTGATTTTCGAGATGAGCACAATCATAGTATCATTAACCGAACCTGGTGAGCATCCATTGTTCAAAACTGCCAAGCAACTCTGAATGATATCTGGCCCGACAATGCCCCCAATGATTCTTGTAAAAACTTCCCGACAACCTATCTGGACCTGGGGCTTTATGAGGGTGAGTCTATTTTAAGGCCAATAGAACCTCCTCCTCAATAAATGGACGTAGCAAAATCTGGTTCATAAAAAGAACTACCACAATTATGTTTGAGAACTCCCCTTATTTTAGGTGAACCCCCACGACAATAATAAGAATAACCCCATTTAACAAAATGATAGACAACCCCAAGAAAGCTAAACAGATTTGGCTTGGAAGGATGATCAAAGATCAAGAAGAAAGGAGAACTCGTTCTAAACTTCAAGATTTCGAACTCTTCACAATCTAATTGATCAAACTAGATTGAAAGTCCTAGGCATGCATTCTAAACACAAGAACACAAAGAAAGCTTAAAAGCTCGAGAGAGACTAAACTCAATATTAATTTCATTCAACTTCAACTTCTACTTGTGTTCAAATGACAAATTACATCCATATTTATACTAATTATAAAGACACCGTGAAAGGACACAACCTTTCATCTATGTGGTCTAAATTCAACCCCTAACTTTTTCAAATCCGTACATGAACCTTCATAAATACAAGTTCATGAATTCACAAGATACATAATACATTAAATATGTGAATGAATATGGATTTTAGATTCATTGTGTCTTTTGGTTGAATAGTTGCATTTCCAAGCTTGAATGGATGCAACTCTTGGTCATTGGAGCTTGTGGCACAATGATTGCCTCATGATTGAATTTAATTGAAGTTGACACCCATGAAGCTTCATCAAGCTTGATTGAGCTGGTTGATCTTCGAATTCTTCTTCTTGAGCTAGCGAAGCATGAAATTCTTTTTTCTAGCTCTTCTTGATTGTTTTTTTTTCCTTATCACAGCGGCTTATCCCTGCCCCCTTCTTTCTCATCCTGACATACGATGGCATTAAAATCCACTCCAAACAGCCATAGGTATCAGCACAACCCCTCAGTTTAGATAGAAGAGACCAAGTCTGAAAACGCAGGTTCGCTGAAGGGAAACCATAGAAACCAGTGAGCCGCCACCGACAACCATCCCATGATATCCATCCATCAATGTGGTTCTTAGAGAATGAAAGAAAACTGAAAGATATCGAAGAAATCCACAGGAGGGCCAACCCACCACTCCGTCCATGACAGTCAACACAAAAAGAGTGGTCAAAATCCAGCAAAAGTTTCGCAGAAAGCATCCTACTGGCAGACACCTTTGTTTCAGACAGGAAGAGCACCTGAGGTCGTTTAGCCTGAACCAGCTTGGTTAGGCTCCTGAATGTTCGAGGTGACCCCAAACCCCGAACATTCCAGAATATCAAACTCATAATCCTTGGCAGGGCAGGGAACCAACAACCACCGATACAGTCGATCTACCCCCTCCTTGTCCCCCCTTTAGATTTCTTCCCCCCAACTCCAAAGCCTCCACACTTTCTACCTTCCTTTTACCAATAACAGACCCCGAAGAAACATCTCGGTTAGTCATATCATACTAGATATCCCTCGCCCTTCTCTTACAACCTCTACTATTATTCCCTTTCCCCACCGTTTCAACCCCTTTGCCTTGCCCCATAGCATCAACCAACATCACATCATCCTCTCCCTCAGTGGGCCCAATTTCGACTACGACACTCCCCAATTTCTGTTTTTCTTTCTCCCTCATAGCCAACCTCTCCCCACTTGATACTTGATAGCGAGCTGAAATGTCGCTATTTTAGTCCCAATTTATTAGGCTTGTCTGTGCTTTAATCGTGTTTTTATTGAAAATATTTAGTGTATTTTGTTATTTGGTATTTAGGAGCAAAGTTGTGGATTTTGGGGGAAAAGTGCCCAAAATGAAGACATTCTAGCCCAATTTCCATGATTGGGTCAAGGGGAGGCAAAAGAAGTCAACCATGAAGATAAAGCCCAAAAAGAATGGAAGTTGGCCCAAGAAAAGAAGGCCAATCCGCATCTGGAAGTTCTGAAAATCGCATAGCGTCGAGACGCTGTAAGGACGGCGTCGAGACGCTACCCCCTTTCCGAGCCTATATAAGGCGTCCCTTGGTGCCTCATTTCACCATCAATCACCATTTCCTCCATTATTTCTTTCCTTTCTTTGGCTCCTTCGCAGCCTCTCTCAAGGCTTTCTAGCCTTTTTGAGAGCTTTCTTTAGTGGGAAAATTTTGGGGAATTTTGGGGAGCATCTAGGAGGCTCAAGGAGTGTTCAATGGGACTCCGAGCATCAACGAAGGGGTTTTTTGACGGTCAATTCCTTTCCTTTTATTATGCTCTTAATTATGATTTTCATTGTAAATTTTGTGGATATTTTAGCTATGTGTAGCTAAACCCCAATTTGGGGTCTTGAAATGAAATTATAGTCAAAATGTTGTTATAATTTCCTGTCTCTTGCCCTTTTTCCTAATTATTTGTATGGATGTGCTTAATGCTTTATGCAATCTGGCCAATTATGTATTGATCTGATTCTTAATGGAAACTCGATGAGAGAAATTAGGATAGATCGTAATCCATGCAACTAGTTTAATTGTCCGTCGTGACAACGAGATTAGTTGATTATTCTTAGATTCCTAAAATGAATCAGAGCATAATAATTAATGATTTTTAATGGCGCTAAGGACACTTAGGTTGTTAAAAGGAATTAATTACAATTAGGGGAGACCGACAGGAGAACCTATGTGATTAACGGATATTCTAGGATTATAATTAGTTGGGCAATGAGATAGGATAATTATAACAATTGTTTAGCTAATAATTGATTTTCAAGACCCTTCTTCACATTTAAAGGAAACTATTTCTCCATATTTTATTTTTGTTCGATTGATCAAATTATTTTCTTTGATTGCTTTGATTTTTGAATCCTTTTTAATTGCATGAACTATTCCCTAAATATTTTTTGTCCCAATTATTTTCAGTGCTCAAGAGATTTTTGCTTTGCTTAATTTTTGCTTCGCCTCCCTGTGGATTCGATACTCATCATTACCTACCGTTTTATATTACTTGCGGCCCGTGCACTTTGCGGTCCAACAAGTTTTTGGCGCCGTTGCCGGGGAGGCTTGATTTTTAAGCAAATCAATTTTCTTGACATCGAAAAGAAAGGGATAAATAATAATTTAGGTGTAAATAGTTTTCTTTAATTAATTTGTGAATATTATTTTATTCTTGTTTTATTTTTGGTTCTTTTGATTGATTGGGAGTATTGAATGCGAAAAAACAAGGTGGTTAATTTGTTTCCGCTAGATCTCAAAATTGACAGACTCTTAGAACCATTCAGAGAGAGAAAAGAATAGCAGAAGCAATGGCCCATCAAGATGAAGCTCCCAAGGCAATCAGAGACTTCTTACAGCTAGTTCTTCCCACCGAGAATTCGGGAATTGATTTAGATGGCGTGCGATAACTCTTTTAAGGGACATCCTTCTGAGGACCCTCACTCACATCTGCGATCATTCTTGGAAATATGTGGGACGGTAAAAATGAACGGAGTTCTGACTGGCGCTATAAGATTGAGGTTGTTCCCATTTTCTCTACAAGACAAGGCAAAGGATTGGCTCGAATCAGTCGAGACGGACAGTATTAGTACATGGGACGAGCTTGCCCAGGCTTTTCTGACAAAATTTTTCCCGCCTGCCAAAACTACCAAGCTCCGAACTGAGATCGAAACATTTAGGCAACTTGACGATGAAGAATTATACAAGGCATGAGAGAGATACAAGGAAATGCTTAGGCAGTGCCCCCAACATGGATATCCTGATTGGCTCCAAGTGCAGTTGTTTTACAATGGATTGAATCCCTCCACCAAGACAGTCCTAGACACATCAGCAGGAGGAAGTTTTCTTTCCAAAACAGTAACGGAAGCCAAAGATCTATTGGAGGAAATGACAGCAACCAGTTATCAGTGGCCGACCAAGAGGGAAACAATTTTTAAGAAGGCTGGAATGTATGAATTAGATGAGTCGAGTTCATTGAAGGCACAGATGGCATCTTTAACCAACGACCTGAACAAGCTGACTTCATCTGAGGTGGTCAAGTCCATTTCCACCTTAGCTGAAGGTTATTCAAAGAAGGAAGGTCAAGATGTGGAAGAAGTCCAGTACATGGGAAACAGATCATTTACTCAAGGAGTGCCGAACTTCTACCACCCTAGTCTGCGCAATCACGAGAACTTCTCATATTCAAATACGAAGAATGTTTTGCAGCCACCGCCAGGTTTTGCATCATCTAGTGTGCCAGAAAAGAAGAATAACCTGGAGGAGATGGTGACTCTGTTTATTAAAGAACAAAAAGTGTTGAACGTGAATCTCCAGACGACAGTTAATAACCACGACAGAACTCTGAAAAACATGGAAGTTCAAATAGGACTGATCGCTTCAGCGGTGAATGCCCTTCAGAAGGGAAAATTTCCAAGCGACACTGAACCTAACCCAAGAGAGCAGTGCAAGATGGTGACACTAAGAAGTGGTAGGAAGCTGGAGAACAGTTCAGAATAGAAGAAGGAAGAACAAAAGAGCAAGGATGAAGATGAAAGGGCTGAGGCACAAAAAGCCTCCTCTGAAAGGTCCCAACATCCTCCTAACACTATTGATTTAAATTGTGAAATTTCTAACAATTTTGCAGGAAGAAAAGAAGACGAAAAGCAGGATGACATGCATGAAAAGAAACTGAACGAGGAAGAAGTTGTTCCATGTAACCATCATGACAAAGGCTCGCACATTAGCCCACCCAAGCGAAGGGGCAAATGTCCTACCTCTGACTACAGGGAGTTACCTTTTCCTCAACGCTTTAAAAATGTTAAATTAGATGAGGAGTTTCAGAAATTCCTAGAAATGTTTAAGAAATTGTCTGTGAATATTCCCTTAGTAGATGCTTTGTATAACACGCCTAATTATGGGAAATTCATGAAAGAAATGCTTTCTAGGAAGAAAAGTTTAAAAAAAGAAGTTTTTAAATTGTCTGAAAGTAGTAGTACCATCGTTTCTGGAAAGATGGCTTTTAAACAGAAAGTCCCAGGGAGTTTTACTATTCTCTGCACTATAGGAGAAGTATCTTTCAATAGGGCCTTATGTCATTTAGGTGCTAGTATAAATTTAATGCCCTATTCTGTTTACAGGAATGAAGGACACCGACGTCACTCTCCAGCTTGCTGATAGATCGATTACCCACCTAATGAGTGTTGTGGATGACGTGCTGGTAAAAGTCAACAAATTTATCTTCCCCGTAGACTTTGTGGTATTGGACATGCAGGAGGATAAAGAGGTACCTATTATTCTAGGCAGACTCTTCTTAGCGACTGGTAAGGCTGAGATTAGTGTGCATACAGGTAAGCTTACCTTGAACATTGATGATAAAAAAGTCGTGTTTAGTATTTTTGGCCAAGATGAGTCTGTATGTAGTTTGCATACATGTTTTTCTATTGGTCCTGAATACTTGACTGACGATGATGAAGAGGTATATTTGCCAAGGCTTAGGAGAAGTGCTTATGGATGATGGGGATTTTGATCACAATGCATATTTAGATTACCCTCTGTTTGAGAATGATTTAGAATTGCCTAACTTTGAAAATGAATTAGACTTGCCTGCTTGTGAAAATGAAAAATCTGCAGTTGATGATTTACCTTCTTTTGAGAATGAATTGAATTTGCCTGAAATCGATGATTTTGATGATGATATTGATTTTCCTCACATTGAGGATGAGCATGAATTGCATAAAAAAGATTACTTGATAGATAATTTTGAGTTTGATCATGATAACACTGAATTTATCGAGTTTGATCTTGATATTCCTGAACTCATGGACCCTGGTAATGTTAATAACTTTGATTCGTGTCCTAATGATGTAGATAGCATAGAATCTGACCCAGAGGAACTCGAATTTGTGCATAGTATAGAATCTGATCTAGAAATATTTGAATTCTTTAATACTTCTGATTGTGAGTCATATGACAACCTAGTTGAATCATTTTTTAACTCTGAGTCTGAGGAATCTACTGAGCATGTAGATATTGAATCTGATGAATGGACTGGCATGATTAATAGGCCACCTTTAGATCCCAGACCAGTTGATATCATAACGCTAGATGACTCTGTTAACAACTGTTTTGTGAATAGAGATTTAGAAAAGAGATTTGATGCGGCTACATATTTTCGGGAATGTTATTATAACAATCTCTTTAGTGAAGATGGGCTAGGGGAAAGTTTTTTTTCTCCCCTGTTTGCAGTGTGCAATTCAGTGCGTGATTTTTTCCAGAGCCTAGAGGATGATGAAAACTTTTATTTCGAGCCTCCGTAAGCGTGTCGAGCCTCATCTAGCTAAAGACGTTAAAGAAAGCGCTGCTTGGGAGGCAACCCCAGGAATAAGGTTTAGGTAGTTGTTTTTACGGTAAATAATTTTCTTTGCTCCTTGATCCAATTTTGTTTTGCAGGATCACCTTAGCAAATTCCAAAATTCCAAAAATCCCATTTTTCTGGATCCAAAGGAGGAGGATGAAATGCTCCTAGCTCAGGGAAGTCTCAATATCCCTCTATTTGCTTTATTGTTTTTAAAACATTGGGGACAATGTTTAGTTTAAGTTTGGGGGGAGGCTTTCGCTGTGTTGAGCATATTTAAATTCTGTTGGATGCATGAATAGATAGCTATGATAGCCAATGATGTGATTTTAGAAATTTGTGGAGAAAATGGTTTATATGTTGTGGAATCTGGGAGCACGACAGAAATTGTGAAATTTTAAAATTTTGTGATACTTAGTTTTGATGTCTAAAGCATGCAATAGTCTTATCTAATGATGTCTTTGAAAATCTAAATTCTTATTATGATTTTTAAAGTTTGTTGTCAACCCGATAGGCTTAATTTCTAATATTAGGAAGTTCATGCTTGATTGTTCTAAAGAGCTAGGTAGAAAAAAAAATGTCATGCATGTTGAGAGAAAAGCAAAAGCAACAAAAGAAAATGAGAGAAAAGAAAAATCTGTTGAAAAAGAAAATTTTTGCTTGCACAAAAGAAAAAGCCTATGGGGAAAAAGAGCTACCTGCGGTGTGATCAGTTAGGCCAACCAGAGAATAAAATTCGGGTTAAGGGTCCCTGCACCGTAGTGTGAAAGCTAGTACCATTAGATATTAGAATGCTAGTTTGGTGGAGTTGCAAAAGAAAAAGAAAAGAGAAAAATCACTTGTGAGTTTTGCTCCCCCATGAAAAAGAAAATGACAGGCGCCCTAGTTTCTTTTTTTTTTTTTTTTCATGATAGAAGGACTCCGACCTATTAGGGGCTCTTAGCAAGTGTAGAGGGAAAACAAATGGAGACAGCCATAAGACCAATCTAGGTTAGTAAAAGAATCAATAGATAAGTCTTGAGCATGCTATTCATTAATCTTAAGTTCAAACTAGTTTAAGACTTCTTCAAGAGTATGCGGTGCTTGCTTATTCCACTTGCATGTTTTCCATTCTATCTTAAGAATTCCAAAATCATTGAGGCTTGAGAAATTCTATTTCATGCATCTTTAGAATTTATTTTGCTCGGGACTAGCAAAAGCTTAAGTTTGGGGGTGTGATAACGAGCAGAAATGTCACTATTTTAGTCCCAATTTATTAGGCTTTTCTGTGCTTTAATCGTGTTTTTATTGAAAATATTTAATGTATTTTGTTATTTCGTCTTTAGGAGCAAAGTTGTGGATTTTGGGGAAAAAGTGCCCAAAATGAAGACATTCTAGCCCAATTTCCATGCTTGGGTCAAGGGGAGTCAAAAGAAGTCAACCATGAAGATAAAGCCCAAAAATAATTGAAGTTGGCCCAAGGAAAGAAGCCCAATCCGCAGCTGGAATTTCTGAAAATCGCATAGCGTCGAGACACTGTCCATTTCTTGGGCGCTAAGCTGATGACGTCACAGCGTCGCGACGCTATGCCAAATAGTGTCGCGACGCTACCCCCTTTCTGAGCCTATATAAGGCGCCCCATGGTGCCTCATTTCACCATCAATCACCATTTCCTCCATTCTTTCTTTCCTTTCTTTGGCTCCTTTGGAGCATCTCTCAAGGCTTTCTAGCCTTTTTTAGAGCTTTCTTTAGTGGGAAAATTTTGGGGAATTTTGGCGAGCATCCTAGGAGGCTCAAGGAGTGTTCGGTGGCACTCCGAGCGTCAGCGAAAGGGTTTTTCGACGGTCAATTCCTTTCCTTTTATTTTGCTCTTAATTATGCTTTTCATTGTAAAATTTGTGGATATTTTAGCTATGTGTAGCTAAACTCCAATTTGGGGTCTTGAAATGAAATTATAGTCAAAATATTGTTATAATTTCCTGTCTCTTGCCCTTTTTCCTAATTATTTGTATGGATGTGCTTAATGCTTTATGCAATCTTGCAAATTGTGTATTGATCTGATTCTTAATGGAAACTCGATGAGAGAAATTAGGATAGATCGTAATCCATGCAACTAGTTTAATTGTCCGTCGTGACAACGAGATTAGTTGATTAAACTTAGATTCCTAAAATGAATCAGAGCATAATAATTAATGATTTTTAATGGCGCTAAGGACACTTAGGTTATTAAAAGGAATTAGTTACGATTAGGGGAGACCGACAGGAGAACCTATGTGATTAACAGAGATTCTAGGATTATAATTAGTTGGGCAGTGAGATAGGATGATTATAACAATTGTTTAGCTAATAATTGATTTTCAAGACCCCTCTTCCCATTTAAAGGAAACTCTTTCTCCATAATTTATTTTTGTTCGATTGATCAAACTATTTTCTTTAATTGCTTTGATTTTTTAATCCTTTTTAATTGCGTGAACTGTTCCCTAAATATTATTTCTCCCAATTATTTTTAGTGCTCTAGAGTTTTTTGCTTTGCTTAATTTTTGCTTCGCCTCCCTGTGGATTCGATACTCGGTATTACCTACCGTTTTATATTACGTGCGGCTCGTGCACTTTGCGGTCCAACAATACTACATCCACACTACCACCCTACTGACTAACTCTCCCACTCTAGTACCGAACTCAAGTACCGAACTCACAGACCTCGGCTCCTTCAGGATTACAAGGGAACGATCAAACGCCCACGGTCCCATAGACATCACTCTCACCTTTTCCCCTTTGGAACGAAACTGAATAGCAAAGATGTAAACCCGGGACTTTCCCTTAGATAATTTTCTCTTGTCATCTCTTGTTGGTTTAAATTGTTGGGATTACTAAGTTGAAAGAAGACAGAAAAGGAAATAAATGGAAAAGGAAAATGAAAAGGAAAAAGGAAAAATAAGAAAAAAAGAAATCAGCAAAAGTGAAAAAAAAAAAAAAAAGAAAGGAAGTGGGAAATGACAGCACCAAAGCCACAACCGACAACAATTTTTATCAGCCCATTTCCATCTCATTTTTCATCCTTTTCCATTGAAACTTTCAGAGAACTTTGAGGAGAGAGTGAAGGAAGAAGAAGAAGAAGAATTTCGTGGTTTGAGGTCGAAGAAGATAGGGAAAAGCTCATGCAAAGCCAGCCATTGCAGAAACTGTGTTCAACCTGTCAACCTCTGGTGGTTTAGTCGGTTTGGGCTACACAGTAAGAATCAAGAGGTGAGGTTTGATTTTCTTGAAAGTTAGTTCATTTTCTAACAAATTTAATGAAGTAAGCTTGACCTAAATCAAATGGGAAGTTGATGGTTTTTGGAATGGAAAACAGAGCACAGGATTTTCGAGCAAACCAGGAGGATCTCTGGTGTTCTCTGATGTTTTGAGTATTCTGGAGTGCACAAGTCGAATCAGAAGCTCTATTTGGTATGGTTGGAAAGCTTATTCAATATTCTACAACTTTCATGAAGAATACGTGAGCCAAAAAGTATTTTAAGTAGGTTTAATTTCAGGAGGAAGATAAAGGATAACAGAAAAGCTCGAATCTGTGTTTTCTGATTTCGGGGCGTTTCTGGACAAATTGGTTGAGAATCCCGTTTTCATTTCTTCGGGTAAGTTGTAGAGTGTTCGAAAATGAAGAATTTGATGTGTATTTCATTAATTTTGGTTAAGTATTGAGAAGGTTATGGGTGTTGGAAGTTAGGGTATAGAATCTGGAAAATCTGGAAAAGTAGAATGTGGATGTGGTTCTTAATCCAATTGTTTACAAATTTATGAGCATGGAAAGACAAAGCTATCTATGGTTCTAATGCTCGGTTTTGGTTATTTGACAGGCCAAGAGGAAATAGGTCGAGTCTACAAACCGGGGAAGTAGATAAGACTGTGAGTGACAAAATGAATTTCGAAAATGTTCTTAAACGGTTGTTCATGATTATATGATTTACATGCTTTTCTATGAATGATACATGGTTTTGTGAACGGTTTCAAACATGAGTTTTGAGCTTAGATTTTCTAATAAGGTTTATATACGAGCACGTGGCTAATGGCTTTATGAAAAGTAGTTGAAACGATATCTTTTAAAGTAAAGCATGTGTTAGCAAATATTATTTAATGATTTAAAGTTTTTCACGAGCAAGCTGAGTAAGCTTGAGTTTTACGAAAGATAACGATAAACAGGCATGTTTTAATGTTTTCATGTGATTTCTGAGATTTCTATTGACTACATGACTGAGATATTGAGCCCGAGGCTATATGGTACCGTGTGCACACAGGTTATGTTCCGTTGTTGACGTTGAGTGTACTCCGTGACAACGATGCTGTCGTGAGTGCTGGGCGGGCCCCACTACGACAAAGACGATGGGAGTGCTGGGCGGGCCCCACTACATCGTAGGACTAGTAACGTTGGTTGTACTGGGCGTGCCCTACACAACGTAGATCGGTCATGTTAGTTAAAACGTTTGATGTACTTGATATGCCTTGCTAGATTTTTATTGACGAACTTGCGAGATATTTTAGAAAACCTTTTCCATTACACGTCTATGTTAAACGCTTTGATTGAGCATATTTATACGTTTAAAGGTTTATCTCGTGTTTTTGACTTCCGGATTTAGAGTTTTAAAGTTAGTCACTCACTGGGCTTCGTAGCTCATTCTTTCAAAATGTTTTTCCACTTTTCAGGTAGAGATCGAGCTCCCGGTGCCTGATACACTGCCAACGTCTGCTGAAAGTTCCGGATCAAGCTTCAGTACGTGGGTGGAGTTGTAAATTGAGTCTGTTCATATTGTAAATGTTTTGTAAGGATTGGATAATATAGTCCTAGAGGTCGTGGTTGTATAAATCCTAGTTGTACATGTCTTTGGTTATGATATTTATACCAGGTTATTTCTAAACCGAGATATGTCATGGCGACACCTCATGTATGTTGATATGTTTTCGGGGTTTCCGTTGTGTTGTGGTTCATATGGAATATTTTATATCCATGATTAGTATGTTTATCAGGTTCAACGTTTCACTAGGGTCAACAGGGATCGTTAGAGGTGACGATGTCTGTTGGCTTCACGCCGTCTTTTGGGCTAAGCTAGCAAGTGGTCCGGGAGGGGGTGTGACAACTTGGTATCAGAGCAGTTAGCTCCATGGGAAAAGAGACATGGTAGTTAGTGCTAAGAAGAATCCAGGAAGTAAACAGTTACACGTTGGGTTAGTTCATATAGAACTAGCGGAGTATGGTCCGAGTATTGTTTAGAGTGAGTCTAGTCAAGACTAGAATGTGTGTATAAGTTTAGTATCATGCATCTGAGTTAAGTATCTATAGCATGTCTGATGTGATGATATGATATAGGAGTCATGCCACCACGTACCAGCAGACGACGCAGGCAGAATCAGGACGGGACGCAGGATCCTACCCAAAGTCAATCGAAAAGGGGATCCAGTACCCCGAGAGGTCAGAATGAGGCAGGGAGTGATCACTTTGCTAGATCTGCGCAGGAGATCGGTAGGCCAGAGAGAGCAGGGCCTAGTGATCCGGAAAAGACGTATGGGATTGAACGGTTGAAGAAGTTAGGAGCCACAGTGTTTGAGGGTTCCACAGATCCAGCTGACGCCGAGGTCTGGTTGAATATGTTGGAGAAATGCTTCGACGTGATGAGTTGTCCTGAGGAGCGAAAAGTCAAATTAGCCACATTCCTTTTGCAGAAGGAGGCGGAGGGATGGTGGAAGTCTATTATAGCCAGGCGCAGTGATGCACGTATGTTAGATTGGCAGACATTCAGAGGCATATTTGAGGAAAAGTATTATCCCGCCACATATCGTGAGGCAAAGAGAGATGAGTTTCTGGAGCTGAAACAAGGGTCACTTTCAGTGGCTGAGTACGAGAGGAAGTATACCGAGCTTTCACGGTATGCTGAAGTGATTGTGGCATCTGAGAGTGACAGGTGTCGCAGGTTTGAGAGAGGGCTACGTTTTGAGATACGTACCCCAGTTACTGCGATTGCAAAATGGACGGATTTTTCTCAGCTAGTAGAGACTGCCTTACGTGTGGAGCAGAGTATTATAGAGGAAAGGTCGGTTGCGGAGCCTAGTCGTGGAGCTCCAACAGCCAGTGGTTTTCGAGGTCGTGAGCAGCGAAGGTTCACACCTGGAGTGAATGTTTCAGGCCGTCAAGACTTCAAGCGTCAATCTGGTGGCCAATTATCGAGGCAAATGAGTTCAGGTAGTGCCTATCAGAGGCAAAGTCAGAGAGCCCCCAGTCAGTCTGCGAGTTCAATAGCAAGACCGCGGACGGGTCAGGAGTCCGTTGCTAGTGAATCCAGGAGAACATCATGTGCAAGTTGTGGCAAGAATCATCGGGGTCAGTGTCTTGTTGGCGCTGGTGTGTGTTACCAATGTGGACAACCAGGGCATTTCAAGAGGGATTGCCCACAGTTGAAGGCAACAGTTCATAGGGACCAGGGAGTTGAGTCCCACACAGTTGAGCAGCCGAGAGTCTTAGCAGGCGCAGAAGAAGGCACTAGTGGTGCAAGGCAAAAGGGAGTTGTGGGGAGACCTAGGCAGCAGGGAAAAGTCTACGCCATGACTCAACAGGAAGCAGAGGATGCACCAGATGTGATAACTGGTACGATTTTGATATGTAATGTACCTGCACGTGTTTTATTAGATCCAGGCGCTACGCATTCCTTTGTTTCTAGCATGTTTTTAACTAAGCTGAATAGGATGCTAGAGCCTTTATATGAGGAATTAGTCATATGCACTCCAGTTGGTGACGTTTTGTTAGTAAAGGAAGTGTTGCGTGATTGTGAGGTTGTAGTAGAAGGTCTCTGTATGTTAGTGGATCTTCTTCCCCTAGAGTTGCAGGCGTTGGATGTGATTTTGGGAATGGATTTCTTATTCACTCATTACGCTTCTATGGATTTCCATACGAAGGACGTGACTTTTAAGAAACCAGGTTTGACTGAAGTGGTTTCCAGGGGTGAGAGGAAGATTATTCCTACGTGTTTGATTTCAGCTATTAAAGCTGAGAAGTTGTTGAGGAAAGGTTGCACAGCGTTTCTTGCACACGTAGTAAAGGTGCAAGAAGAAAAGCTGAAACCAGAAGATGTTCCTGTGGTGAATGAATATCTTGATGTTTTTCCAGCTGATCTATCGGGTTTGCCGCCTGATAGAGAGGTGGAGTTCACTATTGAATTGTTACCAGGAACAACACCTATTTCACAGGCACCATACAGGATGGCTCCAAGCGAGCTTAAGGAGCTGAAGGTGCAGTTGCAAGAACTAGTTGACAAGGGATACATCAGGCCAAGTGTATCACCGTGGGGAGCTCCAGTGTTATTCGTGAAGAAGAAAGATGGTACCCTGAGATTATGTATTGATTACAGGCAGTTAAACAAGGTCACGATATGTAACAAGTATCCTCTACCACGCATCGATGACTTGTTTGACCAGTTAAGAGGAGCAGCAGTGTTCTCTAAGATTGATCTGAGGTCAGGATACCACCAGTTGAAGGTTAGAGAATCAGATATTCCTAAGACAGCATTCAGGACGAGGTATGGGCACTATGAGTTTTTAGTGATGCCATTCGGTTTAACGAATGCGCCAGCAGTTTTCATGGACCTCATGAACAGGATCTTCCACCAGTATTTAGATCAGTTTGTGATAGTGTTCATCGATGACATTCTAGTTTACTCAATTGACAGGGAAGCCCATGAGGAACATCTAAGGATTGTTCTGCAGACACTACGTGATAAACAGGTATACGCTAAGTTCAGCAAATGTGAGTTCTGGTTGAATAAAGTGGTGTTCTTAGGGCATGTAGTTTTAGCGGACGGAGTTAGTGTTGATCCACAGAAAGTGGAAGCTGTTGTCAACTGGGAAAGACCAGCTAGTGCAACAGAGGTACGTAGTTTCCTCGGCCTAGCAGGATACTACAGACGTTATGTTGAGGATTTCTCACGGTTAGCATTACCCTTGACAGCCTTGACAAGGAAGAATGCTAAGTTTGAGTGGTCAGACAAATGTGAACAGAGTTTCCAGGAGTTGAAAACGAGATTGGTGACAACGCCTATTCTAGCACTTCCTGTAACAGGGAAGGAGTATGTGATCTATTGTGATGCTTCGAGGCAAGGATTAGGTTGTGTGCTGATGCAGGAAGGAAAGGTAATAGCTTATGCTTTAAGGCAGTTGAAGAAGCATGAGTGTAATTACCCTACCCATGATCTTGAGCTAGCAGCAGTTGTTTTCGCACTGAAGATCTGGAGACATTATTTATTCGGTGAGAAGTGCCACATTTTCACAGATCATAAAAGTTTGAAGTACATCTTTGATCAGAAAGAGCTGAATCTGAGGCAGAGGCGATGGCTAGAACTAATTAAAGACTATGACTGCACCATAGAATATCATCCGGGTAAGGCTAACGTGGTAGCAGATGCATCAAGTAGGAGGTCGAGACTTCCGAAGAATGCCTTGTGTGGTATTCGAGGGACCTTGCTAAGTGCGTTAAGAGGTTTCAAGGCAGTTATGACTGCAGGAAGCTCAGGGAGTCTTTTAGCTCAATTTCAAGTTAGGTCTTCTCTAGTAGCAGAGATTGTGAGAAGACAGTCAGAGGATAGTAGCATACAGAAGATGCTTATAAAGTCCAAGCAAGGCCCAGAGGCAGAATATGAGTTGAGAGCAGACGGAGCCATAGTTAAACAGGGAAGACTATGCGTTCCGAGTATTAGTGAGCTTAAGAGTGCTATATTAGAGGAAGCTCACAGTTCAGCTTACGCTATGCATCCATGAAGCACCAAGATGTATAGAACTTTGAAGAAAACTTACTGGTGGCCTGGTATGAAGCGGGAGTGTTCGCACGATTTTAAATTCCGCAAGCGTACGGGTCGTGACAAGTAATATAGTGATTTTGAGTATAGAGTATCGTCTCCACAGGGATTGGATTTATTCAATTAAGTACCACGAATAATCTTGCTTAGCTTTATTTAGAGAACAAAATCTAATGCCGGAAAGAATAACAAAAAGCTAATCTAGAAAGCAAAAGATAAATGGTGACACAATTTGATGGGATAATTCTAGAGTTGTTGATTTCAACAATTGGACCTTTAATGCTTTATCAATTAACTAATATGGATTAACAAATCATTTGATTCATAAGTCTAGAAGCCTAATAACAAGGACTCTCCTGTCGGTCTCCTCCTATCTCATACCGTTCAATAAAGAATCTCCTTTCAGTCTCATCTTTATTTACTTAGTATGGCATTACGACCCTTCAGTACAACCTCTAACGTTATTTATTTTGTCCCGTGTCACCCGGGTAAATAATCGTTAGTCATGCATTCAGTTCTAGTCTAAGCTTCTCTCCGTCGAGTTTCCACTTAGTAACGATTCATTTAATCAGTGATCAGTTGATTAAAAGCATTACAGACAAAATGCACAAATGAACAATAATGACAATTAAACCACATCAATTCATTAATTCAGCAGAGGTTCAACATCTAAATCAATCTCATAGAATTTAGGAATTTACTACTCATAATCACTAAAACTCAATAATTCCTAATCACAACAATTCTAGAAACTAAAACATAAAGGAAAAGGGAAGAGAAATGCTCATAAAAGTGTCGATCTCCTCGATCCCGCGCCAACCTCCTTCGATCTCGAGCTCCAAAGATCTTCAACAAAGCTCCAAAACTCTCCCAAAAATCCCAAATTTTAGTGTAAACTCTAGAATGGGGTGAAAACCCACAAATTGGCACACAATCTTCATTGCAAAAGGCTCCTTTTATAGGCTCCTAGCAGGCACAGCGTCGAGACGCTACAAGGACAGCGTCGAGACGCTCTGACGTCATCTTTTCTTGGGCTCCAAGACGTCTCAGCGTCGAGACGCTACTTTGGACAGCGTCGCGACGCTCTCGCGATTCTGGATCTTTCCACGCAGCTGCCTAGCGTCGAGACGCTCCAGGCTTAGCGTCGAGACGCTAGGCCCTGAATCTTCTAGAATGGCCCGATTTTGACTCAATTTTTGGGCCTCCAACTTTCTTTTGGCCCAAATTCTTCTTATAATGGATTTTGGACTTTTTTCTTGACCCAACTTGATACTTTAAGACTTGAAATTCATGAGTTTGGGCTTCTAATTCATTCTTCTTGGCTTTTTGGACTCGGATCTTTAATGTAATTCTCCAAATTGCTCCAAAAGCCTCCAAAATCATCTAAAATCTCTCAAAATTTCGATTTAACTTCTTTGGCTCGGTTTTCTGAAATTTTAACAGAAAATAGCATTAAAGAACACAATTCAAGCATAAAACTAGCCAAAATTAATAAGAAAATGATGACATTTTTGCCTGTCATCACACCCCCAAACTTAAACATTTGCTAGTCCCGAGCAAAGCTAAAGCCTTATATATGAATCAACTATTGCAAATGCATGACTCTAAGCTCAATGATCAAAATAATGAACTCTAACAATTAAAGGAAATATTAAAACATATTCTTTCATCACGAAATTTAAATTTAAACTCTTCATCCCTTGCGTGTGTGTGTGCGAGCCTCCTTATTAGGACTTTACTAGCCTAGAAAAGGTTTATAAAATCCTCAGTTCATCTTCCCCCTACACTGGCCTTAAGCTCTAACTATCCAGCTTCCCAACAATCAAGAAAGCAATATCCCACTAAGGTGCCTGAAACAACGGGGTATGCCTCCCCGAAACTTGCATTTTTTTATTTTTATTGAGAATCCTTTTAGATGTAGCGCCTTCGTTCTGGCTTGCCAACATTGGTGATGAAAGCATCCAACTACGAGCGCCTCATCTTTCAGGTTGTCGAAGCATGCTCATTTCTTTCCAGCGCTTTCATGCAAAGGCAAACGATGGGTGTCATGAATGCCCCTGGTTACTAAAGAGTGGAGCATTCTTTTTTATCTTCTTTTTTTTTCATTTTTTTTTCACTTTTCTTTTCTCATTTTTTTTTCTTTGCAGGCTAATAAACATGATTTTTCTCCCGAGTAAAACATTACAGACTCTCATGCTGTTCAATCTTTCAAATCAGATCTTAAGCCTATCGGAGTGACAACAAACATCTAGATAATATAATCCAGTTCTAAGCATTCAAAACCATATAAGCAGGCTAAGTGCTCAACATGTGCAAGGAAATCAAAGCAAAAATTTTAATTTACATGAATCTTGAACATGCTTTCATATTTCACAAAAATTGAACAAAATTCATTATCTAGATCATATCATAGATCGTCCTCATCAAAACAGATGTAATAGAATCATCATGAAAAAAAAAAAATCAATCAGCTCAGATCAAAACAGCAAAGCCTCCCCCCCAAACTTAAATCATACATTGTCCTCAATGTATTAATTATTCAGACTAATTAAGCATGCATAAGGACAATTAAAAAATAAAGGGAGAACGGAACTGCCCTGGAATGTGAGAGAAACCATGGATGTCAGCCTTCAACATTCATTGGGGTTGTTTTTGGAAGAAAATGTGGTCTCGAGCTCCTTCAAAAATTGATCAACGGGAATGAAAGATCAACATGCTCTAACTACAAAAAAAATGGAAAAACAAAGAAAAGAAAATTAACGGAAAAATAAACTTGGGTTGCCTCCCAAGAAGCGCTTGTTTAACGTCTCTTAGCTAGACGAGTTTTTTTGCGGGCTTTCAAGGCACATAAAAATTCTCGTATTTCTTCGGGCCCTTCTTCCTTGAATCAATGAAGCAGACTATTGCTAGTAAGCTTACTAGCTTTTCATGGGCCCCTGAAGCAGAAATATTTTTGGGATTTTCTTTTAATAAAAGCATAAAAGGAGAAAGATCAAAATAAATGGACTCTGACTCTGACTCTGACTCTGACTCGTGAGAACAAGAAAAAGAACACTCATTATCAAGAGAGGATGGAGAAGATAGAACAGACAGAGGCCTTTCAACCTTAAACTCTACCTCTAGAAACTCCTCAAACACTATAGGCTCCTTTTCTTTTTCTTCCTCACAAACTTGTTCTTGATGGATGCTAGAACTATCCAATTCTTCCTTACTATCTATACAACTCACCCCTATATGCTCAAACTTAGCAAAATCGAAAGAATTTGGCTCTTGAATGGGCGCTAATGAATCAGTGGCCACATGACTCACTAGACACTCTATGGAAGTGGATCCTACTTCCCTATCCTCCCTTTGGGTTTGGAGTCTCTCCATAAATTTTTCTAATTCTAAATTCATGGCTCTCGACTCTTGGATAAAATTTTCAAGCAAGCTCTCTAAGGAAGATTTTTCTTCTATGGAAGCGGATTGCACTTCACTCTCATCCTCTTGGGGATGCAATCTCCCTAGGGATTTTTCTAGAGCTAAATGAGTGGCTCTAGTATCCTCAATAAAATCTTGAAGCAAATTTTCTAGGGGAGATTTTTCTTCTAAAGGGGGATAATTTGAATAAAAAAAATTGGATGATGGTGTTGGTTCTTCGGGCTCAGATTCCCTAAAGGGCCACCCAAAACTATTAAAAGCCATTTAAAAACAATAAATCAACAATAATCAGGCTTTCAGTCAGATGCAAACACCAATTAAATGCACAACAAGAACAATGGACCAGGATAAAAATAAAACAAAGAAAGCAAAATAAAACCTCTAATCTAAAGCAAGCAATTTCTTCACAATATTAATTGAATGAAATTAGCCAATCCCCGATAACGGCGCCAAAAACTTGTTCGCACGATTTTAAATTTCGCAAGCGTACGGGTCGTGACAAGTAATATAGTGATTTTGAGTATAGAGTATCGTCTCCACAGGGATTGGATTTATTCAATTAAGTACCACAAATAATCTTGCTTAGCTTTATTTAGAGAACAAAATCTAATGCCGAAAAGAATAACAAAAAGCTAATCTAGAAAGCAAAAGATAAATGGTGACACAATTTGATGGGATAATTCTAGAGTTGTTGTTTTCAACAATTGGACCTTTAATGCTTTATCAATTAACTAATATGGATTAACAAATCATTTGATTCATAAGTCTAGAAGCCTAATAACAAGGACTCTCCTGTCGGTCTCCTCCTATCTCATACCATTCAATAAAGAATCTCCTTTCAGTCTCATCTTTATTTACTTAGTATGGCATTACGACCCTTCAGTACAACCTCTAACGTTATTTATTTTGTCCCGTGTCACCCGGGTAAATAATCGTTAGTCATGCATTCAGTTCTAGTCTAAGCTTCTCTCCGTCGAGTTTCCACTTAGTAACGATTCATTTAATCAGTGATCAGTTGATTAAAAGCATTACAGACAAAATGCACAAATGAACAATAATGACAATTAAACCACATCAATTCATTAATTCAGCAGAGGTTCAACATCTAAATCAATCTCATAGAATTTAGGAATTTACTACTCATAATCACTAAAACTCAATAATTCCTAATCACAACAATTCTAGAAACTAAAACATAAAGGAAAAGGGAAGAGAAATGCTCATAAAAGTGTCGATCTCCTCGATCCCGCGCCGACCTCCTTCGATCTCGAGCTCCAAAGATCTTCAACAAAGCTCCAAAACTCTCCCAAAAATCCCAAATTTTAGTGTAAACTCTAGAATGGGGTGAAAACCCACAAATTGGCACACAATCTTCATTGCAAAAAGGCTCCTTTTATAGGCTCCCAGCAGGCACAGCGTCGAGACGCTACAAGGACAGCGTCGAGACGCTCTGACGTCATCTTTTCTTGGGCTCCAAGACGTCTCAGCGTCGAGACGCTACTTTGGACAGCGTCGCGACGCTCTCGCGATTCTGGATCTTTCCACGCAGCTGCCTAGCGTCGAGACGCTCCAGGCTTAGCGTCGAGACGCTAGGCCCTGAATCTTCTAGAATGGCCCGATTTTGACTCAATTTTTGGGCCTCCAACTTTCTTTTGGCCCAAATGCTTCTTATAATGGATTTTGGACTTTTTTCTTGACCCAACTTGATACTTTAAGACTTGAAATTCGCGAGTTTTGGCTTCTAATTCATTCTTCTTGGCTTTTTGGACTCGGATCTTTAATGTAATACTCCAAATTGCTCCAAAAGCCTCCAAAATCATCTAAAATCTCTCAAAATTTCGATTTAACTTCTTTGGCTCGGTTTTCTGAAATTTAAACAGAAAATAGCATTAAAGAACACAATTCAAGCATAAAACTAGCCAAAATTAATAGGAAAATGATGACATTTTTGCCTGTCATCAGGGAGATAGCTGAATATGTCGATAGATGTTTGATCTGTCAACAGGTTAAACCAGTGAGACAGAGGCCAGGAGGACTCCTTAATCCACTGCCAGTGCTGGAGTGGAAGTTGGAGCATATTACCATGGATTTTCTGTTTGGATTACCCCGTACTTCTAGCGGACATGATGGTATATGGGTAATAGTAGATAGACTCACCAAGACAGCACGGTTTATACCGGTTAAAACGACGTCTACACTAGATCAGCTAGCTAAACTATACGTCGACAGGATTGTAAGTCAACATGGAGTGCCAGTGTCCATAGTTTCAGATAGGGATCCAAGGTTTACTTCTAAGTTTTGGCCTAGTGTGCAGAAAGCAATGGGAACAAAGTTGAAGTTCAGTACAACGTTCCATCCCCAGACAGATGGTCAGTCTGAGAGGACCATCCAGACCTTAGAGAACATGTTGAGAGCATGTGTCCTTCAGTTTAAGGGAAGTTGGGATACTCACTTATCACTTATGGAGTTCGCTTATAATAACAGCTATCAGTCTAGTATAGGCATGGCACCATTCGAGGCTTTGTATGGCAGACCATGCAGGACTCCTGTGTGCTGGAACGAAGTGGGAGAGCGAAAGCTAGTTGGTCCTGAGTTGGTACAAGTTACGTCAGACAATGTTAAGCTAATTAGGGAGAATCTGAAAATAGCACAGGATCGACAGAAGAGCTATGCAGATAAGCGACGAAGAGACTTAGAGTTCCAGGTTGGAGATTAGGTTTTCTTGAAGTTATCTCCGTGGAGAGGTGTTCTTCGCTTTGGGAGGAAAGGTAAGCTGAGTCCTAGATATATTGGTCCTTACCAGATAATAGAACGAGTTGGACCAGCCGCCTATAGACTTGAGTTACCAGCGAAACTCGCTCGAATACATGATGTTTTTCATGTGTCCATGTTGAGGAAATATATACCAGATCCATCCCATGTGTTGAAAGTGCAACCAATTGAGCTGAAGGAAGACTTGAGTTATAAGGAAGAAGCAGTTCAGATCCTCGACAGAAAGGAGCAAGTTTTGAGGAACAAAACGATCCCACTCGTGAAGGTTCTTTGGAGGCATCACGGAGTTGAGGAGGCAACTTGGGAGTCAGAAGATCAGATGAGGAGGAGTTACCCGACACTCTTCACCTAAGGACTTCTAAATTTCGAGGACGAAATTTGAAAAGGGGGAGGTAAGTTGTAAACCCGGGACTTTCCCTTAGATAATTTTCTCTTGTCATCTCTTGTTGGTTTAAATTGTTGGGATTACTAAGTTGAAAGAAGACAGAAAAGGAAATAAATGGAAAAGGAAAATGAAAAAGAAAAAGGAAAAAGAAGAAAAAAAGAAATCAGCAAAAGTGAAAAAAAAAAAAAAAAAAAAAAAGAAAGGAAGTGGGAAATGACAGCACCAAAGCCACCACCGACAACAATTTTTATCAGCCCATTTCCATCTCATTTTTCATCCTTTTCCATTGAAACTTTCAGAGAACTTTGAGGAGAGAGTGAAGGAAGAAGAAGAAGAAGAATTTCGTGGTTTGAGGTCGAAGAAGATAGGGAAAAGCTCATGCAAAGCCAGCCATTGCAGAAACTGTGTTCAACCTGTCAACCTCTGGTGTTTTAGTCGGTTTGGGCTACACAGTAAGAATCAAGAGGTGAGGTTTGATTTTCTTGAAAGTTAGTTCATTTTCTAACAAATTTAATGAAGTAAGCTTGACCTAAATCAAATGGGAAGTTGATGGTTTTTGGAATGGAAAACAGAGCACAGGATTTTCGAGCAAACCAGGAGGATCTCTGGTGTTCTCTGATGTTTTGAGTATTCTGGAGTGCACAAGTCGAATCAGAAGCTCTATTTGGTATGGTGGGAAAGCTTATTCAATATTCTACAACTTTCATGAAGAATACGTGAGCCAAAAAGTATTTTAAGTAGGTTTAATTTCAGGAGGAAGATAAAGGATAACAGAAAAGCTCGAATCTGTGTTTTCTGATTTCGGGGCGTTTCTGGACAAATTGGTTGAGAATCCCGTTTTCATTTCTTCAGGTAAGTTGTAGAGTGTTCGAAAATGAAGAATTTGATGTGTATTTCATTAATTTTGGTTAAGTATTGAGAAGGTTATGGGTGTTGGAAGTTAGGGTATAGAATCTGGAAAATCTGGAAAAGTAGAATGTGGATGTGGTTCTTAATCCAATTGTTTACAAATTTATGAGCATGGAAAGACAAAGCTATCTATGGTTCTAATGCTCGGTTTTGGTTATTTGACAGGCCAAGAGGAAATAGGTCGAGTCTACAAACCGGGGAACTAGATAAGACTGTGAGTGACAAAATGAATTTCGAAAATGTTCTTAAACGGTTGTTCATGATTATATGATTTACATGCTTTTCTATGAATGATACATGGTTTTGTGAACGGTTTCAAACATGAGTTTTGAGCTTAGATTTTCTAATAAGGTTTATATACGAGCACGTGGCTAATGGCTTTATGAAAAGTAGTTGAAACGATATCTTTTAAAGTAAAGCATGTGTTAGCAAATATTATTTAATGATTTAAAGTTTTTCACGAGCAAGCTGAGTAAGCTTGAGTTTTACGAAAGATAACGATAAACAGGCATGTTTTAATGTTTTCATGTGATTTCTGAGATTTCTATTGACTACATGACTGAGATATTGAGCCCGAGGCTATATGGTACCGTGTGCACACAGGTTATGTTCCGTTGTTGACGTTGAGTGTACTCTGTGACAACGATGCTGTCGTGAGTGCTGGGCGGGCCCCACTACGACAAAGACGATGGGAGTGCTGGGCGGGCCCCACTACATCGTAGGACTAGTAACGTTGGTTGTACTGGGCGTGCCCTACACAACGTAGATCGGTCATGTTAGTTAAAACGTTTGATGTACTTGATATGCCTTGCTAGATTTTTATTGACGAACTTGCGAGATATTTTAGAAAACCTTTTCCATTACACGTCTATGTTAAACGCTTTGATTGAGCATATTTATACGTTCAAAGGTTTATCTCGTGTTTTTGACTTCCGGATTTAGAGTTTTAAAGTTAGTCACTCACTGGGCTTCGTAGCTCATTCTTTCAAAATGTTTTTCCACTTTTCAGGTAGAGATCGAGCTCCCGGTGCCTGATACACTGCCAACGTCTGCTGAAAGTTCCGGATCAAGCTTCAGTACGTGGGTGGAGTTGTAAATTGAGTCTGTTCATATTGTAAATGTTTTGTAAGGATTGGATAATATAGTCCTAGAGGTCGTGGTTGTATAAATCCTAGTTGTACATGTCTTTGGTTATGATATCTATACCAGGTTATTTCTAAACCGAGATATGTCATGGCGACACCTCATGTATGTTGATATGTTTTCGGGGTTTCCGTTGTGTTGTGGTTCATATGGAATATTTTATATCCATGATTAGTATGTTTATCAGGTTCAACGTTTCACTAGGGTCAACAGGGATCGTTAGAGGTGACGATGTCTGTTGGCTTCACGCCGTCTTTTGGGCTAAGCTAGCAAGTGGTCCGGGAGGGGGTGTGACAAAAGAGATTATCCCCTGCAGCTTCTACACGTGTTGCCCCATGAACTCTCCATGCCGCCCTCATCACATATCGAAAAGCCTCCACATTCACACGCTTGGAGGAAAAAACCTTCCCTACCACACACAAATCCAACAGCCCGTTGAAAAAACCGATGTCATTCCACCCGGTCGCACCATTTCTGCCTCCTCGTCCGTCAATTTCCAAGAGTTCCACCGGCTAAGTAGTTCCTCCAATTCGAACCCTCTCAACTGTTGCAAGCCCACTACCGCCTACCCAACAAAGAAACCCACGCTCTCAGACCACCTCCCTTGCTTGCTGGGAACCAAACTCAGTTTAAGCGTTTAAGATATTAAAACACTTAAAAGAAACCTCTCTCACTTGCGAGAACACTCGTTGCCTGTATGCCGCCCGTACAAGAAACCCACGAAATAAGAGGATTCTGAAGAAGAGGAAGATGGAGAGAATGAAGAAAAAGAGAGTTCATCGGACGTGGAATATGGGAGTTTTCGGATCCCCTTTGGCTGAATATTTTTTGTGAATAATATTGTTTTACTGTTTTTGATTGTTTGTTGTTTTGTTTGTTTTAGCATGATTAATTTTTTTTTTTTTTTTTAGGTTAGTTGCTGTTTTGATTGTTTTAAATTATTAGTTGTTGATAGTTTTTTATCATAGGATAGTTTTAGTTAGTTTGTGGATAGTTTAGGTTAGAAAAACTTCGGTTTTTTAGATCTTTTCCTGAAAAATATGCTTGCTGTTTTGTTTAGCTTAACATATGATAGTTTTAAAGAAAAAATCAACTTTTAAAGAAATTTCTTTAAAAATGTTTTGGACGAAAAAACATGTTTCAAAGGAATTTGTTCTATCTCAAAAGTGTCACCGTCTCAACTGAGTTGTTTTCTAGTCATAGGCTTTCCATTAGTCTTTTTCTTTACAAAATTGTCTTAGAGTCTAAACTTCCTCTGGTTTAACCTATCTAACACTCTAGGAGAGTTTAGTCTTGAAGTTTTGAAAACAAAAAGCATCATGCTAAGCCCATGCCTAAAAAACAAGCTAATGAGGACATTGTCTACCTTTAAGTTTCGGGGGGTGCTTTATGCTTCATTATTTAAATATTTTTGTAAATTTGTATGGCTGGAAAGAATATGTGCTCAGTTTATTCCAAAAAACGATGAAGAAATGAAAAAAACCCGAGAGTTACTCCTCCTTCCTAGGGTTTACTGAGTAAGTAGGGGCACTCATGACACCCATGGTTTGCCACTACATGAAAGGTTTGCCTAGGGAAGTGAGTATCACTCCAAGTTTGTGAAGTTTGCTCGTAGCTAGATATCTTCACCATAAAGTGTCGATAAGCTAGAACGAAGGTAAAGATGATAGCAAGGATGCTCTTGGGAGAAAAAGAAGTTGAATAAAAAGAGCATCAGCAGTCAAATAAGTTTGGGAGAGATGGGAAAAGGTCTAGTGATTCATATATGCTTTTGTTTTCCTAAAAGATTGTTTTCTTAGACTAAAAGGACTACACTGGGTTCTATGAGTAGAAGTTAGGTAGTTTAAGCACAACGGTTAGGATGGATGAGAGAGAGTTTTGCTTTGAAAAAGAACAGTAGAAATCTTCTTGCCTAGGAAACTCAGACGTTGTGACTAGCACTAGAGTAGAACCCTCTACTTAAAGGTAACCTTTTTAGAAAACGATCTTGAATGCATGTTTACTTGATTCCATGTCACTTGATTTGAAATGAAAAGTTGATACTAGTACCATGATTCATTACTATGCATGAACTATAACATTTAGGTTTGCAATTAATATTGAGCACTCACGTTCTGATTGGCAATTAAAAAGTTGATCTCTAACATTTTGATTGGCAATTGCTTGAGGAAAAGCAATGAGTTAAGTTTGGGGGTATGATAAGGGTAAAAAATATAACTATTTTACCCTTATTCTTAGCTCATTTCTTGGTCAAATATTGAGTGCTTAGGTCACTTTCACTATTTCCGAGCTCAAAATATGTTAATTTGATAAGTTAGGGTGTTGAGAGTCACTTTTGTTGAATTATGCTTAACTATGCTTAAAAATACTTGATTTGAAGCAAATTTGACCTAGTTTGCTGTTGTGCAGAAAAATAGAGTTGAAGCTGGAAATCCCCAGAAATGCGGCATTTCTGGGAAGGCAAAATGGAAATGCGACCGCATTTCTGGAAACGCAGAGGTCATTCCGAGTCGTGCGCGGGTCGTTGTTGACGAGTCTTCTTCGCACCTAACCGGTTGTTTTGACCCTGAAACTGACTAAGCAACCTTACAACACCTATTTCACAGCTCCTCAACAAATTTCAACACTATATAAGCTCAGGATTCGTAGTCAAAATCAAGTAGAGCTCACTTGGAAGAAAAGGGTGGTGACAGTACCCTGGCTCGACGTCAATGAGTACGGATGCCCGAGGTCCTTCTTAGTTGACCAAATTCTAACCCGAGAGAGAGAGAGTTAAACATCAAACCTTGTGGTTTGTAGAGAGTTTCACCCATTCCCATCTTGTAAAAGTGAGAGAGTGGAGTGTCTTAGCGAACTCTAGAAGGATTGTGTAAACAAAAAACCTATAATATTTAGCTCTCTTTTAATTCCAGCTCTTGAATCTTTTCATTTTCTTGTATGCTTTTAATCATTATTTCAATGGAAATGTTCGTTTGCTTTTTATGCCATCATGAGTAGCTAAATCCCGTTGAGGGGTTCAATGTGGTGAATTCCCTTAGGGTTTAATGGCTTGAAAGTGTTTTATTTGCTTAAGTAGGGTTTAATGCATGTCATTCTTTATTCAATATCATTCTGATCTTGCTAAAGTTTAATTTGATCACTTAGACTTTGCATGCTATGTGAGTTTGATCTCGAAAGGGACAAACAATATCGGTTCTCATAAAGGTGATATAGGAGAAAAAGCTCTAAAGAGATTGTTCGACGGTATAGGGCAAGCTACCTAAGGCACCCTATATATCGACTATATGGTTATAGGTTGCATTCGTGAATTATCTATGTTGGAGTTGAGTCCCAGAAATGGGCATAACGGTAATCGCTTAGTCTTCTTACTGTTTTTGGAAACAAGGGCCAAAAGGAAGTTAAATCTGACCCAATGCATTAAACACTCTTAAGTTAGATATTGCATAAGTATGGTTATTACCGTAGGGATGAATCCATGTTGAATACCTCGTTTTATCTTATTGTTATTCTTCATTAATCATTTGCATGTTTTATTTATCTTTTCAAAAACCCAATCAATCAACTTATTATTTTCTTTGGTTATCTTTATCAAAAGCAATCATTTGAGCAGTTTCTTCATCAAATATGACTTTCCAATTTAGTCCTCGTGGGATCGATACCCTTGGAAAACTTTCTAAGGTTTTTTTATTACTACGTGCGACAGTGTATACTTGCACTTAAGTGTTGGTTGAATATTTCTTTCTTATTATCATTCATTTTATCTCACATACCATCCATTCAGTTCTCACACGCACAACTCGCACAAACCCCCGATGACACATCGGTGAAGAACCCACGCCGCTAATCGCAAACAAAGACCCAAATCCAAAAAACCACCAATGAAAACCCAACACAGCAATGCCATCTCAGACCCACCGCCTCCGATTGATTCTCACAAACCTCCGAGGAAACCCACGGTGAAGAAACCACACACAGAGACGCTAATCGCAACAAAATTGAGAGCCAAAAACCTAAAAAAACCACTGATGAAACCAATCTTACAGACCCGCCGCCTCCGAATCACACAAAACTTCCCACCGTCACCGGAATGGATCTTGACCCTTATCGGAGAAAAACTCGCCTCCCCACAGTCAGAGTCGCCGCTCGCACTCCTCGCTTCACTACTCGTCGTCGCCTCGTCTCCGCCGCAACCCAGCCACGCCGCCTCGCCTAAGCTTCGTCTTTGCCACAACCCAGCTGCCGGAACCCTAAAACCCCAAAGATGGGGAAACCCTCATGTCGAGGGAAACTCTCATAACGAGAGAAAAATTCAGCTTTATAAAATTCCATGTTTGATTTATGGATTTTTACTTTTTGTTGTAAAAAATAAAAATATCTCCTAAGTTATGAGATTTTATGAGAAAAATTCTTCAACTACAGGGAGTATGAGCTACTCCTTCCATTTTTTGCTTGCTATGTTAATATATATCTTAAAAAATTGTGTGAGATCCACAATATTAAAACTATATTTATGAAGGCAAAATTATAATGTGAATAAATGGAATCTAGTACTTCCACAATACTAAAATTATTTTCGAATTTTATTTTCTTTGAAAAATTCATTAATTAGGTGCAAACTAATTTTAATTTTTTCGAATAATTATTTATTTATTCCCATATAACATGTTTACTTAATTAAAATACTTTTCATTTATATCTAATAATTCAAAATATTTTTTCTATGAACAAAACCTATAAAAAACAATATAGACATTTAACTTTCAAATATTAATTATCTAATAAAAAAAAAAAAACTAAAGCATATTGTCTCAAACAAAACAAATATAAGCATATAGAACGAGATTAAAAATAAATGGTTAAACTATATAAAATACTTCAAGTCTCTCCGCTTGTCTTCAGGATGTTGTGGGGGAACTTGCGGCTGAGGGGTTGGAGTTTGCAGTTGATTTGCGGCCGCATCTTCCTTTTTCTGTTGCAGAAGAAGCTTCTACTGGTGGTTGTTGGTTTGCGGTCACATCCGATGCATCAGCCGCAATGGCAATTTCTAGAGGATGCATTGAAGGTTGGGCTGCAGGATGAGTTGTTTAAGATTTCTTCTCTAGAGACACAACCTACAACCGTGCATTTGTAATGAGCTTCTTGATCAAGCTTAAATCTATTGAAGTCCTGGCGACCTCCTTCTCTTCTTTCTCCTCGAGCTTGACACCTACAAGCCTGCATAACTTCGTGATCAGACTTGGGAAGAATACCCTTCCCTCGTTTTTGTGCCCACAGGCTAGGATCTTGGTCAAGATGATTCGACTAGGGTTGAGATTCAAGCCTTTATACATGTCGTATAACAGCATGACCCGCTCTTGAGAGATGATCGTGACATGCATTGTTGGCATTATTCGATTCTTAATTACGTAAAGCCAGATTAATGCTCCTGGCTTCAAATCTCCAGATAAGAGAGTCCAGATCCCTGTCCTGGACTCCTGCCACTTGACTCCCACGTGGCCCACTGAAGATGGGGCCTTTACCAACTGCTAGATCGTTGGCTCATCTATGGCCATGTTTCAAGCTGGATAACGTAGGGATGGAAATCGGAAAACCCGATTGATTTTCTTTGCCGAGAACTCCACCACTCGGTCTCTTAGGAACATCACCATCTGCATCTCTTTCCCAATCTGTGCATAAAACTCTCGAAGCAGGGGATGAAAGTTTCTTCTGGTTTCTTGCTTAGCTGGTCCTAGCCATACCTGTGGAAAATATCTTCTATAAAGGCTGGGAGAGGTCCTGTCTTGGTGGAGAAGGCTTTCTCTGTTGGGTTTTATGCCCTAAAACTCGTAGATAGTAAATGTAACAATTGATCGAACATAAATAAAGTATTGTTTGATGTTTTTTTTCAATAAAGAGTTATTGTCTATATTATGTACATCTTGCCTAAATAACCCTAATCCAACAAACTAAACATCCAAGGCTGTGGGATGAGTCTTGAACTGTATGTGGAGACTTACGGGGATCAATGTTCAAGAAACAGCCTAAAGGGTCTATAGTATAGGGATAAGGCTGGGTACCTTATCCTAGCGACACTATGGATATGACCCACTTTGTATTTGATACAAACGCAATGATCCAGCGCGTTCGTGTAGGGGACATGCGAATGGGGAGTATCTTATGCAATGAGTTTGCATAAGACCAGACCGCAAAATAATAACCGCTAGCTGTAACACCATTAACTAGCTAGGTTTCTATTTCACTAGGATGACTTAGGTAACTTAGTTTGAATCCTGAGTGGATTATGGATGCTTGTTCACGAGAGATTGTCCTTTGATTTGTATGGATGAGAGTGACCAGTACGTCGACTCAATAAGCCTACCATTTTGGGGACAAGACCGAGTGGGGAGTGGTGCGTCGTCAGCTGAATGGTTTGAATAATGCAGCTAACACTTAGTGCAAGTATACACTGTCACACGTAGTAATAACAAACCTGAGAAGTATTCCAAGGGTATCGATCCCACGATGACTAAATTGGAAATTCAGATTTGATGAAGAAACTGCTTAACTGATTGCGTTTGAAAAAGGTAACCAAAGAAAATAAGTTGATTGATTGGGTTTTTGAAAAGATAGATAAAATAAGCAAGTAAATAATAAAGAATAACAATAATAAACAACGAGGTATTCAACATGGATTCATCCCTAACGCAATAACCATAATCATGCAATATTTAACTTAAGCCTATTCAATGCATTGGGTCTGATTTAACTCCTATTTGGCCCTTGCTCCCAAGAACCGTTAGAAGGCTAAGCCAGTACCGTTATGCATATTTCTGTGACTCGACTCCGACATAGATAATTCACGAATGCAACCTATAACCCTATAGTCGATATAAGGTGCCTTAGGCAGCTTGCAATATACCGCTAAACAAACTCTTTCGAGCTTTTTCTCCTATACCACCTTTATGAGAAGCGATATTGTTTGTCCATTTCGAGATCAAGCTCACATAGCATGCAAAGTCTAAGTGATCAAGTTAAACTCGACAAGATTAGAGTGATAATCAATAAAGAATGACATGCATTAAACACAACTTAAGCAAACAAAGCACTTTCAAGCCATTAAACCATAAGGGAATTCACCATATTGAACCCCTCAACGGGATTTAACTGCTCATGGTGAGATAAAAAGACAATGAATACATTTTCATTGAAATAAGAATATAAATAATACAAAATAATGAAAAGATTCAAGAGATGGAAATAAAGGAGATTGCGAAGTATTATGGGTTTTTCTATTTACTCAATCTTTCTCGCTTTTACAAGTGGGAATGGGTGAAACTCTCTACAAACCCCAAGGTTTGATGTCTAACTCAGGTTAGAATTTAGTCATCTAAAAAGGACCCCGAGCATCTCTACTTATTGGCGTCGGGCCAGGGTTCTGTCACCACCCTCTTCTTCCAAGTGAGTTCTGCTTAAATTTGACTTCGAATCTCGAGCTTATATAGTGTAAAAAGTGGTTGAGCAGCTGCAAAATAGGTGCTGGAAGGTTGCCCAGTCAGTTTCGGGGTCAAAACAACCAGTTTGGTGCGAAGAAGACTCGTCAACAATGACTCGCGGATGACTCGGAACGACCTCTGATTTTTCCAGAAATGCGGTCTCATTTCAATTTTGCCTTCCCAGAAATGCAGTTGCATTTTTTAGGTATTCCAACTTTTCCTCTGTTTTTATGCACAACAACAAACTAAGTCAAATTCTCTTAACAATAAGTCTTTTTAAGCACAAATGAGTTAATTTTGACAAAAGTGATTCTCAACACCCTAACTTATCAATTTAACAATATTTTGAGCTTGGGAACAGTAAATTGATCAAAACATACAACATTTTGCCAAGAAATGAGCTAAATATAAGGGCAAAATAGGTATGTTTTTTACCCTTATCATGGAGTTGGGAACATAACCACACAAGATGAAATTCACTCATTTCCGACTTGAGGCAATTAAGTATAAATTTTAAATTGAAAGTGTTCAATTTATTTAGGGGAATCATATAATGTATGATGATACATTATAGTATAAAATTTATGAAACTTTATAATATAATTTTTTAATTAATTTCAAAAATTAATTCTTGAGAGAAAATATTTAAAAGAGTTCAAATAATTAATATGAATTGAATTCATATTAATAAAATCCCTAAGATTAAATATATGATATTTAATTGGGTAATTAATTAATGATGGAATTAATTATCTATTTATTAAAATTAGATATGAATAAGACAATAGATTTTATCTTATTCATGACCTTTTCCAATAAGGAAAAGGTCTTGTCCTTTTCTTATAAATAGGAACCCTAGGGTGGGGTAAATGACATCTCATTCATTCTCATACTCTCAGAGAATTCCCCTAAAGGCTCCCTCTAGACTCCCACCAGTCAGCCTCTAAAGGTCTCATAGTCATACTGGTTTAGCCATAGTGGTGGTGTTCGTAGTAGTTCGTGATTAATTATTTCACAAGCAGTTGGTGGATTTAATCTAAGTCGTCAACAAGAGTAAGTAACTTGTTACTACGTAAATTAGATTTAGATCTAATATTTTTGTATGCTTAGCCTAATATAAATCTATACTAGTTCTATGTTTATTGCCAATGTATTGGTACTTTAGATTAAAAAAAAATAACTACGGATCGGTCCCAATTACGCTTCCGTTTTACGGAATTACGAAATTCCAATCCTTCATTCTCGCACATCAGGACCATTTTCTTCATGATGGCCAGGCAGGCCTATGTGTCTGGATGGGACTCCATGTAACGACCCGACTTCTCTAATGGACTCACTATGTCGTTAACTACATGCATGCTATGGAGGCCTCAAAATTTAAAACAATTTATGCCATAAATAACCAAAGCAATTTAGGGCTCGTTTGATAACGTTCCTGTTTCCTGTTTCTTGTTCCCATTTCTCCTTTTTTAAGAAATAGACTTGTTTGATAACCCACCCTTGTTTCTTGTTTCTAAATTTCTAGAAACGTTTCTTAAAAAGAGGCCAAATTTGAGAAACTACAAAAAGTTGTTTCTCAAATTCTGTTTCTGTTTTTTTTTCCTATCTTTCATGCATGTATCCATCTCTCTCCCTCATTCCTACACCAATCTCTTCTCTTCCTCTATTTTTTACCACATAGTCGTCTTTTTTAATATTTTTCATTATTTCGTTCTCTTTCTTTTTTAATTTTTCGTTATTTCTTTGTCTTTCATTTTTTATTATTTATGTCACTTCTTTTTTCCTTTTTTCCTTTTTTTATCACCTATACCGATCTCTGACTACCAGCTGCCACTGACCTCTATCGACCAGTCTCCATCCTAGACCTCAGACTATCGATCGTCGTCGACCTCCATCGACTAGCTGCCATCGTCAACCTTCGACTATCGGTCATCGTCGACAGACCGCCTCCATCAACCTTCAACTACCGGCCGCCGCCGACCTCCGCCGACCGACCGTCACCGTGGACCTCGGACAATCAATCGTCGCTGAATTCTGTCGACCGACCGCCACCGTCGACCTCCAACTATTGGTCGTCGTCGACCTACGTCGACGTCCTAATACTGACTACAGTCGACCACTATCGTTGACCTCTAATGACCGGCTGCTGTCAACCTCCACTGACTGACCACCACCGTCGACCTTCGGCTACCGACCGTCGTCGACCTCTGCCGACTGACCGCCACCTTCCACCTCCGACTACCGGTCGTCGTCGACCTCCTTCGACCTGCCACCATCGTCGACCTCTGATTACCGTTTGTAGTCGATCGCTACTGTCCACCTCCGACGACAGGTCGCTGTCGACCTTCGCTGACCAGCATTCGCCGACCGACCGCCACCGTCGACCTCCGACTACCAACCTCTGTCGAAAGGCTCATTGACCTCTGAATACCGGTCGCGGTTGACCATAACCGTCAATCTTTAACAACCAGCCGCCATCGACCTTCGCCGACCGACTGTCATCGTCCACCTCCGACTCCTTGTTGTTGCCGACCTCCATCGACCGACTGTCATTGTCGACCTCTGACTACTGGTCGCGATCGACCGCAATTATCGACTTCTGACGAGTGGTCGTTGTCGATCTCCACCGGCTAACCACTACCGTCGACCTTCGACTATCGACCATCGTTGACGTCTGCTGAATGACCGCTACCGTCCATCTCTGACTACTGATTTTCGTTGACCTCCATCAACCGGTTGCCATAATCGATCTCTGATTACCAGTCGAGGCCGACTGCTGCTTTCGACCTCTAACTACTGGCCGCCGTTGACCTTTAACAGTCTGTCGTTGTCGACCTTCGAAGACCAATTGCCATCGATCGGTCACCACTGTTGCCCTCAAACTATTGGTTGTCATCGACCTCCAATGATCGGTCGCCACAATCAACCTCTGACTATCAGCTGCCATCGACCTCCAATGACCAGTCGCCACCGTTGACCTCAAACTATTGTTCATGACACCGATATAGTTAATTAATATAACGATTATACTAATCTGAAGTGGTGTCATGCTTCATGTAATTTCAATTTCCATTTTTTTAATATCGATTATACTAATTAAACATCCACAGAATTAAATTACATGATTGTCAACATTAATTTAATATAAAATTTATATTATATAAACTAATGTCATGATCAAGAGCTTTAGACTTAAATTGCATTAGGTAGAGATACTCGTATCTTTGAATAAACTGAAGGGGATAAAAGCCCCTACGTAGCGGAAGCACATCGATTGGACCTTACGCCGTATATTAATTAACATTAAAATACCGTTACGAAAAGGCAAAATAAACTTTAAACATGCTTTAAAGTTGCTGGAAATTGTTATAAACATGCTTGAAAATTAAATCTAATTTATTTTCATGCTATTCTAAAGAAACGGGAAAGAACCATTACAAACCTTCGTTGTAGACTTGACCGTTCTTCGCCAACAACGCTTCAATGAACGAAAATGCAGCAACCTCCTTGTAGTTTCTTTGCTGGAAAATTCTTCTTCAAAGACACAATAATCACAGAGGTTACACCGGTATATCTCTAAGTCTAGGAGGCAAAAGACTTGCGGGAGTCTTTCTCTAAGAGGGAGGCTAGAGAGAATTCTAGGGTCTTGTCTTGTGAGTCTACGAGCAAGATGAGAGTTCTAAACCAATTAGTTCTAGTGTTCTATTTAGGCCATGAATAAACTATTCAATTAAATCAATCTTTTCCAAAATTGATTCAATCTTATTCCTTATTTAATCAATCCAAGATTAATCAATTCCATAATTGATTAATCTTTTCCACAAATGACTAATTACTTCCATAAGTAATTAGATCATTTCCATAAATGATTAATCACTTCCTTAAGTGATTAATTATTTACATAATTGATTAACTCTCGGTTAATGAATTATTTAATTAATTAACCACCAATTAAATATCACATATTTAATTTCCAGCCTTCAATTAATTAATTTTCCCAAATAGATTTTAGGCCTTAAAATTAATTAATTCATATTTGAACTCTTTCAAATTTAAATAAATTTATTGTGACTCAAATTTATATTAATATTTTAATTTCTTCAAATATTAATTTCTCTCATAATAATATATCAATATATATTATATTGTTTCCCTTAGTAAATTGAACACTTTCGATTTACATTTATTACTTAGTTGCCTCAAATTACTTTATGAGTTACCAGTGGGACCTAATGGACCTGTAGATCAGATGCTCGAACGATGTGAGATTAATTGGTCAAACTCATTAACCAAATTAATCAATATTCGTTAACTTTGTGCACATTCCACTATAGACTCACAGTTGCACTCTTCTCTTTGCAGACATATTTTCTGTGTCCACGGATATAGACCAATATCGACTAGTTAGTCCTTCATGAGTGTCCGTAACACCATCTAGGTCAAATTACCGTTTTACCCCTGGGTTAGTTATGTTTCCTTAAGTACCAGTTCTCCTCTAATGAACAACCTGTTTGTGGTCCAACCACCAAACAAAAAACCCTCTCGTGCCATTGAGAGGGTAGGACCCTTTGTAAGAGACTTGGAGTCACCACTTAAGGGAACACTCATCTGCTTCCTTAAAGTCGGGAAGGAGTGAATTCCATCTTGTACGATTATGTTCCCAGCTCCCCATTCGGTCTTGTCCCCAAAATGGTAGGCTTATTGAGTCGGCGTATTGGCCACTCTCACCCATACAAATCAAAGGACAATCTCTCGTGAGCAGGTGTCCATAATCAACTAAGGATTAAGACTAAGTTGTCTAGGCCGTCCTAGTGAAATAGAAAACCAACTAGTTAACGGTGTTATAACCAGTGGTTACTATTTCGCCGTTCGGTCTTATGCAAACTCATTGCATAGGATACCCCCACTCGCATGTCTCCTACACGAACGCGTTGGATCATAACGTTTTTATCAAATACAAAGTGGGTCGTATCCATAGTGTCGCCAGGATAAGGTACCCAGTCTTATCCCTATACTATAGACCCTTTAGGCTGTTTCGTGAACAATGATCCCATATGTCGCTACATATAGTTCAAGACTCATATTACAACCTAGGATGTCTAGTTTATTAGATTAGGGTTATTTTATGCAAAGACAAATATAAAATCACTAATAACATTTAATGGAAAAATATATCAATATTATTTCATTAATATCCGGTCAACGGTTACATTCACTATCTACGAGTTTTAGGGCCTAAAACCCAACACAATCGTCTATAAACGAGATGAATTATTCATACCTTCCCACTGCTTTAACCTACTGGACCACAAGGATCCAAATGTACAAGCTCCAAGGGTTCTTTGACTCTTTAGTTCTTTTCCAATAAAAGATCTATCAGTCATATTGCCCATAAGGCATGACCTAATTGGTATGAAAGAGTCTTCTTCTAACTGTCTTAGAAGTATACTCTAGACTAAGCTCCCAATCATATTGAGATCAAAATAGCCTAACCTTAAGAACCAAAGAAAGGTATTTCCTTTAGGAGATATCCTTTGCCTTTATTTCTCTGAGTATAAGCAATCTTAGACAACTCAGTGCTTATGACTTGCTTTACTCTCGATTAGTCTTAAAACACATAGGTTATTTTCCAGTAAAGTTGAACAAATGTCAACTTCCTTTCTTAAAATAAAGTTGCGTCAGTAGAGAAATGTTTAGAGTAACATTGTTCCAGTATGTAAGTCACTGAAATAAAATTTCTGTTAATCTTTAGGAAATTCATACACATTATCTAATAATGTTTGTTTTCTCGCACTCGATAAAATAACTTAATGGTTCCCTCTGCCATAGCCGAGACATACTCTCTAGATCAAAATCTGAGAGTCATCTCACTTACTTGCAACTGTTGCCATGAGCTTATTCCTTGAAAGGAAAAGCAAACCTTATAAGTGGCACCTGAATTAAGGATCCAGGTTGTATCCTCATTTTCCACTATGCACGTTTCAATGATCAATAAATCACATTTATTGTCATTTGTATTGGCTAGGCAGTTAATGTCATAATCATCATGGACAATTCGAGATGAACTAGACATTTTGGCTGGAGGACATTCCTCACAAAAAAAACTAATCTTAAATCAATTACCACAAGTTTGTCGTCTAAGCAAGTTGTATTTAAAACTGTTATTAATAAATTGGCATAAGACAGTGCACATAGAAATTATTATACATATCGTTGAAACAACAAATTACTTGTATAAGCCAATTGCACTGAACCCATTACAAATTATCAAATCAATTTAGCAAAACTAATCATCGATCAAAATATAATATATCATACATTTTTGCAACGATACTTCAGAGGTTTAGAGCAACAACTACCGTAGGGCAGTCCTATTCCCATTTACTATAAAATACTCCCTCATTCACCTTGATATTGATCCAAGCAAACACCATATGTAGGGGGTCACTCCTAGGGTGACTCAAGGCCAAGCATGGACCTCACGTTGTGAACTCTTGAGGACGTGAGAGCAAAACTTAATTTATGAAAAGCTTGTTTTTTCATATTTCCTCCCACTAAGTATTTTTAGAATTTTAGGGTCTATTACTTATGTAAATTTCGGCTAAGCAAATTTATCTAAGTCTATGCCTTTATATAACTCTTATATATAGGTCTTTACTCTAATGTCTAGGTGAATTAAACCCTTTTAATTACCTAAGGACATTACATGCTAACATTAGACTATGATTAATTCAACTCAGGTTCGAGATCTGTTCCCAGGTAGGAGGTGTTCCATAACCGTCAACTTAAATACCCCTAACCTAGACAGAACTTCACCGGGAGAGTACCCTTATAATCATAGTAATGTTTTTCCTACTTAGTTCATTAAAACTATTTTAATTCTAAGTAAGAAAATAATTCTAATCCTATTAGAATTAAAGTGAGCTTAGGTCTAATTAATTTTAAACATTTTTAAATTAATTCAATTTAACCTAAGATCCTGTGTTTGCATGCATTTCTTTGTTATAGGTTGACGGTTTCTAATCATTTTTATAACCTTTCCAAGTTTTAATGATTAGTCCTATAACATTCTCCTGTGGTGCTTCCTAATAACGATATAATTCCATTTATTTTTTAAATACCATATTGTTCATGACGTCAATATATTTAATTAATATAAGGATTATACTAATCTAAAGTGGTGTCATGCTTCATGCAATTTCAATTTTCATTTTATTAATATCGATTATACTAATTAAACGTCCACGAAATTAAATTACATGATTGTTAACATTAATTTAATATAACGTTTATATTATCTAAATTAATGTCAAGCTCAATGCTTTTCCATTTTCATTTAATTAATATAACACTTTATTTTAATAACATACATGAAAATAAGCATTGAATTTTTATTCTCATCCATAACATAACACTTATATTATTACTCATGAAAATAAACCTAAGCATGCATACTACATTAATTAAATATAACTCTTATATTTATCTAAATTAATGTCATGCATCATGTTGTACCAATTTCATATATTTAATATAACATTTACACTAAATGACTCATGAAATTAAATCATACATATTTATCATACATTATAACTATTACAACATAAATATGCATGAATCAACCTTAACCTATGGTGGGATTTTAAATACTATATGACATTCATAAAGCACATAAACAACTAAGTAGACGGGTTTTGGCATCCTAGGACTCAAAAATCAGAAAAATTACATTAATTTATCTAATAAGGCCCTATCTTGCCGTGAACCAACCCAAAACTTCCTCGAATCACGTCCTAACTCTTCAAACCGACATGAAAATAGGCTGAGCTGTGCTGAACCAGCTCCAAATAAGCTTGAACTGGCCCGAATCACAGTGAACCAACTCAAAACCCACTTGAACCGGCCTGAACTGCGCTGAATCGGACTGAACCACACCTATAATGCACGAATCAGGTCAAAATTTGCATGAATTGCGTCGGAACCCGTGAACCGGTCGAAATAGCATGAACCGCGCCTCATTTGCATTCAGACCACACGAACTGGATCACGTCTCCACCTTCCAGCAACCGCATGCGAAATAACGACCCACTAAATCAATAACGGGCAAGCCCATGAAATGATCAGCAATCGCACAATGCACGCGCGAAAACTGCTAAAAAAAATGGCCACGGTCATGCCCGAACCGTTGAACTGACGCCAACCTCTGCAGTCGCACGTGTTCGAGCATCAATGGACCCAAAATTTATTTCTTCATTTTTTTAATTTCGTTCGCGCGTTTCCGTCAGTTTTCGTGAATTTCTGGGCAATTTCACCGGCGTCGAGATGCCTTTGAGCAGTGTTTCGACGTTGGCTCTTGGTTTTCCAGATTTTGCAATTTCTAGTGTTGTTTCTTATCTGATTTGGCTCCAATTTGCATCAATTTGGCCCCAAATTGCACCAGGTTTCGCCAAATTGATACAAAATCACAATGACATGAACTTGCAGATTAATTTGCAATCAAATCACCCAAAACAACAGGCCCTTACATGAACAAATCAAGGAAATTTGCAAATTCTAAATGTCAAAACCCTAATCCTCTACTAGAAAAATTCATACATCAAATGCATACCCACCAATCAACCAATGTAATTTTCGAAAACAAAATCAATTAAATGATTGGGCTCTGATACCATTTGAAGGAATGAAAATCATTGGCAGCGAAAAGGTATATCAGACTGTCTCGCGTTGAAATTTGTTTACGAAAAAATCGATACATTGGCAAATAAAATACATAAACATTTTCTAATAATTTTAACGTTAAGCATGTTGAAATTTCCAGATCTAAACAATTTTAGATTAAAAACACTTACGAGATATGAAGCGAAATTAGCACTATGCTCCTTCTTCGATCAAGACACGACCATAAGCAAGCACCGACTATCCTCTTGGGCTGTGAGATTAGGATTGTGGGATCCTCGTGGTCTTGAAGGAAAAATTGCACCAAGGATAAAAGTCGTTGTTTCTTTGGTTGAGAGAGAATTCATGTTCTCTGTGTGTTTTTCGCTGGAATGATCTTGTGAACCTATTACCCCAATTAGGAAAAACACATATGTATAGGTTGGGAAGTTATAATTAACTTCCCTAACCAATTCTAGCCCTTCGATCTAAATTAATTAGATCTGGACCGTTAATTAATATCATATATTAATTAACAATCAATTTAACTATATGTTATTCAATAAATTAATTTAATTACAACAAATTATAATTAAATTAATTATAACATATAGTTTAATTCAATCAAATGCTATTTAATTGAATTAATTAGGCCAATCAATTAATTCTTACTTAATTGTTTCCCACATTAATTATTAAATATCAAATACTTAATTAATTTTACAATTGAATAATATTCAAGTGTAATTCTCTCATTTAACCTATAATTTTAATGTGCATCAAATGTACATAATTATTAACTATAGAATTAGTTTGATTAAATCACATTTAACCAAATTAAATTAAATTAATTAATTCTCCAATTAATTAATTTATGAATTAATAAAATATCACATATTTAATTAAATTCATAATTCTCTCATAAATTAATTTTGAATCATATCCAAAATTAATTATAAAGTTTAATTCTCTAATTAAACTTTATACTATAACGTATCTTCATACATTATATTAATTCCCTTAATATTCAAGACTATTTAATCTCAGTATTCGTTACGAGCTAGTAGGTGGACCTAGTGGACCTACAGATCAGAAGCTCCAAGGATACGAGATTAACTGGCTAAACTCATTAACCAAGTTAATCAACATTCGTTAACTGTGAGTCACTCCACTAAAGACCCACATTTGCACTCTTCTCACTGTAGAATATTTCTGTGTCCACAGATATCGACCAATACAGTAAGTCAATCCTTCACAAGTGTTGTTAACACCAACAGGGTCATATTATCATTTTACCCCTCGGTTACCTCTAGATCCTTAAGTACCACTGATTCCTCTAATGAACAAGTTGTTTAGGATCCAACCACTAAACAGGAGTTCCTCTCGGGTTAGGAGAGGACGACACGCCTTTGTTCAAGTCTTGGAATCAACCCTTAAGTGACACACATCTACTTATCCCAATAGGGGAAGGAGTGAATGCCATCTTGTACTGTTATGTTCCCAGCCTCCATTCGGTATTGCCCCTAAAATGATAGGATTATTGAGTTGGCGAAACGACCACTTTCATCCATACAAATCTAAGGACAATCCCTTATGAAAAGGGGTTCATAACAGACTCAGGATTGAGATTGAGTTGCCTATGTCATCCTATTGAAATAGATAAATAAACTAGTTAACGGTGTTACATCTAGTGGTTACTATTTTGTGGTCCGATCTTATGCAAACTTATTGCACAGGATACCCCCACTCGCATGTCTCCTACATGGATGCTTCGGATCATTGCATATGTATCGAATACAAAGTGGGTCATATCTCTTAGTGTCACCAGGATAAGGTACCCATTCTTATATCCCTATACTATAGACCATATAGATTTTTACTTGAACGCTGATCCCCGTATGTCCCCACATACTAGTTCAAGTTTCATCTAAACAACCTAGGATCTTATTTTATTGGATTTGGATCAAATTGTTCAATTTTAGTAACAATAACTCTTTATTGTACAAAGCTCAATAACAACGTATTGAGACAAGTGAACAATTTGTCATCATTCACTATCTATGAGTTTTAGGGCATAAAACCCAACAGAACAATTCATCATACATTCATAGAATGAAACATACATATCCTCAATCATGTATAAATACACGATTTTGAAGTTTTTCCTCTAAATTTAAATCATGGTCTACACATGCTATAAATCCATGGTTCATGTATCATACTTCACATTCATCAAATCATTGATCACATTCATAGAAATTCTTGCAAGACCTATCCTATCAGCACACAGTTTCCAACCTAGTATAAGCATTACATTAGTAAAGCCACTTACCTGGCATATGAGTTAAAGTAACCAACAACAAATTCCGAGCAAGGTCAATGCTCAATTTGGCAAGTTAAATATTTGGATACATGAATGACCCGAGATCACACCTGAATGAGAGGGATCCTAAGGACATGAAAGTATTGTCAAGATAAGCTTAAAATAATTGATATATACAACATATACCAACCAGATGCACCTTCATTTTCGGTGGCTTAATCATAGGAACTTTGAAGTTAAGCGTGCTTGGCTTGGAGAAGTTCTATGTTGGGTGACCTCCTGGGAAATTTCCTAGGAAGCATGTGAGTGAGGACAAAGCATGCTAAAAGGATCCTGTGTTGGTTTGTGGCGACAATCTTCAATCTTAGAAGCAGTTTCAAACAAGTATGGTAGCGTGGCCAGGTCGTAGGGGAATGTCGGGACCGTCAAGTGTCGAATCAGGATTCTGAATGCTGGGCTTGGGGCGTTACACCTCCACCTATCTTTCCACCCTCGGTTTATTTGTAGAAGTTTTCTTTAACCAAGGAGTGGATGATTCTTCCCTCGCAGGTTGTAGTGGTGGTGGTGTTTGGGTGCGGGGTAGCACAGAAGGCTCCCCTTGTACTGGGCCTCCTAAGGGAAATGTTTATCATTCTCATTTTACTTTTTCTCTCAGCCTCATTATCATCGTCTTCTTTGCCCCTCTTTTTGGGCATTTGGTCTGCAGTTATCTATTGTACCTCATATTCTTCAATAGGAGCCTGATGCTCCTCTTCATCTTTCTCTTCCTCGTGCTCAAACAGGTCCTCGAACATTTCATTGCTCTGGTGCTCAAACAGGTCCTCGAGCACATTTTTTTTCCTATTGTGGTGGTGGTGGGGATTGCTGTTGCTGTTGCACCTTAGAAACTGGTGCAATTTCCTCTTCCTGCAATGATTGCAACGTGTTTGCAGCTGCAAACTCCCCTTCTTTCTATTCATGAGATTGGCCCTCAGAAGTGGGCACAATCTTCTCTTCTTCTTCTTCTTCTTCTTCTTTATAAGTGGCATCCACTGAGTCCTTCAAGCATGAGACTGCAAAGTCAAGTGCAACCTCATCTTCGTCTTCCTTCTGCTTTCTCTTGGCCCTTTTCTTGGCCTTCTTTTTCTTTCTTTTTTCCTCTTCCCAAAGTTGATCTTTAATCTGCTACTCCATGGCCTTCACGTATCACCAGGCATCCCTTATTATTTTGTCCCATTCCTTCTGCTCAAAGGGATGCTCTAACTCTGGACCCCATCTTGATTTCTTCTTGCCTTTTGGCCTTAATGGATCAGTAGCTGGCCTTGTGGAGGCTTGAACCTGCAATTGCGCCCCAGATGCGAATGCATTATCCTTGCCTTGTGCCTCAGGAACCGACACTAATTCTCCTGGTTCGGCCACATTTACAATCGCAAATCCTGGTCGACCTGCAGATAAATTTTGAGGTTGCTCCATATTTGCAGTTGCAACCTGAGTGTTGACTCAACTTCTTCCTTCTTCTTTCTTCTCACATACTTCACTCCAACCAGTTAAAGACAAGGGGTGTTTATTGTTGTTCTTCCTTTTTTTCCTCGAAAGCAGCTTTTTCGAATGCTTTTTTGCTAATCTCCGCAACTTTTCTTAGGTCAGTTTTGTAGGGATAAAAGCCCTATGCGCAGCGGAAAAACACAGAGACCTTTTTCGAATAATAAAACGTCGATTGGGATACCAATACGACGGCAAAAAACATGAATTTACAGCGACTATAATGGATTTAAAAACTGTTGTAAATTAGATACAAGCATGCATAATAAAATTAGGATTAATCCTAGATCTAATCTAGAATTGGGTCCTATTGACCCTAGTTCAAGAAAACTTTACCCTTGAAGAAATCCTTGAAGTTTTTCGCCAAATTCTCTGTTTTTCTCCCAAAATTACAGCAGCAATCTTTCTTGGTCTTGCTGGAAAATCACTACCACGAGGCTTCACCAGTATTCTCAGCAGGATACGCGTTGGGAGCTTGTGGGAACTCAACAGACTCTAAGGATTTTTCTCTGGAAGAGCTCTGGGAGAGAATGCCAAAACTGAGAGAGCTAATGGAGAGGGATTCAGGCGTGAGACCAGTGAGTCAGTTCTGCAACTCCCTGACCACGTCTTTTTAAAAATAAAAAATCAGATAACTGATAAATCAGTTATCTGATATTTTAATTAATTATAATTATAAAACATAATTTTAAATTATAATTAATTATATTTTTAATTAATCTAAATTAATTAAAATAACATTAATTTAAATCAAATTTAAATTAATATCCCTCTTATATTATAGTTTAATTAAATCAAATTTAATTAAACTAAATTAATTAATTAATTCGAAATTAATTAATAAAATAAAATAAAATAAAATTGAACATCACATATTCAATTACTATTTTCTCTCTCAGTAACTATAGTATTAATATACATCCAATGCATATTAATTATAACCTATAGTTTTAATATGAACCACTTCATATTTTAGTATAATATTCAAACACCTTTGAATATTCAATCCAACCTTAGAATTTTACCTCAACGCCCTAAATGAGCTACCGGTGGGACCTAATGGACCTACAGATCAGAAGCTCCAACGATATGAGATTAGTTGGTTAAACTCATTAACCAAGTTAATCAATATTCGTTAATTGTGGTTCACTCCACTAAAGAACCACAGCTGCACTCTTCTCACTGCAGATATATTTCTGTGTCCACGGATATTGACCGTCAGCAGCAAGTTAGCCCTTCACGTGTGTTCGTACCCCAGCTAGGTCAAATTACCGTTTTACCCCTGGGCTACCTCTTGGTCCTTAAGTACCAGTGCTCCTCTAATGAACAACCTGTTTGTGGTCCAACCAACAAACAAAAAACCCTCTCGTGCCATAAAGAGGGTAGGGCCCTTTGTTCAAGACCCGGAGACACCACTTAAGGGAACACACCTCTACTTACCCTCATATCAGGAAGGAGTGAATTCCATCTTGTAAGACTACGTTCCCAGCTCCCCATTCGGTCTTGTCCCCAAAATGGTAGGCTTATTGAGTCGGCGAACTGGCCACTCTCACCCGTACAAATCAAAGGACAATCCCTCATGAACAGGAGTCCATAATCTACTCAGGATTAAGGCCAAGTTGCCTAGGTCATCCTAGTGAAATAGAAACCGAGCTAACTAACGGTGTTAGAGTTAGTGGTTAACTATTTCGCGGTCCGGTCTTTGTGCAAACTCATTGCACAGGATACCCCCACTCGCATGTCAACCACATGAACGTGTTGGATCACTACGTTTGTATCAATATACAAAGCGGGCCGTATCCATAGTGTCACCAGGATAAGGTACCCAGCCTTATCCCTATACTACAGACCCTTTAGGCTAAAACTTGAACATTGATCCCCGCATGTCCCTACATACTAGTTCAAGTCTCATTCTATTAGCCATGGATGTTTAGTTTATTGGATTAGGGTTAGCAAGACAAGATATAATACAAACATTGAATAATACATCACTTTATTATTGTTCGGTCAAATGTACATTTACTATCTACGAGTTTTAGGGCATAAAACCCAACAAACTCCCACTTGAACTAAAACTCAAGTTACAGGGAAAGTATATACAAAATAATCCAAAGCTGGAAACGGTACATGTATATTTGTACATTACATAAAAGGTAAATATACAAAATACAATAAACTAGGGCATCCTTACACCCATTACACATCTCCCACTTGCCCTAGATTACGCTATATACATATCTCGCAGACCTAGACTGTCTAGATGACCCTCGAACACTTTAGCCGAGAGGGCCTTCGTAAACGGATCAGCAATGTTATGCTCAGAAGCGATCTTGGTCACGACCACATCTCCTCTTTGCACAATCTCTCGAATTAGATGGTACTTCCTCTCTATGTGTTTACCTCTTTTGTGGCTGCGAGGTTCCTTTGAATTGGCTACTGCCCCACTGTTGTCACAGTATAATGTAATGGGCAAGTTCATATTTGGAACAACTTCCAAATCTGTCAAGAACTTCCTTAGCCAAACAGCTTCCTTAGCTGCTTCACAAGCAGCTACATACTCAGCCTCCATCGTGGAGTCTGCTATACATCCCTGCTTTATACTCCTCCAAACTACAGCTCCCCCGTTAAGGGTGAAAACTGACCCTGACGTAGATTTCCTAGAATCCTTGTCAGTTTGGAAGTCAGAGTCGGTGTATCCAGTGAGAACTAACTCCTTAGCCCCAAACACCAACATGTAATCTCTCGTTCTCCTAAGATACTTGAGGATTCCTTTAACGGCGGTCCAATGGTCAAACCCTGGATTTGACTGATATCTGCTGACAATCCCTACAGCATAACAAATGTCAGGCCTCGTGCATAGCATGGCATACATTAAGCTACCCACGGCTGAGGCGTAGGGAATCCGTCTCATATCCTCAACCTCTTGAGGTGTCTTAGGAGACTGTTCCTTAGACAAGTGAACCCCATGCCTGAAAGGCAACAAGCCCTTCTTGGAGTTCTGCATCGAATATCGAGCCAACATCTTGTCGATATACGTTGCCTGAGACAGAGCTAGCGATTTGTTCTTTCTATCCCGAATAATCTGGATCCCAAGAACATACTGAGCCTCACCCAAATCTTTCATTTGGAATTGAGCTGCTAGCCATTCTTTTACGTCAGACAGATACCCTACATCATTCCCAATGAGTAGGATGTCGTCTACATAAAATACGAGGAAAGCTACTTTATTCTTGTTGATCTTCTTGTATACACAAGGCTCATCAACATTCTGGTCAAAACCATAAGATTTGATCGCAGTATCAAACCTAATATTCCAAGATCTAGAAGCCTGTTTCAACCCATAAATGGATCGATTCAGTTTGCAAACCTTTTGCTCATTACCTTTGGATATGAACCCTTCGGGTTGAGACATAAAAATACTCTCGTCAAGATTGCCATTCAGAAAAGCTGTCTTGACATCCATTTGCCAAATTTCATAATCATAAAATGTGGCAATGGATAAGAGGATTCTTATGGACTTTAGCATAGCAACTGGAGAAAAAGTTTCTTCATAGTCCACTCCTTCTCGTTGGGTATAACCCTTTGCTACAAGTCTTGCTTTGAAAGTCTGTACTTTCCCAGCAGCATCTCTTTTTCTCTTATAGATCCATTTACACCCAATGGGTTTGACCCCTTCAGGTAGATCTACAAGTTCCCAAACTTGATTGAAGTACATCGACTCCATCTCAAGGTCCATGGCTTTGGCCCACTCGTCCTTATCTACATCATTCATTGCCTGACGATAAGACAATGGATCTTCTACGCCGTCATCAGGTATGACTACTTGTGTTTCTGTTAAACCCAAGTAGCGGTTAGGTTGTATCACAACCCTCCCACTGCGTCGAAGCTCTCCCACTACGTGAGGAGGACTAGATTGACGAGAAGAACTGCATTCTCCAACAACTCTTGTTGAAGGACCAGGTTCATCAACAACCCTTGTTGATCCTTCTGTAGCTTCTCCTAATACTAACTTACTTCGTGGTTGATGATTTCGTATGTGATCTTCCTCCAAGAAAGTTGCATTTGTCGATACAAATACTTTATTATCTTGAGGGTCATAGAAAAGACCACCTCTCGTTTCTTTCGGGTATCCAACAAATTGGCATAATCTCGTACGTGGTTCCAATTTCTTAGGATTTGTCACTAGCACATGTGCAGGACAACCCCAGATACGGAAGTAACACAAACTAGGTTTACGTCCCTTCCATAGCTCAAAAGGAGTTTCAGAAACACTTTTTGAGGGAACATTGTTAAGAATATGTACTGCAGTCGCTACTGCATACCCCCAAAACGAGCTAGGCAATTGAGCATAGCTCATCATAGATCGAACCATGTCTAACAAGGTTCTGTTTCTCCTTTCTGATACACCATTTTGCTGAGGTGTACCAGGTGCTGAGAGTTGTGATTGGATTCCATGTTCTATCATATAGTCCTGGAATCGCTGATCTAAATACTCTCCACCTCGATCTGATCGAAGTGTCTTAATTGTTTTACCTAACAGATTTTCTACCTCAGCCTTAAACTCTTTGAACTTTTCAAGAGCTTCAGACTTATGGTCCATCAGGTATAAGTAACCGTATCGAGAATAATCATCTATGAAAGAGATGAAATATTCATAACCACCTCGAGCCTTTACATTCATTGGACCACAAAGATCCGAATGTATTAGTTCAAGTGGTTCTTTGGCCCTATAACCTTTTCCAGTAAAAGGCCTCTTGGTCATTTTACCCTCGAGACACGATTCACAAGCTATTTACCCTCTAAATTTAGGCTAAAAGAAGGCAAAAAGAACCTTCAATGTGTTATCTTAGCGCATAAAGAAAAGGGAAAGTGCTTTGATATAAGCAGCAGGCTATATTCATATATGCGATAAGAAATTATAAACACAGAGCGCTAACGCAACTAATCTGGACATTTTAAGTATCTTTTCAGCGCAGGCACACTTTCCAAGATGATCAAAAGACAGAAAAAGATGGGTGAAAAGACAAGCGCCGGCGCAGCCAGAGCAAGTAGGCAAAAAATGGAGATTAAAAAAAAGGCGCAAGTGGCCTAATGATGATTAAGCCCTGACACAACTAACACAAGTGGACTTCTAAGTTGGCCGTTGGTGACTTGAATAAGTTTGCTTCCTTCACCTATAAATAGAAGTCACCTGTTCAGAGGAAGAGGAGGAGAAAACGGTGGGGAAAAAGAGAGAAGAAGAACCTTACAAAGGAGCTGCAGAAATCTGAAAATGGGAGTACACTTGTGCGTAATGTATCATTTCATGTTTATTTGTTTTGCTTTCATGAGCTAAATCTTCTCTTCAAGGCTTAGCGCAAGCGCCTCATGCGGCAATAAGCATCACTTGTAAGCGCATATTTTTGGTTTAATAGAAACATTGTTTGCTTTCTACTTAGTTGTGTTAATTCTTTCATTGCTAAGTCCCGCTTGGCCAGTTGGATGCGGTATCAGTATGATAAATCCTTGACAGGTAATGCATATGGATCTCTCTAAGTAGAACAAGCTAGAGCATGTCATGTAGTCTTGGTAACATTTAATTATTACCACTAAAAGATATTGCATGTTTGAGCTTCGATTGCATTGTGACTAACGCAATCCCTTGTAAGTATTACGAGAACTGAACTTCACGCATAAACTAGGCAAAAAGTCATTTGCTAGTTTATTGCTAAAACGCATAAGGAGTACCGGAAGGAAAACTTAATGATTTTTTTTCTCACTTAGGCATTAATGGATTAATTAATCAAAAATTAGCGCTACAAGTCTCTTATGTACGCATGAGGTTGCTACCGCAATAGCCTTGATATTTTTCGCATTTAAGTACTTTTCCTCAATTTATATTATTTTCTTTCCACAATACATCTATTATTCAAACTACACCAATCAATTTTCTTTACCTACCTAGCACGTGGAGAAATTAAATCAGTGAAAATATAATTTTTGTTCCATTTCCCTGTGGATTCGACCCTGAACTCCTCAGGTACTACTTGATTTAATCAGTTTATACTTGGATTGATTTAAATATGTGACCATTCTACCAACTATACTGATAACCAATCAACTAGGAAGTCCTGAAAATTGGCCTATGGTTTGAAGCATTTGGAACATGATTGGCTTGAGCTCGAAATGATTTGCATCAATGACTAGCTTGTTGGGTTTTATGTCCTAAACCTCGGGGATAGTAAATCTAACAAAGTTAATTATAATCAATAAAACAATATTGAGGCTATTCAATATGTGGTTATTGAATGGTTGTTTAATTATGCATTAATTAATCCAAATCCAAAAACCTATAACCCATGGCTATATAATGATCACTTGAACTTTATGTGTAGACATAAAAATGGATCAAGTTCGAGTAATAGCCAAAACGATCTATAGTATAGGGATAGAGGTTAGGTATCTTATCCTGGGGACACTATGAGACGTGATCCACTTTGTAATTAATACAAACGATGTGATCCTGAATCGTTCATGTAAAGACATGCGAGTGGGAGCATCCTATTCAATGAGTTTGCATATGACTGGACTGCGAAACAAGTCACTTTCACGTTATAACACTGTTAACTGTAAAACTGACTATTTCCTGCGATGACCTAGGTACTCGATCTTAATCTTGAGCTAACTATGGACTCCTGTCTATTCAGGATTATCCTTTCATTTTGATAGCGAGCATAGCTAGCTATCTTTTACTTATTTAATTTAGCTAGTCTTTTATGTTTTTTGGGCCTTTTTATTGTGCTTTAATGTTTATTTTGTAGGAAATGGTTGATTGGAGCTATAATGTCATATTAGAGTTAATTGGGTGCTCGGGGCGTGAAAAGATGCAAAGGAATGAAAAGAGTAAAAGTGGAAAAAAGTCAAATCTCGGTCAACAGCAGGCTAGCGTCTCGACGCTAGCTCTTGAGCGTCTCGACGCTCACATTCCATATCAGATTAGGCGCGTAAAACTCACAGCGTCGAGACGCTATGATAGGAAGCGTCTCGACGCTACCGTTTTTCCTTATTCAGAACGCGCGTATAAGAGGCAGCGTCTCGACGCTAAGACGAAAAATCAGAATAAAAGCTTATTTTCAGCTAGGTTTGAGGGGAGTTCGATTTGGGGACCTTTTGGAGCCGTAAAGAGGACAGAATAGAGCATTTGGAGGTTGAAAACAAAGGGGGAGACTTGGAAATCAACCCATTGTTCGTGGGGATCGTGACGGGGACGTCGGGACTCGGCTTACATTGAGTTTTCTTTTCCCTTTTCTTCCTTTAGTTAGATTTATGGCTTTCCCATGTTTAGTTGAGCTTGTATTTACATTAATGAGTAGCTAAACTTGTAGCTTAGGGGTTGATTTAGTTGATTAAGTTTATGGATTTATTTATGGTTTAAGTTGTGCAATGTTATTGTGTTTGTAATCTTGATTTAATGCTTTCAATTAATTGGCCATTAGTTGGATGATTTAAGTTTCGAATCTAGCTCGGGAGAGGGGATTTGATCTAGACTTACTCAAGATTGCATGAATAATGTTTACTTTCTAATTCTTGACGGTTTTAGATTAACTTTAGAATTGGTTAAAAGATCTCATTGCCTTGCTTATTAATAAACTTAGATAGGGATATCAAGTTGGTTAATTTGCATGAGAATCAATTATACTCGGGAGAGGTAGTTGTGATTAAAGGGTCTTTGGCTCATAATTTCATTGTGCATAATAACTTATTCTTTAAAATCAATCCTAAACGAAATCGGCGAAATCAATTCCCTAAGTAGTTTTCCCAATTGAATTTCCATTCTTTTTACTTGCTTTGATTTGATTTTATTATCATCTTTTCATCACTTTTTGATCCCTAAATAAAATTGGGCAAGATAATTCACAATACTTGATTTGCTTAAAAATCCAATCCAGAGGACGACACTCGTATTTACGAACACTTTATTATTACTTGACCCGTGCGCTTGCGGTAGGAAAAGTCCACATCAAGTTTTTGGCGTCGTTGCCGGGGATTGGCACATTTAGCTAGATTGATATTGTGGAAAAATTGCTTTATCTTAATTTAGGGTGTATTGTTATTTTTTAGGTTTGTTGCATTTTTTTTCCTTATTTGTTTTTCTTTCCATATTTGATTTTTTAGGTTAGTTTTTCTGTTAGTTGTATAATCTTTTCCATAGTTGTGTCTTGTTATTCTTTTTTAGTTTAGTTTTCCTTGTTGGTTAGTTTCCTTATTTGCATTGTGCCATATTTATTTTTGCATTCCATATTAGGTTAGTTTGTTTCCTTTTTTAGATTATATTTTCCATTCTTAAATTAGTTGTTTTCTTTTCTTTATTTATTTTCATATTTGTTTTTCTTTTCTTTTTAGGGTAGTTTTAATTTTGCATGCGTAGTAGTAGAGAAGTGTTACCATTTGATCCCGAGATAGAAAGAACAATTCATAGGCTTCGAAGGGAAAATAGAGAAATTATTCAAATGGCAGATCAAAATCCACCTGAGGAGCCTAGGCCTATTAGAGATTATTTTCAGCCTGTGTTTCAGGGGCAACAGTCGGGGATTGTCTATGCATCGATTAATGCCAACAACTTTGAGCTGAAAACCGGTCTCATTCAGATGGCTCGAGACTGTGCATATAAAGGATCACCCACAGAGGATCCAAATTCTCATCTTAAATCATTCTTGGATATTTGTGGGACGGTAAAGATCAATGGTGTCTCTGAGGATGCTATTCGCTAACGTTTATTTCCCTTTTCTTTGCAGGATAAAGCACGAGATTGGTTGCAGTCCATTACCCCTGGGAGCATCACCACCTGGGATGCTTTGGTCCAGGCCTTTTTAAAGAAATTTTTCCCTCCTGCAAAGACGGTCAAGCTGAGGACCGAGATTGGGACATTCCAACAACAATATGATGAGCAGCTGATCGAAGCTTGGGAGCGATTCAAAGAGATGTTGAGGAAGTGTCCTCAGCATGGTTACCCCGATTGGCTTCAAGTACAGTTGTTTTATAATGGTTTAACTCCTAGTACAAAAACGATTGTTGATGCAGCTGCAGGTGGGACTCTGTTGTCCAAGACCGTGGAAAACGCTCGCACACATCTAGAGGATATGGCCACCAACAGCTATCAGTGGCCATCTGAGCGGTCTACACCTAAAAAGATTGCTGCTAGAGTGTTTGAGGTTGATAAAGTAAGTGCACTCCAGGCCCAGATGACCTCCCTTGCTAATGCTTTTATGAAATTTTCAGGTACAGGGAGTAAACAGTCAATTGAATCAACTGCTGCTTTGGCATCTAGACCTCAGGAGGAGACTATTGAACAGGTTCAGTATGTTTCAAATTCGAATTTTAGGGGGTATAATAATAATTCTACACCTACACATTATCACCCTAACAATAGGAACCATGAAAATTTCTCTTATGCTAATACTAAGAATGTTCTTAATCCTCCTGGTTTTGCCCCTCAAACTCAAGATAATAAAAAGTTAGAAGATCTTGTTGGAGCTTTCATTGCAGAGTCTAGTAACAGGACAACCAAATTAGAGGAGGCAGTCATTGCTATCAACACCACGGTGAATGGCCACAGTGCAGCCATAAAGAACATTGAGACTCAGCTGGGACAGTTGGTAAATGTTGTAAGTACCATGAATAAAGGTAAGGCCCCAGCTGAACAAGAGAAACCTCAGATGGAGTACTGTAAGGTAATCACTGTGCACCAAGAGGAACCTGAATCTGAGGACTATGAAACGCCTACAGGGGAAGCTGAGGAGGACACATCATCTGATGAGGCTGAAAAGCCTAACCTTGAGCCTCCTATTCCTTCTCCCACACTGTTGGTTCCCAAGGAAAAGAAAAAGAAGAAGAAGAAAAAGAATAATCAGGTTCAGTTTGATAAATTTATGAATTCTTTTATGAATCTGAATATTAATATTCCTTTTGCAGAGGCATTAGAGATGCCCCAATACAACAGGTTCATGAAGGAGTGGCTAGCAAAGAAACGGAAGGAAAAGAAGGTTGACACTATTTATCTTGCTTCCACATGCAGCACCAGAGTACAACAGAAAGTACCTGAAAAAGTAGCAGATCCAGGGAGTTTTTCTGTTCCTTGTAGTTTTGGTACTTATTCTTTCAGAGCATTATGTGATTTAGGTGCTAGCATTAATATTATCTCATTGTCCTTGTGTAAGAAGTTAGACATAGGTGAGATTAAATCTACTCCTGTAAAGCTCCAATTGGCTGATCAATCTGTGGTGAGACCAGTTGGTATTGCAGAGAATGTGTTAATCAGAGTAGGTAGATTTTTCCTCCCTATTGACTTGTATGTTATGGACATGATAGAAAATCCTTCAATGCCTGTCATATTAGGACGACCATTCCTCGCTACTGGGCGAGTGATTATAGATATTGAGTGCAGGGAGCTCACTATTAGAGTCAAGAACGAAAAAGAAATCTTTAAAGCAGTTGAAGACTCTAAAGATGAAGTGCTTTTCATGGGCTACAGGAAAGGTGCAAGAAAGAGCACCTCTGTTGGATTCACAGAACAAAAGCCTCCTTGAAGCACGTGCAACACGTCGAGCTAATGACGTTAAACAAGCGCTTATGGGAGGCAACCCAAGTAAGTTTAGTGTGTTTTCTTTTTTTTTTTTTTGATTTATTGTTTGTTTTGGTTTTGTAGGTCTTGTTTTCTTTTTCTCCTTTGCTTTCAAGCTTTCAAGATTCCAAGCTCTCAAGCAAGAAGTCATCATCGTTCCAGGCCAGTATTGTTCACTCATGTCATTCTTTTATTGTTCTCATGCTTGTTTATGCCTTATTTTCTTTATACATTGAGGACAATGCATATTTTAAGTTTGGGGGTGGATTAGCATGTTTGTGGAGCCCTTGAGCATCTGAGTTCGGGCTATAATTTTGAGCTTTCTTTGAATTATGCATATGGTTGTTTTCTGGATGTTACTTTTGCATGATTAGGATGTCCTAGGATAGGCTTTCTTTTCAATTTTCAAGCTTGTGATGAGTTGTAAGCATAAGTGCCCAAAAAGGGACACTTTTTAAAATTTTTCTAGGAGATGGCTTGCATGAGTAGAGTATTTGTCTTGGCTAGATTTGGATTTGAATGCTTAGGAGCGAATTATTGGGTTCATATGCTTGTTGTCACCTCGATAGGTGTAGGGCAGAGCTAAAGAGTTAATTTTTTGCAAATTAGCATGTTTGATCTTGCTTAGGAGGAAAAAAAAGAATATATGCTATTTATGCTCATAAAGAAAAATCATTCTTGTAGTTACTGTTGAAGAGAAAAATTATTATGCCATGGCCTGTGCACAGTTTGCAATGTTTAATAAAGTTTAGGCAAAAAGAGCTACCCCTGTTGTGATCAGTTAGGCCAACCAGAGAAAACTCAGGTTAAGGGTCCCTGCAATGGGTGTGTGAAAGCTAGTGCCACATTTACATGCTTAATTCAATTGTCAATTAAAAGCACCTAAGTATGGAGATAAACAAACTAATTTGTTGCATTAACTCAATAGTGAAACCTTAGTGCCAGTGTAGAGGGAAGATGAGTTGAGAGTTTAATAAACCAATCCCGGGCTAGTAGAGTCTGATCTTGTTGAGTTAGATCTCGCTTGTGCAAGTTAATTTTGGAAAAATTTTAATTTGTCTCCCTCTTTGGTCCTTGTGTGCATATCTCTTGCTTGCTTGGTTATTGACTTTTGAGCCTTGAGGATTGAGTTATGATTGTTGAATCCATTCTTCCATTATATGTCTGATTTAGAGTTTGCTCGAGGACTAGCAAAAGCATAAGTTTGGGGGTATTTGATAGCGAGCATAGCTAGCTATCTTTTACTTATTTTATTTAGCTAGTCTTTTATGTTTTTTGGGCCTTTTTATTGTGCTTTAATGTTTATTTTGTAAGAAATGGTTGATTGGAGCTATAATGCCATATTAGAGTTAATTGGGTGCTCGGGGCGTGAAAAGATGCAAAGGAATGAAAAGAGTAAAAGTGGAAAAAAGTCAAATCTCGATCAACAGCAGGCTAGCGTCGAGACGCTAGCTCTTGAGCGTCTCGACGCTCACATTCCATATCAGATTTGGCGTGTAAAGGTCACAGCGTCGAGACGCTATGATAGGAAGCGTCCTGACGCTACCGTTTTTCCTTATTTAGAACGCGCGTATAAGAGGCAGCGTCGCGACGCTGTCTTGACAGCGTCTCGACGCTAAGACGAAAAATCAGAATAAAAGCTTATTTTCGGCTAGGTTTGAGGGGAATTCGATTTGGGGACCTTTTGGAGCCGTAAAGAGGACAGAATAGAGCATTTGGAGGCTGAAAACAAAGGGGGAGACTTGGAAATCAACCCATTGTTCGTGGGGATCGTGACGGGGACGTCGGGACTCGGCTTACATTGAGTTTTCTTTTCCCTTTTCTTCCTTTAGTTAGATTTATGGCTTTCCCATGTTTAGTTGAGCTTGTATTTACATTAATGAGTAGCTAAACTTGTAGCTTAGGGGTTGATTTAGTTGATTAAGTTTATGGATTTATTTATGGTTTAAGTTGTGCAATGTTATTGTGTTTGTAATCTTGATTTAATGCTTTCAATTAATTGGCCATTAGTTGGATGATTTAAGTTTCGAATCTAGCTCGGGAGAGGGGATTTGATCTAGACTTACTCAAGATTGCATGAATAAAGTTTACTTTCTAATTCTTGACGGTTTTAGATTAACTTTAGAATTGGTTAAAAGATCTCATTGCCTTGCTTATTAATAAACTTAGATAGGGATATCAAGTTGGTTAATTTGCATGAGAATCAATTATACTCGGGAGAGGTAGTTGTGATTAAAGGGTCTTTGGCTCATAATTTCATTGTGCATAATAACTTATTCTTTAAAATCAATCCTAAACGAAATCGGCGAAATCAATTCCCTAAGTAGTTTTCCCAATTGAATTTCCATTCTTTTTACTTGCTTTGATTTGGTTTTATTATCATCTTTTCATCACTTTTTGATCCCTAAATAAAATTGGGCAAGATAATTCACAATACTTGATTTGCTTAAAAATCCAATCCAGAGGACGACACTCGTATTTACGTACACTTTATTATTACTTGACCCGTGCGCTTGCGGTAGGAAAAGTCCACATCACATTTGCATGGGTGAGAGTGACCCATCATCGCTGACTTAATAAGCCTACGATTTTGGGGATAAGATCTGGTAGATAGCTGGGGACATAGTCTTGCAAGATGGAATTCAGTCCTACCCTCCTGTAAGGATAGTAGAGGTTGTTCCCTTAAGTGCTTACTATGAGTCTTGAACAATGGTGCATCGTCCTCTCCTTGCACGAGAGGATTTTCTGATTGATGGTTGGACCATAAACAAATTGTTCAATAGAGGGTCAGTGGAACTTAAGGCACAAGATATAACTTTAGGGGTAAAACGAACTTTTGAGCTGCTGTAGTTACGAACAACAAATGAAGGGTCGACTTACTAATCATGGTTGTATCGGGTAACAAAAACATACCTACAGTGAGGGGAGTACAACTACGGGCTATAGTGGAGTGTCCCGTTAGTTAAACGAATCTGGGTTAACTAGGTTAATGAGTTTAGTCGGTTAATCTCAGATCGTTTGACTGCATGATCTGTAGGTCGATTAGGTCCCCTTGCTAGCTCATACGGAATAAACCTTAGAACAAAAGTGATGGAAGAATTTGAATCGTACAAATTCAGTTTAGATATTTGAATGTTAATTATATACGATATACTTAACGTGTTATAATTTAATTATGAATTAAACTATAGAGTGAGTTGGGAATATTTAAATGTGATTTAAATATGATGGTATGAATAGATGTTCATATTTGAGAGATCGGTTTTTGAGGAAAGTCGGGATTGTGGAAGTATTTAATTAATATTTGGTATTACATTAAAAAATTATAATTAGTTAAAATGTTTAATTAATTATTTAAAATCGATTTTATTTAAAATTAATTAAAGTAAAATTGAAATTTTAATTTTCAATTTCACTTTTCTTTTATAAGAAATTCAAGATGTAAATCCTCTCCTTTGGCCACCTATCCCCCCACCTCTTCTTGAATCTCTTTGGTGTCTTCATTTGAGAATGAAAACCTCATAATCTTCTTCTATATAGAGTTGAAAATTTTGTTGAGCGTTGGTCTTGGCTCTAAGTTCTTTTTCCTCTAAAAAAATCAAAGAGGAAAAACCCACTTCTTTCTCCCAACCGAAGCTTGTAATTTCAAGCTCTACTCTTCAATTTCATCACAATTCCAGCTCTCACAAGTGCAGGGATAAAAGTCCTAGTGCCGCAAAAACATTCAGAACCTTAACTCAGATTTTAATTTGGATTAAAATACCGATACGTTGGGAAAATAAATTATAGCAGAAAATACAATTTAGTCTACTGTAAACATGGTGCAAAACTCAAATAAAGCATGCTGGAAAAACGTGCACAAACATCTAGATCTAATCTAGATAGGTTCCTAATGATCTAAGATCAAGAAACACTTACCGTTAGGAGCGTTCTTGATCGTTTCGCCAAAATCCCTTGGTTTTCCATCCAAAAAAAGTAGCCAAAACACACCTTTTGTTGTTGGAAAATTGTCACAAACACCACCAAAAAGGTTGCATCGGTATCCTCTTGAAGGATATTGCGTTGGGAGGTTGTGGGAGCGTGATTTTTAAGGGTTGGAGAGTGAGAATTTTAGTCTACGTGTTCCTTGGAGAAAGAAAACGCATACCACTGTGAGAAATAGAGAGAATTCGCGTGGAAGGGCTTAGGGAGAGAGCAACCAAGTGAATGATCGAGATTAAACTGAGGGAGTGGTTAATCTACGGATGAAAACTTCCCACTCCCTAAAAACACTCCCCTTCACGCGTAAACCGTAGGTTAGTGGATGACTTAATCAGTTCAATTAACTGATAAATAAAATTAATTAATAATTCAAAATCATTAAGGGTGTGTTTGGTTTAACTTTTCAAGTGTTTAATTTTGAAAATAAATCATTTTGAAAAAATTTATAGTATTTAGCAACAGCTAAAATAACTTATTAGAAAATGAGATTGATAAATAAACCATTTTGAGAGAAACACTTGAAACAACTTTTTTAAAAATACTTCTTAAGTAAATAATAACTTGTGTAGAAAAATATTTGTGAGGAAATGCAACCAAACATATGAGTGTTTAAATTCTAAACAATTTTTATACAAAATGTTTTTTTTAAAAAATGCATTCTTGAAAAACATTTAAATTCAAATGTATTCCAAACGGACCCTAACTAACTTTAATTAAATTAAACTAATATTTAATTTAAAATCACTTATATAAAACACTCTTATATAAATGTGTCACGTAACCTATAGTTTTGTTATATGCGAATTAAATCAAAATTAATCAAATTAGATTAAAACAGAAAATTAATTAATTCTCTAATTAATTACTATTATAATTAAATATCATATATTTAATTATATTTCTCTCATATATACTATAGTATTAATGTACATCTAATGTGCATTAATTATAATCTATAGTTTTAATATGAATCAAATTCATATATTAATTTAATATTCGAACCCCTTCGAATATTCAATTCTCCCCTAGAAATTTACCTCAACGCCCTTATAGAGCTACCGGTGGGGCCTAATGGACCTACAGATCAGAAGCTCCAACGATATGAGATTAATTGGCTAAACTCATTGACCAAGTTAATCAATGTTCGTTAACTATAGTTCACTCCACATTAGAACCACAGTTGCCCTCTTCTCACTGTAGATATATTTTTGTGTCTACGGATAGTGACCACCAACAGAAAGTCAGCCCTTCACGTGTGTTCGTACCTCAGCTAGGTCAAATTACCATTTTACCCCTAGGCTACCTCATCATCCTTAAGTACCAATGCTCCTCTAATGAACAACATGTTTGAGGTCCAACCAACAAACAGAAATCCCTCTCGTGCCATAGAGAGGGCAAGACCCATTGTTCAAGACCCGGAGACACCACTTAAGGGAACACACCTCTACTTACCCTAGAAACGAGAAGGAGTGAATTCCATCTTGTGTGACTATGTTCCCAGCTCCCCACTCGGTCTTGTCCCAAAATTGTAGGCTTATTGAGTCGGCGTGGAGGCCACTCTCACCCGTACAAATCAAAGGACAATCCCTTATGGACAGGACTCCATAATCCACTCAGGATTAAGACCAAGTTGCCTAGGTCATCCTAGTGAAATAGAAACCAAACTAACTAACGGTGTTACAGTTAGTGGTTAACTATTCGCATGTCAACTCTATAAACGCGTTGGATCATTACGTTTGTATCAAAATACAAAGCGGACCATATTCATAGTGTCACCAGGATAAGGTACCCAGCCTTATCCCTATACTACAGACCCATTAGGCTAAATCTTTAACGTGGATCCCCATATGTCCCTACATACTAGTTCAAGCCTCATTCTATTAGCCTAGGATTTTTAGTTTATTGGATTAGGGTTAATAAGACAAGATTACACAATACAAACATAGACAAATGAATAATACATCATTTTGTTAATGTTCGGTCAAAAGTACATTTACTATCTACGAGTTTTAGGGCATGAAACCCAACAACAAGTTCTTTCTAAGGCCAAAAAATAGAAGGAAAGATCACGGTGGTCGTCAACAACTCGATCGTATTCAAGGAAACCTCACAGAATCGTTTTATTTCATCATTTATAGTTGGTATAAGAACCGCTATTCTTTTCATTAGTTTCAGCATGATTTTTAATTTGTAAAATTAACAAAATTAAAGTGCAATCGATCCAAATTGCTTCTACTAGAGTGTTCTACACTCCTTCATGGTGCAACATTTCATGTATTGAGATTGTAAAAATTTGTGGCTGCATAATCCTTGATGGCTCTATCCCTTTCATCTGCAATAAGAATAGGATTATGTGTAGCCGCAGCTTGTTGCTGCACATTATTAGGTTGTGCTCATCTTTGCTGTGCACCCAAAGGGTCTCCAACGGATGGCTCCATAGCAATTTCCTGCAGATAGGACCAATTTAGTCCTATTTATTTGTTCTTAATCTAAGCTTGTTAGGGTTTATTCTACAGTTTATTTGTCTATTTTCTAGATAAATCGCGCATTGAAGGCATCGGGGATGAATCACACAAATTGAAGCTTAGTCGGGCAATTTAGAGAGTTTCAAGCTACCTTGAAGTCTACGGATCTCGAGGAGGGGAGAAGACCCGAGTGGATCGTGACGAGCCCAAAGAATAGCACCAAAAAGTCAAAGGTTCGAGTCTTAAACCGAGGAAGCAACAAAAGAAGACCAAAAAAGAAGTGAAGACATGCTGGGAAAGGGCATAGCGTCGAGACACTATGACCCGATTAGAATCCTTCGACCCAAAAGGTGTAGCATCGAGACGCTACAACTAAAACCTATATATAAACCCTCGTCTTTAATTTAATAAATGTCAGATTTAGGTTTAATTTATGGTTTCTTTTACGATTCCTCTATATATTTTTGCTTTTAGACCTCGATTTGCATGTTTTAGAGTTGATTTTGATTGTTTTTTTCGCATTTGATTGTACCTAGTCACGAGATTTAGTCAGTTTAGCCGCCGTCTAAACCCATTGACACCGTTTAGGTGATTCTTGGGCAATTGAATGAAATTGTTTGTGAGTTTTTGTTCTGATTTGCTTATTTAATCTATTTTGCAATTGTGTTTTGGATTCAATTTGTAGAATAAGCATTCGCAGTAGGTTAGATTGACGCCCTAACTCGTAGCTCTTATGTTTATTATTTACTAGTTCATAGTGCATAGACTGATTCATGGACATGAGTCCGAAGAGCAGTTCCCTTACTTTGTTGCTTTGAATGATAGGTCTAGGATCCAAAATAGCGTTAAGAATAATTTAGGTCTAATTATTTCTAGTGTCCTAATCAATCCACTAGACATAGAGCAATTGGTTAGTTGTTCAGTTTGATGGGTTAATCAAATTAATTAATTAATCAATTAGATTCTAATTCGATGGACGATGTATGATCGGATTAGATAGTGTAGGTGGGCTTAGGGTCCTTCCTGGACTCAAGTTAGATCGATTGGGCAATTTAGCCTTTAATAGATAGCCATTCGATGATCAAACAAACCATTCAACCCTAAGAATCTCCCTAACCGGTGTCGCACATTTAATTAAATTGTCCTGCTATTTTATGTTTCATGCCATTTAAATTCTCGTGCTTTTAATTTCCTGAAATTTAATTTCCCATCTTTAGTTTTCCTGCATGTTAGTTTTCTCGCATTTTCCCCATTTTGCATCAAAACCCCCCTTTTACTGCTTTTCAACTAGAAATAAATAGGAAATAATTAGGGGGCTTTGCACAGATAGCAAAAATGGGAAAAAATATAGCAAAATTAGCAAGAATATAAAATTATTTGCGGAAATAGTAAAAAAAATACGTTAAATTACGACAATACCCTTAGTATCTCCAATAGTCTATCAGTCCCTATTATTGATAGTCACTGGATAAATACTGGTAGACTTTGATGATAAGGTTCAATTAATCGGAGTCTACTAGTGATAGACACTGATAGACTTTGATTAATCGAAGTTTATCAGTGTGTATCACGGATACACTCTGATAATTATAATCTATAAGTTTTTATCGTGTTTAATCCAAGCCTATCATTGATAGCCACTGATAGAAAACAAATTAATTCAAGGCTATTAGTTCAGTTTAATTCAAGGCTATCAATTTCTATCTATCAGTTTAATTTAAGTCTATCAGTGATAATCACTAATAGAAAACCGGTTAATTCGAGGTTATCAGTTTCTATCACCGATAGAAATCAATTCAATTCAAGACTATTACTTTCTATCACTGATAGAAACCAATTTAATTGAAGTTTATCAGTTTCTATCATAAATAAATTTAATTGAAGTTTATTGACTTGTACCACTGATAGAAATTAGTTTAATTCAAATCTATAACTTTCTATCGAGGATAGAATCAGTTAATTGAAGTCTATCAGTTTCTATCCCTGATAGAAATCAGCTAATTATCAATTAATTGAAGTCTACCAATGATTGTTATTGATAGAAATCAATTTAATTGAAATCTATCAGTAAAGTACTTTCCAATTACAATTCATCTCGGTAATTAGAAACCAATTCAAAATTATTATACTACAATCATAAATTGAACAAAAATTTTAAGTCTCTTGTGGTAATTGAAACATAAAATCCAAAAATAACCATTACAAACGAGCGACTCTTAATCAACAATATAATTTTTAAAGCCTAGCACACAAGCTCCGTGACCACCACCATAAAATTGCTATTCTTGTATTCTTTGTATTTCATTATCTATCAATTATATCCCTGATAGACTTCGACTAGTGATAGACTACGATTAACCAGAGTATATCAGTGATATACTTTGATATACCTATAAAAACACTCACCAAAATTGCTATTTTTGTATTCTTGGCATTCTTGAATTAAAAAGAAGGCCAACAAGAGCTTAGCTCAATTGGCATAAAGTTGTATCCCCATATATTATCAAAAATATATATTATATATAAAAAATTTAAAGAAGAAGAAACAATCATAACAATACTGCTCAGAAGAGGAAAAAAAATCATATTAATCACACAAGAACTCCACCCTTAGAAATGCAAAGAAAAAAAAAAAAGAAATCGAGCTCATTATAAAAAAAGAAAAAAAAAAGAAATAATAACAGCTTATAAATGAAAAAAAAAAAGAAGAAGAAGAAAGCAAAACAAAAAAAAAAAAAGAAGAAGAATAAATCCTATACACAAGAAAGGGTAAATGGGAAGGGAGAGGAAGAGAAGGGTAAAATGGGAATATTCTAATTTTTTTGCCATATTTCCAATTTTTTTTTTACTTGGTGCTAAATTTTCTATTTAGATAATTAATTTGCCACCCACTGCAATTACTCAAATAATTACCAACCGTCACTCCCTATGGACGACCCGACCACTACTACTGCAAGTAGTTTAGTGTTTGGAGTTTATAAATTTTATTTGAGTTCGAGCTCCGACAACTCGTCCCTCCACATGTAGAAAAACTTCCTATGGGGTTTCCTATTGTTGAACTTCTCGTAGTTCCTTTAACTTCCTTCTTTGCTCCTTACAACGCTGCCAAAAAGTCTTCTCTATCTCAGGATCAAAATTGAATTCAGGTCTTTTGAGCATACACCAATCCAATCTACAAAGAAACCCCTACAAAAAGGAATTGATGTCCTGTGACAGAGGAATTTACGAACGCAAACCGATCACAAATCTTACTTTACAGAAACTAAAATTTTTATAATTTAATTGTTTTACCAAAATCTCCCCGGCAAAGGCGCCAAAAACTTGACATGTGTACTGCTAGAACAACACCTGCTCGAGTGCAAGTATACACTATCAAGTAAAAATGTGGAAAGTATTTTGGATATCGAACCTGATAGCGAGCATAAATGTCGTTGTTTTAGTCCTAAAATATTAAGCTTTTTAGTGCTTTAATTGTATTTTTGTTATTTGGTCTTTAGGAGCAAAGTTGTGGATTTTGTGGAAAAAGTGCCCAAAAAGAAGTCATTTTAGCTCAATTTCCATGCTTGGGTCAAAGGGGAGTCAAAAGAGGTCAACCATGAAGATGAGGCCCAAAGGAAATGAAGAGGAGGTCCAAATTCAAGCCCAAAACCGTAGCTGAAAGTTCTGGAATTCGCCTAGCGTCGAGACACTGTAGGGACAGCGTCGCGACCATTTCTTGGCCAGCAAGTCGATGACGTCACAGCGTCGTGACGCTGTGCCAATAGCGTCGCGACTCTGCCTCATGTCCGAGCCTATAAAAGGCGCCCCTTGGATCCCATTTTTACGATCAATCATCATTTCTTCCATTCTTTCCTTGGCTCCTTTGGAGCCACTCTCAAGGCTTTCTAGCCTTTTTTAGAGTACTTTAGTGGGAAAACTTTGGGGAATTTTGGGAGCATTCTAGGAGGCTCAAGGAGTGTTTGGAGGGACTCAAAGCGTCAGCGAAAGAGTCTTCGACGGTCAATTTCTTCCCTTTTATTGTGCTCTTAATTATGTTTTCCATTGTAAATTTTGTGGATATTTTAGCTATGTAGAGCTAAACCCCAATTTGGGGTCTTGAAATTAAATTATATTCAAAATATTATTATAATTGCCTATCTCTTGCCCATTTTACTAATTATTTGTATGCATGTGCTTAATGTTATATGCAATCTGGCCAATTGTGTATTGATCTGATTCTTAATGGAGACTCGACGGAGAGAAGTTAGGATAGATCATAATCCATGCAACTAGTTTAATTGCCCGTCGTGACAACGAGATTAGTTGATTAAACTTAGATTCCTAAAATGAATAAGAGTGTAATAATTAGTGAATTTTAATGGCACTAAGGACACTTAGGTTGTTAAAATGAATTAATTACAATTAGGGGAGACCGATAGGAGAACCTATATAATTAACGGAGATTCTAGGATTATAATTAGTTGGGCAACGAGATAGGATAATTATAATAAATGTTTAGGTAATAATTGATTTTGAAGACCCCACTTCCCATTAAAAACTCTTTCTCCATATTTTATTTTCCTTCATTGATCAAATTGATTTCTTTTATTGCTTTGATTTTTTAAATTATTTTTAATTGCATGTTTTAGTCCCTGGATATTATTTATCTCAAGTACTTTTAGTGTTCAAGAGAATTTTTGCTTTGCTTAATTTTCGCTTCGCCTCCTTGTGGATTCGATACTCGAAATTCTTCCGTTTTACTATTACTTGTGAGGGCTCGTGCGCTTGCGGATTATCGGTAATTGAACACATCCCAACAAAAGAACCCAAGGGAGATGGTGATGAAGGAGTGCAAATCACTCTAGCAGAAGCAGTTCGAGATCTTGGGCGTTTAATTTCATTAATTTCTCCATCGAAAGCATGCTGAAAAAAGAGTAAAAAAAACAGGGGAAGAAACATACTTATCTTTGAAGCCGAATTCAACGATTTCCTTGGTTGTTTCTTCACATGAATACGTCGTGGATTACCACCGAGATCTTCCCTGCTACTCTCCGGCTTTAGAACGAGCTTGTGGGAGCCAAAAATGATGAATTTAGGAGATAAAACCAGTGAGTTTTTAGAGGTAGAGCCACACGATTTTGAGAGCAAACTTACAGTAGGCTCAAATTTTGCATGTGTCTTTCAGCAAAAGTTATGCTCATTCGATGAAGAAGATGACTTGTTTATATATAAGAGGACAAGAGATGATTGGGTCACCAAATTTGGTGTCAATCTCTCATGAAATGCATGAAACATTCTTCATGCTTACAAGCCAGCTAGACTTGAAATTTCCTAATTTCATTTTCTTTATTAATTTCACAATTAAAATGAAGTAATTAATTTTAAATTGAAATTAATGATAATTAATTAAACCTTTTTAATTAATTAATTATAATTATTTAATTTGATATAAAATATAAATTAAATAATTGAAGTAATTTCGATCTCTCTCAAAAAAACTGATATGAATCTCTATTCATATATATTGACTGAAATATGCATCAAATACATATTTCCAATATTTAAATCATATTAAATATCTCCGGCTCTCTCTATAGTTCAATTCGTAATTAAACTATTGTATGATAAGTATATCATAAAATTAACGCTAACTCCCTAAATTGGATTTAAACGATTCTAAATTCTATCATTATATTGTTCTTAGGTTTAGTATGTATGAGCTAGTAAGGGAACCTAATGGACTGGTAGATCATGGGCTCCAACGATCCGAGAATAACCGATGAAACTCATTAGCATAGTTAACCAACATTTGTTTAACTATCGGGACACTCCACTATAGCCCGTAGCTTCACTCCCTTCACTGTAGATATATTTTTGTTCACTCGATATAACCATGATTAGTAAGTCGACCATTCACAAGTTGTTCATAACGACAGTTGGGTCAAATGTCCGTTGTACCCTTGAACTTACTTCTTGTTCCTTAAGTTCCACTGATCCTCTAATGAACACTTTGGTTTGTGGTCCAACCACCAAACCGAGTCCTTCTCAAGCAAATGAGAGGGTGGCGCGCCTTTGTTCAAAACCCAGAGTCAACACTTAAAAGAACAACCTCTCTGCTATCGCTAAAGGTGGGTAGGAGTGAATTTCATTTTTGCAGGACTATGTCCTAGCTATCTACCCAGTCTTATCCCCAAAATGGTAGGCTTATTGAGTCAGCGATGTTGAGCCACTCACACCTATGCAAATCAAAGGATAATCCGGAATAAATAGGAGTTCATAGTTAGCTTAAGATTAAGATCGAGTTACCTAGGTCATCGCACTAAATAAGTCAGTTTCAACAGTAAACGGCGTTATAAAGTGAAAGTGACTTATTTCTCGGTCTTGGTCTTATGCAAACTCATTGTATAGGACGTACCCACTTGCATGTCTTTACATGAACGATTTAGGATAACATCGTTTGTACAAAGTACAAAGTGGGTCGTGTCTCATAGTGTCCCCATGATAAGGTACCCATCCTTATCCCTATACTATAGACTGTTTTGGCTATTACTCAAACTTGATCCATTTTTATGTCTTCACATAAAGTTCAAGTATTCATATCATAGGCAAGGGTTCTAGTTTATTGAATTTTGGTTAATTAACGCTTTATTGATTATAATTAACTTCGTTACATTTACTATCCACGAGTTTTAGGACATAAAACCCAACAGGTGACTAATCCAAAAACACAATGTTCTTCAAAACACGAACCTCATCTAAATTTGCAATCGAGGATGGTAACCAAAGAGATATTTTGAATGGGGTTTTGATTTAAGACAAAAATAAAATGACACAAGTAAATGAAAATGGTAAAAATATATGAGATAAGCGGGGAAAATTCAAATAGTATCAACCAAGAGCTTTGGATTGCACCACCTTTGCGCTTGAAACTTACTCAGACACTGCAAACGACTAAAGAACACTATCTATGTTGCCCACATAGACATGGTGCATATGGAATCATCTACTTGCACCCGCAAATGCCCTGACAACTAGATTGTGAGTTAATTCATACTTCTATTCAGCTCTGCTGTAGGTGCCTTTAGTAGACTAAGCCAACTAGACACCCATTTTTAGGGCTAGTTGAAACTTAGATAAGTAATGCTCACAACTCTTAAAATTCTAGTTGTTTCATTCCTACTTCTAGGATGCAAGAAAACAAAGTCCTATTTCTAGGATCTTTTCCACTATTATTTTGTGAACTTGCGTATTTAACTCCAACCTTTCGGCCATCAGCTAAACATAGACTATGCTAACTTAAGTGATCAATTTAAGCTAACAATGAAACTTAAACTTCAACAAAAGAAAACAATGCTAAGAGGAAGCAATGTTACTTTTGCATAGGTGCAACTTTCTTCCACTCAAGGTATCCACATATTTGAATCCCCGAGAAGAAGCTTAGCTCATGGATGAAAGTAAAATGTAAGACATAAAGTAAAGATAGCTCAAAATAGAAAAACAACTTGAATTCATATTAACTTAAAAAATTGAGTACAAGAATGATAAACTTACAACTGAAATTAAAAGGAAAAATATAGCATCATGAAAGTAAAGACTTAAACAGAAAGTAAAGACTAGACTCGATTAGGATCTTACCCTCTCTATCTAGCTTGCTCTTGTCCTCTTTCAAGGGGAGGCAAGCCTTTCTCTTCTTCTTCTTTCGAATGGAAGAGTTGAGAGAGGCTGAAAGACCCAAAACTCGGAGTGGTTACAAGATGAGAAGAGAGAAAACTTAAAAATATATCCTAAGGACAAAATTTTGAACTCCCTTTGCTTCTTGCATCTTGGTCGCCTTTTCTAAACCTTGGAAGGTAGGGTTGGCTGTGGAGATCAGTGTGAGAGAGCCTTAGAAGGTAAAAATCCACGATCCTTGGAGATTTGACACGAGATTTGAGATTTTCAGATGATTATGTGAAGATCCTGCGAATCTCGGAATTCTGTAGGAAAGCCCAGCTGCGGCCGCATGTCGGGCGCAAAATCTCTGTGCACTGCATTGACACTTCTGTCTTCAACTAGGGCTACATTTCTTATAAGTTTGCAGGAGCATATTGAACGCAAATTCCACATCTTTAGGACAAGTTGCAAGCGCAAATTTTCAACTTCGATTCTTTTGCTCTGCTAACTTTTTCTCTCCAATTGTGGGCACATTTCCCTTGGAAATTCCTCTACACAAAAACATTAACTTTTGATAAATTCTTGCAAAAGTAATATATTTTTGTACATATTAACCATAAATTCTATACATCTAAGATTTTCACCATGATTCTAAGACTTTTGCCATTTTGACTCGAAAAGATAAGATTTTAAGCACAAAACCTTAGCTTTCAAAATAATAACCTAGGTTTTTAAGGCTAAATAACGCACATAAATGAGCGTTATCAAACACTCTTTGAGGGAACCATTTTTAGAATGTATACGACAGTCTCTATTGGATATCCCCATAATGAATCAGGCAATTGAGCATAGTTTATCATTGATCGAACCACGTCTAACAAGGTTATGTTTTTCCTTTCTGATACACCGTTTTGTTGAGGTGTACCAGGGGCAGAGAGTTGAGATGTGATTCCATGTTCTATCAGATAATCCTGGAATTGTATTCCTATATACTCTCAACCCCGATCACATCGAAGTGTTTTAATCGTTTTACCTATGAGGTTCTCAACCTCAGCCTTATACTCTTTGAACTTTTCAAATCCTCTGATTTTTTATGCATTAGATAAAGATAACAATACCTTCAATAAACACTAATAAGATCGATTAAATATTCATACCTTCCTCGTGGTTTGACATTCATTGGACCACAAAGGTCTGAATGCACGAGTTCTAAGGGTTTTTTTGGCCCTATAACCTTTTTCAGTAAAATGTTGTTTGGTCATTTTATCTTCGAGACAAGACTCACATGGTGGTAATGAGTCATTTTCCCATTGACTTAAGAGTCCACTATTGACCAATCTTTCAATCCCATTGCGATTTATGTGGTCTAGTCTTAGGTGCAAAAGAAAAGTACCAGGAGAAACGTTTCGTCTTTTATTTTGAGTCTCAGTTGTTTTAAACATCTTGGTATGCCAAACAACTTTCGTTTGAGTTGGTCTTAATACATATAAGTTATTTTCGAGATGTGTAGAAACAATTTGTATACCTCTTTTTCTAATGAACACTTCATCTACTTTAAAGCATACTTTATACATTTATTCCATCAGATACAAGATTGATACAAGGTTCCTTTTCATTTTAGGAACATACAATACATTTTCAAGAAAAATGAATCTTTCTTCGAAAACTAACTTCATTGCTCCCATTGCTTTGGCCAAGACGACCTCTCCTATTCCAACTTTTAGAGTAATCTCGCCTTCTACATGCATCTCCTAGAAACTAGCTTCTTGAAAAGAGTAACATACATGATTAATGGCCCCTAAATCAAGTATCAAGGCAAAATCATCATTCTCCACAATACATGTTTCTAAGACAAGTAAATCATATTCAGAGTCTTTTTCATTTTTTTTTATTTTTGCTTGGCAGTCTCCCTATGTTATTTTTATTATGAACATTTCGATATAAATTTGGCATAGGAGCGTGAGAATATTCTTTAGTTAAGACCAATTTCAAATCATCGTCAACTAGTATTGAGTTTAGATTCGATTTCAATGTTACAAAGTTATTTTTGTTAAGATTCTCAGAGTCTAATTATTGGTTTAGTGAGCTAGACATGTTGAAAAAATAAAACAAATTCTATCAGTGAATTGATTTTAACTTGTTTCATGTAAATAATCCAGTCAGATTTAGCAAAAGTAATAATGTATCAAAAAATTACTCATTATTCATTTGCAACGGTACTTCAGGGGTTTAGAGCAGCAACCACCAAAGGGTGATCAACTACTCCTCCCCTGAATTGAGACATTCTCAACCAAACTCTAACACCAGAATAACTCATATTCCGTTAGTGTTTAGTTACCGTGCTTTGGTCAATAATTTATTAACAAACTTAACAATTTCTCGTAAGTGTGACATGCCATTTTTAGATCTTAGAGGGCGACCTCAACAATGCTAGCGAATTTGAAAGTCGAAGTTGGGAATGGTCCTAAGAGTGTTGGGTTTTATGCCCTAAAACTCGTAGATAGTGAATGTAATTGTTGACCAGATATTAATGAAATAATATTGATATATTTTTCAATTAATTGTTATTAGTTATTTTATATTTGTCTTTGCCAAAAAATAACCCTAATCCAATAAACTAGACATCCAAGACTGTAATATGAGTCTTGAACTACATGTAGCGACATATGGGATCATTGTTCAAGAAACAGCCTAAAGCGTCTATAGTATAGGGATAAGACTGGGTGCCTTATCCTAGTGACACTATGGATACGACCCACTTTGTATTTGATTCAAACGCTGCGATCCAACGCGTTCGTGTAGGAGACATGCGAGTGGGGGTATCCTATGCAATGAGTTTGCATAAGACCGGATCGCGAAATAGTAACCACTGGTTATAAAACCGTTAACTAGTTGGTTTTCTATTTCACTAGGACGACCTAGACGACTTAGTCTTAATCCTGAGTTGATTATGGACTCCTGCTCATGAGAGATTGTCCTTTGATTTGCATGGGTGAGAGTGGCCAATACGTCGACTCAATAAGCCTACCATTTTCGGGACAAGACCAAATGGGGAGCTGGGAACATAATCGTGCAAGATGGAATTCACTCCTTCCCGACTTTAGGGAAGCAGATGAGTGTTCCCTTAAGTGGTTACTTTGAGTCTTGAACAAAGGGCCCTACCCTCTCAATGGCACGAGAGGGTTTTCTGTTTGATGGTTGGACCACAAACAGGTTGTTCATTAGAGGAGAACTGGTACTTAAGGAAATAGAGGTAACCCAGGGTTAAAACGGTAATTTGACCCAGCTGGTGTTATGGACACTTGTGAAGGACTAACTAGTCGATATTGGTCTATATCCGTGGACACAGAAAATATGTCTGCAGTGAGAAGAGTGCAACTGTGAGTCTATAGTGGAATGAACACACAGTTAACGAATATTGATTAATGTGGTTAATGAGTTTGACCAATTAATCTCACATCGTAGGATCTTATGATGTGCAGGTCCATTAGGTCCCACTAGTAGCTCATAAAGTAATTTGAGGCAACTAAGTAATAAAGGTAAATTGAAAATGTTCAATTTACTAAGGGAAACAAACATAATATATATTGATATATTAATGTGAGAGAAATTAATATTTGAAGAAATTCAAATGTAAATTTATGGATGTTTGAAAGAGTTCAAATCTTGAATTAATTAATTCAAGGCCGGAAATTAAATATGTGATATTTAATTGGTGGTTAGTTAATTTAAGAATTCATTAATCAGGAATTAATCAATTATGGAAATAATTAATCACTTAAGGAAGTGATTAATCGTTTATGGAAATGATCTAATCACTTATGGAAGTAATTAGTCATTTGTGGAAAAGATTAATCAATTATGGAATTGATTGATCATGATTGATTAAATAAGGAATAAGATTGAATCAATTTTGGAAAAGATTGATTTAATTGAATATTTTATTCATGGTCTCTCTTCTATAAATAGAATACTAGACTTAATTGGTCCATGACACGTTGCTCTTGCTCTTAGACTCTCAAGACAAGACCTAGAATTCTCTCTAGCCTCCCTCTTAGAGAAAGACTCCCACAAGTGTTTTTGCCTCCTAGACCTATAGTCATACCGGTGTAACCTCTGTGGTTATTGTGTCATTCAAGAAGAATTTTCCAGCGATCACAAAACAAAGGAGGCTGCTGCGTTTTGTTCGTTGGAGCGTCGTTGGCGAAGAACGGTCAAGTCTACAACGGAGGTTTGTAACGGTTCTTCCCCTTTTCTTTAGAAAAGCATGAAAATAAATTTGGATTTATTTTTCAGCATGTTTAAACTGATTTTCCAGCAACTTTAAAGTATGTTTCAAGTTTGATTGAGTTTTCGTAACGGTATTTTAATGTTAATTAATATACGACGTAAGGTCCAATCGATGCGCTTCTGCTGCATGGGGACTTTTATTCCCTTCAAAGAGACCCTATCCATTGTTGGAGTTTTTGTTTTTCTGACTCCACTATTACGACCCTCCGAATGGTTAGTTTGCACCAAGACAAACAAGCAGACGACACATGAGAATCCCATGGTGCATCCTAAGGGAGGAGACAGCAAATGTGTTGACACACTTCCTTCACCTCGTTATTGATTTATGCAAACACCTTTCGAATGGAGCAGTTGCAGTATAAGCAACACGAGGCCAAGCATAAATCTCACGATGTGAACTTTAACGGAGAGCGCGAGAAGAAAACAATTTATTTTCATATACATTTTTCCTCCTACTAAGTATTTAAAATGGTTTGGGTATATTACTTAGGTAAATTCCAGCTAAATGAATCTATCTAAGTCTATGCCTTGTAAATTAAGGTCTTTAATCTATTTTCCAGGTGAATTAAACTCTTTTATTACCTAGTGTCATTTGCATGCTAATAAGACTATAGTTAATTCAACTCAGGTGTTGGACCAGTTGCCGGGAGAGTTCCCTTATAACCAAAGTCTTATGTCCTACTTAACCATATTCCAAACCTATTAAAATATTAAGTTAAGACATTTTTCTAATCCTATTAGAAACGGTGATCTTAGGTATATTAAATTTTAAACAGTTTTAAATTTAATTCATTTTTCCTAAGATCCTATGTTAGCATGTGTTGCCTTCTAGAGTGGCTAAAAATATAAGATAAATTAACTCCAAAACAATATGCAAGCATACACAATCTGTAGCAAGTAATAAGTATTTATCATATCCACAAGGTCTTGAATAGTCTCACTCTACCGATTTCATAGTCAATGCCAAGCAAAAGGTGACTTCACTTGACAATAAGGCTCAAACAAATATCCCTGCAGCTCAACAAGCAAAATCTCCTGAAAAAGCCACTGATACAGCAGGCAATGCGACCGCAAAATTAGCACAGAACATATCAGATGCGGGTGCAAGTCAACTGTAATCTCCAGTCCTTAAACCAAAACTTGAAGTTGATTTGGTGGTTTTAAGAAGAGACTAGGAGAAGATGAGGAATCAGTTTAAAGAATACTTGACCTATGCTAAAGAGCGAGATGGAGTTGTCAGAAGCATCTTGGAGAATGTGGTGGACGATCTAGATGAATGCCTAATAACTCTCTAAAAGGGAGTTACTTGTACCTTATTCTATGATGATTTATATGTTATTTGTGCCATATGCGTGTGTTATTAGGAGAATATGATGTGTTTAGCCTAATTATAAGAATTGATGCTTGGGAGTTCTTTTGCAGAAAAATAAATGTTGAGCAGATTGAGAGAGCAAAGTCTGTTGATCCAACAAAGCTGTGAGCAAAATTGGCTACATGAGCTACACGTGGTTCATTAAATGAGGTGGCATTTCCAGCTCTGATCTAGAATTTAGGAGGCTTGGAGAGAGCTCCACGTGTCATGTTTGACCTAATTAGGTTAGACTTCACCCTTTATAAGAGAATAGTCATCTAAAGTCAATGCATTCCATCTTTTGGAGGCCGAATAGAGTCAATATCGATTGGAAACCTTAGAAGACCATTTCTACGGATTCCCTCAAGGAGGATAGTTCTTTCTTGTTGAATTTGTAGTGATGGATGTGCTTATTGACATTGTAACGCGTGTTATGTCTATTTCTATGAACTAATTTACTTTAGGCATCGATTAAGAATTATGTAATTGTCATTTCCTATTAATCTAGTAATTCTTAATGATCTTTGAGCATCTTCATTACTTGTGGTTCTTAATTCTATTGTGTGCCCTCCTGGCCAACTGCTATGGATAGCTTCTCTTAGTTTCAAGGATGATTTAAGAGTTGTGTGGCTTGTAATCACGTTAGACCGTTGTAGTTGGTGGACGCAACAGTTGAGCTAGGGATAGCCAATTGCCTGACGCTTGATCGATAGAACTTCATCGGAGTTGAAACACATTCCAAGAGGTTCAGAGTTTCGGGAGGATCCTACTGATAAGACTGCGAGAGATTGCCTGGTCAATAGAATTGCTAGATCATTTTTTTAACAATCACATAAGTCTTAACCAGTGCCTGTCTCCAATTTGTTTCCTTCATCATTTCTTTTCTTCCAGCATTTTAAAAACCCAACCAATTTAACCAACCATGAAATCACTAAAAATAACTAAACATAATAGGTAGAGTGAGACTATTCAAGACCTCGTGGATACGATAAAATACTTATTACTTGGTGTAGATTGTGTATACTTGCACGATGTTTTGGAGTTAATTTCTCTCATATTTTTAACCACTCCAGAATGCAACAATAACTTCCAACATTCCCCGAAATAAACTTGAATCCAACACCAGGCGATGGAGCAAACCCTTCTAATAAACTTCTTTTCTTTCTTGTTTTTACTAGCTTGTTAATATTGCTTGAGGACAAACAAAGGCTTGAGTTTGGGGGTGTGACAACGCTCATTTATGTGCGTTATTTAGCTCTAAAAGCTTAAGTAATTGTTTGGAAAGCAAGGACTTTATGCCTGAAATCTTATCATTCTAAGTCTTTTTAGCAAAAAGTGTAGAAGCATGAAGGAAATCTTAGAATTATAGAATTTAAGCGTAATTTTATAAAGAAAGAGATTATTTTGTAAACAATTTATCCAAGTAATGTTTTTGTGCAGGAGTCCTTGCAAAAGGAGAATGCACCCGCAAGAAGAGATAAAGGTTAGTGGAGCAAAAAGAATTAAAAGTTGCAAATATTGTGCCCACATCTGGACCTGAGGATGTGAGGAATGCGATTAAATTGCTCCCGAAAAGCCGAATAACGAAAGAAGCCCCATGCTGAAGAAAAAATTTTCAAAACAGAATATAGAGGAAAATGCGCCTGAGATGTGGCCGCAATTGGGCTTTCCGACAGAATTTCGAAATTTGTGTGATTTGCACAGAATCATCTAAAAATCCCCCAATCCGGCATCAAATCTCCGAGGATCGTGGATTCTTACCTTCCAAGGTTTTCTCACACTGATCTCGACAGCCAACCTTACCTTCCATGGTCTATAAAAGGGGACCAAGGTGCAAGAAGTAAGAAGATCTCGGTGCTTAGAATTTTCGTCCTTAGGATTTATTTTAGTTCTCTCTTCTCACCATGTAACCACTTCGAGTTTCGATCCCTCAGTCTTTGTCGGCTCTTTTATTAAAAACAAGAAGAAGAGAAAGGCTAGTCTCTCCCTTAAAAAGGGCAAGAGTTGGCGAGATAGAGAGAGAGATCCTTAGTTGAGCTTTGTCTTTGTTTTATGCCTTATATTCTTTAATTTCTCGCAAGTTGTCTTCATTTATTATTTACTTCTGGTTGTAAGTTAACCTTTTGTATTCGGTTCATTCTTTAATAATAATTCATTGTTTTTCTCCATGTTAAGTTTGTCTTTCATTATGTTTTGCATTTTATTTCCTATCATGAGTTAAGCTTCTATTTAGGGGTTCAAATATCTGGATTCCATGAATAGAAGTAAGCCTCGCCTAAGCAAAAGCAACCTTGCTCCCTCTAGAATTGTTTTTCTTTGTTGACATTAAGGTTTAAATGTTAGCTTAAACTGATCACTTAGGTTAGCATAGTTTGCATTTAACTGATGACCGAAAGGTTGGAGTTAAAGGTGCGGGTTCACAAAGCAATAGTGGAAAAGATCCTAGAAATAGGACTGGAACCACTAGGGGTTTAAGAGTCGTGAGTATTATTTATCTAGGTTTCAGCTAGCCCTATAAATAGATTTCTAGTTGGCTTAGTCTCCTAAGGCACCTACAGCGGAGCTGAATAGGATTTGGACTTAACTTGCAATTTGGTTGTGAGGGAATTGCGGGTTCAAACTGGGATATTCTATCTGCACCTATGTAGGCAACATAGATAGTGTGTCTTAGCTGTTTGCAAGACTCGGGCAAATTGCGGGCGCATAGGTAGAGGTGATCTAATGCTGAAGGTTTAAACTATTTGAATTTCCCTTCTTATCTCATTTATATTTTTATCTATTTTTGTGTCTTTATTTTTTTGTTTTTTTTCTTAAAATCAAAACCCCAATCAACTATTTTTATTAGGTTACCAATCGTGGTCGTAGATTTAGAGGAGGTTCATATTTTACAGAATTGTGTGTTAACTTAGCTAATCATCGTTTCCCTTGGGTACAATATCTGAAATACTTGATAGTGTACTATCCCTAAATAGGTAGGAGTGAATTCCATATTGCATTACTATGTCCCAAGTAATCAATCTAGTGTTATCCCCAAAATGGGAGGTTTATTGAACGAAATTTTATGGCCACTCTCACCTATGCAAATCAAAGGATAACCCTAAACAAACAGGAGTTCATAGTAAGCTTAGGATTAAGATCGAGTTACCTAAGTCATCACATGGAATAATTAGTCTTAACAGTAAACGGCGTTATAAAGTAAGAGTGACTTATTTCTCAGTCCAGTCTTGTGTCATGATAGCGAGCATAGCTAGCTATCTTTACTTATTTAATTAAGCTAGTATTTTATGATATATGGGCCTTTTTATTGCACTTTATTGTTTATTTTGTAGGAAATGGTTGATTGGAGCTATAGCACAATATTAGAGTTAATCGGGTGCTCGGGACGCGGAAAGATGCAAAGGAATAAAAAGAATCAAAAGGGAAAAAAGTCAAAATTGGGTCAAATGTTGACTAGCGTCTCGACGCTAGCATTCCTTATTCGGAAAGGCGCGAAACTGTCGCAGCGTCGAGATGCTACGACCTTAGCGTCTCGACGCTGCTAGACTTCCTTTTCCAGAACGCCTGTTTTGAAGACAGCGTCGAGACGCTGTCTTGAGAGCGTCTCGACGCTACGACGAAAAATCAGAATATAAGCTTCTTTTCGGCTAGGTTTTTGGGGGACTTCGATTTGGGACTTTTTGGGGCCGACAGCAGAGCAGAAACAGGGCATTTTTTGAGCTGAAGCAAAGGGGGCAAGTTGGAAATCAACCCATTGTTCGTGGGGATCGTGACGGGGACGTTCGGTCTCGGCCTACAACGAGTTTAATTCTTCCTTCCCTCACTTTAGTTAGTTTTTATGGTTGTTTTAGACTATTGCTATATTGTAACATTGTGTATGAATAGCTAGGCTTTAAATCTTAGGGATTGATGTAGCCGTTGGGCATGTTATGGTTTGATTTACGGTTTTTATACTATTGATGTCATTTATGCATATTTTGCATCCTTAATGCTTTCAATTTACTGGCCATAAATTGATTGATGTTTATGCTTGAATCTAACTCGGGAGAGAGGATTTAAATTAGAAATCAATATGCGTGACTAGAATTTAGCTAAAATCGGGAGATTAAGGTTAATTCTAGAAATTGTTATAAAGGTTAGCCTTATTGCCTTGTATGTTTATTGGATTTAGATAGGGATATCGGGTTCAATTGCATATGGGAGAATCATGTATGCTCGGGAGAGATATGTGTGATTTTAGTTGCCAAGATTTATGAATCATAGTATTTGTTAATCCGTTTATTAATCCATAACTCCAATTGATGAAATCAAATCCCTAAGACAAATTCATCCCATTAGATTGTCACTTTTTGCATGAGTTTTGTGTTTGATTCAATTATTTTCTCATCAAATTTGATTCCCTAAATAAAATCGGCCAAGAGTATTTTCGGTAATTAAAATTGGCTAGACACCAATCTAGAGGACGACATTCGAATTTACATTCACTATATTATAACATGACCCGTACATTGCGGTAAGGAAAATTCCACATCAAGTTTTTGGCGTCGTTGCCGGGGATTGGCATATTTAGTCAATTTTAATATCGAAGAAAACATTGTCCGGTCTTAGTTTAGGGTGTTTTTTTTTTTTTTTTGTTATTTTTTTTTTAGGTAGATTGCCTTTTTTCCTTTATTGTTTTTCGTTTCCATTCTTAAATCTTCCCATATTTAGATTTTTTTTCCATTCTTGTTTGAATTTTCCATTGATAGATTTTTAGTTTTTCCTTTTTAGATTAGTTTTTTCCTTATTTGTTAGTTTCCTTATTGTTTCTGCCATATTTGTTTGCATTCCATATTTGTTATTTTTCTTCCTTTTGTAGATTATATTTTCCTTATTTAGATTCATTATTTTCTTTCTCTTGTTTCTTTCCTAATTTATTTTCTTTCCGTTTTTAGGTTAGCTTAGATTGTGCATGCGAAAGGTTAGGGAATTGGTCTTAGTTCCCTTAGATCCAGAGATTGAAAGAACTTTCAATAGACTTCGAAGGGAAAATCAAGAAAACATCCAAATGGCTAATCCTAATCCTGAGGAACCTAAGCCCATCAGGGACTATTTTCAGCCGATATTTCAAGAGCAATAGTCGGGGATTGTCTATGCCCCAATTAATGCTAATAATTTTGAGTTGAAAACAGGTCTCATTCAGATGGCTCGAGATTGTGCTTACAGAGGATCACCCATGGAGGATCCAAATTCTCACCTGAAATCCTTCCTAGACATCTGTGGGACGGTAAAGTTAAATGGTGTTTCTCAAGATGCCATTCGCTTACGTTTATTTCCTTTTTCTTTGCAGGACAAAGCGAGAGACTGGTTACAATCTATTCCACCTGGGAGCATTACCACGTGGGATGCTTTGGTCCAGGCTTTCTTAAAGAAGTTTTTTCCTCCTGCCAAGACGGTCAAGCTGAGGACTGAAATTGGGACATTCCAACAACAATTTGATGAGCAGTTGTTCGAGGCCTGGGAGCGATTTAAAGAGTTGCTGAGGAAGTGCCCTCAGCATGGCTACCCCGACTGGCTCCAGGTTGAGTTATTTTATAATGGTTTAACTCCTAGCACAAAAACTATCGTTGATGCAGCAGTAGGTGGGACTCTGTTGTTCAAGACTGTTGAGAGTGCTAGGAGTTTGTTAGAAGAGATGGCCACCAATAACTATCAGTGGCCATCGGAGCGGTCGGGACCCAAAAAGATTGTTGCTGGAGTGTTTGAGATCGATAACGTAAGTCCACTTCAGGACCAGATGTCTTCCCTGGCTAATGCGTTTTTAAAATTTTCAGGTACAAGGAGCGCTCAAGCGATCGAGTCTGCAGTTACCCTCGCATCCCAGACTCAGGAGGAAAGTCTCGAGCAGGTTCAGTATGTCTCTAATTTTAATTCTAGGGGGTATAATAATAATTCCACACCTACACATTATCACCCTAGCAATACAAATCATGAGAATTTTCCCTATGCTAATAATAAGAATGTTTTGAATCCTCCTAGTTTCACTCCTAAACAAGAAAGTAAACAATCTTTAGAAGATATTGTTGGAGCTTTTATTGAAGAATCAAGTAAAAGGTCAAACAAGCTTGAGGAAGCCGTGATTTCCATGAACAACACTGTCAATGGCCATTCTGCAGCCATAAAAAACATAGAGACTCAGCTGGGACAACTGGTAAGTGTTGTCAACACCATGAATAAAGGTAAAGCCCCAGCTGAATAGGAGAAATCCTCTTTGGAGTCCTGCAAGGCCGTATCTGTGCATTATGAGGAGGATACTACATTAGCTGTGGATGAGGAGACTACTAGACCAGAGGAAGTCACTAGAGGAGTTGAAGAAGGCACCACCTCAAACGAAGCTGAAAAGCTTAATCCTGAACCTTCTATCCCTTCTCCTACTGTTTTAGTTCCTAAATCAAAGAAAAAAAAATTCTAAGGTTAAGTTTGACAAGTTCTTAGATGTTTTTATGGGTTTACATGTTAATATTCCTTTTTCAGATGCCTTGGAGCAGATGCCTCACAACAGAAAATTCATGAAGGAATGGCTCAACAAGAAGAAAACGGAAAAGCAGTTGGAGACTGTATATCTTGCATCGACGTGCAATGCTCGTGTCCAACAGGGAGTACATGAGAAATTGTCTGACCTAGGGAGTTTTACTATTCCTTGTAATTTTGGTACTTTTTCATGTAGAGCACTATGTGATCTGGGGGCTAGCATAAATATAATTCCTCTATCATTATGTAAAAAGCTTAACATAGGAGAAATAAAATCTACTGTTGTTAGACTCCAGTTGGCTGACCAATCTGTGGTTAGTCCTTATGGAATTGTGGATAATGTGTTGATCAAAGTAGGTAGATTTCTCCTTCCTGTTGATTTCTTCGTGTTGGATATTAAAGAGAATCCTGCTATGCCTATTATATTAGGGAGACCATTCCTTGCTACAGGGAGGGTTATAATTGATATTGAACGCAGGGAGCTAATCATCAGAGTCCAACAGGAGAAGGAGGTCTTAAAAGTTGTTGAGTACCCTAAGAACACATCAGATACCTTGATGGTGGGCTACACGAGAGGTGCTAGGAAGAGCACCAGTGATGGAAAATCTGACAGGAGATCACCTTGATGCCTATTTGGTCAACACGTCGAGCTAATGACGTTAAACAAGCGCTTATGGGAGGCAACCCAAGTAAGTTAGTTATGTCTTTCTTTTGAGTTTTATTTGCTGTTTGTGTCTGTCTTGTAGGTCTTGTTTTCAGTCTCTCCTTTGAGTTCAAGCTTCCAAGCTTTCAGTCAAAAAGTCATCATTATTCCATGCCAGTTTTGTTCACTCCTTTCATTCTTTTATTGCTCTCATGTTTGTTTATGCAGTATTTTCTTTATACATTGAGGACAATGCATGTTTTAAGTTTAGGGGTGGATTAGCATGTTTGTGGAGCCCTTGAGCATCTGAGTTCGGGCTATAGTTTTGAACTTTCTATGAATTATGCATATGGTTGTTTTCTGGATGTATTTTTGCATGACTATGATGTCCTAGGATAGGCTTTCTTGTCAATTTTCAAGCCTGCGATGAGTTGTAAGCATGAGTGCCCAAAAAGAGAGATTTTTAAACTTTTTCTAGGAGATGGCTTGCATGAGTAGAGTATTTGTCTTGGCTAGATTTGGATTTGAATGCTTAGGAGCGAACTATTGGGTTCATATGCTTGTTGTCACCTCGATAGGTGTAGGGTAGAGCTAAAGAGTTAACTTTTTCCAAATTAGCATGTTTGATCTTGCTTAGGAGAAAAGAAAATAATACCTGCTTATCATGTTCATAAAGAAAAATCATTCTTGTTGTTATTGTTGAGAAAAAATTATGCCATGGCTTGTGCACAATATGCAATGGTTAATAAAGATTAAGGCAAAAAGAGCTACCCCTGTTGTGATCAGTTAGGCCAACCAGAGAAAACTCAGGTTAAGGGTCCCTGCAATGGGTGTGTGAAAGCTAGTGCCACATATAAATGCTTAATTTAATTATTAATTAAAAGCACCTAAGTATGGAGAAAAACAAACTAATTTGTTCCATTAACTCATTAGTGAAACCTTAGTGCCAGTGTAGAGGGAAAATGAGCTGAGAGTTTAATAAATCAATCCCGTGCTAGTAGAGTCTGATCTTGTTGAGTTAGATCTCGCTTGTGCAAGTTAATTTTAGAAAAAGTTTAATTTGTCTCCCTCATTGGTCCTTATGTGCATGTCTCTTGCTTGCTTGGTTATTGACTTTTGAGCCTTGAGGATTAAGTCATGTTTGTTGCATCCATTCTTCCATTGTATGTATGATTCTTAGTTTGCTCGAGGACTAGCAAAAGCTTAAGTTTGGGGGTATTTGATAGCGAGCATAGCTAGCTATCTTTACTTATTTAATTATGCTAGTCTTTTATGATATATGGACCATTTTATAGCACTTTATTGTTTATTTTGTAGGAAATGGTGCTCGGGACGCGGAAAGATGCAAAGGAATAAAAAGAATCAAAAGGGAAAAAAGTCAAAATTGGGTCAAATGTTGACTAGCGTCTCGACGCTAGCCCTTAGGCGTCTCGACGCTAGCATTCCTTATTCTGAAAGGCGCGAAACTGTCGCAGCGTCGAGACGCTGCGACCTTAGCGTCTCGACGTTGCTAGACTTCCTTTTCCAGAACGCGTGTTTTGAAGACAGCGTCGAGAGGCTGTCTTGAGAGCGTCTCGGCGCTACGACGAAAAATCAGAATCTAAGCTTCTTTTCGGCTAGGTTTTTGGGGGACTTCGATTTGGGACTTTTTGGGGCCGACAGCAGAGCAGAAACAGGGCATTTTTGGAGCTGAAGCAAAGGGGGCAAGTTGGAAATCAACCCATTGTTCGTGGGGATCGTGACGGGGACGTTCGGTCTCGGCCTACAACGAGTTTAATTCTTCCTTCCCTCACTTTAGTTAGTTTTTATGGCTGTTTTAGACTATTGCTATATTGTAACGTTGTGTATGAATAGCTAGGCTTTAAATCTTAGGGATTGATGTAGCCGTTGGGCACGTTATGGTTTGATTTAGGGTTTTTATGCTATCGATGTCATTTATGCATATTTTGTATCCTTAATGCTTTCAATTTACTTGCCATAAATTGATTAATGTTTATGCTTGAATCTAACTCGGGAGAGAGGATTTAAATTAGAAATCTATATGCATGACTAGAATTTAGCTAAAATCGGGAGATTAAGGTTAATTCTAGAAATTGTTATAAAGGTTAGCCTTATTGCCTTGTATGTTTATTGGATTTAGATAGGGATATCGGGTTCAATTGATATGGGAGAATCATGTATGCTCGGGAGAGAAATATGTGATTTTAGTTGCCAAGATTTATGAATCATAGTATTTGTTAATCCGTTTATTAATCCATAACTCCAATTGATGAAATCAAATCCCTAAGACCAATTCTTCCCATTAGATTGTCACTTTTTGCATGAGTTTTGTGTTTGATTCAATTATATTCTCATCAAATTTGATTCCCTAAATAAAATCGGCCAAGAGTATTTTCGGTAATTAAAATTGGCTAGACACCAATCCAGAGAACGACATTCGAATTTACATTTACTATATTATAACTTGACCCGTACACTTGCGATAAGGAAAATTCCACATCATGTCAACATTTTTTACATAGGATGTGCCCCTACTCGCATGTCTTTACATGAACGATCCAGGATCACGTCGTTTGCCTTATTCGCAAAGTAGGCCGCATCCATAGTGTTGCCAGAACAAGGTACCCAACCTTATTCATTTACTATAGACAATTTAGGTTATATACTCGAACTTGATCCATGTCCATATTCACTATATAGTTCAAGTATCTCATGTTATAACCATGGATGTATCTATTAGATTATAAGTTATAAATAAACAATCTCACTGAATAACATCCTTATTTATATAAAGGATAACAAAACTTGAGTTCTAGGACATAAACCCCAACAAACTCCCACTTGGACTATAACTCAAGTGAGATTACAATATTTTGTGAGGTAACTTAGCATTATATATCGTATGCTAAAAGCTCGTAGTCCTAAATTCTAGAGATGCCCATCAAACACTTTAGCCGTGAGGGGTTTTGTAAATGGATCAGCCATGTTCTATTCTGAAGTTATCTGGGTGACGATCAGGTCTCCTCTTTGTGCTATCTCCCGAATGAGATGGTATTTTCATTCAATAGGCTTTCCTCGTTTATGGCTTTGAGGTTCCTTTGAATTTGCAACTGCTCCACTATTGTCACAATAAAGAGTGACTGGCATGTGCATGTTTGGAGCAACTTTTAACTCACTTAGAAATTTTCTATGCCACACAGCTTCCTTTGATGCTTCACAAGCTGCAACATATTCAGCTTCCATTGTGGAGTCGACAATACATGTTTGTTTAATACTTTTCCACACTATTGCTCCTCCATTCAAAGTGAACACAGATCCCGATGTAGAACTTCTTGAGTTTATGTCGGTTTGAAAATTTGAGTCAGTGTATCCAGTAAGATCAAATCCTTAAATTCATACACTAGCGAATAGTCTCTTGTTCTCCTCAAGTATTTTAGGATATTCTTAACGGAAGTCCAATGTGTTTGACAAGGATTGGACTGATATCTGCTGACAACACCTATAGCATAGCATATGTCGGGACGTGTGCACAACATTGCATACATAATACTTCTGACAGCCGATGCGTAAGGAATTCGTTTCATATCCTCAACCTCTTGAGGTGTTTTTGGACTCTATTCCTTTGATAGGTGAATTCCATGTCTAAAGGGCAACATTCCCCTTTTGGAATTCTGTAACGAATAACGATTCAGAATTTTATTGACATAAGATGCTTTAGACAGTGCCAGAAATCTTTTCTTTCGATCTCTAAGTATTTGGATCCCCATAACATATTGAGCTTCTCCCAAATCCTTCATTTGGAATTGAGCTCCTAGCCACTGCTTAATGTCAAACAATACTCCCACTACATTTCCTATAAGTAGGATGTCATGAACATACAGAATTAAGAAAACTACAGTAAAATCAATGATTCTTTTGTATACACAAGGTTCAAATATATTTTGTTCAAAACCATAAGATTTGATTACAGTGTTAAATCTTTTATTCCAGGATCTCGATGCTTATTTTAATCCATAGATGGATTTGTTAAGCTTGCAAACCTTTTGTTCTTCTCCCTGGACTATGAACCCTTCTGGTTGGACCATGTAAATACTCTCGTCAAGATTCCCGTTTAGAAACGCAGTCTTGACATCCATTTACAAAATTTCATAATTATAGAAAGCAACAATGGAAATAAGTATTCTTATCGATTTCAACATCGCTACTAGTGAGAAGGTCTCATCAAAATAATTCCTTCTCTTGTGTTATAACCTTTTGCCACCAATTGGGCTTTGAAGGTTTGTACCTTACTAGTTTGGTCTCGCTTTCTCTTATAGATCCACTTGCAATCGATAGGTTGTACATCGCTTGGTTGATCTACAAGTTCTCAAATTGAGTTAAAATGCATATATTCAATCTCAAGGTTCATGGCTTTGACCCACTGGTCCTTATCCTTATCTCTCATTGCTTGTCTATAAGTCAATGGATCCTCCACTTGATCATCAGGTATGATGAATTGAGTTTCTATCAAACCCATTGTAATGGGTATAGTGATACCATTATGTAATGGGTATAGCGATGCCCTAGTTTATTGTATTTGTACATTGTATATATTTTGTACATGTATTTATACACTCACTGCTGAATAGATTATTGTACATCCCACTAAACTAGAGTTTTAGTTCAAGTGGGAGTTTGTTGGGTTTTATGCCCTACAACTCGTAGATAGTGAATGTAAATAAATTTTATACTTGTATTTAATAAAGTGTTATTTAGTTTCTGCAATAAAATGTTATTGTTAAATATTGCACTATTGGACCCAAATCCAATAAACTAAGATCCAAGGTTGTTTGTATGTAACTTGAACTGGTATGTGCGGACATACAGGGATCGATGTTCAAGTAACAACCTAAAAAAGGTCTATAGTACAAGGATAAGGTTGGGTCCCTTGTCCTGGTTACACTATGGATACAGCCCACTTTGTATTATGATACAAACAAAATGATCCAACGTGTTCATGTGTTTGACATGCGAGTGGGGGTATCCTATGCAATGAGTTTGCATAAGACCAGACTGCAAAATAGTTAACCACTAACTATAAGACCGTTAGTTGGCTTGGTTTCTATTTCACTAGGATGACCTAGACAACTCAGTCTCAACCCTGGGCGAATTATGGACTCTTGTTCACGAGGGGTTGTCCTTTGATTTCTATGGATGAGAGTGGCCAGCACGCCGACTCAATAAGCCTACCATTTTGGGGACAATACCGAGTGGGGAGCTGGGAACATAATCACACAAGATGAAATTCACTCCTTCCAGACTCTATGGTAAGTAGAGGTGTGTTCCCTTAAGTGGTGTCTCCGAGACTTGAACAATGGGTCCAACCTTCTCTATGGCACGAGAGGGACTTCTGTTTGTTGGTTGGACCTCAAACAGGTTGTTCCTTAGAGGATCACTGGGGACTTAAGGACAAAGATGTAAACAAGGGGTAAAACGGTAATTTGACCCAGCTGGGATACGAACACACGTGAAGGACTGACTTGTAGTATTGGTCGATATTCGTGAACAACAGAAATATTTTGCAGTGAGAAGAGTGCAACGGAAGGTCATTAGTGGAGTGACCCACAGTTAACAAATGGAGACTAACTTGGTTAATGAGTTTAAGCCAATTAGTCTCGTATCGTTGGAGCTTCTGATCTGTAGGCCCATTAGGTCCCATTGGTAGCTCGTAAAAAGACTTAAAGCAAACAAATATAAATTGTAAATTGAAAGTGTTCAATTTATTTGGGGACTCGTATAATGTATATTGATGCATTATAATATAAAGTTTATGAAACTTTATAATATAATTTTTGAATTAATTTCAAAAATTAATTCGTGAGAGAAAATATTTGAAAGAGTTCAAATAAATTTAATATGAATTGGATTCATATTAATTTTAATAAAATCCCTAAGATTAAATATATGATATTTAATTTGGTAATTAATTAATTATGGAATTAATTAATTATTTATTAAAATTAGAGACCTTTTCCTATTAGGAAAGAAAATATTTGAAAGAGTTCAAATAAATTTAATATGAATTGGATTCATATTAATTTTAATTTTAATAAAATCCCTAAGATTAAATATATGATATTTAATTGGGAAATTAATTAATTATGGACTTAATTAATCATTTATTAAAATTAGAGACATTTTCCTATTAGGAAAAGGTCTTCCTTTTCCTATTCGGAAAAAGTTCTTGGCCTTTACCTATATATAGAACCCCTAGGGTGTGGTGAAAGGCATCCCATTGTCTCTCCTTCTCTCAGAGATTTCTCCCACAAGTCTCCCACAATTCTCCATTGTACAACCCGTTAAATATAGATTTATTGTTGTAATATTTTGCAAATTGTATTGGTATTTCAATTAGAATCTAAGACTCTGAGTAGGTTCGGTAATACTTTCCGTTGTGTGGGGCTTTTATCCCTTTACCCATGTAGTAGTCAGGTTTAATTATAACCCTCCCACTACGGCGAGGCATACTCACATCTTGAGATGGTTTCGAAGGACCAGCTTCCCTAACAACTTTTGTTTGTTTGTTCGTAGTTTCCCCGAAAATTTCTTTAAGTATTAGTTCACTGCGAGTTTGATGATTTTTCATATGATCTTCTTCAAGAAATGTGGAATTGGTCGAAACTATTACCTTGTTGTCTTGAGGATCATAAAACAGACCTCCTTTTGTTTCTTTAGGGTATCCAATAAAAAGGCATATTCTTGAACGTCGTTCCAATTTCTTTGGTTTATGCACCAACACGTGTGTCGGGCAGCCCCAAATTTTGAAGTGTCGTAAACTCCCTTTATGTCCTCTCCATAACTCGTAAGGTGTTTCTGGAACACTTTTAGAGGGAACCATGTTTAGAATATATGCAGCAGTTTCGACTGCAAAATCCCATAATGAATCAGGCAAATGTGCATAACTCATCATAGACCGAACCATATCCAATAGGGTTTTGTTTCTCCTTTCTGACACACCATTTTGTTGTGGTGTACCAGGTGCTGAGAGTTGTGAGGATATTCCATGTTCTATCAAGTAGTCTTGGAATTCTAAATCCATTTACTATTCTCCTCGGTCAGATCGTAGAGTTTTGATTGTTTTGTCTAATTTATTTTCAACTTCAGCTTTATACTCTTTGAATTTTTCAAGAGCTTCTGACTTTTGAACCATTAGGTAAAGGTACCCATATCTTGAATAATCATCAATGAAACTGATGAAGTATTCATATCATCCACGTGTTTTAACAATCATAGGACCACGCAGAGGTCAAAGTGTATAAGCTCGAGGGTTTCTTTGGCTCTTTGACCCTTTTCAGAGAAAGGTCTTTTGGTCATTTTACCCTCTAGACAGGATTCACAAGGTGGTAATCAATCATCTTCGAACTCATTTAGAAGTCCACTCTTAACTAGCCTTTAAATATGTTTTTGATTTATGTGTCCTAGTCTTAGATGCCAAAGAAGAGTATCTTGAGAAACTTTTCGTCTTTTATTTTGGGTCTGAGCTATTTTGAACATTTCAGTATTATGAACAACTTTTATTTCATTTGGTCTTAACACATACATATTGTTTTTAAGTTTAGCTGAACAAATGAAACTGTCTTTTGAATATAAACACCTCATTGATTTCAAAAGATACTTTATAGTCGTGTTCTATTAAACAGGAGATAGATATTATGTTCTTTTTCATACTAGGAACTTACAAAACATCTTGCAACAAAATATATCCATCTTTGAAACAAAGTTGTACTTCTCCCACTGCTGTGGCTGAGACGACATCTCTCGTTCCTACTTTGAGTGTCACCTCGCCTTCCGCAAGAGTTTTCCAGGAACTAGTTTCCTGTATAGAAGAACATACATGATTAGTCGCTCCTGAATTTAATATCCATATGGAGTTATCATTTTCTACTAAGCATGATTCAATAACAAGTAAATCGTATTTACCTATCTTGGCATCCTCTGCTTTTTCTGCTTTCTTCTCACCAAGATACTTAGGACCGTTTCTTCTCCAGTGACCGTCCTGGTTACAGTGGAAGTAGGTTCCTTTTTCTGTAATCTTTTTCTTACCTTTCTTGATCATAGGAGCTTTCCCCTTTCCCTTGTTCTTCTTTTTCTTCAACTGAATTCTTTTATTCTTATAAGTAGAAGACTCAGATTTATTCCCAGAGTTTGATCCTCTTAGGAACTTCCTACCAGAAACAACATTTGCTTTGTTTTCTTGTCCTTTACCTTTAGTGAGGGACTGTTAGGTCTGAAGCTCGTTCAGGAGATTCGTTAGGTTGTACTCAATTTTGTTCATAACTAAATTGGTATGGAATTGTATGAAACTCTTTGGGAGAGATTCCATAATGAAATTGACTTGACTACTTTCATCTATGACAGCGTCGTTTACTTCGACTGCATTAAAATGCACTATCATCTTTAACACATGTTCTCGAACAGAAGTTCCTTCTTTCAATCGAGAATTAGAAACGTACTTGAGGGTCTCATGGCGAAGGGATGAGGACGGCTGTCCAAATATGGCTTGTAGTGAGTCCATTATTTCTCTTGCAGTTTGCATGCCCTCATGCTTTTCATTTCCTCTAGTCCATCTGTCGTAGGCATCTCGATTTACTCGAGTTCCTATCGGGCCAGGGTTAGGTGGACATTCTTTCGTTAAGACGAATCGAAGGTCATCAATCACCAATACTGTATTTAAATTCGATTTTCAGGTTCCATAGTTGTCGTCGTTAAGTTTTTCTGAAGCTAATAGTTGTACTAATGTGCTAGGCATGCTGAAATAATAAAATCCTTTATCGGTGAATCGAATATTTAATAAATCCAATTAAGTTTAGAAAAAGTAATAATGTACCCATCTCATTAATTATTTTGTAACGATACTTCAGTGAGTCAGAATAACTGCTACCGAGGGGTAGTCAATTACTCCTTCACTGAATCAAGACATTCTTGACTAAAAATTCTATAACCAAAAATAACTTCTTTATTTTTGTATCAATTTTAGTTATCGCTACTCTGGTCAAAGATAAGCTAATATTAGTTATCTTGTAAGTGTGACCCTCCATTTTTTAGATATCAGAGAACGACCCCAATAATGCTACCGAATGGAAAAGTCAATGATACAATAGGCGATGCGACTGCAAAATTAGCATAGAACATAAAAAAGAATGCAATGCAGTTGAGGGGAGAACTAATCAGAGAAAAAGACAAGACAGCTCCCTGAGGAAGTGTAGCATTAGGGAAGCAACTTCTGAGCTTCCCCAAGCAAAGACACCACCATCACTGCCACCTACAAGGAGAGAACAAGTCGTTCCTCGACCCAAGAAGACTCCAACAAAGAGGCCGAGATTAGAAGTCCAAGTGAAAGCTCATTCAGACGCTCAGACCCGTCTAGCTATCATGAAGAAGCAGGTTCTGACATGTGAGAAAGCGTTCTCCATGAAGACAAGTCCTCTCCTAGCATTCATCGAGGATATTTTGTGCAGGTATGGCTGGGAGCGACTGTGCAAGGAGCCGAAGGCTGCATCTATCCCATTGGTTTGGGAGTTCAACGCATAGATAGGGGAAGAGATGCAAACGATCATGCTTCTACGTGATAGGGTGGTGGATTTTTCAGCAAGGTAGATTAACCGAATTTTCCCACTGCCATCCCTCCGATAACCAGCTGGCAACAATGCCATTGAAGAACCATCTGATGAGCAGCTAGCCAAGGCCCTCCACATGGTGACCTATAAGGGAGTCAAGTGGCAGGAGTCTAGAACAGGAGTAAGGACTCTACTGTAAGGAGGTTTGAAGTAAGAAGACGTTGTCTAGCTATACGTGATCAAGAACCAAATAATGCCTGTCGCAACGTCATCGCGACGCGGAGCGGCCGACGTCCTTCCAGAAGGGTCTCTTTCGAGGATAAAGGTTTGGAGTCGCCACCAATCATCTTGGGGTGTGATTGGTCACCCATTTTAAAATAAAAACTAGTCTTTGAAAACCATAAATTAGGTTCGGTAGTCGATTGAGTGTAGGGAAGGTATTAGCACCCCTACAACACCCGTTTAAAAACGGTTACCATATTTTATTTTAAAATTATCCTTTTATTCTATCATAAATTGGTCCTTTATTTTGAAAAACAAATAAATAATTAATTAAACCACAAATGTCTCACTTTATCTTGCCTTAACTTTAAAAATAAAGTAAGGATAGGATATGGTGAGTGGGGTTATGTCCAATAATTTGACTTATCATATTGAAATTTTCTTTTAACTAAAAGAAAATTTATCCACCTCTAGAATGTGAGAAATTACATTATCTCAACACTATCATAGGTCACATGATTTTCTTTTCCAATAAATGTCTCATGTTTATTATATCACATTTTAGGAATAAAATGTGAATTAATAATTATGAGTGATATGATATTATTTAAAAAAACATTTTTTTTTTAATTTTCCTAAATCAAATCCAATTAAAAGTTTATTATAAAATTCCAAATAAAAAATCAAACCAACCGAAGGAAAAGTATAAAATTATTTTTTTAAAAAAAAATCAAGTTAAAATCAAATTGAAATCCAATTTAAAATTTGAATTCAAAGGTCATTTGTTCGAAATTCATTTGAGCATTTCAAACACTTTGAAATTCATTTGGAAGACTCAGATTAAAATAAAATTGAAAACTTTAAAATTCCACATTTAAAGCAAATTGAAATTTCTAATTACAATACATTGGAAATTAATTACAGAAATACAAATCCTAAATTAAAATTAGAAACTTAATGTTCGAATCCAATTAAAATTAATAAGAAATACATTTAAAGCCGAAAATCTCATATTAAAATCCAATTGAAATTGATAATAGAAATTCAATTTAAATCCAATTAAAATTAGTTTGGAAATTGCCAATTAAACTTTAATCGAAAGTAGATTTGAAAACTTCCAACTAATACCCAATTAAGAGTTAGATTTGGAAATCTAAAATAAATCAATTTCTAATTCTAACTAGAAATTTAAAATTAAAACCTAATTAGAATTGATTTGGGAGAATCTCAATTGAAATGTGGAATTAATTTATGAATTCCAACCCATAATTTTTAATAAAATCAAAGTGAAAAAGAAAAAAAAAAAAAAAAAAAAAACTCAACTTTAAATGAAAAAAAAAACAATTTAAGCATGTAAAGAAAAGGATAGATAAATTGAAAGAAAATGAGAAAATAATAAATGAATAAATGCGAACAAATGGGTCCCACCAACTTTCTTCCTCTCATCTTCTCCACGAATCCCTCCTCCTCCCTTTTTCTTTTTTCCAACTTCCTCTTCTTCTTCTCTCCAATTAATTTGTGGCTATAAGGTCGTCGGAATGTCGCTGGTTGGTCGTCGGAGAATGTGCGTGAAGATTCGTTATAGCTAGGAGTTCGGGTTGGGCACTTGCATTGCCGGTGACAAGACTGCTCGACTACGATTCAATGTGGGTTTTGTGGGACTGTGGTTTCCTTGTGAGGAGCTCGTGGGTTCGTGTAGGTGGTAAGCTTGCAGTTGCTATCGCTCATCGGAATTCAAAGTGTGTGGGTTTTTTGGAGGAAGAAAGCAATTTTCATGGAGGAAAGGGAATGAGAGGAGAGAGAAAGTGCGGGTTCAAAATCAAGATGTCAATTTTGACCCAAATTTCATCCCATTTCCTACCTTTACAATCTCTCTTTTATTTTTTTTATCTCCAAAATTCCTCCCATCTCTCTTGTTTGGCTCACCCCCATTTATAAGCGTCATAACTCTCCAAACAGTACGGTGAGAAAAGAAGGGGAACGTGGTAATGTGGGTGAGAGGGCTAAGATTTTGAGGGAGAAAGATACGTTAGTGGGGGGAGGATGAGAAAAATATGGGAGAAACAAAACGTTTTAAAAATAAGGATGGTTAGAAGATTTTTTTTAATTTGTTTTATTTTTATTTTTATTCCTTTTTTTTCTTTTTTGCTAACAATAACAAATATCAAAAATTAAAATATTCATGATAATAAAAAACATAATATAAATAAAATAAATCTAGCCGGACAAAATATGGTGTCTACAGTTTGCCCCCTTTGTGTATCCTTGAAGGATTGAAAGGGTAGATAAATGAAAGAGACAAAGTATTGGGGAGGCGAAGATTTGTTCGATAACAATGCAAAAGGGTTTTATGTTTAACTAGATAATTACATAAATTTGGAAAGGAAAATGAACTTGACTTGATTAGGCTTTCACCTTGCCTGACTAGTCGGGTTTGATTGAACCAGAGAAAAAACTGAAAACGGACCTGGACTGACATAGACTTCAAGCTCAACTGAATAGTCGAGTTCGATTTAAAACTAGAAACAAACATGGATTGACACAGCCTTCGACCTCAACTGAATAGTCGGGTTCGATTTAACAAAAAGCAAAACTAGAACAAACCTGGATTGACACAGGCTTCGACCTCAACTAAATAGCCGAGTTCGATTTAACTGAAAGCAAAACTTACAACGAACCTTGATTTACACAGGCTTCGACCTCAACTAAATAGTCGGGTTCGATTTAACCGAAAGCAAAACTGAATACGTACTTGGATTGACACAGGCCTCGACCTCAACTAAATAGTCGAGTTCGATTTAATCGAAACCAAACTGAAACAAACCTGGATTGACACAGGCTTCGACCTCAACTGAATAGTCGAGTTTGATTTAACCGAAAGCAAAACTTAAAACGAACGTGGATTGACACAGGCTTCGACCTCAACTTAATAGTCGGGTTCGATTTAACCGAAAGCAAAACTGAATACGGACCTGGATTGACACAGACTTCGACCTCAACTAAATAGTCGGATTCGATTTAACCGAAACCAAACTGAAAACGGACCTGGATTGACACAGGCTTCGACCTCAACTAAATAGTCGAGTTTGATTTAACCGAAAGCAAAACTGAATACAGACCTGGTTTGACACAGACTTCGACCTCAACTAAATAGTCGGGTTCGATTTAACCGAAAGCCAACTGAAAACGGACCTGGATTGACACAGGCTTCGACCTCAACTACATAGTCAGGTTCGATTTAACCGAAAGCAAAACTGAATACGGACCTGAATTGACACAGGCTTCGACCTCAACTAAATAGTCGGGTTCGATTTAACCGAAAGCAAAACTGAATACGGACCTGGATTGACACAGGCTTCAACCTCAACTGAATAGTCGGGTTCGATTTAACCGATGACAAATCTTCGTTAAAACAAAAATAGGGAGAAATTTGTTTTAAAAGAGACAACGGTTTTTACTTCAAAACTTAGTTGCAAAGATGACAGAGTTCGTGTGAACTTATTTAAAATTCTCACGAATGGAGGATGCTACATGCTTGAGATGTGAATATTTCCACAAGATTGGGAAACCATTTTTTGAAATGTTAAACAACACTCGAAAGAGGTTGAGTAGAAATACAAATGCAAGCTACAATATTTATGCAAATGTTGCTATGCAAGATCCCATGGATATGACGCATATAAAATACATGAGTGCATTTGCCCAAGTGTCATGGATTAAACATTCTCATTGATCACTCTATGCAATGATAATGCAACTAACCATGTATGACGACTTGTGTCCCGATGATAAATTGGCTAAGTAAATAAGTTTTACTCTAAGTCATGATGCAGTAATGCATATGCATGCTAAAGGTAGATTAATGAGTGTCATGGATGCAACATGTATGCATGATGTTCATATGACCTATTTTCTCATTTGACCATGATATGAGAATGGTTTTTTCATATGGAATAGTGACGCAAATGATGTTGAATTGGTCAAGAGGAGCTTGATTTGTAAAATGATGATAACAAAATGTTTTTTCATATTTGAAAAATTGATCATTTTTGCACACTTCCATCCTTCATATCAGCCAACATTTAGCAAATGATCAACGAAGAAAAGTATTGTCATCATTGGAGGAAACATGTATTTTTTTTCATTCCCCTTCCCTCCACTTTCCTTTTCTTTTCTTTCTTTTTTTTCTCCTTTTTTTTTTTTTTTTTTGAATGCTTTCACCTGAAAGGGATCGTGGATGTCACTTATAGATTGCTCAACCATATCAGGCATGGTACGTTTTTTGGAAGTGTCTCATGTGCTACTCTAGAGAATTATCAAAGGAAATTCATAGCATCGAATAACTTACTTGATTAAATTGCTTCATATTGTTAGCCTTGTAGTGGACAAGAAGGTTGGATATAAAAAGATGAATTTGGCTTAGAGACAAATATGGATGATAGTCGACAAAGAAAGAAACCAAGTCACTTGTTCCAAAGAGAGAGAAATGTAAAAGGAAAACTAGTTCACGAACACCTTCACGAAAAAATCTCCTGAACAATAAGAGATTGAACATATTTTTTAGCATTTGAATAATTAGAATATAATCCAAATGGAAGTATGAGCTAAAGTGACCCCATTTCTTTGGATAATAGTAGTGAGAACAAGGAGTAGCTCTTCAAGAGTTCATTTCATATATTTCATTATTTCTTTAAGTAAGCTCAAGGTCTTTGATGAAAAATCCTCTTTACTGTCCTTATTCTTTGTCTGCCTGCCATTCTTCTATGAAAATGTGGTTCAACTTTCTATTCTTGAACGTGAAGAACCACTCGAAATTGAAAGATTCTTCATAAGAGAAGTGTGACTCTCTTAACTTGGTCTTTGCCCCAGTTTAAGACAACTCACATAAACGGTGAAATGACTTTGCCCCAGTGAAGTGATAAAGGCTCTTGCTCCAATTTAATAATGACAACTTTGCTTCAATATAGCAATGAAAGCTTTTCCTCAGTGCATTGTCGTTGGCTTTGCCCTAGTGTGGTGATTTGCATAGAAGACCTTTAAAGCCCTTTGAAACTATAGCTTTTTGATCTATATTGATCGCTCAAATCATGGCAACCTAAGACTTGTCATGGCCTTAAATAGTTCCATTTTTTCTTTTTTTTTTTCTTTTCATACTTCCTTTTTCTTTTCTTCTCTTCTTTTCATAACTCTTTTTTTCTTTAGGCCAGACATACTTTTACATGATTAGCAAAATAAAGTGTAGATCACATATAGAATATTGATCATGTGTAAATCATCTTTTGCAATTCCAATAGTCACTTCATGATATTTCTTTGTCAATGCTACTTAGTATAATGATAAGATTGTCCTTCGAGCAAAACTCATTGAAAGAAATTGAGACTTCGAGACTATTTCTCAAGTTACAAACTTCTTAGTTCTCAAAACTATTATCCTCAGTCTTGGAGTCACTTTCTATTCAAGGAAAGAGAAAAGATAGAGATGGAGTGGAAAGAGATGTGTATTAAAGAAGTTGAAATATAAATTATTTAGAGAACTACAAGACTTGATGATGAAGCAGTGAATCATAAGAGTTCAATGTTATTTCATTACCATCAAAACTCTCTCGGTGACAGTGGGTGGATCATTTTGGAATGTTTGCCACATGGTTAAATGTGACAAGCTTAACAAAGGGCTCTTAGGTGGGCTAACCAATATATTGAGATTCACCATGGTTGTACTTGATGAGCTTAGCAAATAGTTTGATGGTGATTCGGTAATTCAAGTTGGTTCGCCACAAAAATCACATGTGTAGTGGACTAGGCTCAAGGTTTTATAGTGAGTAATTTTGGATCCTCATTTCAAGAGGGGTATTTGCCCTATTGTGAAAATTGAAACCTTGTTTGAAAAGGCATGATAATTGATGTTTAGCACAATACAAATATGGAAGTCAGGGTAAAATTGCCTCTAATTGTGACTATAGTTTAACAATAGTGAAGCTTGAAAACCATTTAGAATGCGACAAAGTGGTTGAGACTTGACAAGTTTCCCATTTCTCAGTGAGAGTTGTGAAAGCATTCATTTTTCTCTTTTTTCTATTTTCCTTTTTTCTTCATACTATCCTTATTCCTTCTTTGGTTTTTCTTTTTTCTATTTCCATTTTTTTTATATTTCCTCCCAATGACAACCTATATGGTTGTCCAAGATTATTGCTAATGTCTTAACTGAAAAAAAAAATATCAAAGTACGCTTTTGAAAGTCTTGATCCTCGAAGAGATTTCTTGAATGATAAAAGGAACATGTAATTTCATTTGCAATACAAAAAATCACTTTTTTGAAAAACCATATGAAATGAATGATGCATACATGCATATATGATCAAACTGTGACCCCTTTTTGAAAAGTAGATTAGCTCAATTTCTGCATACTCATATTCTTCCCAATACTTAGCTAAGTCATGGTTTGATGAGATTGCGTGGCCCGCTATAAAACTAGGAGTTATTCTTCGCTTTTGAAATTTCATATTCTCACAAATAATCAAAAGGAAGTAAAATTTATTGATGATGAAAAAAGACAATATAGTACATTGATTTCATAATCATGTACACTAGATATTTCTTTCCTCGAAACATAAACTCCTAATCCTAGTGATTGACACTTTAAAATTTTAGTCATTCTACTTCGATCAGAGTTAGAACTTTATGCTTAAGGCCAAGGCAGTTTTTGCTAGGCGCCCCACAACTCCTGCATGGTAATCGTAATGGGTGTTTGAGTCAATAGATGATTTTGAATAACTGAGGTAAAAATTTTGATATAAGATATTGGGATTGGATCAAAGTTTTCCCCACATTAACTGCCTCTTGACTTCATGATTGTAAGGGAAAATTGATCGTGTCAGTCGTGCAATATGTTGTCCAACAAATGAGTTTGAAGGAACCTATGTATGATACACTTCATCCTGAACTTCGAAACTACGACTCGAGTTCTATGTCTTTCCTTTCTAGGATCTTTACTCCTAAAGGGTTATTGAAATTTCCTCCCCTAAAGGCACTTGTTGCATATCCAACTAATCACCAACTATGTTTAGATTACGCCTGCATTTTTCTTGAGGAAGAATTTCTTCAAGCATTTCAAAATTATCCATGTCATTTGCTTTGGGGGTAGGTCCTCCTTCTGTCAAGAAAATCCAGCTTGACAACTTGCATGAGCTTGTTGGCATACCTTGGAAGATAAAGACTGACATTGTTGAGCACAAAACAAATTTTGTTGGGTGAACCATTCTGTTGGTAAATCACAACTAGGTAAATCCTGAGGTTCAACAACAATTTTTGTAGATTTGAAAAATGTTTGCAGTTTCCTCAACATTCCCTAAGGCATTAAGAATTTTCGTTACTTTGGATCTTGGTAATATCTTGTCTCATCCTTTTTAGCTCTAGATTTTGAATTTCCAATATTTTCTTTTGGATTGGACCGAACTTCCCTAGCTCAACATTTTGGATCTCTATGACTAACTCTTGAACCCAATCGATAACTTGTCTCCTCTTCTTCAACTCATCATTATGCTCCTCCATTACTTTGCCATGTATTTTATAAGAATGAGAACATGTGGTTATTGAGCTATTTTCTTTTAAATGGAGAACCAAGGAGCTATGCAAGTTTTTTTAAAAATAAAATGTGAGTGAATGAAATGATTGGAGAACGTGATTAAACAAAAATGGAAATTGTGCGGTAAAATATGCATGCATGAAAAATGATACCATGCTATTATTAAATCATAAGTAGAAAATGTTTTTTTTTTAAAAAGAAAAAAAAATTGACATACAAAATGAGATAACGATGCATGAGGAAAGAAAAAATGTGTACATGGATCGAAATTCATGAATGTGCAACCTGAGGTCCTAAATGCATCTCAGAAAGGGAAAAATGTCTCTCTCCTAATCCTAATCATGAGTGAGATTTTATGTTTGCATGAGAGTCAATGTTACAAGTGTGACCATGAGTTGAAAAGCATGACACTTCTATTCTAAGGTGCATCAACATAAAGATGAATTCCTTAGGATTTTTATGATGCATGAGTGGATATGAGGAAAGATCTTACATGTGAGGGTATTAAAGATCAAGACTACTCTATCATGTGCTAGATGATGGTGTATGAGAGGAAAATGTTATGGTTTTTTTAAATAAAACAAAAATCTAAAATGAATGTGAATGGTGAAGAAAAAAAAGAGAATATTTCTAATCTTAGAAGACAATGGTTCAAAAATTAATTTCAATGCTATAAAATAACAAAGAATCAATCTTAGAAGGCTATCTTATACCCTCGAAGATCGAATACCCCTTCATCTTAAATGAAGAATATGACCCCAAAGGTTATGTATGAACCTAGACCATGCAATATGCGCTTAGATGAGGGGAAAATTTTTTTTAAATGAAAAAAAAACTAAAGGAGAGATTCACACAAATTAAAGGGAATCTTTTTCTTTCTTTCTTTCATTTTTTAAAGAAAACAATAAAGAAAAGAAAAACCAATAAAAGGAAATTCTTTTTGTTTCTTTTCCTTTTCACAATAGATCCTATTTTTTCCAAACAAAGAAAACGAATACTCATTTTCCCTTTTTTAGACGATATTTATTTACAAATGAGATGATAAAATGAAAGCAACCAAGAGATATTGAACAAAGAATTAAATGATGGAGGATATTTTAAATCCTGATAAAGGACCTCAAATTAATTTCAACGTTATAAAATAATAATTGAATTAACTTGAATGGTGAATATAATTAAGGTTAGAATTCTAATCCTAGAAACAAAGGATCTCAAATCAATTTCAATGTTATAACAATTGAATTAATTTGAGTAGTAAAAACATGTGATATGAGGATAAAATTCTAATTCTAGAGGACAAAGGACCTCAAATTAATTCCAGTGTTAAAAACACAATGAATCGATTTGAGAGAGAACTTTCGTGTGTCTACATGAGGGCAATCATGTCCCTTCGAAGGTCGACACCGATTCCAATCACAAAGAGTATAGTTTTAAGTATAGAATTGTGATTGAACTATTTTAGAATTTTAAAAATATTTGAAATATATATATATATATATATGTATATGTATATGTATATATATATGTATATGTATATGTATATATATACAATGAATATACACATTAAGTTATGAACTTCGAATATATTGATGAGATAATCACACTACATGAAAATCAAACATGTAATATAAACAAATAGGTGTATCCTAAAGTTCAAATTTACAATGATTATTGGTTGGCTCTAGGATGCATAACAGTGTAAGTTTGGGTTCTAAGATTCCTAGAAAATGAAACGGCTATCAAGCTAACCCATTGACTAATCTAAGTCCATAATAACATGGATTTGCTTGAGTGAGGAATTTCATGTCCCTACACGGGAGCCGAAGCTCCACGAAGGTAACACTACTCAGTCCTCATATCTAACCTTAAAGGGTAAAGCCCGGGTAGGAGCCTTGTGATCGTGTGTGAAAAATAAAAATATACATTTATGTACAAATAAAAAATGCAAATTACAAGCAATAAGTATACATGGACCAAACAATAAAGGATAGTATAAAATAAAATAACGGTTTGACTTTCTTCGGCATAATCACCTATTGTCCCCAGCGGAGTCGCCAAGCTGTTGCAACGTCATCGCGACGCAGAGCGGCCGACGTCCTTCCCGAAGAGTCTCTTTCGAGGCTAAAGGTCGTTTGGAGTCGCCACCAATCATCTTGGAGTGTGATTGGTCACCGATTTTAAAATAAAAAACCAGTCTTTGAAAACCAAAAATTAGGTTCGGTAGTCGATTGAGTGTAGGGAAGGTATTAGCACCCCTACAACATCCATTTAAAAACGGTTACCATATTTTATTTTAAAATTATCCTTTTATTCTATCATAAATTGGTCCTTTATTTTGAAAAACAAATAAATAAATAATTAAACGACAAATGTCTCAATTTATCTTGCTTAACTTTAAAAATAAAGTAAGGATAGGATATGGTGAGTGGGGTTATGCCCAATAATTTGACTTATCACATTGAAATTTTCTTTTAACTAAAAGAAAATTTATCCAGTGAGAAATTAGATTATCTCAACACTATCATAGGTCACATGATTTTCTTTTCCAATAAATGTCTAATGTTTATTATATCATATTTTAGGAATAAAATGTGAATTAATAATTATGAGTGATATGATATTATTTAAAAAAACATTTTTTTTTTAATTTTCCTAAATCAAATCCAATTAAAAGTTTATTATAAAATTCCAAATTAAAAAATCAAACCAACCAAAGGAAAACTTTAAAATTATTTTTTAAAAAAAAAATTCAAGTCAAAATCAAATTGAAATCCAATTGAAAATTTGAGTTCAAAGGTCATTTGTTCCAAATTCATCTAAGCGTTTCAAACACTTTGAAATTCATTTGGAAGATTCAGATTAAAATCAAATTGAAAACGTTAAAATTCCACATTTAAAGCAAATTGAAATTTCTAATTACAATCCATTGGAAATTAATTACAAAAATACAAATCCCAAATTCAAATTAGAAATTTAAAGTTCGAATCCAATTAAAATTAATAAGAAAGACATTTAAAGCCGGAAATCTCATATTAAAATCCAATTGAAATTGATAATAGAAATTCAATTTAAATCCAATTAAAATTAGTTTGGAAATTGCCAATTAAACTTTAATCGAAAGTAGATTTGAAAACTTCCAACTAATACCCAATTAAGAGTTGGATTTGAAAATCAAAAATAAATCAATTTCTAATTAGAATTGATTTGGGAGAATCTCAATTGAAATTTGGAATTAATTTATGAATTCCAACCCATAATTTTTAATAAAATCAAAGTGAAAAAGATTAAAAAAAAAAAAAAAACTCAACTTTAAATGAAAAAAAAAAAACAATTTAAGCAAGTAAAGAAAAGGATAGATAAATTGAAAGAAAAGGAAAAAACAATAAATGAATAAATGAGAAGAAATTGGTCCCACCAACTTTCTTCCTCCCATCTTCTCCACGAATCCCTCCTCCTTCCTTTTTCTTTTTTTCAACTTCTTCTTCTCCTCCCTTTTTCTTTTTTCCAACTTCCTCTTCTTCTTCTCTCCAATTAATTTGTGGCTATAAGGTCGTCGAAATGCCGCTGGTTGGTCGCCGGAGATTGTGCGCGAAGATTTGTTATAACTGGGAGTTCAGGTTGGGCACTTGCATTGTCGGTGACGAGTCTGCTCGACTATGGTTCAATGTGGGTTTTGTGGGAGTGTGGTTTCATTGTGAGGAGCTCGTGGGTTCGTGTAGGTGGTAAGCTTGCAGTTGCTATTGCTCATCGGAATTCAAAGTGTGTGGGTTTTTTGGAGGAAGAAGAAAATGGGGTTGAGTGGAGGAAGAAAGCAATTTTCATGGAGGAAAGGGAATGAGAGGAGAGAGAAAGTGGGGCTTCAAAATCAAGATGTCAATTTTGACCCAAATTTCATCCCATTTCCTACCTTTATAATCTCTCTTTTATCTTTTTATCTCCAAAATTCCTCCCCTCTCTCTTGTCTAGGTCACCCCCATTTATAAGCGTCATCACTCTCCAAACAGTACGGTGAGAAAAGAAGGGGAACGTGGTAATGTGGGTGAGAAGGCTGAGATTTTGAGGGAGAAAGATACGTTAGTGGGGGAAGGATGAGAAAAATATGGGAGAAAAAACGTTTTAAAAAGAAGGGTGGTTAGAGGATTTGTTTTAATTTGTTTTATTTTTATTTTTATTCTTTTTTTTTTTTTTTGCTAACAATAACAAATATCAAAAATAAAAATATTTATGATAATAAAAAAGATAATATAAATAAAATAAATCTAGCCGACCAAATATGGTGTCTACAATGCCAACAACACATGACACCACAATATCTTAAGAACGTGTCATGTTGTTGTACAACATGCACAAGGGGTTGGATATGAACCTTAGATGAATCATCTGGATGGAGATCCTCTCTTGTGGGCACAAGAATGTGGGGAGACGCTTCTTTCCAACCTTGATCACCAAATTATGCAGCCTTGCAGGAATAGAGCCAAAGGAGAACGAGGAAAAAGAAGTAGACTGTAGTTCAATCGACTTGAGTCTAATTAAAAAACTCATAGTCATTGCCAAGCATAAGGTGACTTAACCTGTTAAGAAGGCTCAAACAAATTCCCCTGCAGCTTAGCAAAAAAAAATCTCTTGAAAAGGCCACTGATACAGCAGGCGATGCAACTGCAAAATTAGCATAGAACATATCAGATGCGGCTGCGAGTCAACTACAATCTCCAGTCCCTAAACCACAACCTGAAGCTGATTTGGTGGTTTTAAGAAGAGACTTGGAGAATATGAGGAAACAGTTTAAAGAATACCTGAGCTATGCTAAATAGTGAGATGGAGTTGTCAGGAGCATCTTGCCGAATGTGGTGGACGATCTGGATGAATACCTTCCACCATTCCCCGAAATAAATTGGAATCCAACACCAGGCGATGGTGTAGGCCCTTCTAAAGCCTAAAAGAGTCTTTCTTTCACTCTTCAATTCTTTAATTCATTATTGACTTATTGATAAGTAACTGGAAATAGGGTCAAAGTTATCTTTACTTACTTTTTGTTGTTTTAGGTTACTTTGCTTTCTTTGGTTGTTGTGTTTTTAATTGTTTCTTTTGTTTCAAATGTTGGATAAAACTCTGGAAAAAAAAATTTATTTGTTTTAAAAGGAAAAATAATTCTAAGAAAAGTAAAGAGAAGTGTTTTTTTAGGTTTGTTGGTTTTAGAGTGCCCTTAATGATGATAACTAAAGCTCTCTCGGTTCTTTAAATTCTTTGGTAACTTTAAGTTTTGAAAATAGGAAGCGTGAATAAACTCTTCTCTCCATAACACATTCAAGTCCAAACTCACCTTAGGTTTTGACTACCGATACCTTAAGGAAGGATAGACTTCATCTTAACTTGCCAATCCTTCTAAGTCTCACCTTTTATGTTCTTCATGTTTGTCAATGGGGACATTGACTCGTTTAAATTTGGGGGGACAGTTTTCTATTTGTACTCTCTTATTTATCACATTGCCCATTGCTAGTGCTAAAAAAAAGAGTAAAGCGAGGAGATACTCCTCTTTCTTGAATAAACCACATAACAAGGGGAGATCGTGACACCCACGATTTCCACTACATGAAAGGTTGGTTTGGGAAGTGAGTAAACACTACAGTCTTAATATTGAGCTATGCTCGTAGTCAACTACTTTCACCACAAAGTGTTAGTATGTTGGAACGAAGGTATAGATGACTATAAGACTCTCCTTTTAAAAAAAAAAAAAAAAAAAAAAAAAAAAAAAAAGGGGGAAAAGAGAAAGACAACCTCGCAGCATCTTAAATAAGTTTGGGAGAGAGAAGTTTGCTTTTCTTCTCAAATTATTGAGACTCGGGATGGCTTGTGAAAAAGATAGGATAAAGGTTAAAGAGAATAACAGGCGAAAAGAGGTGGGAATGCATGAGAATGTTTTATCTTGAGAGGTGTGAGTGAGGCCTAATATTAGAGAGACTTTATGGTTAATCTAGAGTGTTAGGAGTCCAGTTCTTTCCTGAAACACACATATTTTCTTTCTTGTTTTTACTAGCTTGTTAATATTGCTTGAGGACAAGCAATAGCTTAAGTTTGGGGGTGTGACAACGCTCATTTATGTGTGTTATTTAGCTCTAAAAGCTTAAGTAATTGTTTGGAAAACAAAGACTTTATGTCTAATATCTTATCATTCTAAGTCTTTTCAGCAAAAAGTGTAAAAGCATGAAGGAAATCTTAGAATTATATAATTTAAGCCTAATTTGTAAAAAAAAAAAAAAAAAATGAGATTATTTTGTAAGGAATTTATCCAAGTAATTTTTTTTTTTTTTTTTTTTTTTTTTTTTTTTTTTTTGCAGGAATGCTTGCAAAAGGAGAATGTGCCTTCAAGAGGAGATAAAGGTTAGAAGAGCAAAAGGAATTAAAAGTTACATATATTGCGTCTACATCAGGACCTGAGGATGTGAGGAATGCGATCAAGTTGCGCCCGAAAAGCCAGATAAGAAAAGAAGACCCATGTTGAAGACCAAATTGTCAAAGCAGAATACAGACGAAAATGCGCCCAAGATGCGGCCGCAACTGGGCTTTCCGACAGAATTTTGAGATTCGCAAGATTTGCACAGAATCATATGAAAATTCCCCAATCTGGCACCAAATCTCCGAGGATCATGGATTCTTACCTTCCAAGGCTTTCTCACACTGATCTCGACAGCCAACCTAACCTTCTATGGTCTATAAAAGGCGACCAAGGTGCAAGAAGCAAGAAGAGCTCGGTGCTTGGAATTTTCGTTCTTAGGAATTATTTTAGTTCTCTCTTCTCACCTTGTAACCACTTCGAGTTCTAGATCCCTCAGTCTCTGCCACCGCTTTTATTAGAAAGAAGAATAAGGGAAAAAATAGTCTCTCCTTTAAAAAGGGCTAGAGCTAGCTAGATAGAGAGAGAGAGATCCTTAGTAGAGTCTTGTCTTTATTTTATGCCTTGTATTCTTTAATTTCTAGCAAGTTGTCTTCATTTATCATTTACTTTTGGTTGTAAGTTAATCTTTTGTATTCAGTTCATTCTTTAATAATAATTCATTGTTTTTCTCCATGTCAAGTTTGTCTTTCATTATTTTTTGCAATTTATTTTCAATCATGAGCTAAGCTTCTATTTAGGGGTTTAAACATGTGGATTCCTTGAATAGAAGTAAGCCCTGCCTATGCAAAAGCAACCTTGCTCCCTCTAGCATTGTTATTTTTGTAAAAATTAAGGGTTAAACCGAATTTGAACTTATTCGAATTCCTTCTAGCATATTGTTCCAAAAGTTATTCTCAAGCTAGCAAGGGGACTTAATGGACCTACAGATCATGGGCTCCAATGGTTCGAGCTTTAACCGGCTAAACCCTTTTAACCTAGTTAACCAACATCCATTAACTATCGGGTCACTCCACTATAGCCTAGTAGTTGAACTCCCCTCACTGTAGATATATTTTCGTCCACTCGTTATAACCATGATATAACCATGATTAGTAAGCCAATACTTCACAGGTCGCTCAAAACTATAACTAGGTCAAAGGTCTGTTTTACCCCTATAGCATATCTTGATTCCTTAAGTCCACTGATCCTCTAATGAACAATTTGTTTATGGTCCAACCACTAAACAGAGTCCATCTCGAGCCAATGAGAGGGTGGGCCCCTTGTTCAAGCCTTAGAGTCAGCACGTAAGGGAACCACCTTTCTACTATCCCTGATTCGGGTAGGAGTGACTTCCATCTTGAAATACTATGTCCCCAACTGTTCATCCAGTCTTATCCTCAAAATGGAAGGATTATTGAGCAGCGCTGTTTGGCCACTCTCACCCATGCAGATCAAAGGATAATCCCAAACGAACAGGAGTTCATAGTAAGCTCAGGATTAAGATCGAGTTACCTAGGTCATCGCTTTGAAATAGTCAGTATTAAAGTAAACGACGTTATAAAGTAAGAGTGACTTATTTCTTGGTTCGGTCTTGTGTAAACATCTTTAACACAGGATGCCTCTACTTGCATGTCTCTACATGAACGATTCAGGATCACGTCGTTTGCCTCGTTCGCAAAGTAGGTCGCATCCATAGTGTTACCAGGTAAAGGTACCCAACCTTATCCCTATACTATAGACCATTTAGGTTATATACTGGAACTTGATCCCTGTCCGTTAAAGCGGAAGCGTAATTGAGACCGATTAGAAGTTAATTTTGTTTATCTAAAAATACTATTACATTGGCAAAAAAAAGCATAGAACAAATTCTATACAAACTTAAGGCTAAGCATACAAAAATTATTAGATCTAAATCTATAGGGGAGAAGCAAGCATACTGTCGTTGACAACTCTGAATACTTCAACGGACACCTTTCTCTATTTTGGACCAAGCATCAACAATTGGAACACCACCAATTGATCTTCCCCGCTATGACTCTGAGATTAGGAACGTAGTTGTGGGACTACCTAATCTTGAATCGAGAAAACTCTAGAGAGAAAATTCTCCATAGGGTTCTTGGGTTGAGAGAATATGAGAGGGAGGCTAGAGAGAATGCAAGAGTGCATTCTTGTGGCCATATGTTGTTGTACCTAAACCCTAGGTTTAGTGTTCTATTTATAGGAGAAAAGTCATGAATAAAATATTCATTTAAAATCAATTATTTCCATAACTGATTTAATCTTTTCCATAATTAATCAATTCCATGACCAATCCATTTCAAAATTGATTAATCTTTTCCATAAATGATTGATCACTTCCATAAGTGATTAAACAATTTCCATAAATGATTAATTACTTCCATAATTGATTAATCATTTCCATAATTGATTAATTTCCAATTAATTAATTCTTTAATTAATTAATCACGAATTAAATATCATATATTTAATTTCAGACCTTCTATTAGTTAATTAATTAATTACCCAATTAAATATCATATATTTAATTTCAAGCCTTCAATTAATTAATTCTATAATATGAATCAAATTCATATTAAAATTTGAACTCCTTCAAATTCTCTTATATCCTATAAATTTAATATGAATCAAATTCATATTAATATCTGAACTTCTTCAAATATTTATTTCTCTCATAGACTATAGTTTAATTAAATCTCATTTAATTTAAACTAAATTGAATAATTAATTAATTTAAAATCAATTAGTTCATCTTCTAATTAAATACCATATATTTAATTAGACATATATTTGAACACTTTCAAATATATCAATCTCTCAATATAATAAAGTTTAATCTCAAATTAGACTTTATATTTTAATGAATCACTATACATTATATTAATTTGTATCTCATACAATTAACTTAATTACCAATATGAATTTGAACCAGGTTAATCAATATTCATTAACTGTGGGTCATTCCACTAAAGACCCACAGCTGAACTCTTCTCACTGTAGAATATTTCTGTGTCCACGGATATAGACCTATACCGGTAAGTCAATCATTCACGAGTGTTCGTAACTACAATTGGATCAAATTACTGTTTTACCCCTGTGTTACCTCTGTCTCCTTAAGTACCAGTGCTCCTCTAATGAACAACATGTTTATGGTCCAACCAGTAAACAGAAAGTCTCTCTCGGGCCAGTGAGAGGGCAGGATCCCTTTGTTCAAGACCCGGAGTCACCACTTAAGGGAACACTCATCTACTTCTCCTAGAAACGGGAAGGAGTGAATTCCATCTTATGTTGTCATGTCCCCAGCCCCCACTCGGTCGTGTCCCCAAGAAGGTAGGCTTATTGAGTCGGCGTGTAGGCCACTCTCACCTATACTAATCACAGGACAATCCCTCGTGAGAAAGAGTTTATGACACACTCAGGATTAAGACTGAGTTACCTAGTCATCCTATTGAAACAGTAACCTAACTAGTTAACGGTGTTACATCTAGTGGTTTACTATTTCGTGGTCCAGTCTTATGCAAACTCATTGCATAGGATACCCCCGTTCGCATGTCTCCTACATGGACGCCTTGGATCAATACGTCTGTATCGAATACAAAGTGGGTCGTATCACATAGTGTTACTATGATAAGGTACCCAGCCTTATCCCTGTACTATAGACCTTTTAAGTTGTTACTTGAACACCGATCCCCGAATGTCCCCACATACTAGTTCAAGTCACATGTAAACAACCTTGGATCTTAGTTTATTGGATTTGGGTCAAATTGTGCAATATTTAACAATAACACTTTATTGTAGAAACTCAATAACACTTTATTGAAAAAAGTATACAATTTGTTTACATTCACTATTTACGAGTTTCAGGGCATAAAACCCAACAAACTCCCACTTGAACTAATACTCTAGTTTAGTGGGATACACAATAAATCTATACAGCAATGGGTGTATAAATACATGTATTAAACATAATCAATGTACAAATACAATAAACTAGGGCATCACTATACTCATTACATTTCTCCCACTTGCCCTAGATTACACCTTTGTACATATCTCGTAGATCTAGACCTTTTAGATGACCCTCAAACACTTTAGCCGAGAGAGTCTTTGTAAATGAATTAGCAATATTTCATTCAATTTAATGTGTCTGCTTGTCTCAGGCTGCGATGTTCTTTTGAATTTGCTACAACACCACTATATCACTATAAAGTGTGATGGGCAAGTTCACATTTGGAACACATTCCAAATCAATCAAGAACTTTCTAAGCCATACAGTCTCTATCGCTGCTTCACAAACAGCTAATTTTTCGGCCTATATGGTCAAAACTGTAACTATGTCATACTATAACTCCTTCGTAAAGATTGACCATGGATACTGATGTCGATTTCCTCAAATCCTTACCAGTCTTAAAATCTGTGTCAGTGTATCCTATAAGGATCAAATCCTTAGTCCCATACACGAGCATATAGTTCCTCTTTCACCTCAGATACTTGAGGATATTCTTAACAGTTTACCAGTGATCAAATCTTGGATTAGATTAATACTTACTGACAATCCTTATTGCATAGGGCATTCGTCTCATGTTCTCAACTTCTGGAGGTGTCTCAGGAAACAGTTTCTTAGAGAAAAGAATTCCATGTCTGAAAGGTAGTTTGAACCCTTCTTGGAACTCTGCATCTTATATCTAACTAACATCTTGTAGATATAAGATACTTGAGACAAAGCTAGCTTTTTCTTCTTACGATTCCTAACAATTTGGATCCCAAGAGCAAACTCGGCTTCTCCCAAATTTTCATTTGGAAATGAGTTGCTAGTACCTTTTACTAATCAGTAAGATAACCAACATCAATTCAAAATGCTTAGGACAATCCATGAATGGATCACTTAAAATCGCAAACCCTTTTGCTTTTGATCTTGTTGTATATGAACCCTTGTGGTTAAGACATGAATGTCTCGTTTCCTCTTGTAAATCCACTTGTAACTAATAGGTGTTACCCATCAAGCAGATCTACAAGATCCCAGATGTAAGTGAAATACAAAAGACTTCATTTCTAGGTCCATGGCTTTAATCCTCTGATTGTTGTCAACATCATTCATTTTCTTTTTAAAAGATAATGAATCCTCTATGCCATCATCAAGTATGATGACCTAGGCTTCAATCAATCCCATGTAACGTTCAGGTTATAAAACAACCCTCCCACTACATTGAGGCACTCTCAACTATTGAGATGGATGTGTCTGACCAGATGCACTGGTCCATCGACAACTTTTGTTGAACAGCCAACCTCATCAACAACTCTTGTGGATGTTACTATAGCTTCATTCATTAACTTACTTAAACCGACTTTACTCTGTGGTTTATGATATTTGATGTGGACTTCTTCTGTGAATTTAGCATTTGTCGATACAAATTCTTTATTCTCTTGTGAATTGAAGAAGTATCCACTTCTCGTTTCCTTTAGGGTTGCCTACTGCAGTATGCAATGCAGTCAACACTACATGACTCCAAAACGAGTCAGACAATTAAGCATAGCTCAACATGGAATAAACGATATCCAATAGGGTTTTATTTCTCCTAAATGAGACTTAGGGTGTGATCCCAGGTGTGATCCCATGTACTATCAAATAGTCCTGAAATCTCAAATCCATATACTCAACACTTTGATCAGATAGAAGTGTTTTTATCATTTCACCTAACAAGTTTTCAACTTCAGTCCTAAGATATCTCAAGAGCTTCAGACTTAAGTTGCATTAGGTAAAGATACTCAAACCTTTGAATAATCATCCAAAAGAGATGAATTATTCATGCCCTCCCACTGCTTTAACATATTGAACCATAAGGATCCAAATGTACAAGCTTCAAGGGCTCTTCGGCTCTTAGATCTTTTCCATTAAAATACCTATCAGTCATATTGCCCACAAGGCATGACTTGCAAGGTAGTAGAGAGTCATCTTCTAACTCGCTTAGAAGTTCACTCTTGACCAATCTCCCAATCAAATGGAGATTAATATGGTCTACCTTAAAACCAAAGAAAGATATTTTCCTTTAGAAGAAATCCTTTGCCTCTTTTCACATTGTGTAGTAGCAGTCTTTAACAACCCAATGTTCATGACTGCTTTACTCTTGATTAGTCTTAAAACATTTAGGTTATTTTCCAGTAAAGCTAAACAAATGTCAACTCCCTTTCTTGAAACAAAACTGCGTTAGCAGAGAAAGGTGAAGAGTAACATTGTTCCAGCAAATAAGACAAAAAAATCAAATTTCTTTTGATCTTAGGAATTACATACACATTATCTAATAATATGTATTTTCTCCCACTGAGAAAAATAACTTAATGTTCCCCACTGATATAGCCAAAATAACCTCTCTAATTCTAACTTTGAGAGTTATTACACAAGCAGCAAGCTCTTGCCAGGAACTTATTCCTTTAAAAGAAGAACACACGTGATTTGTGGCCCCTGAATCAAGTATTCAGGGAGAATCACTATTCTTCACTAATCACGTTTTCAAGACAGGTAAATGAAAATTACTGTCTTGAACAAGTTCTCTTTTTGCTAAGTAGGGTTCTATGTCATATTCACCAAGAACAATTCTTAATGAATAAAACATATGGGGCATGAGGACATTCCTCAGTTAAGAATAATCCTAGACTTATTTACCACAATTTGTCGTTTAAGCTTGTTGTATTACCGTTATTTATAAAATGACGAAAGACAATACACATAAAATTATCATATAATTGCTGAAGTAACAAATTACTTGTATTATTAATTGCACTAACTCATTACAAATAATCCAATCAAATTCTACAAAAACAAATAAGCAATCAAAGAAACCCTATAAAACTATTAATTTAGTTATTGCAACGATACTTCAAAGGTTTAGAACAACAGCCACCGAAGGGTGGTCAGCTACTCCTCCTTTGAATTGAGACAATCTCAACCAAACTCTAACACCAGAATAACTCATATTCCGTAAGCGTTTAGTTATCGTTGTTCGGTCAAGGGTTAGTTAACACATTTAACTCATCCCCGTAAGTGTAACCCTCCCACTTTCAAATCTTAGAGGCACGCACCAACAGGCTACCGAAGGGAAAGACAACGTTTGGTGATTAGCCTAAGTGACCCAATCTTATTCAGGAGTTCACGGTGTTCTGAATCCTATGATCAGGCCCTCTGAAGGGATGGTTGCGCCAAGACAACCTACAAGCGGATCATAGGACTCTCACGGTGCGAACTAGGGGCGGAGACCGAGGGATACATTGACACGTGTCCCGCTCCCACTTACACTAGACATTTTCCCATTCACCTTGTTATTGATTCATGCAAACACTTTCCGAAGGGAGGCCGCTCCTAAGGCGACTCGAAGCCGAGCATGAACCTCACGTTGTGAATATAGGGACGTAGGAGCAAAACTTGATTTAAATCTCATTTTGTAATTTCCCTCCCACTAAAAATGTCCTAAGGTTAATTTAGGGTTGTTTAACTTAGATAAAATTCGGCTAAGTTAATCTATCTAAGTCTGATCCTATTATAAAAATTATGGAAAGGATTCAACCGCAAAATTTTAGGTGAATTAAACTTCTTTTAATAAACCCAACATTGCAAGTCAACATTAACTATGGTTAATTCAACTCAAGGTTCAAGTCAGTTCCCAGGTAGGAGGTGTTCCGTAAACCATCAACTTAAATACCCCCAACCTTAGACAGAACTTTACCGAGAGAGTTCCCTTATAACCACAGTAATGTAAGGTCTTTACTCTAAAGATCTAGGTGCATTAAACACTTTTAACAAACCTAGTGACATTGCATGCTAACATTTAACTATGATTAATTCAACTCCGGTATTCCGGGTCAGTTCCAAGGTAGAAAGTGTTTCGTAAACCGTCAACTTAAATACCCTCAGCCTTAGAAATAACTTAACCGGTGGAGTTCCCTTATAATCATAGTAATGTTTTTCCTACTTAGTCAATTAAAACTATTTTTAATTCTAAGTAAGAATAATTCTAATCATATTAGAAACATGATCTTAGTCTAATTAATTTTAAACATTTTAAAATTAATCCATTTATCCTAAGATCCTATGTTTGCATGCAATTGTTTGTTATAGGTTAACGGTTTCTATTCATTAATTTTATAACACTTGTAAATTTTAATGAATTAACCCTATAGCATGCTACTATGGTGAATAAATTAACAATCAAATTCTAATTAATTTATAAAACCATACACTAGCTTACATGGCATGCAAAAATATAACAATTATATTTAACATTTATAATAATAAATATGCATGAATATGCTTAACCTATGGTGGGATTTTAAGCTAAATGACATACTTTATGTAACAATCAATTAATTTAATACATACATCACATGCATAATTAAATTAAAACTACCAAAGTTGACCGACATATTGGACATATCCTAAGAAATTGAAAGTAATTTAAATTACAATAATTCAAATCCAAGACATATCTTGGTCTTCAAATCTTTTCCTTTTTGACATGTACAATTGAACTAATCAAAAGTATAAATCTAATGCCAACAAATATGCCTAAATAATCAATTTTGTAAATTAAACCACATATCACATATATGAAATTAAAATACCCACCATTGAACCAATGTTAATTTTAGAGAAACGAAATTAAATCTACGATCGGCTCTGATACCAATTGAAGGATTTGGAATTCCTCAATTCCGTTAAAGCAGAAGCGTAATTGAGACCGATTCGTAGTTAATTTTGTTTATCCAAAAATACTATTACATTGGCAAAAAAACATGAAACAGATTATATACAAACTTAAAGCTAAGCATACAAAAATTATTAGATCTAAATCTATAGGGGAGAAGCAAACATACCGTCGTTGACAACTCTGAATACTTCAACGGACACCTTTATTGATTTTGGACCAAGCATCAACAATTGGGACACCAGCAATTGATCTTCCCCGCTATGACTCTAAAATCAATTATTTCCATAACTGATTTAATATTTCCATAATTAATCAATTCCATTACCAATCAATTTCATAATTGATTAATCTTTTCAATAAATGATTTATCACTTCCATAAATGTTTAAACCATTTCCATAAATGATTAATTACTTCCATAAGTGATCATTTCCATAATTGATTAATTTCCAATTAATTAATTCTTTAATTAATTAATCACCAAATTAAATATTTCAGACCTTCTATTAGTTGATTAATTAATTACCCAATTAAATATGATATATTTAATTTCAGACCTTCAATTAATTAATTCTATAATATGAATCAAATTCATATTAAAATTTGAACTCCTTCAAATTCTCTTATATCCTATAAATTTAATATGAATCAAATTCATATTAATATCTGAACTTCTTCAAATATTTATTTCTCTCATAGACTATAGTTTAATTAAATCTCATTTAATTTAAACTAAATTGAATAATTAATTAATTCATCTTCTAATTAAATACCATATATTTAATTAGACATATATTTGAACACTTTCAAATATATCAATCTCTCAATATAATAAAGTTTATCACAAATTAGACTTTATATTTTAATGCATAACTATACATTATATTAATTTGTATCTCATACAATTAACTTAATTCCCAATATGAATTTCAACTATTCAAATACTCTCAAGATATATTTGTTCCTAATTACTCTTTACGAGCTAGCAGGGGACCTAATGGACCTACAGATCAGAAGCTGCAATGATGTGAGGTTAATAGATTAAACTCATTAACCAGGTTAACCAATATTCATTAACTGTGGGTCTTTAGGTGGGTCATTCCACTAAAGACCCACAACTGAACTCTTCTCACTGTAGAACATTTTTGTGTCCACGGATATAGACCTATATCGGTAAGTCAATCCTTCATGAATGTTTGTAACTACAATTAGATCAAATTACCGTTTTGCCCCTGTGTTACCTCTGGCTCCTTAAGTATCAGTGCTCCTCTTATGAACAAATTGTTAATGGTCCAACCAGTAAACAAAAAGTCCCTCTCGGGTCAGTGAGAGGGTGGGATCCCTTTGTTCAAGATCCGAAGTCACCACTTAAGGAAACACTCATCTACTTCTCCTAGAAGCGGGAAGGAGTGAATTCCATCTTATTTTGTCATGTCCCCAGCCCCCCACTCAGTCTTGTCCCCAAGAAGGTAGACTTATTGAGTCGGCGTGCAGGCAACTCTCACCCATACTAATCAAAGGACAATCCTTCGTGTGAAGGAGTTCATGACACACTCAGGATTAAGACTGAGTTACCTAGTCATCCTATTGAAACAGTAACCTAACTAGTTAACGGTGTTACATCTAGTGGTTTACTATTTCGTGGTCCGGTCTTATGCAAACTCATTGCATAGGATACCCCCGCTCGCATGTCTCCTACCTGGACGCCTTGGATCAATACGTCTGTATCGAATACAAAGTGGGTCGTATCACATAGTGTTACCAGGATAAGGTACCCAGCCTTATCCCTGTACTATAGACCTTTTAGGTTGTTACTTGAACACTGATCTCCGTATGTCCCCAGATACTAGTTCAAGTCACATGTAAGCAACCTTGGATCTTAGTTTATTTGATTTGAGTCAAATGTGCAATATTTAACAATAACACTTTATTGTAGAAACTCAATAACACTTTATTGAAAAAAGTATACAATTTGTTTACATTCACTATACTATAGACCATTTAGGTTATATACTATAGACCATTTAGGTTATATACTGGAACTTGATCCCTGCCCATATCCATGATATAGTTCAAGTATTTCATATGAAAACCGTGGATGTTTCTATTGGATTTAGAGTATATAAACAAACAATTCACTGAATAACATCTTTATTACAAAAAAGGATTACAAACTTCAAGTTTTAGGACATAAAACCCAACAAACTCCCACTTGGACTAAAACTCAAGTGAGATTACAAAATGTCCGGTAATTAGCAACTATATCATATGCAAAAAACTCTTAGTCCTGATTTTTGGAGATGTCCCTCAAACAATTTAGTCGTGAGGGCTTCAGTAAATGGATCAACCATGTTCTGCTCTGAGGCTATCTGGGTGATGATCACGTGTCCTCGTTGTACAATCTCTGGGATGAGATGATATTTGCGTTCAATGTGCTTTTCACGTTTATGGCTTCAAGGTTCTTTTGAATTACCAACTACTCTACTATTATCACAATAGAGAGTGATAGGCAGATGCAAGTTAGGAACTACTAACTCGATTAGAAATTTTCTAAGCCATACTGCTTCTTTTGACGCTTCGCATGCTGCAACGCATTCAGCTTCCATTGTGGAGTCAGCAATACATCCCTGTTCAACGTGTTCACTATTTTAAAAACCCCAATCAATTTACCAACCTTGAAATCACTAGGAGTCTAAAACAAAATAGGTAAAGTGAGACTATTCAAGACCTCGTGGATATGATAAAATACTTATTACTTGCTGCAGATTATGTGCACTTGCAGAGTGTTTTGGAGTTAATTTATATCATACTTTTAACCACTCCAGAAGGCAACAAGTTTTTGGCGCCATTGCCGGGGACTTGAATTTGTTTTTATCTGATCTGTTTTGTGTATGTGTTTTAGTGATTTGGTGCGTGAACTTTTTGATTGTTTCTTTTTGTTTTGTAGGTGTGAGATTGGTGTATGAGTGATTCTCTTGGGGTAAAGTTTGAGCTTGAACCAGAGATTGAGCGGACATTCAGAAGGAGGAGAGAGTAGCAAAGGAATATCAATCTGATGGTTGATCTTTCGCTTCTTCCAAATGTTGCAGAAGATCAAGCTGAGCCTCAACCAAGCCGTGAGATGCAGCAAAATCCACCAAGGGAGAAAAATGGATAGCAAAATAATCAAACTGAGAACATTATTCTTATGGCGAATGATAAGACCATAGCCATTTGAGCGTATGTTTTTTCGATATTTGAGGAGTTGAATCCAGGGATTGTGCATCCTCCAATTGAGGCAACAAACTTCGAAATGAAATCAATTATGTTCCAGATGATGCAAACCCTATGTCAATTCCATGGTTTACCATCTGAAGACCCCAATTTACATCTTACGTCTTTTCTAGGAGTTAATGATTCATTTGATATTCAGAGAGTGCCGAGAGATGCCCTTAGATTGACTTTGTTCCCGTATTTCTTAGAGATGGAGCAAAGGCATGGTTAAATTCTTTTGCTCCAGGATCAATTAGTACTTGGAATGAGTTAACGGAGAGATTTCTTAGTAAGTATTTTCCACCAATTAGGAATGCCAAGTTGAGGAGTGAGATAGTGGGATTTAGGCAGAATGAGGATGAAACTTTTAGTGAGGCTTGGGAGAGGTTTAAGGAGCTTTTGCGAAAGTGTCCCCACCACGGTTTACCACATTGTATCCAAATGGAAACATTTTACAATGGGCTAAACTTAGCAACCCAAGGAATGGTCGATGCTTCTGTGGGAGGGGCTCTTTTGGCAAAAACCTTTAATGAAGCCCATGAGATTTAATAAAGGCTCTAGTAAAAAAGTGAAGAGTGTGATAGAAGTTGATGGTGTGTCTATCATTAGGGTTGATATTGCAGCATTAGCCAACACTCTTAAAGGCATAACTGTGGTACGCACAGTTCAACAGCCATCAGTGGTGGACCCTGTAGCAGTTGTAAACCAAGTGGCAGCTGAATCTTGTGTCAATTGTGGTGAAGAGCATATTATGAGTTTTGCTCCAACAATCCAGCTTATGTGTTTTTTGTAGGTAATCAAAGGAATAACCCATATTCAAACTTTTACAATCCAGGTTGGCGTAACCATCGTAACTTTGCATGGGGAGGGCAAGGAAGTAATTCACAAGCCCTCCAAGCACAGCAAAAGGTGGCGAACCAGTTAGGATTTTCTAAACAACAGGTAATGCCCCAGCAAAATCAGCAGGCTACCCAGCAAAATTCTGAGATTTCTTTGGAGTCGTTGATAAAAGAATATATGGCACGCAATGATGTCGCAGTTCAAAGTAATCAGGATTCATTGAGAGCCTTGGAATTGCAAGTGGGTCAACTAGCTAATGAGCTGAAGGCACGACCTCAAGGGAAACTTTCGTCAGATACTGAAAACCCTAGAAGGAAATGTAAGGAGCAGGTGCAGGCGGTGACTTTAAGGAGTGGTAAGCCACTAGAAGAGAGGAGAAGGTCGTTTTGTCATTTCATCTTCGAGACCATGACTCACATGGAGGTAAAGAACCATCTTCTAACTCGCTTAGAAGTTCGTTCTTAACCAATCTCCCAATCCTATTGAGATTAATGTGGCCAAGTCTCAAATGCCAAAGATAGGTACTTTATGAAACCTTTTGCCTTTTTGGTTCAGTCTCAACTATTTTAAACATCTCATGATTTAAAATAGCTCTAGACTCTATTGGTCTTAAAACATACAAGTTGTTCTCTATTTGCACTGAACAAATATCAACACCCGTTTTAGTAATGGAAGCTTCATTAACAGAAAATAAAACTTAATAACCTTGTTCAAACAAACAAGATATAGAAATCAAAATTTGTTTAATCTTGGGAATTATATACACATTATCCAATAACATGTAATGTTTCCTAGAGAAGAACGACTTAATGTCTTCCACTGCCTTAGCTGAGATGAACTCTCATGTTCCAACTCTGAGAGTCATGCCTTATTTAACTCTTATATGGAGGTCTTTAATCTAATATCTTAGGTGAATTAAACTCTTTTAATTAACCTAGCAACATTGCATGCTAAATGATATCTCTCCAAAAGGGAGTTATTTAGGCCTTATTTCTATAGTGATTTGTGTGTCTTTTGTGCTAAATATGGTTGCTTTTAGATAGATAATATATGTTTTAACCCATTTGGAAGAATGGATCCTTTGGAAGTTATTTTGTGCATAATATATTGTTGAGCGACTTGAGGGAGCAAATTCTGTGCTGCAGCAAAGCTGGGAGCAAAACTGCCACGTCACAGCTCGTTAGCCAAATTAATGAACTGAATTCTATTAAGCTATTCTCGGGATAAAGGAGCAAGGAGAGCCATCCACGTGTCCAAATTGGCCTAATTAGGGCTTGCTATCACTCTATAAAAGGAGAAGCCGTCTCAAGTAAAATTCATTCCTTTCTTAGGAGGAACATTCCACCCTTAGGAAGTTCATTTCCACTTTTGGAAGCCGAATAGAGGAGGAAGATTAGGGATATCAAGAAGACCATCAATTATGAAGTTGATCAAGGGAATTAGTATTTTCTTGCTTTGTTTTGTAATTATGGATGTGTTTACTCAAATTGTAACGTGTGTTGCTATGCACTTTATGACCTAAGTAACTTTAGGCGTTGGTTAGGGAACATGTAATTGTCGTTCTTAATTTCTATGCAATAAATATTTATTTGATGCATCTTGATTATTTGTTGTGCTCATTTATATTTTGTGCCCGCCTGGCCAGCTGGTATGAATATCACTTCCTAGTTTCAGGGATGATTTAGGAAGTGTGTGCCAATTAATCACACTAGATCATTGTGTATTGGTGAACGCCAGTGACTGAGCTAGGGATAGCTGGTTGCCTAGTGCTTGATTGGTAGTGCGTCATTGGAGTTGAAACACATTCTAAAAAATCCAGAGTTCCGGGAGGAATCTGCTAATAAAACTGCGAGAGTTTTGCATGATCAATAATATTGCTAGAGCATCTTTTGAAACAATTACTAAATCCTGACCAGAGCCTGTTTCTAATCTATCTGCTTATTTGTTTACTTTCTGTTCTGTCATTTCTTTTGCTTCAGCATTCTAAACAAACCAATCATTTTAACCACTTTTGAAACCATTAAAAAGCTAAACAAAATAGATAAAGTGAAAGCTAATTCAGACCTTGGATTCGATAAATACTTATTACTTGTTTCGGATTGTGTATACTTGCACAGAGTTCTAGAGTCTTTTTACATCTCATTTTTACTCACTCTAGGAGCCCAACAAGTTTTTGGCGCCGTTGTCAGGGACTTGATTAAGTTTTTATCTGATCTGTTCTGTGTATGTGTTTTAGTGGTTTGGTGCTAGAACTTTTTTATTGTTTCTTTTGTTTTTGCAGGTCTAATTTTGCTGCATAAGAGATCCACCTGGGGTAAGGTTCGAGCTTGACCCAGAAATCGAGAGGACATTCAGGAGAAGAAGGAGAGAGCAGTGTGGAAACCAAAATCAAATGGCTGACGTGTCGCGTCACCCACAGGGTCCAGAAGATCCACTTGATCCCCGGAATCGTTTGTTACAGCAAAATCCACCGATGGAGCAAAATGTTCAGCAAAATAATCAGGCTGAGAATCTTATCTTAGTAGCAAACGATAGAGCCATAGTCATTCGAGCGTAAGCTTTTCCAATGTTTGATGAGTTAAATCCAGGAATTGCACGTCCTCAAATTGAGGCAGCAAATTTTTAAATGAAACCGGTAATGTTTCAGATGTTGCAAACCGTGGGTCAATTCCATGGTTTGTCATTTGAAGACCCTCATTTACATCTTAAGTCTTTTCTAGGAGTTAGTGACTTTTTTGTAATTCAAGGAGTGCCTAGGGATGCCCTTAGATTAACTTTGTTCCCGTATTCTCTTAGAGATGGAGCAAGGCATGGTTAAATTCTTTTGCTCCAAGATCAATTAGGACATGGAATGAGTTAGCGGAAAAATTTCTTAGTAAATATTTCCCACCAAATAGGAATGCTAAATTGAGGAGTGAACAAGTAGGGTTTAGGCAACTTGAAGATGAAACTTTTAGTGACGCTTGGGAAAGGTTTAAAGAGCTTTTACGAAAGTGTCCCCACCATGATCTACCACATTGTATCCAAATGGAAACATTTTACAATGGGTTAAATGGAACAACCCAAGGTATGGTTGATGCTTCGGCAAGAGGGGCCCTTTTGGCAAAAACTTTTAATGAAGTCCATGAAATTTTAGAAAGAATACCAACTAATAGTTGTCAGTGGTAAGATGTTAGAGGCACAAATAAAAAGGTTAAGAGTGTGTTAGAGGTTGATGGTGTGTCCACCATTAAGGCTGATATTGCAATGTTAGCTAACACTCTTAAAAATGTGACAGTATTTAGTCATTAGCAGCTGCCAGCGGTGGAGCCTGCTGCAGTGGTGAACCAAGTTGCAGAGGAAGCATGTGTCTATTATGGTGAAGAGCACAACTACGAGTTTTTCCCCAACAATCCAGCTTCTGTGTTTTTTGTAGGTAATCAGAGGAATGACCCTTATTCTAACTTTTATAATCCATGTTTGCGCAACCACCCCAACTTCGCGTGGGGAGGACAAGGAAGTAATGTGCAAGCACAGCAAAAGGTGAACCAGTCGGGATTTGCTAAAGGCCACATATTGCCCCAGCAAAATAAGCAGGCTTTGCCCCATCAAAATTAGGAGAGTTATCTCGAGGCAATGATGAAAGAATATATGGCTCATACAGATGCCACAATTCAAAGTAATCAAGCTTCAATGAGAGCCTTGGAATTGCAAGTGGGTCAGCTAGCTAATGAGCTGAAGGCAAGACCTCAAGGGAAACTTCCTTCAGATACTGAAAACTCTAGAAGGGAAGGTAAGGAGCAGGTAAAGGCAGTGACTCTTAAGAGTGGTAAGCCACTAGAGCCTAGTAAACCCAGGATATAGAAAAGAACTGTGATAAAAACTTTGTTGTTGAGAAAGAGTTGGAGTCTGGTCAGGGTGTTGGAGGCAGCAATAATGATGTTGGAGCATCTGGTTCTGTTCCAGATGTGGAACCACCTTATGTGCCGCCCCCACCTTATGTACCACCTCTACCTTTTCCACAAAGGCAAAGGCCTAAGAATCAGGATGGTCAATTTAAGAAGTTTTTAGAGATTCTTAAGCAACTGCATATAAATATCTCTTTAGTAGAAGCTATAGAGCAAATGTCTAATTATGCTAAATTTCTTAAGGATATTTTAACTAAAAAGAAGAGGATAGGTGAGTTTGAAACTGTATCTCTTACTGAGGAATGTAGTGTTATTCTCAAGAATTGGCTACCAACCAAGGCTAAAGATCCAGGATCATTTACTATACCTGTGTCAATATGTGGAAAAGAGTTAGGTAGAGCACTTTGTGATTTAGGCGCAAGGTTGGCTCTTTCAGTCTATCGAAAGTTAGGTATTGGTGAAGCTAGGCCTACCACAGTCACACTCCAACTAGCTGATAGGTCTATCACATATCCAGAGGGTAAAATTGAGGATGTCTTAGTGAAGGTAGATAGATTCATATTTCCTGTTGATTTTATTATCTTGGATTATGAGGCAAATAAAGATGTTCCAATTACTCTTGGTTGTCCATTTTTTGCCACTGGTAGGGCATTGATAGATGTTCAAAAAAGGGAATTAACAATGAAAGTCTATAATGAGGAAGTGAAATTAATGTGCTTAAGGCCATTAAGTATCTAGACGAAATGGAAGATTGCTCTTTCATTAGGATTTTGGAGAACACAATTGTTGAGGCAACAATGCAGGATTCGGCAAACAAACATTTGGAAGATCATGGAGAGGTTAGTGTAGAGGATTTAGAAGTTTGTTCTTTGGAAACAAAAAATGAAAAAGAAGTGTCTAGGTGTGAGGATGTTTTTTAGTCTTTAGATTTGGATGAAAGGAAAACCCCTCCTATTAAGTCATCCCTAATTGAGGCACCCACTTTAGATTTGAATCCCTTGCCGGATCATCTAAAGTATGTGTATCTTGTGGAAGGTGAGACGTTGCTCATTATTGTTGCATCAGATTTAATGTCAGAGCATGAAGAGGCCTTAATAAAATTGCTACAGCAATATCGCAAGGCAATAGGTTGGACATTGGCTGACATTCAAGGAATTAGCCCATCTTTCTATACACACAAAATCACTCTAGATGAGGGATCCTTTAGGAGTATTGAGCAACAAAGAAGACTTAACCCTGCAATGAAAGAGGTTGTTAAAAAGGAGATGATTAAAGTGTTGGATGCTGGCATTATTTATCCAATTGCAGACAACAATTGGGTAAGTCCTGTCCAATGTGTTCATAAGAAAGGAGGTGTCATTATGGTGAGCAATAAAGACAATGAGTTGATCCCAACCAGAACAGTAACTGGCTAGAGGGTTTGCATGGATTATAGGAAGCTTAATAAAGCTACCCGTAAGGACCATTTTCCTCTACCATTTATTGACCAAATATTGGATAGATTGGCTGGTTAGGCCTACTACTGTTTTTTAGATGGTTATTCTTGGTATAACCAGATTACTATTACTCTTGAGGATTAGGAAAAAACCACTTTCACCTGCCCTTATGGGACGTTTGCTTTTAGGCGAATGCCTTTTGGCCTTTGCAATGCTCCAGCAACATTTCAGCGGTGTATGTTAGCAATTTTTCTGATATGATTGAGTCCAGTGTTGAGGTATTTGTGGACGATTTTTCAGTTTTTTGAGGGTCTTTTCAGAGTTGTTTGGATAACTTAGGTAAGGTGTTAAAGAGATGTGAAGATACCCATCTAGTTTTTAATTGGGAAAAATGTCACTTCATGGTGAAGGAGGGCATTGTGTTAGGTCATAGAATTTCTCAGAAAGGTCTAGAAGTTGATAGAGCAAAAATTGAGGTTATTGAAAGACTAGAACCACTGAATTTAGTGAAAGGGATTCGAAGTTTTTAAGGTCATGCTGGATTTTATAGGAGGTTCATAAAGGATTTTTCAAAAATCAGTAAACCTCTTTGTAACTTATTGTGTACTGATCATGTTTTTTACTTTAATGCAGATTGTAGGAAGGTTTTTGAAACTTTAAATGCTGCTTTAATCTCAGCACCCATTCTTTGTGCACCTAATTGGAATTTACCATTTGAGGTAATGTGTGATGCGAGTGATGCTGCAGTAGACGCCATGCTGGGGCAAAAGCAGGGCTAATTTATCCATCCTAGATATTATGCAAGCAGGGTTTTAAATGAGGCACAAGTCAACTATACAACTACTGAAATGGAGTTGTTAGTTGTGGTGCATGCTTTTGAGAAATTTCGACCATATTTGGTTGTATCCAAAGTCAGTTTTCACGGATCATGCAGCAATAAGGTATTTAATGTCTAAGAAAGATGCAAAGCCTAGATTAATTCGTTGGGTTTTATTATTGCAGGAATTTGACTTGGAGATAAAGGACAAGAAGGGATTAGAGAATGTCATTGCAGATCATTTGTCTCGTCTTGATCCAACATCATCTTTGCTGAAGCAACTTGCCATTTCAGATTCTTTTCCAGATGAACAGCTTTTTGCTGTTGAGGTAAAGGTATTCAAGGATGTCCCTTGGTATGCTGATATTGCTAACTTTTTGGTAAAGGGAGTCACTCCTATTGATTTGGATTGGAGGCAGATGAAAAAGTTTAAGCAGGATGCGGAGTTTTTCTATTAGGATGAGTCATTTATGTATAAGCAATGCTCTGATGGTATTATTTGTAGGTGTGTTTCAGGTGATGAAGCAAAGGAAATCCTGGAGCAATGTCACTCTTCACTGTATGGAGGTCATTTCAGCGGTCAAAGGACAGCTATGAGGATTTTGCATTGTGGATTCTTTTGGCATTCCTTATTTAAGGATGCTCATTGGTTCTATAAGCAATGTGATGCTTACCAAAGGAGAGGAAACTTAGGGTCTAGAGATGAAATGCCTCTTACTTACATTTTGGAAGTGAAATTATTCGATGTGTGGGGCATTGACTTTATGGGGCCATTTCCCCCTTCTAATTGTAATGTTTTTATCTTATTGGCAATTGATTACATGTCCAAGTGGGTGGAGGCCATCGCATACCATCAGAATGATGCACAGACTGTATCAAGGTTTCTTCAATCGCACATTTTTGCATGGTTTGGGATACCTAGAGCTCTAGTGAGTGATCATGGTACACATTTTGTTAATAATATCTTAACTAAGCTTCTAGCTAAGTATGGAATCAAGCATAGGATAGTTATTCCTTATCACCCACAAGCAAATGGTCAAGCCGAGATAAGCAATAGGGAAATAAAATTTATTGTAGAAAAAGTAGTCCATCCATCTAGGAAGGATTGGTCTTTTAGGTTGGATGAGGCTCTTTGGGCTTATAGGACAGCCTATAAGACTCCTCTAGGTATGTCTCCCTATAGGTTAGTGAAGGGAATAAAAGTCCCCACGCAGCGGAAGCGAATCGATTGGACCTTACGCCGTATATTAATTAACATTAAAATACCGTTACGATAACTCAAACAAAACTTTAAACAACTTTTAAAGCCGCTGTAAAATCAGTTTAAACTTGCTAAAATAAATCTAAATTTATTTTTAATACTTTTCTAAAGAAAAGGGGAAGAAACGTTACAAACCTCCGTTGTAGACTTGATCGTTCTTCGCCAACGACGCTCCACGAACGAAAACGCAGCAGCCGCTTTAAGGTTTTCTTCGCTGGAAATTCTTCTTTGATTGACACAATCACCACAGAGGTTACACCGGTATGTCTCTAAGTCTAGGAGGCAAAAGACTTGTGGGAGTCTTTCTCTAAGAGGGAGGCTAGAGAGAATTTTAGGTCTTTTCTTTCAAGAGTGTCAAGTATCTCAAGTGTCATGACCAATTAGGTCTAGTGTTCTATTTATAGAAGAGAGGTCATGAATAAAATATTCAATTAAATCAATCTTTTCCATAATTGATTCAATCTTTATTCCTTAATTAATCAATCATGATTAATCAATTCCATAATTGATTAATCTTTTCCACAAATGACTAATTACTTCCATAAGTGATTAGATCATTTCCTTAAATGATTAATCACTTCCTTAAGTGATTAATTATTTCCATAATTGATTAATTCTCGGTTAATGAATTCTGTAATTAATTAACCACCAATTAAATATCACATATTTAATTCCCGGCCTAGAATTAATTAATTTTGCCCAAACACATTTTAGGTCTTAAATTAATTAATTCATTATTTTGAACTCTTTCAAACTTCCATAAATTTATATTTGAACTTTTCAAATATTAATTTCTCTCATAATAATATATCAATATATATTATATTTGTTTCCCTTAATAAATTGAACATTTTCAATTTACTTTTATTACTTAGTTGCCTCAAATTACTTTACGAGCTACCAGTGGGACCTAATAGACCTGCAGATCAGAAGCTCCAACGATGTGAGATTAATTGGTCAAACTCATTAACCACATTAATCAATATTCGTTAACTGTGTGTACATTCCACTATAGACTCACAGTTGCACTCTTCTCACTGCAGACATATTTTCTGTGTCCACGGATCTAGACCAATATCGTCTAGTTAGTCCTTCACGAGTGTCCGTAACACCAGCTGGGTCAAATTACCGTTTTACCCCTAGGTTACCTCTATTTCCTTAAGTACCAATTCTCCTCTAATGAACAACATGTTTGTGGTCCAACCATCAAACAGAAAACCCTCTCGTGCCATTGAGAGGGTAGGGCCCTTTGTTCAAGACTCGGAGTAACCACTTAAGGGAACACTCATCTGCTTCCCTAAAGTCGGGAAGGAGTGAATTCCATCTTGTACGATTATGTTCCCAGCTCCCCATTCGGTCTTGTCCCCAAAGTGGTAGGCTTATTGAGTCGGCGTATTGGCCACTCTCACCCATACAAATCAAAGGACAATCTCTCATGAGCAGGAATCCATAATCAACTCAGGATTAAGACTAAGTTTTCTAGGTCGTCCTAGTGAAATAGAAAACCAACTAGTTAACGGTGTTATAACCAGTGGTTACTATTTCGCGGTCCGGTCTTATGCAAACTCATTGCATAGGATACCCCCACTCGCATGTCTCCTACGCGAACGCGTTGGATCGCGGCGTTTGTATCAAATACAAAGTGGGTCGTATCCATAGTGTCACCAGGATAAGGCACCCAGTCTTATCCCTATACTAAGGTTAATATAGGGTTATTTAACTTAGATATACTAAGGTTAATATACTAAGGTTGATTTAAATCTCGTTTTGTAATTTTCCTCCCATTGAAAATGTCCTAAGGTTAATATAGGGTTATTTAACTTAGATAGTATTCGGCTAAGTCAATCTATCTAAGTCTGATCCTATTATAACAATTATGGAAAGGATTCAACTGCAATCTTTTGGGTGAATTAAACTTTTTTTAATAAATCCAATATTGCAAGTCAACATTACTATGGTTAATTGAACTCAATGTTCGGGTCGGTTCCCAGGTAGGAGGTGTTCCGTAAACCGTCAACTTAAATACCCCCAGCCTTAGACAGAACTTTACCGAGAGAGTTCCCTTATAACCTCAGTAATGTAAGGTCTTTACTCTAAAGATCTAGGTGCATTAAACACTTTTAATAAACCTAGTGACATTGCATGCTAACATTTAACTATGATTAATTCAACTCCGGTATTTCAGGTCAGTTCCCAGGTAGGAGGTGTTCCGTAAACCGTCAACTTAAATACCCCCAGCCTTAGACAGAAAATTACTGGTGGAGTTCCCTTATAATCATAGCAATGTTTTTCCTACTTAGTCAATTAAAACTATTTTTAAATACTAAGTAAGAAAAGATTCTAATCTTATTAGAAAACGATCTAGGTCTAATTAATTTTAAACAATTTAAAATTAATCCATTTTATCCTATGATCTTATGTTTGCATGCAAATCTTGATTATAGATTGACGGTTTCTAATCATTAATATTAAAGAACTATTTCAAATTTTAATGATTAATCCTATAATCAAGAATCTAGGGTTTAATTCATTCAACAATCTCATTCAAATTAAATAATTAAACCACACTAATTGCATGAATAATATAACAATTATATTATTAACTATGGATGTTTCATGCTTCATGCAATTTTTGATTTTCTTTTATTATAACAATTATAAGCCAATCAAGAAAATCATTCAAGCATGCTTCATTCATCACATTAAACATAACTATTTATATTTAATGACATGTTTCATGCTTTCCAATTTTTCATATAATTAATATACACTTATATTAAAAAATATGAAAACAAATCCATGCATTTAAACATACATTATAACAATTTATAATATATAAAAAATGCATGAGCATGTTTATAACCTAAGGTGGGATTAAATATTCTATATGACATCCATAAAGCATATAAATAGCAATTGAACCAGTTAATTTTGGCCCCTAGGATAAAATAAAGCATTAAATTACATTAATTTAGCTAAATTCTATCCTAAAAATCCATGTACAGCTCCGGAATTTGTCTAGACAGCACGAACCGCCCCGAACCACCTCGAACCGGCCTCCAAAATCACGAACCATGCCAAAAATTTGCTGAACCGGACCAAATAGGTCCCAGCCCAACCGAACCGGTCCGAACCGGACCGGTCATGCCTCGAACCGCGCCTTTTGAAACCCTAGGTCGCCCCTCCATCGTGACAGCGTCGAGACGCTGTGCATTTTCCTTATCTGGCGCGTGCGTAATCGAGACAGCGTCGAGACGCTGTTGAGGTAGCGTCCCGACGCTGTGTGCTTTCCTTACCGAGCGCCTTCGGTATCGAGACAGCGTCGAGACGCTGTTGAAGGAGCGTCCCGACGCTGTTGCGTCTGGAGGCAGAATCTGGGCAAAACAGCTACGATTTCTTCGATTTTTGCCTCGATTTCAGCGGCGATTGCTTCGATTTTCATCTCATAAAAACCTATTCTAGACCCGGACTTACATAGGACTCGATTTTACATAATATACCCGAAACACCGGGCCTTACATGATCAAAATCACATAAAAATAAAATCTATGGCCATAAAATTAACCCAAACAGTTCAATGCAAACCGAACATACATTATGCATAAATCCCACCTATTAGAGCCTATCGCAACTTTTAAAATTAATTAATAGGGACAGCGATGGCTCTGATGCCGATTGAAGGGAATAAAAGTCCCCACGCAGCGGAAGCGCATCGATTGGACCTTACGCCGTATATTAATTAACATTAAAATACCGTTACGATAACTCAAACAAAACTTTAAACAACTTTTAAAACCGCTGTAAAATCGATTTAAACATGCTAAAATAAATCTAAATTTATTTTTAATACTTTTCTAAAGAAAAGGGGAAGAACCGTTACAAACCTCCGTTGTAGACTTGACCGTTCTTCGCCAACGACGCTCCACGAACGAAAACGCAGCAGCCGCTTTAAGGTTTTCTTCGCTGGAAATTCTTCTTTGATTGACACAATCACCACAGAGGTTACACCGGTATGTCTCTAAGTCTAGGAGGCAAAAGACTTGTGGGAGTCTTTCTCTAAGAGGGAGGCTAGAGAGAATTCTAGGTCTTTTCTTTCAAGAGTGTCAAGTATCTCAAGTGTCATGACCAATTAGGTCTAGTGTTCTATTTATAGAAGAGAGGTCATGAATAAAATATTCAATTAAATAAATATTTTCCATAATTGATTCAATCTTTATTCCTTAATTAATCAATCATGATTAATCAATTCCATAATTGATTAATCTTTTCCACAAATGACTAATTACTTCCATAAGTGATTAGATCATTTCCTTAAATGATTAATCACTTCCTTAAGTGATTATTATTTCCATAATTGATTAATTCTCGGTTAATGAATTCTTTAATTAATTAACCACCAATTAAATACACATATTTAATTCCCGGCCTAGAATTATTTAATTTTGCCCAAACACATTTTAGACCTTAAATTAATTAATTCATTATTTTGAACTATTTCAAACTTCCATAAATTTATATTTGAACTTTTCAAATATTAATTTCTCTCATAATAATATATCAATATATATTATATTTGTTTCCCTTAATAAATTGAACATTTTCAATTTACTTTTATTACTTAGTTGTCTCAAATTACTTTACGAGCTACCAGTGGGACCTAATGGACCTGCAGATCAGAAGCTCCAACGATGTGAGATTAATTGGTCAAACTCATTAACCACATTAATCAATATTCATTAACTGTGTGTACATTCCACTATAGACTCACAGTTGCACTCTTCTCACTGCAGACATATTTTCTGTGTCCACGGATCTAGACCAATATCGTCTAGTTAGTCCTTCACGAGTGTCCGTAACACCAGCTGGGTCAAATTACCGTTATACCCCTAGGTTACCTCTATTTCCTTAAGTACCAATTCTCCTCTAATGAACAACCTGTTTGTGGTCCAACCATCAAACAGAAAACCCTCTCGTGCCATTGAGAGGGTAGGGCCCTTTGTTCAAGACTCGGAGTAACCACTTAAGGGAACACTCATCTGCTTCCCTAAAGTCGGGAAGGAGTGAATTCCATCTTGTACGATTATGTTCCCAGCTCCCCATTCGGTCTTGTTCCCAAAGTGGTAGGCTTATTGAGTCGGCGTATTGGCCACTCTCACCCATACAAATCAAAGGACAATCTCTCATGAGGAGGAGTCCATAATCAACTCAGGATTAAGACTAAGTTGTCTAGGTCGTCCTAGTGAAATAGAAAACCAACTAGTTAACGGTGTTATAACCAGTGGTTACTATTTCGCGGTCCGGTCTTATGCAAACTCATTGCATAGGATACCCCCACTCGCATGTCTCCTACACGAACGCGTTGGATCGCGGCGTTTGTATCAAATACAAAGTGGGTTGTATCCATAGTGTCACCAGGATAAGGCACCCAGTCTTATCCCTATACTATAGACCCTTTAGGCTATTTCTTGAACAATGATCCCATATGTCACTACATATAGTTCAAGACTCATATTACAGCCTTGGATGTCTAGTTTATTGGATTAGGGTTATTATTAGGCAAAGACAAATATAAAATAACTAATAACAATTAATGGAAAATATATTAATATTATTTCATTAATATCCGGTCAACGGTTACATTCACTATCTACGAGTTTTAGGGCATAAATCCCAACAGTTAGTATATAGGAAAGCTTGCCATTTACCATTAGAGCTTGAACATAAAACGTTTTGGGCTTTGAAAAAACTGAATTTTGATCTGAGTCGTGTCGGAGCAATAAGAATGCTGCAGCTTAACGAGTTGGAGGAATTTCGCCAATTTTCTTATGAAAATTCGAAAATGTATAAAGAAAAGACTAAGTTGTGGCATGACAAGAAAATTAAACCTAAAGAGTTTGTCAAAGGTCAGAGGGTCTTGCTTTACAATTCTAGATTGAAATTATTTCCCTGGAAACTAAAATCTAAATGGTCAGGACCATTTATTGTGATTGAAGTTTATCCCCACGGAGAAATTACTTTGCAGGTTGAAAAAGATGGGAGAGTGTTCGAAGTTAATGGACAGCGTGTTAAACATTATTGGGAAGAAGAGTTACAGTCGAAATATCCTTCCCTAAAGTTGGTTGATGAATGAGAGAGCGAGATTTTTGCGGGAGCATTTCAAAGAGCAATATTTTGAGCTTCCAGTGGTTGTTTTGATTCTCGCTAATTTGGTTTGATTTTAATTTGAATTATTTTAGACTTGGTTTGTTTAAATCTTGCATGATTTATTTTGTTGGTATTTTTAATTCAGTAGGTTTTATTTTTTGAGTATTTTTTATTATTTTTGGTAGTTTAGATTTTGTCTATTCCGTTTAGATTTAATTAGATTTTATTTTTGGTTATTTAAATTTCGTTTAGATTAGGTTTAATAACGATTTTTCCTGGTTTATTCGGCTTCAAAGTAAAAAATAATAAAAGATTTGATTTAAACGATTAGTTTGAAATTGTTTATTTGATTTTCTGATTTGAATTTGAATTCCGTCTCCAAGAATCGCTTTGTTCAGAAGGTTGTTGCGTCAATTTTATGGCCGAATCAAATATTTTGTCCGAATAAGAAGGGTTTAGTTGTGAATTAATTATTTTTACCGTTGGATTTTAAATTTATTGTGGGTAGGTAAATTGCATGAGGCATCTGATGCAGCCACGTGTCGCACAGGGGAAATCGAAGGGCTTAATCGTTGGCAACGCATCATCATTCACTAAGGGCGATTGAAATTCAGATTTTTACCTTTGATGGTTTTAATTTTACAGATTGCATGCGATTAAAAATGGTAATATTATTTAATGAAGAGCAAAATCTTTCGGTTAAGATTTTATTTTTCTGACGCTCTATTTATTCACAGCCTTCGGTAAGTTTCTTTTCACTTCATCTTCCCGTTTCATTCTTTTGTCGTCTGTATTTCTCCTTCTTTTTCCATTTGCTGTAAATTCCTTTGAGTCTCTAATGGTGAAAAGGAGAGTAAGAAAAGAGCGAGACAATGAGGAAGAGGAGGTGCATGTTACCCCCGGAGCACCGAAAGTTAAGGCAAAGAAAAAGAAAACACCAAAAAAATAAGCTAAGAGGAGAAGGAGACAGGAGAGGGTTGAGGATCAAGAAATAGTGCAGAAGGTAGTAAAGGATGTTGCTGCCGAGGTCGTTGTGGAAGGAAATCCGAGGGAACCAGAAGTGCAAAACCCAAGGCCGACTGACCTGATGGTTGCGGATACAGAGGAGATTCAAAAAGAGCACAAAGAAGAAGTTTAAGAATAACAAACCGAGGATACGCAAGAGAATCAGGAAGAAGTTGTACCAGAAAAAGGTAATGAGCAGGAGGTGCAAGAGGCTCCTTTTGAGGTTATCATGCTGGAAATGTAACGACGTCGCCGCTGGAAGAAAAAAGCTGGTCATGTCAAGGTAGTCCGAACTGATACTCCATCACCACCGTCGACAGATTTTGAGAAAGAGGACACAGAGAGAGAAGAACTGGAGAAAAATGAGGCTGAAGACAAAGCAAGAGAGGAACAAGAGAAAAAGGCAGAGGAGGAAGTTTCGCCCCAGCAAAGGGACGACAGAGGCAAAGGTGTTGCTACAACAACAGATGAACCTGACGAGATAGAAGAGCCACAGTTGTCAATCTGCCACGATTTTTTAGGACCGGCATTACAAACCACGGCTGAGAGTTGTTTTTTTCAAAGCCTGAATCTGTGAACGCGCAGGTAGTGCGCGAATTTTATGCAAATATTGATGAGGAATAGGGTTTCCAAGTTATCGTTCGTGGCGTAGCGGTTGACTGGAGTTCCAGTGCTATTAACTCCCTGTACAACCTTCAGGATTTCCCCCACGCAGGATACAATGAGATGGTTGTGGCGCCTTCTAGTGAGCAATTAAACGATGTTGTGCGGAAGTTGGTGTTGAAGGGGCGCAGTGGAGACTTTCGAAAACAGACAAAAGGACATTTCAGGCAGCCTATCTAAAGAAGGAAGCAAATACATGGATGAGATTCATCAAAGATTGCTTCCAACGACTCATGACTTGACGGTTTCTAAGGAACGTGTTCTTCTGGCTTTTGCAATTTTGCGGTCTCTCGGTGTTGATGTGGGCAAAATTATATCTAGTGAGATATTTGGATGCTAGCGGAAGAAGGTTGGGAAGTTGTTTTTCCCAAATACGATTACAATGTTGTGCAAATCGGGCAGGGGTTCCAGAGAATGCAGGAGATGTTATATTGTTTGACAAGGGAATAATCGACACGCCGATCCTGGCTAGGCTTCAGAGGACGCAGGAAGCACGCCAAGGGGGCTTGGTGTGCGACATCCATCAAATGCAAGAGCAACTGCAGCTGCATTCCAGTAGAATGGAGTTTGCCGAAAGGCAATTCCAAACCTTCTGGAATTATGTGAAGAGGAGGGATGTCGCGTTGAGGGTAGCCTTGCAATCAAATTTTTCCAAACCATATCCGGCTTTACCCAAATTCCTTGATGACCTACTGAACCCCTGGATTTCGCTGCCGCCTGTTGAAAGAGAAGAAGAGGATAATGAAGAGCAGGGTCAGGAAGATTGATGGATGTGATGATCTTGAGCGAGCATTATTTTTGTTTCTCTATTTTTAATTGCTTGCATATATCTTACCCTACTTTCTGTTGATGTTATGTTTTCTTGTTTTTAAATTTTCTGTCTTTAGGCCATCAAAATATATGCTTATGTAATTTCTTTCTTTATTTTTAAAGAAATTTTTGGAGTTGTTTCCATTTTATGGCACTGAGTAATTCTAACTTAACTAATTCTCTTCTGAATTCTTGAAGTTTTGAATGGTTAAGCTTAATTAGATCAAGGTATTCTGATCTCTAGAAACCTTTTGTTTGAGCATTTCTTCTAGCCTGGTCATTGTTGCGGCGAGAATATTCTGAGGTAGTGTTGATTTTGAAGGGAATAAAAGTCCCCACGCAGCGGAAGCGCATCTATTTGGACCTTACGCCGTATATTAATTAACATTAAAATATCGTTACGATAACTCAAACAAAACTTTAAACGACCTTTAAAGCCGCTGTAAAATTGGTTTAAACATGCTAAAATAAATCTAAATTTATTTTTAATACTTTTCTAAAGAAAAGAGGAAGAACCGTTACAAACCTTCGTTGAAGACTTGACCGTTCTTCGCCAACGACGCTCCACGAACGAAAACACAGCAACCGCCTTCGTTTTTCTTCGCTGGAAATTTCTTCTTTGATTGACACAATCACCACAGAGGTTACACCGGTATGTCTCTAAGTCTAGGAGGCAAAAGACTTGTGGGAGTCTTTCTCTATGAAGGAGGCTAGAGAGAATTCTAGGTCTTGTCTTTCAAGAGTGTCAAGTCATGACCAATTAGGTCTAGTGTTCTATTTATAGAAGAGAGGCCATGAATAAAATATTCAATTAAATCAATCTTTTCCATAATTGATTCAATCTTATTCCTTAATTAATCAATCATGATCAATCAATTCCATAATTGATTAATCTTTTCCACAAATGACTAATTACTTCCATAAGTGATTAGATCATTTCCATAAATGATTAATCACTTCCTTAAGTGATTATAATTGATTAATTCCCGGTTAATGAATTCTTTAAATAATTAACCACCAATTAAATATCACATATTTAATTCCCGGCCTAGAAATAATTAATTTTCCCAAACGCATTTTAGGCTTTAAATTAATTAATTCATTATTTTGAACTCTTTCAAACTTCCATAAATTTATATTTGAACTTTTCAAATATTAATTTCTCTCATAATAATATATCAATATATATTATATTTGTTTCCCTTAATAAATTGAACATTTTCAATTTACTTTTATTACTTAGTTGCCTCAAATTACTTTACGAGCTACCAGTGGGACCTAATGGACCTGCAGATCAGAAGCTCCAACGATGTGAGATTAATTGGCCAAACTCATTAACCACATTAATCAATATTCGTTAACTGTGTGTACATTCCACTATAGACTCACAGTTGCACTCTTCTCACTCCAGACATATTTTCTGTGTCCACGGATCTAGACCAATATCGACTAGTTAGTCCTTCACGAGTGTCCGTAACACCAGCTGGGTCAAATTACCGTTTTACCCCTAGGTTACCTCTATTTCCTTAAGTACCAATTCTCCTCTAATGAACAACCTGTTTGTGGTCCAACCATCAAACAGAAAACCCTCTCGTGCCATTGAGAGGGTAGGGCCCTTTGTTCAAGACCCAGAGTAACCACTTAAGGGAACACTCATCTGCTTCCCTAAAGTCGGGAATGAGTGAATTCCATCTTGTACGATTATGTTCCCAGCTCCCCATTCGGTCTTGTCCCCAAAGTGGTAGGCTTATTGAGTCGGCGTATTGGCCACTCTCACCCATACAAATCAAAGGACAATCTCTCATGAGCAGGAGTCCATAATTAACTCAGGATTAAGACTAAGTTGTCTAGGTCGTCCTAGTGAAATAGAAAACCAACTAGTTAACGGTGTTATAACCAGTGGTTACGATTTCGCGGTCCGGTCTTATGCAAACTCATTGCATAGGATACCCCCACTCGCATGTCTCCTACACGAACGCATTGGATTGCAGCGTTTGTATCAAATACAAAGTGGGTCGTATCCATAGTGTCACCAGGATAAGGCACCCAGTCTTATCCCTATACTATAGACCTTTTAGGCTGTTTCTTGAACAATGATCCCATATGTCACTACATATAGTTCAAGACTCATATAGCCTTGGATGTCTAGTTTATTGGATTAGGGTTATTATTAGGCAAAGACAAATATAAAATAACTAATAACAATTATTGGAAAAATATATCAATATTATTTCATTAATATCCGATCAACGGTTACATTCACTATCTACGAGTTTTAGGGCATAAAACCCAACAGATTTATTTGAACCACTTTAAGCTTAGTTCTAGTCCCACGCTTAGTTTGAAAATTCAGATAGAAAAATTTAAGTTTGGGGGTAAAATTCATAAAATTAATGATTCATTGGGTGTGAACAATTCATGTTTGGGGGACTTAAAGCTACTCCAATTGTTTTGCTCGAGCATTCCTCTCCTTCATTAAATAATTTGCAAGTTTGTTGAGTAACCAGGGACATTATTGATACCCACAGTTTGTCTTTGCGTCAAAAGATGACCTAGGAAATATGAAAAATGAAAAAAAAAATCTAAAAATAAATTAATTGTTGAAAATTTTGCTGAGAAAATTCATGGAGCAAAAGTTTTTAAGGATGAATGATGATCCAACAGTTTTTCTGTCTCCCAAGACTTAGGTGAGCTTCATCATAAAATGTCGCCATTTTGAGAGGCAAGAGATAGAATAACTAAGGAGTTCTTAGCTTTACAATGGGTATTTAGCCTAGTTGGTGATGAGTTTGAGGCAAGGGTATATTGCACCATAAAGTGGGTCATCTCATGCTTAAGAGCTTATGACTGTAGGGCTGCTTTACGTCTAAAAAACAAGAATATAAACCCCTTAAAAATGTGTTTTAGAATGTCTGATAATAGAGCTAGGTTGTGGCAAGTTCTTAGAATTAAGTTAAAAGTGGTGATTATTTGTCCATGCCGGAAGAATTATTTTGCTGCAGCAGAGCTTGGTTTTGCAGAATGCTAAGGTAGAGGTTGAAAGTAGTGTTGGATTATCTGATTTAATTAAGCTATGTTTTGTATAACGTTTTGAATTCTTAAGAGAAGGTTGGTTAGTATTGCTCGAGACGCGCAATAGTTCAAGTTTGGGGGTATGATAACTCTCCAAAAGGGAGTTATTTGGGTCTTATTTCTATAGTGATTTGTGTGTCTTTTGTGCTAAATAGGGTTGCTTTTAGAAAGATAATATATGTTTTAACCCATTTGGAAGAATGGATGCTTTGGAAGTTATTTTGTGCAGAATATATTGTTGAGCGACTTGAGGGAGCAAATTCTGTGTTGCAGCAAAGCTGGGAGCAAAACTGTCATGTCACAGCTCGTTAGCCAAGTTAATGAACTGAATTCTGTTAGGCTATTCTCGGGATAAAGGAGAAAGGAGAGTCATCCACGTGTCCAAATTGACCTAATTAGGGCTTGCTATCACTCTATAAAAGGAGAAGCCGTCTCAAGTCAAATTCATTCCTTTCTTAGGAGGAACATTCCACTCTTAGGAAGTTCATTTCCACTTTTGGAAGCCGAATAGAGGAGGAAGATTAGGGATATCAAGAAGACTATCAATTACAAAGTTGATCAAGGGAATTAGTATTTTCTTGCTTTGTTTTGTAATTATGGATGTGTTTACTCAGATTGTAACGTGTGTTGCTATGCACTTTATGAACTAAGTAACTTTAGGCGTTGGTTAGGGAACATGTAATTACCGTGCTTAATTTCTATGCAATAAATATTGATTTGATGCATCTCGATTATTTGTTGTGTTGATTTGTATTTTGTGCCCGCCTGGCCAGTCGGTATGAATATCACTTCCTAGTGTCAGAGGATGATTTGGGAAGTGTGTGGCAATTAATCACACTAGATCATTGTGTATTGGTGAACGCCAGTGACTGAGCTAGGGATAGCCGGTTGCCTAGTGCTTGATCGGTAGTGTGTCATTGGATTTGAAACACATTCTAAAAAATCCATAGTTCCGGGAGGAATCTGCTAATAAGACTGCGAGAGTTTTGCATGATCAATAATTACTAAATCCTGACCAACGCATGTTTCTAATCTGTCTGCTTATTTGTTTACTTTCTGTTCTGTCATTTCTTTTGCTTCAGCATTCTATAAAAATCAATCATTTTAACCACTTTTGAAACCATTAAAAAACTAAACAAAATAGATAAAGTGAAAGTTAATTCAGACCTTGGATTCAATAAATACTTATTACTTGTTGTGGATTGTGTATACTTGCACAGAGTTCTAGAGTCTTTTTACATCTGATTTTTACTCACTCTAGGAGCCCAACACTAGCATAACTATGGTTAATTCAACTTAGGTTTCGAGTAAGTTCCTAGGTAGTAGGTCTTCCATAAACCGTCATGTTAAGTACCTCCAGACTTAGACAGAACTTCACCGGGAGAGTTTCCTTATAACCATAGTAATGTAAAGTCTTTATTCTAAAGATCTCGGTGAATTAAAGTCTTTTAATTAACCTAGCTACATTGCATGCCAACATAACTATGGTTAATTCAACTTAAGTTCCGGGCCAGTTCCTAAGTGGGAGGTGTTCCGTAAACGATCTTAATTACCTCCAGGCTTAGACAGAACTTCACCAGTAGAGTTCCCTTATAACCATAGGATATGTTTGTCCTACTTAGTCTCATTAAAACTATTTGAAGAACTAAGCAAGACTTAGTTCTAATCCTATTAGAATTAACATGATCTTAGGTCTAATTAATTTTAAACATTTTAAAATTAATTCATTTACATATGATCCCATGTTTGCATGCAATCTTTATTATAGGTTGATGGTTTCTAATCATTAATTTCTAAAACTATTTTTAAATTTTAATGATTAGCCCTATAATAAACTTTCTATGATTTTAGTTAATCAATAATCAAATTCAATTTAATTAATAAACCATAACATTTGCATTTCATGACTTAATAATAACAATTTTATTAACCTATGGATGTGTCATGCTCAATGCAAATCGATTTTCATATTTATTAATATAACTCCTTATAACAAATAAATTATGAAAAAAATACAAGCATCCATAAGACATTAAATTAAATATAACTCTTTATATTTAAACTATGTAATGTCATGTTACATGCTCATTTAATTTCATATATTTCACATAACCATTATAATAAATAACTAATGAAATCTATCCATCATGCATTAATATCATACATTACAACATTTATAATATATTAAAATGCATGATCATGTTTAACCTAAGGTGAGGTTTTAATCTAATGACATTCATAAAGCATTTAAATAGCAAAGGAATCGATTATTTGGCCCCTAGGATAAAATAAAGCAATAAATTACAATAATTTAGCAAAATTTCATCCTAATAAGTCTTCTGTCGCTCTAGAACTAGATCAAAACAACCTGAATGAATACAAATCGGGCACCAAAACCTTGAACCAAGCCAACCCATCACGAACAGGAGCCGAATCGAACCGCCTACATCACGAATCGTGCCAATCAAAACCCTAGCCTCCACTGCTGAAACTCGACACAGAATCGAGACGATGTGGAGCCAGCGTCGAGATGCTGTGGCGTTTTTGCACGCGGCTGGGGATTAACACAGCGTCTCGACGCTAATGGATCAACGTCTCGACCCTTTTGCGTCTGGATACAAAATTCAGGCAATCCACGACCTGTTCTTTCGATTTTGGCGAAATTGATCTCGATCTCCATCGAATTTTGAGCCTAATCTAGACCTGAACTTACAATAGACTCGAATTTACAAGTAATTTCCCAAATAGACAACGACCCTTACAATTTTGATCATATCAAACCAGTAAATTCTAAGGCCAAATCTAGCGAAAATATTCATTTGCAAAAATTACATCCACCATGAAATTAATCCCACCAGACCAATGCAAATTTTAGAAAAATAAAATTAAATATACGAAAAGACTCTGATACCAATTAAAGGATTGGAATTCCTAAATTCCCAGCGGAAGCATATAAGATCGATTTGTATTTTAATTAAGTTTTCTAAAATACTAGTACATTGGAAAATCATGCAGAACAATTCTATATATAAAATAGGCTAAGCATACATTAGATCTAAATCTAATAACTAAAAGAACGAAATACTTTCTTGTTGAATACTTTCTTCATTGAATTCCACCAAGAACAGTATGATCACAGTAGGGACAATACCACCGAGATCTTCCACTGGCTATATCTCTGGGACTACGAACCAAGTTGTGGGACTTGGTGTTCTTGAATTTTCAAAAAAAGAATTTCACTAGAATGTTGTGAAATTCTTAGAGAGAAATTTTGCTTGAGAGCAAAGTGTTGAATGTGAGTTATGTGAATTGGGAAGACATTATGTCCTTTATATAGGATGTCATACCCCTTTAATTACATCAACAATTAATTAAATCAAAATTAATTAACTTCGTTTAAATCATATTTAAATGAACATTTCCCTCATATCCTATAGTTTTTAATTAAATCAAATTTAATTAAATTAAATAATGAATTAATTACTAAATTAAATATCTCACATTTAATTTAAGCCTACAATTAAATCATATTTAATTGTATTTCTCTCAATTAATAAAGTTTAATATTAAATTAAACTTTATATTATAATGTATCACATATATTATATTAATTGTATCTCATACAATTAACTTGATTTTCCATAATGGATTTTGAAGTATTCAAATTTCTTTCAAGACTAATTGTTTCTAACCACCCTTAATGAGCTAGTAGGGGGGCCTAATGGACCTACAGATCAAAAGCTCCAATGATATGTGGTTAAATGACTAAACTCGTTAATCAATTTAACCAATGTTCATTAACTACGGGTCAATCCCCTAAAGACCCACAGTTGCACTCTTCTCACTACAGAATATTTTTGTGTCCACGGATACCAGACTAATAACGGTAAGTCAATCCTTCACGAGTGTTTGTAACAACAGTTGGGTCAAATTACTGTTTTACCCATGGATTACCTCTGTCTCCTTACGTACCATTGATTCCTCTAATGAAAAAACTATTTATGGTCCAACCAGTAACGAAAGTTCCTCTCGGGCCAACCGAGGATAAGCGCCCTTATTCAAGACTCGGAATCAGCCCTTAAGGGAACAATCATCTACTTTCCCTAAAGGCGGGAAGGAGTGAATTCCATCTTGTGTTGTTATGTTCCCAGCCTCCACTCGGTCTTGTCCCTAAAATGGTAGACTTAATGAGTCGGCAAATCCGGCCACTCCCACCCATACAAATTTAAGGATAATCCTCATGGAAAGGAGTCCATAACACACTCAGGATTAATATTGAGTTACCAAGGTCATCCTATTGAAATAGAAACCTAACTAGTCAACGGTGTTACATCTAGTGGTTACTATTTCACAATCTGGTCTTATGCAAACTCGTTGCATAGGATACCTCACTCGCATGTCCACTACATGAACGCTTTGGATCAATTCGTTCGTATCAAATACAAAGTGTGTTGTATCACATAGTGTCACCAAGATAAGGTACCTAGCCTTATCCCTATACTATAGACCCTTTAGATGTTGGGTTTTATGCCCTAAAACTCGTAGATAGTGAATGTAAACAAATTTTAAACTTGTGTTTAATAAAGTGTTATTTCGTTTCTGCAATAAAATGTTATTGTTTAATATTGCACTATTTAACCCAAATCCAATAAACTAAGATCCAAGGTTGTTTGTATGTAACTTGAACTAGTATGTAGGGACATACGGGGATCGATGTTCAAGTAACAACCTAAAAGGTCTATAGTATAGGGATAAGGTTGGGTACCTTATCCTGGTGACACTATGGATACGGCCCGCTTTGTATTATGATACAAACGCAATGACCCAACGCGTTCATGTAGTTGACATGCAAGTGGGGGTATCCTATGTAATGAGTTTGCATAAGACCGGACTGCGAAATAGTTAACCACTAACTGTAACACCGTTAGTTGGCTTGGTTTCTATTTCACTAGGATGACCTAGACAACTCAGTCTCAATCCTGAGTGGATTATGGACTCTTGTTCACGAGGAGTTGTCCTTTGATTTGTATGGGTGAGAGTGGCCAGCACGCCAACTCAATAAGCCTACCATTTTGGGGACAGTACCGAGTGGGGAGCTGGAAACATAATCACACAAGATGGAATTCACTCCTTCCCGACTCTAGGGTAAGTAGAGGTGTGTTCCCTTAAGTGGTGTCTCCGGGACTTGAACAATGGGCCCAACCCTCTCTATGGCATGAGAGGGACTTCTGTTTGTTGGTTGGACCTCAAACAGGTTGTTCATTAGAGGAGAACTAGGGACTTAAGGACAAAGATGTAAACCAGGGGTAAAACGGTAATTTGACCCAGCTAGGATACGAACACACATGAAGGACTGACTTGTAGTATTGGTCGATATCCGTGGACACAGAAATATTCTGCAGTGAGAAGAGTGCAGCTAAGGGTCTTTAGTGGAGTGACCCACATTTAACGAATGGAGACTAACTTGGTTAATGAGTTTAAGTCGATTAGTCTCGTATCGTTGGAGCTTCTGATCTGTAGGTCCATTAGTTCCCACTGGTAGCTCGTAAAAAGACATGAAGCAAACAAATATAAATTGTAAATTGAAAGTGTTCAATTTATTTGGGAAATCGTATAATGTATATTGATTAATTATAATATAAAGTTTATGAAACTTTACAATATAATTTTTTAATTAATTTCAAATATTAATTCTTGAGAGAAAATATTTTAAAGAGTTCAAATAAATTTTAATATGAATTGGATTCATATTAATTTTTATTTTAATAAAATCCCTAAGATTAAATATGTGATATTTAATTGGGTAATTAATTAATTATTTATTAAAATTAGATATTGTTCAGATAATAGATTTGAACTTATTAATAGACCTTTTTCTAATGGGAAAATGAGACCTTTTCCTATTAGGAAAATGTCTTAGCCTTTACCAATATATAGGACCCTTGGGGTGGGGTGAAAGGTATCTCATTGTCTCTCTTTCTCTCAGACATCTCTCTCAAAAGACTCCCACAAGTCTCCTGCTTCAAGAAGTCTTAGAGATATACCAGTGTAGCCGATTAGTGGTGTTCGCACAAGAAGGTTGCTGCGTTTTCAATCTTATTGGCAAGAAAAGGTGAATTGATCAAGACTTTCTACAAAAGTAAGTTTTCTATGAAATCCTTGATCACTAGGATCAATATAGTTGATCTTTTAGCATGTTTATAGCCTATGTACAGCCCATTAAATATAGACTTATTGCTGTAATATTTTGTAAATTGTATTGGTATTTCAATTAGAATCTAAGACTCTGAGTAGGTTCGATAATACTTTCCGCTGTGTGGGGCTTTTATCCCTTCATTAGGTTGTTACTTGAACATTGATCCCCATACGTCTCCACATAAAGTTCAAGTTTCATAAAACAACCTTGGATGTTTATGTTGGGTTTTATGCCCTAAAACTCGTAGATAGTAAATGTAAACTATTGATTGTTATCAAAAGCCTCATTGATTAAAGAGTTATGAAATTATTAGTTGTTTTGTCTTAAATAACCCTAAATCCAATAAACTAACATCCTAGGACATGAGTCTTGAACTGTACGTGGAGACATACGGAGATCAGTGTTCAAGATACAACCTAAAGGGTCTATAGTATAAGGATAATGTTGGGTACGTTATCCTGGTAACAGCATGGATACAACCCACTTTGTATTTGATACAAACACAATGATCCAACACGTTCGTGTAGGGGACACGCGAGTGGGGGTATCCTATGCAATGAGTTTTCATAAGATCAGACCGCCAAATAGTAACCGCTAGATGCAACTCCGTTGACTAGTGAGGTTTCTATTTCACTAGGATGACCTAGGCAACTTAGTCTCAATCCTGAGTGTATTGTGAACTCCTGTTCGCGAGGGATTTTCATTTGATATGTATGGGTGAGAGTGGTCAAATCGCCGACTCAATAAGCCTACCGTTTTTGTGAATTTTCCTAAAACCGATTATGTTGCTCTGGGACCCCATTCTCTACAGTATAGCTTATTGGATTTAAGGTTAATTATTACAAGACTAAGAATAACAAATTCAATAACTTCTAATTAACTTCTCATTATTGATATTTATTAATTTATTACATTTACGATCCACAAGTTTTAGGACATAAGTTGCTAGGAGAGCTTTGGATTTTGATTTTGTGAAGGAGCAAAGGAATTCTTTGTTGTATGAAGAAGGACCTTTTTTTTTTTTTGTCCTCTCATCTCCCCAAGATGTTTCTTTTCCCTCCTTTATGAGTGTGGTTGAACTTTTTTGCTTCCCAGTTTAATGAATGCTCTAAAAATAAAAATTAATTGGATTATTTATTCCTAGTTTTTAGCTTGCCAACCACAAATTTTGACAAGGGAATGAAAGGCTTGTCAATCAAATAGAATTCAAATGATTGCTTTTCTAGGGACTGTAAGACATTATCAACCACGTAAACTTGAGGTGTTATGTCAATTTTTTTAATCAATACTTTTAACATGATTAAGAATTTTGAACAGTCCCTGAAAGAAACTATCCTTCTCTTTCATGGAAAAAAAACGTCCTTCTCATATGTGGACTTCAAAATTTACCCAAAGTCTAACTGATTACCAACATGACATTAGATAGATTCAAACACAATATCTTGTATCTTGATACCATGTTAAATTGTGTTGTTGAACCATAAATTATCTAAGCTGATGGTTCACAATAAATTAATTTTTTTTATCAATACTTTGTCAGGATGACCTAATTTTCAAGCTAAATATATCAAATTATCTCTAATCTCTTAGAAAAATATCGGTTTACTCCTCAATCTTTTGAACTTTTCAAATTTATCTAAACTTATTTAAAAATCTCAATTCTGTTATTTAAAATGTCTATTAAATTTTGTTAATAAGCAATTAGAATGTGAAGGAGTATCTAATACTCTAGTGGAACCATTTTTTTTTTTTTTTTTGAAATATAGTGGAACCATTTTTCATCTTTGACTTCCTAATTTACCAAATTACATAATCTAAACTAGGATAAACATGCTGAAAAAAGAAAAAGAAAAAAAAAAAGAGGAAGAGAAAACGTACCTTTGAAGAACGAAGAACGACAATCCTCGAGTTTGAATAATTCACGAACACAGCAAGGATCACCAAAAAAGTCTTACCTACTATTCTCCGGCCTTAAGAACGGTTTGTGGAAACCAAATTGTGAGAGAAAACGAGGGAGACGCTTAAGAGCGAGAGAGCAAGAGTTTAATTAATTTTGAATAAAAAATCTATTTAATAATTAATTAAACAATTTTAATTAATTTTATTTATTTAATTTAATATCATATATCAAATTAAATGTTGTACCATTCCCCAATAGTTTGAATATGAATCCCTATTCATATTAAAATTTAAACAAAATTTCTAATATGTATCATATACACATTAGTAATATTTAAATCACATTTAAATATTTTTCAACTCTCTTTATAATATAGTTCAATTTACAATTAAACTATATAACATGTCAATTATATCACATATAACTATCATTTACTCCCTAAACCGAATTTGTACGATTTAAATTCTATCATCACACTGTTCTAAGGTTTAGTCCGATACAAGCTAGTAGGGGGACCTAATGGACCTACAGATCATAAGCTCCAACGATCTGAGATTAACTGGTTAAACTCTTTAACGAAATTAATCTACATTCGTTAACTACCAGGAGACTTCACTATAGACATGCAGCTGCACTCTCCTCATTGTAGATATATTTCTATCCACTCGATATAACCATAATTAGTAAGTCAATCATTCATAGGTTGTTTGTAATTACAACTAGGTCAAAATTACCGTTTTACCCTTGTAATTACCTCTTGTTCCTTAAGTCCCACTGATCTTCTAATGAACAATTGGTTTGTGGTCCAACCATCAAATCGAGTCCCTCTCGGACCAATGAGACGGTGGAACCCCTTGTTCAAGACATGGACTCATCACTTAAGGGAATAACCTATCTTTTATCCCTAAAAGCGGATAGGGGTGAATTCCATTGTGCAGGACTATGTCCCCAGCTATCTACTCGATCTTATCCCCAAAATGGTAGGCTTATTGAGTCGACAAACTCAGGCCACTCTCACTCATGCATATCTAAGGATGATGTCGAATAAACAAAAGTTCATAGTTAGCCCAGGATTAAGATCGAGTTACCTAGGTCATTGCATGAAATGGTCAGTTTTAACAGTAATCGGTGTTATAAAGTAAAAGTGGCTATTTCACGGTCTTGGTCTTATGCAAACTCATTGCATAGGATGCCCCATTCGCATGTCTCCACATGAACGATTTAGGATCACATTGTATCATATACAAAGTGGGTTGCGTCCATAGTGTCCCTAGGATAAGGTACCTAGCTTATCCTTATACTATAGACCGTTTTAGCTAGAACTTGAACTTGATCCACTTTTATCTCTCCACATATAGTTCGAGTCTACATGTTATAGCTAGGGGTTCTAAGTTTATTGGATTTGGGTTATATAATGTGCAATTCACTTGTTATTCAATAAAAACTTTATTGAATAAACCTCAATATAACAATTTTATTGAAAAATAGAATTTGTTTATAGTTTACAAACTATAAGTTTTAGGGCATAAAACTCAACCGTATGTCATCAAATTATCCATTATTAATATATTTAGACATGTTTGTATGCCGCTTGGATATACTATTTGAAAGAAATGGATTTTGGTAAATGCGTAAATTATATTTTGTTAATGGGTGAGTTGAGTTTCATATATCACGTAGCATCCAAGTGATATATCCACGTGCCCCAAATATGTTAATGTAATACTAATATTTAATGATACATCAACTTTTTTTCTTTAACAGCCAAAGCGAGCATAACTCAGTAGTAATTGATATGTACTCTCAGCCAATAGATTAGAGGTTTGAATCCCCTCACCTCCAAATATGTTGTTGATCTAAAAAAAAAAAAACTTTTTCTTTAACAATTAAAAGCTAAATTGAGGATAAACAACTATTTAGTACATATAATCTAATTTTTATTATTGATATTTCATGACTGTAATTTTAACGATATCCACAAGTTTTTTTCCCTTGAGGTCCACAAGATATAGGGGTGGCCAAGTATTTGACATTTAAATAAGACTTGAAGTTCCTTTTTTTCCAAAAAAAAAAAAATAATAAGACTTTTAATCCCTTAACACAATATGTATAATTAAAAGGGTGGTTATGTATTTTCTGTCTCAATTTTTTCAAATTGTTGATGAATAAATCGATAAAATGTATCGACATTGATGAATACTTTTGAAAAGATTATAAATATAAGAAATTTATATAAAAAAAAACTATTTAAATTATCAATTAAGTATTTAAAAAAACGTTTAAATTTATTATTATTAATATTAGATTCACATGGGTTATATTTTGTGAATATTTTCCATTATATTTCATCCATTTTTCTATGGTAGAATAAAAATATTGATTCATCTTTCACATTCATAACAAACTTATAAACATATAAAAAATGTTAATGAATAACAAATTAAAAATTATTTTCTCAAAATAAAATTAAAAATTAGACGGGAGAAAAGGATTGGTTTGTAGTTTTCGGAAATTGCTCCAGAATTTTTTTTTAAAATAAAATAGAAATTGCTCCAGAATCTTTGGGACATATAAAATAATTTTCAATATGTGTCCGTGAATGTACTAGAAATATTATTACGGACAGGAGTCCAATCATCTGACTGTCTTGTCTTTTCTGTGGCTATGATTCACCTTCTTTCTTTTTTTTTCCCTTTTTTTTAATCTCTATCTTTTCACTCTCCCTCCTTTTCTTAACCTTTCTTTTTCCTTTTGAAAATCACTTCTTTTTCAGAAAGATTCTAATACTACCATACTACCTACTTCATTTATTCTTGTTTTATTATTATAATGATGATTATTATTCTTTGACCAAACATTTTGACCTCTAATCTTCCAAAAATCAAATATTCATATTTAGTATGTGTGCTTCCAATCAATTTTATGAATAATTCTTACAGAATTAACTTCCACCCAATAGGTTTAGTCCTTATAGGTATTCTCTTAGAAATTTGCGAAGTATAGTCACAAAATTAAAGTCTGTTCATAACATTCTTGTTTCCTGTTTCTTGTTCTCGTTTTTCCTTTTTGAAGAAACAGACTTGTTAAATAACTCATCCCGGTTTCTTGTTTCTAAATTTCTAGAAACGTTTCTAAAAAAGAGGTCAAATTTGAGAAACTACAAAATGTTGTTTCTCAAATTTTGTTTCTGTTTTTTTTCTCTATCTTTCATGCATGTATGGATCTCTTCCTCCCATTCATACACCAATCTCTTCTCTTCCTCTATTTTTTTAACCACTTCCTCGTCTTTTTATTAATCTTTTTCCGTTATTTCGTTCTCTTTCTTTTTTTTTTTTAATGTTTTTTCCTTTTTTCGTTATTTCTTTCTCTTTCATTTTTTTATTATTTATGTTATTTCTTTCCTTTGTTCCTTTTATTATCACCTCCGCGATCTCACACTACCGGCAACCATTGTTGACATTCGAATATCGATTGCCGCCGACCAGCCGCTACTGTCAACCTCTGACTATCATCTATCGCGACCGATCGCTTTCGTCGACCTTCGATTACCGGTCGTCTCCGACCTCCCCCGATCGACCGTCATAGTCGACCTCGGACTACCGACCATCGCCGACTTTCGTCGACATTCAAATATTGGCTACGGTCGACCGCTACCGTCGACCTTCGACGACCGGCTGCTGTCGACCTCCACCGGTCAACCACTACCGTTGACATCTGACTATCGACCACCGTCGACCTCCACCGACCGACCGCCACAGTCCACCTCCTACTACCGATCGTCGCTGACCTCCGTCGACCGGCCACCATCATCGACCTCCAACTACCGGTTGCGGTCGGCCGCCACCGTCAACCTTCGACTACTGACCTCCGCCGACAGGCCGTCATCGTCAACCTCCAAATACCGCCCGCGACCGATCGCTACCGTCGACCTCCAACGACTGGCCGTCATCGACCTCTATTGACCGACCGTCACCGTCCAACTCCGACTACCTGTCGCAGCTAACCACAACCATCGACCTGAGACGATCGGTCACCGTCGACCTCCGCTGACCGACCACCACCATCCACCTCCCACTACTGGTCGTCGACCTTTGCTGACCAACAACCACTATCGACCTCAACCGACCGACCGTCACAGTCCACCTCCAACTACCGGTCATCGCCGACCTCCGTCGACCGACCGCCATCGTCAACCGCCGATTATCGACCACGACCGACAGCAACCGTCGTCTGACGGTCGTCGACCGACTGCCACCATGCACCTCTGACTACCAGTCGTCGCTGACCTCCGACTACCGATCGCGATCGACTACTACTGTTGATCTTTGTCGACCTCTGACTACCGGTCATCGTCGACCTCCGTTGACCAGCTGCTATAGTCGACCTCTGACTACTAGATGCCACCGTCGACCTCTAACTATCGGTCGCCACTATCGTTGTTGACCGAAACTTTTTCCTTTTTTTCTTATTTTCGACGACCGCCGCCACCCGCCGACGACTTTTCCAACATTCGATCAGTGGTCGGAGGTCGGTAGTGATGGCCGATGATCAACGACGACAGGTGATTGGTAACAATGGTGGTAGTGATGAAGAAGAAGAAGGAGAAATAAAAAAAATAATCGTTGAAAATTAATATATGTACTAAATTTTATTTTAACTAAAAAACAAGAAACAAGAACCGGTTATCAAACACATTTGTGTTTTTGTTTCTTTTTTCAAAGAAACAAGGAACAAAAATAGTTATCGAACATGTTTTTGTTTCTAGTTCTTAAGAAACAAGAAACAGGAAACAAGAAACGAGAAACAAGAAACAGGAAACCAGAACGTTATCAAACAAGCCCAACGTCGGCATTCGAGGTAAAACTCAATTTTGAGTTTATATGGGTTTAATTTCATGAAATTGGTGGAGGAATGAGATTTATTTTTGTGCTCTTTAATGGATTTCCTTAAATTAAAGCTAGGGTGGAAATTTTGTCATTAATGGGAAGTTAAGCCAAGCCACAACCCTAATTTTTCCCCTTATTTTATTGTGAGCTAGCACCAAGGTATTAAATATCGAACGACATGTCGACATTTCGGTCGACATGTCGTTCTGTCGACCACCCCGATATATTGGGGTACAGTTAAAATTGATTTTCCTTTGATATCGACGACATTTTCAAAATTTCGAAATTTATCGATATTTTGACGAAATTTCAAGATGAAACCATTTTTTTTTACTTATTCGGGCCCGCTTCCAAAGGCCCAATACACCAAAACATATCAGCCATGCAATTACCATTTGGATGGGGAGAAGGACATATATAAGAGGAAATAGGGACAAATACCACTCACCATCTCACTCTCTTCTCTTTCCTACTTTCCCTCCACCTTCTCTCAGACACGGTTTTGTTGTTTTTCATTCTTCGTTATTTCACTTTATAGTTTGTGTAATTTAGTTTTTATTTTTAATAAAGTAAAATGTATTTAGTTAAAATGTGATTTTTTTATGTCTTTGTGTCATAGGCATATATTTTATCTTTAATTAAGTAACAATATTTCATACCTATTTAGGTTGAGTAATTATATATGATCTAATTAAATTACAATGATATTCTTATTAAAAATGGTTAATTATAGTTTCATTAAACTCTCATCTAATAATTCAAACAATTTTCATCAATCTCCATAAATTTTCTATTTTTTTTTTAATTGAAATCTTAATATAAAAATTATATATATTTTAGATAGGATAGTTAAATTGATCAATTATTATATACTTGAATCACAATTAAAGTTTTATGAAATAATTCAAACAATTTTATTTTATTTCCATATTTTTCAAAATTTCTATTCAACATTTTCATCTAAATATTGTCTTAGTTTTTAGATACGATAATTAAAATTGGTCAATTATAGTCTAATTAAGCCTCAATTATATTGAAATGTTGATGAAAATATCGATATCTCAATATAAATATTATATATATATATATATATATATTTTAGATGATGGTTCAAAATGATCAACTATTGTATAAATAAGCCACGATTAATGTCTCGCATTCAATAATTCAAACAAGTTTTTATCAAACAATAAAAATAAATAAATAATTTTTATCAATTTTTATCAATTTCCACAATATTTTTTCAAAATTCCTGCATACATCAACATTTCCCACCACATTTACATCTAAATATTGTCTTAATTTTTAGATATGATGATTAAAAATGGTTTATTATAGTCTAATCAAGCCACAAATAAATTTTCATGGACTAATTCAAACAATTTCCATAAATTTCCACTATTTCTATAAATTTTTCCAAAATGTCCATCGACATTTCCATCGACATCGACATTTCCATAAAATCTTAACCTCCACATTTCAATCGACATTGACATTTTAATACTTGGCTAGCACGCAGCCCAAGGTTTTGAGCCAAGCCACTTCCCCATCTTCTCCTTCCTCCCCTCATTCACGATGGGAACCTCCATTGGTAGCTTGAGTTTTTTTTCCCTTCTTCTTGATAGTCGGCGGCGTCACCATCTTCATCCCACGTCTTCGTCTTCTCCAATGAGCTATGCGATCTCCGACGGCGTGCGTTCGGGAAAGCAGCAGCGGCGGTGGTCTCTTTTCGACATTTCAGCGGCTGTAGCACGTGCGTTCTAGCAGACAGCAACAACATTTGGTTATTGACGATATTTTTGGCACGTTTTGAGCAATGGGTATTTGTATTCCAGTGATTCGGTAGTCGTTCCATGTGTTTCTCGACGGATTGTGACTGTCCAACAAGCAGTGAGAGTTTTCTAGTAGCTTCAAAAGGAGAAGTCGACAATTTTTCTAAGTTCTGCAACAATACAGCGGGTATAACCTTCAAATCTTGGCGTTTTGGAGCGGATTCGACCTTGGGTAAGTTAGATTAAATGTTATTTTGGGTTATTATAGCGTTTAATCGAATACCCACTAACTATTGGGCCTGTTCAGCAAGCTCTTCCTTTGAATTCTGATGATTCAAGTAGTGGGTCTTTGAGTTTCAGAGGCTTTGAGAAATTTTGGCTTTGGGTAACAGTTATTCAATAAGTGTTCAATGGATTGTAAGTCAATTTCGCCTTTTAATGAAATACCCATGAGTGTTTGGTCTTGAATGCAGGTATTCGTTGAAATGGACTTTGAATCTTTGAATTAGAAGTAAATTTAGTTCTCGACCAGCAAGTATAATTCCTGTTTGGGGTAAGTCTCGATCTCGTTTTGGCTTTGTTGGTTGTTAAATTTGTAAGATGAATTTGTAAAATAATTTCACCTGAATTATGGAATTATTTTATGTAGAGATCAATTAATCAATTAAGGTTGATGTTGGCTTTACTGGAATTAATTTGGAATAGCTGAGATCAAGAATTTATAAGCTAAGGTAAGTGACTTTACTACTGGAACGCTTAGACTAGGTTGGGAAATTGATTGCTGATAGGTTAGAACTTGCATGTGACTCAAGTTATCCAGCAAATTCAATATTGGGCTTTTTGTTATTAATATGTTGTGTACAAAGCCTAATTCCTATTCAGTTTTATTATTGGGGCAACAAGAAAAATGGCTACAAATAAAAAGGTGTCTTGAAAAATGGCTACAAACGTTTGTAAATTAAATAGATGGCTAAACCATTTATTAATTAATAATTCCCTAATTATACAAGACAAAAATGCCCCTCAACAAACTTCCTAATGTGTTGTTAACGTTTAAAACCAAAATCATTTAAGAGAGATAAAAAAACACCCCTAAAAATAGTTGGAGACATTTTAGGAGGTTTAAAAATACGAAAATAAAAAAGACACACAACTATTTTGAAACCCAAATGTACCAGACCCTAGTTGTTCCCCGGGAATAGGAGTAAATACCTTGTCGGACAATGAGTACAAAGTTCAACCACCCCGTCAGTAGAGAGAACCACCTCTGAACTCCATTGAGAACCTCTGAAAATTAAGAAACCGGAATTATGACACACCAATGAGTACAAAGACCCTAGTTGTTCCCCGGGAATAGGAGTAAATACCTTGTCGGACAATGAGTACAAAGTTCAACCACCCCGTCAGTAGAGAGAAACACCTCTGAACTCCATTGATCAGGAACAACATCCCTGTCCATCTGCATATTTACTACCTGCACCTAAAACCTGTCCATCTGCATATTTACTACCTGCACCTAAGAACCTTGAACTTTGTAATCCTTCCCCAATAAAGGTATTTACTCCTTTATTTATTTATAGCCATTTTTCTTGTCAAAGTTCAACCCCCTTCAGTAGAGAGAAACACCTTCGAACTCCATTAATTGGAAACAACAGTCCTGTCAATAGGAAGATTTACTACCTGCAACTAAGAATACCTGAAAATTTTTAAAAACAAATAAGAACACAGTAATTATGATACCTTAGCTGCTGCAATTATGAGTTGTCATAACACCGCCCACCCTCCCACCAGAACCGCCTTCATGCACCAGCTCGTCCGTCCATCTTCATCTTCCACAACCCTCCCTTCCCACCATTGCCCCCCCTTGAAAGACTTAATCCTCCATTTCCCACCATTTTCCACCCCCCAACACAGAGTGTATCCCAATCCCTACCTCTCGCATCGCGCCGGCGACCCACATCCGCCGTGCCGACGACCTTCTTCCGCCGTGCCGTCGAGACTCTTGCTTGCCCCACATCCTCCATTGATTCTCCTTCTGCACGAGGACTGTACAATTTCTCAGAAATTCAAACCAAGGTAACAGCTTCATTCTCATTCCCTTATATTAGCAACAAACTGATACATTCCCCCAAGATTTTAGGGATTTCGTTATTACATTCCCCCGAGTGGTATGTACTGATAAATACCATTTCTATTAGACATGAACAACTTCATTCCGATTCCCTTATATTAGCAACAAGCTGATACGTTCCCCCGAGATTTTAGGATTTCGTTATTACATTCCCCCGAGTGGTATGTACTGATAAATACGATTTCATCGTTATTACAACTTCTCTGGAAAAAGTGTGCTTGTGGTATACTCATATGTATGTGTGCGTACACATTGACATGTCTAATAGAAAAAATGCTTTGATTTGTCTGTACTATTATATACATCCATGGAATGGTCTAATGTGTCTACTTGTGTGTGTATACACTTAATCCCCTTGTATTTGAGTTAATCACCCCCTGTATCGTGTATGTCTGGAATGCCCAATAAAAATACACTTTGTCTTTGTCTGTGTTGCTATATGCAACCATAATAACCCCCGTACCATGTTCACCTGAATGCAAATACCTGATGAAATGCCATAACTGATATCTGTATATAGTATTACATACATACGTGTTCCGCATGCATCCTGTGTGTATGCATACTTACCCTAGTCCCACCCCATATGAGTTATATATACGCTGTAGTTTATATGTACTGTCATCTGTCTGTATGTACTGCTACTTACGACTTTTATTATTGTTCTTTTGTAACATGGATAATGAGGGGCAAAATGTGAGGGATAAAATATTTTTTTTATCGTTGGAAACGCTGAACCTAAGCCTAAAAAATAGGTAGATCTTTTTATACACTTGAACACAAACCGCCAACTGAACTCCCTATAAATCGGGATTCATCCATCCCGAAAAAAGGGGGGAGAAACTGAATGAAAACAAAAAAAATCTGTTAACGGCGTTTGTCTATAGTCGTATATACTAGGGGTAAAAATGTCAAAAAAAATCTAGAAAACAGTTCCTACTATTCCGGTAGCCACGCCTGCAAAGACCAAACTTCCGTAGCCAAAAATCAAGACCGCTTTTTTTTTGTAGCCATTTAACACAATTCCCCTTTATTATTCAGTTTATTGGCCCATCATGTTTTTCAGTTTTACTGAGAGTGCAGCATCGTGGTTTTTGTGTCTTCTCCTTAGTTGTATAGAAACGGGAAAAAAGGTGCAGCTGCAGTGTTAAAAAAAAATTGCAGAAGAACAGTATTTTTCTTTCTTGAAGCAAGTGGCTTTTGGGTATTTTAAGAGAGAAATTTTGTCTCTTTGTGAGAGTGTTTCTTTTGTATAATTTCGATTGGACTGTGAGAGATTTGTGGGTTGCTTGAAGTTTTCTCTCTTTTCGATTGTATCTTGTTCTTGGATTGAAGTTAATAAAAGATTGATCTCGCCTTGCATAGTGGATGTAGACCTCATTGGGGAATGGAACTGTGAAAATACATAAATAAATAAATAAGTTAAAAGATAAACATAAGTAAAAAAGAATAAAAAAGTTTACTCATGTCATGCACAATGTGGCGCCCAAAAGACAACTCAAGGTTGGAATGAAATGAAAAATGAAGAAGAATATGATACAATAACAAAAAAAAGGATGATTAAAAAAATGGAGAAAAGGACACTATGGTGGAGGCACAAATGTGGGGGAGATGACATAATCGATGCAATGGTGCATTAACGACAAAGTAGGGAAAACAACAAAATATGAAAATATGAAATAGAGTGAGAAAGAGAGAATTAAATGCACAATTTGAAAAATTTTAGGATAATAACTATTTATAAATATAGATAATATATTACATAGATTTAAGAAATTATCTTAAATCAATGACACTGTAACAACCCAATTATAAAAAAAAAAAAAAAGGATAATGTGGGCTGGTGTTGCCCGGTTAATAGGAAAGAGGGGGGATATTTTCCCTCCAAAATTTCGGTCAAAACCGTCGTTCGCCACGTCATCGTCCCTCGTCCATCGTCGATAACGCCCGTTTCTCTCTCTCTCTCTTTCTCTACCGTAAGTCTCGCCGCTGCACGTCGATCCGCTCCGCCGCACGTCGATCCCCGCCGTCGCTGTTCGTCCTTCCACGCTGCCGCCAGTAAACTCCGTTCCTCGTTCTCTCTCTCCCGTTTTTGTTTTTTTCTCTCTCACGACCTTACTCTCTCTCTATGGTAGGTCTACAAGCTGTTGCGCATCGTCGTTGCTCTCGGTCTGCTGTCGCCGTCTCTCGTTTGTCGCCGCCACTGTGCAAAAGCAGCCACCACCGCTACTATATGCAACCAAAACCGTTTGTCGCCGCTTTTCAGATCTGTTCTTTGCCGCCGTTCAAATTTCCAGCCTAGTCTTTTAAAGGTAGATTGGGGTTAGGATTGGTTGGATTTTGCTTTTATCCTGTCATTTTCTGTTTTTTTTAATTGAACGTCGGAACATGGACAGGTGGGTGAGTTGGGGTAACACCTTGGTGGTTGGTCGAATCCTTAAAGGCGAAGCGAAATTTGGAAACTGGACAGCAAGCGTTAGTTTCGTTTGGGTGAGTTTTCGACCTTCTTGAGTCTTGTGTCCTTAGGAAAAATTATTCGAATATGAATGCCTTTGATGCGAGTTCATTGTGTGTGTGTTATTAGATTTCCTTTTCGCATATCGTGGTTGGCGCTATATCAAATTGGTTGGTGTCTTTGGCGAGCGTTAGTTCTCTCAAGGTAAGTTAACTTACTGAAATTAAACTGTAATTATGCGTTGATGTGGCAGTTGTGTTCTGGCATGAGATGTTGTTTCATGTATGAGTTGAGATTGAGATTTCATGAATGCTTTTATTTCAAGAATATGGATGTTGTGTACTTGTGCTATGGGATAGATGTGAGTGTGTGTTTGTGGTATCTTATGGTTGGCCGACAATGTGAATAGACAGCTAGAAGTCGTGATTTCTCTGATTGGAAGTGTGGAATGCCTGTTATGTTTCCTGTATTTGACTGAGTTGAGATGGTGCATACCGGTCTAGCCTGTTAGTAAATTTTGAGAGAATGAATTCCATTGGTTAGGTTGCAGTTGGAATTAACCTGAGTGCTAAGAAGCCTTAAAGGGAAAAGGAGTAAGAAAGGGAAAAGAATAGTCTAGTTGCTCTAGTAGGGGGTCGTGTCAACTAAACGCCTTCGATTGAGATGTATTAGACTAAAATGAGGAGCTAAATGGGCGGAACCTGGCTTCGCAGACTAGGTGTCATTTACTAACTGTGGAAGTTAATTTCTGACTAAAAACCGATGGACGCTCCACTAGTGAAATTAGCACACAATAGTGCCTTGATGGGTCAGACTTGGCTCCACTGACTGGGTGTCTTCTACCATCAGTAGGAGTAGAGATCTCCCAAAATACCCACATGTGCACCTTCAGTGAGTTGGAAAATTTTTGTAGGTGAGTTAATTGATCACTAGACCCATACTACAAGGTGAATGAAATGAAATGAACGAGAATGAGATGACATAACCTTTAGGCCCTTAGCCCAAATAACGTTTTGAAACCTTGGTTCTTGCCTGTCTAGCAGTACTGTTACTTACTGAGTATTTTTCTTAAATACTCATTCTGTTCCCTAACATGTAATTGCAGGTAAAGGCAAAGGCGTACAAAACACGTGACGGAGTGTTGCTGAACGAGCCATGGATTTCCTTAGGATAGATTTCCGCATTTTATGTTTTTGAATTTCTTCTTTTGTACTTATTATGTGATGTTTTAAGATTTATTTCGGTTCAAGACTTTTGCTTGAATGGCTAAAATTTCTTCTTGTTCTATTTTAACTGGGATCCCAGGCTGAAAAGTTTCACATATTTTCTAAGCATGTTTTACTCTAAATGTTGTTCCTTCGTCTTTCTTTATAAGTGAAATGAAACGCTTGTGGTAATGACCCTAGGATCTAGACACGAAATGTAGGGTCGTTACAGACACAATCAATCAATTGCATTAACTAAGGCCTCGTTTGATAACCATTTGGTTTTTTGTTTTTTGTTTTTGAAAATTATGCTTGTTTTCTCCTAAATTCCCTACTGATAACTCTCCAAAAGGTAGTTATTTAGGCCTCTTTTCTATAGGGATTTGTGTGTCTTTTGTGCTTAATAGGGTTGGTTTTAGATATATATTATATGTTTTAACTCATTTGGAAGAATGGAAGCTTTGGAAGTTATTTTCTGCAGAATGTACTGCTAAGCGACAGGAGGGAGCAAATTCCGTGCTGGAGCAAAGCGATGAGAAAAATTGCCACGTCACACCTCGTTAGCAAATTTAACAAACTGAATTCTGTTAAGCTATTCTCGGGATAAAGGAGCAAGGAGAGTCATCCACGTGTCTAGGTCAACCTAATTTGAGCCCCCTATCCTTCTATAAAAGGAGATAGTCGCCCAAGTCAAAAGCATTCCATCCTTGGGAGAAAACATTCCATTCTTGGAAAGTTACTTCCACCTTTGGGAGCTGAATAGAGGAACATTGGAGACAACATAGAAGACCATCAATTACAAGCTGTTCAAGGGAATTAATCTCTTCTTGTATTACCTTGTAGTTATGGACATGCTTACTCAGATTGTAACGTGTGTTTCCATGCATTTTATGAACTAAGTAGCTTAGGCGTTGGTTAGGGAACATGTGATTGTCGTGCTTAATTTCTAGTAATAAATATTGATTCTATGCATCTTGATTAATTGTTGTGCTCATTTATATTTTGTGTCCACCTGGCCAGCCGGTATGAATACCTCTCTCTAGTTTCAGGGATGATTTAGGGAGTGTGTGGCATTTAATCACACTAGATCATTGTGTATTGGTGAACGCCAGTGACTGAGCTAGGGATAGCCAGTTGCCTAGTGCTTGATCGGTAGTACTTCATTGGGGTTGAAACACATTCCAAAAGATCCAGAGTTCTGGGAGGAATCTGCTAATAAGACTGCGAGAGTTTTGCATGATCAATAATATTGCTAGAGCATCTTTTAAAACAATTACTAAATCCTGACCAGCGCATGTTTCTAATCTGTCTGCCTATTTGTTTACTTTTTGTTCTGTCATTTCTTTTGCTTCAGCATTCTATCAAAAACCAATCATTTTTACCACTTTTGAAACCATTGAAAAACTAAGCAAAATAGATAAAGTGAAAGCTAATTCAGACCTTGGATTCGATAAATACTTATTACTTGTTGTGGACTGTGTATACTTGCACAGAGTTCTAGAGTCCATTTATATCTTATTTCTTGTTACATTTTTACTCACTCTAGGAACCCAACAAAATTTTGGCGCCGTTGTCGGGGACTTGAATAAGTTTTTATCTGATCTGTTTTGTGTATGTGTTTTAGTGGTTTGGTGCTAGAACTTTTTGATTGTTTCTTTTGTTTTTGCAGGTGTGAGTTTGGTGCATGAGCGATCCGCCTGGGGTAAGGTTCGAGCTTGATCCAGAAATCGAGAGGACATTCAAGAGAAGAAGGAGAGAGTAGCGCAGAAACCAGAATCAAATGGATAACGTGTCGCGTCTCCCGCAGGGTCCTGAAGATCCAGCGAACCCCCAGCAGAATCGTTTGCTGCAGCAAAACCAACCACTGGAGCAAAATGAGCAACAAAATAATCAGGTTGAAAACCCTATCTTGGTAGCGAATGATAGGGCCAGAGCCATTCGAGCGTATGCTTTTCCAATGTTTGATGAGTTAAATCAAGGGATTGCACATCCTCAAATTCAAGCAGCAAATTTTGAAATGAAACCGGTAATGTTTCAGATGTTGCAAACCATGGGTAAATTCCATGGTTTGTCATCTGAAGATCCTTATTTGCATCTTAAGTCTTTTCTAGGAGTTAGTGATTCTTTTGTAATTCAAGGAGTGCCTAGAAATGCTCTTAGATTAACTTTGTTCCCATATTCCCTTAGAGATGGAGCAAAGGCATGGTTAAATTCTTTTGCTCCGGGATCAATTAGGACATGGAATGAGTTAGCAGAATTTTTTGAGTAAATATTTCCCACCAAATAGAAATTCTAAATTAAGGAGTGAAATAGTAGGGTTTAGGCAACTTGAAGATGAGACTTGTAGTCAGGCTTAGGAGAGGTTTAAGGAGCTTTTGCGAAAGTGTCCCCACCACGGTTTACCACATTGTATCCAAATGGAAACCTTTTACAATGGGTTAAACGGAGCAATCCAGGGTATGGTTGATGCTTCGGTTGGAGGGACCCTTTTGGCAAAAACTTTTAATGAAGCCCATGAAATTTTAGAAAGAATATCTACTAATAGTTGTCAGTGGTCGGATGTTAGAGGCACAAATAAAAAGGTTAAGAGTGTATTAGAGGTTGATGGTGTGTCCACCATTAGGGTTGATCTTGCAATGATTGCTAACACTCTTAAGAATGTGACAGTGATTAGTCATCAACAACCACCAGCTGTGGAGCCTGCTGCAGTGGTGAACCAAGTTGCAGAGGAAGCATGTGTCTATTGTGGTGAAGATCATAACTAGGAGTTTTTCCCCAGCAATCCAGCTTCTGTGTTTTTTGTAAGTAATCAGAGGAATAACCTTTATTCTAACTTTTATAATCCAGGTTGGCGCAACCACCCCAACTTTGCATGGGGAGGACAAGGAAGTAATGTGCAAACACAGCAAAAGGTGAACCAATCGGGATTTGCTAAAGAGCCGGTATTGCCCCAGCAAAATAAGCAGGCTTTGCCCCAGCAAAATTCGGGGAGTTCTCTTGAGGCAATGATGAAAGAATATATGGCTCGTACAGATGCCGCAATTCAAAGTAATCAAGCTTCAATGAGAGCCCTAGAATTGCAAGTGGGTCAGCTAGCTAATGAGCTGAAGGCAAGGCCTCAAGGGAAACTTCCATCAGATACTGAACACCCTAGAAGGGAAGGTAAGGAGCAGGTAAAAGCAGTGACTCTTAGGAGTGGTAAGCTACTAGAAGAAAGAAAGGAGCCTAGGAAACCCCAGGATATAGAAAGAAATTGTGATAAAAATGTTGTTGTTGAGAAAGAGTTGGAGACTGGTCAAGGTGCTGGAGGCAGCAATAAAGATGCTGGAGCATCTGGTTCTGTTCCAGATGTGGAAACACCTTATGTGCCGCCCCCACCTTATATACCACATCTACCTTTTCCACAGAGGCAAAGGCCTAAGAATCAGGATGGTCAATTTAAAAAGTTTTTAGAGATTCTTAAGCAATTGCATATAAATATCCCTTTAGTAGAAGCTATTGAGCAAATGCCTAATTATGCTAAATTTCTTAAGGATATTCTAACTAAAAATAAGAGGTTAGGTGAGTTTGAAACCGTATCTCTTACTGAGGAATGTAGTGTTATTCTTAAGAATGAGCTACCAACCAAAGCTAAGGATCCAGGATCATTTACTATACCTGTGTCAATAAGTGGAAAAGAGTTAGGTAGAGCACTCTGTGATTTAGGTGCAAGCATTAACCTTATGCCTCTTTCGGTCTATCAAAAGCTAGGTATTGGTGAAGCTAGGCCTACCACAGTCACACTCCAACTAGCTGATAGGTCTATCACATATCCTGAGGGTAAAATTGAGAATGTCTTAGTGAAAGTAGATAAGTTCATATTTCCTGTTGGTTTTATTATCTTAGAATATGAGGCTGATAAAGATGTCCCTATTATTCTAGGTCGTCCATTTTTTGGCTACTGGTAGGGCTTTGATAGATGTTCAAAAAGAGGAATTAACAATGAAAGTCTGTAATGAGGAAGTAAAATTTATTGTGTTTAAGGCCATGAAGTACCTAGATGAAATGGAAGATTGCTCTTTCATTAGGATTCTGGAGAACACAATTGTTGAGACAACAATACAAGATTCGACAAACAAGTATTTGAAAGATCATGGAGAGGTTAGTGTAGAGGATTTCGAAGTTTGTTCGTTAGAAAGAAAAAATGAAAAAAAAAAAGTGTTTAGGTGTGAGGATGTTTTTTAGTCTTTAGATTTAGATCAAAGGAAGGTTCCTCCTATTAAGTCATCCATGATTTAGGCACCCACTTTAGATTTGAAGCCCTTGTCGGATCATCTAAAGTATGTGTATCTTGGGGAAGGTGAAACGTTGCCCATTATTGTTGCATCAGATTTAATGTCGGAGCATGAAGAGGCCTTAATAAAATTGTTGCAGCAATACCGCAAAGCTATCGGTTGGACATTGGCTGACATTCGGGGGATTAGCCCATCTTTTTGTATGCACAAAATCACTCTAGACGAGGGATCCTTTAGGAGTATTGAGCAACAAAGAATGCTTAACCCTGCAATGAAAGAGGTTGTTAAAAAGGAGGTGATTAAATGGTTGGATGTTGACATTATTTATCCAATTGCAGATAACAATTGTGTAAGCCCTGTCCAATGTGTTCCTAAGAAATGAGGTGTCACTGTGGTGAGCAATAAAGACAATGACTTGATCCCAACTAGGACAGTAACAGCTGGAGGGTTTGCATGGATTACAGGAGGCTCAATAAAGCTACCCGTAAGGACCATTTCCCTCTACCATTTATTGACCAGATGTTGGATAGATTGGCTGGTCAGGTCTACTATTGTTTCTTAGATGGTTATTCTGGGTATAACCAGATTACTATTGCTCCTGAGGATCAGGAAAAAACCACTTTCACCTGCCCCTATGGGACGTTTGCTTTTAGGCGAATGCTTTTTGGCCTTTGCAATGCTCCAACAACATTTCAGTGGTGTATGTTAGCAATCTTTTCTGATATGATTGAGTCCACTGTTGAGGTATTTATGGACGATTTTTCAGGTTTTGGAGGGTCTTTTCAGAGTTGTTTGGATAATTTAGGTAAGGTGTTAAAAAGATGTGAGGATACCCATCTAGTTCTCAATTGGGAGAAATGTCACTTCATGGTGAAGGAGGGCATAGTGTTAGGTCATAGGATTTCTAAGAATGGTCTAGAAGTTGATAGAGCAAAAATTGAGGTTATTGAGAGATTAGAACCACCGAATTCAGTGAAAGGGATTCGGAGTTTTCTAGGTCATGTAGGGTTCTACAGGAGGTTCATAAAGGATTTTTCAAAAATCAGTAAACCTCTTTGTAACTTGTTGTGCACTGATCATGTTTTTTACTTTAATGTAGATTGTAGGAAGGCGTTTGAAACTTTAAAAGATGCTTTAATCTCAACACCCATTCTTTGTACACCTAATTGGAATTTACCATTTGAGGTAATGTGTGATGCGAGTGATGTTGCAGTAAATGCTATACTGGGGCGAAAGTAGGGCAAATTTATCCATCCTATATATTATGCAAGTAGGGTTTTAAATGAGGCACAAGTCAACTATACAACTACTGAAAAGGAGTTGTTAGCTGTTGTGTTTGCTTTTGAGAAATTCCGGCCATATTTGGTTGGATCCAAAGTCACAGTGTTCATGGATCATGCAGAAATAAGGTACTCAATGTCTAAAAAAGATGCAAAGCCTAGACTAATTCGTTGGGTTTTATTATTGCAGGAATTCGACTTGGAGATAAAAGATAAGAAGTGATCAAAGAATGTCATTGCATATCATTTGTCTCATCTTGATCCATCATCATCTTTGCTGAAGCAATCTGCCATCTCAGATTCTTTTCTAGATCAACAACTTTTTGCTGTTGAGGTAAAGGTAGTCAGGGATGTCCCTTGGTATGCTGATATTGTCATCTTTTTGGTCATTGACATGGATTTGAGGTAGAAGAAAAAGTTTAAGCATGATGCAAAGTTTTTCTATTGGGATGAGCCATTTATGTATAAGCAATGCTCTGATGGTATTATTCGTAAGTGTGTTTCAGGTGATGAAGCAAAGGAAACCCTGGAGCAATGTCACTCTTCGCTGTATGGAGGCTATTTCAGAGGTCAGAGGACAGTTATGAGGATTTTGCATTGTGGATTCTTCTAGCCTTCCTTGTTTAAGGTTGCCCATTGGTTCTACAAGCAGTGTGACGCTTGCCAGAGAGGAAACTTGGGGCCTAGAGATGAAATGTCTCTTACTTACGTTTTGGAAGTAGAATTATTTGATATATGGGGTATTGACTTCATGTGGCCATTTTCCCCTTCTAATGGCAATGTTTTTATCTTATTGGCAATTGATTACGTGTCCAAGTGGGTGGAGGCCATCGCGGGCCATCAGAGTGATGCCAAGACAGTAGCAAGGTTTCTTCAATCGCACATCTTTGCGCGGTTTGGGACACCTAGAGCTCTGGTAAGTGATGAGGGTACACATTTTGTTAATAATATCTTAACTAAGCTTTTAGCTAAGTATGGAATCAAGCCTAGGATAGCTACCCGTTATCACCCGCAAGCAAATGGTCAAGCTGAAATAAGTAATAGGGAAATAAAATCTACTCTAGAGAAAGTAGTCCATCCATCTAGAAAGGATTGGTCTTTTAGGTTGGATGAGGCTCTTTGGGCTTATAGGACAGCCTATAAGACTCCTTTAGGTATGTCACCCTATAGGTTGGTACATGGGAAAGCTTGTCATTTACCATTAGAGCTTGAGCATAAAACGTTTTGGGCTTTGAAAAAGTTGAATTTTGATCTGAGTTGTCCAGGAGCAATAAGAATGCTGCAGCTTAATGAACTGGAGGAATTTCGCCAATTTTCTTATGAAAATGCGAAAATGTATAAAGAAAAGACTAAGTTGTGGCATGACAAGAGAATTAAGCCTAAAGAGTTTGTCAAAGGTCAAAGAGTTTTGCTTTATAATTCTAGATTGAAATTATTTCCTGGGAAGCTAAAATCTAAATGGTCAAGGTCATTTATTGTGATTGAGGTTTTCCCCCATGGAGCAATTACTTTGCAGGATGAAAAAAGATGGGAGAGTGTTTAAAGTGAATGGATAGCGTGTGAAATATTATTGGGAAGAGGAGTTCTAGACGAAATATCTTTCCCTAAAGTTGGTTGATGATTGAGAGAACGAGATTTTTGCGGGAGCATTTCGCAGGAACATATTTTGAGCTCCTAGTGTTTGTTTTTATTTTCTCGCTAATTTGATTTGATTTGTTTTTAATTTCGAGTATTTTAGATTTAGTTTGTTTAAATTTTGCATGATTTATTTTAAGATAATTTTAGTTTTGAATATTTTTATTATTGGTAGTGTAGATTTTATCTATTCCACTTAGAATTTTAATTGATTTTGTTAGATTCTATTTTCGGTTTATTTATTTATTTAATTGAATTGTCTTTTAATTAATCTGATTAAGTTTAAATTAGATTTTTAGATTTTAGTTTAGATTTTATTTTCGGTTATTTTATTTTTGGATTTAATTACGAATAAGATTTTCTCTAATTTATTCGGCTTCAGATAAATATAAAAGATAAGATTTGATTTGATTGGTTAGATTTAAGTTTAAATTAATGGTTTTATTTGAATTTCGTATACAAGATTCTTCAGGTAGTCTTTTGTTCAGAAGGTTGTTGTGGCAAAGTTATGGCTGAAGTAACTCGTCCGAATAGGAAGGGTTTTTGTTGAGAACGGATTATTTTTACCGTTTGGATTTTGAATTTTCTATTGGCAGGTAAATTTGCATGTGTTATCTGATGGAGACACGTGTCCCACAGGAAGGATCCAAGGGCTTAGCCGTTGGACAGCGCATATTTATTTACCAGGGGCGATTGGAATTCACAATTTTACCGTTGATGGTTTTGAATTTTCAGATTGCATGTGTTTAAAAAATAAACGGGAATATTATTTAATGCAACGCAAATCTTTTCAGTTGGGATTTGATTTTGCTGAGGCCTTATTTATTCACAGACTGTGGTAAGTTTCTTTTCACTTTCCCTTCGCATTTAGGCATTCTTTTACTGTTCGTATCTCTCATTCTTTTTCTGTTCGCTGTGAAAAAATATACCCTTGAGTCTCTAATGGAAAAACCAAGAGCGAGAAAAGAGAGGGAGAATGAGGAGGAAGAGGTACCTATTACCCCTGAAGTACAGAAAATAAAAGCGAAGAAGAAGAAGACGTCGGAGGAGAAAGAAACCAAACGAAGGAGAAGGCAGCAACGGGTTGAGGAGCAAGAGGTTGTTTAGAAGGTGACAGACGATGTTGCTACTGTAGTGGAGGAAGGAAATCTGAAAGAATCTGAGGTGCAGAATCTAGAGGAGGATGAACCGATAGTCGCAGATACGGAGATAAATCAAGAAGAGAATACTGAGGAGAATCAAGAAAAGTAGACTGACGAGGTGCAAGAAGGACAGGCAGAGGTTGTGTCTGAAAAAGATAATGAACAGGAGCAAGAGGCTCGTATTGAGGTCATCATGCCGGAGGTGCCTAGACGTCGCTGCATCAAGCGAAAGGATGGGCGCGTCCAGGTGATTCGAACTGACACCCCATCACCACCGTCGTCGAATTCTGAGAAAGAGAAGGCAGAGCGAGAGGAGCGAGAAAAGAAGGAAGCTGAGGACAGAGAGAGAAGAAGCAGCGAAAGAAACTTTGAGAAAGCTTAGAGAAGACAGAGGCAAAGGAATTATCGAAGCATCAGATGAACCTGTATAGGAAGCAAGAGAAGGACCTTTCATCCGCTTCATCAATGAGTTTGCTCGAGCAAAATACCGAGAGATGCTAAGAAGAGATTTCTTATTCGAAAGAGGGTTTGGTGACGATCTACCCCATTTCTTAAAGCAGGAATCGTGAATCTTGGGTGGAGTCAGTTCTGTGCAAAACCGGATCCAGTGAATTCGAATATTGTTCGAGAATTCTATGTGAATGTTGATAATGCAGAGGAATTTCAGGCCATAGTTCGAGGAGTACCTGTTGACTGGAGCCCAGGGGCTATCAACTCGTTATTCAACCTTCAGGACTTCCCACATGCGGGCTTTAATGAGATGGTCGTGGCACTGTCAAGTGATCAATTAAATGCGACGGTCCGAGAGGTTAGAATTGAAGGGGCTCAATGGAGGTTATCAAAGACAGAGAAACGCACGTTTCAAGCGGCTTACCTAAAGAGTGAAGCCAATACTTGGTTGGGCTTCATCAAGCTGTGTTTGCTTCCGACTACGCATGATTCAACAGTGTCTCGCGACCTTGTGATTCTGATATTCGCCATTCTTCGACCCCTAAGCATTGATGTTGAAAAAATTATTTTGAATGAGATTTTAAGTTGCTGGCGCAAGAAGGTGGGGAAGCTGTTTTTCCCGAACACAATCACGATGTTATGCAGCAGGGCAAGAGTGCCCACGGTTCCAGAGGATGTAATTTTGCTTAACAAGGGAATCATAGATACGTCTAATCTGGCGCGGCTTCAGCGTACGTAGGAGGCACGCTAGGGTGGGCTTGTGTGTGGAATTCATCAGATCCTAGAGCAACTGGCACTGTCGGCCAGTAGGCAAGAGTTTGCTGAAAGGCAAGCTCAAACCTACTGGACCTATGCTAAAAGGAGAGATGACACACTTCGGAGGGCCTTGCAATCCAATTTCTCCAAACCATACTAGGCATTCCCTATGTTTCCCGATGATCTATTTAACCCCTGGATACCTCCCCCACCTGTTGAAAGAGGATAAGAGGATGATGAGAATGAGCAGGGTTAGGAGGACTGACGAATGAAGTGACCATGAGCGAGCATGATTTTTGTTTTTAAATTTTTGTTTGCTCGTGTATTTTCTAATCTTCTTTTCTATGAATGTTTGTTTTCTTTTCTTTTGATGTTTCTATGTTACTGTTCTTTTTTAGGCCACAAAAATATATTTGCTTATGTAAATTTCTTTTCTATGATTTTAATGAAATTTCCGAAGTCGTTTCCATTCTATAGCACTGAGTAACTCTAACTTAACTGATTTCTTCTGAATTTTTGAAGCTTGGACTGGTTAAGCTTAATTAAGGTCAAGGTATTCTGATCACTAGAAACCTTTTGCTTGAGCATTTCTTCTAGCCTGGTCGATTGCTGAGGCAAAGAAGATTCTGGAGGCAGTGTTGACTTATATGATCCACTTTAAGCTTAGTTCTAGTCACATGCTCAGTTTTAAAATTAGATAGAAAAATTTAAGTTTGAGGGTATAATTGCCAAATTAATGATTCATTGGGGACAATGAATAATTAAATTTTGGGGGACTGTTTGCTACTCCAATTGTTTTGCTCGAGCATTCCTCTCCTTCATTAAAATTTGTTGGGTTATTGAGTAACTAGGGACATTTGTGATGCCCACAGTTTGTCTTCGCGTCAAAAGATGACCTAGGAAATGTAGAAAATGGAAAAATTATTTGCTGAAAAATCGATTGTTGAAAATTTTGCTGAAGAAAATTCATGGAGCAAAAGTTTTGAAGGATGAATGATGATCCAGCAGTTTTTCTGTCTCCCAGAACTTAGGTGAGTTTCATCATAAAATGTCGCCATTCTGAGGGGCAAGAGATAGAATAACTAAGGATTTTTTAGCTTTTCAAAGAGTATTTAGCCTAGTTGGTGATGAGCTTAAGGCAAGGGTATACTACACCATAAAGTGGGTCATCCCATGCTTAAAAGCTTATGACTGTAGGGCTGCTTTAAGTCTGAAAAACAAAAATATGAACCCCTTGAAAATGTGTTTTGAATGTCTGATAATAGAGTTAGGTTGTGGTAAGTTCTTAGAGTTGGGTTAAAAGTGGTGATTATTTGTCCATGCCAGAAGAATTATTTTGCTGCAGCAAAGCTTGGTTTTGCAGAATGCTCAGGTAAAGGTTGAAGGTAGTGATGGATAGTCTGGTTTGATTAAGCTAGTCTTTGTCTAACGTTTTGAATTCTTAAGGAAAGGTTGGTTAGTATTGCTCGAGAAACGCAATAGTTCAAGTTTGGGGGTGTGATAACTCTCCAAAAGGTAGTTATTTAGGCCTCATTTCTATAGGGATTTGTGTGTCTTTTGTGCTTAATAGGGTTGATTTTAGATATATATTATATGTTTTAACCCATTTGCAAGAATGGAAGCTTTGGAAGTTATTTTATGCAGAATGTATTGTTGAGCGACTAGAGGGAGCAAATTCTGTGTTGGAGCAAAGCGAGGAGCAACACTGTCACGTCACAGCTCGTTAGCCAATTTAACAAACTGAATTCTGTTAAGTTATTCTCGAGATAAAGGAGCAAGGAGAGCCATCCACGTGTCTAGGTCAACCTAATTCGAGCCCCCTATCCTTCTATAAAAGGAGATAGCCGCCCAAGTCAAAAGCATTCCATCCTTGGGAGAAAACATTCCATTCTTGGAAAGTTACTTCCACCTTTGGGAGCCGAATAGAGGAAGATTGGAGACCACCAAGAAGACCATCAATTACAAGTTGTTCAAGGGAATTAATCTCTTCTTGTATTACCTTGTAGTTATAGACATGCTTACTCAGATTGTAACGTGTGTTTCCATGCATTTTATGAACTAAGTAGCTTAGGCGTTGGTTAGGGAACATGTGATTGTCGTGCTTAATTTCTAGTAATAAATATTGATTCTATGCATCTTGATTAATTGTTGTGCTCATTTATATTTTGTGCCCGTCTGGCCAGCCGGTATGAATATCTCTCTCTAGTTTCAGGGATTATTTAGGGAGTTTGTGGCATTTAATCACACTAGATCATTGTGTATTGGTGAACGCCAATGACTGAGCTAGGGATAGCCAATTGCCCAGTGCTTGATTGGTAGTACTTCATTGGGGTTTAAACACATTCCAAAAGATCCAGAGTTCCGGGAGGAATCTGCTAATAAGATTGCGTGAGTTTTGCATGATCAATAATATTGCTAGAGCATCTTTTAAAACAATTACTAAATCCTGACCAATGCCTGTGTCTAATCTGTCTGTCTATTTGTTTACTTTCTGTTCTGTTATTTCTTTTGGCTTCAGCATTCTATCAAAAACCAATCATTTTTACCACTTTTGAAACCATTGAAAAACTAAGCAAAATAGATAAAGTGAAAGCTAATTCAGACCTTGGATTCGATAAATACTTATTACTTGCTGCGGACTGTGTATACTTGCACAAAGTTCTAGAGTCCATTTATATCTTATTTCTTGTTACATTTTTACTCACTCTAGGAATCCAACACCTATCATGGCTTTCATCATAGTTAAGATTGCATTTGATTTCCTAGCCAAATTTTAAAAAGAAAAACATGTTTTTGAAAACTACTTTTTTTTGTTTCAAAATTGGACTTGGTTTTTGAAAACAAGGTAGAAGATTGATACTAAAACCAAAAAACTTATAAGTGGAAGTATGTGTGTATAAGCTTAATTTTTAAAAACCAAAACCCAAAAACCAAATGGTTATCAAACGGGGCCTAAACAATTTCTAATAGGAAACAAATATATTAAAATCTCATTATTAATGTGAAGTGAATGCTTGTTAGAAGGGTAAATTTTTAAGAAAAATAGGCCAGCAAATTCACGAAAGTTAAAACTGAAAATTTTAATACTAATAGACATTTGTGAAATATTGATTAGAAAACAACCCACCCACTGTAATTTCGAAAGTTTTAGCCTATTTTAGGCTTAATTCGGGATTGTAGTATGCTTTTAAAATAATTGCTGGTAACTTTTGCTTTTAGAAAACTCAACTTTGAAATGAAATAAAATAGTATTTGGTAAATTTCAATTTTAAAATAGAAAGAACTAGTTTTGTTTGGTAAACTAATACTAAATTGTTGGGATTTAATTATAATGACCATAGTATGCTTATTATTTCAATTATTCATATTAATACTTAATTTATAATTTATTATAGGATAAGTATTTAAAATTTTATATGATTTAAATTGCATCTAATTATGTTTAATTTATCTAAAATATATTATAAAAATTTAAGAAAATAATTAGTATAAAAATTGAATCAATCAAATTTTTATTTATACGAAAGAGAACATGTGAAAATATAGAGGAAGGATAAATCTGAAAATTGAAATTAGTTAGATGATGTAACGCCCCAGGTTTCCCAACCTCTAGTCTAGAGGCGCTACTATAACCCTTAAACCATTAACCACGGAATTGAACCACTTTAAATCGAATGTACCGAAAATTTTGGCAGCATAACGGCGTAAAATGACCTGAACAAAAATTTTTTGACACCTGATAAGCAACAAAAACACTTCTAAACAATTCAACCGAACTCCACCAAACTACAATTCAGATTCACAACCTACTTCACTAGACTACAACCTCACGGCTGGCAGTGGTGACGCTGCTCAACAGACGGCGACGGCGCGAACTTCACAGACATGAAGAGAGAGGCAACGCGGTGGACTCAACCCAAAAACGCTGAGAGAGAGAGGGATCACGAGGAAGACGGCGACAACGGCGACTGCTCGGAGTTGACGGCGGCGCAAGGTTGGGCTGGGCGGTGGCTGAAGTTTCACGGCTTAACACACGAGGGGGGGTTCCTTCCTCACGACAACACCAAAAAGAGAGAGATGAAGGGAGATGGGAATCTAGGGCTTTCTCTTTTTTTTTTTTTTTTTCTTTTTCTTAATGCCTTAACAACCAAAAAACCCAAAATAGCACTCCAAGAATAGCTATTTCCTCTGATTAAGCGAGAAACTCCCAACGCTTAGCAACCACCTTAAAAGCTTAGAAATTAACGGCTTTAGGGAGAGAATTTAATCAACAAAACGCTCATATTCCTGAATAATTTCCCAATGCCTTGGCATTAAAATTTAAATCCCTAAGTAAAAGCCAAAATAGAATTTATTTTCCTTTCGAATATATTCACGAAATTTAAATAACCGAAAAACACGGGGCATTACAGATGATGTGGCAGATTTATAGAAAAGTTAAATCTAAAAGCTTGTATCTAGAGCTTTTCCTAGTAGAGTGAAAAATGATTTGATAGATTAATTAATAATAGGCGGTTAAGAATAGATTAATTAATAAGAGGTAGTCAAGATTCTCCTATAATAGCTCTTTGTGCTCGGCGAGTGCAACCCACCCAAATTAGGTCTTAACCATTTTAAATTATCGTTAATAGTTTGGTCTTTTTTTTTTTAATTAATTTTCATTTCATTTTTATATCCATGTAATCAACTAAAATAGACATTGTCATCTCATCCATGTCAACACATACAATCAGCATTATGTTAGATTAAAGTTAGGCTCCATTTGGAATTGCGTGTGTGGGAGTAATAAGCGATTGGGAAAAAATCTTAACCGTTAAAGGTTGGTAAATCTAATTATTTTTTCAATTTATCTAATATCAATTTTCAATTTACTCTACGTTCAAAATCACGCTCATACCAGCTTCTGATTTTACCAGAAAATCTTTCATCTCCCCTAACTAGAATTTAAAAATTCCAAATCTATCCTTCCTTTTTTTTCACGTCTATTCTTACAGCAACCCAATTTGCATTGGTTCAAAATTTTTTTATAATAATTATTTTTTTCTAAAATCTTATCAAATAATTTAGTAACGAAGTTACTTACCATTTAAATTATATATAAATTTTTAAATAATTATCGTATAGTAAATTTGATATTATATATCATTTTAAAAATAGTTGAAACAATACGTCTATTTTAGTTATTATAGTCATATCACACTAATTTAGTATTAATTTACCAAACATCATAATATACTTTTTTAGGTTTAAAATCAAAATTTACTGTAACATCCGTAATTTAAGTTAAATCTCAAATTTCATTAATTAAGAGTTAATTTGGGTTAATTTGAAATTGGAGGGAAATTAAAAGGATTGAAGCCAAGCCTTGGCCTTCTTTTTAAAAGACTGCACGCAACCCTAGGATTTCTTTTCCATTTATTTTCCCTTCTCTTCTTCACGATTCCAGCCGCTAGCCTCCCTTATTTTCAATTTCTTCTTCTTCTCCTTGCGCCGACGACTGAAGGAACCTTAAGACCCCATCTCCGATGTCGATCTCCAGCAGCGGCGGCGACATCTCCGGCAGTGCAGCAACGTCACGGCGGCGGCGTTCCTCCGGTGAAGCTCTCGGTGTGCAGCAGCGTTTCACGGCAGGTTGCAGTCAGTTTCCGGCGTATTGGTTTCAACTCCAGCGATTTTCCGGTGATGTCCTTCAATAGCTCCGGCGGACGTGTGATTTCCTGCTAGATTTGAGGCGCAAGTGACTGAATTCGCGTTCCTCCATCAGTGGTGCAGTGGGTTGCGGACAACAGCGTTTTCAGCGGGTTTTTGAGTGTTCTCGTTATTGGGTAAGTTGGACTGAAAGTTTATTGGTCAATTTTATGTTTTATCAAGAATGCCCATTGATCGTTGGACTTATTCTAAGGTACACCAAGCAATCAAAGTTTGGAGCATGGAAATTTAGATGTAATTAGAACTCGTCTAGCAAGTTTTCCGTTTTTGGCCAGTTCCCTCAGGGATAGCAAGTGTTCTTCGAGTGCCCATAGCATTTGGAGGTTGAATCGTCGAGTTGGAGCGATTTTAGAATGCCGGGCAAAAGCTAAAGGTTGAGTTTGACCCTTTGTTGAATTGTTTAGGCGGCTTAAAATAAAGATAATTAGCCCGAGGTAAGTGAACTTACACTTACTATTGAACCTTAATTGGGTGCGCGTTTTCGATTTTTCTAAATTCTCGTGCTTATGCGTTATTCTTGAATTTTATTATTATCATTAAAATCATGAGAATTGTATGAAAATTTATTATTTTTATTTGAGCATGCGTTTATGAAAATTATTGAAAGCATGAAAATTCATTATCATTGCTTGCATTTGTTGATATTTAAAATAGTTGGGTTGGTGGTCCGTTGAAATTCCATTAAAGGAATTAGTTTAAATTATTTATAAGTTTGAATTAGTGTACATGAAATTGATGTACATTACGGAGATGCCTACTCAGGGCTTAGGGACATGAAATTGATGTACCTAAGTCGAGGTTTGTGAAATTGACGACCTCGAGGTTTCGTGAAATTGACGGCCTCTGTAGCAGACATATGAAATTGATGTGTCTAGGATATGCATGAAATTGATGTATATCTTCCCTCCAATTAAAGTTTAAAATAAAGTTTAGAGCCACCAAAATTATATTGGTTGTTGGTTTTTAAAATGTTTTTAAAGCGTGACCCAATAGTAAGGTCACTTACTGAGTACTTAAAATACTCATTCTTTTAAAAAATATTTTTTTCAGGTAAAGGCGGCAAAAAATATTTTTTTCAGGTAAAGGCGGCAGATGGAAGGCGATTGATGAGAATCTGATAGACAGCCATGGGAAGACTTGAGTTCATATTTTATTTTCTTCCGCGTTAAGAACATTGTTTTACTTTATTTTGAATTGTAAATTTGTTTTAAGAAATTTCTAGAGGCCTGCTTTAGAAATTTATTAAGCTTATTTAAAAACCTTTGAAATTTGGGATCCCGAATAAAAGTTTTGTTTTAAAGATTTTGTTTAAATTAGTGTTTCTGTTTCAAATTATTTTGATTTAGAAGGGCCTTCAAATCATGCATTGTCGTAACGGTCCCTTTAAGACTTATTAAGAAGTCAGGTCGTTACATTTACCAAACACTATTTTTACTTCATGTCACAACTAATTTTTCTAAAAGCACAGTTGCAAGCAATCATCTTTAAAAACACAACAATCCCAAACGAAGTCATAAATTAGGAACCATTTAGAATCATTTTGTAAACTTGAGGGACTAAAGTATAGTTGTTGAAACTTTAGGGACCAAAATAGACATTGACCTCAAACTTGAAGACCAAAAGTACATTTTGTCCTTTATTTCTAAAAAAATGTTTAAATTTTAAAAAAAATTAAAGGAAAAATAAAATGGGAAAGATAAAACCATGATTGAAATTCAATCGTGGTCGTCTAACATGAGTTGAGAAAATGAAGGAAAATTGAAATTTTAACTTCTATAGTGTGCCCTAGTCCTCAGTGGCAGATCCAGAACTTTACACTAGGGGGCACGACTTCATATAAGATTAAATAAGTTTAGTCCATCAACTTTTAGATTTGTATCTATATAGTCCATGAACTTAAAAAAATGTCTGATAGGTCTCTAAATTTTCGATTTTGTGTCTAATAGGTTCTCTATTGGACATTTTTAAAAATTAAGGTATCTATTAATTATGAAACTAAAAATTTAAAGTTCAATTAGATGCAAGATGCAATTTTATATCTAATAAAACAGTTCATTTTTTTTCTTTGTTTAGTTTAATAATTAAGTGTCTGAGGGATTGAATTATCAACATTTGATAATGGATGCTTTTATTCAATGAGCTAAATTCGAATTGACTAATTTTAAATTTTTCTGAATATGTCTAAAACCTTTTAGATTCAAAATTGAAAGTTCATAGATTTATTAGAAAGTTCATAGATTTATTAGGTATTTTTAAATGACTTACTACACAAAATTAAAAGGATGGACTAAAGTATAATTTGTCCAAAATATGTACTAAAGATTAAAATAATACATAGAAAAATAAGAACTCGGTGTACTAGAAATTCAAAGAATATATAAAAAAAATTAAGAGAAGGAAATTAAAATAATATACAAATAAAATTAAAAAAAATGAAATTTAAAGAATATACAAACAAAATAAAAAAATGGAAATAAAAGAATATACAAACAAAATTTAAAAAACAAAATTCAAGAATATATCAACAAAATTAAAAAAAAAAATGAAAAGAATATATGGACGAAATTAAACGAATGTACGAAAAAAATTTAAAAGAAATCCATACCACGCAATTGTTATTAACCAAGCTCAAAACAGTGACTTCCTGCACACGGAGCATTCAACCGTGCCCCTCCTTGCCAACGAACCAAGGGATTATTACATGATTTTGTGGGAAAATACCTCTAATATATATGAATACCAGAATTTCGGGGTAGTCCTCAATCACTTACGGTTGTCCCTCCGTTTCAAACAAGGTATAAAATTTCTGTCGACATTTCGGTATGTCGACCGTGTCGACATTTTGAGGAAGTTTCGTTCTCCCCCCATGTCGCGAAATTTCGTCGACATCCCAAAATGTCGAGGGATGTCGTTTTTTTTTTTTAATTTTTTATAGCTTTTTTAGTTTAAGAATAAACGGTAAGCTTATATTTTTAGAAATTCTCTTTGTCCTTGCGGTCATGTGCTTGCCTATGTCATGAATATAATATATTCGTTTTGGGCTAGTTGCAAGCAAGATTTTCTATCCGTATAGATTCTATTAATGACAGAAAAATTTTCTATCATTCATAGAAGAAAAAAAAAAAAAAATTCTACCACGGATATAAAAACTTTTTATAAGCATTTATTTTTGAAGTATTTATTTCTTAAAGAAAAAAAGTTGATTCTCTGGTTTTATGGCATCAGCCAACTCTGGTATTCCTGCATTCGCAAATTCGATCCCTTGACCGTTTCGTTTTTTTTTTTTTTTTTCCTTCTTTTGCTCCTTTTGCATTTTCCTTTCTGTTTATCTTTTTCTTCTTTGTACAACAATATTTTTCATATCTCAAAAATCATTTAAATTTATTTTAAATATCTAAAAATATAAATAATAACAACTATATAATATTTTTTTTTTGAGAAGTATTGTAATTCTTTTTATAGTTTCATGTTTAAATATGAATTTTCTTATATGGAAGTCAAATAAAATTCAACAATGAAAACATTTTTAAATTTTAGTAAATTCATTACATAAATTTGATCGAGTATAAAATTATAATTTTTATTTCAATTTTCATTTCTTTTATATATTTATATAAAAAAAATTTATTTCTATTTCTTTGAGAACAAAGACCGATAAACTTATAAGTTTAAATTGTTTCAAAAAAAAAAAAATCTTATAAGTTTAATATCTCTTCTAATAGGTTTTCGATTTTTTTTTTTTTAAATACCAGTCTATGAATTTTCGATTTCCTACCTAATCCATTCCTCAATTCAATAACTTATTAAATAGGAAATTGAAAGTTTAGGTCCCATTTGATAATTATTTCGTTTTTCGTTTTTTGTTTTTTGTTTTTGAAAATGATGCTTATTTTCTCGTAAATTTCCTACCATGACTTTCCTCTTAGTTTAAGGTTGCATTTGAATTCGTAACCAAATTTTAAAAACAAAAACAAGTTTTTGAAAACTACTTTTTTTTGTTTTTTTCAAAATTGGACCTTGTTTTTGAAAACAAGGTAGAAGATTGATACTAAAACCAAGAAACTTATAGGTGGAAGTATGTGTGTATAAGCTTAATTTTCAAAAACTAAAAATAAAAAACAAAATGGTTATCAAACGAAACTTTAGAGGTTTAGTAGAAACTTTTTAAAAAAGCAAATTTATAATTTAACCAATTTAATATTAAAATATATGAATTAGTACCAATATATGGTATGCGTTCAAATTTTTTTCTATATAGCCCCGGACATCAAGTTCTAGATCCGAAACTAAAAAGGAAAAATTCTAGATATGCCATAGTTCAAAACTACCACATATTTGTTTTTCTTTTAATTACATTATTTTAAAAAAAATCCAGAAAGAAAAAAAGGTTTTTGTTTTTTTTATAAAGTAAATTTTTTTAAAAAAAGTGTTGTCAGGTTTCAGTGAAATAATACTTTTTTTTTTTTAGAAAAAAATTCTTCCAGTTTACGTGGGTAGCTGATTAACCATCGATCTTCTTGTCCTTTTTTTTTTTTTTTGAAACTCATCTTCCTGTCTTTTCAGTTTACACTTCCTGCTGTGTTGTCACGTCGGTCCCTTTATTGTTTAAATTAATAAGTGAAGTAATTTTCTATTTTTCGAACATTGCACTGAATATTTAGGCCCCGTTTGATAACCATTTGATTTTTGGTTTTTGGTTTTTGAAAATTAAGCTTATAAATCTTACTTCCATCTACAAGTTTCTATGTTTTGCTAATATTTTTCTTTCCTTGTTTTTAAAAACCAAGCAAATTTTGAAAACTAAAAAAGATAGTTTTCAAAAACTTGTTTTTGTTTTTAGAATTTGGCTAGGAACTCAAATGTGTCATTGACAAATATGAAAACCATGTTAGGAAAATTGGTAGAAAACAAGCCAAATTTTCAAAAACCAAAACCAAAAACCAAATGGTTATCAAACGGGGCCTTATTTATTTATTTGGTTTAATTATAAAATTATTTTTTTATTCACTGTGTTATTGAATTCATATCTTCCCGTTATGTTTGTAAAATGCATTATCTTTTAATTCATATAATTTTTTCTTACAAAAATAGTGTTTTCAAAGTGAGGAGTCGATTCTTCAAAAGTCAAAGATCGATTCTAATATATTTTCTTAAATTATAATGTAATTGAATATGCTATTATTTTCTTATTAATTACCTTTTTTTTGTTGAGAAGTTCTTATTAATTACTTTAATTACTAAGTCAATTTGACTTGTATTAAATTACAATTTTGTGCTTATATATATTAATATTTTAATTTCAATTATCATTTTGCAATCTTTTCCATTTCTCATTTGTTTTTTAATATTACTTTTATTCATTTTTAAATTTTATTTTCAAAATCATTTTCTAATTTCCTAATACTTTTGCCCCTTTTAAGCATATGAGTTTTATGGCTAAAAATGTCATTTCCAAAGTTTTTTTTTTTTGTTTTTTTTATCTTGAGGTGAAGAATTTCAATTCTAATATAGCAAAATTAATAGATAATTGGGATCATCACTTCAAATATCGGAATAATGAGAGATAAAAGAAGAAAATGATTTAAAATCTCTTTATTCCCTAAAAAGGATCTTTTTCTAAATTTCTTTCAATTCAAGACAAAATTTTAGCGATCATTTCTTAAATGGATGTTATCGGGTGCTAACACCTTCCCTATTAATGAACCGAAGTTGTCGAGGGTTCGGATCAAATGAATTTATACTCTTTGGTTCCTAGCTATTTTACAGTAAAAATGGTCGAGCGAATGCAAGAAGCTGTAACCAAAGTAACCGAAGGGGGCTTGGCATGGAAGAAGAATGATGCGACAGAAACAAAAATAAAAATGCGAAAAAAATTAAAATAACAAAAATTAAAAGGGTGGATTAGCTAATCTTACCTCGGGATCGTGTAATTAGGAAGTTTGATTTTAATTTGGTTAGTTCTATCTTTGAATCCACATTTAAGCTATTTAATCCTAGGTCATATAGCTACTTAACCGGAAAAACCGACAAGCGTATGGACCTCTAAGGTGATTAATCCGACCAAAGCATCAAAATCAATTCCTAACCGTGAATCTAATTAATTGATTAGGTTAAATGGAACCGACAACATTAAAACTCATGGATCGCTAGATAACTAATTCAAGAACTAGGAAAAGCCTAAATTCAAGCAAGTTAAATTATTGAATCCTAATTCTAGCATGCAAATTGTGATTTGGGATAAAACACCAAATCACCGCACAATAGAATTATTGCCACTTAATAGCTGAATAATTAAAATTAATGCAACCATTTCTCAGATTACTCAATCAATTCTAATCATAATATGCTCGAGATGTAACAAAATATCAATAACATTAAAATCAAGGGAATTATGTACAAGATCTCAAGAAATACAACAAAACTTACATCGAAGAGTCTCCAATCATGACGATTTATACTTTGCTCGCCAACGGGATGTCGAAACTAAGCTTTGGGGCTCCATTTCCAAACGCACGCGTTTTCAACCTATGGGAGACTTGCGACAACATCAAGATGATCTGGCATAACGTATTTGAAACCAAGGTTTAAAATGTAGATGTCGATGGAAATGTCGAGGTCCAGATTTTATGGGAATGTCGATGTCGATGGAAATGTCGAGAGACATTCCGGGAAAATTTACGGAAATTGTGGAAATTGATGGAAATTGTTTGAATTAGTCAATGAAACTTTAATTGTGACTTAATTAGACGATAATTGACCATCTTTTATAATCATATCTAAAAAGTAAGATAATATTTAAATGGAATTGTTGATTCAAATGCCGATATGTGCAAGAATTTTGAAAATAATATAAAAAAGGATGAAAATTGTTTGAATTATTAAATGCAAATTTAATTGTGACTTAATTATATTAAATGCAATACGAAAAATGATGAAAATTATTTATAATATTTATATTAACATGTCAATATGATGTTCTTGTTAATTAAATTATGCTAATCGATATAATTATTTGAATTATAAAATGAGACTATGGTTACAAATAAGAAGTATATAGGAACTATATAATTAACTAATGATAATTGATAACTATAAAATTAATTAAACAAAAATTAACTAATAATGTAAAGAAACATGGTAGCCTTTAAACTTAACTTAACAAGTGAAAATAGATAACTAGAGCTCCTAATTTAAGAATGAAATTGGAGATGTAAAACTAATAAAATAATAGAAATGTAAAATTAAAATAATTAATTAAAAATTATTTTTGTAGTAAAAACTAAAAAATGAATTTGAACATTTATAGTGTTTTGATGGAAAATTTGAAGAAAAAGGTAAAAAAGTAAAAAAAAAAACGTGGGTTAATAAATAAATAAATAAATACACATATATATATATATATATTATATATATATAAAAGTAAAAAAAAAAACATATTGAAAAAATATATAAATAAAAACGAATGGATAATTATAATGGGTGCAAGGTATAAAATTTCGGTCGACATTTCGAGGGGGGGGGGAATTTCGTTCTTCCCCCCATGTCGCCGAAATTTCATCGACATCCCAAAATATCGAGATGTCGACGAAATGTCGAGGGATGTCGGGTTTTTTTATTTTTTATTTTTATTTTTTTATTGCGTTTTTTGTTTAAAACTACACGGCAAGCTATTGTTTTCAAAATTATTGTTTGTCTTAGTGGTCATGCGCCCACCTATTTTTTTCTTGATTCTGAGTTAACACTAAATATAATTAAATTTGATTTTATATATTTTTTTCAATACCTTTTTTTTTACTTATATATATATTTATTTATTTTTAACCCACATTTTTTTTAAAACTTTTTTACCTTCTTCTTTTGCTTTTCATTTATCAAATTTCTCATCAAAACATTACAAATGTTCAAATTCATTTTTTAGATTTTTCTACAAAAATATTTTTTAATTAATTATTTTAATTTTACATTTCTATTATTTTATTATTTTTACCTCTCCAATTTCATTCTTAAATTAGGAGTTCTAGACTTCTAGCTCTAGTTATCTATTTTCACTTGTTAAGTTAAGTTTAAAAGTTACCTTGTTTCTTTACATTATTAGTTAATTTTTGTTTTATTAATTTTATAGTTATCAATTATCATTAGTTAATTATATAGTTCCTATATACTTCTTATTTGTAACCAAAATCTCATTTTATAATTTAAATAATTTATATCGATTAACATAATTTAATTAACAAGAACATCCTATCGACATGTTAATATAAATATTATAAATAATTTTCATCAATTTCTATATTGCATTTAATATAATTAAGTCACAATTAAATTTGCATTTAATAATTCAAACAATTTTTCATCAATTTTCATATTATTTTCAAAATTCCTGCACATATCGACATTTGAATCAACAATTTCATTTAAATATTTTCTTACTTTTTAGATATGATTATAAAAAATGGTCAATTATAGTCTAATTAAGCCACAATTAAAGTTTCATTGACTAATTCAAACAAATTCCATTAATTTCCACGATTTTCGTAAATTTTTCCGGAATGTCTCTCGACATTTCCATAAAATCTGGACCTCGACATTTCCATCGACATCGACATTTTAAACCTTGATTGTAGCGTTAAATACATATTCTAAATGTTCAAAAAAATTGGGGTAGCTAAATTGTATATATAAGTCATGATTTAGTTAAATTGTAACCTATATACATAATTTCGTTGATGAAACGTGACCCACGATCAAATTCCAAACTAAGTCTTGTACGTCGTACGTAATTTACGTGACATGTCGAAGATTGAAAGTCCAGGTAGTGCCACCGTGGAACAACATGGAACTTGTGTACAACGCGTACGAGTTCAATTTGGAACTCGCATACAACACACGTGAGTTCTTTAATATTATGTTTTCAATTTAAATTTCAAATCATTTTATCTGTTCAGTGATTTGAGGGGATAAGTTTACTTTAGAGTGCTAGGGATCAAAACTTTTTTTTTTCTTTTTCATTTTGTTATTTTTTTTTATATATTATTTAAATTTTGCAATACATGTATACTATATGTTCTATATATTATTTTAATGTTTAGTAAGTTGGATACGGTATTGTGTATCAATATATTTAAAATTATATTTATATATGAAGATTAAATTGTATGTTTAGTTGTTGAATTCTAAATTTTGTGTCTAATGAGTAATAACTACTTAGCCATTGGATTTTTAAAAAATTATTTAGACTATAATTGCATAATAATTTAACAATTATCTCAATAAGAATTTGCAGTATTTTATTGTGGAATTATTTGATAATTATTAGTAATATTTAACAATTGCTAGCTAAATAAAGGGTCCATGGAAATCGCACACCACCTATGCAAGTTTCAAGTTTTCAACCACCTCACTCCCACGTAGATCTCCCTAAATTGCATTATAATAACAAGAGAAGTAAAAGAACAACAAAAGTAGAAGCAAACTTCTAGTCCCTTAACGATCCGACTTCTTTCAAGAGTCTTTTCGAGACCGTTACGACATGCATGCTTTAGAGACCTTTTTAAATAAAAACATTCTATAACATAAATACTAATTTAAGTAAAAACCTCAAAACAAAACTTTTATTCGAGATCCTTGATTTTAAAGGTTCAAAATATTCTTAAATAATTCCAAACTATAAACATACATGGCCTCTAAGAAATTCCTTAAAACAAGTTTACAAATCAAATAAAGTAAAACAGAGTTCTTAAAGTGGAAGAAAATAAAATATGAAATTCATAGTCCTCTCATGGCTGTCTAACGGATTCTCATCAATCGCCTTGCACCTGCCCTTGCCTTTATCGGAAAGAAAACATTTTTTAAAAGAATGAGTATTTAAAATACTCAATAAGTGACTCTATTGTTGAGGTTGGGTCACGCTTAAACACGTTTTATAAAAATCAACAACATATTTTTTATGGCTCTAAATTTTATTCTTAAATTTATTAACTATGGGATATGAAGGGAATAAAAGTTCCCACGCAGCGGAAGCGCATCGATTGAACCTTACGCCGTATATTAATTAACATTAAAATACCGTTACGAAAACTCAATCAAACTTTAAACTCCTTTTAAAGTTGCTGGAAATTCAGTTTAAACATGCTCAAAAATAAATCTAAATTTATTTTCATGCTTTTCTAAAGAAAGAAAGAAGAACCGTTACAAACCTTCGTTGTAGACTTGACCGTTCTTCGCCAATGACGCTCTACGAACGAAAACGCAGCAGCCGCCTTTGATTTTCTTCACTGGAAATTCCTTCTTTGAATGACACAATAACCACAGAGGTTACATCGGTATGTCTCTAAGTCTAGGAGGCAAAAGACTTGTGGGAGTCTTTCTCTAAGAGGGAGGCTAGAGAGAATTCTCGGTCTTGTCTCTGAGAGTCTAAGAGCAAGAGCAAAGTTTCAAGTGTCATGACCAATTAGGTCTAGTGTTCTATTTATAGAAGAGAGACCATGAATAAAATATTCAATTAAATCAATCTTTTCCAAAATTGATTCAATCTTATTCCTTAATTAATCAATCATGATCAATCAATTCCATAATTGATTAATCTTTTCCACAAATGACTAATTACTTCCATAAGTGATTAGATCATTTCCATAAATGATTAATCACTTCCTTAAGTGATTAATTATTTCCATAATTGATTAATTCCCGGTTAATGAATTCTTTAATTAATTAACCACCAATTAAATATCACATATTTAATTTCCGGCCTAGAATTAATTAATTTTCCCAAACACATTTTAGGCCTTAAATTAATTAATTCATTATTTGAACTCTTTCAAACTTCCATAAATTTATATTTGAACTTCTTCGAATATTAATTTCTCTCATAATAATATATCAATATATATTATATTTGTTTCCCTTAGTAAATTGAACATTTTCAATTTACACTTATTACTTAGTTGCCTCAAATTACTTTATGAGCTACCAGTGGGACCTAATGGACCTGCAGATCAGAAGCTCCAACGATGTGAGATTAATTGGTCAAACTCATTAACCACATTAATCAATATTCGTTAACTGTGTGTTCATTCCACTATAGACTCACAGTTGCACTCTTCTCACTGCAGACATATTTTCTGTGTCCACGGATATAGACCAATATCGACTAGTTAGTCCTTCACGAGTGTCCGTAACACCAGCTGGGTCAAATTACCATTTTACCCCTAGGTTACCTCTATTTCCTTAAGTACCAGTTCTCCTCTAATGAACAACCTGTTTTGTGGTCCAACCATCAAACAGAAAACTCTCTCGTGCCATTGAGAGGGTAGGGCCCTTTGTTCAAGACTCGGAGTAACCACTTAAGGGAACACTCATCTGCTTCCCTAAAGTCGGGAAGGAGTGAATTCCATCTTGTACGATTATGTTCCCAGCTCCCCATTCGGTCTTGTCCCTAAAGTGGTAAGCTTATTGAGTCGGCGTATTGGCCACTCTCACCCATACAAATCAAAGGACAATCTCTCATGAGCAGGAGTCCATAATCAACTCAGGATTAAGACTAAGTTGTCTAGGTCGTCCTAGTGAAATAGATAACCAACTAGTTAACGGTGTTATAACCAGTGGTTACTATGTCGCGGTCCGGTCTTATGCAAACTCATTGCATAAGATACCCCCACTCGCATGTCTCCTACACGAACGCGTTGGATCGCAGCGTTTGTATCAAATACAAAGTGGGTCGTATCCATAGTGTCACCAGGATAAGGCACCCAGTCTTATCCCTATACTATAGACCCTTTAGGCTGTTTCTTGAACAATGATCCCATATGTCGCTACATATAGTTCAAGACTCATATTACAACCTTGGATGTCTAGTTTATTGGATTAGGGTTATTATTAGGCAAAGACAAATATAAAATAACTAATAACAATTAGTGGAAAAATATATCAATATTATTTCATTAATATCCGGTCAACATTTACATTCACTATCTACGAGTTTTAGAGCATAAAACCCAACAGGATATACATCAATTTCATGCATATGCTAAAAACATCAATTTCATGTGTCACCTACAGAGGACGTCAATTTCACGAACCTCGACTTAGGTACATCAATTTCATGTACACTTTCAAAAATTTAGGAAAAACTCATAATTCACTTAAACTCATACATTTAACAGAATTCTTTAAGAGACCACCAACTCAAGGATTTCAAAACTCAACATGCACAAGCATTTATAATAAATTTCATGCTTTCAATAATAAACGCAAACATAATCAAATAAATCATGAAACACAGGAATTTTGAAAAATCAACTACGTGTTCCCAATTAAAGAGTTCAACAATAAAGCCACTTACCTCGGCTTAATAGTCTTTACTCATATGCTTGTCTCGACGCTGCGACGATTTCGCGCCTATTCTGATATGGAATGCTAGCGTCGAGACGCTCAAGGGCTGACGTCTCGACGCTAGCCTGCATTTGACCGAATTTTGACTTTTTCCTTTTTGATTCTTTTTCCTTCCTTTGCATCTTCTCGCATCCCGAGCACCCGATTGACTCAAATATCACGCTTTAGCTCCAATCAACCATTTCCTACCAAATAAACATTAAAGTGCAATAAAATGGCCAATAATCATCAAAGACTAGTTAAATTAAATAAGTAAAGATAGCTAGCTATGCTCGCTATCAACCGCCGCACATCGATGAGGATGAATCGCCAGTTGAAATGCAAAACCCACGCCTGAAACCGCAAGACCCACGCCTCAAACGCCCGCTACACCGTCGATGTATCGCCGTGGAGCTTGCCAGAGGAGACGCGTGAAGGAGCTGGTGCTGGCCGGTGAGAAACGTCGTCGGAGTTGGGTTAAGGAAGGAGTTGCATGATCGGGTAGGAGGGGAAGAAAGAAGATGAAGAAGACCATGACCTAGGGCTACGTGCATAGCTTTAAAATAACACTTTTGGGCTTGGGCTTGGCTCTAACATCTCAATAAATTACGAAAATGTCACTCCAGCTTTAAATATTGAAATTCCAAAAAAAAAAACTATCTTTTAAATTCCTTCTTTAACTCCTAATTAGCAAAATTGAATCAATTCAACTCAAAACTAAAGAAATTTGAAATTTACCTAAAACTACCGACGTTACACTTACACTATTTTTTTCTCAGGGTGTTTGATCAAGAAGAAAAGAGGATAGATGGAGGTTTTTGTACAAGATCGACACTAAACCGACTTGGTTTTTGAGGCTCGAATCCTTACGACAAACCCGACCCTAAATGAAACTTCAAACTAAGCTATATGAACACATTGATATATATTTATATTAGTTTATGTGTTTTGATATTAGATTGGTTAAGTTAAAAATTTGACCTTTAAATTTTTAAGATCGTGTTTAATAGAATTCCAACTTCAAAAAATTTATAATCAATCTCTAAACTTTCAATTTTATATCACTACAAGAAATTTAATGTCGGTCAACAACATTAAAGCCACTGACATTAAAAGTTTTTAATGTCGGGCGACATTAAGAGTTGTGACTCACTTTTAATGTCAGTTAGTTTTGGATGTCGGTCATTACCCAACATTAAAAACCGTGACATTAAAAGTGTCTGACATTAAATGTGAGACATTAAAATGTTGGGTTTTATGCACTAAAACTCGTAGATAGTAAATGTAACATTTGGCTTGCTTCAGTGAAGTATTATTTCTATATATTTGTTTTGCCTAAATATGACCACAAATCCAATAAACTAAGAACCCATGGCTATATTATGTATAATTTAAGTTTATGTGTGACATAAGTATGGATCAAGTTCAAGTAAATAGTCTAAACGATCTATAGTATATGGATAAGGTTGGGTACCTTAATCCTAGGGACACTATTAACGCGACTCACTTTGTTCCTTAAAGACAGACGATGTGATCCTAATCGTTCATGTATAAGACATGTGAGTGAGGGCATCCTATGCAAAGAGTTTTGCATAGAGATCGGACCAGGAGATAAGTCACTCTCACTTTACAACACAGTTTACTGTTGAAACTGAACATCTCATACATATAACCTAGGTAATTTGATCTTAATCCTCAGCTAACTATGAACTCCTATTTATTTAAGATTATCCTTTGATTTGCATGGGTGAGAGTTGCCAAACATCACCGACTCAATAAGTCTACCATTTTGGGGATAAGACTAAATAGATAGCTGGGGACATAGCTTTGCAAGACGGAATTCACTACTACCCGTTTTAGGGTTAGTAAAGAGGTTGTTCCCTTAAGTACTGACTCTGAGTCTTGAACAAAGGGGTCCTGTCCTCTCATAACCTTGAGAGGGACTTGGTTCAGTGATTGTATCACAAACTATTTATTCATTAGAGGATCAGTGGAACTTAAGGAACAAGATGTAACTATAGAGGTAAAACGGACATTTGACCCAGCTCTAGTTACGAACAACCTGTGAAGGGTCGACTTACTGATCATGGTTATCTAAAGTGGACAAGAAATATATCTACAGTGAGGGGAGTTCAGCTACGGGCTATAGTGGAGTGCCCCGGAAGCTAACGAACGATGAATAACTAGGTTAATGAGATTAACCGGTTATCATCATTTCGTTGGAGCCCATGATCAGTAGGTCCATTAGGTCCCTCTACTAGCTCAATAGGAATAAAACTTTGAACAATATGATAGTTTATATTTGAAACGTTCAAAATTGGAAAAGGACACAAAAGTCAGTTATATGCGATATTTAACGACATATTAGTTTAATTACGAATTAAACTTAAAAATGAGAGTTGAATATATTTAAATACGATTTAAATATTAAACACGTGAATAAGGATTCATGTTCGAGAAAATTCGTTGGGAGAAAGAAACCAAGATTGTACAAATGGTATTAATTTAATATGAGATATTAAATTAAATAATTTTATTTTAATTAAATAAATGATATTTAAATTAAAATAAAAATAAAAGAAAGTGGGATTATTTAGACTTTATTTGCAGATTTTTAATTTAAAATAAATTCAAAAGTTAGCAAATTTTGGAGGTGGTGCTTGATGACTAATCACTTGTAATTAGCCTTATTGCACCACCCAATCTTGTGACTCAAAATGATCCCTATTTGTTGTCAATTTTTTGTGCAATTCTTGTGCATGATTGATGCACAATTTGCTAATCGCAAGTGTACGGGTCAAGTAATAATATAGTGATTTTGCAATCGAATGTCGTCCTCTGGATTGGTGTCTAGCCAAATTTTAATTATCGAAAAAACTTTTGATCAATTTTATTTAGGGAATCAAATTGAATGAGAATATGAATTAATCAAATACAAAACTAAAGCAAAAAGTGACAATCTAATGGGAAAAATTGGTCTTAGGGATTTGATTTCACCAATTGGAGTTATGGATTAATAAACGAATTAACAAATACTATGATTCATAAATCTTGGCAACTAAAATCACACATATCTCTCCCGAGCATACATGATTCTCCCATATGCAATTGAACCCGATATCCCTATCTAAATCCAATAAACATACAAGGCAATAAGGCTAGCATTTATAACAATTTCTAGAATTAACCTTAATCTCCCGATTTTTAGCTAGATTCTAGTTATGCATACTGATTTCTAATTTAAATCCTCTCTCCCGAGTTAGATTCAAATATAAACATCAATCAATTTATGGCCGGTAAATCGAAAGCATTAAGGATACAACATATGCATAAATGAAATCAATAGCATAAAAACAGTAAATCAATCCATAACGTGCCCAACGGCTACATCAATCCCTAAGAATTAAAGCCTAGCTACTCATACATAACGTTACAATATAGCGAGAGTCTAAAACAACCATCCAACTATCTAAAGTAAGGGAAAAAAGAATTAGACTCGTTGTAGGCTGAGACCGAACGTCCCCGTCACGATCCCCACGAACAATGGGTTGATTTCCAACTTGCCCCCTTTGTTTCAACTCAAGAATGCCCAATTTCTACTCTATTGTCGGCTCCAAAAAGTCCCCAATCGAAGTCCCCAAAAACCTAGCAGAAAATAAACTTATATAGCAGATTTTCGTCGTAGTGTCGAGACGCTATTAAGACAGCGTCTCAACGCTGCCTCTTGTACGCGCGTGTCTGAAAAGGAAATGTGGTAGCGTCGGGACGCTTCTTATCACAGCGTCGAGACGCTGTGAGTCTGCCGCGTATTCTCATTAAGGAAACGTAGCGTCGAGACGCTCCAAGAGTGGCGTCTCGACGCTAATGGGAAGAATGCCCTCTCTTGGCTCCTTGTTACTTGAATCTTTTTGGTTCTTTGACATCTTTTCACGTCCCGAACACCCGATTAATTCTTATTCCACGTTTTAACTCTAATCAATGCTTTCCTACAAAATAAACAATTAAGTGCAATAAAATGGCCAATAATCATCAAAGACTAGCTAAATTTAATAAGTAAAGATAGCTAGCTATGCTCGCTATCAAATACCCCCAAACTTAAGCTTTTGCTAGTCCTCGAGCAAACTACAAATCAAACATACAATGGAAGAATGGATGCAACAATCATAACTCAATCCTCAAGGCTCAAAAGCCAATAACCAAGCAAGCAAGAGACATGCACACAAGGACCAATGAGGGAGACAAATTAAAATTTTTCCAAAATTAACTTGCACAAGCGAGATCTAACTCAACAAGATCTGACTCTACTAGCCTGGGATTGGATTATTAAACTCTCAGCTCATCTTCCCTCTACACTGGCACTAAGGTTTCACTAATGAGTTAATGGAACAAATTAGTTTGTTTTCCTCCATACCTAGGTGCTTATAAAATACAATTAACTTTAGCATTTATATGTGGCACTAGCTTTCACACACCTATTGCAGGGACCCTTAACCTGAGTTTTCTCTGGTTGGCCTAACTGATCACAACAGGGGTAGCTCTTTTTGCCTTAATCTTTATTAACCATTGCATATTGTGCACAAGCCATGACATTATTATTTTTTTTTCTCAACAATAACAACAATAATGATTTTTCGTTATGAACATGATAAGCAGATATTCTTTTCTTTTCTCCTAAGCAAGATCAAACATGCTAATTTGTAAAAAATTAACTCTTTAGCTCTACCCTACACCTATCGAGGTGACAACAAGCATATGAACCCAATAATTCGCTCCTAAGCATTCAAATCCAAATCTAGCCGAGATAAATACTCTACTCATGCAAGCCATCTCCTAGAAAAAGTTTAAAAAGTCTCCCTTTTTGGGCACTCATGCTTATAACTCATCGCAAGCTTGAAAATTGACAAGAAAGCCTATCTTAGGACATCATAATCATGCAAAAATAGCATCCAGAAAACAACCATATGTTTAATTCAAAGAAAGCTCAAAACTATAGCCCGAACTCAGATGCTCAAGGGCTCCACAAACATGCTAATCCACCCCCAAACTTAAAATATGCATTGTCCTCAATGTATAACGAAAATAAAGCATAAACAAGCATGAGAACAATAAACGAATGAAAGGAGTGAACAATACTGGCCTGGAATGATGATGACTTATTGACTGAATGCTTGGAATCTTTACAGCTTGAAAGCAAAGGAGAGAAAGAAAACAAGACCTACAAAACAGACACAAACAATAAATAAAACTCAAAAGAAAGAAATAACTAACTCACTTGGGTTGCCTCCCATAAGCGCTTGTTTAACGTCATTAGCTCGATGTGTTGACCAACTATGCATCAGGGTGGTCTCATGTCAGATTTTCCATCACTGGTGCTCTTCCTAGCACCTCTCCTGTAGCCCACTATCAATGTATCTGATGTGTTCTTGGGGTCCTCAAAAGCTTTTAAAACTTCCTTCTCCTGTTGGACTCTTATGATTAGCTCCCTGCGTTCAATATCAATTATAACCCTCCCTGTAGCAAGGAATGGTCTCCCTAATATGATAGGCATAGCATGATTCTCTTTAATATCTAGCACAAAGAAATCAACAGGAAAGAAAAATCTACCTACTTTAATCAGAATATTCTCAACAATCCCATATGGACTAACCACAGACTGGTCAGCCAACTGAAGTCTAACAGAGGTAGATTTTATTTCTCCTATGTTAAGCTTTTTACATAATGATAGAGGAATTATATTTATGCTAGCCCCCAGATCACATAGTGCTCTACATGAAAAAGTACCAAAATTACAAGGAATGGTAAAACTCCCTGGGTTAGACAATTTCTCTGGTACTCCCTGTTGGACACGAGCACTGCACGTCGATGCAAGATATACAGTCTCCAACTGCTTCCTTCATGAATTTTCTGTAGTGAGGCATCTGCTCCAAGGCATCTGAAAAAGGAATATTAACATGTAAACCCATAAAAGCATCTAAGAACTTGTCAAACTTAACCTTAGAATTTTTCTTTTTCTTTGATTTATGGACTAAAACAGTAGGAGAAAGGATAGAAAGCTCAGGATTAAGGTTTTCAGCTTCGTTTGAGGTGGTGCCTTCTTCAACTCCTCCTATGAGTTCCTCTGGTTCAGTAGCCTCCTCTTTCACAGCTGATGTAGTCTCCTCCTCATAATGCACAGATACGGCCTTGCAGTACTCCAAAGAAGATTTCTCCTGTTCAGCTGGGGCTTTACCTTTATTCATGGAGTTGACAACACTTACCAGTTGTCCCAGCTGAGTCTCTATATTCTTGATTGCTGCAGAATGACCATTGACAGTAGTGTTTATTGCAATCACGACCTCCTCAAACTTATTTGACCTGTTACTTGATTCTGCAATAAAAGCTCCAACAAGGTCTTCTAAAGATTTCTTATTTTCTTGACTTTGAGGAGTGAAGTCAGGAGGATTCAAAACATTCTTATTATTAGCATAGGAAAAATTCTCATGATTTCTATTGCTAGGGTGATAATGTGTAGGTGTGGAATTATTATTATACCCCCTAGAATTAAAATTAGAAACATACTGAACCTGCTCGAGATTTTCCCCCTGAGTCTGGGATGCAAGGGCAGCTGCAGACTCAATTGATTGAGCATTCCTTGAACCTGAAAACTTTAAAAATGCATTAGCCAAGGAAGACATCTGAGCCTGAAGTGCACTTACGTTGTCAACCTCGAACACTCCAGCAGCAATCTTTTTGGGTCCCGACCGCTCAGATGGCCATTGATAGCTGTTGGTGGCCATATCCTCTAACAAAGTCCTAGCACTCTCAACAGTCTTGGACAACAGAGTCCCACCTGCAGCTGCATCAACAATAGTGTTCGTGCTAGGAGTTAATCCATTGTAAAATAATTGAACCTGTAGCCAGTCAGGGTATCCGTGCTGAGGGCACTTCCTTAGCAGCTCTTTAAATCTCTCCCAAGCCTCGAACAGCTGCTCATCGAATTGTTGCTGAAATGTCCCAATTTCGGTCCTCAGTTTGACCGTCTTGGCAGGAGGAAAGAACTTCTTTAAGAATGCATGGACCAAAGCATCCCAAGTGGTGATGCTCCCAGGTGGAATAGATTGTAACCACTCCCTCGCTTTGTCCTGCAAAGAAAAAGGAAATAAACGTAAGCGAATGGCATCTTCAGAAAAACCATTTAATTTTACCGTCCCACAGATGTCTAGGAAGGATTACAAATGAGAATTTGGATCCTCCATGGGTGATCCTCTGTAAGCGCAATCTTGAGTCATCTGAATGAGACCTGCTTTCAGCTCAAAATTGTTAGCATTAATCGGGGCATAGACGATCCTTGATTGTTGCTCCTGAAAGATCGGCTGAAAGTAGTCCCTGATGGGCTTAGGCTCCTCAGGATTAGGATTGGCCATTTGGATATTTTCTTGATTTTCCCTTCGAAGTCTATTGAATGTTCTTTCTATTTCTGGATCCAAGGGAACTAAGGCCAATTCCCTAACCTTTCGCATACACCGACTACACTAACCTAAAAAGGCAAAGAAAAGGAAATAAAATAAATTAGGAAAAAAACAAGAAAAGGAAAATAACTAAATCTAAATAAGGAAAAACTAATCTAAAAAGGAAAAACTAAAAATCTAACAATGGGAAATTCAAACAAATAAGGAAAACTCTAAATATGGAAAAAATTAAGAATGAAAAAGAAAACAATAAAGGAAAAAAAGAATGCAATTTACATAAAACAAAAATAACAAAAAAATAGAATACACCCTAAACTAAGACCGGACAATTTTTCTTCGATATTAAAATTGACTAAATATGCCAATCCCCTGCAACGACGCCAAAAACTTGATGCGCAATTTGCTAACCGCAAGTGTACGGGTCAAGTAATAATATAGTGATTTTGCAATCGAATGTCGTCCTCTGGATTGGTGTCTAGCCAAATTTTAATTATCGAAAATACTTTTGACCAATTTTATTTAGGGAATCAAATTGAATGAGAATATGAATTAATCAAATACAAAACTAAAGCAAAAAGTGACAATCTAATGGGAAAAATTGGTCTTAGAGATTTGATTTCACCAATTGGAGTTATGGATTAATAAACGAATTAACAAATACTATGATTCATAAATCTTGGCAACTAAAATCACACATATCTCTCCCGAGCATACATGATTCTCCCATATGCAATTGAACCCGATATCCCTATCTAAATCCAATAAACATACAAGGCAATAAGGCTAACCTTTATAACAATTTCTAGAATTAACCTTAATCTCCCGATTTTTAGCTAGATTCTAGTTATGCATATTGATTTCTAATTTAAATCCTCTCTCCCGAGTTAGATTCAAATATAAACATCAATCAATTTATGGCCGGTAAATCGAAAGCATTAAGGATACAACATATGCATAAATGAAATCAATAGCATAAAAACAGTAAATCAATCCATAACGTGCCCAACGGCTACATCAATCCCTAAGAATTAAAGCCTAGCTACACATACATAACGTTACAATATAGCGATAGTCTAAAATAGCCATCCAACTATCTAAAGTAAGGGAAAAGAGAATTAGACTCGTTGTAGGCCGAGACCGAACGTCCCCGTCACGATCCCCACGAACAATGGGTTGATTTCAAACTTGCCCCATTTGCTTCAGCTCAAGAATGCCCAATTTCTGCTCTATTGTCGGCTCCAAAAAGTCCCCAATCGAAGTCCCCAAAAACTACCCGAAAATAAACTTATATAGCAGATTTTCGTCGTAGCGTCGAGACGCTATTAAGACAACGTCTCGACGCTGCCTCTTGTACGCGCGTGTCTGAAAAGGAAATGCGGTAGCGTCGGGACGCTTCCTATCACAGCATCGAGACGCTGTGAGTCTGCCGCGTATTCTCATTAAGGAAACGTAGCGTCTCGACGCTCCAAGAGTGGCGTCTCGACGCTAATGGGCAGAATGCCCTCTCTTGGCTCCTTGTTACTTGAATCTTTTTTGTTCTTTGGCATCTTTTCACGTCCCGAACACCCGATTAATTCTTATTCCACGTTTTAACTCTAATCAATGCTTTCCTACAAAATAAACAATTAAGTGCAATAAAATGGCCAATAATCATCAAAGACTAGCTAAATTTAATAAGTAAAGATAGCTAGCTATGCTCGCTATCAATGATTTTCCTCTATATATAGAGGATGAACTAATGAAAATTGGGTGGAAGAATTCAACCTAAAATGCTGCCAAAATTTTCTCAAATTCTCCATACCTCAAACTCTCAAATTAGCTTATACCCATAAGCTTTCCTTTCCAATTCCTATCAATCGAGGATCCCCCATCCGTTCCAAGACTGTAGGATAGTAGAGAAGATCCAAGTGGTTGTCCAAAAGCCGTTGGTGTGAATTATAAAGCATCGATTTATACAAATTGGGAGCTTCAAGAGGTAGGTATCTTATTACTCTGTTTTTTGTTCATATGGACAGCATGTCTTCTAGGATCAAATTGATAAAATTGTGTGCCTAAGATCTTAAATTTCTTCCGTATGTGTGATATTAACACCTTCATAAAAGTGTCTGACATTAAATGTGCGATATTAAATAAAAAAAATTGTTGGTTGCACACGTAGCTAACCAACAATACTATTTCTTCATTTTGTTAAAACCTGTAAACAAAATAGAATTTCAACATATACACAAAATAAAATACCGAAAATATTTTTACACAACAACTAACTCAATGAACATGGATTTAATTAATAAAATATAATAGTGTATGTAATACATGGAACTTTCTGTTCATCCTCAAATCACATTCATGAACCAATTTACAAAGAAAAAGTAAAATTACTAAACAAAATAAGTACACAACTCTAAAATTTTAAAAAAATTTCACCCTGCCTTTTTTAAACGACTGACACTAAAAGCCTTGCACGTTTTTTTCGTCCGACATAAAAAAGTATAATTTGTTGTAGATATATCTAATAGGTCTATAAATTTTCAATTTTATATTTAATAGTTACTTGAATATTAAAAATAGTATAATAGGTTAAGGATCCATTAGATATTAAAATTTAAATTAGAACCTATTGAAGGATTTGGAATTCCCTAATCCCGATAAAATGGAAGCGTAACTGGGATCGATTCGTAGTTAATTTTGTTTATCAAAAAATACCATTACATTGGCAAAAATCATAGAACAAATTCTACACAAACTTAAGGCTAAGCATACAACCTTAGAACTAATTCTAAAGGGAGAAGCAAATATATCGTCGTTGTCGTCTCTGAAATATCAAGAACGTCTTTCTTGATTTCATAGGGACCAAGCGTCAACAATTGGGACACCACCAATTGATCTTCTCCGCTATGACTCTGAGATTAGGAATGTAGTTGTGGGACTACCTAACCTTGAATGGGAAAAACTCTAGAGAGAAAATTCTCTCTAGAGTTCTTGGGTTGAGAGAATATGAGAGGGAGGCTAGAAAGAATGCAAGAGTGCATTCTTGTGGCCTTATGTTGTATTACCTAAACCCTAGGTTTAGTGTTCTATTTATAGGAGTAAGACCATGAATAAAATATTCTTTTAAAATCAATCATTTCAATAACTGATTTAATCTTTTCCATAATTAATCAATTCCATAACCAATCAATTTCATAATTGATCAATCTTTTCCATAAATGATTGATCACTTCCATAAGTGATTAATGAAGGGTTGAAATCCCTTTTGGCAGCAGAAACATATCAAGAACGATCTCGAATTGATTTTCAAAATTGTAAAACCAATACGTTGGCAAATCAAATTACAGAAACAATTTCTAAAATATACGATTAGATTAAGCATGTTGTAAAATAGATCTAAAACCTATTTAGATCTAGAAAACTTACATGAATAGTGCTGGAAAATTCTGCACAATGCTCCCAAAAATATTCTTTGATCCCCAAATGGACACCACCACGCAAGAACACTCGCTATTCTCTTGGGATATCTTGATATTTCGATTGTGGGATCGATCTTTTCTTGGAAAGGGAAAAATTCAACAAAGCAAAACCTTTGCTGTATTCTTTTGAGAGAGGAAAAGAGGACGAGAGCGTTCTACCACCTCTGTCTTTGCGTGAATGAAAGAGTTAGGATCGATTAGGGAACTCTCTCTCCCCTCAACGATAAGTGGGGAGAGAGTTACATTACCCTACTTGATCTAGACCGTTTGATCTTAATCGAAACGATCTAATTAACTAATTATAATTAATTTAATTAAATCAATATTAATTATGCAAACTATTTATTCAATTTGAATCATATTCAATTGAATTAAATTGGCCTATTCAATTAATTCTATTAATTGAATCCACATTAATTAAATATAAAAAATATAATCAATTTTATAATTGAATCATACTCAATATTATCTCTCTCATTTAACCTAAAGTTTTAATGTGATGCACATTAATATAAACTTAGTATTAATTTGATTAAATTATATTTAACCAAATTAAATTAATTAATTCATGAATTAATCAAATATCACATACTTAATTAAATTCATAATTCTCTCATTAATTAATTTTGAATCATATCCAAAATTAATTTTATTATAAAGTTTAATTTGTTAATTAAACTTATACTATAATGTATCTCCATACATTATATTAAATGCATCAAAATACAATTAACTTAAAATCAAATTATATTCAAGACTATATTATCTCAAAACCCGTTACGAGCTAGCAGGTGAACTTAATGGACCTACAGATCAGAAGCTCCAACGATACGAGATTGATCAGCTAAACTCATTAATCGAGTCAATCAACATTCGTTAACTGTGAGTCACTTCACTAAAGACCCACAACTGCACTCTTCTCACTATAGAATATTTATATGTCCACGGATATCGACCAATGCAGTAAGTCAATCCTTCACATGTGTTCGTAACACCAGCTTGGTCAAATTACCGTTTTACCCCTGGGTTGCCTCTGGATCCTTAAGTACCACTGATCCGTCTAATGAACAACCTGTTTAGGGTCCAACCACTAAAAAGAAATTCCTCTCGGGCTAGGAGAGGACAACGCGCTTTTGTTCAAGCCCCGGAATCAACCCTTAAGGGAACACACATCTACTTGCCCCAATAGGAGAAGAAGTGAATTTCATCTCGTATTGTTGTGTTCCCAGCCCCCATTCGGTCTTGCCCCTGAAATGGTAGGATTATTGAGTCGGCGAACTGGCCACTCTCACCCATACAAATCTAAGGACAATCCCTCCTGAAAAGAAGTTCATAACAGACTCAAGATTGAGATTGAGTTACTTAGGTCATCTTATTTAAATAGAAACCTAAACTAGTCAACGACGTTAGATCTAGTGGTTACTATTTCGCAGTCCGATCTTATGCAAACTCATTGCAATGGATATCCCCACCCCCACGTCTCCTACATGGATGCTTTGGATCATTGCATCTGTATCAGATACAAGGTGGACCGTATCACATAGTGTCACCAAGATAAGGTACCCAGCCTTATCCCTATACTATAGACCATTTAGGTTGTTACTTGAACACTGATCCCCGTATGTCCCTACATACTAATCCAAGTTTCATTTAAACAACCTCAGATCTTAGTTTATTGGATTTAGGGTTTATTAATGCAAACTCGATTATTCAATAACAAAATTACTGAATCACTCAAATAACTACTTATTGAGATCGATTAATTTGTTTCATTTACTATCTACGAGTTTTAGGGCATAAAACCCAACAATTAAATCATTTCCATAAATGATTAATTACTTCCATAAGTGATTAATCATTTCAATAATTTATTATTTTTCAATTAATTAATTATTTAATGAATTAATCACCAATTAAGTATCATATATTTAATTTAAACATTCTTTTAGTTAATTAATTAATTACCCAATTAAATATCATATATTTAATTTCAGGCCTTCAATTAATTAATTCTATAATATGAATCAAATCCATATTAAAATTTGAACTCCTTCAAATTCTCTTATATCCTATAAATTTAATATGAATCAAATTCATATTAATATTTGAACTTCTTCAAATATTTATTTATCTCATAATAATAAAGTTTAATTTCAAATTAGATATTACATTTTAATGTATCACTATACATTATATTAATTTGTATCTCATACAATTAACTTAATTCCCAATATGAATTTGAACTATTCAAATTCTCTCAAGATATAATTGTTCCTAATTACTCTTTACGAGCTAGCAGGGGGACCTAATGGACCTACAGATCAAAAGCTTCAATGATAGGAGGTTAACTGATTAAACTCATTAATCACGTTAACCAATATTCATTAACTGTGGGTCATTCCACTAAAAACCCACAGTTGAACTCTTCTCACTGTAGAACATTTCTGTGTCCACGGATATAGACCTATACGGGTAAGTCAATCCTTCACGAGTGTCCGTAATCACAGCTGGGTCAAATTACCGTTTTACCTGTGTTACATATGTCTCCTTAAGTACCAACGCTCCTCTAATGAACAACCTGTTTATGGTTCAACCATTAAACAACCTTGGATCTTAGTTTATTGGATTTTGGTCAAATTGTGCAATATTTAACAATAACGCTTTATTGTAGAAACTCAATAACACTTTATTGTAACAAGTATACAATTTGTTTACATTCACTATCTACGGGTTTTAGGGCATAAAACCCAACACCTATTACATACAAAAAATGAAATTTTAAAGACCAATTAAACATTTTTTAAAATTTAGGAGCTTATTAGAAATAACTCTCAAAGTTCATAGATCAATTAAGTTTTGTTCAATAAGGAGTAGAAATAAACTTCCTATATATTAGGGGTGTAAATAATTCGAGTCAAGTTGGTTGTACGGACAAACCGACCCGACCCGACACGTGTCGATTGTACGGACAACCCGACCCGACTAGAATCGAATCAACACGTGTCGATTATACGGACAACCTGACACGTGTCGATTGACGACGACTGAGAGATAGGAGGAGGTGATGATTGAGAGAGGGGGAGGCGGCGACACAGACCGAGGGGGAGACGACGAACGATGGAGGAGACGGAGACTGAGAGAGGGGGAGACGACGACTGAGACAGAGAGGGAGACCGCAAACGCCGAATGATGGAGTCGTGGAGGAGACGTCGATTGAGAGAGGGGGAGACAGGGAACAGTGGAGGAGACAACGATTTAGAAAGAGGGGGAGAACGCGAATGCCGAACGGTGGAGCCGTGAAGGAGACGACGATTGAGAGAGGGGGAGACGACGGACGGTGGAAGAGACGACGACTGAGAGAGAGGGGGAGGCGACGACTGAGATAGAGGCAGAGATGGCGAACGCCGAACGGTGGAGGAGACGACGACTAAGAGAGGGAGGGAGCGTTCGTGAAACTGAAAAGGGAAACTGAATCTGAGAAGGAAAAGAGGAAAAGAGGCAGAATGAAAACCTAAAAGTTCTATTTAACTAAAAGCAGAGAACCGAACCGAACTGACTCGTTCGGTTAGGTTCGGTCTTCGGTTTTCCGGTTCGGTTTGGTTCGATTTTCTTCACCCCTACTGTATATATATGATTGAAACTTGAAAACTATATATATATTTACTTTAATTAGAATTATAATCTATTTTAAATGATTAATATTTTAAAAAGTAATCTTTTAGAAATAAAAAATATTTTCATTATATTCGTCCTTAATTGGACATAAAAAAAGAATCAAATTTAAATGAAAAATGAAAAAAAACAACCGCCGCTTTGGAGAGTTGAATGTAAAATAAGTATTTATATATTTAGTTGAGAAAATGAAAAAGGAAAAAAGGAAAAAGAAAAGAAATGGAAAAGGAAAGAAAAAAAAAGAAATGAAAAAGAAAAAAAGATAGCTCCGAAAAAATAAATGAAAGCACAAGTATTGCGGCTTTGAGACTTGAACATGAGAACAGGCAATTTACAGGGGGCTTACCCCACTATATCAAACACATTAAGGGGCTGTTTGGCCCATGGTTTCGGAATCAGAACCCTGGGAATCAAAACCCTGGGGGGTTTGTTCTGGCGTGTTTGAAAGCCTGGGAATCAGAAAACAGTGTTTGGGGTGCTGTGTTCTGAACCCTGGAAATCAGAAAACAGTGTTTGGAGGGCTGGGTTCTGAACCCTGGGAATCAGAAAACAGTGTTTGGAGGGCTGGGTTCTGAACCCTGGGTTTGAACAGTTTTTTTTTTTTTTTTTTTTTTTTTTTTTTTTTTTTTTTTGCTTTTATATTTTATTGTTTTTCCTTTTTTGGTGAATGTTTTATTAATTGTAAAGCCCCTTGTGTAACATAGATTAATTTTTAAGAGAATTTTGAATTAAGCATTTAATTTATGATATATACGAAGAATAAGAAAATTGTTTCTAATAATCAAAATATTGATTATCATTGACAAATTGAAAAACATAACATGAAATTCTTAGGCCCCATTTGAAAATTTAAAAGTTTGAAAAAAAAAATAGTTTTCAAAAAATAGTTTTTGTTTTTTGGAATTTGTTTAGGAATTCAAATGTGTCTTTAACAAAGATGAAAATCATCCTAAGAAAATTGAGAGAAAACAAACATGATTTTCAAAAATCAAAAACCAAAAGCCAAATTATTAAATGGGGTTTAAGTTTGGTCATTTTTTCCATGGATCCACATGCAAAATTTAAATTCAAAACAATAGTTCATTAATGTTAAATTAAAATAGTTATTGAGACAAAAAAAAAAAAAAACATGGTTCATGAGAAAATAAAAATTTGGAACATATAATCACATAATAAATAAAATAAAATCTATAGGCTACTTTAAAATGACTAAATTAAATATTAAATTATGTATATTTATATTATTTAAATATAAATAAGTTCAAAATAAATATCATATGTCAAAATAAACTTAGCTTAGCAATAATTGATATATGCCCTCGATCAAAAAGTTAGAGATTCGAATATTCCCACATCGAAATGTTGTTGAACTAAAAAAAATTGTACATATAAATTTGTTTTTTTTTTTTGAGATTACATATAAATTTGTTTTTTTGTTTTTGTGTATGTAATTTAAAATTAAATACTTTATTTACTATAGCGGATTTAAAATTAAATATTATTCATTTTATTTTAATAAATTCAAAATAACATACTATTTATTTTGTCATTCCGAATATTGTTAATTTGAAAATAAATACATATTTTTTTAATACGTTAACTCAAAATTATATTTTATTTTAAAAATATTTATATGGGTAAGTTGGCTAAAATACCTTTTCTTATGTTAAAATTATAAAATTATATATATATATATATTAAAATATTGTTAATTTAATATAGAGAAATGAAAAGAATTATGAGAAAAATGGAAAGAGAAATGATGGGACCCACCAAATTTATGAAAAAAATGGATAAAGTAATAGTGGGTCCCACCAACTTTATGGAAGAAAGAGAAATCATATGTTTTGAGTGGTTTTGAGATGGGTTTGGAGAGAAAAACCATGAGGTTGGGTTTGGAACCCATGGTGTTGTGATTACGATGGGGCAAACATGGTTTTGGGTTTGGAACACAAAACCACCCAAACCCAAAACCATGGGCCAAACACCCCATAAATATTTTTGTTTTGCAACACTATCATTTATTTAATAGACATTTTAAAGTTGGGGGACTCGAGCCTCCAGGGTCGAAGCTAGATCCGCCGTTGGCTACCAGGTTTATTCTATTTTTATTTTTGAACTTTTATAGTATCTATTTCAATTTCTATACTTGAAAAAAAAAAAACAATTTTTGTCCCTAAACTTGATTACCTATATAAAGTTGTGAACTTTAAAAATAATAATTTTCGTCTTTGCTATTATTTTGCCATATAACATTCACTTATCCAAGATCTTCCTTTTGGCCAACTTAGGTAGTTCCAAGAATACATGTCTACATTCGTACATGAATACACATTCAAAATTAAAGATGTTTTTCATCTGTCAGACAATGAATATCTAAATAACCCAGAGAATTAAAATCATTATTTTTTTTAAAGTTCATAAACTAGCTAAAGTAGTCATTATAAAAATTCAAAAACCAAAAATTAAATAATTCAAAGTTCCGGACACCAAAATGAAATTTAGACCTAAAATATTTATAAGCTTAGAGACTACAAAATAATACAAATATGAAAAGTGAGTAATCAAATGGGGATTGGCTTAGACATATCTATATCTATATCTATACTATATTAAAATGCTACTAACTTTGAAAAACATTTTTGGACAAAAGTACTCCTTGATTTATTTTAGATTTACTAATCTTGCCATTATGAATTTTTAGTAACTTTAAATTTATTGCAATGGCACGTGGTGATAAAAATAACTACCATTTTTGAAAAAAAACAATTGGACAATTATATCCCTAATTTACTTCATATATGTACGACTTCGCCATTTACATTAGTTATTAATAAGGAATGAATTATTTATTTATTATATGCCAATCAAAAAGAAATTCTTCTCTAATTAATTACAAATTTATTTAAATTAATATAATGATTTTTAAATAATATTTAATAAATGAATGAAATTTTATTTCAAAAAATCAAATCAAATTAAATTGAAAATTAATAAGTTTAGTTTTTTTTAATATTTTTTATTTTTTAATTAGTAGCATAGTGCATGAAAATTATCATTAAAAAAAATATAATTTGATAATTTGAAATATGAAATATTTAAATAGTGAGATGATGTCTTTCTTCTTTAATTTCTTTATTTAAAGAATATGCCACATAAAACTCATTTTAAATAGTAAATTCATTTATTAATCATTATTATTGATTAATTATCAATAATATAACCATGTGTAATGTAGAAAGTTAGAATACAAAAGGTTTCCTCATTAATTAATTATTATTTTTAATTATATCTATATCTATACTATATTAAAATGCTACTAACTTTGAAAAACATTTTTTGACAAAAGTACCCCTTGATTTATTTTAGATTTACTAATCTTGCCATTATGAATTTTTAGTAACTTTAAATTTAATGCAATGGCACGTGGTGATAAAAATAACTACCATTTTTGAAAAAAACAATGGGACAATTATATCCCTAATTTACTTCATATATTTACGACTTCGCCATTTACATTTTTTTTTTGATACAAAGACTAGGCATAGGCCACCCATAACATAAGATTCAAACCTAAGCAAAACCCATTAGTCTCCCCTAACAGAGCTAGCTGACAAAACACACTCAAACATCCTTTCAAGGCTAGCCACTAGACTTGTTTAACTGACTCGCAGTCACATCAACATGGTCACAATCATAATCTCATGCCCCTCAAACTGAGTAAAGCCTGACAGAAAGCAAGTAGAGTCCTCTAATCTTCCTCCATCGAGCTCGTATGCCACCTTACGTCGAGTACAAATTCATTACTACAAGCCACATGAGACTGCAAGCCCCTAAAATAACCTGCACAAACCCTTAAAATGAAGCAGCCTGCACACATAGCTCATCAAAGTAATCAAGAAAGGACATACAGAAAACAGTCCCGACCCCTCCTCCACACCCCAATCACGAATGTAAACCCCAAACAACCCAAGTCGTATACTGAGCCCCAAAAGTAGGCTCAGATAATGGAAATTTATCAAGACAAAACTCTGTACGCCAACAGCTACGCCTTTGCCTAGGAGAAGCCAACCTGCATGATAACAATACTGGAGCAAGCCAAGATTAACAAGAAAATTCTCACGTGAGTGTGTGGTAAGACCTTCCCTAGAGCCGCCCTACTAGCCCTGGTCAGATTTATAAGCACCCTCCACCCATCTTCCCCCTACACTGGAACAAAGGCTTCACTCAAAGGCTAAAAGACACAAACCGGATGCTAACACACCACCCATGACCCGCCCAAGGAAAACAATCACTTTCCACTCCACTCCATTTCTTTCATTTTCAATTGCAACTCTCTTTTTCATGGTTTTCCATACTTTCTTTCATTCTCAGAACTCTCTTTTTCAAACTTTCTTTTCACAAAACTCTCTTTTCAAACTTTCTTTTCCACAAACGCTATTTTCTTTCAACTCACACACCCCAGGCAGAGCACTAGCTTTCGCACTGCAGAGTAGGGACCCCTAACCCGAGTTTAACTCTTGGTTGGCCTGACTGAGCACACTGCAGGCAGCTCTTTTTACCCCTTGTTTTGTGCCTCGCGCTAACAACTCTAATCTGCATCCCAACTAGACTTCAAAGCTCCACCCTATATCCTATCGAGGTGACAACAGACTTAAGGAACAAATAAAGCATACCTAAGCATTCAAGACTAGCTAAATGGAAGGCCGAGTGCATAAATGTGCTAGAATAGACCAGAAACACTTAAGACCAAGCTCAGATTACGCCACCAGCAAAAGCCTCAATCCCAGGCAAAAGATAAAGCACTAGGTACATACAGAGAATATCACCAAACAAATCCCACCTCCAAAACCACCCCAGGAAACTAATCCGGCGTGACCTACAGACATGCTCATCACACAACTGTACAACCTCAGAACAGTTTACCAGACAAGCCAAACAGAAACTTAATAAGGAATGAATTATATTAATTTATTTATTATATGCCAATTAAATAAGGAATGAATTATATTAACTAACGCCATTTACATTAGTTATTAATAAGGAATGAATTATTTATTTATTATATGCCAATTAAAAAGAAATTCTTCTCTAATTAATTACAAATTTATTTAAATTAATATAATGATTTTTAAATAATATTTAATAAATGAATGAAATTTTATTTCAAAAAATCAAATCAAATTAAATTGAAAATTAATAAGTTTAGTTTTTTTTAATATTTTTTATTTTTTAATTAGTAGCATAGTGCATGAAAATTATCATTAAAAAAATATATAATTTGATAATTTGAAATATGAAATATTTAAATAGTGAGATGATGTCTTTCTTCTTTAATTTCTTTATTTAAAGAATATGCCACATAAAACTCATTTTAAATAGTAAATTCATTTATTAATCATTATTATTGATTAATTATCAATAATATAACCATGTGTAATGTAAAAAGTTAGAATACAAAAGGTTTCCTCATTAATTAATTATTATTTTTAATTATAATTAATATTATAATTTAAAATGTTTTGTAACCTTTAATTTTCTACCGGTATAAAATGAGGTATTCTTCTACCATTTTTTTCATCAAGTCCTCAACAAGTCCTCAATTCTTTACTCAAAGTCTCTTCAAATCTTGAAATCGACTCTATTTGTTACTTGGTAGATTCAAGTCGCAAGAGATGCATGTGATGAACATATAGAACGTTAGAATTCGCTTAGGATGCTAAAGTTCCACTTTGATGAAGTCAAATAATGGCGTTGCAATTACCAAGTGAGTATATCTATTTTAAAGCACGTGTGTGTATGGATACCTTATTGGATATCTTACTACTTTTTTTTTTTTATTTTATTGTCATTTGATAATTAGTGCATCGTTTGTTATTAGAAATGTCGATCATATCTTTGAATTCATTATTTTGAATTTTGAACCTATGGTAAAATAAAATATTATTTTGAACCTATGGTAAAATAAAATATTATTCAATAGTTGAAGCATTATTTTTATAATGATAATGAAAATGGTAAATTTTAATTAGCAAAAAAATATAATATAGGCCAAAACTAGCAAGATAATCTTTGGAAAATGAAAGCATGACAACTTAATTATACATTATAGATTGAGATATTAAAATTAGTTTTCCTTTTAATAAATGTCAAATTATTTTAAAGTTTATAAATATTTTCAATAAACAAATTAGACACGTTGAAAAGTTAATTTAGATAAATAAAATTTAAGTATATTCATAAAGGTGATAAATGAAGAAATATGAAAAAATTAGTCATCATTATCATAAATGAATTCTAAAATTAAGCTTCTTAATTACTAAATTTTTTCATGCTATGCCTTTACATTTTATAGTTCTAATTTTAATTATATTTAGAAAAATAAATTAATACTACATGATTTTTTAATATAAAAATATATAATTCAAAAGTTTTGTTGTTATTATTGCTAATTATGTTTAATTATAGTTATAGAGTATTAAATGTTTTGTAATTCCTCCGTCCCCTTAAGTTACAAAGTGTGCAATATTTAATTCCTCCGTCCCCTTAGTCAAATTGTGCAATATTTAATTCCTCCGTCTCCTTAATGTAATATTATATTATAAAATAAAAAACAAAGTGAAAAGATTTAAATGGAATATAAAGGTAATAATTAAAAACAACTTTGGACTTGCACACATTCCTAAAAATGTTGTTTTAAATATGAGAACGGAAATTCATAAAAAAAGTTTTATAATTAATAATATGAATACAATAATTATGCATAGTTATTCAAAGAAAAAAACAAAAAAAGAACCCCTTGCTTAGTTGCATGGTTATTGAAGTCTTGAATTTAGCGGGCGTTGGAACGACGGCGTCAGGAAGAAGAATCCGCGAAGGTTGATGCTTGTGAATCAAATAATCTCTTTGCAAGCCTTTGCCTTGAAAGTTGAAACACAAACACATAACAAAATCTGTCTTTTTCCTACCACCTCCCTTGGAATTAGCAAATCAGAAAATCCAACTAAGAATTTAAAATTAAATATACTTATTCAGTCACAAATGTTTTATTATTCCTATTATTATTATTTTTAATCTAGCTACTTTTTAAAAAATTATTTGTCGAATTTTAAAATATTATTTTTGAAAACTTGTTTTATTTTAAACAATTGGCGAGACAAAATGGACCTTAATATAGTATCTATCAAATTTTTATCTTAATATGGTGAGGAGAAGAGTTCTGAATTTTATGCCAAAAGAAACCTAGCTTAGCAGAAATTGATATGTACCATCGACCAAGAGATCATAAGTTCGAATCCTCTCACCCCAAATGTTGTTGAACTGAAACAAAATGTTATGACAGTAGACTAAAATCAAGAGAACAAGAACAAAAGAGAGAGAAAACATCACAAATTTACATGGTTTACTAACAGTGTGTTAGCTGCATCCACAAGCAGAGGAAGAGAACAATTTATTAGTGAGGAGAAAAACATATGAAAATTTCAAAGATTAGGGCAAATTAGGTTAAAAGGATTTATATATGACACAACTCTTAACTCTAACAGAATTGGTCCAAAATAAAGCCCAAAACATAAAATAACATATTTAATCTCTATACATAATTTAGTTTGGTCATTCGAAACGCTTCATAATAGATTCAAGACATATCAACAAAAGAAAAGTTCTAAATTTTATTAGTAAAACTCATACCATAATACAATGATATGCTCAAGAATATATAGACAAATGAGTAACTAATTACAACTGAAATAGTCTTTTTTTTTTTTTTTTTTTTTTTTTTTTTTTTTTTTTGAGAAACTGAAATAGTTATTAGTATGGTTATAAATAACTTTTCAATTAAAACTAATAACATACCAACTAATCCCAACTTCATACATCACCTGAGACCGTAACACTCCCGCGTGTAAATTAAAAACCGCCAACTTGGTCATTATGGATTGCAATGTCGAAGAAGACATAACTTTATTTAAAACGTTTGCCAACTGGAGTGGGAATGAATTGGCAAGAGCTAAAGAAAACCATTGAGAACTTTTTCTTGTTCATTCATGAAAGGTGGGATTAAATGCTAGGGGTGTAAAAAAAATCGGGTCGGGTCGGGTGTGTCCACCTTTTCCTCTATTGAATCGTTCTCTCCCAATTTGGGTTAGAGAAAAAATTGTGAGAGTGATAGAAGCGACGCTTGCCTGACGACGACGGAGTTGGGACAATAGTGAGAGGAAAGAGTTGGGACAGCAGCGCTTGCCCGACGACGGAGTGAGCGGCGGAGGGAAGAAATTACAAGCTTCAGGAACAGAGCGGTGGAGAGGGGAGAAGAAGGCCCAAAAAGAATCAAAATGATGAAGAACAAAGTGAGAGAAATTACGGGCTTCGGTAGGGTCTGGGGAGCTTTGTTTCATGGGAGTGGCAGTGGAGTGAGGTTGACGACGACTGCATGAAGAACATAGTGGACGCCGACGAGGAGAGACGAAAAGATGAAAAAACAGAAATGCTTCGTTTCATCGAAATCCTCTTCTGGTTTTTGACGAGGAGAGACGGTAAGAGAGAGTAGACGCCGACGAAGAGAGACGAAAAGCGAGAGTAGACGCCGGCGGTGAGAGACAGAAAGAGAGAAATGTCATCTGAGAGGGTTTTGTTGAGATTCTCTTGAGAAGAAGGGTGAAGAAAGGTGGAACACTGTTCATTGATGGTGAAGAACACTGTTCTAAATCAGTGAAAATGACAGCTAGCAGACTTAAATGATTGGCATAGTACTATCATTATTTATTTTTCTTTTTTTTTTTTGAATAAAGTATCAGCATGGCAGACTCATTATTTCTTTTAAAGTACCATGCATCATTATTATTATTATTTTTTGAATAAAGTACAATCATTAAAGCATGGCAGGCTTAAACTATGGTTTAGGAAAAGACAAACCGATACCGATCCGAAACGATCGGTTCGGTTCGGTTTTGTCTATAATAGTCTTTAAAGTCGAACTGGCCGGTTCGATTCGATTCTCCGGTTCGGTTCGATTTGTTACACCCCTATTAAATGCAATAGAAATGACAACCTGATTGTCACAAAAAAGAGCAGTTGGAAGGAAAATAAGGATCTAGAAGTCATAAAGTAGTTGAGAGTAATTCACAAGTAACAACTACTAGTGTTTTATACCTAAACAGATAATCTTGCAATAGTGTTCTGCTTTTTTTTTATTTGCGTGAAATCATAAAGTCTTCATGAAACACAAGGAAACCAGAAATAGATCTTTCGGTGTCTAAACAAGCACCCCAACCAGTATCGACAAATGCACGAAACTAAAAGGATGTTACTAGCTTGACTAGTATGTCTTGGCTAGAGGATCATTTAAAAAAATGTAGCAATTGATGTGCTGAATGAAGATGAGTAGTGGGCTAGTCACCGACCTTTTCTTCTTCTTTTTCTGCCCCTCTGAATCTCTCTTCCTCCTCTTGGAGGGGCTTGGCATTTGGTCCTTGGAGATTTCCTATACCTCGAGTGGAGCCTTATCATGCACTTTTTCTTGCTCATCTTTTTTTTTTTTTTGCTGTTCTTCTTTTTCAGGCTCACTGTGAGATACTACAACAAATTATACTTTTAATGTCAGATGCAAAAAAACACGTGGGGCTTTTAATATCAGACAAAAAAACGTGTAGGCCTTTTAATGTCAGACGACGCGGTTTGAAAATTTTCAAGCTTTTAATGTCGGGCAATGCTCGACATTAAAACGTTGCCTTTCTTTATTAATTGGGGGCATTTTTAAAGCAAAAGTTTCTCTCTCCCTGAAAGTGCACAGTACCAAACAACACCTTTACTTTCTCTCTCCTCGACATTTCTTCCCCTTTCTCTCATCTTCATCTTCGTCTTCACTTTCTCTCTCGAGCTTACTGACGACGACTGGAAGCTTACCAACGACGACTGGAAACTCTTCATCTCCAGCACGGTTTCCATTCTCTCGTCTTCAAAACGCTTGGGTCTTCACTATCTCTCTCAATGATGACTGGAAGCTCTTCATCTTCGCCATGGTTTGACTTGATCTTTTCCCCTCACAGTCGGTCACTAAGTTCCTCATCTCCAACACGACGTGGGTTTGTGGGTTCAAAGTGTAGATGTGTGGCTGTACTTCGTGGGTAGAAAATCTGAGTGGTCGTTGATAGCGCGCATAGCGAGCAATTTTTTTTGGTTAATTTTAGTTAGTCTTTGAGTTTTTTTTGGCCAAAATTATGCACTTTAACGTTTCTTTTGTAGGAAATTTTCGATACAAAAACCTTATTTTCTTGTGGGTCGTAGAAAAGACCACCTCTCGTTTCTTTAGGGTAACCAACAAACTGGCACAATTTCGAACAAGGTTCCAGTTTCTTAGGATTTGTCACAAGCACATGTGCTGTACAACCCCAGATACGGAAGTAACGCAAACTAGGTTTACGCCCCCTCCATAACTCGAAAGGTATTTCAGAAACGCTTTTCGAGGAAACATTGTTCAAAATATGAACTGCAATGTCTACTGCATACCCCTAGAACGAGCTAGGAAATTGAGCATAGCTCATCATCGAGCGAACCATGTCCAACAAGGTTCTATTTCTCCTTTTTGATACACCATTTTGTTGAGGTGTACCAGACGTTGAGAGTTGGGATTGGATTCCATGTTCTATCATATAATTTTGGAATCGTTGATCCATATACTCTCCACCTCGATCTGAACGAAGTGTTTTGATAGTCTTACCTAACAAGTTCTCAACTTCATCCTTAAACTCTTTAAACTTTTCAAGAGCTTCAGACTTTTGACCCATCAGGTATAAGTAACCATATATAAAATAATCATCTATAAAAGAGATGAAATATTCATACCCTCCTTGAGAATTTACATTTAATGGACCACAAAGATCCGAATATATCAACTCTAAGGATTCTTTGGCTCGATAACCCTTTCTAGTAAAAGGTCTCTTAGTCATTTTACCCTCGAGATATGATTCACAAGGTGGTAAAGAATCATCTTCCAACTCAGTTAGAAGTCCATTCTTAACTAAACGACCGATCCTATCGATGTTTAATACGACCAAGTCGTAAATGCCAAAGATATATGTTGTTACTTTTTGGAGAAATTCTTTACCTTTTACTTTGAGTTTCAGCAGTCTTAAATATCTCATGACTTAAAAGTGCCTTAGTATCGGTTGGTCTTAATACATAAAAGTTGTTTTCTAATTTAGCAGAACAAATAAGTACACCATTTTGAAAAATGAACGCTTCATTAAATTCAAAAGAAACGGAATATGATTGTTGCAATAAATAGGAAATAGAAATAAGGTTCCTCTTAATCCTAGGAACTATATACAAGCTTTCTAAAAGCAGATATCTATTTCCAAAATACAACTAGCTCCCACTGTACTAGTTGAAATGACGTCTCCCGTTTTGACCCTGAGCATCATCTCACCCTCCTCAAGTTGCTGGAAAGAATCATTTCTCTGAAAAGAAGAACAAACATGATTAGTTGCTCCCGAATCTAATATCCAGGCAAACTGATCATGCTCTACAAGGCATGTTTCTAAAGCTAGTAAATCAAATTTACATTCCTTCTCTTTCTTCTTCTCCTCAAGATACTTGGGGAAATTCCTCTTCCAATGCCCATCCATGTTGCAGTGGAAGCATTTGTCTTTGTCGGCCACCACCTTGGCCTTGCACTTGCCTTGAGGAGCAGCGGGTGCCTTTCCCTTATTTCCCTTCTTCTTCTTTTGTATCTTTTTAGATGAAGAAGCTTGAGATACAGGCTTAGTCCCCGAGGATGAACCCTTGAGGAACTTTTTCTTGGAATGGGCGACATTCGCCTCTCCTTCGACCAATCCCTTATTTTTCATAAGAGAATGATATGTTTGTAACTCATTTAGAAGGTTAGTCATGTTCAATTCAATCTTATTCAACATAGCATTCATTCTGAATTGTAGAAAACTCTTCAGAAGAGATTCTAGAATGAATGTAACTGACTATTCTCGCAAAAGACTGCCCCATTTGTCTCCGCCACATTGAATTAGACCATCATATCTGTTGGGTTCCTAGAGTGAGTAAAAATATGATATGAAATACTCTAGAATTCCTTTGCAAGTATACACAGTCTGCAACAAGTAATATTATCAATCCAAGGACTGAATGAGTTTCCACTTTATCTATTTTGTATAACTTTCTAATGGTTTCGAAGATAATAAAAATGTTGAGTTTTATAAGAATTATGCTGAAGCAAAATAAATGACAGAACAACGAGTAAACAAATAGACAGACAGATTAAAGACAGGCGCTGGTTAGGCTTTAGTGATTTTTCGAAGATATGCTCTAGCAATATTATTGATCATGCATTTCTCGCAGTATTATTAGCGGATTCCTCCCGGAACTCTGGATCTTTTGGGATATGTTTCAAACCCAATGAAGAGCGACCGATCGAGCACTAGGCAACTGGCTATCCCTAGCTCAGTCACTGGCGTTCACCAATACACAATGATCGTAATGTGGAGAATTGCCACACACTCTCTAAATCATCCCTGAAACTAGAGAGAGCTATCCATACCGGCTGGCCAGGCGGGCATAAAATAAGAATAAGCACAACAATTAACCAAAATGCAATAGTCAATTTATTACTAGAGATGAAGCACAATAATCACATTATTCCTAACCAACACCCTAGCTACTTAGTTCATAATCAGCATAGGAATACGAATTACAATCTGAGTATGCATGTCCATAACTACAAGTTAAATAAGAAGGTAAACTCCCTAATCAGCTTGCGGTTGATGGTGTTCTTGATGATCTTCAATCTCCCTATACTATTCGGCTTCCAAGGGAAAACATGGAATGAATTTGACTTTGACGGCTACTTCCTTTTATAGAAGGATGGGAGGCTTGAATTAGGTCAACTAGGACACGTGTAAGGCTCTCCTTGATCCTTTATCACGAAAATAACTCAACAGAAGTCGGTTCATGAAGTTGGCTAACGAGCTGTGATGTGGCAGTTTCTGCTCCCAGTTTTGCTGCAGCATAGAATTTGCTCCCTCCAGTCGCTTAGCAGCATAATCTGCACAAAATAATTTCCAATGCTTCCATTCTTCCAAATGAGTCAAAACATGTAATATCTCTCTAAAACCAACCCTATTAAGCATTAAAGACACGCAAATCCTTATATAAATGAGACCTAAATAACTACCTTTTGGGCAGTTATCATATCCTCAAACTTTAACTATTGCGCCTCCCGAGCAATACTAACCAACCTTCTTTCAAGAATTCAAAAACATTAGACAAAGAATTAGCTTAATCAAATCAGACAGTCCAACACTACCTTTAACCTTTATCTGAGCACTCTGCAAAACCAAGCTCTGCTGCAGCAAAATGATTCCTTCAGCAGGGACAAATAATCACCACTTTTCAACTTAATTCTAAGAACTCACCACAGCCTAGCTCTATTATCAGACATTTCAAAACATATTTTTAAAGGGGTTTATATCATTATTTATCAGACTTAAAGCAGCCTTACAGTCATAAGCTCTTAAGCACGAGATGACCCACTTTATGATGCAATATACCCTTGCCTCAAGCTCATCACCAACTGGGCTCAATACTCATTATAAAGCTAAAAAATCCTTAGTTATTCCATCTCTTGCCCCTCAGAATGACAGCATTTTATGATGAAGCTCACCTAAGTTCTGGAAGACAGAAAAACTGCTGGATCATCATTCATCCTTCAAAACTTTTGCTCTGTCAATTTTTTCAGCAAAATCTTCAACAAATAATTTTTTCAGCAAATAATTCTTTTTCATATTTCTCATTTTTTCACATTTCCTAGGTCATCTTTTGATGCAAAGACAAACTGTGGGTATCACAAATGTCCCCGGTTACTCAATAACCTAGCAAATTTTAATTTTGAAGGAGAGGAATGCTCGAGCAAAATAATTGGAGTAGCAAAAAGTCCCCCAAACTTGAATTATTCATTGTCCTCAATGAATCATTAATTAAGCAATTATACCCCCAAACTTAAATCTTTCTTTCTGAATTTTTAAACTAAACATGGGACTCAGATTAAGCTTAAAGTGGATCATATAAGTCAATACTACCATCAAAATCTTCTTGCCGCAGCAACAGTCCAGGCTAGAAGAAATGCTCAAGCAAAAGGTTTCTTGAGATCAGAATACCTTGATCTAATTAAGCGTAATCAGTCCAAGCTTCAAAAATTCAGAAGAAAATAGTTAAGTTAGAGTTATTCAGTGCTCATGGGATAGAAACATCTAGAAATTTCATTTAAAAACATAAGAAAAAGAAATTACACATCAGATATATTTTTTCAAGCAGTAGAAAAGTAAAAAGAAAAGCAAACATAACAGTAATAGAAAAGGAGGTTAGAAAATGCACGAGCAATAAAAAATTTAAGAACAAAAATTATGCTCGCCCAGGGCCATTTCATCCTTCAGTCCTCTTGGCCCGGTTCACTTTCATCATCCTCTTCTCCTCTTTCAACAGGTGGGGGCGGAATCCAGGGGTTCAACAGATCGTCAGGGAATGCTGGAAGGGCTGGGTATGGGTTTGAAAAATTCTCTTGCAGCGCCCTCTTTAAGCTGGCATCCCGATTCTTAACATAGTTCTAGAAGGTTAAAGTTTGCCTCTCAGCAAACTCTTGCCGATTGGCCGAAAGTGCCAATTGTTCTAGAATCGAGTTGATACCATGGATAAGGCTACCTTGACGCACCTCCTGCATGCGCTGGAGCCGTGCCAAATTGGGCGTGTCTATGATCCCCTTATCAAACAGGATCACATCCCCCTCATCCACCGGAACCCCTGCTCTTCTGTACAACATCGTGATTGTGTTCGGAAAGAATAGTTTCCCCACCTTCTTTTTCCAACATCCAGAAATCTCATTCGCAATAATCCTCCCTACATTAATACTGAGAGACCGTAAGATGACAAAAGCTAGGAGAACCCGTTCCCTGGAGATTGTCGAGTCATGTGTTGTTGGAAGCATCTTCTGTCTAATAAATCTCATCCATGTGTTCGCTTCCCTTTTCAAATAAGCCGACTGGAATGTCCTCTTACGAGTCTTGGATAATTGCCACTGTGCCCCTTCAATTCCTACCTCCCTTACAGCCTCACTTAGTTGCTCCTCAGATGGCGCCACAGCCATCTCATTATATGCCGCATGGGAGAAATTCTGAAGGTTGTACAGTGCATTGATAGCACTTGGACTCCAATCCACCTCGACTCCTCGGACAATTACCTGGAAACCATCCTCCTTGACAATGTTAGCATAAAATTCACGCACCACCTGTGCGTTTACAGATTCAGGCTTCGCACAAAACAGCTCCCAACCGTGGTCTGCAATACCGGTCCTCAGAAACTGTGGAAGATCACCACTGAAACCGCGCTCGAACAAGAAATCCCTTTTCAGAAGCTCAGCGTATTTTGCTCTGGCAAAATTGTTGACGAAGCGATCAAATGGAACCTGCTGTTCTTCTATCGCCTCGTGTTCTTCCGATGCTTCAGCAATATTTTTGCCCTTCTCTGCCCTGCACCTGAGCAACTGCTCTTCCTCGGTCTTCTTCTCTGTTTCTTCTCTTTCTTTGTCCTCAGCTTCTTTCCTCTCTCTTTCCTCGCGCTCTGCCTTTTCTCTCTCAGAATCTGACGATGGTGGTGACGGGGTATCAGTCCGAATCACCTGAATACGACCGGCCTTCCTTTTTATGCGGCGGCGTTTCGGCGGTTCGGGCATGATTACCTCAACACGAGCTCCTTGGTTCTGCTCGTTTCCTCTTTCAGACACTGTGTTTACCTGTTCGTCTCTCACCATCTCAGCCTGTTGTTCTTGATTTTCCTCAACATTTTCCTCTCGAGTCGTATCTGTAAGTCTCTGATCAGTCTCTCCTGGAGTCTGTTCTTGCAGTTCTTCCAGGTTTTTTTCAACCACTGCAGCAGCCTCATCGTCTGCCACTTTTTCTTGTTCTTCCGCCCTCTGTTGTCGCCTTCTTCTTTTAGCTTCTTTCTCCTCCGGTGTTCTTTTCTTCTTAGTTTTCACTTTTGGAACTTCGGGGGTAATGGGTATTTCCTCTTCACTCTCTCTCTCTCTTTCTTTCCTCGCTCTTGTTTTGGCCATGGATAACTCAAAGGGTTTTGCAAAGAATGAAAAGGAGAAAGAAAGAATGTAGATGGCAAGAATCAAGAAGACGAAGTAGAACGAAGACTTACCAATGTCTGCAAATAAATAAGGCTCCAGCAATTTGAAATCCTAACCGAAAGGATTTGCTCCGTAATAAATGGTTTTACCGTTCACAATTAAGTTGCAATTCGAATTCCTAACGGTAAAATTGTGGAACTCCAATCATCTATGGGAAATAATGGCATGCTGTCAACGGCTAAACCGTTGGATTGTCCCTGCACGACATGTGGCAGCATCCCTGCAATGCACCTGCCCATAGAAATTCAAAAATCCCAACGGTAAAAATAATTACTCACACTAAAATCCTTCCTATGCATACGAGAAATTTGCTCCAGCATTATCTTTGCTGCAACAATCTTCTGAACCTGCTGAATCTTAGATACGGAATTTTAAATTTCAAAATAGGAAAATCAAATCTTTTAAATTCAAATTGAACTTTAACCGATCAAATGAAACTTAATCTTTTATTCTCAAAAGAAGCCGAATAAATTAGAGAAAATCTCTATTAATTACAACTAGAATTCAAATAACTGCAAATAAAATCTAGATAAAATAAAATCTAATTAATTAAAAGATAATTAAAAGATAATCTAAACAAATAACCAGAAAATGAAATCAAATCAAATTCAAAACGAAATAAAATAAAAAATAATAAAAACACTGAGATCTAACAAACTATGCAAAAATCAAACCTAACCTAATCGGACTTAAAAACAAATCAACGAAAAAATAAAATCACTACAAATCCTGGGAGCTCAAAATTTTGCTCTGTGAAATGCTCCCGCAAAAGTCCTGCTCTCTCAATCATCAACCAATCGTAGGGAAGGATATTTCGACTGAAATTCCTCACCCCAATAATGCTTCACACGCCGCCCATTCACCTTGAACACTCTCCCATCTTTTTCATCCTGCAAAGTAATTGTTCCATTGAGAAAAACCTCAATCACAAGAAACGGTCCTGACCATTTAGATTTTAATTTTCCAGGAAATAGTTTTAATCTAGAATTATAAAGCAAAAATTTCTGACCCTTGAAAAACTCCTTAGATTTTATTTTCTTGTCCTGCCACAGCTTAGTCTTTTCTTTATACATTTTCGCATTTTCGTAAGAAAATTGACGAAATTCTTCTAACTCATTAAGCTGCAGCATTCTTATTGCTCCTGCACGACTCAAATCAAAATTTAACTTTTTCAAAGCCCAAAATGTTTTATGCTCAAGCTCTAATGGTAAATGGCAAGCTTTCCCATATACTAACCTATAGGGAGACATACCTAGAGGAGTCTTATAAGCTGTCCTATAAGCCCAAAGAGCCTCATCTAACCTAAAGGACCAATCCTTTCGAGATGGATGGACTACTTTCTCTAAAATAGCTTTAATTTCCCTATTACTAATTTCAGCTTGACCATTTGCTTGTGGGTGATAAGGGGTAGCTATCCTATGCTTAATCCCATACTTAGCTAAAAGCTTAGTTAAGATATTATTAACAAAATGTGTACCCTCATCACTCACTAGAGCCCTAGGTGTCCCAAACCGCGCAAAGATGTGCGATTGAAGAAACCTTGCAACTGTCTTGGCATCACTCTGATGGCATGCAATGGCCTCCACCCACTTGGACACATAATCAACTGCCAATAAGATAAAAACATTGCCATTAGAAGGGGGAAATGGCCCCATAAAGTCAATACCCCATACATCAAATAATTCAACTTCTAAAATGTAAGTAAGAGGCATTTCATCTCTAGGTCCCAAGTTTCCTCTCCTTTGGCAAGCATCACATTGCTTGTAGAACCAATGGGCATCCTTGAATAAAGTAGGCCAGAAGAATCCGCAATGCAAAATCCTCATAGCTGTCCTCTGACCGCTGAAATGACCTCCATACGGCGAAGAGTGACATTGCTCCAGGATTTCCTTTGCTTCAGTACCTGAAACACACCTACGAATAATACCATCAGAGCATTGCTTATACATAAATGGCTCATCCCAAAAGAAAATTTTCGTATCATGCTTAAACTTTTTCTTCTGCCTCCAATCCATATCAATAGGGGTGACTCCCTTCACTAAAAAGTTGGCAATATCAGCATACCAAGGGACATCCCTGACTACCTTTACTTGAACAGCAAAAAGCTGCTCATCTGGAAAAGAATCGGAAATGGCAGATTGCTCCAGCAAAGATGATGATGGATCAAGACGAGATAAATGATCTACAATGACATTCTCTGATCCCTTCTTGTCCTTTATCTCCAAGTCAAATTCCTGCAGTAATAAAATCCAACGAATTAGTCTAGGCTTTGCATCTTTCTTAGACATTAAATACCTTATTGCTGCATGATCCATGAACACCGTGACTTTGGATCCAACCAAATATGGCCGGAATTTCTCAAAAGCAAACACAACAACTAACAACTCCTTTTCAGTAGTTGTATAGTTGACTTGTGCCTCATTTAAAACCTTGCTTGCATAATATATAGGATGAATAAATTTGCCCTGCTTTTGCCCCAGCATCGCACCTACCGCAGCATCACTCGCATCACACATTACCTCGAATGGCAAATTCCAATTAGGTGCGCAGAGAATGGGTGCTGAGATTAAAGCAGCCTTCAATGTTTCAAAAGCCTTCCTACAATCTGCATTAAAGTCAAAAACATGATCAGTGCACAATAAGTTACAAAGCGGTTTACTGATTTTGGAAAAATCCTTTATGAACCTCCTATAAAATCCAGCATGCCCTAAGAAGCTTCGAATTCCCTTCACTGAATTCAGTGGCTCTAGTCTTTCGATAACCTCAACTTTCGCTCTATCAACTTCTAGACCATTCTTAGAAATCCTATGACCTAACACTATTCCTTCCTTCACCATGAAGTGGCACTTCTCCCAATTAAGAACTAGATGGGTATCCTCACATCTTTTTAATACCTTTCCTAAATTATCAAAACATCTCTGAAAAGACCCTCCAAAAACTGAAAAATCGTCCATAAAGACTTCAACAGTGGACTCAATCATATCAGAAAAAATTGCTAACATACACCGCTGAAATGTTGCTGGAGCATTGCAGAGGCCAAAAGGCATTCTCCTAAAAGCAAACGTCCCATAAGGGCAAGTGAAAGTGGTTTTTTCCTGATCCTCAGGAGCAATAGTAATCTGGTTATACCCAGAATAACCATCCAAGAAACAGTAATAGGCCTGACCAGCCAATCGATCCAACATCTGATCGATAAATGGTAGAGGGAAATGATCCTTTCGGGTGGCTTTATTAAGCCTTCTGTAATCCATACAAACCCTCCAGCCAGTTACTGTCCTTGTGGGGATCAACTCATTATTTTTATTGCTCACCACAGTGACACCTCCTTTCTTAGGAACACATTGGACAGGGCTTACCCAATTGCTATCGGCAATTGGATAAATGATCCCAGCATCCAACCATTTAATTACCTCCTTTTTAACAACCTCTTTCATTGCAGGGTTAAGCCTTCTTTGTTTCTCAATACTCCTAAAGGATCCCTCCTCTAGAGTGATTTTGTGCATACAAAAAGATGGGCTAATTCCCTGTATATCAGCCAATGTCCAACCTATAGCTTTGCGGTATTGCTGCAGCAATTTTATTAAGGCCTCCTCATGCTCCGACATTAAATATGATGCAACAATAATGGGCAACGTCTTACTTTCCCCAAGATACACATACTTTAGATGATCCGGTAAAGGCTTCAAATCTAAAGTAGGTGCCTCAATTAGGGATGGCTTAATTGGGGGAGCCTTTCTTTGATTTAAATCTAAAGACTCAAAAACATCCTCACACCTAAACAATTCTTTTTCATTTTTTCTATCTAAAGAACAAAATTCAAAATTTTCTACACTAACCTCTCCATGCTTTTCCGAATGCTTATCAGCCGAATCCTGTATTGCTGTCTCAATAACTGTGCTCTCCAGAATCCAAATGAAGGAGCAATCCTCCATCTCGTCTGGATATTTTATGGCTTTAAACACATTAAATTTCACTTCCTCATTACAAACTCTCATTGTTAATTTTCCTTTTTGAACATCTATTAATGCCCTACCAGTAGCAAAAAATGGACGACCTAGAATAATTGGGACATCTTTATCAGCCTCATAGTCTAAAATAATAAAATCAACAGGAAATATGAATTTATCGACTTTTACTAAGACATCCTCAATTTTACCCTCTGGATATGTGATAGACCTATAAGCTAATTGGAGTGTAACTGTGGTAGGTCTAGCTTCACCAATACCTAACTTCCGATAGACCGAAAGAGGCATAAGGTTAATGCTTGCACCTAAATCACAGAGTGCTCTACCTAATTCCTTTCCACCTATAGACACAGGTATGATGAATGACCCTGGATCCTTAGCCTTGGGGGGTAGCCCATTCTTAAGAATAGCATTACACTCCTCAGTAAGAGATACAGTTTCAAACTCACCTAACCTTTTCTTTTTAGTCAAAATATCCTTAAGAAATTTAGCATAATTTGGCATTTGCTCTATAGCTTCTACTAAAGGGATATTTATATGCAATTGCTTAAGAATCTCTAAAAACTTTTTAAATTGACCATCCTGATTCCTAGGCTTTTGCCTTTGTGGAAAAGGTAGAGGTGGTACATAAGGCGGGGGCGGCACATATGGTGGTTCTACATCTGGCACAGAACCAGATGCTCCAACATTTTCTTTGCTGCCTCCAGCACCCTGACCAGACTCCAACTCTTTTTCAACAACAACATTATTATCACTATTACCATTTAAATCCTGGGTTTTACTAGGCTCAATTGTTTCTTCTAATGGCTTACCACTCCTAAGAGTAACTGCCTTTACCTGCTCCTTACCTTCCCTTCGAGGGTGTTCAGTATCCGAAGGAAGTTTCCCTTGAGGCCTTGCCTTGAGCTCATTAGCTAGCTGACCCACTTGCAATTCCAGGGCTCTCATCGAAGCTTGATTACTTTGAATTGCGGCGTCTGTGCGAGCCATAAATTCTTTCATCATTGCCTCGAGAGAATTTCCCGAATTTTGCTGGGGCAAAGCCTGCTTATTTTGCTGGGGCATTACCTGCGCTTTAGCAAATCCCGGCTGGTTCATCTTCTGTTGCGCTTGTACGTTATTTCCTTGACTTCCCCATGAGAAGTTGGGGTGGTTGCGCCAACCTGGATTATAGAAGTTAGAATAAGGGTTGTTCCTCTGATTACCTACAAAAAACACAGAAGCTGGATTGCTGGGGCAAAACTCGTAGTTGTGGTCTTCACCGCAATAGACACATGCTTCGTCCGTGACTTGGTTCACCACTGCTGCAGGCTCCATAGCTGGTGGCTGTTGATGACTAATCACTGTCACATTCTTAAGAGCATTAGCAATCACAGCAAGATCAGCCCTAATGGTGGACACACCATCAACCTCTAATACACTCTTAACCTTTTTATTCAGGCCTCTAACATCCGACCACTGACAACTATTAATAGATATTCTTTCTAAAATTTCATAAGCCTCATCAAAAGTTTTTGCCAAAAGGGCCCCTCCAGCCGAAGCATCTACCATACCTTGGGTTACTCCATTTAAACCATTGTAAAATGTTTCCATTTTAATACAATGAGGTAACCCATGGTGGGGACACTTTCGTAAAAGCTCCTTAAACCTCTCCCAAGCCTCACTAAAAGTCTCATCTTCAAGTTGCCTAAACCCTACTATTTCACTCCTTAATTTAGCATTTCTATTAGGTGGGAAATATTTACTCAAAAATTTTTCAGCTAACTCATCCCACGTCCTAATTGATCCTTGAGCAAAAGAGTTTAACCATGACTTTGCTCCATCTCTAAGAGAATACGGGAACAAAGTTAATCTAAGAGCATCTCTAGGCACTCCTTGAATTACAAAAGAATCACTAACTCCTAGAAAAGACTTAAGATGTAAATGAGGGTCTTCAGATGACAAACCATGAAATTGCCCCACGGTTTGCAACATCTGAAACATTACCGGTTTCATTTCAAAATTCGCCGCTTGGATTTGGGGACGTGCAATCCCTGGATTCAACTCGTTAAACATCGGGACAGGATATGCTCGAATGGCTCTGGTCCTATCGTTTGCTACCAAGATAGGATTCTCAGCCTGATTATTTCGCTGGTCATTTTGCTCAAACAGTGGGTTTTGCTGCAGCAACGGATTCTGCTGGGGGTTCACTGCTGCTGGACCTTCAGGAACCTGCGGGAGTTGCGGGGCGTTCTCCATCTGGTTTCTGTGCTGCTCCCTCCTTCTGCTCCTAAATGTCCTTTCAATTTCTGGATCAAGCTCAAACCGTACCCCTGGCGGTTCGCTCATGCACCAAAATCACACCTGTAAAAAAAAAAGAAACAATCAAAAAGTTCTAGCACCAAACCACTAAAACACATACACAAAACAGATCAGATAAAAACTTATTCAAGTCCTCGGCAACGGCGCTAAAAACTTGTTGGGTTCCTAGAGTGAGTAAAAATATGATATGAAATACTCTAGAATTCCTGTGCAAGTATACACAGTCTGCAGCAAGTAATATTATCAATCCAAGGTCTGAATGAGTTTCCACTTTATCTATTTTGTATAACTTTCTAATGGTGTCGAAGATAATAAAAATGTTGGGTTTTATAAGAATTATGCTGAAGCAAAATAAATGACAGAACAACGAGTAAACAAATAGACAGACAGATTAAAGACAGGCGCTGGTTAGGCTTTAGTGATTTTTCGAAGATATGCTCTAGCAATATTATTGATCATGCATTTCTCGCAGTATTATTAGCAGATTCCTCCCGGAACTCCGGATCTTTTGGGATATGTTTCAAACCCAATGAAGAGCGACCGATCGAGCACTAGGCAACTAGCTATCCCTAGCTCAGTCACTGGCGTTCACCAATACACAATGATCGTAATGTGGAGAATTGCCACACACTCTCTAAATCATCCCTGAAACTAGAGAGAGCTATCCATACCGGCTAGTCTGGCAGGCATAAAATAAGAATAAGCACAACAATTAACCAAAATGCAATAGTCAATTTATTACTAGAGATGAAGCACAATAATCACATTATTCCTAACCAACACCCTAGCTACTTAGTTCATAATCAGCATAGGAATACGAATTACAATCTGAGTATGCATGTCCATAACTACAAGTTAAATAAGAAGGTAAACTCCCTAATCAGCTTGCGGTTGATGGTGTTCTTGATGATCTTCAATCTCCCTATACTATTCGGCTTCCAAGGGAAAACATGGAATGAATTTGACTTTGACGGCTACTTCCTTTTATAGAAGGATGGGAGGCTTGAATTAGGTCAACTAGGACACGTGTAAGGCTCTCCTTGATCCTTTATCACGAAAATAACTCAACAGAAGTCGGTTCATGAAGTTGGCTAACGAGCTGTGATGTGGCAGTTTCTGCTCCCAGTTTTGCTGCAACATAGAATTTGCTCCCTCCAGTCGCTTAGCAGCATAATCTGCACAAAATAATTTCCAATGCTTCCATTCTTCCAAATGGGTTAAAACATGTAATATCTCTCTAAAACCAACCCTATTAAGCATTAAAGACATGCAAATCCTTATATAAATGAGGCCTAAATAACTACCTTTTGGGCAGTTATCAATATCCAAGACATGATCCCGAACAGAAGTGCCCTCTTGCATGCAGATGTTATAGATATATTTGAAAGCCTCATGATGGAGCTGATAGGACGGTTTTCCAAACATCTCCCTGAGAGATCCCATTATCTCTCTAGCGGTCTCAAGGGGTTCGCATTTCTTGGCAAGAATGTCAGACAGACTTTCCATGATATAGGCTCTGACTTTATCATTAGCCTTAACCCATTGGTCATATGCGTATCTAGTCGCTTGAGATGCGTTGCGAGCAGGGACTGGAGGACATTCATCTAGTAAGACAAACCGTAAATCGACGACAATTAAAATCATATTCAATGTCGTAACCACGTAGAGAAGTTTTCGCCGGTAAATTTGTCATTTTTAAGCAGGATTATAATTGAGGAAGACATTGCTGAAAAAACAAACATTTACCGTATTAGTTATCTTTCCTTAACCCATCACACAAGTAATACAAACAATTGCATACATCCAATCAATTTTGCAAACAAGCAATCAAAGAACCCTAACAAACTATTGACTGGGTTTTGCAACGATGCTTTAGAGGTCTAGAGGAACAGCCACCGAAGGGTGATAAGCTACTCCTCCTCTAAAATGAGACCCATCTCAGTCAACTCTAATTCAAAAATAACTCATATTCCTATAGACGTTAACCATCGTTGTTCGGTCAAGGACATGTTAACACTTTTAACTTATCCCCGTAAGTGTTACCCTTCCTTTTTCAGATCCCAAAGGCACATACCAACAAGCTACCATTAGGAAAGACAACTGTTGGTAATTAGCCTAAGTGACCCTATCCTTTTCAGGAGTTCACAGTGTTTTGAATCCTATGATCAGGCCCTCCGAAGGGGTGGTTACTCCAGGGAAACACGCTAGCGGATCATAAGACTCTCATGGTGTGAGCTAGGGGTGGAGATCGAGGGATACGTTGACACGTGTCCCGCTCCCACTTACTATGGACACTTTCCCCATTCACCTTCTTATTGACCCATGCAAACACTTTTTGAAGGGAGGTCGCGCCAAAGGTGACACGAAGTCGAGCATGGAGCTCACGTTGCGAATATAGGGACGTAGGAGAAAAACTTGATTTAAATCCGGTTTTGTAATTTTCCTCCCACTAAAGTGACCTACCGTACATTATAGGGTTTATTAAACTTAGATAAATCCGACTAAGTCAATCTATCTAAGTCTAATCCTATTATAACTATTATAATAAGATATTTAATCTAGCTTCTAGGTGAATTAAACATATTTAATTAACCTAGTGACCATATAAGCTAACATTAAACTATGATTAATTCAACTCCAGTGTTCCAGGTCAGTTCCTAGGTAGGAAGTGTTCCGTAAACCGTCAAACTTAAATACCCACAGCCTTAGACAGAACATCACCGGTAGATCAGTTAAATCATATTTAATTAGTTAATTCATTTAAATGAATATTTAAATGAACCTCCCTCATTTACCTTATAGTTTTAATGTCATTTAATTAAATCAAATTTAATTAAACTAAATTAAAACATATAATTAATTAATTCTACAATTAATTAATCATCAAAATTGAATATCACATATTCAATTATATTTCTCTCATATAACCTATGGTTTTAATGTGCATCCAATGCTCATTAAATTTAACCTATAGTTTTAATATGAATCCAATTCATATTTTAAATTTATTATTCGAACTCCTTCGAATATTCGATTCTCCCTTAAATTAATTTTGAATCAATATTCAAAACAAATTTATATTATAAAGTTTGATATTAAATATAAACTTTATATTATAATGTACCTTGCTACATTATATTTTTTTCCTTAGTAAATTTACCTCAACGCCTTTCAACCTTAAGCTTTGACTCGTGAGAACAAGAAAAACAACCCTCATTATCAATAGAGGATGAAGAATATAGAACAGACAAAGACCTTTCAACCTTAAACTCTATCTCTTGAACTTCCTTTTCTTCTTCACAAACATGTTCTTGGTGGGTGCTAAAATTCTTCAATTCTTCCCTTCTATCTAAACAACTCACCCCTATATGCTTAGCAAAATCGAAAGCATTAGGCTTCGGAATTGGCGCTAGTGAATAAGTGGCCACATGATGCACTAGACATCCTATGGAAGTGGATCCTACTTCCCTATCCTCCCTTTGGGTCTGGAGTCTCTCCATAGATTTTTCTAATTCTAAATTCATGGCTCTAGACACCTCAATAAAATTTTCGAGCAAGCTCTCTAAGGAAGATTTTTCTTTTACGGAAGCGGATCGCACATCACTCACCTCCTCTTAGGGGTGCAATCTCCCTAGGGATTTTTCTAGAGTTAATTTCATGGCTCTATTATCCTCAATATAATCTTGAAGCATGCTCTCTAGGAGAAATTTTTCTTTAGAGGGGGGACAATTTGAAAAGGAAAAATCGATCAATGGTGTTGGTTCTTCGGGCTCAAATTCCCTAAAGGACCACCTGAAATTATAAAAAGTCATTTAAATCAATTAAAGCAACAATAATATTTTAAGCTCTCAAGCATATGCAAACACCAATTAAATGCTCAACAAGAACAATGGACCAGGACTCAATAAAAATAAAAAGAAAGAAGAAAAAATAAAACCTCTAAATTAAAACAAACAGTTTCTTCACAATATTAACATAATGAAATTAGCCAATCCCTGACAACGACACCAAAAACTTGTTGCGAACACCGGAAGCGCACGAGTCGTCAAGTAATATAGTGATTGTGAGTATGTGAGTATCGTCTCCACAGGGATTGAATTTATGCCAAGTCATTAGTAATTTTTCTGCCAAGTGAGTAAAAATATAGTATAAAATACTCTAGAATTCCTGTGCAAGTATACACAGTCTGCAACAAGTAATATTATCAATCCAAGGTCTGAATGAGTTTCCACTTTATCTATTTTGCGTAACTTCCTAATGGTTTCGAAGATAATAAAATTGTTGGGTTTTATCGGAATTATGCTGAAGCAAAATAAATGACAGAACAACGAGTAAACAAATAGATAAACAGATTAAAGACAAGCGCTGGTTAGGCTTTAGTGATTGTTCTAAGATATGCTCTAGCAATATTATTGATCATGCATTTCTCGCAGTATTATTAGCGGATTCCTCCCGGAACTCCGGATCTTTTGGGATATGTTTCAAACCCAATGAAGAGCGACCGATCAAGCACTAGGCAACTGGCTATCCCTAGCTCAGTCACTGGCGTTCACCAATACACAATGATGGTAGTGTGGAGAATTGCCACACACTCTCTAAATCATCCCTGAAACTAGAGAGAGCTATCCATACCAGCTGGCCAGGCGGGCATAAAATAAGAGTAAGCACAACAATTAACCAAAATGCATTAGTCAATTTATTACTAGAGATGAAGCACAGTAATCACATTATTCCTAACCAACACCTTAAGCTACAAGTTCATAATCAGCATAGGAATACGAATTACAAACTCCTTACTCAGCTTGCGGTTGATGGTGTTCTTGATAATCTTCAATCTCCCTATACTATTCGGCTTCCAAGGGAAAAACATGGAATGACTTTGACTTTGACGACTACTTCCTTTTATAGAAGGATGGGAGGCTCGAATTAGGTCAACTAGGACACGTGTAAGGCTCTCCTTGATCCTTTATCACGAAAATAACTCAACAGAAGTCAGTTCATGAAGTTGGTTAACGAGCTGTGATGTGGCAGTTTCTGCTCCCAGTTTTGCTGCAGCATAGAATTTGCTCCCTCCAGTCGCTCAGTAGCATAATCTGCATAAAGTAATTTCCAAAGCTTTCATTCTTCCAAATGGGTTAAATCATGTAATATCTCTCTAAAACCAACCCTAATAAGCATAAAAGACACACAAATTCTTATATAAATGAGACCTAAATAACTACCTTTTGGGCAGTTATCAGTGGGGAATGGTTGAGGAGTCACGAAAATGATGCTTGCAGGTGGCTCAGTTAGTTTTAGAGTCAAAACAGCCAGTTTGGTGCGCAAAACGCTCGTTCAAAATGACCCGCGACAGACTCGAAACTGTCTGCATCTTCACAGAAATGCGGCCGCATTTCACTTTGGCCTTGGCAGAAATTCGGTTGCATTTTTTGAGATTTTCCTATTTTCCTCTTTTTTATGAAAAACACCAAAATTAAGTCAAATTCACACCAAAATGAGTTCTTTTAAGCCCAAATATGTAAAATTCGACACACATGACTCTCAAAGTCCTAACTCATCAACTTTAACACTTTTTAAGCTCGAGAATAATGTTTTTTTTTGTCTAAAAGATAAAAGTTTCATGAGAAAATGAGCTAAATATAAGGGCAAAGTAGGTATATTATTTTTTGTTGATGGAACCTAAATAGTCCTATTTTATCACCTCTAATCTAAGCTTGTTAGAGTTATTTTATGTTTTGTCTTATTTGCAGGATAATTGAGATTAGGCTATGTCGGGAGCCGATCACTCTAATTGGTGTTAATTCGGGCCAATTATGGAGTTTTGGAGCCATCTCGGTGTCTTGGACGACGAGGAGGTGAAGAGAGCCAATTGTGTTGGAGCGGGCCTTAAGAATGACACCAAAAGCCGAAGATTGAAGCCTCGTACCCAAAAGAAGCGAGATAAGACCGAGAATTAAAGCATGAAGTCGAGATTCAAGGCTGGCGACGAGATGTTGTGCCTTGGCATCTCGACGCCGCCGTATTTTATTTAAATATGTAGGCTCGGTTTAGTCCGCCGTTAGGTTAGAATTTTGGTCTTTTTGCGATTTCCTTTGTTCCTTTTACATTCCAACACTGTTGTAGACTATTCTTGGTCATATTTTATGGATTCTTTCATGTCTATTGCTGTTTTTACTTCATCTATGCATAGCTAATCGTATTTAGATCGTTGGATTTGATTTATACTTTGATCTCCTATAAGATTGGCTGAGTTTTCTAGTTTATGTTGTTGTTATTACTGTCTATTTCATTCAGTTTTGCATGTTATCCCGTTTAAACCTATACATGAGGCTAGTCTATTAGGATTTGACGCCCTATGTGATTACCGTTTGTGTATTCTATCAGTTATTTTTAGATAGCCACTTGGTTGAGGCAAGCCACTCTCGATGCAAGACGACCCTTGATAGGCCTAGGATGCATGTTAAATGTTGTAGGAATTAGATTTAAATTGCATTTGAATTTAGTTCATACAATTCTGGACGCACGATCCCAAAGCAGCTAGGTAAAATAGGTAGTTGCAAAATTACTTGTTATCCACTAGTTAGATATAATTAGTAACCGTTGTAGAGGTCTCGGATTGTTGCTAAATTATGTATAAGGGGTGGCGAGCGATAAAGCTATATTAATTAATCTTGTTAATTGCAGAATTCACGGTTAGCAAGATAATTAACACAGGTTAGTGTAGGAGGTCCTCTGAGTAACCCAGAAGCCGACCGGACTAATGAAATCAACATAGAACGGTTGTTGGGTTCCTAGAGTGAGTAAAAATATAATATAAAATACTCTAGAATTCCTGTGCAAGTATACACAGTCTGCAGCAAGTAATATTATCAATCCAAGGTCTGAATGAGTTTCCACTTTATCTATTTTGCGTAACTTCCTAATGGTTTCGAAGATAATAAAATTGTTGGGTTTTATCGGAATTATGCTGAAGCAAAATAAATGACAGAACAACGAGTAAACAAATAGATAAACAGATTAAAGACAAGCGCTGGTTAGGCTTTAGTGATTGTTCTAAGATATGCTCTAGCAATATTATTGATCATGCATTTCTCGCAGTATTATTAGCGGATTCCTCCCGGAACTCCGGATCTTTTGGGATATGTTTCAAACCCAATGAAGAGCGACCGATCAAGCACTAGGCAACTGGCTATCCCTAGCTCAGTCACTGGCGTTCACCAATACACAATGATCGTAGTGTGGATAATTGCCACACACTCTCTAAATCATCCCTGAAACTAGAGAGAGCTATTCACACCGGCTGGCCAGGCGGGCATAAAATAAGAATAAGCACAACAATTAACCAAAATGCAATAGTCAATTTATTACTAGAGATGAAGCACAGTAATCACATTATTCCTAACCAACACCCTAAGCTACTTAGTTCATAATAGGCATAGGAATACGAATTACAATCTGAGTATGCATATCCAAAACCACAAGTTAATAGAGAAAATAAACTCCCTAATCAGCTTGCGGTAGATGGTGTTCTTGGTGATCTTCAATCTCCCTATACTATTCGGCTTCCAAGGGAAAACATGGAATGACTTTGACTTTGACGGCTACTTCCTTTTATAGAAGGATGGGAGGCTCGAATTAGGTCAACTAGGACACGTGTAAGGCTCTCCTTGATCCTTTATCACGAAAATAACTCAACAGAAGTCAGTTCATGAAGTTGGCTAACGAGCTGTGATGTGGCAGTTTCTGCTCCCAGTTTTGCTGCAGCATAGAATTTGCTCCCTCCAGTCGCTCAGCAACATAATCTGCACAAAATAATTTCCAATGCTTCCATTCTTCCAAATGGGTTAAAACATGTAATATCTATCCAAAACCAACCCTAATAAGCATAAAGGACACATAAATCCTTATATAAATGAGGCCTAAATAACTACCTTTTGGGCAGTTATCATACCCCCAAACTTGAACTATTGCGCGTCCCGAGCAATACTAACTCACCTTCCTTCAAGAATTCAGAACATTAGACAAAGAATAGCTTAATCAAACCAGACAATCCAACACTACCTTTAACCTTTACCTGAGCACTCTGCAAAACCAAGCTCTGCTGCAACAAAATGATTCCTTCAGCAGGGACAAATAATCACCACTTTTCAACTTAATTCTAAGAACTCACCACAGCTTAGCTCTATTATCAGACATTTGAAAACATATTTTTAAAGGGGTTTATATCATTATTTATCAGACTTAAAGCAGCCTTACAGTCATAAGCTCTTAAGCATGGGATGACCCACTTTATGGTGCAGTATACCCTTGCCTCAAGCTCATCACCAACTAGGCTCAATACTCATTATAAAGCTAAAAAATCCTTAGTTATTTTATCTCTTGCCCCTCAGAATGGCGACATTTTATGATGAAGCTCACCTAAGTTCTGGGAGACAGAATAACTGCTGGATCATCATTCATCCTTCAAAACTTTTGCTCTGTCAATTTTTTCAGCAAAATTTTCAACAAATAAATTTTTCAGCAAATAATTTTTTCTCATATTTCTCATTTTTTCACATTTCCTAGATCATCTTTTGACGCGAAGACAAACTGTGGGTATCACAAATGTCCCCGGTTACTCAATAACCTAGCAAATTTTAATTTGAAGGAGAGGAATGCTCGAGCAAAATAATTGGAGTAGCAAAAAGTCCCCCAAACTTGAATTATTCATTGTCCCCAATGAATCATTAATTAAGCAATTATACCCCCAAACTTAAATCTTTCTTTCTGAATTTTTAAACTAAACATGAGACTCAGATTAAGCTTAAAGTGGATCATATAAGTCAATACTACCTTCAAAATCTTCTTGCCGCACCAATAGTCCAGGCTAGAAGAAATGCTCAAGCAAAAGGTTTCTGGAGATCAGAATACCTTGATCTAATTAAGCGTAATCAGTCCAATCTTCAAAAATTCAGAAGAAAAATAGTTAAGTTAGGCATTACTTAGTGCTAATGGAACAGAAACATCTACAAATTTCATTAAAAAACATAAGAACAGAAATTACATAGCAGAGATATATTTTTAAATCATAAAAATTAAAAAGAAACAAGCAAACATATTTATCAAATGGGGTCAGATATGCGCGAGCAAACAAAATGATAAGAACAAAAACAAAGCTTGCTGAAGATCATTTCATCCATCAATCTTCCTGACCCTGCTCTTCATCATCATTCTTTTCTTCTCTTTCAACAGGTGGTGGCGGAATCCAGGGGTTCAACAGATCCTCATGGAATGCAGGAAGGGCTGGATACGGCTTGGAAAAATTCTCTTGCAGTGCCCTTTTTAAGCTGGCATCCCGATTCTTAACATAGTTCCAGAAGGTTAAAGTTTGCCTTTCAGCAAACTCCTGCCTACTGGCCGAAAGTGCCAGTTGTTCTAGAATCGAGTTGATGCCATGTATAAGCCCACCTTGACGCACCTCCTGCATGCGCTGGAGTCGTGCCAAATTGGGCGTGTCTATGATCCCCTTATCAAACATGATCACTGATGGACCGCAAAGCGCATGGGCCGCAAGTAATATAAAACGGAAAGTATTCCGAGTATCGAATCCTTAGGGAGGCGAAACGAAACTTAAGCAAATAATTAATTTTCTCTTGAGCACTGAAAATACTAGGGCGAAATAATATTTAGGGACTACGCTCATGTAATAAAAAGATTTTAAATTTAAGACAATTAACAAAAACAATTTGATCAATCAAAAATAAAATGTGGATAAAGAGTTTTCTTTAAGCGGGGAAGAGGGGTCTCGAAAATCAATGGTTAGCTGAATAATTGCTATAATTATCCTATCTCATTGCCCAACTAATTATAAACCTAGAATCTCCGTTAATCACATAGGTTCTCCTGTCGGTTTCCCCTAATTGTAATTAATTCATTTTAACAACCTAAGTGTCCTTAGCGCTATTAAAAAATCATTAATTATTACGCTCTGATTCATTTTAGGAATCTAAGTTTAATCAACTAATCCCGGTGTCACAACGGGCAATTAAACTAGTTGCATGGATTATGATCTATCCTTATTTCTCTCCGTCGAGTTTCCATTAAGAATCGAATCATTACACAATTGGCCAGATTGAGTAAAGCATTAAGCACATCCATACAAATAATTAGGACATGGGCAAGAGACAAGAAATTATAACAATATTTCCACTACCATTTCATTTCAAGACCCCAAATTGGGGTTTAGCTACACATAATATCCACCATAATTACAAGGGAAAGCATATTAAAAAGCATAAAGGAAAAGGAATTGACCGTCGAAAAACCTCTTGCTGTCGCTTGGAGCCCCCGCTGACTACTCCTCGAGCCTCTATGATTGCTTCCCAAAATTCCCCAAAATTTCCCCACTAGAAGAACCCTCTCAAAAAGGCTCAAAAGCCTTGAGAGGGGCTCCAAAAAAGGAGTCTTAAGAAAGGAAAGAAAGGAATTGGAAGGATGATTGATTGATTTCAAATGAGGCACCAAGGGCGCCTATTTATAGGCCTGGAATAGGGGTAGCGTCGCGACGCTGCCTTTCCAAGCGTCGCGACGCTGCTGCGCACGCGGCTTGGGCAACAAGAAAGGGCAGCGTCGCGACGCTGCTTTGCTAAGCGTCTCGACGCTGCTGCGATTTTCCAGATTTTTCAGCTTTCTTTTGGGCTGATTTTTGGGCCTTCTTCATCATTTCTCATGGTCTTTTCTTTATGAATGTCTTCTTTGGGCTTCCAAATGCTTCATACTTAGATTTGGGCTATAATTACTTCAATTATGGCTCTTTTTCTCCCAAAATCATCATTTATGCTCCTAAAGACAAAATAACAAAATTCATTAAATATATTCATTAAAAACACAATTAAAGCACCAAAAAGCTTAATAAATTGAGACTAAAATAGCGACATTTCTGCTCGCTATCACACCCCCAAACTTAAGCTTTTGCTAGTCCCGAGCAAAATAAATTCTAAAGATGCATGAAATAGAATCGCTCAACCCTCAATGATTTTTGAATTCTTAGGATCGAATGGAAAACATGCAAGTGGAATAAGCAAGCACCGCATACTCTTGAAGAAATCTTAAACTAGTTTGAACTTAAGATTAATGAATAGTATGCTCAAGACTTATCTATTGATTCTTTTACTAACCTAGATTAGTCTTATGGCTTTCTCCATTTGTTTTCCCCCTACACTGGCTAAGAGCCCCTAATACTTCGGAGTCCTTCTATCATGCAAAAAAAAGTAACTAGGGTGCCTGTCATCTTTTTTCATGGGGGAGCAGAATTCTCACATGATTTTTCTTTCTTTTTCTCTTCTTTTTCTTTTCTTTTTCTTTTGCTCCTCCCCCAAACTTGCATTTTGATATCTAATGGTACTAGCTTTCACACTACGGTGCAGGGACCCTTAACCCGAATTTTATTCTCTGGTTGGCCTAACTGATCACACCGCAGGTAGCTCTTTTTACCCCTAGGCTTTTTTTCTTTTGAGCAAGCAAAAATTCTTTTTCAACAGATTTTCTTTTTCTCACATTTTCTTTTGTTGCTTTTGCTTTTCTCTCAGCAGGCATAACATTTTTTTCCTACCTAGTTCTTTAGAGCAATCAAGCATGAACTTCCTGATATTAGAAACTAAGCCTATCGGGGTGACAACAATTTTGAAAACCATAATAAGAATCTAGATTTTCAAAGACGTCATTAGATAAGACTATTGCATGCTTTAGACATCAAAACTAAGTATCAAAAAATTTTAAAATTTCACAATTTCTGCCGTGCTCCCAGATTCCACAACATATAAACCATTTTCTCCCAAAATTTCAAAAATCACATCCTTGGCTATCATGGCTATCTATTCATGCATCCAACAGAATTTAAATATGCTCAACACAGCGGAAGCCTCCCCCCCAAACTTAAACTAGACATTGTCCCCAATGTTTTAAAACAGAAAAGCATAAAGAGAGATACTGAGACTTCCCTGAGCTAGGAGCGCTTCATCCTCTTCCTTTGGATCCATGAAAAATGGGAAATGTGGAATTTTGGGATTTGCTAAGGTGATCCTGCAAAACAAAATTGGATCACGGAGCAAAGAAAATTATTTACCGCAAAAACAACTAACTACTTTAATCCTTGGGTTGCCTCCCAAGCAGCGCTTTCTTTAACGTCTTTAGCTAGACTAGGCTCGGCACGCTTACGGAGGCTCAAAATAAAAATTTTCATCATCCTCCGGGCCCTGCAAGAAATCACGCACCGAATTGCATACTACAAACAGGGGAGAAAAAAAACTTTCCCCTGGCCCATCTTCACTAAAGAGATTCTCATAATAACATTTCAGAAAATAATCAGCTGCATCAAATCTCTTTTCTAAATCTCTATTTTCAAAACAGTTGTTAACAGAGTCATCAAGCGTTATAATATCTACTGGTCTAGGATCTAGAGATGGCCTATCAATCATGCCAGTCCATTCATCAGAAAAAATATCTACATGCTCAGCAGATCCTTCAGACTCAGAATTAAAAAATGATTCAACTAAGCTATCACATGACTCATCATCAGAAGAATTCAAGAATTCAAGAATTTCAGGATCAGATTCTATACTATGCACAGATTCAAGTTCTTCTGGGTCAGTTTCTATGCTATACACATCATCAGGACATGAAAAGAAAGTATTCACATTGTCAGGATTCATGCATTCAGGAATGTCAAGATCAGACTCAATAGATTCACTGTAATCATGGTCAGACTCAAAATTATCTATCGAGCAATCTTTTTTATGCCTCTTATGTTCATGCTCAATGTCAGACAATTCAATATCATCATCAAAATTATCCATTTCAGGCAAATCTAATTCATTTTCAAAGGAAGGTAAATCATCAACTGCAGATCTTTCATTATCACAAGCAGGCAAGTCTAATTCATTTTCAAAGTCAGGCAGATCCAAATCATTTTCAAACATAGGATTATCCATATATGCATCATGATCAAAATTCACATTATCAATAAGCATTTCTCCTAAGCCTAGGCCAAGATTATAGTCTACCTCTTCATCGTCATCAGTCAAGTATTCAGGCCCAACAGAAAAACATGTATGCAAACTACAAACAGATTCATCTTGGCCAAAAATACTAAACACGACTTTTTCATCATCAATGTTCAAGGTAAGCTTACCTGTATGCACGCTAATCTCAGCCTTACCAGTGGCTAGGAAAGGTCTGCCTAAGATAATTGGCACTTCTTTGTCCTCCTTCATGTCCAGTACCACGAAATCTACAGGGAAGATGAATTTGTTGACTTTCACCAACACATCCTCCACAACACCCATCGGGTGGGTAATCGATCTATCAGCAAGCTGGAGAGTGACGTCAGTGTCTGTCATACCTGATAAACCAACCTTCCTGTATACAGAGTAGGGCATCAAATTTATACTTGCTCCTAAATCACACAAAGCCCTATCGAAGGATACTTCTCCTATGGTACAGGGAACAGTAAAACTCCCTGGATCTTTCTGCTTAGAGGGTATCCTACCAGAAATAATGGTACTGCTACTCTCAGATAAATTAAAAACTTCTTTTTTTAGACTTTTCTTTTTAGAAAACATTTCCTTCATGAATTTTCCATAATTTGGCATATTATACAAAGCTTCTACCAATGGAATATTCACAGACAACTTTTTAAACATTTCTAAAAATTTTTGAAATTGTTCATCTAATTTGACATTTTTAAATCTTTGAGGAAAAGGTAACTCCCTGTAATCAAAGGTTGGACATTCGCCCCTCCGCTTAGGCGGGCTAATATGCGAACCTCTGTCATGGTGGTTGCATGGAACCACTTCTTCCTCAGTCATCTTCTCTTTGTCATTCTGCTTCTCTTCTTCTTTTTTACCTGCACAACTATTAGAAAAATCACATTTTAATTCAATAGAGTTGGGAGGATGTTGGAACCTTTCAGAGGAGGCTTTTTGTGCCTCAGCCCCTTCATCTTCATCCCTTCTCTTTTCTTCTTCCTTTTTCTTCTCTGAACTGTCCTCCAGTCTTCTGCCACTTCTCAAAACCACCATCTTACACTGCTCTTTCGGGTTAGGCTCAGTATCGCTTGGAAATTTTCCCGTTTGAAGGGCATTTACTGCTGAAGCAATCTGACCTATCTGCACTTCCATATTCTTTAGAGCTGGGTCGTGGTTGTTTACTGATGTCTGGAGACTCACATTCAATATTCTTTGTTCCTTGATGAATAAAGCCACCATCTCCTCCAGATTATTTTTCTTTTCAGGGGTACTCGTTGATGCAAAACCTGGGGGTGGCTGCAAAACATTCTTCGTATTCGCATATGAGAAGTTCTCGTGATTGCGCAGACTGGGGTGGTAGAAGTTTGGTACTCCTTGAGTATATGATCTATTTCCTATGTATTGAACTTCTTCCACATCTTGACCTTCTTTCTTCGATTGTCCTTCAGCTAAGGTGGAAATGGACTTAACCACCTCAGATGACGTCAATTTGTTTAGAGCATTGGTCAGAGATGCCAGTTGCGCTTTCAGTGAACTTGACTCATCTAGTTCATATAATCCAGCCTTCTTTGTAAATGTTCCTCTCTCCGTCGGCCATTGATAACTCGTTGCCGCCATTTCCTCAAGCAGGTCTTTGGCTTCTGTCACTGTTTTTGAAAGAAAACTCCCTCCTGCTGATGTGTCAAGGACTGTCTTTGTGGAGGGGTTTAATCCATTATAGAATAACTGTACCTGAAGCCAATCAGGATATCCGTGTTGGGGGCATCGCCTAAGCATTTCCTTATATCTTTCCCACGCTTCGTATAACTGTTCCTCGTCAAGCTGTCTGAATGTTCCAATTTCAGTCCGCAGCTTGGTAGTCTTAGCTGGTGGAAAAAATTTTGTCAGAAAAGCCTGGGCAAGCTCGTCCCAAGTACTGATGCTGCCCGTCTCGACTGATTCGAGCCAATCTTTTGCTTTATCCTGTAGAGAAAATGGAAACAGCCTCAATCTGATTGCGTCGGCCGGAACTCCGTTCATCTTTACTGTCCCGCATATTTCTAGGAATGATCGCAGATGAGAGTGAGGGTCCTCGGAAGGATGTCCCTTGAACGAGTTATCGCGCGCCATCCGAATCAACCCTGTTTTTAGCTCAAAATTTGTAGCTTGGATGGGGGCGTAAACAATTCCAGAATTCTCGGTAGGAAGAACTGGCTGCAGAAAATCTCTAATTGCCTTGGGAGCTTCTTCTTGGTGGGCCATCGTTTCTGCTAATCTTTTTTCTTTTCTAATGAATTTAAGAGTCCTGTTAATCTCAAGATCTAACGGAAACAAATCAACCACCTTGTTTCTTCGCATACAATGCTCCCAGATAACAAAAAGAACCAAACAAAAATGAAAATAAAAATAGTATTCACAAAATGATAAAAGAAAAATATTTACACCTAAATTACCATTTATCCTTTTCTTTTCGATGTCAAGAAAAATTAATTTTTTTTTTGCTTAAAAATCAAGCCTCCCCGGCAACGGCGCCAAAAACTTGATAGACCGCAAAGCGCACGGGCCACAAGTAATATAAAACGGAAAGTATTCCGAGTATCGAATCCTCAGGGAGGCGAAACGAAACTTAAGCAAATAATTAATTTTCTCTTGAGCACTGAAAATACTAGGGTGAAATAATATTTAGGGACTACGCTCATGTAATAAAAAGATTTTAAATTTAAGACAATTAACAAAAACAATTTGATCAATCAAAAATAAAATGTGGAGAAAGAGTTTTCTTTAAGCGGGGAAGAGGGGTCTCGAAAATCAATGGTTAGCTGAATAATTGCTATAATTATCCTATCTCATTGCCCAACTAATTATAAACCTAGAATCTCCGTTAATCACATAGGTTCTCCTGTCGGTTTCCCCTAATTGTAATTAATTCATTTTAACAACCTAAGTGTCCTTAGCGCTATTAAAAAATCATTAATTATTACGCTCTGATTCATTTTAGGAATCTAAGTTTAATCAACTAATCCCGGTGTCACAACGGACAATTAAACTAGTTGCATGGATTATGATCTATCCTAATTTCTCTCTGTCGAGTTTCCATTAAGAATCGAATCATTACACAATTGGCCAGATTGAGTAAAGCATTAAGCACATCCATACAAATAATTAGGACATGGGCAAGAGACAAGAAATTATAACAATATTTCCACTACCATTTCATTTCAAGACCCCAAATTGGGGTTTAGCTACACATAATATCCACCATAATTACAAGGGAAAGCATATTAAAAAGCATAAAGGAAAAGGAATTGACCGTCGAAAAACCCCTTGCTGTCGCTTGGAGCCCCCGCTGACTACTCCTCGAGCCTCTATGATTGCTTCCCAAAATTCCCCAAAATTTCCCCACTAGAAGAACCCTCTCAAAAAGGCTCAAAAGCCTTGAGAGGGGCTCCAAAAAAGGAGTCTTAAGAAAGGAAAGAAAGGAATTGGAAGGATGATTGATTGATTTCAAATGAGGCACCAAGGGCGCCTATTTATAGGCCTGGAATAGGGGTAGCGTCGCGACGCTGCCTTGCCAAGCGTCGCGACGCTGCTGCGCACGTGGCTTGGGCAACAAGAAAGGGCAGCGTCGCGACGCTGCCTTGCTAAGCGTCTCGACGCTGCTGCGATTTTCCAGATTTTTCAGCTTTCTTTTGGGCTGATTTTTTGGCCTTCTTCATCATTTCTCATGGTCTTTTCTTTATGAATGTCTTCTTTGGGCTTCCAAATGCTTCATACTTAGATTTGGGCTATAATTACTTCAATTATGGCTCTTTTTCTCCCAAAATCATCATTTATGCTCCTAAAGACAAAATAACAAAATTCATTAAATATATTCATTAAAAACACAATTAAAGCACCAAAAAGCTTAATAAATTGAGACTAAAATAGCGACATTTCTGCTCGCTATCAATCACATCTCCCTCATCCACCAGAACCCCTGCTCTTCTGCACAACATCGTGATTGTGTTCGGAAAGAATAGTTTCGCCACCTTTTTCTTCCAGCAGCAAGCAATTTCATTACAAATAATTTTTCATACGTCAATACTGAGAGACCTTAAGATAGCAAAAGCCAAAAGAATTCGTTCCCTGGATACTGTCGAGTCGTGCGTTGTCGGAAGCAACCTCTGCCTGATGAAACCCATCCACGTGTTCGCTTCCTTTTTCAAATAAGCCGATTGGAATGTCCTTTTCTGAGTCTTAGATAATTGCCACTGTGCCCCCTCGATTCCTACCTCCCTCACAGCATTACTTAACTGTTCCTCAGATGGCGCGACTGCCATCTCATTGAATGCCGCATGGGGGAAGTTTTTAAGATGGTACAGTGCGTTGATCGCACTTGGACTCCAATCTATCTCGACTCCTCTGACAATTACCAGGAAACCCTCTTCTTTATCAATGTTGGCATAGAATTCACGCACCACCTGTGCGTTCACAGCCTCTGGCTTAGCACAAAATAGCTCCCAGCCGTGGTCAGCTATACCGGTCCTCAGAAATGGCGGGAGATCACCGCTGAAACCTCTTTCGAACAGAAAATCCCTTTTCAGAAGCTCAGCGTATTTTGCTCTAGCAAAATTATTGACAAAGCGATCGTGTGGCACCTGTCGCTCTGCTATTTCATCGTGTTCCTCCGATGCTTCAGCAATATATTTGCCCTTTTCTTCTCTCCGCTTCAGCAACTGTTCCTCCTCTGCCTGTTTCTCTGTTTCTTTTCGCCTTCTTTCTTCAGCTTTTTTTCTCTCTCGTTCCTCTCGCTCTGCCTTGTCTCTCTCGGAATCTGATGATGGAGGCGATGGGGTATCAGTCCTGATCACTGGAATGCGCCCAGCTTTTCGCTTAATGCGGCGACGTTTCGGAGGTTCAGGTATGATAACCTCCACACGAGCCTCATGAACTGGCTCTCTGCCTTCTTCCTCTATAGCCTCCGTCTGCACATCCTCACTCTACTTCTCCTGAATATCCTCTCGAGCTTCTTCTGTAGTCGCAATTTCCTTTTCATCCTCTTCTTGATTCTGTCTGTCAGATTCTTTTGGGTCTCCTTCTTCTTCTGCAACAACCTCATCCTTTCTCGCTTTTTATTGTTCTTCAACTCTCTGTTGTCGTTTTCTTCTTTTTGCTTCTTTCTCCTCCGGTGTCCTTCTCTTCTTGGTTTTTACTTTCTGAACTTCGGGGGTTACAAGTATCTCTTCTTCCTCACTCTCCCTCTCTTTTCGAGCTCTTGTTTTAGCCATTGAAGATATAATAGGGTTTTGACAGAGAATGCAAAGAAAGAAAGAATAATACACGCACAAAGATTTGATCAAGAAGACGAAGTGAAACGTGCTTACCAGAGAATGCGAATAAATAGGGCTGTAGCAAACAAGAATCCTAACCGAAAAGATTTGCCCTGCCATAACTAATATTACCGTTGTAATTTAAAAATGCAAACCTGAAATTAAAAAATTACCAACGGTAAAATTGCGGATTCCAAACACCCATGGTAAAATTGATGAACTATCATCATTGAAGCCTTAAGATAATTGCTCTGCGACACGTGGCCTCATCAGATGATGCACACATATTTATCTGCAAGAATTCAAAGCCAAATCCAACGGTGAAAATAATAAATTCCAACAGAAAACCCTTTTAATTCGAAACATTTTGCTCCAGCCATATCTTTGCCGCAACAATCTGCTGAACCTGAAGAATCTTAGATACGGAATTCGAATTTCAAAAGAAAAATCAAAGATTTATTTTTTTTTTTCTAAATTAAGTTTATAACCAATCATCCCAATCTTTTATTTTCAAAAGAAGCCGAATAAATTAGAAAAAAAAATCTCTATTAATTAAAACTAGAATAAATAAAATCTAGATAAAATCTAATAAAATTTAACTAATTAAAAGATAATTGCAAGATAATTTAAATAAATAACCCGAAAATAAAATAAAATCAAAACGAAATAAAATCTAAAATAATAAAAATACTGAGATCTAACAAACTATGCAAAAATCAAACCTAACCTAATCGGAATTAAAAACAAATCAGAAAAACTTAAAATTAATACAAAGTCTGGGAGCTCAAAATTTTGCTCTGTGAAATGCTCCCGCAAAAGTCCTGCTTTCTCAATCATCAACCAACCTTAGGGAAGGATATTTCGACTGAAACTCCTCACCCCAATAATGCTTCACACGCTGTCCATTCACCTTGAACACTCTCCCATCTTTTTCATCCTGCAAAGTAATTGCTCCATTGGAGAAAACCTCAATCACAATAAACGGTCCCGACCATTTAGATTTTAATTTTCCAGGAAATAGTTTTAATCTAGAATTATAAAGCAAAACTTTTTGACCCTTGACAAACTCTTTAGATTTTATTCTCTTGTCATGCCACAACTTAGTCTTTTCCTTATACATTTTCGCATTTTCATAAGAAAATTGACGAAATTCTTCTAACTCATTAAGCTGCAGCATTCTTATTGCTCCTGCACGACTCAGATCAAAATTTAACTTTTTCAAAGCCCAAAATGTCTTATGCTTTAGCTTTAGTGGTAAATGGCAAGCTTTCCCATATACTAACCTATAGGGAGACATACCTAGAGGAGTCTTATAAGCTGTCCTATAAGCCCAAAGAGCCTCATCCAACCTAAAGGACCAATCCTTTCGAGATGGATGGACTACTTTCTCTAAAATAGCTTTAATTTCCCTATTACTAATTTCAGCTTGACCATTTGCTTGTGGGTGATAAGGGGTAGCTATCCTATGCTTAATCCCATACTTAGCTAAAAGCTTAGTTAAGATATTATTAACAAAATGTGTACCCTCATCACTCACTAGAGCCCTAGGTGTCCCAAACCGCGCAAAGATGTGCGATTGAAGAAACCTTGCAACTGTCTTGGCATCACTCTGATGGCATGCGATGGCCTCCACCCACTTGGACACATAATCAACTGCCAATAAGATAAACACATTGCCATTAGAAGGGGGAAATGACCCCATAAAGTCAATACCCCATACATAAAATAATTCAACTTCTAAAATGTAAGTAAGAGGCATTTCATCTCTAGGCCCCAAGTTTCCTCTTCTTTGACAAGCATCACATTGCTTGTAGAACCAGTGGGCATCCTTGAATAACGTAGGCCAGAAAAATCCGCAATGCAAAATCCTCATAGCCGTCCTCTAACCGCTGAAATGACCTCCATACGGCGAAGAGTGACATTGCTCCAGGATTTCCTTTGCTTCAGCACCTGAAACGCACCTACGAATAATACCATCAGAGCATTGCTTATACATAAATGGCTCATCCCAAAAGAAAAATTTTGCATCATGCTTAAACTTTTTCTTCTGCCTCCAATCCATGTCAATAGGAGTGACTCCCTTTACTAAAAATTTGGCAATATCAGCATACCAAGGGACATCCCTAACTACCTTCACCTGAACAACAAAAAGCTGCTCATCTGGAAAAGAATCGTAAATGGCAGATTGCTCCAGCAAAGATGATGATGGATCAAGACGTGATAGATGATCTGCAATGACATTCTCTGATCCCTTCTTGTCCTTTATCTCCAAGTCAAATTCCTGCAATAGTAAAATCCAACGAATTAATCTAGGCTTTGCATCTTTCTTTGACATTAAATACCTTATTGCTGCATGATCCGTGAACACCGTGACTTTGGATCCAACCAAATATGGCCAGAATTTCTCAAAAGCGAACACCACAGCTAACAACTCCTTTTCAGTAGTTGTGTAGTTGACCTGTGCCTCATTTAAAACCTTGCTTGCATAATATATAGGATGAATAAATTTGCCCTGCTTTTGCCCCAGCATTGCACCTACTGCAGCATCACTCGCGTCACACATTACCTCGAATGGAAAATTCCAATTAAGTGCGCAGAGAATGGGTGCTGAGATTAAAGCAGCCTTCAACGTTTCGAAAGCCTTCCTACAATCTGCATTAAAGTCAAAAACATGATCAGTGCACAATAAGTTACAAAGAGGTTTACTGATTTTGGAAAAATCCTTTATGAACCTCTTATAAAATCCAGCATGTCCTAAAAAACTCCGAATTCCCTTCACTGAATTCGGTGGCTCTAGCCTTTCAATAACCTCAACTTTTGCTCTATCAACTTCTAGACCATTCTTAGAAATCCTATGACCTAACACTATGCCCTCCTTCACCATGAAGTGGCACTTCTCCCAATTAAGAACTAGATGGGTATCCTCACATCTTTTTAATACCTTTCCTAAATTTTCTAAACAACTCTGAAAAGACCCTCCAAAAACTGAAAAATCGTCCATAAAGACCTCAACAGTGGACTCAATCATATCAGAAAAAATTCTAACATACACCGCTGAAATGTTGCTGGAGCATTGCAGAGGCCGAAATGCATTCTCCTAAAAGCGAATGTCCCATAAGGACAGGTGAAAGTGGTTTTCTCTTGATCCTCAGGAGCAATAGTAATCTGGTTATACCCAGAATAACCATCCAAGAAACAGTAATAGGCCTGACCAGCCAATCGATCCAACATCTGGTCGATAAATGGTAGAGGGAAATGATCCTTTCGGGTGGCTTTGTTATGCCTTTTGTAATCCATACAAACCCTCCAGCCAGTTACTGTCCTTGTGGGGATCAACTCATTATCTTTATTGCTCACCACAGTGACACCTCCTTTCTTAGGAACACATTGGACAGGGCTTACCCAATTTCTATCGGCAATTGGATAAATGATCCCAACATCCAACCATTTAATTACCTCCTTTTTAACAACCTCTTTCATTGTAGGGTTAAGCCTTCTTTGTTGCTCAATACTCCTAAAGGATCCCTCCTCTAGAGTGATTTTATGCATACAAAAAGATGGGCTAATCCCCTGAATATCAGCCAATGTCCAACCTATAGCTTTGCGGTATTGCTGCAGCAATTTTATTAAGGCCTCTTCATGCTCCGACATTAAATCTGATGCAACAATAATGGGCAACGTCTCACTTTCCCCAAGATACACATACTTTAGATGATCCGGTAAAGGTTTCAAATCTAAAGTAGGTGCCTCAATCAGGGATGGCTTAATTGGGGGAGCCTTTCTTTGATCTAAATCTAAAGACTCAAAAACATCCTCACACCTAAACAATTCTTTTTCATTTTTTCTATCTAAAGAACAAAATCCAAAATCTTCTACACTAACCTCTCCATGCTTTTCTGAATGCTTATCAGCTGAATCCTGTATTGCTGTCTCAATCACTGTGCTCTCCATAATCCTGATGAAGGAGCAATCCTCCATTTCGTCTGGATATTTCATGGCTTTAAAGACATTAAATTTCACTTCCTCATTACAGACTCTCATTGTTAATTCTCCTTTTTGAACATCTATTAATGCCCTACCAGTAGCCAAAAATGGACGACCTAAAATAATTGGGACATCTTTATCAGCCTCATAGTCTAAAATAATAAAATCAATAGGAAATATGAATTTATCCACTTTTACTAAGACATCCTCAATTTTACCCTCTGGATATGTGATAGACCTATCAGCTAGTTGGAGTGTAACTGTGGTAGGTCTAGCTTCACCAATACCTAACTTCCGATAGACCGAAAGAGGCATAAGGTTAATGCTTGCACCTAAATCACAGAGTTCTCTACCTAATTCCTTTCCACCTATAGACACAGGTATAGTAAATGACCCTGGATCCTTAGCCTTGGGGGGTAGACCATTCTTAAGAATAGCACTACACTCCTCAGTAAGAGATACAGTTTCAAACTCACCTAACCTTTTCTTTTTAGTCAAAATATCCTTAAGAAATTTAGCATAATTTGGCATTTGCTCTATAGCTTCTACTAAAGGGATATTTATATGCAACTGCTTAAGAATCTCTAAAAACTTTTTAAATTGACCATCCTGATTCTTAGGCTTTTGCCTTTGTGGAAAAGGTAGAGGTGGCACAAAAGGTGGGGGCGGCACATAAGGTGGTTCTACATCTGGCACAGAACCAGATGCTCCAGCATTTTCTTTGCTGCCTCCAGCACCCTGACCAGACTCCAACTCTTTCTCAACAACATTATTATCACTATTACTATTTAAATCCTGGGTCTTTCTAGACTCTTCTAGTGGCTTACCACTCCTAAGGGTTACTGCCTTTACCTGCTCCTTACCTTCCGTTCGAGGGTGTTCAGTATTTGATGGAAGTTTCCCTTGAGGCCTTGCCTTTAGCTCATTAACTAGCTGACCCACTTGCAATTCCAGGGCTTTCATTGAAGCTTGATTACTTTGAATTGCGGCATCTGTACGAGCCATAAATTCTTTCATCATTGCCTCGAGAGAATTTCCCATTTTGCTGGGGCAAAGCCGGCTTATTTTGCTGGGGCATTACCTGTGCTTTAGCAAATCCCGGCTGGTTCATCTTTTGTTGTGCTTGTACGTTATTTCCTTGACCTCCCCATGAGAAGTTGGGGTGGTTGCACCAACCTGGATTATAGAAGTTAGAATAGGGGTTGTTCCTCTGATTACCTACAAAAAACACAGAAGCTGGATTGCTGGGGCAAAACTCGTAGTTGTGGTCTTCACCGCAATAGACACATGCTTCGTCCGTGACTTGGTTCACCACTGCTACAGGTTCCATAGCTGGTGGCTGCTGATGACTAATCACTGTCACATTCTTAAGAGCGTTAGCAATCATAGCAAGATCGACCCTAATGGTAGACACACCATCAACCTCTAGTACACTCTTTACCTTTTTATTTGTGCCTCTAACATCCGACCACTGACAACTATTAATAGATATTCTTTATAAAATTTCATAGGCTTCATCAAAAGTTTTTGCCAAAAGGGCCCCTCCAGCCGAAGCATCGACCATACCTTGGGTTACTCCATTTAAACCATTGTAAAATGTTTCCATTTGAATACAATGAGGTAACCCATGGTGGGGACACTTTCGTAAAAGCTCCTTAAACCTCTCCCAAGCCTCACTAAAAGTCTCATCTTCAAGTTGCCTAAAGCCCACTATTTCACTCCTTAATTTAGCATTTCTATTAGGTGGGAAATATTTACTCAAAAATTTTTCAGCTAACTCATCCCACGTCCTACTTGATCCTGGAGCAAAAGAGTTTAACCATGATTTTGCTCCATCTCTAAGAGAATACAAGAACAAAGTTAATCTAAGAGCATCTCTAGGCACTCCTTGAATTACAAAAGAATCACTAACTCCTAGAAAAGACTTAAGATGTAAATGAGGGTCTTCAGATGACAAACCATGGAATTGCCCCACGGTTTGCAACATCTGAAACATTACCGGTTTCATTTCAAAATTCCCCGCTTGGATTTGGGGACGTGCAATCCCTGGATTCAACTCATTAAACATCGAGACAGCATATGCTCGAATGGCTCTGGTCCTATCGTTCGCTATCAAGATAGGATTCTCAGCCTGATTATTTCGCTGCTCATTTTGCTCAAACAGTGGGTTTTGCTGCAGCAACGGATTCTGCTGGGGGTTTGCTGCTGCTGGACCTTCATGAACCTGTGGAAGTTGCGGCACGTTCTCCATCTGGTTTCTACGCTGCTCCCTCCTTCTGTTCCTAAATGTCCTTTCAATTTCTGGATCAAGCTCAAACCGTACCCCAGGCGGATCGCTCATGCACCAAAATCACACCTGCAAAAACAAAAGAAACAATAAAAAAGTTCTAGCACCAAACCACTAAAACACATACACAAAACAGATCAGATAAAAACTTATTCAAGTCCCCGGCAACGGCGCCAAAAACTTGTTGGGTTCCTAGAGTGAGTACAAATATAATATAAAATACTCTAGAATTCCTGTGCAAGTATACATAGTCTGCAGCAAGTAATATTATCATTCCAAGGTCTGAATGAGTTTCCACTTTATCTATTTTGAGTAACTTCCTAAAATTGTTGGGTTTTATCGGAATTATGCTGAAGCAAAATAAATGACAGAACAACGAGTAAACAAATAGATAGACAGATTAAAGACAGGCGCTGGTTAGGCTTTCGTGATTGTTCTAAGATATGCTCTAGCAATATTATTGATCATGCATTTCTCGCAGTATTATTAGCGGATTCCTCCCGGAACTCCGGATCTTTTGGGATATGTTTCAAACCCAATGAAGAGCGACCGATCAAGCACTAGGCAATTGGCTATCCCTAGCTCAGTCACTGGCGTTCACGAATACACAATGATCGTAGTGTGGATAATTGCCACACACTCTCTAAATCATCCCTGAAACTAGAGAGAGCTATTCACACCGGCTGGCCAGGCGGGCATAAAATAAGAATAAGCACAACAATTAACCAAAATGCAATAGTCAATTTATTACTAGAGATGAAGCACAGTAATCACATTATTCCTAACCAACACCCTAAGCTACTTAGTTCATAATAGGCATAGGAATACGAATTACAATCTGAGTATGCATATCCAAAACCACAAGTTAATAGAGAAAATAAACTCCCTAATCAGCTTGCGGTAGATGGTGTTCTTGGTGATCTTCAATCTCCCTATACTATTCGACTTCCAAGGGAAAACATGGAATGACTTTGACTTTGACGGCTACTTCCTTTTATAGAAGGATGGGAGGCTCGAATTAGGTCAACTAGGACACGTGTAAGGCTCTCCTTGATCCTTTATCACGAAAATAACTCAACAGAAGTCGGTTCATGAAGTTGGCTAACGAGTTGTGATGTGGCAGTTTCTGCTCCCAGTTTTGCTGCAGCATAGAATTTGCTCCCTCCAGTCGCTCAGTAGCATAATCTGCACAAATAATTTCCAATGCTTCCATTCTTCCAAATGGGTTAAAACATGTAATATCTATCCAAAACCAACCCTAATAAGCATAAAGGACACATAAATCCTTATATAAATGAGGCCTAAATAACTACCTTTTGGGCAGTTATCAACGGTTATTAGAGAAAACTAGGAAGCCAACGAATTAGAATCAAGCATAAGAAATCACAATCCAACGATCCTTTTTCATGTTATTGATCCCCGTCTTATTTCTGTTTTGCATGCTCAGTTTTCTTTCTTTTAAAATTAAGAATTTAATTATTTTTGTTTGTCCTTCATTCTAAAAATCCCCCTGTTTTTATAAGCACAAAATTCTACAAAATAGTTGTAGTGTCGTGGATTATAAATTTTATTTGACAACTCGGAGCCTCGACAACTCCGGCCCCATCAAATTGGTGTCGTTGTCGGGGAAGGGCGTTTTCTAGTGTTTATAGGATTTTGTGTTTTTTTTTCCTTTTTCTTTCTACAAAGCTTAATGATGAAATTAGCATAACCTCGACGTGGTAAGTTAGAGTGTCATGGCTTAGTGCATGATGCAAGACCTATTAGCTCCTGATTTGAGTCATCTCCCATCTCTTGGAGACCTTGAAGTCACCAGAGAAATCATATACATCACCCAAGTGCCTGAGGAAGAATTTCACAAGTATTGGGATTGCTTCAAAAGGTTATGTGACATAAGAATGTAAATAATACAGAATAATGAAGAGATTCAAGAGTTGGAAATAAAGGAAATAGCTAAATATTTTGGGTTTTTCTATTTACTCAATCCTTCTAGGGTTCGCTAAGACACTCCACTCTCTCGCTTTTACAAGTGGGAATGGGTGAAACTCTCTACAAACCACAAGGTTTAATGTCTAACTCTCTCAGGTTAGAATTTGGTCATCTAAGAAGGACCTCGGGCATCCCTACTCATTGGCATCGAGCTAGGGTTCTGTCACCACCCTTTTCTTCCAAGTGAGTTATGCTTGCATTTCCCTTCGAATCCCGAGCTTATATAGTGTAGAAATTTGTTTAGGGGTTGCGAAATAGGTGCTGGAAGGTTGCCCAGTCAGTTTCAGGGTCAAAACAGCCAGTTAGGTGCGAAGAAAACTAGTAAACAACGACCCGCGGACGACTCGAAATGGCTTCAGATTTTTCCAGAAATGCGGTCGCATTTCAATTTTGCCTTCCCAGTAATGCAATCGCATTTCTGGGGAATTCCAGCTTTACCTCTGTTTTTCTGAAAAAGAGCAAACTAAGTCAAATTCTCTTAAAATCAAGTCTTTTTAAGCACAAATGAGTTAAATTTGACAAAAGTGATTCTCAACACCCTAACTTATCAAATGAAACATATTTTGAGCTCGGGAATGGTAAATTGATCACAACATACAACATTTAACCAAGAAATGATCTAAATATAAGGGTAAAATAGGTATATTTTTTACCCTTATCATACCCCCAAACTTAACTCATTGCTTGTGCAATTACCAATCAAAATGTTAGAGATCAAATTATTAATTGCCAATCAAAATGTTAGAGCTCAATATTAACTACAAACCAAAACGTTGAAGTTCATGCATAGTAATGAATTATGGTACTAGTATCAACTTTTCATTTCAAATCAATTGACATGAAATCAAGTAAACATGTTTTTCAATATCGTTTTCTAAAAAGTTTGCCTTTCAGGAGAGGGTTCTACTCTAGTGCCAGTCACAACGTCTAAGTTTCCTAGGCATGAAGATTTCTATTATTCTCTTTCAAAGAAAAACTCTCTCTAATCCATCCTAACCAACATGCTTAAACTACCTAACTTCTACTCGTAGAGCCTAGTGTAGTCCCTTTAGTTTAAGAAAACAATCTTGAGGAAAACAAAAGTATATACGAATTACTAGACCTTTTCCATTTCCCCCAAACTTATTTGACTGTTGGTGCTCATTTTATTCAACTTCTTTTTCTCACAAGAGCATCCTTGTTGTCATCTTTACCTTCGTTCTAGCTTATCGACACTTTGTGGTGAAGATATCAAGCTACAAGCACAGTTCACGAGCTCGAAGTGATACTCACTTCCCTAGGTTAACCTTTCATGCAGTGGCAAACCATGGGTGTCATGAATGCCCCTGGTTACTCAGTAAACCCTAGGAAGGAGGAGTAACTCTCGGTTTTTTTCTCCATTTTTTTCATATATACTGAGCACATATTCTTTTCCAGTAGTTCTTTTCCAGCAGTACAAATTTACAAAAGATATTTACATAGTAAGCATAAAGTACCCCCCAAACTTAAAGGTAGACAATGTCCTCATTGGCTTATTGTTGAGGCATGGGCTTAACATTAGGCTTTTTGTTTTCAAAACATCAAGGCTAAACTCTCCTAGAGTGTTAGAAATGTTAAACACGAGGAAGTTTAGACTCTAAGAAAATTTTGTAAAGAAAAAGAATAATAGAAAGCCTATGACTAGAAAACAACTCAGTTGAGACGGTGACACTTTTGAGATAGAACAAAGCTCTAGTTTTCATCATCAAGAGCTTAAAAGAAAACTCCTTTGAAAACACGTTTTTTCTTCCAAAACATTTTAAAGCAATTTTTCTTAAAGTTGATTTTTTTTCTTCCAAAAAGTTCATAGGTAAAGCTCAAAAAACAGCAAGCAGAATTTTTCAAGAAGATATTTAAAACCCAAGTTTATTTATCCTAAACTATCTACAAACTATCTAAACTACCCTATGATCAAAACTATTAACAACTAAACATTAAAAACAATCAAAATAGAAACTAAGCAACTAAAACCAGAATTTAAAACATGCTAGAACTAAAAAAAACATCAAGCACAAAAAAAAAAAAAAAAAAACAGTAAACAATATCATTCACAAAAAAAAAAATTCAGTCAAAGGGGATCAGAAAACTCCCCTATTCCTCGTCCGAGGAACTCTCTTTCTCATCACTCTCTTCATCTTCCTCTTCATCAGAATCCTCTTCTTCTTGGGGCAGTAGCGACTGAGGGAAATTAGGAAAGACTGGAGCGCTACTTGGGGCTATAGAGAGGTAAAACTCTCTAATGGCTTCATCCCTCTCCTTGGCATATACCCAATAAGTCTTCAGGTTTTCCCTGATATGATCTAGCTGGCGGTAGACAATGCCTAGGGCTTCCGATGCTGGTGAAGGCCCTGTAAAATGAGTGTGCTGGGATGGCGAAGCTATATTCGGCCCTGCTGGAGGAGTAGCCTGAGATGTAGAGGCTTTGTTTGTCCTCAGGATACTATTCTGCTGGAGCTTCCCAATCAAGGACAGGTCAATGGTCGGCTTGAAGAAGTGACATTCCTCGTCCTTGCCTGGAACGATCTTCACCCTTTGGGAATGCTGGGTGATGAGTGATCCAAAGAAAAGCTTGCCTACTCGCTTTCTCCCACAGGCTAAAATCTCATCCCTGATAATGCTCCCCACGTTGATTTCCAGCCCCTTCATAAGGCAATAGAGTAGTGATAACTGCCCAAAAGGTAGTTATTTAGGCCTCATTTATATAGAGATTTGTGTGTCTTTAATGCTTAATAGGGTTGGTTTTAGAGAGATATTACATGATTTAACCCATTTGGAAGAATGGAAGCATTGGAAATTATTTTGTGCAGATTATGCTGCTGAGCGACTGGAGGGAGCAGATTCTATGCTGCAGCAAAACTGGGAGCAGAAACTGCCACATCACAGCTCGTTAGCCAACTTCATGAACCGACTTCTATTGAGTTATTTTCGTGATAAAGGATCAAGGATAGCCTTACACATGTCCTAGTTGACCTAATTCAAGCCTCCCATCCTTCTATAAAAGGAAGTAGCCGTCAAAGTCAAAGTCATTCCATGTTTTCCCTTGGAAGCCGAATAGTACAGGGAGATTGAAGATCATCAAGAACACCATCAACCGCAAGCTGATTAGGGAGTTTACCTTCTTATTTAACTTGTAGTTATGGACATGCATACTCAGATTGTAATTCGTATTCCTATGCTGATTATGAACTAAGTAGCTTAGGGTGTTGGTTAGGAATAATGTGATTACTGTGCTTCATCTCTAGTAATAAATTGTCTATTGCATTTTGGTCAATTGTTGTGTTTATTCTTATTTTATGCCCACCTGGCCAGCCGGTATGGATAGCTCTCTCTAGTTTCAGGGATGATTTAGAGAGTGTGTGGCAATTCTCCACATTACGATCATTGTGTATTGGTGAACGCCAGTGACTGAGCTAGGGATAGCCAGTTGCCTAGTGCTCGATCGGTCGCTCTTCATTGGGTTTGAAACATATCCCAAAAGATCCGGAGTTCCGGGAGGAATCCGCTAATAATACTGCGAGAAATACATGATCAATAATATTGCTAGAGCATATCTTAGAATAATCACTAAAGCCTAACCAGCGTCTGTCTTTAATCTGTTTATCTATTTGTTTACTCGTTGTTCTGTCATTTATTTTGCTTCAGCATAATTCCGATAAAACCCAACATTTTTATTATCTTCGAAACCATTAGAAAGTTATGCAAAATAGATAAAGTGGAAACTCATTCAGACCTTGGATTGATTATATTACTTGCTGCAGACTGTGTATACTTGCACAGGAATTCTAGAGTATTTCATATCATATTTTTACTCACTCTAGGAACCCAACAAGTAGCATCACTCTATCCACTGAAATCGTGTTGTCGTGGGTGGTTGGCATCAAGCGGTTTTTGATAAAGTGAAGTCAAACTGCCGATTCTGACTTTAGGTCGCTTGGTACTAACGACTTCACTTTCGTCTGTGATTCTTTCCATTGAACCCCCTTGTTGGCCACTAGCTTAAGAGCTTCTTTCATTTGCTTGATCGAAGGGTTCCTAATAACGTCGTTCCTTCTTGGGTTCAAGGGTTCCTTGATCCTGTACACCCTGCTAATGTCGATTGAGGGGAAACTGACCATCTTCCCCCTCACCACCGCCATGCTAATGCTCTCCTCCCTCAGGCCGACGTAAAACTCTCGCACTAAAGGTACAACAGCCTCCTGAGGGTGAGCACAAAACTGTTGCCACTTGTATTGAGATATGATACTGCTCACGAACTCTGGCAATGCTCCTGCTCTGTTAGAGAATCCCTTCTCATTGAGGAAATCTCTCTTTCTCATTATCTCCATCCGTTCCTAAAAATTAACATCTCTAAATACCTCAGGGAATGGATATCTAGGAGATGCAGCCTTGGGTGATTTGCCCTTTCGCTAGGCGGGTGAGATGGTAGGAGGAATTGCAGGAGAGGCATCCATGGACCTAGTCCTCGGCCTCTTGGCAAATATCGGGTCATTTTTGTTCTTTGTCCTCCTCTCAGCCTTAATCTCTCTCTTTCTCTTTCTTCTCAATGCTGTAGAGATAGGGACTTGGTCGCCATCAAGCTCCCTAATCTCTAGATCAAATTCTGTATCAGATTCGGTTGAGGTCTCAGCCTCCTCATCTTATTTTACCTCTTCATCCCTCTTCTCTCCCGAAGAGGTGCTATCAACTGCTGGTGGGTCATTTGCGAATAGTGGCTCAAAAACCTCTTCAGCAGGTTGCTCTTTATTGGCCTCGGCTAGGCCTTCTTCAGAATGTGGCCCAGATGCGGTCGCATTCTGTCCTTCTTCCTCTACTTTTCTTTCTTTTTCTTTTTCTAAATTTTCTTCTCTTAGCCCATGTTGGGCCTCTTCTTCTACCCTCCCTTGTAGCGCTTCAGCCTCACTTTGAGCCTTGTGAAGTGGCTCAAAAGCTGCAAGGAAGTCTTCAGCTTCATTCCTTCTTTTTTCATATTCTTTTATTTCTTCCCTTCTCTTTTTCTCTTCCTCAAGGAGTTGCAAATCCATGGATGCTCTCCTGAGGTTTTCCTCATATTTTCTTACTTTTTCAGCTTCTAAGGCCCTGTCGACCTCTTGCTCTTCTTCTTTTCTTCTTTTCTCTTCTTCCTCATCACTTTCCTTTGCAAACTTGTCTTCCTCAGCCATTTTATGATTTCCATCTCTCTCTCATCTTCAATCTCTTTCAAGGCATCTTGTTCATCCTTATATCCCTCAGCAATCTAAAGGGCCTTTGCCACAGCTTAGCGAATTATACCTTCAAACACATCTGGAGGCATCCTTGCGGTTTTGAGGGGCTTAACTTCCAGCGGCTTTTCAGGCTCATTCTTCTTAAGGCTCCTCTTTCTTACATTGTAAGTAACAACGGGTTTGGTCCTGCAAGATAAAGAGGGTTAGTCGAAGGTTCAGAAACCATACCCATTGAAGCTTCTCCTTGTCGAGAGCTTCCAGCTGCCTTGGCTGCTTCCTTTTCATCTTGTCGATTCCCTTCTTCTTCAAGGGTAGCTCGTCTCTGGGCACCCATCTCTCGGATCATCTCAAACCATTCCCGCGATCGTTTTCTGAACTGTTGAGTGGTGGGTTTTTGGATTTGGCAGACAGTAGTGGTGCACGTGAACCATCTTGGTGTAGATGAAATCGACATCTCCTTCGACATGGCCGACATTTTCGAAGAGGATGGAGTTGGAGCGTTGGACGCTTGGTTCACGACCGCCTGCGAGAATCCCGTGGGTTTCATCTTTCGCGTGCCTTGCATGGCCGTCTCGGGGTTCTCCTCTTGCCGTCGAACGTTTACTTCAGCCTCGCGGGTTGCTTGAGCACTCTGAGATCGAGTGTTTTTGAGTGAGGATGACGACCTTGGAGTGTTCTTCATCTTCTTGTTTGTGGGTCTTGCGATTTCACGATGGAAAGACTATGGAGAGTTGAGGGTTTGACTTGAATGCAAAGGGTTGTGTGTTTGGTGAAAGGAAAAGAGCTTAAGTCAAGCTATTTATACTTTTCCAATTAGGTCACGTGCAAGTCAAAGACAAATCGTGACTCCCCACTTAATCTTAAAAATGTGGTCGCATTCTCAAATTCACTGGGGAGAAATGCAGTCGCATTTCACCCAGTTTCTCTACTTTCACTTTTTTTTTTCTGACATTCCATTTTTTCCTTTGCTTTCTCATTTTCTCTGAAACACTCATAAACAAGTTAGAAAGCTCATGTGTTTAATCATGATTTATTTTATTTTTTTGTCATTTCTCCATTTTAAAAAGAATTAAAGGAAATGTTTTGAACAATTCAACTTCCATGTAAGTCCCTAGGTAGAGGTGTTCCCTATGGTTAGCTTAAATACCTTAGCCTAGGCAGGACTTGCCTTAGACAAAGTTCCCTCTTGATCAAAAATCATTTATTCAAAACAAACTCACAATTTTTCCATTTTTCTTGATTTTAACTCAAACAAGGCTCAAAATAATATGGACTTTTCAAAACTCCCAGGTAAATCCCCAGGAAAAGGTGTTCCCAATGGTCATCTTAAGAACCCTTTCCTAGACAGGATTTTCCAAGATAGAGTTTTTACTCTTATCCGGATATTTTGGAGCTCTAGTCTAGACTATTATTTATAAACCCAGATAATATACAAATTTAATTCAAGGTGTATAAGTCATACCAAATCAATCACGGAGACATGGGCTACCTCATCCTCGAACCCTCTTCCCCAATATGGTTTTATCCTTTGCCCATTTACCTTGAAGTGCATGCCCTGATTGTCGGTCAATATCACAGTTCCATAGTCGAAAATTTTCACTATTTTGAAAGGTCCTGATCATCTCGACTTGAGTTTTCCTGGAAATAATTTGAGTCTGGAATTAAAGAGTAATACTTTATGGCCCTTGTAGAACTCCTTTGGGTGAATTCTTCTATCATGCCATCGCTTGACTTTCTCCGTGTAGAGTTTTGCATTTTCATAAGAGAAATATCAGAGTTCTTCTAGCTCGTTAAGTTGCAATTTCCTTTTGATCCCTGCTTTATCCATGTTGAAGTTGAACTTTTTCAATGCCCAATAAGCTTTGTGCTCTAATTCGAGTGGCAAATGACAGGCTTTCCCGAATATGAGGCGGTAGGGAGACATTCCTAATGGTGCCTTATATGCAGTTCTATGGGCCCATAATGCTTCATCGAGCTTCAATGACCAATCCTTGCGAGTGGGATCCACTGTTTTCTCGAAAATAGCCTTGATTTCCCTGTTTGAGAGTTCTACCTATCCATTAGTTTGGGGATGGTAAGCAGTAGCTACCCTGTGTCTAATATTGTATTTGGAAAACAAACTGACTATTATTTTGTTCAGGAAGTGAGAGCCTTCGTCACTTATGATGAAACGAGGGGTTCCATATCTGGTGAAGATATTCCTCAGAAAGAATTTCTTTACCACCTTGGCATCATTTGTTGCGGTTGCTATTGCCTCAATCCATTTTGATACATAATCCACTGCGAGCAAGATGTAGATGTTCCCAAAGGATGGTGGGAATGGTCCCATAAAGTCTACCCCCCATACGTCAAAGATTTCTACTTCGAGTATGAAGTGTAGAGGCATTTCGCTTTAGTTGTCAGGTTCCCTGTCCTTTGGCATTCATCACAATTTTTCGTGAAGAGGTGTGTGTCTTTGAAGAGACTGGGCCAAAAACAGCCAGATTGGAGGACTTTTGCCACTGTCTTAAGTCCTGCGAAATGTCCTCCGTATGAAGCTGCATGACAGGCTCCCAATATTGAAGGTATCTCCTCTTCCGACACACACCGTCTTAGAATTTGATCAGGCCCTAGCTTATACAAATACGGTTCATCCCAGTAGTAGTCTTTGATGTCTTTTAAGAACTTCTTTAGTTGTTGAGCGGTTGCTTCTGGTGGTGTTAGTCCACTGACTAGATAGTTTACATAATCTGCAAACCACGGAAGTTCAACAGTTCTCACTGCCAGAATCTGCTCGTCCACAAACGATTCTTGGATATCCAGCCCTTTTTCTATTTGTGCTTCCTCCCCAAGTCTTGATAGATGGTCCGCTACCTGATTCTCTGTTCCTTTTCTGTCTTGGATCTCTATGTCAAATTCCTGCAAAAGCAAAATCCATCGAATTAGTCGGGGTTTGGCATCTTTTTTCGAAAGTAAATGCTTAAGGACAGAATGATCTCTGTGAACTATGACTTTAGCTCCCACAAGGTAGGATCTAAACTTGTCAAAACCAAACACTTCTGCCAGTAATTCCTTTTCTGTGACTGTATAGTTCAACTGAGCCTCGTTGAGCGTCTTGCTTGCAAAGTAGATAGGTTGCACTATCTTTCCTCTTTTCTGACATAGGACTGCACCAACTGCAAAGTCACTAGCGTCACACATCAACTCAAATGGTTGAGTCTAGTCTGGTTCAATTATGATTGGTGACGAGCTTAGTGCCTTCTTTAAAGTCTCAAACGCTTGTTTACAATCTTCATCAAAGTCGAACGGTGTATCTACCTCTAGTAACCTGCACAAGGGTTTGGAAATTTTAGAAAAGTCCTTAATAAATCTTCTATAGAAACCTGCATGGCCTAGAAAGCTTCTAATATCTCGCACTGTTTTCGATAAAGGCAATTTGGATATGATCTTTATCTTTGCCTTGTCCACTTCAATTCCTTTCCTAGAAATGCGATGTCTGAGGACTATGCCTTCTCGTACCATAAAATGGCACTTCTCCCAGTTCAGTACTAAATTGGTTCCTTCACATCTTCCTAGCACTTGGTCTAAATTTCGTAGACATGTTGAAAATAATTCACCGAAAATCGAGAAGTCATCCATGAATACTTCCACGGTTCGTTCTACCATATCGGAGAATATATCCATCATACACCTTTGGAAAGTGGCTGGCGCATTGTATAAACTGAATGGCATCCTCCGGAAGGCGAACGTTTCGTATGGACATGTGAACGTTGTCTAGCAACTGATCTATGAATGGTAACGGGAAGTGATCTTTCCTGGTCACTTTATTAAGACGACGATAATCTATGCAGATTCGCCATCCTGTAACAGTCATTGTGGGGATCAATTCGTTTTTTCTCGTTCTCTACTACGGGCATTCCACCCTTCTTTTGAATGCATAGAACTGGGCTGACCCAGCTGCTGTCTGCAATTGGGTAGATGACTCATGCGTCCAGCCACTTTAAGATTTCCTTTCTAACAACTTCCTTCATGATGGGATTTAACCTCCTCTGACTTTCAATGGAATTTTTAGCTCCTTCCTCAAGGTTTATCCTGTGCATGCAGAATGAGGGGCTGATTCCTTGAATGTCTGCAATGGTCCATCCTATTTCTTTTTTATGTTTAGAGAGGACCTGCAACAAAGAAGTTTCATCTTGTTCAGTAAGGTAAGCTGAGATAATGACTGACAATGTCCTGTTTTCACCAAGAAAGCTATATTTAAGATGCTCTGGCAGAGGTTTAAGTTCCAGTTCAGGAGGATTGATCAGAGATGGCTGTAATGGCCTGATTTCTTCTTGGTCTGATAAATCACTTATTGCCTCTATCCTCGCTGCTGCAGAATCATTTTGGACAGGTATTTTTTCAATCCTCTTCTCTTCTAGTTCCTCCTCTTCGAACTTGTTCCTTTTTAGTGGTTCTCCTTTTAAGGTTTCCTGCAAAATAGATACAGAAAGCTCGTCAACTTCTTCAATCATAGAACACCTCTCAACGTATCCTGGATATTGCATTGCCTTCATCACATTAAATGTGACTTGCTTATCGTTGACCCTCATGGTCAATTCTTCTTTCTGTACATCTATTAAAGTATGCCAGTGGCCAGGAACGGTCGTCCTAAAATGATTGGCACGTCTTTGTCAGCTTCACAATCTAAAATGATAAAATATGCAGGGAAAACAAATTTGTCAACTTTAACCAATACGTCTTCAATCTTTCCAATGGGATGTGTAAGCGATCTGTTCGCCAACTGTAAGGTCACATTTGTTGGTCGTGTTTCACCTATCCCTAACTGTTTAAAAACCGAATATGGCATTAAGTTAATGCTTGCTCCCAAGTCGCACAGAGCTCTGTCTACATCCCTGCCCCCGATAGAGCATGGAATGGTGAAGCTTCCTGGATCTTTAAGCTTGGGAGGGATCTCGTTTTTTACTAGTGCACTGGAACATTCCGTGAATGCAATCGTTTCGTATTCTCCCAACCTTCTCTTTTTTGACAGAATATCTTTCAGGAACTTCACATATGTAGGCATTTGTTCAAGTGCCTCCACTAATGGTATGTTGATGTGAAATTGCTTCAATACATCTAAACACTTCTTGAACTGTACATCTTGTGAGGCATGTTTGAATCTTTAAGGGTACGGAGGAAGTGGTCTGTAATCTAGGTCTATCACAAATTTCTGGGGTTTTGCGGTCACATTGGCGGTCGCATTTCCTTGCTTTTTTTTCCAACTTTAATTTTTCTTCTTTTTCTACCAAGGCTTCAGGCTCCTTGGTTTTTTCTACTTTATCTTCTTTATTCTCTGAAATATCTGCGGTAATGTCTAACTTCTTTTCACAAATCTTTTCTCGAGCTTCAACTGAGATCTCTGCTACTGGATACTTTGGTCCATCGTATTCTAATCCACTTCTTAAGGTTACTGCCTTGCATTGTTCCTTGCCTTCTCTGTGAGGGTTCTCGGTTTTCCTAGGCAACGTTCCCTGTGGTTGATTCTTAATCTCCTGAGCAATTTGTCCAAGTTGAACTTCCAAATTCCTTACTGCAGCATCGTTCCTTGCCATGTACTCCTTCATAAAAGTCTCTAGATTTGACTCTTGGCTCTGCACTGGAACTTGCTGGAAGTTTTTCTGCGACTGTTGTTGTGTAGCTTGCTTTCCAAACTGATGAGTGTTAGAATTACTTGACCCGGCTTGTCCTCCCCAAGAAAAATTCGGATGTTGTCTCCATCCTGGGTTGTACGTGGCCGAATAAAGATTCCATCTATTTTGGTTCTGATTTCCTTGTGGACCTACATAAAAAACAGATGTTGGGTTTAGTGGACAATTATCTGCGATGTGTTCCTCACCACATATCTCACAACAGAGAGAAGAGACAACATTGGCAGGGGCTATGTTGGCGTGATGTTTCATGGACATGCCCATCATCATGCTATGAATGGCCTTGATCTGGGCTTGCATCGTACAGTTAGCCTCTGTTTTTACTGCTTTCACTGGATTTTTCAAAATGGTTGTTGGTTAATTTTCTCCCCAATCTCGATTATTGGTGGCCATGGTGTCTAGAATAGCGTGTGCCTCATTAGCAGACTTCTTCAGAAAAGATCCATTTGCAGATGCGATTACTAGTGCCTTTGAAGCTTGATCTAATCCACTGTAAAAATGCTCCAAAATAATGCGAGCAGGCAGTCCATGGTGTGGACACTTTCGAACCAGCCTCTGGAATCTTTCCCAAGCTGCATCCAAAGGTTCATTGTAAGACTGTCTGAAAGCAATGATTTCTGCTCTGTACCTGGCATTTTTATTCGAGGGAAAAAACTTCTCCAAAAATTTCTCTGCCAAATCATTCCAAGAGGTGATGGAGTTTGGAGGAAATGAATCCAACCAGGCTTCAGCATCTACCTTTAATGAAAATGGAAAAAGCTTTAGTTTTAATGTATCTTCTGGCACACATGTGACTTTAAAGGAATTGCAAACTCTCAAAAATAGTTTAATATGCTTGTGTGGATCTTCATTTGGAAGTTCAGAGAATTGGCTCATTGTGTTTAACATCTGGAACATCACTAGTTTAAGTTCAAACTGTGGAGCATCAATCAGTGGCTCCGAAATTCCTGGATTTAATGTCTGGAAAACTGGTAAAGCGTAGTCCCTTATCGCTCAGTTGTGATCTTCCGCAATGTAAATTAGGTTTTCTTGTTGTGGCACCGGTGGAACTGGAGGAAAAAGAGTCTGCTCCCTTTCACGAACTTGTGGATCAACTTGAGGATCGACTCCAGGAGGTTCCATTGGAAACTCTTGTTGCTCCTTTTTCTTTCATCTCTGTTCCTTCCTTCGACGACGAAAGGTTCTTTCTATCTCTAGATCAATGTCAAGGAGTGGATACCCCTTGTTCATGCACTAACTCCAACCTGCAAAAGCAAAACAAATGCAAATCGAAGTCAAATTCCCTTTAAGACAGAAATGCGATCGCAATCTGATCGCAATTTCGAAAACAAATCTGGTTTCACTTTTGGTCCCCGGCAACGTCACCAAAAACTTGGTGCGTCGTCAGCTTAATAGATGGGTGTGAGATAAGATGATAAATGAAATATAAAGAGTAATTCAGCTAACACTTAAATGCAAGTATACACTGTCGCATGTAGTAATAAAAAAACCTTAGAAGTACTCCAAGGGTATCGATCCCACGAGGACTAAATTGGAAATTCATATTTGATGAAGAAACTGCTCAAATGATTGCTTTTGAAAAGGTAACCAAAGAAAATAAGTTGATTGACTGGGTTTTTTTTTAAAAGATAAATAAAGCAAGCAAGTGGATAATAAAGAATAACAATAATAAACAAACGAGCTATTCAACATGGATTCATCCCTAAGGCAATAACCATAGTCATGCAATATCTAACTTAAGTGTATTCAATGCATTGGGTCAGATTTAACTCCTATTTGGCCCTTGTTTCCAAAAAACCGTTAGAAGGCTAAGCGACTACCGTTATGCACATTTCTGTGACTCGACTCCGAAATAGATAATTCACGAATGCAGCCTATAACCCTATAGTCGATATAGGGTGCCATAGGCTGCTTGCCCTATATCGCCGAACAATCTCTTTCGAACTTTTTCTCCTATATCACCTTTATGTGAACCGATATCGTTTGTCCTTTTCGAGATCAAACTCACATAGCATGCAAAGTCTAAGTGATCAAGTTAAACCTAGCAAGATTAAAGTGATAATCAATAAAGAATGACATGCATTAAACACAACTTAAGCAAATAATACACTTTCAAGCCATTAAACCATAAGGGAATTCACCACATTGAACCCCTCAACGGGATTTAGCTACTCATGGTGGGATAAAAAGCAAATGAACACATTTTCATTGACATAAGAATGTAAATAATACATAATAATGAAAAGATTCAAGAGCTGGAAATAAAGGGAATGGCTAAATATTATGGGTTTTTATATTTACTCAATCCTTCTAGAGTTCGCTAAGACACTCCACTCTCTCGCTTTTACAAGTGGGAATGGGTGAAACTCTCTACAAACCAAAAGGTTTGATGTCTAACTCTCTCAGGTTAGAATTTGGTCATCTAAGAAGGACCTCGGGCATCCCTACTCATTGGCGTCGAACCAAGGTTCTGTCACCACCCTTTTCTTCCAAGTGAGTTCTGCTTGCATTTCCCTTCGAATCCCAAGCTTATATAGTGTAGAAATTGGTTGAGGGGCTGCGAAATAGGTGCTGGAAGGTTTCCCAGTCAGTTTCGTGGTCAAAACAGCCAGTTAGGTGCGAAGAAGACTCGTCAACAACGACCTGTGGACGACTCGGAACGGCTTCAGATTTTTCCAGAAATGTGGTCCCATTTCAATTTTGCCTTCCCAGAAATGCGGTCACATTTCTGGGGAATTCCAGCTTTTCCTCTGTTTTTCTACACAACAGCAAACTAAGTCAAATTCTCTTAAAACTAAGTCTTTTAAGCACAAATGAGTTAAATTTGACAAAAGTGATTCTCAACACCCTAACTTATCAAATGAAGCATATTTCGAGCTCGGGAACAGTAAATTGATCACAACATACAATATTTAACCAAGAAATGAGCTAAATATAAGGGTAAAATAGGTATATTTTTTACCCTTATCAGAGACACCATTTAAGGGAACACTCATCTACTTCCTCAAAGTCGGGAAGGAGTGAATTTCATCTTGTGTGATTATGTTCCCAGCTCCCTCGATTGTATAGGGATTTGTGTGTCCTTTATGCTTATTAGGGTTGGTTTTGGATAGATATTACATGATTAACCCATTTGGAAGAATGGAAGCATTGGAAATTATTTTGTGCAGATTATGCTGCTGAGCGATTGGAGGGAGCAAATTCTATGCTGCAGCAAAACTGGGAGCAGAAACTGCCACATCACAGCTCGTTAGCCAACATCATGAACCGACTTCTATTGAGTTATTTTCGTGATAAAGGATCAAGGAGAGCCTTACACGTGTCCTAGTTGACCTAATTCAAGCCTCCCATCCTTCTATAAAAGGAAGTAGCCGTCAAAGTCAAAGTCATTCCATGTTTTCCCTTGGAAGCCGAATAGTATAAGGAGATTGAAGATCATCAAGAACACCATCATCCGCAAGCTGATTAGGGAGTTTATTTTCTTTATTAACTTGTGGTTATGGACATGCATACTCAGATTGTAATTCGTATTCCTATGCCTGTTATGAACTAAGTAGCTTAGGGTGTTGGTTAGGTATAATGTGATTATTGTGCTTCATCTCTAGTAATAAATTGATTATCGCATTTTGGTTAATTGTTGTGCTTATTCTTATTTGATGGCCGCCTGGCCAGCCGGTATGGATAGCTCTCTCTAGTTTAAGGGATGATTTTGAGAGTGTGTGGCAATTATCCACACTACGATCATTGTGTATTGGTGAACGCCAGTGACTGAGCTAGGGATAGCCAGTTGCCTAGTGCTTGATCGGTCGCACTTCATTGGGGTTGAAACACATCCCAAAAGATCTGGAGTTCCGGGAGGAATCCGCTAATAATACTGCGAGAAATGCATGATCAATAATATTGCTAGAGCATATCTTAGAACAATCACTAAAACTTAACCAGCGCCTATCTTTAATCTGTCTATCTATTTGTTTACTCGTTGTTCTGTCATTTATTTTGCTTCAGCATAATTCTTATAAAACCCAACATTTTTATTATCTTCGAAACCATTAGGAAGTTATGCAAAATTGATAAAGTGGAAACTCATTCAGACCTTGGATTGATAATATTACTTGTTGCAGACTGTGTATACTTGCACAGGAATTCTAGAGTATTTTATACTATATTTTTACTCACTGTAGGAACCCAACACTCCCCACTCGGTTTTGTCCCCAAAATGATAGGCTTATTAAGTCGGCGTATTGGCCACTCTCATCCATACAAATCAAAGGACAATCCCTTGTGAACAGGAGTCCATAATCCACTTAGGATTCAGACTAAGTTGCCTAGGCTATCCTAGTGAAATAGAAACTTAACTAGTTAACGGTGTTACAGCTAGGAGTTACTATTTCGCGTTCCATTCTTATGCAAACTCATTGCATAGGATACTAATACGTCTAAATTTTTATATGTTTACAATCTCCCAAATCGCTTATCTTTATTGAATTCCTTGCGAAAAATGCTTTAAAATGAGTATAAACGAGCGAAACCAGAGCGTAAAATGACCATTCTGCCCTTGGAGCCTTGCCAGCATCGAGACCCTGCCAGACCAGCATCAAAATGCCGTGCAAATAAGGAAAACTTAGAGCCAATTACAACAGTTACTTTCCTAATTTGAACGGCAGCGTCGAGACGCCAGCCCACAGCGTCGAGACGCTGTCGACTTTCCAGATTTTCAATTTTCCATGTTTGGCTTCACGAATTCTCCAAATTTGAGGCTCCCTTCAGCACCAAGTTTCCACGAATTGAAGGCCAAGAAGTCTTATAAAGAGAGAGTCTTGGTTTAGGTTTAGAATCATCCCTCAATACAAAAATTGTAGTCACCTTTCTCTTTAGTTTTCAAGAGTTCTTTTAAGTTTTCTAAGTCCAAGGGTCGGTTGATCAAGCTTCAAGCTTGGGGTGCTTGTCTATGACCAACTAAGCTCAGATTGCTATAATCGAGACTCGGTAAATGTAAGTTTTGGTATTCTTGAGACCTCATATTTTAGTTTATTGAACTATTGTCAGTTATGTTCTAAATTTCCGTTTTAATTACAATTAAATTGATGGAATAGATTGACAACCTATTTGCTTGACTTGGTTTAATTGTTATGCTAAATTGGCTTGTAATACTTTATTGTGTTAATTGTGTTGAAAGACGTGTTATCTCAATTGGCTCGATTGCATGATAAATCTAGAAAATTAGACTTAGAATTGTATAAACCCAGGTTGTTCCTAGTTTATACGAGTCTATCTAGCGATCCACTTTTACTCAATGCAATTAGATTCTTATTAATGAGACGTCATTGGTTAGCAATCTAATTAGGCTTTGGCTTCGATGTATTGGTCAGGTTGGAAACATTAGGGGTCTTTAATCATTGGTTCTAGTGACGGTTAGACAATTTAATTTGTTAAATAATTCAATTAATTAAGAGAGTCAAGGATTGAATTACCAAACTTACATCCCGAGAACCGATTACAAAATCTTCATGGAAAGATCAACTAACCTTGCCTTTTACTTTCCTTGCATTTAATTTTCCATATATTTTCCCAACTTTACTTTATGTCTTAATCTTATATCCATTAACCCCCCCCCCCTTTTGGTTACCTCAAAAACACAAAAGAATTTTTAAATAAACTGATTGTTCACTGTGATCGACCCCGACCACTACTGCTACAAGTTAGCTTTAGGAATCATGGATTATAAATTTATTTGAGAAGAGATCGCGACAATCTCTTCCGTCAGATACTCCCACTCGCATGTCCCCTACACGAACGTGTTGGATCATTGCATTTTTATCAAATACAAAGTGGGTCGTATCCTTAGTGTCACAAAGATAAGGTACTCAGCCTTATCCCTATACTATAGACCATTCAGGCTGTCTCTTGAACAGTGGACCTTGTATGTCTCCACATACAATTCAAGACTCATCCCACAGTCTAGGATGTTTAGTTTATTGGATTAGGGTTATTTAGGCAAGATGTACATAATATAGATAATAACTCTTTAGTGAAAAAAACATCAAACAATACTTTATTTATATTCGGTCAATTGTTACATTTACTATCTATGAGCTTTAGGGCATAAAACCCAACAATCACCTGATAAAAACTTATTTTTCGATTCTAGGTCAATCTCTAGTTGTTTTCTCTTGTTTTTCCTCCATTCTTTTGATTCCTTTCTATATTATTGTATTTCTTTAGTTTAGGTTTGTTTTAGGTCGGTTAATCAAGCTTTTGTTGAGTTTTATGCCCTAAAACTTGTAGATAGTAAATGATACAAGATCATGTTAATGATGATAATCTTAACGAGTCTTCATATGATGAAGAAATCCATGAGGAAGTGATTCATGAAGAAGTTCATGAGTAGGGGGAGCAACTGTTGCTGGTTAAAAACGATCTCCGCAAGCGCACGGGTCGTAACATGTAATATAAAACGGTAAGTAATACCGAGTATAGAATCCACAGGGAGGCGAAGTGAAAATTAAGCAAAAATAAAATCTCTTGAGCACTAAAAGTACTTGGGCGAAATAATATTTAGGGAACAGCTCATGCAATAAAAAGGATTTAAAATTCAGAGCAATTAAAGAAAATAAGTTGATCAATCGACAAATAAAAAATGGAGAAAAAGTTTTCTTTCAATGGGACGAAGGGTCTTGAAAATCAATTATTTGCTAAACAATTGTTATGATTATCCTACCTCATTGCCCAACTAATTATAATCCTAGAATCTCCGTTAATCACATAGGTTCTCCTGTCAGTTTCCCCTACTTGTAATTAATTTATTTTAACAACCTAAGTGTCCTTAGCGCCATTAAAAAATCATTAATTATTATACTCTGATTCATTTTAGGAATCTAAGTTTAATCAACTAATCCCGTTGTCACGACGGACAATTAAACTAGTTGCATGGATTATGATCTATCCTAATTTCTCTCCGTCGAGTTTCCATTAAGAATCGAATAATTACACAATTGGCCAGATTGAATAAAGCATTAAGCGCATCCATACAAATAATTAGGACAAAGGGCAAGAGACAGAAAATTCTAACAACATTAAACTGTAATTTCATTTCAAGACCCCAAATTGGGGTTTAGCTACACATAGCTAAAATATCCACAACATTTACAATAGAAAGCATAATTCAGAGTATAAAAGGAAAGGAATTGACCGTCGAAAAACCCCTTCGCTAACCCTTGGAGCCCCGCCGACTACTCCTTGAGCCTCTTAAGATGCTCCCAATAATTCTCCAAATATTTCCCACTAAGAAATCTCTCAAAAAGGCTAGAAAGCCTTGAGAGAGGCTCCAAAGGAGCCAAAGGAGGGAGGAAAGGAAGGAAAGAATGAATTGATTGATGCTATAATGAGGCACCAAGAGGTGCCTTTTATAGACCCGGATTCGGGTCAGCGTCGCGACGCTACATTGCACAGCGTCGCAACGCTACTATGCAAGCGTCTTGTTGCCCAAGAAATGGGTAGTGTCGCGACGCTATCTTGCACAGCGTCTCGACGCTGACCCAATTTCCTCAATTTCCAGCTTCGGATTGGGCTAATTTTTGGGCCTTCTCTTCACTTCTTTTTGGGTTGTTCCATCATGATTGGCCTCTTTAGATCCCCTTTTGATCAAGCTTGGATTTGGGCTTAATTTGCTTCATTTTTTGCACTTTTTCTCCAAAAATCACCGACTTTACTCCTAAGGACCAAATAACAGAATACATTAAATATTTTCATTAAAAACACGATTAAAGCACATAAAAGCCTAATAAATTGGGACTAAAATAGCGACATTTCTGCTCGCTATCAGCAACGTACCCCTCAAGTGGAGGATACACAGGTTCGAAGGTCCACCAGAGAGCGTAAACCTTCAACAAGGTATCCAAGCTCAGAGTTCATTCTAGTTAGTGAAGATGAAGAGCAAGAGAACTATCAAGAGGTGTTATCTCATGATGAAAAAGAGGAGATGAATTCCTTGAAAAAGAGTGAAATCTATGAGCTAGTGAAACCTCCAAAGGGCAAGAAATTCTTGAGAAACAGATGGGTTTTCAAGTACAAGAAGGATGGTGAGAAGATAGTGAAGCTCAAAGCCAGATTAGTGGTAAAGGGATGCAACCAGAAAAAGGACATTAACTTTGATGAGATCTTCTCTCCGGTGGTCAAAATGATATTTATCACAGTGTTGGATTTAGCATTAAGTCTTGATCTTGAGTTGGAGCAATTTGATTTAACAACTGCAATTTTACATGGTGACTTGCATGAAGAGATCGACATGGAACAACCTGAAGGATTTGAAGAAAAATGGAAAGATAAACTTTTTTTCAAGTTGAAGAAGAGTCTTTATGGGCTTAGACAGGCACCAAGGCAGTGGTACAAGAAATTTTATTCGTTTATGATAAGCAATGGCTACAAACGAACTACAGCTGATTCTTGTGTGTATTTTAGAAAGTTTCCTAGAGGTAACTTCATCATTCTTTTTTTTATATGTAGATGATATGTTGATAGTTGGACAAGATGCATATATGATTCAAAGTTTGAAGAAAGACTTGTCCAAGTCATTTGACATGAAAGATTTCAGTCCTACAAAGCAAATTTTAGGCATGGAGATTGCTCGTGACAAGAAAGCTGGGAAATTGTGGTTATCCCAGGAGAAGTATATTGAGCGGGTGCTTGAAAGGTTCAATATGAAGCATGCTAAGCCTGTTAGTACACCACTAGCAACTCACTTCAAGCTAAGTAAGAGAGCTTGTCCTACAACAGATAATGAGAAAGAAGTTATGTCATCCATTCCTTACTCTTCTACTGCTAGTTCTTTAATGTATGTTATGGTGTGTGTACTAAACCTGATATTACACATGCAGTCGGTTTAGTGAGTCGTTTCTTATCCAATCTAGGTAAGACTCATTGGGAAGTAGTGAAGTGGATCTTCAAATACTTGCGGGACACCTCCAAATCGAGTTTGTGTTATGGAGGTGGAAAACCTATACTTGAAGGTTATACTGATGCAGACATGGTCGGTGATTTTGATAATAGAAAGTCTACCTCAGGTTATGTGTTTACATTTTCAGTGGGAGCCATCTCATGGCAATCCAAGCTACAAAAATGTGTAGCATTGTCCACAATTGAGCTAGAGTATATTGCAGTAGTGGAAGCAAGTAAGGAGATGTTATGGCTTAAAAGGTTCCTTCAAGAGTTGGGTTTCGAGCAATGTGAGTATGTAGTATTCTGCAATAGTGAGAGTGGGATTTGAGCAAGAATTCAATGTATCCTGCTTGCACCAAACACATTGACATTAGATATCATTGGTTGTGATATGTGATTAAAGAGAAGAGAATGAAGCTGAAGAAACTCCACACCGACAAGAATAGTGCATATATGTTGACTAAGGTAGCTCTCAGAAGCAAGATTGAGCTTTGTAATAAGCTTTTCAGGATCAGGTTCAAGTGATCATAGATGTGATTGTATCTTCCCTGTGATGGGCTGGAGGGGGAGATTGTTGTGGGTGTCCAGCCCACTTGTTGCATAAGCAAGGGTTTAGTTTTAACTTGTGCTTATGAGCCCAATATATCGGATTATGTGTTTAGTCCAATTGGAGTTAAAGGAGTTGGCTTGTCTTGAAAGCCTAGGGTTTTTTCCTTTGATATGGTATGACCTAAGGAATGATATGTTAAAAAATACAGAAAAACACACAGAAAAACGGAGAGAAGTAGAGAGAGCAGTGCACAGTTCGGATTTTCAGCGACAACGTTCACAAAGTTATCGATTGCGGGAGTTTAAACCGTTGGATTTTACTGAAATTGGGTCAGCCTGTTGGGAACACATAGGGCCTCGTGTTGAATGGTTGGATCGTCGTTTTGAGCTCTAGTTTGTTCATCATCGCTGCTGGACAGTACCTATGAAACTGGAGATATTTTCATCTTCTTTATCTCTAAAGTGTTGATCTCTTAGGTATGAAAGTATTGGTGGGTTGTGAATCTTTGTATGACTGATTTGGATTCTTTTTCCCTTAATTTTATCCTAATAAGAGAAGGTGACAAGGGTGGACTCCTCATAAGTCTCGTGGTTTTTACTCTTCACATCGAAGGGGTTTTTCACGTACAAATCGTGTGTTATTTACGAAGTCTTCTAAATTTTATGGTTGATTGTTGTCCATTATTGGTTGATTTCTTGGTAATTAATTGGTGATTTATTTGTGGTGTTTTTGGAGCACTATTAATTGGTTGATTGTTTTGGAGGTGATCCTAGTGGGTTGTTAATATACTACTTGGGTCCTATCAACATGTTGTTAAAAAAAAAAATCCTTATGTGGCATATGCTAATTGACACATAACATTGGTTGATTTATTGCTCATTAAATTAGTAGGCCGCAAAAAGCAAATAGTAGGCTTTCTTCAGGTAAGGATGTTTAACAAAGTGATGCATTTCTTATAAACTTTTTAGATTTCTACAACTTTTTTTCCCTAGTGCACTACTATTATACAGCCTCATAAATAAAGATTCAATTATTAATATTTGAATCATTTAAGGTTTTCGTTCACACTTCAAAGCCTCCTTTTTAATTTTCTATAGAAAGTATAAGCCATAAAGGACACCTATGTGAATAGAGTAATATTTTAAAGTCTTATAGTAAAGTTCTACATTGCTTTAAATTTAAAAGACAAAATTCATATACCCCTTTTTCCTCCATGGAGGATGAGTTGATTTTTTGTATAAGCCATAAAGGACACCTACATTGCTTTAAATTTAAAAGACAAAATTCAGAACCCATTTTCCTCCATGGAGGATGAGTTGATTTTTTTGTGGGTCTACTTATATCCCTTTTTGGCTGGCCTCTATTATAAATGAGGAAGTCCATGGTTGTTGTAGTGTTTGAGTTTGTTTTAATGAAGTATTTCCTTTCAAGAGAGAAGAAGAAGAAAAAAAAGACACTTTTTAGGAAACGGGTTGTTAAGGGCCCGTTTGGTAACGTTCTCATTTCTTGTTTCCGTTTCTTCATTTTTAATAAAGAAAAATAGAATTTCATGATCCTAACACCTATACATTCAATAATAATAAACCTATATTCTTATTTGTGTTTGAAAAAAATTGGAAACAAGAATAAAAAAGGAGAAACTAGTTTTAGTTGTTTCCAAAAGTTCTATACAAATTTTGGGAGTGTATCTAAAAAATGAGAAACAAGAAACATACATAGTTATTAAATGCTTAGATTTCTTAATAAAATTAGAAACAAGAAACAAGAACGTTATCAAACGGGCCCTAAAAAATTTTACATTTTATTTGTTTGTAAGAAATTGTGCTATATTTGAATTGGGCTCGATGTTTCTTTGCCCTTTAATTTTTTTTTTTTTTTTTTGAGTACATCAACATTTGGAGGTGGGATTCGAACCTCTTACCTCTTGGTCGAGGGTACATTCTAATTACCAGTGAGCTATGCTCGCTTTTGGCCCTTTAATCTCTTTAATTATTATTGCATTTCATAGATTTCATTACTTCAAAGATTCAGCCAAAAAGAAAAACAAAATACTTTTTGTGTCTTTGTAAAATCTATTTTGTTTCTTTGTTAAAGATTTTCCAATAATTATGTACACATTTAAATTTAATTTCTATCTCTAAGGCCCCGTTTGAGAACCATTTGGTTTTTGGTTTTTGGTTTTTGAAAATTATGCTTGTTTTCATTCAATCTCCTTACAATGGTTTTCATCTTTGTTAAAGGCACACTTGAGTTCCTAGCCAAATTTCAAAAACAAAAGCAAGTATTTTAAAATTATTTTTTCTAGTTTTCAAATTTTGACTTGGTTTTTGAAAACATGAAAAGGAGGTAGATGACAAAACAAAGAAACTTGTAGGTGCTTGTAGTGTTTTTAAGCTTAATTTTCAAAAACAAAAAACCAAATGGTTATCAAACGGGGCTAAGCTTTCAAGATTATTTTATTTTAGTTGTTGAATATTACATGTATTCATTTGGTCCTAAACTTTTAAATTTATCCTATTTGTCCCTAAACTTTTGAAATATATATTTTAGTCACTAAAATTTTTAAAAAGTAACTATTTCATCTTCACCTTTATTTTTATTTTGACAAATTAACAACATGGCCTCGAGTATGTGTATTGACATGTTAATGTGAATATGTATTTAAACCACATAGGTTGAAGTCGAGTATTGAGTAAGCAAATTTTATGTGGCTACACAATACAACAATAACAAAAATATGGTTACTCTTTTGAAAGTCGAACGACTATAATAAATTTGGTTAAAATAACATTCTGGTCCCTATACTTTTTGTGTTTTGTTCCAATTTAGTACTTAACCTTCCAAATGTCCAATGTTTGTCTATGTACTTTCAATTAAAACATAAAATTGGTCCCTACGATGAGTTTATTGTTGAGTGTTCTTTAAAAAATTAGTCTCTATTAGACTTTTTTCTATAAATTTCAAAAATATATTCCATTGTCTTTTCTTGTATGGAAATTATTATTATTATTATTATTTATCCAATTTCGATAAAAAATATATATAACTTTAAACTTTTAAATAGGGATAAATTTTAAGCTTTATTGAAAATATAGGAACTAAATTTGGACATTTGAAAGTACATGGACTAAAATGGAACAAAACACAAAGTACAAAGATCAAGATATTTAGGGACCACATATTTTAACCAATAGATTTTATGAAAGTTCATAGACCAAAATGCCACTTCAATTAGGGGTGGATCTAGAAAATATAGTTTGAGGGACAAGGGCCAATTTTGATAATGTTTTGAAAGCCAACAACATCATTCCGTTATATCAACCAATGATCAATTCTACTTTAGAAACCCTTTTTAAACTTGGGAGCAATTAAAAATCAAATTCAACTTTTGAGGACCAAACATGTCACTTTTGAAACTTCACAAACAAAATATAAATTAACTTCAAATATCAAGAAGCAAAAGTTTTAGGTCTCATTTGGTTCGAAATTATTTTCGAATATACAAAACTCAATAGAAAACGAAAACAAAATTCTTATTTTCACTATATTTGAAAACACGTTTGGTTTCAATTGAAAAACTTTAAATTTGAATTCAAAATTTGAAAACTATGTTTGGTTATGCATTTGAAAATGCACGAAAAGATTAACATGTGTTTGGAAAGATTTTTTTTAATAAAAAGTTAAATCAATATGATTATTTCTTATTAACAATCTCGATGAATGAATACTTTACATACACATACACACATATATATGCATGTAAATGATGTACAATTAAATGGAGCCTAATAACAAAGGTTGTAATTTATTAGAGGATTTTTTATTTCTTGAGATACAAGTGGTAAAATTTAGATGAAGAATAAATCATTTCTAAAAAGAGAAAGAAGAAAGAAATATTTTTCGGTAAGAGAAAGAAAAATAAGACTTTTTTCGATAAGAGAAAGGTAAATATTTTTTTTTTTTTGTTCATCTTCTTTTTGTTGTGAGTTGTATCAAATGGTTACTGATTTTCTTTAAAAAAAATAAAGAAAAATATAAAATGGGAAATTGCAATGGGTAGCAAAAAATATTAGGATATTTGCAAATCTAGCTATGATTTTTTAGGTTTGCAAACATAGCAAAATTTTAAAAATCTGATTTCCGTTTTTTTTATTATTCCAGTTTTACCCTTGTTGGTATATCAACAGGTATATTAGTAGTATATCTGATATACTTTATATTTACTGATATACAAAATATAATGTATATCAGTTAACTAATATACCAAATTTGATATACTTGAATGAATACAATGATATACCTAATATATACTTGATAGGATAAGCATAACATTTGATATACTTGATTAAATGTTGATATATCAATGATATACTTAATATGTTACTTTCTTTACTTATATTTGTTATGATTTCTTTTCTCTTTATTGAATTATGTTGTGTTATTTACATCTTTTAAAATGAAATGTCCTGTTATGAATGTTGATATACCATTGATATACCTCATTCGTTTTTTTTTTTTAACTTACCTCATTTTTTTATACTAAAATAATTAATAACATTGATATACCTGATTAGGAGTAGCTAAATACATCAATGATAGACTTGTTATTAAGAAAAAAAACCATTGATATATATTTTTAATTTTTGGTGTATTATGAAGGTCATGGAATGCAAAATTTGTTATAAGTATATCAATAAGATGCAATTTTAAGTATATCATTAGTGTATTAGTAGTCACTAAAAATGTAATTTAAAGTATATCATTAGTGTATCGGTAGTATATTATTAAGATGATGAATAATATATTGATGACATATTTGCCAAACATGAGCATAACTCAACTAGCATAAGATATACACATTCAACCAAGACGTTAGAGGTTTAAATCCCCTACCACACATATTGTGTCCAAATAAAACTAATATTTCTAATTCTTTATTGATGAAGTATATCAAAGATATCTAAAAAAAGCTCATGTGTATACTTCATAAATGAAGTATATTATATTCACAAAATATACATCTGATATACTTTATATTTAGTATATCAGTTGATTGATATACCCAATATCTAGTATATCATAACACTAAATAAATGAATGATGTACCTGATATTCAGTATATCAATAACACCATTGATATACTTTTTAAAATTCCAGCGTGTTTTAGGGGTTTTTTTGACTTTTCAACTTTAATGCTTAGGCGGGCCCACGTTTTTTTTGCTATATTTGCAACATTAAAAAACTGATGACATGGTTGCAAATTCCATATTATTTTTTGCTATTCTTGCAACTGCCCCTTATAAAATCTATCAACAAAAGGGGAGACATTTGCTTGATTTATATTAATTTTTAGAGATATTAGAAATCAATATTGTTGGAATTCATTCTTCAAAAAAATGTTGGAATTGAAATTATAAGAAAAAACAAGCTTTAGATTTACAGAGTGAAAGATTGCATCAAAATTGACGGGAATATGTAAAAATATCAATTTTATATTTTTTTAATTAGAATTAAAGATAATTTGGATATTAAAAATAGAAAATATTGTTTGTGATAATGCAACATTGTTTAATAGAAAAAATGATGTATCTCATGTTCTTAAAGTTGTATCCCGTGTTTCCATTATTTTGAAAACAAAATTTAAAAACAATGAAAACATCATTTTATCGTTTTTGAAATAATAGGTCATTTTTTGAGTTGTTTAATTTTTTTTAAAAAACAAAAATAGGTATACCAAACACGTTTTCATTGTTTCCCTTATATTTTTTATTTTCGAAAACACAAAAACGAAAAAGGATCCCAAACCAAATAGACCTTAGTTTCTAAAATAAAATATAGGATTCAAATGGAAACTAGTTTAAATCTCAGAGACCAAATTTAGTTTGAGCATATTGATATTAATTTGGTTAAAATGTCATTTTTGTCCCTCTAATTTAAGTCTCATTACATTTTAGCCCTTGTATTTTCAATGAATCTTAAAATTAGTCCTTATTGTTTTGAAGTTAATTTCTTATAGAAGTATATAATAAGTTGCAAAGTGACCCACCTGAGTTCTACCTAAATCAAGGGTTGATCACTTTCCAATGTCAACTACAAGTGTCCAAGTGACCAACATGAATTTCACCTGAATCAAGGGTTTATCACTTTTGTAATGACCCCACTTCTCATGACTAATTCCCAGGTTTGTTACCACATGCATGCCTAATTACTTTTAAGAAAAAAAATTGCTTTGAAATAAAACATTAACACAAAAACATTTGACATTTTAAAGAAATGAAACCTTCCGGCCTGGGATCCCAAATAAAACAAGAAAACTTGCAAAAACTTCACTAGAGCAAAGGTTTCCTAAGGACAACATGTACATATTTAAAACCTTAAGAACCACCATTTACAAACTGAGTAAAAGAAATATGGGAAAACTAGACTACATGGAAATCAAGATGCTCTTAGTAGCGTCAAGATGATTACGTAAATTCAAGACGTCTCGCACTGAGCTGAAGCGGTGTTTTGGTTGGTCTTCATTCTCGGTAGCATTGAGACGCTCTACGATAGCGTCACAACACTACCCTCTTGGGTCTACAACTTAGTGTTGGGTTTTATGCCCTAAAACTCGTAGATAATAAATGTAACATTTGATCGAACATTAATAAAATGATTCATTGTTCATTTATCTTGTTTGTATTGAGTAATCTTGTCTTATTAACCCTAATCCAATAAACTAAACATCCTAGGTTGTTAGTATGAGGCTTGAACTAGTATGTAGGGACATCGGGGATCAATGTTCAAGATACAGCCTAAAGGGTCTATAGTATAGGAATAAGGCTGGGTACCTTATCCTGGTGACACTATGGATACAGCCCGCTTTGTATTATGATACAAACGTAATGATCCAACGCGTTAATGTAGTGGACATGCGAGTGGGGGTATCCTATGCAATGAGTTTGCATAAGACCGAACCGCGAAATAGTTAACCACTAGCTGTAACACCGTTAGTTAGTTTGGTTTCTATTTCACTAGGATGACCTAGGCAACTTGGTCTCAATCTTGAGTGGCTTATGGACTCCTATTCACGAGGGATTGTCCTTTAATTTGTATGGGTGAGAGTGGCCTTCACGTCGACTCAATAAGCCTACCATTTTGGGGACAAGACCGAGTGGGGAGCTGAGAACATAATCACACAAGATGGAATTCCCTCATTCCCGACTCTAAGGTAAGTACAGGTGTGTTCCCTTAAGTGGTGACTCCGGGTTTTGAACAATGGGCTTTGCCCTCTCTATGACACGAGAGGGACTTCTGTTTGTTGGTTGGACCTCAAACAAGTTGTTCATTAGAGGAGCACTGGAACTTAAGGATAAAGAGGTAGCCCAGGGGTAAAAGGGTAATTTGACCTAGCTGGGGTACGAACACACGTGAAGGGTTGACTTGCTGTTGATGGTCGATATCTTTGGACACAGAAATATATTTGCAGTGAGAAGAGTGCAGTTGTGGTTCTATAGTGGAGTGAACCACGGTTAACGAACATTGATTAACTTGGTTAATGAGTTTAGCCAATTAATCTCATATCGTTGGAGCTTCTGATCTGTAGGTCCATTAGGTCCCATCGGTAGCTCATTTAGGGCGTTGAGGTAAATTTCTAAGGGAGAATTGAATATTCGAAAAGGTTCGAATATTAAATTTAAAATATGAATTGGATTCATATTAAAACTATAGGTTATAATTAATGTACATTGGATGCACATTAATACTATAGTTTATTTGAGAGAAATAAAATTAAATATATGATATTTAAATATAATATTAAATAATTGGTGAATTAATTAATTATTTGTTTTAATTTACTTTAATTTAATTTGATTGAATTAAATTGCATTAAAACTTTAGGTTATGTGGACCATTTATGTAAATGATGATTAAATTAAATGTTAATTTAATTAATTAATTAAAAATTCTAATTATTAATTAATTTATCAGTTATGTGAACTGATTAAAAGGAATGGTCTCCCACTAACCTAATTCACACGCATGAAGGGGAGTTATTTTAGGAGTGGGAAGTTATCATCCGTTGGATAGCCACTCCCTCAGTTTTTGTCGATTATTCCCTCTTTCTTTCTTAGGCGTGTAGCTCTCTCTCTCTCTCAGACTCTTTGCGTTTTTCCGAAGCATCACAGAGACCAAAAAGCTCTAAAAATCCCTTAGTAGTTGATTGCTCTCACAAGCAATCTCAAGCATTTTTCCTGTGAGGATACCGGTGCAACTCTGTTGGTGTTGTTCACGTTTTGGGAGAATTTTCCAGCAAAAGGATCCTTCTTTCTTGCTGTATTTTCTGCAATATTTTGGAGAAAAAGGCGAATTTTGATCAAGGCTTCTTTCAAATAGTAAGTATTATTTTAAGCATGTTCTTATAACCTTTACAACATGATTAAATTTTGTTATATTGCTATAAAATGCTTTTGCAAACTGTATTGGTATTTCGAATTGAAATAGAAATTCAGTGTGGTTCCTGTAAATTTTTCCGCTACGTAGGGCTTTCATCCCTTCACTTAGTTTCTCCAATTTATTGGTGTTCTGACTCTCGTTTTGGGGTTTAGACGTTGCACCTTCTGTCCTTTTGATTCCTCTTCATGTCTTGGACTCCTAATTGGCTAGAAAGTGAGCTAAATCACCTAGCTAAATTAACGTCGAATTTTGCAATTGACTCTTGAAACCACTTTTGTTCGATTTTCTACAAATTACACAAAATATTCATTAAGAATCATGATAGCTAGCTCAAATTGACGACGATAAATAGATAGCTCTAAATTTGTGCTATCATGTAGTCTCTAGAAGATGTCTATTGTACTTCCAAGTTGGAAAAAGAAAAAGAGGAAAAGAGGAGGGGTAATTGTCCATGTTAAGGAAATAGAGAAAATTTATTGTTTTAGAGGAAAAGAATAGGTCCCACTAGAAAAGCATGAACCATGATGTACGTGTTTGCATATTCCAACCCCAGTAGTGGGGTTACTTACTGAGTATTTTAAATACTCATTCTTTTCATGAATATTTTTTTTCAGGCAAGGGAGTGTAGGACGATTGACGGGAATTGCTAGGCAACCATGGGAGACTAGAACCAAAAAACTATTTTTGTTTTACCTTCCGCTTAAAGACCTTGTTATTTATTGTTGTGGGTGTCCAACTGATAGCGCAATTTATTGTGCTATATTTTATATGATTTTATCATTAGTCTTGGGTACTTTTTGGCCAATTTTATGTCTATTTGGTTTTGTTTTGTAGGAATCAAGCATTTCAATGGAATTGACGTTTTTTAAGATTACCGGTGATTTAGGAGCTGAAGAATGATTTCGAGCCAAGAAAAGAAGCAGAAGAAGCAAAGTTCAAGGCCTAGCGTTGAGATGCTATCCCTTTGAGCGTCTCAACGCTAGGTATAAGTAAGGAGGCGCGCGAAATCGAGGCAGCATCGAGACGCTACCTTCACAGCGTCTCGACGCTGCAAATTTTCCTGAAATAATTAGGGCACGCGCGTGACAGCGTCGCGGCGCTATGTCTTTAGCGTCTCGACGCTGTCACGCAGATTGGCCAGTATATATATTTTGCGATGCCATCTGATTGGGGGAGCTGTTTTGGAGAGAGAAAGGGGATTTCTAGAGAGGGAAAACACACAAAATAGGACAGAAACAAAGGGAGCTTGATTTTGGGAGCTTTAATCGGGAGGATCGTGACGGGAACGCAAGGGAATCACGACTAGCGAGTTTAATCTTTCTTTCTTGTTTCTTGTACTGATTTTTAGCATGTATTGGACTGATTTTGATTGTATTTTTAGAGACATGAGTAGCTAAATTTCGTTTCTTAGGGGCTTGATGTAGCCATTAGTTTGTATGGATTAATTTACGGATATTTTAGGACGTTTTGTAACGCGGTTTATTTATGCAATTGTATGCTTAGTGCTTATAATCTCTTGATCACGGATTGTATGATTATTGTTTTTGAACTAATTGCTCGGGAGAGGGTATTTTAGATTAGACCATCAATTGCATAACTTAGGTAATTCTACAATTGGGAGATTTGGGATTACTTGAGAAACCTTCATGAGGATTGTTCTTTTATGCTTATGCTTGTTGTTAAAATTAGATAGGGATATCAATTTCTTTATTTGCATAAAGAATTAATTGTACTCGGGAGAGGCTTTTAATTATCGATAATCCTTGGTTTATGAACTTGTTACGAGTTTGTTCCTAATTATTCTTTGAATTAATTCATGCATCTAATAGGTGAAATCAATTCCCTAAGGTCTTTCTCCATTGAGTTTCCATATTTTTATTGCTTTGATTAGTTTTTCCTTGATTTGCATACTTCTCGATTATTTTCTCTAAATAAAATTGGGCGAATATATCTGTAATAATTAGGAGAACTAGAAAATCAATCCAGAGGATGACATTCGATTTTTAATCACTATATTATAACTTGGGCCCGTACACTTGCGGTTAGCAATTTGCCTATCAAGTTTTTGGCTTCGTTGCCGGGGATTGGCAATAATTTAGTTCGCTTAATATTTAGGGAAATTAGCTTTGTTTTACTTTAGAGTGCATTTTATTGTGTTTGTCTTATTTTTCCTTTTATTCTTTATTTTTGTTGTTTTTTGTTTTATTTTTGGTTTTGTTTTTCTTATTTATTTTAGGTTGTGATTTTGTATGCGAAAAGATAAGGACGCCCTTTGATTTTGAAATCGAAAAGACTTGCAAAAAGAACAGGAAGGAGAAAAGGGAAAGACTTGCATCAATGGCCAATTCAAATCCACAAGATTAGCAGAAATCGATACGGGACTATTTTCAACCTACTTTCCCTGGTCAACAATCTGGAATAGTCTACGCGCCGATTAATGCAAACAACTTCAAGCTTAAAACTGGCCTCATCCAGATGGCTAGAGATAGTGCATTCAGAGGATTCCCCTCCGAGGATCCTAACTCTCATTTAAAATCTTTTCTGGATATTTGTGGAACTGTGAAGTTGAATGGTGTTACTGAAGATGCCACGATTGTTTCCCTTTTCTTTGCAGGACAAAGCTAGGGACTGGCTCCAATCACTTCTGTCTGGAAGCATCACTACATGGGACGCGTTGGTTCAGGCTTTTCTTGCCAAATATTTCCCACCTGCAAAGACAGTCAACCTTAGGACGGAGATTGGGACATTCCAGCAGCTAGGCGATGAACAATTATTTGAGGCTTGGGAGCGCTATGAGAAGTTACTGACAAAGTGCCCTCAGCATGCATACCCTGATTGGCTGCAGATCCAGTTGTTTTACAATGGTCTAAATCCAAATACTAAAACCATTGTTGATGCAGCTGCAGGTGGGACTCTGTTGTCCAAGACCGTAGAGAACGCACGTACACTACTGGAGGATATGGCCACAAACAGCTACCAGTGGCCAACTGAGCGGTCTACACCTAAGAAGATTGTAGTTGGGATTTATGAGATTGACGATGTAAGTTCTCTTCAAGCCCAGATGACCTCCCTTGCTAATGCTTTCTTGAAATTCTCAGGTACAGGGAGTGCACAATCTATTGAGTCAACTGCTCTTGCATCTCAGTGTCAGGAGGAGACCACTAATGAACAGGTTCATTATGTTGATAGAAATTCTAACTATAGGGGACACCATAATTTTTCACCCACACACTACCACCCTAATGTTAGAAATCATGAAAATTTCTCATATGCTAACAATAAGAATATCTTGAACCCTCCTGGATATACATCTCAAAAGGCTGAGAATAAACCTTCTCTCGAAGATATGGTTGGAGCTTTTATTGCAGAGTCGAGCAAAAGGACCAACAAGCTGGAGAAAGCAGTGATTGCAATAAATACCATCGTGACAGGCCACAGTGCAGTAGTTAAAAACATAGAAACTCAGTTGGGTCAGTTGGTGAATGTTGTAAACACTATGTAGAAAGGTAAAGGCACAGCGGAGCCAGAAAAAACCCAGATGGAGTATTGCAAGGCCATTACCGTGCATCATGTTGAAGAAGTTCAAGCAGCTGAGGCACATGAGATTCATGAGCCTGAAGTCACTAAGGAAGAAGTTGAAGAGGGTTCATCCTCAAACGAGGCTGAAAAGCTTACTTCAGACCCTCCTATACCTTCTCCTACTGTTCTGGTTCCAAAGCTTAAGAAAAATAAGAAAAAGAATTACTCAACTCAATTTAAGAAGTTTCTTGATATCTTTATGAGTTTAAATATTAATTTCCCATTTGTAGAGACTTTGGAGCAGATGCCCAGATATGTAAAAAGAAGGAAAAGAAAGTCGAGACAATATTTCTCACCTCTACATGCAGTGCCCGACTTCAAAAGAATGTGCCTGACAAACTTGCTGATTCAGGGAGTTTTTCTTTTCCCTGCAACTTTGGTACTCATGCTTTTCGTGCTTTATGTGATTTAGGCGCTAGTATTAACATTATTCCTTTATCATTATGTAAAAAGTTGAACATAGGAGAGATTAAACCTACTGCAGTGAAACTCCAGTTAGCTGACCAATCTAGTTAGTCCATACGGAGTAGTAGAGAAGGTTTTAGTTCAAGTAGGGAAATGTTTTCTACCCGTTGACTTCTTCGTGATGGATGTAAAGGAAAATCCTTTAGTACCTATTATTTTAGGGAGACCATTCCTCGCAACTGGGCGAGTTATTATTGACATCGAACGTAGGGAGCTGGCTGTGCGAGTTTTACATGAAAAAGAAGTTTTCAAAGCAGTCGGGACTTCTACAGATCATGATTGAAGGATTGGAATTCCCAATTCCGTTACAGCGGAAGCAATTGGACCGTTCGTAAATTAATTTTGTTTTACAAAATACCAATACATTGGCAAAAGGTTAAGCGATGAGAAAAATACCTTCGTTGACGACTCTGAATTCTTCAAGAACGCCTTTCTTGATTGCTCCGCAACAACGAAGAACACCACCATTTGATCTTCCCCGCTATAACTCTGAGATTAGGAACGTAGTTGTGGGACTACCTAATCTTGAATGGGAAAAACTCGAGAGAGAAAATTCTCCCTAGAGTTCTTGAGTTGAGAGAATATGAGAGGGCCTTATGGTGGCCATATGTTGTTGTACCTAAACCCTAGGGTTAGTGTTCTATTTATAGGAGAAAGGCCATGAATAAAATATTCATTTAAAATCAATTATTTCCATAACTGATTTAATCTTTTCCATTAATCAATTCCATGACCAATCAATTCCATAATTGATTAATCTTTTCCATAAATGATTGATCACTTCCATAAGTGATTAATCATTTCCATAATTGATTAATTTCCAATTAATTAATTTTTTAATTAATTAATCACCAATATATTTAATTTCAGACCTTCTATTAGTTAATTAATTAATTACACAATTAAATATTCAGGCCTTCAATTAATTAATTCTATAATATGAATCAAATTCATATTAAAATTTGAACTCCTTCAAATTCTCTTATATCCTATAAATTTAATATGAATCAAATTCATATTAATATTTGAACTTCTTCAAATATTTATTTCTCTCATAGACTATAATTTAATTAAATCTCATTTAATTTAAACTAAATTGAATAATTAATTAATTCATAATTAATTAATTCATCTTCTAATTAAATACCCTATATTTAATTAGACATATATTTGAACTCTTTCAAATATATCAATCTCTCATATTAATAAAGTTTAATCTCAAATTAGACTTTATATTTTAATGCATCATTATACATTATATTAATTTGTATCTCATACAATTAACTTAATTCCCAATATGAATTTGAACTATTCAAATTCTCTCAAGATATATTTGTTCCTAATTACTCTTTACGAGCTAGCAGGGGGACCTAATGGACCTACAGATCAGAAGCTCCAATGATATGAGGTTAATAGATTAAACTCATTAATCAGGTTAACCAATATTCATTAATTGTGGGTCATTCCACTAAAGACCCACGGCTGAACTCTTCTCACTGTAGAACATTTTTTGTGTCCATGGATGTAGACCTATACCGGTAAGTCAATCCTTCACGAGTGTTCGTAATCACGGCTGGGTCAAATTACCGTTTTACCCCTGTGTTACATCTGTCTCCTTAAGTACCAGCGCTCCTCTAATGAACAACCTGTTTATGGTCCAACCATTAAACAGAAAGTTCCTCTCGGGCCAGTGAGAGGACGGGATCCCTTTGTTCAAGTCCCGGAGTCACCTCTTAAGGGAACACTCATCTACTTCTCCTAGAAGTGGGAAGGAGTGAATTCCTTCTTGTGTTGTCATGTCCCCAGCCTCCCACTCGGTCTTGTCCCCAAAAAGGAAGGCATATTGAGTCGGCGTATTGGCCACTCTCACCCATGCTAATCAAAGGACAATCCCTCATGAGAAGGAGTTCATGACACACTCAGGATTAAGACTGAGTTACCTAGGTCATCGTATTGAAACAGTAACCTAACTAGTTAACGGTGTTACATCTAGTGGTTTACTATTTCGTGGTCCGGTCTTATGCAAACTCATTGCATAGGATACCCCCGCTTGCATGTCTCCTACATGGACGCCTTGGATTAATACGTCTGTATCGAATCCAAAGCGGGCCGTATCACATAGTGTTACCAGGATAAGGTACCCAACCTTATCCTTGTACTATAGACCTTTTAGGTTGTTACTTGAACACCAATCCCCGTATGTCCCCACATACTAGTTCAAGTCACATGTAAACAACCTTGGATCTTAGTTTATTGGATTTGGGTCAAATTGTGCAATATTTAACAACAACACTTTATTGTAGAAACTCAATTACACTTTATTGAAACAAGTATACAATTTGTTTACATTCACTATCTACAAGTTTTAGGGCATAAAACCCAACAATGATGAGGTAATGATGGTCGGTTACAGAAAAGGTGCAAGCAAGAGCACCTCTGGTGGATCCCGTGACAATAGACCTCCTTGAAGCATACACGGTCAACACGTCGAGCTAACGATGTTAAACAAGCGCTTTTGGGAGGCAACCCAATTGTTTTTATTTTATTTGTTTTATTTCTTTAGTTTCGATTATTTCCTTTATATTTTCTTACTATTTCTTTCTTTTTGATGTAGGTGACGATGTATTTTTATTGAAGAAAGAAAACAAAGAAGAAAAAAATAAATAAATAAGGCTGCTATTTTTTTTATTAAAAAAACGCGCGTTTTGGGCCAAAATCGTGACAGCGTCGCGACACTGTGGCTCTTGATTCTGGGCCTAAAATTCCAGAATCGCGATACAGAGGGTCTTTAACATGTTTCTGCCCTAGCCGCCGTCGAAACCCTTCCCCTTCATCTCCACTGAATTTTTGCTTCATTCTTCACGGGTTTTCTTCAATTTCTCACCTAACTCGCTGGATTTCTTCATCCTCTCTTGATTTTTCAGATTTTCAGAGTGTTTTTGGTCATGGGTCTCGTGTTTTTGGACTGTCTTTGACGATTTCAACGCTTTACGACCGGTTTCATAGTGGGTTTTGTCGTTTTCTTGCATTTTCTGCTTGATTTGGCCGTAGGTGTCGTCGCTTGCAGTGTTTCAGCCATTTTTGCCGTGGTTTTAGTTCGATTTTGAGTGATTTCAACACTTTCTGTCCTGGGTCATCAAGTTTCGGTATTATCTCCAATTTCAAAGCTTTACCCTTCTCGATTAGGTGACTTTTGCTTAGATTGTAAGTTTGTGTTGAGGTTCTTGGCATTTTTGGACAGTTTCCTTTGCACTAGTTATCTTGGGCACGTATTTGGTTTCCATTATTGACTACCCAGCTGAGTTTCTGCCGTTTTTGTGCTTGGGTACATGATTTGGAGATTTTAGTTGTTGTTTTTAGCCTTAATTGTGGTTTGGTTGCTGTTCTTTGTTGTTGTGGCTGTTGATTTGTGCCTATCCTATGGCGGACGGGTTTGATTATTGTAGTTGGAGCTTGTTGTATTACTACTGATTTTTGCGTTCTATTGAGGCGGACGGGCTATTTTTGTAGTTGGTGGCTGTGTTTTTGTGGCTTGGGACTGTTTTAAGAAATACTTTTTTTTCTTAGATCTCTTGTACCCTTCCATTAGTCATCATGAACAAAAGATCTAGGAGAAACATTGTCGCTTCCTCCTCCACCTCCGCCCCTTTTGACCCCAATAGGTTCATTAGTAGCAAAGCCGCAGAGTGATTTGAGAAATATGTAGAGAGTAGAAACTTTATACTTGAGAGAGGCTTTAGCCCCGACCCTGATGTGCAACCAAATTTAGTGAATAATATCGTTGCGCAGGGTTGGGGCGAGTTTGTTCGTCATCCTGCGCCCGGGGTAACATTAGTAGTGAGGGAGTTTTATGCAAACATGGAAGAAACTTCTTCTTCATCATTTGTTCGAGGACACCGTGTCCCTTACGACCCCCACACCATCAATAAATTCTATAGGCTACTGATGTGCAAATTGCTAACCGCAAGTGTACGGTTCAAGTAATAATATAGTGATTATGCAATCGAATGTCGTCCTCTGGATTGGTGTCTAGCCAAGTTTTAATTATCGAAAATACTCTTGGCCAATTTTATTTAGGGAATCAAATAGAATGAGAATATGAATTAATCAACACAAAACTAAAGTAAAAAGTGACAATCAAATGGGAATAATTGGTCTTAGGGAATTGATTTCACCAATTGGAGTTATGGATTAATAAACGGATTAACACATGCTATGATTCATAAATCTTGGCAACTAAAATCACACATATCTCTCCCGAGCATACATGATTCTCCCATATGCAATTGAACCCGATATCCCTATCTAAATCCAATAAACATACAAGGCAATAAGGCTAACCTTTATGACAGTTTCTAGAATTAACCTTAATCTCCCGATTTTTAGCTAAATTCTAGTTATGCATATTGATTACTAATTTGAATCCTCTCTCCCGAGTTAGATTCAAATATAAACATCAATCAATTTATGGCCAGTAAATCGAAAGCATAAAACATTCAACATATGCAAAAATGACATCAATAGCATAAATACCGTAAATCAATCCAAAACTTGCCCAACGGCTACATCAATCCCTAAGAATTAAACTTAGCTACACATAATCCTCCTTACAATATAAACTAAGTCTAAATAAGCCATAAAAACTATCTAAAGTAAGGGAAAAGAGAAATAGACTCGTTGTAGGCCGAGACCGAACGTCCCCGTCACGATCCCCACGAACAATGGGTTGATTTCCACTTCGTCCCCTTTGCTTCAGCTCAAAAATCTCTCAATTCTGTCCTATTTTCGGCTCCAAAAGTCCCCAAATCGAAGTCCCCAAAAACCTAGCCGAAAGGATGCTTAAATAGCAAAATTTCGTCGTAGCGTCGAGACGCTGTCGCGATCCGCAAATTTGACAAATTTTCTAGAGCGTCGCGACGCTATTTTTTTTTTTTTTTTTTTTTTAAAGATTGGAAGCTCCATTTGACTCCAATTGCTGAATTAAGCTTTAAGCACATACTTCCTACAAATAAAACATAAAAATGCATAAATTTGGGCAAATAATTGTAAAAGACTAGCTTAATTAATCAGAGAAAAATAGCTAGCTATGCTCGCTATCAAATACCCCCAAACTTAAGCTTTTGCTAGTCCTCGAGCAAACTAAAAATCAAACATACAGTGGAAGAATGGATGCAACAAACATGACTCAGTCCTCAAGGCTCAAAAGTCAATAGTCAAGCAAGCAAGAGACATGCACATAAGGACCAATGAGGGAGACAAATTAAAATTTTTCCAAAATTAACTTGCACAAGCGAGATCTAACTCAACAAGATCAGACACTACTAGCCTAGAATTGGATTATTAAACTCTCAACTCATCTTCCCTCTACACTGGCACTAAGGTTTCACTAATGAGTTAATGGAACAAATTAGTTTGTTTATCTCCATACTTAGGTGCTTATAATTAACAATTAAATTAAGCATGTATATGTGGCACTAGCTTTCACACACCCATTGCAGGGACCCTTAACCTGAGTTTTCTCTGGTTGGCCTAACTGATCACAACAGGGGTAGCTCTTTTTGCCTTAATCTTTATTAACCATTGCATATTGTGCACAGGCCATGGCATTATTATCAGGCCATGGCATTATTATCTTATTCAACAGTAACAACAAGAATGATTTTTCTTTATGAGCATAAATAGCAGATATTCTTTTCTTTTCTCCTAAGCAAGATCAAACATGCTAATTTGCAAAAAATTAACTCTTAGCTCTACCCTACACCTATCGAGGTGACAACAAGCATATGAACCCAATAATTCGCTCCTAAGCATTCAAATCCAAATCTAGCCAAGATAAATACTCTACTCATGCAAGCCATCTCCTAGAAAAATTTTAAAAAATCTCCCTTTTTGGGTACTTATGCTTACATCTCATCACAAGCTTGAAGATTGACAAGAAAGCCTATCCTAGGACATCATAATCATGCAAAAGTAGCATCCAGAAAACAACCATATGCATAATTCAAAGAAAGCTCAAAACTATAGCCCGAACTCAGATGCTCAAGGGCTCCACAAACATGCTAATCCACCCCCAAACTTAAAATATGCATTGTCCTCAATGTATAACGAAAATAAAGCATAAACAAACATGAGAACAATAAACGAATGAAAGGAGTGAACAATACTGCCCTGGAATGATGATGACTTCTTGACTGAATGCTTGGACTCTTGAAAGCTTGAAAGCAAAGGAGAAAAAGAAAACAAGACCTACAAAACAAAAACAAACAATAAATCAAAAACAAAAAGAAAACACACTAAACTTACTTGGGTTGCCTCCCATAAGCGCTTGTTTAACGTCATTAGCTCGACGTGTTTGCACGTGCTTCAAGGAGGCTTTTGTTCTGTGAATCCAACAGAGGTGCTCTTTCTTGCACCTTTCCTGTAGCCCATGTAAAGCACTTCATCTTTAGAGTCTTCAACTGCTTTAAAGATTTCTTTTTCGTTCTTGACTCTAATAGTGAGCTCCCTGCACTCAATATCTATAATCGCTCGCCCAGTAGCGAGGAATGGTCGTCCTAATATGACAGGCATTGAAGGATTTTCTATCATGTCCATAACATACAAGTCAATAGGGAGGAAAAATCTACCTACTCTGATTAACACATTTGCTACAATACCAACTGGTCTCACCACAGATTGATCAGCCAATTGGAGCTTTACAGGAGTAGACTTAATCTCACCTATATCTAACTTTTTACACAAGGACAATGGGATAATATTAATGCTAGCACCTAAATCACATAATGCTCTGAAAGAATAAGTACCAAAACTACAAGGAACAGAAAAACTCCCTGGATCTGCTACTTTTTCAGGTACTTTTTGTTGTACTCTGGTGCTGCATGTGGAAGCAAGATAAACAGTGTCAACCTTCTTTTCTTTTCGCTTCTTTGCTAACCACTCCTTCATGAACCTGTTGTATTAGGGCATCTCTAATGCCTCTGCAAAAGGAATATTAATATTCAGATTCATAAAAGCATTCATAAATTTATCAAACTGAACCTGATTATTCTTTTTCTTCTTTTTCTTTTTCCTTTCCTTGGGAACCAACAGTGTGGGAGAAGGAATAGGAGGCTCAAGGTTTGGCTGTTCAGCCTCATCAGATGATGTGTCCTCCTCAGCTTCCCCTGTAGGCGTTTCATAGTCCTCAGATTCAGGTTCCTCTTCAGATTCTTCCTGGTGCACAGTGATTGCCTTACAATACTCCATCTGGGGTTTCTCTTGTTCAGCTGGGGCTTTACCTTTATTCATAGTGCTTACAACATTCACCAACTGTCCCAGCTGAGTCTCAATATTCTTGATGGCTGCACTGTGGCCATTCACTGTTGAATTGATGGCAATGACTGCCTCCTCTAACTTGGTTGTCCTGTTACTAGACTCTGCAATGAACGCTCCAACAAGATCTTCTAACTTTTTATTATCTTGAGTTTGAGGGGCAAAACCAGGAGGATTAAGAACATTCTTAGTATTGGCATAAGAGAAATTTTCATGGTTCCTATTGTTAGGGTGATAATGTGTAGGTGTAGAACTATTATTATATCCCCTAGAATTAAAATTAGATACATACTGAACCTGCTCGATGGTCTTCTCCTGAGGTCTAGATGCCAAAGCAGCAGCTGATTCAATTGACTGTGCACTCCCTGTACCTGAAAATTTCATAAAAGCATTGGCAAGGGAAGTCATCTGGGCCTGGAGTGCACTTACTTTATCAACCTCAAACACTCCAGCAGCAATCTTTTTGGGTGTAGACCGCTCAGATGGCCACTGATAGCTGTTGGTGGCCATATCCTCTAAAAGTGTGCGAGCGTTTTCCACGGTCTTGGACAACAGAGTCCCACCTGCAGCTGCATCAACAATCGTTTTTGTACTAGGAGTTAAACCATTATAAAACAACTGTACCTGAAGCCAATCGGGATAACCATGCTGAGGACACTTCCTCAGTAGCTCTTTGAATCGCTCCCAAGCTTCGAACAACTGCTCATCATACTGTTGTTGGAATGTCCCAATCTCGGTCCTCAACTTGACCGTCTTTGCAGGAGGGAAAAATTTATTTAAAAAGGCCTGGACCAAAGCATCCCAAGTGGTGATGCTCCCAGGGGTAATAGACTGCAACCAATCTCGTGCTTTATCCTGCAAAGAAAAGGGAAATAAACGTAAGCGAATAGCATCCTCAGACACTCCATTAATCTTCACCGTCCCACAAATATCCAAGAATGATTTAAGATGAGAATTTGGATCCTCGGTGGGCGATCCTCTGTATGCACAGTCTCGAGCCATCTGAATGAGACCGGTCTTCAGCTCAAAGTTGTTGGCATTAATCGGGGCATAGACAATTCCCGATTGCTGTCCCTGAAACACAGGCTGAAAATAATCTCTAATAGGCCTAGGCTCCTCAGGTGGATTTTGATCTGCCATTTGAATAATTTCTCTATTTTCCCTTCGAAGCCTAAGAATTGTTCTTTCTATCTCGGGATCAAATTGTGCTAAAATTAAATCTTTATCCCTACGCATAAACAAACAAAACTACCCTAGAAAAGAAAGAAAACAATTATGAAAATCAATAAAGAAAAGAAAACAACTAATTTAAGAATGGAAAATATAATCTAAAAAAGGAAACAAACTAACCTAATATGGAATGCAAAAATAAATATGGCAGAATGCAAATAAGGAAACTAACCTAGAAAAGGAAAAACAAGAGCAAATAAGGAAAATATTACACAACTAAAAGAAAACTAACCTAGAAAATCAAATATGGAAAGAAAAACAAATAAGGAAAAAAAAATGAAACAAACCTAAAAAAATAAGAATACACCCTAAATTAAGATCAAGCAATTTTTTCACAATATCAATTTAGCTAAATGTGCCAATCCCCGGCAACATCAATAGCATAAATAGACTCGGCCTACAACGAGTCTATTTCTCTTTTCCCTTACTTTAGAATCTAAACTAGCTTATGTTTAATGCTTTCGATTTACTGGCCAATTTCCCTTACTTTAGAATCGAAATCAACATATGCATAAATGGCCAATTTCCCTTACTTTAGAATCAACATATGTCGTAAACTAGCTTTACGACCTTTCCAGAGCTCAAATGGTGTTTCAGAAACACTCTTTGAGGGAACTACGTTCAAGATATAAACTGCAGTCTCTACTGCATAACCCCAAAACGAGTTAGGCAACTGAGCATAACTCATCATCGAACGAACCATGTCCAACAAGGTTCTGTTTCTCCTTTCTGATACACCGTTTTGCTGAGGTGTACCAGGGGCTGAGAGTTGGGACGTAATTCCATGCTCTATCAAATAGTCTTGAAAACTTAAGTCCATATACTCTCCACCTCGATCGGATCAAAGTGTTTTTATCGTCTTACCTAATAGGTTCTCAACCTCGGCCTTATACTCCTTGAACTTTTCAAAAGCTTCGGACTTATGATGCATCAGGTAGAGATAGCCATACCTCGAATAATCATCAATGAAACTGATGAAATATTCGTACCCTCCTCGAGCTCTAATGTTCATTGGTCCACAGAGGTCCGAATGAATGAGCTCTAAGGGCTCTTTGGCACGATAACCTTTTCCGGTAAAAGGTCATTTTGTCATCTTGCCCTCAAGGCATGATTCACAAGGAGGCAACGAGTCGTCTTCTAACTTGTTTAGAAGTCCACTCTTGACCAATCTCCCAATCCTATTGAGGTTGATATGGCCTAACCTCAAGTGCCAGAGATAGGTATCTTGAGAAACTCTTCGCTTTTTAGGTTGAGTCTCAGCGGTTTTAAACATCTCGTGATTTAAAATAGCTTTAGACTCAATTGGTCTCAAAACATATAATTTATTCTTCAAGTTTGCAGAGCAAACATCAATACCTCTTTTAGTTATGAACGCTTCATTAACAGAAAAAGAAATTGAGTAACCTTGTTCTAATAAACAAGATAAAGAAATCAAATTTCTTTTAATCTTCGGAACTATGTACACATTATCTAATATCATGTAGCGTTCCTTGGTGAAGAATAATTTTATGTCTCCCACTGCAATAGTCGAGATGACTTCTCCTGTTCCAACTTTAAGAGTCATCTCTCTAGCTATTAGCTGTTGCCAGGAACTCATTCCTTGAAATGAAGAACATACGTGATTAGTGGCACCTGAATCGAGTATCTAGGAAGAATCGTCGTTTTCCACTAAACACGTTTCCAAGACTAATAAATCACATTTAGAGTCGTGGATCATGTTTTTCTTGGCTACGCAGTTAGTTTGAGGACATTCCTCAGTTGAGACCAAACCTAAATTCTTTGCCACGTGTTTAGCGTTTAAGCAAGTATTCTTAGTCGAATGTACTAAACCGTTTAATTTGGCATTTGACAAAGCACATACGTTTTTCGACATATTGCTGAAACAAACAAATTAATCTCTATTAGAAACATGCACTAAACCCATTAATCACATTTATCCAATCAGATTTAGCAAAAGCAATCATCGACCCATATATACAATTGATTTATTTTGCAACGATACTTCAGGGGTTTAGAATAACCGCTACCGTAGGGCAGTCAGCTACTCCTCCTCTGAATCGAGACAATCTCGGCCAAATACTATTCCCAGAATAACTCTTACTCCAATAGTTATTAGCTAACGTTAATTTGGTCAAGACCATCTTGTAAGTGTTACCCATCATTTTCAGATTGTAGAGGGCGGCCCCAACAATGCCACCGTAGAGAAGAGCTAATGTTGGGAATGGCCCTAGGAAACCCTATCCATTTCTGGAGTTTGCGTTGTTCCGAATCCCATGCGCAAGCCCTCCGTAGGGTGATCGCTCCCAGGGCGACTCGCAGGCAGCGCATAGGAATCTCACGGTGCAACCTAATGATGGAGACCGCAGGATACGTTTGACACGTTTCCTTCTCCCACTTACTATGAACACTTTCCCCATTCACCTTGATATTAACCCATGCAAACACCATCCGTAGGGGGACGCTCCCAGGGCGCCTCGAGGCCAAGCATGGATCTCACGGTGTGAACTGAGGGGGACGTGAGAGTAGAAACTTAATATGAATATTTCGTTTCTATACTTTTCCTCCCACTAAAGTGTCGTAAAGTTTTAGGGTCTATTACTTAGGTAAATTTCGGCTAAATGAATCTATCTAAGTCTATGCCTTATTAAACAAGGTCTTTACACTAAATGTCTAGGTGAATTAAACTCTTTTAATAACCTAGTGACATTGCATGCTAGTAAGACTTTGGTTAATTCAACTCAGGTTCCGAACCATTTGCCGGGAGAGTTCCCTTATAACCAAGGTCTTATGTCCTACTTACTCAAATTTTAAAACTATTTTAAAAAAACTAAGTAAGACATATTTCTAATCCTATTAGAAAATGCGATCTTAGATCTATTTCATTTTAAACCATTTAAAGAATGAGAAGATCCTAAGATCCTATGTTAGCATGCAACTCTTTGTTATAGGTTTTATGGATTGTATTCATTAACTATTATAACTCTTATAACTTTTAATGAATTAACCCTATAACATGCTTTCTAATGGTGCTTAAAAGCATATAACAATCAATCATTCAAGTTATAAGAAAAGCACCATTTAGAAACAACCTATGTCTAGGTTTGTATAACGCTTTATACTACGATGTCTAGGTGATAACACTTTAAAACCTCACACCGCTCACGCATGCTCATAAAACTCGAGTTAACTTAACTCAAGAACCGACTCGATGCCCAGGTAGGAGGTGTTCCGTAAACCGTCAACTTAAATACCTCCAGCCTTAGACATCATCTTGTCGGGTGAGTTCTCTCGTAACCATTGTTTTACAAAATATCGACCTAAACTATGCAAGTTGATCGAATCGTTGAAGGTTCATTAACCTAAGTGAGCATGCACTTAATCTTGTTATAGATTTTAGATTTCTATCTCTTTTTATAACAATTATAAAAACAATCCATAACAAGCCTAATTTGAGAATAACACTTATAATCAAACTAATGAAATTTCATGCTTCATGCTTGGTTAATTTTATCAATTAATAATTATAACTATTATAAGAATAATCAATTTTAATTAACCATTCAAGCATGAATCTCCCTAAATTAATACAACAATTATATTAATTAAGCATGAAATTTCCCTCATGCATTTGAATTAATCAATAACACTTATTAAAATTAAACAAATGCATGAACATGCTTTCCTATGGTGGGGTTTTAAAACTATATGGCATGCTCATAATGCACATACATCCATTTAATTAAATCATACATTCACAATGCATAAAGTAATTAAATCAAGCTAAAATGGAATAGTTTGGCAATTTTTAAAAAAACACAAGCAATTTCACTAATTATTACAATAATAATTAATAAATAAACTTGCAACATGCCCGAGCTTCACGAACCATCCCGAACCGCTCATCCAAGCAATGAACCGGTCATGCAATGAGTGAAATGAGGCTGCAACAGACCGAGCCGGACCAAAAGGCAGCAGCTGAACCGGAATGAAAAAAAAAAAACTGCTGCTCGAATTAAAAAACAGCTTGCTGGAATTTTCATTTTCTGCTGCGTCTTCTCCGGTTTTTCTTCAATTTTACAACCTATATGGACTCTAATGACTCTATAAAAATTACAGACTATAGTACACACATTAACGCTCTTACATATCCGAGCAATTACAATTTCATGAAGGTTTGAATGCTCAAAAAATTGCCAAACCAGAACACTTCCATTTTAGCACACAGAAAATTCAATTTCAAAATGGTACCCACCAAAGCAAAATTAAAACGAATTAAGTGCTCTAATCATGCTCTGATACCAATTGAAGGTGTACATATTACACATGTGGAAGCAATTGAAGATCGAAAGCACTTAAGACATTCAATTTTACTCCTAAAGCATGCATGTTCTAGAAAAGACAGAATAGAGAGTTTAGAAAACACCAACCTTTGTAGCTCACTTATGTTGAACTCTTTGTGGTGTTTGCCTCTCCTATGCTCCTTGGACAACCTCTAGAGTCTTCCCCACTATACTCCGGGCCAAGAACGACTTGTGGGAGTCTATATAAGATATGGAATGGGAAGGGAATGCTTGAAGCATCAAACAATGGAGAAGAATGAGAGATGAGAGAACTTTGAGTCCAAATTCCAGCAGCATAACATTAAGGAAATGGTTCTCTTGTGTTTGAATATGATTCAAACTCCTTTTAAAGACATTCTCCATGCAAAGCCAAGCCTCAAGACACAAGACACATGGTGTATTTGCAAGCTCAAGTGGATTCTAGGTGTACATTACACAAGACATGCAACAATGCATGAGTGAGTTGTCTTTCCACTTTGAATGATCATGCATTAAGTGGATTTCCAACTAAATCCACTAAATTCAAATTGAAATCAAATTTCAAGCTTGCAAATTACCCCCAATTTCAATTCTAAATTGAAATTGATTGCTTGGTAATTAATTTGAAAATTTTCAAATTAATTTTGATATGATTAATCTAATTAATCTTTGTTATCTTGTGCAATTCCATATATATGATTCCTAATACATATATATAGTATTCAAAACACTATTAAATACTTCATCTCTCATTTTCTAATTTAATTCATAATTAAATTATTGTGTCAAACACAATTTACGATAATACCCTTTTTCCCGATTTTGAACGATTCAAAGCTTCCTATCTTTTGTTCTAGGCTTAATTCTGATATGAGCTAGTAGGGGGACCTAATGGACTTATAGATCATGGGCTCCAACGATTCGAGGCTAACCGACTAATCTCATTGTCCAAGCTAGGCAACATTCGTTAACTATCGGGACACTCCACTATAGCCTGATAGTTGCACTCCCCTCACTATAGATATATTTCCTTCCACTTGATTTAACCATGATTAGTAAGTCGATCCTTCACAGGTTGTTCGTAGTTATAGCTAGGTCAATGAGCCGTTTTACCCCTATATTACTTCTAGTTCCTTAAGTCCCACTGATCCTCTAATGAACAATTGGTTTATGGTCCAACCAATAAACCGAGTCCCTCTCAGGCCAATGAGAGGGCGGGATCCCTTTGTTCAAGCCCCAGAGTCAGCACTTAAGGGAACAACCTCTCTACTATCCCTTATTCGGGTAGGAATGAATTCCTTCTTGCACGACTATGTCCCCAGCTATCTACCCGTTCCTATCCCTGAAATGGGAGGCTTATTGAGTCGGCGATACTGAGCCACTCTCACCTATGCAGATCTAAGGATAAGCCCGAATAAACAGGAGTTCATAGTTAGCTCAGGATTAAGATCGAGTTACCTAGGTCATCACATGAAATAGTCAGTCTCGTCAGTAAACGGTGTTATAAAGCGAGAGCGACTTATTTCTCGGTCCTGGTCTTATGCAAACTCATTGCATAGGACACCCCCACTCGCATGTCTCTACATGGACGATTTAGGATCACATCGTCTATACCATCTATAAAGTGGGTCGCGTCTCATAGTGTCTCCAGAATAAGGTACCCAACCCTATTCCTATACTATAGACCGTTTTGGCTTTACTCAAGCTTGATCCACTTTTATGTCTCTACATAAAGCTCAAGTGTTCATCCTATAGCCATGGATCTTAGTTTATTGGATTTGGGTTATATATGTGCAATTTAATTTATTCAGTAATGACTTTTACTGAATCAATCTCAATAACACCTTTATCGAATAAGTATATAATTCATTTAATATTCATTATCTACGAGTTTTAGGGCACCAATCCCAACAGTTTTTACTCTTCACATTGAAAGAGTTTTCCACGGATAATTCGTGTGTGTTATTTGCATTTTAGCTTTCTATATTTTATGGTTGATTGATGTCCATTATTGGTTGATTGCTTGGTGATTAATTTGTGGTGTATTAGAGCACTATTATTTGGTTTATTGTCTTGGAGGTGATCCTAGTGGGTTGTTGATACACTACTTGGGTCCTATTAGTAAATTTATTTCCTTAATGTTTTAAATATTTTATTTTAAAAACTTATGAGGCCATGATTGCTTTTTGTTAAGTTTTATGCTTGATGTAGACGCCGTATTTGGTCCGGCTTGATTTTAGTAATAATGTTTGAAGTTTTTCAATATTTGGAAGTCAATTTGTTTTTGGTATGTCAACAAGAGCATAGCTCAAGTGGCATAAAGTTGTATTAACAATCACAAGGTCTTTGGTTCGAATCTCTCTCCTTGCATATTATCAAAATTTGTTTTTTTAGTTTTCATGATTTATTTTCATTTTCATCTTATTTTTTTTTGTTTTATTTCTTTATTTTGTTTATTTTATTTTATTTTATTTTTGTTTATTTATTTTATTTTTAATTATTTTATTTTTTTATTTTATTCATTTTTTTTCCTTCACTCCTCTTTCCACGTTCTCCATCCCCCCTCATTCTCCCAACCTCTCCTATTCTTTCTCCCTCTCCCTTTTTCTTCTCCATTTCCCTTCCTTCTCCCAACCTCCCATTCTTTCCCCATCTTTCTCAACTCTCCCCCCTTCCTTCTCCCAACCTCTCATTCTTTCCCCATCTTTCTCAACTCACTCCCCCTCTTTCTCCCAACCTCTCATTCTTTCCCCCTTTTTCTCAACCCCTTCCTCCAAGCTCTACTATATAATGAGAGCTTATGGAGGATGGAGAGGGGAGGAAGAACAACAAGGACACAAGAAAAAAGAAGAATAGTGAGAGCTTAGAGAGTTTGAGAGGGAAAATAGAGTTTGGAGAAGGATTTTCCAAAAACCAAAGCTACCGCCGCCGCTCACCGCCGTACCGCCGTCGCCGCTCATCGCCGTACCGCCGCCGCCGCTCACCGCCGTACCGCCGTTGCCGCCACCACTGTCACCGCCGCCACCGTGCCGCCGCTTTTTTTTCCAACAAGGCTCCTAAGTGAGGGAAAGTGGAAGAGAAAAAAAAAAGAGAAGGAAGGAAGTTGGGGAAGAAGAAAGAGTAAAGTGAATAAGGTGGGTCCCACATTTTTAAATTCTTTTATTATTATTTTTATTATTATTTTTTTTATGTATCCAAATTTTTCCATTTTTCATTTTGGCTATGAATTTGAGTTTCCCAAATCAATTGCAATTTATTTTATTTCATTTTCTAATTAGAAATTTAAATTGATTTATTTTAGACTTCTAAAGAACTTTAATTGGATATTAGTTGAAAGTTTTTTTTTATCTAATTTCAATTAGAGTTTATTTGGGAGTTTCCAAACTAATTTTAATTGGCTTTAAATTGAATTGTTATTACCAATTTCAATTTGATTTTAATATGACATTTTCAACTTTAATTGTTTTTCTTATTAATTTTAGTTGGATTCTAACATAAAATTTCTAATTTGAATTTGAATTTGTATTTTCCTAATAAATGTTCACTAGTTTGTAATTAGAAAATTCAATTTTCTTTAAAATGGAAATTTTAATGTTTTGAATTTTACTTTAATTTGAATTGTTCATATGAATTTCGAAGGGTTTTGAAATGCTCAAATGAATTTCAAACAAATGACATTTGAACTAAGATTTTCAATTTGATTTTCACTTTTTTTTAAGACGATTTTAAACTTTCCTTCCATTGGTTTCAATAGTTAATTTGGAATTTTATAATAAATTTTTAATTGGATTTAATTTGGGATTTCAACTTTTGTTTGTTTTTAATTTGATTTCCTTTTGACATTTACAAATGAATTTCAATTTGGAATTGCCCAAATGAATTTCAATTGGAATTTTATTTGAATTTTCACCCTCAATTGGTTTTAATCTTGAATTCATGGAGTTTCAAAGTGATTTGGAATTTTTCAATAAATGTCAATTTGGTTCTAAATTAAAGTTTCCAAGTCAATGTCTTTTGGTCTTAGATTGAAAATCAATTTCAATTTTAAACTAAATAGGAAATCAATTTCGATTTTGGAAAGGTTAAATCAAATTTCAAAAACATTATTTAATATTTTGAATGGTTAAAATAGATTGATTATGAAAACTTTAATGCTAATTTTGTCTAAGAACGGGTATTTAAGCTGACCGAAAGGGAACACCCTGCCTGGAAATTAGCCTAAAGTTTAACTAGTCAATTATTTTGGCAATCAAAATTTCAATTGGATCTTAAATTAGAAAATTTTCAAATCAACTTCGATTTGATTCTAAATTGGATTTTCCAAATGAACTTCAAAATAGTTTTACTTTGGTAATTCCAAATGAATTTCTAATTGAATTTGATTTAAAAATGAAAAAATATTTTTCCATTCAATGGTGTCATACCACTCATGATTATTACTTCATATTTTATTTTTGAAATGTGAGGTAATAGTTGAGAGACAAATTAGCTCATGTATAGCCTATGACGGAGTTGAAATAATTTTCAAATTCTTGAGGTGAAAGATTTTCTTTAATTAGGAAATTTTTACATGATAATAAAGTCATGGGTTAACCCCACTCACAAAATTAAATCCTTACTTTATTTAAAGATAAGGTGAAATTAGTGAGACAATTAATTTTCAATTTTCATTTTTTTTTGTTTATTTTCGACACGGACCTTTTGTTTAATGAATTCGAGTAATAAAATAAAATGTTTTCAAACGGGTGTTGTAGGGTGCTAACACCTTCCCTACACACAACTGACCCCGAACCTAATTTTTGGTTTTCAAAGACCACTTTTTTTAAAAATGGGTGACCAATCACACCCCAAGATGATTGGTGGCGACTCCAAACCTCTCACCTCGAAAGAGACCCTTAGAGAAGGACGTCGGCCGCTCCGCGTCGCGATGACGTTGCGACACTTGAGATCTTTTGGTGTCTTTAAATATGGTATCTCGAATAAAGATTCATTTTGAGGTCTTATTTGTTATTAAAGCTTATGTTTTAAACGGTTGCTTTTATTTTATAAGGCCTTCCATAGTATGTATGTGTAGTAACAGTCCCAAATAGGTTCATCATAGAAGTTGGATTGTTATATAAAATTAATTATTTCAAATTGACCACTAATTTCAATTACCAAAATTGAAGCCAAGAAAAAATGTAAACTATGAATTTCAACTCAAATTTGACAAAATTAATCGCACTGGAATATGTGGGACGTCACAAGAATGAAGGGAGATAAATATAAAATATAAAGATTTGGGAGATACCTATATTTGGATCAACCTTAAAAAAAAAAAAAAAGAACTGATTTAGAAAGTATGGAACAGGATGAAGTTTGACACTGATTTCTTGATCAATTGTAGTTGTGCGATTGCGGTCAAACGATAAATATATGAATTTAGGGTTTGAAAATGAAAACTTTAAATACTAGTTAATATTCGGGGGTTTAAAAGATTAAGGATACTAGAGACAAGGAAGATAACAAAAATAAATCATCCAATTTGAACTACAAAATTATCTTGTAGTAGGAAGTGGACGAGAACAATTGAATCAAGGGTAACAGAGGAAGAAAATTCAAACTGGATTTGCACTAGTTTAGCCATTTTTCATTTAAAAAAATCCATTTGGTCATTTTCCAGGAATACAGTATCTATACGACCATTTGTAAGGATTTCCCTAGAAATTTAGTAGATGCTTTTTAAAGTTAAGGGACAAATTAGGCACAACACTAAAAGTTCTAGAAGTTCAACAAAGATACTTCCAAACCTAATAATAAGAAGAAGAAGATGTGAGATGAAATAATTTTTAAGATTTTCAAATGGAAAATTATTTTTAGAGAATTTGGTAAAGTGAATATGTCCCTTCCAAGAAATAAATTGAAATGAAGCAAGATCAAAACTGCTAAATGGAAACTTTTAAAATTATCAGGATGAAGTTAAAACTAAGTTGGAATTATATTATAGACAAGAAATTAAATTAGTAACAATCTTTTTTTTAAAAAGAAAACGACAACAACATTCTTTTCTTTTTTTTAGTTCACAATAAATAAAAAGAACTATTTGTTTATTAGAAAATTTTGTCATATTATTGCATTATTACACAGACATGCACGTCAATATTGACTGCGTATATTATTGAACAACTTGAATAAAATAATACCGAATCAGTCCAACGTGACACAAATAATAGGTTCAATTATAAAAAAAAATACCCCTAAACTATGGAATTTGTTTAAAAAAATGCCTTTGAACTTTAAAAAGTTAAAAAAATACCCCTAAACTTTACAAAACATTTCAAAAATGCCTTGGTAGTTAATTTTTTTATGGGAACCCTTACAACCGTCGAAAATATCATTGTCGAAAATCTAGTCAAGCTCTTGGGATGACGTGTTGAAAGAGAATAAAAGCTTTTGGTGTATGAATACATGAAAAATAGGTAAAGCTTCTCATTAATTTTCATGGAGAAGAATTTACGTGGGATAAGGAAAAAAAACATTTTCTAATAAGTTTATTTTTTAAAATCATATTTTCCTTTATTTTATCATTTTTGAAAAATATTATCCTTAATTGAATATATATATAGATATATTTTCTTAATTGCTACATGGATTTGGACGGTGTGTATTGAAAGAGTAATGCGAACCTCATAGAAAGGAAATTGTTTACTTGTCAAAAAAAACAAAAAACAAAAAAAAAAACAAAACAAAACAAAAAAAATAATTATGTAAATCATTATGTGGGCCCAATCGCTATTTTGCGAGAAGTATTTCTATTTCCAACTATATAAAATATAATTTTATGTGGTGTTGTCAAAAAGTTTTTTGTCTTTTTTTTTTAAGAAAAAAAAAAGTTTTTGTCTGTCTTGTCACAAACATAACGAAGAAATTTATTTTTGTCTTTCATTGACTAATTAAGTGACCTGGTTTTTTTCTTTTTTATCTATTTTTCAAATCGGCCTATTTTGTTTGGATTTCCCTCTTTATTATGACCGTTCAATTATTTAAAATAACAATAAATGATGGCTAATATCCTTTACACAGTTATCGTTTACGTATCAGCTTTCACAGCCACATAATTTGTGAGAAAAAAAAGGAAAAAAAAAGTTACAAATTTGGATTTTTTTAATCATTTTGGGGCTCCGGCCCCAATATATACAGTTTACGAGGCACACGCGCTGTTTGAAATAATAATGCCATCTGTTCTTATTCAAAAAAAAAAAAAATAATAATAATAATAATAATAATTTAATTTACGTTCCAAAAAAAAAATAATAATAATAATTTAATTTCGTAGTCTGTCACCATTTGGCTCATGTATACTTTTTTTTTCTTTAATAAAGGCTCAAAGATACTTTTAACTAGTATCCGTCTAGTACCTGAATTTGTTTCTTGTAAACATAATGTTGTTTTAGTGTAAAGTGTAAACTTTGTAATGATGAATCTCTATTGTGAAAAGTTTCATTAAAATAAAGTATTAAATTTTTCAAAAAAATAAATAAATAAAGTATTAAAAAAGTCTCTATTGTCAACTTTTAGGAAATGAAGACTCGTTTTTGTTTTAAAAAAGAAATTCTAATAATTTAAATGTATTCTAAATGATGGTGAAAACTAAAAAGGAAAAACAAAAGAGTTTGTGATTGTGAGAAAAAAAAAAATCAGAATTCTCAAAAATTGGACACTAATAAAATTAAATCTCGTTTAATAACTATTTGGTTTTTTAAAGTTAAGTTTATACCCACATACTTCCACCCATAAGTTTCTTGGTTTTAGTATAAATCTTCTGCATTTTTTAAAAAAATCAAGTCCAATTTTAAAAAAAAAAACAAAAACAAAAAAGAAAACCAAAAACCCGTTTGATAACCATTTGGTTTTTGGTTTTTGGTTTTTGAAAATTATCAACCACGGTGTATATCTTTAATGCTTTGAAAAATCGAAGATATGTTTAGTCATTTTTTAACAAAATTCTTAAAAAATAATCTTATCTTAATAATTTAAACGACCAAATGATAAGATTTATTTGGACCCGCAATCTAGCTAAATAATTGAATAAATGTATCATTCAAATTAGGGTAAATTATAAAAAAATACTCTTGAGTTATGGAGTTTGTTTAAAAAATGCCCTTGAATTTTGAAAAGTTTCAAAAATACCCCTGAACTTTGAAAAATGTTTAAAAAATACCCTTGGCGTTCATTTTTGGATGGAAACCGTTACATTTTCAGTTTAAAAAACACCCTTGAACTTTAAAAAAAATTTAAAAAATACCTTTATCGAATTTCTTTTTTCTTTTTTCCTCCTGCCACCGCAAATTCTAACGGTTTCCATCTAAAAATTAACGACAATGATATTTTTGAAACATTTTTCAAAGTTTAAAGGTATTTTTGAAACTTTTCAAAGTTCAAAAACATTTTTGAAACAAATCCCATAGTTCAGGGGTACTTTTTATAATTTAGCCTTCAAATAATTGAGTTTTTTTTTTTTGAAAGAAAGATTCAAATTAATTCAAAAAAGAAAAGAAAGATTGAAATTATTGAGTTAATTTTTCTTGTTTTGGGAAGGAAGATTCAAATTATTGAGTTGGTGTAAGAAAAAAGAAATTTCTTTAATCGATGAAGTCAATTTTAGGGAAGCTGTTCATAAGCTTATTTAGACGTACAAAATCAGAGCCGTTGTTCCAACGATTCGTTTTCCCACGACAACCACGTGCTTTAAAATATATATATATATATTATTGTTTTTGATTGGAAAGAATCCATTCCTATAAAATGTAGGCCCTAGAGTGGGCGCACCGTGCAAGAAAAATAATCTATAGCATGTGCAAAATAACAGAGAGTCTAGAAATATTTGAACTTTGAGATTTGTGTCTATTTTCTCTTGAATTTTTAAATATATTTAATCAATTTCTAAATTTTTAATTTTGTATTTAATAAATTTTCCAACTTTTAGGGGGTGTTTGGGGCATTGAATAGGTTATAATAACCCCTTATTATAACCTATTCAATGTTTGGGGCACCAACAAAAATAAATGGTGAGGTGGGTTATTTTAACCCCCGATTATTTTATCCATTCCCTACAGTAACCATCATTCAACCCACTCGATTATTCTATCCATTTTCTACAGTAACTATCTCCTCTCTTCTTCCATGCGACTCCTTTACTTTTCCGACGACCGCCGGTCGCTGTCGGCCGGCGAAGTTTCCGACGACCGCCGACGACTTTTCCGGCGGTCGCCGATGACTTTTCCGGCCACCGATTTTTTTTTCCATATTTCTTCTCATTTTCATTTTGAAAAATATAAAAAATAAAAATAAAGAAAAAAAAAAACATCAAAGGTTTGCCGGAAAAGTCGTTGACAACATCGAAGGTTAATCAACTTAAGAAAAAAAAACATTCAAACGAAATTATATTTATCACACTCAAGTTTATTTCAAACGATTTTATTGATAAAAAAAACTAATATGATTTTTGAACTAAACAATTACAATTTTTATTTTGGCAATACTAAAAGTTAACTAATATGATTTTTCTATACTAAATCCTAAACTTTTTTGCTTTCTAAAAAAAAAAAAGCATAACCCTAAGTGTTGTATATCATTAAAAAAATTAGAAAAAGAAAACAGTCAGTTTGAACCTTTGATTCAGAACCCCATGTTAAAACAGATCAACACTCCAAACACAGATTATTTTATCTCAGATTAAAATAATCTGCACCCCAAACACAGATTATTTTATCATAGACTATAATAATCTGCACCCAAACACAGATTATTATAACCCCCAGACTATTATAATCGCCAGATTATTATAATCACTCGATATTATAATCAATTCAGCGTCCCAAACAGCCCCTTAATTTTTTACCTAATAGATGACTGAAATTTTTAAAAGTTCAAGAAACTAAATTTGTAATTTTGAAAGTTCAAAAACTAAATAGAGATGAATCTTTAGAATTAAATTTGTAATTTAACCTAAAATGTATTATATATATATATATATATATATATATAAAAATGATAATGTCATGAATAATTAAGCCAATTTGATGAGAAATTTAAGACCGGTTGGAAAATGATTTTATAAGGACTAAAATCATTTTTTGCTGTATGTTTTTCCTTTTTTTTTTTTTTTTTTTTTGTTTTGGATATTACAAAAGTGATTTTGGTCATTTTAAAATCACTCCTAAAAATCTCCTTGATATATTTCTTAAGATTGAAGGTTAGATTCTGTATCTTTACATGCTAAATTAGCATAGAAACACATGATCATCCATTCGATAACCATTTTGGATTTTGAATTTATTGTTTTCAATTTGTTTTTGAAAAAAAAATATATACATTTGATAACAATTTTCTTTTTCTAATAACAAAAACGAAACCTGCTTAGTAATTATTATTTCTTCAATTTTCGGTTTTTAAAAAAGGCTAAATTATAAAAAATACCCCTAAACTATGGGATTTGTTTCAAAAATGCCCCTGAACTTTGAAAAGTTATAAAAATACCCCTGAACTTTGAAAAATGTTTCAAAAATACCCTTACCGTTAATTTTTGGGTGGAAACCGTTAAAGTTTCAATTTAAAAAATACCCTTAAACTTTAAAAAAAAAAAATTAAAAATACTCTTATTGAAAAATGCTTCTTCTTTTTTCCTCTTCTTATCGTAAATTCTAACGGTTTTCATCCAAAAATTAACGGTAAGGGTATTTTTGAAACACTTTTCAAAGTTCAGGAGTATTTTTGAAACTTTTCAAAATTCAAGAGCATTTTTAAAACAAACCTCATAGTTCAATGGTATTTTTTATAATTTAGTCTTTAAAAAATTAAAGAGAAAAAGACGTTAGATACAGAAAAGTTATAGGATAGAGACAAGAGTTTGAGAGAGAAAAGTTAGAAAGAAAAAAAAAAAAAAATTAGACACCTGTCGAGAGAGAAGTATTAGCTTTTTTTTTTTTTTTTTTCTTTTGGAAAAGAGAGGAAGAAAAGTTATTGAGAGAGAAGCGGAAAGTTAGATATCAGATGATACATTTAAAAAATCAAATTATTAAGGGCCCGTTTGATAACCATTTCGTTTTCTGTTTTCTGTTTTTGTTTTTCATTTTTAAAAAACAGAGGTGTTTGATAACCATTTCTGTTTTCTGTTTTCTGTTTTTTAAAAACGTTTTTGAAATTATAAGTAAATTTAAAAAACAAAAAAAAGTAGTTTTTAAAAACAGATTTTTGTTTTTCAAAAACTCATTTTTCTTCTAATGCTTACTTTTCTCCTATTTTACCTCTCTCTCCAACAAATTTCTTTATCTATTTTTTTCTTTCTCTAAAATTTTCTCTCTCAAAACTTTTTTTCTCTTTATAACTTGTCTATTTCTAAAAACTTGTCAATACCTTTTCTCTCCTCAATAAACATGTTCTAATTTTTCTTTTGGAAAAAAAAAAGTTACCAAAATTTTCTATCGCTACAACTTTTTTTTTTTCTAATTTATCGTTAGTTCTTTTTTTTTTTTTAATTATTTATCGTTAGTTCTTTAGCATATCTTTTACTCTTAACTTTACTATCTCTCTAAATTTTCTTTTTTTATTTAATTTTTTAATCTAAAATTTATCACTTTAACTCTAACTTGTTTTCTATTTTTTCTTTAACTAATATCTTTTCTCGAGTCTAACTAATATTCTTTCTCTAAACATTTTCTTTAATCTCTCTAAATTTTCTATGTTTAACTTTTCTCTCGTTTTTTCAGGAAAAAAAAAATTCTCTTGAAAACATTTATATTTGTGTCTCTAAATTTTTGTTTCAACGTGTTTACACATTTTTCTCTCTCTAAAATATCTTTTCATCTTTCTAATTTTTAAAGAACTGAAAACAAAAAACAGTTATCAAACAAGGTTGGTTTTCAGTTTTTTAAAAACATAAAACAAAAAACAGTTATCAAACATATGTGGTTTTTGTTTTTAAAAAACAGGAAACCAAAAACCAAAAACCAAAAACAGAAAAACCAAAAACCAAAAACTGAAATTGTTATCAAACGGGCCCTAAAAAAGTCATATTGACAGGAAAAGTTATAGAGAGAGGAGAAACATTTTAGACGAAAATATGAGAAAAAGTTAGAGAGGGGGAAAAGTTAGGTATCATTAGATACTTCAAAAGAACCAATTTGAGATCAAGAAAAGTTATTGGAGTGACACAAGTGACACATTAAAAATATCATATTGACAAGAAAAGTTATTGAGAGAGGAGAAAAATTTTAGAAGAGATATAGAACTTAAAAAATAATAATAATAAAAAGACAAGATAGAAAGAAGGAAAGAAAAGTAGAGAAAGGGTAGGTTTGCTTTAACTTTTCAAATGTTTAATTTTGAAAAAAAAAATAATCATTTTGACCAAAATTCAAGTGTTTGGCAACCACTAAAAATCACTTATTAAAATATGAGATTGAAAAATATACCTTTTTTTAGAAACACTTGAAAGGAATTTTATTTAAAAGAGTTTTTAAGTATATAATATCTTGTGTGTAAAAACACTTAAGGAAATGTAACCAAATATAAAAGTGTTTAAATTCTAAACCATTTTTATACAAAATATTTAAAAGAAAATGCATTCTTGAAAAACATGTAAACTAAAAGTATTTCAAATGACCCTAATTTTTAGTGAGAATTGTTTAGAATGAATAATCCAAATTTAAAATAATAATTAGTTATAAATTATTAGGAAGACGTTAATATGAATATAGTTTAGATGTTAAACCTTTTATTCTCTGTTTTAAGAAGGTTAGATGTTTAAATTTCTATCCTTAATTATATTGTCCAAAAAAATCAATTTTGCATACATTATTGACTTATCTATAGTAAAAAATGTAAGAGATTACGAGACACTACACATATCTCCATAATGGTATGAAATTGTCCACTTTGGGCATAAGCCCTCATGGTTTTGTTTTTGGTTCACTCCAAAAGGCCTCATCCAAGTGGAGATAGCTGTCGTCCCTTATAAACCCATGGTCATCCCCTTATCTAGCCGATGTGGGACTTTGGTCGCACTCCCAACAATCCTCCCCTCGAACAAAGTACCACTGAGCCTCCCCTCAACTAGTCATCTATCCGTTGAACTCTTCTTTTACCAAGAGTCCGTCAAATTTTATGGGTTCCAACTCCAGGACAACTCCTTTTCTCCGGAGTATATTGCCTGCCCAGAGCTCAACAACGGATTTCCCCATGACTACTTAGGCTCACAACTTCTTTGTTCGGTACCTGAGGATTTCATCCGACACGGCTATGTTTGGGGCATGACTCTGATACCACATGTAAGGGATTACGGGACACTACACATATCTCCACAATGGTATGATTGTTGGGTTTTATGCCCTAAAACTCGTAGATAGTGAATGTAAACAAATTGTATACTTGTTTCAATAAAGTGTAATTGAGTTTCTACAATAAAGTGTTATTGTTAAATATTGCACAATTTGATCCAAATCCAATAAACTAAGATCCAAGGTTGTTTACATGTGACTTGAACTAGTATGTGGGGACATACCGGGATCGGTGTTCAAGTAACAACCTAAAAGGTCTATAGTACAGGGATAAGGATGGGTACCTTATCCTGGCAACACTATGTGATACGGCCCGCTTTGTATTCGATACAGACGTATTGATCCAAGGCGAGCGGGGGTATCCTATGCAATGAGTTTGCATAAGACCGGACCACGAAATAGTAAACCACTAGATGTAACATCGTTAACTAGTTAGGTTACTGTTTCAATAGGATGAACTAGGTAACTCAGTCTTAATCCTGAGTGTGTCATGAACTCCTTCTCACGAGGGATTGTCCTTTGATTAGTATGGGTGAGAGTGACCTACACGCCGACTCAATAAGCCTACCTTCTTAGAGACAAGATCGAGTGTGGGGCTAGGGACATGACAACACAAGATGAAATTCACTCATTCCCACTTCTGGGAGAAGTAGATGAGTGTTCCCTTAAGTGGTGACTCCAGAACTTGAACAAAGAGATCCCACCCTCTCACTGCCCTGAGAGGGACTTTCTGTTTAATGGTTGGACCATAAACAGGTTGTTCATTAGAGGAGCGCTGGTACTTAAGGAGACAGATGTAATACAAGGGTAAAACGGTAATTTGACCCAGCCGTGGTTACGAACACTCGTGAAGGATTGACTTACCGGTATAGATCTATACCCGTGGACACAATAATGTTCTATAGTGAGAAGAGTTCAGCTATGGGTCTTTAGTGGAATGACCCACAGTTAATGAATATTGGTTAACTTGATTAATGAGTTTAATCGGTTAACCTCATATCATTGGAGCTTCTGATCTGTAGGTCCATTAGGTCCCCTTGCTAGCTCGTAAAGAGTAATTAGGAACAAATATATCTTGAGAGGATTTGAATAGTTCAAATTCATATTGGGAATTAAGTTAATTGTATGAGATACAAATTAATATAATGTATAGTGATGCATTAAAATATAAAGTCTAATTTGAGATTAAACTTTATTATATTGAGAGATTGATATATTTGAATATTTGAAAGAGTTCAAATATATGTCTAATTAAATATATGGTATTTAATTAGAAGATGAATTAATTAATTATTCAATTTAGTTTAAATTAAATGAGATTTAATTAAACTATAGTCTATGAGAGAAATAAATATTTGAAGAAGTTCAAATATTAATATGAATTTGATTCATATTAGATTTATAGGATATAAGAGAATTTGAAGGAGTTCAAATTTTAGTATGAATTTGATTTATATTATAGAATTAATTAATTGAAGGCCTGAAATTAAATATATGATATTTAATTGGGTAATTAATTAATTAACTAATAGAATGTCTGAAATTAAATATATGATATTGAATTGGGGATTAATTAATTAAAGAATTAATTAATTGGAAATTAATCAATTATGGAAATGATTAATCACTTATGGAAGTAATTAATCATTTATGGAAATAATTTAATCACTTATGGAAGTGATCAATCATTTATGGAAAAGATTAATCAATTATGGAATTGATTAATTATGGAAAAGATTAAATCAGTTATGGAAATAATTGATTTTAAATGAATATTTTATTCATGGTCTTTCTCCTATAAATAGAATACTAAACTTAGGGTTTAGGTACTACAACAAGAATGCACTATTGCATTCTCTCTAGCCCCCCTCTCATATTCTCTCAACCCAAGAACTCTAGGGAGAATTTTCTCTCTAGAGTTTTTCCCATTCAAGATTAGGTAGTCCCACAACTACGTTCCTAATCTCAAAGTCCCATTCAAGATTAGGTAGTCCCACAACTACGTTCCTAATCTCAAAGTCCCATTCAAGATTAGGTAGTCCCACAACTACGTTCCTAATCTCAAAGTCATAGCGGGGAAGATCAATTGGTGGTGTCTCAATTGTTGATGCTTGATCCAAAGTCCAGAAAGGTGTCCTTTGAAGTATTCAGAGTCGTCAACGACGGTTTGTTTCTCCCCTTTAGATTTAGATCTAATAATTTGTGTATGCTTAACCTTAAGTTTATATAGAATTTGTTCTATGTTTTTTTGCCAATGTAATAGTATTTTTGGATAAACAAAATTAACTACGAATCGGTCCCAATTACGCTTCCGCTTTATCGGAATTAGGGAATTTCAAATCCTTATGGTTTTGCTTTTGGTTCACTTTGGGCATAAGCCCTCATGGTTTTGCTTTTGGTTCACTCCAAAAGGCCTCATCCCAGTGAAGATAGTTGTCCTCCCTTATAAACCCATGGTCATCCCCTTATCTAGCCGATGTGGGACTTTGGTCACACTCCCAACAAAAAAGAGTTTGGAATGTGAAGATAGCTCATTAAATGTATTTCATGTGATGTGCACGTGTATTTGTTATTCTATGTTTTTCTCAAATGTAATATTTGTTATTGTTCGGAGTTTTTCTCCCTCCCCTGTATATATTCAGTTCATGTATTGTTCTCTTATTATGATGAATGAATGAAAGAATTAAATGGGAACGGTTTCTCTTGAGTTCTCTCTGTAATTTCTTTAATCAAATATGGTATCAGGGCTTTAGTCTTGCAACTTGCTTTAATTAGCGATTTTTTTTCTAACGAGTGCTCCAATGTTTGATTACTTCGTACTTCATAATTTTTCTTCAATTAGATTGATCGAGTGTTTGTTTTCATGGATTCATCAACTCATACTGAAGCGAAATAAGTGGAAGCAAACGAGAATTCGTCGACTTCTGTTGTCAATCCAGGTAACAAGATCTCCACGGTAAAATTAGGCAATGATAATTTTCTAGTGTGGATAGTTCAGATTGAATTTGACCTAGAAGGTCACGAATTAGAAAGTTTTATTCTTCAAGATACTGAATCTCCACCTAAGAAAATTCCTTCTCATAATGATCCTTCTGTTAAGAAACCTAATGCAGCATATGTTAGATGGAAGAGGCAAAATCAATTAATTTTCTCTTGGCTTCTTGGATTTATAACCGATGGAATTTAGAATAGGTCATTAATTCTAAGACATTTAGAGCAATTTGGAAATGTCTTCTCCATATTTTTAACTCTAAAAACAGAGCTCAGATTATGCGTATAAAATCTAAGCTTCAAACCATGCAAAAAAGGAAATATGTCTCTTAATGAATACTTTTTTCAAATCAAGCGCTGTGTTGATGCTCTGGCTGCGATTGGTAAAGAGGTTGATGTTGAAGATCACATCATGTATATTTTGGCTGGATTAGGTTCCGAATATGAGTATATGATCTTTGTTATTACGACTCAGACTGAAGAAATCGAAGTTCAAGAAGTCATGACATTACTTCTTACTCATGAGAATCAGATTGAGAGTAAGGTTAAGTCAGTCAATATAGATGGATCTTTTCCTACAACAAATCTTATGACTCAGAGTAATCATCTTAATGATTCAGATGTTCTAAAGCCGACTAATCAGTATAATTTTGTTTCTAACTAAAATAATCGAGGCAGAGGTGGTCGATCTAATCGTGGTGGAGGACGTTCATGCAATAACAATAGGAATAAGCCTCAATGACAAATCTGCTATAAGTTTGGTCATACAGCCATTAAATGCTATTCTCTGGTTGGCAGGTTTCCTCAACAACAACAATCAACTAATTTTGGTGGATTTCATCCTTAATTTGGTGCTGGTACTTCTACCAATCCACAAATGCAAGTTATGCTCATAGCTTCTGACATGAACCAAGACAATGGCTGGTATCCTGACTCAGACACTACTAATCATTTGACCAATAATTTTAATAATCTTGAGGTCAGTTCTGATTACACTGGTGGCAATCAAATGCAAGTTGGAAATGGTGCAGGCCTGTGCATCTGTCATTATGGCTATTCCTCCTTTAATTCCTCTAATTGACTTTTTCATCTTAAAAATCTTCTTCATGTTCCTTAAATAACCAAAAACCTTATTAGTGTTAGCCAATTTCCGAGAGACAATTATGTTTTCTTTGAGTTTCACCTTGATTTTTTGTGTGTAAAGGATCGTCTTTCTGGCCAAACACTACTCCAAGGACCACACCATGAAGGGCTGTACAGGTTCAATCTTTCCATTCACCCACCCTCTTCTAATTCTACTTTACCGACTGTTAATACCATAACTAGACTATCTGATAATAAATGCTTGTTGTTTAAAGCTATCTCTACTGGATATATTGCATATACTACTGCTAAACCATTCATTTTAGACATTTAGCATAGGAGACTTGGTCATCCTGCCATTCCTATTGTTTGTTCTGTTGCTAAATCGTATTGTTGTTAGAAAAGAATGAGAGATTTTATTTTTTTTTGTTTTTTTTGTTTGGAAAAAGTACTTAAAAAGTTTTGGTTATTTAATTTCTTGATGATTAATGATTTCATTAATTATAGACTTGTATTTTGTTTGAAATTCGGTTATGAAGGTTCAAAATATTGTTTTGGTTTTATGCTAAAATTGTTTTTCAAAAAGTTTAACTATAAAATAATTGTTTTCTTTAAAGTTTAATAACTATACTTGAGAAAATTGTTTAAAAAAAAAAAAAAAAAACTATCCTTGAGAAAATTAAATATAAGAATATTTTGTATCGAATACTTATTTGAAAGGCCTAAAAAGTTAATATATGGTAATCTTCAAAATTATTGGTAACGAGTAATGATTGGTTAAAATTAATTTAAGTAATTTGTTTAAAATTCAATTTTGAACAACCGGAATAAGCTATCATTCTTCTCAAAAAAAAAAAAAAAAAGCTATCATTGCTATCAGACAAAAGTTTCTTGGTGTTGTCAAGCCAATGTTTTAACCCAAATTGGATGTATCATGTGATTCATTTATCTAGAACATGATACAAATTTATTTGATTAAAAAAAAAAACAATTTGGTATTTGAAAAAAAAAAAATATAATAATAACAACTCGGTCTTTTTCCGGGAAAAAAAAAAAGAAAACTTGGTTATCAAAATGACAATTGCTGTCCAATGGATATGGATGACAAAAACTTGACTTGTGGCCACCCAGCAATTAAATTCCTCAATTATTATGTTGGTCAATTATTAAAAGGAAAAAATGGACAGGTTGAAATAGAGAAGACTTTTTAGTGAAAAGTCCTCATTGAGAAAATTACAAGACCACCCATAAAATAATTTACTTCCAAAAGAATATTTTTGTACAACTACAACTTAGGTAGGGGTGAAAAGAACTGACTAGTCAGTTCGGTTCGGTTTTTACATAAATCCATGCCGAACCGAATTGACTCAGTTCGGTTCGGTTTTCGCTTTTGATTTAAATAGAAAATCTAGGGTTTGCAACTTCGGTTCTTGCTTTTCGTTGGCTTGCCTCCTCCCCTCTCTCTCTCATTCTCTCTTTCCCACGAAGTCACGAACGACGCCTCTTCCACCACGAAGCACGAACGACGTCTCTTCCACCACAAAACATGAACGTCGTCTCTTCCACCACGAAGCACGAACGACGATGTCGACTCCTTCCACCGCCGTCTCCTCCACCATGAAAGACGTCGACTCCTTCCACTGTCTCTCTCAGTCTCTCTCGGTTCGATTTTTTTTCTCTTTATTTTGGATTGATTTTCCTTTAAAGGGTTTTGTTTATTCTTCTACAGGTTTTTCAATGTGGGGTTACATTCTTCTTCTAGTTTTTTTTTTTTTTTTTTTGTTTCTTCTCCTTCTAGAGAGAGAGAAAATCTTTTATGATTAAACTACTTCTAGATCTTAGATATTGGCTCTACTCTCATCAAATACGTCTTTCCCATTCCTCTCCGACAAAATTCAGCCACACAGAAACCAATCGCCGCTCGTGAATTGTCAATCGCTTGCCGGAGATGGAGAAGACGAGGGTGAACGATGGAGGAAGGACGAAACATAGGCCTTCTCAATTTGTCTCCAAAGGCATTTTCGATTTGAGAACGATTCGATAAAGTGAACGATTGTTTTATAAAAGGACAAAAAAAGTGAACAATTCGGTAAAGAAAAAGTGACCCCACCCGAACCGAACCGTTCGAGTCAAGTCGGGTCGGTTTGTCCATACAATTGACATGTGTCGGGTCAGGTCGAGTCGGTTTGTCCGTACAACCGACCCGACCCAAAATTTTTACACCCCTAAACTTAGGTATGTTTGTTTTAGGGCATGTTTGAGAATAATTTTTAAAATAGTGATTTTAGCACAATTGATTGATTAAAAGTGATTTCATACCATCATTTTAATGTTTGGTTATATACGTTTAATAGTTATTTTCATACAATTAAAAGTGATTTTCAATGACTAAGGTCATGTGTGGGGGATGATTTCAAATAAATGTTTTTATAAGCTAAGTGATTTCATTATAATTAATTTTATAAAGTGTTTAGTTATACTCGTAAAAGTGACTTAAATTTAATTTAAAGTAATTTTCTAAATTATTAATGTTTGTTTTGAAAGGTGATTTTATAATCATCAAATTACTAAAAAATAGTATTACACTTGATTAAAAGAAAAAAAAAATAGAAGGTGGTAGACAAAATTTATACAGAGAGAATTAAAAATTAAGAGAGAGAAAATGTGATGCCCCAGGCCCAGGATTTGGAATCCACATTTGGCACCTGACGGCCTGACATTGTTATTGCTATTCTGCAAGCGTACGGTTGCCACAAGTAATATAAAACGATAGAGTACCGAGTATCAATTCCACAGAAAGGAGTGAATTGAGACAAAATAATAAACTAAGCACTAAAAATACTAGGATGGATTATTATTTAGGGACCTAATCATGATGAGAGATGCAATCGAAATCACAGCAAAATAATGAAATAAATTGATCAAGGAAAGTGGCAAAGAGGATGTCAGAGTCGAATGAGAGATGGGGTCTTGAAATCTGGAATATAGCTTAGTTGTTATTCTAATTACCTAATCTTGTGCCCAACTAATTATAGACTTAGAATCTCCGTTAATTACATAGGTTCTCCTATGGGTTCTCCTAATTATAACTAACTCATTTTAATAACCTAAGTGTCCTTAGCGCTATTAAACGGGTTAATTAATGAGCCCTGATTCAACATCGATCTATAAGTCTAACCAACTACTCTCACTGTCACTATGAGTAGTTAAGCCTAGTTGAGTGGGTCATGATCTAAGTTAGTTTCTCTCCGTTGAGTTTCCACTAAGTATCTAATCACTATAAATTTGGCTAGAATCTATAGAGCATTATGAGCACCCACACAAATAATCAGTATAATGGACACAAATATAGACAATCAAAATAACATTACCTATATTCTTTCATTCAAGACCCGCAAACCAGGATTTAGCTATACATGTATACCAAAATTTCCTATCTATACATAATGGAAAGCATAAATGAACAATAAAGAAGTTTAGGAGATGAACCGTAGAGGAACCCCTTGCTTGCGCTTTGGATCCTCCTCGTTACAAGCTCCCGAGCACTCCAAAAAATGCCCAATACAAGACTTTTCACTCTCCTCACAACTTGACCCTCAAAGGAGGCTCAAAGAGCCTTGAAAGGACTAAGAAAATGAGTTGGATGATTGCTTGATGATGAAAATGGGAGGAGAAACGTGCTTTATATAGGACTTCAGTAGGGAAAGCGTTGCGACACTGACGTCCCAGCGTCGCAACGCTGTGACGTAATCGACTTTTTCTCCAAGTTACCTCAGCGTCGAGATGCTAAGGGATAGCGTCTTGACGTCGTCCTTCAGCTGGAACTTTCCAGATCATGCTCAAGGCTGAATTTTGGGTTTCATCTCCATTCTTTGGCCCAATTGACTTCCATGTTGAATCTTGGACTTCTCCCTCTTGACCTACCATGGTTCTCCAAGATTATTCTTCATTAATTTGGACTTCTTTCTCCTCTTTTTCTCCCAATTTCCAACAAAAACTCCTAGGGACCAAAATTAATCAATTAAATGAATTTAAATAATAAAAACACAATAAAGCACATCAAAAGCTATTAAATTCAAGGACAAAATAGAAGCATTTATGCATGCTACAGGCATCTCGTACGACCTGGCGACGTCACCATACTTGTCTGAAACTACTTCTAGGAGTGAAAAAATCCCAGGAGGTCACCCAAAATAGAACGTCTCAAAGCCTAACACACTTAACTTCAAAGTTCCTATGGTTGCACCACCAAAAAGAAAGGTGCACCTTGTTGGTATAGGTAGTATCTATCATTCTTTTAAACTTATCTTGAGCTTTTTCTTAAAATGTGTTGAAGCACTAGGAAATGTAGTAGGGATCTATGAACGAGTAAGCTTAGAGGAAGACGAGAACACCGGGAAAGACTCTTTAAAGGTTCAAGTTAAAATAGATGTCCAAAAGACTCTAAGAAGAGGAATTATGGTCAGAATTGGATCAAAAGTGGAGGAAGAGTGGGTAAATTTTAGATACAAAAAGCTCGTGGAAATTTTGCTTCAACTGATAGCATCTAGGCCATTTAGCGAGAGACTGCACCGAGTAAGAAACAATGAGGGGTGCAATCCCGCTGCAAGCACACGGGTCATAAGTAAGATAAAACGATACGTATTACCGAATATTGAATCATGAAGGAATAGTTTAAACTTAGCAAATATAATTATCTAAACACTAAAAATACTTATGATGGTCATTATCTAGGAATCATAGCGCAAAGAGAGATAGAGCCAAAAAATAAACAAAACAATAAAACAACTGTTGATCAAGCAGACTTTAATCACAATAAGGGATAACAAATTGAATGACAGTTTGGGTCTTGAGTTCCAACATATAGTCTAATAGATATTTGACTACTGATAATCATGTCCACTAATTATAAACCTAGAACATTCTTGATGACATAGGATCTCCTGTCGTTTTCCCCTAATTCGAATTAACACCTTTGAATAACCTAAGTGTCCTTAACGCTAATAAAGGAGCTAATTATTAAATCCTGGTTCATTTTAGATTTCTGGGCCTAACCAACTACTCTCGCTGTCACTACGAGCAATTAAATCTAGTTGAATGGGCCATGTTCTGACTTAGTTTCTCTCTGTCGAGTTTCCACTAAGTAACGGTTCAGTATAAATTTGGCCAGAGTTTAGAAAGCATTACGAACACCCAATCAAAGAACTAGTAAAAGGACACAATAGAGAGTAATCAAAATATCATTCAACTATATTTCTTCATTCAAGACACGAATTCCGAGAAGTTAGTTATACATTGTGAAAATTAATCCCAAAATTTCCAGCATGTACATGATTGAAAACAATAAATGGACAAGGAAAGAGTATAGAAACTAAACCGATGTCGAATCCCGTGCTTGCGCCCTTGATCCGTCGTAAGTCAAGACTTGATCGAAATCCCTCATCAGCTCCCGATCCTCCCCAAAGATGCCTAAAACACTCTTAGAATCTCACTCTCACATGCTCCCTCTAAAGGGCTCAAAGAGCCCAAAATGGATAATGCTGGATGAATGCTTGATGTAGAAACCCGAGGCCAAATGGTGCTTTAAATAGTGCTCCAACGCGAATAGCGTCGAGGCGCTGATGTCACAACATCTCGACAATGTGACGTAATTGTCTTGATCCCCAAGTTTTTGCAGCGTTGAGACGCCGAGGACAGAGCCGAGACGCTGACCCTCGACTGGAAAACTGCAAGGCTTGGATTTTGGGTTGGTTGGGCTTGATTTCTTTGATTCTTTGGCCCATTTTCTTCATTTTCAAGGCCATGGGCTTCATCTCTTGACCCAAGGTTTTGAGCTTCTTAAACATCTCTTCAAATTTGGGCCAATCCATCTCTTCTATCTCCAAGATTTCTTCAAAAAGCTCCAAGGACTAAAAATCTGAAATTAACAAGATAAGGCATTAAAACATCAATAAATCCTTGCTAAATAACTTAAATTTAGGAATAAAATGTTAGCATTTTTGCATGCTAATAAATCCCCAAACTTAAACTTTTGCTAGTCCCGAGCAAAATAAATTCCATTGGACACATGAAGAATGACTCTAGCCTCATTGATTTAGAACTCTTAGGGAAATATGAAAAACTTGCATGTGAACTAAGCAAGGATGACATACTCATGAATAAATTTTAAAATGAAACTTAGCATTAAAGAATAGCATGCTCAAAACTTATCTAATGGTTCTCCTACTAACCTATATTAGTTTTATGGCTTTCTTCATTTGTTTTCCCCTTACACTGGCTAAGAGTCCTTGAAGGGATTAAAGCCCTAGCGCAGCGGAAACGATCAGAGACCTTAACCGGTTTGAATGCCGATTGGGATACCAATGCGACGACAAAACATATATATTTATAGCAGAAAAATATTCTAAAAACATGCTGTAAAAAGGATATAATACATGTTTAAAACATATAAAAAACTTAGATCTAATCTATAATAGGATCCTATTGATCCTAGGGTTCAAGAATACTTACCCTTGAAGTTTTCTTGACGAGATTTCACCAAAAACCTTCGATTCCACAGAAAAAACAGTAGCCAAGAACTCCTCAAACCCGCTGGAAAAATACCACGAACACCACCACTTGATTTCACCGGTATTCTCAAAAGGGAATGCACGTTGGGAGCTTGTGGGAGCAAAAAATCTCTAAGGATTCACTGGAGGATTTTCTTTCTGTAAATCACAGAGAGGGAGAAAAACGTGAGAGCTTGAGAGAGGGAGCGAGAGATTTGCATGGGACTGAGAGTTGTATATCAAAAACTGAAAGCCCTCTCCCCTTACCTATCGATCAGGAGGGTAACTGCACGCACTACTTCAGGTAACTGAAGTTCAGTTACCTGATATAATTAATTATTAATTTAAAATTCAAAAATTTAAATTATAATTAATCAATATTAATTAAAATATCATTAATTTAAATCTTATTTAAATTAATATCACTCTTTAACCTATAGTTTAATTAAATCAAATTTAATTAAACCTAATCAATTAATTAATTCCAAATTAATTAATTTTAAAAATAATAAAATTGAACATCACATATTCAATTATTATTCTCTCTCACAAAACTATAGTATTAATATACATCCCATGCACATTAATCATAACCTATAGTTTTAATATGAATCAAATTCATACTTTAGCTTAATATTCAAACACTTTCGAATATTCAATCATTCCTTAGAATTTCACCTCAATGCCCTAAATGAGCTACCGATGGGACCTAATGGACCTACAGATCAGAAGCTCCAACGATATGAGATTAGTTGGCTAAACTCATTAACCAAGTTAATCAATATTCGTTAACTGTGGTTCACTCCACTAAAGAACCACAGCTGCACTCTTCTCACTGCAGATATATTTCTGTGTCCACGGATATCGACCGTCAACAGCAAGTCTGCCCTTCACGTGTGTTCGTACCCCAGCTAGGTCAAATTACCGTTTTACCCCTGGGCTACCTCTTGGTCCTTAAGTACCAGTGTTCCTCTAATGAACAACCTGTTTGTGGTCCAACCAGCAAACAGAAATCTCTCTCGTGCCATAAAGAGGGTAGGGCCCATTGTTCAAGACCCAGAGACACCACTTGAGGGAACACACCTCTACTTACCCTAATATCGGGAAGGAGTGAATACCATCTTGTAAGACTATGTTCCCAGCTCCCCACTCGGTCTTGTTCCCAAAATGGTAGGCTTATTGAGTCGGCGAACAGGCCACTCTCACCCGTACAAATCAAAGGACAATCCCTCATGGACAGGAGTCCATAATCCACTCAGGATTAAGGCCAAGTTGCCTAGGTCATCCTAGTGAAATAGAAACCAAGCTAACTAATGGTGTTACAGTTAGTGGTAAACTATTTCGCGGTCCGGTCTTTGTGCAAACTCATTGCACAGGATACCCCCACTGGCATGTCAACTACATGAACGCGTTGGATCAATACGTTTGTATCAATATACAAAGCGGACCGTATCCATAGTGTCATCAGGATAAGGTACCCAACCTTATCCCTATACTACAGACATTTTAGGCTAAAACTTGAACATTGATCCCCGTATGTCCCTACATACTAGTTCAAGCCTCATTCTATTAGCCTTGGATGTTTAGTTTATTGGATTAGGGTTATTAAGACAAGATATAATACAAACATTGAATAATACATCACTGTTATTAATGTTCGGTCAAATGTACATTTACTATCTACGAGTTTTAGGGCATAAAACCCAACAGTCCTAACATTTCAGAATTAGCTATCATGCAAATAAAGAAGCTAGGGTGCTTGATTCTTTTCTTTTTCTCTTTCTGTAAGGATTTCGCCCCCAAACTTGCATTTTATGATACTAAGGGCACTAGCTTTCACACACCATTGCAGGGACCCATATCCCGAGTTTAACCCTTGGATGGCCTAACTGATCTCAACAAAGGTAGCTCTTTTTACCCCTAGCTCTATTTTTTCTTTTGCGAGCAAAAATAATTTTTTCTTTTCTTTCTTTTTCAACAAACATTTGTTTTCCTCATGTTGCTCTTTTTGCAAGCATATCATTTTTTCTTTCCTTTTTACCTACCTCTTAAAACAGTCAAGCATGAATTTTTAGTGCTAATGACTAAGCCTATCAGAGTGATAACAAACTTATAAAAACCATTACAAAAATCTAGATTTTTGAAGATCTCAAAAGATAAGTTTATTGCATGCTTTAGACATTAATACTAAGCCAAAAATTTCAAACTTTTTAAGTTTTCTACTATGCTCCCGAATTCCACTATCATATAAACCATATTCCTCCAAAATATTCTAACTCAAATCCTAGGTTGTCCTCATTATCCTAAACATGCATCCAAAGAAATCAACTAAGCTCAATATAGCAAAAACCTCCCCCCAAACTTAAACGAAACATTGTCACCGATGTTTTAAACAGTAAAAGCGAAGGGATATTGAGACTTCTCTGAAATCTTTTGGAGAATTTCTTCAAGCCTTGGATAGAGAGAGTGCACCTTTGGATCTGGCGGGGCATGCTTCTTGATTCATGAGACACAAAATTGGATCTAGGAGCAAGGGTCTATTGAATTCCACAAAAAGAACAACTTACTATCAATCCTTGGGTTGCTTCCCAAGCAGCGCTTCATTAACGTCTCTAGCTAGACGGATCTCACTCCACTCATTGAAGTTCAAAGATAAATTTTTCATCCTTCAGCCCACGAGTGCCACTAATGAGCAGTGCTGTAGTAGGACAATATGCAAATAAGGGAAAGAAAAAATACTCCCCTGGACCCTCGTCATAAAGAAAACTATTCACATAAGTTTCCACCACCCACACATCTATATCAAAATTCTTTTCTAAATCTCTATTCTCGAAGCAGTTATTTAAAGAGAAATCTAGCATCATAACATGAATTGGTCTCCTAACATGAGTTGGTTTTTCAAAAAGGACCAACTTCTCATCAGGCATAGTATTTTGTATAGGAATATCTACACAAGACTCATGTTCAACACTAGAGTGCATGATGCTATCATCTAATCTATGTTCATCATAATCCAGCAAGACAGAAAGTTCATACTCTTCAAGCATTTCCTCATCATTAAAAATCTCATCATTGAAAAATTCATCAGGATCAAAACCCATGTCTGGTAGACCTTCTAACTCTAAGGCCATATCTAACTTCTCATCCTCCTCATCAGGCAAAAATGCATGGCCAACAGAAAAACAGGTATGTATACTATAGACCAACTCATCTTGACAAAAAAAATGCTAAAGACCACTTTCTCATCATCTATGTTAAGAGTTAGTTTTCCTGTATGCACACTAATCCCAGCCTTACTAGTGGCTAAGAATGGTCTACCAAGGATCAGGGGTACCTCTTTGTCTTCTTCCATATCGAGCACCACGAAGTCTACAGGGAAGATGAACTTGTTCACCTTTACTAGGACATCCTCCACGATCCCCATTGGTTGGATTACAGATCGATCCGCCAACTGTAGGGTGATCCCGATTTCCTTCAATCAAGTTAGTCCAATCTTCTTGAAAAGAGAGTAGAGCATTAAGTTTATACTAGCTCCTAAATTGCATAACGCCCTATCAAAAGATATCTCTTCTATAGTATAAGTAATCGTGAAACTCTCTGGGTCATTTCTCTATAGGGGCATCTTTCCCTAGACTATCGTGCTACTACTTTCAGATAATCTTAAAACTTCTTATTTTTTCAATTTCTTCTTTGTCGTTAACATCCCCTTCATAAACCTACCGTAGTTAGGAATATTTGATAAAACATCAATTAAGGGGATGTTAACAGTCAACTTCAAAAACATTTATAAAAATTTCAAGAACTGCTCATCTAATTTAACATTCTTAAAACGTTGAGGAAAAGGTAACTCCCTGTAATCGAAGGTCGGACACTAGCCCCTCCTCTTGGGTGGACTAATGTGTGACCCTCTATCGTGGTGGTTGCATGGTACATTCTCTTTAAACTCCTCTTTCAGCTTTTTCTCCTCATTCTTCTCTTTCTTTTCTTCATTATCTTTCTCTTTGATTCCGGCACTGAGGTTAGTTTTCAAAAAAATTTCAAATGAGCTAAGGAGGCTTTGAGACCTTTCTTTAGAGGTTTTTTCTGCCTCAGTCCCGTCGGCTTCATCCTTACTCTCCGTCTTTTTCTTCCTTCCTTCTTTCTACACCTCCTTCATCTAAGTATCATTCCAGAGCGTGAAAACCTTACATTGCTCTCTCTGGTTGACTTCCGTATCACTGGGGAACTTACCCTTCTGAAGGGCATTTACTGCAGTGGCTATCTGTACCAACTAGACTTCCATATTTTTCACAACAACGTCATGATTGTTAACTGAGGTTACCAAAGTGTTTACTGGTGCGTCGTTAGATGAATAGATGAATGTGAGATAAGATGATAAATGAGATAATAAAGAATAGTTCAGCTAACACATAAGTGCAAGTATACACTGTTGCACGTAGTAATAGAAAAACCTTAGAAGTACTCCAAAGGTATCGATCCCACGAGGACTAAATTGGGAATTCAGATTTGAATAAGAAACTACTCAAATGATTGCTTTTGAAAAGGTAACCAAAGAAAATAAGTTGATTGATTGAGTTTTTGAAAAGATAAACAAACAAAGTAATAATAAAGAATAAAAATAATAAACAAACGAGGTATTCAACATGGATTCATCCCTAAGGCAATAACCATAATCATGCAATGTCTAACTTAAGTGTATTCAATGCATTGGGTTAGATTTAACTCCTATTTGGCCCTTGTTCCCAAAAACCGTTAGAAGGCTAAGCGAGTACCGTTATGCACATTTCTGTGACTCGACTCCGATATAGGGCGCCTTAGGCAGCTTGCCCTATACCGCCGAACAATCTCTTTCGAGCCATTTCTCATATATCACCTTTATGAGAACCGATATCATTTTTCCATTTCGAGATCAAACTCTCATAGCATGTAAAGTCTAAGTGATCAAATTAAACTCAACAAGGTTAGAGTGATAATCAATAAAGAATGACATGCATTAAACATAACTTAAGCAAATAGTACACTTTCAAGCCATTAAACCCTAAGGGAATTCACCACATAGAACCCCTCAACGAGATTTAGCTACTCATGATGGAATAACAAGCAAATGAACACATTTTCATTGAAATAATGGTGTAAATAATACAGAATAATGAAGAGATTCAAGAGCAGCTGGAAATAAAGGAGATAACTAAATATTATGGGTTTTTCTATTTACTCAATCCTTCTAGAGTTCGCTAAGACACTCCACTCTCTCTCTTTTACAAGTGGGAATGGGTGAAACTCTCTACAAATCACAAGGTTTGATGTCTAACTCTCTCTCAGGTTAGAATTTGGTCATCTAAGAAGGACCTCAGGCATCCCTACTCATTTGCGTCGAGCCAGGGTTCTATCACCACCATTTTCTTCCAAGTGAGTTATGCTTGAATTTGACTTCAAATCTCGAGCTTATATAGTGTGAAAAGTGGTTGAAGAGCTACGAAATAGGTGTTGGAAGGTTACCCAGTCAGTTTTGGGGTCAAAACAGCTTGTTAGGTGCGAAGAAGACTTGTCAACAACGACTCGCGCGCGACTCGGAGCGGCCTCTGATTTTTCTGGAAATGTGGTCACATTTCATTTTTGCCTTCCAGCATTTCTAGGGAATTCCAGCTTTTCCTCTGTTTTTTGCACAGCAACAAACTAAGTCAAATTCTCTTAAAATCAAGTATTTTTAAGCACAAATGAGTTAAATTTGACAAAAGTGATTCTCAACACCCTAACTTATCAAATGAAGCATAATTTGAGCTCAGGAACAATAAATTGATCACAACATACAACATTTAACCAAGAAATGAGCTAAATATAAGGGTAAAATAGGCATATCTTTTACCCTTATCATTTACTATAGACAAAAGGTTGCCATTCAAAATCTTCTGTTCCTTGATAAAAAGCGCCACCATCTCCTCCAAGTTTTTCTTCTTCTCTTGCTGTCCAGACGTTGATGCAAAACCTAAGGGTGGTTGCAAAACATTATTTGTGTTAGCATAGGAAAAGTTCTCGTGGTTGCGCAAACCTGAGTGGTAGAAGTTCGACAGATTCTGAGTCTGATTAAACGCTATGTTGCCGATGAATTGCACTTGTTCTACCTCCTAGTCCTCATTTTTCGTATGGCTTTCGACTAGTTGCAATTAACTTAACCACCTCTGATGTCATCAACTTGTTCAAGGCGTTGGTTAAGGAAGCCATCTTCTCCATCAGAGAACTTGATTCATCCAATTCATAGATTCCAACCTTTTGTTTGATCGGGGTCCTATCAGTGGGCCATTGATAACTTGTAGATGCCATCTCCTCCAGCAATTCCTTTGCATTGCCCACTATTTTTGAAAGAAAACTTCATCATGCAGATGTATCAAAGAGAGTTTTAGTTGAACTATTAAGACCATTATAAAACAACTGTACCTGGAGCCAATCAGGGTATCAATGTTGTGGGCATCTCCTAAGCATTTTCTTGTATCTCTCCCACGCTTCATAAAGTTGGTCATCGTCATTCTGCCTGTACGTCCCAATCTCTGTGCGAAATTTGGTAGTTTTGGCAGGTGGGAAGAACTTAGTGAGGAACGCCTGGGCTAATTCGTCCCATGTGTTAATGCTCCCTAGTTCCAGTGATTCTAACCAGTCCTTGGCCTTGTACTACAAAGAAAATGGAAAAAACCTTAGTCGAATAACATCAATAGTCACACCGTTCATCTTTACGGTCCCACCAATTTCTAAAAATGAGCGAGACGAGACTGTGGATCTTCAGAAGGATGCCCTTTGAATGAGCAATCCCTTGCCATCTGGATAAGTCCCATCTTTAGCTCAAAATTGTTTGCCTAGAGAGGTGCATACACTATCCTTGAATTCTCAGTGGGTAGAACTGGCTGTAAGAAATCTCTCATTTCTTTGTACGCTTCTTCTTGTTGGACCATATCTTCTATAAGCTTTCTTCCTCTCTTGATTACTCTAAGGGTTATTTCGATTTTAAGATCTAACAGAAGAAGATTAGCCTCCTTATATCTTAGCATGAACAACCAAAAATCTCAAATAAGAAAATAAAACAAACAAAATATAAACTCAACTATTTACAAGCCTAGATTAACATCCATCAATTTCTTTTCAACGTTAGAAAATTAAATTGCCCAAATTAGTTGCCTGTTCCCCGGCAAAGACGCCAAAAACATGTTGGGTGTGCAATCCCGTTGCAAGCGCATGGGTCACTAGTAATATAAAACGCTACGTATTACCGAGTATTGAATCCTCAAGGAATAGTTTAAACTTTTAGAAAAAATAATTATCTAAACACTAAAAATATTTATGCTGGTCATTCTCTAGGAATCACAACGCAGAGAGAGACAGAGCCAAAAATAAAGAAAACAATAAAATAATTGTTGATGAAGCAGACTTTAATCACAACGAGGGATATCAAATTGAATGAGAGTCTGGGTCTTGAATTCCAGAGTATAGTCTAATAGAGATTTGACTACTAATAATCATGTCCACTAGTTATAAGCCTAGAACCTTCTTGATGACATAGGATCTCCTGTCGATTTCCCCAAATTCTAATTAACACTTTTGAATAACCTAAGTGTTCTTAACGCTATTAAAGGAGCTAATTATTAAGTCCTGGTTCATTTAGATTTCTAGGCCAAACCAACTACTCTCGCTGTCACTACGAGCAATTAAACCTAGTTGAATGGGCTATGTTCCGACATAGTTTCTCTCTGTCGTGTTTCCACTAAGTAACGATTCAGTATAAATTTGGAAAGAATTTAGAAAGCATTACGAACACCTAATCAAATAACTAGTAAAGGGACACAATAGAGAGTAATCAAAATATCATTCAACTATATTTCTTCATTCAAGACCTGAATTCCAGGAAGTTACTATACATTGTCAAAATTAATCCCAAAATTTCCAGCATGTACATGATTGAAAGCAGTAAATGGACAAGGAAAGGGTATAGAAACTAAACCGACGTCGAATCCCGTGCTTGCACCCTTTATCCACCGTAAGTCAAGCTTTGATCGGAACCTGCCACAAGCTCCCGATCCTCCCAAAAGATGCCAAAAACACTCTTAGAATCTCATTCTCACTCCCTCCCTCTAAATTGGTCAAAGAGCCCTAAATGGCTACTTCTGAATGAATGCTTAAAGCCGAAATCCGAGACCAAATGGTGCTTTAAATAGTGCTCCTTTGCGAACAGCGTCGAGATGGTGATGTCACAACGTCTCGACGGTGTGACGTAATTGTCTTGATCCCCAAGTTTTTGCAGCATCGAGACGCCGAGGGTATCGTCAGGACGCTGACCCTCGGCTGGGAAACTGCAAGGCTCAGATTTTGGGTTGGATTTTCCTAGTTCTTTGGCCCATTTTCTTCATCTTCAAAGCCATGAACTTCATCTCTTGACCCAAGCTTCTGATCTTCTTGAACATCTCTTCAAACTTGGGCCAGTTCATCTGTTCTATCTCCAAGATTTCTGCAAAAAGGTCCAAGGGACTAAAAATATGAAATTAATAAGATAAGACATTAAAATATCAATAAATCCTTGCTAAATAACTTAAATTTAGGGATAAAATGTTAGCACTTTTACATGTTAACAAACAACAACAATTGAAAATTTTCACTATGGAGAATGACTGAGGAAGGACTTTCACATAAGCAAAAGTAAAAACAAATCAAAGTCTAAGAAGAAGAATATCAAAATAGAATGATTCCAAGGGAAAAAAGGCTAGAACTAAAAAAGAAAACAACCAGAAGAAAATGGAGGAAAAGCAAAAGAAGAAGAAGAAGAAATCTGAAAGGAAGAAAACTAGGAAGGAGAGCAACTGGAAAAAATTAAGATCATCCTATCGAGGGGTGAATCTGATACGACAAAAATAACGAGAAGGAATGGTACTAGAGAAGCGGCAAACCTAATCATGAACGAGCAAGTTCCAATAATTTGAAACGGAAACATGTCTGACAGAAGGAAAGAAAGGACTTTCGGAAAAAGGAAAAACCCAAGAGTTGAGCAGCCAAATTACACCTACTGAAATTAAAATGCTGGAAAAAAAGGATGAAAAGGATATGGGCTGAAAAGCAGATAAACACTGAACACTACTATGATGGGCTAGATAAAGGAAATAGGTCTGGCAAAAAATGTGGGATACATGCCTCCAAAATACCCAGACATGGAAAAGGTCTTCACAATATCGAAGCAATCCACAAACAAAGAAGAAGAATAAAGCGAAGAATTCCAGATTGATCTACAAGATCTAGATGTTATTTGTTCTATTACTTTCTAGTATGATCCCAGTGGCCAGTATAGAGGGAAGATAAAATGAGATCAATCTGGGATCCCAGTGCCACCACTAGAATTCAAGATTGATCTACAAACTCATTGCACAAGATGCCCCCACTAACATGTCTTTACATGAACAATTCAGGATCACATCGTTTGCACTATATATAAAGTGGGCTGCGTCACATAGTGTTCCCAGGATAAGGTACCCAGCCTTATCCCTATACTATGGACCGTTTAGGCTATGCATTGAACTTGATCCACTTTTATGTCACTACATAAAGTTCAAGTATTCATATTATTTAGCCATGGATCTTTGTTTATTGGATTTGGGTTATTCAACATGCAATTTACTTTTTTAATAACTTAAGTGAACAAAAACTTGGTAACAACTTTATCGAACAAGTATACTACTATTTGTTTCATTCACTATCTACGAGTTTTAGGGCACCAACCCCAACAATCTCTCACTTGCACTAAAACTCTAGTTTAGTGAGATGTAAAATAATCCATAACACTAGTGAGTTAATAAATACTTGTATTAACAACAATTTACGAATACCATAAACTAGGGCCTCACAAAACCCAGTACATCACGACATTGAATACCGATTACAATTCTTCCACTTGCCCTAGATTATTTTCCATTCATATCTCACAGACCTGGACTCTCTAGATGACTCTCGAACACTTTAGCCGTGAGAGCCTTCGTGAATGGATCAACAACGTTTTGCTCCGACACTATATTTGTGATGATCACGTCTCCTCGGTGCACTATCTCCCTGATGAGATGATATTTCCTTTCAATGTTCTTGCCTCGTTTATGGCTTCTGGGTTCTTTTGAATTTGCAGTTGTACCGCTATTATCACTCTAGAGGATGATGGGCAGATGCATATTTGGAACGACTTCAAAATCAATCAAGAACTTCCTGATCCATACCGCCTTTTTTGCTGCTTCACAAGCATCTACATATTCGACCTCCATGGTCGAGTCTGCTATGCATCCCTGTTTGATGCTATGCCACACTATAGCTCCTACATTCAGGGTGAATACTCACCCCGATGTGGACTTCCTTGAATCCTTATCGGTTTGGAAGTCAAAATCAGTGTATCCTGTAAGGATCAAATCCTTATCGCCATATACGAACATATAGTCCCTCATTATCCAAAGATACTTGAGGATATTCTTAATGATAGTCCAATGATCGAATCCTGGATTGGATTGATACCGACTGGCAATCTCTACTGCATAACAAATGTCAGGCTTAGTACACAACATGACATACATTAGGCTGCTTACTATAGAGGAATAGAGAATCCGTCTCATGTCCTCAACTTCTTGAGGCGTCTTAGGAAATTGTTCCTTAGACAAAATAATCTGTGCCTGAAAGGTAACAAACATTTGCATCTTATATCTAATCAACAACTTGTCTACATAAGATGCTTGAGACAAGGCTAGTGTTTTGTTCTTTCGGTCTCAAATAATTTGGATTCCTAGAACATATTGCACCTCACCCAAATCTTTCATTTGGAACTAAGTCGCTAGCCATTGTTTAATGTCAGTAAGATAACCTACATCATTCCCGATGAGTAGGATATGATCCACATACAGTTCTAAGAAAGCTACTGAACTCTTGATGATCCTTTTATAAACACAAGGCTCATGAGAGTTATGTTCAAAGCCATAAAACTTGATCGCAGTATCAAATCTAATGTTCCAAGATCTGGATGCTCGTTTCAACCCATAAATAGATCATTTAAGCTTGCAAACCTTTTGCTCTTGACCCTGAGCAATGAACCCTTTTGACTGAGACATATATATACTTTCCTCAAGATTGCCATTCAGAAACGCAGTCTTAACATCCATTTACCATATCTCATAATCATAATATGTGGCAATAGATAGAAGTATTCTTATTGACTTCAACATGGTAACAGGGGAGAAGGTTTCCTCATAGTCAATCCCCTCCCGCTAGGTAAAACCTTTTGCCAGAAGTCGAGCTTTAAAGGTCTGTACCTTTCCAGTAGCATCTCGTTTTCTCCTGTAGATCCATTTGCACCATATGGGTCTAACCCCTTTGAGTTGATCTACAAGATACCAAACTAAATTAAAGTACATGAAATCCATTTCCAGATCCATGACTTTAATCCACTCGTCTTTGTCAACGCCATCCATTGTTTGTTTAAAGGTTAATGGATCATCGACCCTATGATGAGATATGATTGGAGTTTCTGCTAAACCTAAATAGCGATCAGGCTGTTTAACAACCCTCCCAATACGTCGAGGCTGTTGGGTTTTTTGCCCTAAAACTCGTAGATAGTGAATGAAAACAAATTGTATTCTTGTTTCAATAAAATGTTATTGAGTTTCTATAATAAAGTGTTATTGTTAAGTATTGCACAATATGATCCAAATCCAATAAACAAATATCCAAGGTTGTTTTCATGTAACTTGAACTAGTATGTTGGGACATACGTGGATCGCTGTTCAAGTAACAACTTAAAAGGTCTATAGTATTGGGATAAGGCTGGGTACTTTATCCTGGTGACACTATGGATACGACCCAGTTTGTATTTGATACAAACGCAATGATCCAAAGCGTTCGTGTAGGGGACATGCCAGTGGGGGTATCATAAGCAATGAGTTTACATAAGACCGAACCACGAAATAGTAACCACTAGCTGTAACACCGTTAACTAGTTACGTTTCTATTTCACTAGGATGACCTAGGCAACATAGTCTGAATCCTGAGTTGATTATGGACTCCTGTTCACGAGGGATTGCCCTTTGAATTGAATGGGTGAATGTGGCCAGTACGCCAACTCAATAAGGTTATCATTTTGGGGACAAGAACGAGTGGGGAGCTGGGAACATAATCACACAAGATGGAATTCACTCCTTCTAGACTTTGAGGAAGTAGATGAGTGTTCTCTTAAGTGGTGTCTCCGGCTCTTGAACAAAGGGCCCTACCCTCTCACTGGTTCGAGAGGGGTTTCTGTTTGGTGGTTGGACAACAAACAGGTTGTTCATTAGAGGAGCACTGGTACTTAAGGAGGTAGAGGTAACTCAGGGGTAAAACGATAATTTGATCCAGCTAGAGTTACAAACACTCGTGAAGGACTAACTTATTGTTACCGGTCTATATCCGTGGACACAGAATTATATCTACAGTGAGAAGAGTGCAACTATGAGTCTTTAGTGGAGTGAACCCACATTTAACGAAAATTGATTAATTGGTTAATGAGTTTAGGCCATTAATCTCACATCGTTGGAGCTTCTGATCTGTAGGTGCATTAGGTCCCACTGGTAGCTCGTAAAGAGACTTGATGCAATTAAGTATTTATTGTAAATTGAAAGTGTTCAATTTATTTAGGGGAATCATATAATGTATGTTAATGCATTATAATATAATGTTTATGAAACTTTATAATATAATTTTGAATTAATTTCAGAATTAATTTTTTGAGAGAAAATATTTGAAAGAGTTCAAATAATTAATATGAATTGGATTCGTATTAATAAAATAAATAATTTAATAAAATTCCTAAAATTAAATATATGATATTTAATTGGATAATTAATTAATTATGGAGTTAATTAATTATTTATTAAAATTATATATGAATAAGATAATAGATTTGATTAGATCTTATTCATGACCTTTTCCAATAAGGATTAGATCTTGGCATTTTCCTATAAATAGGACCTCTAAGGGAGTGAAAGACATCCCATTCATTCTCATGCTCTCAGAGAATTCCCCTGAAGGCTCCCTAGACTCCCACCAGTCTCCTGCCTCTAAAAGTCTTAGAGTCATACCGATGTAGCCATAGTGGTGGTGTCCCATTTGTTGACGCTTAGTCCCTATGAAATCAAGAAAGGCGTTCTTGATATTTCAGAGACGACAACGACGGTATGTATGCTTCTCCCTTTTAGATTAGATCTAAGGTTGTATGCTTAGCCTTAATAAATATAAATCTAGAATAGTTCTAAGTTTATTACCAATGTATTGGTATTTTAGATTATACAAAATTAACTACAAATCGGTCCCAATTCGCTTCTGCTTAACGAAATTAGGGAATTCCAATCCTTTAGAGGCTCTCTTATTTCTTGAGGACGTGACTAACTCAAGGTGCCAGCTTCATCGACAACTCTCGTTGATGATTTTGTAGCTTCGTTCGATAACTCGCTTAACACTATCTTGCTTCGTGGCTTGTCATTTCTAATGTGGTCTTCTTCTAAGAATGTGACATTTCTCGATACAAATACCTTATTCTCTTGTGGATCGAAGAAGTATCCACCTCTCGTTTCCTTGGGATAGCCTACAAGTAGCCATAGTTTTGACAGGGTTCCAATTTCTTCAGGTTAGTCACTAGCACGTGTGCTGGACATCCCAGATTCTAAAGTAATGTAAACTAGTTTTACACCCTCTCCACAACTCAAATGGTGTTTCAGAAACACTCTTAGATGGAACGTTGTTCAAAATATAAACAACAGTCAAAACTGCATGACCCCAAAACGAGTCAGGGAACTGAGCATGGCTCATCATGGAACGAACCATATCCAATAAGGTTCTATTTCACCTTTTTGATACACCGTTTTGCTGAGGTGTACCAGGTGCTGAGAGTTGGGAAGTTATTCCATGTTCTATTAGAATTCATAATCCATATACTCTCCACCTCGATCAGATCAAAGTGTTTTTATCGTTTTACCTAATAAGTTCTCAACCTCTACCTTATACCCCTTGAACTTTTCAAGGGCTTCAGACTTATGATGCATCACTTAAAGATATCGATACATAAAATAATCATCAATAAAACTGATGAAATATTCATATCCTCTTGGTGCTCTAACATTCATTGGACCACAGAGGTATGAATGTATAAGCTCAAGAGGTTCTTCGGCCCTGTAACCTTTTATGGTAAAAAGATCGTTTAGTCATCTTTCCTTCAAGGCATGACTCACAGGGAGGTAATGAATCATCTTCTAAGTTGCTTAGAATCCCACTTTTGACCAGTCTTCGAATCCTATTTAGATTTATATGGCCTAACCTCAGGTGCCAAAGATAGATATTCTCTTTAGGAGAAATCCTTTACCTGAGTAGTAGCAGTTTCAATCATTTTAGTATTATCAACTGCTAAACTCAAGATAGGTCTTAAAACATATAAATTATTTTTCAACAACGTTGAACAAACACTAATTCCCTTTTTGGAAATAAAAACTTCATTTAATGAGAAAGATACGGAATATGTTTGTTCGAGCAAACAAGATACAAAAATAAAATTTCTTTTAATCTTTGGAACTATGTATACATTATCTAATAATATATTTTTGTTATCTTGGAAAAATAATTTTACGTCTCCTACTTCTAGAGTTGAGACAACCTCTCCAGTTCCAACTCTCAGAGTCATCTCACTAGCTCCAAGCTATTCTGAGGAACCGGTTCCTTTAAACGAAGAACAAACGTGATTTGTAGTCCATCAATTGAGTATCCAGGCTGAACTATTGTTCTCCACTAAACACGTTTCCAAGACTAGCAAGTCTTTGGTTATGTTCTCGTAAGCTAAGCAGTTTACTTGAGGACGTTCCTCATTTAAGACCACTAAATCGTTTGCCACTCGCTTAGTGTTAGCGCTCCTAGTAGTATGATCTAAACCGTTTATTTTGACGTCAGACAAAGCACATACATAATTCGACATATTGCTGAAAATAAATAAATAACCTGTATTAAATATTGCACTAAACCCTTTATACATAACATCCAATCAAATTTAGAAAAAGTAGTTAAGCACCCTATAATTCATAATTCTTTTGCAACGATATTTCAAAGGTTTAGAGCAACAGTTACTGAGGGGTGATCAGCTACTCCTCCTTTGAACCGAGACGTTCTTGACCAAACACTAACAATATAATAACGCTTATCCTGTTAGTGTTTAGTTACTGTTGTTCAAGTAGGGAATTATTAACATCTCAATAATTTCCCGTAAGTGTGACCCGCCATCTCTCAGATTCCAGAGGTCCGTCCCAACAAGCTACAATTAAGAAAGACAATGTTGATGCAAAACCTAAGAAACCCTATCCATTAAAGAGTTTGTCCTGCTACCCCATGCTCAAGTCCTCCGAAGGGATGGTTACACTATTGGCAACACGCAGGCGGAGCATGAGATCTCAAAACGTACTAATGGAGGAGACCGTAGGATGTGTTGACACACTTCCTGCTCCCACTTACTATAAACACTCTCTCTATTCACCTTGGTAGTGAATCATACAACACCTTCCAAAGTGAGGTCACTTCCAGAGTGACACGAGGCCGAGCATGATTCTCACGGTGTGAACTTTTCAGAGATACACGAGATTAGAAAAACTCGATATGAAACATCTCGTTTTTATACTTTTCCTCCCACTGAGTATTTTAGCGATTAGGGTCTATTTACTTAAGTAAATTCCGGCTAAATGAATCTATCTAAGTCTATGCCTTATTAAATAAGGTCTTTACTCTATATACATAGGTGAATTAAACCCTTTTAATTACTTAGTGACATTGCATGCTAATAAGATAGTGGTTAATTCAACTCCAATGCTGGACCATGTGTCGAGAGAGTTCCCTTATAACCAAAGTTTTATATCCTACTTAATCATATTTTAAACCTATTAAAATACTAATTAGGACATCTTTCTAATCCTGTTAGAAATGTGATCTTAGGTCTATTAAATTTTAAACCGTTTAAATTTTAACTCATTTCCTAAGATCCTATGTTAGCATGCAACTATTTGTTAAAGGTTTGACGGTTTCTTTTCATTAACTTTTATAACTATTATAACTTGTAATGAATTAGCCCTATAACATGCTTCTAATGGTGACGAAAGAGTATAACAATCAAGAATCAAGTTATATAAAGCACCATTTAGAAGCAACCTATGTCAGGTGTGTATAACACTTATACTTATGATGTCTAGGTGAGAAACTCTTTTAGACCTTTGATAGCGAGCAGACATGTCGCTATTTTAGTCCCAATTTATTAAGCTTTTCGGTGCTTTAATCGTGTTTTTAATGAAAATATTTAATAAATTTTGTTATTTGGTCCTTAGGAGCAAAGTTGGTGATTTTGGGAGAAAAAGTGCTAAAATTGAAGCAATTGAAGCCCAAATCCAAGCTTGGATCAATTGAGGGCCCAAAGAAGAAAACCATGTCAAAATGCCCAAAAGAAATGAAGAAGAAGGCCCAAAAATCAGCCCAAAAAGAAGCTGAAAAATCTGGAATTTTGGGGCAGCGTTGAGACGCTATGTAGGCAGCGTCGCGACGCTACCCTTTCGTGTTGCCTAAGCCGCGTGCGCAGCAGCGTCACGACGCTGAGCAAGGTAGCGTCGCGACGCTACCCCTATTCCAGGCCTATAAAAGGCGCCCCAAGGTGCCTCATTTTGCATCAATCACCATTCCAACAATTCCTTTTGGAATTCTTCCTTTCCTCTCTTCCTTAGGCTCCTTTGGAGCCCCTCTCAAGGCTTTCTAGCCTTTTTGAGAGGATTCTTTTAGTGGGAAAAATTTTGGGAGTTTTGGGGAGCATCTTAGGAGGCTCAAGGAGTAGTCGGCGGAGCTCTGTGCGTCAGCAAGGGGTTTTTCAACGGTCAATTCCTTTCCTTTTATGCTCTTAATTATGCTTTCCATTGTAATTATTGTGGATATTTTAGCCATGTGTAGCTAAACCCCAATTTGGGGTCTTGAAATGAAATTATAGTTCAAATATTGTTATAATTTCTTGTCTCTTGCCCATGTCCTGATTATTTGTATGGATGTGCTTAATGCTTTACTCAATCTGGCCAATTGTGTAATGATTCAATTCTTAATGGAAACTCGACGGAGAGAAATTAGGATAGATCATAATCCATGCAACTAGTTTAATTTCTTGTTGTGACACCAGGATTAGTTGATTAAACTTAGATTCCTAAAATGAATCAGAACGTAATAATTAATGATTTTTAATAGCGCTAAGGACACTTAGGTTGTTAAAATGAATTAATTACAATTAGGGGAAACCGACAGGAGAACCTATGCGATTAACGGAGATTCTAGGATTATAATTAGTTGGGCAATGAGATAAGATAATTATAACAACTATTTAGCTAATAATTGATTTTCAAGACCTCTCCTCCCATTAAAAGAAAACTCTTTCTCCATATTTTATTTCTCGATTGATCAATTTATTTTCTTTAATTGTTTAAATTTGAATTCCTTTTTATTGCATGAGCTATTCCCTAAATATTATTTCGCCCAAGTATTTTTAGTGCTCAAGAGATTTTTGCTTTGCTTAATCTTCGCTACGCTTCCCTGAGGATTCGATACTAGGAATACTTTTCGTTTTATATTACTTGCGGCCCGTGCACTTTGCGGTCGTCAACCTTACATTGCTCACACATGCTCATAAAACTCGTGTTAACCAAACTCAAGTATGGGCTCAATGCCCAGGTAGGAGGTGTTTCGTAAACCGTCAACTTATATACCTCTAGCCTTAGACAGCATCTCACCGGGTGAGTCTCATACATTCCTTCAATTGTTTTAGTTTGAGGTTCGTTAACCCTAAGTGAGCATGCAATTTATTGTTATAGATTTTAACGTCTATCTTGATTTATAACTATTTATAAATAACGATAAACCTATAACATTCATCTATACTAAGGTTGTTTCATGCTGCATGCTTGTTCGTTCTCGTTTATTAATATAATACTTATACTAGTCAAGCTATAACGAAAATAAAATATTCAACATGCATCTAGCATGAAAACCCTAACTCATGCATTCCATTTTATTATAACTCGTATAATCATTACTAATGCATGAAACATGCTTTCCTATGGTGGGATTTTAAATCTATATGACATACATTATGCATATGTGATTCCTATTTATTTTAAGCAAACATTCGTAATGCATAATAAATAAAACACACTAAAGTGGATTGATTTTGACATCCTAATCAAGCAAACAACTAAATTATTACAATAATAATTGAAAAACGACTTTGAACCATCCTCAAACCCTTCGAACCGGCCCGAACCAGCTTGGAATTGCTTGAACTGGAGCCATAAAGACTATGAAGGGGCTAAACTAGTCAGAACTGGCTTGAACCGCTCGAACCAAACCGGGTTTGAAGCATAAACCAGACCACCGTTTGAAAATAACCCGCGCCTTTGAATGTTAATCAGTGTCGGGATGCTGATGAACAATGTCGAGATGCTGTTGCGTTTGGAAGTATCCCCTGTTTTCGGATAGCTTGAGCACTTTGTCTTCTTTCTTCGATTACATCCTAATTTTAACTCTGTTGACTCCAAAATTTTTACAGACTCAAGCCAACACATATATGCCCATAAACATGTAAGCAATTACAACATTAATCCACAAATTAAACACTAATTAGATGCCAAAACAATAATGAGCCCACTTTAGCTACCATTTTCACATCACATGCAAAATTCAACCCACCAAGCTAAAATTAAACGAAATTAAGTGCCCAAATCTTACTCTGATACCAATTGAAGGAGTGTATGAGACACTAGCGGAAGCGATTTGGATCGAAGCAACTCAAATTTCTTTAATTTTAAAACCAAAAGCATGCATAAGAGAAATCAAAAAACAGAGTTTAGTTTGAACCAACCTATTATGGCTGAATCAAGCTTCTCCTTTTCTGTTTTTGGATCACGATCGATGCATGGACAACCACTGAGATCTTCCCCGCTATTCTCCGGCCTTAGAACGGCTTGTAGGAGCCAAGATTGTGGTGAATCTTCAAGTGGAATGCTTGAATTCTTGAACTTTTTGGGAGGTTTTTCAGAGATAAAAGCAACCATATTTCCAACCCTTTGTTCAACCATTTTTTTTTTTAATTTAAAGGAGAAACTCATGCGGTAAACTTCATCAAGAAATGACAGTAACTGAGTTGCAAGATGAGGTGTAGAATATGTGTCTTGAGTGTGTGCTTTTGCATGAGCTAAGTCACCAAAATACAGCAACACTCACCTCCTAAAATTGGAGGTTCATCCCATTTATAAATAAATTTCCAAAAATTGATTTCTTAATAAAATTAATTACAAATGAATTTTAATTTTGAATTATTAATTATATATTAATTTAATTTAACATCAAACATTAAATCAAACATTTACACTTATCCCAATTGCTTTCCAAACCCGATCTTATCGAATATGAATCCCTATTCATATATGCAATGTTTAAATTGAAATATGTATCTTATACATACTTAGAATATTTAAGTCATATTTAAATATTTCTCATTCTCTCAAATATGGTTTAATTTCAATTAAACCATTACGTTAAATATATCTAATATAATTAACATCAACTCCCTAAATTAAATTTGAACAATTCAAATTTATTCATCACACTTTTACTAAGGTTTATTCCATATGAGCTAGCAGGGGGACCTAATGAACCTACAGATCTTGGGCTCCAACGGTCCGAGATTAACTAATTAATCTCATTCATCTAGTTAACCAACATTCGTTAACTATCGGGACACTCCACTATAGCCCGATAGTTGAACTCCCCTCACTGTAGATATATTTCTGTCCACCCGATATAACAATGATTAGTAAGTCGACCCTTCACAGGTTGTTTGTAACTACAGCTGAATCAAATGTTCGTTTTACCCCTGAAGTTACATCTGATTCCTTATGTCCCCACTAAGCCCCTAATGAACAATTGGTTTGTGGTTCGACCACTAAAGCTAATACCTCTCTGGCCAATGAGAGGGTGAGATCGCTTTGTTCAAGTCTCGGAATCAGCACTTAAGGGAACAATGATAGCGCGCATAGCAAGCTAGTTTTTCCTGTTTATTTTGTTAGTCATTGAGATCAAATTGACAAAAATTATGCATTATAATGTTCTTTTTGTAGGAATTTATTATTGGGGCTAAATCAAGAAAATGAAGTTAATTGGGTGTTCAGGACACGAAAAAAGGCAAAGGAAACGAAGGGAATCAAAGTTTGAGGCTTTTAATTGGGGCTAGTTCAAGAGCTAGCATCTCGACTCTGCTTTCTGGGCGTCTCGACGCAAGTAGTTTCCATATCTGATTCAGGCGACAAAGATCATAGCGACGAGACACTGTGACTATAGCGTCTCGACGCTCTCGGTTTTTCCTTAAACAGAATGGGCGGCAATGGGACAACATCACGATGCTGCCCATAGTGTCTCGACGCTGTTGATAGATTCCTATAAATACAATGCGATTTGCTATGACCAAGGGGGGTCCATTTGATGCAATTTTAGCCCTAAATTCGACTAAAGACCTTTTGTGGGAGTTGGAGAAAAGTTGAGGAGCGGGATTGATGGGACCGCCAAGAGGGTGTCGAATTCTCCCTAAGTCGTCAAATAAAATTTATAATCCACGACACTACTACTAATTTTGTAGCAATAGCGGCCATGGTCGAACACAGGGAAAGGGGAACTAGTAAGAGTAGAATTTCATGCTTATGAAAACAAGAGGGATTTTTTTATGATGAAGGACAGACAAAAGTAAAATAAAATAAAATAATTGAATGCTAAATTTTAAAAGATGGGAAATAAATATGCAGGAGAGAAATTAGACAGGATCAATTACATAAAAAGGGATCTTTGGATTGCGATTTATTATGTTTGATTCTATTTCATTGGCTTCCTAGTTTTCTCTAATAATCATTCTAAACTGATTTCATTAGTCCAGTCGGCTTCTGGGTTACTCGGAGGACCCCCTACACTAACCTATGCTAATTAACTCACTAATCGTGAATTCAACAATTAACAAGATTAATTAATATAAACTCTATCGCTCGCCACCCCTTAGGCATAATGTAGCAACCATCTGAGACCTCTGCAACGGTTACTACTTATATCTAACTAGTTTATTAACAAACAATTTTGCAACCACCTATTAAAACTAGCTGCTTTGTGGTCGTGGGTCCGAAATCGTAAGAACTAAATTCAAATACAATTTAAATCTAATTCCTACAATCTTTAACATGCATCCTAGGCCTATCGAGGGTCGTCTCGCGAAGAGAGTGGCTAGCCTCAGCCTAGTGGCTATCTAAAAATAACTGATAGAATACACAAGTGGTAATCGCATAGGGCGTCAATCCTAATTGACTAGCCTCATGTATTGGTTTAAATGGGATTACATGCAAAACTCAATGAAAATACAGCAAGAACAAAAAGTATAAACTAGAAAACTCAGCCAATATTATTTAGAATCAAGACATAAATCCAGTCCAACGATCTAAACGAGTTTAGCTACGCATAGATGAAGTAAAAGCAACAAATAACATAAAAGAATCCATAGAATATGACAAACAATGGTCTACAAGAATGCTGGAACGTAAAAGAGGTAAAGAAATAAAAAATGGACCAAAATTCTAACCTAACGGCGAACTAAACCGAGACTACATATATATAGAAAACACGCCGGCGTCGAGACGCCAAGGCGCAATGTCCCGACGCTGCAAACATTCTTCTTCGACCCAAATTCACGACGCCGTCGAGAAGCCAGGACTGGCATCTCGAAGCTAACCTCATAACTCGACTTCCTGCTTTATTTCTCGGCTTCATCTCGCTTCTTCTCGGTTTGGGGCTTCAATCTTTGGCTGTTGGTGTCACAATTCAGGCCTGCTTTAGCACAATTGGGTCTCTTCACCTACTCGCTGTCCAAGACATCGAGATGGCTCCAAAAACTCTATAATTAGCCCGAATTATCACCATTTAGCGTGATCGGCTCCCACACGGCCTAAGCTCAATTAACCTGTAAATAGGACAAGTAAAGCTTTAAATGACTCTAACAAGCTTAGATTAGAGGCGATAAAATAGGACTATTTACGTCCTATCAAGGACTGAAGGCTTCGCTCGTGGAGATCGTGATGGGGACGTGCAGTTTCGGCGACTATAGTGTTTTATCTCTTTTCTCTCCTTATAGTTGTTTTTTATGGTTGTGTCAGATTTATTTTACATCATAACACAATGTATGAGTAGCTAGGTTCGTTATCTTAGGGATTGATGTAGCCCTTTGGGCGTTGTTGAATTATTTTATGGATGTTTATTGTTTTTGACTCATTTATGCAATTTATGTCCTTAATGCTTTTAATTCACTGGCCATGAGTTAATCGATGTTATCTCTAATTCTTGCTCGGGAGAGGGGACTTAGTTTAGATAATTGAATTGAATAACTATAATAATCCTAAAATCAGGAGATCTAGGATAGTTGTAGAAATTGCTAATAGGATTTAATTATAACCATGCATGTGAATGAATCTAGATAGGGATATCGGGTTGATCATATGTGTGAGAATTATTTATGCTCGGGAGAGATAAATATGAGAATAAAAAATCCTAGATTTATTAGTCATTGCATGTCATACATCCATTAATTAATTGACAACTCCTATAGGTGAAATCAATTCCCTAATAGTTTTTCATCACTTGAATTCCACAATTTTTAGCTTTGTGTCTTGATTTATTTATTCATCACTAAGTTTTGTTCCCTAAATAAAATTGGTCATAAGTATTCGCGGTAATTAATTTGATTAGAAATCCAATCCAAAGGACGACACTCGTTAACACGGAATCACTATATTAAAACTTGACTTGTGCGCTTGTGGTAGGAAATATCCACATCAAACAACCTCTCTACTGTCCCTAAATCGGGGAGGAGTGAATTCTGTTTTGCAGGACTATGTCCCCAGCTATCTATCCCGTCTTATGCCAAAAATGGTAGGTTTATTGAGTCGGTGATGATGGGCCACTCTCACCCATGCAAATCAAAGGATAATCCCGAATAAACAAGAGTTCATAGTTAGCTTAGGATTAAGATTGAGTTACCTATGTCATCGCACTAAAATAAGTCAGTTTCAACAGTAAACGATGTTATAAAGGAAATTGACTTATTTCTTGGTCCTGGTCTTATGCAAACTCATTGTACATGACGCCCCCACTCGCATGTCTCTATATGAACGATTTAGGATCACATCATTTGCACTATATACAAAGTGGGTCGCGTCACATAGTGTTCCCAGGATAAGGTACCCAGCCTTATCCCTATATTATAGACCGTTTAGGCTATTACTTGAACTTGATCTACTTTTATGTCACTACATAAAGTTCAAGTATTCATATGATATAACCATGGATCTTTGTTTATTGGATTTGAGTTATTCAATGTGCAATTTACTTATTTAATAACTTAAGTGAACAAAAACTTGATAACAACTTTATCGAACAAGTATACTACTATTTGTTTCATTCACTATCTACAATTTTAGCTAGTTTGGTTAATAGAGCCCAAACGTCATGTTCGTGCGTTTCGATGTCGAGCTAGGCGATAATTGTTTAATTGAGGACTTGTGGATGTAAGTTTGGTTGTTTTTTTTATGAGATTATTGATCTTAATGCAAGATTTTTTTAGTTGATTGTGATGTTAAATTCATTTAGAAGCATGATTAGGATTGGTAGAGAGGACTGACAACCCTGATTGCAACCGTTCTTATCACTTAGGTAAATTAGTTAGTGATGTGTTGTCTGGTTGAATGACGGTGACAGGTGTCTAAGTGCAAGTATGTACTACCAAGTAATAAGGGGAGAGTACTTCGAATATCAAATCCCAAGAAAGAAATGGTAACAAGACACTTTTTCAATGATTTAAAACAATAACCTCCTCTAAATTTGCAACCAAGGAAGGTAACAAAAAATTTGATATGATGGTTGGGGTTTTGACTTTTTTTGGAAAACAAGTAAAAGAATGTAGATAGATATATGAGATAAGACAAGAAATTCAAGTAAAGTTTCAACCGTAGTAGAATATGCGCCCACCTTTGTGCTCAGAAATTGCTCACCTCAGCAAGAGCAGGTCAATTGGAGAATGCTGCCTATAGGTTCCAAAATTTCTCAAGTGCCCACATTTCTCTGGCGCATGCAGATTGCTAGTGAACTGCACATGCAACTTACTCTGTCCATTTAGTCGTGAGTTAAGTCCAACTTCTATTTAGCTCCATTTTTGGTGCCTTTAGAAGACTAACTAACTATACCACAAATTTCTAGGGCCAATTAAATCTTAAATAAATAATGCATACGACTTGATAACCCTAGTGGTTCCAGTCCTATTTCTAGGACACAAGAAACAAAATTCTATTTCTAAGTTCTTTTCCACTATTGCTTTTGCGAACCCACACACTTAACTCAAACCTTTCAGTAACCAACTAAGCACAAACTATGTTACCTAAGTGATCAGTTTAAGCTAACAATGAAACTTAAACCTCAACAAAAACAAATGAGTGATTTTTGAGGCTTAACTATTGCTAGTTATGAGGCTTTATTGGTTACTTTCATGCACATATTTTTATACGTTGTTATAATCGAGCATTTAGAATAATGATAGCGCGCATAGCGAGCTATCTTTCTCGTTACAATTTGGTTAGTCTTTGAGTAATTCATAACCATTTTATTGCTCTTTAATGTTTCTTTTGTAGGAAATTGTTATGTTGAGCTTAATTGAGAAATTGGAGTCAAATGGAGTTCAATCGTAAAAAAAAAAAAAAAAAAAAAAATAGCGTCGAGACGCTATGTGACTAGCGTCGCGATGCTAGGCGAACTTCCAGAATCCGTAATTTCGCGGTAGCGTCGCGACGCTACGACCAATTTTTTGCCTTATTTAAAGATTACGATCAGGGCTTTTTGGGAGACTTCTTTTGGACACTTTGGAGCCATAAAACAGAGGAAAAACAGAGGATTTGGAGCTGAAAAAAGAGGAGCAAAGTGGAAATCAATTCTTCTTTTGGACGGGGACGTTCGGTCTCGGCCTACATAGAGTTTAATTCTTCTTTCCCTTACTTTAGTTAGTGTTTATAGTTGTTTTAGATCATAGTTATATTGTAACGCGTTGTATGATTAGCTAGGTCTTTACTCTTAGGGATTGATGTAGCCGTTGGGGCAATTATGGATTAATGTTATGAATTTATGTTGTTGATTTATTTATGCATATTTGTGTCTTTAATGCTTTCAATTTACCGGCCATAAATTGATTGATGTTTGTGCTTGAATCTAACTCGGGAGAGATGATTTAGCTTAGAAATCATTATGCATAACTAGGATTTAGCTAGAAATCGGGAGATTATGGTTAATTCTAGAAATCGTTAAAAAGGTTATCCTTATTGCCTTGTATGTTTATTGAATTTAGATAGGGATATCGAGTTCAATTGCATGTAGGAGAATCATGTATGCTCGAGAGAGGTATATGTGTGATTTTAGTTTACCAAGATTTATGAATCTTAGCATGTGTTAATCCATTAATTAATCCATAATCCCAATTGGTGAAATCAAATCCCTAAGACCATTATTTCCATTGGATTGTCATTATTTGCATTGTTTTGTGTTTGATTTAATTTCATTCTCACTCAATTCGGTTCCCTAAATAAAATTGGTCAAGAGTATTTCCGGTAATTAAAATTGACTAGACACCAATCTAGAGGATGACATTTGAATTTCACATTCACTATATTATAACTTGACCCGTACACTTGCGGTTATCAATTTGCACACCAAATAAAACTGAAGCTTTTGAGTGATTTTTGTGAAAATAGAGCTAATTAGATAATATTTGGAGAAACCAAGTCAAGAGAGGAAAAAATCATGCTTGGAGACCCAATGGGATAACATTGAGACGCTCCAAAATGCACCATACAAGCCAAATGTCCCGCATCGATAAGGTTAAGATGCTGGCATCCTCAAGCAATTTGTGTCGCATGGGTAGTGTTGAGAGGCTACCTATAGCATCTCAACTACGAGTATTTGGTTGGTCTTTTGTCACTAGAAAGCATGCATCCCTTGAAGTCCATATGGGACATCTCGGTGCTACCTTGCATATTATGAAATTTCCTTAATTAAAAGGACAGCGTCAAGACGTTGTCTTTTTCCCACTCGATTTGGTGGAGCCAGCTTTGAAAATTGTCAACCCTAATTTTAATTCATAAACATTATTAAGAGTGAGAAGAGCCTTGTGGACAAACACGAGGAAGACATTCTCAAGCTTTTGATAGAGAGATTGCAATGTGAACGGGAATCAACACACTGTTGGGCGTCACACCGCAAATACCGCAAGTGCACAAGCCACAAGTAATATATAACGGAAATATTTCGAGTATCGAATCCACAGGGAGGTGAAGCGAAAATTATGCAAAACAATAAATTCTTGAACACTAAAAGTACTTGGGGGAAATAATATTTAGGGACCAAAACATGAAATTAAAATGAATTTAAAATTAAAGCAGTTAAAGAGTATAATTTGATCAATCAGAGAAAAATAAAACATGGAGAAAAAGTTTTGAATGGGAAGTGGGGTCTTGAAAATCAATTAATAGCTAAACAATTATTAGTTGCACAACTAATTATAATCTTAGAATCTCCGTTAATCACATAGGTTCTCCTATCGGTTTCCCCTAATTATAATTAATCTATTTTAACAACCTAAGTGTCATTAGCACCATTAAAATTCATTAATTATTACGCTCTGATTCATTTTAGGAATCTAAGTTTAATCAACTAATCCCGTCGTCACAACGGGCAATTAAACTAGTTGCATGGATTATGATCTATCCTAATTTCTCTCCGTTGAGTTTCCATTAAAAATCGGATCAATATACAATTGGTCAGATTGCATACAACATTACGAACATCCATACAAATAATCAGTATAAGAGGGCAAGAGATAGGCAATTATAATAACATTGAACTATATAATTTCATTTCAAGACCCCAAATTGGGGTTTAGCCGCACATGGCTAAAATATTCACAAGATATACAATGGAAAACATAAAATTGAGCAAAATAAAAGGAAAGGAAATGATCGTCGAAGACCACGTTGCTAGCGCAAGGAGTCCCTTCGAGCACACCTTGAGCCTCCTAGAGTGCTCCCCAAAGGTCCCCAAAATTTTCGCACTAAGAACTCTAAAAAAGGCTAAAAAGCCTTGAGAGAAAACTCAAAAAGAGCCAAGGAAAGAAAGGAATGAATGAATGAAGGAATGATTGATGAATAAAATGGGCACCAAGGGGGTCCTTATATAGGCCCGGACAGCGTCGCGACGCTATCGGCACAGCGTTGCGACACTGTGACGTCACTCAACTTGCTGACCAAGAAATGGGACAGCGTCGCGACGCTGTGCAGTTTCCAGAACAGGCTGGTGCGGATTTGGGCTTGGTCTTGGGCCTTTCTTTGTTTCTTCTTGGATCTTCTTTGCATGGTTGACTTCTTGGGCTCCCCCTTGATCCATGTATGGAAATTTGGGCTTGGATAGCTCATTTTAGGGCATTTTTCCACCAAAAAATCCATAATTTGCTCCTAAAGACCAAATAACAAATTATTTTAGATTTCTTCAATAAAAACACAATTAAAACGTCCAAAAGCTCAATAATTTATGACTAAAATAGCAACATTTATGCCCACTATCACACACTACACTAGTTTTTCTCTTCTTTCATTTATACTTTTTAGTTTTGTCATGAGTGTAACGACATGGCTAAAAGGAAGCTAAAAGAACATATTGAGGATGGCTACTACATGCATGAAAACGTAAAACTTTTGAAACTTTAGAACGAATGAGACCTTATAAGAAAAAAAGAAATCTTTTATTTAATAATCTGGGTCCTAAAACATAAGTCATTTTACAATGATAGAACCGTAAAAAGCATAATAAAATTTTTTTATAAAATTTAAAATTAAAAATATCGGAAAACATGAAATTAGGAAACACGATCCTAGGTTTCTGGGGACATGATTTATAGCTGCATCCCATAGCCTAGCCAAGTCACTGCCCTCACCATTGTCTGATGTCATCAAGTACCACCTGAAAAGGAAAGTCATGTAGCATGAGTGAGTATATAAAAATATACTCAGTAAGTAGACCACTTAAGGGATGAAACTGATAGCATCAGATCTAAAATCACGAAACTTAACTTTTGGATCTTAACATCATAGGGACCTAATTGGAACAATCATTCATAATTAAAAAACGACTTCATAATTAAAAAAAAAAATAGAGTTTTGTACCAGAAGAAAAAGGAAAAATAGAGATTTTAGTTGTTTAATCTTCTTCTTCTATTTGAGAATAAACTATACACAATTGCTAAATTTACAATGTATATTAGACATAAATTTCATAAAACTAAGTTAAAAAAAAAAGGCATAATCCACATATACTCCATAATCGAAAAAAAACTATGATAATCGATGAAGGAAAATACCAGTTGTATGCCAACAAGAGCATAGCTCAACTGACATAAAGATGTATTGATAACCACGAGATCAGTGGTTCGAATCCCCCACCCCACATTGTCAAAAAAAAAAAAAAAAAAATACCAGTTGTATATATATATATCGATTGGTAAGGAGGTTTCTTTTTATTCTTCAGTTCCCCTCCAATGGTTTCTTCTTTTGTCAAACGTCTTAGATGACTTCTAAGACAAAATGAGACATTTTTCCTTTCCAACCAAAATCTTGCAAATGATGCTCTAATTTTCTTTTCTTTGAATACATTTATTTGAAAAACATGTCAATCTTGTATGAAAACTGTAAACTTTCCTTAATTTCCTTTTATTTACTTTTTCAATTTTTCTTTATATATAAAATATCATGTAGAAGGGCTTTCTAGTAATTGCAGCCCAACTATTATGTAAGAAACTATGGATTGTTGGCTCTTCTTACAGAAAATAGTGAACTTGGCTAATAATGAAATATGGATTACTTATGTAGTTATCTTTTATATTTAGGATCCGTTTGGGTTGCCTTTCAAGAGTGTTTTTAGAAAATATATTTTTTTTAAAACATTTTTTTTTGTAAAAATCTTTTAGAATAAAAATACTCATATATTTGGTTACATTTTCTCAAAATTGTTTTCATACGCTAGTATTTTTTATTTTCTCTATACTTAAAATGCTTATATCGATGTCAAATTACTCTAAAAGATATATTAAAACACTGTGACTGTCCGATTAGAAAAAGGGATTGTCGGAGTAGCAGTTATGGTGGTGCCAGAGTGGCAATTGGTGTTGATTATTGAAGTGGTCATTGGTGGTAGACGGTGGTTGCCGACAGTGGGCGGTGATCGTCGGTGGTGAGCAATAGTCATCTACGAGTGGCGGTGGCAATAGCCATCCAAGTAGTTGCTAGCGGTAAGTGGTGGTTGAGTTGAATTCGCTACTGACGAGCGGCGAAGCGCGATGGTCGCCAGTAGGGGAATGTGAAAGCAATGGCAGAAGTGAAGGTATAGTATTTTGATTATTTTTATATATCATGAAAGTTTGAGAGATTCCAAGTTAAACACTTAAAAACCGTTTTTATAAAATTTGGTTTTGAGTGTTTCGCTCAACATAACTTATTTCCAAACTAACTTTTTTAAAGGTCATTTTTAGCGATGATCAAACAATAATACAAATTTTATGAAATGACTTTTTAAAAAAAAAAAAAAATTAAAACACTTGAAAAGTTAAACCAAACAAACTATTAGATGGTGAAATGTTTCCATGGTCGATACTTTTAATTAGGGACAAAATGTTGCCGTGGTCACTAGTTTTAGTGAAAATTATTGTTTCTCGTCAGTGTATGTAATTATTGGCCGTCGTCACTAACTTTTACAACAAAAATGACAATTTGTAAGGTTGCTAATGTGAGTGACAATTGTTGGTTTGTAAAGTCGTGAATGTTAGTGACAAACTTTGTCTTCCCAATTGTTGGCAAGAAAGCTTGACAAGCGACCGCATGCTCCTAGTGTCATGGTAAGCTGGAAGAAAAGTTGCACAGTTGTCGCCGAGTAGCTTGCCACTTGTGCATAACCGATCTCTGCTGCCAATATTACTTTATCCGAACCCTAATTCTGCTGCACACTAGCATCCAATTACTTGTTCATACTGCCATGCATATCAACCTGCCCACCGCCTTCCCTACATTCTTCATGGCATGACACTTGTCTTGGATCATTTCTATTTTTTGCAACCTTTGTCTCCTATTTTTAGGTTTAATTCTTCTCTTAAGTTGACCTACCACCTAACCTATTAAACCTCCACGGATGTCATTTCTATTTGCTCTACTATTGTCCATCTTACAAAACCTCACCCTTATTTCTATTAGACACATCATATTTTTAGTTGCAACTCAATACAATTTCTAGAGTTTCTCCCTTTTAAGCCAAGTGATTCATCCTTTTGTTACATTAGATATGTTTACAAATATTCACGTCTTTTATTAATCAACATATGCTTTGTCCCCACTTACATGCTTCTTGGAAAATTTTTGAAAAGGTCACCCAACACAGAACTTCTCCATGCCTAGCATGTGCTTACCTTCAAAATTCCTATAATTAAGTCTCCGAAAAGAAAAATACACTTTGTTGGTATAGGTAGTAACTATCAATTCTTTTAAGCTTATTTTGACCATACTTTCATGTCCTTAAGATCCCACTCATTCGGATGTGGTCTCGGTTCATTCAAAGAAAAATATGTTTTTTGCTAATGTCTTTCCCAACAAGAATTCTTCTCTAAGATATTGGATTTTTTTTATAGGCATTCCTTCACGTATTAAGAAAGATCGTTGCTTCAACATTTTTATATAGTGTAGAAAACTTTTTGGATTCATAGAAGTCACTTTACATCTTTGATGACCAATTTTGCCAAATTTTTTACATACAAACTAAGTGCAATAGATTTTGTACACCACAACGATTCCTACACTAGACTTCAACTATGAGAGACTGTACTATATGTTTATTTGACACTAACCGAACACAAAAAGGTCATACATAGGTAAAAAAAAAAAATATTAGAGTTGACTTCGTTGAATATGCTTTTCTTGACTTCGTTGAATTTCAACAAGACAACCAACAAAACAATATCCATTTTAGAGTTGAACACAATATTTCTTACATCAAAATAAGAACAATATTCATTTTGACAATATGTATGAGTCCTTTAAAATGGTGACAAATATTCTCAACTCAATACATTCGATCTTGCGTGAATATTCTTCTTGCTCAAAACATTGATCCCACAAACTAAACACATAAAAAATGTACACTAACAATTAACTAGAGTGATTTAAGGTAAAATAAACCGTTGATAAAATAATTATCTCGAAATACATAATTTGATTTGTCTCACACACAACAAAAGTGAACAATAAACTGAGAGAAACAATCTAATTACTCTAAATTCATAAACACCCAAACATATTTTAAACTCATTCAAATTCTCTGGATATCCTACAAAACTCAGTCCAACAGAAGCACACTCCCTTAAAAAGTCAAAACAAATGTGTCTAGCTCACTTTAAAACTCAGTCCAATTCCCACAAACTCAGTTAAACAGAAGCTCACATGCTCACCTAAACTAACCCTTAAAAGTCAAACACCTACCCAAGCCATAAAGTCTTCTCCTTGACCAGGAAGTTTAAAATACATCCTAAAGTTTACTATCACATCACATTAGAACAAGTTAAACATTGTAAGTGGCCAAAAAGTTCCCAAACTCTCTATAAATTCAATAGATTCATCCAAACACACTCCCAAGTCCCACAAATTCACCTAAACACATTTCAAATTTCACAAACTTGCTCGAATGTGTCTAATTCACCCTGATGGGATCAAATTGTCCCCATTTATTTGTTCTTAATCTCACTAGTGTTACGATAATTATTTTGCTTAAAGTGTGTATTTTGTAGGTGTTTGGTGTTAAGAGATTCTCAGGAGCCCATATTCTAAATTGACGTTAATTCGAGGAAATTAACGTGGTTTTGATCCATCTTGAAGTCCAAGGGATGTCGAGACGCTGAAAAGACCAAAGCGGAGCACTCAAGACTCGAAAGCAACGTCAAAAAGATCAAGAGATGAAGCAGCCAAACAAGGAAGACTCGAGAGATGGCGTCGAGACACCACCTCACGACGTCTCGACACTTCGGATTCAAGGGACCGCCTGAATCATTGTCAGCGTCAAGACACTGGCCACGGCGTCTCGACAACGCCTCGTTATTTAAATACAACATATTCACATTTTTAGGGTAGATCAGTGGAGGCCCCAACCGATTTTCCTCTTCTCTCTCGGGTTTCTCTCCGATTTCTTCATTCTACCTATGTATTTTATAGTTTTTAGGTAGTTTAGGTTGGTTTCTCGAGCCTTGGGCTTGGAATAGACTTGTCTATGGTCGTGTAAGCACCGTTCGCTGTAGTTGGAACCTTGAGATTGTAAGTATGTTCGGCTTTTTATGAGATTTCAAAGTTTTCTGATCTGAATGCCTTCTTATCTCTAGATTTTTTAGCTTTATGCATGATTTATTTGCTGTTCGTGGCTTTAGATTCCCGCTTTAATAATTAGCATGCGTAGTAGTTTAGATTGGCGCCCTAACTCGCAACTCATATGTTAATAATCTGGAAAAGAACTAATTTCTAAGTAGCTAATGGATAGTTAGTTCAATAGTTGACACGATAGGTCTAGGGTCTAAGTCAATATTTGTAATAAATTAAATTTCTCCAAATTGATTATGGGTATTCTAGCCTAGAGCAACAATTAGTTAATTTATTAATCATGACTAGGTTAATTAATTAATCAATTGCATGTTGGTTCAATGGGTTCGTTGGGTTTGCGCTCTAGGGGTATCTTGATCTTAATGCAGTTACTTAATTAGTTGACTTTGACGGGTTCATGGATTTAGTTAATTAGTAGTTAGTAATCTAGTCGAGGGATGGTGGGATCGAGTCAATTGATTTAGAGTACCAATTAGACAAGCATGCATGTAAATCACTATCTGCTAATGGTTGGGTTTCTAGAGTGGGTGAAAATGTAGTAAGAAATGGACTCTAGAACTCTATGCAAGTATACACAGTCCGCAGCAAGTAATAAGTATTTATCGAATCCAAGGTCTGAATTAGCTTTCACTTTATCTATTTTGTTTAGTTTTTCAATGGTTTCAAAAGTGGGTAAAATGATTGGTTTTTATAGAATGCAGAAGCAAAAGAATTGACAGAACAGAAAGTAAACAAATAGGCAGACAGATTAGAAACAGATGCTGGTAAGGATTTAGTAATTGTTTTAAAAGATGCTTTAGCAATATTATTGATCATGCAAAACTCTCGCACTCTTATTAGCAGATTCCTCCCGAAACTCCAGATTTTTTAGAATGTGTTTCAACTCCAATGAAGCACTACCGATCAAGCACTACGCAACTGGCTATCCCTAGCTCAGTCACTGACGTTCACCAATACACAATGATCTAGTGTGATTAAATGTCACACACTCCCTAAATCATCCCTGAAACTAGAGAGTGGTATTCATACCGACTGGCCAAGCGGGCATAAAATAGAAATGAGCACAACAATTAATCAAGATGCATTAAATCAACATATATTGCATAGATATTAAGCAGGACAATTAAATATTCCTAACCAACACCTAAAATTACTTAGTTCATAAAGTGCATAGAGACACACGTTACAATATAAGTAAATGCATCCATAACTACAACGTAATACAAAAAAAATATTAATTCCCTTGATCAGCTTGCAATTGATGGTCTTCTTTTAGGTCTCCAATCTCTCTCCTCTATTCGGCTCCCAAAGGTGGAAGTAAACTTTCCAAGAGTGGAATGTTCCTCCCAATGATCGAATGCATTTGACTTGGGCGACTATCTCCTTTTTAAAGAATGATAGGAGGCTTGAATTAGGTTGACATAGACACGTGGATGGCTCCCCTTGCTCCTTAAACCCGAGAATAGCTTAACAGAATTCAGTTCATTAAATTGGCTAACGAGCTGTGACGTGGCAGTTTTGCTCCTTGCTTTTCTCCAACATAGATTTTGCTCCCTGAAGTCACTCAACAATATATTCTGCACAAAATAACATCCAAAGCATCCATTCTTCCAAATGAGTTAAAACAAATAATATCTATCTAAAAGCAACCCTATTTAGCACAAAAGACACACAAATCCCTATAGAAATAAGGCCTCGATAACTCCCTTTTGGAGAGTTATCACTAATTAATGAGTAAAAAGTAAATGTACCGATCCCGAGTGTCCCCAGCTACAGTGAGCGGCAAGGTGAGATTAGCCAACCCCCTATTTACTTTTCTGTCATTTAATTTCCCGCCATTTACTTTCTTGCAATTTTATCTTTCCCTTGCAAGTCGATCCCTATTTCTTCAACCCCCCTTCTGTTACCAAACACAAAAGAGATTAGAAGTAAGCCAGTTGTTCCCTGTGATCATGGATTATAAATTTGTTTTAACATGGACCTTCGACAAGTTCTGGCACCGTAAAATTGGCACCGTCAAACTGGCTTTGTCACCGAGGAACACGGTGCATTATTTCTAGTTAATTTTGTGTTTTTCACCTTTTTCTTGTCTCTTGTGTATTAGTTTGGTTCTTGCGGATCCAGTGACAAATCTTTACAAGAGTAAACACCTCCCTACCAAGAAACAAGGAAAAACAATTGAACTCATGGATATCTAGCAGACTCTCGATCCATTGTCCGCTAAGATAGGAAGGGCCGAGCGTGCAGTGCAAGTTCTCTTTTCAGCTCCTAAATATCCACCACCTCCATGCATTATAAATCATGAAGAAGGTAATTATGTCTCCCTATCTAAATTTATCTTCTTAGTTCTTTCCTTTTGTGGTGAACCAGGAATAGGTGCCTACTTTCTTGTATCGGAGTTCTTCTCGAGCTGTTCCAAAAAGAAACCCCCGGAGGTGTCTGAAGATCAATTAAAGTTGTGGGTGTTTTCATACTCACTGCAAGGAAAAGCTAGGAAGTGGATTTTCTCGTTGCCTCCAAGGTCGGTATCTTCGTGGAGCGAGATGAGAAGTATTTTCTTGAAGAAGTACCACCCCATTGCGCTGCTAATAGAAGCCACCAGAAGAATTGTCAACGCGGCGCAAGCGCCTGAAGAGTTGTTCCACGAGTTTTTGAACTGCTTCAATCTATACTGCATGGAACATCACACCCCACTCTTAGAGGAGTCCTTGATAGAAAGCTTCTACGGAGGGTTGACATATGACAATAGAAGAATGCTCGACTTAGCTAGTGGTTGTGACGTGCTTGCTACAACACCCGATGAGGCGTGGGAGATTATTGCAAAACTGGCAGAAGTCACTAGATTTCGTGCCAACTCCCCTGGTGAGCTAGAGATCCAAATCTTACAGCAGCATGAAGGTAAGTTAGAAGAAAATTCCAACAAGTTCAGTGAGCCTAAACTTAATTCTTCCTTTAATGCTAGGTCTCATTCATGTAGTACTTCATGTATGTGAGGAGAATTAAAATTTAGGAATGCTGAGCCAAATTCTGATGATTTCGCACCTAATTCCTATGCGCCTGATGTCCTTAATTCTAAAAAGCATGATTTATGCTTAGTGTTTCAAGTGGCTGACCAAGTTGAGCGTAGGGTGCTTAGAATTAACGTAATTTGAATGGATGAGGATATGCTGCTTAAAATTTCTTACACTGTGCACTTTGTGTGCAAGTTGAGTTTTCCTATGCGGGAGCTGATAAAGAATAAGAAGAAAGATCCTCTAAGGATCAAAGAAGTGGATTTCGGTTGAAGAATGCAAATCCAATCGAGCAATCGACGTTAAAAATTTGCGTTTCTGGGAGGCAACCGAGCTTTAAAAATAATTTATATCCCTTCTCTTTACTTTTAGTTGTGTTCTTCTAGTTAGTTTCGATTTATGTTTGTTTTCCTTTCTTATTTATAGGAGACTATGACCTATTTCTGCGAAAAAGCTATCCTTCGAGAGATGATGAATTATTCCCTTCCAACCATTGAGCTTAAAACAGGGGAGATTTTCTGTTCCCTTACTCTTTGTCCTTTGGATTTTTCTTGATTAGATACATTGAGGACAATGCATGATTTTAGGTTGGGGGTGGAGTTGGTCTTTGACAACTCTCCAAAAGGGAGTTATTTAGGCCTCATTTCTATAGGGAATTATGTGTCTTTTGTGTCAAATATGTCTTGTTTTAGATGAATATATTATGTTTTAACCTATTTAGAAGAATGGATGCTTTGGAAGTTATTTTGTAGAGAAAATAATGCTGAGTGACTTAAGGGAGCAAAATCCACGATCCAACAAAGCTTGGAGCAAAACTGCCACATGAGCCGCATGTGATTCATTAATGAGGTGGCATTTTCTGAATCAATCTCGGATCTAGGATGCTTGGAGAGCCTTCCACGTGTAATGTTTGACCTAATTAGGGTTGACTCCACTCTATAAAAGGAAGTAGTCGCCCCTAGTCAAATCATTCGAGAGGGGAAAGTCTAATTCCATCTTTGGAGGCTTACTTTCCATCTTTGGAAGCTGAATAAAGGAGGAACGATTGGAGACTTCAAGAAGACCATTAGCTACGGATTTCTTCAAGGGAATTAATCTTTTCCTGTAAAATTCTTGTAGTTATGGATGCACATACTCATATTGTAGGGTGTGTGATGACCGCAAAGTGCACGGGCAGCAAGTAATATTAAAACGAAAAGTATTCCGAGTATCGAATCCACATGGGGGAAGAACGATATTTAAGCAAGATAATTAATTTGATCACTAAAAGTACTTAGAAGAAATATTATTTAGGAGCCAACTCTTCATGCAAAAACCAAATTAAGAAATAAAACAATTAAACAAATTTAGACGATCAATTAAAAATAAAAATGTGGAGAAAGAATCGAGTGAGAAACGGGGTCTTAAAAATCAGAATATAGCTAATTAATTATTCTAATTATCCTATCTCAATGCCTAAATAATTATAATCCTAGAATCTCTGTTTGGCACATAGGTTCTCCTTTCGGTCTCCCCTAATTGTAGTTAACTCATATTTATAACCTAAGTATCCTTAGCGCTATTAAATTCTTTAATCAGTACGCTCTGATTCATTATCGGAATCTAAGTCTAACCAACTAATCTCGCTGTCACTACGAGCAGTTAAACTCAGTTGCATGGAATATGATCTATCCCAATTTCTCTCCGTCGAGTTTACATTAGGAATCAATTCAATATATAATTGGCCAGATCATATAAAGCATTACGAACATCCATACAAATAACTAGTAATTGGACAAAAGATAGACAATTATAATAACATTTATCTATAAACGTTCGTTCCAAGACCCCAAAATGGGATTAGCTATACATGGTCAAAAATTCCCACATGTACATGATATAAAGCATAATAAAGAGCAAATAAGAGTAAGGAAAGTGACCATCGAGAACCCTGTTGCTTACGCTTGGAGTCCCTTCGAACCACGCTCTCGAGCCTCTTAAAATGCTCGTTACAAAATTTCCCACAAAAATCTCACATTTGACCCTCAAAAAGGATTTAAGAGCCTTGAAAGGAGACTAAAGGAGAGGAAATGGAAGGATGATGGACTGTTGGATGATGCCAAAATGGGAAGCTAGGGGTGCCTTTTATAGGCCTGGAAATGGGGTAGGGTCGCGACACTATGACGTTATATCGACTTGTTCGACAAGAAGACGTTGTCCTCCAAGCCTCGCGACACTGTGACGATTCCAGAACCTTCGCTTCGTGGGCTTGGCTTGATTCTTGGGCTTTCTCCACACCTTTTGGGTCAACTCTTTTCATGATGACTTTTGGGCTTCCTCGTTGATCCATCTTGGAAAATATGGTTTGGATTACTCCATTTTGGGCTCTTTTTCTCCATAATTTCACAAATTGCTCCTAGGGACAAAATAATGAATTTAATTAAATATTCTATATAAAAACACTATAAAAGCATACAAAAGCCTATCAATTTAGGACTAAAATAGCGGCATTTCTGCCCGCTATCAGTGTGTTACCTTGTACTCAATGAACTAAATTTACTTAGGTGTTGGTTAGGATCCATGTAATTGTCGTACTTCAATCTCTATGCAATTTATATTGATTTGAGCGTCTTGATTATTTGTTGTGCATATTACTATTTTGTGCCCTCTTGGCCAGTCGGTATGAATATCACCTCTTAGTTTCAGGAATGATTTGAGAGGTGTGAGACATTTAATCACACTAGACCATTAGGTGTTGGTGGACGCCAGTAACTGAGTTATGGATAACCAGTCACCTAGTGCTTGATCGGGAGAACGTCATTGGAGTTGAAACACATTCCAAAAAATCCACAGTTCCGGGAGGATCCTGCTAATAAGATTGCAGAAGTATGTCATAATCAATATAATTGCTAGAGCATCTTTTTAAACAATTACAGAAATCTTAACCAACGCCTGTTTCCAATCTATCTGCTTTATCCGTTTACATTCTGGTCTATTATTTCTTTTGCTTCAGCATTATTTCAAAATCAATCATTTTAACAACCTTTAAACCATTAAAAAGTTACATAAAATAGGTAGAGTGAAAGCTATTCAAAACCTCTTGGATACGATAAATTACTTATCACTCGTTGCAGACTATGTGCACTTGCATAGTATTCTAAGGATCATTTTCATCATATTTTTAACCCACTGTAGAAGGCAACAGTCTTGCATGCCTGTCTTGGTTGGGTCTTGATGCTCCTGAGGATTAGACTATTTTATTATGCGTACTTTATTTCACTGTTCTATGTTTTCTAGACTGAGGCCATGCATTTGAGCATTGGACCTGTTTTTAAGCAAATTTTAAAAGATTGAGTGTTGATGTATGGATGATTTGGTTGCTTTTTCTTTGATCATGAAAATCAACGATGTGTCATCCTGCCAACTTTATTGCTTTTATTGAATTATAAGCACGTTGCCTAGAAATTGAGCCTTTTAAAATTCTTTCTAGTACTTTTCTTGCAACAGTGAACCTTAGCATGCCTAGGATTAGTTTGAAGGCTTAGGAACGAATTATAGAATCCATATGCTTGTTGTCACTTCGATAGTTGTAGGGATGAGCTAGAGAGTCAAATGCTTGCAAATTAGCATGTAATATCTTGCCTAGGAGAAAAGAAAGAAAATATACCAAAGAAAAAGAAAAGGAGAGAAAAGAAAGGAAAAAATAGTAATGAAAAAAAATGAGTGCGAGCTTAAAAAAAAAATCATATGCTTGTTTATCTTATTTTTATTTTTTGAGAAAAAGCATGCTATGCAATGTTCGTGAGCGATAAGGGGTAAAAAGAGCTATTTGCGGTGTGATCAGTTAGGCCAACCAAGGGTTAAACTCGGGTTATGGGTCCCTGCATCGTAGTGTGAAAGCTAGTGCCTCGCCCTAAAAAGATTGTAGAAAGAAAATGTCTTTCATTTTTCAGGCACCTAGGTAAGGAGAAAGCAATCTAATTTGTTTTGTTTGCTCGTTGGTTAGTTCCTAGTGCCAATGTAGGGGGAAGATAGGTTGAGGGTTGTATAATCCAATCCCAGGTTTGTAAAATTTATTATGGGTAGGATAAGTATGACCTTGAGCAAGAGCTCTCATGAAAACTTTTGATTTGTCTCTTTATTTGGGCCCATGTAAATGGCTCTTGATTGCAATATTTTTGACATTTTAGGCATTGAGATTGGAGTTTATGAAATTTCAACCATTGAATCCTAATTTCTTATTTTACATGCTTGCTCGAGGATTAGCAAGGTTTAGGTTGGGGGTATTAGATGGGACCAAATTGTCCCCATTTATTTCTTCATAATCTCGCTAGTATTATGATAATTATTTTTCTTAAAGTGTGTATTTTGTAGGTGTTTGGCGTTAAGAACTTCTTGGGAGCCCATATTCTAAATCAACATTAATTCAATGAAATTAACGTGGTTTTGATCCTTCTTGAAGTCCAAGGGATGTTGAGACGGTGAAAAGACCAAAGCGGAGCACTCAAGACTCGAAAGCAATGTCAAAAAGATCAAGAGATGAAGTAGCCAAACAAGGAAGACTTGAGAGGTGGCATCTCGAAGTTGGCCACAGCGTCTCGACGCTGCCTCGTTATTTAAATACAACATATTCGCAATTTTCGGGTAGATCAGTGGAGGCCCCAGCCGATTTTCCTCTTCTCTCTTGGGTTTCTCTCCAATTTCTTCATTCTACCTCTTTATTTTATAGTTTTTAGGTAGTTTAGGTTGGTTTCTTGATAGCATGCATTTATGCTATCTTTTTCCTAGTTACTCTAGCTAGTTTTTTGTGTTATTTGTTAGATTTGATGTCTTTTTATGTTTATTTTGTAGAAAATCGAGCCCATGAAGCAAAACTGGAAATTTCACTAAATTTGGAATCAAAATGGAGACCTTGGACCATTATTGAAGAAAAGAAAAGAATACACTTGAAGTGGAGGCTCAAAAAGCCTAAAATAAAGGATAAATAATGTCCAAATCCGTGCATAGAGACTTCTAGAAGAACCAGCATCGAGACGCTGTCCTTAAAGCGTCTCGACGCTGGCTGGAGTAAGTGGCAAAAAAAGCATACATCACAATGTCGCGAGGCTATGACGTCAGCGTCGCGACACTGTCGTCTTGAGCAGCAAGTCACCATCATTTCCTCACCTATAAAAGGGCCACTTTTCAATGGTGGAAGGCATCAAATTTTGGGGTGTTCTCTCCTAGCTCAATAGAGAGAAAAAGTGAGTTGATTTGAGAAGAAAAAGGTGGAATTGATCGAGATTTCAAGACCTGGGAATCAAGATGATCGTGATAGGAGTTTGGGATCATCACAACGGTTATTTCTTCCTTATGTCTTTGTAATCTTTCTTTGTTGATTGAGTTAGGTAATAAGGGTAAAAACAATACCTATTTTACCCTTATATTTAGCTCATTATCTTGTCAAAACTATATGTTTAGATCAATTTTACTGCTCTCGAGCTCAAAAAATGTTAAAGTTGTTAAGTTAGGGTGTTGAGAATCATTTTTGTCAAATTATGCTCATTTGTGCTTAAAAAGACTCAATTTTAAGGGAATTTGACTAAGTTTGTTGTTGTGCAGGAAAACAGAGGAAATGTTGGAATTTACCTAGAAATGCGACCGCATTTCTGGGAAGGAAAAATGTGATGCGACCGCATTTTTGGAAAAATAGGAGCAATATCGAGTCGTTTGCTGGTTGTTTTGAACGAGACTTCTTCGCACCTATCTGGTTGTTTTGACCCCGAAACCGACTGGGCTACCTACCAACACCTGTTTCGTAGCTCCTCAACCACTTCCAACACTATATAAGCTCAAGATTCGAAGTCAAATTCAAGCAAGAACTCATTTGGAAGAAGAGGGTGGTGACAAAACCCTAGTTGACGCCTATGAGTAGGGATGCCTGAGGTCTTTCTTAGATGACTAAATTCTAACCTTAGTTAGACATCAAACTTTCGGGTTTGTAGGGATTTTCTCCCATTCCCACTTGTAAAATCGAGAGAGTGTTGTGTCTAAGCGAACTCTAGAAGGATTGGATAAAATAGAAAAACCGTAGTATTTGGCTACTGTCATTATTTCCAGCTTTTGATACTTTTCATTTATCTGTATTCTTTACATCTTATTTTCAATGAAAATGTATTCATTTGCACTTTATCTCACCATGAGTAGCTAAATTCCGTTGAGGGGTTCAATATGGTGAATTCCCTAATGGTTCAATAACTGAAAGTGTCTTATTTGCTTAAGTTTTTTTCAATGCATGTCATTCTTTATTGAATATCATTCTGATCTTGCTGAGTTTAAATTGATCACTTAGACTTTGAATGCTATGTGAGGTTGATCTTGAAAGGTACAAACGATATCGGTTCTCATAAAGGTGATATAGGAGAAAAAGCTCGAAAGAGATTGTTCGGTGGTATAGGACAAGCTGCCTAAGGCACCCTATATCAACTATAGGGTTATAGGTTGCATTCATTTATTATCTATTTGGAAGTTGAGTCAAAGAAATGTGCATAACGACACTCGCTTAGCCTTCTAATGGTTCTTGTGAGCAAGGTCAAATAGAAGTTAAATTTGACCCAATGCATTGAATAGGCTTAAGTTGAATAATCTATGATTAAAGTTATTGCCTTTGGGATGAATCCATGTTGAATACCTCGTTTTCTTTCTTATTGTTATTCTTTTATTTATTTGCTTTTTTTTTTATTTATTTTTCTAAATACAAATCATCAATCATCTCTTTGGTTACCTATTTTTAAGCAATTATTTGAGCAGTTTCTTCTTCAAATCTAAATTTCCAATTTAGTCATCGTGGGATCGATACCCTCTGAATACTTCTAAGGTTTTTATTACTACGTGCGATAGTGTATACTTGCACTATGGTTGGCTGAATTTGTCTTTATTATTATATATCATCTTATCTCACATCCATCATTCAGCCTCTGTCGCACCAAGTTTTTGGCGCCTTTGCCGAGGACCAAAAGTGTAACCAGTTTTGTTTTTGAAATTGCGATCAGATTGTGACTGCATTTCTGTCTCAAAGGGAATTTGACTTTAATTTGCAATTTTTTTCCTTTTGCAGGTAGAAGTTAGTGCATGAACAAGGATGTCCACTCCTTGACATTGATCCTGAAATAGAAAGAACCTTTCGTCGTCGAAGGAAGGAACAAAGACGAAAGAGTATGAAACAACAAGAGTTGAGCGCACAGGAACCTCTAGAAGAAACTTCTTACATACAACAGTTTCCAATGGAACCACCTGGAGTCGATCCTCAAGTTGATCCATAGAATCGTGGAAGGGTGCAAAATAGTGGGAGAATTCCTCCTGTTCCTCCAGTTCCACCGGTGCCACAACAAGAAAATCAAATTTATATTGCTGAGGACCGAAATAGAGCAATAAGGGACTATGCTTTACCTAGTTTTTAGACATCAAATCAAGGAATTTTGGAGCCACCAATAGATGCTCCACAATTTGAACTTAAACTAGTGATGTTCCAAATGTTGAATACCATGGGCCAATTCTCTAGACTTCCAAATGAAGATCCACATAAACATATTAAGCTATTTTTGAGAGTTTGCAATTCTTTTAAAGTTACAAGATTGCCTGAAGATACTTTGAAGCTAAAGCTTTTTCCATTTTCTTTGCAGGGAGATGCTGAAGCTTGGTTGGATTCATTCCCTCCAAACTCAATCACTTCTTAGAATGATTTGGCTGAGAAATTTTTAGAGAAGTTTCTTTCTTCTAATAAAAATGTCAAATATAGAGCTGAGATTATTGCTCTCAGACAATCTTACAATGAACCTCTGGATGCAGCTTGGGAAAGATTTCAAAGGCTGGTTCGGAAGTGTCACACCATGGATTGTCTGTTACATCATCTTGGAGCATTTTTATAGGGGATTAGATCAAGCTTCGAAGGCACTAGTCAAGGCATCTGCAAACGGATCTTTCTTGAAGAAGTCTGCAAAATGAGGCACATGCTATCTTGGACACCATAGCCACAAACAATAGACATTGGTGAAAGACTGAGCCAACAACAATCTTGAAGAATCCAGTTAAAGCAATGGAGACAGAGGCTAATTCTACTATGTAAGCCCAGATCAAGGCTATTCACAACATGATGATGGGCATGACTATGAACAATCAAGCAAACATAGCCCTTGCTAATGCTATTTCTTCTCCCCGTTGTAATTGGGACCGATTCGCAGTTAATTTTGTTTATCCAAAAATACTATTACATTGGCAAAAAACATAGAACAAATTCTATACAAACTTAAGGCTAAGCATACAAAAATTATTAGATCTAAATCTAAAGGGGAGAAGCAAACATACCGTTGTTGACGACTATGAATACTTCAACGCACACCTTTCTTGATTCTTGACCAAGCATCAACAATTGGGACACCACCAATTGATCTTCCCGGCTATGACTCTGAGATTAGGAACATAGTTGTGGGACTACCTAATCTTGAATGGGAAAAACTCTAGAGAGAAAATTCTCCCTAGAGTTCTTGGGTTGAGAGAATATGAGAGGGAGGCTAGAGAGAATGCAAGAGTGCGTTCTTGTGGCCTTATGTTGTAGTACCTAAACCCTAGGTTTAGTGTAATATTTATAGGAGAAAACTCATGAATAAAATATTCATTTAAAATCAATTATTTCCATAACTGATTTAATCTTTTTCATAATTAATCAATTCCATGACAAATCAATTTCATGACCAATCAATTCCATAATTGATTAATCTTTTCCATAAATTATTCATCACTCGCATAAGTGATTAAATCATTTCCATAAATGATTAATTACTTCTATAAGTGGTTAATCATTTCCATAATTGATTAATTTTCAATTAATTAATTCTTTAATTAATTAATCACCAATTAAATATCATATATTTAATTTCAGACCTTCTATTAGTTAATTAATCAATTACCCAATTAAATATCATATATTTAATTTCAGGCCTTCAATTAATTAATTCTATAATATGAATCAAATTCATATTAAAATTTGAACTCCTTCAAATTCTCTTATATCCTATAAATTTAATATGAATCAAATTCATATTAATATTTGAACTTCTTCAAATATTTATTTCTCTCATAGACTATGGTTTAATTAAATCTCATTTAATTTTAACTGAATTGAATAATTAATTAATTCATCTTCTAATTAAATACCATATATTTAATTAGACATATATTTGAACTGTTTCAAATATATCAATCTCTCAATAGAATAAAGTTTAATCTCAAATTAGACTTTATATTTTAACGCATCACTATACATTATATTAATTTGTATCTCATACAATTAACTTAATTCCCAATATGAATTTGAATTATTCAAATTCTCTCAAGATATATTTATTCCTAATTACTCTTTACGAGCTAGCAGGCGGGCCTAATGGACCTACAAATCATAAGCTCCAATGATATGAGGTTAATAGATTAAACTCATTAATCAGGTTAACCAATATTCATTAACTGTGGGTCATTCCACTAAAGACCCACAGCTGAACTCTTCTCACTGTAGAACATTTCTGTGTCCATGGATATAGACCTATACCAGTAAGTTAATCCTTCACGAGTGTTCGTAACTACAGTTGGGTCAAATTACCGTTTTACCCCTGTGTTACATCTGGCACCTTAAGTACCAGTGCTCCTCTAATGAATAACCTGTTTACGGTCCAACCAGTAAACAGAAAGTCCCTCTCAGGCCAGCGAGAGGGCGGGATCCCTTTGTTCAAGACCCGAAGTCACTACTGAAGGGAACACTCATCTACTTCTCCTAGAAGTGGGAAGGAGTGAATTCCATCTTATGTTGTCATGTCCCCAGCCCCCCACTTGGTCTTGTCCCCAAGAAGGTAGGCTTATTGAGTCGGCGTGCAGGCCACTCTCACCCATAATAATCAAAGGACAATCCCTCGTGAGATTGAGTACATGACACACTCAGGATTAAGACTGAGTTACCTAGTCATCCTATTGAAACAGTAACCTAACTAGTTAACGGTGTTACATCTAGTGATTTACTATTTCGTGGTCCAGTCTTATGCAAACTCATTGCATAGGATACCCCCGCTCGCATGTCTCCTACATGGACGCCTTGGATCAATACGTCTGTATCGAATACAAAGTGGGCCGTATCACATAGTGTTACCAGGATAAGGTACCCAACCTTATCCCTGTACTATAGACGTTTTAGGTTGTTACTTGAACACCGATCGCCATATGTCCCCACATACTAGTTCAAGTCACATGTAAACAACCTTGGATCTTAGTTTATTGGAGTTGGGTCAAATTGTGCAATATTTAACAATAACACTTTATTGTAGAAACTCAATAACACTTTATTGAAACAAGTATACAATTTGTTTACATTCACTATCTACGAGTTTTAGGGCATAAAACCCAATGGGCCCAAAGTACCCAATAAATCAAGGAGCAGAGATCCCAGAAGAAGCTCGAGAAAAGTTTTTGGAAAAGAAGTCATACATTACCTCAGATGTTATACAGAAGAAAAGACCAAGGAACATGAAGTTTTTGGAGAACAAGAAGAAAAATAATATTCAGAGAAAAAATAGGTGAATGCGACCGCAAGACCTCAAAAATTTGTTATAGATCCAGAATACAAACCACCTCATCCATACCCTCAAAGATTTAAACATGCTTCGCAAGATGCACAGTTTAAGAAGTTCTTAGATGTTTTAAAGCAGCTACACATCAATATCCCATTAGTGGAAGCGCTTGAACAAATGCCTACCTATGTGAAGATCCTGAAGGATATCCTATCAAAGAAAAGAAGATTGGGAAAATACGAGAGTGTTGCTCTTACTGAATGTTCTAGTGCACTGGTCAAGAATGAGATCCCTCCCAAACTCAAAGACCGAAGAAGTTTCACCATTCCATGCTCCATGGGAGGAAGGGATGTATACAGAGCTTTATGCGATATAGGAGCGAGTATAAACCTGATGCCATACTCAATATTAAAGTAGTTGGAGATAGAAGAAGCAAGACCAACAACTGTAACTTTACAGTTAGCGGACAGATCACTTACACAACCTATTGGAAAAATTGAAGATGTGTTGGTCAAGGTTGACAAATTTGTACTCCCAATAGGTTTCATCATATTAGATTGTGAAGTTGATAAGGACGTGCCAATCACCTTAGGACGACCAATCTTAGCCACTGGCAGGACCTTAATTGATGTACGAAAAGGAGAATTGACCATGAGGGTCAATGATCAAAAAGTCACTTTCAATGTGATGAATGCAATGAAGTACCCTGAAGACTTTGAGGAGTGCTCTATGATTGATGAAATTGATGAACTATCCCGGTCTACTTTTCAGGAAATAATAAAAGGAGAAACACTGGAAGATCTACTTGGAGAACAAGAAGAAAAAGATGGAAAAAAGATTGAAGTAGAAGAAATCAATCAACCAATGAAAAGACAAAGAATCAAACCAAATTGGGGGAAGGGCTTTGAGGATGAAGAAACCCATGTTTCTGTTATTGACCTGGTATAAATTCTATCTTTGAGGAATTATCTTTGTATATTATGGATCTATAGTGAAAATAATGAAATAAAATAAATACTTTAGATAGGAACTCCAAAATATCTGGACAAGACTAAAAACTCTGTCTAGGAAAATCCTGTCTAAGAAAAGGTACTTAAGTTGACTGTAGGGAACACCTTTTCCTAGGGATTTACCTGGGAGTTTGAAAAGTCCATATTATTTTGTATCCTATCTATTTTAAAGCAAAGGAAAAAGAGAGAGAGAGAGAGAAGAGAAAATTGTAAGTTTAAAGTAAAGAATAAAGGATTTTGATCAAGAGGGAACTTTGTCTAAGGAAAGTCCTGGCTAGGCTGAGGTATTCAAGCTGACCGTAGGGGACACCTCTACCTGGGGACTTACCTGGAAGTTGAATTGATAAAAAAATTTTGACTTAATTTCTCTTAAAAGAAAAAAAAAATAATAATAATAAATCATGATTGAGCATATGAACTTCCTGAGTTCCAGCAAAAGAAAACGAAGGAAAGTGAAAAGTCAAAGAAAAAAATAAGAGGGCAGTCACGAAAATTTTTGACCATCACGTGACCTAATTAGAAAACTATAAATAACTGACTTTTTCTTTCCCTCTTCACCAAACACTAAGACTTTTTGTATTCAAGTCAAAACTCAAGAACTATCCATATTCTCTCACCTTGAAAGTCAAACACGTACCCAAGCCACCCAAATTCATCCAAACACACTTCAAATCACACAAACTCATCGATTCCTATGGCTACCGTAACTACAAGGTAGCCATACAACCAAGTAAATTATGAAACTGGAGGAAAAACATTTTTAGACCCAATTATGGCTACACTAACTTCTAAACACATACAAGTTAATAATTAAATTTAAGGAACAAAATCAACATCGAATCAAACACATAAATCTAATAACCACCGTTCACAAATACGCCTTGCCTGTATTCCTTTTTATTCTCTCCCTTCCCGAAAAACTTCTATGCTCAGACAATCTTACTAACAACTTTTCACATGTACACCTTCAAACTCATCAACTAACTTAATAAGAGAACCACATCCCTATGTACTCAAGTATAAAGCACCTAGGAAGACAAAGTGTCTCAATTTCAAGCATCACAACCAAAAATATATAACAGTGTGATAGGCAAAGAAATTCAATCAGAGGACGGACCTCGATATGCACATCAAGATACAAAGAAGAGCCAGCTCTCGTTCTCTTTAGGCGATGGTAGTCCCAAAGATGGTTTTTTAGCATCAGCAAGATCAAAGACAGTTGTATTCATAATGAACAAGAAAGAAGCATGGGAATGGAAGACTTACCAGACCAGACATTTTAACACCCAATAGGGCTAACACCATAATATTTTAACTCCCCACTCCCAACAACCAAATCACCAAAAGTGAAAATAATATGTTTCAAACATCCTTTTTAACCATTAGACTTGAAATAACAAAACAAAGATTGAAATATATAATTTGACATGATTTTTATCTTTATCATGCATCCTTTCTTTACTTAAAGTTTGTTCAAATCTTCCAAACGCCTTTTGGAAAAGAAAACAACATATTGTCGATCTTCCTTATATCAAAGATTTCAATGAAGAGAAAATTCCAACAAAGGCTAGACCAATACAAATGAATTCCGAATTGCTAACACATTGCAAAAAAGAAATAGATGATCTTTTGCAGAAAGGTCTCATCAGAGCTTCAAAGAGCCCTTGGTCATGTGCAGCATTTTATGTCAATAACCAAGCAGAAAAAGAGCGAGGTGTTCCAAGGTTAGTCATTAATTACAAACCTCTTAATAAAGTTTTGGAATGGATAAGATATCCAATTCCGAACAAACAAGATTTACTAAAAAGAATTTCAAATTCAAAGATTTTCTCAAAATTTGATATGAAGTCAGGATTTTGGCAAATTCAGATTTCTGAAAAAGATCGTTACAAAACCGCTTTCAATGTTCCTTTTGGCCAATATGAATGGAATGTTATGCCATTCAGATTAAAAAATGCTCCATCAGAATTTCAAAAAATTATGAATGATATTTTCAATCCCTTCCAAGAATTTTCAATTGTTTATATTGATGATGTATTAATATTTTCTCAAAACATAGATCAACATTTTAAACATCTCAATATATTTTTAGATATCGTTAAACGAAATGGTTTAGTGGTATCACTTCCAAAGATCAAATTATTTCAAACACAAATCCGATTTCTAGGATTTGATATTCATTTAGGTTTGATAAAACCTATTCAAAGATCAATAGAGTTTGCTTCAAATTTTCCTGATCAAATTTTAGACAAAACTCAATTACAAAGATTTTTAGGATGCCTCAATTATGTATATGATTTTATTCAAAATCTAAGAACTATTTGCAAACCTCTTTATGAGAGATTAAAAAAGAATCCTGCCCCGTGGTCAGATAAGCACACAGAGGCAGTCAAGTCTATCAAAACTTTAGTCAAATCAATTCCCTGTTTAAGCCTTATAAATCAAAAAGCAAACCTCATAGTGGAGTCCGACGCATACGATATCGGATATGGAGGAATCTTAAAACAGTGTGTTGATAAGAACGAATCAATTATAAGATTTCATTCTGGAGTATGGAATAGTACTCAGAAAAACTATTCAACAGTCAAAAAAGAAATTTTAGCCATAGTTCTGTGTGTACAAAAGTTTCAAGGAGATTTAATCAATAAAAGTTTTACAATAAAAACTGATTCAAGAGCATCTAAATTTGTTTTAGAAAAAGATGTAAAAAATCTTGTTTCAAAACAAATCTTTGCAAGGTGGCAAGCTATCTTGTCATGCTTTGATTTTCAAATTTTGCCTATAAAAGGTGTTCAAAACCCCCTTGCTGATTACCTCTCAAGGGAATTCCTCACAAGAAAAACATCTTCTCTCTCCATTTCTGAAAATGAGTGATCAACGAGGCAAAGCCTCTTCAGCTTCTTCAAAGGGCAAAAGCCCAGCTTTATCTTCAAAATCTCCAGCTCCTATGAGCGCAGATCAATATGCCATGGATCTTGGCTTCACTCCCGTGAACCGTCCAAGAACCAAAAGCGCATCTCTTCAAATCCGTGATTCAATGGAGTCTTTAACTCCACCACCGAGGCCATCTGCCTCTATTGCACGGCCTTCTGCCGTTCCTTCAATGAGACCTACTGTCTCTCCGACTTCTGTAACTCAAATGAGACCTACTGTCTCTCCATCTACCCAACCTTCATCTCAACAGGGATCTTCTATCCCTACAACTTTTGCGGATGCTGTTCAGCCTCCCAAAAGATTCATTCCAAAACCAGAAATCAAAAATTATTTTGAAAAATAATTTCAATTATCAGAACCAATTATTGAACCCGAATTCGACGGGTCTTCAATTATTGAAATTATTCAAAATATTTATCCTCAAGGATTCTATTTCATCCCGGAATCCTTGCTCAAAACCAGAAAATATTATGAATTCATTCTGGTAGATTCAAAATCTGTCGAGATAACACATATTCCAGACAGAAATGATCCATCAATCATAGCTTATTCAAAGCTAAAAATCAAAAAGGTCATAAACCCTACTCATTGGAATCAAAGTATCCTCACAGAAAGAACTCTTTCAAAACCTTTCAATCCCCAGACATACTCATACCGGGATTATATCGAAGCCTGGTATATGGTCATGTGGTATAAAAATTATGATCATTCTTGGTTCATACAATTTTGTCAAAATGCTTACAAGTGTCAATTTCCTTTTTGGTTTATCAAATGGTGGAAAACCTTCGGATCCTCCGAAGAAATTTTTCCCGTTCCTATCCAAGAATCGTTCCATTATTTTTCTCAAACAATATACAAAAATGCATTTCCTCTCAATATGCGTTTTTGTTTATATTTCCAAATTCCCTGGATTTTCTGTTGGAATTTCGAGACAAATACATATCCATTTTTCAAACAACTTGTCAAAATTCTTCAGATCAAATGGTGGGATAAATATAATTTTTCCCATGCCAACATCAAGGAAGTCAAACAATGGTTTGCCGACAACGGCTACCTTCAAGACCTTTCAAAAAAGAAAAATGCAGAATTCTTAAATTCAAAATCAAAGCTCATAGCTGCTTTGGCACAAACTACTTCCGAGGCAGACTTTCAAAAGATTCTGAATCAAGCAACGTCAATAGCATCTTCATCTTCTCATCATAATTCTGACATTGAAGAAGAAGAGAATGAATATGACCTCAATGATCTTTTTCTAGATTCACAACCCATGTGAGTCTAATATTTCAAAAAAAAAAAAAAAAAAGTGTGTGTACATTAATCAACTTATGTAAATTAAGCATGTTGTAAATTATGAATTATAAAGAACTCCCCATCAGTACTAAAAGACAATGTCCGATTCTCCTAGACAATGAACATTATGATAACTCACGATAAAGGACTGTTGCGAAGGACTGTTGAAGTGTGTGGTCCCGGTAGTAAAGCTCGAAATGAGTAGTAAATCCGTTGGTCAGCATACCTTGCCTTCACGCCTGATAAAGTGAGAAGAAATAATATTCGAAGCCCATCAGAAGAGGACAACAATTATCAACTTTATTAAAGCTACTTTAGTAAAGACTTGCGACAAAAGATGGTGGAGGAGTGTTACAATATTATAAATAGTATGTCAATAATTATGTGTGCATTTATTGCATTTATTATAGGACAACAATTATCAGCATGTGTAAACAGATTTTCCAGCAACTTTAAAGTGTGTTTAAAGTTTGTTTGAGTTTTCGTAACGGTATTTTAATGTTAATTAATATACAGCGTAAGGTCCAATCGATGCGCTTCCGCTGTGTGGGGACTTTTATTCCCTTCAATCGGCATCAGAGCCATCACTGTCCCTATTAATTAATATTAAAAGTTTCGATAGGCTCTAATAGGTGGGATTTATGCATAATGTATGTTTGGTTTGCGTTGAACTGTTTAGGTTAATTTTATGGCCATAGATTTTATTTTTATGTGATTTTGATCATGTAAGGCCCGGTGTTTCAGGTATATTATGTAAAATCGAGTCCTATGTAAGTCCGGGTCTAGAATAGGTTTTTAAGAGATGAAAATTGGAGCAATCGCCGCTGAAATCGAGGCCAAAACCGAAGAAATCGTGCTGTTTCTTCCCAGAAATTGCTTCCAGACGCAACAGCGTCGGGACGCTACTCCAACAGCGTCTCGACGCTGTCTCGATACCTCAGGCGCTCAGGTAAGGAAAGTGTACAGTGCCGGGACACTGTGTTGATAGCGTCTCGACGCTGTCACGATGGCGGCGCGCGTTAGGGCTTCAACAGGTGCATTTCAAGCTGGTGAGCGGTCCAGTTCAGACCAGTTCGGCTGGGCTGGGACCAATTTGGTCCGGTTCAGCCAATTTTTGGCATGGTTCGTGATTTTGGAGGTCGGTTCGAGGTGGTTCGGGGTGATTTGTTCTGTCTATACCAACTTTTGGAGCTGCAGAAGGATTTTAGGATAGAATTTAGCTAAAATTATTGTAATTTAATGCTTTATTTTATCCTAGGGGCCAAAATTAACCGGTTCAATTGCTATTTATATGCTTTATGGATGTCATATAGAATATTTAATCCCTCCTTAGGTTATAAACATGCTAATGCATTTTTTTATATATTATAAATTGTTATAATGTATGTTTAAATGCATGGAATTGTTTTCATATTTTTAATATAAGTGTATATTAATTATATGAAAAATTGGAAAGCATGAAGGATGTCATTACTTAAATTAAATATAAATAGTTATGTTTAATGTGATGAATGAAGCATGCTTGATTGATTTTCTTGATTGGCTTATAATTGTTATATTAAAAGAAAATCAAAATTGCATGAAGCATGAAACATCCATAGTTAATAATATAATTGTTATATTATTCATGCAATTAGTGTGGTTTAATTTTTTAATTTGAATGAGGTTGTTAAATGGATTAAACCCTAGATTCTTGATTATAGGATTAATCATTAAAATTTGAAATAGTTATTTAATATTAATGATTAGAAACCGTCAATCTATAATCAAGATTTGCATGCAAACATAAGATCATAGGATTAATTGGATTAATTTTAAATTGTTTAAAATTAATTAGACCTAGATCAGTTTCTAATAGGATTAGAATCTTTTCTTACTTAGAATTAAAATAGATTTAATTGACTAAGTAGGAAAAACATTACTGTGATTATAAGGGAACTCCACCGGTAATGTTCTGTCTAAGGCTGGGGGTATTTAAGTTGACGGTTTACGGAACACCTCCTACTTGGGAACTGACCTGGAATACCGCAGTTGAATTAATCATAGTTAAATGTTAGCATGCAATGTCACTAGGTTTATTAAAAGTGTTTAATGCACCTAGATCTTTAGAGTAAAGACCTTACATTACTGAGGTTATAAGGGAACTCTCTCGGTGAAGTTTTGTCTAAGGTTGGGGGTATTTAAGTTGACGGTTTACGGAACACCTCCTTCCTTGGAACTGACTCGAACATTGAGTTGAATTAACCATACTAATGTTGACTTGCAATGTTGGGTTTATTAAAAGAAGTTTAATTCACCCAAAAGATTGCAGTTGAATCCTTTCTGTAATTGTTATAATAGGATCGGACTTAGATAGATTGACTTAGCCGAATACTATCTAAGTTAAACAACCCTATATTAACCTTAGGACATTTTCAGTGGGAGGAAAATTACGAAACGAGATTTCAATCAAGTTTTACTCCTACGTCCCTATGTTCACAACGTGAGATTCATGCTCGGCTTCGAGTCTCCTTAGGAGCGGCCTCCCTTCGGAAAGTGTTTGCATGAATCAATATCAAGGTGAATGGGAAAAATGTCTAGAGTAAGTGGGAGCGGGACACATGTCAACGTATCCCTCGGTCTCCGCCCGTAGTTCACACCGTGAGAGTCCTATGATCCGCCTGTAGGTTGTCCTGGCGCAACCATCCCTTCGGAGGGCCTGACCATAAGATTCAGAACATCGTGAACTCCTGAATAGGATAGGAGCTCTTAGGCTAATCACAAACAGATGTCTTTCCCTTCGGTAGCCTGTTGGTGCTTGCCTCTGAGATATGAAAGTGGGGGGGTTACACTTACAAGGATGAGTTAAAAATGTTAACAAATCCTTGACCGAACAACGGTGGCCAATGTCTATAGGAATATGAGTTATTGTGGAATTAGAATTAGCTGAGAGATGTCTCATTTCAGAGGAGGAGTGCCTGATCACCCTTCGGTAGCTGATATTCTAAACCTCTGAAACATCATTGCAAAACTAAATCAATAGGTTTAGGGTTCTGTGATTGTCTGTTTTGCTAAATTGATTGGATTGTGTGCAATTGTTTGCTTGTATGATGGGTTAAGGCAAAGATAACTAATACGGTCATTGTTTGTTTAAATTTCAGCAATGTCTTCCTCAATTGTCTCTTTGCTTAAAAATGATAAATTAACCGACAAAAATTACGCTACGTGGAAGTCGAACCTGAATACGATTCTTGTAATCGATGATCTGTGGTTCGTCTTAACGGAGGATTGTCCTCCAGCCCCTGCTCGTAATGCATCCCAAGCAGTTAAGGATGCTTATGACAGCTGGACAAAGGCCAATGATAAGACTCGCGTCTATATCCTAGCCAGTTTATCTGAAGTTTTCGCTAAAAGACATGAGGGCATGGTAACAACGAGGGAGATTATGAACTCTCTCCAGGAGATGTTTGGACAACCGTCCTACCAACTCCACCATGACACTCTCAAATACGTTTATAGCTGTCGCATGAAAGAGGGCACATCTGTTCGGGAGCATGTCCTAGATATGATAGTCCAATTCAACGTGGCAGAAGCAAACGGGGCGGTCATAGATGAGCAAAGTCAGGTTGCATTCATCTTAGAATCTCTTCCGAAGAGTTTTCTACAGTTTCGAAGCAATGCAATGATGAATAAAATAACATTCAACCTGACTAGCCTCCTGAATGAGCTACAACTCTATCAGTCTCTTCTTAAGAACAAGTGACAGATAGAAGGAGAGGCAAACGTTGTTCACTCTAAAAGAAAGTTCGAGAAGGGTTCATCCTCTGGAACTAAATCTGTAGCCACTTCTTCAAAGAAAAATCATAAGAAGAAAGGAAACAAGGGGAAAGCTCCCGGTACTGCTGCCAAAAGCAAGGGAAAAACCAAAGCTATGGCAGACAAGGGCAAGTATTTCCACTGCAATGTAGATGGACATTGGAAGAGAAACTTCCCAAAGTACCTTGCTGAGAAAAAGAAGGAAAAGGAAGGTAAATTTGATTTACTGGTTTTAGAAACATGCCTGGTAGAACATGATGATTTTACCTGGATACTTGATTCAGGAGCAACTAATCATGTTTGCTCTTCTTTTCAGGAAAATAGTTCCTTTCGGCAGTTAAACGATGGGGAAATAACACTCTGGGTCGGAACTGGAGAAGTCATTTCAGCTAAAGCAGTGGGAGCTGCGAAGTTATTTTTCAGAAATAGATTCTTACTTTTAGAAAGTTTGTTAATCGTTCCCAAGATTAAGAGGAACTTAATTTCTATTTCATGTTTAATTGAACAATCGTATACAGTTACTTTTGATATGAATGGAGCATTCATTTATAAGAATGGTGTACTTATTTGTTCAACCAAATTAGAAACTAACTTTTATGTATTAAGACCAACAGAAAACAAAGCACTTTTAAATCACGAGTTATTTAAAACTGTTGAAACTCAAAGAAAAAGGCAAAAGATTTCTCCAACAAGTAACAATACTCATCTTTGGCATCTTAGACTTGGTCATATAAACATCGATAAGATTGGTCGTTTAGTAAAGAATGAACTTCTAAGCAAGTTAGAAGATGATTCACTACCACCTTGTGAATCTTGTCTCGAGGGAAAAATGATCAAGAGACCCTTTACTAGAAAAGGTTACAGAGCCAAAGAACCCTTAGAGTTAATACATTCAGATCTATGTGGTCCAATGAATGTAAAAGCTCGAGGAGGGTACAAATATTTCATCTCATTTATAGATGATTATTCAAGATATGGTTACTTGTACCTAATGCGACATAAGTCTGAAGCCCTTGAAAAGTTTAAGGAGTTTAAGGTTGAAGTTGAAAACCTGTTAGGTAAATCTATTAAAGTACTTCGATCTGATCGAGGAGGGGAGTATATGGATCAAAGATTCCAGGATTATATGATAGAACATGGAATCCGATCTCAACTCTCAGCCCCTAGTACACCTCAACAGAATGGTGTGTCAGAAAGGAGAAATAGAACCTTGTTGGACATGGTTCGATCAATGATGAGTATACATCTTGAACAATGTTCCCTCGAAAAGTGTTTCTGAAACACCTTTCAAATTATGGAAGGGGCGTAAACCTAGTTTGCATCATTTTCGCATCTGGGGTTGTCCAGCACACGTGCTTGTGACAAATCCTAAGAAACTAGAACCTCGTTCAAAACTGTGCCGATTTGTTGGTTACCCTAAAGAAACGAGAGGTGGTTATTTATACGACCCACAAATAAATAAGGTGATTGTATCGACAAACGCCACTTTCTTAGAGGAAGACCACATGAGAGATCATAAACCACACAGCAAAATAATATTAGGAGAAGCTATAGAAGAATCACCAAGAGTTGTTGATGAAGTTGGACCTTCAACAAGGGTTGATGAAGGAACTAATTCTTCAGATCCATCCAGTCCATCTCAAACGTTGAGAGTGCCTCGACGCTGTGGGAGGGTTGTATTACAACCTGATCGCTACTTGGGTTTAACTGAAACTCAGGTTGTCATACCTAATGATGGCATTGAGGATCCATTGTCTTATCGACAGGCAATGAATGACGAAGATAAGGATGAATGGGTCAAAGCCAGGAACCTTGAAATGGAGTCAATGCACTCCAATTCTGTATGGGAACTATCAGATCTACCAAATGGGGTAAAACCCATAGGGTGCAAATGGATCTATAAGAGAAAAAGAGATGTAGCTGGAAAGGTATAGACCTTCAAAGCTAGACTAGTGGCAAAGGGTTATACCCAAAAGGAAGGGGTTGACTATGAGGAAACCTCTTCTCCTGTAGCCATGTTAAAGTCCATAAGAATTCTCTTATCCATAGCCACATATTATGACTATGAAATATGGCAAATGGACGTCAAGCCTGCCTTTCTGAATGGTAATCTTGAAGAGAATATCTTCATGTCTCAACCCGAAGGGTTCATAGCCCAAAGGTCAGGAACAAAAGGTTTGTAAGCTCAATCGATCCATTTATGGATTGAAACAAGCGTCCAGATCATGGAACATTAGATTTGATACTGCAATCAAATCTTTTGGTTTTGACCAAAACGTTGATGAGGCTTGTGTGCACAAGAAAGTCAACAAAAGGAAAGTAGCTTTTCTAATACTTTACGTAGACGATATCCTGCTCATTGGGAATGATGTAGGATACCTCACTGACATTAAGAAATGGCTAGCAGCCCAATTCCAAATGAAAGATCTGGGAGAGGCTCAATATGTTCTGGGAATCCAAATCATTAGGGATCGTAAGAACAAAACGCAAGCACTGTCCCACCTAAATTGACCCTTAAGAGTCAAGGACATGCCCAACTCACCCAAACAAATTTTAAATCCCATAAACTCATCCAAAAGTTCCTAATTTACCCATACTCAATCCACATCCAATAAACTCACTCAAACGCATTTCAAATCGCACAAACTCACCTAAACTAACCCTTAAAAGTCAAACACGTACCCAAGCCCCCCAAATTCATCCAAACACACTTCAAATCACACAAACTCATCGATTCCTATGGCTACCGTAACTACAAGGTAGCCATACAACCAAGTAAATTATGAAACTGGAGGAAAAACATTTTTAGACCCAATTATGGCTACACTAACTTTAAACACATACAAGTTAATAATTAAATTTAAGGAACAAAATCAACATAGAACCAAACACATAAATCTAATAACCACCGTTCACAAATACGCCTTGCTTGTATTCCTTTTTATTCTCTCCCTTCCCGAAAAACTTCTATGCTCAGACAATCTTACTAACAACTTTTCACATGTACACCTTCAAACTCATCAACTAACTTAATAACAGAACCACATCCCTATGTACTCAAGTATAAAGCACCTAGGAAGACAAAGTGTCTCAATTTCAAGCATCAGAACCAAAAATATATAACAGTGTGATAGGCAAGAGGACAAACCTCGATATGCACATCAAGATACAAAGAAGAGCCAACTCTCGTTCTCTTTAGGCGATGGTAGCCCCAAAGATGGTTTTTTAACATCAGCAAGATCAAAGACAGTTGTATTCATAATGAACAAGAAAGAAGCATGGGAATGGAAGACTTACCAGACCAAACATTTTAACACCCAATAGGGCTAACACCATAATATTTTAACTCCCCACTCCCAACAACCAAATCACCAAAAGTGAAAATAATATGTTTCAAACATCCTTTTTAACCATTACACTTGAAATAACAAAACAAAGATTGAAATATATAATTTGACATGATTTTTATCTTTATCACGCGTCCTTTCTTTACTTAAAGTGTATAAGCCATGAAAATATTAACTTTGCTAATCAACCATATCAATCAACCCAAGGAGTTTTAAATCGTGAACAGATTAACTTTGCTAATAATCCTCAAATAAAAGTTTTCCTGCATAGTGCTTAAATAACCAAAGAACAACCAGATTAATAGATAATTATTTAGTTAAAGAACTAATTGAGAAGAAATTGAACTCGAACTCATGAACTAGAAATAACACATTCTGCAGGATAATAAACTCAGATTAATTGAAATGTCCATAAAATGTATTGATATTTGAGAAAGATTAGGTTTCTCAAGTTACAAAGAACATACAACTCGAACAACTATGATGGATTTATGTATGTTTAAAATGTTTAACTTACATTGGCAAAATGAAGAAATGTGCAACAGCCAAAGCTTTGGTAATAATGTATGCGAATAATAGTTGGGATCCAATAAACATGGGCTTGTGAATGCAACAACCACCTATCTCTAACAAAATGAAATTTGAGTTCCATATGCTTGGCTTATTCATGAAACATGGGATTGGAGGCAATGTGCACAACAACTTATTAGTCACAAAAAGAAAAAAAACAAAAAAACAAGAGTTGGTTGTAGAAAACAACCTGCAAATCAACCAAAACATGAGTGATCCAAACAAACTGAAGAGAGACAAATCAACTTGGCATTCCACGAAATTAAGGAGTCATTCAATAATATAGACGTGGGCCTCCTAGTATCAAGAACAAGATTTAACTACATTGTTACTTCTAATCATCAACCCAACAACTAGGAAGATATAACTGTTGGGTTTTATGCCCTAAAACTCGTAGATAGTGAATGTAACTGTTGACCGAATATCAATGAAATAATATTGATATATTTTTCCATTAGTTGTTATTAGTTATTTTATATTTGTCTTTGCCTAAAGATAACCCTAATCCAATAAACTAGACATCCAAGGCTGTAATATGAGTCTTGAACTATATGTAGCGACATATGGGATCATTGTTCAAGAAACAGCCTAAAGGGTATATAGTATAGGGATAAGACTGTGTGCCTTATCCTAGTGACACTATGGATACAACCCACTTTGTATTTGATACAAACACCGCGATCCAACGCGTTCGTGTAGGAGACATGCGAGTGGGGGTATCCTATGCAATGAGTTTGCATAAGACCGAACCGCGAAATAGTAACCACTGGTTATAACATCGTTAACTAGTTGATTTTCTATTTCAATAGGACGACCTAGACAACGTAGTCATAATCCTAAGTTGATTATGGTCTCCTGCTCATGAGAGATTGTCCTTTTATTTGTATGGGTGAGAGTGGCCAATACGCCGATTCAATAAGCCTATCATTTTGGGGACAAGACTGAATGGGAATCTGGGAACATAATCGTACAAGATGGAATTCACTCCTTCCCAACTTTAGGGAAGCACATGAGTGTTCCCTTAAGTGGTTACTCCGAGTCTTGAAGAAAGGGCCATACCCTCTCAATGGCACGAGAGCGTTTTCTGTTTGATGTTTGGACCACAAACAGGTTGTTCATTAGAGGAGAACTGGTACTTAAGGAAATAGAAGTAACCAGGGGTAAAACGATAATTTGACCCAGCTGGTGTTACGGGCACTCGTGAAGGACTAACTAGTCTATATTGGTCTAGATCCGTGGACACAGAAAATATGTCTGTAGTGAGAAGAGTGCAACTGTGAGTCTATAGTGGAATGTACACACAGTTAACGAATATTGATTAATGTGGTTAATGAGTTCGACCAATTAATCTCACATCGTTGGAGCTTCTGATCTGCAGGTCCATTAGGTCCCACTGGTAGCTCATAAAGTAATTTGAGGCAACTAAGTAATAAAAGTAAATTGAAAATGTTCAATTTACTAAGGGAAACAAATATAATATATATTGAGAGAAATTAATATTTGAAGAAATTCAAATATAAATTTATGGAAGTTTGAAAGAGTTCAAATAATGAATTAATTAATTTAAGGCCTAAAATCTATTTGGGCGAATTAATTAATTCAAGGCTGAAAATTAAAAATGTGATATTTAATTGGTGGTTAATTAATTAAAGAATTCATTAACCGGGAATTAATCAATTATGGAAATAATTAATCACTTAAGGAAGTGATTAATCATTTATGGAAATGATCTAATCACTTATGGAAGTAATTAGTCATTTGTGGAAAAGATTAATCAATTATGGAATTGATTGATCATGATTGATTAAATAAGGAATAAGATTGAATCAATTTTGGAAAAGATTGATTTAATTGAATATTTTATTCATGGCCTCTCTTCTATAAATAGAACACTAGACCTAATTGGTCCAAGACACTCTGCTCTTGCTCTTAGACTCTCAACACAAGACCTAGAATTCTCTCTAGCCTCCCTCTTAGAGAAAGACTCCCACAAGTCTTTTGCTCCTAGACTTAGAGACATACCAGTGTAACCTCTGTGGTTATTGTGTCATTCAAGAAGGATTTTCCAGCGAAGAACCTCAAAGGAGGCTGCTGCGTTTTGTTCGTTGGAGCGTCGTTGGCGAAGAACGATCATGTCTACAACGAATGTTTGTAACGGTTCTTCCCCTTTTCTTTAGAAAAACATGAAAATAAATTTAGATTTATTTTTGAGCAAGTGTAAACTGATTTTCCAGCAACTTTAAAGTGTGTTTAAAGTTTGTTTGAGTTTTCGTAACGGTATTTTAATGTTAATTAATATACGGCGTAAGGTCCAATCGATGCGTTTCCACTGTGTGCGGACTTTTATTCCCTTCAATAACTACATTGTTACTTCTAAGCAAGGTATTCAAAAGATCATCATTTTGCAATAATTGGTATTATCATTGTGATGAAGAAAATAAGAATTTAAAGAATGACTAAAAATACGAAAAAGATTTGTCCTTCAGGTGCCCAAGAGAAACAAGAGAGTTTATTAGGCATAGTGGGTTATATTGACTCAAGCAAGAAAGGGCAAATAGAAAATAGATGCGTTTTATCCACCTTGACGGATACAAGGTCAACATGTCGAGGTAAAGACATTAAAAAAGCGCTTTTGGAAGGCAACCCAAGTTAGTTTATTTTAGTTTTGTCATTTTTGATGTGTTTGTTTTGAAGGTTTCCCGTGCTCTTCTCTTTGCTAGCATTCATGAGAAGATCATTATTCCTAGGCAGTATTATTCATCCCTTCCATTCCATTATTGTTCTCAAGCTTATTTTGACTTTAGTTTTCTATACATTGAGGATAATGAATCCCTATTCACGTGAATTGTATTTAAATCATATTTAAATACTTTACTCTCTCAAATAATAGTTTAATTCATAATGAAACTATTTTGTCGATAATATTGTACATAGCTGACACTAATTTCCTAAATCGAATTTGAACGATTCAAACTTTCCCATCACTATGTTCTAAGGTATAATTTGTATGAGCTAGTAGGGGGACCTAATGGACCTACAGATCATGGGCTCCAACGATACGAGATTAACCGACTAAGCTCTTTTAACGTAGTTAAACAACATTCGTTAACTATCGGGACACTCCACTATAGCCCTGTAGTTGCACTCTCCTCACTGTAGATATATTTCGATCCACACGATATAACCATGATTAGTAAGTCGATCCTTCACATGTTGTTTGTAACTACAGTTGGGTCAAATGTCCGTTTTTACCTCTGAAGTTACTTCTTGTTCCTCAAGTCTCATTGGTTCTCTAATGAACAGTTGGTTTGTGGTCCAACAACCAAACCGAGTCCATCTCAGGCCAATGAGAGGGTGGGATCCCATTGTTCAAGCCCCGAAGTTAGCACTTAAGGGAACAACCTCTCTAACTATCCCTAATTCAGGTAGGAGTGAATTTCGTCTTGTTGGTGATGTGGAATTTCCTTACCGCAAGTGAACAGGTCAAGTTTTAATAGTGTTTTCGTGATTAAACGAGTGTTGTCCTCTAGATTGAGTTTCTAGTCAAATTGATTACCGTGAATACTTTTATCCAAATTTTATTTAGAGATTTAAACTTAGGGATAATGAAAAATCATGATGCAAAAGCTAAAAAGTATGGAATTCAAACGGAGAAAACTCTTAGGGAATTGATTTTACGTACTGGGGTTGTGAATTAATTACATGGATGAATGAACATGCAAAGACTCATAAATCAAGGATTAACAACAATCATATTTATCTCTCTCGACCATAAATAATTCTCAAGCATGCTATGAACTCAATATCCCTATCTAAATTCATTAACAAGCAAGGCCTAAATTCTAATCCTTGTAACGATTTCTAAGACTATCCTAAATCTCCTGATCTTAGGATTATCTTAATTATGCAATTCAAGATAATCTAAATTAAACCCCCTCTCTCGAGCAAGATTTAGAGAACACATCCAATAATTCATGCCTGATAAATTAAAGCCATTGAGCAAAAAAAATTACATAAATGAGTTCAAAGTAGTCAAACATCCATAAATTAAATCACGATGCCCAAAGGGCTACACGAATCCCTAAGAAAACAAGTCTAGCTACTCATACATGACGTTCCAATGTAAGCTATTGATCAAAAACACTATTGTCGCGGAAACCGCACGTTCCCGTCACGATCTCCACGAGCTAAGCCTTGAATCCCGCTCCTCCACTTTGCTTCCTCTCACAGAAGGTCTCTAATCTGTTTTAGTGCTAAAATTGCACCAAAATAAACTCCCCTTGGTGCAATTGCAAGAATAAGTTGTATTTATAGAAAATCTGTTGACAGCATCAAGACGCTATGGACAGTGTCGCGATGCTGTCCTGTTTACCGCAATATTCAGACTAGGAAATTGTGTAGCGTCGAGACGCTAAGGAGGCAGCGCTGCGACGCTACTTTATGTCCCGATCACCCTATCAACTCCAATTTCTCTATTTTATCTTCAAAACTCAATTTGCTACAAAATAAACATTGAAGTGCATAATTCGTCCAAATGATACTCAAAGACTAACTAAAATGGACCAAGAAAAATAGCTAGCTATGCGTGCTATCAAACACCCCCAAACTTAAGCTTTTGCTAGTCCACGAGCAAACTACAAATTAGGCATAAATTTTAAATAGATGCGACAAACATAACTCAATCCTCAAGGCTCAAAAGTCAATAATTAAACAATTAACAGACATGCCCAAAGGCCCAATGAAGGAGACAAATAAAAAATTTTCCAAAATTAACTTGCATAAGAGAGATGTAACTAACTTAGATTGGACTCTACTAGCTCGAGATTGGATTATTAAACTCTCAACTCATCTTTCCATTACACTGGCACTAAGGATTTACTAATGAGCCAATGAAACAAATTAGTTTGTTTTTATCCATACCTAGGTGCTTTAAATTAAAATTGAATCAAACATTTTTAAGTGACACTAGCTTTCACACACCTATTGTAGGGACCAATAACCCGAGTTTAACCCTTGGTTGGCCAAACTGATCACAACAAGGGTAGCTCTTTTTGCCTAGAACATTTTTACTTATTGCATATTGAGCTCATATGACATCATTAGTTTTCTTTCAAATGTAAGAACAAGAATGATTTTTTTTATGATCATCATAAGCCTATATCAGTTATCTTTCCTCCAAGGTAAGATTAGACATGCTAATTTGCAAAATATTAACTCTTTAGCTTCTCCCTACACCTATTGAGGTGACAACAAGCATATGAACCTAATAATTCACTCCTATGCATTTGAATACAATTCCAAAACTATGGAAAATACTCCACTAATGCAAGACATTTCCTAGAAAATGTTTTAAAAGTCTCCGTTTTGGGGCACTCATGCTTACAACTCATCAAAAGATTAAAAATTGACAATAAAGCTTATCCTAGGAAATCATAATCATGCAAAAATAGAATCCAGAAACAACCATATGCCATAAGCCTAATAAGCTCAAAAAATATAGCCTGAACTAAGATGCTGAAGGGCTCAACAAGCAAAGCATTCCACCCCCAAACTTAAAACATGCATGGTCCTCAATGTATAGAAAACTAAAGCCTAAATAAGCATGAGAACAAGAAAAGAATGGAAGGGACGAACAATACACCTAAAAAACAAAAACAATAAAAACATAAAAAATCAAAAATAAAAAACTACTCACTTGGGTTGCCTCCCATAAGCTTTTTTTTAATGTCTTTAGCTCGTCGTGTTAACCAGGTATGCATCAAGGAGGTCTTTTGTCAGTGACTCCACTAGAGGTGCTATTGCTTTAACCTTTCTTGTAGCCCATCACGAGCGCTTCAAAACAATGTATAGAGTTCATAAAAGCTTTGAATACTTCTTTTTCATGTTGGACTCTAACAGTGAGCTCGATGAGCTCAATGTCAATAATAACTCGCCTAGTAGCGAGGAATTGTCTCCCTAGAATTATAGGTACTGAAGAATTTTCCATAATATCCATAACATACAAAACAATAGGGAGTAAAAATCTACCTACTTTGATTAAAACATTTTCTACAATTCCATATGGACTAACCACAAACTGGTTAGCCAACTGAAGCGCCTAACAGAAGTAGACTTAATTTATTCCATAAGGATAAAGGAATGATATTAATGCTAGCACCTAAATCATACAATGAACGAAAAGAGTAAGTACCAAAGCTACAAGGGACATTAAAACTCCTTGGATCTGTTGATTTATTAGGTACTTTTTGCTACAAACGGGCACTACATGTCGAGGCGAGGTACACAGTGTCTATCTGCTTTTCCTTTTTCTTCTTGGAAACCCATTCGTTCATGAACTTGTTGTACTGGGGCATCTCCAATGCTTCTACAAAAGGCATAATAATATTTAAATTCATAAAAGCATTCATAAATTTTTCAAATTGAACCTGGTTGCTCTTCTTTCATCTGTTTCTTCTTTTTAAGGACCAACACAGTAGGAGAAGGGATAGGGGGCTCAGGATTAAGCTTTGAAGCTTCATTTGAGGATGTTTCCTCATTAGCTTCACTAGTGGGGATGTCCTGCTCGTCTTACTGCTTGTCAGTCTTTGGTTCCTGAGCTTCTTCAATCTCCTCAACTTGGTGCACAGTGATGGCCTTACCTGAGGTCTCACCTGCTAAGTTGGGGCGTTACCTTTTTGCATGGTATTTGACGAACGACTTGTCGAGGGTTGTGTCAAATAAATTTATTATCCACGATTCCTAAAGCTAACTTGTAGCAGTAGTGGTCGGGGACGATCATAGGGAACAATCAATTTATTTCTAAATTCTTTTGTGTTTTTTAGGTAACCAAAAGGGGGGTTTATGGATAAAAAGATTAAGACATAAAGTAAAGGCGGGAAAATAAATAAGGAAAATTAAATACAAGGAAAGTAAAGGTGGGGTTAGTTGATCTTACCTCGAGGATCACTGTAATCGGGGTTGGACTCGGTGTTGAGTTTGATTAATTTCATTCATCGATTATCAATTGATATTTAATTAACTATCTAAGTCTGACATACTCTGGCAACAAACTGATAGCCATGATCTGACTATCACAAACATGCAAACACTAAGTTTGATTCTAGTTTAAATTAATTAATTGGCCTATGAACTAATCTAAACCGCATTATGATCTGGCTGAAATAATTCACATGCAACGAGCAACAAACCACAATTACAATTGATCAAATCATTTAGTTCAAGGGACGCATGAGGAATATCATAACATTAGCCTATTTTCTACTTAGGTTTAGCAAGTAAATTTAGATAGGGTGCGATCAAGGTTGTCAATCTTTCCTACGACAATCTAAACTTATATGCAAAGAACTAAAATCACAAAGACACTTAACTAAGGAATTAAGAATAGAAATCTCATAAAATTGAATCAAACTTACAAACCGAGGTCCCGATTACAGTAATCCGAGCTTAGTTGGCCATACACAAGCACGTCTAAGCTCAAGGCTTGATCAACTGACCCTTGGACTAAGAAAACTTAAAGAAGACTTGAAGATTAAACAGAAAGGTGGCTACAAATTGTATTGAGGGATGATTCTAAACCTAAACCAAGACATTCTATTTATAGGACTTATTGGCCTTCGATTCGTGTAAACTTGGTGCTGAAGGGAGCCTCCAAATATGGGATATTCGTGGAGCAAATAAGGACAAATTAAATTCTAGAAAACTTGGTAGCGTCACGACGCTGTGGACTAGCGTCTCGACGTTGTGGGCCAGTGTCGATATGCTTTCTCCAACTTGGTCTTTAAGTTCTTTCCTTATTTGTGTGGCATCTAGACGTTGATGATGGGGGTATCGACCCTGATAAGCCTTCAAGGGCATAATGGTCATTTTACACTTCAGTTTCGCACGTTTAAGCTCCGAAATGCTTTCAAAGTTCCGTTGAGGACCTATACACATATTATACTCATTTTAAAGCATTATTTCGCAAGGAATTCAACTAAGAAAAGAAATGGGGAGATTCTAAATGTATATCAAATTAGACCAATCAGTGTTCACAACATTCACCAACTATCCTAGTTGAATCTCGATGTTTTTTATAGATGCACTATGGCCAGTCACCGTGGTCTTAATAGTAATGACTGCCTTCTCTAGCTCATTGGTTCTGTTACTTGATTCTACAATAAAAGCTCCAACAATATCCTCAAGAGATTGTTTATTTTCTTGCTTTTGAAGGGAAAAAACGAGAGGATTTAAGACATTTTATTATTTGCATATGAAAAATTCTCATGGTTCCTATTGTTAGGGTGATGATGTGCAGGTGTAGAATTATTGTAACCCCTAAAATTAGAATTAGATACATACTGAACCTGTTCCATGGTGGTCTCCTACTAAGATTGAGGTGCAATGATAATAGCTGACTCGATGGACTGTGCGCTCCATGTACTTGAGAACTTCAACAAAGCATTAGCAAGTGAAGTCATCTGAGCTTGTCAAGCATATACGTTACCAATCTTGAATACCCAAGCTGCAACTTTGTTTGGTGTATATCGCTTAGATGGCCACTGACAACTGTTGGTGGCCATATCCTCTAGTAAGGTTCATACATTCTCCATGGTCTTGGACAATAGAGTCTTAGTACTAGGATTTAAACCATTATAAAAGAGTTGAATATGCAACCAGTCGAGGTATCCATGTTGAGGGCACTTCCTTAACAGCTCCTTATAGCCCTCCCATTCCTCGAACAAATGCTCATCGAACTGATGTTGGAATGATCCAATTTCGTTCCTCATCTTGATCGTTTTAGCAGGAGGAAATAATTTCTTCCAAAATGCCTAGACCAAAGCATCCTAGGTGGCGATGCTTCCAGGTGAAATATACTGCAACCAATCTCGTGCTTTATCGTGCAATGAAAAAGGAAACAAACGTAAGCGAATGGCATCCTCAGTAACACCATTAATTTTAACTGTCCCACAAATATCAAGAAATGATTTGAGATTGGAATTTGGATCCTCTGCAGGACATCCTCTGTAAGCGCAATCTTGAGCCATTTGAATTAGATTGGTCTTCAGCACAAAGTTGTTGGTAGTAAACGGGGCATAGACAATCCACGACTGGTGCCCTTGATACACGTGCTCAAAATAGTCTCTAATGGGCTTAGACTCCTCAAGTGGATTTGGATCGGCTATTTGGTCAAGATCTTTTGTCTCCCTTCGAAGCCTACGAATAGTTCTCTCAATCTCGGGGTCCAACGGTACTAAGGCCAAATCCTTATCCTTTTGCGTACACAACCTAACCTAACCTAAAAAAGAAACAATAGAAAATAAAAAAAATAAAGAAAGAAACTAAAAAAGGAAACAAAACTAATTAAAAAAGAAAAAGGGAAAAATACACTTTTGGTCCCTAAGGTTTGGGTTAAGTTACACTTTGGTCCCTGAGTTTTCAAACTCAACAAAAATACCCCTGACGTTTGAGATAAGGAGCACTTTGGTCCCTACCATCTATTTTTCTGTTAAATCCTAATGGTTGCTGACGTGGCACTATTATTTTAATAAAAAAAATATTTTTTAAATATTTTAATTAAAAAATATAAAAATAATAAAATATTATTATTTTTTTACTTTTTTAATTATTTCTCATTCTCTCTCTTGCTTTTCTTCTTTTCTCCATCTTATTATTCTTCATTAATTTCCATCTTCTTATTCTTATCTCCGGCGTCCGATGGCCACCGCTAGCCACCGACCGCCAGCGATTGATTTTTTTTCTCCTTTCTCCCTTCCTTTCTTTTCTTTTTCTTCTTCCACCCATATTTTCACTATTTAAAAAAAAAACAGAAAATGAAGGGGGAAGGGGGATTCAGGTGCCGGAGAGGGAGGAGGGACATCCCTCCTCCGTCTTCTGCCGAGGACGGAGCAGAGAGGTTCCTCCTCCCTCCTAAGTTTTCGGCGTCGACGACGGAGGAGGGACTGATAAGTCCAATTCGCTATACACTTAGAATCTCCCAATTTGCTTATCTTAGTTGAATTCCTTGCGAAAAATGCTTTAAAATGAGTATAATATGTCTATAGGTCCTCGTTGGAGCTTTGGAAGCGATTCGGGGCTTAAACGAGCGAAACTGGAGCGTAAAATGACTTTTCTACCCTTGGAGCCGTTGGAGCCTCGAGACGCTGCCATTCAAGCGTCGGGACGCTATTCAAATAAGGAAATGACTTGGGCGTGAAGATGAAGTAACAACGTCTCGACGCTGCCACCATAGCGTCTTAACGTTATGTTGATTCGAGAGATTCATTCCTTATATGAAGGCCTAGCGTCACGACTCTGGGCAGTTTTTGATAATCGATTTTTTCCTAATTTTGCTGGAATTTTTCCTTGTTTGAAGATCCAACTCAGCACCATTCTACCATGTATTTAAGGCCAAAAAACACTATATATAGAGGGCATTGGTGTAGGTTTAGAATTATCCCACAATACACAATTCACTACAACATGGTAGTGTTGGGTTTTATGCCCTAAAACTCGTAGATAGTAAATGTACATTTGACCGAACATTAATAAAAGATGTATTATTCAATGTTTGTATTATATCTTGTCTTATTAACCCTAATCCAATAAACTAAACATCCAAGGCTAATGGAATGAGGCTTGAACTAGTATGTAGGGACATACGGGGATCAATGTTCAAGTTTTAGCCTAAAGGGTCTGTAGTATAGGGATAAGGCTGGGTACCTTATCCTGGTGACACTATGGATACGACCTGCTTTGTATATTGATACAAACGTATTGATCCAACGCGTTCATGTAGTTGACATGCGAGTGAGCGTATCCTGTGCAATGAGTTTGCACAAAGACCGTACCGCGAAATAGTTAACCACTAACTGTAACACCGTTAGTTAGCTCGGTTTCTATTTCACTAGGATGACCTAGGCAACTTGGCCTTAATCCTGAGTGGATTATGGACTCCTGTCCATGAGGGATTGTCCTTTGATTTGTACGGGTGAGAGTGGCCTGTTCGCCGACTCAATAAGCCTACCATTTTGGGGACAAGACCGAGTGGGGAGCTGAGAACATAGTCTTACAAGATGGAATTCACTCCTTCCCGATATTAGGGTAAGTGGAGGTGTGTTCCCTTAAGTGGTGTCTCCGGGTCTTGAACAATGGGCCCTACCCTCTTTATGGCACGAGAGGGATTTCTGTTTCATGGTTAGACCTCAAACATGTTGTTTATTAGAGGAGCACTGGTACTTAAGGACCAAGAGGTAGCCTAGGGGTAAAACGGTAATTTGACCTAGCTGGGATACGAACACACGTGAAGGGCTGACTTGCTGTTGATGGTCGATATCCGTGGACACAGAAATATATCTGCAGTGAGAAGAGTGCAGCTGTGGTTCTATAGTGGAGTGAATCATAGTTAACGAATATTGATTAACTTGGTTAATGAGTTTAGACAATTAATCTCATATCGTTGGAGCTTCTGATCTGTAGGTCCCACCGGTAGCTCACTAGGGGCGTTGAGGTAAAATTCTAAGGGAGAATTGAATATTCGAAGGTGTTCGAATATTAAACTTAAATATGAATTTGATTCATATTTACAACTATAGGCTATAATTAATGCACATATGATGTATATTAATTCTATAGTTTATAAGAGAGAAGTATAATTGAATATATGATATTTAATTATAATATTAGTTAATTGGTGAATTAATTAATATTTCCGTTTTAATTTAATTTAATTTTTGTTTAATTAAATTTAATTAAAACCATAGGATAAAAGGGAGGTTTGTATAAATATGTTTATACAAAAACACACTTATATTAAATTAAGGGTTAATTTTGTTGGGATTGGTGTCCTAAAACTCGTAGATAGTGAATGTTAAACGAATTATATACTTATTCGATAAAGGTGTTATAGAGATTGATTCAGTAAAAGTCATTACTGAATAAAGTAAATTGCACTTATAATAACCCAAATCCAATAAACTAAGATCCATGGCTATAGGATGAACACTTGAGCTTTATGTAGAGACATAAAAGTGGATCAAGCTTGAGTAATAGCCAAAACGGTCTATAGTATAGGAATAGGGTTGGGTACCTTATTCTGGAGACACTATGAGACGCGACCCACTTTATAGATGGTATAGACAATGTGATCCTAAATCGTCCATGTAGAAACATGCGAGTGGGGGCGTCCTATACAATGAGTTTGCATAAGACCAGGACCGAGAAATAAGTCGCTCTCGCTTTATAACACTGTTTACTGACGAGACTGACTATTTCATGTGATGACCTAGGTGAGAGTGGCTCAGTATCGCCGACTCAATAAGCCTCCCATTTCAGGGATAGGAACGGGTAGATAGCTGGGGACATAGTCGTGCAAGAAGGAATTCACTCCTACCCGAATTTTGGATAGTAGAGAGGTTGTTCCCTTAAGTGCTGACTCCGGGGCTTGAACAAAGGGATCCCGCCCTCTCATTGGCCCGAGAGGGACTCGGTTTATTGGTTGGACCATAAACCAATTGTTCAATAGAGGATCAGTGGGACTTAAGAAACTAGAAGTACTATAGGGGTAAAACGGCTTATTGACCTAACTATAGCTACGAACAACCTGTGAAGGATCGACTTACTAATCATGGTTAAATCAAGTGGACGGAAATATATCTATAGTGAGGGGAGTGCAACTATCGGGCTATAGTGGAGTGTCCCGATAGTTAACGAATGTTGGCTAGCTTGGACAATGAGATTAGTCGGTTAGCCTCGAATCGTTGGAGCCCATGATCTATAGGTCCATTAGGTCCCCCTACTAGCTCATATCGGAATTAAGCCTAGAACAAAAGATAGGAAGCTTTGAATCGTTCAAAAACGGGAAAAAGGGTATTATCGTAAATTGTGTTTGACACAATAATTTAATTATGAATTAAATTAGAAAATGAGAGATGAAGTATTTAAAAGTGTTTTGAATACTATATATATGTATTAGGAATCATATATATGGAATTGCACAAGATAACAAAGATTAATTAGATTAATCATATCAAAATTAATTTGAAAATTTTCAAATTAATTACCAAGTAATCAATTTCAATTTAGAATTGAAATTGGGGATAATTTGCAAGCTTGAAATTTGATTTCAATTTGAATTTAGTGGATTTAGATGGAAATCCATTTAATGCATGATCATTCAAAGTGGAAAGACAACTCATTCATGCATTATTGCATGTCTTGTGTAATGTACACCTAGAATCCACTTGAGCTTGCAAATACACCATGTGTCTTGTGTCTTGAGGCTTGGCTTTGCATGGAGAATGTCTTTAAAAGGAGTTTGAATAAGATTCAAACATGAGAGAGCCATTTCCTTAATGTTATGCTGCTGGAATTTGGACTCAAAGTTCTCTCATCTCTCATTCTTCTCCATTGCTTGATGCTTCAAGCATTCCCTTCCCATTACCTATCTTATATAGACTCCCACAAGTCGATCTTGGCCCGGAGTATAGTAGGGAAGACTCTTGAGATTGTCCAAGGAGCATAGGAGAGGCAAACACCACAAGGAGTTCAACATAATTGAGCTACAAAGGTTGGTGTTTTCCAAACTCTCTATTCTGTCTTTGAGTTTGGTGGGTGAATTTCAATTGTTGAATGGTTTATGGTTGCTAAAGTGGATGAATTCGGTTTTGGCATCAATTTATCCTTTAATTCGTTGATGAAATTTGTAATTGCCTACATGTATATGGGCATTAATGTCTTGGCTAGAGTCTGTATCAATTTGGGAAGTTTTAGAGTTGAAACTAGGCTGTAATCGATCGAGGAAGACGACATGCTCCCTGGCCGAAAAAACAGAGCATGCAGAAAACTGTGTTTTCTGGGCTGCTGTATGAACAGCGTCGAGACGCTGTTTCAACAGCGTCGAGACGCTACCACGAAAATTCAAAAAGGTTGAATTTTGGCGGTGGTTCGGTTCAAGTGGGTTTATCCCGGTCCGGTTCACCGCTTCCCGGCCGGTTTGGTTTGTTCAAGGCCGGTTCAACACATATTCAAGCTCTTTTGGTCCGGTTCAAGCGTTTTATGGATAGTTCGAGCTGGTTCGAGGTGTTCGGGGCCGGTTCGGGAGCTGTCCAAGGCGATTCACTACTTTATTTAATTATTATTGTAATAATTTAGCTTGGTTTGATTGTTTAGATGCCAAAACCGATCCACTTTAGTGTGTTCAATTATACATTAGGAATGTATGTTATATTTAAATTAGAATTAATTATGCATAAAGTATGACATATAGATTTAAAATCCCACCATAGGAAAGCATGTTCGTGCATTAGTAAATAATTATAAGGGTTATAATTAAATGAATGCATGTTAGGTTTCATGTTAGGTTTCGTGTTAGATGCATGTTGCTTGTTTTAATTTTTCGTTTATGGATCTTTAATATAAGCATTTTATTAATAAACGAAAACGAACGAGCATGCAACATGAAACCACCTTAGCATAGATGAATATTATAGGTTGTCTATATTATAAATTGTTATAAAATCGAGATAGACTTAAAACCTATAACAAAGATAAATGCATGCTCACTTAGGGTCAACGAAATCCAAAATCTCGAATGATTCGCATAGAATAGGTCGATATCTTGTAAAGCTAAGGTTACAAGTGAACTCACCCGACGAGATGCTGTCTAAGGCTGGAGATATTTAAGTTGACGGTTTAGGAACACCTCCTACCTGGGCATCGAGCCGGTACTTGAGTTAGGTTTAACCCGGCCTTATGAGCATGCGTGAGAGGTGTAAGGTTTTATCACCTAGACATCATAGCGTAATAGTTATGCCGTTGGAAATCACCTAGATTTAGGTTATTTCAAAACGTTTAAAGCTTTTTGAATTGTGATTTATTTATATAATTTGAACTATTATTGTTATATGCTTTCATCACCATTAGAAGCATATTATAGGATTAATTCATTAAAAGTTATAATAGTTATAAGTTTAATGAATAGAAACCGTTAAAACCTATAACAAAGAGTTGCATGCTAACATAGGATCTTAGGTAGCACGTTTTAAAACGTTTAAAATCGATTAGACCTAAGATCATTGTTTTCTAATAGGATTAGAAGAGATTCCTACTTAGTGTTTTAATAGAGTTAAAATTTGATAAGTAGGATATAAGACTTTGGTTATAAGGGAACTCTCCCGGTAATCCGGTACCTGAGTTGAATTAACCATGGTCTTATTAGCATGCAATGTCACTAGGAAATTAAAAGGATTTAATTCGCCTAGACATAAGAATAAAGACCTTATTTTTTAAAATAGTTATATATAAGGCATTGACTTAGATAAATTCTTTTAGCCGGAATTTACCTAAGTAAAAGGCCCTAATCGTTAAAATACTTAGTGGGAGAAAAAAGGTCTATGAAAAATCGTTTTCTTCTCAAGTTCTCCACAGAGTTCACACGCTGAGATTTATGCATAGCCTTTTGTTACTTTCTAACGTAACCATTCCATTCGGAGGGTGATTGCATAAATCAACATCAAAGTGAACAGAGAAAGTATTTATATGAAAACAAAACCTTTTTCTTCTCACGCTTCTCCCTAAAGTTCACACCGTGAGATTTATGCATAGCCTCTTGTTACTTACTAACGTAACCAATCCATTCGGAAGGTGATGGCATAAATCAATATCAAGGTGAATGGAGAAAGTATTTATAGTAAGTGGGAGAAGGAAGCGTGTCAACGCATCCTACGGTCTCCTCCATTGGTTTACATCGCGAGATCTCTATGTTCGCCTGCTAAGCACGCCCTGGAGCTGCTACACCATTCGGAGGGTTGTAACATAGAGATTGTAGCACGGTGAACACCCCATAAGGATAAAGGATTTCTTAGGGTCGTTCCCAGCATTAGCATTTCCATTCGGTAGCATTGTTGGGACTGTTCTCTGACATCTAAAAAAAATGGAGGGTCACACTTACAAGATAAAACTAACGGTTAGCTTATTCTTGACCAAACAACGGTAACTGAACGAAATAACAAGATATGAGCGATTATGGTGTTAACGTTTAGTTGAGAATGTCTCAATTCAAAGGAGGACTAGCTGACCACCCCTCGGTGGCAGTTACTCTGAACCTTTGAAGTAGCGTTGCAAAAGAATTATGATTAATAGGGCGCATAATTTCTTTTGCTAAATTGATTGGATTAATAAAAGGGTTAATTCATAAGACAACCGATTTTATCGTTTATTTGTTATCATTCAGCAATTAGTATAGGTTCTATAAAATGCCTCTTTAAATACGCCAAAAATTCGTCATTGGTATAGAAATATACTACTAAACAAACCTTATACACTATATTGTGGTAAGTTATACGTAAACAGTCTTAAAATGTAATATGTCCTCAAGATGTTATATCTATTTCATTCTCGCAATGATCATGATAACATAGAAAATTGCCTGGCCAAAAGAACATGATTCAAGACTAGAAATATGATTTATTCGTCTTGAAAACGTGCTTAGTGGGAATAGTGATTCAACCTGGATATTTAATTCAGGACCCACTAAATCACGTATGTTCTTTTCCAGGAATGAGTTCCTAAATGCTAGTCGTTAACTAGTTAAGATAACTCTTAGACTTTAAATAGAAGAGTTCATCTCGGCTAAGGTAGTGGGAGACATAAAGTTATTCTTTCAAGGAACGATACATATTATTTAATATATATGGTTCACAAGATTACATTAAAATTTGATTTCAATATCTTGCTTTTAAGAACAAGGCTATTATATTACCTTTTATGTATGAACCGTTCATATCGAAAAGGATGCCAATACTTGTTCTACACACATGAAGAATAACATATACGTTTTAAGACCGATAGAGTCCAGAGCGATTTTAAATTACAAGATATTTAACCGCTGTGACTCAAAAGAAAAAGCAACATGTTTTTCCAAGGCACCGTTAGGCCGAACTAAAATTCAATAGGATTGAAGGCTGGTCTAAAAAGAACTTCTAAACAGGTTAGAAGACGACTCATTACCTCCCTATAAGTCATGCCTTAAAAGTAGACTGACTTAATGACCTTTTTCAGGAAAAAGGTTATCGTGCAAAAGATACCTTAGAGCTAATACATTCTGAATGTTAATACTCGAACAGGAATGGATAATTCATTTGTTTCATTGATGATTATTCAAGGTACTCTATGTTTACCTAGTGCGTCATCCGAACTCTTGAAGTTCAGATAGTATAACACTGAGGATAAGATCCAAAATAGGTAAAATAAAAACGACACTTCGATGTGATCAAAGTAGAGAGTATATGGACTCAAGATACCAAGTTTATTTGATAGAATATGGAATTAGGTCCTAAACTCTCAATACCTTATACACCATAATAGAATGATGTATAGGTAAGGAGAAACAGAGCCTTGTTAGACATGGTTCATTTGATATTGAGTTGCCTAAACTCGTTTTGGGATATGTAGTATTGACTGCAATTTAAAATACGAAAATGGTTCTTTCAAAAGAATGTTTCTGAAACATTGCTTGAACTTTGAAAAAGCATAAAATGTGTTTATGTAGTTTCATAACTTAGGGATCTCCTCATTTGAGATAATCCCGAAGGATATTGAACCTCATTCAAAAATTATCCCTAGATATAGGTTATTCCATAGAAACGAGTTATGGATTCTTCTTTGTTTAAAAGAAAAATATTTGTATGGACAAATGTTACTTTCTTAAAAGAAGGTCAAGTTAGAAATCACAACCGCGAAGTATGGAGTGTTTAGTATGTTAGATTATAAAGCTACAAATATATCAACGACAAAGAGTTGTTAATAAGATTTGTTCTTCAACAAAGGGTTGTTGATCAAACTGACACATTAAGTTAGTCCTGTCCTTCTCAAATGTTGAGAAAGCCTCAATGCAGTGGGAGGGTTGTTAAACAACCTAATGAAAACTGTGTGAGTTTAACTGAAACTCTGATTGTCATGCCTGATGACAATATCGAGGATCCATTGACCTTTACAAAGGTAATGAATGACATGGATAAGGACAATTAAGTCAAAACTATGAACCTGGAAATAGAATGCGTATATTTTCAAACCCATTTTGGTATAGACCAAAAGAAGTTCATAGCCCAAGATCTAGAGCAAAAGGTTTGCAACCTTAACCGATCGATTTATGGTTTGAATTAAAGGTTTCGATCTTGGAACATAAGATTTAATGCATGATTAAACTTATGGTTTTGACTAGAGTATTGACAAGTCTTTTGTCAGCGGAAGAATTAGAAATAGTTTAGTAGCTTTCTTTGTTTAGTATTGATTGATATCCTATTCATTAGGAATGATTTTGGTTATCAATACTGACATTTAATAGTGAGCTAACAACCTAGTTCCAAATAATGTATTTGGAGAGGCTCAGTATGTTCTTAGAATCCAACCTATTTGGAATCACAAGAACAAAGATTGTTAGCTCTATCTCAGGTATCTTATATGGACAAAAGTGTTGGCTAGATATAAGATTAAAATTCCGAGAAGGGTTGTTTACCTTTCAAACATGGAATTAATTTGTCAAAGAAGTAGTGTCCTGAGACGCCTCAATAGGTTGAGAACTTGAGACGAAAATTCCTGTGCCTAGACAATCAGTTGTCAGGCTTAGCATAAGGTATGCAGTAAGGGATTGTCAGTAGATACCAGTTCAGTCAAGGGTAAGGCCGTTGGACTATAGTACAGATATCCTCAAGTATCTTACGAGAACGAGGGTTTATAGGCTCGTGTATTGTGTTGAGGATCTGATCCTTATAGGATACAGTAATTCTGATTAGCACACCGATTAAGATTCATGGAAATCCACATCGGCATCAGAATTCACCCTAAACAGGGAGCTATATGTTGGCATAGTATCGAGTAAGGATGTATCATAGACTTTATCTTGAAGGCCAAGTAAGTTGCTACTTATAAAGCAAGTTCAGGAGTCTGTAGGACTTAAGAAGTTCATTTGGAAGGTTGTTCCAAATATGTGGCGAGTATATAGAACAGAAACGTACATCTCATCTAAGAGATTAATGAGTTAAGGGGATGTGATTGTCACGAGGAAATCCTCAAGAATAAAATATTGCTGAAACATTTACGAAGGCCCTCACGGCTAAAAGTGTTTGAGGGAAATCTAGATGGTTTAGGTCTACGAGTTGAACAACCCACTAGAGTTTTAGTCCAAGTGGGAGTTTGTTGGGGTTTATGTCCTAAAACTCGTGGATAGTAAATTTATATATAAAACTTATTAGAATAGTTTTTATTATCGTTGTCGAAAGATTTGTTTAACTACGTTTTTATTAACCCAAATCCAATAAAACTAGAATCCTTAGCTATGAGATGAATGCTTGAACTTTATGTAGTGACATAAGGGTGGATCACGTTCAAGTACATAGCCTAAACGGTCTATAGTATAGGGATAAGACTGGGTACCTTATCCTAGGAAAAACTATGTGACGAGGCCCACTCTGTTTTAATACAAACGATGTGATCCTAAATCGTTCATGTAGAGACATGTGAGTGGGGGCGTCTTATGCAAAAGAAGTTTGTATAAGACCGGACCGCGAAATAAGTCACTTTCACTTTATAACGCCGTTTACTGTGAAACTGATTATTTCAAAGTGATGACCTAGGTAACTCGATCTTAATCCTGAGCTAACTATGAACTCCTGTTTATTCGGGATTATCCTTTGATTTGCATAGGTGAGAGTGGCCCATAAGCGCCGCTCAATAAACCTGCCACTTTGGGGATAAGACCGGATAGATAGCTGGGGACATAGTCCTGCAAGATGGAATTCACTCCTACCCGTCTTTAAGGGTAGTAGAAAGGTTGTTCCCTTAAGTGCTGACTCCGGGACGTGAACAAAGGCGCGCCGCCCTCTCATTGGCTCGAGAGGTTTCAGGTTTAGTGGTCGGACCACAAACCAATTGTTCATTAGGGACTCAGTTAAGGCTTAAGGAACAAGAAGTGCTATAGGGGTAAAACGGACTTTTGACCTTACTATAGTTACGAACAACCTGTGAAAGATTGACTTACTAATCACGGTTATATCGAGTGGACAAAAATATATCTACGGTGAGGGGAGTTCAACTACGGGCTATAGTGGAGTGTCCCGTTAGTTAACGAATGTTGGTTAACTAGGTTTGAAAGAGTTCAACCGGTTAATCTCGGATCGTTGGAGCCCATGATCTGTAGGTCCATTAGGTCCCCCTGCTAGCTCAAACGGATTAAACCTTAGAACAGAGTGATGAAAGAATTTGAAAGACGTTCAAATTCGATTAAGGGAGATATCGTTGAATTATATTCGATATAATTTAACGTAACGGTTTAATAGTTTAATTAAACCATATTTTTAAGAGAGATATAGTTATTTAAATATGATTTAAATACAACAAATGTGAATAGGGATTCACGTTCGAGATATTCGGTTTTAATTTGAATAGTGATTCAAAATTATCGGTTTTGAGAGAAAACGATATTGGTGGATTATTAATTTTAATATAAGATATTAAAATTAAAATTATTAAATAAATTAGATTTATTTAAATTTTCTTTTTAAATTAATAGAGATTAATTTTAAAATTGAAAACAAAATGAATTTTGTAATTCATTTTAAATCATGAATTGGAAAAATCCATGGAATGACACACCAACTTCATTTTTGACATTCACACTCTTGCTGTCATTTTGTGGGGATCACAAATAGGCTTAATCTCCATATGTATATGTATTGAAGAGGTGGGAGCTTGAGAGGCTGAGAAGAATTGAAAAATGAAATGTTGGATGTGGTTTCTCTCCAAAAACCGTGAGCATGTGTTCTTGACTAAAACCCATTTCCTCTCTTCATCTATCTCCTTCAAATTCATCATGCTCGGGTTCCCACAAGCCCGTTCTAAGGCCGGAGTATAGCGGGGAAGATCTTGGTGGTCGTCCATGTTGTGTTCGTGTAAAGAAACATCCAACGACAAGCTTGAATTTGAAGCTTCAAAGAGGTATTTATACGTGCTCTGTTTTTGTTCTTGTTTTCAACATGCTTCAATCTTAGAAATTAATGAAAATCAAGGCCCAAGATCCGCTAACGCTTCCGCTCGAGTGTTCTTCACTCCTTCATATATTTAATCTTGTTGGGTTTTATGCCCTAAAACTCGTAGATAGTGAATGTAAACAAATTGTATACTTGTTTCAATAAAGTGTTATTGAGTTTCTACAATAAAATGTTATTGTTAAGTATTGCACAGTATGACCCAAATCCACTAAACTAAGATCCAAGGTTGTTTGTATGTAACTTGAACTAGATGTGGGGACATATGGGGATCGCTGTTCAAGTAACAACCTAAAAGGTCTAAAGTACAGGGATAAGGTTGGGTACTTTATCTTGGTAACACTATGTGATACGACTCGTTTTGTATATGATACAGACGTATCGATCCAAAGCGTCCATGTAGTAGACTTGTGAGCGACGGTATCTTATCCGATGAGTTTGCATAAGACCGAACCGTGAAATAGTAACAGCTAGCTGTAAAACGGTTAACTAATTAGGTTTCTATTTCACTAGGATGACCTATGCAACTTAGTCTAAATCATGTGTGGATTATGGAGTCCTGTTCACTAGGAATTGTCCTTTGATTTGTATGGGTGAGAGTGGCCAAAATGCCGACTCAATAAGCCTATCATTTTGGGGACAAAACCGAGTGGGGAGTTGGGAACATAATAAGCCTATCACTCCTTCCCGACTTTGAGGAAGTAGATGAGTGTTCCCTTAAGTGGTGTCTCCGTGTCTTGAAAAAAGGGTACCATCTCACTGGCTCGAGAGAGGTTTTCTGTTTGATCGTTGGAGCACAAACAGGTTGGTTGTTAGAAAAGCATTGATACTTAAGAAGGTAGAGGTAACATAGGGGGAAAATGATAATTTGACCTAGCTGGAGTTATGAACACTCATGAAGGACTAACTTTCTGTTACTGGTCTATATCCATGGACACAGAATTATGTCTACAGTGAGAAGAGTGCAACTGTGGGTCTTTAGTGGAGTGAACCCACAGTTAACAAAAATTGATTAATTGGTTAGTGAGTTTAGCAAATTAATCTCATATCGTTAGAGCTTCTGATCTGTAGGTCCATTAGGTCCCACTGGTAGCTCGTAAAGAGACTTGAGGCAATCAAGTATTAATTGTAAATTGAAAAGTGTACAATTTAATTAGGGTAATCATATACTGTATGTTAATACATTATAATATAAAGTTTATGAAACTTTATAATCTAATTTTTAATTAATTTCAAAATTATTTTTTAGAGACAATATTTGAAAGAGTTCAAATAATTAATATGAATTGGATTCATGTTAATAAAATAAATAAGTTAAAAAAATCTCAAAAATTAAATATATGATATTTAATTGGGTAATTAAATAATTATGAAATTAAGTAATTATTTATTAAAATTAGATATGAATAAGATAATAAATTTGATTAGATCAAATTCATGGCATTTTCCTATAAATAGGACACCTGGGGTGGGGTGAAAGGCATTCAATTCATTATCCTGCTCTCAGAGAATTTCGCTAAAGGCTTTTTAGATTCCCACAAGTCTTCTGCCTCTAGAAGTCTCACAGTCATACCGGTGTAGCCATAGTGGTGGTGTTCGCAATTCCTAATGAATTTCTAGTGAAGATCGAGATTCGTTGCTACGTTTTTCTTCTAAGAAAAGGTTTGAGGTTTTTGGTGAAAACGGTAAAGACTTCAATAGGAGTAAGTTTTTCCATAACCTTCTCTTTAGTGAGCATGATAAAATAAGGATTTTATCTTACTGTTTCAACATGCTATAACTTTATTCACAACATATTGTGCATGATAATAGTTTTCATTTTTGCCCATAGTATTGGTATTTTAATATGTATTAAAACACAATCAAAAGTCCTCTGATAATCTGCCGCTACGATAGGGATTTCATCCCTACAAATCTAAGTAATGACATGCTTCATGCATAATCATTTTCATATATTTAATATACACGTATATTAAACCACTCATGAAAATATTCATGCATTTAAAACATATATTATAATAATTTATAATATTTTAAATGCATGAGCATGTTTTTAACCTAAGGTGGGATTATTATTTTATATGACATCTAGGAAGCATATAAATAGCAATTGAACCAGTTAATTTTTTCCCCTAGGATAAAATAAAGCACAAATTACAATAAGGTGGGAAGAATATCGAAGGATCTCACACCGTATATTGATCAATATTAAGATATCGATACAAAAGGAAAAATTACAACATTTATCAGACATAAAAATTGCTATAAATAGGTATAAAAACATGCTTGAAAGAGTAGAAATTTTTAGATACATAATCTCAAAACCCAAGGGAAAAGAGACTTACTTTTGTTGTGACTTATAACGATTTCCACCAACTCCTTGGGAAGATCACGAACTCTTTTCTCCTTTGGAATATGAAAAACGCAACAACTCCTTTTTGGGGCACACCACTAAGGCTACACTGGTATAACTCTAGGTCTAGGAGATAATGGACTAGTAGGAGTCTTTCTCTAAGAGGGAGGCTCATACTGGCTAGCCAGGTGAGAACATAATGGAATGAAGCATACCAAGTTATTCAAGATGATCAAATCAAATAGAATTTCCAGAATTTGAATAGATAACAATCTCATTGATCTTAACCCATGCCCACATGTGATAGCATGCATAAATGCTACTATTTTACCCTTGAATTTAATGGTTTTTGTTGTGCTTTAATGTGTTTTTATTGTGCAAATTCTATTAATTGATTATTTTTTGTTCCTAGGAGTTTTATTTGAAATTTGGAGAAAAAGAGGGAAAAAAGCCCAAATAATGGAGATTTGTCCATGGAGAATCAAGGTGGGTCAAGTGGGAGAAGTTCAAGATCCTAAATGGAAGAGAATTGGGCCAAAGAATGAAAGAGAAGCCCAAAAATCTGTTGGGTTTTATGCCCTAAAACTCGTAGATAGTGAATGTAACCATTGACCGAATATTAATGAAATAATATTGATATATTTTTCCATTAATTGTTATTAGTTATTTTATATATGTCTTTGCCTAATAATAACCCTAATCCAATAAACTAGACATCCAAGGCTGTAATATGAATCTTGAACTATATGTAGCGACATATGGGATCATTGTTCAAGAAACAGCCTAAAGGGTCTATAGTATAGGGATAAGACTGGGTGCCTTATCCTGGTGACACTATGGATACGGCCCACTTTGAATTTGATACAAACGTTGCGATCCAACGCGTTCGTGTAGGAGACATGCGAGTGGGGGTATCCTATGCAATGAGTTTGCATAAGACCGGACCGCGAAATAGTAACCACTGGTTATAACACCATTACTAGTTGGTTTTCTATTTCACTAGGACGACCTATACAACTTAGTCTTAATAATGAGTTGATTATGGACTCCTGCTCATGAGAGATTGTCCTTTGATTTGTATGGGTGAGAGTGGCCAATACGCCGACTCGATAAGTGATAACTGCCCAAAAGGTAGTTATTTAGGCCTCATTTATATAAGGATTTGTGTGTCTTTAATGGTTAATAGGGTTGGTTTTAGAGAGATATTACATGATTTAACCCATTTGGAAGAATGGAAGCTTTGGAAATCACTTTGTGCAGATTATGCTGCTGAGCGACTGGAAGAAGCAAATTCTATGCTGCAGCAAAACTGGGAGCAGAAACTGCTACATCACAGCTCGTTACCCAACTTCATGAACCGACTTCTATTGAGATATTTTCGGGATAAAGGATCAAGGAGAGCCTTACACGTGTCCTAGTTGACCTAATTCAAGCCTCCCATCCTTCTATAAAAGGAAGTAGCCGTCAAAGTCAAAAGTATTCCATGTTTTCCCTTGGAAGCCGAATAGTATAGGGAGATTGAAGATCATCAAGAACACCATCAACCGCAAGCTGATTAGGGAGTTTACCTTCTTTATTAACCTGTAGTGATGGACATGCATAATCAGATTGTAATTCGTATTCCTATGCTTATTATGAACTAAGTAGCTTAAGGTGTTGGTTAGGAATAATGTGATTACTGTGTTTCATCTCTAGTAATAAATTGACTATTGCTTATTCTTATTTTATGCCCGCCTGGCCAGCCGGTATGGATAGCTCTCTCTAGTTTCAGGGATGATTTAGAGAGTGTGTGGCAATTCTCCACATTACGATCATTGTGTATTTGTGAACGCCAGTGACTGAGCTAGGGATAGCCAGTTGCCTAGTGCTCGATCGATCGCTCTTCATTGGGGTTGAAACATATCCCAAAAGATCCGGAGTTCCGGGAGGAATCCGCTAATAATACTGCGAGAAATGCATGATCAATAATATTGCTAGAGCATATCTTAAAACAATCACTAAAGCCTAACCAGCGCCTGTCTTTAATCTATCTGTCTATTTGTTTACTCGGTGTTCTGTCATTTATTTTGCTTCAGCATAATTCCGATAAAACCCAACATTTTTATTATCTTTGAAACCATTAGAAAGTTATAGAAAATAGGTAAAGTGGAAACTCATTCAGACCTTGGATTGATAATATTACTTGCTGCAGACTGTGTATACTTGCACAGGAATTCTAGAGTATTTCATATCATATTTTTACTCACTATAGGAGCCCAACAAGTTTTTGGCGCCGTTGCCGGGGACTTGAATAAGTTTTTATCTGATCTGTTTTGTGTATGTGTTTTAGTGGTTTGGTGCTAGAACTTTTTGATTGTTTCTTTTGTTTTTGCAGGTGTGATTTTGGTGCATGAGCGATCCGCCTGGGGTACGGTTTGAGCTTGACCCAGAAATTGAAAGGACATTTAGGAACAGAAGGAGGGAGCAGCACAAAAACCAGATGGAGAACGTGCCGCAACTCCCGCAGGTTCCTGAAGGTCCAGTAGCAGTGAACCCCCAGCAGAATCCATTGCTGCAGCAAAACCCGCTGTTTGAGCAAAATGAGCAGCGAAATAATCAGGCTGAGAATCCTATCTTGATAGCGAACGATAGGACCAGAGCCATTCGAGCGTATGCTGTCCCGATGTTTAATGAGTTGAATCCAGGGATTGCACGTCCCCAAATCCAAGGAGCAAAGTCATGGTTAAACTCTTTTGCTGCAGGATCAATTAGGATGTGGGATGAGTTAGCTGAAAATTTTTTGAGTAAATATTTCCCACCAAATAGAAATGCTAAATTAAGGAGTGAAATAGTAGGGTTTAGGCAACTTGAAGATGAGACTTTTAGTGAGGCTTGGGAGAGGTTTAAGGAGCTTTTACGAAAGTGTCCCCACCATGGGTTACCTCATTGTATTCAAATGGAAACATTTTATAATGGTTTGAATGGAGTAACCCAAGGTATGGTCGATGCTTCGGCTGGAGGGGCCCTTTTGGCAAAAACTTTTGATGAAGCCTATGAAATTTTAGAAAGAATATCTATTAATAGTTGTTAGTGGTCGGATGTTAGAGGCACAAATAAAAAGGTTAAGAGTGTATTAGAGGTTGATGGTGTGTCCACCATTAGGGCCGATCTTGCTATGATTGCTAACGCTCTTAAGAATGTGACAGTGATTAGTCATCAGCAGCCACCAGCTATGGAGCCTGCAGCAGTGGTGAACCAAATCACGGACGAAGCATGTGTCTATTGCGGTGAAGACCACAACTACGAGTTTTGCCCCAGCAATCTAGCTTCTGTGTTTTTTGTAGGTAATCAGAGGAACAACCCTTATTCTAACTTCTATAATCCAGGTTGGCGCAACCACCCCAACTTCTCATGGGGAGGTTAGGGAAATAACGTACAAGCGCAACAAAAGATGAACCAGCCGGGATTTGCTAAAACGCAGGTAATCCCCCAGCAAAATAAGCCGGATTTGCCCCAGCAAAATTCGGGAAATTCTCTCGAGGCAATGATGAAAGAATTTATGGCTCGCACAGACGCCGCAATTCAAAGTAATCAAGCTTCGATGAGGGCCCTGGAATTGCAAGTGGGTCAGCTAGCTAATGAGCTAAAGGCGAGGCCTCAAGGGAAACTTCCTTCGAATACTGAACACCCTCAAAAGGAAGGTAAGAAGCAGGTAAAGGCAGTAACTCTTAGGAGTGGTAAGCCATTAGAAGAAAGAATTGAGCCTAGTAAAACCCAGGATTTAAATAGTAATAGTGATAATAATGTTGTTGTTGAGAAAGAGTTGGAGTCTGGTCAGGGTGCCGGAGGCAGCAAAGAGAATGCTGGAGCATCTGGTTCTGTGCCAGATGTAGAACCACCATATGTGCCGCCCCCACCTTATGTACCACCTCTACCTTTTCCACAAAGGCAAAAGCCTAAGAATCAGGATAGTCAATTTAAAAAGTTTTTAGAGATTCTTAAGCAGTTGCATATAAATATCCCTTTAGTAGAAGCTATTGAGCAAATGCCTAATTATGCTAAATTTCTTAAGGATATTTTGACTAAAAAGAAAAGGTTAGGTGAGTTTGAAACTGTAACTCTTACTGAGGAGTGTAGTGCTATTCTTAAGAATGGGCTACCCCCCAAGGCTAAGGATCTAGGGTCATTTACTATACCTGTGTCTATAGGTGGAAAGGAATTAGGTAGAGCACTCTGTGATTTAGGTGCAAGCATTAACATTATGCCTCTTTCGGTCTATCGGAAGTTAGGTATTGGTGAAGCTAGACCTACCACAGTTACGCTCCAATTACCTGATAGGTCTATCACATATCCAGAGGGTAAAATTGAGGATGTCTTAGTAAAAGTGGATAAGTTCATATTTCCTGTTGATTTTATTATTTTAGACTATGAGGCTGATAAAGATGTCCTAATTATTCTAGGTCGTCCATTTTTGGCTACTGGTAGGGCATTAATAGATGTTCAAAAAGGAGAATTAACAATGAGAGTCTGTAATGAGGAAGTGAAATTTAATGTGTTTAAAGCCATGAAATATCCAGATGAAATGGAGGATTGCTCCTTCATCAGGATTCTGGAGAGCACAGTTATTGAGACAACAATACAGGATTCGGCTAATAAGCATTCGGAAAAGCATGGAGAGGTTAGTGTAGAAGATTTTGAAATTTGTTCTTTAGATAGAAAAAATGAAAAAATATTTGTTTAGGTGTGAGGATGTTTTTGAGTCTTTAGATTTAGATCAAAGAAAGGCTCCCCCAATTAAGCCATCCCTAATTGAGGCACCCACTTTAGATTTGAAACCTTTACCGGATCATCTAAAGTATGTGTATCTTGGGGAAAGTGAGACGTTGCCCATTATTTTTGCATCAGATTTAATGCCGGAGCATGAGGAGGCCGTAATAAAATTGCTGCAGCAATACCGCAAAGCTATAGGTTGGACATTGGCTGATATTCAGGGAATTAGCCCATCTTTTTGTATGCATAAAATCACTCTAGAGGAGGGATCCTTTAGGAGTATTGAGCAACAAAGAAGGCTTAACCCTGCAATGAAAGAGGTTGTTAAAAAGGAGGTAATTAAATGGTTGGATGATGGGATCATCTATCCGATTGCCGATAGCAATTGGGTAAGCCCTGTCCAATGTGTTCCTAAGAAAGGAGGTGTCACTGTGGTGTGCAATAAAGATAATGAGTTGATTCCCACAAGGACAGTAACTGGCTGGAGGGTTTGTATGGATTACAGAAGGCTTAATAAAGCCACCCGAAAGGATCATTTCCCTCTACCATTTATCGACCAGATGTTGGATCGATTGGCTGGTCAGGCCTATTACTGTTTCTTGGATGGTTATTCTGGGTATAACCAGATTACTATTGCTCCTGAGGATCAGGAGAAAACCACTTTCACCTGCCCTTATGGGACATTCGCTTTTAGGAGAATGCCTTTCGGCCTTTGCAATGCTCCAGCAACATTTCAACGGTGTATGTTAGCAATTTTTTCTGATATGATTGAGTCTACTGTTGAAGTCTTTATGGACGATTTTTCAGTTTTTGGAGGGTCTTTTCAGAGTTGTTTAGATAATTTAGGAAAGGTATTAAAAAGATGTGAGGGTACCCATTTAGTTCTTAATTGGGAAAAGTGCCACTTCATGGTGAAGGAGGGCATAGTGTTAGGTCATAGGATTTCTAAAAATGGTCTAGAAGTTGATAGAGCAAAAGTTGAGGTTATTGGAAGATTATAGCCACCGAATTCAGTGAAGGGAATTCGGAGTTTCTTAGGACATGCTGGATTTTATAGGAGGTTCATAAAGGATTTTTCCAAAATCAGTAAACCTCTTTGTAACTTATTGTGCACTGATCATGTTTTTGACTTTAATGCAGATTGTAGGAAGGCTTTTGAAACATTAAAGGCTGCTTTAATCTCAGCACCCATTCTCTGCGCGCCTAATTGGAATTTGCCATTCGAGGTAATGTGTGATGCGAGTGATGCTGCGGTAGGTGCGATGCTGGGGCAAAAGCAGGGCAAATTTATTCATCCTATATATTATGCAAGCAAGGTTTTAAATTATGCACAGGTCAACTACACAACTACTGAAAAGGAGTTGTTAGCTGTTGTGTTTGCTTTTGAGAAGTTTCGGCCATATTTGGTTGGATCCAAAGTCACGGTGTTCACGGATCATGCAGCAATAAGGTATTTAATGTCTAAGAAAGATGCAAAGCCTAGACTAATTTGTTGGATTTTATTACTGCCGGAATTTGACTTGGAGATAAAGGTCAAGAAGGGATCAGAGAATGTCGTTGCAGATCATTTATCTCGTCTTGATCCATCATCAGTTTTGCTAGAGCAATCTGCCATTTCCGATTCTTTTCCAGATGAGCAGCTTTTTGCTGTTCAGGTAAAGGTAGTTAGGGATGTCCCTTGGTATGCTGATATTGCCAACTTTTTAGTAAAGGGAGTCACCCCTATTGACATGGATTGGAGGCAGAAGAAAAAGTTTAAGCATGATGCGGAATTTTTCTTTTGGGATGAGCCGTTTATGTATAAACAATGCTCTGACGGTATTATTCGTAGGTGTGTTTCAGGTGCTGAAGCAAAAGAAATCCTGGAGCAATGTCACTCTTCGCCGTATGGAGGTCATTTCAGCGGACAGAGGACGGCTATGAGGATTTTGCATTGCGGATTTTTCTGGCCTACGTTATTTAAGGATGCCCATTGGTTCTACAAGCAATGTGACGCTTGCCAAAGGAGAGGAAATTTGGGGCCTAGAGATGAAATGCCTCTTACTTACATTTTAGAAGTTGAATTATTCGATGTATGGGGTATTGACTTTATGGGACCATTTCCCCCTTCTAATGGCAATTTTTTTTATCTTATTGGCAGTTGATTATGTGTCCAAGTGGGTGGAGGCCATCGCATGCCATCAGAGTGATGCCAAGACAGTAGCAAGGTTTCTTCAATCGCACATCTTTGCGCGGTTTGGGACACCTAGGGCTCTAGTGAGTGATGAGGGTACACATTTTATTAATAATATCTTAACTAAACTTTTAGCTAAGTATGGGATTAAGCATAGGATAGCTACCCCTTATCACCCACAAGCAAATGGTCAAGCTGAAATTAGTAATAGGGAAATTAAAGCTATTTTAGAGAAAGTAGTCCATCCGTCTAGAAAGGATTGGTCCTTTAGGTTGGATAAGGCTCTTTGGGCTTATAGGACAGCTTATAAGACTCCTTTAGGTATGTCTCCCTATAGGTTAGTATATGGGAAAGCTTGTCATTTACCATTAGAGCTTGAGCACAAAACATTTTGGGCTTTGAAAAAGTTAAATTTTGATCTGAGTCGTACAAGAGCAACAAGAATGCTGCAGCTTAATGAGTTAGAAGAATTTCGCCAAATCTCTTATGAGAATGCGAAGATGTATAAGGAAAAGACTAAGCTGTGGCATGACAAGAAAATTAAATCTAAAGAGTTTGTCAAGGGTCAAAAAGTTTTGCTTTATAATTCTAGATTAAAATTATTTCCTGGAAAATTAAAATCTAAATGGTTAGGACCGTTTATTGTGATTGAGGTTTTCTCCAATGGAGCAATTACTTTGCAGGATGAAAAAGATGGGAGAGTATTCAAGGTGAATGGACAGCGTGTGAAGCATTATTGGGGTGAGGAGTTTCAGTCGAAATATCCTTCCCTATGGTTGGTCGATGTTTGAGAGAGCAGGACTTTTGCGGGAGCATTTCACAGAGCAACATTTTGAGCTCCCAGAAGTTTAATTGATTTTATTTTTCGTTAATTTGATTTTGGTTAGGAAAGATTTTGCATGAGTTATTAGATTTTATCTTTTAAGTATTTTATTATTTTTGGTAGGTTAGATTTGATCTATTTGATTTGATTTGATTTTCGGGTTATTTATTTAAATTATCTTGCAATTATCTTTTAGTTAGTTAGGTTAGATTTTATCTAGATTTTATTCAGTCATTTGAATTCTAGTTTTAATTAATAGAGATTTTCTCTAATTTATTCGGCTTCTTTTGAGAATAACAGGTTAAGTTTGCTTTGATCGGTTTAATTTGAATTAAAAAGATTTGATTTGTCTATTTTGAAATTCGAATTCCGTATCTGAGATTCTTCAGGTTCAGCAGATTGTTGCGGCAAAGATATTGCTGGAGCAAAATATTTCGAGTAAAAGAGTCTCCGTTGGAATTTATTATTGTTACCGTTAGATTTAGCTTTGAATTCTCGCAGGTAAATGTGCGTGCACCATCTGATGAGGCCACATGTTGCAGAGTAATTATCCGAAGGCTTCAATGATGACAGCACATCAGTTCTACCATGGGCGTTTGGAATCCGAAATTTTACCGTTGGTAATTTTTGAAATTCAGGTTTGCATTTTTAAATTAAAACGGTAATATTAGTTATTGCAGGGCAAATCGTTTCGGTTAAGATTCTCTTTTGCTGGAGCCTTATTTATTCGCAAACGATGGTAAGCTTATCCCACTTCGTCTCCTTGATCAATCTTTGTGCGTGTGTTTTTCTTTCTTTCTTTACAATCTCTGTCAAAACCCTTTTTCACCTTCAATGGCGAAAACAAGAGCTCGAAAAAAGAGAGTGAGTGAGGGAGAAGAGATACCATTGACCCCCGAAGTTCAGAAAGGAAAAACTAAGAAAAAGAGAACGCCAGAAGAGAAGGAGGCTAAGCGAAGAAAACGACAACAGAAGGGTGAAGAACAAAAAAAAGCGAGAGAGGAGGAGGTTGTTGCAGAAGCAGAAGAAGACCCAAAAGAGTCGGGCAAAACGAATCAAGAAGAGGATGGACGGGAAGTGGCGACTATAGAAGAGGCTCGAGAGGGAATTCAGACGAAACAGAGTGAGGTTATGCAGACGGAGGCTGTAGAGGAAGAAGACAGAGAGCCAGTTCAGGAGGCTCGTGTGGAGGTTAGCATATCTGAACCGCCGAAGCGACGCCGCATTAAGCGGAAGGCTGGGCGAATTCAAGTGATCAGGACTGATACCCCATCGCCTCCATCATCAGATTCCGAAAGAGAGAGGGCCGAGCAAGAGGAACGAGAGAAAAAAGAGACTGGGAAAAAAGGCGAGAAGAAGCAGAGAAACAGGCAGAGGAGGAACAGTTGCTGAAGCGGAGAGAAGAGAAGGGCAAAAAGATTGCTGAAGCATCAGAGGAGCACGATGAAATAACAGAGCGACAGGTGCCATACGAGCGCTTCGTCAATAATTTTGCTAAAGCAAAATACACTGAGCTCCTGAAAAGGGATTTTCTGTTCGAAAGAGGTTTCAGCAATGATCTTCCACCATTTCTAAGGACCGGCGTAGCTGACCACGGCTGGGAGCTATTTTGTGCTAAGCCAGAGGCTGTGAACGCACAGGTGGTGCGAGAATTCTATGCCAACATTGATAAAGAAGAAGGTTTCCTGGTAATTGTTAGAGGAGTCGAGATAGATTGGAGTCCAAGTGTGATCAACGCACTGTACCATCTTCAAAACATCCCCCACGCGGCATTCAATGAAATTGCGGTCGCACCATCTGAGGAGCAGTTAAGTAATGCTGTGAGGGAGGTAGGAATCGAGGGGGCACAGTGGCAACTATCTAAGACTCAGAAAAGGACATTCCAATCGGCCTACTTGAACAAGGAAGCAAACACGTGGATGGGTTTCATCAGGCCGAGGTTTCTCCCAACAACGCACGACTCGACAGTATCCAGGGAACGAATTCTTTTGGCTTTTTCTATCTTAAGATCTCTCAGTATTGACGTAGGAAAAATTGTTTCTAATGAAATTGCTTGCTGCTGGAAGAAAAAGGTGGGAAAACTGTTCTTCCCGAATACAATTACTATGCTGTGCAGACAAGCAGGGGTTCCAGTGGAGGAGAGTGATACAATTCTATTTGATAAAGGGATCATTGATACGCCCAATTTGGCGCGGCTCCAGCGCACGCATGAGATACGTCAAGGTGGGCTTATCCACGACATCAATACGATTCTAGAACAACTGGCACTTTCGGCCAGTCGGCAAGAGTTTGCTGAAAGGCAAACTTTAACCTTCTGGAACTATGTTAAGAATCGAGATGCCAGCTTAAGAAGGGCACTGCAAGAGAATTTTTCCAAGCCGTATCCAGCCCTTCCTACATTCCCTGAAGATCTGTTGAACCCTTGGATTCCACCGCCGCCTGCTGAGAAAGAAGATGAAGAGGAAGATCTGGGTCAGGAAGATTGAAGAGAGATTTGAGCGCGCAGGCTTTTTGATGAAATATTTTGTTTGTTGGCGCATTCCTGACCCCATCTTTTATATGACTGCTTATCTTGTTTCTTTCTAATCTTTTTAATTTTTACTTTGAAAAAATATCTGCTTTGTAATGTTTTTTTTTATTTTAATGAAATTTCTGAATGTTTCTATTCTATGAGCACTGACTGACTCTAACTTAACTAATTTTCTTCTGAATTTTTGAAGCTTGGACTGATTACGCTTAGTAAGATCATGGTATTCTGATCTCCAGAAACCTTTTGCTTGAGCATTTCTTCTAGCCTGGACTGTTGCTGCGGCAAGAAGATTTTGACGGTAGTATTGACTTATATGATCCACTTTAAGCTTAATCCTAGTCCCATGTTTAGTTTAAAAATTCAGATAGAAAAATTTAAGTTTGGGGGTATAATTGCTTAATTAATGATTCATTGGGGACAATGAATAATTCAAGTTTGGGGGACTTTTTGCTACTCCAATTATTTTGCTCGAGCATTCCTCTCCCTCAAATTGAAATTTGCTAGGTTATTGAGTAACCGGGGGCATTTGTGATACCCACAGTTTGTCTTCGCGTCAAAAGATGACCTAGGAAATGAAAATATATATATATATATATATATATATATATATATATATATATATATATATATATAATAATAATAAGAAAAATTATTTGCTGAAAAATTATTTGTTGAAGATTTTGCTGAAAAAAATTGACGGAGCAAAAGTTTTGAGGGATGAATGATGATCCAGCAGTTTTTCTGTCTCCCAGAACTTAGGTGAGCTTCATCAAAAAATGTCGCCATTCTGAGGGGCAAGAGATAGAATAACTAAGGATTTTTTAGCTTTATAATGAGTATTGAGTCTAGTTGGTGATGAGCTTGAGGCAAGGGTATACTGCATCATAAAGTGGGTCATCCCATGCTTAAGAGCTTGTGACTGTAAGGCTGCTTAAAGTCTGATAAATAATGAAATAAACCCCTTTAAAAATATGTTTTGAAATGTCTGATAATAGAGCTAGGCTGTGGTGAGTTTTTAGAATTGAGTTGAAAGTGGTGATTATTTGTCCCTGCTGAAGGAATCATTTTGCTGCAGCAAAGCTTGGTTTTGCAGAGTGCTCAGGTAAAGGTTAAAGGTAGTGTTGGACTGTCTGGTTTGATTAAGCTAATGCTTTTTCTAATGTTTTGAGATTCTTGAAGGAAGGTTGGTTAGTATTGCTCGGGACGCGCAATAGTTCAAGTTTGGGGGTATGATAACTGCCCAAAAGGTAGTTATTTAGGCCTCATTTATATAAGGATTTGTGTGTCTTTAATGGTTAATAGGGTTGGTTTTAGAGAGATATTACATGATTTAACCCATTTGGAAGAATGGAAGCTTTGGAAATCACTTTGTGCAGATTATGCTGCTGAGCGACTGGAAGAAGCAAATTCTATGCTGCAGCAAAACTGGGAGCAGAAACTGCCACATCACAGCTCGTTAGCCAACTTCATGAATCGACTTCTATTGAGATATTTTCGGGATAAATGATCAAGGAGAGCCTTACACGTGTCCTAGTTGACCTAATTCAAGCCTCCCATCCTTCTATAAAAGGAAGTAGCCGTCAAAGTCAAAAGTATTCCATGTTTTCCCTTGGAAGCCGAATAGTATAGGGAGATTGAAGATCATCAAGAACACCATCAACCGCAAGCTGATTAGGGAGTTTACCTTCTTTATTAACCTGTAGTGATGGACATGCATACTCAGATTGTAATTCGTATTCCTATGCTTATTATGAACTAAGTAGCTTAAGGTGTTGGTTAGGAATAATGTGATTACTGTGCTTCATCTCTAGTAATAAATTGACTATTGCATTTTGGTTAATTGTTGTGCTTATTCTTATTTTATGTCCGCCTGGCCAGCCGGTATGGATAACTCTCTCTAGTTTCAGGGATGATTTAGAGAGTGTGTGGCAATTCTCCACATTACGATCATTGTGTATTGGTGAACGCCAGTGACTGAGCTAGGGATAGCCAGTTGCCTAGTGCTCGATCGGTCGCTCTTCATTGGGGTTGAAACATATCCCAAAAGATCCGGAGTTCCGGGAGGAATCCGCTAATAATACTGCGAGAAATGCATGATCAATAATATTGCTAGAGCATATCTTAAAACAATCACTAAAGCCTAACGAGCGCCTGTCTATAATCTATCTGTCTATTTGTTTACTCGTTGTTCTATCATTTATTTTGCTTCAGCATAATTCCGATAAAACCCAACATTTTTATTATCTTTGAAACCATTAGAAAGTTATACAAAATAGGTAAAGTGGAAACTCATTCAGACCTTGGATTGATAATATTACTTGCTGCAGACTGTGTATACTTGCACAGGAATTCTAGAGTATTTCATATCATATTTTTACTCACTCTAGGAGCCCAACAATAAGCCTACCACTTTGGGGACAAGACCGAATGGGGAGCTGGGAACATAATCGTACAAGATGGAATTCACTCCTTCCCGACTTTAGGGAAGCAGATGAGTGTTACCTTAAGTGGTTACTCCGAGTCTTGAACAAAGGGCCCTACCCTCTCAATGGCACGAGAGGGTTTTCTGTTTGATGGTTGGACCACAAACAGGTTGTTCATTAGAGGAGAATTGGTACTTAAGGAAATAGAGGTAACCCAGGGGTAAAACGGTAATTTGACCCAGCTGGTGTTACGGACACTCGTGAAGGACTAACTAGTCGATATTGGTCTAGATCCGTGGACACAGAAAATATGTCTGCAGTGAGAAGAGTGCAACTGTGAGTCTATAGTGGAATGTACACACAGTTAACGAATATTGATTAATGTGGTTAATGAGTTTGACCAATTAATCTCACATCGTTGGAGCTTCTGATCTGCAGGTCCATTAGGTCCCACTGGTAGCTCGTAAAGTAATTTGAGGCAACTAAGTAATAAAAGTAAATTGAAAATGTTCAATTTATTAAGGGAAACAAATATAATATATATTGATATATTATTATGAGAGAAATTAATATTTGAAAAGTTCAAATATAAATTTATGGAAGTTTGAAAGAGTTCAAAATAATGAATTAATTAATTTAAGGCCTAAAATGTGTTTGGGAAAATTTATTAATTCTAGGCAGGGAATTAAATATGTGATATTTAATTGGTGGTTAATTAATTAAAGAATTCATTAACCGGGAATTAATCAATTATGGAAATAATTAATCACATACATTTAAGGAAATGATCTAATCACTTATGAAAGTAATTAGTCATTTATGGAAAAGATTAATCAATTATTGAATTTATTAATCATGATTGATTAATTAAGGAATAAAGATTCAATCAATTATGGAAAAGATTGATTTAATTGAATATTTTATTCATGGCCTCTCTTCTATAAATAGAACACTAGACCTAATTGGTCATGACACTTGACACTCTTGAAAGACAAGACCTAGAATTCTCTCTAGCCTCCCTCTTAGAGAAAGACTCCCACAAGTCTTTTGCCTCCTAGACTTAGAGACATACCGGTGTAACCTCTGTGGTGATTGTGTCAATCGAAGAAGAAATTTCCAGCGAAGAAAAACAAAGGCGGCTGCTGTGTTTTCGTTCGTGGAGCGTCGTTGGCGAAGAACGGTCAAGTCTCCAACAAAGGTTTGTAACGGTTCTTCCTCTTTTCTTTAGAAAAGTATTAAAAATAAATTTAGATTTATTTTAGCATGTTTAAACCAATTTTACAGTGGCTTTAAAGGTTGTTTAAAGTTTTGTTTGAGTTATCGTAACGGTATTTTAATGTTAATTAATATACGGCGTAAGGTCCAATCGATGCGCTTCCGCTGCGTGGGGACTTTTATTCCCTTCAATCGGCATCAGAGCCATCGCTGTCCCCATTAATTAATATTAAAAGTTGCGATAGGCTCAAATAGGTGGGATTTATGCATAATGTATGTTCGGTTTGCATTGGCCTGTTTGGGTTAATTTTATGGCCATAGATTTTTTTTTATGTGATTTTGATCATGTAAGGCTCAGTGTTTTGGGTAATTTTTATGCAAATCGAGTCCTTGTAAGTCCGTGTCTAGATTTAGGGCTGTTATCGATGGAGATCGAGATTATTTTGGGCGAAAATCATGAAGAACGGCGCTGGAAATCGGAAAAACAGAGTGCAGAACAGAGGAATCGACGCTTTTAGGGTTGCTGGAAAACTTCTCGGTCGGGATCTCGGCCGAGATCGTGATCGAGATCTAGACCGGGATCATGACCGAGATCGTGACCGAGATTGTGACCAAAATTACGGCCGGCATCGAGACCGAGATGGAGATTGAGACCGAGATCCCGACCGGGATCGAGACTGGGATCCCAACCGGGATCCTGACCGGGAAATCGGTCTGGTTCGGTTTTTTTGCTGGATCAGCCTGATTTTCTGTGTTATTGGCCCGGTTCAGTCAAATTCTGGCATGGTTCGTGTTTTTTGGAGGCCGGTTCGAGGTAGTTCGGGTCGGTTCGTGATGTCTAGACAAAATTCCGGAGCTGTACAAGGATTTTTAGGATAGAATTTAGCTAAATTATTGTAATTTAATGCTTTATTTTATCCTAGGGGCCAAAATTAACCGGTTCAATTGCTATTTATATGCTTTATGGATGTCATATAGAATATTTAATCCCACCTTAGGTTATAAACATGCTCATGCTTTTTTTTTATATATTATAAATTGTTATAATGTATGTTTAAATGCATGGTTTTGTTTTCATATTTTTAATATAAGTGTATATTAATTATATGAAAAATTGGAAAGCATGAAGCATGTCATTACTTAAATTAAATATAAATAGTTATGTTTAATGTGATGAATGAAGCATGCTTGATTGATTTTCTTGATTGGCTTATAATTGTTATAATAAAAGAAAATCAAAAATTGCATGAAGCATGAAACATCCATAGTTAATAATATAATTGTTATATTATTCATGCAATTAGTGAGGTTTAATTATTTAATTTTAATGAGATTGTTGAATGAATTAAACCCTAGATTCTTGATTATAGGATTAATCATTAAAAATTTGAAATAGTTCTTTAATATTAATGATTAGAAACCGTCAATCTATAATCAAGATTTGCATGCAAACATAAGATCATAGGATGAATTGGATTAATTTTAAATTGTTTAAAATTAATTAGACCTAGATAAGTTTCTAATAGGATTAGAATCTTTTCTTACTTAGTATTTAAAAATAGTTTTAATTGACTAAGTAGGAAAAACATTGCTATGATTATAAGGGAACTCCACCGGTAATGTTCTGTCTAAGGCTGGGGGTATTTAAGTTGACGGTTTACGGAACATCTCCTACCTGGGAACTGACCTGGAATACCGGAGTTGAATTAATCATAGTTAAATGTTAGCATGCAATGTCACTAGGTTTATTAAAAGTGTTTAATGCACCTAGATCTTTAGAGTAAAGACCTTACATTACTGAGGTTATAAGGGAACTCTCTCGGTAAAGTTCTGTCTAAGGCTGGGGGTATTTAAGTTGACAGTTTACGGAACACCTCCTACCTGGGAACTGACCCGAACATTGAGTTGAATTAACCATAGTAATGTTGACTTGCAATATTGGGTTTATTAAAAGAAGTTTAATTCACCCAAAAGATTGCAGTTGAATCCTTTCCATAATTGTTATAATAGGATCAGACTTAGATAGATTGACTTAGCCGAATACTATCTATGTTAAACAACCCTATATTAACCTTAGGACATTTTCAGTCGGAGGAAAATTACAAAACGAGATTTAAATCAAGTTTTGCTCCTACGTCCCTATATTCACAACGTGAGATTCATGCTCGGCTTCGAGTCGCCTTAGGAGCGGCCTCCCTTCGGAAAGTGTTTGCATGGATCAATATCAAGGTGAATGGGAAAAATGTCTAGAGTAAGTGGGAGCGGGACACGTGTCAACGTATCCCTCGGTCTCCGCCCATAGTTCACATCGTGAGAGTCCTATGATCCGCCTGCAGGTTGTCCTGGCGCAACCATCCCTTCGGAGGGCCTGGTCATAGGATTCGGAACATCGTGAACTCCTGAAAAGGATAGGAGCTCTTAGGCTAATCACCAACAGTTGTCTTTCCCTTCGGTAGCCTGTTGGTGCGTGCCTCTGAGATCTTAAAGTGGGAGGGTTACACTTACGAGGATGAGTTAAAAGTGTTAACAAATCCTTGACCGAACAACGGTGGCTAATGTCTATAGGAATATGAGTTATTCTGGAATTAGAATTAGCTGAGAGGTGTGTCATTTCAAAGGAGGAGTGCCTGATCACCCTTCGGTGGCTGACATTCTAAACCTCTGAAACGTCGTTGCAAAACTAAATCGATAGTTTTAGGGTTCTGTGATTGTCTGTTTTGCTAAATTGATTGGATTGTGTGCAATTGTTTACTTGTATGATGGGTTAAGGCAAAGATAACTAATACGGTCATTGTTTGTTTAAATTTCAGCAATGTCTTCCTCAATTGTCTCTCTGCTTAAAAATGAGAAATTAACCGGCGAAAATTATGCTACGGGGAAGTCGAACCTGAATTCGATTCTTGTTGTCGATGATCTGCAGTTCGTCTTAACGGAGGATTGTCCTCCAACCCCTGCTCGTAATGCATCCCAAGCAGTTCAGGATGCTTATGACCGCTGGACAAAGGCCAATGATAAGACTCGCGTCTATATCCTAGCCAGCTTATCTGAAGTTTTGGCTAAAAGGCATGAGAGCATGGTAACAGCGAGGGAGATTATGAACTCTCTCCAGGAGATGTTTGGACAACCGTCCTACCAACTCCACCATGACGCTCTCAAATACGTTTATAGCTGTCGCATGAAAGAGGGCATGTCTGTTCGGGAGCATGTCCTGGATATGATGGTCCAATTCAACGTGGCAGAAGCAAACGGGGCGGTCATAGATGAGCGTAGTCAGGTTGCATTCATCTTAGAATCTCTTCCGAAGAGTTTTCTACAGTTTCGAAGCAATGCAATGATGAATAAAATAACATTCAACCTGACTAGCCTCCTGAATGAGCTACAACTCTATCAGTCTTTTCTTAAGAACAAAGGACAGATAGAAGGAGAGGCAAACGTTGTCCACTCTAAAAGAAAGTTCGAGAAGGGTTCATCCTCTGGAACTAAATCTGTAGCCACTTCTTCAAAGAAAACTCATAAGAAGAAAGGAAACAAGGGGAAAGCTCCCAGTACTGTTGCTAAAAGCAAGGGAAAAGCCAAAGCTGTGGCAGACAATGGCAAGTGTTTCCACTGCAATGTAGATGGACATTGGAAAAGAAACTGCCCAAAGTACCTTGCTGAGAAAAAAAAAAGGAAAAGGAAGGTAAATTTGATTTACTTGTTTTAGAAACATGCCTGGTAGAACATGATGAGTTTACCTGGATACTTGATTCATGAGCAACTAATCATGTTTGCTCTTCTTTTCAGGAAAATAGTTCCTTTCGGCAGTTGAACGATGGGGAAATGACACTCAGGGTCGGAACTGGAGAAGTAATTTCAGCTAAAGCAGTGGGAGCTGCGAAGTTATTTTTTAGAAATAGATTCTTACTTTTAGAAAGTTTGTTAATCGTTCCCAAGATTAAGAGGAACTTAATTTCTATTTCATGTTTGATTGAACTATCGTATACAGTTACTTTTGATATAAATGAAGCGTTCATTTATAAAAATGGTGTACTTATTTGTTCAGCCAAATTGGAAAATAACTTGTACGTTTTAAGACCAACCGAAAACAAAGCACTTTTAAATCACGAATTATTTAAAACTGCTGAAACTCAAAGAAAAAGGCAAAAGATTTCTCCATCAAGTAACAATACTAATCTTTGGCATCTAAGACTTGGTCATATAAACATCGATAGGATCGGTCGTTTGGTAAAGAATGAACTTCTAAGCAAGTTAGAAGATGATTCACTACCACCTTGTGAATCTTGTCTCGAGGGAAAAATGACCAAGAGACCCTTTACTGGAAAAGGTTACAGAGCCAAGGAACCCTTAGAGTTAATACATTCGGGTCTATGTGGTCCAATGAATGTAAAAGCTCGAGGAGGGTACGAATATTTCATCTTTTTTATAGATGATTATTCAAGATATGGTTACTTGTACCTAATGGGACATAAGTCTGAAGCCCTTAAAAAGTTTAAGGAGTTTAAGGCTGAAGTTGAAAACCTATTAGGTAAATCTTTTAAAATACTTCGATCTGATCGAAGAGGGGAGTATATGGATCAAAGATTCCAGGATTATATGATAGAACATGGAATCCAATCTCAACTCTCAGCCCCTGGTACACCTCAACAGAATGGTGTGTCAGAAAGGAGAAATAGAACCTTGTTGGACATGGTTCGATCAATGATGAGCTATGCTCAATTGCCTAGCTCTTTTTGGGGGTATGCAGTAGAGACTGCAGTATACATCTTGAAAAATGTTCCCTCGAAAAGTGTTTCTGAAACACCTTTTGAATTATGGAAGGGGCGTAAACCTAGTTTGCATCACTTTCGCATCTGGGGTTGTCCAATGCACGTGCTTGTGACAAATCCTAAGAAACTGGAACCTCGTTCAAAACTGTGCCAATTTGTTGGTTACCCTAAAGAAACGAGAGGTGGTTATTTCGACAACCCACAAGAAAATAAGGTGATTGTATCGACAAACGCCACTTTCTTAGAGGAAGACCACATGAGAGATCATAAACCACGCAGCAAAATAATATTAGGAGAAGCTACTGAAGAATCATCAAGAGTTGTTGATGAAGTTGGACCTTCAACAAGGGTTGATGAAGGAACTAGTTCTTCAGATCCATCCCGTCCATCTCAAATGTTGGGAATGCCTCGACGCAGTGGGAGGGTTGTATTACAACCTGACCGCTACTTGGGTTTAACTGAAACTCAGGTTGTCATACCTAATGATGGCATTGAGGATCCATTGTCCTATCGACAGGCAATGAATGACGAAAATAAGGATGAATGGGTCAAAGCCATGAACATGGAAATGGAGTCAATGTACTCAAATTCTGTCTGGGAACTTACAGATCTACCAAATGGGGTAAAACCCATAGGGTGCAAATGGATCTATAAGAGAAAAAGAGATGCAGCTGGAAAGGTACAGACCTTCAAAGCTAGACTAGTGGCAAAGGGTTATACCCAAAAGGAAGGGGTTGACTATGAGGAAACCTTTTCTCCTGTAGCCATGTTAAAGTCCATAAGAATTCTCTTATCCATAGCCACATATTATGACTATGAAATATGGCAAATGGACGTCAAGACTGCCTTTCTGAATGGTAATCTTGAAGAGAATATCTTCATGTCTCAACCCGAAGGGTTCATAGGCCAAGGTCAGGAACAAAAGGTTTGTAAGCTCAATCGATCCATTTATGGATTGAAACAAGCATCCAGATCATGGAACATTAGATTTGATACTGCAATCAAATCTTTTGGCTTTGACCAAAACGTTGATGAGCCTTGTGTGTACAAGAAAATCAACAAAAGGAAAGTAGCTTTTCTAATACTTTATGTAGACGATATCCTACTCATTGGGAATGATGTAGGATACCTCACTGACATTAAGAAATGGCTAGCAGCCCAATTCCAAATGAAAGATCTGGGAGAGGCTCAATATGTTCTGGGAATCCAAATCATTAGGGATCGTAAGAACAAAACGCTAGCTCTGTCTCAAGCAACGTATATTGACAAGATGTTGTCTCGATATTCGATGCAAAACTCCAAGAAGGGACTACTACCCTTCAGACATGGGGTACACCTGTCTAAGGAACAGTCTCCTAAGACACCTCAAGAAATTTAGAACATGAGACACATTCCCTACGCCTCAGCTGTGGGCAGCTTAATGTATGCTATGCTCTGCACTAGGCCTGACATATGTTATGCAGTGGGAGTAGTCAGTAGGTATCAGTCTAATCCAGGGTTGGACCACTGGGGAGCGGTTAAGAATATCCTGAAGTATCTTCGGAGAACGAGAGACTACATGCTTGTGTATGGAGCTAAGGATTTGATTCTTACTAGATACACTGACTCTGACTTTCAAGCTGATAAGGATTCAAGGAAATCCACATCAGGGTCAGTATTCACCCTCAATGGAGGAGCAGTAGTATGGAGAAGCATCAAACAAGGATGCATAGCAGACTCAACCATGGAGGCTGAGTATGTAGCAGCTTGCAAAGCAGCTAAGGAGGCAGTATGGCTCAGAAAGTTCTTGACTGATTTGGAAGTGGTTCCGAATATGAACGTGCCCATAACACTATACTGTGACAACAGTGGGGCTGTAGCAAACTCAAAAGAACCTCGAAGCCACAAACGAGGTAAACACATCGAGAGGAAGTATCACCTGATACGGGAGATTGTGCAAAGAGGAGATGTGATCGTCACTAAGATCGCCTCAGAACACAACATCGCTGATCCATTTACGAAGGCTCTCACGGCTAAAGTGTTTGAGGGTCATCTAGAGGGTCTACGTCTACGAGATATGTATGCCATCTAATCTAGGGCAAGTGGGAGAAATGTATAATGGGTATAAGGATGCCCTAGTTCATTGTATTAATATACATGACATTTCCAGCTTTAGATTATTGCATTTACATCCCACTAACTAGTGTTTTAGTTCAAGTGGGACTTTGTTGGGTTTTATGCCCTAAAACTCGTAGATAGTGAATGTAACCATTGACCGGATATTAATGAAATAATATTGATATATTTTTCCATTAATTTTTATTAGTTATTTTATATATGTCTTTGCCTAATAATAACCCCAATCCAATAAACTAGACATCCAAGGCTGTAATATGAGTCTTGAACTATATGTAGCGACATATGAGATCATTGTTCAAGAAACAGCCTAAAGGGTCTATAGTATAGGGATAAGACTGGGTGCCTTATCCTGGTGACACTATGGATACGACCCACTTTGTATTTGATACAAACGTTGGATCCAACGCGTTCGTGTAGGAGACATGCGAGTGGGGATATCCTATGCAATGAGTTTGCATAAGACCGGACCGCGAAATAGTAACCACTGGTTATAACACCGTTAACTAGTTGGTTTTCTATTTCACTAGGACGACCTAGACAACTTAGTCTTAATCCTGAGTTGATTATGGACTCCTGCTCATGAGAGATTGTCCTTTGATTTGTATGGGTGAGAGTGGCCAATACGCCGACTCGATAAGCCTACCACTTTGGGGACAAGACCGAATGGGGAGCTGGGAACATAATCGTACAAGATGGAATTCACTCCTTCCCGACTTTAGGGAAGCAGATGAGTATTCCCTTAAGTGGTTACTCCGAGTCTTGAACAAAGGGCCCTACCCTTTCAATAGCACGAGAGGGTTTTCTGTTTGATGGTTGGACCACAAACAGGTTGTTCATTAGAGGAGAATTGGTACTTAAGGAAATAGAGGTTACCCAGGGGTAAAATGGTAATTTGACCCAGTTGGTGTTACGGACACTCGTGAAGGACTAACTAGTCGATATTGGTCTAGATCCGTGGACACAGAAAATATGTCTGTAGTGAGAAGAGTGCAACTGTGAGTCTATAGTGGAATGTACACACAGTTAACGAATATTGATTAATGTGGTTAATGAGTTTGACCAATTAATCTCACATCGTTGGAGCTTCTGATCCGCAGGTCCATTAGGTCCCACTGGTAGCTCGTAAAGTAATTTGAGGCAACTAAGTAATAAAAGTAAATTGAAAATGTTCAATTTATTAAGGGAAACAAATATAATATATATTGATATATTATTATGAGAGAAATTAATATTTGAAAAGTTCAAATATAAATTTATGGAAGTTTGAAAGAGTTCAAAATAATGAATTAATTAATTTAAGACCTAAAATGTGTTTGGGAAAATTAATTAATTCTAGGCCGGGATATTTAATTCGTGGTTAATTAATTAAAGAATTCATTAACCGGGAATTAATCAATTATGGAAATAATTAATCACTTAAGGAAGTGATTAATCATTTAAGGAAATGATCTAATCACTTATGGAAGTAATTAGTCATTTATGGAAAAGATTAATCAATTATGGAATTGATTAATCATGATTGATTAATTAAGGAATAAAGATTGAATCAATTATGGAAAAGATTGATTTAATTGAATATTTTATTCATGGCCTCTCTTCTATAAATAGAACACTAGACGTAATTGGTCACGACACTTGACACTCTTGAAAGACAAGACCTAGAATTCTCTTCTTGCCTCCCTCTTAGAGAAAGACTCCCACAAGTCTTTTGCCTCCTAGACTTAGAGACATACCGGTGTAACCTCTGTGGTGATTGTGTCAATCGAAGAAGAAATTTCCAGCGAAGAAAAACAAAGGCGACTGCTGCGTTTTTGTTCGTGGAGCGTCGTTGGCGAAGAACGGTCAAGTCTCCAACGAAGGTTTGTAACGGTTCTTCCTCTTTTCTTTAGAAAAGTATTAAAAATAAATTTAGATTTATTTTAGCATATTTAAACCAATTTTACAGCGGCTTTAAAGGTTATTTAAAGTTTTGTTTGAGTTATCGTAACGGTATTTTAATGTTAATTAATATACGGCGTAAGGTCCAATCGATGCGCTTCCGTTGCGTGGGGACTTTTATTCCCTTCAAAATCAACCTTCGCGCGTTCTGGAAATTAGTTCCAGCCGAAGGCCAGCGTTGAGACGCTGTCCCTTGGCATCTCGACGATGGGATATCTTGGAGCCCAAGCTGACTACGCCACAGCATCGCGAAGCTGTGACATCAACGTCGCGACGCTGTCCAACCTGAAGGTCTATAAAAGGTGCAGTTTTGGCTCATTTTTATTCATCAAGCGAAACAATCCTCTAGTCTTTTCAAAGCTCTTTGATCCATCTTTGCGGGTCGGGTCGAAAGGAGAGTGAAATTATTGTATTGGGCATTTTTTGGAGTGTTCGAGAGCTTGACTCAAGGAGGATCCAAGGCGCAAGCAAGGGGTTCTTCGACGGTTCATCTCCTAACTCCTTTATTCGTTCATTTATCATTTTATATCATGTATAGACGGGAAATTTTGGCACTTATAGTATACATGTATACCTAAATCTCGGTTAGCAGGTCTTGAATGAAAGAATATAGATTAATGTTATTTTGATAGACATCTTTGTGTCCATTTTACTGATTATTTGTTTGGGTGTTCATAATGCTCTATAGATTCTGGCCAAATTTATAGTGATTAGGTACTTAGTGGAAACTCAACGGAGAGAAACTAAGTCAAATCATAACCCACTCAACTAGGATTAACTGCTCGTAGTGACAACGAGAGTAGTTGGTTAGGCTTAGAGATCGATAATGAATCAGGGCTCAATAATTAAACCGTTTAATAGCACTAAGAACACTTAGGTTATTAAAATGAGTTAGTTATAATTAGGGAAAACCGACAAGAGAATTTATGTAATTAACGGAGATTATTCTAGATCTATAATTAGTCGGACACAAGATTAGGTTATTAGAATAACTAATAAGCTATGTTTTAGATTTCAAGACCCTGCCTCCCATTCGATTTTATTATCCTCATTGCCAAGTTGTTTGATCAATTTGTTAATTGCTTTGTTTAAATTTTGTTTGCATCTCTCACCATGTTTGGGTCTCCCTAAATAATAATCAATCTTAGTATTTTTAGTGCTTAGAAGATTTCTTTGCTTGAATACACTCCTCCCTGTGGAATCGATACTCAGTACTCTACCATTTTATATTACTTGTGGCAACCGTACGCTTGCCGATATCGTATGATTAGTTCATGATTTTAAGAACGAATGCGAACATAAAACACAGTACAATCTAATGAAACACATTCATAATGTAATTACTACAAGAGAATACTGATCCTTCTAGTGGATGGGGCTGAAACGATTGCTCCACACCATCACGAACAAGGAAAGACTTCGTCTTCCTTGAGAGGAATAAAAAAATGGCCTTCTAACTGGTCTCCAATCGGTCTTTGGTCTCTAATGGGCCTCCAAGGATGGAATGTCCCTAATCTCTTACGACTTCTCTTCTTATCAGATGAGAATTTAACCTAATTATGTTAATTTTTACACGTGGAGTGCTTCCCCAGCATGATTACTCCTAGATCTACGCTTAAAACACCACTTCATTTCATGAATCACGTGCGACTCATGCGGCTCAGTTTGCTAATATTTTGCTAGATCATCAGTCTTTTCTCTGTCAACTTATCAACATTTATATTTTCTTGTAAAGAAACTCCAAAGTATCAATTTTCATAATTAGGCTAAAGCACAATAAATCTATCTCACAAGCACGTGTGCTGGACAACTCCAGATTCGAAAGTGATGCAAACTACGTTTACGCCCCTTCCATAATTCGAAAGGCATTTCAGAAACACTTTTTGAGGGAACATTGTTCAAGATGTGTACTGCAGACTCTACAACATACCCCCAAAACGAGCTAGGCAATTGAGCATAACTCATCATTGATCGAACCATGTCTAACAAGGTTTTATTTCTCCTTCTTGATACACCATTTTGCTGAGGTGTACCAGGGGCTGAGAGTTGAGATTGGATTCCATGTTCTATCATATAATCCTGGAATCTTTGATCTATATACTCCCCTCCTCGATCATATCGAAGTACTTTAATAGATTTACCTAATAGGTTTTCAATTTATGCCTTAAACTCCTTAAACTTTTCAAGGGCTTCAGACTTATGTCCCATTAGGTACAAGTAACCATATCTTGAATAATCATCTATAAATGAGATGAAATATTCGTACCCTCAGCTTTTACATTCATTGGACCACATAAATCCGAATGTATTAACTCTAAGGGTTCTTTGGCTTTGTAACCTTTTCCAGTAAAGGGTCTTTTGGTCCTTTTTCCCTCGAGACAAGATTCACAAGGTGGTAGTGAATCATCTTCTAACTTTCTTAGAAGTCCATTCTTTACCAATCGACCGATTCTATCGATGTTTATATGACCAAGTCTAAGATGCCAAAGATGAGTATTGTTACTTGTTGGAGAAATCTTTTGCCTTTTTCTTTGAGTTTCATCAGTTTTAAATAATTCGTGACTTAAAAGTGCTTTGTTTTCGATTGGTCTTAATACATACAAGTTATTTTCTAATTTGGCTGAACAAATAAGTATACAATTCTTATAAATGAACGCTTCATTCATATCAAAAGTAACTGTATACGATTGTTCAATCAAACATGAAATAGAAATTAAGTTCCTCTTAATCTTGGGAACAATTAACAAACTTTCTAAAAGTAAGAATCTATTTCTAAAAAATAACTTCGCAACTCCCACTGCTTTAGCTGAAATGACTTCTCCAGTTCCGACCCTGAGTGTCATTTCCTCAACGTTCAACTGTCGAAAGGAATTATTTTCCTGAAAAGAAGAGAAAACATGATTAGTTGCTCCTGAATCAAGTATCCAGGTAAACTCATCATGTTCTACTAGGCATGTTTCTAAAACTAGTAAATCAAATTTACCTTCCTTTTCCTTCTTTTTCTCAGCAAGGTACTATGGGTAGTTTCTCTTCTAGTGTCCATCTACATTGCAGTGGAAACACTTGTCCTTGTCTGCCACAGCTTTGGCTTTTCCCTTGCTTGTAGCAGCAGTATTGGGAGCTTTCCCCTTGTTTCCTTTCTTCTTCTGAGTTTTCTTTGAAGAAGTGGCTACAGATTTAGTTCCAGAGGATGAACCTTTCTTGAACTTTCTTTTAGAGTGAACAACGTTTGCCTCTCCTTCTACCTGTCCCTTGTTCATAAGAAGAGACTGATAGAGTTGTAGCTCATTTAGGAGGCTAGTCAGGTTGAATGCTATTTTATTCATCATTGCATTGCTTCGAAACTGTAGAAAACTCTTTGGAAGAGATTCTAAGATGAATGCAACCTGACTACGCTCATCTATGACCGCCCCTTTTGCTTCTACCACGTTGAATTGGACCATAATATCTAGGACATGTTCCCGAACAGACGTGCCCTCTTTCATGCGACAGCTATAAACGTATTTGAGAGCGTCATGGTGGAGTTGGTAGGACGGTTGTCCAAACATCTCCTGGAGAGAGTTGGTAGGACGGTTGTCCAAACATCTCCAAACAAGAATCGTATTTAGGTTCAACTTCCACGTAGGTAATTTTCGCCGGTGAATTTCTAATTTTTAAGCAGAGAGACTATTGAGGAAGACATTGCTGAAAATTAAACAAACAATGACCGTATTAGTTATCTTTGCCTTAACCCATCATACAAGCAAACGATTGCACACAATCCAATCAATTTAGCAAAACAAAAAATCACAGAACTCTAAAACTATTGATTTAGTTTTGCAACGATGTTTCAGAGGTTTAGAGTATCAGCCATCGAAGAGTGATCAGGTACTCCTCCTCTGAAATGAGACATTTCTCAGCTAATTTTAATTCCAGAATAACTCATATTCCTATAGACATTAGCCACCGTTGTTTGGTCAAGGATTTGTTAACACTTTTAACTCATCCTTGTAAGTGTAACTCTCCCACTTTCAGGTCTCAGAGGCACGCACCAACAGGCTACCAAAGGGAAAGACAACTGTTGGTAATTAGCCCATGAACTCCTATCCTATTCAGGAGTTCACGATGTTCCGAATCCAATGATCAGGCCCCCCGAAGGGATGGTTGCGCTTGGAAAACCTGCAGGCGAATCATGGGACTCTCATGGTGTGAACTAGGGGCGGAGACCGAGGGATACGTTGACACGTGTCCCGCTCCCACTTACTCTTGACATTTTTCCCATACACCTTGTTATTGATTCATGCAAACACTTTCCGAAGGGAGGCCGCTCTTAAGGCGACTCGAAGCCGAGCATGAACCTCCCGTTGTAAATATAGGGACGTAGGAGCAAAACTTGATTTAAATCTCGTTTTGTAATTTTCCTCCCACTGAAAATGTCCTAAGGTTAATTTAGGGTTGTTTAGCTTAAATAAAATTCAGCTAAGTCAATCTATCTAAGTCTGATCCTATTATAAAAATTATGGAAATGATTCAACTGCAGTGTTTTAGGTGAATTAAATTCCTTTTAAACCCAACATTGCAAGTCAACATTACTATGGTTAATTCAACTCAAGGTTCGGGACAGTTTCCAGGTAGGAGGTGTTCCGTAAACCGTCAACTTAAATACCCCCAACCTTAGACAGAACTTTACCGAGAGAGTTCCCTTATAACCTCAATAATGTAAGGTCTTTACTCTAAAGATCTAGGTGCATTAAACACTTTTAATAAACCTAGTGACATTGCATGCTAACATTTAACTATGATTAATTCAACTCCGGTATTCAGGGTCAGTTCCCAAGTTGGAGGTGTTCCGTAAACCGTCAACTTAAAAACCCCTAGCCTTAGACAAAACATTACAGGTGGAGTTCCCTTATAATCATAGCAATGTTTTTCCTACTTAGTCAATTAAAACTATTTTTAATTCTAAGTAAGAAATGATTCTAATTCTATTAGAAACCGATCTAGGTCTAATTAATTTTAAACAATTTAAAATTAATCCAATTTATCTTATGATCTTATGTTTGCATGCAATTCTTGATTATAGATTGACGGTTTCTAATCATTAATATTAAAGAATTATTTCATATTTTAATGATTAATCCTATAATCAAGAATCTAGGGTTTAATTCATTCAACAATCTCATTCAAATTAAATAATTAAACCATATTAATTGCATGAATAATATAACAATTATATTATAAACTATGGATGTTTCATGCTTAATGCAATATTGATTTTCTTTTAATATAACAATTATAAGCCAATCAAGAAAATCAAGCAAGCATATTTCATTCATCACATTAAACATAACTATGTATCTTTAATTTAAGTAATGACATGCTTCATGCTTTCTAATTTTTCATATAATTAATATACACATATATTAAAAAATATGAAAACAATTCCATGCATTTAAAACATACATTATAACTATTTATAATATATAAATAAATGCATGAGCATGTATATAACCTAAGGTGGGATTAATTATTCTATATGACATCCATAAAACATATAAGTAGCAATTGAACCGGTTAATTTTGGCCCCTAGGATAAAATAAAGCATTAAATTACATTAATTTTAGCTAAATTCTATCCTAAAATCCTTTTGCAACTCCAAAATTTGGTCTAGACAGCACGAACCGCCCCGAACCACCTCGAACCGACCTCCAAAATCACGAATCCACCCAAAAAGTAGCTGAACCGGACCAATCGGGACAGCGTCGGGACGCTTTGTGAATTTTTGATCTTCAGCGCCTGCGAATCGGGACAGCATCCCGATGCTGTTGCGTCTGGAACGATTTCTGGGCAGAAAACACCATCGTTTCTTCGATTTTGTGGCCTCAATTTCAGCGGCAATTTCTCCGATTTTCATCTCATAAAAACCTATTCTAGACCCGGACTTACATAGGATTCGATTTTACATAAAATACCTGAAACACCAGGCCTTACATGATCAAAATCACATAAAAATAAAATCTATGGCAATAAAATTAACCTAAACAGTTCAATGCAAACAGAACAAACATTATGCATAAATCCCACCTATTAGAGCCTATCGCAAATTTTAATATTAATCAATAGGGACAACGATGGCTCTGATGCCGATTGAAGGGGATAAAAGCCCCTACGCAGTGGAAGCGCATCGACTGTACCTTACTCTGTATATTAATTAACATTAAAATACCGTTACGAAAAGGCAAAATATAAACTTTAAACATGCTTTAAAGTTGTTGTAAATAGCTATAAACATGCTTGAAAATTAAATCTAACTTATTTTCATGCTTTTCTAAAGAAACGTGAAAGAACCGTTACAAACCTTCGTTGTAGACTTACCGTTCTTCGCCAACGACGCTTCAATGAACGAAAACGCAACAACCCTCTTGTCTTTTATTCACTGGAAACTTCTTCTTGAAGGACACAATAACCACAGAGGTTACACCGGTATGTCTCTGAGTGTAGGAGGCAAAAGACTTGTGGGAGTTTTTCTCTAAGAGGGAGGCTAGAGAGAATTCTAGGGTCTTGTCTTGTAAGTCTAAGAGCAAGAGGAGAGTACTGAACCAATTAGGTCTAGTGTTCTATTTATAGAAGAAAGGTCACGAATAAAATATTCAATTAAATCAATCTTTTCCAAAACTGATTCAATCTTATTCCATATTTAATCAATCTAAGATCAATCAATTCCATAATTGATTAATCTTTTCCACAAATGACTAATTACTTCCATAAGTGATTAGACCATTTCCATAAATGATTAATCACTCCCTTAAGTTATTAATTATTTCCATAATTGATTAATTCCCGGTTAATGAATTCTTTAATTAATTAACCACCAATTAAATATCTCATATTTAATTTCCGGCCTTGAATTAATTAATTTGCCCAAATAGATTTTAGGCCTTATAATTAATTCATTCATTATTTGAACTCTTTCAAAATTCCATAAATTTAATATGACTAAAATTTATATTAATATTTGAATTTCTTCAAATATTAATTTCTCTCATAATATATCAATATATATTATATTGTTTCCCTTAGTAAATTGAACACTTTCAATTTACATTTATTACTTGGTTGCCTCAAATTACTTTATGAGCTACCAGTGGGACCTAAGGGACCTGCAAATCAGAAGCTCCAACGATGTGAAAGTAATTGGTCAAACTCATTAAACAAATTAATCAATATTCGTTAACTGTGTGAACATTCCATTATAGACTCCCAGTTGCACTCTTCTCACTACATACATATTTTCTGTGTCTTGGATATAGACCAATATCGACTAGTTAGTCCTTCACGAGTGTCGGTAACACCAGTTGGGTAAAATTACCGTTTTACCCTTGGGTTACTTCTATTTCCTAAAGTACCAGTTCTCCTCTAATGAACAACATGTTTGTGGTCCAACCATCAAACAGAAAACCCCACTCGTGCCATTGAGAGGGTAGAACCCTTTGTTCAAGACTTGGAGTCACCAGTTAAGGGAACACTCATCTGCTTCCCTAAAATCAGGAAGGAGTGAATTTCATCTTGTACGATTATGTTCCTAGCTCCCCATTCGGTCTTGTCCGCAAAATGGTAGGCTTATTAAGTCGGCGTATTGGCCACTCTCACCCATACAAATCAAAGGACAATCCCTCATGAGCAGGAATCCATAATCAACTCAGGATTAAGACTAAGTTGTCTAGGTTGTCCTAGTGAAATAGAAAACCAACTAGTTAATAGTGTTATAACCAGTGGCTACTATTTCACGGTCCGGTCTTATACAAACTCATTGCATAGGATACCCCCACTCGTATGTCTCCTACACGAACGCGTTGGATCATAGCATTCGTATCAAATACAAAGTGGGTCGTATCCATAGTGTCACCAGGATAAGGCACCCAATTTTATCCCTATGAAAAAGACCTTTTAGGTTGTTTGTTGTTTCTTGAACAGTGATCCCCATATGTCGCCACATATAGTTCAAGACTCATATTACAGCCTAGGATGTCTAGTTTATTGGATTAGGGTTATTTCAGGCAAATACAAATATAAAATAACTAATAACATTTAATGGAAAAATATATCAATATTATTTCATTAATATCCGGTCAACGGTTACATTCACTATCTACGAGTTTTAGGGCATAAAACCCAACAGGAAGATGAGTTGATAGTTTAGTAATCCAATCCCGGGCTACTAGAGTCTAATCCAATTAAGTTAGATCTCGCTTGTGCAAGTCAATTTTATAAAATTTTTTATTTGTCTCCCTCATTGGTCCTTATGTGCATGTCTTTTGATTGCTTGATTATTGACTTTTGAGCCTTGAGGATTGAGTCATGTTTGTTGCATCCATTTTATCATTCTATGCTTGATTTTTAGTTTGCTCGAGGATTAACAAGAGCTTAAGTTTGGGGGTGTTTGATAGCGAGCATAGCTAACTAGTTTTCCCTAATTAATTTAGCTAGTCTTGTATGATTTATTGGCAATTTTATTGCACTTAAATGTTTATTTTGTAGGAAATTTTCATTAGAGCTAAAACGTGATATTGGAGTTAATCGGGTGTTCGGGATGTGAAAAAAAGGCCAAAGAACCAAAAAGAAACAAAGTTGGAAGAGTGCAAAAGAGTCTTGTCCGAGGGATGCTAGCCTTGTGGCGTCTCGTGCTACGACCAAGGGGAGTCCAATTGGAAAGATTTTAGCCCTAATTTCGACTAGAGACATTCTGTGGGAGCTGAAGCAAGGAAAAGTAGCGGGAATCAAACTTGGAGGCATGGAGATCGTGATGGGAACGTGCCAGTTTCGACGACTTTGAGTGTTTCCTTTCCTTTTCCTTTTCTTTAGTTAGATTTAATGGTTTTTTCATGATTAGTTGATCTTGTAACGCCATGTATGAGTAGCTCAGCTTGTTACTTAGGGATTGATGTAGTCTTTTTAGTTTATGGAATTATTTATGGGATGATTTGTGCAATGGTTATTATGTTTCCAATCTTTATTTAATGCTTTCAATTAATTGTCCACTAGTTGAATGATCTAAGTGTTGAGTCTTGCTCGAGAGAGGGGATTTAGCGTAGACTATATTAAGATTGCATGACTAAAGTTTATGTTCTAAGCTCGTGACGGAATTTAGAGTAACTTTAGAATTGGTCAAAAAGAACGAAATGCCTTGCATGTTAATAAACTTAGATAGGGATATCAAGTTGGTTAATTTTCATGAGAATCAATTATACTCGGGAGAGGTAGTTGTAATTAAAGGTTCTTAGGCTAAAAAATCCATTGTGTGTTATAACTCATTCCCTAAAATCAATCCTAGACTAAATTGGCGAAATCAATTCCCTAAGTGTCCTTTCAATTGAATCTCCATTGTTTGTTTGCATTGATCTTGTTTTCTATCGTTTACTACTTTTCGATCCCTAAATAAAATTGAGCAAGATTATTCATGGTAATTGATTTAACTTAAAAAATCCAATCCAGAGGACGACACTCGATTTTACGATCACTTTATTATTACTTGACCCGTGCGCTTGCGGTAGGAAAATTCTACATCACTTGTTGGTATGGACCTATGGGATCTGAAAATGGAGGATCACACTTATGGGAAATTTTTAAGTTATTAACAATTTATTGCCTGATAAACAGTAGCTAAAAGCTATAGGGATAAGAGTGCCCATAAAAAACACCGATTTAAACAAGAAACGGTGGATGCATCATAAAAAATTCACAAAATCCCATAAAATTCAAGAAATCTCATAAAAGTGAATAAACATACAAATTGAGGTTCTAATTACATCAATCCATGCTTAGACTCCCATAGACGAGCCAAATCTAAGCCCCCAGGCTTGATTAACTTACCTCAAACTAACCTAAACTAAGAACAAATGAAAAATGTAGAGAAATGCTCTTGCGACTCGTGCCCATGACTCGGTCTATATGCTAACTACAATAAAAGTTCCATTATCTACGTGGATTTCAATTTCTTAGTGAGTTACTAACATGCAAGCTACGAGTTAGGGTGTCAATCTAACCTAAAGTGCATGCAAATAATATAAACGGGAATCTAAATCACAAAACAACAAGTAAATCATACATGAAGCTCAAGAAACTCAAAAAGATAATGCGTTCAGCATAGAATACCCATTAAATCTCATAAAAACTAAATGTAGTTTCAATTACGAGGTTCCAACTACAGTGAACGACACTTAGACGACCATAGACAAGTCTAATCTAAGCCTAAGGCTTGAGAAACCAACCTAAACTAGCCTAAAACTATGAATACAGTAAATGAACGAAGAAAATCGAGAGAAAACAGAGAAGAAAAGAACGACTGTTGGAGTGACCTAAATCGATGAAAATAGTGTTTTTATAATCAGGCGAGCATTGAGACGCTGACGAAAAATAGGCGTGGATCTGATGTTCGTAGCGCGGGACGCTGCGATGCTACCTCTCGGGTCTAGCTTGTTTGGCTTCTTTGCACTTGCTTCCAATGCTCGGGATTTGGCCTAATTTGCTCCTTTTAAGTACTTTTTACTCCAAAGTGCTCCCAGGAAGCTCTAACACCAAATACCTACAAAATAATACAATTAATCACATGATTAAACATAAAACTAGCAAGATTAAGACTAAATAAATAGGGCCAAATTGGTCCTATTAGTTGGTTTGACTTCTATTCTTTTGTATATATGATATGTCTATTATATTATTTCTGGAAAAAACAGAGAGTGTAAAATATGAAAAGGGAAAATCTTCAAGTTAAATTCAAGAATAAAAAGACTTAGGCAAGAGGGAACTTCGTCTAAGGAAAATCGTGTCTAAGAAAAGGTATTTAAATGATCGTTTCGGGAACACCTTTACCTGGAAGTTTAATTGGTGAAAACTTTTTAACTTGAATTTTCTCGGGAAATTTTTAACTCAAATAATATAATGTAAAGTGTGTGAACATTTTGATAAGTTTGTTGATGTTTCAGGTTTTTAAAGAGAAGAGAAAACAGAGAAGAAGGGAAGAAAAAAAATGGAAAAAGTAGAGAGTTGGGAAAATGCGATCACATTTCTTCCAGCTCATCTGAAAATGCGAGTACATTTTCCAACTGATGTAGGACAGTGACATCATTTAACACTGACTCTCACGTGGCCAATTCAAAAACCTATAAACAGAAAAACCACAATCTTCATCTTCCACATGTACTTGACTATCGTCTTTTCATTTCAAGACAACCAACTCAAAGAACACCCGATAGCAAGAATAAATGTTGCTACTTTGTCCTTAGATTTATTAGCTTGTGTTTTTATAATACAAATCTATTTAATTATGTAGTTTTGTGATGTGGACTTTTCCTACCGCAAGCGCACGGGTCAAGTAATAATAAAGTGTTCGTATAAACGAGTTTCGTCCTCTGGATTGGATTTTTAAGCAAATCAAGTATTGTGAATTATCTTGCTCAATTTTATTTAGGGATCAAAAAGTGATGAGTGATTAATGGAAAACTAAACCAAAGCAAGTAATAAAATGTGGAAATTGAATTGGGAAAAATACTTAGGGAATTGATTTCGCCGATTTAGTCTATGATTGATTTTAAGGAGTAAATTATTATGCACAATGGAATTATGAGCCAAAGACCCTTTAATCACAATTACCTCTCCTGAGTATAATTGATTCTCATGCAAATTAATCAACTTGATATCCCTATCTAAGTTTGTTAACATGCAAGGCAATGAGATCTTTTGACCAATTCCAAGGTTAACCTAAAACCGTCACGAATTAGAAAATAAACCTTAGTCATGCAATCTTGAGTAAGTCTATATTAAATCCCCTCTCCCGAGCTAGATTCAAAACTTAAATCAATCAACTAATGGCCAATTAATTGAAAGCATTAAATCAAGATTACAAACATAATAAACATTGCACAACTTAAACCACAAATCAATCCATGAACAAAATCAACTACATCAATCCCTAAGCTATGAGTTTAGCTACTCATGAATGTAAATACAAGCTCAACTAAACTTAATAATGCCATAAACTCTAGCTAAAGAAAAGGAAAGGGAAAAGAAAACTCAATGTAGGTCGAGACCGACGTCCCCGTCACGATCCCCACGAACAATGGGTTGATTTCCGATTTTCTCCCTTTGCTTCAGTCTTCAAATCCTCTGTTTTAGCTCTGTTTACGGCTCCAAGAAGTCCCAAAATTCATTCCCCCAAAAACCTAGCCGAAAGGAAGCTTTTATTAACAATTGAATTAAGCATGTAAATTTGGCACTAGCTTTCACACACCCATTGCAGGGACCCTTAACCTGAGTTTTCTCTGGTTGGCCTGACTGATCACAACAGGGGTAGCTCTTTTTGCCTAAACTTTATTAAACATTGCAAACTGTGCACAGGCCATGGCATAATAATTTTTTTCTTTTCAACAGTAACAACAAGAATGATTTTTTTCTTTATGAGCATAAATAGCAGATATTCTTTTCTTTTCTCCTAAGCAAGATCAAACATGCTAATTTTCAAAAAATTAACTCTTTAGCTCTACCCTACACCTATCGAGGTGACAACAAGCATATGAACCCAATAATTCGCTCCTAAGCATTCAAATCCAAATCTAGCCAAGACAGATACTCTACTCATGCAAGCCATCTCCTAGAAAAATTTTAAAAAGTCTCCCTTTTTGGGCACTTATGCTTACATCTCATCACAAGCTTGAAAATTGACAAGAAAGCTTATCCTAGGACATCATAATCATGCAAAAGTAGCATCCAGAAAACAACCATATGCATAATTCAAAGAAAGCTCAAAACTATAGCCCGAACTCAGATGCTCAAGGGCTCCACAAACATGCTAATCCACCCCCAAACTTAAAATATGCATTGTCCTCAATGTATAAAGAAAATAAGGCATAAACAATCATGAGAACAATAAAAGAATGACAGGAGTGAATGATACTGGGCTGAAATGATGATGACTTCTTGCTTGAAAGCTTGGAATCTTGAAAGCTTGAAAGCAAAGGAGAGAAAGAAAACAAGACCTACAAAAACAAACAATAAATCAAAAACAAAAAGAAAACACACTAACTTACTTGGGTTGCCTCCCATAAGCGCTTGTTTAACGTCATTAGCTCGACGTGTTGCACGTGCTTCAAGGAGGCTTTTGTTCTGTGAATCCAACAGAGGTGCTCTTTCTTGCACCTTTCTTGTAGCCCATGTAAAGCACTTCATCTTTAGAGTCTTCAACTGCTTTAAAGATCTCTTTTTCGTTCTTGACTCTAATAGTGAGCTCCCTGCGCTCAATATCTATGATCGCTCGCCCAGTAGCGAGGAATGGTCGTCCTAATATGACAGGCATTGAAGGATTTTCTATCATGTCCATAACATACAAGTCAATAGGGAGGAAAAATCTACCTACTCTGATTAACACATTCTCTACAATACCAACTGGTCTCACCACAGATTGATCAGCCAATTGGAGCTTTACAGGAGTAGACTTAATCTCACCTATATCTAACTTTTTACACAACGATAGAGGAATGATATTAATGCTAGCACCTAAATCACATAATGCTCTGAAAGAGTAAGTACCAAAACTACAAGGAACAGAAAAACTCCCTGGATCTGCTACTTTTTCAGGTACTTTCTGTTGTACTCTGGTGCTGCATGTGGAAGCAAGATAAACAGTGTCAACCTTCTTTTCTTTTCGCTTTTTTGCTAACCACTCCTTCATGAACCTGTTGTACTGGGGCATCTCTAATGCCTCTGCAAAAGGAATATTAATATTCAGATTCATAAAAGCATTCATAAATTTATCAAACTGAACCTGATTGTTCTTTTTCTTCTTTTTCTTTTTCCTTTCCTTGGGAACCAACAGTGTGGGAGAAGGAATAGGAGGCTCAAGGTTAGGCTTTTCAGCCTCATCAGATGATGTGTCCTCCTCAGCTTCCCCTGTAGGCGTTTCATAGTCCTCAGATTCAGGTTCCTCTTCAGATTCCTCCTGGTGCACAGTGATTGCCTTACAGTACTCCATCTGAGTTTTCTCCTGTTCAGCTGGGGCCTTACCTTTATTCATGGTACTTACAACATTTACCAACTGTCCCAGCTGAGTCTCAATGTTCTTGATGGCTGCACTGTGGCCATTCACCGTGGTGTTGATAGCAATGACTGCCTCCTCTAATTTGGTTGTCCTGTTACTAGACTCTGCAATGAAAGCTCCAACAAGATCTTCTAACTTTTTATTATCTTGAGTTTGAGGGGCAAAACCAGGAGGATTAAGAACATTCTTAGTATTAGCATAAGAGAAATTTTCATGGTTCCTATTGTTAGGGTGATAATGTGTAGGTGTAGAACTATTAATATATCCCCTATAATTAAAATTTGTTACATACTGAACCTGCTCGATGGTCTCCTCCTGAGGTCTAGATGCTAAAGCAGCAGCTGATTCAATTGACTGTGCACTCCCTGTACCTGAGAATTTCATAAAAGCATTAGCGAGGGAGGTCATCTGGGCCTGGAGTGCACTTACTTTATCAACCTCAAACACTCCAACAGCAATCTTTTTAGGTGTAGACCGCTCAGATGGCCACTGATAGCTGTTGGTGGCCATATCCTCTAAAAGTGTGCGAGCGTTTTCCACGGTCTTGGACAACAGAGTCCCACCTGCAGCTGCATCAACAATCGTTTTTGTACTAGGAGTTAAACCATTATAGAACAACTGTACCTGAAGCCAATCGGGGTAACCATGCTGAGGACACTTCCTCAGTAGCTCTTTGAATCGTTCCCAAGCTTCGAACAGCTGCTCATCATATTGTTGTTGGAATGTCCCAATCTCGGTCCTCAGCTTGACCGTCTTTGCAGGAGGGAAAAATTTCTTTAAAAAGGCCTGGACCAAAGCATCCCAGGTGGTGATGCTCCCAGGGGTAATAGACTGCAACCAATCACGTGCTTTATCCTGCAAAGAAAAGGGAAATAAACGTAAGCGAATAGCAGCTGATAGCGAGCATAGCTAGCTATCTTTACTGATTTAATTTAGCTAGTCTTTATGATATTTGGGCCATTTTATTGTGCTTTATTGTTTATTTTGTAGGAAATGGTTGATTGGAGCTATAATGCCATATTGGAGTTAATCGGATGCTCGGGGCGTGAAAAGATGCAGAGGAATGAAAAGAATAAAAGAGGAAAAAAGTCAAACCGCGGTCAACAGCAGGCTAGCGTCGAGACGCTAGCTCTTGAGCGTCTCGATGCTCACTTTCCATATCAGATTAGGCGCATAAAGCTTACAGCGTCGAGACGCTATGATAGGAAGCGTCCCGACGCTACCGTTTTTCCTTATTCAGAACGCGCGTTTATGAGGCAGCGTCGCGACGCTGTCTTGACAGCGTCTCGACGCTAGGACGAAAAATCAGAATAAAAGCTTCACTTTGGCTAGGTTTTAGGGGAGTTCGATTTGGGGACCTTGGACAGCCGTAAAGAGGACAGAATAGAGCATTTGGAGGCTGAAAACAAAGGAAGAGACTTGGAAATCAACCTATTGTTCGTGGGGATCGTGACGGGGACGTCGGGATTCGGCTTACATTGAGTTTTCTTTTCCCTTCTCTTTCTTAAGTTAGATTTATGGCTTTCACATGTTTAGTTGAGATTGTATTTACATTCATGAGTAGCTAAACTTGTAGCTTAGGGATTGATGTAGTTGATTAAGTTTATGGATTGATTTATGGTTTAAGTTGTGCAATGTTATTGTGTTTGTAATCTTGATTTAATGCTTTCAATTAATTGGCCATTAGTTGGATGATTTAAGTTTCGAATGTAGCTCGGGAGAGGGGATTTGATCTAGACTTACTCAAGATTGCATGAATAAAGTTTACTTTCTAATTCTTGACGGTTTTAGATTATCTTTAGAATTGGTTAAAAGATCTCATTGCCTTGCATGTTAATAAACTTAGATAGGGATATCAAGTTGGTTAATTTGCATGAGAATCAATTATACTCGGGAGAGGTAGTTGTGATTAAAGGGTCTTTGGCTCATAATTTCATTGTGCATAATAACTTATTCTTTAAAATCAATCCTAAACGAAATCGGCGAAATCAATTCCCTAAGTAGTTTTCCCAATTGAATTTCCATTCTTTTTACTTGCTTTGATTTGGTTTTATTATCATCTTTTCATCACTTTTTTGATCCCTAAATAAAATTGGGCAAGATAATTCACAATACTTGATTTGCTTAAAAATCCAATCCAGAGGACGACATTCGAATTTACTATTCACTATATTATTACTTGACCCGTGCGCTTGCGGTAGGAAAAGTCCACATCAAGTTTTTGGCGCACCAGGAGGAATCTGAAGAGGAACCTGAATCTGAGGACTATGAAACGCCTACAGGGGAAGCTGAGGAGGACACATCATCTGATGAGGCTGAACAGCCTAACCTTGAGCCTTTTATTCCTTCTCCCACACTGATGGTTCCCAAGGAAAAGAAAAAGAAAAAGAAGAAAAAGAATAATCAGGTTCAGTTTGATAAATTTATGAATTCTTTTATGAATCTGAACATTAATATTCCTTTTGCAGAGGCATTAGAGATGCCCCAATACAACAGGTTTATGAAGGAGTGGTTAGCAAAGAAGCGAAAAGAAAAGAAGGTTGACACTGTTTATCTTGCTTCCACATGCAGCACCAGAGTACAACAAAAAGTACCTGAAAAAGTAGCAGATCCAGGGAGTTTTTCTGTTCCTTGTAGTTTTGGTACTTATTCTTTCAGAGCATTATGTGATTTAGGTGCTAGCATTAATATCATTCCTCTATCATTGTGTAAAAAGGTAGATATAGGTAAGATTAAATCTACTCCTGTAAAGCTCCAATTGGCTGATCAATCTGTGGTGAGACCAGTTGGTATTGTAGAAAATGTGTTAATCAGAGTAGGTAGATTTTTCCTCCCTATTGATTTGTATGTTATGGACATGATAGAAAATCCTTCAATGCCTGTCATATTAGGACGACCATTCCTCGCTACTGGGCGAGTGATTATAGATATTGAGCGCAGGGAGCTCACCATTAGAGTCAAGAACGAAAAATAAATCTTTAAAGCAGTTGAAGACTCTAAAGATGAAGTGCTTTTCATGGGCTACAGGAAAGGTGCAAGAAAGAGCACTTCTGTTGGATTCATAGAGCAAAAGCCTCCTTGAAGCACGTGCAACACGTCGAGCTAATGACGTTAAACAAGCGCTTATGGGAGGCAACCCAAGTAAGTTAGTGTGTTTTCTTTTTGTTTTTGATTTATTGTTTGTTTTTGTTTTGTAGGTCTTGTTTTCTTCCTCTCCTTTGTTTTCAAGCTTTAAAGATTCCAAGCTTTCAAGCAAGAAGTCATCATCATTCCAGGCCAGTATTGTTCACTCCTGTCATTCTTTTATTGTTCTCATGCTTGTTTATGCCTTATTTTCTTTATACATTGAGGACAATGCATATTTTAAGTTTGGGGGTGGATTAGCATGTTTATGGAGCCCTTGAGCATCTGAGTTCGGGCTATAGTTTTGAGCTTTCTTTGGATTGTGCATATGGTTGTTTTCTGGATGCTACTTTTGCATGATTATGATGTCCTAGGATAGGCTTTCTTGTCAATTTTCAAGCTTGTGATGAGATGTAAGCATAAGTGCCAAAAAAGGGAGACTTTTTAAAATTTTTCTAGGAGATGGCTTGCATGAGTAGAGTATCTGTCTTGGCTAGATTTGGATTTGAATGCTTAGGAGCGAATTATTGGGTTCATATGCTTGTTGTCACCTCGATAGGTGTAGGGTAGAGCTAAAGAGTTAATTTTTTGCAAATTAGCATGTTTGATCTTGCTTAGGAGAAAAGAAAAGAATATCTGCTATTTATGCTCATAAAGAAAAATCATTCTTGTTGTTACTGTTGAAATAAAATTATTATGCCATGGCCTGTGCACAGTTTGCAATGTTTAATAAAGATTAAGGCAAAAAGAGCTACCCCTGTTGTGATCAGTTAGGCCAACCAGAGAAAACTCAGGTTAAGGGTCCCTGCAATAGGTGTGTGAAAGCTAGTGCCACATTTACATGCTTAATTCAATTGTTAATCAAAAGCACCTAAGTATGGAGATAAACAAACTAATTTGTTGCATTAACTCATTGGTGAAGCCTTAGTGCCAGTGTAGAGGGAAGATGAGCTGAGAGTTTAATAATCCAATCCCGAGCTAGTAAAGTCTGATCTTGTTGAGTTAGATCTCGCTTGTGCAAGTTAATTTTGGAAAAATTTTAATTTGTCTCCCTCATTGGTCCTTATGTGCATATCTCTTGCTTGCTTGGTTATTGACTTTTGAGCCTTGAGGATTGAGTTATGATTGTTGCATCCATTCTTCCATTGTATGTCTGATTTAGAGTTTGCTCGAGGACTAGCAAAAGCTTAAGTTTGGGGGTATTTGATAGCGAGCATAGCTAGCTATCTTTACTGATTTAATTTAGCTAGTCTTTATGATATTTGGGCAATTTTATTGTGCTTTATTGTTTATTTTGTAGGAAATGGTTGATTGGAGCTATAATGCCATATTGGAGTTAATCGGATGCTCGGGGCGTGAAAAGATGCAGAGGAATGAAAAGAATAAAAGAGGAAAAAAGTCAAACCGCGGTCAACAGCAGGCTAGCGTCGAGACGCTAGCTCTTGAGCGTCTCGACGCTCACTTTCCATATCAGATTAGGCGCATAAAGCTTACAGCGTCGAGACGCTATGATAGGAAGCGTCCCGACGCTACCGTTTTTCCTTATTCAGAACGCGCGTTTATGAGGCAGCGTCGCGACGCTGTCTTGACAGCGTCTCGACGCTAGGACGAAAAATCAGAATAAAAGCTTCACTTCGGCTAGGTTTTAGGGGAGTTCGATTTGGGGACCTTGGACAGCCGTAAAGAGGACAGAATAGAGCATTTGGAGGCTGAAAACAAAGGAAGAGACTTGGAAATCAACCCATTGTTCGTGGGGATCGTGACGGGGAAGTCGGGATTCGGCTTACATTGAGTTTTCTTTTCCCTTCTCTTTCTTTAGTTAGATTTATGGCTTTCACATGTTTAGTTGAGATTGTATTTACATTCATGAGTAGCTAAACTTGTAGCTTAGGGATTGATGTAGTTGATTAAGTTTATGGATTGATTTATGGTTTAAGTTGTGCAATGTTATTGTGTTTGTAATCTTGATTTAATGCTTTCAATTAATTGGCCATTAGTTGGATGATTTAAGTTTCGAATCTAGCTCGGGAGAGGGGATTTGATCTAGACTTACTCAAGATTGCATGAATAAAGTTTACTTTCTAATTCTTGACGGTTTTAGATTATCTTTAGAATTGGTTAAAAGATCTCATTGTCTTGCATGTTAATAAACTTAGATAGGGATATCAAGTTGGTTAATTTGCATGAGAATCAATTATACTCGGGAGAGGTAGTTGTGATTAAAGGGTCTTTGGCTCATAATTTCATTGTGCATAATAACTTATTCTTTAAAATCAATCCTAAACGAAATCGGCGAAATCAATTCCCTAAGTAGTTTTCCCAATTGAATTTCCATTCTTTTTACTTGCTTTGATTTTGTTTTATTATCATCTTTTCATCACTTTTTGATCCCTAAATAAAATTGGGCAAGATAATTCACAATACTTGATTTGCTTAAAAATCCAATCCAGAGGACGACATTCGAATTTACTATTCACTATATTATTACTTGACCCGTGCGCTTGCGGTAGGAAAAGTCCACATCAGCATCCTCAGAGACACCATTAATCTTTACCGTCCCACAAATATCCAAAAATGATTTAAGATGAGAATTTGGATCCTCAGTGGGCGATCCTCTGTATGCACAGTCTCGAGCCATCTGAATGAGGCCGGTCTTCAGCTCAAAGTTGTTGGCATTAATCGGTGCATAAACAATCCCCGACTGTTGCCCCTGAAAAACAGGCTGAAAATAATCTCTAATAGGCCTAGGCTCCTCAGGTGGATTTTGATCTGCCATTTGAATAATTTCTCTATTTTCCCTTCGAAGCCTAAGAATTGTTCTTTCTATCTCGGGATCAAATGGTATCACTTCTCTACAACTACGCATGCAAAATTAAAAATACCTTAAACAAAAAAGAAAACACAAATATGGAAATAAATAAAGAAAAGGAAACAAACTAACCTAATATGGAAAATATAATCAAGAAAAAGGAAACAAACTAACCTAATATGGAATGCAAAAAATAAATATGACAAAATGCAAATAAGGAAACTAACCTAGAAACTCAAATATGGAAAGAAAAACAAATAAGGAAAAAAATGCAACAAACCTAAAAAAAGTAAGAATACACCCTAAATTAAGATCAAGCAATTTTTTCACAATATCAATCTAGCTAAATGTGCCAATCCCCGGCAACGGCGCCAAAAACTTGATGTGGACTTTTCCTAACCGCAAAAGCACGGGTCAAGTAATAATATAGTGAATAGTAAATTCGAATGTCGTCCTCTGGATTGGATTTTTAAGCAAATCAAGTATTGTGAATTATCTTGCCCAATTTTATTTAGGGATCAAAAAGTGATGAATAGGTGATGATAAAAACAAATCAAAGCAAGTAAAAAGAATGGAATATCAATTGGGAAAACTACTTAGGGAATTGATTTCGTCGATTTCGTTTAGGATTGATTTTAGGGAATAAGTTATTATGCACAATGAAATTATGAGCCAAAGACCCTTTAATCACAACTACCTCTCCCGAGTATAATTGATTCTCATGCAAATTAACCAACTTGATATCCCTATCTAAGTTTATTAACATGCAAGGCAATGAGATCTTTTAACCAATTTTAAAGATAATCTAAAACCGTCAAGAATTAGAAAGTAAACTTTATTCATGCAATCTTGAGCAAGTCTAGATCAAATCCCCTCTCCCGAGCTAGATTCGAAACTTAAATCATCCAACTAATGGCCAATTAATTGAAAGCATTAAATCAAGATTACAAACACAATAACATTGCACAACTTAAACCATAAATCAATCCATAAACTTAATCAACTACATCAATCCCTAAGCTACAAGTTTAGCTACTCATGAATGTAAATACAAGCTCAACTAAACATGTGAAAGCCATAAATCTAACTAAAGGAAGAAAAGGGAAAAGAAAACTCAATGTAGGCCGAATCCCGACGTCCCCGTCACGATCCCCACGAACAATGGGTTGATTTCAAAGTCTCTTCCTTTGTTTTCAGCCTCCAAATGCTCTATTCTGTCCTCTTTACGGCTGTCCAAGGTCCCCAAATCGAACTCCTCAAAAACCTAGCCGAAAATAAGCTTTGATTCTGATTTTTCGTCTTAGCGTCGAGACGCTGTCAAGACAGCGTCGCGACGCTGCCTCTTATACGCGCGTTCAGAATAAGGAAAAACGGTAGCGTCGGGACGCTTCCTATCATAGCGTCTCGATGCTGTGAGCTTTACGCGCCTGATCTGATATGGAATGTGAGCGTCGAGACGCTCAAGAGCTAGCATCTCGACGCTAGCCTGCTGTTGACCGAGATTTGACTTTTTTCCACTTTTACTCTTTTCATTCCTTTGCATATTTTCACGCCCCGAGCACCCGATTAACTCCAATATGGCATTATAGCTCCAATCAACCATTTCCTACAAAATAAACATTAAAGCACAATAAAATGGCCCAAAAATCATAAAAGACTAGCTAAATTAAATAAGTAAAGATAGCTAGCTATGCTCGCTATCATTGGCCAAAACTTTTGATGAAGCTTATAAAATTTTAGAAAGAATATCTATTAATAGTTGTCAGTGGTCGGATGTTAGAGGCAGAAATAAGAAAGTTACGAGTGTGTTAGAGGTTGATGGTGTGTCCACCATTAGGGCTGATCTTGCTATGATTGCTAACGCTCTTAAGAATGTGACAGTGATTAGTCATCAGTAGCCACCAGCTATGGAGCCTACTGCAGTGGTGAACCAAGTCACGTATGAAGCATGTGTCTATTGCGGTGAAGACCACAACTACGAGTTTTGCCCCAGCAATCCAGCTTCTGTGTTTTTTGTAGGTAATCAGACGAACAACCGTTATTCTAATTTCTATAATCCAGGTTGGCGCAATCACCCCAATTTCTCATGGGGAGGTCAAGGAAGTAGCGTACAAGCGCAGCAGAAGATGAACCAGCCGGGATTTGCTAAAGCGCAGGTAATGCCCCAACAAAATAAGCAGGCTTTGCCCCAGCAAAATTCGGGAAATTCTCTCGAGGCGATGATGAAAGAATTCATGGCTCGCACAGATGCCGCAATTCAAAGTAATCAAGTTCGATGAAGGCCCTGGAATTGCAAGTGGGTCAGCTAGCTAATGAGCTAAAGGCGAGGCCTCAAGGGAAACTTCCCTCGGATACTGAACACCCTCGAAGGGGAAGTAAGGAGCAGGTAAAGGCAGTAACCCTTAGGAGTGGTAAGCCACTAGAAGAGTCTAGAAGGACCCAGGATTTAAATAATAATAGTGATAATAATGTTGTTGTCGAGAATGAGTTGGAGTCTGGTCAGGGTGCTGGAGGCAGCAAAGAGAATGCTGGAGCATCTGGTTCTGTGCCAGATGTAGAACCACCATATGTGCCGCCCCCACCTTATGTACCACCTCTACCTTTTCCACAAAGGCAAAAGCCTAAGAATCAGGATGGTCAATTTAAAAAGTTTTTAGAGATTCTTAAGCAGTTGCATATAAATATCCCTTTAGTAGAAGTTATTGAGCAAATGCCTAATTATGCTAAATTTCTTAAGGGTATTTTGACTCAAAAGAAAAAATTAGGTGAGTTTGAAATTGTATCTCTTACTGAGGAGTGTAGTGCTATTCTCAAGAATGGTCTACCCCCAAGGCTAAGGATCCAGGGTCATTTACTATACCTATGTCTATAGGTGGAAAGGAATTAGGTAGAGCACTCTGTGATTTAGGCGCAAGCATTAACCTTATGCCTCTTTCGGTCTATCGGAAGTTGGGTATTGGTGAAGCTAGGCCTACCACAGTAACACTCCAATTAGCTGATAGGTCTATCACATATCCAGATGGTAAAATTGAGGACGTCTTAGTAAAAGTTGATAAATTCATATTTCCTGTTGATTTTATTATTTTAGACTATGAGGCTGATAAAAATGTCCCAATTATTCTAGGTCGTCCATTTTTGGCTACTGGTAGGGCATTAATATATGTTCAAAAAGGAGAATTAACAATGAGAGTCTGTAATGAGGAAGTAAAATTTAATGTGTTTAAAGCCATGAAATATCGAGATGAAATGGAGGATTGCTCCTTCATCAGGATTCTGGAGAGCACAGTTATTGAGACAGTAATACAGGATTCAGCTAGTAAGCATTCGGAAAAGTATGGAGAGGTCAGTGTAGATGATTTTCAAGTTTGTTTGTTAGAAAGAAAAAATGAAAAAGAAGTGTCTAGGTGTGAGCATGTTTTTGAGTCTTTAGATTTGGATGAAAGGAAGGCTCCTCCTTTTAAGTCATCCCTGATTGAGGAACCCACTTTAGAATTGAAGCCCTTGTCGGATCATCTAAAGTATGTGTATCTTGGGGAGGGTGAGATGTTGCCCATTACTATTGCATCAGATTTAACTATAGTCCATATTTAAGGCAGTGAAAACACCTTGGTATGATGACTTTTTCGATTACCTTGATTTTGGAAATTTTCCTCCTGGTTTATCAAAAGAACAAATGAAAGAATTTTTCCATGGGGTGAAGTTTTATTTATCGAATGATGCATCTATGGTTAAACAATGTGTTGAAAAGGATGGGAGAGTGTTCAAAGTGAATGGTCAGTGTGTTAAACACTATTGGGAGAGGGGTTTTCTTCCAAATACCTTTCTTTCAAGTTACTGGCAGATTTAGAGAAAACAAGATGTTTGCGGGAGCATTTTACAGGGAAATATTTTCAACTCCCAGTGTTCGTTTTGATTTTTCGTTGATTTGTTTTTAATAGGTTAGATTTGATTTTGAATGGGTTATTAGATTCTATCTTTAAGTATTTTTATTATTTTTGGTAGTTTAGATTTTATCTATTTCGTTTTGAATATGATTTGATTTTAAATTCGAAATATTTTAGATTTGATTTGTTTAAATTCTTCAAGATTTATTTTTATTTCTTCCTTAGATTTTATTTTATTTTTTTTTCGCTAGTTATTTAATTTGATTAATTTAGATTAGAGATTAGTTTTTATTTGTTCCGATTAGATTTTATTAAATTCAGTTATTATTTTCGGTTATTCAAATTTCTGTTTAGATTAGGTTTGAATAAAATCTCTCTTGATTTATACGGTTTTGAATAATAAATAAAAGATAAGATTTGATTTGAGCGGTTAATTTAAATTTCCTGATTTGATTTCTTATTTTAAATTTGAATTCAGTATCCAAGATTCTTCAGGTAATCTTTTGTTCAGAGGGTTTGTTGCGGCAAAGTTATGGCTGGAGCAAATCGTTCGTCTGAATAAAGAGGGTTCTGTGGTGAATTAATTATTTTTACCGTTTGATTTTGATTTATGTGGGCAGGTAAATTGCAGGGATGCTGCCACGTATTGTGTAAAGGTAATCCAACGGTTTAGTCATTTGGCAGCGATTATTATTTACCTTGAGCGATTGGAAATTAAAGATTTTACTGCTGATTCTATTTTCAAATTAAAAGATGTAAATGGTAATCCCATTTAATGAGGAGGCAAAACCTATCGGTTACGATTTGATTTGCTGCAGCCCTATTTATTCACAACCCTTCGGTAAGTACTTCTCACTCCACTTTCTTGCATCCAATCTTTGTCGTTTGCATTCTTCTTTCTTTGTTTCTATTTTCTGCACACCTCCTTGAGTCTTCAATGCCTAAGACAAGAGCAAGAAAAGAAAGAGATAATGAGGAAGAAGAGGTATCTGTTGCCCCTGAAGTACCACAAACAAAGGCGAAGAAGAAGAAGACGCCAGAAGAAAAAGAAGCTAAGAGAAGACGACGTCAACAGCGGATGGAGGACCAAGAATATGTTCAAAAGGGTATGGAAGTTGTTGCTGCCACGGTAGTTGAAGAGGACCCGAAAGAACCAGAAGAACAAAATCCATAGCAGATTGAATAGAGAGTTGCAGATACAGAGGAAGCTCAAGAAGAGGTTCAAGAAAAAAAAACAGAATGAAGATGTGCGAGGAGAACAGGCAGAGCTTGCGCCTGAAGGAGATAATGAGCCAGTACAGAAGGCTCGAGTGGAGGTGATCATGCCAGAGGCACCCAAACATGGTCGCATTAAGCGAAAAACAGGTCGCATCAAGGTAGTCCGAACTGACACCCCATTACCTCCATCTACTGACTTTGAAAGAGAAAATGCAGAGAAAGAAGAGCAAGAGAAAAAAGAAGTTGAGGAAAAAGTGAGAGAAGATGCAGAGAAGAAAGCTGAGGAAGCGCGGTTGCTCAAGCGAAGGGCGGAAAAGGAGCAAAAGTGTTGCTGAAGCATCAGAAGAACACTATGAAATAGAAGAACAACAGTTACCATTTGATCGCTTCGTCAACAATTTTTCCAGAGCAAAATACGCTGAGTTGCTGAAAAGAGACTTCTTGTTTGAGAGAGGATTTAGCGGTGGTCTTCCATATTTTCTAAAGACTGGTATTGCAGACCACGACTTGGAGTTGTTTTGTGCGAAGCCTGAGTTTGTAAACGCGCAGGTGGAACGCGAATTTTATGCTTACATTGACAAAGAGGATGGTTTCTAGGTGATTGTTCGAGGAGTCGAGGTAAACTGGAGTCCTAGTGCTATTAACGCACTGTTTAACCTTCCGAATTTCCCCCATGCAGCATATAATGAATGGTTATAGCGCCATCAAGTGAGCAGCTAAGTGAGGCTGTGCGGGAGGTAGGTATTGAAGGGGCACAGTGGCGACTGTCCAAGACGGAGAAGAGGACGTTCCAGTCGGCTTATTTGAAAAAGGGAAGCAAACACGTGGATGGGATTTATCAGACAAATGATGCTTCCAACGACACACGACTGGACAGTCTCAAGGGAACGAGTTCTTCTAACTTTTGCGGTTTTGCAGTCTCTCAGCATTGACGTAGGGAAGATCATTGTTAATGAAATATTTTGACGTTGGAAGAAAAAGGTGGGGAAGCTGTTTTTTCTGAACACGATCACTATGTTATGCAGCAGGACAGGAGTGCCCATGGTTCCAGAGGATATTATTCTGTTTCACAAGGGGATCATCGACACGCCTAACTTGGCACGACTCCAGCGTATGCAGGAGGTACATCAAGGTGGGCTTATCTACGGCACCAACACGATTCTAGAACAACTGGCACTTTCGGCCAGTAGGCAGGAGTTTGCTGAGAGACAGACTTTAACCTTCTGGAGCTATGTTAAGAATCGGGATGCCGGCTTAAAGAGGGCGTTGCAAGAGAATTTTTCAAACCCATACCCAGCCCTTCCCATATTCCCTGACGATCTGTTGAACCCCTAGATTCCGCCCCCACCTGTTGAAAGAGAAGAAGAGAATGATGATGAAGAGCAGGGTTGGGAAGATTGAGGGATGAGATGATCTTCAGCGAGCATTATTTTTGTTCTTATCATTTTGTTTGCTCGCGCATATCTGATCCCGCTTGCTACATATATTTGCTTGTTTCTTTTAATTTTTATGCTTCTGGGAAAAAATATATCTTTGCTTTTTATCTTTTTCGGTTTTTAATGAAATTTTTGGATGTTTTTCATTCTATATGCACTTAGTAATGCCTAACTTAACTAATTTTCTTCTGAATTTTTGAAGCTTGGACTGATTATGCTTAATTAGATCAAGGTATTCTGATCTCCAGAAACCTTTTGCTTGAGCATTTCTTCTAGCCTAGACTGTTGCTGCGGCAGAAAGATTTTGAAGGTAGTATTGACTTATATGATCCACTTTTAAGCTTAATCCTAGTCCCATGTTTAGTTTAAAAATTCAGTTAGAAAAATTTAAGTTTGGGGGTATACTTGCTTAATTAATGATTCATTGGGGACAATGAATAATTCAAGTTTGGGGGACTTTTTGCTACTCCAATTATTTTGCTCGAGCATTCCTCTCCTTCAAATTAAAATTTGCTAGGTTATTGAGTAACCGGGGACATTTGTGATACCCACAGTTTGTCTTCGCGTCAAAAGATGACCTAGGAAATGTGAAAAAATGAGAAATATGAGAAAAAAAAATTATTATTTGCAGAAAAAAATTATTTGTTGAAGATTTTGCTGAAAAAATTGACGGAGCAAAAGTTTTGAGGGATGAATGATGATCCAACAGTTTTTCTTTCTCCCAGAACTTAGGTGAGCTTCATCATAAAATGTCGCCATTCTGAGGGGCAAGAGATAGAATAACTAAGGATTTTTTAGCTTTGTAATGAGTATTGAGCCTAGTTGGTGATGAGCTTGAGGCAAGGGTATACTGCACCATAAAGTGGGTCATCCCATGCTTAAGAGCTTATGACTGTAAGGCTGCTCTAATTCTGATAAATAAGAAAATAAACCCCTGTAAAAATATGTTTTGAAATGTCTGGTAATAGAGCTAGGCTGTGGTGAGTTCTTAGAATTAAGTTGAAAAGTGGTGATTATTTGTCCGTGCCGGAGGAATCATTTTGCTGCAGTAGAGCTTGGTTTTGCAGAGTGCTCAAGTAAAGGTTAAAGGTAGTGTTGGACTGTCTGGTTTGATTAAGCTATTCTTTGTCTAATGTTCTGAATTCTTGAAGGAAGGTTGGTTAGTATTACTCGGGACGCACAATAGTTTAAGTTTGGGGGTATGATAATTGCCCAAAAGGTAGTTATTTAGGCCTCAATTATATAGGGATTTGTGTGTCCTTTATGCTTATTAGGGTTGGTTTTGGATAAATATTACATGTTTTAACCCATTTGGAAGAATGGAAGCATTGGAAATTATTTTGTGCAGAATCTATTGCTGAGTGACTGGATGAAGCAAATTCTGTGCTGCAGTAAAACTGGGAGCAGAAACTGCCACATCACAGCTCGTTAGCCAACTTCATGAACCGACTGCTGTTGAGTTATTTTCGTGATAAAGGATCAAGGAGAGCCTTACACCTGTCCTAGTTGACCTAACTCAAGCCTCCAATCCTTCTATAAAAGGAAGTAGCCGTCAAAGTAAAATTCATTCCATGTTTTCCCTTGGAAGCCGAATAGTATAGGGACATTGAAGATTATCAAGAACACCATCATCCGCAAGCTGATTAGGGAGTTTATTTTCTCTATTAACTTGTGGTTATGGACATGCATACTCAGATTGTAATTCGTATTCCTATGCCTATTATGAACTAAGTAGCTTAGGGTGTTGGTTAGGAATAATGTGATTACTGTGCTTCATCTCTAGTAATAAATTGACTATCGCATTTTGGTTAATTGTTGTGCTTATTCTCATTTTATGCCCGCCTGGCCAGCCGGTATGGATAGCTCTCTCTAGTTTCAGGGATGATTTAGAGAGTGTGTGGCAATTATCCACAGTACGATCATTGTGTATTGGTGAACGCCAGTGACTGAGCTAGGGATAGCCAGTTGCCTAGTGCTTGATCGGTCGCTCTTCATTGGGTTTGAAACATATCCCAAAAGATCCGGAGTTCCGGGAGGAATCAACTAATAATACTGCGAGAAATGCATGATGAATAATATTGCTAGAGCATATCTTAGAACAATCAATAAAACCTAACCAGCGCCTGTCTTTAATCTGTCTATCTATTTGTTTACTCGTTGTTCTGTCATTTATTTTGCTTCAGCATAATTCTTATAAAACCCAACATTTTTATTATCTTCGAAACCATTAGGAAGTTACGCAAAATAGATAAAGGAGAAGCTCATTCAGACCTTGGATTGATAATATTACTTGCTGCAGACTGTGTATACTTGCACAGGAATTCTAGAGTATTTTATACTATATTTTTACTCACTATAGGAGGCCAACAAGTACCTCCAACGAAAATTCAGATTCGAATTCTACGGTCATTGAACTAGATGAAGACCAGGTTTCTATCTCTTCATCTTTGAGTAATAGGAGCTTGTTTTTAACAAACGATACGATCCAAGTCAATCAATGTTCGTTCACTCTACTAAAGACCACAGCTGTACTCTTCTCACTGCAGATATATTTATGTGTCCATGGATATCGACCATCAACAGCAAGTTAGCCCTTCACTTGTGTTCGTACCCCAGCTAGGTCAATTTACCGTTTTACCCCTAGGCTACCTCTTGATCCTTAAGTACCAGTGCTCCTCTAATGAACAACTTGTTTGAGGTCCAACCAACAAACAGAAGTCCCTCTCGTGCCATCGAGAGGGTAGGGCCCATTGTTCAAGACCCAGAGACACCACTTAAGGGAACACACCTTCTACTTACCTTAAAGTTGGGAAGGAGTGAATTCCATCTTATAAAACTATGTTCCCAGCTCTTCACTCGGTCTTGCCCCCAAAATGGTAGGCTTATTGAGTCGACGTGCATGTCACTCTCACCCGTACAAATCAAAGTACAATGCCTCATGGACAGGAGTCCATAATCCACTCAGGATTAAGGCCAAGTTGCCTATGTCATCCTAGTGAAATAGAAACCAATCTAACTAATGGTGTTATAGTTAGTGGTTAACTATTTCGCGGTCTGGTCTTTGTGCAAACTCATTTCACAGGATACCCTCACTCGCATGGACGAACACGTTGGATCATTGTGTTTGTATCAAAATACAGAACGGGTCGTATCCATAGTGTCACCCAGGATAAGGTACCCAGCCTTATCCCTATACTACAAACCCTTTAGGCTAAAACTTGAACATCGATCCCCGTATGTCCCTACATACTAGTTCAAGCCTCATTCTATTAGCCTTGAATGTTTAGTTTATTGGATTAGGGTTGATAAGACAAGATATAATACAAACATTGAATAATACATCACTTTTATTAATGTTCGGTCAAATGTACATTTACTATCTACGAGTTTTAGGGCATAAAACTCAACACGTGGTGCCTCTAGTTAAAGAATTTTATGTAGGGATTACAGAGGAGAGACCGAACCTCTCGGTGGTGAGGAGCAAGATGGTGTGTTTTTCTTCGGCTGACACCAACAAAGTTTATCGGGTAAAAGCGCCTTTGAACTAGAGGGGCAATGATGCAATAAAGAACCCCATGGCCAGACAGTTGAGAGAAATGTCGAGAATGGTAGCAAGGGAAGAAGTGTAGTGAAGGGAGTCACTGACGAAGGTTAAGTTCATTGGTGTCGAGCGACATCAAGCCCAAGCCTACAATTCTTCTCCATTTTATAAAGAACCGTATGATGCAACCATACATGACAACACAATCGCGATGGAGAGGGTGATGTTTCTCTACTGTATCATGAAGGAGTTGGAGTTAAATATCAGTAGCATTAACAGAGATGAGATTCTCTCTTGTGGGAGAAAGAGAACTAGGAAGTTCTTATTTGGCTCACTCATTACCAAACTGTGCCAAAGGGCAAAGATCGTTCCAGGAAAAGATGAGGAACAACACTTCTATAGATCGACCATCAACCTCCCACTCAATGAGAAGTTGAAGTTATTCAATGCAGAAAGGAAAGACAAAGCCTCAACTACTCAAGCCAGTCCTTCATGGAGACATGCGACTGCCTCACCTCCACCAGCCACTTCTATCTCGAGGCCGACACCATCATCGGAGGACCTCAACTTTCCCTACAAGTAGTTGGATCGTATCGAAGATCTATTAAACTCTTATTGGGCCGACATCATCATTGTCCCTGGCTTTCCTAAATTTCAAAGGAACCTGCTGCCTCAATAGGTAACTGAATCTGAAGATGATGAAGAAGATGACTCATCTGAGGAGGAATAGAGGACTTTTTTTGTACCCCTTTCGCTTTTATATGTTTTGCTTTAGATGTTTTTCCCCTTATGTATCTGTTAGTTAGTTGTTGTTTTGAATTTTCAAGCATGTTAGTTTTCTATTTTTAGGCTAGTTTGTTGTTTAGTTGTTGGGTTTTATGTCCTAAAACTCATGGATAGTAAATGTAAAAATGTTAATTATCAAATGTTATTGAAGTAATTTAATTTCTCGTTGTTGAATGGTTGCTTTAATTATGCATTAATTAACCCAAATCCAATAAACTAGAATAATTGGCTATGATATGAAAACATGAACTTTATATAGTGACATAAAAGTGGATCAAGTTCAAGTAATAGCCCAAAAGGTTTATAATATAGGGATAAGACTGGGCACCTTATTCTAGAAAAACTATATGGTGCAACCCACTTTGTTTTTAACAAACGATGTGATTCTGAATCATTCATGTAGAGATATGCGAGTGGGGGCGTCCTATGCAAATGAGTTTGTATAAGACTAGAGTGCAAAATAAGTCACTCTCAATTGATAACGCCGGTTACGGTTGAGACTGACAAATTTCATACAATTACCTAGGTAACTTGATCTTAATTCTGAGCTAACTATGACCTCCTGTTTATTCGGGATTATCCTTTGATTTACATGGGTGAGAGTGGCCCAACGTCGCCACTCAATAAGCCTTACATTTTGGGGATAAGACTAGGTAAATAGCTGGGGACATAGTCTCGCAAGATGGAATTTCCTCCTACCCGACCTGAGGGATAGTAGAGAGGTTGTTCCCTTAAGTGTTGACTCCAGGACGTGAATAAAGGCACGCCGACCTCTCTTGGCCCTAGAGGGATTTCTGTTTATTGGTTGGACCATAAACAAATTGTTCATTAGGGACCATGTGGGGACTTAAGGAACAAGAAGTAACTTTAGGGGTAAAACGAACATGTGACCTAGCTGTTATTATGAACAACCTGTGAAAGGTTCACTTACTAATCATGGTTATATCGGGTGGAAAAAAATATATCTACATTGAGGGGAGTGTAACTACGGGCTATAGTGGAGTGTCTCGTTAGTTAACGACTGTTGATTAACTAGGCGAAATGAATTTAACTGGTTAATTTCAGATCATTGGAGCCCATGATCTGTAGGACCATTAGGTCCCTTGCTAGCTCATACAGACGAAACCTTAGAACAAAAGTGGTGAAAGAATTTGAAAACGTTCAAATTCGATTTGGGGAAATATCGTTAATTATATTTGATATAATTTAGCATGTTGGTTTCATTGTGTATTAAACCATATTTTGAAAGAGTTATAATTATTTAAATATGATTTAAATATTACACAAGTGAATAGGGATTCATGTACGAGCAATCAATTTTTAGAGGTAATGAGATTTGTGTGATTATTTAATTGGATTAAATAATTATTAAGTTAAATTAAGTGTTTCATTTAAATTAATTTTAATTTACTTATGTAAAACTAATTTTGAATTAGTTTTATATAAACGTGGATTTAAATTAAAGATAAAATTTAATTTTGAATTTCATAAATTTTACAAAACTCATTAATAAAAAAACTCTCCAATTTTTGGAGGTGGTGGGCATTCTTGTATAAACCAACAATTGAACCAAATTTTGACACCTTAATGAAGACCTCAAGCCTTCTTGATTTGGTGTCTTCCTCTTGTGATGGGGCCGCATGATTTCTCTTCTATATATGGAGAACAAACACTGAATTCAGTGGTTAATGCTGGTGTGATATATCTTGAGAAGGTTGCTGGAAGTTTTTGAGTGTGGAAAACTCAGAATAAAATTCTCTCTAAAAACCTATTCTTTTTCCTCTCCCAAATTCATCATGATTCGGTTCTCACAAGCCCGTTCTAAGGCTAGAAAATAGCGGAAAAGATTCTAGTGGTAGTCCACGAGCCGTTCGTGTGGAGAAACAACTAATGGAGCTCTCAGATTCAAGCTACACAGGTGAGTTTTTGGAATCCCCTGTTTTTTCACTCTAAAAATACTGCATCATCTTTAAAGAAATTATTGAATATCAGTGCCTAAGATCAGTAATCGCTTCATTCATGTGTTTTTCACTCCTTCATTAGTTTGCATTAGTTTAAGTGTTAATTTTATTCTTTTGATGTTTACTTTACTTTGGTGTTGGTTTTCTGTTAGCTTTAGGTTTACAAATGATTTTATTAAGAATTTAGAGAGAAAAATAAAACTGCTTGTGGTAAATTTTGGCCATTAATTGAAATTTCTCAAAAACTAATTTTTGATCATTGTTTTTTATAGGAAAAATGTCTTGATAAACATGATATCATTTTTTTTTCTTTTAAGACTTAATGATGATAATTAGAGCATATTTCTATCTCAAGAGTGCCACCATCATAACTTATTCGTTTTCTAGCCATAGGTTTTCCATTAGTCTTTTTCTTTACAAATTTTACCTAAGTCTAAACTTCCTTATTCTTAACCTTTCTAGCACACTAGGAGAGTTTAGCCTTTATTTTTTGAAAGCAAAAAGCCTCATGTTAATCCAATTTCCTAACAACCCAAGTTAATGAAGACATTGCTTATCTTATGTTTGGGGGGGGGTGCTTAATCGTAAGTTCGCTACTAGAGTTAGATATGAGCTTTGAAAGTCATTTTATTCAAAAAAAAAAAAAAAAGAAAAAGAAAAAGAAAGAAGGAAATAAAGAAAGAAAAAACAAGAGAAATAGAGAGTTACTCTTCATTCCTAGAGTTTACTAAGTCACCAGGGGCATTCATGACACTCATGGTTTGCTACTACATGAAATGTTAGTTGGGTTGTATACTCTAAAACTCGTAGATAGTAAATGTAAACATTTTGATAGGATCAATAATATGTTATTGAGGTTATTCAATAAAGTTTTTGTGGAATTTTGTTGGGTTAGATTTGCATTAAACAACCTTCAAACCAATAAACTAACATCCTAGGTTGTCATATGTAGCTTGAACTGTATGTGGGGACATATGGGGATGAATGTTCAAGAAACATCATAAAGGGTCTTCATAATAGGGATAAGGTTGGGTACCTTATCCCAGTGACACTATGGATATGACTCACTCCATATTTGATACAAACTCAATGATCCAACACATTCATGTAGGTGACATGCACGTGTGGGTATCCTATGCAATGAGTTTGCATATGAATGGACCATGAAATAGTAACCATTAGATGTAATTTCGTTGACTAATCATGTTTTTATTTCAATGTAGGATGATCTTGGCAACTTAGTCTCAATCCTGAGTGTGTTATGGGCTCCTGTCCATGAGGGATTGTCCTTTGATTTGTATGGGTGAGAGCGGCAGATGCCGACTAAATAAGCCTACCATTTTGGGGGCAAAACCGAGTGGGGAGCTGAGAGCATAACAACACAAGACAGAATTCACTCCTTCCCAACTTTAGGGTAAGTTGATGAGTGTTCCCATAAGTTGTGTCTCCAGGACATGGACAAAGGGCCCTGCCCTCTCATTGGCCCGAGAGAGACATCTTTTTAATTATTGGACATTGAACAGGTTGTTTAGGGGAGGAGCATTGGTACTTAAGGACATAGAGGTAACCCAGGGATAAAACGGTAATTTGACCCAACTGGTGTTATGAACACTCTTGAAGGACTAACATGTAGCTATTAAGTATATATCCGTAGACAAAAAAATATATCTACATGAAGGGAATAAGAGCCCACACAGTGAAAGAATTTAACATGACCTACTCAAAGTCTTAGATTCTAATTGAAATACCAATACAATTTGCAAAATATTACAGCAATAAATCATATTTATACATAGGCTATAAACATGATAAAAGATCAACTAGATTGATCCTAGTGATCAAGGATTTCATAGAAAACTTACTTTTGTAGAAAGCCTTTATGAAATCCTTGATCAATTTGCCTTTTCTTGCCAATAAGATTGAAAACGCAGCAACCCTCTTGTGTGAACACTACCAATCTGCTACACTAGTATATCTCTAAGACTTCTTGAAGCAGGAGACTTGTGGGAGTCTTTTGGGAGAGATCTCTGAGAGAAGAAGAGACCATGGGATGCCTTTCACCCCACCCAAGGGGTCATATATATAGTAAAGGCCAAGACTTTTTTCCTAATAGGTAAAGGAAGACATTTTCTTAATAGGAAAAAGTTTCTAATTTTAATAAATAATTAATTAATTTCCCAATTAAATATCATATATTTAATCTTAGAGATTTTATTAAAATTAAAATTAATATGAATACAATTCATATTAAATTTATTTGAACTCTTTCAAATATTTTCTTTCCTAATAGAAAAAGGTCTCTAATAAATAATTAATTAGTTCCATAATTAATTAATTACCCAATTAAATATCATATATTTAATCTTAGGGATTTTATTAAAATTAATAAGAATCCAATTCATATTAAATTTATTAAAACTCTTTCAAATATTTTCTCTCAAGAATTAATTTTTGAAATTAATTAAAAAATTATATTATAAAGTTTCATAAACTTTATATTATAATGCATCAATATACATTATATGATTCCCCAAATAAATTGAACACTTTCAATTTACAATTTATATTTGTTTGCTTCAAGTCTTTTTACGAGCTACCAGTGGGACCTAATGGACTTACAGATCAGAAGGTCCAACGATACGAGACTAATCGACTTAAACTCATTAACCAAGTTAGTCTCCATTCGTTAACTGTGGGTCACTCCACTAAAGACCCACAGTTGCACTCTTCTCACTGCAGAATATTTCTATGTCCACGGATATCGAGCAATACTACAAGTTAGTCCTTCACGTGTGTCTGTATCCAGTTGGGTCAAATTATCGTTTTACCCCTGGTCTACATCTTCGTCCTTAGTCTCCAGTGCTCCTCCAATGAACAACCTGTTTGAGGTCCAACCAACAAACAAAAGTCCCTCTCGTGCCATGGAGAGGGTTGGACTGATAAGCAAATTGTTTACCGCAAGTGTACGGGTCAAGTAATAATATAGTGATTTTGCAATCGAATGTCGTCCTCTGGATTGGTGTCTAGCCAAATTTTAATTATCGAAGATACTTTTGACCAATTTTATTTAGGGAATCAAATAGAATGAGAATATGATTTAATCAAACACAAAACTAAAGCTAAAAGTGACAATCTAATGGGAAGAATTGGTCTTAGGGATTTGATTTCACCAATTGGAGTTATGGATTAATAAACGAATTTACAAATACTATGATTCATAAATCTTGGCAACAAAAATCGCACATATCTCTCCCGAGCATACATGATTCTCTCATATGCAATTGAACCCGATATCCCTATCTAAATCCAATAAACATACAAGGCAATAAGGCTAACCTTTATAACACTTTCTAGAATTAACCTTAATCTCCCGATTTTTAGCTAAATTCTAGTTATGCATACGGAATACTAATTTAAATCCTCTCTCCCGAGTTAGATTCAAATATAAACATCAATCCCATTTATGGCCAGTAAATCGAAAGCATTAAGGATACAACATATGCATAAATGAACTCAATAGCATAAAAACAGTAAATCAATCCATAACGTGCCCAACGGCTACATCAATCCCTAAGAATTAAAGCCTAGCTACTCGTACACAACGTTACAATATAGCGAGAGTCTAAAACAACCATCAAAACTAACTAAAGGAAGGGAAAAGAGAAATAGACTCGTTGTAGGCCAAGACCGAACGTCCCCGTCACGATCCCCACGAACAATGGGTTGATTTCCACCTCGCTCCCTTTGTTTCAGCCTCAATAGCCTCTATTCTGTCCTGTTTTTCGGTTCCAAGAAGTCCCAAATCGAAGTCCCCAAAAACCTAGCCGAAAATAAACTTATATAGCAGATTTTTGTCTCAACGCTGCCTCTTGTACGCGCGTGTCTGAAAAGGAAATGCGGTAGCGTCGGGACGCTTCCTATCACAGCGTCGAGACGCTGTGAGTTTGCCGCGTATTCTCATTAAGGAAACGTAGCGTCGAGACTCTCCAAGAGTGGCGTCTCGACGCTAATGGGCAGAATGTCCTCTCTTGGCTCCTTGTTACTTGAATCTTTTTGGTTCTTTGGAATCTTTTCACGTCCCGAACACCCGATTAATTCTTATTCCACGTTTTAACTCTAATCAATGTTTTCCTACAAAATAAACAATTAAGTGCAATAAAATGGCCAATAATCATCAAAGACTAGCTAACTTTAATAAGTAAAGATAGCTAGCTATGCTCGCTATCATGGACCCATTGTTCAAGTCTCGGAGACACCACTTAAGGGAACACACCTCTACTTACCCTAGAGTCGGGAAGGAGTGAATTCCATCTTGTGTGATTATGTTCCCAGCTCCTCACTCGGTATTGTCCCCAAAATGGTAGGCTTATTGAGTCAGCGTGCTGGCCACTCTCACCCATACAAATCAAAGGACAACTCCTTGTGAACAGGAGTCCATAATCCACTCAGGATTGAAACTGAGTTGTCTAGGTCATCCTAGTGAAATAGAAACCAAGCCAACTAACGATGTTACAATTAGTGGTTAACTATTTCGCGGTCCGGTCTTATGCAAACTCATTGCATAGGATACCCCCACTCACATGTCAAACACATGAACACGTTGGATCATTGCGTTTGTATCATAATACAAAGTGGGTCGTATCCATAGTGTCACCAGGATAAGGTACCCAGCCTTATCCTTGTACTATAGACCTTTTAGGTTGTTACTTGAACATTGATCCCCGTTTGTCCCCATATACTAGTTCAAGTTACATACAAACAACCTTGGATCTTAGTTTATTGGATTTGGGTCAAATAGTGCAATATTTAACAATAACATTTTATTGCAGAAACTAAATAACACTTTATTAAATACAAGTATAAAATTTGTTTACATTCACTATCTACGAGTTTTAGGGCATAAAACCCAACACTACAGTGAGAAGAGTGCAGTTCTGGGTCTTTAGTGGAGGGACCCACAGTTAACGAATGTTGACTAATGTGGTTAATGAGTTTAGCTAATTAATCCCGTATTATTGCAGCTTTTGATCTGTAGGTCCATTTGGCCCCTGATCGGGACTTGTCGAGGGTCCTGGCCAAATGAGATTTATATTCCATGACACTACAACTATTTTGTAGAAATAGTGGTCGGGGTCGAACACATGGAAGACGAGTCTAGTGGATGCAGTCCTTTGTGTTATGTCAATATGGGGGATTTTGGAATGGGTAGGTGAAAACAGTAACTAAAGTGTTGAATGAAAATAAGCCAAAACAAGACAAACATTCAATTAAGTGATGGACTTGCTTGAATATTATGCTACTTGGCTTCCTAGTTTTCTCTAATAATCATTCAATGCCATTTATATGAACTTGGTTTAACTTCTTGGTTACTCGAAGGACCCCCCTACACTAACCTGTTTTTAATTAGTGAATTAAGCCAGAACCCTGCAATTAACATAATTAATTAATTTTAGATTGATTACTCGCTACCCTAAATGCATAGCCCATTGACCACCAAGTTATATCTAACTAATCTAAAATAAACAACCTGAAACATCGCAATTGCTTACATATATTAGCCACTTTAAACTCATGTGTCCGAAATTGCACTAATTAAACATAAACGAAAATTAGATTTAATTAACACGACCTTTAACATGCATCTTAGGCTAATCAAGAAGCTACACTCAATAGTGATGGACTTGCTTCGATCTAGTGGCTATCTCAACATAACTGATAGAATGCACGAAAAGTAATCTCCTAGAGTCGTAAATTCTATGACATCAATCCCATGCATTGGTTTAAACGAGATTACATGTAAAACTCATAAAAACAACAAAGAACAGAATGTAAAACTCAGTAAAATGAGCCAAGCATCATGATATTCAAAGCATAAACCCAATCCAACGATTCCAAGTAATTTAGCTACTTATAGAATGGAAAAAGAAAAATAAATAACAAAGAATACATAAAAATTGACCCTAAAAGGTCTACACAACAAATGAAAACGAAAAAGGGCGAAAACAATATTAAAAAGTCGAAAAATCTAACCTAATGGCAGACTAAACTAAAGCCCTATCTTTATAGAAAAAATTGCACCGTCTCGACGTCACAGACTTTGAGTTTCGTGTCGATTTCCTTTCCCTAATCTGAGCCTTGTTGCCTCTAGCATCTCGATGCCATCCCTAATCAGAGCCTTACTGCCTTTTTCTCGGTTATGTCTCGGTCTTTCTCGGTACGGGGCTTCAACCTTCAATTCTTGGTGTAGTTTTTCAGGCCAGCTGCAATCCACTTTGTTCCTTTCACCTCATCGCCGTCCAAGAACACCGAGATAGCTCCAAAACTCCATAATTGGCCCGAAATAACACCAATTTGTGCAGTTGGCTCCTGACATCACCTATGCTCGAAGTATCAACAAAAAAGACAAATAAAACATAAAATCCCACTAACAGGTTTAGAATTGAGGTAATAAAATTGCACGAATTAGGTGCTATCAAATACCCCCAACCTAAATCTTGCTAATCCTCGAGCAAGGCACACTTATGGGCCAAAGTTGTCGAGGCTCCTGTTGGTCAAATAAATTTATAATCCACAGTACTACAACTATTTTGTAGAAATAGTGGTCGAGGTCGAACACAGGGAAGGGGACCTAGAAGGTGTAGAATTTTGCGCTTATAAAAGAGGGGGAATTTGTGGAAAGAAGAACAAGCAGAAATAAATAAATATTGAATTTAAAAGAGGCAAAATAAAGCATGCAGATAAGAAATAAGACGAAAATCAATAACATGAAATGGATCGCTAGATTGGGATTTCTTATGCTTGATTCTATTTCGTTTGGCTTCCTAGGTTTCTCTAATATTTATTCTAAGCTGATTTCATTAGTCTGGCCAGCTTCTTGGTTACTCGGAGGACCCCCCTACACTAACCTGTGCTAATTAACTTGCTAATTAACTTGCTAATTGTGAATTTTGCAATTAACAAGATTAATTGATTTTATTCTTTATCGCTCACCACTGATAGCGAGCATAGCTAGCTAGTTTTCGATTATTAATTTTGTTAGTCTTTTACATTTAATTGGCCAAATTTATGCATTTATGTGTTATGTTTGTAGGAAATATATTTTGGAGCTAAACTGAGAAATTGGAGCTATTTGGATGTTTGGGATGCGAAAAGAGGCCAAAGGAACGAAAGAGATTCAAGTTGAAAGATTGAGAAAGAGGCCCATCCGCAAACCAGCGTCTCGACGCTGGCATTCCATCTTTGAAATAGGAGGGAACAGGTCACAGCGTCTCGACGCTGTGACCATATTTTCCAATTCCAGAATCTGCGACATGCGGTATCGTCGCGATGCTATAAGGGTAGCGTCGCGACGCCACGACGAATTTTCAGACTATATATATTTTGCGATTAGAGATTTTGGGGGAGTTCTTTTGGACGATTTGGAGCAGTAAAAAAGAGGAAAAATAAGCTGACCAACCTGAAACAAGTAAAGGAAAAGCGAGAATCAAACCATTGTTCGTGGGGATCGTCACGGGGACGTACGGTCTCGGCCTACCTAGACTTTAATTCTCTTTACCCTTTGCTTTTGTAGTTTTTATGGCTTATTTAGACTTATTTTATATTGTAACTCGGATTATGTGTAGCTAAGTTTAATTCTTGGGATTGATATAGTCGTTGGGCAATTTATGGATTGATTTAATGGTTTTATTGCTATTGATTTCATTTATGCATAATTGTGTTCTTAATGCTTTCAATTTACCTGCCATAAATTGATTGATGTTTGCGCTTGAATCTAACTCGGGAGAGAGGATTTAACTTAGAAATCATTATGCATAACTAGGTTTTAGCTAGAAATCGGGAGATAATAGTTAATTCTAGAAATTGTTAAAAATGTTAGCCTTAATGCCTTGCATGTTTAATGAGTTTAGATAGGGATATCGGGTTCATTGCATGTGGGAGAATCATGTATGCTCGGGAGAGATATGTGTGATTTTTTTTTTTGAAAAAAGATATGTTTGATTTTAGTTTCCCAAGATTTATGAATCATAACATGTCATTAAACCATGAATTAATCCATAATCCCAATTGGTGAAATCAACTCCCGAAGACCGTTGTCTCCATTAGATTGTCATACTTTTTTCAGTTTTGTGTTTGACTTACATTCATTGTCACTTTGATTGGTTCCCTAAATAAAATTGGGTAACAGTATTTCCGGTAATTAATATTGATTAGAAATCCAATCCAGAGGACGACGTTCGAATATCACATTCACTATATTATTACTTGAGCCGTGCGCTTGCTGTAGGAAACTTCCACATCAGCCACCCCTCATACATAAAAAAGCAACCATCCGAGACCTCGCAACAGTCACTAAATTATATCTAACTAGTTCAAATTAACCAATTTCACAAACACCTATTTAAACTAGCCGCTTTGGGATCGTGGGTCCGGAATTGTATTAACTAAATTCGTATGTAATTCGAATCTAATTCCTACAACCTAGAACATGCATCCTAGCCCTATCAAGGGTCGTCTCGCGTAGAGAGTTGCTTGTCTCAACCTAGTGGCTATCTAAAAATAACTGATTGAATACAGAAGTGGTAATCACATAGGGTCGTCAATCCTAATAGAATAACCTCATGTATTGGTTTAAACAGGATAACATGCAAAACTTAATGAAAAGACAGCAAGAATAGTTCAATGGACTCCAGAAAACTCAGCCAATCTAAATAGAAATCAAAGCATAATCCCAATCCAACGATCTACATACGATTAGTTATTCATAAACGAAGTAAAAACACAAATACACATGAAATAATCCATGAAATATGACCTTAAAAGGTCTACAACAGTACTAAAACGTAAAAGAGGCGAAATAAACCGTAAAAGGACCAAGTTTCTAACCTAACGGCGGACTAAACCGAGACTACATATTTATAGAAAACTCGGCGACGTCGAGACGCCAAGGGCAGCGTTGAAACGCTGCGAACTTTATACTCCAGTTAATTTTCACGTCGGCGTCGAGAAGCCAGAGGCAGCTCTCGACACCATCCCTGATCCTTGACTTGTTGTTTTATTTCCCGATCTTGTCTCGTTTCTTCTCGACATGGGGCTTCAATCTTTGGCTTTTGGTGTCGTTCATTAGGCCCGCTTCAGCACAATTGAGTATTTTCACCTCCTCGCCGTCCAAGACACCGAGATGTCTCCAAACCTTCGTAATTGACCCAAATTAACACCAAATTAGTGTGATCGCCTCCCGACATCACCTAAGCTCAAATATCCTGTAAATAAGACAAGTAAAACATAAAATAACTCTAACAAGTTTAGATTAGGGGTGATAAAATAGGACTAATTCGGGCCTTTCCCACACACAACCTAAAGAAAAGATGTTTTGCATATAAGTGTAAAGTGATTTATTCCTCAAAGCTCATACATTCAAAAACTAAAGCAATCAAGAGATATTCACATGACACCCAATGAGGAGACAAATCAAGAGTTTCGAAAGAGAATCTTGCACCAGAGAGTTCTATCCCACCTAAAGAAGACTTTACGAGCCTGGGAATGGCTTACTAAACTTTCATCCTATCTTTCCCCAACACTGGCACTAAGGTCTCGCTAAAAGGCCTAAATTGAACAAACTAGGTCGCTTGCTCTTTGCCTAGGTGCCTAAATAAGGAATTCCTTTTTCTTTTTCTTTGCATTTCTTTTTAGGACGGAGCACTACCTTTCACACTACAATGTAGGGACCCATAACCCGAGTTTAACCCTTGGTTGGCCTAACTGATCACACTGCAGGTAGCTGTTTTTACCCCTAAACGCTTAATACAATGCAAGTATGCTTTTTCTAACGAGTAAAAATAAGAAAGACGAGCATATGATTTTTTTTTTCAGCTCGCGCTCACCAACAAATTTTTCTTATCTTTTTTTTTTTTTTAACAGGTGTATTTTCTTTTTCTTGCCTAGGCAAGACTCCACACACTATGTTGCAAAAAAATTAGACTTTCTCCCTAAACCTTACACCTATCAGGGTGAAAACAGGAATATGAGCTAAGTAACTCGCTCCTAGGCAATCAAATCATACTTTAAAGCAAGAAAGACACCCAACCTGTGCAAGACATATCCAAGAAAGGTTTTAAAAAGGCTCCCTTTTGGGTCACTCACGGTCAAAACTCATCAAGAGCTATAAAGTTTTGAAAAAATGTGAGCCAATCTTAGGAAATCATTATCACTAAAGCAAGTATACGCACAACAGGCATGGAAGATTTACATTAAGCACAAACGCGGGTGTGTCGCACAGATGCTCAATGCCTAACAAAAACACAAAGCATACCCCACCCCCAACCTAAAATGTTACATTGTCCTCAATGTAATAGATCATGTAAAATGGGACAATGCATAAGGAAGGGATAGACAACTTCCCTGAATTTGAGCTTATGGGTTGTAGATCACGTTTATATACAAATACGATGGCTCACTTTGGTACCGCCAATCCTAAAAAGAAAAAAAACCACAAACAAGAATCAAAGCAACTAACAAAAGTAAACTAAAATAAGAAATGAAATGATAGAAAGCAGTAAATCAATTCAATGCAAATGTTTAAGGTCGTTTGCTCGACCACATTCTCCTCTATTTCTTCTGTCATGTTTGTCTCTCTCCACAAGTCCAGACCACATTATTTTTAGAAACTTTCAGTTGGATTAACTTTGGGGCTTGTGGAAAAGAATTAGTAGAAGCAGAAAAAATTTTGGAAGCAGAAGTGGGCTGGCAGAAGACTCGTTCAACCCTAAGTTTAGAGGAAAAGCACTTGGTGATTCCACCAGATTTGTCAATAGCAGTTACCTGGTGCTCGTCAACTACTTCGTATAACTCACCTTCTATGTCAGGGCATCTCATTATAGAGGAATGCATTTCATTATCAGTAACCATGCATGAGTTAGAATTTAACGCACGGTCATTGATAACTCTAAAAAAGGGAGTTATTTAGGTCTTATCTCTATAGGGATTTGTGTGTCTTTTGTGCTAAATAGGATTGCTTTTAGATAGATGTTATATGTTTTAACCCATTTGGAAAAATGGATTCTTTGTAAGTTATTTTTGTGCAGAATATATTGTTGAGCGACTTGAGGGAGCAAAATCTGTGCTGGAGAAAAGAAAGGAGAAAATCTGCCACGTCACAGCTCGTTAGTCATTTTAATGAACTGAATTTTGTTAAGCTATTCTCGGGTTTAAGGAGCAAGGAGAGCCATCCACGTGTCTAGGTCAACCTAATTCAAGCCTCCTATCACTCTATAAAAGGAGATAGTCGCCCAAGTCAAATGCATTCCATCCTTGGGAGGAACATTCCACTCTTGGAAAGTTTACTTCCACCTTTGGGAGCCGAATAGAGGAGAGAGATTGTGTTGGGATTGGTGCCCTAAAACTCGTAGATAGTGAATGTTAAATGAATTATACACTTATTCTATAAAGGCGTTATCGAGATTGATTCAGTAAAAGTCAATACTGAATAAAGTAAATTGCACATATAATAACCCAAATCCAATAAACTAAGATCCATGGCTATAGGATGAACACTTGAGCTTTATGTAGAGACATAAAGGTGGATTAAGCTTGAGTAATAGCCAAAATTGTCTATAGTATAGGGATATGGCTTGGTACCTTATTATGGAGACACTATGAGACACGACCCACTTTATAGATGGTATAGACGATGTGATCCTAAATCGTCCGTGTAGAGACATGCGAATGGGGGCATCTTATGCAATGAGTTTGCATAAGACCAAGACCGAGAAATAAGTTGCTCTCGCTTTATAACACTGTTTACTGACGAGACTGACTATTTCATGTGATGACCTAGGTAACTCGATCTTAATCCTCAGCTAACTATGAACTCCTGTTTATTCGGGCTTATCCTTAGATCTGCATAGGTGAGAGTGGCTCAGTATCGCCGACTCAATAAGCCTTCCATTTCAGGGATAAGAACGGGTAGATAGATGGGGACATAGTCATGCAAGAAGGAATTCACTCCTACCCGAATTAGGGATAGTAGAGAGGTTGTTCCCTTAAGTGCTGACTTTGGGGCTTGAACAAAGGGATCCCGCCCTCTCATTGGCCCCGAGAGGGACTCGGTTTATTGGTTGGACCATAAACCAATAGTTCTTTAGAGGATCAGTAGGACTTAAGGAACTAGAAGTACTATAGGGGTGAAACGGCTTTTTGACCTAGCTATAGCTACAAACAACCTGTGAAGGATCGATTTACTAATCATGGTTAAATCAAGTGGACGAAAATATATCTATAGTGAGGGGAGTGCAACTATCGGGCTATAGTGGAGTGACCCTCATTAACATCTGCGATCATTTCTAGAAATTTGTGGGACGGTGAAGATGAACGGAGTTCCGGCAGACGCGATAAGATTGAGGCTGTTTCCATTTTCTTTACAGGATAAAGCAAAGGATTGGCTCGAATCAGTCGAGACGGGCACCATCTGTACATGGGACGAACTTGCCCAGGCTTTTCTGACGAAATTTTTCCCACCTGCCAAGACTACCAAGCTCCGGACTGAAATCGGAACGTTTAGGCAGCTTGACGAGGAACAGTTGTACGAAGCATGGGAGAGATACAAAGAAATGCTTAGGCGGTGCCCCCAACACGGATATCCTGATTGGCTTCAAGTATAGTTATTTTACAATGGATTGAATCCCTCCACAAAGACAGTCCTAGACACATCAGCAGGAGGAAGTTTTCTTTCAAAAACAGTGACAGAAGCCAAAGATCTGCTTGAGGAAATGGCGGCAACCAGTTATCAATGGCCGACCGAGAGGGGAGCAATTACAAAGAAGGCTGGATTATATGAATTGGATGAGTCAAGTTCACTGAAGGCACAACTGACATCTCTGACCAATGCACTAAACAGGCTGACTTCATCTGAGGTGGTCAAGTCCATTTCCACCTTAGCTGAAGGTCATTCAAAGAAGGAAGGTCAAGATGTGGAAGAAGTTCAGTACGTAGGAAATAGACCATATGCTCAAGGAGTACCGAACTTCTACCACCCCAGTCTACGCAATCACGAGAACTTCTCATACTCAAATACAAAGAATGTTTTGCAGCCGCCGCCAGGTTTTGGAGCATCAAGTATGCCCGAAAAGAAAAATAACATGGAGGAGATGGTGGCTTAATTCATCAAAGAACAAAGAATATTGAATGTGAGTCTCCAGACATCAGTAAATAACCACGACACAACTCTAAAGAACATGGAAGTGCAAATAGGTCAGATCGCTTCAGCAGTGAATGCCCTTCAGAAGGGAAAATTTCCAAGTGATACTGAGCCTAACCCGAGAGAGCAGTGCAAGATGGTGACACTGAGAAATGGCAGACAGCTGGAGAACAGTTCAGAGAAGAAAAAGGAAGAAGAAAAGAGAAGGGATGAAGATGAAAGGACTGAGGCACAAAAAGCCTCCTCTGAAAGGTCTCAACATCATCCTAACTCTATTAATTTAAAATGTGATTTTTCTAACAATTTTGCAGGTAGAAAAGAAGATGAAAGGTAGGATGACAAAAAGAAACTGACTGAGGAAGAAGTGGTTCCATGCAACCACCATGACAGAGGTTCGCATATTAGCCCGCCCAAGCGGAGGGGCGAATGTCCAACCTTTGATTACAGGGAGTTACCTTTTCCTCAACGCTTTAAAAATGTCAAATTAGGTGAACAGTTTCAAAAGTTTCTAGAAATGTTTAGGAAGTTGTCTGTGAATATTCCATTGGTAGAAGCCTTGTATAATATGTCGAATTATGGGAAATTCATTAAGGAAATGCTTTCTAGAAAGAAAAGTCTGAAAAAAGAAATTTTTATGTTGGCTGAAAGTAGCAATACCATTATTTCTGGTAGGATACCTTCTAAACAGAAATATCAAGGGAGTTTTACTGTTCCCTGCACCATAGGAGAAGTATCCTTCGATAGGGCCTTATGTGATTTAGGAGCAAGTATAAATTTGATGCCCTATTCTGTTTACAGGAAGATCGGTTTAACAGGTATGATGGACACCGACGTCACTCTCCAGCTTGCTGATAGATCGATTACCCCCCTTATGGGTGTTGTGGAGGACGTGTTGGTGAAAGTCAACAAATTTATCTTCCCTGTAGATTTTGTGGTACTGGACATGAAGGAGGACAAAGAGGTGCCGATTATTTTAGGCAGACCCTTCTTAACCACTGGTAAGGCTGAGATTAGCGTGCACACAGGTAAACTTACCTTGAATATTGATGATGAAAAAGTCGTGTTTAGTATTTTTTGCCAAGATGAATCTGTTTGTAGTTTGCACACATGTTTTTCTGTTGGTCCTGAATACTTGACTGATGATGATGAAGAGGTAGACTATAATCTCAGCCTAGGCTTAGGAGAAATGCTTATGGATAATGGGGATTTTGACCATGATGCATATTTAGATAATCCTCTGTTTGAGAATGATTTAGAACTTCCTGACTTTGAAAATGAATTAGACTTGCCTGCTTGTGAAAATGAAAGATCTGCAGTTGATGATTTACCTTCCTTTGAAAATGAATTAGATTTGCCTGAAATGGAAAATTTTGATGATGATATTGAATTGCCTGACTTTGAGGATGAGCATGAAATGCATAAGAAAGATTGCTTGATAGATAATTTTGAGTCTGATCATGATTACAGTGAATCTATTGAGTCTGATCTTGACATTCCTGAGTGCATGAACCCTGACAATGTGAATACCTTTTATTCGTGTCCTGATGATGTATATAGCATAGAATCTGACCTAGAGAAACTCGAATCTGTGCATAGTATAGAATCTGATCCTGAAATTCTTGAATTCTTTAATTCTTCTGATGATGAGTCATATGATAACTGATAACTGCCCAAATGGTAGTTATTTAGGCCTCATTTATATAAGGATTTGCGTGTCTTTAATGCTTAATAGGGTTGGGTTTAGAGAGATATTACATGATTTAACCCATTTGGAAGAATGGAAGCATTGGAAATTATTTTGTGCAGATTATGCTGCTGAGCGACTGGAGGGAGCAAATTCTATGCTGCAGCAAAACTGGGAGCAGAAACTGCCACATCACAGCTCGTTAGCCAACTTCATGAACCGACTTCTGTTGAGTTATTTTCGGGATAAGGGAGCAAGGAGAGCCCTACACGTGTCCAAGTTGACCTAATTCAAGTCTCATGTCCTTCTATAAAAGGAAGTAGTCGTCAAAGTCAAATTCATTCCATGTTTTCCCTTGGAAGCCGAATAGTATAGGGAGATTGAAGATCATCAAGAACACCATCTACCGCAAGCTGATTAGGGAGTTTACTTTCTTTATTAACTTGTAGTTATGGACATGCATACTCAGATTGTAATTCGTATCCCTATGCCTATTATGAACTAAGTAGCTTAAGGTGTTGGTTAGGAATAATGTGATTACTGTGCTTCATCTCTAGTAATATATTGACTATTGCATTTTGGTTAATTGTTGTGCTTATTCTCATTTTACTCTCGCCTGGCCAGCCGGTGTGAATAGCTCTCTCTAGTTTCAGGGATGATTTAGAGAGTGTGTGGCAATTATCCACACTACAATCATTGTGTATTGGTGAACGTCAGTGACTGAGCTAGGGATAGCCAGTTGCCTAGTGCTTTATCGGTCGCATTTCATTGGGTTTGAAACATATCCCAAAAGATCCGGAGTTCCGGGAGGAATCCGCTAATAATACTGCAAGAAATGCATGATCAATAATATTGCTAGAGCATATCTTAGAACTATCACTAAAACCTAACCAGCGCCTGTCTTTAATCTGTCTATTTATTTGTTTACTCGTTGTTCTGTCATTTATTTTTTCTTCAGCATAATTCTTATAAAACCCAACATTTTTATTATCTTTGAAACCATTAGGAAGTTACGCAAAATAGATAAAGTGGAAGCTCATTCAGACCTTGGATTGATAATATTACTTGCTGCAGACTGTGTATACTTGCACAGGATTTTGGAGTCAATTTATCTTATATTTTTAACCACTCCAGAATTACAACAAGTTTTTGGCGCCGTTGTCGGGGACTTGAATAAGTTTTTATCTGATCTGTTTTGTGTATGTGTTTAGTGGTTTGGTGCTAGAACTTTTTGATTGTTTCTTTTGTTTTTGCAGGTGTGATTTTGGTGCATGAGCGATCCGCCTGGGGTATGGTTTGAGCTTGATCCAGAAATTGAAAGGACATTTAGGAACAGAATGAGGGAGCAGCGCAGAAACCAGATGAAGAACGCCCCGCAACTTCCGCAGGTTCCTGAAGGACCAGCAGCAGCAAACCCCCAGCAGAATCCGTTGCTGCAGCAAAACCCACTGTTTGAGCAAAATGAGCAGCGAAATAATCAGGCTGAGAATCCTATCTTGATAGCGAACGATAGGACCAGAGCCATTCGAGCGTACGCTGTCCCGATGTTTAATGAGTTGAATCCAGGGATTGCACGTCCCCAAATCCAAGCGGCGAATTTTGAAATGAAACCGGTAATGTTTCAGATGTTGCAAACCGTGGGGCAATTCCATGGTTTGTCATCTGAAGACCCTCATTTACATCTTAAGTCTTTTCTAGGAGTTAGTGATTCTTTTGTAATTCAAGGAGTGCCTAGAGATGCTCTTAGATTAACTTTGTTCCCGTATTCTCTTAGAGAAGGAGCAAAGTCATGGTTAAACTCTTTTGCTCAAGGATCAATTAGGACGTGGGATGAGTTAGCTGAAAATTTTTTGAGTAAATATTTCCCACCTAATAGAAATGCTAAATTAAGGAGTGAAATAGTAGGGTTTAGGCAACTTGAAGATGAGACTTTTAGTGAGGCTTGGGAGAGGTTTAAGGAGCTTTTACGAAAGTGTCCCCACCATGGGTTACCTCATTGTATTCAAATGGAAACATTTTACAATGGTTTAAATGGAGTAACCCAAGGTATGGTCGATGCTTCGGTTGGAGTGGCCCTTTTGGCAAAAACTTTTGATGAAGCCTATGAAATTTTAGAAAGAATATCTATTAATAGTTGTCAGTGGTCGGATGTTAGAGGCACAAATAAAAAGGTTAAGAGTGTATTAGAGGTTGATGGTGTGTCCACCATTAGGGCCGATCTTGCTATGATTGCTAACGCTCTTAAGAATGTGACAGTGATTAGTCATCAGCAGCCACCAGCCATGGAGCCTGCAGCAGTGGTGAACCAAGTCACGGATGAAGCATGTGTCTATTGCGGTGAAGACCACAACTACGAGCTTTGCCCCAGCAATCCAGCGTCTGTGTTTTTGGTAGGTAATCAGAGGAACAACCCTTATTCTAACTTCTATAATCCAGGTTGGCGCAACCACCCCAACTTCTCATGGGGAGGTCAAGGAAATAACGTACAAGCGCAACAGAAGATGAACCAGCCGGGATTTGCTAAAGCGCAGGTAATGCCCCAGCAAAATGAGCCGGCTTTGCCCAGCAAAATTCGGGAAATTCTCTTGAGGCAATGATGAAAGAATTTATGGCGCGTACAGACGCTGCAATTCAAAGTAATCAAGCTTCGATGAGGGCCCTGGAGTTGCAAGTGGGTCAGCTAGCTAATGAGCTCAAGGCAAGGCCTCAAGGGAAACTTCCATCAGATACTGAACACCCTCGAATGGAAGGTAAGAAGCAGGTAAAGGCAGTAACTCTTAGGATTGGTAAGCCATTAGAAGAGTCTAGAAAGACCCAGGACTTAAATAGTAATAGTGATAATAATGTTGTTATTGAGAAAGAGTTGGAGTCTGGTCAGGGTGCTGGAGGCAGCAAAGAGAATGCTGGAGCATCTGGTTCTATGCCAGATGTAGAACCACCATATGTGCCGCCCCCACCTTATGTACCACCTCTACCTTTTCCACAAAGGCAAAAGCCTAAGAATCAGGATGGTCAATTTAAAAAGTTTTTAGAGATTCTTAAGCAGTTGCATATAAATATCCCTTTAGTAGAAGCTATAGAGCAAATGCCTAATTATGCTAAATTTCTTAAGGATATTTTGACTAAAAAGAAAAAGTTAGGTGAGTTTGAAACTGTATCTCTTACTGAGGAGTGTAGTGCTATTCTTAAGAATGGTCTACCCCCCAAAGCTAAGGATCCAGGGTCATTTACTATACCTGTGTCTATAGGTGGAAAGGAATTAGGTAAAGCATTCTGTGATTTAGGTGCAAGCATTAACCTTATGCCTCTTTCGGTCTATCGGAAGCTTGGTATTGGTGAAGCTAGGCCTACCACAGTTACACTCCAACTAGCTGATAGGTCTATCACATATCCAGAGGGTAAGATTGAGGATGTCTTAGTAAAAGTGGATAAATTCATATTTCCTGTTGATTTCATTATTTTAGATTATGAGGCTGATAAAGATGTCCCAATTATTCTAGGTCGTCCATTTTTGGCTACTGGTAGGGCGTTAATAGATGTTCAAAAAGGAGAATTAACAATGAGAGTCTGTAATGAGAAAGTGAAATTTAATGTCTTTAAAGCCATGAAATATCCAGACGGGATGGAGGATTGCTCCTTCATAAGGATTCTGGAGAGCACAGTTATTGAGACAACAATACAGGATTCAGCTGATAAGCATTCAGAAAAGCATGGAGAGGTTAGTGTAGAATATTTTGAATTTTGTTCTTTAGATAGAAAAAATGAAAAAGAATTGTTTAGGTGTGAGGATGTTTTTGAGTCTTTAGATTTAGATCAAAGAAAGGCTCCCCCAATTAAGCCATCCCTAATTGAGGCACCCACTTTAGATTTGAAACCTTTACCGGATCATCTAAAGTATGTGTATCTTGGGGAAAGTGAGACGTTGCCCATTATTGTTGCATCAGATTTAATGCCGGAGCATGAGGAGGCCTTAATAAAATTGCTGCAGCAATACCACAAAGCTATAGGTTGGACATTGGCTGATATTCAGGGAATTAGCCCATCTTTTTGTATGCACAAAATCACTCTAGAGGAGGGATTCTTTAGGAGTATTGAGCAACAAAGAAGGCTTAACCCTGCAATGAAAGAGGTTGTTAAAAAGGAGGTAATTAAATGGTTGGATGCTGGGATCATTTATCCAATTGCCGATAGCAATTGGGTAAGCCCTGTCCAATGTGTTCCTAAGAAAGGAGGTGTCACTGTGGTGAGCAATAAAGATAATGAGTTGATCCCCACAAGGACAGTAACTGGCTGGAGGGTTTGTATGGATTACAGAAGGCTTAATAAAGCCACCCGAAAGGATCATTTCCCTCTACCATTTATCGACCAGATGTTGGATCGATTGGCTGGTCAGGCCTATTACTGTTTCTTGGATGGTTAGTCTGGGTATAACCAGATTACTATTGCTCCTGAAGATCAGGAAAAAACCACTTTCACCTTCCCTTATGGGACGTTTGCTTTCAGGCGAGTGCCTTTTGGCCTTTGCAATGCTCCAGCAACATTTCAGCGGTGTATGTTAGCAATTTTTTCTGATATGATTGAGTCCACTGTTGAGGTATTTATGGATGATTTTTCAGTTTTTGGAGGGTCTTTTCAGAGTTGTTTAGATAATTTAGGAAAGGTGTTAAAAAGATGTGAGGATACCCATCTAGTTCTTAATTGGGAGAAGTGCCATTTCATGGTGAAGGAGGGCATAGTGTTAGGTCATAGGATTTCTAAGAATGGTCTACAAGTTGATAGAGCAAAAGTTGAGGTTATTGAGAGACTAGAGCCACCAAATTCAGTGAAGGGAATTCTTAGTTTTTTAGGACATGCTGGATTTTATAGGAGGTTCATAAAGGATTTTTCCAAAATCAGCAAACCTCTTTGTAACTTATTGTGCACTGATCATGTTTTTGACTTTAATGCAGATTGTAGGAAGGCTTTTGAAACGTTGAAGGCTGCTTTAATCTCAGCACCCATTCTCTGCGCACCTAATTGGAATTTGCCATTCGAGGTAATGTGTGACGCGAGTGATGCTGCAGTAGGTGCAATGCTGGGGCAAAAGCAGGGCAAATTTATTCATCCTATATATTATGCAAGCAAGGTTTTAAATGAGGCACAGGTCAACTACACAACTACTGAAAAGGAGTTGTTAGCTGTTGTGTTTGCTTTTGAGAAATTCCGACCCTATTTGGTTGGATCCAAAGTCACGGTGTTCACGGATCATGCAGCAATCAGGTATTTAATGTAAAAGAAAGATGCAAAGCCTAGACTAATTCGTTGGATTTTACTGTTGCAGGAATTTGACTTGGAGATAAAAGACAAGAAGGGATCAGAGAATGTCATTGCAGATCACTTGTCTCGTCTTGATCCATCATCATCTTTGCTGGAGCAATCTGCCATTTCCGATTCTTTTCCAGATGAACAGCTTTTTGCTGTTCAGGTAAAGGTAGTCAGGGATGTCCCTTGGTATGCTGATATTGCCAACGTTTTAGTGAAGGGAGTCACCCCTATTGATATGGATTGGAGGCAGAAGAAAAAGTTTAAGCATGATGCAAAATTTTTCTATTGGGATGAGCCATTTATGTATAAGCAATGCTCTGACGGTATTATTCGTAGGTGCGTTTCAGGAACTGAAGCAAAAGAAATCCTGGAGCAATGTCACTCTTCGCCGTATGGAGGTCATTTCAGCGGTCAGAGGACAGCTATGAGGATTTTGCATTGCGGATTTTTCTGGCCTACGTTATTCAAGGATGCCCATTGGTTCTACAAGCAATGTGATGCTTGCCAAAGGAGAGGAAATTTGGGGCCAAGAGATGAAATGCCTCTTACCTACATTTTAGAAGTTGAATTATTTGATGTATGGGGTATTGACTTTATGGGGCCATTTCCCCCTTCTAATGGCAATGTTTTTATCTTATTGGCAGTTGATTACGTGTCCAAGTGGGTGGAGGCCATTGCATGCCATCAGAGTGATGCCAAGACAGTTGCAAGGTTTCTTCAATCGCACATCTTTGCGCGGTTCGAGACACCTAGAGCTCTAATAAGTGATGAGGGTACCCATTTTGTTAATAATATCTTAACTAAGCTTTTAGCTAAGTATGGGATTAAGCATAGGATAGCTACCCTTTATCACCCACAAGCAAATGGTCAAGCTGAAATTAGTAATAGGGAAATTAAAGCTATTTTAGAGAAAGTAGTCCATCCATCTCGAAAGGATTGGTCCTTTACGTTGGATGAGGCTCTTTGGGCTTATAGGACAGCTTATAAGACTCCTCTAGGTATGTCTCCTCTAGGTTAGTATATGGGAAAGCTTGCCATTTACCATTGGAGCTAGAGCATAAGACGTTTTGGGCTTTGAAAAAGTTAAATTTTGATATGAGTCGTGCAGGAGCAATAAGAATGCTGCAGCTTAATGAGTTAGAGGAATTTCGCCAATTTTCTTATGAGAATGCGAAAATGTATAAGGAAAATACTAAGCTGTGGCATGACAAAAAAATTAAATCTAAAGAGTTTGTCAAGGGTCAAAAAGTTTTGCTTTATAATTCTAGATTAAAATTATTTCCTGGAAAATTAAAATCTAGATGGTCAGGACCATTTATTGTGATTGAAGTTTTTCCCCATGGAGCAATTACTTTGCAGGATGAAAAAGATGGGAGATTGTTCAAAGTGAATGGACAGCGTGTGAAGCATTATTGGGGTGAGGAGTTTCAGTCGAAATATCCTTCCCTAAGGTTGGTTGATGATTGAGAGAGCAGGACTTTTGCGGGAGCATTTCACATAGCAAAATTTTGAGCTCCCAGACTTTGTACTGATTTTAAGTTTTTCTGATTTGTTTTTAATTCCGGTTACGTTAGGTTTGATTTTTGCATAGTTTATTAGATCTCAGTATTTTTATTATTTTAGATTTTATTTCGTTTTGAATTTGATTTGATTTTATTTTTGGGTTATTTATTTAAATTATCTTTCAATTATCTTTTAATTAGTTAGATTTTATTTTCAGTTATTTGAATTCTAGTTTTAATTAATAGAGATTTTCTCTAATATTATTCGGCTTCTTTTGAGAATAAAATATTAAATTTGATTTGATCGGATAAATTTGAAAAATTTAATTTTGAAATAACATATCCAAGATTCTTCAGGTTGTTGCAGCAAAGATATGGCTGGAGCAAAATATTTCGAATTAAAAAGGTTTCCGTTGGAATTTATTATTTTTATCGTTGGATTTGGCTTTGAATTCTTGCAGGTAAATATGCGTGCATCATCTGATGAGGCCACGTGTCGCAGAGCGATTATCCGAAGGCTTCAATGATGACAGTACATCAATTTTACCATGGGCGTTTGGAATCCGCAATTTTACCGTTGGTAATTTTTGAATTTCAAGTTTGCATTTTTAAATTACAACGGTAATATTAGTTATTGCAGGGCAAATCTTTTCGGTTAGATTTTTTTTTTGCTGAAGCCCTATTTATTCGCAATCTCTGGTAAGCACGTTTCACTTCGTCTTCTTGATCAAATCTTTGTGCGTGTATTATTCTTTCTTTCTTTGCATTCTCTGTCAAAACCCTATTACACCTTCAATGGCTAAAACAAGAGCTCGAAAAGAGAGGGAGAGTGAGGAGGAAGAGATACCCGTGACCCCCGAAGTTCAGAAAGTAAAAACAAAGAAGAGAAGGACACCGGAGGAGAAAGAAGCAAAAAGAAGAAAACGACAACAGAGAGTTGAAGAACAAGAAAAAGCGAGAGAGGATAAGGTTGTTGCAGAAGAAGAAGGAGACCCAAAAGAATCTGACAGACAGAATCAAGAAGAGGATGAAAAGGAAATTGCGACTACAGAAGAAGCTCGAGAGAATATTCAGGAGAAGCAGAGTGAGGATGTGCAGACGGAGGCTGTAGAGGAAGAAAGCAGAGAGCCAGTTCAGGAGGCTCGTGTGGAGGTTATCATACCTGAACCTCCGAAACGTCGCCGCATTAAGCGGAAGGCTGGGCGCATTCCAGTGATCAGGACTGATACCCCATCGCCTCCATCATCAGATTCCGAGAGAGAAAAGGCAGAGCGAGAGGAACGAGAGAAAAAAGAAGCTGAAGAAAGAAGGCGAGAAGAAGCAGAGAAACAGGCAGAGGAGGAACAGTTGCGGAAGCGGAGAGAAGAAAAGGGCAAATATATTGTTGAAGCATTGGAGGAGCACGATGAAATAGTAGAGCGACAGGTGCCACACGATCGCTTTATCAATAAGTTTGCTAGAGCAAAATACACTGAGCTCTTGAAAAAGGGATTTTCTGTTCGAAAGAGGTTTCAGTGGTGATCTCCCGCCATATCTGAGGACCGGAATAGCTGACCACGGCTGGGAGCTGTTTTGTGCTAAGCCAGAGGCTGTGAACGTACAGGTGGTGCGTGAATTCTATGTCAACATTGATAAAGAAGAGGGTTTCCTGGTAATTGTCAGAGGAGTCGAGATAGATTGGAGTCCAAGTGCGATTAACGCACTGTACCATCTTCAAAACTTCCCCCATGCGACATTCAATGAGATGGCAGTCGCGCCATCTGAGGAGCAGTTAAGTAATGCTGTGAGGGAGGTAGGAATCGAGGGGGCGCAGTGGCAACTATCTAAGACTCATAAAAGGACATTCCAGTCGGCTTATTTGAAAAAGGAAGCGAACACGTGGATGGGTTTCATCAGGCAGAGGTTGCTTCCGACAACGCACGACTCGACAGTATCCAGGGAATGAATTCTTTTAGCTTTTGCTATCTTAAGATCTCTCAGTATTGACGTAGGAAAAATTATTTGTAATGAAATTGCTTGCTGCTGGAAGAAAAAGGTGGGGAAGTTGTTCTTCCCGAACACAATTACTATGCTATGCAGACAAGCAGGGGTTCCAGTGGATGAGAGTGATGAAATTCTATTTGATAAAGGGATCATTGATACGCCCAATTTGGCGCGGCTCCAGCGCACGCAGGAGATACGACAAGGCGGGCTAATCTACGACATGAATACGATTCTAGAACAACTGGCACTGCTGGCCAGTAGGCAGGAGTTTGCTGAGAGGCAAACTTTAACCTTCTGGACTTACATTAAGAATCGTGATGCTGGTTTGAAGAGGGCGCTGCAAGAAAATTTTTCAAAACCTTATCCAGCCCTCCCTACATTCCCCGAAGACCTGCTGAACCCCTGGATTCCACCGCCGCCTGCTGAGAAAGAAGATGAAGAGGAAGATCTGGGTCAGGAGGATTGAAGAGGGATCTGAGCGCACAAGCTTTTTGATGAGATATTTTGTTTGCTGGCGCATTCCTGACCCCATCTTTTATATGATTGCTTTACTTGTTTTTAATTTGTTCTGCTTTAAAAATATATCTCTGCTATGTAATTTCTTTTCTTATGTTTTTAAATGAAATTTCTGAATGTTTCTATTCCATGAGAACTGACTAACTCTAACTTAACTAATTCTCTTCTGAATTTTTGAAGCTTGGACTGGTTACGCTTAATTAGATTAAGGTATTCTGATCTCCAGAAACCTTTTGCTTGAGCATTTCTTCTAGCCTGGACTGTTGCTGCGGCAAAGAAGATTTTGACGGTAGTATTGACTTATATGATCCACTTTAAGCTTAAATCTAAGTCCCATGTTTAGTTTAAAAATTCAGATAGAAAAATTTAAGTTTGGGGGTATAATTGCTTAATTAATGATTCATTAGGGACAATGAATAATTCAAGTTTGGGGGACTTTTTGCTACTCCAATTATTTTGCTCGAGCATTCCTCTCCTTCAAATTAAAATTTGTTAGGTTATTGAGTAACCGGGGACATTTGTGATACCCACAGTTTGTCTTCGCGTCAAAAGATGACCTAGGAAATGTGAAAAATGAGAAATATGAGAAAAATTATTATTTATGGAAAAAAGATTATTTGTTGAAGATTTTGCTGAAAAAAATTGACAGAGCAAAAGTTTTGAGGGATGAATGATGATCCAGCAGTTTTCCTGTCTCCCAGAACTTGGGTGAGCTTCATCACAAAATGTCGCCATTCTAAGGGGCAAGAGATAGAATAAACCAAGGATTTTTTAGCTTTATAATGAGTATTGAGCCTAGTTGGTGATGAGCTTGAGGCAAGGGTATACTGCACCATAAAGTGGGTCATCTAATGCTTAAGAGCTTATGACTGTAAGGCTGCTTTAAGTCTGATAAATAATGAAATAAACCCCTTTAAAAATATGTTTTGAAATGTCTGATAATAGAGCTAGGCTGTGGTGAGTTCTTTGAATTAAGTTGGAAAGTGGTGATTATTTGTTCATTCCGGAGGAATCATTTTGCTGCAGCAGAGCTTGGTTTTGCAGAGTGCTCAGGTAAAGGTTAAAGGTAGTGTTGGACTGTCTGGTTTGATTAAGCTAATTCTTTGTCTAATGTTTTGAAATTCTTGAAGGAAGGTTGGTTAGTATTGCTCGGGACGCGCAATAGCTCAAGTTTGGGGGTATGATAACTGCCCAAAAGGTAGTTATTTAGGCCTCATTTATATAAGGATTTGCGTGTCTTTAATGCTTAATAGGGTTGGTTTTAGAGAGATATTACATGATTTAACCCATTTGGAAGAATGGAAGCATTGGAAATTATTTTGTGCAGATTATGCTGCTGAGCGACGGGAGGGAGCAAATTCTATGCTGCAGCAAAACTGGGAGCAGAAACTGCCACATCACAGCTCGTTAGCCAACTTCATGAACCGACTGCTGTTGAGTTATTTTTGGGATAAAGGAGCAAGGAGAGCCCTACACGTGTCCAAGTTGACCTAATTCAAGTCTCATGTCCTTCTATAAAAGGAAGTAGTCGTCAAAGTCAAATTCATTCCATGTTTTCCCTTGGAAGCCGAATAGTATAGGGAGATTGAAGATCATCAAGAACACCATCTACCGCAAGCTGATTAGGGAGTTTACTTTCTTTATTAACTTGTAGTTATGGACATGCATACTCAGATTGTAATTCGTATCCCTATGCCTATTATAAACTAAGTAGCTTAAGGTGTTGGTTAGGAATAATGTGATTACTGTGCTTCATCTCTAGTAATATATTGACTATTACATTTTGGTTAATTGTTATGCTTATTCTCATTTTACTCCCGCCTGGCCAGCCGGTGTGAATAGCTCCCTCTAGTTTCAGGGACTATTTAGAGAGTGTGTGGCAATTATCAACACTACGATCATTGTGTATTGGTGAACGCCAGTGACTGAGCTAGGGATAGCCAGTTGCCTAGTGCTTTATCGGTCGCACTTCATTGGGTTTGAAACATATCCCAAAATATCCGGAGTTCCGGGAGGAATCCGCTAATAATACTGCAAGAAATGCCTGATCAATAATATTGCTAGAGCATATCTTAGAACAATCACTAAATCCTAACCAGCGCCTGTCTTTAATCTGTCTATTTATTTGTTTACTCGTTGTTCTGTCATTTATTTTTGCTTCAGCATAATTCTTATAAAACCCAACATTTTTATTATCTTCGAAACCATTAGGAAGTTACGCAAAATAGATAAAGTGGAAGCTCATTCAGACCTTGGATTGATAATATTACTTGCTGCAGACTGTGTATACTTGCACAGGATTTTGGAGTCAATTTATCTTATATTTTTAACCACTCCAGAATTACAACAATAACTTAGTCGAATCATTTTTAATACTAAGTCTGAGGAATCTTCTGAGCATGTGGATATCTTTTCTGATGAATGGACTGGCATGATTGATAGGCCATCTTTAGATCCTAGACCAGTAGATATCATAACGCTTGATGACTCTTTTAACAATTGTTTTGAGAATAGAGATTTAGAAAAGAGATTTGATGCAGCTGATTATTTTCTGAAATGTTATTATGATAATCTCTTTAGTGAAGATGGGCCAGGGGAAAGTTTTTTTTCTCCCCTGTTTGTAGTATGCAATTTCGTGCGTGATTTCTTGCAGGGCCCGGAGGATGATGAAAATTTTTATTTTGAGCCTCCGTAAGCGTGCCGAGCCTAGTCTAGCTAAAGACGTTAAAGAAAGCGCTGCTTGGGAGGCAACCCAAGGATTAAAGTTTAGTCAGTTGTTTTTGCGGTAAATAATTTTCTTTGCTCCGTGATCCAATTTTGTTTTGCAGGATCACCTTTGCAAATCCCAAAATTCCAAATTTCCCATTTTTCATGGATCCAAAGGAAGAGGATGAAGCGCTCCTAGCTCAGGGAAGTCTCAGTATCCCTCTTTATGCTTTACTGTTTTAAAACATTGGGGACAATGTTTAGTTTAAGTTTGGGGGAGAGGCTTTCGCTGTGTTAAGCATATTTAAATTCTGTTGGATGCATGAATAGATAGCCATGATAGCCAAGGATGTGATTTTAGAATTTTGGGAGAAAATGGTTTATATGTTGTGGAATCTGGGAGCACAGCAGAAATTGTAAAATTTTAAAATTTTTTGATACTTAGTTTTGATGTCTAAAGCATGCAATAGTCTTATCTAATGACGTCTTTGAAAATCTAGATTCTTATTATGGTTTTTAAAGTTTGTTGTCACCCCGATAGGCTTAGTTTCTAATATTAGGAAGTTCATGCTTGATTGTTCTAAAAAGCTAGGTAGGAAAAAATGTTATGCCTGCTGAGAGAAAAGCAAAAGCAACAAAAGAAAATGAGAGAAAAGAAAATATGTTGAAAAAGAAAATTTTTGCTTGCACAAAAGAAAAAGCCTAGGAGTAAAAAGAGCTACTTGCGGTGTGATCAGTTAGGCCAACCAGAGAATAAAATTCGGGTTAAGGGTTCCTGCACCGTAGTGTGAAAGCTAGTACCATTAGATATCAAAATGCAAGTTTGGGGGAGTAGCAAAAGAAAAAGAAAAGAAAAAAAAATCATTTGTGAATTTTGCTCCCCCATGAAAAAGAAAAAAAAAACATGACAGGCACCCTAGTTTCTTTTTTTTGCATGATAGAAGGACTCCGACCTATTAGGGGCTCTTAGCCAGTGTAGGGGGAAAACAAATGGAGAAAGCCATAAGACTAATCTAGATTAGTAAAGAATCAATAGATAAGTCTTGAGCATGCTATTCATTAATCTTAAGTTCAAACTAGTTTAGGATTTCTTCAAGAGTATGCGGTGCTTGCTTATTCCACTTGCATGTTTTCCATTCGATCCTAAAAATTCCATAATCATTGAGGGTTGAGCGGTTCTATTTCTTGCATCTTTAGAATTTATTTTGCTCGGGACTAGCAAAAGCTTAAGTTTGGGGTGTGATAACGAGCAGAAATGTCGCTATTTTGGTCCCAATTTATTAAGCTTTTCGGTTCTTTAATCGTGTTTTTAATGAAAATATTTAATGAATTTTGTTATTTGGTCCTTAGGAGCAAAGTTGGTGATTTTGGGAGAAAAAGTGCCAAAATTGAAACAAATGAAGCCCAAATCCAAGCTTGGAGCAATTGGGGGCCCAAAAAATACAATCATGACAAAAATGCCCAAAAGAAATGAAGAGAAGGCCCAAAAATCAGCCCAAAAAGAAGCTGAAAAATCTGGAATTTGAGGCAGCGTCGAGACGCTGTTTAGGCAGCGTCGCGACGCTACCCTTTTCGTGTTGCCCAAGCCGCGTGCGCAGCAGCGTCGCGACGCTACCCCCATTCCAGGCCTATAAAAGGCGCCCCAAGGTGCCTCATTTAGCATCAATCATCGTTCCAACAATTCCTTTTGGAATTCTTCCTTTCCTCTCTTCTTTAGGCTCCTTTGGAGCCCCTCTCTAGGCTTTCTAGCCTTTTTGAGAGGATTCTTTTAGTGGGAAAAATTTTGGGAGTTTTGGGGAGCATCTTAGGAGGCTCAAGGAGTAGTCGGTGGAGCTCTAAGCGTCAGCAAAGGGCTTTTCGACGGTCAATTCATTTCCTTTTATGCTCTTAATTATGCTTTCTATTGTAATTATTGTGGATATTTTAGCCATGTGTAGCTAAACCCCAATTTGGGGTCTTGAAATGAAATTATAGTTCAAATATTGTTATAATTTCTTGTCTCTTGCCCATGTCCTAATTATTTGTATGGATGTGCTTAATGCTTTACTAAATCTGGCCAATTGTGTAATGATTTGATTCTTAATGGAAACTCGACGGAGAGAAATTAGGATAGATCGTAATCCATGCAACTAGTTTAATTGCCCGTTGTGACACCAGGATTAGTTGATTAAACTTAGATTCCTAAAATGAATCAGAGCGTAATAATTAATGATTTTTAATAGCACTAAGGACACTTAGGTTGTTAAAATGAATTAATTGCAATTAGGGGAAACCAACAGGAGAACGTATGTGATTAACGGAGATTCTAGGATAATAATTAGTTGGGCAATGAGATAAGATAATTATAACAACTATTTAGCTAATAATTGATTTTCAGGACCCCTCTTCCCATTCAAAGAAAACTCTTTCTCCATACTTTATTTTGATTGATCAAATTATTTTCTTTAATTGTTTTGAATTTTAAATTCCTCTTTATTGCATGATCTATGTCCTAAATATTATTTTACCTAATTATTTTTAGTGCTCAAGAGATTTTTGCTTTGCTTAATTTTCGCTTCGCTTCCCTAAGGATTCGATACTCGGAATACTTCTCGTTTTATATTACTTGTGACGACCCGTACACTTGCGGTGATCGGAAAATCGTGCAACAAGCAATAGTATGGCGCAGCATCAAGCAAGGATGCATTGTAGACTCGACCATGGTGGCCGAAGCAGCAAAAGAGGCAGTATGGCTCAGGAAGTTCCTAACTGACTTGGAAGTCATTATGAATATGCATCTGCCTATCACCTTGTATTGTGATAATAGCGGCGCAGTTGCAAACTCAAAGGAACCTCGCAGCCATAAGAGAGGCAAGCACATCGAAAGGAAATACCATCTCATTAGGAAGATTGTGCACCGAGGAGACGTGATCGTCACGAAGATAGCGTCGAAGCACAACATTGTTGATCCATTCACGAAGGCTCGTACGGCTAAAGTGTTCGAGAGTCATCTAGAAGGTCTAGGTCAGCGAGATATGTACGAGAAATAATCTAGGTCAAGTGGGAGAATTGTAACCGGTATATCGATACCTCAGTATACTGGGTATTTAGATGCCCTAGTTTATTGTATTTTTACTCTGTTATTAATACAAGTATTTATTCATCCACTGCTGTTATAGATTATAGTACATCCCACTAAACTAGAGTTTTAGTTCAAGTGGGAGATTGTTGGGATTGGTGCCCTAAAACTCGTAGATAGTGAATGTTAAACGAATTATATACTTATTCGATAATGGAGTTATCGAGATTGATTCAGTAAAAGTGAATACTGAATAAAGTAAATTGCACATATAATAACCCAAATCCAATAAACTAAGATCCATGGCTATAGGATGAACACTTGAGCTTTATGTAGAGACATAAAAGTGGATCAAGCTTGAGTAATAGCATAATTGGTCTATAGTATAGGGATGGAGCTGGGTACCTTATTCTGGAGACACTATAAGACGCGGCCCACTTTATAGATGGTATAGACGATGTGATCCTAAATCGTCCGTGTAGAGACATGCGAGTGGGGGCGTCCTATGCAATGAGTTTGCATAAGACCAAGACCGAGAAATAAGTCGCTCTTGCTTTATAACATCGTTTACTAACGAGACTGACTATTTCATGTGATGACCTAGGTAACTCGATCTTAATCCTGAGCTAACTATAAACTCCTGTTTATTCGGCCTTATCCTTAGAACTGCATATGTGAGAGTGGCTCAGTATCGTCGACTCAATAAGCCTCCCATTTCAGGGATAGGAACGGGTAGATAGCTAGGGACATAGTCGTGCAAGAAGGAATTTACTCCTACCCGAATTAGGGATAGTATAGAGGTTGTTCCCTTAAGTTCTGACTCCGGGGCTTGAACAAAAGGATCCCGCCCTCTCATTGGCCTGAGAAGGACTCGGTTTATTGGTTGGACCATAAACCAATTGTTCATTAGAGGATCAGTGGGACTTAAGGAACTAGAAGTACTATAGGGGTGAAACAGCTTTTTGACCTAGCTATAGCTATGAACAACCTGTGAAGGATCGACTTACTAATCATGGTTAAATAAAGTGGACGGAAATATATCTATAGTGAGGGGAGTACAACTATCGGGCTATAGTGGAGTGTCCCGGTAGTTAACGAATGTTGGCTAGCTTGGATAGTCTCGAATCGTTGGAGCCCATGATCTATAGGTCCATTAGGTCCCCCTACTACATCATATCGGAACAAAGCCTAGAACAAAAGATAGGATTCTTTGAATCGTTCAAAAACGGGAAATAGGGTATTATCGTAAAATGTGTTTGACACAATGATTTAATTATGAATTAAATTAGAATTGAGAGATAAGGTATTTAAAAGTGTTTTAAATACCATATATATGTATTATGAATCATATATAATTCATGGCACTAGGTGAGAATGATTAATTGGATTAATCATGTCAAATTACTTGGAAATGTCCCAATTAATTGCCTAGAAATCAATTTCAATTTTGAATTGAAATAGGAATTAATTGCAAGCTGAAAATTCAAAATTTAGATTCAATTTAGTTGATTTAGTGGCATTCCCACTCTTGCATGTTGATGCATAGTGGAAAACAACACAGCCATGCACTAGTTGCATGTGTTGTGAATTAAACACCTAGAATCCACTTTATGTTGCATTTTCACCATGTGTCTAGTGTCATGAAGCTTGTCTTTGCATGGAAGAGGTCTATATAAGAAGTATGAATCAGATTCAACTCCAAGAGAGCCATTTTCCATATTGTTATGCTGCTGGATTTTGGTCTCAAACTCACTTATCTCCATATATCTCTCTAGTGCTTGAACCTTCAAGCATTCCCTTCCTATTCCCTATCTCTATAGACTCCCACAAGTCATTCTTGGCCCGAAGAATAGTAGGGAAGACACCAGAGGTGGTCCACACACCGTTCGTGATCAAAGGAATCAAAGGGAGTTGTTGAATCGGTCTCCAAAAGGTTGGTAAAAATTTTGTTCTCTCCTTACGGTATTTGGACAGCATGTTTTCATTTTCTAAAATTGATGTAGTTAAGTGCCTCCGATCCTAAAATTGCTTCCCCATGTGTTATATGAACACCTTCAGATTGGAGACGTACAAGAAGACCATCAATTGCTAGCTGATCAAGGGAATTAATATTTTCTTGTATTACTTTGTAGTTATGGATGCATTTACTTATATTGTAACAGGTGTTTCTATGCACTTTATGAACTAAGTAATTTTAGGTGTTGGTTAGGAAGATGTAATTGTCGAGCTTAATCTCTATGCAATATATGTTGATTTGATGCATCTTGATTAATTGTTGTGCTCATTTCTATTTTATGCCCGCTTGGCCAGCCGGTATGAATACCACTCTCTAGTTTTAGGATGATTTAGGGAGTGTGTGGCATTTAATCACACTAGATCATTGTGTATTGGTGAACGCCAGTGACTGAGCTAGGGATAGCCAGTTGCCTAGTCCTTGATCGGTAGCGCTTCTTTGGAGTTTAAACACATTCTAAAAAATCCGGAGTTTCGGGAGGAATCTGTTAATAAGATTGCGACAGTTTTGCATGATCAATAATATTGCTAGAGCATCTTTTAAAACAAGGGAAAAATACACTTTTGGTCCCTTGAGGTTTGGGTTAAGTTACGCTTTGGTCCCTGAGTTTTCAAACTCGACAATTTAGTCCCTGAGGTTTGAGATAAGGAGCAATGTGGTCCCTGCCATCCAGTTTGCCGTTAAATACTAACGGACTGCTGACGTGGCACTATTATTTTAATTAAAAAAATTAATTTTTCAAATTTTAAAATAAAAATATATTAAAATAATATAAATATTATTATTTTATTATTATTTTTTAATTCTTTCCCTCTTTCTTTTTCATCTTCTTCCTTTCCCATCCTTCCCCATCTCCTTCTTCCTTCTCCATCTCCTTCTTCCTTCTCCATCTCCTTCTTCTTTAACTACAGTGACCGACCGCCGCCCGACCACCGTCGACTGCCGGCGAACGGCGGCTGCGGCTGCTGGAAATCTTTTTTTCTTCTTCTTTCTTCTTCCTCCCTTCTTCTCCTTTTGTTTCTTTCTTCTGTTTTTTTTTAATATTTTTCTTCTTCTTTTCTTTTTTTCCTTTCCTCTTCTCTTTTCCTCCCTTCATCTCTTCTTCCTTTTCCCATACCCCTCTCTCACTTCTTTTAGATCTAAAAAACTGAACGGCGACGTGGTGTGGTGTTCCAGCTCGACGACGACGGCGACGTGGTGTTCCAGCCTTAACTCACGAACTCAGCTCACGAACGCGATTCCATCTCGACGACGGCGTGGTGTTCTTGATCGGACGTGCGGTTCAACCTTAACGGCGACGTGGAGTTACAGATCTGAGCGAATGGCGTTGGGTTCCAGATCTGAGCACCGGCGTTGGGTTTCAGATCTGAGCGATCGACGTTCGGTTCCAAATCTGAGAGTTCCTCGACGGTTCCAACTCGTTAGCAACTCACGAACTCAACGATCTTGGTTGTCAATTTTTTTATCTAAATGCAGGGAGAAAAGGGTAGGGAAAAAGGAAGAAGAAACAAAGGAAAAGAGGAAAAGAGGAGGGGAAAGGGAAAAAAAAAGAAAAGAAGAATACAAGGAAAAAAAAGGAAATCGTCGGCACCAGCGGCCGACCGTCGGTGGTCGGCGGTCGACGGTGGTCGGCCGGCGCCGGTTGGTGAATGGGAAGAAGAAGTGCACGAAGAAGAAAATCACGAAGAAGAAGGGGACAAAGCCGAAGAAGGGGGAGAGAAATTAAATAATAAAAAACTAATATTTTTAATTAATTTATTATATCTTTATTTCAAAAAATTTAAAAATATATTTTTTAAATAAAAAATTCGTGCCACGTCAGCAATCTGTTAATTATTAACGGAAAATTGGATGGAGGGACCAAAATGAAACGAAATCCAAACCTCAGGGACTAAATTTTCGAGTTTGAAAACTTAGGGACAAAAGTGTAACTTAACCCAAACCTCAGGAACCAAAAGTGTACTTTTCCCTTAAAACAATTACTAAATCCTGACCAGCGCCTGTTTCTAATCTGTCTGCCGATTTGTTTACTTTTTGTTCTGTCATTTCTTTTGCTTCGGCATTCTATAAAAACCAATCATTTTACCCACTTTTGAGACCATTGAAAAGCTAAACAAAATAGATAAAGTGAAAGCTAATTCAGACCTTGGATTCGATAAATACTTATTACTTGTTGTGGACTTTGTATACTTGCATAGAGTTCTAGAGTCCATTTTTTACTACATTTTCACCCACTCTAGAAACCCAACAAGTTTTTGGCGCCGTTTCTGGGGATTTGAATAAGTTTTTATTTGATCTGTTTTGTGTATGTGATTTAGTGGTTTGGTGCTAAAACTTTTTGATTGTTTCTTTTGTTTTTGCAGGTGTGAGTTTGGTGCATGAGCGATCCGCCTAGGGTAAGGTTCAAGCTTGATCTAGAAATCGAGAGGACATTCATGTGAAGAAGGAGAGAGCAGCGTAGAAACCAAAATCAAATGGATAATGTGTCGCGTCTCCCACACGGTCCAGAAGATCCAACGAACCCCCAGCAAAATCCACCGCTGGAGCAAAATGAGCAGCAAAATAATCAGGCTGAGAATCCTATCTTGGTAGCAAATGATAGGGCCAGAGCCATTCGAGCGTATGCGTTTCCAATGTTTGATGAGTTAAATCTAGGAATTATGCGTCCTCAGATTGAGGCAGCAAATTTTGAAATGAAACCAATGTTTCGGATGTTGCAAACCGTGGGGCAATTTCATTGTTTGTCATCTGAAGATCCTCATTTACATCTTAAGTTGTTTATAGGAGTCAGTGATTCTTTTGTAATTAAAGGAGTGCCTAAGGATGTCCTTGGATTAACTTTGTTACCATATTCTCTTAGAGATGGCGCAAAGGCATGGTTAAATTCGGTTGCTCCAGGATCAATTAGGACATGGAATGAGTTAGCGGAAAATTTTCTTAGTAAATGTTTCCAACCAAATAGGAATGCTAAATTGAGAAGTGAAATAGTAGGGTTTAGGCAACTTGAAGATGAGACTTTTAGTGAGACTTGGGAGAGGTTTAAGGAGCTTTGGTGAAACTTTCCCCACCATGGTTTACCACATTGTATCCAAATGGAAACATTTTACAATGAGTTAAATGGAGGAACCCAGGGTATGGTAGATGCTTCGACTGGAGGGGCCCTTTTGGAAAAAACTTTTAATGAAGCCCATGAAATTTTAGAAAGGATATCTACTAATAGTTGTCAGTGGTCAGATGTTAGGGGCACAAATAAAAAGGTTAAGAGTGTGTTAGAGGTTGATGGTGTGTCCACCATTAGGGCTGATATTGCAATGTTAACTAACGCTCTTAAGAATGTGACGGTGTTTAGTCATCAACAGCCACCAGCTGTGGAACCTGCTGCAGTGGTGAACCAAGTTGTAGAGGAAGCAAGTGTTTATTGTGGTGAAGATCACCAATACGAGTTTTGCCCCAACAATCCAATTTCTGTGTTTTTTGTAGGTAATCAGATGAATAATGCTTATTCTAACTTTTATAATCCAGGTTGGCGCAACCACCCCAACTTCGCTTGAGGAGGACAAGGAAGTAATGTGCAAGCACAAAAAAAGATGAACCAGTCGGGATTTGCTAAATCGCAGTTATTGCCCCAAAAAAATAAGCAGGCTTTGCCCCAACAAAATTCAGAGAGTTCTCTTGAGGCGATGATGAAAGAATATATGGCTCGTACAGTTGCCGCAATTCAAAGTAATCAAGCTTCAATGAGAGCCCTGAAATTGCAAGTGGGCCAGCTAGCTAATGAGCTGAAGGCAAGGCCTCAAGGGAAACTTCCTTCAGATACAAAACACCCTAGAAGGGAAGGTAGGGAGCAGGTAAAGGCAGTGACTCTTAGGAGTGGTAAGCCACTAGAGAAAAGAAAAGAGTCTAGTAAATCCCAGGATGTAGAAAAAAATTGTGATAAAAATGTTGTTGTTGAAAAAGAGTTGGAGTCTGGTCAGGGTGATGGAGGCAGCAATAATGATGCTGGAGCATCTGGTTTTGTTCCAGATGTGGAACCACCTTATGTGCCGCCCCCACCTTATGTAAAACCTCAACCTTTTCCACAAAGGCAAAGGTCTAAGTATCAAGATGGTCAATTTAAGAAGTTTTTAGAGATTCTTAAGCAATTGCATATAAATATCCTTTTAGTAGAAGCTATAGAGCAAATCCCTAATTATGATAAACTTCTTAAGGATATTTTAACCAATAAGAAGAGGTTAGGTGAGTTTGAAACTATATTTCGTACTAAGGAATGTAGTGTTGTTCTTACGAATGGGCTACCAACAAAGGCTAAGGATCCAAGATCATTTACTATACTTGTGTCTATAGGTGGAAAAGAGTTAGGCAGAGCACTCTGTGATTTAGGTGCAAGCATTAACCTTATACCTCTTTCGGTCTATCGAAAGCTAGGTATTGGTGAAGCTAGGCCTACCATAGTCACACTTCAACTAGCTGATAGGTCTATCACATATCTTGAGGGTAAAATTGAGGATGTCTTAGTGAAGGTATATAATGAGAGTTCATATTTCCTGTTGATTTCATTATTTTAGACTATGAGGCTGATAAAGATGTCCCAATTATTATAGGTCGTCAATTTTTGGCTACTGGTAGGGCATTTATAGATGTTCAAAAAGGGGAATTAACAATGAGAGTTTACAATGAGGAAGTAAAATTTAATGTGTTTAAGGCCATGAAGTATCCAGACGAGATGGAAGATTTCTCTTTTAGTAGGATTCTTGAGAACATAATTTTTGAGACAGCAATGTAGAATTCGATAAACAAACATTTGGAAGATCATGGAGAGGTTAGTGTAGAGGATTTAGAAGTTTGTTCTTTAGAAAGAAAAAATGAAAAAGTAGTGTCTAGGTGTGAGGATGTTTTTGAGTCTTTAGATTTGGATCAAAGGAAAACTCCTCCTATTAGACCATCCTTGATTGAGGCACCCACTTTAGATTTGAAGCCCTTGCCGAGTCATCTAAAGTATGTGTATCTTGGGGAAGGTGAGACGTTGCCCATTATTGTTGCATCAGATTTAATACCGAAGCATGAAGAGGCCTTAATTAAGTTGTTGTAGTAATATCGCAAAGCAATAGGTTGGACATTGGCTGACGTTTAGGGAATTAGCCAATCTTTCTGTATGCACAAAATCACTCTAGAGGAGGGATCCTTTAGGAGTGTTGAGCAACATAGAATACTTAACCCTGCAATGAAAGATGTTGTTAAAAAGGAGGTGAAAAAATAGTTGGATGCTGGCATTATTTATCCAATTGCATATAGCAATTGGTAAGCCCTGTCCAATGTGTTCCTAATAAAGGAGGTGTCACTGTGGTGAGCAATAAAGACAATGAGTTGATCCCAACTAGGACAGTAACTGGCTGGAGGGTTTGCATGGATTATAGGAGACTTAATAAAGCTACCCGTAAGGACCATTTCCCTCTACCATTTATTGACCAGATGTTGGATAGATTGGCTGGTCAGGCCTACTACTGTTTCTTAGATGGTTATTTTGGGTATAACAAGATTAACATTGCTCCTGAGGATCAGGTGATAGCGAGCATTGCTAGCTACTTTTACTTATTTTATTTAGCTAGTCTTTTATGATGTTTGGGCAATTTTATTGTGCTTTATTGTTTATTTTGTAGGAAATGGTTGATTGGAGCTATAATGCCATATTAGAGTTAATCGGGTGCTCGGGGCGTGAAAAGATGCAAAGGAATGAAAAGAGTAAAAGAGGAAAAAAGTCAAATTTCGGTCAACAACAGGCTGGCGTCGAGACGCTAGCTCTTGAGCGTCTCGACGCTCACATTCCATATCAGATTAGGCGCGTAAAGCTCACAGCGTCGAGACGCTGTGATAGGAAGCGTCCAGATACTACCGTTTTTCCCTTATTCAGAACGCGCGTATAAGAGGCAGCGTCTCGACGCTATCGGCAAAATTTCCCTATTTAATCTTTCTTACTTGCTACGGATTGGGGGAGGCCAAATGGAGAGAATTGAACCCTAATTTCGACTAGAGACCTACTGTGGGAGCTGAAGCAAGGACGAGGACCGGGAATTTCACTGGGTGGCGTGGATATCGAGACGGGGACGTGCCGGGATCGACGACATTAAGTGTTTCCTTTCCTTTTACTTCTCTCTAGCTAGATTTTATGGCTTTTACATGTTTAGTCAAGCTTGTAAGTTTATTCATGAGTAGCTAAACTTGTAGCTTAGGGATTGATGTAGTTGATTAAGTTTATGGATTGATTTATGGTTTAAGTTGTGCAATGTTATTATGTTTGTAATCTTGATTTAATGCTTTTAATTGACTGGCCATTAATTGAATGATTTAAGTTTCGAATCTAGCTCGGGAGAGGGGATTTGATTTAGACTTACTCAAGATTGCATAAATAAAGTATTTTCTAATTCGTGACGGTTTTAGATTAACTTTAGAATTGGTTAAAAGATCTCATTGCCTTGCATGTTTAATAAACTTAGATAGGGATATCAAGTTGGTTAATTTGTATGAGAATCAATTATACTCGGGAGAGGTAGTTGTGATTAAAGGGTCTTTGGCTCATAATTTCATTGTGCATAATAACTTATTCCTTAAAATCAATCCTAAACTAAATCGGCGAAATCAATTCCCTAAGTAGTTTTCTCAATTGAAATTCCACACTTTTTACTTGCTTTGATTTGGTTTTATCATCATTTATTCATCACTTTTTAATCCCTAAATAAAATTGAGCGAGATTATTCACAATACTTGATTTGCTTAAAAATCCAATCCAGAGGACGACACTCGTATTTACGAACACGTTATTATTACTTGACCCGTGCGCTTGCGGTTAGGAAAAGTCCACATCAAGTTTTTGGCGTCGTTGCCGGGGATTGGCACATTTAGCTAGATTGATATTGTGGAAAAATTGTTTGATCTTAATTTAGGGTGTATTGTTATTTTTTATGTTGATTGCATTTTTTTCCTTATTTGTTTTTCTTTCCATATTTGTTTTTCTAGTTTAGTTTTTCTTTTAGTTGTATAATCTTTTCCATATTTGTTTCTTGTTATTCTTTTTTAGTTTAGTTTTCCTTGTTGGTTAGTTTCCTTATTTGCATTTTGCCATATGTTTGCATTCCATATTAGGTTATTTTGTTTCTTTTTCTAGATTATATTTTCCATATTTAGATTAGTTGTTTTCTTTTCTTTGTTGCTTTCCATAATTGTTTTCTTTCCTTTTTAGGGTAGTTTTTTTTGTTTATGCGTAGGAATAAAGATTTAATTTTAGTACCATTAGATCCCGAGATAGAAAGAACAATTCATAAGCTTCGAAGGGAAACTAGAGAAAATTTTCAAATGGCTGACCAAAATCCACCTGAGGAGCCTAGGCCTATTAGAGATTATTTTCAACCTGTGTTTCAGGGACAGCAATCGGGTATTGTCTATGCACCGATTAATGCCAACAACTTTGAGCTGAAGACCGACCTCATTCAGATGGCTCGAGACTGTGCATACAGAGGATCGCCCACTGAGGATCCAAATTCTCATCTTAAATCATTCTTGGACATTTGTGGGACGGTAAAGATTAATGGAGTCTCTGAGGATGCTATTCGCTTACGTTTATTTCCCTTTTCTTTGCAGGATAAAGTACGAGATTGGTTGCAGTCCATTACCCCTGGGAGCATCACCACCTGGGATGCTTTGGTCCAGGCCTTTTTAAAGAAATTTTTCCCTCCTGCAAAGACGGTCAAGCTGAGGACCGAGATTGGGACATTCCAACAACAATATGATGAGCAGCTGTTCGAAGCTTGGGAGCGATTCAAAGAGCTACTGAGGAAGTGTCCTCAGCATGGTTACCCCGATTGGCTTCAGGTACAGTTGTTTTATAATGGTTTAACTCCTAGTACAAAAACGATTGTTGATGCAGCTGCAGGTGGGACTCTGTTGTCCAAGACCGTGGAAAACGCTCGCACACTTTTAGAGGATATGGCCACCAACAGCTATCAGTGGCCATCTGAGCGGTCTACACCTAAAAAGATTGCTGCTGGAGTGTTTGAGGTTGACAAGGTAAGTGCACTCCAGGCCCAGATGACTTCCCTCGCTAATGCTTTTATGAAATTTTCAGGTACAGGGAGTGCACAGTCAATTGAATCAGCTGCTGCTTTGGCATCCAGACCTCAGGAGGAGACCATCGAGCAGGTTCAGTATGTATCAAATTTTAATTCTAGGGGATATAATAATAGTTCTACACCTACACATTATCACCCTAACAATAGGAACCATGAAAATTTCTCTTATGCTAATACTAAAAATGTTCTTAATCCTCCTGGTTTTGCCCCTCAAACTCAAGATAATAAAAAGTTAGAAGATCTTGTTGGAGCTTTCATTGCAGAGTCTAGTAACAGGACAACCAAATTAGAGGAGGCAGTCATTGCCATCAACTCAATAGTGAATGGCCATAGTGCAGCTATAAAGAACATTGAGACTCAGTTGGGACAGTTGGTAAGTGTTGTGAGTTCTATGAATAAAGATAAGGCCCCAGCTGAACAGGAGAAAACTCAGATGGAGTATTGTAAGGCAATCACTGTGCACCAGGAGGAATCTAAAGAGGAACCTGAATCTGAGGATTATGAAATGCCTACAGGGGAAGCTGAGGAGGACACATCAGCAGATGAGGCTGAAAAGCCTAAACCGGAGCCTCCTATTCCTTCTCCCACACTGATGGTTCCCAAGGAAAAGAAAAAGAAAAAGAAGAAAAAGAATAATCAGGTTCAGTTTGATAAATTTATGAATGCTTTTATGAATCTGAATATTAATATTCCTTTTGCAGAGGCATTAGAGATGCCCCAATACAACAGGTTCATGAAGGAGTGGTTAGCAAAGAAGCGAAAAGAAAAGAAGGTTGACACTGTTTATCTTGCTTCCACATGCAGCACCAGAGTACAACAGAAAGTACCTGAAAAAGTAGCAGATCCAGGGAGTTTTTCTGTTCCTTGTAGTTTTGGTACTTATTCTTTCAGAGCATTATGTGATTTAGGTGCTAGCATTAATATCATTCCTCTATCGTTGTGTAAAAAGTTAGATATAGGTGAGATTAAGTCTACTCCTGTAAAGCTCCAATTGGCTGATCAATCTGTGGTGAGACCAATTGGTATTGTAGAAAATGTGTTAATCAGAGTAGGTAGATTTTTCCTCCCTATTGATTTATATGTTATGGACATGATAGAAAATCCTTCAATGCCTGTCATATTAGGACGACCATTCCTCGCTACTGGGCGAGTGATTATAGATATTGAGCGCAGGGAGCTCACTATTAGAGTCAAGAACGAAAAAGAAATCTTTAAAGCAGTTGAAGACTCTAAAGATGAAGTGCTTTTCATGGGCTACAGGAAAGGTGCAAGAAATAGCACCTCTGTTGGATTCACAGAACAAAAGCCTCCTTGAAGCACGATCAACACATCGAGCTAATGACGTTAAACAAACGCTTATGGGAGGCAACCCAAGTAAGTTTAGTGTGTTTTCTTTTTGTTTATGATTTATTGTTTGTTTTTGTTTTGTAGGTCTTGTTTTCTTTCTCTCCTTTGCTTTCAAGCTTTCAAGATTCCAAGATCACAAGCAAGAAGTCATCATCATTCCAGACCAGTATTGTTCACTCCTGTCATTCTTTTATTGTTCTCATGTTTGTTTATGCCTTATTTTCTTTATACATTGAGGACAATGCATATTTTAAGTTTAGGGGTGGATTAGCATGTTTGTGGAGCCCTTGAGCATCTGAGTTCGGGCTATAGTTTTGAGCTTTCTTTGAATTATGCATATGGTTGTTTTCTGGATGCTACTTTTGCATGATTATGATGTCCTAGGATAGGCTTTCTTGTCAATTTTCAAGCTTGTGATGAGTTGTAAGCATGAGTGCCCAAAAAGGGAGACTTTTTAAAATTTTTCTTGGAGATGGCTTGCTTGAGTAGAGTATTTATCTTGGCTAGATTTGGATTTGAATGCTTAGGAGCGAATTATTAGGTTCATACGCTTGTTGTCACCTCGATAGGTGTAGGGTAGAGCTAAAAAGTTAATGTTTTGCAAATTAGCATGTTTGATCTTGCTTAGGAGGAAAGAAAAGAATATATGCTATTTATGCTCATAAAGAAAAATCATTCTTGTTGTTACTGTTGAAAAGAAAATTATTATGCCATGGCTTGTGCACAGTTTGCAATGTTTAATAAAGTTTAGGCAAAAAGAGCTACCCCTGTTGTGATCAGTTAGGCCAACCAGAGAAATCTCAGGTTAAGGGTCCCTGCAATGGGTGTGTGAAAGCTAGTGCCACATATTCATGCTTAATTTAATCGTTAATTATAAGCACCTAAGTTTGGAGATAAACAAACTAATTTGTTCCATTAACTCATTAGTGAAACCTTAGTGCCAGTGTAGAGGGAAGATGAGCTGAGAGTTTAATAATCCAATCCCGGGCTAGTAGAGTATGATCTTGTTGAGTTAGATCTCGCTTGTGCAAGTTAATTTTGGAAAAATTTTAATTTGTCTCCCTCATTGGTCCTTGTGTGCATGTCTCTTGCCTGCTTGGTTATTGACTTTTGAGCCTTGAGGATTGAGTTATGATTGTTGCATCCATTCTTCCATTGTATGTTTGATTTGTAGTTTGCTCGAGGACTAGCAAAAGCTTAAGTTTGGGGGTATTTGATAGCGAGCATTGCTAGCTACATTTACTTATTTTATTTAGCTACTCTTTTATGATGTTTGGGCCATTTTATTGTGCTTTATTGTTTATTTTGTAGGAAATGGTTGATTGGAGCTATAATGCCATATTAGAGTTAATCGGGTGCTCGGGGCGTGAAAATATGCAAAGGAATGAAAAGAGTAAAAGAGGAAAAAAGTCAAATTTCGGTCAACAGCAGGCTAGCGTCGAGACGCTAGCTCTTGAGCGTCTCGACGCTCACATTCCATATCAGATTAGGCGCGTAAAGCTCACAGCGTCGAGACGCTGTGATAGGAAGCGTCCCGACGCTACCGTTTATCCCTTATTCAGAACGCGCGTATAAGAGGCAGCGTCTCGACGCTATCGGCAGAATTTCCCTATTTAATCTTTCTTACTTGCTACAGATTGGGGGAGGCCAAATGGAGAGAATTGAACCCTAATTTCGACTAGAGACCTACTGTGGGAGCTGAAGCAAGGACGAGGACTGGGAATTTCACTGGGTGGCGTGGATATCGAGACGGGGACGTGCCGGGATCGACGACATTAAGTGTTTCCTTTCCTTTTACTTCTCTCTAGCTAGATTTTATGGCTTTTACATGTTTAGTCAAGCTTGTAAGTTTATTCATGAGTAGCTAAACTTGTAGCTTAGGGATTGATGTAGTTGATTAAGTTTATGGATTGATTTATGGTTTAAGTTGTGCAATGTTATTATGTTTGTAATCTTGATTTAATGCTTTTAATTGATTGGCCATTAATTGAATGATTTAAGTTTCAAATCTAGCTCGGGAGAGGGGATTTGATTTAGACTTACTCAAGATTGCATGAATAAAGTATTTTCTAATTCGTGACGGTTTTAGATTAACTTTAGAATTGGTTAAAAGATCTCATTGCCTTGCATGTTTAATAAACTTAGATAGGGATATCAAGTTGGTTAATTTGTATGAGAATCAATTATACTCGGGAGAGGTAGTTGTGATTAAAGGGTCTTTGGCTCATAATTTCATTGTGCATAATAACTTATTCCTTAAAATCAATCCTAAACTAAATCGGCGAAATCAATTCCCTAAGTAGTTTTCTCAATTGAAATTCCACACTTTTTACTTGCTTTGATTTGGTTTTATCATCATTTATTCATCACGTTTTAACCCCTAAATAAAATTGAGCGAGATTATTCACAATACTTGATTTGCTTAAAAATCCAATCCAGAGGACGACACTCGTATTTACGAACACTTTATTATTACTTGACCCGTGCTCTTGCGGTTAGGAAAAGTCCACATCATCAGGAAAAAACCACTTTCACCTGCCTTTATGGGACGTTTGTTTTTAGGCGAATGCCTTTTGGCCTTTGCAATGCTCCAACAACATTTCAACGGTGTATGTTAGAATTTTTTTCTTATATGATTGAGTCCACTATTGAGGTATTTATAGACGATTTTTCAGTTTTTGGAGGGTCTTTTCAGAGTTGTTTGGATAATTTAGGTAAGGTGTTAAATAGATGTGAGGATACCCATCTAGTTCTTAATTGGGAGAAATGCCACTTCATGGTGAAGGACGGCATTGTGTTGGGTCATAGGATTTCAAAGAACGGTCTAGAAGTTGATCGAGCAAAAATTGAGGTTATTGAAAGATTAGAACCACTGAGTTATATGAAAGGAATTCAGAGTTTTTTAGGTTATGCTGGATTTTTCAAAAATTAGTAAACCTCTTTGTAATTTATTGTGCACTGATCATGTTTTTTACTTTAATGCAGATTGTAGGAAGACTTTTAAAACTTTAAAGGCTGCTTTAATCTCAGCACCCATTCTTTGTGCACTTAATTGGAATTTACCCTTTGAGGTAATGTGTGATGCAAATGATCCTGTAGTAGGTGCTATGCTGGCGCAAAAGCAGGGCAAATTTATCTATCCTATATATTATGCAAGCAGAGTTTTGAATGAGGCACAAGTCAACTATACAACTACTGAAAAGGAGGGAATTCCTTCTCGCACGACTACGTCCCCAGCTATCGACTCGTTCCTATGCCTGAAATGGGAGGTTATTGAGTCGGTGATATTAAGCCACTCTCACCTATGCAGATCTAAGGATAATCCCGAATAAATAGGAGTTCATAGTTAGCTCAGGATTAAGATCGAGTTACCTAGGTCATCGTATGAAATATTCAGTCTCGTCAGTAAACGGTGTTATAAAGCGAGAGTGACTTATTTCTCGGTCCTGGTCTTATGCAAACTCATTGCATAGGACGCCCCAACTCACATGTCTCTACACGGACGATTTAGGATCACATCGTCTATACCATCTATAAAGTGTTGGGGTATATGTCCTAGAACTCATGTTTTGTTATCCTTTATAAATAAAGATGTTATTCAGTGAAATTATTCATTCTATTTCAAGGATTAAATAGAAACATCCATGGTTATAAAATGAGATACTTGAACTATATCTTGGATATAGACAAGGGTCAAGTTCAGGTATATAACCTAAAACGTTTATAGTAAAATAAATAAGGTTGGGTACCTTATTTTGGTAACACTATGGATGTGGCCTACTTTGCAAATGAGGAAAACGACGTGATCCTGGTTCATTCATGTAAAGACATGAAAGTAGGGGCATCCTGTGCAAAAGATGTTTACACAAGACGGGACCGATAAATAAGTCACTCTTACTTTATAACGTCGTTTACTGTAAAGACTGATTTTTTCATACGATGACCTAGGTAACTCGATCTTAATCCTGAGCTTACTATGAACTCCTATTCGTTTAAAGCTGTCCTTTGATCTGCATGGGTGAGTGTGGTCCAAAAACACCATTCAATATTCCTACCATTTTGGGGACAACAATAGATGAATAGATGGGGACATAGTAATGCAAGATGGAATTCACTCCTACCTGATTTTAGGGTTAGTAGAAAGGTTGTTCCCTTAAGTGCTGAATCCAAGGCTTGAACAAGGGGCCCCACCCTCTCATTGGCCCGAGAGGGACCTCGTTTGTTGGTTGGACCATAAACGAATTGTTCATTAGAGGACCAGTGGACTTAAGGAACCTAGATGTACTATAGGGGTAAAACGGACATTTGACCTGTCTATAGTAACGAACATCCTGTGAAGGATTGACTTACTAATCATGGTTATATCGAGTGGACGGAAATATATCTACAGAGAGGGGAGTTCAACTACAGGGCTATAGTGGAGTGTCCCGGTGGTTAACGGAAGTTGGTTAACTAGTTTACAAGGGTTTTGACTATTTTGACCTCACACCGTTGGAGCCCATGACCTGTAGGTCCATTAGGTCCCCTTGCTAGCTCGAGATTAACTTTTGGAATAATATGATGGAATAAAAATGAATTGTTTTTAAAGTTCATGTTGAGGGAAAAAAGAATTAAAATAATAGGTATTGATAATACGTCGGGTTTTGTGAAAACCGAGCGTATATTGATTTTGATATAAATAAACCGAAAACATGAATAAGGATTCATGTTAAGAAAAATAATATTTCGGAAATGTTCGGGAAAAGTGGCAAAATATTAATTTAATATTGAGATATTAAATTAATAATTCATTAATTATTTAATTAATTAATTTTAAAATTAATTTAGAATTAACTTAGAAATTAGAAAATTGAAAAATGTTTTTCAATTTTCAAATATTAATTAAATAATAATTAGTGGAAAAAACCAAGATAAATATGGATTTATAAAAATCAAAATTAATTTTGATTTTTTGGAGGTGGAGTGCATGGTGACTAAACCCATGCACTCACCTCCCTTAAGCCACTTAATCCTCCATTAAAATGGAGATGATTTGGTGGCAAATCTTGGGCATTTTCTTCAGCTTGAATCCCTCTTTAAATATGAAGAAGAAGGTTGAAAGAAAAGAGTAAGAGAGGAGTTGAATTGCTGCCAAAATCCATGCTCAAACCTATGATGTTCCTAAGCTCGTTTTTCATCTTTTCTCTCTAAAATTCCATCACTTGAGGATCCCACAATCCATTCCAAAAGCTTGAGGATAGCAAAGAAGACCCTGTGGTAGTTCTTGACTCGTTGGTGAAGGAAAACAAGCAACCAATCCAACCAATTTCTCCATTAAAAGCAAGGTAGGTTGATGTCTCTGTTTTTCTCCTCATGAACAACATGCTTTAGTTGATCAAATTGAGCTTATTAAGAGTTCTAGATCCAAAATTGCTTCCGCTTTTATTATATTAACACCTTCAATTGGTATCAGAGCAAGTTTGGGCTCTTAATTCGCTCTAATTTGATCATGGTGGGTAGCTTTTTGAAAACGTTTTTGAATGTGTGCTGAAATGGATATATTACGGTTTTGGCAATTAATTTCTCTTCAATCTCTTGATGAAAATGTAATTGCTCACATGTATATGAGCTTTAATGTGTTGAGAAGAGTTTGTAATTTTTGGGGAGTCATTAGAGTCCATTTAGTACTGTAATTGATCGAAAGAAGGAGAAGAACACATGCTGGCCGAAGAACAGGGGGGTGCTGATCGCGATAGTGTCGCGATGCTGCTTAAATAGCGTCGTGACGCTGATGCATTTTTGAAGAACATGCGCGCATTTTGCAGATCTCTGTGGTTCAACCATTTCTCAGTCCGGTTCAATATATCTCGGCCTGTTCAGACCCTTTTAGACCGGTTCAATGAGTTTCAAGGCTTTAGAGGTCTGGTTCGAGTCCAATTAGGCCAGTTCTTGATGGTTCGAGGTTCCCGGGAGCTTCTCAACTCTATATTCAATTATTATTTGTAATAATTTAGTTAATTGCTTGCTTAGGTTGCCAAAATCGGTCCATTTCAGTGTGGTTAATTATTTATGCTTTTTGAATGCATGTTATAATTAATTATGAATGAAATATGGATAAGAGTATGTCATATAGATTTAAAATCCCACCATAGGAAGCATGCTTCATGCATTTAAGTATGTTATAAATCGTTATAATATAAGTTTGCATGATTTAGGTTTCATATTAGATGCATGCTGAATGTTTAATTCTCGTTTCTCAACAAGTATGCAGCATGAGACTACCTTAGCTCGTTTTTAAAGTGTTAATATCGAATAGAAAGCATGTTATAGGTTAATCTCCTTTATAATTGTTTATAAAACGAGATAGACGTAAAATCTATAACAAGAATAAAATTGCATGCTCACCTAGGTTAAAACGAACCAAATCGATCAATTTTTTAGAATAGGTCGATAACTTGTAAAGCTAAGGTTACAAGAAAACTCGCCCGGTTCAATGTTGTCTAAGGCTGGAGGTATTTAAGATGACGGTTTACGGCACACCTCCTACCTGGGTATTGAGCCGGTACTTGAGTTAGGTTAACCTAAGTTTTACGAGCATGCACATGAGAGATGAAAGGTTATCAATCACCTAGAAATCATAGGTTAATTCATAACCTAGACTTAGGATTATATTCAATTAGTCGGGATATACCTAAGTAACTATTACCCAAACCTTTTAAAATACTAAGTGGGAGAAAAAGATTAAATAGTTTTTCCTACGTTCTCCCCAAATTCACACCGTGAGATTTATGCATAACCTCTTGTTACTCACTAACGTAACCATTCCATTCGGAAGGTGATTGCATAAGTCAATATCAAGGTGAATGGAGATAGTATTTATAGTAAGTGGGAGAAGGAAACGTGTCAATGTATCCTACGGTCTCCTCCATTGGTTTACAAGTGCAAGGTTTCTATATTCGCCTGCTAAGCACGCCCTGGAGCTGCTAAACCATTCGGAAGGTTAAAATATAGAAATTATAGCACAATAAACTCCCTATAAGGATAAAAGATTTCTCAGGACCATTCCCACCATTAGCTTCTGCATTTCGGTAGAATTACTGGGACCGTCCTCAGAAATTTTAAAAAAATGGAGGGTCACACTTACAAGATAAACTAAATAGTTAGTTATGCTTGACCGAAGTAACGATAACTAAAATGATAACAAGAATAAAGGGTTATTCTGGTTATAGGATTGTTTTTAGTCTGGAATGTCTTGATTCAATGAAGGAATAATTGACTGCCCCTCGGTAGCAGTTATTCTGCCTCACTGAATTTTCGTTGCAAAGTAACTAAATGAGATGGGTACATTATAACTTTTGCTAAATCTAGAATTGAACATTATTTAAATTTCACTGATAAAAGATTATTTATGATTTCAGCATGCCTAGCACATTAGTACAACTGTTAGCTTCAGAAAAACTTAACGGCGACAACTACGGAACCTGGAAATCTAATTTAAATACAATATTAGTGATTGATTTCCTTTGCTTTGTCTTAACGGAGGAATGTCCTCCTAATCCTGGCCCAACAGGAACTCGAGTGAATCGAGACACCTATGACAGATGGACTAGAGCCAACGACAAGGCAAAAGTTTTTATACAGACGAGCATAAGGGATGTTCTGTCCAAAAAGCATGAGGGTATGGCCACAACCAAACAAATAATGGACTCTTTGCAGGCCATGTTTGGACATCCATCCTCGTCTCTTCGACATGAGGCCCTCAAATACGTTTACAGTTCTCGGATGAAAGAAGGGACATCAGTTCGAGAACATGTCCTGAACATAATGGTGCATTTTAATGCAGCAGAAGTAAACGGCGCTGTTATAGATGAAAGTAGTCAAGTCAGTTTCATCATGGAATCTCTCCTGAAGAGTTTCATGCAATTTCGTACCAATTCTGTTATGAAAAAAATTGAGTACAATCTGAGGACTCTCCTGAATGAACTTCAAACCTACCAGTCCCTTACTAAGAGTAAAGGACAATAAAACGAAGCAAATGTTATTTCTGGTAGGAAATTCCTAAGAGAATCAAGCTCAAAGAACAAATCTGAAACTTTGAGAAATAAGAATATTAAATTGAAGAAAAAAAATAAAGGCAAGGGGAAAGCTCCCATTTCCAAGAAAGGCAAGAAGAAGCTTGCAGAAAAAGGAACCTGTTTCCACTGCAATCAGGACGGCCACTGGAGAAGAAACTGTCTTAAATATTTTGCGGAGAAGAAAGCAGAAAAGGCAGAAGCTACCAAACTAGGTGAATATGATTTACTTGTACTTGAATCATGCTTAGTAGAAAACGATAGCTCCATATGGATATTAGATTCAGGAGCGACTAATCATGTGTGTTCTTCTATACAGGAAACTAGTTCCTGGAAAAATCTTGAAAAAGACGAGGTGACACTCAGAGTAGGTACAGGAGATGTCGTCTCAGCCAAAGCAGTGGGAGACATGCAGCTTTGTTTTAAAGATAGATATATTTTGTTAAAAGACGTTTTGTATGTTCCTCGTATAAAGAGGAACTTAATATCTATCTCCTGTTTAATTGAACAAAACTATAATGTATCTTTTGAAGTCAATAAAGTGTTTATATTCAAAAGACATTTTCATGTGTGTTCTGCTAAACTTGAAAACAATCTGTATGTGTTAAGACCAAAAGAAATAAAAGCTGTTTACAATACAGAAATGTTCAAAACAGCACAGACCCAAAATAAAAGACAAAAAGTTTCTCAAAATACCTTTCTTTGGCATCTAAGACTAGGTCACATAAATCAAAAACGTATTGAAAGGTTAGTTAAAAGTGGACTTCTAAACGAGTTAGAAGATGACTCACTGCCGCCATGTGAATCTTGTCTAGAAGGTAAAATGACCAAACGACTCTTTTCTGAAAAAGGTCAAAGAGCCAAAGAAACTCTCGAGCTTATACATTCTGACCTCTGTGGTCCTATGAATGTTAAAGCACGAGGAGGATACGAATATTTCATCAGTTTTATTGATGATTATTCAAAATATGGATATGTTTTCCTAATAGTTAAAAAATCAGAAGCTCTTGAAAAATTCAAAGAGTATAAAGCTGAAGTAGAAAATAAGTTAGGTAAAACTATCAAAACTCTTCGATCTGATCGAGGAGGAGAGTATATGGATTTAGAATTCCAAGACTACTTCATAGAACATGGAATATCCTCACAACTCTCAGCACCCGGTACACCACAAAAGAATGATGTGTCAGAAAGGAGAAACAAAACCTTATTAGATATTGTTCGATCTATGATGAGTTATGCGCAATTTCCTGATTCATTTTGGGGTTTTGCAGTAGAAACTGCTGCATATATTCTGAACATGGTACCCTCAAAGAGTGTCCCAAAAACACCTTATGAGTTGTGGAGAGGGCTTAAAGGGAGTTTACGACACTTCAGAATCTGGGGATGCCCAGCACACGTGTTGGTACCAAAACCTAAGAAATTGGAACGACGTTCGAGAATATGCCTATTTGTAGGATACCCTAAAGAAACTAAGGGAGGTCTGTTTTATGATCCTGAGGATAATAAAGTAATTGTTTCGACCAATGCTACGTTTCTTGAGGAAGATCATATAAAGAATCATCAAACACGCAGTAAACTAATACTTAAAGAAGTTTCCGGAAAAGCTAGATACAAACAAACAAAAGTTGTTTGTGATACTGGTCCTTCACAACCATCTCAAGAAGTGAAATTGCCTCGACGCAATGGGAGGGTTATAATCCAACCTGACCGATACATGGGTTTAACTGAAACTCAGTTTATCATTCCGAATGATGAACTAGAGGATCCATTGACCTATAAAGAAGCAATGGGAGATAAGGATAAGGATGAGTGGATCAAAGCTATGAACCGTGAAATAGAATCTATGTATTTTAATTCTGTCTGGGAACTTATAGATCAACCAAGTGATGTACGACCTATCGGTTGTAAGTGGATCTATAAGAGGAAACGAGACCATACTGGTAAGGTACAAACCTTTAAAGCCCGTTTGGTGGCTAAAGGTTATACCCAAAGAGAAGGGATTGACTATGACGAAACCTTCTCACCAGTAGTGATGTTAAAATCAATAAGAATACTCCTTTCCATTGCCGCTTTCTACAATTATGAAATTTAGCAAATGGATGTCAAAACTGCGTTTTTGAACGGAAATTTTGACGAGAGTATTTTTATGGTTCAACCAGAAGGTTTCACAATCCAGGGAGAAGAGCAAAAGGTTTGCAAGCTTAATAGATCCATATATGGACTAAAACAAGCTTCTAGATCCTAGAATAAAAGATTTGATACTGCAATCAAGTCTTATGGCTTTAAACAGAATATAGATGAACCTTGTGTTTATAAAAGAATCATTGATTCAACTGTAGCATTCTTGGTTCTATATGTAGATGACATCCTACTCATAGGAAATGAAGTGGGAGTATTGTCTGACATAAAACGGTGGCTAGGAGCACAATTCCAAATGAAGGATTTGGGAGAAGCTCAATATGTTCTAGGGATCAAAATTCTGAGAGATCGTAAGAACAGATTACTGGCACTGTCACAAGCATCTTATGTCGATAAAATATTGAATCGTTATTCAATGCAAAATTCTAAAAGAGGATTATTGCCCTTTAGACATGGGATGCATTTATCTAAGGAACAGAGTCCTAAAACACCTCAAGAAGTTGAGGATATGAGTCGAATTCCTTATGCCTCGGCTGTCGGGAGCATTATGTATGCAATGCTATGCACACGTCCCGACATATGCTATGCAATAGGCATAGTCAGCCGATATCAGTCCAACCCTGGTAAAGAACATTGGACTGCCGTTAAGAACATCCTCAAATACTTGAGGAGAACAAGAGAATATTCACTGGTGTATGGAGCAAAGGATTTGATCCTTTTTGGTTACACTGATTCAGATTTTCAAACCGACATAGACTCTAGGAGATCTACATCAGGATCTGTATTCACTCTCAATGGAGGAGCAGTGGTGTGGAGAAGTATTAGACAAGGATGTATTGCAGACTCCACAATGGAAGCTGAATATGTTGCAGCCTGTGAAGCATCAAAAGAAGTAGTGTGGCTTAGAAAATTTCTAAATGAGTTAGAAGTTGTTCCTAACATGCACCTGCCAGTCACTCTCTATTGTGACAATAGTGGAGCAGTCGCAAATTCAAAGGAACCTCGAAGCCATAAACGAGAAAAGCACATTGAACGCAAATACCATCTCATACGCGAGATAGTACAAAGAGGAGACGTGGTCGTAAGCCAGATACCCTCAGAGCAAAACATTGCTGATCCATTTACAAAACCCCTCTCGGCTAAAGTGTTTGAGGGACATCTCCATAGTATAGGACTACGAGTTTTTAGCATATTAAGTATTGCTATGTTACCTTAACAATGTTGTAATCACACTTGAGCTATAGTCCAAGTGGGAGTTTGTTGGGGTATATGTCCTAGAACTCATGTTTTGTTATCCTTTATAAATAAAGATGTTATTCAGTGAAATTATTCATTCTATTTCAAAGATTCAATAGAAACATCCATGGTTATAAAATGAGATACTTGAACTATATCTTGGATATAGACAGGGGTCAAGTTCAGGTATATAACCTAAAACGTCTATAGTAAAATAAATAAGGTTGGGTACCTTATTTTGGTAACACTATGGATGCGGCCTACTTTGCAAATGAGGCAAACGACGTGATCCTGGTTCGTTCATGTAAAGACATGAAAGTAGGGGCATCCTGTGCAAAAGATGTTTACACAAGACGGGACCAAGAAATAAGTCACTCTTACTTTATAACGCCGTTTACTGTAAAGACTGATTTTTTCATACGATGACCTAGGTAACTCGATCTTAATCCTGAGCTTACGATGAACTCCTGTTCGTTTAAAGTTGTCCTTTGATCTGCATGGGTGAGTGTGGTTCAAAAACACCATTCAATATTCCTACCATTTTGGGGACAACAATAGATGAATAGCTGGGGACATAGTAATGCAAGATGGAATTCACTCCTACCTTATTTTAGGGTTAGTAGATAGGTTGTTTCCTTAAGTGCTGAATCCAAGGCTTGAACAAGGGGCCCCACCCTCTCATTCGCCCGAGAGGGACCTCGTTTGTTGGTTTGACCATAAACGAATTGTTCATTAGAGGACCTGTGGACTTAAGGAACCTATATGTACTATAGGGGTAAAACGAACATCTGACCTGTCTATAGTAACGAACAACCTGTGAAGGATTGACTTACTAATCATGGTTATATCGAGTGGACGAAAATATATCTACAGAGAGGGGAGTTCAACTACAGGGCTATAGTGGAGTGTCCCGGTGGTTAACGGAAGTTTGTTAACTAGTTTAAAAGGGTTTTGACTATTTTGACCTCACACCGTTGGAGCCCATGATCTGTAGGTCCATTAGGTCCCCTTGCTAGCTCGAGATTAACTTTTGGAATAATATGATGGAATAAAAATGAATTGTTTTTAAAGTTCATGTTCAGGGAAAAATGAATTAAAATAATAGGTATTGATAATACATCGGGTTTTGCGAAAAATGAGCGTATATGGATTTTGATATAAATAAACCGAAAACATGAATAAGGATTCATGTTAAGAAAAATAATATTTCGGAAAGGTTCGGGAAAAGTGGCAAAATATTAATTTAATATTGAGATATTAAATTAATAATTCATTAATTATTTAATTAATTAATTTTAAAATTAATTTTGAATTAATTTAGAAATTAGAAAATTGAAAAATGTTTTTCAATTTTCAAATATTAATTAAATAATAATTAGTGGAAAAAACCAAGATAAATATGGATTTATAAAAATCAAAATTAATTTTGATTTTTTGGAGGTGGAGTGCATGGTGACTAAACCCATGCACTCACCTCCCTTAAGCCACTTAATCCTCCATTAAAATGGAGATGATTTGGTGGCAAATCTTAGGCATTTTCTTCAGCTTGAATCCTTCTATAAATATGAAGAAGAAGGTTGAAAGAAAAGAGTAAGAGAGGAGTTGAATTGCTGCCAAAATCCATGCTCAAACCTATGATGTTCCTAAGCTCGTTTTTCATCTTTTCTCTCTAAAATTCCATCACTTGAGGATCCCACAATCCATTCCAAAAGCTTGAGGATAGCAAAGAAGACCCTGTGGTAGTTCTTGACTCGTTGGTGAAGGAAAACAAGCAACCAATCCAACCAATTTCTCCATTAAAAGCAAGGTATGTTGATGTCTCTGTTTTTCTCCTCATGAACAACATGCTTTAGTTGATCAAATTGAGCTTATTAAGAGTTCTACATCCAAAATTGCTTCCGCTTTTATTATATTAACACCTTCATAAAGTGGGCCGCGTCTCATAGTGTCCCCAGAATAAGGTACCCAACCCTATCCCAATACTATAGACCGCTTTGGCTATTACTCAAGCTTTATCCACTTTTATGTCTCTACATAAAGCTCAAGTGTTCATACTATAGCCATGGATCTTAGTTTATTGGATTTGGGTTATTATAAATGTGCAACTTACATTATTCAGTAATAACTTTACTGAATTAATCTCGATAACGCCTTTATCGAATAAGTATATAATTCGTTTAACATTTACTATCTACGAGTTTTAGGACACCAATCCCAACATTTAGTTTTTATTTTCCGCTTAGATTTAATTGGATTTTATTTCAGTTTGTATTTTCGGTGATTTAAATTTCTGTTTAGGTTTAGATTTAATAAAATGTTTTTCTAATTTATTCGTCTTCAGATAAAAATAAAAGATAAGATTTGATTTGAGCGGTTAATTTAAATTTAAATTTCCTAATTTGATTCTTCTATTTTGAAATTGAATTTCGTATCCAAGATTCTTAAGGTAATCTTTTGTTCAGAAGGTTGTTACGGCAAAGTTATGGCTGAAGCAAACCTTTCGTCCGAATAGGAAGGGTTTTATTGTGTATTAATTACTTTTACCGTTTGATTTTGAATTTTCTATGGGCAGGTAAATTGCATGGATGCTACCACATGTCGCACAGGGGTAATCCAACGATTTAGCCATTTGACAACACATAATTATTTACCATGGGCGACTGAAATTCAGATTTTACCGTTGATGGATTTAATTTACAGATTGCATGAGATTTCAATGGTAATTTCATTTAATGAGGGGCAAAATCTTTCGATTACGATTCTTTTTGCTGAAGCCCTATTTATTCACAAGCCTTCGGTTAGTTTTTCTCACTTCATCTTCTCGTCTCAACCTTTGTCGTTTGTACTCTTCTTTCTTTGTTTCTATGTGCGGTAAATTCCTTTGAGTCTCCAATGGCGAAAACGAGAGCAAGAAAAGAGTGAGACAATGAGGAAGAGGAGGTGTTTCTTACCCCCGAAGCACAGAAAGTGAAAGCGAATAAAAAGAAAACACCAGAAGAAAAAAAAGCTAAGAGGAGAAGAAGACAACAGAGGGTGGAGGATCAAGAAATAGTGCAGAAGGTAGTAGAAGATGTTGCTGCTGAGGTAGTTGAAGAAGACAACCCGAAGGAACCAGAAGAACAAAACCCAGAGCAGACTGAGGCGATAATTGCAGATACGGAGGAAGTTCGAGAAGAAAACACAGAGGAAGTTCAAGAAAAGCAGACTGAGGATGCACAAGAAGTACATATAAAGGTTGCGCCTGAAAGAGGTAATGAGTAGGAGGTACAAGAGGCTCGAGTAGAGGTGATCATGCCAGAAGTGCCAAAACGTTGCTGGCGGAAGCAACAAGCCGGCCGTGTTAGGGTAGTCGGAACTAATACTCCCTCGCCTCCAACCACTAACTCTGAGAGAGAAAATGTAGAAAGAGAGGAATAGGACAAAAAAGAGGCCGAAGCCAAAGAAAGAGAGGAAATAGAGAAAAAGGCTGAGGAAGAAATCTTCATCAGACAAAGGGAAGACAAGGGCAAGGGCATTGCCAAAGCATCGTCGGACCAGAAGAGAGCAAAACAGAGGAATCGAGGTTGACGTACAATCGCTACGTCAACAATCTTGCAAGAGCAAAATATGCTGAGTTGCTGAAAAGAGACTTTCTGTTTAAAAGAGGATTTAGTGGTGATCTTCCACACTTTCTGCGGGCCGGCATTCCGAACCACGATTGGGAATTATTCTGTTCTAAGCCTAAGTTTGTGAACTCGCAGGTAGTGGCACGAGATTTTTGCAAATATTGACGAGGAAGAGGGTTTCCAAGTACTCGTTCAAGGTCTAGCAGTTGACTGGAGTCCTACTGCCATTAACGCCCTGTATAACCTTAAAGATTTCCCCCACGCAGGATACAATGAGATGGTTGTGGCGCCATCTAATGAGCAATTGAACATCTAATGTTCGGGAAGTTGGTGTTGAAGGGGTGCAGTGGAGACTTTCGAAAACAGAGAAAAGGACATTTCATTCAGCCTATCTTAAGAAGGAAGCAAATACATGGATGGGATTTATCAAACAGAGGCTGCTTCCAACGACTCATGACTCGACGGTTTCTAGGGAACGTGTTCTTCTGGCGTTTGCGATTTTAAGGTCTCTCAGTATTGATGTGGGCAAGATTATTGCGAGTGAGGTATCTGGATGCTGGAGGAAGAAAGTGTGGAAGTTGTTTTTACCGAATACAATTACCATGCTTTGCAAGCGAGTAGGGGTTCAGAGAATGAAGGAGATGTCATATTATTTGACAAGGGAATCATTGATTCGCCTAAGAGGCACGTCAGGGTGGACTGGTTTATGGCATTCATAAGATTTTAGAATAACTTGCACTGTCGGCCAGCAGGCAAGAGTTTGCCAAGAGGCAATCTCAAACTTTATCAAACTATGTTAAACGTCGTGATGCCAACCTGAAGAAGGCATTGCAAGAAATTTTTTCCAAACCATATCCAGCCCTTCCAGTGTTCTCTGATGATTTATTGAACCCCTGGATTCCACCCCCACCGATGGAAAGAGAAGAAGAGGATGATGAAAATGAGCAGGGTCAGGAGGACTCATGGATCAAGTGGCCCTCAGTGAGCATGATTTTTGTTCTGAAATTTTTGTTTGCTCGCGCATTTTCTAACCTCATTTTCTTTGAATGTTTTCAATTTATGTTTCTATGTTGTTACTTTTCTAGGCCATCAAATATTTTGCTTTGTAATCTTTTTGCTTTATTTTTAATGAAATTTTCGAAGTTGCTTCTGTTCTATAAGCACTGAGCATTCCTAACTTAACTAATTTTCTTCTGAATTTTTGAAGCTTGGACTGGTTAAGCTTAATTAGATCAAGGTATTCTAACCTCCAGAAACCTTTTGCTTGAGGATTTCTTCTAGCCTGGTCGTTGTTGCGGCAGGAAGATTCTGAGGTAGTGTTGATTTATTTGATCCACTTTAAGCTTAGTTCTAGTCCCACGCTTAGTTTTAAAATTCAGATAGAAATATTTAAGTTTGGGGGTATAATTTTAAATGTTAATGATTCATTGAGGACAATGAATAATTCAAGTTTGGGGGACCTTTTGCTACTCCAATTGTTTTGCTCGAGCATTCCTCTCCTTCATTAAATAATTTGCTAGGTTGTTGAGTAACCAGGGACATTTGTGATACCCACAGTTTGTCTTTGCATCAAAAGATAACCTAGGAAATATGAAAAATGAAAATTGGTTGTTGAAAATTTTGCTGAGAAAATTCATGGAGCAAACGTTTTGAAGGATGAAGGATAATCCAGCAGTTTTCTGTCTCCCAGAACTTAGGTGAGCTTCATCATAAAATGTCACCATTCTGAGGGGCAAGAGATAGAATAACTAAGGATTTTTTAGCTTTACAATGAGTATTTAGCCTAGTTGGTGATGAGTTTGAGGCAAGGGTATAATGCACCATAAAGTGGGTCATCCCATGCTTAAGAGCTTATGACTGTAGGGCTGCTTTAAGTCTGAAAAAAAAAAAATATACACCCCTTAAAAATATGTTTTAATATGTCTGATAATAGAGCTAGATTGTGGCAAGTTCTTAGAAATGAGTTAAAAAGTGGTGATTATTTGTCCATGCCGAAAGAACTATTTTGCTACATCAGAGCTTGGTTTTGCAGAATGCTCAGGTGGAGGTTGAAGGTAGTGTTGGATTGTCTTGTTTTATTAAGCTATTCTTTGTCTAACGTTTTGAATTCTTAAGGAAATTTGTTAGTATTGCTCGGGACGTGCAATAGTTCAAGTTTGGGGGTATGATAATTCTCTAAAAGGGAGTTATTTAGGCCTTATTTCTATAGGGATTTGTGTGTCTTTTGTGCTAAATAGGGTTGCTTTTAGATAGATATTATATGTTTTAACCCATTTGGAAGAATGGATGATTTGGAAGTTATATTGTGCAGAATATATTGTTGAGCGACTTGAGGGAGCAAAATCTGTGCTGGAGCAAACCAAGGAGAAAAACTGCCACGTCACAGCTCGTTAGTCAATTTAATGAACTGAATTTTGTTAAACTATTATCGAGTTTAAAGAGCATGGAGAGCCATCCACGTGCCTAGGTTAACCTAGTTCAAGCCTCCTATCATTCTATAAAAGGAGATTGTCGCCCAAGTCAAATGCATTCCATCCTTGGGAGGAACATTCCACTCTTGGAAAGTTTACTTCCACCTTTGATAGCCGAATAGAGGAGAGAGATTGGAGACGTACAAGAAGACCATCAATTGCAAGCTGACCAAGGGAATTAATATTTTCTTGTATTACTTTGTAGTTATGGATGCATTTACTTATATTGTAACGTGTGTCTCTATGCACTTTATGAACTAAGTAATTTTAGGTGTTAGTTAGGAAGATGTAATTGTCGTGCTTAATCTCTATGCAATATATGTTTATTTGATGCATCTTTATTAATTGTTGTGCTCATTTCTATTTTATGCCCGCTTGGCTAGCCGGTATGAATACCACTCTCTAGTTTCATGGATGATTTAGGGAGTGTGTGGCATTTAAAAACACTAGATCATTGTGTATTGGTCAACACCAGTGACTGAGCTAGGGATAGCCAATTGCCTAGTGCTTTAACGGTAGTGCTTCATTGGAGTTGAAACACATTCTAAAAAATCTGGAGTTCTGGGAGGAATCTGCTAATAAGACTGCGAGAGTTTTGCATGATCAATAATATTGCTATAGTATCTTTTAAAACAATTACTAAATCATGACCAACGCCTGTTTCTAATCTGTCTGCCTATTTGTTTACTTTTTGTTCTGTCATTTCTTTTGCTTCAACATTCTATACAAACCAATCATTTTACCCACTTTTGAAACCATTGAAAAACTAAACAAAATAGATAAAGTGAAAGTTAATTCAGACCTTGGATTCGATAAATACTTATTACTTGCTGCAGACTGTGTATACTTGCACAAAGTTCTAGAGTCCATTTCTTACTACATTTTCACCCACTCTGGAAACCTTGGTGGACAGTCAGGTGTGGCTACTCCACTCCATATTGCGCTCACATTCGCCTTTGGGTTTACTTCAGGTTTGACAAGCAGCTTACCAGAACTCTTGTTGTCCATTTTGCTAACTTGGGTTGCCAACTGAGTTATTTGGTTTTCCAAAGTTTGAATGGCATTCATGGTTTCCTTTTGGAACTGTAAGGTATTGTCAGTAAGCTTCTTTAAAGCCTCGTCAAAAGACGTACCTGAAGTAGATGAAGTTGAAGCTTGGTGTTGCTTGAACGCGAGTGGCCTCTGTTGGTTTCCATAGCTTGAGTTCGGATGGTCTCTCCATCCTGGGTTGTAAGTATTGTTGTACATGTTGTACGACCTTTGATTTCCATTGAATCCACCAACAACATTCACTTCTCCACCTTCTTGGATCTGGGGGCAGGCCTTAGTAGTATGGCTTGTCACACTCCTGGCTTTTGCCTGCACCTGTCCTGAACATAAGGAGCGAACAAGCTTAGTTAACTCACTCATCTCAGAACGCATATTGCTTACCTCGTTTTTTGTGGCAGCTTGGACAACTATAGTAGGTTTCCTTGTCCCAAATTGCTGAGAGTTCTCAGTCATCCTCAAAACCAGTTGTCTTACCTCAACTTGCGTCTTATTCACAAGTGCTCCCCCACTGGCAGTGTCTACCATACTCTGATCCATAGGAAGGAGTCCCTCATAAAAATATTGGATCAACGTTGATCCGATATTTGGTGATGTGGGAAACTGGCACATAAGCGCTTGAATCTCTCCCAGTACTCATGGAGTGTCCAGTGATCTTCGAAATGCCATAAATCTCTTTTCAAATGTTGGCAGCTCTACTTGCTTGGAAGAACTTTCTAGAAATTTCTTTTTCATCTCGTTCCATATACTAATAGAACCGAAGGGAAGGTAATGCAGTCAATTCTTTGCCGAATCCTTTAGTGAGAAGGGGAGTGCCCTAAAATTCAACGCCTCTTTTGTCACCCCATGTGGCCTTATGTCGGAGCATACGATGTGGATCACCTGAAGGTGCTTAAGCGAGTCCTCTCATGCACAACCACGAAAATTTGGAAGTAAGTGAATCAAACCTGACTTTAACTCGAAGTTACCTGTCGTCTCGGGGTAGGTAATACAAAGCGGCTGTTGGTTTAGATCTGGCGTTGAAAGCTGCCCCAACGTTCTCTCAGCCATGGTTGGGGCTTCAACCTCGCCGAGATTATCTACTCGCCTCTTTGTTGCTCGTCTTCTTAATCTCGTCTCCACACTTGAGACTCTGCTTCAAACCTAAGATCGTTGCCCTCTGAAGAACGTGTGATCAGTCCTTTGTGTTCTCTCGACAGGGGATTTTGGAATGGGTAGGTGAAAACAGTAAATAAAGTGCTGAATGAAAATAAGGCAAAACAGGGAAAACATGCAACAAAGAGAGAGAAGATAAAATAAAATTGTAAACGAGGATCGCTTTATTGGGAATGTTATGCTTGAATATTATGCTACTTGGCTTCGTAGTTTTCTCTAATAATCATTCGATTATATTTATATGAACTCGATTTAGCTTTTCGTTTACTCGGAGGACCCGCCTACACTAATTTGTGTTTAATTAATCAATTAACCTAGAACACTGCATTTAACATAATTAATTAATGTTAGATTGATCGTTCGCTACCCCGCATGCATAGCCCAATGACCACCAAGCTATATCTAACTAATCTAAAATAAACAACTTGAAACCTCTGAATTGCTTACATACATTAGCCGCTTTAAACTCATGGGTCCGGAATTGCATTAATTAAACATAAACGACATTTAGATTTAATTAACGCAACCTTTAACATGCATCTTAGGCCTATCAAGAAGCTACAGTCAATAGTGATGGACTTGCCTTGGCCTAGTGCCTATCTTAAAATAACTGATAGAATGCACGAAAAGTAATCTCCGAGAGTCGTAAGTTCTAAGACATCAATCACATGCATTGGTTTAAACAAGATTACATGTAAAATTCATAAAAACAGCAAAGAACATAATGTAAAACCCAGAAAACTCAGCCAAGCATCATGATATTCAAAGCATAAACCCAATCCAATGAGTCCAAGTAATTTATCTACTCATAGAGAATGGAAAACGACAAATAGATCCCAAAGAATACATAAAAATTGAACCTAAAAGGTCTACACAGCAGATGAAAATTAAAAGGGGCAAAAAAATTCGCAAAAAATAAAAAAATCTAACCTAACGACGGACTAACCCGAAGACCTATATTTATAGAAAGATCACAACATGGAGATGCAAGGCTCAACGTCTTGACACCACGGACTTTGAGTTTCATGTCGATTTTGCGTCAGCACCGAGACACTAGGGGCAACCTCTCGACGTCGTCCTCAATCCGAGCCTTGCTGCCTTTTTTCTTGGTTTTCTCTTTGTTTTTCTCGGTACGAGGCTTCAACCTTCAATTCTTCGTGTAGTTCTTCAGGCCTGCTTCAATCCACTTTGGTCTTTTCACCTCCTCACCGTCCAAGAACACCGATATGGCTCCAAAACTCCATAATTAGGCCGAAATAACACCAATTTGTGCGGTTAGCTCCTGACATCTTCTATGCTCAAAGTATCTACAAATAAGACAAATAAAACATAGAATCCCCTAACAAGTTTATATTAGAGGTAATAAAATAGCACGAATCAGGGAATTAATATAATGTATGGTGATGTTCAAATTCAGGTAAAAGGTATTTAGGTAATTTAGTCTTGAATGAAATTTCAAATGTTCCAATTCACGATTTAGTCCTCGTGGGATCAATACCCTTGGAATACTTCTAAGGTTTTTATTACTGCATGCGATAGTGTATACTTGCACTAAGTTGGTTGAATTTATCTTAGTCATTATTTACCATCTTTTCTAACCTCCACATTTCAGCTCGACATGCATCAAGTTTTTGGCGCCGTTGCCGGGGACCAAAAGTTAAACCAAATTGGTTTATTGAGATTGCGATTCAATTGCGACTGCACTTCTATCTCAAGAAGGATTTGACTTTGATTTGCAAGTTGTTGGGGTTTATGTCCTAGAACTAAAGTTTTGTTATCCTTTATATAAATAAAGATGTTATTCAGTGAAATTGTTTAGTTATAACTTATAATCCAATAAAAACATCCAAGGTTATAACATGAGATACTCGAACTATATAGTGAATATGGTCAGGGATCAAGTTCGAGTATATAACCTAAATGGTTTATAATAAATGAATAAGGTTGGGTACCTTCTCCTGGTAACACTATGGATGCGGCCTACTTTGCGAATAAAGCAAACGACGTGATCCTTGATCGCTCATGTAAAGACATGCGAGTAGGGGCATCCTGTGTAAAAGATGTTTACACAAGACTGGACCGAGAAATAAGTCACTCTTACTTTATAACGTCGTTTACTCTTAAGACTTATTATTTCATGTGATGACTTAGGTAACTCGATCTTAATCGTGAGCTTACTATGAACTCCTATTTGTTTAGGGTTATCCTTTGATCTACATAGGTTAGAGTGGTCATAAAATTTCGTTCAATAAACCTCCCATTTTGGGGATAACACTAGATTGATGGCTGGGGACATAGTAATGCAATATGGAATTCACTCCGACCCTATTTAGGGATAGTAGAGAGGTTGTTCCCTTAAGTGCTGAATCCAAGACTTGAACAAGGGGCCCCACCCTCTCATTGGCCCGAGAGGGATCTTGTTTAATGGTTGGACCATGAACAAAATTGTGCATTAGAGGAACAGTTGATAGCGTGCATAGCGAGCTATCTTTCCCGTTACAATTTGGTTAGTCTTTGAGTAATTCGTAACCATTTTATTGCTCTTTAATGTTTATTTTGTAGGAAATTATTATGTTGAGCTTAATAGAGAAATTGGAGTCAACTGGAGTTCAATCCTAAAAAAAAAAAAAAAAAAAAAAAAAAGAGAGAGAGAGCACTTCCAGAATCCGTAATTTCGCGGTAGCGTCGCGACGCTATGACCAGTTTTTGCCTTATTTAAAGATTGTGATTAGGGCTTTTTGGGGGACTTCTTTTGGACACTTTGGAGCCGTAAAACAGAGGAAAAATAGAGCATTTGGAGCTGAAGCACGTGGAGCAAAGTGGAAATCAACCCATTGTTCGTGGGGATCGTGACAGGGACGTCTCGGCCTACATAGAGTTTAATTCTTCTTTCCCTTAATTTAGTTAGTGTTTATGGATGTTTTAGATCATAGTTATATTGTAACGTGGTGTATGATTAGCTAGGTCTTTACTCTTAGGGATTGATGTAGCCGTTGGGCACGTTATGGATTGATTTTACGGTTTTATGCTATTGAATTTCATTTATGCATATTTGTGTCTTTAATGCTTTCAATTTACCGGCCATAAATTGATTGATGTTTGTGCTTCAATCTAACTTGGGAGATAGGATTTAGCTAAGAAATCATTATGCATAACTAGGATTTAGCTAGAAATCGGGAGATTATGGTTAATTCTAGAAATCGTTATAAAGGTTATCCTTATTGCCTTGTATGTTTATTGAATTTAGATAGGGATATCGGGTTCAATTGCATATGGGAGAATCATGTATGCTCGGGAGAGGTATGTGTGATCTTAGTTTACCAAGATTTATGAATCATAGCATGTGTTAATCTGTTAATTAATCTATAATCCCAATTGGTGAAATCAACTCCCTAAGACCGTTATCTCCATTAGATTGTCATACTTTTCCATTATTTTGTGTTTGATTCAATTGCATTTTCACTCAATTCGGTTCCCTAAATAAAATTGGTCAAGAGTATTTCCGGTAATTAAAATTGGCTAGACACCAATCCAGAGGACGACATTCGAATTTCACATTCACTATATTATTACTTGACATGTACACTTGCGGTTAGCAATTTGCACATCAACAGTGGACTTAAGGAACTAAGATGTGCTATAGGGGTAAAACGGACTTTTGACCTATCTATAGTAACGAACAACCTGTGAAAGATTGACTTACTAATCATGGTTACATCGAGTGGACACAAATATATCTATAGTGAGGGGAGTTCAACTACTAGGCTATAGTGGAGTGTCCTAGTAGTTAACAGATGTTGGTTGACTAGGTTAAAAGAGTTTGACTAGTTTAACCTCGTACCATTGGAGCCCATGATTTGTAGGTCCATTAGGTCCCCTTGCTAGCTCAAGACTAACCTTTAGAACAATATGATGGATAAAATATGAATTGTTTTAGTTCATGTGGAGAAATATGAGTAGAGGTGATAGGCGTTGTCGATACGTAGGGCTTTTGTGAAAACCGTGTAGGTGAGTATTTAATATTTAAATATGATTTAAATACCAATAACATGAATAGGGATTCATGATTGAAAATAACATTTATGAAACGTTCGGGATTGGTGTAAAAATATTAATTTAATATTTAATATGAAATTAATAATTATTTAATTCTTTCATAATTATTTTAAATTAATTTAAAATTGTAAAATTGAAATTGAATTTTATTTTTTCAGATTATTAAAGTTCAAATAAATATCGAACTAATGATGGATAATTATGGATTTAATTAAATTAAAAAATTATTGAATTTTTGGAGGTGGAGAGCATGGTGACTAAACTCATGCACTCACCTCATGTTGGACACCAAAATTCTCACTAATCTTTGGTTGACTGAGTGTCAATTCCTAGAGCATTCTTTCAGCTCTAATCCATCTATAAAAGGCAAGGAGATGGCTGAAGTAATTAAGCTTGAAACATAAGGAAATGCTGCCAAATTGAAAACTTACGAAAACCCACCTTGCAAGCTTGTTCTTCATACTTTCTCTCTCAAATTCCATCACTTGAGGATCCCACAATTTGTTCTAAAGGCTTGAGGATAGCAAGGAAGATCCTTTAGTGGTTCGTGACTCGTCGGTGAAGAAAAACAACAAAGAAATCCAACCAATTACTAGGCTATAGTGGAGTGTCCTAGTAGTTAACAGATGTTGGTTGACTAGGTTAAAAGAGTTTGGCTAGTTTAACCTCGTACCATTGGAGCCCATGATTTGTAGGTCCATTAGGTCCCCTTGCTAGCTCAAGACTAACCTTTAGAACAATATGATGGATAAAATATGAATTGTTTTAGTTCATGTGGAGAAATATGAGTAGAGGTGATAGGCGTTGTCGATACGTAGGGCTTTTGTGAAAACCGTGTAGGTGAGTATTTAATATTTAAATATGATTTAAATACCAATAACATGAATAGGGATTCATGATTGAAAATAACATTTATGAAACGTTCGGGATTGGTGGAAAAATATTAATTTAATATTTAATATGAAATTAATAATTATTTAATTCTTTCATAATTATTTTAAATTAATTTAAAATTGTAAAATTGAAATTGAATTTTATTTTTTCAGATTATTAAAGTTCAAATAAATATCGAACTAATGATGGATAATTATGGATTTAATTAAATTAAAAAATTATTGAATTTTTGGAGGTGGAGAGCATGGTGACTAAACTCATGCACTCACCTCATGTTGGACACCAAAATTCTCACTAATCTTTGGTTGATTGAGTGTCAATTCCTAGAGCATTCTTTCAGCTCTAATCCATCTATAAAAGGCAGGGAGATGGCTGAAGTAATTAAGCTTGAAACATAAGGAAATGCTGCCAAATTGAAAACTTACGAAAACCCACCTTGCAAGCTTGTTCTTCATACTTTCTCTCTCAAATTCCATCACTTGAGGATCCCACAATTTGTTCTAAAGGCTTGAGGATAGCAAGGAAGATCCTTTAGTGGTTCGTGACTCGTCGGTGAAGAAAAACAACAAAGAAATCCAACCAATTCTCCATTGATTCAATGTTGGTAAGACATACTCATTTTTTCTTCTTGGATAGGATGAAATGTTTGATCAAATTGAACAAATTATGTGCCTAAGATCCAAAATTGCTTCCGCTTTTTAGATATTAACACTTTCACAATTTTTCTCTTGCAAGTTAAGGTTAGTGCATGAACAAGGGGTGTGCCCTCCTTGATCAAGATCCTGAGATAGAAAGAACCTTTCGTCGTCGTCAGAAAGAACAAAGACGAAAGAGAAGGGAACAACAAGAGTCAAGCACACTGAAATCCCTTAAAGAAGCTTCTTATATACAAGAATTTCTGATGGACCAACTTGTAATCCATCCTCGAGTTGACCCATAGAATCGTGGAAGGGAGCAAAATGGTGGGAGAATCCCTCCAGCACCTCCAGTTCCACCGGTGCCACCACATGAAAATCAAATTTATATTGCTGAAGACCGCAATAGAGCAATAAGGGAATATGCCTTACATGTTTTTCAAACTCTGAATCAAGGAATTCTAGAGCCACCAATAGAAGCTACCCAATTTCAGCTGAAACCAGTGATGTTTCAACTGTTCAATACCTTGGGCCAGTATTCCAGACTTCTGAGTGAAGATCCACATAAATATATCAAGCAGTTCTTGAGAATTTGTAGTTCTTTTAAAGTTATAGGAGTGCCTGAAGATTCATTGAAACTAAAGTTTTTTCCTTTTTCATTACAGGGAGATGTTCAAGCCTGGCTGGACTCATTCCCTCCAAACTCCATCACATCTTGGAATGACATGGCTCAAAAGTTTTGAGAGAAGTTTTTTCCTTCTAATAAAAATGCTAAGTATAGAGTTGAGATTATTTCTTTTAGACAATCTTACAATGAACCTTTAGATGCAGTTTGGGAGAGATTCCAGAGGCTGGTCAGGAAGTGTCCTCATCATGGATTACCTACATGTATCATCATAGAGAATTTTTACAGTGGATTGGATCAAGCTTCAAAAGCTCTAGTCAATCCATCCGCCAATGGATCCTTCTTAAAGAAATCTGCAAATGAAGAACATGCCATATTGGACACAATTGCCACAAATAATAGACACTGGGGAGAGACAGAACCAACAATCTTAAAGAATCCAGTTAAACCATTAGAGACGGAGACATATTCAACCATTCAAGCCCAGATCAGTGCAATCCATAAAATGATGACGGGCATGACTATGGCCAACCAAGCTAACATAGCCCCCGCTAATGCTATCTCTTCTCCCTGTTGTAATATTTGTAATGAGGAGCATGTTACTTATAATTGTCCACTAAATTCCACATCTGTTTTTTATGTAGTACAACAAGGGAACCAGAACTAGAACTGATGGAATCCATACTCAACTACATAAAACCCAGGTTGGAAACAACATCCAAACTTCTCTATGGGAGGTCAAGCCAATACGAGTAATTCCAATACAAATAAGTTTAGGAAATCTTCAACAGGATTCAATTCCCAGCCTATATAGCAGCAGCCACAGAAGAACTTCCAAACTGTCCAAGTTCAGAATCGAGAGTCAAATCTAGAGGCTCTGATGAAGGAGTACATGGCAATAAATGATGCCACTATTAGGAATTTGGAAGAACAAATTGGAAAGATCGCTCAAGAAATCTAAAACATACCACAGAGGACATTGCCCAACAAAACCGAAAACCCTCACCGAGAAGGTATAGAGCAGTGCAAGGTCGTCACATTGAGAAGTGGATTAGAATACGATGGACCAGAATACCCCGTGAATAAGAAGTAAGGAAAATCACAGAAAAAGCTCCAGAAGAAGTTTCAGCAAAGAAGTAAGAAGTGAAGGGGATAAAAGCCCCTACGCACCAGAAGCGCATCGATTGGACCTTTCATCTTATATTAATTAACATTAAAATACCGTTACGAAAAGGTAAAATGTAAACTTTAAACATGCTTTAAAGTTGTTGTAAATAGCTATAAACATGCTTGAAAATTAAATCTAATTTATTTTCATGCTTTTCTAAAGAAACGGGAAAGAACCGTTACAAACCTTCATTGTAGATTGTACCGTTCTTCGCCAACGACGCTTCAACGAACGAAAACGCAGCATCCCTCTTGTTTTTTATTCGCTGGAAATTTCTTCTTGAAGGACACAATAACCACAGAGGTTACACCAGTATGTCTTTAAGTCTAGGAGGCAAAAGACTTGTGGGAGTCTTTCTCTAAGAGGAAGGCTAGAGAGAATTCTAGGGTCTTGTCGTGTGAGTTTAAGAGCAAGAGGGGAGTACTGAACCAATTAGGTCTAGTGTTCTATTTATAGAAGAAAGACCATGAATAAGATATTCAATTAAATCAATCTTTTTCAAAATTGATTCAATCTTATTCCATATTTAATCAATCTAAGATCAATCAATTCCATAATTGATTAATCTTTTCCACAAATGACTAATCACTTCCTTAAGTGATTAGATCATTTCCATAAATGATTAATCACTTCCATAAGTGATTAATTATTTCCATAATTGATTAATTCTCGGTTAATAAATTCTTTAATTAATTAACCACCAATTAAATATCTCATATTTAATTTCCGGCATTGAATTAATTAATTTGCCCAAAGAGATTTTAAGCCTTAAAATTAATTAATTCATTATTTGAACTCTTTCAAATTTCCATAAATTTAGTATAACTCAAATTTATATTAATATTTGAATTTCTTCAAATATTAATTTCTCTCATAATAATATATCAATATATATTATATTGTTTCCCTTAGTAAATTGAACACTTTCAATTTATATTTATTACTTAGTTGCCTCAAATTACTTTATGAGCTACCAGTGGGACCTGATGGACCTGCAAATCAGAAGCTCCAACGATGTGAGATTAATTGGTCAAACTAAAAACCAAATTAATCAATATTCGTTAACTGTGTGTACATTCCACTATAGACTCACAATTGCACTCTTCTCACTGCAGACATATTTTCTGTGTCCACGGATATAGACCATTATCGACTAGTTAGTCCTTCACGAGTGTCTGTAACACCAGCTGGGTCAAATTACTGTTTTAACCATCGGTTACTTCTATTTCCTTAAGTACCAATTCTCCTCTAATGAACAACCTATTTGTGGTCCAACCATCAAACAGAAAAACCCTCTTGTGCCATTGAGAGGGTAGGGCCCTTTGTTCAAGACTCGGAGTCACCAGTTAAGGGAACACTCATCTACTTCCCTAAAGTCGGGAAGGAGTGAATTCCATCTTGTACGATTATGTTCCCAGCTCCCCACTCGGTCTTGTCCGAAAAATGGTAGGCTTATTGAGTCGGCGTATTGGCCACTCTCACCCATACAAATCAAAGGACAATCTCTCATAAGCAGGAGTCCATAATCAACTCAGGATTAAGACTAAGTTGTCTAGGTCGTCCTAGTGAAATAGAAAACCAACTAGTTAACGGTTTTATAACCAGTGGCTACTATTTCGCGGTCCGGTCTTATGCAAACTCATTGCATAGGATACCCCCACTCGCATGTCTCCTACACGAACACGTTGGAACATAACGTTTGTATCAAATACAAGGTGGGTCGTATCCATAGTGTCACCAGGATAAGGACCTTTTAGGCTGTTTTTTGAACAGTGATCCCCATATGTCACCACTTATAGTTCAAGACTCATATTACAGCGTATGATGTCTAGTTTATTGGATTATGATTATTTTAGGCAAAGACAAATATAAAATAACTAATAACATTTAATGGAAAAATATATCAATATTATGTCATTAATATTCGGTCAACGGTTACATTCACTATCTACGAGTTTTATGGCATAAAACCCAACAAGATGTTACCACAAAAGTTTGTCAGAATAAAGAAAATAAATAAAAGACCAAGGAATCAGAAACCTTGGAAGAAAAAAGTTCAAGTTCAAGTTCGGAGAAAAAACAGGAAAATGCGACCGCAAAGCCTAAAAAGTTTATTTTAGATCCAGGTTACAGACCACCACCTCCATATCCTCAGAGTTTCAAATATGCCTCACCAGACACACAATTTAAAAGGATTCTAAATACCCTCATGCAACTCCACATCAACATTTCGTTGATGGAAGCGCTTGAACAGATGCCAACTTACGTGAAATTGTAAAGGACATTTTGTCCAAGAAAAGAAGATTAGGAGAGTATGACACAGTTACAACTTACTCAAATCTCTAGTGCATTGGTCAAAAACATGATCCCTCCAAAGTTAAAGGATCAGGGAAGTTTCACCATTCCACGCACAATTGGAGGACAGAATGTTGGCAGGGCATTATGCGATCTAGGAGCGAGCATAAATTATGCCATACTCAGTTTTAAAGTAGCTAGGTATAGAATAAGCTAGACCAATAACTGTAAGTTTGCAGTTAGCCGACAGGTCACTAACACAACCCATGGGCAAGATTAAGGATGTGTTATTCAAGGCTGATAAATTTGTATTCCCAACAGACTTCATCATATTAGACTGTGAAGCTGATAAAGAGGTGCCGGTTATTTTAGGTTGACCATTGTTAGCAACTGGTACGACCTTGATTGACGTTCAAAAAGGAGAGTTGACTATGAGGGTCAATGATTAACAAGTCACCTTCAACGTCTTGAACGCACTAAAGTATCCTGGAGATCTTGAAGAATGTTCAGTGATAGATGAGATTGACGAACTTTCTTTATCTACCTTGCAGAAAACATTAAAGGAAGAGACGCTGAAAGACATGCTTGAAGAGGAAGAACAAGAGGGAAAATGTGGGAAAAAGATTGAAGGAGTAGAAGAACTGGCCACAAATGGTTCTGCAGTAGCAAGGATAGAAGCGTTGAGAGATTCCTCGGAATCAAACCATGAATTATTCAAGTCGCTGCAACCATCTATGATCAACCCTCTGAATCTAAAATTCAAGCCTCTACCGGGACATCTAAATAAAGTTTCCTTGGAGAAAACAAAACACTACCAGTAATTATATCAGTCTATCTACAGACAAGGATGAAATGTCTTTGCTGCAAATTCTATCCAGTCATAAAAAGGTAATAGGTTGGACAATTGCAGATATTCAAGGAATCAACCCATCATTCTGCATGCATAGGATCAACCTTGAAGAAGGAGCCAAAAATTCGATTGAAAGTCAGCAAAGACTAAATCCCATTATGAAAGAAGTTGTAAGGAAAGAAATTTTAAAATGGCTGGACACAGGAGTCAAATATCCAATTTCAGACAGTAGTTGGGTCAGCCCAGTACAATACGTCCCTAAAAAGGGTGAGATAACTATAGTGGAGAATGATAAAAATGAATTGATTCCGATAAGAATAGTCACCAGATGACAAGACTGCATAGACTATTTTCGCCTCAATAAAGTGACCCGGAAAAACCACTTCCCGTTACCATTAATAGATCAAATGTTAGACAGACTTGCAGGGAAGGATTATTACTGCTTTTTGGACGGTTACTCAGGTTACAATCAGATAAAAATAGCCCTAGAAGACTAGGAGAAAACCACATTCATATGTTAGTTTGGGACATTTGTCTTTCGAAGAATGCCATTCGGATTATGCTATGCACTAGTCACCTTTCAAAGGTGTATGATGGCTATATTCTCCGATATGATAGAACAAACATTGGAAGTGTTTATTGATGACTTCTTTGTCTTTGGTGAAACGTTTGCAGTGTGTTTATAGAAGTTACACCAAGTGCTGGAAAGATGTGAAGAAACAAACCTGGTAGCGAACTGGGAAAATTGCCATTTCATGGTACGCGAAGGCATAGTCCTTGGACACTGAATTTTCAGTAATGGAATTGAGGTAGTCAAGGCAAAGATTGAGATCATATCCAAGTTGCCTTTTCCAAAAACAGTTTGAGATATCAGGAGATTTCTAGGACACGTAAGTTTTTATAGAAGATTCATTAAAGAGATCTCTAAAATTTCCAAACCATTGCGCGGATTACTTGAAGTAGATAGACCGCTCATATTCAATGAAGATTGCAAGAAAGCTTTCGAGACTTTAAAGAATGCACTCAGTACATCGTCGATCATAATTGAACCTGAATGGACCCAACCATTCGAGTTGATGTGCGATGCTAGCGATTTTGAAGTTGGAGCAGTACTATGTCAGAAAAGAGGAAAAATTGTGCAACCTATTTATTTTGCAAGAAAAATGCTCAACAAGGCTCAGTTGAACTATACTGTAACGGACAAGGAATTACTTGCAGTAGTATTTGGTTTTGACAAATTTTTGTCCTACCTTGTGGGAACTAAAGTCATAGTTCATATTGATCATTCAGCTCTCAAACATTTGCTTTCTAAAAAGGATACCAAGCCCCCATAAATCCGCTGGATTTTACTTTTGCAGGAGTTTGACATTGAAATTCAGGACAGATAGGGAACCGAGAATCAGATAGCAGGCAACCTTTCAAGATTTGGAGAGGAAGCACAATTGGAGAAATGGTTGGATATTCAAGAATGGTTTGCATATGAGCAAATTCTGGCAATAAGGACAGTTGAACTTCCATGGTTTGCAGATTATGTGAATTACATAGTCAGTGGACTAAAACCCCGAAAGCAACCGCTCAACAACTTAAGAAGTTTCTAAAAGATGTCAAGGACTACTACTGGGATGAGCCTTACTTGTACAAGCTAGGTCCAGATCAAATACTTAGTCGGTGCATAACTGAAGAAGAGATACCACTCATATTGAAAGCCTGTCATGCAACTCCATATGGAGGACACTTTGCCAGACTAAAGACTGTAGCCAAAGTCCTCCAATCCGGATACTTTTGGCCATGTATTTTCAAAGATGCACACCTCTTCATAAAGAATTGCGATCAACGTCAAAGAACCGAGAATCTTACAACCAAGAGCGAAATGCCGCTAAATTTCATACTTGAAGTAGAAATCTTCGATGTATGGGGGATAGACTTCATGGGCCTTTTCCTGTCATCCTTTAGAAACATTTACATTTTACTTGCAGTTGACTACGTATCAAAATGGATCGAGGCCATAACTACAACAAAAAATGATGCAAAAGTGGTGAAGAACTTTTTCATGAAGAATATTTTCACAAGATACGGAACCCCTCATTTCATCACAAGTGATAACTGCCCAAAAGGTAGTTATTTAGGCCTCATTTACATAAGGATTTGTGTGTCTTTAAGGCTTAATAGGGTTGGTTTTAGAGAGATATTACATGTTTTAACCCATTTGGAAGAATGGAAGCTTTGGAAATCATTTTGTGCAGAATCTGTTGTTGGGCGACTTGAGGGAGCAAATTCTATGCTGCAGCAAAACTGGGAGAAAGACTGCCATGTCACAGCTCGTTAGCCAACTTCATGAACCGACTTTTGTTGAGTTATTCTCATGATAAAGGATCAAGGAGAGCCTTACACGTGTCCTAGTTGACCAAATTAAAGTCTCCCATCCTTCTAGAAAATGAAGTAGCCGTCAAAGTCAAATTATTCCATCTTTGTTTGGAAGCCGAGTAGTATAGAGAGATTAGAGATTACCAAGAACACCATTGTTCACAAGCTGGTTGAGGAGATTGTTATTTTCTTTATTATCTTGTAACTATGGACATGCCTACTCAGATTGTAATTCATGTTTCCATGTTTATTATGAACTAAGTAGCTTAAGGTGTTGGTTAGGAATATGTAGTTGATGTGCTTAAACTTTAGTAATATATTGATTATTGCATCTTGGCTATTTGTTGTGCCTATTTACATTTTATGCCCGCCTGGCCAGCCGATGTGAATATCTCTCTCTAGTTTCAGGGATGATTTAGAGAGTGTGTGGCAATTATCCACACTACGATCATTGTGTATTGGTGAACGCCAGTGACTGAGCTACGGATAGCCAGTTGCCTAGTGCTTGATCGGTCGCACTTCATTAGGGTTGAAACACATTCCAAAAGATCCGGAGTTCCGGGAGGAATCCGCTAATGATACTGCGAGAGTTGCATGATCAATAATATTGCTAGAGCATCTTTTTAAACAACTACTAAGCCTAACCAGCGCCTATCTTTAATCTGTCTGTCTATTTGTTTATTCTTTGTTCTGTCTTTTACTTTGCTCCAGCATAATTCTTATAAAATCAAATCTTTTTTACCATCTTTGAAACCATTAGAAAGTTACACAAAATAGATAAAGTGGAGACTAATTCAGACCCTGGATTGATAATATTACTTGCTGCAGACTGTGTATACTTGCACAGGAATTCTAGAGTCTTTTTAGATCATATTTTGCTCACTCTAGGAGCCCAACAAGTTTTTGGCGCCGTTGCCGGGGAACTTAATAAGTGTTTATCTGATTTGTTTTGTGTATGTGTTTTAGTGGTTTGGTGCTAGAACTTTTTGATTGTTTCTTTTGTTTTTGTAGGTGTGAGCTTGGTGCATGAGCGATCCGCCTGGGGTAAGCTTCGAGCTTGATCCAGAAATCGAAAGGACATTCAGGATCAGAAGAAGAGAGCAGTGCAGGAACCAGAACCAGATGGAGAACGTGTCGCCTTCCGGAGGGTCCTGTAGGTCCAGCAGACCCCCAGAATCGTTTGCTGCAGCAAAACCCGCTGTTTGAACGAAATGAGGAGCAAAATAATCAGGCTGAGAATCCTATCTTGATAGCGAACGATAGGACCAGAACCATTCGAGCGTATGTTGTCCCAATGTTTAATGAGTTGAATCCAAGGATTGCACGTCCCCAAATTCAAGCGGCGAATTTTGAAATGAAACCGGTAATGTTTCAGATGTTGCAAACCGTGGGGCAATTCCATGGTTTGTCATCTGAAGACCCTCATTTACATCTCAAGTCTTTTCTAGGAGTTAGTGATTCTTTTGTAATTCAAGGAGTGCCTAGAGATGCTCTCAGATTAACTTTGTTCCCGTATTCTCTTAGAGATGGAGCAAAGTCATGGTTGAACTCTTTTGCTCCATTATCAATTAGGACATGGGATGAGTTAGTTGAAAAATTTTTGAGTAAATATTTCCCACCTAATAGAAATGCAAAATTAAGGAGTGAAATAGTAGGGTTTAGGCAACTTGAGGATGAGACTTTTAGTGAGGCTTGGGAAAGGTTTAAGGAGCTTTTGCGAAAGTGTCCCCACCATGGTTTACCTCATTGTATTCAAATGGAAACATTTTATAATGGTTTAAATGGAGTAACCCAAGGTATGGTCGATGCTTCGGCTGGAGGGGCCCTTTTGGCAAAGACTTTTGATGAAGCTTATGAAATTTTAGAAAGAATATCGATTAATAGTTGTCAGTGGTCGGATGTTAGAGGCACAAATAAAAAGGTTAAGAGTGTATTAGAGGTTGATGGTGTGTCCACCATTAAGAATGTGACAGTGATTAGTCATCAGCAGCCACCAGCTATGGAGCCTACTGTAGTGGTGAACCAAGTGGCAGAGGAAGCATGTGTCTATTGTGGTGAAAATCACAACTACGAGTTTTGCCCCAGCAATCCAGCTTCTGTGTTTTTTGTAGGTAATCAGAGGAATAACCCTTACTCTAACTTTTATAATCCAGGTTGGCGCAACCACCCCAACTTCTCATGGGGAGGATAAGGAAGTAATGTGCAAGCACAACAAAAGGTGAATCAGTCGGGATTTGCTAAAGCGCAAGTATTGCCCCAGCAAAATAAGCAGGCTTTGCCCCAGCAAACTTCGGGAAGTTCTCTCGATGAGATGATGAAAGAATTTATGGCTCGTACAGATGCCGCAATTCAAAGTAATCAAGCTTCGATGAGAGCCCTGGAATTGCAAGTGGGTCAGCTAGCTAATGAGCTGAAAGCAAGGCCTCAAGGGAAACTTCCCTCGGATACTGAACACCCTCGAAGGGAAGGTAAGGAGCAGGTAAAAGCGGTAACTCTTAGGAGTGGTAAGCCATTAGAAGAGCCTAGTAAAACCCAGATTATAGATAAAAATTGTGATGAAAATGTTGTCGTTGAGAAAGAGTTGGAGTCTGGTCAGGGTGCTGGAGGCAACAATAAAAATGCTGGAGCATCTGGTTCTGTTCCAGATGTGGAACCACCTTATGTGCCGCACCCACCTTATGTACCACCTCTACCTTTTCCACAAAGGCAAAAGCCTAAGAATCAGGATGGTCAATTTAGGAAATTTTTAGAGATTCTTAAGCAGTTGCACATAACTATCCCTTTAGTAGAAGCTATAGAGCAAATGCCTAATTATGCTAAATTTCTTAAGGATATTTTAACTAAAAAGAAGAGGTTAGGTGAGTTTGAAAATGTATCGCTTACTGAGGAATGTAGTGCTATTTTGAAGAATGGGCTACCACCCAAGGCTAAGGATCGGGGATCATTTACTATACCTGTATCTATGGGTGGAAAAGAGTTAGGTAGAGCACTCTGTGATATAGGTGCAAGCATTAACCTTATGCCTCTTTCGGTCTATCGAAAGTTAGGTATTGGTGAAGTTAGGCCTACCACAGTCACACTCCAACTAGCTGATAGGTCTATCACATATCCAGAGGGTAGAATTGAGGATGTCTTAGTAAAAGTGGATAAATTCATATTTCCTGTTGATTTTATTATTTTAGACTACGAGGCTGATAAAGATGTCCCAATTATTCTAGGACGTCCATTTTTGGCTACTGGTAGGGCGTTAATTGATGTTCAAAAAGGGGAACTAACAATGAGAGTTTGTAATGAGGAAGTGAAATTTAATGTGTTTAAAGCCATGAAGTATCCAGACGAAATAGAGGATTGCTCTTTCATTAGGATTTTGGAGAGCACAGTTATTGAGACAGCAATACAGGATTCGGCTAGTAAGCATTCGGAAGAGCATGGAGAGGTTAGTGTAGAGGATTTGCAAGTTTGTTTGTTAGAAAGAAAAAATGAAAAAGAGTTGTTTAGGTGTGAGGATGTTTTTGAGTGTTTAGATTTAGATCAAAGGAAAGCTCCTCCTATTAAGTCATCCATGATTGAGGCACCTACTTTAGATTTGAAGCCCTTGCCGGATTATCTAAAATATGTGTATCTTGGGGAAGGAGAGACGTTGCCCATTATTGTTGCATCAGATTTAATGCTAGAACATGAGGAGGCCTTAATAAGATTGCTGCAGCAATACTGCAAGGCTATAGGTTGGACGTTGGCTGACATTCATGGAATTAGCCCATCTTTTTGTATGCACAAAATTACTCTAGAGGAGGGATCCTTTAGGAGTGTTGAGCAACAAAGAAGGTTTAACCCTGCAATGAAAGAGGTTGTTAAAAAGGAGGTGATTAAATGGTTGGATGCTGGGATCATTTATCCAATTGTCGATAGCAATTGGGTGAGCCTTGTCCAATGTGTTCCTAAAAAAGGAGGTGTCACTGTGGTAAGTAATAAAGACAATGAGTTGATTCCAACCAGGACCGTAACTGGTTGGAGGGTTTGTATGGACTACAGGAGGCTTAATAAGGCCACCCGTAAGGACCATTTCCCTCTACCATTTATTGACCAGATGTTGCATAGATTGACTGGTCAGGCCTACTACTGTTTCTTAGATGGTTACTCTGGGTATAACAAGATTACTATTGCTCCTGAGGATCAGGAGAAAACCACTTTCACCTACCCTTATGGGATGTTTGCTTTTAGGCGAATGCCTTTTGGCCTTTGCAATGCTCCAGCAACATTTCAGCGGTGTATGTTAGCAATTTTTTCTGATATGATTGAGTACACTGTTGAGGTATTTATGGACAATTTTTCAGTTTTTGGAGGGTCTTTTCAGAATTGTTTAGATAATTTAGGCAAGGTGTTAAAGAGATGTGAGGATACCCATCTAGTTCTTAATTGGGAAAAATGTCACTTCATGGTGAAGGAAGGCATAGTGTTAGGTCATAGGATTTCTAAGAATGGTCTAGAAGTTGATAGAGAAAAAATAGAGGTGATTGAAAGACTAGAACCACCGAATTCAGTGAAGGGAATTCGGAGTTTTTTAGGACATGCTGGATTTTATAGGAGATTCATAAAGGATTTTTCCAAAATCAGTAAACCTCTGTGTAACCTATTGTGTACTGATCATGTTTTTTACTTTAATGCAGATTGTAGGAAGGCTTTTAAGACATTAAAAGCTGCTTTAGTCTCAGCACCTATTCTTTGTGCACCTAATTGGAATTTACCATTTGAGGTAATGTGTGATGCGAGTGATGCTGCGGTAGGTGCTATGCTGGGGCAAAAGCAGGGCAAATTTATCCATCCTATATATTATGCAAGCAGGGTTTTAAATGAGGCACAAGTCAACTACACAACTACTGAAAAGGAGTTGTTAGCTGTGGTGTTTGCTTTTGAGAAATTCCGGCCATATTTGGTTGGATCCAAAGTCACAGTGTTCACGGATCATGCAACAATAAGGTATTTAATGACTAAGAAAGATGCAAAGCCTAGACTAATTCGTTGGGTTTTATTATTGCAGGAGTTCGACTTGGAGATAAAGGACAAGAAGGGATCAGAGAATGTTATTGCAGATCACTTATCTCGTCTTGATCCATCATCATCTTTGCTGGAGCAATCTGCCATTTCAGATTATTTTCCATATGAACAACTTTTTGCTGTTGAGGTAAAGGTAGTCAGGGATGTCCATTGGTATGCTGATATTGCCAACTTTTTGGTAAAGGGAGTCATTCCTATTGACATGGACTGGAGGCAGAAGAAAAAATTTAAGCACGATGCAAGATTTTTCTATTGGGATGAGTCATTTATGTATAAGCAATGCTCTGACGGTATTATTCGCAGGTGTGTTTCAGGTGCTGAAGCAAAGGAAATCCTGGAGCAATGTCACTCTTAGCCGTATGGAGGTCATTTCAGCGGTCAGAGGACAGCTATGAGGATTTTGCATTGTGGATTTTTCTTGCCTACCTTATTCAAGGATGCCCATTGGTTTTACAAGCAATGTGATGCTTGCCAAAGGAGAGGAAACTTGGGGCCTAGAGATGAAATGCCTCTTACTTATATTTTAGAAGTTGAATTATTCGATGTATGGGGTATTGATTTTATGGGGCCATTTCCCCCTTCTAATGACAATGTTTTTATCTTATTGGCAGTTGATTACGTGTCCAAGTGGGTGGAGGCCATTGCATGCCATCAGAGTGATGCCAAGACAGTTGCAAGGTTTCTTCAATCGCACATCTTTGTGCGGTTTGGGACACCTAGAGCTCTAGTGAGTGATGAGGGTACACATTTTGTTAATAATATCTTAACTAAGCTGTTAGCTAAGTATGGGATTAAGCATAGGATAGCTACTCCTTATCACCCACAAGCAAATGGTCAAGCTGAAATTAGTAATAGGGAAATTAAAGCGGTTCTAGAGAAAGTAGTCCATCCATCTAGGAAGGATTGTTCTTTTATGTTGGATGAGGCTCTTTGGGCTTATAGGACAGCCTATAAGACTCTTCTAGGTATGTCTCCCTATAGGTTAGTATATGGGAAAGCTTGCCATCTACCATTGGAGCTAGAGCATAAAACGTTTTGGGCTTTGAAAAAGTTAAATTTTGATCTGAGTCGTGCAGGAGCAATCAGAATGCTGCAGCTTAATGAATTGGAGGAATTTTGCCAATTTTCTTATGAGAATGCGAAAATGTATAAAGAAAAGACTAAGTTGTGGCATGACAAGAAAATAAAATATAAAGAGTTTGTCAAAGGACAGAAAGTCTTGCTTTATAATTCTAGATTAAAATTATTTCCTGGGAAGCTAAAATCTAAATGGTCAGGACCGTTCACTGTGATTGAAGTTTTTCCCCATGGAGCAATTACTTTGTAGGATGAAAAAGATGGGAGAGTGTTCAAGGTGAATGGACAGCGTGTGAAGCATTATTGGGGTGAGGAGTTTTAGTCGAAATATCCTTCCCTAAGGTTAGTTGATGATTGAGAGAGCAGGATTTTTGCGAGAGCATTTCACAGAGCAAAATTTTGAGCTCCCAGTATTTGTATTTGTTTTATATTTCGCTGATTTATTTTTAATTTCGAATAGGTTAGATTTGATTTTGCGTGGTTTATTAGATTTTACCTTTAAGTATTTGTTTAGATTTTATCTATTTCGTTTTGAATTTGATTTGATTTTAGGGTTATTTATTTGGATTATCTTTGAACTATCTTTTCGTTAATTAGATTTTATTAGATTTTATTGTTTGAATGCTGTTTAGTTTAAGTTAATAAAGATTCTCTCTAATTTATTTGGCTTCTCTTGAAAAAGATTAAATTTGATTTGGTTGGTTAAAATTAAATTTAAATTTAAAAGATATGATTTTCCCACTTCAAATTTGAATTCCGTATCAGAGATTCTTCAACATTCAGCAGGTTGTTGCAGCAAAAGTTATGGTGGAGCAAATCGTCCGAATAGGAAGGGTTTGTTGGAGTAATTATTATTTTTACCGTTGGGATTTTTCTTTGAATTTTTACAGGTAAAATTTGCATGAGTCATCTGATGAGGCCATGTGTCAAACAGCAATCATCCAAGGGCTTTAATGGTGGACAGCGCATCGTGAATTACCATGGGCGATTGAGATTCATAAATTACCGTTGATGGTTTGAAATTCCGATGCAATTAACATTAAACGGTAAGATAATTTAAGAAGAGCAAATCTTTTCGGTTGGGATTTCAATTTGCTGAAGCCTTATTTATTAGCGGCCTCTGATAGGTAAGATTACTTCATCTTCTTGATTCGAATCTTTGTTGCGTCCATTCTTCTTCTTGCTTTCTTTGTATTCTCTGTCAAACACCTTGCACCTTCAATGGCAAAAAACAGAGCTAGAAAAGAGAGGGAGAGTGAGGAGGAAGAAATATTTGTTACCCCTGAAGCTCATAAAGTAAAAACCAAGAAGAAAAGAACACCGGAGGAGAAAGAAGCTAAAAGAAGAAGAAGACAACAGAGGGCTGAAGAACAAGAAAAGGCAACAGAGGATGAGGTTGTTGCAATAGAAGAAGGGACCTGAAAGAATCTGATAAACAGAATCCAGAAGAGGATGAGCAGGGAATGACGGCTACAAAAGAAGTTCGAGAGAAAATTCAGGAGAAACAACGTGAGGATGTACAGGCAGAGGCTGAGATTGAGGTTATCATGCCTGAACCTCCGAAACGTCGTCGCATTAAGCGGAAGGCTGGGCATGTTTCGGTGATCAAGACTGATGCCCCATCACCTCCATCGTCAGATTCTGAGAGAGAGAAGGCAGAGCGAGAGGAACGAGAGAAAAAAGAGGCTGAGGAAAAAGTGCGAGAAGAAGCAGAGAAGAAGGCTGAGGAGGAACAGTTGCTCAAGCGAAGGGCAGAAAAGGGCAAAACTATTGCTGAAGCATCGGAGGAACACAATGAAATAGAAGAACAACAGTTACCATTCGATCGCTTCGTCAACAAATTTGTTAGAGCAAAATACGCTGAGTTGCTGAAAAGAGATTTTCTGTTCGAAAGAGGATTTAGCGGCGATCTTCTGCCATTTCTGAGGACCGGAATAGCAGACCACGGCTGAGAGTTGTTTTGTGCGAAGCCAGAGTCTGTAAACGCACAGGTGGTGCGTTAATTCTGTGCCAACATTGATAAAGAGGATGGTTTCCAGGTAATTGTCTGAGGAGTCAAGGTAGATTGGAGTCCGAGTGCTATCAACGCACTGTATAATCTTCAGAACTTCCCCCATGCGGCATATAATGAGATGGTTGTGGCGCCATCTGATGAGCGACTAAGTGATGCTGTGCGGGAGGTAGGAATTGAAGGGGCACAGTGGCAGTTATGCGAGGACATTTCAGTCGGCTTATTTGAAAAGGGAAGCGAACACGTGGATGGGATTTATTAGACAGAAGATGCTTCCAACAACACATGACTCGACAATCTCCAGGGAACGGGTTCTCCTAGCTTTTTCCATCTTGCGGTCTCTCAGTATTAACGTAGGGAGGATCATTGCGAGTGAAATTTCTGGTTGCTGGAAAAAGAAGGTGGGGAAGTTGTTCTTCCCAAATACAATTACAATGCTTTGCAGAAAAGCAGGGGTTCCAGTGGATGAGGGAGATGTGATTCTGTTTGACAAGGGAATCATACACACGCCCAATTTGGCATGGCTCCAGCGCATGCAGGAGGTACTTCAAGGTGGGCTTATCTACGGCAACAACTCGATTCTAGAACAACTGGCACTTTCGGACAATAGGTAGGAGTTTGCTGAAAGGCAAACTTTAACCTTCTGGACCTATGTTAAGAGTCGTGATGCTGGTTTAAAGAAGGCGTTGCAAGAAAAATTTTCAAAACCGTACCCAGCCCTTCCCATTTTCCCTGACGATCTGCTGAACCCCTGGATTCCGCCCCCACCTGCTGAAAGAGGAGAAGAGAATGATGATGAAGAGGAGGGTCCGGAAGATTGATGGATGAGATGATCTTTAGCGAGCATTACTTTTGTTCCTAAAATTTTGTTTGCTCGCGCATATTTGACCCCGTTTGCTTGTTTCTTTTTAATTTTTCTGCTTTAAAAATATATCTCGGCTATGTACTTCCTTTTCTTATGTTTTTAATAAAATTTCTAGATGTTTTCATTCCATGAGCACTGACTAACTCTAACTTAACTTCTGAATTTTTGAAGCTTGGACTGATTACGGTTAATTAGATCAAGGTATTCTGATCTCCAGAAACCTTTTGCTTGAGCATTTCTTCTAGCCTGGACTGTTGCTAGGGCAAAGAAGATTTTTGAGGTAGTGTTGACTTATATGATCCACTTTAAGCTTAGTTCTAGTCCCACGCTTAGTTTAAAATTCAGAAAGAAAAATTTACTTTTGGGGGTATAATTGCAATAATTAATGATTCATTAGGGACAATGAATAATTTAAGTTTGGGGGACTTTTTGCTACTCCAATTATTTTGCTCGAGCATTCCTCTCCTTCAAGTAAAAATTTGTTAGGTTATTGAGTAACCGGGGACATTTGTGGTACCCACAGTTTGTCTTCGCGTCAAAAGATGACCTAGGAAATAAGAAAAATTAAAAATTATTTGCTGAAAAAAAACGATTGTTGAAAATTTTGCTGACAAAATTGATGGAGCAAAAGTTTTGAAGGATGAATGATGATCCAGCAGTTTTCCTGTCTCCCAGAACTTAGGTGAGCTTCATCATATAATGTTGCCATTCTGAGGGGCAAGAGATGGAATAACTAAGGATTTTTTAGCTTTATAAAGAGTATTGAGCCTAGTTGGTGATAAGTTTGAGGCAAGGGAACACTGCACCATAAAGTGGGTCATCCCATGCTTAAGAGCTTATGACTGTAGGGCTGCTTAAAGTTTAAAAATGAAAATATAAACCCCTTGAAATATGTTTTGAATGTCTGATAATAGAGCTAAGCTGTGGTGAGTTCTTAGAATTGAGTTGAAAGTGGTGATTATTTGTCCCTGCTGGAGGAATCATTTTGCTGCGACAGAGCTCGGTTTTGCAGAGTGTTCAGGTAAAGGTTAAAGGCAGTATTGGATTGTCTAATTTAATTATGCTAATTCTTTGTCTAATTTTTTAAATTCTTAACGGAAGGTGAGTTAGTATTGCTCGGGACGTGCAATAGTTCAAGTTTGGGGGTGTGATAACTGCCCAAAAGGTAGTTATTTAGGCCTCATTTACATAAGGATTTGTGTGTCTTTAAGGCTTAATAGGGTTGGTTTTAGAGAGATATTACATGTTTTAACCCATTTGGAAGAATGGAAGCTTTGGAAATCATTTTGTGCAGAATCTGTTGTTGGGCGACTTGAGGGAGCAAATTCTATGTTGCAGCAAAACTGGAAGAAAGACTGCCACGTCCCAGCTCGTTAGCCAACTTCATGAACCGACTTTTGTTGAGTTATTCTCATGATAAAGGATCAAGGAGAGCCTTACACGTGTCCTAATTGACCTAATTCAAGCTTCCCATCCTTCTATAAAAGGAAGTAGCCGTCAAAGTTAAATTCATTCCATCTTTGTTTGTAAGCTGAGTAGTATAGAGAGATTAGAGATTACCAAGAACACCATTGTTCACAAGCTGGTTGAGGAGATTGTTATTTTCTTTATTATCTTGTAACTATGGACATGCCTACTCAGATTGTAATTCATGTTTCCATGTTTATTATGAACTAAGTAGCTTAAGGTGTTGGTTAGGAATATGTAGTTGATGTGCTTAAACTTTAGTAATATATTGATTATTGCATCTTGGTTATTTGTTGTGCCTATTTACATTTTATGCCCGCCTGGCCAGCCGATGTGAATATCTCTCTCTAGTTTCAGGGATGATTTAGAGAGTGTGTGGCAATTATCCACACTACGATCATTGTGTATTGGTGAACGCCAGTGACTGAGCTACGGATAGCCAGTTGCCTAGTGCTTGATCGGTCGCACTTCATTAGGGTTGAAACACATTCCAAAAGATCCGGAGTTCCGGGAGGAATCCGCTAATAATACTACGAGAGTTGCATGATCAATAATATTGCTAGAGCATCTTTTTAAACAACTACTAAGCCTAACCAGCGCCTATCTTTAATCTGTCTGTCTATTTGTTTATTCTTTGTTCTGTCTTTTACTTTGCTCCAGCATAATTCTTATAAAATCAAATCTTTTTTACCATCTTTGAAACCATTAGAAAGTTACACAAAATAGATAAAGTGGAGACTAATTCAGACCCTGAATTGATAATATTACTTGCTGCAGACTGTGTATACTTGCACAGGAATTCTAGAGTCTTTTTAGATCATATTTTACTCACTTTAAGAGCCCAACAACAAGCGATGAAGGATTTCACTTTCTAAACAAGATGATAGCCAACCTATTTTCCAAATACAATATCAGGCATAGAGTAGCCACTGCTTACCATCCTCAAACGAATGGTCAAGTAGAGCTCTCTAACAGGGAGATCAAAGCTATTTTGGAAAAGACGGTGGACCCTTCCCAGAAGGATTGGTCACTACTGCTTGACGAGGCGTTATGGGCTCACAAAACTACATACAAAGTGCCCTTAGGTATGTCTCCGTATCGACTCATATTTGGAAAAGTCTATCACTTACCGCTTGAGTTGGAACACAAAGCTTACTGGGCATTGAAGAAGTTCAATTTAAACATGGACAAAGTTGGAATCAAGAGAAAGTTACAACTGAATGAACTGGAAGAACTCCGACAGTTCTCCTATGAGAATGCAAAACTATACAAAGAGAAGGTCAAAAGATGGCATGATAAAAGGATTCATCGAAAGGAGTTCCACAAGGGTCAACAAGTGCTACTCTTTAAACTAAAATCAAGATGGTCAGGACCATTCGAGATCGTGAGAATCTTTGACTATGGAACCGTAGAGCTGACGGATAATCAAGACATGCATTTCAAGGTGAATGGACAAAGAATTAAACCCTATTGGGGGAAGAATTTTGGGGTCGAAGAAGCCCCTGTGTGTCTGTGATTTATCTTGTATGATTTCTATCTCTGAAAATTTACTTTTGTACATTATGTGGATTTATAATAAATGACAAAAATAAAATAGATAGGATAACAAAATATATGGAAAAGAATAAAACTTTGTCTAGGAAAAGGTACTTAAGTTGATCGTAGGGAACACCTTTTCCTGGGGATTTACTTGGGAGATTGAAAGTCCAAGTTATTTTGTGTCTATCTAAGATAAAGAAATGAATAATCATGTTTAGTATGTGAAATTTCTAACAAGTTTATTATTGTTTCAACAAATAAAATAAAGAAAGAAAAACCAAGGAAAATTAAAGAAGTTAGAAAAAAAAAAGGCAGACACTGGGGTAAATGCGATCGCATTTCTTCCCAGTGAATTTTGAAATGCGACCGCATTTCCCAGGTTCTCAAGGGCATTGACGTCATTTAAATGACAGTCACGTGACCTAATTTTGAGAAACCTACAAATAGTTGACTTGAGTGTTTTCCTTCTTCACCAAACACTTAGGCCTTTTGCCTTCGAGTCAACTTCACCAACTCTCCACCTTCACTCTCTTGAAACCGAAACCCACAAGCAAGAACCATGAAGAACACACCAAAATCATCCACATCTCACAAGATTACTCGATCTTAGAGTGATCAACGTGCCCAGAATGCTGATCAAGGTGCTCAACGCCAAGTAGATCAACCCCAAGCAAGCATGCATGGAACGAGAGGAGCGAGACCCACGGGTTTCTCGTCGGTGGTTGTGGACCAAAGAACCACTGCTCAAACTCCTTCTTCGTCGACAATGTCGACCACCTCGAGGGAGAATCTGAGTAGTTCTCGTCCAAGAAGGTCCACACGCATCGATTCCCTCCACAAAACCCAAAGACTTGTGGGAGTCTTTCTCTAAGAGGGAGGCTAGAGAGAATTTTAGGTCTTGTCTTGAGAGTCTAAGAGCAAGAGCAAAGTGTCAAGTGTCTTGGACCAATTAGGTCTAGTGTTCTATTTATAGAAGAGAGGTCATGAATAAAATATTCAATTAAATCAATCTTTTCCAAAATTGATTCAATCTTATTCCTTAAATCAATCATGATCAATCAATTCCATAATTGATTAATCTTTTCCACAAATGACTAATTACTTCCATAAGTGATTAGATCATTTCCATAAATGATTAATCACTTCCTTAAGTGATTAATTATTTCCATAATTGATTAATTCCCGGTTAATGAATTCTTTAATTAACTAACCACCAATTAAATATCATATATTTAATTTCCGGCCTTGAATTAATTAATTTGCCCAAACACATTTTAGGCCTTAAATTAATTAATTCATTATTTGAACTCTTTCAAACTTCCATAAATTTATATTTGAATTTATTCAAATATTAATTTCTCTCATAATAATATATCAATATATATTATATTTGTTTCCCTTAGTAAATTGAACATTTTCAATTTACATTTATTACTTAGTTGCCTCAAATTACTTTATGAGCTACCAGTGGGACCTAATGGACCTGCAGATCAGAAGCTCCAACGATGTGAGATTAATTGGTCAAACTCATTAACAACATTAATCAATATTCGTTAACTGTGTGTTAATTCCACTATAGACTCACAGTTGCACTCTTCTCACTGCAGACATATTTTCTGTGTCCACGGATATAGACCAATATCGACTAGTTAGTCCTTCACGAGTGTCCGTAACACCAGCTGGGTCAAATTACCGTTTTACCCCTAGGTTACCTCTATTTCCTTAAGTACCAATTCTCCTCTAATGAACAACCTGTTTGTGGTCCAACCATCAAACAGAAAACTCTCTCATGCCATTGAGCGGGTAGGACGATTTCTTCAAGACTCGGAGTAACCACTTAAGGGAACACTCATCTGTTTCCCTAAAGTCGGGAAGGAGTGAATTCCATCTTGTACGATTATGTTCCCAGCTCCCCATTCGGTCTTGTCCCCAAAGTGGTAGGCTTATTGAGTCAGCGTATTGGCCACTCTCACCCATACAAATCAAAGGACAATCTCTCATGAGCAAGAGTCCATAATCAACTCAGGATTAAGACTAAGTTGTCTAGGTCGTCCTAGTGAAATTGAAAACCAACTAGTTAACGGTGTTATAACCAGTGGTTACTATTTCGCGGTCCGGTCTTATGCAAACTCATTGCATAGGATACCCCCACTCGCATGTCTCCTACACGAACGCGTTGGATAGCAGCGTTTGTATCAAATACAAAGTGGGTCGTATCCATAGTGTCACCAAGATAAGGCACCCAGTCTTATCCCTATACTATAGACCCTTTAGGCTGTTTCTTGAACAATGATCCCATATGTCGCTACATATAGTTCAAGACTCATATTACAGCCTTGGATGTCTAGTTTATTGGATTAGGGTTATTATTAGACAAAGACAAATATAAAATAACTAATAACAATTAATGGAAAAATATATCAATATTATTTCATTAATATCCGGTCAACGGTTACATTCACTATCTATGAGTTTTAGGGCATAAAACCCAATCCATCACTACCTTCAACCTTTACCCGAGCACTCTGCAAAACCAAGCTCTGCTGCAGCAAAATAATTCTTCCGGCGTGGACAAATAATCACCACTTTTAACTCAATTCTAAGAACTTTCCACAGCCTAGCTCTATTATCAGACATATTAAAACACATTTTTAAGGGGTTTTTATATATATATATATATAATTTTTTGTTCCTCAGACTTAAAACAGCCCTACAGCCATAAGTTCTTAAGCATGGGGTGACCCACTTTATGGTGCAGTATACCCTTGCCTCAAACACATCACTAATTAGGCTAAATACTCATTGTTTGCTCAAAAATCCTTAGTTATCCTATCTCTTGCTCCTCAGAATGGCGACATTTTATGATGAAGCTCACCTAAGTCCTGGGAGACAGAAAACTGCTAGATTATCATTCATCCTTCAAAAGTTTCTCTATGAATTTTCTCAGCAAAATAATCACAATAGATTTTTTCAGCGAATAATCATTTTTATCATAATTTTTTCTTTTCCAAGGTCATCTTTTGATGCAAAGACAAACTGTGGGTGTCACAAATGGCCCCGGTTACTCAACAACCTGGGAAAATAATTAATGAAGGAGAGGAATGCTCAAGCAAAACAATTGGAGTAGCTAAAAGTTCCTCAAACTTAAATTATTCATTGTCCCCAATGAATCATAAACATCTGAAATTATACCCCCAAACTTAAAATTTTCTATCTAAATTTTAAACTCGGCGTGGGACTAGAAGTAAGCTTAAAGTGGATCAAATAAATCAACACTACCTCAGAATCTTCTCGCCACAGCAACGACCAGGCTAGAAGAAATGCTCAAGCAAAAGGTTTCTGGACATCAGAACACCTTTATCTAATTAAGCTAACTAGTCCAAGCTTCAAAAATTCCGAAGAAAAATAGGTTAGATACTCAAATGTGCCAAACAAAACAATATTTGATTTCATTAAAGATCAAGATCACAGATTTACGTTATCATGACAGAGATAGATTTTAAAGCAACAGATAAAAACAAAGAAATATAACATAACATAAGCAGAAAGAACAAAACACAAGCAAGACGAGCAAAAAAAATCATTCATCAAAATATTTGCTCGAAGAAACTAAAACTTCCCTTTAATTCTTCTTTATGTTCAGGCTCTGGGTTTTCTTCTTTCTCTCAAATGATGGGCGGGAGTGGAATGCATGGGTTCATAAGATCATCAAGGAAAACTAGGAAGACTTGATATGGCTTAGTAAAATTCACCTGCATAGCCGTCCTTAGTGTGGTGTCCCTTCAACGATCATAGCTCTAGTAGGTTTGAAGTTGTCTCTCAGTGAATTTTAGCCTACTGAAAACCATCTCAAGCTGCTCCGGCACTCTATGGACACCTCACAACAAACCACCCTGGCGCACCTCACCTCTCTAAAGTCTAGCCAGATTGGCAGTGTCAATAGTCCCCTTGTCAAACAAATTTATATCATTGGAGCTCTTTGGGACTCTGAACCTTCAAAATCACTCGATCAAGGGAGACAATGAAGTCGTACGTTGTAGGCAATAATCTCTGCTTGACAAAGCTGAGCCTAGTGTTAGCCTCACACTTCATGTATGCTGACTGGAATGTTCTTGCCCCTTTACTGGACAACCTCCACTAGGCATTTAGTTGCTTATTTGAGGAAGCAACTAATATTGCGTTGAAAACAGTGTAGGGGAAATCTTGCAAATTAAATAGATAATTAATCACTACATGGCTTCAGTCGACAACAGCTCTACAAACAATAACCAAGAATCCTTCATTCTCATCGATATTGACGTGGAACTCCCGTTCAAGTTTATCAACAGTGGGTTCCGACTTTGCGCACAGCCGTTTCCAACTGTTATTAGTGATGTCCACTCAAGGAAAATGTGGGAACTCATTGCCATCATCGAAGTGGCGCTCCATGAGAACATTTCGCTTCAGGACTTCTTGATATGAACCTCCCGTACTGAAATCCTTCATCAAGCTCAACTTTTTCACTCAATTCTACTTCAGTCTCAACTTCATTCCTCTCATCTTATTTTTCCTCTTTTGGCTTTTCTTTTTAAGAAACAAATGGTTAGGAGAAAGGGTTAGGGTAGGGGTTCTTACTTTTTTTTTTTCTCCCTTAGACCTCTTCTTCTTTTTTTTGGTCTCTACGAAGCCTCTTCAACCCTCTCTTCCACCATATCTTCATCCACCGACACTTCTTCCTTCGTCTCACTTTCTTTCCTTGCTCGTGCTTTTTTCCCTCACAATAATGACACACACAAAGAAAAAAAATGACATCAGTAGTAATAAAAGATGAGAGTGAAAAACGTACCTGATGGGAGATCGTATAAATAGGGCACTAACTCAAAGATCTTCAACAAATAATTAGCCCCTAATTATCTCATAATTAAATTAAGTTACTGTTTTAACTTCATGGTTTCAGGGAAAATATTTATTATTATTCAAACTGTAAAATCTTCCATTTACTGTGTTCCCTCTGTGTGTAACAACCATAACGTCAGCTGCCTTCTGCTCAACACATGACATCTTTAGTAATTAACTGCATGCCCACTTAATTATCCTGCTAACAACAATAAAATCTCAACCGTAAATTATAATCTTATCTCACAAAAAATCTTAACCGAATAAAATCTCTGATCTTCTCAACAAAACTATGAAATCAAATCATTTTTTTTAAATAACATCCACAAGATATATTATTTTAAATCTGGAAAAATCTTTCGAAAATAAAATCCTTCAAAATCAAATCTAAACTAACCAACAAAAAAGAAATAAAATAAATAAAATAAAATAAAAATCTAATCGAATGAAAATCAAATCAAATCAAAATAATATCAACACAGAAAATAAATCAAAGTTAGCATAAAAAAACGAGATCAAATAATGGGAGCTTCTTATTAGAATGCTGAAATTTTGCTCCCTCAAAACCTGCGCTCCCTAAATCTGCCAGCAACTTCAAAGAAGAATATTTCAGAAATAAATAAGGAAGATATATTATTAAAAATCTAATCTAAACTGAAATTAAAAATTCAAACTTAAATTAAATCTAAACAGAACTAATCCGATTAAATTAAGAATTAAATCGGTCAAAATAAAAATAAATAAATAAAACGAACATAAAATCTACGAAAATACCAACGAATTAAAATAAATCAGATAAAATTGAAATCAATAAAATCTAATTCAAATTAATTCAAACTAGAATAAAATCCACGAGATAAAATAAAATCGCAACAACACTGGAAGCTAAAAATATTGCAATATGAAATGCTCCCACAAAACTCATGCTTTCTCATTCATCGACCAATTTTAGAGAAGGATATTTCGAATGAAACTCCTCTCCCCATAATGCTTTATTCGTTGCCCTTTTACTGTAAACTCACAGTCATCATCAACACATTGTCTAACCATAGATGCATCATTTGATAAATAGAACTTCACCTCATGGAAAAATTCTTTCATCTGTCTTTTTGATAAACCAGGAGGAAAATTTCCAAAATCAAGGTAATTGGAAAAGTCATCATACCAAGGTGTTTTCACTGCCTTAATATGAGCTACAGTAAATAACCGCTCATCAAAGAAGGATTTCCTAATCTCAGGTTGCTGGAGCAATGTCAATGAATTATAAGGTTCAATAGGCTTGGATTTCTTATCTATTGGCTCTAAGGATTCAAAATTCCTCTCGAAACTAGAAATCTCACCTACAACTTCATGTTTATACTCCAATCCACCTATGTCCAAATCCTCAATTTGCATTTCTCCAAATTTTTGGGTATGGTACTCCATCAATTCCTTCTCAAAGTGGTCTTTAACAAACGCATCCAACACCTGAATGCACGAGCAATCCTCAAAATCATTTGGATATTTCATTGCATCAAACATATTAAACTTCACCTTTTGGTCATGTACCCTCATTGTAAGCTCCCCTTGTTGGACATCTATCAATGATCTACCAATTGCCAAAAATGGATGACCAAGAATAATTGGGACATTCTTATCTGCCTCATAATCTAGAATAATGAAATCAACAGGAAAAAGAAATTTATCTACCTGGACCAGAACATCCTCAATTTTACCTACAGGATACGTGATAGATCTATCTGCTAATTGGAGTGTGACTGTGGTAGGCCTAGCATCACCTATTCCTAGCTTTAGATAAATCAAAAGAGGCATAAGGTTTATGTTTGCACCTAAATCACAATGTGCTCTCCCCAACTCCTTTCCACCCATGGAGACAGGAATAGTGAATGATCCCGGATCCTTAGCCTTGGAAGGTAGCCCATTCTTAAGAATAGCACTACATTCCTCAATAAGAGCCACAGTTTCAAACTCTCCTAATCTCTTCTTTTAAGCCAACATGTTCTTAAGAAGGTAGCCCATTCTTAAGAATAGCACTACATTCCTGAATTTTTTGAAAGTCTAATCCCAAGGGGATTGCTCATACACCAAAGTCACACCTACAAAACAAAAAGAAACAATCAAAATATTGTGCAAGTATACACAATCTAGCAGCAAATTATAAGTATTTATCGTATCCACAGGGTCTTGAAACTCCTACCTCTATTGATTTCATTTGCCTTTTTAGTGATTTCAAAAGGTTGGTTAAATTGATTGGGTTTTTAGAATGCTGAAACAAAAGTTATACGAAAGCAGTAAATGATTACGACTAGAGAAAACAAACAGACACAAGTTAAGACTTCTGTAATTGTTATAAAAATGCTCCTGCAATTCTTTTGATCTGTCAATCTCGTGAAGTATTATCAGCGGGATCCTCCCAGAACTCCGGATTTTTTGGAATATGTTTCAACTCCAATGACGTACTACCGATCAAGCACTAGGCAACTGGCTACCCATAACTCAGTCACTGGCATTCACCAATACACAATGATCTAGCGTGAATTATCGCCACACAACTCCTAAATCATTCCTGAAACTAGGAGAAGCTATACATACCGGCTAGCTAGGCGGGCACATAATGAAATTAAAGATCAACAATAATTCAAAATGAAATAATCAAATATAATTTCCAGATTTTATAAATATAACAATCACATAATTCTTAACCTATGCCTACAAAGATATTAGTTCATGATTGAAAACATAAAACACGTTACAATCTCGATAAACACATCCATAATACGAAATACACAAGAAATACTAATCCTTTTCAACAAATGGGGATGAAACGGCTGCTCCAACCCACCAAGAACATGGAAGAACTTCGTCTTCTTGAGTGGAATCGCAAATGGTCTTCTTAGATATCCATTCTGTTGTCAATTCGGCCTCCGACCGAATGATTCGTCTCCAAGTCGTGAATGCCTTTATCTTTGACGGCTCCCTCCTTTTATAAGATGAGATTCAACCTAATTAGGTTAATCTAGACACGTGGAGGGCTCTCCAAGCTTCTTAGATCCGTAATTAAATCAGCTAACGCCATTTTATTAAAATGGCTAACGAGTTGTGTCGTGGCAGTTTTGCTCCCAGCTTTGCTGCAGCACATAATTTGCTCCCTCAAGTCGCTCAGCAATATATTCTACACAAAATAACTTTCAAAGCATCCATTCTTCCAAATGGGTTAAAACATGTAATATATATCTAAAACCAACCCTATTAAGCACAAAAGACACACAAATCCCTATAGAAATGAAGCCTAAATAACTACCTTTTGGAGAGTTATCACCCTCATTATTGCTCAAGGTTATAAGGCTGAGCAAGATGCACTCAGGGAGATAAAGGCTGAAAAAGAGATGGAAAATCAGAGTATGAGGGAAGAAGACAAGTTTGCGAGAAAAATGGACTCAAAAGAGGAAAGAGAAGCTGCAAAAAAACGAAGAAGAAAAATAAGAGGCCGAGAGGGCCATTGAAGCTGAAAAAAGAGAGAAAAGAAGAAGAAGAACTCAAGAGAGTGGTTGTTGAACTTCACCTCCTTGAGCAAGAAAAGGAAAAAAAAAAAGAAAATTTCAAAGAAGAAGAAGCAAGAAGAAAAGAGGTTGAAGACTTTCTTAAAGCCTTTGAGCCGCTGCACAAGGCTCAAAGTGAGACTGAACAACTGCAAGAAGTAGAAGAAGAGGCCCTTGAAGGGCCAAGTGAAGAAAAATTAGAAAACTAGAAAGAGGAAGAAACCACAGGCTAGCATGCGACCGCATTTGGGCTGCATTCTGAGGAAGGCCAAGAAAAGGCCACTGAAGAAGACCAGGCTGATTAGACCCTTGACCCGCTGCTTGAATAAGACATTAGGGGACCTCCACCAGCTGCCGGTAGTACCTCTTCAGGAGATAAAAAGGATGAAGAGGAAATTGAAAAAGAAGAGGTCGAGACCTCCAGTGATACAGAAACCAAATCAGATTCTAAGATAAAGGAATTGGATGATGACCAAATTCCTATCTCTGCAGCTCTGAGGAAGAAAAGAAAAAGGGAACTGAGGGCCGAGAGGAGGACCAAGAACAAAAATGACGCAACAGGCTGAGGACAAGATCCATGGACGTCTCTCCTGCAGCTCTTCCTAGCTCCACACCTGTCAAACCAAAGACCAAATCGCCTAAAGCTCCATCTCCAAAGAATTCGTTCCCTGAAGTCTTCAAGGATGTTAACTTCCAGGAGAAGATCGAAATTATGAGAAAAATAGATTTCCTGAACGAGAAGGGATTCTCAACCAGCGCGGGAACTTTGCCAGACTTTGTGACCAAAGTCATTACCCAGTACAAGTGGCAGGAGTTTTGTGCTCACCCTTAGGAAGTCGTGGTGCCTTTAGTTCGAGAATTCTATGCTTGTTTGAGGGAAGAGAGCATGAGCATGGTAGTTGTGAGGGGCAATATGGTTAGTTTCTCTTCAGTTGACATCATCAGGATGTACCGGATCAAGGCACCCCTACATCAAAGAGGGAATGATGCGATTTAGAACCCCTCGGCCAAGCAGATGAAAGAAGCGTTGAAATTGGTGGCCAACAAGGGAGTTTAATGGAATGAGTCACAAACAAAGATGAAGACATTAGTGCCCAGTGATCTCAAGCCAGAATCAGCAGTATGGCTTCACTTTATCAAGAACAAACTGATGCACACAACCCATGACAGTACCATTTCAGTAGAGAGGGTTATGGTTCTCTACAACATCATGAAGGGGTTGGAGATAAACAGAGGGAGCATCATCAGAGAAGAGATCCTATCATGTGGAAAGAAGAGAGCAGAGAAGCTGTTCTTTGGGTCACTGATTACCCAGTTGTGTCAGAGGATTAAGATACGTCCTGGAAAATGATGAGGAGCGTCACTTTTTCAAGCCAACCATTGACCTATCTTTGATTGGGAAGGTTCAACAGAATTCTGCCCAAAGAAAGGACAAGACTTCCACTTCCATAGCTACTCCACCACTAGGGTTGACACCTGCTTCACCTCCTGAGCACACTCCTACCTCAGGGCCTACACCATCATCAGAGGCCCTTGCATTCGTCTTCCAACAGCTAGATCAGATCGAAGACAAGTGGAAAGCTTAATGGATTTATGCTAACGAGAGAGATGAAGCTATTAGAGAGTTTCACCTCTCTTTTGCCCCTAGCATCGCCCCTGTGTTCCCTGACTTCCCTCAATCGCAGCTGCCTCAAGAAGAGAAAGAACCTGATGAAGATGAAGATGAAGGAGATGAAAGAGATGAAGAGAGTTCCTTGGATGATGAATAGGGGAGTTTTCTGATCCCCTTTATCTGCTGTTTTTGTGAATAGTTAATCTGTTTTTGTATAGATAGCTACTGTTTTTAGTTTTTAGCATGCTTAATTTATGTTTTTGTTTGTTTAGTTGTTGTTTTTATTGCTTTAAATGATTATTTTGTTGTTAGTTATGTTTTATAGGTTAGTTTTTAGTTTAGCTTACTATTAGATTAGTTTAGTTAAAATTGGGTTTTTAAGCTTTTCTAAAAAAATCTGCTTGCTGATTTTTGTCAAAACTATGAAACTCTTTGAAAAAATCAACTTTATGGAAAATAAATTGTTTAAAAATTGTTTTGGAAAAACATGTTTTCATTTGAGTTTTCTTTTAAGCCCTTGATGATGATAACTAGAGCATATTTCTATCTCAAAAAGTGCCACTATCACAACCGATTTGTTTTCTAATCATAGGCTTTCCATTAGTCTTTTTCTTTGCAAAATTTTCTTAAGTCTAAACTTCCTCATATTTAACCTCTCTAACACAACTAGGAGAGTTCAGCCTTGATATTTTGAAAAACAAAAGCCTCATGTTATGGTCGTGCCTAAAAAACAAAGTCAATGAGGACATTGGCTATCTTAAGTTTGGGGGCGGGGGTGCTTTACTTTGTAAATATGTATTTTGTATAAGTTTGAACTTCTGGAAAAGAAGTATATGCTCAGTTAGGGCATTCATAACACCCATGGTTTGCCACTGCATGAAAGGTTTACTTAGGGAAGTGAGTACTAATCCAAACTTGTGAGCTTTGCTCGTAGCTAGAAATCTTCACCATAAAGTTTCGATAAGCTAGAACGAACGTAAAGGTGACAACAAAAGATACTCTTGGGAGAAAAAAAAAGTTGAATAAAAAGAGCACCAGCAATCAAATAAGTTTTGGGGGAGATAAAAAAAGTCTTGTAACTCATGTATGCTCAAGGAACCTCAAGTCTTGTTTTTCTTAACTAAAAGGACTACACTAATGCAACAGCTAAAAAACTAAACGGAAAGTAAATAGCTAGACTCGACTAAGGATCTTCCCCTCTCTATCTAGCTTGCTCTTGTCCTCTTTTAAGGGAAGACAAGTCTTTCTCTTCTTCTTCTTTTGAATGGAAGAGCCAACAGAGGTTGAAAGACCCGAAACTTGGAGTGGTTACAAGATGAGAAGAGAGAAAAACACAAAAACTATCCTAAGGATGAATTTTCGAGCTCCCTTTGCTTCTTGCATCTTGATTGCCTTTCATAGACCTTGGAAGGTAGGGTTGGCTGTCGAGATCAGTGTGAGAGAGCCTTAGAAGGTCAAAGTCCACATTCCTTGGAGATTTGAAACGAGATTTTAGAATTTCGGATGATTCTGTGAAGATCTCGTGAATCTCAAAATTCTGTCGGAAAGCCCAGTTGCAACTGCAAAGTCGGGGGCAAATCTCCTGTGCACTTTCTTGACACTTCTGTCTTCAGCTGGGGCTACTTTCCTTATTGGTTTGCAGGCGCATTTCGAACGCATCTTCCACATCCTCAGGATCAAACGTGGGTGCAAGTCTTCAACTTCAATTCTTTTGCTCCCCTACTTTTATTCTCCAATTGTGGGTGCAATTTTCCCTTGCAAACTCCTCTTCACAAAAACATTTAACTTGGATAAATTCTTGCAAAAGTAATCTCTTTTTCTACATTTTAAGCATAAATTCTATACTTATAAGATTTGTCACATGATTCTAAGCCTTTTGCTAAATTGACTCAAAAAGATAATATTTTAAGCACAAAGTCTTTGTTTTCCAAGCAATAACCAAGGTTTTTAAGGCTAAATAACGCACATAAATGAGCGTCACAGCTAGCGGCCCATTTCCAAATGAAAGATTTGGGAGAGGTGCAATATGTTCTTTGTTGGGTTTTATGCCCTAAAACTCGTGGATGGTAAATGAAACAAATTAATTAATCTCAATAAAGTGTTATTTGAGTGATTCAGTAATTTGCTATTGAATATTCAAGTTTTGCATTAATTAACCCTAAATACTCGCTTCGTTCATTTTCGTTTAGGGAAAAATACACTTTTTGTCCCTGAGGTTTGGGTTAGGTTTCATTTGGTCCTTGAGTTTTCAAACTCAACAATTTAGCCCCTCAGATTTGGTTTTAGTTTCATTTTGGTCCCTCTATCCATTTTTCCGTTAATACTTAACAGATTGCTGTCGTGGCATAATTTTTTGAATTTTTAAAATAAAATAATATAATAAATATTTTTTTATTCTTTTTCTGTTTCCTTTTCTTCTCCCCTTCCTTCTTCTTTTTCCAGCCATTGTCGTCGGCTACCATCGCAGGCTGCTGTCACCGGTCATCGGCCATCTTTTTCTCTTTTTTCTTTTTTCCCTCTTTTCCTCTTCTTCTTCTTCATTTTTCCTTCGTTTTTCCTTCTTTTTTTTCTCGGCCAACAGATCTAAGCATGCACTGCTCGACGGCCGGCATGCTCTCTTAATTGTGAGGTTTCAAATCTGTCGGCACCGCTCGTTTGCTTTAGCGAGTCGTGAGGTTTCAGATCTACCGGCACCGCCCATTTGCTTCAGCGAGTCGTGAGGTTTCAGATCTGTCGACACCGAACGTTTGCTTCAGCGAGTCCTAAAGTTTCAGATCTTTCACCGAGTTCTGCCCCTTCGATTCGTTTAAGATCTGGTCGGTCGACATGCCCCCCATCATCGACCGTCAATTCATTTTAGATTCGCTTCAAATCTGTTCGTGAGTTTGGCGTTCGTGAGTTCGTTTTAGATTCATTTCAGATCTGTCGATTTTGGTAATCGTTTGTGCCCCCTTCGATTCGGCGTTCGGGCTTCTTTTTAGATCTAGTCAGCGTTCGGGCTTCAGTAGTTTCAGTGGGTCGATTCTTTTGAATTTGTAGGAAAAGGAAGGAGAAGAACCAAAAAGAGGGAAAGAAAAAAAGAAAGAAAGGAGAAAATAAACTGGCGACGGTTTTCGATGGTCGGTCGTCGGCGGCAAATTGGTGGTGTGAGAAAGTTTGAAGATGAAGAAGAAGGGTGGTGGTGAAGAGGTTGAAGAAGAAGATGTAAAAAAGAGATAAAAATATATTAAAAATTAATACTTTTATAATTTTATTAGTTTTTATTTTGAAAGATGAAAAGAATAATTTTTTAAATAAAAAATTATGTGTCACGTTAGCGGTCTGTTCAAATCTTACGAAAAAATGGATGGAAGGACTAAAATGAAACGAAATCCAAACCTCAAGGACTAAATTATCGAGTTTGAAAACTCAGGGACCAAAATGAAACCTAACTCAAACCTTAGGGACTAAAAGTTTATTTTTCCTTTCGTTTATTAATCTAATGCTTATACTAATCGAGTTTTAACAAATATAAAACATACAACATGCATCTAACATAAAACCCTAAACATGCATTCTTTTTATTATAACTCTTATAATATTCTATTAATTCATGATTCATGCTTTCCTATTGTGGGATTATAAATATATATGACATACAATATGCATATACGATTTGTAATTTAATTATAACATACATTCATAATGCATAAATAATTAGACACACTAATGTGGACTGGTTTTGGCATCTATGGCAAGTAAATTACTAAATTATTACAATAATAATTGAAACCGAGGCTTGGACTAATCTCGAACACTTCAAATCGCCCCGAATCGCCTCAAAATTGCTTGAACCATACCTTACATGGCTGAAATGGGTCTGAGCCGACTTGACTAGACCGAACCGAATCGATTTGATATTTCCCCCTTGAATCCGATTCAAAACTGCACGTTGGGCTGAAAGTTCATCAGCGTCGAGACGTGTCTGGACTGGTCCTCTATTCTACCTCTATGATTAATTAATCCAAAATTAAAATCAATTTCCTTAATTAACCTTTAAATTAATTCAAATAATTAATTTAAAAACTAATTTCAAAATTGATTTCTTAATTAATTTTAAACAAAACTAAATTCTAACACTTCATTTTAAACAAAATTAATTTAGAATAATTGATTAAACAATTTAATTATATATATATTAATTTAATATCAAATATTAAATTAATTCTTTGCATCAATCTCAACTTCTCAAATATGAATCTCTATTCATACATTCAATATTTAAATCATATTTATGTTGGATTTTATGTCCTAAAACTCAAAGTTTGTAATCCTTTTGTAATAAAGATGTTATTCAGTGAATTGTTTGTTAATATACTCTAAATCCAATATATAAACATCCATGGTTATAATATGAAATACTCGAACTATATTATAAATATGGACAGGGATCAAGTTCTAGTATATAACCTAAATGGTTTATAGTATAGGGATAAGGTTTGGTACCTTATCCTGGGGACACTATGGATGTGACCTACTTTGCGAACAAGGCAAATGACATGATCCTGGATCTTTCATGTAGAGACATGCGAGTAGGGGCATCCTATGTAGAAGAAGTTTACACAAGACCGGACCAAGAAATGAGTCACTCTTACTTTATAACGTCGTTTACTGGTAAGACTGATTATTTCATGCTATGAGATAAGTAACTCGATCTTAATCCTGAGCTTACTATGAACTCCTGTTTGATTAGGATTATCCTTTGATCTGTATGGGTGAGAGTGGCCAAACAGTGTCGCTCAATAAACTTACCATTTTGGGGATAAGAGTGGATGAATAGTTGGGGACATAGTATTGCAAGATGGAATTCACTCCTACCCAAATCAGGGATAGTAGAAAGGTTGTTCCCTTGAGTGCTGGCTCCAAGGCTTAACAAAGGGTCTCACCCTCTCATTGGCCCGAGAGGGACTCTGTTTAGTGGTAGGACCATAAACAAATTGTTCATTAGAGGACCAGTGGACTTAAGGAATCAAGAAATGTTATAGGGGTAAAACGGACTTTTGACCTAGCTATAGTTACGAGCGACCTGTGAAGGATTGACTTACTAATCATGGTTATATCGAGTGGACAAAAATATATCTACAGTGAGGGGAGTTCAACTACTAGGCTATACTGGAGTGACCCAATAGTTAATGGATGTTGGTTAACTAGGTTAAAAGAGTTTAACTGGTTAAACCTCAAACCGTTATAGCCCATGATCTGTAGGTCCATGACGTCCCCTTTCTAGCTTAAGGAATAAAGTTTTGGAACAATATGATGGAAATAATTTGAATAAGTTCAAGTTTAGTTTAAAGAAAACATCGGTCATATTGGATATTACCGACACGACGGGTTTTTGGTTAAACCTAATTTTGAGAGTTTAATATATTTAAATATGATATAAATATCGAGCACATGAATAAGGGATTCATGGTTGAAAAAATTACATTTCGAAAATGATTGGGATTGGTAGCAAAATATTAATTTAATATTAGATATTAAATCAATTATATAATTGTTTAATTAATAATTATTTTAAATTAATTATGAATTAATTTAAAATTGAAAATTCAAATTTTAGAATGAAATTTTTAGATTATTAATTATTGAAATTAAAATAACTAAAATTCAATTTCAATTAAATTATAAAAATCCAAAAGAAATTGAATTTTAGGAGGTGGAGTGCATGGTGACTAAACTCATGCACTCCTCATTAAGCCAACAAATCCCATTCAATTAAGAGAGGCTTTGTTGTCAATCCATGGTGATTCTTCTCAACTGAGTTTCCTCTTTAAATAGAGGTGAGATTGTTGAAGAAACAAAGAGGAAAAACCATATGTTATGCTGCCAAATTTCCATCTCAAGCTCATTAACTCAAAACTCTCTTAAGCTTGTGTTTCAAGCTCTTTCCCTCTCAAATTTCATCACTAGAGGATCCCACAACCCGTTTCAAAGGCCTGAGAATAGCAAGGAAGATCAAGTGGTGGTTCGTGACAAGTTGGTGAGGAAAAACAACCAACTAATTCGTTCAATTTCGAACTACAAGAGGTTGGTACCCGCTGTCTCTGTTTTTCCCCATTTGGACAACATGCTTTGTATGATCAAATTGATGTAATTATGTGAATAAGATCCAAAATTGTTTCCACATGTTAGACATTAACACATTCAATTTGAATACATACAACTCTCTCAAATTATAGTTTAATTCATAATAAAACTATAACACGTTAAGTATATCGTATATAATTAAGGTTTAATTCCCTACACTGAATTTGAACACTTCAAATTCTTTCATCACACTGTTCTAAGGTTTATTTCGTATGAGGTAGCAGTGGGACCTAATGTGTAGGATTGGAATTCCTTAATTCCGTTAAGCGGAAGCGAATTGGGACCGATTTGTAGTTAATTTTGTTTAATCTTAAAGTACCAATACATTGGGAATAAACTTAGAACTATTCTAGATTTATATTTCTTAAGGCTAAGCATACAACCTTAGATCTAATCTAAAAGAGTTACATACATACCGTCATCTAACGACTCTGATGGATCAATAACACCTTTCTTGATTTCTTAGGGACCAAGCGTCAACAATTCTTTGGACACCACCACTATGGCTATACCAGAATGACTCTGAGATTTCTAGAGGCAAGAGACTAGTGGGAATCTAGGAAGTCTTCAGGGGAATTCACTGAGAGCATGAAAATGAATGGGATGCCTTTCACCCCACTCTAGGGGTCCTATTTATAGGAAAAGGTCATGAATAATATTTATTATCTTATTCATATCTACTTTTAATAAATAATTAATTAATTTCATAATTAATTAATTATCCAATTAAATATCATATATTTAATTTTAGGGATTTTATTAATATGAATCCAATTCATATTAATTATTTGAACTCTTTCAAATATTTTCTCTCAAAATTAATTTTGAAATTAATTCAATTAATTCAAAAAATTATATTATAAAGTTTCATAAACTTTATACTATAATGCATCATCATACATTATATGATTCATCTAAATAAATTAAACACTTTCAATTTACAATTTATACTTAATTGTCTCAAGTCTCTTTACGAGCTGCCAGTGCAACCTAATGAACTTGCAGATTAGAAGCTCCAATGATATGAGATTTAATCAGCTAAACTCATTAACCAATTAATCAATTTTTGTTAAGTGTGGGTTCACTCCACTAAAGACCCACAATTGCACTCTTCTCACTGTCGACATAATTCTATGTTCATGGATATAGACCAGTGACATCAAGTTAGTCCTTCACGAGTGTTCGTAACTCCAGATGGGTCAAATTATAGTTTTACCCTTGAGTTACCTCTACCTCCTTAAGTACCAGTGCTCCTCTAATGAACAATATGTTTGTGGTCCAACCATCAAACAGAAAACCCCTCTCGGGTCAGTGAAAGGGTAGGATGTCCACAGTTATCTACCTGGCCTTATCCCTGAAATGGGGGGATTATTGAATCGACGAAGTCAGGTCACTCTCACCAATGCAGATCCAAGGATAAGCTCGAATAAACAGGAGTTCATAGTTAGCTTAGGATTAAGATCGAGTTACCTAGGTCATTACATGAAATAGTTAGTCTCAACAGTAAACGACGTTAGAAAGTGAAAGTGACTTATTTCGCAGTCTGATCTTATGCAAACTCATTGCATAGGACACCCTCACTCACATGTCTCCACATAAACGATTCTAAATCACATCATCTGTAATAAATATAAAGTGGACCGCGTCTCATAGTGTTCACAGGATAAGGTACCCAGCCTTATCCCTATACAATAGACCGTTTTGGCTATTACTCAAGTTTGATCCACTTTTATGTCTCCACATAAAGCTTAAGTATACATATTATAGCCAGGGATCTTAGTTTGTTGGATTTTGGTCATTTAACGTGAAATTCACTTATTAAATAATAACTTAAATGAATAAACCACAATAATGAATTTATTGAACAAGTATATATTATTTGTTACACTCACTATCTATGAGTTTTAGGGCATAAAACTCGACAATGTATTCATAGGTCCTGAACTTTGGATGGATACGGATGATTACATAAATGAGTGTTCATACCATTTTAATGTTTCAAATGGTTATCAAACAAGGCCTAAAAAACTTAAAATTAGATTTCAAATATTTTGGCCATATTTGTAAAACTCAAAAGTTGTCACTATAGTTACAAATATGGCAAATATTTTTTTGCTACCCATTACAAATTTTTTCAACTAAAAATAATTATAAAAATAACTATTTCTCCATTGGCCACCATATTCCTCTAACTTTGATTAATGGAATATCTGTCTAGATGATCCATTTCAAGAGGCCAAAATGAAAAATATCCTACCTTTTCAATTTAAGGACATATGCTCTTTTTCTTACGTTATCATCCTAGCTAAATTACCATTTTACTCTCTATATGAAAACACACATTTAATAACGAGATTGGAGAGAGAGCAAGAGATCAATTGGAGAGAGAGTAAGGGATAAATTGGAAAGATAGGGAGAGGTTAGAGCGAGAGCGAGATTGGATGGAGAGAAAGAGATTAGAGAGATAAATTGAAGAGAGAGCAAGAAACTAGAACGAGAGGTTGGAGAGAGAGCGAGAGTAGCGAGAGAGAGCGAGGTTAGAGTAGAGAGTAAAATGGTAATTTTACTAGGATGCCGACACAAACAAAATGACATATACTCTTAAATTGAAAATGTAGGACATTTATCATTTCTGCCTATTTTAAAGAGTCATCAGTACAAAAAAAAAAAACATGATTATTATCGCCAAATTAATGAGTAAACACGACACATTCAAGACAAGTCACACAATATCAATACTCTTTTCTCTCTTTCAACTAGTTCCTAGACGTGATAGTAACAAATATCCACCCACTATCCTATATTATGTAATTCAGTAATTTTTTTCTTATGTTTTAAATTTTTATTAACTTTCAAATAATCAACCCTCTCTATATATTTTTTCCAATATCAATTCAAAAATTGTAAGGTTGAAAACAAGAAACTTACCAAAATGCAATTGAAATTATGAATCAGCTTTTTTTTTCCTTAAAACGTGTCTTTTTTGTAAAGCAATGGCCATCAATAATTCTAATATTGTACAAATATTGAACGGTTTGATAAATATAAGGATAATTGTAATGAGTGGAAAAATTAGGGTAAATAATTGCAAATTTAGCAATTTTTTAAAATATTTGTAAATATGGCAAAATTTTTTAATTAATTTTTTATATCCATATTTTGCCTTTAATTGTGCGCGCACATCTGGTGGATTTCTCTCCTCTCTTTTTGTTTTGGTAGGTTTCTATCTGATTGAAAATTTTTCTATCACGGATAGATTCTATCACTGATAGATTCTATCACCTATCAGTGATAGAAGATTTCTATCACTGATAGAATTAACTTTCTATCAGTGATAGAAATTTTCTATCATTGATAGAATCTATCAGAGATAGAAAAACGTTCTATCAACTTTCTATCACTGATAGAAATCTTCTATCATTGATAGAATTAACTTTCTATCAGTGATAGAAGTTTTGTATCACTGATAGAAAGTTTTTCTATCACTCTATCAGTGATAGAAAAACGTTCTATCATCTTCTATCACTGATAGAAAGCTTTTTTATCACTGATAGAAATCTTCTATCATTGATAGAATTAACTTTCTATCAGTGATAGAAGATTTCTATCACTGATAGAAAGTTTTTCTAGCACTGATAGAAGATTTCTATCAGTGATAGAAAAACGTTCTATCAGATAGAATCTATCAGTGATAGAAAAACGTTCTATCAGTGATACAAATCTTCTATCACTGATAGAACATTCTATCAGTGATAGAAGATTTCTATCACTGATAGAAAACTTTCTATCACTGATAGAAATCTTCTATCATTGATAGAATTAACTTTTTATCACTAATAGAAGATTTCTATCACTGATAGAACGTTTTTCTAAGCTCTCTCTTTCTTCTCTCGATTCTGTTTCACCCTCTCTCTCTTTCTCTCCATTTCTCACACTCCAACCAAATTCACTTCTTTCCAGCAAATCCCCAATGGCTTCCTTGCTCGCTTCAGCTTCAGCAGCTTCGACAGTGGCCAAACCCCCCCTACAGTACTCTGCCTCGCGGCAGCGTCAACCACAGTGGCCAAACCCTAAAGCTCTCATTGCGCGCTGTTTTTTCGGCTCCCCACAAGCCCAAACTCCGAATCTTCATCAGGGTATGCACCAATTCATCTCCTTTAGCGATAGAAAGCGACAAATACAAAACAAAAACCAAACAACAACCATAGAAAAACACCAGTAAATCGAAAACAACAACATTTATAGAAACTTTCTATTACTAATAGAAAGTCTTTATATCACTGATAGATTCTATCAGTGGTAGATAAATTTTCTATCAGGGATAGAAAGTTTCTATCACTGATAGAAAATGTTTCTACCACTGATAGAATCTATCAGTGATAGAAACTTTATTCTATCAGTGATAGGAACTTTTTCTATCACGGATAGAATCTATAAGTGATTGAAAAACTTATTGGCGTGCACATCTTCTTCTTCCTCGTCAATTATATATATATATATATATATTTTGATAGAAATCTTCTATGATAGAAAGTCTTTCTATCACTGATAGATTCTATCCGTGGTAGAAAAATTTTCTATCAGTGATAGAAAGTTTCTATCACTGATAGAAAATACCAGTGATAGAAACTTCTATCACTGATAGAACGTTTTTCTATCACTGATAGAATCTATCAGTAATAGAAAAATTTTCTATCAGTGATAGAAAGTTTTCTATCAATGATTGACATTTTAGTAATTTTACTTTTCAGATGGTGAGATTTTGCCATTTTTGCAAATATTTCTGCGGGCTGCTACTTTTGCAATTAGTTTGGTCCATTTTGCTACTTTTGCAACCGGCCCTAACTATAATTGGTTTGCCAAACTAATTAAATTCACTTTCAATGACTTAAAATTGCTTGTCTGATGACCATTTATCATGTTATTCAAAGTTGGAGGTCTAGAATTCAATTCTTATAGATTCTATCACTGATAGAAAAACTTTCTATCAGATAGAAATAGGATATAACGACCAAACACTGATAGAAATAGGATAGAATGATAGAATATATCTCTATTTGTGATAGAAAGACTTTCTATCACTGATAGAAAGAGATTTTATCTCTATTAGTGATAGAAAGACTTTCTATCACTGATAGAAAGAGATTCTATCTGATAGAAAGACTTTATATCACTGATAGAAAACTTCTATTAGTGATAGAAAGTCTTTCTATCATAATAGAAAGTGATAGAATATTTTTTCTATAAATGATAGAAGTTTTCTATCAGTGATAGAAAGACTTTTTATTTGTGATAGAAAGTTTTTTCTATCTCACAGATAGATTCTATCAGTGACAGAAAGTCTTTCTATCATTGATAGATGTTTTATATCACAAGATAGAAAAACTGATAGAATTTTATCGGATAGAATTCTGTTACTCTAGTGATAGAATCTATCTATTAGTGAAAAGAGTTCTATCAGGGATATAATTCTGTCTGATAGAATTTTGTCACTAATAGATTCTATCAATGATAGAAAATATGAGAAACGAAATAACACCAACCAAACACCTACCAAACACCTCATAAAAAAGAACACATTGATAGAAAGACTTTCTATCAGTGATAGAAAGCTTCTATCAGTGATAGAAAGAAAGACTTTTCTATCACTAATAGAGATAGATTCTATCAGATAGAAAGACTTTCTATCACTGATAGATTTTATCAGTGATAGAAAAATTTTCTATCAGATAGAAAGGGCATTTTAGTAAATACACATTCCAGAACTTAAAATTTTGCCATTTTTGCAAATTTTTCTACCGGTTGCTAAATCTGTATATATTTTGGGCCGGTTTGCTATATTTGCAACCGGCCCTAAATATAAAGTTTTTTTTAAAAAAAAAAAATTTGATAAATATAAAGTTTGATATAATAAAATAGAATCACAGTTAAATAAAGACGTATGCAGGAAATAAAAAATATATGTATTTAAAATTAATTATGTCAATTAGAAAAATAATTCAAAATTTTGGAGTTCTTAGTAAAGTATCTTTGTTTAGTAAGGAGAAGAAAAGAAAAAAAATATCTCAAAGACATATACCTGTGCACATTGGATTAAGATTTCCTTAATTAAAATATGTAATCTTGCCTCCAAGTCTACCATATTACTAGACAAAACATTTCTTTCACATGGCATAAAACAAGGTGAGATGATGCTCACTAATTTCAGCAAAACCTTCCAAAGTTGTCATGACAAACATCTCTTTGTTAGATTTTTGGCAAAATATTAGAAGTGAGTTTGTCCCACATCAAAAAAATTCAAAGAAGTGATGGGCTCCAAGAGGAGCCTATGACTTTGGTTTCAAAACATCTCATTTAGAATCACTTTAAGCTTGGTAGGTATACTAACTCTAGTTGTGTGGGTGATATAAAACTTTGAGAGAGTGTTTCTGGTAATTGGAGTCGGGGAGAGAAATCTTTGTGATTGTAAAAAAAAAATTCACATAGTGGATTTCTTTCTGTGGACCGTGGTTTTTTCTCTACTTTGGAGTTTCCACGTAAATTCTTGTGTTGAGGTAGAATTTGGAGTTTTTTTCCCAACAAGTGGTATCAGAACTTTAGGTTTGTAGTTTCTTGATTTTTGAGTATGCTCTATGGTTGCAGCATTGTCTGACCTTCCATATCAGAAAAGATTTCTAGAAATAAGCTTTGGTGTTGTGAATAGTGTGAGTTGTTCATTATTTGCAGATTAGCTAGGAGTGAAGTAGATATGTCAAGCTTCACGAGTTCAGTGAAGATTGACATGGAGAAATTTGATGGAATGATGAACTTCGACTTGTGGCAAGTGCAAGTCAAGGATGTGTTGATACAATCTAGGTTACACAAGGCTTTGAAGGAAAGACCAAACGATGGTGCTTATGAAAGATTATGCACTGATGGTGGTCCAAGTAGAATCTAGTGTGGTTCCAGCAGAGGTTTGAAGAAGTCCATTATGAGTGATAAAGATTGGGAGGAAATGGATTTGAGAGTTGTAAGTGCAATCATGCTAAATTTGGCTAAGAACATTCTTGCAAATGTGCATGAAATTTCGACAACCAAAGAGCTTTGCGAGAAGCTTAAAGTAATGTATTAGGTAAGGAGCATCTCGAATCGGTTGTACCTGAAGGAGCAATTTTACACGCTTCGAATCGAGGAAGGTACAAAATCTCATATCATTTGAGTGTTCTCTATAACATCATTTCAGAGTTGGAGGTGATCGAAGTTAAGATAGAGGATGAGGATAAGGCACTCAGGCTTATCTTGTCACTTACAACTTCCTATGAACACATGAAGCCAATCTTGATGTACGGGAAGAAAACTTTAAGTTTTGCTGATGTTACTAGTAAATTGTTATCAGAGGAAAGAAGGTTGAAGAGTGAAGGACATACTTCACAAAGGGATTCAGCCCCAGTAGCTAGCAATTGGAAGAAGAAGAAAGATTTTGTGTAGAAGAAAGGTTGTTGGGAATGCAGACATTCTGGACACGTGAAAAAGGATTGTCCTAAAAGTGTAGGTTCGCCAAAGGGCTCTAGGTTGGATGCTGACGTTGCCTCTCTCGTCAGGGGAGATAGTGAATTCCTTTGAAGAAAAGAAAGAATTCATCTTCATGGTATGTCCCCTTTACCATGACAGAGAATGTGATATTAGCAATTCCACAAGTTTGCACACGGCCATTGGGTTGGCAGTTATGCAAGATATGTGGTGGAAGTTATGTTGATGACTGAAAAACTTCACGGTGAGCCAAATAGGTGGAAGTTGCATTATAAATTTCACTAGGGTTTATAGGCATGTGACAAAGAAGAAAATTCTTGGAAGGTGATATTCCAAGTGGTCTACTATGTATGGTGGGGTAGGTTGAGTTGAGAATTATGATTGTCAGGAAGACAATGGTTTGTAGCACGAGTTGTGGGTTCTTCAAATATCTTACCAAAGTGGAATTTGTTGGGTTTTTAGCAAAATATTAGAAGTGAGTTTGTCCCACATCGGAAATATTCAAGAAAGCAATAATCTTTGCTCTGTACTTGGCATTTTTATTGGAGGGAAAGAATTTCTCCAAGAATTTCTCTGCCAAATCATTCCAAAAGGTGATGGAGTTTGGAGGAAATGAATCCAACCAGGCTTCAACATCTCCTTGCAAAGAAAACGGAAAAAGTTTTAACTTCAAAATATCTTCTGGTACTCCTGTTACTTTAAAAGAATTGCAAACTCTCAAGAATAGTTTAATATGCTTGTGTGGATCCTCATTTGAAAGTCTAGAGAATTGGCCCATTGTATTTAACATCAGGAACTGAAGGGAATAAAAGTCCCCACGCAGCGAAAGCGCATCGATTGGACCTTACGCCGTATATTAATTAACATTAAAATATCGTTACGAAAACTCAAACAAACTTTAAACACACTTTAAACTTGTTGGAAAATCAGTTTAAACATGCTGAAAAATAAATCTAAATTTATTTTCATGCTTTTCTAAAGAAAAAGGGAAGAACCGTTACAAACCTTCGTTGTAGACTTAACCGTTCTTTGCCAACGACGCTCCAACGAACAAAACGCAGCAACCTCCTTTGAGTTTCTTCGCTGGAAAATCCTTCTTCAATGACACAATAACCACAGAGGTTACACCGGTATGTCTCTAAGTCTAGGAGGCAAAAGACTTGTGGGAGTCTTTCTCTAAGAGGGAGGCTAGAGAGAATTCTAGGTCTTGTCTTGAAAGTCTAAGAGCAAGAGCAGAGGTTACACCGGTATGTCTCTAAGTCTAGGAAGCAAAAGACTTGTGGGAGTCTTTCTCTAAGAGGGAGGCTAGAGAGAATTCTAGGTCTTGTCTTGAGAGTCTAAGAGCAAGAGCAGAGTGTCATGGACCAATTAGGTCTAGTGTTCAATTTATAGAAGAGAGACCATGAATAAAATATTCAATTAAATCAATCTTTTCCAAAATTGATTCAATCTTATTCCTTATTTAATCAATCATGATCAATCAATTCCATAATTGATTAATCTTTTCCACAAATGACTAATTACTTCCATAAGTGACTAGATCATTTCCATAAATGATTAATCACTTCCTTAAGTGATTAATTATTTCCATAATTGATTAATTTCCGGTTAATGAATTCTTTAATTAATTAACCACCAATTAAATATCACATATTTAATTTCCGGCCTTGAATTAATTAATTCGCCCAAATAGATTTTAGGCCTTAAATTAATTAATTCATTATTTGAACTCTTTCAAACTTCCATAAATTTATATTTGAATTTCTTCAAATATTAATTTCTCTCATAATAATATATCAATATATATTATATTTGTTTCCCTTAGTAAATTGAACATTTTCAATTTACTTTTATTACTTAATTGCCTCAAATTACTTTATGAGCTACCAGTGGGACCTAATAGACCTGCAGATCAGAAGCTCCAACAATGTGAGATTAATTGGTCAAACTCATTAACCACATTAATCAATATTTGTTAACTGTGTGTACATTCCACTATAGACTCACAGTTGCACTCTTCTCACTGCAGACATATTTTCTGTGTCCACGGATCTAGACCAATATCGACTAGTTAGTCCTTCACGAGTGTCCGTAACACCAGCTGGGTCAAATTACCGTTTTACCCCTGGGTTACTTCTATTTCCTTAAGTACCAGTTCTCCTCTAATGAACAACCTGTTTGTGGTCCAACCATCAAACAGAAAACCCTCTCGTGCCATTGAGAGGGTAGGGCCCTTTGTTCAAGACTCGGAGTAACCACGAGGACTAAATTGGAAATTCAGATTTGATGAAGAAACTGCTCAAATGATTGCTTTTTGAAAAGGTAACCAAAGAAAATAAGTTGATTGATTGGGTTTTTGAAAAGATAAATAAAACATGCAAATAACTAATAAAGAATAACAATAATAAACAACGAGGTATTTGACATGGATTCATCCCTAAGGTAACAATCATACTCATGCAGTATTTAACTTAAGTGTATTCAATGCATTGGGTCAGATTTAACTTCCATTTGGCACTTGTTCCCAAGAACCGATAGAAGGCTAAGCGAGTACCGTTATGCACATTTCTGTGACTTGACTCCGAAATAGATAATTCACGAATGCAACCTATAACCCTATAGTCGATATAGGGTGCCTTAGGTAGCTTGCCCTATACCGTCGAACAATCTCTTTCGAGCTTTTTCTCCTATATCACCTTTATGAAAACCAATATCGTTTGTCCCTTTCGAGATCAAACTCACATAGCATGAAAAGTCTAAGTGATCAAGTTAAACTCAACAAGATTAGAGTGATAATCAATAAAGAATGACATGCATCAAACACAACTTAAGCAAATAATACACTTTCAAGCCATTAAACCCTAAGGGAATTCACCACATTGCACCCCTCAACGGGATTTAGCTACTCATGATGGGATAAAAAGCAATTGAACACATTTTCATTGAAATAATGATGTAAAGAATACAAGATAATGAAAAGATTCAAGAGCTGGAAATAAGGGAGATAGCTAAATATTATGGATTTTTCTATTTACTCAATCCTTCTAGAGTTCGCTAAGACACTCCACTCTCTCACTTTTACAAGATGGGAATAGGTGAACTCTCTACAAACCACAAGGTTTGATGTCTAACTCTCTCTCGAGTTAGAATTTGGTCATCTAAGAAAGACCTCAAGCATCCCTACTCATTGGTGTCGAGCCAAGGTTCTGTCACCACCCTTTTCTTCCAAGTGAGTTCTGCTTGAATTTCCCTTCGAATTGAGGCCTTTTATAGTGGAAAGTGGTTGAGGAGTCAAGAAAATGGTGTTGGAAGGTTGCCCAGTCAGTTTCGGGGTCAAAACAACCCGTTAGGTGTGAAGAAGACTCGTCAACAACGACCCGCGTACGACTCGGAACAGCCTCTGTTTTTCCAGAAATGCAGTCGCATTTCAATTTTGCCTTCCCAGAAATGCGGTCGCATTTCTGGGGAATTCCAGCTTTTCCTCTGTTTTTCTGCACAACAACAAACTAAGTCAAATTTGCTTCAAATCAAGTCTTTTTAAGCACAAATAAGCATAATTCAACAAAAGTGACTCTCAACATCGTAACTTATCAAATTAACATATTTTGAGCTCGAAAATAGTAAAATTGACCTAAACACTCAATATTTGACCAAGAAATGAGCTAAATATAAGGGTAAAATAGATATATTTTTTACCCTTATCAGTTGGCAAATAGGAGACGGGGAAAAGGTTCGTGTGTATGGGGTCCAATTGGATCTCGGATGATGCCTGTCTTAAAGTCCGCTCGTCGGCCACCTTGGCACCTGAATGTCGGGTACCTGATCTTGTTACAACCTTGGGACAGTGGAATGAGGAGATGATTCGACAACACTTCAGTCCTCGGGAGGTGAGTCTTATTCTTACTATTCCTTTACGTAATGTGTTGTCTAAAGATAGAGTTATCTGACACTATGAGAAATCTGGCTTATATATGGTTAAAAGCAGGTACTGGTTGGGGCAAATGGCCTTGCTTGCACAATCGTCATCTCCTTCTTCGGATGATTCAATCCTTAGTTGGTGGAAGGGATGTTGGAAAATGGCAATCCCGAATAAAATTAAAAATATTTTTGTGCAGACTTTGTTTGGATCGGTTGCCCACCATAGATAATTTGAGTGCTCATGATGTGGATGTATTGAATGTGTGTAGTCTGTGTGGCAGGCATGGTGAGTCTAGTATGCATGTTTTCTGGCAATGCAAATTTATTCGGGAATGTTTGGTGGATTTTGAATTTGGGTCATTGTTGCAAAGTGTTCAAGCGAGGACAATGCTGCATTTACTTAGGGATGTGAAGGACAGGGTTTGATGGGCGAAGTTTGAAGTCCATGTGGTGGTTTTGTGGGCAGTATGGAATGGTTGTAATCAGCGGAAGTTTATAGGCGCTGCTCCAAATTTGGGGATTGTGGATTGGGTAGTGGGTTATATCGCTGCGTTTCGTGAGGTGATAGCGAGCAGAAATGTCGCTATTTTAGTCTCAATTTATTAAGCTTTTTGGAGCTTTAATCGTATTTTTAATGAATATATTTAATGAATTTTGTTATTTCGTCCTTAGGAGCTAAGTTGGTGAATTTGGGAGAAAAAAAGCCAAAATTGAAGTAATTATAGCCCAAATCAAAGTTTGAAGCAATTGGAGGCCCAAAGAAGACATCCATGAAGAAAAGACCAAGAGGAATGAAGAAGAAGACCCAAAAATCAGCCCAAAAAGGAAGCTGAAAAATCTGGAAATCTGGTCAGCGTCGAGACGCTAAGCAAGGCAGCGTCGCGACGCTGCCCTTTCTTGTTGCCCAAGCCGCGTGCGCAGCAGCGTCACGACGCTTAGCAAGGCAGCGTCGCGACGCTACCCCTATTCCAGGCCAATAAAAGGCACCCCTTGGGTGCCTCATTCCTCATCAATCATCATTCCAAAAAGGAATTTCTTCCTTTCTCTCTTCCTTAGGCTCCCTTTGGAGCCCCTCTCAAGGCTTTTGAGCCTTTTTGAGAGGATTCTTCTAGTGGGAAAATTTTGGGAATTTTGGGGGAGCAATCTTAGAGGCTCAAGGAGTAGTCAGCGGGGGCTCCAAGCGTCAGCGAGGGGTTTTTTGACGGTCAATTCCTTTCCTTTTATGCTCTTTAATATGCTTTCCCTTGTAATTATTGTGGATATTATGTGTAGCTAAACCCCAATTTGGGGTCTTGAAATGAAATGATAGTCCAAATATTGTTATAATTTCTTGTCTCTTGCCCATGTCCTAATTATTTGTATGGATGTGCTTAATGCTTTACTCAATCTGGCCAATTGTGTAATGATTCGATTCTTAATGGAAACTCGACGGAGAGAAATTAGGATAGATCATAATCCATGCAACTAGTTTAATTGCCCGTTGTGACACCGGGATTAGTTGATTAAACTTAGATTCCTAAAATGAATCAGAGCGTAATAATTAATGATTTTTAATAGCGCTAAGGACACTTAGGTTGTTAAAATGAATTAATTACAATTAGGGGAAACTGACAGGAGAATCTATGTGATTAACGGAGATTCTAGGATTATAATTAGTTGGGCAATGAGATAGGATAATTATAGCAATTATTTAGCTAATCATTGATTTTCAAGACCCCTCTTCCCATTTAAAGAAAACTCTTTCTCCACATTTTATTTTTGATTGATCAAATTGTTTTGTTAATTGTCTTGAATTTAAATTCTTTTTATTGCATGAATGGTCCCTAAATATTATTTCGCCTAAGTATTTTCAGTGCTCAAGAAAAATTTAATTATTTGCTTAAGTTTCGCTTCGCCTCCCTGTGGATTCGATACTCGGAATACTTTCCGTTTTATATTACTTGCGACCCGTGCGCTTTGCGATCCCATCAAGTTTTTGGCGCCGTTGCCGGGGAGGCTTGATTTTTAAGCAAAAATTAATTTTTCTTGACATCGAAAAGAAAAGGATAAATGGTAATTTAGGTGTAAATATTTTTTTCATCATTTTGTGAATATTATTTTATTTTCATTTTTTTTTGTTCTTTTTGTTGTCTGGGAGCATTGTATGCGAAGAAACAAGGTGGTTGATTTGTTTCCGCTAGATCTTGAGATTAACAGGACTCTTAAATCCATTAGAAGAGAAAAAAGATTAGCAGAAGCGATGGCCCACCAAGAAGAAGCTCCCAAGGCAATTAGAGATTTTCTGCAGCCAGTTCTTCCTACCGAGAATTCTGGAATTGTCTACGCCCCTATCCAAGCTACAAATTTTGAGCTAAAAACAGGGTTGATTCAGATGGCACGCGATAACTCGTTCAAGGGACATCCTTCCGAGGACCCCCACTCTCATCTGCGATCATTCCTAGAAATATGTGGGACGGTAAAGATGAACGGAGTTCCGGCCGACGCAATCAGATTGAGGTTGTTTCCATTTTCTCTTCAGGATAAAGCAAAAGATTGGCTCGAATCAGTCGAGACGGGCAGCATCAGTACTTGGGACGAGCTTGCCCAGGCTTTTCTGACAAAATTTTTTCCACCAGCTAAGACTACCAAGCTCCGGACTGAAATTGGAACATTCAGGCAGCTTGACGAGGAATAGTTGTACGAAGCGTGGGAAAGATATAAGGAAATGCTTAGGCGATGCCCCCAACACGGATATCCTGATTGGCTTCAGGTACAGTTATTTTATAATGGATTAAACCCCTCCACAAAGACAGTCCTTGACACATCAGCAGGAGGGAGTTTTCTTTCAAAAACTGTGACAGAAGCCAAAGACCTGCTTGAGGAAATGGCGGCAACAAGTTATCAATGGCCGACGGAGAGAGGAACAGTTACAAAGAAGGCTGGATTATATGAATTGGATGAGTCAAGTTCACTGAAAGCGCAACTGGCATCTCTGACCAATGCACTAAACAAATTGACGTCATCTGAGGTGGTTAAGTCCATTTCCACCTTAGCTGAAGGTCACTCAAAGAAGGAAGGTCAAGATGTGGAAGAAGTTCAATACATAGGAAATAGATCATATGCTCAAGGAGTACCAAACTTCTATCACCCCAGTCTGCGCAATCACGAGAACTTCTCATATGCGAATACGAAGAATGTTTTGCAGCCACCCCCAGGTTTTGCATCATCGAGTACTCCTGAAAAGAAAAATAATCTGGAGGAGATGGTGGCTTTATTCATCAAGGAACAAAGAATATTGAATGTGAATCTCCAGACATCAGTAAACAACCACGACGCAGCTCTAAAGAATATGGAAGTACAGATAGGACAGATTGCTTCAGCGGTAAATGCACTTCAAAAGGGAAAATTTCCAAGTGATACTGAGCCTAACCCGAAAGAGCAGTGTAAGATGGTGGTTCTGAGAAGTGGCAAAAGACTGGAGGACAGTTTAGAGAAGAAAAAGGAAGAAGAAAAGAGAAGGGATGAAGATGAAGGGACTGAGGCACAAAAAGCCTCCTCTGAAAGGTTCCAACATCCTCCCAACTCTATTGAATTAAAATGTGATTTTTCTAACAACTTTGCAGGTAGAAAAGAAGATGAGAGGCAGAATGACAATAAGAAGCTGACTGAGAAGGAAGTGGTTCCATGCAACCACCATGACAGAGGTTCGCATATTAGCCCGCCCAAGCGGAGGGGCGAATGTCCAACCTTTGATTACAGGGAGTTACCTTTTCCTCAAAGATTTAAAAATGTCAAATTAGATGAACAATTTCAAAAATTCTTGGAAATGTTTAAAAAGTTGTCTGTGAATATTCCATTGGTAGAAGCTTTGTATAATATGCCAAATTATGGAAAATTCATGAAGGAAATGCTTTCTAAAAAGAAAAGTCTGAAAAAAGAAGTTTTTAATTTATCTGAAAGTAGCAGTACCATTATTTCTGGTAGGATACCTTCTAAGCAGAAAGATCCAGGGAGTTTTATTGTTCCCTGCACCATAGGAGAAGTATCCTTTGATAGGGCTTTATGTGATTTAGGAGCAAGTATAAATTGGATGCCCTACTCTGTGTACAGGAAGATTGGTTTATCAGGTATGACAGACACTTACGTCACTCTCCAGCTTGCTGATAGATCGATTACCCACCCGATGGGTGTTGTGGAGGACGTGTTGGTAAAAGTCAACAAATTCATCTTCCCTGTAGATTTCGTGGTACTGGACATGAAGGAGGACAAAGAAGTGCCAATTATCTTAGGCAGACCTTTCCTAGCCACTGGTAAGGCTGAGATTAGCGTGCATACAGGTAAACTTACCTTGAACATTGATGATGAAAAAGTCGTGTTTAGTATTTTTGGCCAAGATGAATCTTTTTGTAGCTTGCATACATGTTTTTCTGTTGGGCCTGAATACTTGACTGATGACGATGAAGAGGTAGACTATAATCTTGGCCTAGGCTTAGGAGAAATGCTTATTGATAATGTGGATTTTGATCATGATGCATATATGGATAATCCTCTGTTTGAAAATGATTTGGATCTGCCTGACTTTGAAAATGAATTGGACTTGCCTGCTTGTGAAAATGAAAGATCTGCAGTTGATGATCTACCTTCCTTTGAAAATGAATTAAACTTGCCTGAAATGGATAATTTTGATGATGATATTGAATTGCCTGACATTGAGCATAAACATAAAAGGCATAAAAAAGATTGCTCGATAGATAATTTTGAGTCTGACCATGATTACAGTGAATCTATTGAGTCTGATCTTGACATTCCTGAATGCATGAATCCTGACAATGTGAATACTTTTTTTTCATGTCCTGATGATGTGTATAGCATAGAATCTGACCCAGAAGAACTTGAATCTGTGCATAGTATAGAATCTGATCCTGAAATTCTTGAATTCTTTAATTCTTCTGATGATGAGTCATGTGATAGCTTAGTTGAATCATTTTTTAATTCTGAGTCTGAAGGATCTGCTGAGCATGTAGATATTTTTTCTGATGAATGGACTGGCATGATTGATAGGCCATCTCTAGATCCTAGACCAGTAGATATTATAATGCTTGATGACTCTGTTAACAACTGTTTTGAAAATAGAGATTTAGAAAAGAGATTTGATGCAGCTGATTATTTTCTGAAATGTTATTATGAGAATCTCTTTAGTAAAGATGGGCCAGGGGAAAGTTTTTTTTCTCCCCTGTTTGTAGTATGCAATTCGGTGCGTGATTTCTTGCAGGGCCCGGAAGATGAAGAAAATTTTTATTTTGAGCCTCCGTGAGCGTGCCGAGCCTAGTCTAGCTAAAGACGTTAAAGAAAGCACTGCTTGGGAGGCAACCCAAGGATTAAAGTAGTTAGTTGTTTTTACGGTAAATAATTTTCTTTGCTCCGTGATCCAATTTTGTTTTGCAGGATCACCTTAGCAAATCCCAAAATTCCACATTTCCCATTTTTCATGGATCCAAAGGAAGAGAATGAAGCGCTCCTAGCTCAGGGAAGTCTCAGTATCTCTCTTTATGCTTTTCTGTTTTAAAACATTGGGGACAATGTTTAGTTTAAGTTTGGGGGGGAGGCTTCCGCTGTGTTGAGCATATTTAAATTCTGTTGGATGCATGAATAGCTAGCCATGATAGCCAAGGATGTGATTTTTGAAATTTTGGGAGAAAATGGTTTATATGTTGTGGAATCTGGGAGCACGGCAGAAATTGTGAAATTTTAAAATTTTTTGATACTTAGTTTTGATGTCTAAAGCATGCAACAGTCTTATCTAATGACGTCTTTGAAAATCTAGATTCTTATTATGGTTTTCAAAGTTGTTGTCACCCCGATAGGCTTAGTTTCTAATATTAGGAAGTTCATGCTTGATTGCTCTAAAAAACTAGGTAGGAAAAAATGCTATGCCTGCTGAGAGAAAAGCAAAAGCAACAAAAGAAAATGAGAGAAAAGAAAATCTGTTGAAAAAGAATTTTTGCTTGCTCAAAAGAAAAAAAAAAGCCTAGGGGTAAAAAGAGCTACCTGCGGTGTGATCAGTTAGGCCAACCAGAGAATAAAATTCGGGTTAAGGGTCCCTGCACCGTAGTGTGAAAGCTAGTACCATTAGATATCAAAATGCAAGTTTGGGGGAGAAGCAAAAGAAAAAGAAAAGAAAAAGAAGAGAAAAAAAAATCATGTGAGAATTCTGCTCCCCCATGAAAAAGAAAAGACGACAGGCACCCTAGTTTCTTTTTTTTGCATGATAGAAGGACTCTGAAGTATTAGGGACTCTGAAGTATTAGGGGCTCATTCCTCATCAATCATCATTCCAAAAAGGAATTTCTTCCTTTCTCTCTTCCTTAGGCTCCCTTTGGAGCCCCTCTCAAGGCTTTTGAGCCTTTTTGAGAGGATTCTTCTAGTGGGAAAATTTTGGGAATTTTGGGGGAGCAATCTTAGAGGCTCAAGGAGTAGTCAGCGGGGGCTCCAAGCGTCAGCGAGGGGTTTTTCGACGGTCAATTCCTTTCCTTTTATGCTCTTTAATATGCTTTCCCTTGTAATTATTGTGGATATTATGTGTAGCTAAACCCCAATTTGGGGTCTTGAAATGAAATGATAGTCCAAATATTGTTATAATTTCTTGTCTCTTGCCCATGTCCTTATTATTTGTATGGATGTGCTTAATGCTTTACTCAATCTGGCTAATTGTGTAATGATTCGATTCTTAATGGAAACTCGATGGAGAGAAATTAGGATAGATCATAATCCATGCAACTAGTTTAATTGTCCGTTGTGACACCGGGATTAGTTGATTAAACTTAGATTCCTAAAATGAATCAGAGCGTAATAATTAATGATTTTTAATAGCGCTAAGGACACTTAGGTTGTTAAAATGAATTAATTACAATTAGGGGAAACTAACAGGAGAACCTATGTGATTAACGGAGATTCTAGGATTATAATTAGTTGGGCAATGAGATAGGATAATTATAGCAATTATTTAGCTAATCATTGATTTTCAAGACCCCTCTTCCCATTTAAAGAAAACTCTTTCTCCACATTTTATTTTTGATTGATCAAATTGTTTTGTTAATTGTCTTGAATTTAAATTCTTTTTATTGCATGAATGGTCCCTAAATATTATTTCGCCTAAGTATTTTCAGTGCTCAAGAAAAATTTAATTATTTGCTTAAGTTTCGCTTCGCCTCCCTGTGGATTCGATACTCGGAATACTTTCCGTTTTATATTACTTGCGGCCCGTGCGCTTTGCGGTCCCATCATGAGGCCATTCACTGGGGTGATGTTGGATTGTGTAGGGGGTGGTTCGAAGGGGTGTGGGTTGGATTCCGCCGAAAATGGGTTGGTATAAGGTAAATGTTGACGCAACTTTTTGAGAGGACGAGCTCTGGTCGGGGTCAGGAATAATTGTAAGGGATTCGACAGGGCAGGTGATGCTCTCGGCTATGGTGGGGCATGACCATGTTCGGAGTTCTGATATGGCTGAAGCGTGAGCTGTGAATTGATGGATTGAGAATGGCGGTGGATATGGGTTTGTTACTGTTGGTGCTTGAATCTGACTCCAACCGTATAGTGTCTCTGATCCGAGGTGAGGAAGTTGGGTTTGATTTATCTGAGGTGGGAATGTTAATTGTTGAGTTACGCATGGAAGCACCAGTTTCGTCTGTGTTTGGGTGCAATTTCAGTCGAAGAGAAGGGAATAGAGTTGCTCACCAACTGGCAACTGGATCGTAAGACATTAAGGAATGGGCATTTTTGGGCCCGTTTGGTAACGTTCTCGTTTCTTGTTTCTTGTTTCTAGTTTTATTAAGAAATCTAAGCAATTAATAACTATGTATGTTTCTTGTTTCTCATTTTTAGAAACACTCACAAAATTTGTATAGAACTTTTGGGAACAACTAAAACAAGTTTCTCCTTTTTTTTTCTTGTTTCTAATTTTTTCCAAACATAAATAAGAATATAGGTTTATTATTATTGAATGTATAGGTGTTATTGAATGTATAGGTGATAGGGTCATGAAATTCTATTTTTCTTTATTAAAAATGAAGAAACAGAAACAAGAAATGAGAACGTTATCAAACCGGCCCTTTATGTTTTGTTGGAATCTTTCCCAGAATGCTTGGGTCCTTTAGTTATTGAGGAACAAAAGCTCGGTGTAATATGGTTTTGATGATGAATGAAATGGTTGTTTCTTGATGTTTTCAAAAAAAAAAAAAAAAAAAAAGTAATTGTTAACCTCATTTTATATTTAATAGAACAATTTTTTTCTTTTTCCATCAATAAATTATTTCAATATATAATAATAATAATAAAGAAATATTTTTTCATTATTAAAAAATTACTATTTGATTTTTTATTCCATAAAATTACAGTTTCTTTTTTTGAAATATCATAAAATTTACTATATAGATTTAGAAAAATCATTTAAACAATTTTCGAGATGAAAATAAGACAAACGACCAGTGGTGAATCCAGAATTTTATGGTAGGGGGCATGAGTTCATATAAGGTTAAATAAATTTAGTCCGTGAATTATTAAATTTGCTTCTATATGGTCCCTAAAATCTAAAAAGTGTCTAATATGTCTCTTTTTTTTTTTTTTTTTTTTTTTGTCTAATGTCCAATAAGTTCTTATGTATTTTAAAATTTTAAAAATTAAATGTTATATTAGACATACAATTTAACTTTGTGTCTAATATGTCCTATTGAACTTTTTTTTTTAATATACATCAATGTATCTATTAATTACAAAATTAAAAGTTAAATACAAATTCAAGTTTATATCTACTATAAAAATTAACTAAGTTTTAAATTTGTTTAGTGTCTAAGACCTATTAGATTTAAAATTAAAAGTTTATATATTATTAGACATTTTTAAAACATTTATTAGACACAAAATTGAAAGTTTCAGAATTTATTAGATAGAAATTTGAAAATTTAGGGACTAAATTTGTAATTTAATATAAATATAATTTTAAAGGTAATAATATGTAATATTTAGATTAATTAATGTTAATTACAAAATTATAATAATCCATTATAGAAATATGGATTTTTTTTCTTTTTTGAAAAATATGGATCTAAACATATACGACAAGGAATGAACTTGAAATATTTATTAAAGTTTTTTTTAAATAGGATTAATTTTTTTATACAAGAAAATAAACTAAATTCGAATTAGTTTAGGTAATATATGTGTATATATATATTAGAAAATGAAATTATCTTAAAATAAAAGAAATTTAAAATGAAAAGAAAGAGCACACTTGCCAGGAATTAAGACCAAGACACGAAAGAGATGAAGGATAAACAGTGCCCCCTCTCACCAACGAACCAAGGAATAATTTTATTATATTAGGTGAAAAAACATATACATATATACAAAGTTGACCATTTGAGGGGGACACCTTCCCCCAACGTGGATCCACCCTGCGAACGACTCACAATCAAACAAGGATTTAAATGTATGTTTGGTTTAACTTTTCAAGTATTTAATTTTGAAATAAAAAAAAAAATCATTTTCAAAAAATTGATGGTGTTTAGCAACAACTAAAAATGACTTATTAAAAAATAAGATTGAAATTTTCAAAAAAAAAAAAAATAGATTGAAAAATAAATCATGTTTTTTTAAAATAGTTTTTAAGTATATAATAACTTGGGTGTATAAACACTTGTGAGAAAATATAGTCAAAGCTATGAGTATTTAAATTTCAAACAATTTTTATACAAAATGTTTTTTAAAAAATACATCCTTAAAAAATATTTAAACTAAAAGATATTTCAAACGGATCTTTTAAGTTGTCCCAGATGATCCACTTTTGGGTTGTTTTCTTCTTTCTTTGTTTTTGTTTTTGTTTTCAATTACGAGGTAGCGATTTATTTATTTACTTCTCTTCGTTTCCCATGCACACAGATTCTTTGACATATAAAAATGATTCGAGATCTAAGGTAGTTCTACACATTTTTGTATTTTCTTTTAATTACATTTTTGTATTTTGTTCGGTATTGTATTCTAGTGGAATAAAAAATGGCCACATATTCCGGCCTGCTTAAGTCACTATTAAAAATAATTATAAAAAAAAGTCACTATTAAAAATAAATAAATAAATAAAAATAAAACAAAACAAAAAATAAACGGTAATTGAAAGCCAGGGATCATCAGACCCCTACCCCACCGAAAAAAAAATAAAAACGTGAGAACAATTGCCTCCCACTATTTGAAAAAATTATTACATGTTTTACTTTTATCATTTATCTCTCACATCCAAGGTACAAAACTATCCATCCCATTGTATCTGGAGCACCTAAAAATTTCTCCACTATTTGATACATAAATAGATTATAAATTTTAACCTCTTTTTCTCACATCTCTTACTCACTACCCTCAATTTCAAGAAATTATTTGATGCGACCGTCGTAATAAAACAATTAGTTTTGAATTGTTAGATATAAAAAAAGAAGTTGTAAAAGTACCTTAATTTTGTATCTAGACAATTATTACGGAACAAACAAATATTAAGATCTACCTCCAACAATTTTATAGAAAACAATCACGTTGTGACGATCTCATTGAATGATTTGTCTTGAATTTAAATGTCATACATTTTGACTCGTTTCGATCGTAAATATTAAATATTAGGAAGTATAAAATTGAGGATTTAAATGTATGTGGTTGGATATGCAAGTTAGTTAATATCTGAAAATTAAATATCACTAGATTTTAGTTAAAAATAATTGAAAATATTAGGTATAATGAAAAAAAAAAGAATAAATTGATGGTTAAATTATCAACAATACTCCAAAACTTTGAAATTTGTTTCAATTATAGTCTTAAACTTTCAAAAGTTTCATTTTAGTTCTAGAAATTTGAAATTTGTTTCAAAACGAACCTTAAAGGCATTTTTCGTTAAATTTATAGATGAAAAATGATGTGTTTGCAAGAGTTTTTATTGTCTTTTCATGTATATGTTGAAATATGTTCACGAAAACAAGAATAGATATACAAACCCGTCATTTTTCACTCATAAATTTAAAGAAAAAATGTCTACAATAGTTGTTTTGTAAGAAACTTGAGAGTTTAAAAGCTAAAATGAAAGTTTTGAAATTTTAAGGATAGTTTTGATAATTGAACAAAAGTAAAAAGAAAAGAAAATAAAAAATAATAAACCACAAGTTAATTGTGAGTTGTGAGTTGTGACAGGAGTAGAGTAATTTCCGAAAGTACCCTCAATTCCCATCACAAAAGTCTGAGAGATTGTATTACATAAAGGCTCCCGGTTTCCAACAACTCTCATCCATCAGTTCACTTTGAAACTGAGGCGAGAGGCATGGAAGAAATAGGAATCTCCCCCTGTTCCTCCTCCTCCTCGTCTCTCCAGCAACGCCTTCAGTTCCTTCTCCACACACAGACACTCCCATGGGCCTACGCTATCTTCTGGCAGACCACAACCGACGACAATGGCACCCTCTTCCTCTCCTGGAAGCCCCTCGACCATTCCATTTCCACCTCCTCCTCCGAACACTCCCACAGCCCTCCCCTCCTTCCCGACGACCCCATGGACCTCGAGTGGTTCTACATGATGTCCCTCACCCGCTCCTTCGCCGCCGCCGATGGCGTCCCCGGCACCTCCTTCAGCTCCGCCTCCGTCGTCTGGCTCACCGGCCCCGACCAACTCGACCTCTACGACTGCCACAGAGCCAAAGAGGCCAAATCCCACGGCATCCAGACCCTCGTCTGCATCCCCACCCCTTCCGGCGTCCTCGAGCTCGCTTCCCAACACATCATCCCGGAGAACTGGTCCATTGTCCATCAAGCCAAATCCCTGTTCGCCTCCCATCTCTCCACTTTCTCCAACACCACCACCCCGCTTCCCTTCCTCGACCAAGACATCAATTTCGACGACATCGGCTTTCTCAGCGAGGTCCCCGACGAAGAAATCCAAACCCCAAGGAGGAAGAAGTTGAAATCCAAGCCCAAACCCCCAGCCCGCCCGCCCTACGCCCCCGACTCCGACCTCTCCGATTCCGACAGCACACTGCCCGGGCCCAAACCAACAGCGAAGAAAACAGGGCAGTCCTCGAAGAGACGAGGTCGGAAGCCGAATCCGAGCAAAGACAACGCCACCAACCACGTGGAGGCGGAGCGGCAGAGAAGGGAGAAGCTCAACAACCGATTCTACGCGCTTCGGTCGGTGGTCCCGAACGTGTCGAGAATGGACAAGGCGTCGTTGCTATCCGACGCCGTTTCGTACATAAACGCACTTAAGGCGAAAGTGGAGGAGATGGAGGTGCAGCTGAGGCAGTCGAAGAAATCGAGACAGGAAGGCGGCGGGGAGGGCACGGATAATCAGAGCACGATGACCTCGGTGGACCAGAGCAAGCCGGGATCCGACCGCCAGACGACCCGGTTCGATGTGGAGGTGAAAATGATAGGAGCGGACGCAATGGTCCGGGTTCAGTCGGAGAATGTGAACTTCCCTCCGGCTACGCTTATGGGGGCGTTCCGGGATCTGGAGTTTAACATTCATCACGCGAGTATCACCAATGTGAACGATTTTATGCTTCAAGATGTGTTGATTAAGGTTCCTGATGGTATGTCCACTGATGAAGCCTTGAAGGCCGCTGTTTTGTCTAGATTAAACTAGGATAGGAATCCTTGTATTCACTATTTCTCATTCTTTTTTCTTCTTCCAATTTTACTTTCTCCTTCTTATCAACTTCGCTATCTCGGGATGGCCTTCACCGCTTCTGCTGCCTCCTGCGTCTGTGGCTCCTATTCACCATCACTTTCAGAGTGTACAAAAATAAACTTATTTCACAGAATCTAAAATTACAATTTTGTTTTTCTGGTACCTACATTTTTATAATTTCCTTCCTAATTAATACAATTTTTTTTTTTGTCTCTCTCAACTTTATTTAATTTTTTTTTTTTAAATTCTCAACTTTATATAATAAATGAACAGTACTTAGCTTGTACACTTTCCAGAAAAAATTTTAATAGCAAGGTAGTATAGTTTTCCATACTACCTCTTCTTTAATTGTCATGAAAGAATCATTTAAGAAAGTTGTGGGATCTATGAAATAAAATATTATATCAATAAATGACCATTAAATGACGTGTCAAATGATGAATGAAGGGAATATGTGCTATTGTAGTACTAGAAATTTTCAGGTAGAAAATGAGAACAAATTTTATCTCTTCTAATAGTCATCATTTTAATCGTGGTTTGTAGGAAGACCCCTGCACACTATACTTGTACATTATCTTGCACGCAGTTTATTTCTATATACTTTCTTATGGACTATATTTGGTTGCAAATCGGTGTATAGATATCATCCTATGCACTATCATATTAAACCAGAAAAGATTTTCATTAAAGCTCCGTTTGATAACTATTTGGTTTTTGGTTTTTGGTTTTTGAAAATTATACTTGTTTTCATCTAATTTTCATACATTGGTTTTCATCCTTGTTAAAGACATACTTGAGTTTTTAACCAAATTTCAAAAACAAAAACAAGTTTTTGAAAACCATTTTTCTAGTTTTCAAAATTTGACTTGGTTTTTGAAAACATGAGAAGAAAGTAGATAACAAAACAAAGAAGCTTGTAGATGCATGTAGTGTTTTTAAGCTTAATTTCAAAAACCAAAAACAAAAAACCAAATGGTTATCAAACGGGACTTAAATCTTTGACGGCGAATTAGATGCAGTACATTTTTACACTTTTGACAAGAATTTAAATTTTAATTTGAAAAGTAAATAATATGTGAAGAATTTATAATAAAATTAGGTTTTATATGACAACATTCATCGATGTCGATTTATGTCTTTTTTTTCTTTTCTTTTTTCTGTAAGTTTTAGTAGTTTTTGAAGTTTAAACTTTAGTTATAAGATTTATATTAATAACGTAGGCGCTTGTCCCAGTGGAAGTCGTGCTCCACACTGATTAATGAATCTGCCTGAACGCAATTTTCATTTTTAATTTTAATCTGAACTTTTCTTTTTTAATTTCTAATTTAAATCAGTCCGTGACTCAAGTGTTCTAAGATCCTGATTTTTTCTTTTTTAAATAGGGTTTCAAACTTTTTTTTATATATATTTTTAAATTTTTTAACCGACGGTTTTAAAACTTTTTTTACCTTCTCCTTTTACTTTTCATTTATCAATTTTCACATTAAATTTCTCATCAAAACACTATAAATTTCCAAATTTTTAATTAATTATTTTAATTTTACATTTTTATTGTTTTATTATTTTTACCATCTATAAATACTCTCATTCCATTCCAATTTCTTTACATCTCAATTCTCAAATTCTCAATTCTCCCAAAATATTCTCCAATTTCTTTGTTAAATTAGGAGCTCTAGGCTCCTAGCTTCCTAATCCACCTCTAGTTATTTATTATTATTATTTTTTTAAATCTACCTCTAGTTATCTATCATCACTTGTTAAGTTAAGTTTAAAGCTTACCTTATTTCTTTGCATTATTATTTAATTTTTGTTTCATTAATTATATAGTTATCAATTATCATTAGTTAATTATATAGTTCTTATATACTTCTTATTTGTAACTAAAGTCTCGTTTTATAATATCTAAAAAAATAAGCCTCGTTTTATAATTCAAATAATTTTTATCAATTAGCATAATTTTAATTAACAACAACATCCTATTGACATGTTAATATTAATATTATAAATAAGAGAAAAATACACTTTTAGTCCATGACGTTTGGGTTAGGTTTTCATTTTGGTCCCTCAGTTTTCAAATTCAACAATTTAGCCCCTGAGGTTTGGATTTCGTTACATTTTTGGTTCCTTCGTCAAAATTTATGTTAAACTCTCACAGAATGCTGACGTGATAGGAATTTTTTTTATTAAAAAAGTTATTTTCTTAATTTTTAAAATAAAATATTAATAAATTAATTTTAAAAAATATTTATTATTATTATTTCTTTTCTTCTTCTTCTCCATTACTCTTTCTTCTTCCTCTCCATTATCCTCCTTCTTCTTCATCTCCCTCTTCAACCCTAACCCTACTGGCAGCCGGCGGCGACGACGACTAACCTTTTTTTTTCTTTTTTCTTTTTTTTTTTTGTCTTTTTTTTTCCTCTTCTTATCTTCTTTTCTTCTTCTCATTTCTTCCAAATATTATGCTTTAAAAAAAAGCAAGGAGGGAGGAAGAGAAGACCCACGACTCCGATGACCACCTTGTGCGCGAAGGGAAGACCCACGGCTCAGAATCGAAGGTCTCGCATTGTTCTCACGCCGCCGCTCTCTCATCCTTGCGTTTCAGACCTACGACTCTGGGTTTCTTCTTCGCTAGCCATAATGATATGAAATGGGGTGGAAGGGAGGGACCTCCCTCCTCCTTTACCTTTTTTTAAAGAACAATTGGAGAAAAAGAGGGTAGAGAAGAAGAAAAAAAAGAAGAGAAGGAGAAAGAGAGAGAAAAAAAAAGTCGCCGGCAGCGGCCAGTCGTCAGTCGTCGGTCGCTGCTGGCCATGTGAAACAGGTGAAGAAGAAGAAGTCATGTGAAGAAGGTGAAGAAAGTGAGGAAGAAGAAGAAAGAGAAGGAGGGAGAAGAAATAAAAAATTTAAAAATAATAATATTTTTATTTTAAAAATTAATAAAAAAAATAGCGTCATGTCAGCAAACCATTTGTTTTTAACGGAAAAATGGATGGAGGGACCAAAATAAAAATAAAACCAAACCTCAAGGGCTAAATTGTTGAGTTTGAAAACTGTGGGACCAAAATGTAACCTAACCCAAACCTCAGGGACTAAAAGTGTATTTTTCCCTATAAATAATTATCATCCACTTTCATATTGCATTTAGTAAAGTTGCCTTTAATATAATCAAGTCACAATTAAATTTGCATTTAATAGTTCAAACAATTTTTTTCTTATCAATTTCCATTTTTTTTTCAAAATTCATGCACGTATTGTCATTTGAATCGACAATTTCATCTCAATATAGTCTTACTTTTTAGATATGATGATATAAAATGTCAATTATAGTGGAATTAAGCCACAATTAAAGTAATTTCATTTACTAATTCAAACAATTTTCATCAATTTCCATGATTTTTATAAATTTTCTCGAGATGTCCATCGACATTGATTTCATGGAGTCTTGAATTTTCAAGTTTTGGAGTTTTGAAGTCTTGGGATCTTAAAGAGTCATTGATCTTCAATGAGTGTTCAGGTCCTGAAGAGTCCTTGGTCTTCAAGAAGTGTCCAAGTCCTGAAGAGTATTTGGTCTTCAAGGAGTGTTAAAGTCTTGAAGAGTGTTGAGTGTTCAAGTCTGGATGAGTATTTGGTCTTCAAGGAAAGTTCAGCACTCAAGGACTTGGATCTTGTTGAAGGAGAAAATTTGACCAATAACAAATTGCCACATCATTATTTAAAATTAATGAGGAAATTATAAATAATTAAATTTGGGACCAATTATAAATTGACACGTGTTTGAAATTTAATTTAAAGACAAAGCTGGCTAATTATAAATTTTTAGAGCCAAATGTAGATTGGATAAATTAACTAAAAATAAATTATTTTGATCAAATTAATTAAAAAAATAATGATTAATTGGATCAAATTTTTTCTTTTAAATATTTGCGTCAGGTGGTTTTTGGGTCAAATATAAATCAGACCCAAAACCAAACAGTTGAACCCAAGACCAATAAAGCCCAAGTGCCCATCCAGGGAGAACTCTATTAATAGAGGGGTTCTCCTCCATTTCAAAGGGTTTAGAAATTTGAATCTCTCAGCCAGAGTTAGAGAATTCAGAGAAACTCCACCAAGACTGAAGACTGAAGACTGAAGACTCCCTGAAATCCATAAGTTTCAAAGTGCTGAACACTTTTTGAAGACTAAAGACTCTTCAACACTTCAAGACCCCATGACTTTTTGAAGACTGAAGACCCTTCAAGACCAGAAGACTTCAACAATCTTTGAAGACCAAAGACTCTACAAGACTTCAAGACCCCAAGACTTCTTGAAGACTAAAGACCCTTCAAGACAGAAAGACTTCAACAATCCTTGAAGATCAAAGACTCTTCAAGACTCTAAGACTCTAAGACTTCAAGACCCGAAGACTTCAAAAGCTCCAAGAGTCAATTGAAGCTTCAGACTCGAAAATAAGCGCTCCATCCCTCGAGTGAAACACATTCACACGCAAGAGAGAGAATCAGATGATTAAAGCTATAGATTGTACACTCACACACATATTACATCAATACAAATATGTATTTATTCCACGCGTCTCCATCTTTGAAGTTACGTGTGAACAGATGTCAAAGAGTGTTCAACACTCAACGACTTAAGGATGTCAATGAGTCTTCTAGCTTTATCCTCTGAAGTCTCTCTAAATTCTCTTGTTTTGAGTGGGAGTGTAGAATTTCTGAACCTTTGAAATGGAGGAGAGGTCCTCTATTTGAGCTTTCCATGGATAGGTGGGTTTGAGCTGGAATAACTTTTTGGCCTAGTCATTTGGATTTGGGCTTTATTGACATTAGTCCTAACCAAGGATTTGTGTTTGGTTTAAACTTGACCCAAATACCATATGACCCAATTTTGACCAATTTTTATTTTTATTTTTATTTTTATTTTTATTTATTTTTATTTATTTTTATTTTTTTATCAAATGGTCCATTTGGCCTTAAAATTTATAATTGGTCAACTTTGTCTTCAAATTAAATTTGGGACACATGTCAATTTATAATTGGTCTCAAATTTAATTATTTGTAATTTCGTCACTAATTTTAAGTAATGACGTGACAATTTGTGATTGGTTCAAATTTCTCCTTCAACAAGGATCTTGTTTTATGCCATGGGAAACAAATGTTTTGTCTAGTAATACGGTAGATTTTGGATGCCAAATTACACATTTTAATTAAGAATCTTAATGCAATGTGCACAAATATGGTGAATTGAGCGGTTCGGAGTTGTCGAGGCTCCGTGTCGTCAAATAAATTTATATTACAGGATCACTAAACTACTTGCAGTAGTAGTGGCCGGGGTCGATCACAGGGAGTGGCGGTTGGTTATTTATTTCCTATTTACTTTGAGTTTAAAAGCAGTAAAAAAGGGGATTTCATACAAGGGGGAATCAACATGAAAGGAATTAAAATACTGGAATTTAAATGACAAGAATTAAAAGACAGGGAACTAAATTGCATGAAACATAAATTGACAAGAAAATTAATTAAACTAACGACGCCGATTAGGGAGATTCTTGGGTCGAATGGTTTTCTATGATCATTGTATTCCTACCTATTTAAGGCTAACTTAAATTGCTTAATTGCCCAATCGATCTAATATGAATCCAAAAAAGACCCTAAGCCCACCTAAGCCATCTAATTCGATCATACACCGTCCATCGAATTAGAACCTAATTAATTAACTAATTAATTCGATTAAGCCATCAAACCAAACAATTAACCAATTGCCTTAAGTCTAGTGGATCGATTAGAACATTAGAGAAAATTAGGTGTAGATTACTTCTAACGCTATTTTGGATCTTAGACTTATCATGCAGAGCAACAAAGTTAGAAAACTGCTCTTGGGACCCATGCCCATGAATCAGTCTATGTACTACACATTTGGTATATAATAAACATACGAGCGGCGAGTTAGGACTTCAATCTAACCTACTGTGCATGCTTATTCTACAAATCGAATCCCAAATACAATTGCAAAGTAAATTAAAAGAAGCAAATCAGAACATAAAACTCACAAAGAAATGCATTCTATATCCTAAGAATCATCCAATCGGCGTCAATGGTTTAGATGATGGTAAAACCGACTAAAACCCGTGACCCTATGCTATAATAATGAAGAAATACAAGAGAATTCAGAGAGAAATCATACAATACCGAGGTCTATATGTAAAAGACACAGAGAAATCGTAAAAGGGACCAAAAATTACAACATTCTAACCTAAACGGCGAAATAAAACGAGGGCTTATATAGAAAAATTAATCATGATGTCTCGATGTTGGGCATGGCGTCTCGACGCCATGTCGTCTAGGCCTAGGGTTTGGGAACAGGCCAGCGTCTTGACGCCTGATCTTTGTCCAGCCTGCCTTCATTCTTTTATTAGTCTTCTTTGTTGCTTGCTTGGTTTGGGACTCGAACCTTTGACTCCTTGGAACCATTCTTCGGGCTCGTCACGATCCTTACGGTCTTCTCACCTCCTCGAGATCCACAGACTTAAAGTTAGCTCAAAAACTCTCTAAATCGCTCGAATTAGCTCCAAATTGTGTGATTCATCCCTGATGCCTTCAATGCACAAATAATCTACAAAATATACAAATGAACCGTAAAGTGGACTCTAATAGGCTTAGATTAATAACAAATAAATAGGACTAATTTGGTCCTATCAGTGAATAAAGAGTGTTGTTGGGAGTTGTTGACAAAACACAAAAGGATAGCCAAAAGAAGGTTTGCATGTGCTTTTCTACCATTTTCAAAAAGAAAAAAAAGAAAGAAAGCTTTCACTTTAATGACTTAGCTTGTAGGAAGATAATAGATTCTTTTCCACAAAATAAAAAAAAAATGTTTTTCTTTTCTTTGTTCAGCATTTTGAAAATGGGTTTGTTTGTCAATGGTTTTCATTATAAATACTCCTAAAATCATTTTTTTAAAAGGTAAGTTTTAAATCACTTTAAAAGGTAAGTTTAAATCATTTTGAATTATTTTGAATTATTGTATTTTGTTTCTAATTTTTTGAAAAGGTAAGTAATAAATCACCAATATCAGCCTCTTGAATATAATTTAACTAGTCAAAATATTAGTAGTCTTGATGTGTGTGTATATATATATGGCTTTTACCGAAATGAGATGACTATAAAATTATTAGGGGCAACCAGATAAATGGCCATTTTAAAATAGCTGTTTTGAAAAATGGCCATTCGCGTTTTCATTCTGAGAAATGACCAAAAGCTAATTTTAGTAAATTCTTTTGGCAACAAAGTGGACGAAAATACCCAACATTCATAAATAAATTAAATCGAAAATACAGTATGGGAGAAAATCTAGGATTTTTAGGGATTAACTCAACAACCAAATAATTTCAAATTAAACAAATAAATCTGAGAACATAAATTTGTTTCTAGGGAGAAAATCTAGGATTCTTACGAATTAATTCAACAACCAAATCAATAACAGAATTTCAAATTAAACCAAAAATACACTGTAAATCAGGGAGAAAATCTAGGATTCTTACGATTCAACAACCAAATCAATAACATAATTTCAAATTAAACAAATAAATCTGGTAACTTAAATTTAAAACAAGAAATCTAAGTTCAAATAAGAGAGAAAAAACAGGAGAACTCAAAATTTAACCACAATATATTGGATTCAATCAAAAATCAAGAACTAACTTACATGTTGCAACTAGGATTAAATAAAAAATGAAGAACAACTTCATGCATCTAAAACATCAACTCAAGAATAAAATGCCAGTGATAACATTTGGTAGACATCATTAAGTGTTGCACCTAAAACATCATATCAAAAATAAAGTATAATCTGGAACAATTTCAAAAGGATCCAATTTCAAAAAGAGAAAATAAAAAGGCTCACCAAATCCATTAATATCACTGTAAATGAGAAAATAAAAGCAATTGACCGAAAACTCTTCATATTCTCTCTTTGAAACCCCCATTTCAAAAAAAAAAAATAAAGAGAAACCGTACCGTTCTTCGAAGGAAACCCTTTCAGCTTCTCGATTCTTCGTTCCTTCGGGAAAGACCAAAACTGATTCTTCTCCAACATTCCTCGTTCCTTCTAGCAAACCCCATCATTCTTCTTTTTTGATCCTTCTTCTTCAACTGATTCTCCTTCAATCTTCGTCTCGAAACCAAAACCCTCAACCCGATTCTCAAACCCCTTGACAGATTTACACTGTATTTACACAGACACTCGACATCGATTTACACTGTATTTATGCAGACATTCGAGAGAACATTCAGGAGCTTGAAGAGGTTGTGTCGACATTCAAGGGTATGCATGCTTCGATTCTCTTCTAACTTTTTGGTTTATATAGATATAAACCATTTTTTCACAAATAGGACAATTTGACCGAAGCTAGGACCCACCATTTTAATAAGAAAATGAAGAGAGAGAATTGATGTTGTAAATTCTGAAAAATCAAAGCCAAAAAATATATATTTTGGGAAGACAAAAGGATTGATTCTGTAACTATCATTCCTTGATTCATGGAATTGGAGGTTACAGATATTCATTTTTTTTTTTAAATATCATCAGATAAGGCTGCTGCACAAATATAGGGGAGAAACGTGGGGAATGACTTAAGGGTAAAAATGGAAGTTCCAATTCCACAAAAATAGGTTAGAAAATCGGTTTGGCCATTTTTCATTAAAAAATACAGTTTGGCCATTTTTCAGAAATACCCTGTAATTTTTGGCCATTTCTTAGGATATCTCAAATTATTATTTATTCATTATTAGTAAAAATAAATAAATAACAAATGATTGCCCTACATGAATTTAGTTACTGTTCTAAGAGATAAAAGCAATACATACATTTTAGTTTCATACATGAATTTAATAGCAATACTTTAACAATCACCCAAGTACTGAATAAAAGTAATTCACAACAAAGAGATACATTTTTTTTTTCCTTTTGAGAGACACATAGATGTGGACAAATAAAAACTAGATTATCTAATAACGATATTATTTTTAAGATGAAGTTTATTTAGCCACCACATTTTTTTGTAATTATTTTTTCTTAATTTTTTTTTTTCAAAAACCTCCTTGTTACTTATTAATCTTGTTATATGTAGTACATTTTTATTGGACAACTTTTAAATTATGAGTTTTTTTTTTGAAGAAAAAATGCATTAATTAGACACCAACCAGACAAACACCAAAATCAGAACTCTTCTGAAAGCACGAAGAGGTCAGCCACGAAGGCCAAGAGTCCATACAAAAAAATCCCTCTTCCGAATTGGAAGAGGCCAAAAAATTCAGACTAGGATCAACCATATTCTCATGGTTGAGGGTCAGACGCGCCAAAGAATGCGCTTCAAAGTTGATTTCCCGTCGGCAGAAGGAGAAGGAGACACCTCCAACATCCGCTGCCAAGGACTCCGCTTCCGCCGCCAAGAGACGGGCCTCAGACAAGTCGAGGGAATCCCGATTGAGCATGTCAATGACTTCATCAGAGTCGGATTCCATGAAGATCCGCGGGAAGGGTCTCGAAATTTGATCAAATAAGCATTTCAAGCCCTCCAATATTGCTTTCAATTCCAGGCACTTCATCGGCCATTTCTTGCAAATCCTCTTAACTCCAGCGAAGATGGGAGACCCATTGGAGTCACGGGCTATCCATCCGATCCCTCCGATACCCTTTGTGTCCGACCACGAGGCATCATAGTTGATTTTCCAGCTTCTCGGAGGGGGAGGGGTCCAATTCCCCTGACTCGAACAACTCTCCGATCTAGGCTGCGGCGAGGACAAATTCTTCAGGTACCTCCTCCCATCCAGGCTAATCTCGATATCTCTAATGACTGCTATGTGGTTTGGCGGAACTTCTTTAATTTTGACTGAATTTCGATGGCTCCAAATATGCCAAATGATGCTAGTAGCTAGGTCCCTCTCCTCTTCTTTTAGTTGGATCCTCAGCTTGCTCCAATGATTCCTAGCGTTGACCTCCAACCTGAAACCATCAGGAAGAAAACTAACCTTAGGGAGGAAGCACTTCCAAATTTTCTGAGAAAACTTACATTCCCAAAAAACATGGCTGCCCGTTTCTTCCTTTTTCCTGCAAAGAAAACATAGAGAGTTAGTATCTATTCCTCTAGACACAATATTTGAGAGGGTGGGGAGAGAATTTTGAATAGCCCTCCAAGCACATATTTTTTCTCTAGGTTTTGATTTTGCCTTCCAAAAGTCCCTCCACATTGCTTTTGATTCTGAGAGGTCTGAAGAGGAAGCTCTTCCCACTGAGACAATAGATTGGCCTAAATGATAAGCACTCTTCACCGAGAAAGCTCCTTTTGGATCCGGACCCCAGATTATATCATCCTGATTGGTAAGACTTCCCAAAGGGATTCTGGCAATAGCTTCTGCATCAGCTTGGATAAAACTCTCTTTAATGAGATTTTCTTTCCAGCCCCCATTCCCATCAATAAGGGTACTCACATAGGAACCTGCCAACTCATTCTTCAACAAGATCGGCTTATAACCATTAACCTCTCCCACCCAAGGATCTTCCCCAATTTTGATGTGCTTGCCATTTCCAACCCGCCATCTCATACCCTTTTTGAACAGGTCCCTCCCCCACAAAATGCTCCTCCAAGTTAACGATGGATTAGCTCCAAGCTTAGCCCCTAGAAACCCGGAATTCTTGAAGTACTTTCCTCTAAGAATGTTGGCAACAAGGCTGTTGGGATGTTTGATAATTCTCTAGTTTTGCTTAGCAAGCATCGCTTGGTTGAAGATACCAATTTCCCTAAACCCCATTCCTCCATCCTCTTTGCTTCTGCAAAGCTTATTCCAACTCATCCAATGGGCTTTGTTCTTATCTCCCATCGAACCCCACCAGAATTTGGCACATAGCCTGTCAATGTCTTCGCACGTTGCTTTAGGGAGTTTAAAGCAACTCATGGTGTAATTCGGGATTGCTTGAGCCACTGCCTTGATAAGAATTTCCTTTCCTCCTGCCGAGAAAAGTCTTTCCTTCCAGCCTTGGAGGTCCTTCCAAACCCTGTCTTTTATTTTCCAAAAGATCTTATTCCTGTTCCTCCTTGACTGAGACGGCATCCCCAAATAATCTCCCAGAGACTTGGCTAGCTTTATCCCTAAGGAGTTGCTCAGAGACTTGGCTTGTAGAGAATCGATGTTCCTGCTGATCATACAAGAGGACTTGTCCAGATTAACCATCTGGCCCGAGACCGCTTCATATTCCTTCAGGATTTGCTTGATCGATTCACAATTCCTTTGAGATGCCGAAGTCAGGATCAGACTGTCGTCTGCGAAAAAAAGATGGGTTAGAGGGGGGCAATATTTGTTAATTTTAAAACCATTAAGATTTGAGAGATTTTCTTCCCTGTTAAAAAGAGCCGAAAGGCCTTCAGCGCACATGATGAAAATGTATGGCGAGAGGGGATCTCCTTGACGCAAGCCCCTGCTCGGCTTGAACTCTTTCGTGGGATCTCCATTGATAAGTACCGAAAACCGTATTGATTCCACACAAACCATAATCTTCCTCACCCAGGACTCCTCGAACCCCAGCTTAATCATGATGTTACGAATGAAGTTCCACTCCACTCTATCATAAGCTTTGCTCATATCGAGCTTTACTGCAAGATAACCCTCCTTTCCAGATTCCTTTTAAATTATGAGTTACTTATTAAATTTTCGTTCGATGGATGTTATAGTATATTTATTGTTTAGAAGATTGATTTATGAATGTAAAATGTTCTATGATATTGCTTGAAAGCATTAAAACGTTATCACTAAAAGTAATGCACAAATATATTTATATTATTTACAAACACAAAAGTAAAGTAGTTCTTGTTGGGTTTTATGCCCTAAAACTCGTAGATAGTAAATGAAACAAATTAATTGATCTCAACAAAGCGTTATTTGAGTGATTTAGTAATTTGGTTATTGAATAATCGAGTTTGCATTAATAAACCCTAAATCCAATAAACTAAGATAATCCAAGGTTGTTTAAATGAAACTTGGACTAGTATGTGGGGACATACGGGTATGTGGAGACATACGGGGATCGGTGTCCAAGTAACAACCTAAAAGGTCTATAGTATAGGGATAAGACTGGGTACCTTATCCTGGTGACACTATGTGATACGACCCACCTTGTATTCGATACAGATGCAATGATCCAAAGGATCTATGTAGGAGACATGCGGGTGGGGGTATCCTATGCAATGAGTTTGCATAAGATCGGACCCCGAAATAGTAACCACTAGATGTAACGTCGTTAACTAGTTTAGGTTTCTATTTCAATAGGATGACCTAGGTAACTCAATCTCAATCCTGAGTCTGTTATGAACTCCTCTTAGGAGGATTTGTCCTTAGATTTGTATGGGTGAGGGCGGCTAGTTCGCCGACATTATAATCCTACCATTTCAGGGGCAAGACCGAATGGGGGCTGGGAACATAACAGTACAAGATGGAATTCACTCCTTCCCCTATTGGGGTTAGTAGATGTGTGTTCCCTTAAGGGCTGATTCCGAGGCTTGAGCAAAGGTGCGTTGTCCTCTCCTGGCTCGAGAAGAACTCCTGTTTAGTGGTTGGACCCTAAACAACTGTTCATTAGAGGGATCAGTGGTACTTAAGGAACCAGAGGTGACCCAGAGGTAAAACGGTAATTTGACCTAGCTGGTGTTGCGAACACACGTGAATGATTGACTTACTGCATTGGTCGATATCCGTGGACACAAAAATATTCTACAGTGAGAAGAGTGCATCTGAGGGTCTTTAGTGGACACTACAACAAATTCACATACGATAGCATTAAAAAAACACTATCGTAAGCTTTCTATAGCGTTTTTCAAACGCCGTGGTAGCCGATGTTATTGAAAGTCCCCGACTTTCCATAACGTTTTTTCAATGCTATAAAAAGTGCTATAACAAATCCATCTTCCATTGCATAATTTTATTGTTATGAAAACTTTTCATAGCATTAGCGAAAAACGCTATAATTCATCTTTCATAGCGGTTTTTAGAGCAGTACAAAAACGCTATAAATACGATTCTATAGCGTTTTTCGGTATGTTGTGATAGCCGATGTTATGGAAAGTATGGGACTTTACATAGCATATATTCAATGCTATAGAAAGTGCTATGAAAAATCTAATTTTAGATTGCATAATTTTAATGTTATGAAAATATTTCATAGCTTTAGCAAAAAAACGCTATGGTTGATCTTTCATAGCTTTTTTTTTTTTTTAAATTAACTTTTCATAGCATTTTTTAGAACACTAAAAAAACACTATAAAAGTTATTTCGTAACTTCTTTTGGCTCATTGTGATTGTTAATGTTATGGAAAATAGGTGACTTTTAATAGCATTTTTGTAATATTATATTAAATGCTATTGTAAGTAACAAATTGTAAAAAATTATATTAAAGTTATATTAATAGCTATCTATTGAAGTAACTTGTCCATAATTGTGTACAAATAAAAAAGTAATTTTCATCAATTTCATTTACAATCATAAAGGTACACAAATAATCTTTAAATTTCTAGTACTCAAAAAAATAGAACACACTATATTTAATCCCAAAACTTACTATATCAAAAGTGTGTTCTAATTACTAAGTACATACATATGAAGAGCTGCAAATTCATAACACATCCAAGGTAAAATGAATACACATATAATCCCAAAAAGTTCATACAAAAACAAGTGACAAAAGTTCAAAAGATTGCAAGACTAACATTCTCCCATAAATATGCAGTTGATGTGTATCATCATTTCATCATTCACCTAATAATAAACCAAAACAAAATATCTTAGATAAATAATCATGATTTAACCCTAATAATATATCGATTAATAAACCAAATAAATATTATAATTCATATAAACTAATTCGATTGAACTTGGAAAGTAAGTTTGCTTACATATTTGAACTTTATCAACTGGCCATGCAATTGTAGTACCCAAAGCATCATCAATATGCACCATGTCAGAAGTAGGCCTCCATAGAAAAGAATTGGATTTTCTTACCGTATCAACCCATACATGTATTGCATTTGGACCAAGAGGGATGTGATGGACAAGTACTGATGGGTCATTAGAAGACCATCTCCCTTCGACAATTACTTCTCCTGAACCGATCCAATCTAACAACATGCACTTGTGGGGAGTATTGATTGTAACACTCTTTTACCAATAAATAAAGAAAATATCAAACAATATTAATTTTTTAATCCTAAGTGAATAGAAAAGTAACATATAATGTGGAAGATAAATTTACCGGTGGAGAATTTAGGATTGGAGTTGGAACATGTGTTGATGCCGACACATTAACGGTACTATTAGAAGTTTGTTCGCTCGACTTTTCCTATATGTATAAAACATTAACAACAGTCTACCTCAATAATTTTAAATAATTAAATGGAGATAAATAAGTTTACCTTGTCCTTTATTAAGGATGATACCACTGTCTTCCAACTCATTCACATCCGACCTTAGAGATGCAATAATCTGATCTTTCTCACTTGATATTGACAACTTTGATTTAGTCACTCCGAACCCCAATCCTCTTATATGACCACGATCGGGACCGAATACTTTACTAATTGCATCATCGACCACATTAGTCGAATGAGACATCGTCTCATGACTAGTATTTTGTTCAATACGCTCCTACATTACATATAACGATTCAGTAACATATTTCATAACATAAGTATATCCAATATTATCACACAATTAAAATTCTAAGGATCGAACACTATAATCAATGACATACTAAATATAACATAAACTTATTCAACTTATATACAATCAAAACCAACCTATGCACAACTTTCAATTAATAAGGGGGGTAACCCAAAACCTATAGAGTCTAACGTTGTAATCAATGATATATTTCATATAACATACAAATATTCGACATGCTACCATAATCACAACAAAACTTTCAAGTTGGAGGTGGGGGAGGGGTCGTAGACCAAAACTCATACTAGAAAGAAAGCAAATATGTAATCCTATAATCAATATTACATTTCATATATATTGAACATAATACCACAATTAAAACAAAACTGTGCACACCTTTCAAGACCATAATCGGGGGGGGGGGGGTCATAACCCAAAGCCTATAGAAACTAACGTTGTAATCAATGAGACATTTCATATAACATACAAATATTCGACATGCTACCATAATCACACAAAAACTTTCAAGTTGGAGGTGGGGGAGGGGTCGTAGACCAAAACTCATACTAGAAAGAAAGAAAATATGTAATCCTATAATCAATATTATATTTCATATATATTGAACATAATACCACAATCAAAACAAAACTGTGCACAACTTTCAAGACCATAATCGGGGGGGGGGGGAGTCATAACCCAAAACCTATAGAAACTAACGTTGTAATCAATGAGACATTTCATATAATATACAAATATTCAACATGCTACCATAATTACAACATCAGTTATGCACAATATTCAATTGGGGCAGGGAGTGGTCATAACCCAAAGCCCATATAAAAAAGCCAAATATTTAATTCTATAATCCTATCACATTCCATATAACTATATATATCCAACCTATACAATTGAACGACGACAATCTGCATGACATTGTAGCTTATTTTCATACCTTAAATTATAGAAACTACTTGCTCAATAACTCAATCGATGTTGAAACACGAAATACTAGTACATGAAGGTACAATGTTTATATAAAACAAAAAGTATATGCATTCTCATCCTTCCAAAATCTAACAAAGACTAGAGAGAGAGGAAAAAGTATATGCATACTCAACAAATATGGGTCACATACCTTAAATTTTTCACTCATTTTGTCTTTGATAAAGTCATTCCAGCCGTGCATTGAAAAAATATTATCTGGCTTAAGTTTAGCCAACTGCTCATCATCAGAAGCAGTTCGAATCTGACTCACCAAGCTTGATTTCCCTGCCCTCCACAACCCACTCATCTTCTGAAATAAGTATTTTTTCTGCCATTCTTGATTAACATTATATTGTGTCTACAAATTATGTTATGAAAAGAAGAGACTTAACAATAGTAATAGAGTCATTCACATACTAACCATACAAGACAGTTTAAAATATGTTGATTATATGAATATAAAATTATTTTCTACATACCTGAATCGAATGCCATAATACTTCTTTATGCCTTGTTGAAAGTTTCTTCCAAGTTTCAATATTTACAGGAACTACTTCTCTGACAAGTGAGCCTAAAAATGAAGCTAACCCAACCAATGTTTCCCCAATAGGTTGTCCATATTCATTGAACCTAATGTTTAATTTCAATTATGGCTCAACTGCTATTGTCTGCATTTTGGTGGGACCTCTTGTCTTTTTGGGTTTTGGATCTTTGGTAGGAAGTTCAACGACATTTTCTACATTTTCCTCCCTAGTATTTTGAACTTCTTCCGTGGTTGTCAACCTACGAGTTGCTGATCTGGTATGAGTAGTAGGCGAATCTAATGGATTAATTTGTGATCTCATAGAACTTTTGATAAACTCTTTGGAGTTAGGACGGACAACTTCATGGTCATGTGAGGATTGGGGAGGAGTAGTAATAGGTGAAGAATCCCTATTTTTATCACAATGTGGATCATAGCTAGTTGGTGTAACTTCATCCTCTCTTCCTATACTAGACTCAACATTGTCTAATTCATCTACTATTTTCCTTTTGACAACCCTTGTTCGATGAAGAGATGGTTGCTCAACCTCACTCATATTTGTTAAATCCATACTAAAAGACTTTGAAAATCTCCATGCTGTTTTCTCCAGAGTGCATGCAGATTGTCGTCGTTCAATTGTATGTGACATACTACGAGGTCTTTTCAATGGTTTACCAGTGTTTGGTGCACACTTTTCATTAAGCAAGTCCTAAAAACATAAAACAATGATATTAATATTACACATATAATACTTTCTTATATAAATAAATATTTAAAGACAATAACTTACCGACATATTTGTTTTCATGATGTAATTGAATGGTAAATTGTTGGACCTACAAATGCAACCTGAAATAAGGAATGCTAAACTTCATAGTAACAATTAGAGTGAACATAAGGAGAATATTCATATTCATAATATCAATTGCACATATGAAACATTGATAAAATTACAAGTCAAAAGGTCCAAAATGGCCACAAGCTACCATTAAGTTGGTGCAAAGTTACAAACTCACCACCTATCACTATATTTGTGGAAATGTACAAAATACCAACAAGAATGCACTATTTTGTGCAAATTTACAAAATGACCACTATCATTATATTTGTGCAAATGTACAAAAACTTTACAAGTATGCACTATTGATGTTAGTGCAATTTTACAAAATGGCCACCAATTCTATGTTAATATAAATTGAGAAAATGACCAATGGTATTTGTGCAAATGTATAACATATCCAAAAGTATGCACTACGATGGTGCAAATTTACAAAATGACCACTAGTTCTATGTTAGTTCAAATTCACAAAATGGCAACAAGTTCAATGTTATCATAGTAATATGCCTTCACAATCATCCCGTGTATAGCTACGACGTTCAAACTCTTCATCAATCTCATCAAGAGTTATAAATGATCCTTCACCCAAAAATTTAGTGTCAACATTCTCAACATATTTGTCTAATTCATGAAATCCTCTGGGGGTGTTTTTAATAAAACATACCAATTAGAAGTGTCATGTTCTCTAGCATAAAATACTTGTTTGGCTTGTGACGCAAGAATATATGGCTCCTTTTCAAATTGACTTTGATTTTGGTGCAAATTAACAAGTGTAAATCCATCTTCAACTTTAACACCATTATGAACTTTAGCCCAATCACACTTAAACAATGGGAGTCGATAGATATAGTAATCTAATAAAATTATTTCAGTCAAGACTCCATAATATGTAACCACATCCACAATTGGAGCTCCATCCTTAGCACTTGATCTACATAGTGTAGTTGCATCAATAGAAACACCACTATTTTGAGTCGACCTTTCCACGCTTTTTATATGGAATCGTTGACCATTTATAAAGTACCCTGAATATGACATTGCGGTCTTGCGAGGTCCATTTGCAAGCCATTTTAATAAATCTGAGTCTTTTGTGTTACAAGAATCTAATGAAATCTGTTCCAATAAAAAAAATGTATATTTAGAATAATTAGTGATAACTATGTTATTCTTAAAATCGTATAACATATTTATTACATTGTCTTTTAACCAAAGTGGAAATTGTTCAGAATGAACCTTCATTAAAAGACTCTTGTCATTTGCAAGTCTTCTATTTGAGAGTAGCAATTCATTTTTATGCATCCTAAAATATTAATGGATCATTAATTAAAGTTTTGGTACCTTATTGGAAAAACAACTACATAAGGTCAGTTAAAGTACTCACTCTATATATGGTTCTACCTCAGATGTGTTAAATAACACATATTGATGTGCTAATTCAAGCACGTCGTCAGATAATGTAACTGATAACCCAGACGATATAGGACGTCCTTCAAGAATGACACCATTGTTAAACTCCTCATTCCAACGTTCTTTGGCATCAAGTCCAATTGAATCTTGAACACAATTCTTATTAAAAAGAATGCATTCATCAACTAGATAACACTCTGCAATGCACCCTTCTGGACGTGCTTGATTCTTAACATACCCTTTTAGTGTTTTCATGTATCTGAAGACATTATAAAACTTGTAAGATATTTAAGATTTTCAGTTATCTACCATTTATAGTATGTAATATGACAAATAAGATACCTTTCAAATGGATACATCCAACGAAATTGAACCGGTCCACACAAGCGAACTTCACGTCCCAAATGAACGACCAAATGAATCATGATGTCAAAGAAAGAAGGAGGAAAAAACCTCTAAAAAAGGCACAATATATCAATTACTTCTTTTTCAATATCCAACATATTTTCTCGATCAATTACACGTTGGCAAATTTTATTGAAAAATGCACATATCCGTGTTATTGAATGTCTTGGACCTTTTGGAAGCATTCCTCTACTGACAACAGGTAGAAGTTGTTGCATTAACACGTGATAATCATGAGACTTTAATCCCATTACCTTGTATTCCTCCACTGAAACACAATTTGAAATGTTTGAACTGTAGTCATTAGGTAACTTCAACGCATATAATCTCTTGCAAAATAATCGCTTCTCAGATCTTGACAAAGTGTGCAGAGTTGGAGGAAGGTAGACTCGACCCCCACGCTCCTCTGGATGTAGGTCATGTCTTATATTCATGTCTTGCAAATCTTTTCGAGCATTATGTCCATCTTTCGACTTTCCATTAATGTCTAACAATGTGCCTATTATGTTCTCACATACATTCTTCTCAACATGCATGACATCCAAATTAGGGCGTAGTACAAGTTCCTATATTGATGTAAAAACTTATCAATATGTAACGTAATGTACATCTTTAAGCCAAAACAAATGGATGACAATAGTGAAAAGATATATGTACCTTCCAATATGGTAAATAAAAGAAGATCGATCATTTTTTCCACATTTCATTTGTTCCATTCTGCTTCTTTCGTTTTTTCTTCTCAAATTTTCCCCAACAATTTTGAATATCTTTAAGTTGGGCATAGATTGTATTTCCATTTGCAACTCTAGGAGCTTGTCGTTCTTCAACTTTGCCATCAAACCATGACTTTTTCCTTCTATATGGATGAGATGAGGGTAAAAATCGTTTATGGCCCATATACGCTAATTTCTTGCTATGGTATAACCATTCAGCATGCATGTGTGTGTTCCCCACATATAGGACAACCTGTCTTGCCCTTTGTTGTGCAGCCAGCAAGATTTCCATAAGCAGGAAAATCATTGATAGTCCACATAAGCACAACTCTTAGGTTGAAGTTCGATTTGCTTATTGCATCATAAACTTCCACCCCATTCCATAAGTTTTTCAAGTCATCAATTAATGGTTGTAAATAAACGTCAATATCATTACCAGGTTGTTTGGGACCAGGAATCAATAATGTTAGCATTATATTTTCTTTCGCCATACATAACTAAGGAGGTAGATTGTACGTCACAATCATGACTGGCCAACAACTATATCTACTACTAAGGTTAGAAAATGGGTTGAAACCATATGTTGCAAGACCAAATTTTAAGTTACGCGAATCACTTGAAAAATCCGGCCACTTCGCGTCAATTGTCTCCCATGCCACGCAATCAACTGGATGATGCATCTTTCCATCATTACTTTTATGGTCCATATGCCACCTTAGTAATTTAGCTACCTCGTTCATTTGGAACATTCGCCTTAGTCTTGGAATGAGGGGAAAGTATCTCAGAACTTTTGCAGGAACACCTCATTTCATTCGTTTAGTACGCTTATCCACCTTCCATCGAGAATGTGCACAAATTGGACAACTCTCTAAATCTTTGTTCTCCTTTGTGAATAAGCAACAATCATCTGTACAAGCGTGGATCTTTTCATATCCTAAATCAAACACTTTCAAAAACTTCTTTATTTCATAAGTAGATCTTAGGATAACATTGTCAGGTGGTAGCATGTAGTGCAAGAGCTCTAAAAGGCTTGTGAAACTTTTATCGGTTCAATCATTAATAGCCTTAATCTTATATAAGGATACCACAGCTGACATTTTTGTATATTTTGAGCAATGTGGATACAAAGGAGTATTTGCATCTACAACCGTTCGGGTGACATCATTGTTCACATAAGGTTCATCAATTTTTTCGTCGTTCATGCAAGAAGTACTACAAAAAGTTTGACCATCAAACATATATTGACATCCAACTTTAGATTTTATAGGTACTTCTTCACCATGATGAAACCAAATCTTATACGTTGGATCCATACCTTTGATAACCAAATGTTCATACACAATATCAAAGGTTTGATAATTCATGTTCCTACATGTCTTACATGGACATAAAATTTTGTCCACCCCAACCAACATGCTCTCAACTTGTTAGACAAAGTTCCATGCGCCTCTCAAATATTCATCGGTAGCTAGGGAAAAAAACTCAACCAATTAATATAACTAACCATCTTAAAATATTATTAATTTAATATCTAACATACTCTTACCTATTCAAATGAATCCAATCTTTATCAAACATTCTTCTCGAAACTATTGTACAAACATGCAAAGTTTAATAAATGAGTTTACATAATGGTCAATTAAAAAAAAAAGGGAAAAATACACTTTTAGTCCCTGAGGTTTGAGTTAGGTTTCATTTTGGTCCCTGAGTTTTCAAACTCAACAATTTAGTCCCTGAGGTTTGAGATAAGGAGCAATTTGGTCTCTGCCATCCATTTCACCGTTAAATCTAACTGACTTGCTGACGTGACACTATTATTTTAATTAAAAAATTAATTGTTAATTTTTTAAAATAAAAATATATTAAAATAATAAAAATATTATTTTTTAATTTATTTTATTTCTTTTTATTATTCTCTCTTCCACCTTCTTCTTCTTCATCCTCCTCTTTCTACTTCTTCTTCCATCATCCTCCATGGTCGGCGACAGGCGGTCGGCGACCACCGCTTGCCGGCGGCCGCTGCCAGAGGTTACTTTTTTTTTTCTCTTCTCTTCTCCCTCTCTTTTCCCATCTTCTCAATTTTTTTTAAAATAATAAATCGAGGAGCTCCCTCCCTCTTCGCCGAAAAAACAGGGATCTGGGTTCGTTAGCAGATCTGCGGAGCAGATCCACGGGTGCGGTGAACGGATCTGGGTTTATGAGCTCCGAATGATCAACGGCGAGGTCTAGAACGCCTGTCGTCGACCACGGCGAGCTCCGAACGATCCACGGCTTGCGAATCCGTCGTCGAACACCTCTCGTGGAAGTTTGAAAACTAGATCTGGAATGCTCTTGCTCGTTGTACCTGTCTTCGCTCGATCTGGAATGCTCTTGCTCGTTGTACGGCGCGTGAGATCCGTTGAAGCCCTGCTCGCTGTAAGTCCGAAAACCAGATCTTGGTTGCTCGTTGTTGGTCGGTGCGAGGGAGAGAGACAGGGAGGAGGGAATGGAGCTTTGAGGTCGGTGCGAAGGATAGAGATAGTGAAGGGAGATAGATGAAGAGGGAGAGAACGAAACAGGGAGGAGGGAAATGGAGAGAAACAGGGAGGGAGAAGAAGAAAGAAAGAAAAGAAGAAAAAAATCACAGCCGGCGGTGGCGGCCGTCGGTCATGGAAGATGATTGAAGAAGAAGAAGTAGAAGAAGGATGAGGAAGAGGAAGATGGAAGAGAAAAGAATAAAAATAAATAAAATAAATTAAAAATAATAATATTTTATTATTTTAATATATTTTTATTTTAAAAATTTAAAAATTAAATTTTTAATTAAAATAATAGTGCCACGTCAGCAAGCCGGTTAGATTTAACGGTGAAATGGATGGCAAGGACCAAATTGCTCCTTATCTAAAACCTCAGGGACTAAATTGTTGAATTTGAAAACTCAGGGACCAAAATGAAACCTAACTCAAACCTCAGGGACTAAAAGTGTATTTTTCCAAAAAAAAAAAAAGAACTTAGGACTACCAATTACGAAATTGAGGCCTTCTCAAATGATTTTTTTCTTATCCCTTTTATTATAATTCTTTGATAGAATGTACTCAAGGCAAGAAAAAAGGATAACCAGCAAGTGTATAAATGCTTATAAGTAGCTTGGAAGAAAGTAGTTATTGAAAAGAATAAAGGAGTCTTTGCCAAATTAAGAATAACGGGTTAAACATACTTACATCAGCAATATTACATGAGAAATAGTAATTTAGTAGCTGTACTCAATGTTATAAGAATGTTGGTGATAAGTTATAAGAATGATAAAAGGGCTCAATTCAAAACGCTTGTCTCTAACATTCAAACATATCCAATCACTTTCATATTTTAGAAAGAAAATTTTCAAGGAAAAAAATGAGAAAAGAAGTATACCTCTTTTGAACACTTTCCTCACACCCACAATAGCCTCTTTTAGTTCTTCCCTGTTACAACATTTTCAAATACATTAACAAAGCATCCTCAACAATGAAATTAAGCTAGCTAATTCTATTATTGTAAAAAAGAGTTTTATGCAATTGACCAAAATAATGAAGGATGTTTCAATGAATCTTAAGAGCACAAAGTAGTAACAATTACTTAGCACACTTGAAAACAATAGTTCATCATGCCTGATATTACATTTACCATGGGTTAATGCTGCACAAATGAATAAATAAATAAATAATTAAGTTGTTTGACCGTTGCAACATTTTTTTTGTCCTCAAGATTACATTTTCATTGACTAAAAGTAAAAGCTTACAGTAATTGAAAAATAGATCGAAGATTATCAACCACAAGGAGAAAATTACCCCCCCGGGTAAAGTACAAGGATGAAATGAGTAATTATTTAATGTCATAACAATCGTTTAATCCTAAAGATATAGAAAAGGAAAAAAGTGGGAGCCACACCCAACTATAGTTTACTATGGCAAGAATATATGATAACTATTCAATTTTTCAATTTTTTAGTGTACATATTAGTTTACTGTGTTACTCATAATTTCTTTTACAAAACATTTTAAAAGCATAATTCTAGCTAAATCTTAATAACAAAAGTATTCAAAACGGAAATTGTTCGACCTAACAAAGCTTTTACTCGTTAAAGAGTTCCTTTTGCTCCACATCTTCAAGTAAAGGGAAAATGGAATTTGTTCAACCTAACAACATATAGCATGATTAAGTAAAAATTTGTATAAAAATGTAATCTACTAACTCGTATTCCTTATTAATTCCTAGTTCAAAAAATGTTTAAAACCTGCATGGTTCATTTCTTTCATTCTAAATTCATCTCAATTTTGCATTTTCCTACCTCTCCAGCATAATAATATGCACATCACAACCAAACCAACCGAAAAAAAATTGTTCCAGCAAACAACAGACTCATTCACAGAAACTTGAGGGACAAACAACTCATACCCAATTGAATGCATTGTCCAACTTTCAATCAAGGTGATGCAAATGGAAATAAAGACGATAATTAAAAAGAGGTTCCAAAATAAAAATTCAAAGAACTGGAGGAAGAATACTTGGTACACTAAACAACAATGTGCAAAGAAGCCAGCACCTAAACTTATTTCATTTCATCAAGATGGATAGTAGAACGGTAATGTTGATGCAACACATAAAAGTAGTTTTGTTTTCTCATAAAAGCTTCTGAAAATAGTATTTAGTGAGCTATGAATCTCTATTATACAAGGTGAATGTCCTTTACGGCAACTTAACTCATTAGAAAACTTTTGTTTTTCTTTTAGAAACTCTAGTGAGCTTACAAAACTACACATCCACCTATGTGCTTTGGTTAGAAATTAAAAACGAGCCTTGAGAGAGAAATAAATGATTTGTAGAATCATCCATGCACAATGGTTGAAAATATCTAAAACCAGTATGGGAAATTACACATAAGATAGAATCATCTGTAGAAAAAGAAAACAAACCCATCTTGAGCTTGAATTCAACCTTAGACATATGATTTTTTTTAGCTGGAGTACACCAATTAAAATATTACCTAAGAATTAAGGCTTTTCTTTAGCTATCTTAGTTTTTTGTTTTGAATTTAATGTTATGTCTCGTAATCATCATTTCAAGAACATCAGTAACACTTTCAAATTCTCAATTTCAAGAGACCGAGAAAGAGATAACGCATTACTTTCCCAAATTTAAAAGAGAAGATTCTTTTTGCCTTTAATCTGAAACACACAATTTCAATAAGAATATATCAAATTTCCAAGATATTCCAAGAAAACAAAACAAGCAATCCAGCAGAAAGAAGAATGTTGATATAAACACAACAACAAATAAGCAAAACCACTGAGACAGTGTTGCTTTATACTATGCTCCTCATCTAGAAATCTAACCACCACCATAGAACACACAGTGATGTATACCTACTGGTACCAAAGGAAATAAGAAGGAGAAGAATGATAAGAAACAAGAAAAAAAACTCCATTAGAAATTAATCAACCATATCCCCCCCCAAAAAAAAAAAAATCAACATTAGAAGGGGGAAATGAAAACTTCCATAAGATTTTGAAAATGGGAACTCTGATGGACTTTATTCTCTCTCTCTTTTTTTTTAATCAAATTCTAAACAGAGTTGCTCCATGGGATTCTCAACTTTAGAAGAAACCATCCTGTGTCTTGAAATTACAAAACCAAAACCTAGAAATTAAAAGAACGAACTCCAATTGATAAATTCACTATAAATTGAACATTGATTCAAGCAGAAGAGTTATTTTCAATAGTGTGACATTTGGAAGTTGCGATAGTACTAACCTGGTTGGAAAGAGTTCTATGACGAGAGAAGATTGTGCAAGAGAGAATAGATGCATCAACTATGGTGCCGCCAACAAGAGAAATGAAGCCTTTGATATTTCTCCATCAACCAAGTCTGAGAAAAGAAAAAGAGTGATATAAAATGTTATTACTGCCCTAATTAAAAGAATAGAAGAGAGGCATTTACGATTCCAAGTTTTCAAATGCATAACAAGTGAGCGGGTTTGTTTTTTTAATTAAGTGCTATTTTTTTCAATGCCCCACCTTTTATTTTAATACCGTGAAGAAATTTAATCTTATAACTAAATGCTATGGAAACCAAATATTTGTTGAAGTGTTGGTGATATTTCTCATGTATTTTTGCAAGTATATGGAAGCAAACCTGTGATAAGAATGTTGATATTTAAACGCAACGATAAGAAGTTATAAATGAGAGTTTTATAAATAGAAGTACAATATAAGAGCAAATAAACATGACACATCTAAGGTAATCATTACCCATATCGTATTAACCTTACAGGTGGAGGCTTCTAAAGGAAAATGCAGCCAACTTAATTGCAACTCAACAACAACAACAGTCCAAGGATTTGAACAAAAAGTTACAATTCAACTATCAAAAATCTATAATAGCACTTTTTCTATGAGACCTTAGGTTAGCTCTTGAAACTGTTGAGGATCCCAACAGAAACTTGAACATCGATGACTAATTTGTAGCTCCTGTTGTTTAGTGGCAGTTCTCATCAATGGGGGCCACAATGATGTCTCTTAACTTAAACTTAAAATCTCATGTTTGATATGTGATGGAAGAGATTGTCGAGGTCTCTTATCAAATAAATTTATAATCCTCAACCTCTAAAGCTAACTTGTAGCAGTAGCGGTCGGGGTCGATCACAGGGAGTCTATGCAAACAAATCTTAATTTCCTTATTTGTTTTAGGTAACCAAAAGGGGGGTTTTCATTCATGGAAAGAAAGTAAATATGGAAAGAAAACTAATTATAGAAAATATTGCAAAAGGAAAGTAAGAAAATCGAATTAAGGAAAGATAACAATACCTCAAAAATCATGCAACCGGGATAGTCATGGTAAGTTCAATTCAATTAAATCATCAATTTCACTAATGAGTCAAAACAAATCTAAGTCCGACGTATCCCGGCAACAAACCGAGAATCATGATCCACTATCACAAACATGCAAACGCTAAGTTTGATTCTAGTTTAAATTAATTAATTATCCAATCAACTAATCTAAACCGCATTGGGATCTAGCCGAATTAGTTCACATGCAACGGGCAACAAACCACAATTACAATTGATTAAATCATTTAGTTCTAGGGACGCATGCGTATAAACAAAACGTTAACCTATATACTACTAATATTTAGCAAGTAAATTTAGAGAGGGCGCGGTCAAGGTTGTCAATCTTTCCTACCACAAACTAAATTTATAGAAAAAGAACTAAAATCACATAAATATGCTTTGAGAATTTAAACAAGAAATTTCATTAATGGAATATGAACTTACTTTTGACTACCCGATTACATGAATGAAGAGCTTAGCCTCTCATGGAATAAGAGCAAGCTTGCTTCTTCATGGAATACATCAAAGAAAGCAATAAAAACTAAAACTAAGAAGAATGGTGGAAAAGGGGGAGAGAGATGAACTACAAAATTGTAGTGAATTGTGTGTTGAGGGATGATTCTAAACCTACACCAAAGGCCTCTATTTATAGGGATTCTTGGCCTTCAATTTGTGGTAGAATGGTACTGAATTAGATCTTCAAACATGGAAAATTTCAGCCAAATTTGGAAAATTTAAATCTTGGAAAATTGCTTAGCGTCGCGACGCTATACAACAAGCGTTTTGACGCTGTCCCTTCAATTTTGGAAAATATTTCTCGGATTGCCCTAGTGTCGCGACGCTGTTGAGCAAGCGTCTCGACTCTGTATGACGAGCGTCTCGACGCTGATGAGGCTCCAGGGGCAGAATTGTCATTTTACGCTCCGGTTTCGCTCGTTTAAGCCCCGAATTGCTTCCAAAGCTCCGGTGAGGACCTATAGACATATTATACTCATTTTAAAGCATTTTTCGCAAGGAATTCAACTAAGATAAGCAAATTGGGAGATTCTAAGTGTATAATAAATTGGACTTATCAATATGCTATGTATAAAATTAATGAGAAGACCAAGGCAAGAATGCCTCACGTTAAAGAAAGAGCTACAAAAATGCAAATCTCTACCTAGTTAAAAGATGAAAGCAAATACATGCTCAAATTTCTTCAATCCATTAGGGTCTCAACTTAAAAGCAGCATAACTTTCAGTCACAAAAATAAAACAACTTGGCTTTTTCCTCCTTATTTCTCCTAGTATTTTCCTATTTTTTCATTGGGAAAAATAGTGTGGACATAAGTCATAAATAAGAGAAAACTACCAATTAAAAGAGGATTAAATCAAAGAAATGCAAGAAATGAAGCTTTCAATCTGACTGGAGCGGAATGATGAGCCTAGAAAGAGATAAAGGTCTAAAAGAAAGCTTTAAGTGATGGTCTAGAAAGATGGACAACAATCTTAGAAAGATACAGTTAATAATATTTTTTCAATTGAGGTTTAAATCCAAAATAAGTAATATAGTATGGCATTGCTTCGTCAAAATCAACCATTAAAATCAAACAAATCTTAAAATAGCAAAAGAATGGAGCTTTAACAAGGGACTATATAAGTGAAAGGTGATTGTACGTATACCTTATCTTTGAACCATAAGCCCCAAACATCTCACCATTCAACCTTAAGATAAGAAAGTAGTTAAAATCAAACGGAAGTGGAGAGAAAAATAAGAGAAGACTATGAAATTAGATTGCAACAAGTTCTACTTTTCTAACTTTCACATTAACTCAAATCAATATCAACTCAATTGCAAAGATATCTCTAACACTTTTCTCATCCAAAATTAACTCTAACTCAACTCTTCTTAAATACAATTGAAAAATAACTATCAAGAATATAAATCCAATTTAATAAATCATGCCCTCTCTACAAAACTTTGTGAATTTAACATGCTTGTAACAAAGATATTTTGTGACTCGGTACATGGAAGAAATCTAAAGAGGAAATTTAAACCAATAAAAAAAAGATATTGTCATTGGTATCATCGTCCTTCTCATCTGAAAACGCAACCAATTTCAAGAGACGAAGAGAAAGAGATAACACATAACAAAAGAGAAAAATCATTCAAAAGCATTAGATAAGTATAAATTAAATTAAAACACCATCAAGAAATTGCAAGAAGCAATCTAAACAGAGAACATTAATAAGTTCTCAATTTAAAGTAACTGTACTACTAATGAGAGCATTAATAAACCAATTAAGACATTGACTTTCATAGTTGTAATATTGCCACACAAAAGCTTCTCCTAAATTTAACAATGGTGTAGAAAAGAAAGATATCTTTTGCGACATTGAGATAAGAGTCTTTCTTGTTTCTGGACTTCATAAACTTGCACTAACAAATATTTGGTTCTTGAGAGTTGTTGTACTTAAATTACAGAGAAAGACTACTTTTTTACTCCATTAACTAATAATGGCTAAAGGAATATAGAAATATACCCCAATTCTTGAAACTATTTAAAGTTTTAACTTTCACATATATTCTCATTCGCCTAAAGTGCGAGCCGTAGGTTGAAAGCAAGATCTTCCAAACTTTCAGATTTATTTAGGGTTGGCACACATTACATTTAGAAGGAAAATTCTTATAACCATTCTCTATAGATAAAGTAGCAAGCCTACAACCTAAAGGCAACAATGGAAATACAAGATTTGGTAAGGAAAAAAACAAAATCAATGAATAAGCAAGGCTGAAACATTGTCCTGTCGACGATCATTTGCATCAAATCTTTTAGGAACAATTTCATTTTCTCCCAAGCATTACTTAATTTTATTGCCCAAAAAGATATCTTACCTACTAATACAAGATTCATATTCTTGTTTTTTGATTGAAACTTAGAAAAAGAAAACCAAACCTGTAAATTACTTAGGTCCCGTTTGATAATCATTTGGTTTCTGGTTTTTGGTTTTTGTAAATTAAGCTTGTTTTCGTTAAATTTCCTCACCATGATTTTAATTTTTGTTAAAGACACACTTGAATTTCTAACCAAATTCTAAAAACAAAAACAAGTGTTTGAAAACTACTTTTTTTAGTTTTCAAAAATTGACTTGGTTTTCGAAAACATGGGAAGAAGGTAGGTGAAAAGCCAAGGAAACTTAGAGTTGGAAGGGATGTTTATAATCTTAAAAACTAAAAACCAAAAACAAAAAACAAAGTGGTCATCAAACGGCCGAACCATAGATATATAGATTCCTGTGACAAAACTCCTAATCATCTACTTGACGCAAAAAAGACCTAGAAAAGCCACCAATTGTGATGAGTTAATTTATCTTAAAGGCTAAACCTAAAGAAGAGAACAATCTAAAGAATATAGAATGCAACGAAGACTACATACCTCACGATTCCATTTAAAAAAAATCACTTTAACTAAAATTATATATCAACAAAACATAAGTTGTTCTGCAAGAATATATTCAACTTGAAAATCATCCCTCAGAACCCTTGAAAATGTTTCCTTGCTTGCTTGAAAACTCTGTTTGATGAGTTGAGTTTTAATTTCTTGCTTCTTTTGAAACGGTTCATCTTCTTCAGAAGGTTTTGTTTTTATGGGGATGAAAAAAAAACACCTAGCAATAGGGAGAATGGAGCACTGTTTACATTGGCATTTGTAGATCACAAATTGTCTTTTTTTTTTTTTTTTTTTTTTTTTTTTTTTTTTTTGAGCTATATTCTATCTTTGTTTTTGTTGTGGAGTACACGGGGAGTGGCTTAAGGAGAGGTTGTCTTAGTGGATTCCTAAGATTTTCAATCTAATTTTTGTTCGACAGTTGATGTATGATTCATTGATTATGCTAAATAGAATTTCTTTGGTGATCTTGCTATTCTCTTGTTACTTTTCCAAACTTAAAACTGAAGATTCTTGTTGCCCTTAATCTCGAATGCCCAATTTCATGCAGATTCTATCAAATTTCCAAGATATTCTAAACAAACAAAACAAGCAATCTACCAAATTTCCAAGATATTCTAAATACAACAACAGAGAAGTAAAACCCACAGAGATAAGGTCGCTCGTACCGTCGTGGGCACTTTTTTCATTTACCGCCAATTTTTACAACACCCGGCTTTTTTTTTTTAATAGATTCATTGACCTTCATGCTATAATTAAATGATATGAAAAGCTATATTTGTTGTAGATCGATGTAGCTTGTTTCGTAAGTCCACAGAGGCTTTAAACAAAACACAACACAAAACAATAAAACAATAGAGAAATAATTAAGGGAAAAAGACATAGAAGAAGACACAACCTTAAAAAGCAGTCAACGTTGGGATAACGTCAGCAAATATACATTATACAATTAGAAGCATAAAGCAAAGGCTGCCAAAGGAGCAGTCCATGTTTCTATCACTGTTAAGCTATGACTACCATAACTGTAGGATAGTCATAGCAATCAAGTTCACTAAACACGTTAAAATGAATAAATAAACTTCAATACTTTATACCTTCAATCTAATATTAAGCTATGACTACCATAACTGCAGGATAGTCATAGCACTCAAGTTCACTAAACACGTTAAAACGAATAAATAAACTATGACTACCATAACTGCAGGATAGTCATAGCACTCAAGTTCACTAAACACGCTAAAACGAATAAATTAACTTCAATACTTTCTACCTTCAATCTAATATTAAGCTATGACTACCATAACTGCAGGATAGTCATAGCACTAAAGTTAACTCAACACGTTAAAACGAATAAATGAACTTCAATACTTTCTACCTTCGATCTAATTTTATGTTATGACTACCACAACTATAGGCTGCAAAATAATCTCAACTGTAGCTAATTTTCTTGCAATAGGTATATATCTTAGAAATTAAACATTTATGTTCAAATTTCAATGTTTTGTTCTTTAGTTAAAAAAAGAGTTATATGTTCAGGTTTACTCTTAAATTTTAATGTTACATTACTTGGTTCTATAAACTTTTTTAAAAAATGTCTAATAGAAGTTTAAAGATTAAGCCTTTAAAAAAAAGTATAAAGATTTAAGGCCTAGGAAGATATTCCTCATAGTTTAGGGACAATTTTATAATTTAGTAAATTAACAAAAACATTGAAAGGTTAAATTATCAAAAATACTCTTGAACTATGGGGTTGATTTCATTCTAGTTCTCGAAGTTTGAAGTTTGTTTCAGAACGAATTCTTGGAGACATCTCTTGTTAAATTTATTGACTAAAAATGAGGTATTTGTTTTGTTTTGTCCATGTAAATGGGCACATAAGCAACAATATAATGTATATGCAAACATGTCATTTTTCATCCATAGATTTAAGGAAAAAATGTCTTTCAAAGATTGTTTATAAACAAAATTCATACTTCCAAGGCTAAAATGAAAAAGGTCAAGAAGTCTATCTTGCAAAGGTATATTTACTTGTTCATCTTGCTTCTCAAATTAATTTTTAATCTCTAAGTTAAAAACAGTTTGAACATAACAAGCCTAACGTTGCTGGACTGCAAGAAACGTGATGAAGAAAAAAAACTACTTGTCTGCCGAGAGATAAAGATCGAGGGAGAGATGCAAATCGGCGGTGGCAACGCTGACTTCCCTGCCCAAGCCCACGGTCTCCACAACCTCTACAAACAAAATATGGTCTGAAAACAAGTCCAACCTTGCTGGACTGCAAGAAACACAAGGAAGAAAAAAAATACTTTCATGTCTGCCGAGAGATAGAGATCGAGGGAAAGAAAGAACTCACCAGAACTGCTACTTTCGTGGCCGCTGTGCTCGCCGGCGTTCGGTGAGGGGAGGGAGCGACGACGTTCGGTGAGGGGAGGAAGCGTCGGCAAGACCCACACACAGAGAGAGGAGCGTTCGAAGAAGAAGATGGAGAAATGGAAAAATGGTAGTGTCGGCGCCGTTCGTTCGTTCAGTGTAGAGAGGTCGAAGAAGAAATGGAAAAATGGTAGCTGGGGGCGATCGTTCGTTGAGTTGGAGAGAGGTCGCAAAGAAGAAATCACAAAATGGTAGATGGGCGGTCTCTTTCACGCACGGGGGAAAAATGGGAGGGAAAGAAAAGTCTTCCAATTTTTATGTTTTTTCCAAGTACACACGCAAGCCCTCTTTTTTATTTAGTTTTTATTTATTTTATTTTTTTCTTTCATAGCTTAATTTCACTAATGCTATCCTAAAAAGCTATAAAAAGACTTATTTCTTGTAGTGGGAGTGACCCACAGTTTACGAATGTTGACTAACTTGGTTAATGAGTTTAGCCAATTAGCCTCGTATCGTTGGAGCTTCTGATCTGTAGGTCCAATAGGTCCCACTGGTAGCTCGTAAAGAGACTTGAGGCAATTGTAAATTGAAAGTGTTCAATTTATTTAGGAGAATCATATAATGTATATTGATACATTATAATATAAAGTTTATGAAACTTTATAATATATTTTGAATTAATTTCAAAATTAATTCTTGAGGGAAAATATTTGAAAGAGTTCAAATAATTAATATGAATTGGATTCATATTAATATAAATAATTTAATAAAATCCCTAAGATTAAATATGTGATATTTAATTGGGTAATTAATTAATTATGGAATTAATTAATTAATTATTAAAATTAGATATGAATAAGATAATAGATTTGATCTTATTCATGACATTTTCATATTAGGAAAAGGTTTTGGTCTTTTCCTATAAATAAGACCCCTAGGGTGGGGTGAAAGACATCTCATTCATTCCTTACTCTCAGAGAATTCCCCTGAAGGCTCCCTCTAGACTCCCACCTGTCTCCTGCCTCTAGAAGTCTTAGAGTCATACCGGTGTAGCCATAGTGGTGGTGTTCACAGTAGTTTGTGATTATTTCACAAGTGATAGCGAGCATAGCTAGCTATTTTTCTCTGATTAATTAAGCTAGTCTTTTTCAATTATTTGCCCAAATTTATACATGTTTATGTTTTATTTGTAGGAAGTATGTGCTTGAAGCTTAATTCAGCAATTGGAGTCAAATGGAGCTTCCAATCTTAAAAAAAAAAAAAAATCGCGACGCTATAGAAAATTTTCGAAATTTGCGGATCGCGATAGCGTCGCGACGCTGTCTTGACAGCGTCTCGATGCTACAACGAAATTTTGCTATTTAAGCATCTTTTCGGCTAGGTTTTTGGGGACTTTGATTTGGGGACTTTTGGAGCCAACTTTAGAGCAGAAAGAGGACAGAATTGAGCTGAAGCAAAGGGGACTAGTTGGAAATCAACCCATTGTCCGTTGGGATCGTGACGGGGACGTTCGGTCTCGGCCTACAACGAGTCTATTTCTCTTTTCCCTTACTTTAGACACTTTTTATGGCTTATTTAGACTTAGTTTATATTGTAACGAGGATTATGTGTAGCTAAGTTTAATTCTTAGGGATTGATGTAGCCGTTGGGCAAGTTTTGGATTGATTTACGGTATTTATGCTATTGATGTCATTTATGCATATGTTGTATGTTTAATGCTTTCGATTTAATGGCCATAAATTGATTGATGTTTATATTTGAATCTAACTCGGGAGAGAGGATTTAAATTAGTAATCAATATGCATAACTAGAATTTAGCTAAAAATCGGGAGATTAAGGTTAATTCTAGAAATTGTCATAAAGGTTAGCCTAATTGCCTTGTATGTTTATTGGATTTAGATAGGGATATCGGGTTCAATTGCATATGGGAGAATCATGTATGCTCGGGAGAGATATGTGTGATTTTAGTTGCCAAGATTTATGAATCATAGCATGTGTTAATCCGTTTATTAATCTATAACTCCAATTGGTGAAATCAATTCCCTAAGACCAATTATTCCCTTTTGATTGTCACTTTTTACTTTAGTTTTGTATTGATTAATTCATATTCTCATTCTATTTGATTCCCTAAATAAAATTGGTCAAAAGTATTTTCGATAATTAAAATTTGGCTAGACACCAATCCAGAGGACGACATTCGATTTCAAAATCACTATATTATTACTTGACCCGTACACTTGCGGTAAGCAATTTGCACATCAAGTTTTTGGCGCCGTTGCCGGGGATTGGCATATTTAGTCAATTTTAATATCGAAGAAAAATTGTCCGGTCTTAGTTTAGGGTGTATTTTATTTTTTTGTTATTTTTGTTATTTTTGTTTTTAGGTAGATTGCATTTTTTCTTTATTGTTTTTCTTTTCCATTCTTAAATTTTTCCTTATTTAGATTTTCCCATTTTTTTTTTTATTTTTCCATTGTTAGATTTTTAGTTTTTCCTTTTTAGATTAGTTTTTCCTTATTTGTTAATGTCCTTATTGGTTTTTGTTTTATCTATTTTTGCATTCCATATTGGTCAATTTTTTTCCTTTTGTAGATTATATTTTTCCTTATTTAGATTTAGTTATTTTCCTTTTCTTGTTTCTTTCCCAATTTATTTTATTTCCTTTTCTTTGCCTTTTTAGGTTAGTATAGTCGGTGTATGCGAAAGGTTAGGGAATTGGCCTTAGTTCCCTTGGATCCAGAAATAGAAAGAACATTCAATAGACTTCGAAGGGAAAATCAAGAAAACATCCAAATGGTCAATCCTAATCCTGAAGAACCTAAGCCCATCAGGGACTATTTTCAGCCGATCTTTCACGAGCAACAGTCGGGGATTGTCTATGCCCCAATTAATGCTAACAATTTTGAGCTGAAAACAGGTTTCATTCAGATGGCTCGAGATTGCGCTTACAGAGGATCACCCATGGAGGATCCAAATTCTCATCTGAAATCCTTCCTAGACATCTGTGGGACGGTAAAATTAAATGGTGTTTCTGAAGATGTCATTCGCTTACGTTTATTTCTTTTTTCGTTGCAGGACAAAGCGAGGGACTGGTTACAATCTATTCCACCTGGGAGCATTACCACTTGGGATGCTTTGGTCCAGGAATTCTTAAAAAAGTTCTTTCCTCCTGCCAAGACGGTCAAGCTGAGGATCGAAATTGGGACATTCCAGCAACAATTCGATGAGCAGCTGTTCGAGGCCTGGGAGAGATTTAAAGAGCTGCTAAGGAAGTGCCCTCAGCACGGATACCCTGACTGGCTACAGGTTCAATTATTTTACAATGGATTAACTCCTAGCACGAAAACTATTGTTGATGCAGCTGCAGGTGGGACTCTGTTGTCCAAGACTGTTGAGAGTGCTAGGACTTTGTTAGAGGATATGGCCACCAACAGCTATCAGTGGCCATCTGAGCGGTCGGGACCCAAAAAGATTGCTGCTGGAGTGTTCGAGGTTGACAACGTAAGTGCACTTCAGGCTCAGATGTCTTCCTTGGCTACTGCATTTTTAAAGTTTTCAGGTTCAGGGAATGTTCAATCAATTGAGTCTGCAGCTGCCCTTGCATCCCAGACTCAGGGGGAAAATCTCGAGCAGGTTCAGTATGTTTCGAATTTTAATTTTAGGGGGTACAATAATAATTCCACACCTACACATTATCACCCTAGCAATAGAAATCATGATAATTTTTCCTATGCTAATAATAAGAATGTTTTGAATCCTCCTGGCTTCACTCCTCAAAGTCAAGAAAATAAGAAATCTTTAGAAGACCTTGTTGGAGCTTTTATTGCAGAATCAAGTAACAGGTCAAATAAGCTTGAGGAGGCCGTGATTGCAATAAACATTACTGTCAATGGTCATTCTGCAGCAATCAAGAATATAGAGACTTAATTGGGACAACTGGTAAGTGTTGTCAACTCTATGAATAAAGGTAAAGCCCCAGTTGAACAGGAGAAATCTTCTTTGGAGTACTGCAAGGCCGTATCTGTGCATTGTGAGGAGGAGACTAAATTAGCTGAAGAGGAGAAAACAACTGAACCAGAGGAACTCACAGGAGGAGTTGAAGAAGGCACCACCTCAAACGAAGCTGAAAAGCTTAATCCTGAGCCTTCTATCCCTTCTCCTACTGTTTTAGTTCCAAAATCAAAGAAAAAGAAAAATTCTAAGGTTAAGTTTGACAAATTTTTAGATGCTTTTATGGGTTTGCATGTTAATATTCCTTTTTTAGATGCCTTGGAGCAGATGCCTCACTACAGAAAATTCATAAAGGAATGACTCAACAAGAAGAAAAAGGAAAAGAAGTTGGAGACTGTATATCTTGCATCGACGTGCAGTGCTCGTGTTCAACAGGGAGTACCAGAGAAATTGTCTGACCCAGGGAGTTTTACTATTCCTTGTAATTTTGGTACTTATTCTTGTAGAGCACTATGTGATCTAGGGGCCAGCATAAATATTATTCCATTATCTCTGTGCAAAAAGCTTAATATAGGAGAAATAAAATCTACCTCTGTTAGACTTCAGTTGGCTGACCAGTATGTGGTTAGTCCATATGGGATGGTTGAGAATATTCTGATTAAAGTAGGTAGATTTTTCCTTCCTGTTGATTTCTTTGTGCTAGATATTAAAGAGAATCCTGCTATGCCTATCATATTAGGGAGACCATTCCTTGCTACAGGGAGGGTTATAATTGATATTGAATGCAGGGAGTTAATCATAAGAGTCCAATAGGAGAAGGAAGTTTTAAAAGTTTTTTAGGACCCCAAGAACACATCAGATACAATGATGGTGGGCTACAGGAGAGGTGCTAGGAAGAGCACCAGTGATGGAAAATCTGACAGGAGATCACCCTGATGCATAGTTGGTCAACACGTCGAGCTAATGACGTTAAACAAGCAATTATGGGAGGCAACCCAAGTGAGTTAGTTATTTCTTTATTTTGAGTTTTATTTATTTTTTGTGTCTGTTTTGTAGGTCTTGTTTTCTTTCTCTCCTTTGCTTTCAAGCTGTCAAGAGTCCAAGCCTTCAATCAAGAAGTCATCATCATTCCAGGGCAGTATTGTTCACTCCTTTCATTCGTTTATTGTTCTCATGCTTGTTTATGCTTTATTTTCGTTATACATTGAGGACAATGCATATTTTAAGTTTGGGGGTGGATTAGCATGTTTGTGGAGCCCTTGAGCATCTGAGTTCGGGCTATAGTTTTGAGCTTTCTTTGAATTATGCATATGGTTATTTTCTGGATGCTACTTTTGCATGATTATGATGTCCTAGGATAGGCTTTCTTGTCAATTTTCAAGCTTGTGATGAGTTGTAAGCATAAGTGCCCTAAAAGGGAGACTTTTTAAAATTTTTCTAGGAGATGGCTTGCATGAGTAGAGTATTTGTCTTAGCTAGATTTGGATTTGAATGCTTAGGAGCGAATTATTGGGTTCATATGCTTGTTGTCACCTCGATAGGTGTAGGGCAGAGCTAAAGAGTAAATTTTTTGCAAATTAGCATGTTTGATCTTGCTTAGGAGAAAAGAAAAGAATATATGCTATTTATGCTCATAAAGAAAAATCATTCTTGTTGTTACTGTTGAAATAAGATAATAATGCCATGGCTTGTGCACAATATGCAATGGTTAATAAAGATTAAGGCAAAAAGAGCTACCCCTGTTGTGATCAGTTAGGCCAACCAGAGAAAACTCAGGTTAAGGGTCCCTGCAATGGGTGTGTGAAAGCTAGTGCCACATATACATGCTTAATTTAATTGTTAATTATAAGCACCTAAGTATGAAGATAAACAAACTAATTTGTTCCATTAACTCATTAGTGAAACCTTAGTGCCAGTGTAGAGGGAAGATGAGTTGAGAGTTTAATAAATCAATCCCGGGCTAGTAGAGTCTGATCTTGTTGAGTTAGATCTCGCTTGGGCAAGTTAATTTTGGAAAAATTTTAATTTGTCTCCCTCATTGGTCCTTATGTGCATGTCTCTTGCTTGCTTGACTATTGACCTTTGAGCCTTGAGGATTGAGTTATGATTATTGCATCCATTCTTCTACTGTATGCTTGATTTTTAGTTTGCTCGAGGACTAGCAAAAGCTTAAGTTTGGGGGTATTTGATAGCGAGCATAGCTAGCTATTTTTCTCTGATTAATTAAACTAGTCTTTTTCAATTATTTGCCCAAATTTATGCATTTTTATGTTTTATTTGTAGGAAGTATGTGCTTGAAGCTTAATTCAGCAATTGGAGTCAAATGGAGCTTCCAGTCGTAAAAAAAAAAAAAATCGCGACGCTATAGAAAATTTTCGAAATTTGCGGATCGCGACAGCGTCTCGATGCTACAACGAAATTTTGCTATTTAAGCATCTTTTCGGCTAGGTTTTTGGGGACTTTGATTTGGGGACTTTTGGAGCCGACTTAGAGCAGAAAGAGGACAGAATTGAGCTGAAGCAAAGGGGACTAGTTGGAAATCAACCCATTGTTCGTGGGGATCGTGACGGGGACGTTCGGTCTAGGCCTACAACGAGTCTATTTCTCTTTTCCCTTACTTTAGACACTTTTTATGGCTTATTTAGACTTAGTTTATATTGTAACGAGGATTATGTGTAGCTAAGTTTAATTCTTAGGGATTGATGTAGCCATTGGGCAAGTTTTGGATTGATTTACGGTATTTATGCTATTGATGTCATTTATGCATATGTTGTATGTTTAATGCTTTCGATTTACTGGCCATAAATTGATTGATGTTTATATTTGAATCTAACTCAGGAGAGAGGATTTAAATTAGTAATCAATATGCATAACTAGAATTTAGCTAAAAATCGGGAAATTAAGGTTAATTCTAGAAATTGTCATAAAGGTTAGCCTTATTGCCTTGTATGTTTATTGGATATAGATAGGGATATCAGGTTCAATTGCATATGGGAGAATCATGTATGCTCGGGAGAGATATGTGTGATTTTAGTTGCCAAGATTTATGAATCATAGCATGTGTTAATCCGTTTATTAATCTATAACTCCAATTGGTGAAATCAATTCCCTAAGACCAATTATTCCCTTTTGATTGTCACTTTTTACTTTAGTTTTGTGTTGATTAATTCATATTCTCATTCTATTTGATTCCCTAAATAAAATTGGTCAAAAGTATTTTCGATAATTAAAATTTTGCTAGACACCAATCCAGAGGACGACATTCGATTTCAAAATCACTATATTATTACTTGACCCGTACACTTGCGGTAAGCAATTTGCACATCAACAAGCAGTTGGTGAATTTAATCTGAGACGTCAACGAGAGTAAGTAATTTGTTACTATATAAATTAGATTTAGATATAATATTTTTGTATGCTTAGCCTTAATATAAATTTAGAATTGTTCTAAGATTATTGCCAATGTATTGGTATTTTAGATTAAACAAAATTAATTACGCATCGGTCCCAATCACGCTTCCGCTTTACAATTACCTGAGCATCCAACACTACATTCAACCTTTACCTGAGCATTCTGCAAAACCAAGCTCTGCTGCAGCAAAATAATTCTTCCAGCATGGACAAATAATCACCACCTTTAACTCAACCCTAAGATCTTGCCACAACCTAGCTCTATTATCAGACATATTAAAACACATTTTTAAAGGGTTTATATTTTTGTTCTTTAGACTGAAAGAAGTCCTTTAGACTTAAAGAAGTCCTATAGTCATAAACTCTTAAGCATGGGATGACCCACTTTATGGTGCAGTATACCCTTGCCTCAAACTCATCACCAACTAGACTAAGGGTCCATTTGGAATACATTTGAATTTAAATGTTTCTAAAGAATGCATTTTTAAAAAAATATTTTGTATAAAAATTGTTTAGAATTTAAACACTCATGTGTTTGGTTGCATTTCCTCACAAATGTTTTTCTACACAAGTTATTGTTTACTTAAGAAGTCTTTTTTGAAAAGTTGGTTTCAAGCGTTTCTCTCAAAATGATTTATATATCAATCTCATTTTCTAACAAGTCATTTTTAGGTCTTGCCAAACACTATAATTTTTTTCAAAATGATTTATTTTCAAAATTAAACACTTGAAAATGTAAACCAAACACACCCTAAATACTCATTGCTAAGTTAAAAAATCCTTATTTATTCTATCCCTTGCTTCCCAGAGTGGCAACATTTTATGATGAAGCTCACCTAAGCTCTGGGAGACAGAAAACTGCTAGATTATTATTCATCCTTCAGAACTTTTGCTCTATGGATTTTCTTAGCAAAATTTTCACAGTTAATTTTTTTCAGCAATAACTTTTTCTCATTTTTTCATATTTCCTATGTCATCTTTTGTCGCAAAGATAAACTGTGGGTGTTGAAGGAGAAATTTTGTCCAATCACAAATTGGCACGTCATTATTTAAAATTAATGACGAAATTACAAATAATTAACTTTGGGACCAATTATGAATTGACATGTGTCCCAAATTTAATTTGAAGACAAAGTTGGCAAATTATAAATTTTTAGGACCAAATGTCCATTTGATCAATTAATTAAAAATAAATTATTTTTATCAAATTAATTAATTTGACCAATTAATAAAAAAAAATAATAATTAATTGGATCAAATTTGGTCTTTTAAATATTTTGGTCATGTGGTTTTTTTGGTCAAATATAAACCAAACCCAAGACCAAATAGTTGAACCAAAGACCAAAAAGCCCAAGTCCAAGTTGTTAGGCCCAAAAGTCACCAGGGCCCATCCATGGAGAACTCTATAAATAGATGGGTTCTCCTCCATTTCAAGGGCTCAAAAATTCTACACTCTCACAAAGACAAGAGTTCAGAATTTTAAAGCTCTCAAGTAGAACCAGAGAATCTAGAGAGACCCACCAACTCTGAAGACCGAAGACTCTCTGCAATTCACAAGTTCAAGTGTTGAACACTTCTTGTAGACCAAACACTCTTCAAGACTTCAACACTCCTTGAAGATCAAGGACTCTTCAGGACATCAACACTTCTTGAAGACCAAACACTCTTCAAGACTTCAACACTCCTTGAAGATCAAAGACTCTTCAGAACATCAACACTTTTTGAAGAATAAAGACTTCTTCAAGACTGGAAGACTTCAAGCTCAAATAATCCATTGAAGCTTCAGATTCGAGATCAAGCGTTCCAGCCCTCGAGTGAAACACATTCACACACAAGAGAGAGAATCAGAGGATTAAAGTTAGAGATTGTACACCCAAACACATATTACATCAATACAATATACATTGTTTATTCCACGTGTCTCAATCTTTGAAGTTACGTGTGAACAAATTGGCATGCCCAGTGGGACACATGATGTCATTCCCACTTGGGCTGCATTACAGCTGCCACGTCTTTCAGCCCAAAGACAATAATCAACAACCTAGAAAAATAATTATCACTGTTGGGTTTTATGCCCTAAAACTCGTAGATAGTGAATGTAAACAAATTTTATACTTGTGTTTAATAAAGTGTTATTTAGTTTTTGCAATAAAATGTTATTGTTTAATATTGCACTATTTGACCCAAATCCAATAAACTAAGATCCAAGGTTGTTTGTATGTAACTTGAACTAGTATGTAGGGACATACATGGATCGATGTTCAAGTAACAACCTAAAAGGTCTATAGTATAGTGATAAGGCTAGGTACCTTATCTTGGTGACACTATGGATACGACCCGTTTTGTTCATGTAGTTGACATGCGAGTGGGGGTATCCTATGCAATGAGTTTGCATAAGACCGGACTGCAAAATAGTTAACCACTAACTGTAGCACCGTTAGCTGGCTTGGTTTCTATTTCACTAGGATGACCTAGACAACTCAGTCTCAATCCTGAGTGGATTATGGACTCCTGTTCACGAGGAGTTGTCCTTTGATTTGTATGGGTGAGATTGGCCAGCACGTCGACTCAATAAGCCTACCATTTTGGGGACAATACCGAGTGGGGAGTTGGGAACATAATCACACAAGATGGTATTCACTCCTTCCCGACTCTAGGGTAAGTAGAGGTGTGTTCCCTTAAGTGGTGTCTCCGGGACTTGAACAATGGGCCCAACCCTTTCTATGGCACGAGAGAGACTTCTGTTTGTTGGTTGGACCTCAAACAGGTTGTTCATCAGAAGAACACTCGGGACTTAAGGACAAAGATGTAAACCAGGGGTAAAACTGTAATTTGATCCAGCTGGGATACGAACACACGTGAAGGAATGACTTGTAGTATTGGTCGATATCCGTGGACACAGAAATATTCTGCAGTGAGAATAGTGAACTTAGGGTGTTTAGTGGAGTGACCCACAGTTAACGAATAAAGACTAACTTGGTTAATGAGTTTAAGCCGATTAGTCTTGTATCGTTGGAGCTTCTGATCTGTAGGTCCATTAGGTCCCACTGGTAGCTCGTAAAAAGACTTGAAGCAAACAAATATAAATTGTAAATTGAAAGTGTCCAATTTATTTGGGGAATCATATAATGTATATTGATGCATTATAATATAAAGTTTATGAAACTTTATAATATAATTTTTGAATTAATTTCAAAAATTAATTCTTGAGAGAAAATATTTGAAAGAGTTCAAATAAATTTTAATATGAATTGGATTCATATTAATTTTAATTTTAATAACATCCCTAAGATTAAAAATATTATATTTAATTGGGTAATTAATTAATTATGGAATTAATTAATTATTTATTAAAATTAGAGACATTTTCCTATTAGGAAAAGGTCTTCCTTTTCCTATTAGGAAAAAGGTTTTGACCTTTACTATATATAGGACCCCTGGGTTGGGTGAAAGGCATCCCATTGTGTCTCCTTCTCTCAGAGATCTCTCCCAAAAGACTCCCACAAGTCTCATTCTTCAAGAAGTCTTAGAGATATACCGGTGTAGCCGATTGGTGGTGTTCACACAAGAGGGTTGCTGCGTTTTCATTTTTATTGGCAAAAAAAGGCGAATTGATCAAGGCTTTCTACAAAAGTAAGTTTTATATGAAATCCTTGATCTCTAGGATCAATCTAGTTGATCTTTTAGCATGTTTATAGCCTATGTACAACCCATTAAATATAGATTTATTGCTGTAATATTTTGCAAATTGTATTGGTATTTCAATTAGAATCTAAGACTTTGAGTAGGTCCTGTTAAATTATTCCGATGCGTGGGGCTCTTATCCCTTCAATCACAAATGTCCCTGGGTACTCAACAACCTAGAAAAATAATTATGAAGGAGAGGAATGTTTGAGCAAAACAAGCAGAGTAACTAAAAGTCCCACAAACTTGAACTATTCATTGTCCCCAATGAATCATTAACATGATAAATTATACCCCCAAACTTAAATATTTCTATATGAATTTTAAAGTAAGCTTGAGACTATAATTAAGCTTAAGGTGGAACAAATAAGTCAACACTACCTCAAAATTTTCTTGCTGCAGCGATGACCAGAATACCTTGATCTAATTAAGCAAACTAGTCCAAACTTAAAAAATTCAGAAGAAAATTAGTTAAGTTAGGAATGATTAGTTCGTATAGAACATAAATGCTTGGAAATTTCATTAAAAACATAGAAAAAGAATTACAAGAAGCAAATAAACTGGTGAAAACAAGCAAAAACAGAAAAACATAGAAAAAAGAACTGGGGTCAGAATACGCGAGCAACAAAAGTATTCGAACAAAAATTATGCTCGCCCAACTTCTCTTTCTTCATCAATCTTCCTGACCCTGATCTTCCTCCTCTTCTTCCTCTTTTTCAACTGGCGGGGGGGGGGGGGGGGGAGGATTGTACAAGTCATCGGAGAATACTGGGAAGGCTTGATAATGCTTTGAAATATTAGATTGCAAGGCCCTCCTAAGCGTGACATCCGTTCTCTTAGCATAGGTCCAGTAGGCGTGAGCTTGCCTTTCAGCATACTCTTGCCTACTGGCCGATAGTTGAAGTTGCTCTAAGATTTGATGGATGTCACATACCAACCCTCCTTGTCGAGCTTCTTGAGTCAGCTGAAGCCTCGCTAGGTTGGGTGTATCAATACTCCCCATGTCAAGCAGAATGACATCGTCTGGAGTCGTAGGCACCACTGCCCTATTACATAACATTGTGATTGTATTTGGGAAGAATAATTTACCAACCTTATTTCACTAACAAGTATAGATTTCATTCGAGATAATTTTCCCCCTCTTCTGGTTCCTTCGGTTGCTCTCCTCCAACTGCTTCTTCAGGTTCTTTATGCCACTACTTCAGATTCTTTCGACTGTTCTTCCCCAACCACTCCTTCAGCAATATCCTCGATCACCTTCCTTACGACCTCTGTTGCTTCAGCTCTTTGTTGCCTTCTCCATCTTTTGGCTTCTCTTTCTTCTGGTGTTTTAATTTTCTTCGTTTTCGTCTCGAGTGCCTCAGGTGTAACTGACACCTCTTCTTCCTCATGATCTCTTTTCCTTCTTCCTCTAGTCTTAGCCATCTCAATCTTACAACGTATTCTCACTCACAGAAATGGAAGAAAAACGAAAGAAAAACTAAAGTAGAGAATAAATGGTAGATGAAGATGAAGTGAAGGAAAACGTACCATGGATTTGATTAAATAGGGCTCCAGCACTAATGATCCTAACCGAAAAGATCTGCTCCAATTAAATAATATTACAATTTATTTTGCACGTAATTGTGGAAAATTAATTTCCAAACAAACGGTAAAAATAAATCGTCGGATAAATGCTTGATTTGCTGTTCAACGGCTAGACCGTTAGATCTCTCCTACGTGACACGTGGAAGCACCAGATGCCCATGCGTTTTACCTGCCCACAGAAAATTTAAATCCCAACGGTAAAATATTTAATTAATAATCACATCCGTAATATTCTGATGATATGGTTGCTCTAACCAAAAGATTGCAAAAACAAACTGAGCAACAAGATTTCCTTCTAGAAGAATCTTTTCACACGGGAAAATTTCAATTTAAATTCAAACCGCCAAAATCAAATCTTATTATTATTTTATTTCTAGCCGAATAAATCAGGAAAAATATTATTAAACCTAATCTAAATAGAAATATAAATAATAAAAAATACAGACTAAGATAAAATCTAGACTAAACTACTCAGATAAATTAAACTGACAAAAATAAAAATAAATATATTGAAAATAAAATCTACGAAAAAAATACCAACGAATTAAAATAAATCAGATAAGATTTAAATAACCCAAATCTAATTCAGAATAATTCAAATTAAAATCAAATGCAACCGAAAAAAATAAAATCGCACAAATTCTGGGAGCTAAAAATATTGCTATATAAAATGCTCCTGCAAAACTCTCGCTCGCTTATTCATCAACCAACTTTAGGGAAGGATATTTCGACTGGAACTCCTCACCCCAATAATGCTTCACTCGCTATCCATTAACCTTGAACACTCTCCCATCCTTTTCATCCCTCTAAGTAATTGCTCCATGAGGAGAAACTTCAATCACGATAAATGACCCAAACCATTTAGATTTTAATTTTTCAGGAAACCATTTCAATCTAGAGTTATAAAGCAAGACTCTCTGACCCTTGACAAACTCTTTAGGTTTTATTTTCTTATCATGCCACAACTTAGTCTTTTCTTTATAAATTTTCGCATTTTCATAAGAAAACTAACGAAATTCCTCTAATTCATTAAGCTGAAGCATTCTTATTGCACCTGCACGACTTAGATCAAAATTCAATTATTTCAAAGCCCAAAACATTTTATGCTCAAGCTCTAACTGTAAATGGCAAGCCTTTCCATACACTAACCTATAGGGAGACATACCTAAAGGAGTCTTATAGGTTGTCCTATAAGCCCACGGAGCCTCGTCTAACCGAAAAGACCAATCTTTCTTAGAATGATTGACTACTTTTTTCTAAAATTGATTTGATTTCCCTATTACTAACTTCAGCTTGACCATTTGCTTGTGGGTGATAAGGGGTAGCTATCCTATGCTTAATCCCATACTTAGATAAAAGCTTAGTTAGAACATTATTCACAAAGTGTGTACCCTCGTCACTCACTAGAGCTCTAGCTGTCCCAAACCACACAAAAATGTGCGATTAGAGAAACCTTGATACCGTCTTAGCATCATTCTGATGGCATGAAATGACCTCCACCCACTTGGACACGTAATCAACTGCCAAATAAGATAAAAACATTACCATTAGAAGGAGGAAACGACCCCATAAAATCAATACCCCATACATCGAATAATTCTAATTCTAAAATGTAAGTAAGATGCATTTCATCTATAGGCCCTAAATTTCCTCTCATTTGGCAAGCATCACATTGCTTGTAGAACCAATGAGCATCCTTAAATAAGGAAGGCCAGAAGAATCCACATTGCAAAATCCTCATAGCTGTCCTCTGACCGCTGAAACGACCTCCATACGACGAAGAGTGACATTGCTCCAGGATTTCCTTTGCTTCATCACCTGAAACACACCTACGAATAATACCATAAGAGCATTGCTTATACATAAATGCCTCATCCCAATATAAAAGTTTTGAATCATGCTTAAACTTTTTCATCTGTATCCAATCCATATCAATTGGAGTGATTCCCTTCACCAAGAAATTGGCAATATTAGCATACCAAGGGACATCCTTGACTACCTTTACCTCAACAGCAAAGAGCTGCTGATCTGGAAAGTAATCTGAAATGGCAGATTGCCTCAGCAAAAATGAGGTTGGATCAAGACGAGACAAATGATCTGCAATGACACTCTCTGATCCCTTCTTGTCCTTTATCTCCAAGTCGAATTCATGCAATAACAAAACCCAACGAATCAATCTAGGCTTTGCATCTTTCTTAGACATTAATTACCTTATTGCTGCATGATCTGTGGAAACCGTGACTTTTGACCCAACCAAATATGGGCAGAATTTCTCAAAGGCAAACACAACCGCTAACAACTTCTTTTCAGTAGTTGTGTAGGGTGCTTGTGCCTCATTCAAAACCCTGCATGCATAATAGATAGGATGGATAAATTTTCCTTGCTTTTGCCCCAACATGGCACCTACTGCAACATCACTCGCATCACACATTACCTTAAATGGTAAACTCCAATTAGGTGCACAAAGAATAGGCGCTGAGATTAAAGCAACCTTTAAAGTCTCAAAAGCCTTCCTACAATCTGCATTAAAGTCAAAAACATTATCAGCACACAAAAAGTTACAAAGTGGTTTACTAATTTTGGAAAAATCCTTTATGAACCTTGTATAGTATCCAGCATGACCTAAAAAACTCTGAATCCCTTTCACTGAACTCGACGGTTCTAATATTTCAATAACCTCTATTTTTGCTCGATCAACTTCTAGACCTTTCTTTGAAATCTTATGACCTAACACTATGCCCTCCTTCACCATGAAGTGACATTTCTCCCAATTAAGAACTAGATGAGTATCCTCACATCTCTTTAACACCTTACCTAAATTATTCAAACAATGCTGAAAAGACCCTCCAAAGACTGAAAAATCATCAATAAATACTTACACAGTGGACTCAATCATGTCAGAAAAAATTGCTAACATACACTGCTGAAATGTTGCTGGAGCATTGCAAAGCCCAAAAGGCATTTGCCTAATAGAAAACGTCCCATATGGGCAGGTGAAAATGGTTTTTTCCTGATCCTCAAGAGTAATGGTAATCTTGTTATACCCAGAATAACAATCTAAGAAACAGTAGTAGGCTTGACCAACAAATCTATACAACATCTGGTCAATAAATGGTAGAGGGAAGTGGTCCTTACGGGTGGTTTTCTTAAGCCTCCTGTAATCCATACAAACCCTCCAGCCAGTTACTGTCCTGGTTGGGATAAACTCATTGTCCTTATTAGTCACTATTGTGACACCTCCTTTCTTAGGAACACACTAGACAGGGCTTACCCAATTGCTATCTGCAATTGGATAGATAATCCCAACATCAAACCATTTGATCACCTAATTCTTAACAACCTCTTTCTTTGCAGGGTTAAGCCTTCTCTGTTGCTCAATACTCCTAAAGGATCCCTCATCTACAGTGATTTTATGCATACAGAAACATGGGTTGATTCCCTAAATGTCAGCCAATGTCCAACCTATTGCTATGCGGTATTGATGCAACAACTTTATTAAGGCCTCTTCATCCTTCGACATTAAATCTGATGCAACAATAATGGGCAACGTCTCACCCTCCCCAAGATAAACATACTTTAGATGATCCGACAAGGGCTTCAAACCTAAAGTGGGTGCCTCAATCAGGGATGGCTTAATAGGAGGAGCCTTTCTTTTATTCAAATCTAAAGAATAAAAAACATCCTCACACCTAGACACTTCTTTTTCACTTTTTCTTTCTAAAGAACAAACTTCTAAATCCTCTACACAAACCTCTCCATGATCTTCCAAATGCTTGTTAGCCAAATCCTCCATTGCTGTCTCAACAATTGTGTTCTCCAGAATCTTAATGAAAGAACAATCTTCCATTTCGTTTGGATACTTCATGGCCTAACATTAAACTTTACTTCCTCATTATAAACCCCCATTGTTAATTCCCCTTTTTGAACATCTATCAATGCTCTACCAGTAACCAAAAATGGATGACCAAGAATAATTGGGACATCTTTATCTGCCTCATAATCTAAGATAATAAAATCAATAGGAAATACGAATTTATCTACTTTCACTAAGACATCCTCAATTTTACCCTATGGATATGCAATAGACCTATCAGCTAGTTGGAGTGTGACTGTGGTAGGCCTAGCTTCACCAATAACTAGCTTTTGATAGATCGAAAGAGACATAAAGTTAATGCTTGCTCCTAAATCACAAAGTGCTCTACCTAACTCTTTTCCACCTATTGAAACAAGAATAGTAAATGACCCTGGATCCTTAGCCTTGATTGGTAAGCCATTCTTAAGAATAACACTACACTCCTCAGTAAGAGACAATTTCAAACTCACCTAACCTCTTCTTTTTAGTTAAAATATCTTTGAGAAATTTAGCATAATTAGGCATTTTCTCAATTAGGCATTTGGTTAAAGTGGGTGACCTCATATTTCCTGTTGATTTCTATATATTAAAAGCTGATGAGCATGTTTCACCCACCTATGTATGCACAGAATACTACTGGAGGATGTCGCCAAACCCTCACGAGAACCCCAAAGGAGGCTCAACCCTGCATTGAATGACGTGGTAAAGAAGGAGATAGAGAAGCTCTGGCAGTCAGGTATTATTTATCCTATTATGACAGTAAGTGGGTAAGTCTGATACACGTTGTCCCTAAGAAAACTGGATTCACTATGGTTAAAAACAAGGATAATGAGTTAGTGCCAACTAGGATTCAGAATGGGTGGAGAATGTACATAGACTATAGAAAACGTAATAGCTCCAATAGAAAGAATATCTTCCCCATACCATTCATTGACCAAATTCTTGAACGATCGGTAGGGAAACCTTTTTTATGTTTCCTGGATGGTTTCTTAGGTTTCTTTCAGATTCCAATAACACAAGAGGACTAGGAGAAAACTACTTTCACTTGCCCGTATTCTCATATAGTGAATGTAATTCGAATGTCGTCCTCTGGATTGGATGTTTAAGCAAATCAAGTATTGTGAATTATCTTGTTCAATTTTATTTAGGGATAAAAAAGTAGTGATTGAATGATATGAAAACTAAATCAAAGCAAGTAAAAAGTGTGGAAATTCAATTGGGAAAAATACTTAGGGGATTGATTTCGCCGATTTAGTCTAGGATTGATTTTAAGGAGTAAGTTATTACGCACAATGGAATTATGAGCCTAAGACCCTTTAATCACAACTACCTCTCCCGAGTATAATTGATTCTCATGCAAATTAATCTACTTGATATCCCTATCTAAGTTTATTAACATGCAAGGCAATGAGATCTTTTGACCAATTCCAAGGTTAATCTAAAACCGTCACGAATTAGAAAATAAACCTTAGTCATGCAATCTTGAGTAAGTCTATATTAAATCTCCTCTCCCGAGCTAGATTCAAAACTTAAATCATTCAACTAATGGCCAATTAATTGAAAGCATTAAATAAAGATTACAAACATAATAAACATTGCACAACTTAAACCATAAATCAATCCATGAACAAAATCAACTACATCAATCCCTAAGCTATGAGTTTAGCTACTCATGAATGTAAATACAAGCTCAACTAAACATAATAATACCATAAACTCTAGCTAAAGAAAAGGAAAGGGAAAAGAAAAACTCAATGTAGGCCGAGACCGAACGTCCCCGTCACGATCCCCACGAACAATGGGTTGATTTCCGAATCTCTCCCTTTGTTTCAGCCTTCAATTCCTCTGTTTTTGCTCTGTTTACGGCTCCAAGAAGTCCCAAAATTGATTCCCCCAAAAACCTAGCCGAAAAGAACTATAAATATTGATTTTTCGTTGTAGCGTCGAGACGCTGTCCCTAAACACGCGTATTCTGGAAAGGAAATTATGCAGCGTCGAGACGCTAAGGTCGCAGCGTCTCGACGATGCGACGATTTCGCGCCTACTCTGACATGGAATGCCAGCATCGAGACGCTCAAGGGCTGGCGTCTCGACGCTAGCCTGCATTTGACCCAATTTTGACTTTTTTCTCTTTGAAGCTTTTTCAATCCTTTGCATCTTTTCGCGTCCCGAGCACCCGATTAACTCCATTATTGCGCTATAGCTCCAATCAACCATTTCCTACAAAATAAACAATTAAGTGCAATAAAATGGATAATAATCATCAAAGACTAGCTAAATTAAATAAGTAAAGATAGCTAGATATGCTCGCTATCAAATACCCCCAAACTTAAGCTTTTGCTAGTCCTCGAGCAAACTACAAATCAAACATACAGTAGAAGAATGGATGCAATAATCATGACTCAATCCTCAAGGCTCAAAAGTCAATAACCAAGCAAGCAAGAGACATGCACATAAGGACCAATGAGGGATACAAATTAAAATTTTTCCAAAATTAACTAGCACAAGCGAGATCTAACTCAACAAGATCAGACTCTACTAGCCCGGGATTGGATTATTAAACTCTCAGGTCATCTTCCCTCTACATTGGCACTAAGGTTTCACTAATGAGTTAATGGAACAAATTAGTTTGTTTTCCTCCATACTTAGGTGCTTATAATTAACAATTAAATTAAGCATGTATATGTGGCACTAGCTTCCACACACCCATTGCAAGGACCCTTAACCTGAGTTTTCTCTGGTTGGCCTAACTGATCACAACAGGGGTAACTCTTTTTGCCTTAATCTTTATTAACCATTGCATATTGCACGCATAAGTCATGACTTTTTTCTTTTTTTTCTTTTTCAATAGTAACAACAAGAATGATTTTTCATTATGAACATGATAAGCAAATATTCTTTTCTTTTTCTCCTAAGCAAGATCAAACATGCTAATTTGCAAAAAATTAACTCTTTAGCTCTACCCTACACCTATCGAGGTGACAACAAGCATATGAACCCAATAATTCGCTCCTAAGCATTCAAATCCAAATCTAGCCAAGATAAATACTCTACTCATGCAAGCCATCTCCTAGAAAAAGTTTAAAAAGTCTCCCTTTTTGGGCACTCATGCTTACAACTCATCACAAGCTTGAAAATTGACAAGAAAGCCTATCCTAGGACATCATAGCCATGCAAAAATAGCATCCAGAAAACAACCATATGCTCAATTCAAAGATAGGTCAAAACTATAGCCCGAACTCAGATGCTCAAGGGCTCCACAAACATGCGAATCCACCCCCAAAATTAAAACATGCATTGTCCTCAATGTATACAGAAAATAAGGCATAATCAAGCATGAGAACAATAAAAGAATGAAAGGAGTGAACAATACTAGCCTGGAATAATGATGACTTCTTGACTGAAAGCTTGGAATCTTGAAAGCTTGAAAGCAAAGGAGAGAAAGAGAACAAGACCTACAAAACAAAATCAAACAATAAATCAAAAACAAAAAGAAAACACACTAAAGTTACTTGGGTTGCCTCCCAAAAGCGCTTGTTTAACGTCATTAGCCTTATGTGTTGACCGTGCTTCAAGGAGGCTTCTTTTCTGTGAATCCAACTGAGGTGCTCTTTCTTGCACCTTTCTTGTAGCCCATGAATTGCACTTCAGATTGTTCTTTAGAGTTTTCAACTGCTTTAAAAATTTCTTTTTCATTCCTGACTCTAATAGTGAGCTCCCTGCGCTCAATATCAATAATCACTCGCCCAGTAGCGAGGAATGGTCTTCCTAATATGACAGGCATCGAAGGATTTTCTATCATGTCCATAACATATAAGTCAATAGGAAGAAAAAATCTACCTACTCTGATTAGAACATTTTCTACGATGCCAACTGGCCTAACCACTGACTGATCAGCCAATTGGAGCTTTACAGGAGTAGATTTAATCTCACCTATGTCTAACTTTTTGCACAGAGAAAGAGGAATGATATTAATGCTAGCACCTAAATCACATAATGCTCTGAAAGAATAAGTACCAAAACTGCAAGGAAAAGAAAAACTCCCTGGATCTGCTACTTTTTCAGGTACCTTCTGTTGTACTCTGGTGCTGCATGTGGAAACAAGATATACAGTGTCAACCTTCTTTTCCTTTCGCTTCTTTGCTAACCACTCCTTCATAAACCTGTTGTATTGGGACATCTCTAACGCCTTTGCAAAAGGAATATTAATGTTCAGATTAAAAAAGCATTCATAAAGTTGTCAAACTGAACCTGATTGTTCTTTTTCTTCTTTTTCTTTTTCTTTTCGTTGGGAACCATCAGTGTGGGAGAAGGAATAGGAGGCTCAGGTTCAGGCTTTTCAGCCTCATCTGATGATGTGTCCTCCTCAGCTTCCCCTGTAGGCATGTCATAATCCTCAGACTCAAGTTCCTCTTCAGCTTCCTCCTGGTGCACAGTGATTGCCTTACAGTACTCCATCTGGGTTTTCTCTTGCTCAACTGGGGCCTTACCTTTATTCATAGAACTCACAACATTTACCAACTGTCCCAGCTGAGTCTTGATGTGCAATTTGCTTACCGCAAGTGTATGGGTCAAGTAATAATATAGTGTTTTCGTGTAAACGAGTGTCGTCCTCTGGATTGGATTTTTAAGCAAATCAAGTATTGTGAATTATCTTGCCCAATTTTAATTAGGGATCAAAAAGTGATGAATGAATGATAAGAAAACCAAATCAAAGCAAGTAAAAAGTGTGGAATTTCAATTGGGAAAACTACTTAGGGAATTGATTTCACCGATTTAGTTTAGGATTGATTTTAAGGAATAAGTTATTATGCACAATGGAATTATGAGCTAAAGACCCTTTAATCACAACTACCTCTCCCGAGTATAATTGATTCTCATGCAAATTAACCAACTTGATATCCCTATCTAAGTTTATTAATCATGCAAGGCAATGAGATCTTTCAACCAATTCTAAAGTTAATCTAAAACCATCATGAATTAGAAAGTACTTTATTCATGCAATCTTGAGTAAGTCTAAATCCAATCCCCTCTCCCGAGCTAGATTCGAAACTTAAATCATTCAATTAGTGGCCAATCAATTAAAAACATTAAATCAAGATTACAAACATAATAACATTGCACAACTTAAACCATAAATCAATCCATAAACTTAATCAACTACATCAATCCCTAAGCTACAAGTTTAGCTACTCATGAAAAGAATTACAAGCTTGACTAAACATGTAAAAGCCATAAAATCTAGCTAGAGAGAAGTAAAAGGAAAGGAAACACTTAATGTCGTCGATCCCGGCACGTCTCCGTCTCGATATCCACGCCACCAAGTGAAATTCCTGGTTCTCGTCCTTGCTTCAGCTCCCACAGTAGGTCTCTAGTCGAAATTAGGGTTCAATTCTCTAAATTTGGCCTCCTCCAATCCGTAGCAAGTAAGAAAGATTAAATAGGGAAATTCTGCTGATAGCGTCGAGACGCTGCCTCTTATACGCGCGTTCTGAATAAGGGAAAAACGGTAGCGTCGGGACGCTTCCTATCACAGCGTCTCGACGCTGTAAGCTTTACGCGCCTAATCTGATATGGAATGTGAGCGTCGAGACGCTCAAGAGCTAGCGTCGAGACGCTAGCCTGCTGTTGACCGAAATTTGACTTTTTTCCTCTTTTACTCTTTTCATTCCTTTGCATCTTTTCACGCCCCGAGCACCCAATTAACTCTAATATGGCATTATAGCTCCAATCAACCATTTCCTACAAAATAAACAATAAAGCACAATAAAATGGCCCAAACATCATAAAAGACTAGCTAAATTAAATAAGTAAAAGTAGCTAGCACTGCTCGCTATCAAATACCCCCAAACTTAAGCTTTTGCTAGTCCTCGAGCAAACTACAAATCAAACATACAATGGAAGAATGGATGCAACAATCATAACTCAATCCTCAAGGCTCAAAAGTCAATAACCAAGCAAGCAAGAGACATGCACACAAGGACCAATGAGGGAGACAAATTAAAATTTTTCCAAAATTAACTTGCACAAGCGAGATCTAACTCAACAAGATCAGACTCTACTAGCCCGTGATTGATTTATTAAACTCTCAGCTCATCTTCCCTCTACACTGGCACTAAGGCTTCACTAATGAGTTAATGGAAAAAATTAGATTGTTTTCCTCCAAACTTAGGTGCTTATAAATAACAATTAAATTAAGCATGTATATGTGGCACTAGCTTTCACACACCCATTGCAGGGACCCTTAACCTGAGATTTCTCTGGTTGGCCTAACTGATCACAACAGGGGTAGCTCTTTTTGCCTTAATCTTTATTAATCATTGCAAACTGTGCACAGGCCATGGCATAATAATTTTCTTTTCAACAGTAACTACAAAAATGATTTTTCTTTATGAGCATAAATAGCATATATTCTTTTCTTTCCTCCTAAGCAAGATCAAACATGCTAATTTGCAAAACATTAATTTTTTAGCTCTACCCTACACCTATCGAGGTGACAACAAGCATATGAACCTAATAATTCGCTCCTAAGCATTCAAATAAAAATCTAGCCAAGACAAATACTCTACTCATGCAAGCCATCTCCTAGAAAAATTTTAAAAAGTCTCCCTTTTTAGGCAATTATGCTTACAACTCATCACAAGCATGAAAATTGACAAGAAGCCTATCCTAGGACATCATAATCATGCAAAAGTAGCATCCAGATAACAACCATATTCATAATTCAAAGAAAGCTCAAAACTATAGCCCGAACTCAGATGCTCAAGGGCTCCACAAACATGCTAATCCACCCCCAAACTCAAAATATGCATTGTCCTCAATGTATAAAGAAAATAAGGCATAAACAAGCATGAGAACAATAAAAGAATGACAGGAGTGAACAATACTGGCCTGGAATGATGATGACTTCTTGATTGAGATCTTGGAATCTTGAAAGCTTGAAAGCAAAGGAGAGAAATAAAACAAGACCTACAAAACAAAAACAAACAATAAATCAAAAACAAAAAGAAAACACACTAAACTTACTTGGGTTGCCTCCCATAAGCGCTTGTTTAACGTCATTAGCTCGACGTGTTGAACGTGCTTCAAGGAGGCTTTTGTTCTGTGAATCCAACAGAGGTGCTCTTTCTTGCACCTTTCCTGTAGCCCATGAAGAGCACTTCATCTTTAGAGTCTTCAACTGCTTTAAAGATTTCTTTTTCGTTCTTGACTCTAATAGTGAGCTCCCTGCGCTCAATATCTATAATCACTCGCCCAGTAGCGAGGAATGGTCGTCCTAATATGACAGGCATCGAAGGATTTTCTATCATGTCCATAACATACAAGTCAATAGGGAGGAAAAATCTACCTACTCTGATTAACACATTTTCTACAATACCAACTGGTCTCACCACAGATTGATCAGCCAATTGGAGCTTTACAGGAGTAGACTTAATCTCACCTATATCTAACTTTTTACACAACGATAGAGGAATGATATTAATGCTAGCACCTAAGTCACATAATGCTCTTAAAGAATAAGTACCAAAACTACAAGGAACAGAAAAACTCCCTGGATCTGCTACTTTTTCAGGTACTTTCTGTTGTACTCTGGTGCTGCATGTGGAAGCAAGATAAACAGTGTCAACCTTCTTTTCTTTTCGCTTCTTTGCTAACCACTCCTTCATGAACCTGTTGTACTGGGGCATCTCTAATGCCTCTGCAAAAGGAATATTAATATTCAGATTCATAAAAGCATTCATAAATTTATCAAATTGAACCTGATTGTTCTTTTTCTTCTTTTTCTTTTTCTTTTTCTTTTCCTTGGGAACCAACAGTGTGAGAGAAGGAATAGGAGGCTCAAGGTTAGGCTTTTCAGCCTCATCAGATGATGTGTCCTCCTCAGCTTCCCCTGTAGGCGTTTCATAGTCCTCAGATTCAGGTTCCTCTTCAGATTCCTCCTGGTGCACAGTGATTGCCTTACAATATTCCATCTGGGGTTTCTCTTATTTAGCTGGGGCCTTACCTTTATTCATGGTACTTACAACATTTACCAACTGTCCCAGCTGAGTCTCAATGTTCTTTATGGCTGCACTGTGGCCATTCACCGTGGTGTTGATAGCAATGACTGCCTCCTCTAATTTGGTTGTCCTGTTACTAGACTCTGCAATGAAAGCTCCAACAAGATCTTCTAACTTTTTATTTTCTTGAGTTTGAGGGGCAAAACCAGGTGGGTTAAGAACATTCTTAGTATTAGCAAAAGAGAAATTTTCATGGTTCCTATTGTTAGGGTGATAATGTGTAGGTGTAGAATTATTATTATACCCCCTAAAATTCGAATTTGAAACATACTGAACCTGTTCAATAGTCTCCTCCTGAGGTCTAGATGCTAAAGCAGCAGCTGATTCAATTGACTGTGCACTCCCTGTACCTGAAAATTTCATAAAAGCATTAGCAAGGGAAGTCATCTGGGCCTGGAGTGCACTTACTTTGTCAACCTCAAACACTCCAGCAACAATCTTTTTAGGTGTAGACCGCTCAGATGGCCACTGATAGCTGTTGGTGGCCATATCCTCTAAAAGCGTGCGAGCGTTTTCCACGGTCTTGGACAACAGAGTCCCACCTGCATCTGCATCAACAATCGTTTTTGTACTAGGAGTTAAACCATTATAAAACAACTGTACCTGAAGCCAATCGGGGTAACCATGCTGAGGGTACTTCCTCAGTAGCTCTTTGAATCGCTCCCAAGCTTCGAACAGCTGCTCATCATATTGTTGTTGGAATGTCCCAATCTCAGTCCTCAGCTTGACCGTCTTTGCAAGAGGGAAAAATTTCTTAAAAAAGACCTGGACCAAAGCATCCCAGGTGGTGATGCTCCCAGGAGTAATAGACTGCAACCAATCTCGTGCTTTATCCTGCAAAGAAAAGGGAAATAAACGTAAGCGAATAGCATCCTCGGAGACACCATTAATCTTTACCGTCCCACAAATATCCAAGAATGATTTAAGATGAGAATTTGGATCCTCGGTGGGAGATCCTCTATATGCACAGTCTCGAGCCATATGAATGAGACCGGTCTTCAGCTCAAAGTTGTTGGCATTAATCGGGGCATAGACAATCCCCGACTGTTGCCCCTGAAACACGGGCTGAAAGTAGTCTCTAATAGGCCTAGGCTCCTCAGGTTGATTTTGGTCAGCCATTTGAAAATTTTCTCTAGTTTCCCTTCGAAGCCTATGGATGGTTCTTTCTATCTCGGGATCCAAAGGTGCTAAAATTAAATCTTTATTCCTATGCATAAACAAACAAAACTACCCTAAAAAGGAAAGAAAGTAATTAAGGAAAGCAACAAAGAAAAGAAAACAACTAATCTAAATATGGAAAATATAATCTAGAAAAGGAAACAAAATAGCATAATATGGAATGCAAAAATTAAATATGGCAGAACACAAATAAGGAAACTAATCTAGAAAAGGAAAAACAAGAACAAATAAAGAAAATATTACACAACTAAAAGAAAAACTAACCTAGAAAATCAAATATGGAAAGAAAAACAAATAAGGAAAAAATGCAATCAACTAAAAAAGGTAAAAATACACCCTAAATTAAGATCAAACAATTTTTTCACAATATCAATCTAGCTAAATGTGCCAATCCCCGGCAACGGCGCCAAAAACTTGATGTGCAATTTGCTTACCGCAAGTGTACGGGTCAAGTAATAATATAGTGTTTTCGTGTAAACGAGTGTCTTCCTCTGGATTGGATTTTTAAGCAAATCAAGTATTGTGAATTATCTTGCCCAATTTTATTTAGGGATCAAAAAGTGATGAATGAATGATAAGAAAACCAAATCAAAGCAAGTAAAAAGTGTGGAATTTCAATTGGGAAAACTACTTAGGGAATTGATTTCACCGATTTAGTTTAGGATTGATTTTAAGGAATAAGTTATTATGCACAATGGAATTATGAGCCAAAGACCCTTTAATCACAACTACCTCTCCCGAGTATAATTGATTCTCATGCAAATTAACCAACTTGATATCCCTATCTAAGTTTATTAATCATGCAAGGCAATAAGATCTTTCAACCAATTCTAAAGTTAATCTAAAACCGTCATGAATTAGAAAGTACTTTATTCATGCAATCTTGAGTAAGTCTAAATCAAATCCCCTGACGCCAAAAACTTGATGTGCAATTTGCTTACCGCAAGTGTACGGGTCAAGTAATGATATAGTGTTTTCGTGTAAACGAGTGTCGTCCTCTGGATTGGATTTTTAAGCAAATCAAGTATTGTGAATTATCTTGCCCAATTTTAATTAGGGATCAAAAAGTGATGAATGAATGATAAGAAAACCAAATCAAAGCAAGTAAAAAGTGTGGAATTTCAATTGGGAAAACTACTTAGGGAATTGATTTCGCCGATTTAGTTTAGGATTGATTTTAAGGAATAAGTTATTATGCACAATGGAATTATGAGCCAAAGACCCTTTAATCACAACTACCTCTCCCGAGTATAATTGATTCTCATGCAAATTAACCAACTTGATATCCCTATCTAAGTTTATTAATCATGCAAGGCAATGAGATCTTTCAACCAATTCTAAAGTTAATCTAAAACCGTCATGAATTAGAAAGTACTTTATTCATGCAATCTTGAGTAAGTCTAAATCAAATCCGCTCTCCCGAGCTAGATTCGAAACTTAAATCATTCAATTAGTGGCCTATCAATTAAAAGCATTAAATCAAGATTACAAACATAATAACATTGCACAACTTAAACCATAAATCAATCCATAAACTTAATCAACTACATCAATCCCTAAGCTACAAGTTTAGCTACTCATGAAAAGAATGACAAGCTTGACTAAACATGTAAAAGCCATAAAATCTAGCTAGAGAGAAGTAAAAGGAAAGGAAACACTTAATGTCGTCGATCCCGGCACGTCCCCGTCTCAATATCCACGCCACCAACTGAAATTCTCGGTCCTCGTCCTTGCTTCAGCTCCCACAGTAGGTCTCTAGTCGAAATTAGGGTTCAATTCTCTAAATTTGGCGTCCTCCAATCCGTAGCAAGTAAGAAAGATTAAATAGGGAAATTCTGCCGATAGCGTCTCGACGCTGTCAAGACAGCGTCTCGACGCTGCCTCTTATACGCGCGTTCTGAATAAGGGAAAAACGGTAGCGTCGGGACGCTTCCTATCACAACGTCTCGACGCTGTAAGCTTTACGCGCCTAATCTGATATGGAATATGAGCGTCGAGACGCTCAAGAGCTAACGTCGAGACGCTAGCCTGCTGTTGACCGAAATTTGACTTTTTTCCTCTTTTACTCTTTTCATTCCTTTGCATCTTTTGACGCCCCGAGCAGCCGATTAACTCTAATATGGCATTATAGCTCCAATCAACCATTTCCTACAAAATAAACAATAAAGAACAATAAAATGGCCCAAACATCATAAAAGACTAGCTAAATTAAATAAGTAAAAGTAGCTAGCACTGCTCGCTATCAAGTCTCAATGTTCTTGATGGCTGCACTGTGGCCATTCACCGTGGAGTTGATGGCAATGACTGCCTCCTCCAATTTGGTTGTCCTGTTACTAGACTCTGCAATGAAAGCTCCAACAAGATCTTCTAACTTTTTATTTTCTTTAGTTTGAGGGGCAAACCCAGGAGGATTAAGAACATTCTTAGTATTAGCATAAGAGAAATTTTCGTGGTTCCTATTGTTAGGGTGATAATGTGTAGGTGTAACATTATTATTATATCCCCTAAAATTAGAATTTGATACATACTGAACCTACTCGATGGTCTCCTTCTGAGGTCTGGATGCCAAAGCAACAGCTGATTCAATTGATTGAGCACTCCCTGTACCTGAAAATTTCATAAAAGCATTAGCAAGGGAGGTCATCTGGGCCTGGAGTGCACTTACTTTATCAACCTCAAACACTCCAGCAGCAATCTTTTTGGGTGTAGACCGCTCAAATGGCCACTGATAGCTGTTGGTGGCCATATCCTCTAGAAGTATGCGAGCATTTTACACGGTCTTGGACAACAGAGTCCCACCTGCAGCTGCATCAACAATCGTTTTTGTGCTAGGAGTTAAACCATTATAAAACAATTGAACCTGAAGCCAGTCGGGGTATCCATGCTGAGGGCACTTCCTCAGTAGTTCTTTAAATCGCTCCCAAGCTTCAAACAGTTTCTCATCATATTGTTGTTTGAATGTCCCAATGTCGGTCCTCAGCTTGACCGTATTTGCAGGAGGGAAAAATTTCTTCAAAAAGGCCTGGACCAAAGCATCTCAGGTGGTGATGCTCCCAGGGGTAATAGACTGCAACCAATCTCGTGCTTTATCCTGCAAAGAAAAAGGAAATAAACGTAAGCGAATAGCATCCTCAGAAACTCCATTAATTTTTACCGTCCCACAAATGTCCAAAAATGATTTAAGATGAGAATTTGGATCCTCGGTGGGCGATCCTCTATAAGCACAGTCTCGAGCCATCTGAATGAGACCGGTCTTCAGCTCAAAGTTGTTGGCATTGATCGGGGCATAGACGATCCCCGACTGTTGCCCCTGAAACACGGGCTGAAAGTAGTCTCTAATAGGCCTAGGCTCTTCAGGTGGATTTTGGTCAACCATTTGAATAATTTCTCTGTTTTCTCTTTGAATCCTATGAATTGTTCTTTCAATCTCGGGATCCAACGGTATCAATTCTCTACTACTACGCATACAAAAGCAAAACTACCCTCAAAAGGAAAGAAAAACAATTATGGAAAGAAATAAAGAAAAGAAAACAACTAATCTAAATATGGAAAATATAATCTAAAAATGAAAAGAAAATAACGTAATATGGAATACAAAAATAAATATGCAAAACACAAATATGAAAACTAACAAATAAGGAAAAACTAATCTAAAAAGGAATAACAAGAAACAAATAAGGCAAAGATTACACAACTAAAAGAAAATCTAAGCTAGAAAAACAAATATGGAAAGAAAAACAAATAAAGAAAAAAATGCAATCAACCTAAAAAAGTAAAAATACACCCTAAATTAAGATCAAACAATTTTTTCACAATATCAATCTAGCTAAATGTGCCAATCCCTGGCAACGGCGCCAAAAACTTGATGTGGACTTTTCCTACCGCAAGCACACGGGTCAAGTAATAATATAGTGAATGTAATTCGAATGTCGTCCTCTGGATTGGATGTTTAAGAAAATCAAGTATTGTGAATTATCTTGTTCAATTTTATTTAGGGATAAAAAAGTAGTGATTGAATGATATGAAAACTAAATCAAAGCAAGTAAAAAGTGTGGAAATTCAATTGGGAAAAATACTTAGGGAATTGATTTCGCCGATTTAGTCTAGGATTGATTTTAAGGAGTAAGTTATTATGCACAATGGAATTATGAGCCTAAGACCCTTTAATCACAACTACCTCTCCCGAGTATAATTGATTCTCATGCAAATTAATCTACTTGATATCCCTATCTAAGTTTATTAACATGCAAGGCAATGAGATCTTTTGACCAATTCCAAGGTTAATCTAAAACCGTCACGAATTAGAAAATAAACCTTAGTCATGCAATCTTGAGTAAGTATATATTAAATCCCCTCTCCCGAGCTAGATTCAAAACTTAAATCATTCAACTAATGGCCAATTAATTGAAAGCATTAAATCAAGATTACAAACATAATAAACATTGCAGAACTTAAACCATAAATCAATCCATGAACAAAATCAACTACATCAATCCCTAAGCTATGAGTTTAACTACTCATGAATGTAAATACAAGCTCAACTAAATATAATAATGCCATAAACTCTAGCTAAAGAAAAGAAAAGGCAAAAGAAAAACTCAATGTAGGTCGAGACCGAACGTCCCCGTCACGATCCCCACGAACAATGAGTTGATTTCCGAATCTCTCCGTTTGTTTCAGCCTTCAATTCCTCTGTTTTTGCTCTGTTTACAGCTTCAAGAAGTCCCAAAATTGATTCCCCCAAAAACCTAGCTGAAAAGAACTATAAATATTGATTTTTCGTTGTAGCGTCGAGACGCTGTCCCTAAACACGCGTATTCTAGAAAGGAAATTACGCAGCGTCGAGATGCTAAGGTCGCAGCGTCTCGATGCTGCGACGATTTCGCGCCTACTCTGATATGGAATGCCAACGTCGAGACTCTCAAGGGCTGGCGTCTCGAAGCTAGCCTGCATGTGACCCAATTTCGACTTTTTTCTCTTTGAAGCTTTTTCAATCATTTGCATCTTTTCGCGTCCCGAGGACCCGATTAACTCCATTATTGCGCTATAGCTCCAATCAACCATTTCCTACAAAATAAACAATTAAGTGCAATAAAATGACTAATAATCATCAAAGACTAGTTAAATTAAATAAGTAAAGATAGCTAGCTATGCTCGCTATCAAATACCCCCAAACTTAAACTTTTGCTAGTCCTCGAGCAAACTACAAATCAAACATACAGTAGAAGAATAGATGCAATAATCATGACTCAATCCTCAAGGCTCAAAAGTCAATAACCAAGCAAGCAAGAGACATGCACATAAGGACCAATGAGGGAGACAAATTAAAAATTTTCCAAAATTAACTTGCACAAGCGAGATCTAACTCAACAAGATCAGACTCTACTAGCCCGAGATTGGATTATTAAACTCTCAGCTCATCTTCCCTCTACACTGGCACTAAGGTTTTACTAATGAGTTAATGGAACAAATTAGTTTGTTTTCCTCCATACTTAGGTGCTTATAATTAACAATTAAATTAAGCATGTATATGTGGCACTAGCTTTCACACACCCATTGCAGGGACCCTTAACCTGAGTTTTCTCTGGTTGGCCTAACTTATCACAACAGGGGTAGCTCTTTTTGCCTTAATCTTTATTAACCATTGCATATTGCGCGCATAAGTCATGACTTTTTTCTTTTTTTCTTTTTCAACAATAACAACAAGAATAATTTTTCATTATGAACATGATAAGCAGATATTCTTTTCTTTTTCTCCTAAGCAAGATCAAACATGCTAATTTGCAAAAAATTAACTCTTTAGCTCTACCCTACACCTATCGAGGTGACAACAAGCATATGAACCCAATAATTCGCTCCTAAGCATTCAAATCCAAATCTAGCCAAGATAAATACTCTACTCATGCAAGCCATCTCCTAGAAAAAGTTTAAAAAGTCTCCCTTTTTGGGCACTCATGCTTACAACTCATCACAAGCTTGAAAATTGACAAGAAAGCCTATCCTAGGACATCATAGCCATGCAAAAATAGCATCCAGAAAACAACCATATGCTCAATTCAAAGAAAGGTCAAAACTATAGCCCGAACTCAGATGCTCAAGGGCTCCACAAACATGCGAATCCACCCCCAAACTTAAAACATGCATTGTCCTCAATATCACACGGCTCGCTATCAATATCACACGACTCTCAGGTACTTGATGACAAAGAAGGAGTCCAAGCCTCGGCTATTAAGGTGGATTCTACTTCTCCAAGAGTTTAATTTGAAGATAAAGGATCAAAGAGGATCAGAGAATTCAGTTGTCGACCACTTAAGCAGGATAGTGAAAGAGGAAGAAAGCACGCCTCTCAATGATGAGTTCCCTAGAGAGCGTTTATTCTAGGCACAAACGATGATACCATGGTATGCTGATCTCGTCAATTATCTCGTGAGAGGAAGCGTGCCTAGCTAGCTTGACAAATCTAGTAGAGAAAAATTAGAAAGGGAATCTAGGTACTATGTTTGGGATGAACCCATACTATGGAAATTCTGCTCTGACAAGATCATCAGACGATGCGTTCCTGACGATGAGTTCCAGTCTATACTAGCATTCTATCATTCCCACGCACGTGGTGGACACTTTGGCCCAGAAGAACCGCTAGAAAGGTCCTTGAAAGCGGATTTTACTGGAGTACTCTGCATAGAGACACCAATTTATATTACAAGGAGTGTGATAAGTGTCAGAAAGTAGGGAGTATCTCGCACAAAAATGAAATGCTTCAAGTTCTCATACTTATCTGCGAGGTCTTTGACGTTGGGGGAATTGACTTTATATGACCGTTTCGTACGTCATGTGGATTCACGTACATATTATTACCTATCGATTATGTCACCAAATGGGTGGAAGCAAAGGCTAGCAGGACTGATGATGCAAAGACCGTTGCAGGATTCCTGAGATCTAACATCTTTAGCAAGTTTGGAGTTCCAAGAGCAGTGATCAGCGACCAAGGAATGCACTTTTGTAAGAGGTTCATCGGGGCCTTATTGAGGAAATACAGAGTCCAGCATAGGGTTGAGAAGATGGTTAACCCAAGCAGAAAAGATCGGAGTCTGAGATTGGATGTCGCCCTGTGGTCTTACAGAACTGCTTACAAATCCTCGATAGGAATGACACCATTCAGAATGGTCTACGGGAAGGCATGCCACCTTTTAGTGGAGGTTGAACACAAGATGTATTGAGCGATCAAGAAGTGAAATTATGATGCAAATAAGGCAAGCCTTTCCGTACACTAACCTACATTTTATGCTCAAGCTCTAACTGTAAATGGCAAGCCTTTCCATACACTAACCTATAAGGAGACATACCTAAAGGAGTCTTATAGGCTGTCCTATAAGCCCACAGAGCCTCATCTAACCGAAAAGACCAATATTTCTTAGATGGATGGACTACTTTTTTCTAAAATTGATTTGATTTCCCTATTACTAACTTCAGCTTGACCATTTGCTTGTGGGTGACAAGGGGTAGCTATCCTATGCTTAATCTCATACTTAGATAAAAGCTTAGTTAGAACATTATTCACAAAGTGTGTACCCTCGTCACTCACTAGAGCTCTAGCTGTCCCAAACCGCACAAAAACGTGCGATTGGAGAAACCTTGATACCGTCTTAGCATCATTCTGATGGCATGAAATGACCTCTACCCACTTGGACACGTAATCAACTGCCAAATCAGATAAAAACATCACCATTAGAAGGAGGAAACGACCCCATAAAATCAATACCCCATACATCGAATAATTCTAATTCTAAAATGTAAGTAAGATGCATTTCATCTATAGGCCCTAAATTTCCTCTTATTTGGCAAGCATCACATTGCTTGTAGAACTAATGGGCATCCTTAAATAAAGAAGGCCAGAAGAATCCACATTGCAAAATCCTCATAGCTGTCCTCTGACCGCTGAAACGACCTCCATACGACGAAGAGTGACATTCCTCCAGGATTTCCTTTGCTTCATCACCTGAAATACACCTACAAATAATACCATAAGAGCATTGCTTATACATAAATGGCTCATCCCAATATAAAAATTTTGAATCATGCTTAAACTTTTTCATCTGTCTCCAATCCATATCAATAGGAGTGATTCCCTTCACCAAGAAATTGGCAATATCAGAATACCAAGGGACATCCTTGACTACTCCTTTACCTCAACAACAAAGAGCTGCTCATCTAGAAAGTAATCTGAAATGGCAGATTGCCTCAGCAAAAATGAGGTTGGATTAAGACGAGACAAATGATCTGCAATGACATTCTTTGATCCCTTCTTGTCCTTTATCTCCAAGTCGAATTCCTGCAATAACAAAACCCAACGAATCAATCTAGGCTTTGCATCTTTCTTAGACATTAAGTACCTTATTGCTGCATGATCTGTGGAAACCGTGACTTTTGACCCAACCAAATATGGGCAGAATTTCTAAAAGGCAAACACAACCGCTAACAACTTCTTTTCAGTAGTTGTGTAGCGTGCTTCTGCCTCATTCAAAACCCTGCATGCATAATAGATAGGATGGATAAATTTTCCTTGCTTTTGCCCCAACATGGCACCTACTACAACATCACTCGCATCACACATTACCTCAAATGGTAAACTCCAATTAGGTGCACAAAGAATAGGCGCTGAGATTAAAGCAGCCTTTAAAGTCTCAAAAGTCTTCCTACAATCTGCATTAAAGTCAAAAACATTATCAGCACAAAAAAAGTTACAAAGTGGTTTACTAATTTTGGAAAAATCCTTTATGAACCTTCTATAGTATCCAACATGACCTAAAAAACTTCGAATCCCTTTCACTGAACTCGTAGGTTCTAATCTTTCAATAACCTCTATTTTTGCTCGATCAACTTCTAGAACTTTCTTTGAAATCTTATGACCTAACACTATGCCCTCCTTCACCATGAAGTGACATTTGTCCCAATTAAGAACTAGATGGGTATCCTCACATCTCCTTAACACCTTACCTAAATTATTCAAACAATGCTGAAAAGACCCTCCAAAGACTGAAAAATCATCCATAAATACCTCAACAGTGGACTCAATAATGTCAGAAAAAATTGCTAACATACACCGCTGAAATGTTGCTGGAGCATTGCAGAGCGCAAAAGGTATTCGCCTAAAAGCAAACGTCCCATATGGGCAGGTGTTGGGTTCCTAGAGTGAGTAAAAATGTAGTATAAAATACTCTAGAATTCCTGTGCAAGTATACACAGTCTGCAACAAGTAATATTATCAATCCAAGGTCTGAATGAGCTTCCACTTTATCTATTTTGCGTAACTTCCTAATGGTTTCAAAGATAATAAAATGATTGGGTTTTATCGGAATTATGCTGAAGCAAAATAAATGACAGAACAACGAGTAAACAAATAGATAGACAGATTAAAGACAAGCGTTGGTTAGGTTTTAGTGATTGTTCTAAGATTTGCTCTAGCAATATTATTGATCATGCATTTCTCGTAGTATTATTAGCGGATTCCTCCCGGAACTCCGAATCTTTTGGGATATGTTTCAACCCCAATGAAGAGCGACCGATCAAGCACTAGGCAACTGGCTATCCCTAGCTCACTCACTGGCGTTCACCAATACACAATGATCGTAGTGTGGATAATTGCCACACACTCTCTAAATCATCCCTGAAACTAGAGAGAGCTATCCATACCGGCTGACCAGGCGGGCATAAAATGAGTTTAAGCACAAAAATTAACCAAAATGCGATAGTCAATTTATTACTAGAGATGAAGCACAGTAATCATATTATTCCTAACCAACCCCTTAAGCTACTTAGTTCATAATAGGCATAGGAATACGAATTACAATCTGAGTATGCATGTCCATTACCACAAGTTAATGAAGAAAATAAACTCCCTAATCAGCTTGCGGTAGATGGTGTTATTGATGATCTTCAATCTCCCTATACTATTCGGCTTCCAAGGGAAAACATGGAATGACTTTGACTTTGACGGCTACTTCCTTTTATAGAAGGATGAGGGGCTTGAATTAGGTCAACTAGGACACGTGTAAGGCTCTCCTTGATCCTTTATCACGAAAATAACTCAACAGAAGTCGGTTCATGAAGTTGGCTAACGAGCTGTGATGTGGCAGTTTCTGCTCCCAGTTTTGCTGCCGCATAGAATTTGCTCCCTCCATCGCTCAGCAGCATAATCTGCACAAAATAATTTCCAATGCTTCCATTCTTCCAAATGGGTTAAAACATGTAATATCTATCCAAAACCAACCCTAATAAGCATAGAGGACACACAAATCTCTATATAATTGAGGCCTAAATAACTACCTTTTGGGCAGTTATCAGCAGGTGAAAGTGGTTTTTTCCCGATCCTCAAGAGCAATGGTAATCTGGTTATACCCAGAATAACAATCTAAGAAACAGTAGTAGGTTTGACCAGCCAATCTATACAACATTTGGTCAATAAATGGTAGAGGGAAGTGGTCCTTACGGGTGGTTTTGTTAAGCCTCCTGTAATCCATACAAACCTTCCAGCCAGTTACTGTCATGGTTGGGATCAACTCATTGTCCTTATTAGTCACTATTGTGACACCTCCTTTCTTTGGAACACACTAGACAGGGCTTACCCAATTGCTATCTGCAATTGGATAGATAATCCCAGCATCCAACCATTTGATCACCTAATTCTTAACAACCTCTTTCTTTGCAGGGTTAAGCCTTCTTTGTTGCTCAATACTCCTAAAGGATCCCTCCTCTACAGTTATTTTATGCATACAGAAACACGGGTTGATTCCCTAAATGTCAGCCAATGTCCAACCTATTGCTATGCGATATTGATGCAACAACTTTATTAAGGCCTCTTCATCCTTCGACATTAAATCTGATGCAACAATAATGGGCAACGTCTCACCCTCCCCAAGATACACATACTTTAGATGATCCGACAAGGGCTTCAAACCTAAAGTGGGTGCCTCAATCAGGGATGACTTAATAGGAGGAGCCTTTCTTTTATTCAAATCTAAAGAATCAAAAACATCCTCACACCTAGACACTTCTTTTTCACTTTTTCTTTCTAAAGAACAAACTTCTAAATCCTCTACACTAACCTCTCCATGATCTTCCAAATGCTTGTTAGCCAAATCCTCCATTGATGTCTCAACAATTGTGTTCTTTAGAATCTTAATGAAAGAACAATCTTCCATTTCGTTTGGATACTTCATGGCCCAACATTAAACTTTACTTCTTCATTATAAACTCTCATTGTTAATTCCCCTTTTTGAACATCTATCAATGCTCTACCAGTAGCCAAAAATGGATGACCAAGAATAATTGGGACATCTTTATCTGCCTCATAATCTAAGATAATAAAATCAATAGGAAATACGAATTTATCTACTTTCACTAAGACATCCTCAATTTTACCCTCTGGATATGCAATAGACCTATCAGCTAGTTGGAGTGTGACTGTGGTAGGCATAGCTTCACCAATACCTAGCTTTTGATAGATCGATAGAGGCATAAAGTTAATGCTTGCTCCTAAATCACAAAGTGCTCTACCTAACTCTTTTCCACCTATTGAAACAGGAATAGTAAATGACCCTGGATCCTTAACCTTGATTGGTAAGCCATCCTTAAGAATAACACTACACTCCTCAGTAAGAGACACAGTTTCAAACTCACCTAACCTCTTCTTTTTAGTTAAAATATCCTTGAGAAACTTAGCATAATTAGGCATTTTCTCAATTAGGCATTTGGTTAAAGTGGGTGACCTCATATTTCCTGTTGATTTCTATATATTAAAAGCTGATGAACATGTTTCACCCACCTCCGCCACCATCTTACTTGGGAGACCATTTATGAAAATTGCTAAAGCTAAAATTGGAGGACGAGTTAGGACAAGATGATAGTGAGGAGTCAACCTCCATGTTACCTCCTGATTCCCATGAAGTAAATGCTGAAATCCTTTCTCAAGCTGACAAACTATTGCCGTTTGTTATAAAGGCACCAATAGTATAATTGAAAGCCTTGCATGAGCACCTTAAGTATGTATACCTAGGAGATTCAGAGACTCTACCAATGATAATCTCTAGGGAGTTGACTGCCAAAAAGAGATAAAGTTGATTTAAGTGTTGAAGGAAAACAAGTTGGCTGTTGGGTGGACTTTAGCAGACATAAAAGGTATCAACCCCGCTCTTTGTATGCATAGAATACTACTGGAGGATGTCGCCAAACCCTCACGAGAAGCCCAAAGGAGGCTCAACCCTGCATTGAATGACGTGGTAAAGAAGGAGATAGAGAATCTCTTGTAGTCAGGTATTATTTATCCTATTATTACAGTAAGTGGGTAAGTCTAATACACGTTGTCCCTAAGAAAACTGGATTCACTATGATTAAAAACAAGGATAATGAGTTAGTGCCTACTAGGATTCAGAATGGGTGGAGAATGTACATAGACTATGGAAAACTTAATAGCTCCACTAGAAAGAATCACTTCCTCATACCATTCATTGACCAAATTCTTGAACGATTGGTATGGAAACCTTTTTTATGTTTCCTGGATGGTTTCTTAGGTTTCTTTTAGATTCCAATAACACAAGAGGACCAGGATAAAACAACTTTCACTTGCCCATTTGGCACATATGCCTACAGGAGGATGCCCTTTGGACTATGCAACGCTCCGGGAATCTTCCAGAGATGTATGATGAACATATTTTCGGATTATATTGAGAACTGTATTGAGGTGTTTATGGACGACTTTACTGTTTACGGGGATTCATTTGACGCATGTCTTAGTAATTTTGACAAGGTCATGAAAAGGTGTATCGAAACAAATCTTGTTCTTCACTTCGAGAAGTGACACTTTATGGCTAGTTTCAGGATTGTCTTGGGGCATGTAATATCAAACAGAGGAATAGAAGTTGATAAGACTAAGGTGGAGGTTATCTCTAACCTACCTTATCCCAAGACCATTACAGAGATTCGCTCTTTCCTTGGACATGCGGGATTTTATCGTAGGTTCATCAAGAACTTTAGCAAGATTGCTAAACTAATGAAAAACTTATTACAAAAGGACGCCATTTTTGAATTTGGAAAAGAGTGTCAAGAAGCCTTCGATTTGTTAAAGCATTCCTAGATACGCGCTCCTGTCATTCACCCACCTCGATGGGACCTCCCCTATGAAATCATGTGCGATGCCAGTGACTATGTCGTAGGAGCAGTGCTAGGGCAGCGAGTTGATAATAAAAGCCATGTCATAGCTTATGCGTTGAGGACTTTGAAATTTGCCCAATGTAATTACACCACAACAGGGAAATGGCTTCTATCCGTCGTCTTTTGGCTAGAAAAATTCAGATCTTACATTATCGGTTTTGAGGTTATAGTGTTCTCATATCACACGGCTCTCAGGTACTTGATGACAAAGAAGGAGTCCAAGCCTCGACTATTAAGGTGGATTCTACTTCTCCAAGAGTTTAATTTGAAGATAAAGTATCAAAGGGGATCAGAGAATTCAGTTGTCGACCACTTGAGCATGATAGTGAAAGAGGAAGAAAGCACGCTGATAACTGCCCAAAAGGTAGTTATTTAGGCCTCATTTATATAAGGATTTGTTTGTCTTTAATGCTTAATAGGGTTCGTTTTAGAGAGATATTACATGTTTTAACCCAATTGGAAGAATGGAAGCTTTGGAAATCATTTTGTGCAGAATCTGTCGCTGAGCGACTGGAGGGAGCAAAGTCTGTGCTGCAGCAAAACGGAGAGCATAACTGCCACGTCATAGCTCGTTAGCCAACTTCATGAATCGACTTCTGTTGAGCTATTTTCGGGATAAAAGAGCAATGAGAGCCCTACACGTGTCCAAGTTGACCTAATTCAAGCCTCCTATCCTTCTATAAAAGGAAGTAGCCGTCCAAGTCAAAAGGATTCCAACTTTCCTTGGAAGCCGAGTAGTATAGAGAGATTAGAGATTACCAAGAACACAATCATTCGCACGCTGACTAAGGAGATTATTATTTTCTTATTTGTCTTGTGATTATGGACGTGCCTACTCAAATTGTAATTCATGTTTCCATGTTTATTATGAACTAAGTAGCTTAAGTTGTTGGTTAGGAACATGTAGTTGCTGCGCTTAAACTTTAGTAATATATTGATTATTGCATCTTGGTTAATTGTTGTGCCTATTTACATTTTATGCCCGCCTGGCCAACCGGTGTGAATATCTCTCTTTAGTTTCAGGGATGATTTAGAGAGTGTGTGGCAATTATCCACACTATGATCATTGTGTATTGGTGAACGCCAGTGACTGAGTTAGGGATAGCCAGTTGCCTAGTGCTTGATCGGTCACACTTCATTGGGGTTGAAACACATTCCAAAAGATCCGGAGTTTCGGGAGGAATCCGTTAATAATACTGCGAGAGTTGCATGATCAATAATATTGCTAGAGGATCTTTTTTAATCTGTCTGTCTATTTGTTTATTCTTTGTTCTGTCTTTTACTTTGCTCCAGCATAATTCTTATAAAATCAAATCATTTTTACCATCTTTGAAACCATTAGAAAGTTACACAAAATGGATAGAGTGGAGACTAATTCAGACCCTGGATTGATAATATTACTTGCTGCAGACTGTGTATACTTGTAAAGGAATTCTAGAGTTTTTTTAGATCATATTTTACTCTAGGAGCCCAACAAGTTTTTGGCGCCGTTGCCGGGGACTTGAATAAGTTTTTATCTGATTTGTTTTGTGTATGTGTTTTAGTGGTTTGGTGCTAGAACTTTTTGATTGTTTCTTTTGTTTTTGCAGGTGTGAGCTTGGTGCATGAGCGATCCGCCTGGGGTAAGGTTCGAGCTTGATCCAGAAATCGAGAGGACATTCAGGATCAGAAGAAGAGAGCATCACAGGAACCAGAACCAGATGGAGAACGTGTCGCGCCTTCTGGAGGGTCCTGAAGGTCCAACAGACCCCCAGAATCGTTTGCTGCGGCAAAACCCGCTGTTTGAACAAAATGAGCAGCAAAATAATTAGGCTGAGAATCCTATCTTGATAGCGAACGATAGGACCAGAGCCATCCGAGCGTATGTTGTCCCCATGTTTAATGAGTTGAATCCAGGGATTGCATGTCCCCAAATTCAAGCGGCGAATTTTGAAATGAAACCGGTAATGTTTCAGATGTTGCAAACCGTGGGACAATTCCATGGTTTGTCAACTGATGACCCTCATTTACATCTTAAGTCTTTTCTAGGAGTTAGTGATTCTTTTGTAATTCAAGGAGTGCCTAGAGATGCTCTTAGATTAACTTTGTTCCCGTATTCGCTTAGAGATGGAGAAAAGTCATGGTTGAACTCTTTTGCTCAAGGATCAATTAGGACAATGGGATGAGTTAGCTGAAAATTGTTTGAGTAAATATTTCCCACCTAATAGAAATGCTAAATTAAGGAGTGAAATAGTACGTTTTAGGCAACTTGAGGATGAGACTTTTAGTGAGGCTTGGGAAAGGTTTAAGGAGCTTTTGCGAAAGTGTCCCCACCATGGTTTACCTCATTGTATTCAAATGGAAACATTTTATAATGGTTTAATTGGAGTAACCCAAGGTATGGTCAATGCTTCGGCTGGAGGGGCCCTTTTGGCAAAGACTTTTGATGAAGCTTATGAAATTTTAGAAAGAATATTGATTAATAGTTGTCAGTGGTCGGATGTTAGAGGCACAAATAAAAAGGTTAAGTGTGTATTTGAGGTTGATGGTGTGTCCACCATTAGGGCTGATCTTGCTATGATTGCTAATGCTCTTAAGAGTGTGATAGTGATTAGTCATCAGCAGCCACAAGCTATGGAACCTGCTGCAGTGGTGAACCAAGTCGTAGAAGAAGCATGTGTCTATTGTGGTGAAAATCACAACTACGAGTTTTGCCCCAACAATCCAGCTTATGTGTTTTTTGTAGGCAATCAGAGGAATAACCCTTACTCTAACTTTTATAATCCAGGTTGGCGCAACCACCCCAACTTCTCATGGGGAGGACAAGGAAGTAATGTGCAAGCACAACAAAAGGTGAACCAACCGGGATTTGCTAAAGCACAGGTATTGCCCCAGCAAAATAAGTAGGCTTTGCCCCATGATAGCGAGCATTGCTAGCTACTTTTACTTATTTAATTTAGCTAGTCTTTTATGATGTTTGGGCCATTTTATTGTGCTGAATTTTTTATTTTGTAGGAAAGCGTTGATTAGAGTTAAAGCGTGGAATAAGAATTAATCGGGTGTTCGGGACGTGAAAAGATGCCAAAGAACAACAAAGATTCAAGTAATAAGGAGCCAAGAGAGGGCATTCTGCCCATTAGCGTCGAGACACCACTCTTGGAGCGTCTCGTCGCTACGTTTCTTTAATGAGAATACGCGACAGACTTACAGCATCTCGACGCTGTGATAGGAAGCGTCCCGACGCTACCGCATTTCCTTTTCTGAAACGCGCGTTTTGAAGGCAGCGTCTCGACGCTGTCTTGACAGCGTCTCGACGCTAAGACGAAAAATATGCTATATAAGCTTCTTTTCGGCTAGGTTTGAGGAACTTGGATTGGGGACCTTTGGGGAGCCGTAAACAGAGCATAATTGAGGGATTCTTGAGCTGAAGCAAAGGGGACGAAGTGGAAATCAACCCATTGTTCGTGGGGATCGTGACGGGGACGTTCGGTCTCGGCCTACAACGAGTCTATTTCTCTTTTCCCTTACTTTAGATAGTTTTTATGGCTTATTTAGACTTAGTTTATATTGTAACGAGGATTATGTGTTGCTAAGTTTAATTCTTAGGGATTGATGTAGCCGTTGGGCACGTTTTGGATTGATTTACGGTATTTATGCTATCGATGTCATTTATGCATATGTTGTATCCTTAATGGTTTTGATTTACTGGCCATAAATTGATTGATGTTTATATTTGAATCTAACTCGGAGAGAGATGATTTAAATTAGTATTCCGTATGCATAACTAGAATTTAGCTAAAAATCGGGAGATTAAGGTTAATTCTAGAAATTGTTATAAAGGTTAGCCTTATTGCCTTGTATGTTTATTGAATTTAGATAGGGATATCGGGTTCAATTGCATATGGGAGAATCATGTATGCTCGGGAGAGATATGTGTGATTTTAGTTGCCAAGATTTATGAATCATAGCATGTGTTAATCCGTTTATTAATCCATAACTCCAATTGGTGAAATCAAATCCCTAAGACCAATTCTTCCCATTAGATTATCGCTTTTAATTTTAGTTTTGTGTTTGATTAAATTATATTCTCATTCTATTTGATTCCCTAAATAAAATTGGTCAAAAGTATCTTTGATAATTAAAATTTGGCTAGACACCAATCCAGAGGACGACATTCGATTGCAAAATCACTATATTATTACTTGACCCGTACACTTGCGGTTAGCAATTTGCACATCAAGTTTTTGGCGCCGTTGCCGGAGATTGGCATATTTAGTCAATTTTAATATCGTAGAAAAATTTTCCGGTCTTAGTTTAGGGTGTATTTTATTTTTTCGTTATTTTCGTTATTTTTGTTTTTAGGTAGATTGCATTTTTCCTTTATTGTTTTTCTTTTCCATTCTTAAATTTTTCCATATTTGTTAGTTTCCTTATTGTTTTTTTTTTTGTCTTATCTATTTTTGCATTCCATATTAGTTTAATTTTGTTCCTTTTATAGATTATATTTTCTTTATTTAGATTTAGTTATTTTCCTTTTCTTGTTTCTTTCCTAATTTGTTTTATTTCCTTTTCTTTGCCTTTTTAGGTTAGTGTAGTCGTTGTATGCGAAAGGTTAGGGAATTGGCCTTAGTTCCCTTAGATCCAGAGATCGAAAGAACTTTCAATAGACTTCGAAGGGAAAATCAAGAAAACATCCAAATGGCCAATCCTAATCCTGAAGAACCTAAGCCCATCAGGGACTATTTTCAGGTGATCTTTCACGAGCAACAGTCGGGGATTGTCTACGCCCCAATTAATGCTAATAATTTTGAGTTGAAAACAGGTCTCATCCAGATGGCTCGAGATTGCGCTTACAGAGGATCGCCCATGGAGGATCCAAATTCTCATCTGAAATCCTTCCTAGACATCTGTGGGACAGTAAAATTAAATGGTGTTTCTGAAGATGCCATTCGCTTACGTTTGTTTCCTTTTTCGTTGCAGGATAAAGCGAGGGACTGGTTACAATCTATTCCACCTGGGAGCATTACCACTTGGGATGCTTTGGTCCAGGCATTCTTAAAGAAGTTCTTTCCTCCTGCCAAGACGGTCAAGCTGAGGACCAAAATTGGGACATTCCAGCAACAATTCGATGAGCAGCTGTTCGAGGCTTGGGAGAGATTTTAAGAGCTGCTAAGGAAGTGCCCTCAGCACAAATACCCTGACTGGCTCCAGGTTCAGTTATTTTATAATGGTTTAACTCCTAGCACGAAAACTATTGTTGATGCAGCTGCAGGTGGGACTCTATTGTCCAAGACTGTTGAGAGTGCTAGGACTTTGTTAGAGGATATGGCCACCAACAGCTATCAGTGGCCATCTGAGCAGTCGGGACCCAAAAACATTGCTGCTGGAGTGTTCGAGGTTGACAACGTAAGTGCACTTCAGGCGCAGATGTCTTCCTTGGCTAATGCATTTTTAAAGTTTTCAGGTTAAGGGAATGCTCAATCAATTGAGTCTACAGCTGCCCTTGCATCCCAGACTCAAGGGGACAATCTCGAGCAGCTTCAGTATGTTTCGAATTATAATTCTAGGGGGTATAATAATAATTCCACACCTACACATTATCACCCTAGCAATAGAAATCATGAGAATTTTTCCTATGCTAATAATAAGAATGTTTTGAATCCTCCTGGCTTCACTCCTCAAAGTCAAGAAAATAAGAAATCTTTAGAAGACCTTGTTGGAGCTTTTATTGCAGAATCAAGTAATAGGTCAAATAAGCTTGAGGAGGCCGTGATTGCAATAAACACTACTGTCAATGGTCATTCTGCAGCAATCAAGAATATAGAGACTCAGCTGGGACAACTGGTAAGTGTTGTCAACTCTATGAATAAAGGTAAAGCCCCAGTTGAACAGGAGAAATCTTCTTTGGAGTATTGCAAGGCCGTATCTGTGCATTATGAGGAGGAGACTAAATTAGCTGAAGAGGAAACTACTGAACCAGAGGAACTCACAGGAGGAGTTGAAGAAGGCACCACCTCAAACGAAGCTGAAAAGCTTAATCCTAAGCCTTCTATCCCTTCACTGTTTTAGTTCCTAAATCAAAGAAAAAGAAAAATTCTAAAGTTAAGTTTGACAAGTTTTTAGATGCTTTTATGGGTTTGCATGTCAATATTCCTTTTTCAGATGCCTTGGAGCAGATGCCTCACTATAGAAAATTCATGATGGAATGGCTCAACAAGAAGAAAAAGGAAAAACATTTGGAGATTGTATACCTTGCATCGACGTGCAGTGCTCGTGTCCAACAGGGAGTACCAGAGAAATTGTCTGACCCAGGGAGTTTTACTATTCCTTGTAATTTTGGTACTTATTCATGTAGAGCACTATGTGATCTAGGGGCCAGCATAAATATTATTCCATTATCTCTGTGTAAAAAGCTTAACATAGGAGACATAAAATCTACTTCTGTTAGACTTCAGTTGGCTGACCAGTCTGTGGTTAGTCCATATGGGATTGTTGAGAATATTCTGATTAAAGTAGGTAGGTTTTTCCTTCCTGTTGATTTCTTTGTGCTAGATATTAAAGAGAATCCTGCTATGCCTATTATATTAGGGAGACCATTCCTTGCTACAGGGAGGGTTATAATTGATATTGAACGCAGGGAGCTAATCATAAGAGTCCAACAGGAGAAGGAAGTTTTAAAAGCTTTTGAGGACCCCAAGAACACATCAGATACAATGATGGTGGGCTACAAGAGAGGTGCTAGGAAGATCACCAGTGATGAAAAATCTGACAGGAGACCACCCTGATGCATAATTGGTCAACACGTCGAGCTAATGACGTTAAACAAGCGCTTATGGGAGGCAACCCAAGTGAGTTAGTTATTTCTTTCTTTTGAGTTTTATTTATTGTTTGTGTCTGTTTTGTAGGTCTTGTTTTCGTTCTCTCCTTTGCTTTCAAGCTGTCAAGATTCCAAGCATTTAGTCAAGAAGTCATCATCATCCCAGGCCAGTATTGTTCACTCCTTTCATTCGTCTATTGTTCTCATGCTTGTTTATGCTTTATTTTCGTTATACATTGAGGACAATGCAAATTTTAAGTTTGGGGGTGGATTAGCATGTTTGTGGATCCCTTGAGCATCTGAGTTCGGGCTAGAGTTTTGAGCTTTCTTTGAATTATGCATATGGTTGTTTTTTGGATGCTACTTTTGCATGATTATGATGTCCTAAGATAGGTGTTCTTGTCAATTTTCAAGCTTGTGATGAGTTGTAAGCATGAGTGCCCAAAAAGGGAGACTTTTTAAAATTTTTCTAGGAGATGGCTTACATGAGTAGAGTATTTGTCTTGGCTAGATTTGGATTTGTATGCTTAGGAGCGAATTATTGGGTTCATATGCTTGTTGTCACCTCGATAGGTGTAGGGTAGAGCTAAAGAGTTAATTTTTTTGCAAATTAGCATGTTTGATCTTGCTTAGGAGGAAAGAAAGGAATATTTGCTATTTATGCTCATAAAGAAAAATCATTCTTGTTGTTACTGTTGAAATAAGATAATAATGCCATGGCTTGTGCACAATATGCAATGTTTAATAAAGATTAAGGCAAAAAGAGCTACCCCTGTTGTGATCAGTTAGGCCAACCAGAGAAAACTCAGGTTAAGGGTCCCTGCAATAGGTGTGTGAAAGCTAGTGCCACATATAAATGCTTAATTCAATTGTTAATTAAAAGCACCTAAGTATGGAGGAAAACAAACTAATTTGTTCCATTAACTCATTAGTGAAACCTTAGTACCAGTGTAGAGGGAAGATGAGCTGAGAGTTTAATAATCCAATCCCGGGCTAGTAGAGTCTAATCTTGTTGAGTTAGATCTCGCTTGTGCAAGTTAATTTTGGAAAAATTTTAATTTGTCTCCCTCATTGGTCCTTGTGTGCATGTCTCTTGCTTGCTTGGTTATTGACTTTTGAGCCTTGAGGATTGAGTTATGATTGTTGCAACCATTCTTCCATTGTATGTTTGATTTGTAGTTTGCTCGAGGACTAACAAAAGCTTAAGTTTGGGGGTATTTGATAGCGAGCATTGCTAGCTACTTCTACTTATTTAATTTAGCTAGTCTTTTATGATTTTTGGGCCATTTTATTGTGCTTAATTGTTTATTTTGTAGGAAAGCGTTGATTAGAGTTAAAACGAGGAATAAGAATTAATCGGGTGTTCGGGACGTGGAAAGATGCCAAAGAACAAAAAAGATTCAAGTAACAAGGAGCCAAGAGAGGGCATTCTGCCCATTAGCGTCGAGACGCCACTCTTGGAGCGTCGAGACGCTACGTTTCCTTAATGAGAATACGCGGCAGACTTACAGCGTCTCGACGCTGTGATAGGAAGCGTCCCGAAGCTACCGCATTTCCTTTTCTGAAACGCGCGTTTTGAAGGCAGCGTCGAGACGCTGTCTTGACAGCGTCTCGACGCTAAGATGAAAAATCTACTATATAAGCTTCTTTTCGGCTAGGTTTGAGGAACTTGGATTGGGGACCTTTGGGGAGCCGTAAACAGAGCAGAATTGAGGGATTCTTGAGTTGAAGCAAAGGGGACGAAGTGGAAATAAACCCATTGTTCGTGGGGATCGTGACGGGGACGTTCGGTCTCGGCCTACAACGAGTCTATTTCTCTTTTCCCTTACTTTAGATAGTTTTTATGGCTTATTTAGACTTACTTTATATTGTAACGAGGATTATGTGTAGCTAAGTTTAATTCTTAGGGATTGATGTAGCCGTTGGGCACGTTTTGGATTGATTTACGGTATTTATGCTATTGATGTCATTTATGCATATGTTGTATCCTTAATGCTTTTGATTTACTGGCCATAAATTGATTGATGTTTATATTTGAATCTAACTCGGGAGAGAGGATTTAAATTAGTATTCCGTATGCATAACTAGAATTTAGCTAAAAATCAGGAGATTAAGGTTAATTCTAGAAATTGTTATAAAGGTTAGCCTTATTGCCTTGTATGTTTATTGAATTTAGATAGGGATATCAGGTTCAATTGCATATGGGAGAATCATGTATGCTCGGGAGAGATATGTGTGATTTTAGTTGCCAAGATTTATGAATCATAGCATGTGTTAATCCGTTTATTAATCCATAACTCCAATTGGTGAAATCAAATCCCTAAGACCAATTCTTCCCATTAGATTGTCGCTTTTAATTTTAGTTTTGTGTTTGATTAAATTATATTCTCATTCTATTTGATTCCCTAAATAAAATTGGTCAAAAGTATCTTTGATAATTAAAATTTTGCTAGACACCAATCCAGAGGACGACATTCGATTGCAAAATCACTATATTATTACTTGACCCGTACACTTGCGGTTAGCAATTTGCACATCACCCCAGCAAAATTCGAGAAGTTCTCTTGAGGCGATGGTGAAAGAATTTATGGATCGTACAGATGCCACAATTCAAAGTAATCAAGCTTCAATGAGAGCCCTGGAATTGCAAGTGGGTCAGCTAACTAATGAGCTGAAAGCAAGGCCTCAAGGGAAACTTCCCGTGGATACTGAACACCCTCGAAGGAAAGGTAAGGAGCAGGTAAAAGCGGTAACTCTTAAGAGTGGTAAGCCATTAGAAGAGCCTAGTAAAACCCAGGTTATAGATAAAAATGGTGATGAAAATGTTGTCGTTGAGAAAGAGTTGGAGTCTGGTCAGGGTGCTGGAGGCAACAATAAAACTGCTCGAGCATCTGGTTCTGTTCCAGATGTGGAACCACCTTATGTGCCGCCCCCACCTTATGTACCACCTCTACCTTTTCCACAAAGGCAAAAGCCTAAGAATCAGGATGGTCAATTTAAGAAGTTTCTAGAGATTCTTAAGCAATTGCACATAAATATCCCTTTAGTAGAAGCTATTGAGCAAATGCCTAATTATGCTAAATTTCTTAAGGATATTTTAACTAAAAAGAAGAGGTTAGATGAGTTTGAAACTGTATCTCTTACTGAGGAGTGTAGTGCTATTCTTAAGAATGGGCTACCACCTAAGGCTAAGGATCCGGGATCATTTACTATACCTGTATCTATAGGTGGAAAAGAGTTAGGTAGAGCACTCTGTGATTTAGGTGCAAGCATTAACCTTATGCCTCTTTCGGTCTATCAAAAGTTAGGTATTGGTGAAGCTAGGCCTACCACAGTCACACTCCAACTAGCTGATAGGTCTATCACATATCCAGAGGGTAAAATTGAGGATGTCTTAGTAAAAGTGGATAAATTCATATTTCCTATTGATTTTATTATTTTAGACTACGAGGCTGATAAAGATGTCCCAATTATTCTAGGACGTCCAGTTTTGGCTATTGGTAGGGTGTTAATTGATGTTCAAAAAGGGGAATTAACAATGAGAGTCTGTAATGAGGAAGTGAAATTTAATGTGTTTAAAGCCATGAAGTATCCAGACGAAATAGAGGATTGCTCTTTCATTAGGATTCTGGAGAGCACAGTTATTGAGACAACAATACAAGATTCGACTAGTAAGCATTCAGAAGAGCATAGAGAGGTTAGTGTAGATGATTTGCAAGTTTGTTTGTTAGAAAGAAAAAATGAAATAGAGTTGTTTAGGTGTGAGGATGTTTTTGAGTCTTTAGATTTAGATCAAAGGAAAGCTCCTCCTATTAAGTCATCCCTGATTGAGGCACCTACTTTAGATTTGAAGCCCTTGCCGAATCATCTAAAGTATGTGTATCTTGGGGAAGGAGAGACGTTGCCCATTATTGTTGCGTCAGATTTAATGCCAGAGCATGAGGAGGCCTTAATAAGATTGCTGCAACAATACCACAAGGCTATAGGTTGGACGTTGGCTGACATTCAGGGAATTAGCCCATCTTTTTGTATGCACAAAATTACTCTAGACGAGGGATCCTTTAGGAGTGTTGAGCAACAAAGAAGGCTCAACCCTGCAATGAAAGAGGTTGTTAAAAAAGAGGTGATTAAATGGTTGGATGCTGGGATCATTTATCCAATTGTCGATAACAATTGGGTGAGCCTTGTCCAATGTGTTCCTAAAAAAGGAGGTGTCACTGTGGTAAGTAATAAAGACAATGGGTTGATTCCAACCAGGATCGTAACTGGCTGGAGGGTTTGTATGGACTACAGGAGGCTTAATAAGGCCACCCGTAAGGACCATTTCCCTCTACCATTTATTGACCAGATGTTGGATAGATTGGCTGGTAAGGCCTACCACTGTTTCTTAGATAGTTACTCTGGGTATAACCAGATTACTATTGCTCATGAGGATCAGGAGAAAACATCTTTCACCTGCCCTTATGGGACGTTTGCTTTTAGGCGAATGCCTTTGATGTGCAATTTGCTTACCGCAAGTGTACGGGTCAAGTAATAATATAGTGTTTTCGTGTAAACGAGTGTCGTCCTCTGGATTGGATTTTTAAGCAAATCAAGTATTAGGAATTATCTTGCCTAATTTTATTTAGGGATCAAAAAGTGATGAATGAATCATAAGAAAACCAAATCAAAGCAAGTAAAAAGTGTGGAATTTCAATTGGGAAAACTACTTAGGGAATTGATTTCGCCGATTTAGTTTAGGATTGATTTTAAGGAATAAGTTATTATGCACAATGGAATTATGAGCCAAAGACCCTTTAATCACAACTACCTCTCCCGAGTATAATTGATTCTCATGCAAATTAACCAACTTGATATCCCTATCTAAGTTTATTAATCATGCAAGGCAATGAGATCTTTCAACCAATTCTAAAGTTAATCTAAAACTGTCATGAATTAGAAAGTACTTTATTCATGCAATCTTGAGTAAGTCTAAATCAAATCCCCTCTCCCGAGCTAGATTCGAAACTTAAATCATTCAATTAATGGCCAATCAATTAAAAGCATTAAATAAAGATTACAAACATAATAACATTGCACAACTTAAACCATAAATCAATCCATAAACTTAATCAACTACATCAATCCCTAAGCTACAAGTTTAGCTACTCATGAAAAGAATTACAAGCTTGACTAAACATGTAAAAGCCATAAAATCTAGCTAGAGAGAAGTAAAAGGAAAGGAAACACTTAATGTCGTCGATCCCGACACGTCCCCGTCTCGATATCCACGCCACCAAGTGAAATTCCCGGTCCTCGTCCTTGCTTCAGCTCCCATAGTAGGTCTCTAGTCGAAATTAGGGTTCAATTCTCTGAATTTGGCCTCCCCCAATCCGTAGCAAGTAAGAACGATTAAATAGGAAAATTCTGCCGATAGCGTCGAGACGCTGTCTCTTATACGCGCGTTCTGAATAAGGGAAAAACGGTAGCGTCGGGACGCTTCCTATTACAACGTCTCGACGCTGTAAGCTTTACGCGCCTAATCTGATATGGAATGTGAGCGTCGAGACGCTCAAGAGCTAGCGTCTCGACGCTAGCCTGCTGTTGACCGAAATTTGACTTTTTTCCTCTTTTACTCTTTTCATTCCTTTGCATCTTTTCACGCCCCGAGCACCCGATTAACTCTAATATGGCATTATAGCTCCAATCAACCATTTCCTACAAAATAAACAATAAAGCACAATAAAATGGCCCAAACATCATAAAAGACTAGCTAAATTAAATAAGTAAAAGTAGCTAGCACTGCTCGCTATCAAATACCCCCAAACTTAAGCTTTTGCTAGTCCTCGAGCAAACTACAAATCAAACATACAATGGAAGAATGGATGCAACAATCATAACTCAATCCTCAAGGCTCAAAAGTCAATAACCAAGCAAGCAAGAGACATGCACACAAGGACCAATGAGGGAGACAAATTAAAATTTTTCCAAAATTAACTTGCACAAGCGAGATCTAACTCAACAAGATCAGACTCTACTAGCCCGGGATTGATTTATTAAACTCTCAGCTCATCCTCTCTCTACACTGGCACTAAGGCTTCACTAATGAGTTAATGGAACAAATTAGATTGTTTTCCTCCAAACTTAGGTGCTTATAAATAACAATTAAATTAAGCATGTATATGTGGCACTAGCTTTCACACACCCATTGCAGGGACCCTTAACCTGAGATTTCTCTGGTTGGCCTAACTGATCACAACAGGGGTAGCTCTTTTTTCCTTAATCTTTATTAATCATTGCAAACTGTGCACAGGCCACATAATAATTTTCTTTTCAACAGTAACTACAAAAATGATTTTTCTTTATGAGCATAAATAGCATATATTCTTTTCGTTTCTCCTAAGCAAGATCAAACATGCTAATTTGCAAAACATTAACTTTTTAGCTCTACCCTACACCTATCGAGGTGACAACAAGCATATGAACCTAATAATTCGCTCCTAAGCATTCAAATCCAAATCTAGCCAAGACAATACTCTACTCATGCAAGCCATCTCCTAGAAAAATTTTAAAAAGTCTCCCTTTTTGGGCACTTATGCTTACAACTCATCACAAGCTTGAAAATTGACAAGAAAGCCTATCCTAGGACATCATAATCATGCAAAAGTAGCATCCAGAAAACAACCATATGCATAATTCAAAGAAAGCTCAAAACTATAGCCCGAACTCAGATGCTCAAGGGCTCCACAAACATGCTAATCCACCCCCAAACTTAAAATATGCATTGTCCTCAATGTATAAAGAAAATAAGGCATAAACAAGCATGAGAACAATAAAAGAATTACAGGAGTGAACAATACTGGCCTGGAATGATGATGACTTCTTGCTTGAGATCTTGGAATCTTGAAAGCTTGAAAGCAAAGGAGAGAAAGAAAACAAGACCTACAAAACAAAAACAAACAATAAATCAAAAACAAAAAGAAAACACACTAAACTTACTTGGGTTGCCTCCCATAAGCCCTTGTTTAACGTCATTAGCTCGACGTGTTGAACGTGCTTCAAGGAGGCTTTTGTTCTGTGAATCCAACAGAGGTGCTCTTTCTTGCACCTTTCCTGTAGCCCATGAAGAGCACTTCATCTTTAGAGTCTTCAACTGCTTTAAAGATTTCTTTTTCGTTCTTGACTCTAATAGTGAGCTCCCTGCGCTCAATATCTATAATCACTCGCCCAGTAGCGAGGAATGGTTGTCCTAATATGACAGGCATCGAAGGATTTTCTATCATGTCCATAACATACAAGTCAATAGGGAGGAAAAAACTACCTACTCTTATTAACAAATTTTCTACAATACCAACTGGTCTCACCACAGATTGATCAGCCAATTGGAGCTTTACAGGAGTAGACTTAATCTCACATATATCTAACTTTTTACACAACGATAGAGGAATGATATTAATGCTAGCAACTAAGTCACATAATGCTCTGAAAGAATAAGTACCAAAACTACAAGGAACAGAAAAACTCTCTGGATCTGCTACTTTTTCAGGTACTTTCTATTGTACTCTGGTGCTGCATGTGGAAGCAAGATAAATAGTGTCAACCTTCTTTTCTTTTCGCTTCTTTGCTAACCACTCCTTCATGAACCTGTTGTACTGGGGCATCTCTAATGCCTCTGCAAAAGGAATATTAATATTCAGATTCATAAAAGCATTCATAAATTTATCAAACTGAACCTGATTGTTCTTTTTCTTCTATTTCTTTTTCTTTTCCTTGGGAACCAACAGTGTGGGAGAAGGAATAGGAGGCTCAAGGTTAGGCTTTTCAGCCTCATCAGATGATGTGTCCTCCTCAGCTTCCCATGTAGGCGTTTCATAGTCCTCAGATTCAGGTTCCTCTTCAGATTCCTCCTGGTGCACAGTGATTGCCTTACAATATTTCATCTGGGGTTTCTCTTGTTCAGCTGGGGCCTTACCTTTATTCATGGTACTTACAACATTTACCAACTGTCCCAGCTGAGTCTCAATGTTCTTTATGGCTGCACTGTGGCTATTCACGGTGGTGTTGATAGCAATGACTGCCTCCTCTAATTTTGTTGTCCTGTTACTAGACTCTGCAATGAAAGCTCCAACAAGATCTTCTAACTTTTTATTTTCTTGAGTTTGAGGGGCAAAACCAGGTGGGTTAAGAACATTCTTAGTATTAGCATAAGAGAAATTTTCATGGTTCCTATTGTTAGGGTGATAATGTGTAGGTGTAGAATTATTATTATACTCCCTAAAATTCGAATTTGAAACATACTGAACCTATTCAATAGTCTCCTCCTGAGGTCTAGATGCTAAAGCAGTAGCTGATTCAATTGACTGTGCACTCCCTGTACCTGAAAATTTCATAAAAGCATTAGCAAGGCAAGTCATCTGGGCCTGGAGTGCACTTACTTTAACAACCTCAAACACTCCAGCAGCAATCTTTTTAGGTGTAGACCGCTCAGATGGCCACTGATAGCTGTTGGTGGCCATATCCTCTAAAAGCGTGCGAGCGTTTTCCACGGTCTTGGACAACAAAGTCCCACCTGCAGCTGCATCAACAATCATTTTTGTACTAGGAGTTAAACCATTATAAAACAACTGTACCTGAAGCCAATCGGGGTAACCATGCTGAGGACACTTCCTCAGTAGCTCTTTGAATCGCTCCCAAGCTTCGAACAGCTGCTCATCATATTGTTGTTGGAATGTCCCGATCTCGGTCCTCAGCTTGACCGTCTGTGCAGGAGGGAAAAATTTCTTTAAAAAGGCCTGGACCAAAGCATCCCAGGTGGTGATGCTCCCAGGAGTAATAGACTGCAACCAATCTCGTGCTTTATCCTGCAAAGAAAAGGGAAATAAACGTAAGCGAATAGCATCCTCAGAGACACCATTAATCTTTACCTTCCCACAAATATCCAAGAATGATTTAAGATGAGAATTTGGATCCTCGGTGGGCGATCCTCTATATGCACCGTCTCGAGCCATCTGATTGAGACCGGTCTTCAGCTCAAAGTTGTTGGCATTAATCGGGGCATAGACAATCCCCGACTGTTGCCCCTGAAACACGGGCTGAAAGTAGTCTCTAATAGGCCTAGGCTCCTGTTGGGTTCCTAGAGTGAGTAAAAATACGATATGAAATACTCTAGGATTCTTGTGCAAGTATACAAAGTCTGCAGCAAGTAATATTATCAATCCAAGGTCTGAATGAGTTTCCACTTTATCTATTTTGTATGACTTTCTAATGGTTTCGAAGATAACAAAAATGTTGGGTTTTATAAGAATTATGCTAAAGAAAAATAAATGACAGAACAACGAGTAAACAAATAGACAGAGAGATTAAAGACAGGCGCTGGTTAGGCTTTAGTGATTGTTTTAAGATATGCTCTAGCAATATTATTGATCATGCATTTCTCGCAGTATTATTAGTGGATTCCTCCCGGAACTCCGGATCTTTTGGGATATGTTTCAAACCCAATGAAGAGCGACCGATCGAGCACTAGGCAACTGGCTATCCCTAGCTCAGTCACTGGCGTTCACCAATACACAATGATCGTAATGTGGAGAATTGCCACACACTCTCTAAATCATCCCTGAAACTAGAGAGAGCTATCCATACCGGCTGGCCAGGCGGGCATAAAATAAGAATAAACACAACAATTAACCAAAATGCAATAGTCAATTTATTACTAGAGATGAAGCACAGTAATCACATTATTCCTAACCAACACCCTAAGCTACTTAGTTCATAATAAGCATAGGAATACGAATTACAATCTGAGTATGCATGTCTGATAACTGCCCAAAAGGTAGTTATTTAGGCTCCATTTATATAAGGATTTGTGTGTCTTTAATGCTTAATAGGGTTGGTTTTATAGAGATATTACATGATTTAACCCAGTTGGAAGAATGGAAGCTTTGGAAATCACTTTGTGCAGATTATGCTGCTGAGCGACTGGAAGGAGCAAATTCTATGCTGCAGCAAAACTGGGAGCAGAAACTGCCACATCACAGCTCGTTAGCCAACTTCATGAACCGACTTCTATTGAGATATTTTCGGGATAAAGGATCAAGGAGAGCCTTACATGTGTCCTAGTTGACCTAATTCAAGCCTCCCATCCTTCTGTAAAAGGAAGTAGCCGTCAAAGTCAAATTCATTCCATGTTTCCCCTTGGAAGCCGAATAGTATAGAGATTGAAGATCATCAAGTACACCATCATCCGCAAGCTGATTAGGGAGTTTATTTTCCTTCTTAAATTGTGGTTATGGACATGCATACTCAGATTGTAATTCGTATTCCCATGCCTATTATGAACTAAGTAGCTAGGGTGTTGGTTAGGAATAATGTGATTACTGTGCTTCATCTCTAGTAATAAATTGACTATAGCATTTTGGTTAATTGTTGTGCTTATTCTTATTTTATGCCCGCTGGCCAGCCGGTATGGATAGCTCTCTAGTTTCAGGGATGATTTAGAGAGTGTGTAGCAATTCTCCACATTACGATCATTGTGTATTGGTGAACGCCAGTGACTGAGCTAGGGATAGCCAGTTGCCTAGTGCCTGATCGGTCGTACTTCATTGGGGTTGAAACACATCCCAAAAGATTCGGTGTTCCGGGAGGAATCCGCTAATAATACTGCGGGAAATGCATGATCAATAATATTGCTAGAGCATATTTTATAACAATCATTAAAACCTAACCTGCGCCTGTCTTTAATCCGTTTGTCTATTTGTTTACTCGTTGTTCTGTAATTTATTTTGCTTCAGCATAATTCCGATAAAACCCAACATTTTATTATCTTTGAAACCATTAGAAAGTTATACAAAATAGATAAAGTGAAAACTCATTCAGACCTTGGATTGATAAATATTACTTGCTGCAGACTGTGTATACTTGCACAGGAATTCTAGAGTTTTTATACTATATTTTTACTCACTCTAGGAACCCAACAAGTTTTTGGCGCCGTTGCCGGGGACTTGGATAAGTTTTTATCTGATCTGTTTTGTATATGTGTTTTAGTGGTTTGGTGCTAGAACTTTTTGATTGTTTCTCTTTGCAGGTGTGATTTTGGTGCATGAGCGATCCGCCTGGGGTACGGTTTGAGCTTGATCCAGAAATTGAAAGGACATTTAGGAACAGAAGGAGGGAGCAGCGCAGAAACCAAATGGAGAACGTGCCGCAACTCCCGCAGGTTCCTGAATGTCCAGTAGCAGTGAACCCCCAGCAGAATCCGTTGCTGCAGCAAAACCTACTGTTTGAGCAAAATGAGCAGCGAAATAATCAGGCTGAGAATCCTATCTTGATAGCGAACGATAGGACCAGAGCCATTCGAGCATATGCTGTCCCGATGTTTAATGAGTTGAATCCAGGGATTGCACGTCCCCAAATCCAAGCGGCGAATTTTGAAATGAAACCGGTAATGTTTCAGATGTTGCAAACCGTGGGGCAATTCCATGGTTTGTCATCTGAAGACCCTCATTTACATCTTAAGTCTTTTCTAGGAGTTAGTGATTCTTTTGTAATTCAAGGAGTGCCTAGAGATGCTCTTAGATTAACTTTGTTCCCGTATTCTCTTAGAGATGGAGCAAAATCATGGTTAAACTCTTTTGCTCCAAGATCAATAAGGACATGGGATGAGTTAGCTGAAAAAGTTTTGAGTAAATATTTCCCACCTAACAGAAAATCTAGATTAAGGAGTGAAATAGTAGGGTTTAGGAAACTTGAGGATGAGACTTTTAGTGAGGCTTGGGAAAGGTTTAAGGAGCTTTTGCGAAAGTGTCCCCACCATGGGTTACCTCATTGTATTCAAATGGAAACATTTTACAATGGTTTGAATGGAGTAACCAAATGTATGGTCGATGCTTCGGCTGGAGGGGCCCTTTTGGCAAAATCTTTTGATGAAGCCTATGAAATTTTAGAAAGAATATCTATTAATAGTTGTCAGTGGTCGGATGTTAGAGGCAGAAGTAAAAAGGTTAAGAGTGTGCTAGAGGTTGATGGTGTGTCCACCATTAGGGCCGATCTTGCTATGATTGCTAACGCTCTTAAGAATGTGACAGTGATTAGTCATCAGCAGCCACCAGCTATGGAGCCTGCGGCAGTGGTGAACCAAGTCACGGACGAAGCATGTGTCTATTGCGGTGAAGATCACAACTACGAGTCTTGCCCCAACAATCCAGCTTCTGTGTTTTTTTTTAGGTAATCAGAGGAACAACCCTTATTCTAACTTCTATAATCCAAGTTGGCGCAACCACCCCAACTTCTCATGGGGAGGTCAAGGAAATAACGTGCAGACGCAACAGAAGATGAACCAGCCAGGATTTGCTAAAACGCAGGTAATGCCCCAGCAAAATAAGCCGGCTTTGCCCCAGCAAAATTGGGGAAATTCTCTCGAGGCAATGATGAAAGAATTTATGGCTCGCACAGACGCCGCAATTCAAAGTAGTCAAGCTTCGATGAGGGCCCTGGAATTGCAAGTGGGTCAGCTAGCTAATGAGCTCAAGGCAAGGCCTCAAGGGGAACTTCCTTCGGATACTGAACACCCGCGAAGGGAAGGTAAGGAGCAGGTAAAGGCAGTAACTCTTAGGAGTGGTAAGCCATTAGAAGAGTCTAGAAAGACCCAGGATTTAAATAGTAATAGTGATAATATTGTTGTTATTGAAAAAGAGTTGGAGTCTGGTCAGGGTGCTGGAGGCAGCAAAGAAAATGCTGGAGCATCTGGTTCTGCGCCAGATGTAGAACCACCATATGTGTCGCCCCCACCTTATGTACCACCTCTACCTTTTCCACAAAGACAAAAACCTAAGAATCCGGATGGTCAATTTAAAAAGTTTTTAGAAATTCTTAAGCAGTTGCATATAAATATCCCTTTAGTAGAAGCTATTGAGCAAATGCCTAATTATGCTAAATTTCTTAAGGATATTTTGACTAAAAAGAAAAGGTTAGGTGAGTTTGAAACTGTATATCTTACTGAGTAGTGTAGTGCTATTCTTAAGAATGGTCTACCCCCCAAGGCTAAGGATCCAGGGTCATTTACTATACCTGTGTCTATAGGTGGAAAGGAATTAGGTAGAGCACTCTGTGATTTAGGTGCAAGCATTAACCTTATGCCTCTTTCGGTCTATCGAAAGTTAGGTATTGGTGAAGCTAGACCTACCACAGTTACACTCCAATTAGCTGATAGATCTATCACATATCCAGAGGGTAAAATTGAGGATGTCTTAGTAAAAGTTGATAAATTCATATTTCCTGTTGATTTTATTATTTTAGACTATGAGGCTGATAAAGATGTCCCAATTATTCTAGGTAGTCCAATTTTTGCCACTGGTAGGGCATTAATAGATGTTCAAAAAGGAGAATTAACAATGAGAGTCTGTAATGAGGAAGTGAAATTTAATGTGTTTAAAGCCATGAAATATCCAGACGAAATGGAGGATTGCTCCTTCATCAGGATTCTGGAGAGCACAGTTATTGAGACAACAATACAGGATTCGGCTGATAAGCATTCGGAAAATCATGGTGAGGTAAGTGTAGGAGATTTTGAGTTTTGTTCTTTAGACAGAAAAAATGAAAAAGAATTGTTTAGGTGTGAAGATGTTTTTGAGTCTTTAGATTTTGATCAAAGAAAGGCTCCCCCAATTAAGCCATCCCTAATTGAGGCACCCACTTTAGATTTGAAACCTTTACCGGATCATCTAAAGTATGTGTATCTTGGGGAGAGGGAGACGTTGCCCATTATTGTTGCATCAGATTTAATGCCGGAGCATGAGGAGGCTTTAATAAAATTGCTACAGAAATACTACAAAGCTATAGGTTGGACATTGGCTGATATTCAGGGAATTAGCCCATCTTTTTGTATGCACAAAATCACTCTAGAGGAGGGATCCTTTAGGAGTATTGAGCAACAAAGAAGGCTTAACCCTGCAATGAAAGAGGTTGTTAAAAAGGAGGTAATTAAATGGTTGGATGCTGGGATCATCTATCCGATTGCCGATAGCAATTGGGTGAGCCCTGTCCAATGTGTTCCTAAGAAAGGAGGTGTCACTGTGGTGAGCAATAAAAATAATGAGTTGATCCCCACAAGGACAGTGACTGGCTGGAGGGTGTGTATGGATTACAGAAGGCTTAATAAAGCCACCTGAAAGGATCATTTCCCTCTACCATTTATCGACCAGATGTTGGATCGATTGGCTGGTCAGGCCTATTACTGTTTCTTGGATGGTTATTCTGGGTATAACCAGATTACTATTGCTCATGAAGATCAGGAGAAAACCACTTTCACTTGCCCTTATGTGACATTCGCTTTTAGGAGAATGGCTTTCGGCCTTTGCAATGCTCCAGCAACATTTCAGCGGTGTATGCTAGCAATTTTTTCTGATATGGTTGAGTCCACTGTTGAAGTCTTTATGGACGATTTTTCAGTGTTTGGAGGGTATTTTCAGAGTTGTTTAGATAATTTAAGAAAGGTATTAAAAAGATGTGAGGATACCCATCTAGTACTTAATTGGGAGAAGTGCCACTTCATGGTGAAGGAGGGCATAGTGTTAGGTCATAGGATTTCTAAAAATGGTCTAGAAGTTGATAGAGCAAAAGTTGAGGTTATTGAAAGGCTAAAGCCACGGAATTCAGTGAACGGAATTCAGAGTTTCTTAGGACATGCTGGATTCTATAGGAGGTTCATAAAGGATTTTTCCAAAATCAGTAAACCTCTTTGTAACTTATTGTGCACTGATCATGTTTTTTACTTTAATGCAGATTGTAGGAAGGCTTTTGAAACATTAAAGGTTGCTTTAATCTCAGCGCCCATTCTCTGCGCGCCTAATTGGAATTTGCCATTCGAGGTAATGTGTGATGCGAGTGATGCTGCGGTAGGAGCGATGCTGGGGCAAAAGCAGGGCAAATTTATTCATCCTATATATTATGCAAGCAAGGTTTTAAATGAAGCACAGGTCAATTACACAACTACTGAAAAGGAGTTGTTAGCTGTTGTGTTTGCTTTTGAGAAATTTCGACCATATTTGGTTGGATCTAAAGTCACGGTGTTCACGAATCATGCAGCAATAAGGTATTTAATGTCTAGGAAGGATGCAAAGCCTAGACTAATTCGTTGGGTTTTATTACTGCAGGAATTTGACTTGGAGATAAAAGACAAGAAGGGATCAGAGAATGTCATTGCAGATCATTTATCTCGTCTTAATCCATCATCATTTTTGCTGGAGCAATCTGCCATTTCCGATTCTTTTCCAGATGAGCAGCTCTTTGCTGTTCAGGTAAAGGTAGTCAGGGATGTCCCGTGGTATGCTGATATTGCCAACTTTTTAGTGAAGGGAGTCAATCCTATTGACATGGATTGGAGGCAGAAGAAAAAATTTAAGCATGATGCAAAATTTTTCTATTGGGATGAGTCATTTATGTATAAGCAATGCTCTGACGGTATTATTCGTAGGTGCGTTTCAGGTGATGAAGCAAAGGAAATCCTTGAGCAAAGTCACTCTTCGCCGTATGGAGGCCATTTCAGCGGTCAAAGGACAGTTATGAGGATTTTGCATTGCGGATTCTTCTGGCCTACCTTGTTTAAGGATGCCCATTGGTTTTACAAGCAATGTGACGCTTGCCAAAGGAGAGGAAATTTGGGACCAAGAGATGAAATGCCTCTTACTTACATTTTAGAAGTTGAATTATTTGATGTATGGGGTATTGATTTTATGGGGTCATTTCCTCCTTCTAATGGCAATGTTTTTATCTTATTGGCAGTTGATTATGTGTCCAAGTGGGTGGAGGCCATCGCATGCCATCAGAGTGATGCCAAGACAGTAGCAAGGTTTCTTCAATCGCACATCTTTGCGCGGTTTGGGACACCTAGGGCTCTAGTGAGTGATGAGGGTACACATTTTGTTAATAATATCTTAACTAAGCTTTTAGCTAAGTATGGGATTAAGCATAGGATAGCTACCCCTTATCACCCACAGGCTAATGGTCAAGCTGAAATTAGTAATAGGGAAATTAAAGCTATTTTAGAGAAAGTAGTCCATCCATCTAGAAAGGATTGGTCCTTTAGGTTGGATGAGGCTCTTTGGGCTTATATGACAGCTTATAAGACTCCTTTAGGTATGTCCCCCTATAGGTTAGTATATGGGAAAGCTTGCCATTTACCATTAGAGCTAGAGCATAAAACATTTTGGGCTTTGAAAAAATTAAATTTTGATCTGAGTCGTGCAGGAGCAATAAGAATGCTGCAGCTTAATGAGTTAGAGGAATTTCGCCAATTTTCTTACGAGAATGCGAAAATGTATAAGGAGAAGACTAAGCTGTGGCATGACAAAAAAATTAAATCTAAGGAGTTTGTAAAGGGTCAAAAAGTTTTGCTTTACAATTCTAGATTAAAATTATTTCCTGGAAAATTAAAATCTAATTGGTCAGGACCGTTTATTGTGGTTGAGGTTTTTGCCAATGGAGCAATTACTTTGCAGGATGAAAAAGATGGGAGAGTATTCAAGGTGAATGGTCAGCGTGTGAAAAATTATTGGGGTGAGGAATTTCAGGCGAAATATCCTTCCCTAAGGTTGATTGATGATTGAGAGAGCAGGGCTTTTGCGGGAGCATTTCATAAAGAAAAATTTTGAGCTCCCAGAAATTTTATTTTCCGTTAATTGATTTTATTTGTCGGTTAGGTTAGATTTAATTTTGCATTATTTATTAGATTTTATCTTTTAAGTATTTTTATTATTTTTGGTAGGTTAGATTTGATTTGATTTTATTTTCAGGTTATTTATTTAAATTATCTTGCAATTATCTTTTAGTTAGATTTTATCTAGATTTTATTTTCGGTTATTTGAATTCTAGTTTTAATTAATAGGAATTTTCTCTAATTTATTCAGCTTCTTTTGAGAATAACAGCTTAGGTTCGCTTTGATTGGTTCAATTTGAAAGGATTTGATTTGTCCATTTTAAAATTCAAATTCCGTATTTACAATTCTTCAGGATCGGAAGATTGTTGCGGCAAAGATATTGCTGGAGCAAAATATGCCGAGTTAGAAGGGTTTCCGTTGGAATTTATTATTGTTACCGTTGGATTTAACTTTGAATTCTTGCAGGTAAATGGGCGTGCGCTATCTGATGAGGCCACGTGTAGCAGAGCAATTATCCAACGGCTTCAATGATGACAGAGCATTAATTTTTACCATGGCCGTTTGGAATTCGAAATTTTACCGTTGGTAATTTTTGAATTTCAGGTTTGCGTTTTAATTGCAACGGTAATATCAGTTATGGCAGGGAAAATTTTTTCGGTTAAGGTTCGTGTTTGCTAGAGCCTTATTTATTCGCAAACGCTGGTAAGTTTCTCCCACTTTGTCTTCTTGATCAAATCTTCGCGTGAGTGTTATTCTTTCTTTCTTTACCTTCTCTGTCAAAACCCTATTATACCTTCCATGGCTAAGACAAGAGCCCGCAAAGAGAGAGAAAGTGAAGAGGAAGAGGTGCCGGTCACACCGGAAGTTCAGAAAGTAAAAACGAAGAAAAAGAGAACGTCGGAAGAGAAGGAGGCTAAGCGAAGAAGAAGACAACAGAGAGTTGAAGAACAAGAAAGGGCAAGAGAGGAGGAGGTTGTGGCAAAAGAAGATGAAAACCCAAAAGAATCTGACAAACCGAATCAAGAAAAAGATGGACAGGAAGTGGCAACTATAGAAGAGGCTCAAGAGGAAATTCAGAGTGGGATTATGCAGACGGAGGCTGTAGGGGAAAAAGGCAGAGAGCCAGTCCAGGAGGTTCGTGTGGAGGTTATCATACCTGAACCTCCGAAAAGACGCCGCATTAAGCGGAAGGCTGGGCGAATTCAAGTGATAAGGACTGATACCCCCTCGCCTCGATCATCAGATTCCGAAAGAGAGAGGGTCGAGCAAGAGGAACGAGAAACAAACGAGGCTGACGAAAAAAGGCGAGAAGAAGCAGAGAAACAGGCAGAGGAGGAACAGTTGCTGAAGCGGAGAGAAGAGAAGGGCAAAAAGATTGCTGAAGCATCAGGGGAGCGCGATGAAATAGCAGAGCGACAGGTGCCATACGAGCGCTTCGTCAATAATTTTGCTAGAGCAAAATACACTGAGCTCCTGAAAAGGGATTTTCTGTTCGAAAGAGGTTTCAGCGGTGATCTTCCACCATTTCTAAGGACCGGGATAGCTGACCACGGCTGGGAGATGTTTTGTGCTAAGCCAGAAGCTGTGAACGCACAGGTGGTGCGAGAATTCTATGCCAACATTGATAAAGAAGAAGGTTTCTTGGTAATTGTTAGAGGAGTCGAAATAGATTGGAGTCCAAGTGCGATCAACGCACTGTGGCAACTATCAAAACTTCCCCCACGCGGCATTCAATGAAATGGCAGTCGCGCCATCTGAGGAGCAGTTAAGTAATGCTGTCCGGGAGGTAGGAATTGAGGGAGCGCAGTGGCAACTATCAAAGACTCAGAAAAGGACATTCCAATCAGCCTACTTGAATAAGGAAGCAAACACGTGGATGGGTTTCATCAGGCAGAGGTTGCTTCCGACAATGCACGACTCGACAGTATCCAGGGAACGAATTCTTTTGGCTTTTGCTATCTTAATGTCTCTCAGTATTGACGTGGGAAAAATTGTTTGTAATGAAATTGCTTGCTGCTGGAAGAAAAAGGTGGGGAAGTTGTTCTTCCCGAACACAATTACTATGTTATGCAGACAAGCAGGGGTTCCAGTGGAGGAGAATGATGCAATTCTATTTGATAAAGGGATCATTGATACGCCCAATTTGGCGCGGCTCCAGCGCACGCAGGAGATACGTCAAGGTGGGCTTATCCACAGCATCAATACGATTCTAGAACAACTGGCACTTTCGGCTAGTCGGCAAGAGTTTGCTGAAAGGCAAACCTTAACCTTCTGGAACTATGTTAAGAATCGAGATGCCAGCTTAAGAAGGGCACTGCAAGAGAATTTTTCCAAGCCGTATCCAGCCCTTCCTACATTCCCTGAAGATCTGTTGAACCCTTGGATTCCACCGCCACCTGCTGAGAAAGAAGATGAAGAGGAAGATCTGGGTCAGGAAGATTGAAGAAAAAGTTGAGCGCGCAAGCTTTTTGATGAAATATTTTGTTTGCTGGCGCATTCCTGACCACATCTTTTATATGTCTGCTTATCTTGTTTCTTTCTAATCATTTCTTTGACCAAAAATATATATCTGCTTTGTAATATTTTTCTTGGATTTTAATGAAATTTCTGAATGTTTCTATTCCATGAGCACTGACTAACTCTAACTTAACTATTTTCTTCTGAATTTTTGAAGCTTGGACTGATTACGCTTAGTTAGATCAAGGTATTCTGATCTCCAGAAACCTTTTGCTTGAGCATTTCTTCTAGCCTGGACTGTTGCTGCGGCGAAGAAGATTTTTGACGGTAGTATTGACTTATATGATCCACTTTAAGCTTAATCCTAGTCCCATGTTTAGTTTAAAAATTCAGATAGAAAAATTTAAGTTTGGGGGTATAATTGCTTAATTAATGATTCATTGAGGACAATGAATGATTCAAGTTTGGGGGACTTTTTGCTACTCCGATTATTTTGCTTGAGCATTCCTCTCCTTCAAATTAAAATTTACTAGGTTATTGAGTAACCGGGGACATTTGTGATACCCACTGTTTGTCTTCGCGTCAAAAGATGACCCAGGGAATTTGAAAAATGAGAAATATGAGAAAAAAATTATTATTTGCTGAAAGATTATTTGTTAAAGATTTTGCTGAAAAAAATTGACAGAGCAAAAGTTTTGAGGGATGAATGATGATCCAACAGTTTTTTCTATCTCCCAGAACTTAGGTGAGCTTCATCATAAAATGTCGCCATTCTGAGGGGCAAGAGATGGAATAACTAAGGATTTTTGAGCTTTATAATGAGTATTGAGCCTAGTTGGTGATGAGCTTGAGGCAAGGGTATACTGCACCATAAAGTGGGTCATCCCATGCTTAAGAGCTTATGACTGTAAGGCTGCTTGAAGTCTGATAAATAATGTTATAAACCCCTTTAAAAATATGTTTTGAAACATCTGATAATAGAGCTAGGCTGTGGTGAGTTCTGAGAATTAAGTTAAAAAGTGGTGATTATTTGTCCCTGCTGAAGGAATCATTTTGTTGCAGCAGAGCTTGGTTTTGCAGAGTGCTCAGGTAAAGGTTAAAGGTAGTGTTGGACTGTCTGGTTTGATTAAGCTAAATCTTTGTCTAAAGTTTTGAGATTCTTGAAGGAAGGTTGGTTAGTATTGCTCGGGACGCGCAATAATTCAAGTTTGGGGGTATGATAACTGCCCAAAAGGTAGTTATTTAGGCTCCATTTATATAAGGATTTGTGTGTCTTTAATGCTTAATAGGGTTGGTTTTATAGAGATATTACATGATTTAACCCAGTTGGAAGAATGGAAGCTTTGGAAATCACTTTGTGCAGATTATGTTGCTGAGCGACTGGAAGGAGCAAATTCTATGCTGCAGCAAAACTGGGAGCAGAAACTGCCACATCACAGCTCGTTAGCCAACTTCATGAACCGACTTCTATTGAGATATTTTCGGGATAAAGGATCAAGGAGAGCCTTACATGTGTCCTAGTTGACCTAATTCAAGCCTCCCATCCTTCTATAAAAGGAAGTAGCCGTCAAAGTCAAATTCATTCCATGTTTCCCCTTGGAAGCCGAATAGTATAGAGATTGAAGATCATCAAGTACACCATCATCCGCAAGCTGATTAGGGAGTTTATTTTCCTTCTTAAATTGTGGTTGTGGACATGCATACTCAGATTGTAATTCGTATTCCCATGCCTATTATGAACTAAGTAGCTAGGGTGTTGGTTAGGAATAATGTGATTATTGTGCTTCATCTCTAGTAATAAATTGACTATAGCATTTTGGTTAATTGTTGTGTTTATTCTTATTTTATGCCCGCCTGGCCAGCCGGTATGGATAGCTCTCTCTAGTTTCAGGGATGATTTAGAGAGTGTGTGGCAATTCTCCACATTACGATCATTGTGTATTGGTGAACGCCAGTGACTGAGCTAGGGATAACCAGTTGCCTAGTGCCTGATCGGTCGTACTTCATTGGGGTTGAAACACATCCCAAAAGAATCGGAGTTCCGGGAGGAATCCGCTAATAATACTGCGGGAAATGCATGATCAATAATATTGCTAGAGCATATTTTATAACAATCACTAAAACCTAACCAGCGCCTGTCTTTAATCTATTTGTCTATTTGTTTACTCGTTGTTCTGTCATTTATTTTGCTTTAGCATATGATAGCGAGCATAGCTAGCTACTTTTACTTATTTAATTTAGCTAGTCTTTTATGGTGTTTGGGCCATTTTATTGTGCTTTATTGTTTATTTTGTAGGAAATGGTTGATTGGAGCTATAATGCAATATCAGAGTTAATCGGGTGCTCGGGGCGTGGAAAGATGCAAAGGAATGAAAAGAGTAAAAGTGGAAAAAAGTCAAATCTCGGTCAACAGCAGGCTAGCGTCGAGACGCTAGCTCTTGAGCGTCGAGACGCTCACATTCCATATCAGATTAGGCGCGTAAAGCTTACAGTGTCGAGACGCTATGATAGGAAGTGTCCCGACGCTCCCGTTTTTCCTTATTCAGAACGCGCATATAAGAGGCAGCGTCGCGACGCTAAGACGAAAAATCAGAATAAAAGCTTATTCTCGGCTAGGTTTTTAGGGAGTTCGAATTGGGACCTTGGACAGCCGTAAAGAGGATAGAATAGAGCATTTGGAGGCTGAAAACAAAGGGAGAGACTTGGAAATCAACCCATTGTTCGTGGGGATCGTGACGGGGACGTCGGGACTCGGCCTACATTGAGTTTTCTTTTCCCTTTTCTTCCTTTAGTTAGATTTATGACTTTCCTATGTTTAGTTGAGCTTGTATTTAAATTCATGAGTAGCTAAACTCAAAGCTTAGGGATTGATGTAGTTGATTAAGTTTATGGATTGATTTATGGTTTAAGTTGTGCAATGTTATTATGTTTGTAATCTTGATTTAATGCTTTTGATTAATTGGCCATTAATTGAATGATTTAAGTTTCGAATCTAGCTCGGGAGAGAGGATTTGATTTAGACTTGCTCAAGATTGCATGAATAAAGTTTACTTTCTAATTCATGACGGTTTTAGATTAACTTTAGAATTGGTTAAAAGATCTCATTGCCTTGCATATTAATAAACTTAGATAGGGATATCAAGTTGGTTAATTTGCATGAGAATCAATTATACTCGGGAGAGGTAGTTGTGATTAAAGGGTCTTTGGCTCATAATTTCATTGTGCATAATAACTTATTCCTTAAAATCAATCCTAAACTAAATCGGCGAAATCAATTCCCTAAGTAGTTTTCCCAATTGAATTTCCATTCTTTTTACTAGCTTTAATTTGTTTTTATCATCACCTATTCATCACTTTTTGATCCCTAAATAAAATTGGGCAAGATAATTCACAATACTTGATTTGCTTAAAAATCTAATCCAGAGGACGACATTCGAATTTACTATTCACTATATTATTACTTGACCCGTGCGCTTGCGGTTAGGAAAAGTCTACATCAGCATAATTCCGATAAAACCCAACATTTTGTTATCTTTGAAACCATTAGAAAGTTATACAAAATAGATAAATTTAAAACTCATTCAGACCTTGGATTGATAAATATTACTTGCTGCAGACTGTGTATATTTGCACAGGAATTCTAGAGTTTTTATACTATATTTTTACTCACTCTAGGAACCCAACAATGTCCATCACTACAAGTTAAATAAGAAGGTAAACTCCCTAATCAGCTTGTGGTTGATGGTGTTCTTGATGATCTTCAATCTCCCTATACTATTCGGCTTCCAAGGGAAAATATGGAATGACTTTGACTTTGACGGCTACTTCCTTTTAAAGAAGGATGGGAGGCTTGAATTAGGTCAACTAGGACACGTGTAAGGCTCTCCTTGATCCTTTATCACGAAAATAACTCAATAGAAGTCGGTTCATGAAGTTGGCTAACGAGCTGTGATGTGGGAGTTTTTGTTCCTAGTTTTGCTGCAGCATAGAATCTGCTCCCTCTAGTCGCTCAGCAGCATAATCTGCACAAAATAATTTCCAATGCTTCCATTCTTCCAAATGGGTTAAATCATGTAATATCTATCCAAAACCAACCCTAATAAGCATAAAGGACACACAAATCCCTATATAATTGAGGCCTAAATAACTACCTTTTGGGCAGTTATCATACCCCCAAACTTGAACTATTGCGCATCCCGAGCAATACTAACCAACCTTCCTTCAAGAATTTCGAAACATTAGACAAAGAATTAGCTTAATCAAACCAGACAGTCCAACACTACCTTTAACTTTTACCTGAGCACTCTGCAAAACTAAGCTCTGCTGCAGCAAATTGATTCCTCTGGCATGGACAAATAATCACCACTTTTCAACTTAATTCTAAGAACTCACCACAGTCTCGCTCTATTATCAGACATTTCAAAACATATTTTTAAGAGAGTTTATTTCATTATTCATCAGACTTAAAGCAGCCTTACAGTCATAAGCTCTTAAGCATGGGATGACCCACTTTATGGTGCAGTATACCCTTGCCTCAAGCTCATCACCAACTAGACTCAATACTCATTATAAAGCTAAAAAATCCTTAGTTATTCCATCTCTTGCCCCTCAGAATGGCGACATTTTATGATGACGCTCACCTAAGTTCTGGAAGACAGAAAACTGCTAGATCATCATTCATCCCTCAAAACTTTTCCTCTGTCAATTTTTTCAGCAAAATCTTCAACAAATAATTTTTTTTCAGCAAATAATTTTTCTTATTTTTTCTCATTTTTCACATTTCCTATGTCATCTTTTGACGCGAAGACAAACTGTGGGTATCACAAATGTCCCCGGTTACTCAATAACCTAGCAAATTTTAATTTTGAAGGAGAGGAATGCTCGAGCAAAATAATTGGAGTAGCAAAAAGTCCCCCAAACTTGAATTATTCATTGTCCCCAATGAATCATTAATTAAACAATTATACCCCCAAACTTAAATTTTTCTATCTGAATTTTTAAACTAAACATGGGACTAGGATTAAGCTTAAAGTGGATCATATAAGTCAATACTACCTTCAAAATCTTCTTGCCGCAGCAACAGTCCAGGCTAGAAGAAATGCTCAAGCAAAAGTTTCTGGAGATCAGAATACCTTGATCTAATTAAGCGTAATCAGTCCAAGCATAAAAGATTCAGAAGAAAATTAGTTAAGTTAGAGTTACTCAGTGCTATAAAACAGAAACAACTCTGGAAATTTCATTAAGAACCGAGAAAAATATACATAAGTATATATTTTTGTTGCTTAGAAACAGAAAACAAAAACTGGAGTTCTCTTCTTTTTAGCTTTCTTTTTCGGAGCATCAGGTATATTAGGTTCAACTTCCTCTACATCCCTTTCCTTGCAGCTTCTCGTTTTCCCTATTATAGACTTGAAGAACTTTTTTTTTTCATTCGAAGAATGGAAAGAAACATAAGGAAAAACGAATTGAAGAAGAAACAAACCTGAGTGGTGTTTAAATGGGGCTTCAGAAAATAAAATAATCAGTGACAAATCTTCCCCCATTAATATCTTTTACCGTTTAAACCTGCAAGTAATTAATCAAATTAAATTTTCAAAACGGTAAGATTTTACCATAATGATGTGCTGTCCACCGGCTCTACTGTTCGATTTCCCTATGCAACACATGGAAGCACCTGATCTTCATGCAATATTACATCCGTAATATTCTGATGATATATTCACTCTAACTATAAGATTGCAAAAACAAACTGGGTAACAAAATTTTCTTCTAGAAGAATCTTTTCACACGGAAAATTCAAATTCAAACCGCCAAAATCAAATCTTATCTTATTATTTACTTCAGCCGAATATGTAATTCTTATCTTATCTTATCTTTTCACACTGAAATATTATTAAATCTAAACCTAAACAGAAATTCAAATAACCGAAAATAAAAACTAAATAAAATCTAACTAAATCTAATTAATTAAAAGATAATCCAAAGATAATCCAAATAAATAATCCTAAAATCAAATCAAATCAAAACGAAATAGATAAAATCTAACTACCAACAATAATAAAAATACTTAAAGATAAAATCTAATAAACCGTGCAAAATTAAATCTAACCTAACCGAAAAATAAAATCAATTCAAATCCTGGGAGCTCAAAATTTTGCTCTGTGAAATGCTCCCGCAAAAATCCTGCTCTTTCAAACATCGACCAACCTTAGGGAAGGATATTTCGCCTGAAATTCCTCACCCCAATAATTTTTCACACGCTGTCCATTCACCTTGAACACTCTCCCATCTTTTTCATCCTGCAAAGTAATTGCTCCATTGGGAAAAACCTCAATCACAAGAAACGGTCCTGACCATTTAGATTTTAATTTTCCAGGAAATAATTTTAATCTAGAATTATAAAGCAAAACTTTCTGACCCTTGACAAATTCTTTAGATTTTATTTTTTTGTCATGCCACAGCTTAGTCTTTTCCTTATACATCTTCGCATTTTCATAAGAGAATTGGCGAAATTTTTCTAAGTCATTAAGCTGCAACATTCTTATTGCTCCTGCACGACTCATATCAAAATTTAACTTTTTCAAAGCCCAAAATGTTTTGTGCTCAAGCTCTAATGGTAAATGACAAGCTTTCCTGTATACTAACCTATAGGGAGACATACCTAGAGGAGTCTTATAAGCTGTCCTATAAGCCCAAAGAGCCTCATCCAACCTAAAGGACCAATCCTTTCTAGATGGATGAACTACTTTCTCTAAAATAGCTTTTGTTTCCCTATTACTTATTTCAGCTTGACCATTTGCTTGTGGGTGATAAGGGGTAGCTATCCTATGCTTAATCTCATACTTAGCTAAAAGCTTAGTTAAGATATTATTAACAAAATGTGTACCCTCATCACTCACTAGAGCCCTAGGTGTCCCAAACCGCGCAAAGATGTGCGATTGATGAAACCTTGCTACTGTCTTGGCATCACTCTGATGGCATGCGATGGCCTCCACCCATTTGGACACGTAATCAACTGCGAATAAGATAAAAACATTGCCATTAGAAGGGGGAAATGGCCCCATAAAGTCAATAGCCCATACATCGAATAATTCAACTTCTAAAATGTAAGTAAGAGGGATTTCATCTCTTGGCCCCAAATTTCCTCTCCTTTGACAAGCATCACATTGCTTGTAGAACCAATGGGCATCCTTGAATAACGTAGGCCAGAAAAATCCGCAATGCAAAATCCTCATAGCTGTCCGTTGACCGCTGAAATGGCCTCCATACGGCGAAGAGTGACATTGCTCTAGGATTTCCTTTGCTTCAGCACCTGAAACGCACCTACGCATAATACCGTCAGAGCATTGCTTATACATAAATGGCTCATCCCAATAGAAAAATTTTGCATCATGCTTAAACTTTTTCTTCTGCCTCCAATCCATGTCAATAGGGGTGACTCCCTTCACTAAAAAGTTGGCAATATCAGCATACCAAGGAACATCCCTGACTACCTTTACCTGAACAGCAAAAAGCTGCTCATCTGGAAAAGAATCGGAAATGGCAGATTGCTCCAGCAAAGATGATGATGGATCAAGACGAGACAAATGATCTGCAATGACATTCTCGCATCCCTTCTTGTCCTTTATCTCCAAATCAAATTCCTGCAATAGTAAAATCCAACGAATTAATCTAGGCTTTGCATCCTTTTTAGTCATTAAATACCTTATTGTTGCATGATCCGTGAACACCGTGACTTTAGATCCAACCAAATATGGCCGAAACTTCTCAAAAGCGAACACCACAGCTAACAACTCCTTTTCAGTAGTTGTGTAGTTGACCTGTGCTTCATTTAAAACCTTGCTTGCATAATATATAGGATGAATAAATTTGCCCTGCTTTTGCCCCAGCATCGCACCTACCGCAGCATCACTCGCATCACACATTACCTCGAATGGCAAATTCCAATTAGGCGCGCAGAGAATGGGTGCTGAGATTAAAGCAGCCTTCAACGTTTCAAAAGCCTTCCTACAATCTGCATTAAAGTCAAAAACATGATCAATGCACAATAAGTTACAAAGAGGTTTACTGATTTTGGAAAAATCCTTTATGAATCTCCTATAAAATCCAGCATGCCCTAAGAAGCTCCGAATTCCCTTCACTGAATTCGGTGGCTCTAGTCTTTCAATAACCTCAACTTTTGTTCTATCAACTTCTAGACCATTCTTAGAAATCCTATGACCTAACACTATGCCCTCCTTCACCATGAAGTGGCACTTCTCCCAATTAAGGACTAGATGGGTATCCTCACATCTTTTTAATACCTTTCCTAAATTATCTAAACAACTCTGAAAAGACCCTCCAAAAACTGAAAAATCGTCCATAAAGACTTCAACAGTGGACTCAATCATATCAGAAAAAATTGCTAACATACACCGCTGAAATGTTGCTGGAGCATTGCAAAGGCCAAAAGGCATTCTCCTAAAAGCGAATGTCCCATAAGGGCAGGTGAAAGTGGTTTTCTCCTGATCCTTAGGAGCAATAGTAATCTGGTTATACCCAGAATAACCATCCAAGAAACAGTAATAGGCCTGACCAGCCAATCGATCCAACATCTGGTCGATAAATGGTAGAGGGAAATGATCCTTTCGGGTGGCTTTATTAAGCCTTCTGTAATCCATACAAACCCTCCAGCCAGTTACTGTCCTTGTGGGGATCAACTCATTATCTTTATTGCTCACCACAGTGACACCTCCTTTCTTAGGAACACATTGGACAGGGTTTACCCAATTGCTATCGGCAATTGGATAGATGATCCCAGCATCCAATCATTTAATTACCTCCTTTTTAACAACCTTTTTCATTGCAGGGTTAAGCCTTCTTTGTTTCTCAATACTCCTAAAGGATGCCTCCTCTAGAGTGATTTTTTGCATATAAAAAGATGGGCTAATTCCCTGAATATCAGCCAATGTCCAACCTATAGCTTTGCGGTATTGCTGCAGCAATTTTATTAAGGCCTCCTCATGCTCTGGCATTAAATCTGATGCAACAATAATGGGCAACGTCTCACTTTCCCCAAGATACACATACTTTAGATGATCCGGTAAAGGTTTCAAATCTAAAGTGGGTGCCTCAATTAGGGAGGGCTTAATTGGGGGAGCCTTTCTTTGATCTAAATCTAAAGACTCAAAAACATCCTCACACCTAAACAATTCTTTTTCATTTTTTTTATCTAAAGAACAAATTTCAAAATCTTCAACACTAACCTCTCCATGCTTCTCCGAATGCTTATCAGCCGAATCTTGTATTGCTGTCTCAATAACTGTGCTCTCCAGAATCCTAATGAAGGAGCAATCCTCCATTTCGTCTGGATATTTCATGGCTTTAAACACATTAAATTTTACTTCCTCATTACAGACTCTCATTGTGAATTCTCCTTTTTGAACATCTATTAACGCCCTACCAGTAGCCAAAAATGGACGACCTAGAATAATTGGGATATCTTTATCAGCCTCATAGTCTAAAATAATAAAATCAACAGGAAATATGAACTTATCCACTTTTACTAAGACATCCTCAATTTTACCCTCTGGATATGTGATAGACCTATCAGCTAATTGAAGTGTAACTGTGGTAGGTCTAGCTTCACCAATACCTAACTTTCGATAGACCGAAAGAGGCATAAGGTTAATGCTCGCACCTAAATCACAGAGTGCTCTACCTAACTCCTTTCCACCTATAGACACAGGTATAGTGAATGACCCTGGATCCTTAGCCTTGGGGGGTAGACCATTCTTAAGAATAGCACTACACTACTCAATAAGATATACAGTTTCAAACTCACCTAACCTTTTCTTTTTAGTCAAAATATCCTTAAGAAATTTAGCATAATTAGGCATTTGCTCTATAGCTTCTACTAAAGGGATATTTATATGCAACTGCTTAAGAATTTCTAAAAACTTTTTAAATTGACCATCCTGATTCTTAGGCTTTTGCCTTTATGGAAAAGGTAGAGGTGGTACATAAGGTGGGGGCGGCACAAATGGTGGTTCTACATCTGGCACATAACCAGATGCTCCAGCATTTTCCTTGCTGCCTCTAACACCCTGACCAGACTCCAACTCTTTTTCAACAACAATATTATCACTATTACTATTTAAATCCTGGGTCTTTCTAGACTCTTCTAATGGCTTACCACTCCTAAGAGTTACTGCCTTTACCTGCTCCTTACCTTCCCTTCGAGGGTGTTTAGTATCCGAAGGAAGTTTCCCTTGAGGCCTCGCCTTGAGCTCATTAGCTAGCTGACCCACTTGCAATTCCAGGGCCTTCATTGAAGCTTGATTACTTTGAATTGCGGCGCCTGTGCGAGCCATAAATTCTTTCATCATTCCCTCAGAGAATTTCCCGAATTTTGCTGGGGCAAAGCCGACTTATTTTGCTGGGGCATTACCTGCGCTTTAGCAAATCCCGGCTGGTTCATATTCTGTTGCGCTTGTACGTTATTTTCTTGACCTCCCCATGAGAAGTTGGGGTGGTTGCGCCAACCTGGATTATAGAAGTTAGAATAAGGGTTGTTCCTCTGATTACATATAAAAAACACCGACGCTGGATTGCTGGGGCAAAACTCGTAGTTGTGGTCTTCACCGCAATAGACACAGCTTCGTCCGTGACTTGGTTCACCACTGCTGCAGGCTCCATAGCTGGTGGCTGCTGATGACTAATCACTGTCACATTCTTAAGAGCATTAGCAATCATAGCAAGATCAGCCCTAATGGTGGACACACCATCAACCTCTAATACAATCTTAACCTTTTTATTTGTGCCTCTAACATCTGACCACTGACAACTATTAATAGATATTCTTTCTAAAATTTCATAGGCTTCATCAAAAGTTTTTGCCAAAAGGGCCCCTCCAGCCGAAGCATCGACCATACCTTGGGTTACTCCATTTAAACCATTGTAAAATGTTTCCATTTGAATACAATGAGGTAACCCATGGTGGGGACACTTTCGTAAAAGCTCCTTAAACCTCTCCCAAGCCTCGCTAAAAGTCTCATCCTCAAGTTCCCTAAACCCTACTATTTTACTCCTTAATTTAGCATTTCTATTAGGTGGGAAATATTTACTCAAAAAATTTTCAGCTAACTCATCCCACGTCCTAATTGATCCTGGAGCAAAAGAGTTTAACCATGACTTTGCTCCATCTCTAAGAGAATACGGGAACAAAGTTAATCTAAGAGCATCTCTAGGCACTCCTTGAATTACAAAAGAATCACTCACTCCTAGAAAAGACTTAAGATGTAAATGAGGGTCTTCAGATGACAAACCATGGAATTGCCCCACGGTTTACAACATCTGAAACATTACCGCTTTCATTTCAAAATTCGCCGCTTGGATTTGGGGACGTGCAATCCCTGGATTCAACTCATTAAACATCGGGACAGCATATGCTCGAATGGCTCTGGTCCTATCGTTTGCTATCAAGATAGGATTCTCAGCCTGATCATTTCTCTGCTCATTTTGCTCAAACAGTGGGTTTTGCTGCAGCAACGGATTCTGCTGGGGGTTTGCTGCTGCTGGACCTTCAGGAACCTGCGGAAGTTGCGGGGCGTTCTCCATTTGGTTTATGCGTTGCTCCCTTCTTCTGTTCCTAAACGTCCTTTCAATTTCTGGATCAAGCTCAAACCGTACCCCAGGCGGATCGCTCATGCACCAAAATCACACCTGCAAAAACAAAAGAAACAATCAAAAAGTTCTAGCACCAAACCACTAAAACACATACACAAAACAGATCAGATAAAAACTTATCCAAGTCCCCGGCAACGGCGCCAAAAACTTGTTGGGTTCCTAGAGTGAGTAAAAATACGATATGAAATACTCTAGAATTCCTGTGCAAGTATACACAGTCTGCAGCAAGTAATATTATCAATCCAAGGTCTGAATGAGTTTCCACTTTATCTATTTTGTATAACTTTCTAATGGTTTCGAAGATAATAAAAATGTTGGGTTTTATAAGAATTATGCTGAAGCAAAATAAATGACAGAACAACGAGTAAACAAATAGACAGACAGATTAAAGACAGGCGCTGGTTAGGCTTTAGTGATTGTTTTAAGATATGCTCTAGCAATATTATTGATCATGCATTTCTCGCAGTATTATTAGCGGATTCCTCCCGGAACTCCGGATCTTTTGGGATATGTTTCAAACCCAATGAAGAGCGACCGATCGAGCACTAGGCAACTGGCTATCCCTAGCTCAGTCACTGGCGTTCACCAATACACAATGATCGTAATGTGGAGAATTGCCACACACTCTCTAAATCATCCCTGAAACTAGAGAGAGCTATCCATACCGTCTGGCCAGGCGGGCATAAAATAAGAATAAACACAACAATTAACCAAAATGCAATAGTCAATTTATTACTAGAGATGAAGCACAGTAATCACATAATTCCTAACCAACACCCTAAGCTACTTAGTTCATAATAAGCATAGGAATACGAATTACAATCTGAGTATGCATGTCCATCACTACAAGTTAAATAAGAAGGTAAACTCCCTAATCAGCTTGTGGTTGATGGTGTTCTTGATGATCTTCAATCTCCCTATACTATTCGGCTTCCAAGGGAAAATATGGAATGACTTTGACTTTGACGGCTACTTCCTTTTATAGAAGGATGGGAGGCTTGAATTAGGTCAACTAGGACACGTGTAAGGCTCTCCTTGATCCTTTATCACGAAAATAACTCAACAGAAGTCGGTTCATGAAGTTGGCTAACGAGCTGTGATGTGACAGTTTTTGTTCCCAGTTTTGCTGCAGCATAGAATCTGCTCCCTCCAGTCGCTCAACAGCATAATCTGCACAAAATAATTTCCAATGCTTCCATTCTTCCAAATGGGTTAAATCATGTAATATCTATCCAAAACCAACCCTAATAAGCATAAAGGACACACAAATCCCTATATAATTGAGGCCTAAATAACTACCTTTTGGGCAGTTATCAGCTCCTCAGGTTGATTTTGGTCAGCCATTTGAAAATTTTCTCTAATTTCCCTTCGAAGCCTATGGATGGTTCTTTCTATCTCGGGATCCAAATGTGCTAAAATTAAATCTTTATTCCTACGCATAAACAAACAAAACTACCCTAAAAAGGAAAGAAAGTAATTAAGGAAAGCAACAAAGAAAAGAAAACAACTAATCTAAATATGGAAAATATAATCTAGAAAAGGAAACAAAATAGCATAATATGGAATGCAAAAATTAAATATGGCAGAACACAAATAAGGAAACTAATCTAGAAAAGGAAAAACAAGAACAAATAAAGAAAGGATTACACAACTAAAAGAAAAACTAACCTAGAAAATCAAATATGGAAAGAAAAACAAATAAGGAAAAAATGCAATCAACTAAAAAAGGTAAAAAATACACCCTAAATTAAGATCAAACAATTTTTTCACAATATCAATCTAGCTAAATGTGCCAATCCTCGGCAATGGCGCCAAAAACTTGATGTGCAATTTGCTTACCGCAAGTGTACGGGTCAAGTAATAATATAGTGTTTTCGTGTAAACGAGTGTTGTCCTCTGGATTGGATTTTTAAGCAAATCAAGTATTGTGAATTATCTTGCCCAATTTTATTTAGGGATCAAAAAGTGATGAATGAATGATAAGAAAACCAAATCAAAGCAAGTAAAAAGTGTGGAATGTCAATTGGGAAAACTACTTAGGGAATTGATTTCGCTGATTTAGTTTAGGATTGATTTTAAGGAATAAGTTATTATGCACAATGGAATTATGAGGCAAAGACCCTTTAATCACAACTACCTCTCCTGAGTATAATTGATTCTCATGCAAATTAACCAACTTGATATCTCTATCTAAGTTTATTAATCATGCAAGGCAATGAGATCTTTCAACCAATTCTGAAGTTAATCTAAAACCGTCATGAATTAGAAAGTACTTTATTCATGCAATCTTGAGTAAGTCTAAATCAAATCCCCTCTCCCGAGCTAGATTCGAAACTTAAATCATTCAATTAATGGCCAATCAATGAAAAGCATTAAATCAAGATTACAAACATAATAACATTGCACAACTTAAACCATAAATCAATCCATAAACTTAATCAACTACATCAATCCCTAAGCAACAAGTTTAGCTACTCATGAAAAGAATTACAAGCTTGACTAAACATGTAAAAGCCATAAAATCTAGCTAGAGAGAAGTAAAAGGAAAGGAAACACTTAATGTCGTCGATCCCGGCACGTCCCCGTTTCGATATCCACGCCACCAAGTGAAATTCCCGATCCTCATCCTTGCTTCAGCTCCCACAGTAGGTCTCTAGTCGAAATTAGGGTTCAATTCTCTCAATTTGGCCTCACCCAATCCGTAGCAAGTAAGAAAGATTAAATAGGGAAATTCTGCCGATAGTGTCGAGACGCTGTCAAGACAGCGTCTCGACACTGCCTCTTATACGCGCGTTCTGAATAAGGGAAAAACGGTAGCGTCGGGACGCTTCCTATCACAGCGTCTCGACGCTGTAAGCTTTACGCGCCTAATCTGATATGGAATGTGAGCGTCGAGACGCTCAAGAGCTAGCGTCGACGCTAGCCTGCTGTTGACCGAAATTTGACTTTTTTCCTCTTTTACTCTTTTCATTCCTTTGCATCTTTTCACGCCCCGAGCACCCGATTAACTCTACTATGGCATTATAGCTCCAATCAACGATTTCCTACAAAATAAACAATAAAGCACAATAAAATGGCCCAAAGATCATAAAAGACTAGCTAAATTAAATAAGTAAAAGTAGCTAGCACTGCTAGCTATCAGCCTTTTGGCCTTTGCAATGCTCCAACAACATTTCAGTGGTGTATGTTAGCAATTTTTCTGATATGATTGAGTCCACTGTTGAGGTATTTATGGACGATTTTTCAGTTTTTGGAGGGTCTTTTCAGAATTGTTTATATAATTTAGGCAAGGTGTTAAAGAGATGTGAGGATACCCATCTAGTTCTTAATTGAGAAAAATGTCACTTCATGGTGAAGGAAGGCATAGTGTTAGGTCATAGGATTTCTAAGAATGGTCTAGAAGTTGATAGAGCAAATTATAGAGGTGATTGAAAGACTAGAACCACCGAATTCAGTGAAGGGAATTCGGAGTTTTTTAGGACATGCTGGATTTTATAGGAGGTTCATAAAGGATTTTTCCAAAATCAGTAAACCTCTGTGTAACTTATTGTGTACTGATCATGTTTTTGACTTTAATGCAGATTGTAGGAAGGCTTTTGAGACATTAAAAGCTGCTTTAGTCTCAGCACCTATTATTTGTGCACCTAATTGGAATTTACCATTTGAGGTAATGTGTGATGGGAGTGATGCTGCTGTAGGTGCTATGTTGGGGCAAAAGCAGGGCAAATTTATCCATCCTATATATTATGCAAGCAGGGTTTTAAATGAGGCACAAGTCAACTACACAACTTCTGAAAAGGAGTTGTTAGCTGTGGTGTTTGCTTTTGAGAAATTCTAGCCATATTTGGTTGGATCCAAAGTCACAGTGTTCACGGATCATGCAGCAATAAGGTATTTAATGACTAAGAAAGATGCAAAGCCTAGACTAATTCGTTGGGTTTTATTATTGCAGGAGTTCGACTTGGAGATAAAGGACAATAAGGGATCAGAGAATGTTATTGCAGATCACTTATCTCGTCTTGATCCGTGATCATCTTTGCTGGAGCAATCTGCCATTTCAGATTCTTTTCCAGATGAACAACTTTTTGCTGTTGAGGTAATGGTAGTCAGGGATGTCCCTTGGTATGCTGATATTGCCAACTTTTTGGTAAAGGGAGTCACTCCTATTGACATGAACTAGAGGTAGAAGAAAAAATTTAAGCATGATGCAAGATTTTTCTATTGGGATGAGCCATTTATGTATAAGCAATGCTCTGACGGTATCATTCGCAGGTGTGTTTCAGGTGCTGAAGCAAAGGAAATCATGGAGCAATGTCACTCTTCGCCGTATGGAGGTTATTTTTGCGGTCAGAGGACAGCTATGAGGATTTTGCATTGTGGATTTTTCTGGCCTACCTATTCAAGGAATGTGATGCTTGCCAAAGGAGAGGAAACTTGGGGCCTAGAGATGAAATGCCTCTTACTTATATTTTAGAAGTTGAATTATTTGATGTATGGGGTATTGATTTTATGGGGTCATTTCCCCCTTCTAATGGCAATGTTTTTATCTTATTGGCAGTTGATTACGTGTCCAAGTGGGTGGAGGCCATTGCATGCCATCAGAGTGATGCCAAGACAGTTGCAAGGTTTCTTCAATCGCACATCTTTGCGCGGTTTGGGACACCTAGAGCTCTAGTGAGTGATGAGGGTACACATTTTGTTAATAATATCTTAACTAAGCTGTTAGCTAATTATGAGATTAAGCATAGGATAGCTACTCCTTATCACCCACAAGCAAATGGTCAAGCTGAAATTAGTAATAGGGAAATTAAATCAATTCTAGAGAAAGTAGTGAAGGGATAAATAACCCTACGCAGCGGAAGACGTCAGAGACTTTTTCGAATAAAAACGTCGATTGGGATACCAATACGACAGCAAAACAAATTTACAGCAGAAAATAAAATGATCATGCTGTAAAACTGATATAATACATGCTTTAAACTAGAAAAATAAATTAGATCTTATCTAAAATTGGATCCTATTGATCCTAGATTGAAGAAATACATACCTTTGAAGAAAATCTTGATTGGTTTCACCAAAACTCCTAGGAATTCACCAAAAGACAGCAACAAAGTGATCTTGATTTCGCTGTAAAAAAGGTCACGAACACCACCACCAAAGATCCACCGGTATCCTCTTCAAGGTAGCACGTTAGGGGATAGTGGGAGCACAATTTCTAAGAGTTCTAAGGGAAAAAAATCTCTGTATCCTTTTGGGAGAGAATTGCAGAGGGCTTGAGAGAATTCTGTGTGTGATGCTTGGGATCTCAAACTGAAAGAAGAGAGTTACCGTAAAAAGCATAACCCCTTTCCTTAAAACCCTCCCATTCACGCAAGATAGAGGATAAGCAGGAGTCCCACGTTCCCATCAGTTACCCTAACTGATGGGAAAATAATTTAATTAATTATAAAATAACATTAATTAAACCTTTAATTAAATTAAGTATTAATTTAATTAAATGTTATTTGCATAAACATATTTACACAAAATAACCTCCATTTATCCTATAGTTTTAATATAGCTTAATTAAATCAAATTTAATTAAAATTAAAACCAAAATATTAATTAATTCACCAATTAATTAATATCATAATTAAATATCAAATATTCAATTATAAATTTATATCTCTCAAATTCACTATAGAATTAATACACATCATATGTGAATTAATTATAACCTATAGTTTTAATATGAATCAAATTCAGATTTTTTAATTTAATATTCGAACCCCTTCGAATATTTAATTCACCCTTTAAAATTTGCCTCAACGACGATATAGAGCTATCGATGGGACCTGATGGACCTACAGACCAGTAGCTCCAATGATATGAGATTAGTTGGCTAAACTCATTAACCAAGTTAATCAATATTCGTTAACTGTGGTTCACTCCACTAAAGAACCACAGCTGCACTCTTCTCACTGCAGATATATTTCTGTGTCCATGGATATCGACCATCAACAACAAGTTAGCCCTTCACATGTGTTCGTACCCCAGTTGGGTCAAATTACCGTTTTACCCCTAGGCTACCTCTTGGTCCTTAAGTACCAGTGCTCCTCTAATGAACAACCTGTTTGTGGTCCAACCAGCAAACAAAAATCTCTCTCGTGCCATAAAGAGGGTAGGGCCCATTGTTCAAGACCCGGAGACACCACTTAAGGGAACACACCTCTACTTACCCTAATATCGGGAAGGAGTGAATTCCATCTTGTAAGACTACGTTCCCAGCTCCTCACTCGGTCTTGTACCCAAAATGGTAGGCTTATTAAGTCGGCGAACAGGTCACTCTCACCCGTAAAAATCAAAGGACAATTCCTCATGGACAGGAGTCCATAATCCACTCAGGATTAAGGCCAAGTTTCCTAGGTCATCCTAGTGAAATAGAAATCGAGCTAACTAATGGTGTTACAGTTAGTGGTTAACTATTTCGCGGTCCGGTCTTTGTGCAAACTCATTGCACAGGATACCCCCACTCGCATCTCAACTACATGAACGTGTTGGATCATTACGTTTGTATCAATATACAAAGCGGGCTGTATCCATAATGTCACCAGGACAAGGTACCCAACCTTATCCCTATACTACAGACCCTTTAAGCTAAAACTTGAACATTGATCCCCGTATGTCCCTACATACTAGTTCAAGCCTCATTCTATTAGCCTTGGAAGTTTAGTTTATTGGATTAGGGTTATTAAGACAAGATATAATACAAACATTGAATAATACATCACTTTTATTAATGTTCGGTCAAATGTACATTTACTATTTACGAGTTTTAAGGCATAAAACCCAGCAAACTCCCACTTAAACTAAATCTCAAGTTACAGGGAAAGTATATACAATATAATCCAAAGCTGGAAATGGTACATGTATGTTGTACATTACATGAAAAGTAAGTATACAAAATACAATAAACTAGGGCATCCTTACACCCATTACACATCTCCCACTTGCCCTACATTAGGCTATATACATGTCTCGCAGACCTAGACTTTCTAGATGACCCTCGAACACTTTAGCCGAGAGGGCCTTCGTAAACGCATCAGGAATGTTGTGCTCGGAAGCGATCTTTGTCACGACCACATCTCCTCTTTGCACAATCTCACGAATCAGATGATACTTCCTCTCTATGTGTTTACCTCTTTTGTGGCTGCGAGGTTCCTTTGAATTGGCTACAGCCCCACTGTTGTCACAGTATAACGTAATGGGCAAGTTCATATTTGGAATAACTTCCAAATCTGTCAAGAACTTCCTTAGCCAAACAGCTTCCTTAGTTGCTTCACAAGCAGCGACATACTCAGCCTCCATTGTGGAGTCTGCTATGCATCCTTGCTTTATACTCCTCCAAACTACAGCTCCACCATTAAGGGTGAAAACTGACCCTGATGTAGATTTCCTAGAATCCTTGTCAGTTTGGAAGTCAGAGTCGGTGTAACCAGTGAGAACTAACTCTTTAGCGCCAAACACCAACATGTAATCTCTCGTTCTCCTAAGATACTTGAGGATTCCTTTAACGGCGGTCCAGTGGTCTAACCCTGGATTCGACTGATATCTGCTGACAATCCCTACAGCATAACAGATGTCTGGCCTCGTGCAGAGTATGGCATACATTAAGCTACCTACTGCAGAGGCGTAGGGAATCTGTCTCATATCCTCAACTTCTTGAGGTGTCTTAGGAGACTGTTCCTTAGACAAGTGAACCCCATGCCTGAAAGGCAACAAACCCTTCTTGGAGTTCTGCATCGAATATCGAGCCAACATCTTGTCGATATACGTTGCTTGAGACAGAGCTAGCGATTTTTTCTTTCTATCCCGAATAATCTGGATGCCAAGAACATACTGGGCCTCACCCAAATGTTTCATTTGGAATTGAGCTGCTAGCCATTCTTTTACGTCAGACAGATACCCTACATCATTCCCAATGAGTAGGATGTCGTCAACATACAGTACAAGGAAAGCTACTTTATTCTTGTTGATCTTCTTGTATACACAAGGCTCATCAACGTTCTGGTCAAAGCCAAAAGATTTGATCGCAGTATCAAATCTAAAATTCCAAGATCGGGAGGCCTGTTTCATCCCATAAATGGATCGATTCAGTTTGCAAAACTTTTGCTCCTGACCTTGGGTTATGAACCCTTCGGGTTGAGACATAAAAATACTCTCGTCAAAGTTGCCATTCAGAAAAGCTGTCTTGACATCCATTTGCCAAATTTCATAATCATAAAATGTGGCAATGGATAAGAGAATTCTTATGGACTTTAGCATAGCAACTGGAGAAAAAGTTTCTTCATAGTCCACCCCTTCTCGTTGGGTATAACCCTTTGCTACAAGTCTTGCTTTGAAAGTATGTACTTTCCCAGCATCATCTCTTTTTCTCTTATAGATCCATTTACACCCAATGGTTTTAACCCCTTCAGGCGGATCTACAAGTTCCCAAACTTGATTGAAGTACATAGACTCCATCTCAAGGTCCATGGCTTTGGCCCACTTGTCCTTATCTATGTCATTCATTGCCTGACGATAAGACAATGGATCTTCTACACCGTCATCAGGTATGACTACTTGTGTTTCCGTTAAACCCAAGTACCAGTTAGGTTGTATCACAATCCTCCCACTGCGTCGAAGCTCTCCCACTACGTGAGGAGGACTAGATTGACGAGAAGAACTGGATTCTCCAACAACTCTTGTTGAAGGACCAGGTTCATCAACAACCCTTGTTGATCCTTCTGTAGCTTCTCCTAATACTAACTTACTTCGTGGTGGATGATCTCGAATGTGGTCTTCCTCCAGGAAAGTTGCATTTGTCGATACAAATACTTTATTATCTTGAGGGTCGTAGAAAAAACCACCTCTCGTTTCTTTCGGGTACCCAACAAATTGGCATATTCTCGTACGTGGTTCCAATTTCTTAGGATTTTTCACTAACACATGTGCAGGACAACCCCAGATTCGAAAGTAACGCAAACTAGGTTTACGCCCCCTCCATAACTCAAAAGGAGTTTCAGAAACACTTTTTGAGGGAACACTGTTAAGAATATGTACTGCAGTCTCTACTGCATACCCCCAAAACGAGCTAGGCAACTGAGCATAGCTCATCATAGATCGAACCATGTCTAACAAGGTTCTGTTTCTCCTTTCTGATACACCATTCTGCTGAGGTGTACCAGGTGCTTGGATTCCATGTTCTATCATATAGTCCTGGAATCTTTGATCCAAATACTCTCCACCTCGATCTGATCGAAGCATCTTAATTGTTTTACCTAATAGGTTTTCTACCTCAGCCTTAAACTCTTTGAACTTTTCAAGAGCCTTAGACTTATGGTTCATTAGGTACAAGTAACCGTATCGTGAATAATCATCTATGAAAGAGATGAAATATTCAAAACCACCTCGAGCCTTTACATTCATTGGACCACAAAGATCCAAATGTATTAGTTCAAGCGGTTCTTTGGCCCTGTAACCTTTTCCAGTAAAAGGCCTCTTGGTCATTTTACCCTCGAGACACGATTTACAGGGTGGTAAAGATGTATCTTCTATATCAGTTAGAAGTCCATTTTTAACCAAACGATCGATCCGATCGATGTTAATATGACCAAGACGAAGGTGCCAAAGATACGTGTTGTTACTCAAAGGAGAAACTTTTTGCCTTTTATTTTGCGTTTCAGCCGTTTTAAACATTTCATGACTTAAAATAGCCTTAGCATCAATTGGTCTTAACACAAACAAATTATTCTCACGCTGAGCAGAACATATATAAATACCATTCCTTGAAATAATTGCTTCATTAAGTTGAAAGGAAATATTGTATTCTTGTTCTAACAAAGCGGAAACAGAAATAAGGTTCCTTTTAATTCGAGGAACCAAAAACAAGTTCTCCAAAATTAAAAACTTATTTCTAAAGAATAATTTCGCAACTCCCACTGCACGAGCTGAAACGACGTCTCCTATTCCAACCTTGAGCGTCATTTCACCGTCTGCCAGCTGCTGGAAATCATTTCCCAGAAAAGAAGAGCAAACATGATTAGTGGCTCCCAAATCCAGTATCCAGGCGAACTCATCATGTTCTACGAGACAAGTCTCTAATACAAGTAAATCAAATTTACCTTCTTTTTCTCTTCTCTTCTCAACAAGGTAGCGGGGACAGTTCCGCTTCCAGTGACCATCTGCGTTGCACTGGAAGCACCTGCCTTTGTCGGCCACGACCTTGGCCTTCCCATTCCCTTGCACAGCCTGTGCAACAGCCTTCCCCTTGTCTCCCTTCCTCTTCTGTATTTGCTTCGATGAAGAAGCCTGGGGTACAAATTTAGTCCCTGACGATGAACCCTTTAGGAACTTCTTTTTGGAATGGGCCACGTTGGCCTCTCCTTTAACCACATTTTTGCCCTTGCTCTTTTGCAAGGACTCATAGATCTGTAACTTCGAGGGGAGGGTAGTAAGGTTGAACTGAATCTTATTCATGCTCGCGTTCGTCCTGAATGACAGATATCTCGCAGGGAGCGAGTGAAGGATGAACGCAACCTGACTGTGCTCGCAGACAACCCCGCCATTTGCCTCAGCTATATTGAACTTGTTAATCATGTCCAAGACGTTCTTCAAGGCGTCGTGGTGGAGCTGGTAGGACGGAAGTCCAAACATCTCCTGCAGGGAATTCATAATCTCCCTGGCAGTATCCACGTTCTCGTAACGCTTGGCCAATACTTCATACAAGTTGACCAGTATATAGACTTTGACCTTTTCATTGGCCTTAGTCCAGCGTTCGTAAGCGTCTTTTACTGCCTGAGCGGCAGTGCGAGGGGGAACGGGAGGACATTCCTCCGTTAAGACGAACCTTAAGTCCTCAACCACGAGTATTGTATTAAGATTCGATTTCCATTGTGGAAAGTTTTCGCCGGTAAGTTGTTCATTATTAAGAAGGGAAATAATAGAGGAAGACATTGCTGAAAAAACAAACAAGTGACCGTATTAGTTATCTTTGCCTTAACCCATCACACAAGCAATACAAACAATTGCATACATCCAATCAATTTTGCAAACAAACAATCAAAGAACCCTAATAAAACTATGATTGTGTTTCGCAACGATGCTTTAGAGGTTTAGAAGAACAGCCACCAAAGGGTGATCTGTTGTTCCTCCTCTAAAATGAGACTCTTCTCAGTCAATTTCTAATACCAGAATAACTCATATTCCATTAGATATTAACCACCGCTGTTCGGTCAAGGATTTTTTAACAAATTAACTCTCCCCGTAAGTGTAACCCTCCCACTTTCAGATCTCAGAGGCACGGACCAACAGGCTACCGTTAGGAAACACAACTGTTGGTAATTAGCCTAAGCGACCCTATCCTTTTCAGGAGTTCACGGTGTTCCGAATCCTATGATCAGGCCCTCTGAAGGGGTGGTTGCGCCGAGACAACACGCACGCGAATCATAGGAATCTCACATTGTGACCCAGGGATGGAGACCGAAGGATACGTTGACACGTGTCCCGCTCCCACTTACTATAGTCACTTTCCCATTCACCTTGGTATTGACCCATGCAAACACTCTCCGAAGGGAGGCCGCGCTAAAACGACACAAAGCCGAGCATGGATCTCACGGTATGAACGTCACGGGGACGTAGGATCAAAACTCAATTTAAATTAAGTTTTGTAATTTTCCTCCCACTAAAGTAACCTATCGGGTAATTTAGGTTTGATTAAACCTAGATAAATCCGGCTAAGTCATTTATCTAAGTCTAGTCCTATTATAACTATTATAATAAGACCTAATGTCTAGGTTTATTAAACCAATTTAATTTACCTAGCGACATTATTCTAACATTAACCTGTGATTAATTCAACTCCGATGTTCTAGATCAGTTCCCAGGTAGGAGGTGTTCCGTATACCGTCAACTGAAATACCTCTAATCCTTAGACATAACTTCACTGGTAGAATTCCCTTATAATCTCAGGAATGTTTGTCCTACTTAGTTCATTAAAACTATTTTAAAACTAAGTAAGAATTTCTAATCCTATTAGAAAATGATCTTAGGTCTAATTAATTTTAACTCATTAAAATTAATTCATTTTAACCTAAGATCCTATGTGAGCATGCATATCTTGATTATAGATTGACGGTATCTAATCATAAATTTTAAACTATTTCAAAATTTTAATGATTAGCCCTATAATCATGCATACTATAGTTTTAAAAACAATTAACAATCATATTCAAGTTAATGAAATTAAAACTATAGAATTTTGCATTGCATGATAATTAATATAACTCTTATATTAACCTATGGATGTATCATGCTCAATGCAACTTGATTTCCATTTAAAATAATAAACAATTTTATTATAGCCAAAAATGGAAAATCAACTTAGCATGCTGCAAACAAATTATTTTTAATATAACTCTTATATTAAAACTATGTAATTGCATGCATCATACTTTTCCATTTTCATGAATTTAATATAACTCAACTATATATTAAATAAATCATGAAAATCCATGCATTATCATCAAATATTATAATCACATTATAACATACATAATGCATGAGCATGCTTTATATCCTAAGGTGGGATTAAAATTTAAATGACATCCACAAAGCATTTAAATAGCGAATAAACCGGTTTAATTGGCCCCTAGGATAATTAAAGCAAAAATTACACTAATTAAAGCTTTAAAACTATCCTATTACATAAAGTACAGCTCCAAAACTGGTTTAGGATCCACGAACCGACCCGAACCACTTCGAACTGGGCTTGAAAAACTCGAACAGCGCCCAAACCGGGTTGAACCGGACCAAATCGGTCCCAGCTAACCCAAAATCCCCGAACCAGACCTGTCAGTTCGGGTTTCATCCCACGTTACCACGAAAAAACTGGCGCCGCACGAAATCGTGACAGCGTCGAGACGCTGTGAAGTTAGCATCCCGACGCTAGCGCGATTTCAACCGTCTGGAGCGTGGAATCGCGACAACGTCGAGACGCATAAGGCTAAGCGTCCCGATGCTGTTGCGTCTGGAGCTGTTTTTTGGGCAGAACCGCGGCTGTTCTTCACAAAATTCGTCGATTTCTTCCTCGATCTTCATTGATATTTTCAAGCGAAACCTAGACCCGGACTTTACAGACTCGATTTACAGAATTATTGCCCAAAACACAGGGGCCTTTACATGATCAAATCATAAAATAAAGTTGTAAATCTAAGGCCATATCAAACCAAAACAGTTTATCGCAAACCATACATTCACAATGCAATTAATCCCACCGTACAAAGCCAATCACAAATCTCAAAACAACGTTTTAAATTCGATAGGGCTCTGATACCAATTGAAGGGATAACTAACCCTACGCAGCAGAAGACGTCAGAGACTTTTTCGAATAAAAACGTCGATTGGGATACCAATACGACGACAAAACAAATTTACAGTAGAAAATAAAATGATCATGCTGTAAAACTGATATAATACATGCTTTAAACCAGAAAAATAAATTAGATCTTATCTAAAATTGGATCATATTGATCCTAGATTGAAGAAATACACACCTTTGAAGAAAGTCTTGATTGGTTTCACCAAAACTTCGAGGAATTCACCAAAAGACAGCAACAAAGTGATCTTGATTTCGCTGTAAAAAAGGTCACGAACACCACCACCAAAGATCCACCGGTATCCTCTTCAAGGTAGCACGTTAGGGGATAGTGGGAGCACAATTTCTAAGAGTTCTAAGGGAAAAAAATCTCTGTATCCTTTTGGGAGAGAATTGCAGAGGGCTTGAGAGAATTCTGTGTGTGATGCTTGGGATCTCAAACTGAAAGAAGAGAGTTACCGTAAAAAGCATAACCCCTTTCCTTAAAACCCTCCCATTCACGCAAGATAGAGGATAAGCAGGAGTCCCACGTTCCCATCAGTTACCCTAACTGATGGGAAAATAATTTAATTAATTATAAAATAAAATTAATTAAACCTTTAATTAAATTTATATCTCTCAAATTCACTATAGAATTAATACACATCATATGTGCATTAATTATAACCTATAGTTTTAATATGAATCAAATTCATAATTTTTAATTTAATATTCGAACCCCTTCGAATATTTAATTCACCCTTAAAAATTTGCCCCAACGCCCTTATGGAGCTACGGATGGGACCTGATGGACCTACAGATCAGAAGCTCCAACGATATGAGATTAGTTGGCTAAACTCACTAACAAAGTTAATCAATATTCGTTAACTGTGGTTCACTCCACTAAAGAACCACAGCTGCACTCTTCTCACTGCAGATATATTTCTGTGTCCACGGATAACGACCGTCAACAGTAAGTTAGCCCTTCACGTGTGTTCGTACCCCAGTTGGGTCAAATTAGCGTTTTACCCCTAGGCTACCTCTTAGTCCTTAAGTACCAGTGCTCCTCTAATGAACAACTTGTTTGTGGTCCAACCAGCAAACAGAAATCCCTCTCGTGCCATAAAGAGGGTAGGGCCCATTGTTCAAGACTCAGAGACACAACTTAAGGGAACACACCTCTACTTACCCTAATATCGGGAAGGAGTGAATTCCATCTTGTAAGACTACGTTCCCAGCTCCCCACTCGGTCTTGTCCCCAAAATGGTAGGCTTATTGAGTCGGCGAACATGCCACTCTCACCCGTACAAATCAAAGGACAATCCCTCATGGACAGGAGTCCATAATCCACTCAGGATTAAGGCCAAGTTGCCTAGGTCATCTTAGTGAAATAGAAACCGAGCTAACTAACGGTGTTATAGTTAGTGGTTAACTATTTCGCGGTCTGGTCTTTGTGCAAACTCATTGCACAGGATACCCCCACTCGCATGTCAACTACATGAACGTGTTGGATCATTACGTTTGTATCAATATACAAAGCGGGTCGTATCCATAGTGTCACCAAGACAAGGTACTCAGCCTTATCCCTATACTACAGACCCTTTAGGCTAAAACCTGAACATTGATCCCCATATGTCCCTACATACTAGTTCAAGCCTCATTCTATTAGCCTTGGATGTTTAGTTTATTGGATTAGGGTTATTAAGACAAGATATAATACAAACAATTAATAATACATCACTTTTATTAATGTTCGGTCAAATGTACATTTACTATCTACGAGTTTTAGGGCATAAAACCCAACAAGTAGTTCATCCATCGAGGAAGGATTGGTCTTTTAGGTTGGATGAGGCTCTTTGGGCTTATAGGACAGCCTATAAGACTCCTCTAGGTATGTCTCCCTATAGGTTAGTATATGGGAAAGCTTGCCATTTACCACTAGAGTTAGAGCATAAAACATTTTGGGCTTTGAAAAAGTTAAATTTTGATCTGAGTCGTGCAGGAGCAATAAGAATGCTACAGCTTAATGAATTAGAAGAATTTCGCCAATTTTCTTATGAAAATGCGAAAATGTATAAAGAAAAGACTAAGTTCTGGCATGACAAGAGAATAAAATCTAAAGAGTTTGTCAAAGGGCAGAAAGTCTTGCTGTATAATTCTAGATTAAAATTATTTCATGGGAAGCTAAAATCTAAATGGTCAGGACCGTTCACTGTGATTGAAGTTTTTCCCCATGGAGCAATTACTTTGCAGGATGAAAAAGATAGGAGAATGTTCAAGGTGAATGGACAACGTGTGAAGCATTATTGGGGTGAGGAGTTTCAGTCGAGATATCCTTCCCTAAGGTTGGTTGATGATTGAGAGAGCAGGATTTTTGCGGGAGCATTTCACAGAGCAAAAATTTTGAGCTCCCAGTGTTTGTATTGGTTATATTTCGCTGATTTGTTTTTAATTTCGAATAGGTTAGATTTGATTTTGCGAGGTTTATTAGATTTTATCTTTAAATATTTGTTTAGATTTTATCTATTTCGTTTTCAATTTAATTTGATTTTAGGATTATTTATTTGGATTATCTTTGAATTATCTTTGAATTAATTAGATTTCATTAGTTTAAATTAATAAAATATTTTCACTAAATTAATTCGGCGTCAAGAAGGATTAAATTTTATTTGATTTGATTGGTTATTTTTAAATTTTGAAGATTTGATTTTCCTGTTTTTAAATTTGAATTTCGTATCCAAGATTCTTCAGGTTCAGCAGGTTGTTGCGGCAAAGTTATGGCTGGAGCAAAATCATCCGAATCAGAAGGGATTTCGTTGAAAATTTATTATTTTAACCGTTGCGATTTTCTTTAAAATTTTCGCAGGTAAATTTGCATTCGTCATTAGATGAGGCCACGTGTTCCACAGAGATAATCCGACGGTCAGGTTAGTGATATGGACTTTTCCTAACCGCAAGCGCACGGGTCAAGTAGTAATAAAGTGTTCGTAAATACGAGTGTCGTCCTCTGGATTGGATTTTTAAGCAAATCAAGTATTGTGAATAATCTCGCTCAATTTTATTTGGGGATTAAAAAGTGATGAATAGATGATAATAAAAACCAAATCAAAGCAAGTAAAAAGAATGGAAATTCAATTGGGAAAACTACTTAGGGAATTGATTTCGCCGATTTAGTTTAGGATTGATTTTAAGGAACAAGTTATTATGCACAATGAATTTACGAGCCAAAGACCCTTTAATCACAACTACCTCTCCCGAGTATAATTGATTCTCATGCAAATTAACCAACTTGATATCCCTATCTAAGTTTATTAACATGCAAGGCAATGAGATCTTTTAACCAATTCTAAAGTTAATCTAAAACCGTCATGAATTAGAAACTAAACTTTATTCATGCAATATTGAGTAAGTCTAAATCAAATCCCCTCTCCCGAGCTAGATTCGAAACTTAAATCATTCAATTAATGGCCAATCAATTAAAAGCATTAAATCAAGATTACAAACATAATAACATTGCACAACTTAAACCATAAATCAATCCATAAAATTAATCAACTACATCAATCCCTAAGCTACAAGTTTAGCTACTCATGAAAAGAATTACAAGCTGGACTAAACATGTAAAAGCCATAAAATCTAGCTAGAGAGAAGTAAAAGGAAAGGGAACACTTAATGTCGTCGATCCCGGCACGTCCCCGTCTCGATATCCACGCCACCCAGTGAAATTCCCGGTCCTCGTCCTTGCTTCAGCTCCCACAGTAGGTCTCTAGTCGAAATTAGGGTTCAATTCTCTCAATTTGGCCTCCCTCCAATCCGTAGCAAGTAAGAAAGATTAAATAGGGAAATTCTGCCGATAGCGTCGAGACGCTGCCTCTTATACGCGCTTCTGAATAAGGGAAAAACGGTAGCGTCGGGACGCTTCCTATCACAGCGTCTCGACGCTGTGAGCTTTACGCGCCTAATCTAATATGGAATGTGAGCGTCAAGACGCTCAAGAGCTAGCGTCTCGACGCTAGCCTGCTGTTGACCGAAATTTGACTTTTTTCTTCTTTTACTCTTTTCATTCCTTTGCATCTTTTCACGCCCCGAGCACCCGATTAACTCTAATATGGCATTATAGCTCCAATCAACCATTTCCTACAAAATAAACAATAAAGCACAATAAAATTGCCCAAACATCATAAAAGACTACCTAAATTAAATAAGTAAAAGTAGCTAGCAATGCTCGCTATCAAATACCCCCAAACTTAAGCTTTTGCTAGTCCTCGAGCAAACTACAAATCAAACATACAATGGAAGAATGGATGCAACAATCATAACTCAATCCTCAAGGCTCAAAAGTCAATAACCAAGCAAGCAAGAGACATGCACACAAGGACCAATGAGGGAGACAAATTAAAATTTTTCCAAAATTAACTTGCACAAGCGAGATCTAACTCAACAAGATTAGACTCTACTAGCCTGGGATTGGATTATTAAACTCTCAGCTCATCTTCCCTCTACACTGGCACTAAGGTTTCACTAATGAGTTAATGGAACAAATTAGTTCGTTTTCCTCCAAACTTAGGTGCTTATAATTAACAATCAAATTAAGCATGTATATGTGGCACTAGCTTTCACACACCCATTGCAGGGACCCTTAACCTGAGTTTTCTCTGGTTGGCCTAACTGATCACAACAGGGGTAGCTCTTTTTGCCTAAACTTTATTAAACATTGCAAACTGTGCACAAGCCATGGCATAATAATTTTTCTTTTCAACAGTAACGACAAGAATGATTTTTCTTTATGAGCATAAATAGCATATATTCTTTTCTTTCCTCCTAAGCAAGATCAAACATGCTAATTTGCAAAACATTAACTTTTTAGCTCTTCCCTACACCTATAGAGGTGACAACAAGCATATGAACCCAATAATTCGCTCCTAAACATTCAAATCCAAATCTAGCCAAGACAAATACTCTACTCATGCAAGCCATCTCGTAGAAAAATTTTAAAAAGTCTCCCTTTTTGGGCACTTATGCTTACAACTCATCACAAGCTTGAAAATTGACAAGAAAGCCTATCCTAGGACATCATAATCATGCAAAAGTAGCATCCAGAAAACAACCATATGCATGATTCAAAGAAAGCTCAAAACTATAGCCCGAACTCAGATGCTCAAGGGCTCCACAAACATGCTAATCCACCCCCAAACTTAAAACATGCATTGTCCTCAATGTATAAAGAAAATAAAGCATAAACAAGCATGAGAACAATAAAAGAATGACAAGAGTGAACAATACTGGCCTGGAATTATGATGACTTCTTGCTTGAGATCTTGGAATCTTGAAAGCTTGAAAGCAAATGAGAGAAAGAAAACAAGACCTACAAAACAAAAACAAACAATAAATCAAAAACAAAAAGAAAACACACTAAACTTACTTGGGTTGCCTCCCATAAGCGCTTGTTTAACGTCATTAGCTCGACATGTTGGTCGTGCTTCAAGGAGGCTTTTGTTCTGTGAATCCAACTGAGGTGCTCTTTCTTGCACCTTTCCTGTAGCCCATGAAAAGCACTTCATCTTTAGAGTCTTCAACTGCTTTAAAGATTTCTTTTTCGTTCTTGACTCTAATAGTGAGCTCCCTGCGCTCAATATCTATAATCACTCGCCCAGTAGCGAGGAATGGTCTTCCTAATATGACAGGCATTGAAGGATTTTCTATCATGTCCATAACATATAAATCAATAGGGAGAAAAAATCTACCTACTCTGATTAACACATTTTCTACAATACCAACTGGTCTCACCACAGATTGATCAGCCAATTGGAGCTTTACAGGAGTAGACTTAATCTCACCTATATCTAACTTTTTACACAATGATAGAGGAATGATATTAATGCTAGCACCTAAATCACATAATGCTCTGAAAGAATAAGTACCAAAACTACAAGGAACAAAAAAAACTCCCTGGATCTGCTACTTTTTCAGGTACCTTCTGTTGGACTCGAGTGCTGCATGTGGAAGCAAGATATACAGTGTCAACCTTCTTTTCTTTTTGCTTCTTTGCTAACCACTCTGATAACTGCCCAAAAGGTAGTTATTTAGGCTTCATTTATATAAGGATTTGTGTGTCTTTAATGCTTAATAGGGTTGGTTTTAGAGAGATATTACATGATTTAACCCATTTGGAAGAATGGAAGCTTTGGAAATCACTTTATGCAGATTATGCTGCTGAGCGACTGGAGGGAGCAAATTCTATGCTGCAGCAAAACTGGGAGCAGAAACTGCCACATCACAGCTCGTTAGCCAACTTCATGAACCGACTTCTATTGAGATATTTTCGGGATAAAGGATCAAGGAGAGCCTTACACGTGTCCTAGTTGACCTAATTCAAACCTCCCATCCTTCTATAAAAGGAAGTAGCTGTCAAAGTCAAATTCATTCCATGTTTTCCCTTGGAAGCCGAATAGTATAGGGAGATTGAAGATCATCAAGAACACCATCAACCGCAAGCTGATTAGGGAGTTTACCTTCTTTATTAACTTGTAGTGATGGACATGCATACTCAGATTGTAATTCGTATTCCTATGCTTATTATGAACTAAGTAGCTTAAGGTGTTGGTTAGGAATAATGTGATTACTGTGCTTCATCTCTAGTAATAAATTGACTATTGCATTTTGGTTAATTGTTGTGCTTATTCTTATTTTATGCCCGCCTGGCCAGCCGGTATGGATAGCTCTCTCTAGTTTCAGGGATGATTTAGAGAGTGTGTGGCAATTCTCCACATTACGATCATTGTGTATTGGTGAACGCCAGTGACTGAGCTAGGGATAGCCAGTTGCCTAGTGCTTGATCGGTCGCTCTTCATTGGGTTTGAAACATATCCCAAAAGATCCGGAGTTCCGGGAGGAATCCGCTAATAATACTGCGAGAGATGCATGATCAATTATATTGCCAGAGCATATCTTAGAACAATCACTAAAGCCTAACCAGCGCCTGTCTTTAATCTATCTATCTATTTGTTTACTCGTTGTTCTGTCATTTATTTTTGCTTCAGCATAATTCCGATAAAACCCAATAATTTTATTATTCTTGAAACCATTAAAAAGTTACACAAAAATAAGTAGAGTTGAAACTCATTCAGACCTTGGATTGATAATATTACTTGCTGCAGACTGTGTATACTTGCACATGAATTCTAGAGTATTTCATTTCATATTTTTTACTCACTCTAGGAACCCAACAAGTTTTTGGCGCCGTTGCCGGGGACTTGGATAAGTTTTTATCTGATCTGTTTTGTGTATGTGTTTTAGTGGTTTGGTGCTAGAACTTTTTGATTGTTTCTTTTGTTTTTGCAGGTGTGATTTTGGTGCATGAGCGATCCGCCTGGGGTACGGTTTGAGCCTGGAGTGCATTAGCGAGGGAGGTCATCTGGGCCTGGAGTGCACTTACTTTATCAACCTCAAACACTCCAACAGCAATCTTTTTGGGTGTAGACCGCTCAGATGGCCACTGATAGCTGTTGGTGGCCATATCCTCTAAAAGTGTGCGAGCGTTTTCCACGGTCTTGGACAACAGAGTCCCACCTGCAGCTGCATCAACAATCGTTTTTGTACTAGGAGTTAGACCATTATAAAACAATTGTACCTGGAGCCAATCGGGGTAACCATGCTGAGGGCACTTCCTCAGTAGCTCTTTGAATCGCTCCCAAGCTTCGAACAGTTGTTCATCATATTGTTGTTGGAATGTCCCAATCTCGGTCCTCAGCTTGACCGTCTTTGCAGGAGGGAAAAATTTCTTTAAAAAGGCCTGGACCAAAGCATCCCAAGTGGTGATGCTCCCAGGGGTAATAGACTGCAACCAATCTCGTGTTTTATCCTACAAAGAAAAGGGAAATAACCGTAAGCGAATAGCATCCTCAGAGACACCATTAATCTTTACCGTCCCACAAATATCCAAGAATGATTTAAGATGAGAATTTGGATCCTCGGTGGGCGATCCTCTATATGCACAGTCTCGAGCCATCTGAATGAGACCGGTCTTCAGCTCAAAGTTGTTGGCATTAATCGGTGCATAGACAATCCCCGACTGTTGCCCCTGAAACACAGGTTGAAAATAACCCTAATAGGCCTAGGCTCCTCAGGTGGATTTTGGTCAGCCATTTGAACGTTTTCTCTATTCTCCCTTCGAAGCCTATGGATGGTTCTTTCTATCTCGGGATCCAAAGGTGCTAAAATTAAATTTTTATCTCTACGCATAAACAAACAAAACTACCCTAAAAAGGAAAGAAAATAATTATGGAAAGCAACAAAGAAAAGAAAACAACTAATCTAAATATGGAAAATAAAATCTAGAAAAGGAAACAAAATAACCTAATATGGAATGCAAAAATAGATATGTCAAAACACGAATAAGGAAACTAATCTAGAAAAGGAAAAACAAGAACAAATAAGGAAAAGATTTCACAACTAAAAGAAAAACTAACCTAGAAAATCAAATATGGAAAGAAAAACAAATAAGGAAAAAAATGCAATCAACCTAAGAAAAGTAACAATACACCCTAAATTAAGATCAAGCAATTTTTTCACAATATCAATCTAGCTAAATGTGCCAATCCCCGGCAACGGCGCCAAAAACTTGATGTGGACTTTTCCTAACCGCAAGCGCACGGGTCAAGTAATAATAAAGTGTTCGTAAATACGAGTGTCGTCCTCTGGATTGGATTTTTAAGCAAATCAAGTATTGTGAATAATCTCGCTCAATTTTATTTAGGGATTAAAAAGTGATGAATAGATGATAATAAAAACCAAATCAAAGCAAGTAAATAGAATGGAAATTCAATTGGGAAAACTACTTAGGGAATTGATTTCGCCGATTTAGTTTAGGATTGATTTTAAGGAACAAGTTATTATGCACAATGAAATTATGAGCCAAAGACCCTTTAATCACAACTACCTCTCCCGAGTATAATTGATTCTCATGCAAATTAACCAACTTGATATCCCTATCTAAGTTTAATAACATGCAAGGCAATGAGATCTTTTAACCAATTCTAAAGTTAATCTAAAACCGTCATGAATTAGAAAGTAAACTTTATTCATGCAATCTTGAGTAAGTCTAAATCAAATCCCCTCTCCCGAGCTAGATTCGAAACTTAAATCATTCAATTAATGGCCAATCAATTAAAAGCATTAAATCAAGATTACAAACATAATAACATTGCACAACTTAAACCATAAATCAATCCATAAACTTAATCAACTACATCAATCCCTAAGCTACAAGTTTCGCTACTCATGAATAAAATTACAAGCTTGACTAAACATGTAAAAACCATAAAATCTAGCTAGAGAAAAGTAAAAGGAAAGGAAACACTGAATGTCGTCGATCCCGGCACGTCCCCGTCTCGATATCCACGCCACCCAGTGAAATTCTCGGTCCTCGTCCTTGCTTCAGCTCCCACAGTAGGTCTCTAGTCGAAATTAGGGTTCAATTCTCTCAATTTGGCCTCCCTCCAATCCGTAGCAAGTAAGAAAGATTAAATAGGGAAATTCTGTCGATAGCGTCGAGAAGCTGTGAAGACAGCGTCTCGACGCTGCCTCTTATACACGCGTTCTGAATAAGAGAAAAACGGTAGCGTTGGGATGCTTCCTATCACAGCGTCTCGACGCTGTGAGCTTTACGCGCCTAATCTGATATGGAATGTGAGCGTCGAGACGCTCAAGAGCTAGTGTCTCGACGCTAGCCTGCTGTTGACCGAAATTTGACTTTTTTCTTCTTTTACTCTTTTCATTCCTTTGCATCTTTTCACGCCCCGAGCACCCGATTAACTCTAATATGGCATTATAGCTCCAATCAACCATTTCCTACAAAATAAACAATAAAGCACAATAAAATGGCCCAAACATCATAAAAGACTAGCTAAATTAAATAAGTAAAAGTAGCTAGCAATGCTCACTATCAGTTAGTTGACAGCGCATAATGGTTTACCATGGGCGATTAAAATTCACCACTTTACCGTTGATGGTTTAAATTAAACGGTAATATAATTTAATGGGAGCAAATATTTTCGGTTAAGATTTCAAATTGCTGGAGCCCTATTTATTAACAGCCTCTGGTAGGTAAGTTTCACTTCGTCTTTTTGTTTCAATCTTGCCATCTGCATTCTTTCTTTTCCTATTTCATTCTCTGTAAAACCCTTTGAACCTTCAATGGCCAAAACAAGAGCGAGAAAAGAGAGGGATAATGAGGAAGAAGAGATACCAGTTACTCCCGAGGTTCAGAAAGCGAAAACGAAAATGAAAACGAAAAGGACGCCGGAGGAAAAAGAAGCGAAGAGAAGGAGAAGGCAGCAAAGGGCTGCGGATCAAGAAGAGGTCCAGGAGGCTGCAGATGAGGTTGCTGCCACAGTAGTGGAAGAAGACCCAAGTGAGCCAGAAGAACAAAACCTAGAACAGGCTGAGCACGAAGTTGTGGATACAGAGGAATTTCGGGTGGAGGATCAAGAAAGTGCGCAGACAGAGGTTGCGACGGAGAATGAGCCAGTTCAAGAGGCTCGAGTGGAGTTGATCATGCCGGAGGTACCTAAGCGTCGCCGCATTAAGTGGAAAGCCGGTCGTATTCAGGTAGTTCGAACTGATACCCCCTCGCCCCCAACTACTGACTCAGAAAAAGACAATACAGAGAGAGAGGAACAAGAAAAGAAGGAAGCTGAAGAGAAGACGAGAGAAGAAGAAGCAAAAAGGGCTGAGGAAGAGATTCTGCCCAAGCGAAGAGAAGACAAGGGCAAAGGAATTGCTTAGGCATCGGATGAGACTGACGAGCTTGAGGAACCAAGGTTGCCTTTTATTCGCTTCGTCAACGACCTTGCTCGAGCAAAATACCAGGAGGTGCTGAAACGTGACTTCTTGTTCGAATGAGGGTTTGGCAGTGATTTACCCAGGTTCTTTCAGTCTGGAATAGCGAACCTTGGGTGGAGGCAGTTTTGTGCGAAATCAGAACTTGTCAATTCCAACATTGTTCGGGAATTTTATGCTAATCTTGACGTTAAGGATGAATTTGAGGTTATAGTTCGAGGAGTGCCTGTACAGTGGAGCCCAGAAGCCATTAATGATTTGTTTAATCTCCAGGATTTTCCGCATGCAGTTTTTAATGAGATGATGGTTACACCATCTAGCGACCAATTAAGTGCGGCTGTCCGAGAGGTTGGCATTGAGGGTGCTCAATGGAGGGTGTCACAGACGCGAAAGCACACGTTTCAAGCTGCTTATTTGAAGAGTGAAGCCAACACTTGGATGGGTTTCATTAGGCTACGCTTACTGCCGACAACTCACGACTCCACAGTATCTCGGGATAGGGTATTGCTTGCCTTTGCCATTCTTCGCTCGATGAGTATTGATGTAGGAAAAATAATTTCTTCTGAGATTTTTGATTGCTGGAAAAGAAAGTGGGGAAGTTGTTCTTCCCAAATACAATTACTTTGTTGTGTAGAAACGCAGGGGTTCCAGTGGATGAGAATGATGTAATTTTATTTGATAAGGGGATCATTGATACGCCCAATTTGGTGCGGCTACAGCGTTCGCAGGAGATACGACAAGGAGGGCTTACTGAACCCCTGCATTCCACTGCCGCCTGCTGAGAAGGAAGATGAAGAGGAAGATTTAGGTCAGGAAGATTGAAGGAGGATTTGAGTGCACAATATTTTTTATGACATATTTTGTTTGCTGGCGCATTCCTGACCACATCTTCTTATATAATTGCTTGTCTGTTTCTTTTTAATTTTTCTGATGCTAAAAAATATCTGCTTTGTAATGTTTTTCTTAATGTTTTAAATGAAATTTCTAGATGTTTCCATTCCATGAGCACTGACTAACTCTAACTTAACTACTTTCTTCTGAATTTTTGAAGCTTGGACTGATTTTGCTTAATTAGATCAAGGTATTCTTATCTCCAAAAACCTTTTTGCTTGAGCATTTCTTCTAGCCTGGACTGTTGTTGGGACAAAGAAGATTTTGGAGGTAGTATTGACTTTTATGATCCACTTTAAGCTTAGTTCTAGTCCCACACTTTGTTTAAAATTCAGATAGAAAAACTTACGTTTGGGGGTATAATTGCAATAATAAATGATTCATTAGGGACAATGAATAATTTAAGTTTGGGGGACTTTTTGCTACTCCAATCATTTTGCTCGAGCATTCCTCTCCTTCAAGTAAAAATTTGTTAGGTTATTGAGTAACCGGGGACATTTGTGATACCCAGAGTTTGTTTTCACGTCAAAAGATGACCTAGGAAATAAGAAAAATGAAAATTTATTTGCTGAAAAAAGAAACGATTGTTGAAAATTTTGCTGAAAAAATTGATGGAGCAAAAGTTTTGAAGGATGAATGATGATCCAGCAGTTTTCCTGTCTCCCAGAACTTACGTGAGTTTCATCATAAAATGTTGCCATTCTGAGGGGCAAGAGATGGAATAACTAAGGATTTTTTAGCTTTATAAAGAGTATTGAGCCTAGTTGGTGATAAGTTTGAGGCAAGGGTATACTGCACCATAAAGTGGGTCATCCCATGCTTAATAGCTTATGACTGTAGGGCTGCTTAAAGTCTGAAAAACAAGAATATAAACCCATTGAAAATGTGTGATCTAATGTGTCTGATAATAGAGCTAAGCTGTGGTAAGTTCTTAGAATTGAGTTAAAAGTGGTGATTATTTGTCCATGTCGAAGGAATCATTTTGCTGCAGCAAAGCTCGGTTTTGCAGATTGCTCAGGTAAAGGTTAAAGGCAGTATTGGATTGTCTGATTTGATTAAGCTAATTCTTTGTCTAGTGTTTTAAATTCTTAAGGAAAGGTAAAGTTAGTATTGCTCGGGACGCGCAATAGTTCAAGTTTGGGGGTGTGATAACTTCCCAAAAGGAAATTATTTAGGCCTCATTTATATAAGGATTTGTGAGTCTTTAATGCTTAATAAGGTTGGTTTTAGAGAGATATTACATGTTTTAACCCATTTGGAAGAATGGAAGCTTTGAAAATCATTTTGTGCAGAATTTGTTGCTGAGCGACTGGAGGGAGCAAAGTCTGTGCTGCAGCAAAACGGGGAGCAGAACTGCCACGTCACAGCTCGTTAGCCAACTTCATGAACCGACTTCTGTTGAGCTATTTTTGGGATAAAAGAGCAAGAAGAGCCCTACACGTGTCCAAGTTGACCTAATTCAAGCCTCCTATCCTTCTATAAAAGGAAGTAGTCGTCCAAGTCAAAAGGATTCCAACTTTCCTTCGAAGCCGAGTAGTATAGAGAGATTAGAGATTACCAAGAGCACCATCATTCGCACGCTGACTAAGGAGACTATTATTTTCTTATTTGTCTTGTGATTATGGACGTGCCTACTCAGATTGTAATTCATGTTTCCATGTTTATTATGAACTAAGTAGCTTAAAGTGTTGGTTAGGAACATGTAGTTGCTGCGCTTAAACTTTAGTAATATATTGATTATTGCATCTTGGTTAATTGTTGTGCCTATTTACATTTTATGCCCGCCTGGCCAGCCGGTGTGAATATCTCTCTCTAGTTTCAGGGATGATTTAGAGAGTGTGTGGCAATTATCCACACTACGATCATTGTGTATTGATGAACGCCAGTGACTGAGCTAGGGATAGCCAGTTGCCTAGTGCTTGATCGGTCGCACTTCATTGGGGTTGAAACACATTCCAAAAGATCCGGAGTTCCGGGAGGAATCCGCTAATAATATTGCGAGAGTTGCATGATCAATAATATTGCTAGAGCATCTTTTTAAACAACTACTAAGCCTAACCAGCGCCTGTGTTTAATCTATCTATCTATTTGTTTATTCTTTGCTCTGTCTTTTACTTTGCTCCAACATAATTCTTATAAAATCAAATCATTTTTACCATCTTTGAAACCATTAGAAAGTTACACAAAATAGATAGAGTGGAGACTAATTCAGACCCTGGATTGATAATATTACTTGCTGCAGACTGTGTATACTTCCACAAGAATTCTAGAGTCTTTTTAGATCATATTTTACTCACTCTAGGAGCCCAACACACGCCTTTCAATGATGAGTTCCCTAGAGAGCGTTTATTCCAGGCACAAACGATGATACCATGGTATGCTGATCTCGTCAATTATCTCGTGACAGGAAGCGTGCCTAGCTAGCTTGACAAATCTAGTAGAGAAAAATTGGAAAGGGAGTCTTGGTACTATGTTTGGGATGAACCCATACTATGGAAATTCTGCTCTGACAAGATCATCATATGATGCGTTCCTGACGATGAGTTCCAGTCTATACTAGCATTCTATCATTTCCACACACGTGGTGGACACTTTGGGCCAGAAGAACCGCTAGAAAGGTCCTTGAAAGCGAATTTTACTGGAGTACTCTGCATAGAGACGCCAATTTATATTGCAAGGAGTTTGACAAGTGTCAGAGAGTAGGGAGTATCTCGTGCAAAAATGAAATGCTTCAAGTTCCCATACTTATCTGCGAGGTCTTTGACGTTGGGGGAATTGACTTTATATGACTGTTTCGTACATCATGTGGATTCACGTACATATTATTAGCTATCGATTATGTCACCAAATGGGTGGAAGAAACGGATAGCAGGAATGATGATGCAAAGACCGTTGCAGGATTCCTGAGATCTAACATTTTTAGCAAGTTTGGAGTTCCAAGAGTAGTGATCAGCGACCAAGTAATGCACTTTTGTAAGAGGTTCATCGGGGCCTTACTAAGGAAATATAGAGTTCAGCATAGGGTTGAGAAGATGGTTAACCCAAGCAGAAAAGATTGGAGTCTGAGATTGGATGCCGCCCTGTGGGCTTACAGAACTGCTTACAAATCCTCGATAGGAATGACATCAATCAGAATGATCTACGGGAAGGCATGCCAGCTTTTAGTGGAGGTTGAACACAAGACATATTGGGCGATCAAGAAGTGCAATTATGATGCAAATAAGGCAGGGGAGAAATAAAATTCCAATTGCAAGAGCTGTAAGAGCTAAGAATGGAAGACTATGAGAATTCAAGGATTTATAAGTCTGAGATGAAGCTACTCCATGTCTACAAGATCATCACAAAGAAATCCCAGCCGGGACAGAAAGTACTTCTTTTTAGATCCAAACTAAAATTCATGCCAGGTAAGCTAAAATTCAAATGGGAAGGCCCATTTGTCGTGACTAACATTTTTCCCTACGACACAGTGTAGGTGATGAACCCCAAATCAGGGGAGACGTTTAAAGTGAATGGTCAAAGGTTGAAGATATTCCTCGAAGGAGACCCCATACAAGACCTAAGAGAAACTCTTTTAATCCCTCCGGTGTACAAGCAGAAAAGAAGAAATAGAGGAGAGCGTGGTCGAGCAAACAACTCTAAACATTTGCACCCTATAATTTTAGTTCTTTATGTTATTTCATTTCTTAAATAGGTTCGTCTTTATCAATTGGTTTTATGTTTGTTTCCTTATTTTTATTTCTCTTTTAGGAATGGCAGTACCAAAGCAAAACTTCTACATTTATAAGAGAACATGATTCACCACCCATGAGCGCAAAATTCAAGGTAGTTCTACTCTTTCCCTATGCATTGTCTTAATTCTTCATGATTTATTACATTGAGGGCAATGTAAATTTTAGGTTGGGGGTGGGGAATTGTACTTTATATTTCTGTTGGGCCTTGAGCATCTGAGCGTCAGGCCAGCGTTTGTGCTTAATGAATGTCTTACTTGCTTGTTATGTATATTCTTGTTTAAGTGATGATGATTTCCTAGGATTGACTCGAATTTTTCGAAAATTTATTGCTTTCGATGAGTTGTGACCGAAGGTGTTAAAAAAATGAGCCTTTTTTTAAATCTTTTCTAGGATATGTCTTGCACTTGTTAGGTGTCTTTCTTAATTTAAAGTAAGACTTGAATGCTTAGGAGCGAGTTACTTAGCTCATATTCCTGTTGTCACCCCGATAGGTGTAAGGTTAAGCGAGAAAGTCTAATTTTTTTGCAAAATAGTTTGTGGAGCCTTGCCTAGGAGAAAAAAAGAAAATATGCTGGCAATAAAAAAAGTTGAAAAACAAGTCAGAGAGCGTGAGCCAAAAGAAAAATCATATGCTCGTCATTTTTATTTTGAAAGAAAAAGCATGCTTGCATTGAGCTTAAACGCATAGGGGTAAAAAGAGCTACCTGCGGTGTGATCAGTTAGACCAACCGAGAGTAAAACTCGGGTTATGGGTCCCTACATTGTAGTGTGAAAGCTAGTGCCCCATCTAAAGAAATGCGAAAAAAAAAAAGAAAGAAAGAAAGAATAAAAAGAAAAAGCAAAAAAAAAAAAAAAAAGTTCAGAAAATCTTTTGGTAGGTTGGAGCTCTCTTGTGCAAGATAATCTTTGAAAAAATTGATTTGTCTATGTAAGGTTTCCCTTACAAAAGTTCAAAGAAGTTACTGAATCGATACTTTTACTAAGTTCAACCAATTCAAGAGGGTTGAAATCTCTCCAAGACTAATGTCTTTACACTGATTTTCGATATCCTTCATCTCCCTACACTCCTTTAAATAGACTCCAACATAACTGTGTTATTAAGACTAAAAGACTCTTCCCATTCCCAAGACTCCAACAATCTAGACATAGGACTATGCTCCTATTAATATTGCCCAAAATAGTAAAGAAACAAAATACTAACAACCCAAACTCTTAATTTCACTCCTCACAACTATCCTTTTTTCTCCCCATTTATTTTTTCGAACATAGACATTTTTAATTGGTGGCCTAACAAATTCCTCGGGGTTTAAAGACAGATTTTCCTCAAGGTGAAAATCTGGAAATCTTTGCTTCAGATTCGACACTGATTCCCAAGTTGCCTCAAATTCTAGAAGCTGCTTCGAAGCAACCAACACTTCAATTTATCCAGAGTCTTTATTAATTCTTGCAGCAAAAATTTCTTCTGGCTCTGCTTCCCATTCAAAATTCTGATTTACTTTGAGTGGATAGGGAGGTTGTCAGATGGATCCCCCAAGGCCTTCTTCAGTTGGGAAACATGAAAAAATGGGTGTATGGTGGCATCCTCGAGTAACAACAAATGCTAAGCCACTTTTCCCACTCTTGCTTTGATCTGATAAGTGCCAAAATACTTTGGACATAGCTTGTCATTTCTTCTTTTGGCCAAAGAATTTTTCATGTAGGTTTTATCTTCAAGTATACCCAATCCCCTTCTTGGAACTCTATATCCCTTCTCCCCTTGTCAGCTTGCCTCTTCACTCATTGATATAAAATGGTCATACTTGCTTAGTCGATCAACTACTACCAAGATGGTATCAACTCCAGATGATCGTGGCAAGCCTTCCACAAAGTTTAGTGATATTTTCTCCTAAATTCCTTTAGGAATAGGCAATGGTTGTAACAAACCAGCAGGAGACACCGATTGAGCTTTATTTCTTTAACAAGTCATACACTTTTCCACATAATCTTTTACATCAGCCTTCATGCCCACCTAATATAACCCATTAGTCAACCTTTTATAGGTTCGTAAGAACCCTGAATGACCCCAACAACCGAGTCATGATACGCATGTAAGATTGATTTTTTTAATGAAGATTTTTGGGCAATTACTAGCTTGTCCTTGTACAACAGTTTTCCTTGGTGCCATGTGAATTTGGGCATGCTGTCAGGATCTTCTTCTAGCTTGGAAATAATCCTGTTCAGATGGTGATCTTCCTTAACCTCCTTCTTGACTTCCTCAATATCGAGTATAGGTGGAATGACTATGGAAGTCAATTGTGGTGTCAATGGCTGCCTAGAGAGGGCATCAACCATCTTATTTTCTTGTCCTGGACAATAATGAATTTTAAAATCATACCCAAACAGTTTTGCCAGCCACCTCTGAAATTCAGGTTGCACTTCCCTTTGTTCAAGAAGACTTCGAAGGGCTTTTTGATCCGTTCTGACTAAGAATTTTTGTCCCAACAATTAGGGGCTCCATCATTGGATCACAAAAACGGTAGCCATCAACTCATGCATCTTTTTTAAGAAGTTGAGTCAATGGTGCGACAATATCTCCATGATTTTTGACAAATCTTCGATAGTAACCAATTAGTCCAAGGAATCCCTAGTGTTCCTTCAAATTTGAGGGTACCAACCATTGCAACATTGCCTTGACTTTTTCTCCATCTGCTTCTACACCTTCTTCGGATACCCAGTGTCCCAAATATTCAATCCGGCGTTGCATGATGTGGACTTTTCCTAACCGCAAGCGCACGGGTCAAGTAATAATATAGTGAATAGTAAATTCGAATGTCGTCCTCTGGATTGGATTTTTAAGCAAATTGAGTATTGTGAATTATCTTGCCCAATTTTATTTAGGGATCAAAAAGTGATGAAAAGATGATGATAAAACCAAATCAAAGCAAGTAAAAAGAATGGAAATTCAAATGGGAAAACTACTTAGGGAATTGATTTCGCCGATTTCGTTTAGGATTGATTTTAAAGAATAAGTTATTATGCACAATGAAATTATGAGCCAAAGACCCTTTAATCACAACTACCTCTCCCGAGTATAATTGATTCTCATACAAATTAACCAACTTGATATCCCTATCTAAGTTTATTAATATGCAAGGCAATGAGATCTTTTAACCAATTCTAAAGCTAATCTAAAACCTTCAAGAATTAGAAAGTACTTTATTCATGCAATCTTGAGCAAGTCTATATCAAATCCCCTCTCCCGAGCTAGATTCGAAACTTAAATCATCCAACTAATGGCCAATTAATTGAAAGCATTAAATCAAGATTACAAACATAATAACATTGCACAACTTAAACCATAAATCAATCCATAAACTTAATCAACTACATCAATCCCTAAGCTACAAGTTTAGCTACTCATGAATGCAAATACAAGCTCAACTAAACAAGTGAAAGCCATAAATCTAACTAAAGAGAGAAAAGGGAAAGGAAAACTCAATGTAGGCTGAGTCCCGACGTCCCCGTCACGATCCCCACGAACAATCGGTTGATTTCCAAGTTCCTCCTTTGTTTGCAGCTCCAAAAGTCCTCTCTTCTGTCCTCTTTACGGCTCCAAAAGGTCCCAAATTGATTCCCCCAAAAACCTAGCCGAAGTGAAGCTTATATTCTGATTTTTCATCGAAGCGTCGAGACGCTGTCAAGACAGCGTCGCGACGCTGCCTCTTAAACGCGCGTTCTGAATAAGGAAAAACGATAGCGTCGGGACGCTTCCTATCGTAGCGTCTCGACGCTGTAAGCTTTACGCGCCTAATCTGATATGGAATGTGAGCGTCGAGACTTGCTAGCTTAGTCCTTCTTGACGCTAGCCTGCTGTTGACCGAGATTTGACTTTTCTCCACTTTTACTCTTTTTATTCCTTTGCATCTTTTCACGCCCCGAGCACCCGATTAACTCTGATATTGCATTATAGCTCCAATCAACCATTTCCTACAAAATAAACATTAAAGTGCAATAAAATGGCCCAAACACCATAAAAGACTAGCTAAATTAAATCAGTCAAGATAGCTAGCTATGCTCGCTATCATTGCATAAACTGGCACTTCTGGAAGTTGGCCTTAAGTGAGTTGTCACACCCCCTCCCAGATCACCTGCTAGCTTAGTCCGAAAGACGGCGTGAAGTCAACAGACATCGTCCTCCTTTAACGATACCCGTTGACCCTCTTGAAACGTTCAACCTGATAAACATACTAATCTTAGATATAAAATATTCTATATGAAACACAACACAGCGGAAACCCTGAGACCATCCAACATACACGGGGTGCCGCCCTGACATAACTTTGTTCGAATAATAACCTGAGATAGATATCACAACCAAAAAACATATACAACTAGGGTTTATACAACCACGACCCCTAGGACTAAATTATCCAATCCTTACAAAACATTTACAATACGAACAGACTCAATATACAACTCCACCCATGTACTGGATCTTGTTCTGGAACTTTCAGCAGACGTTTGCAGTGTATCAGGCACCGGGAGCTCGATCTCTACCTGAAAAGTTGAAAAAATTTTGACAGAATGAGCTACGAAGCCCAGTGAGTGACTAACTTTTAAATTGTAGATTCAAAAATCAGAACACGTGATAGAACTTTAAACGCACAACGCAACTCAACCAAGGCGTTAAACATAAACGTGCAACGATAAAAACTTTCTTAAAACATCGCAGGTTCGTCATTTAAAATATAGCAAGGCATATCAAGTACATCAAACATTTTAACTAACATGACTATTGGGTTCCTAGAGTGAGTAAAAATATGATATGAAATACTCTAGAATTCATGTGCAAGTATACACAGTCTGCAGCAAGTAATATTATCAATCCAAGGTCTGAATGAGTTTCCACTCTACCTATTTTTGTGTAACTTTTTAATGGTTTCAAGAATAATAAAATTATTGGGTTTTATCGGAATTATGCTGAAGCAAAAATAAATGACAGAACAACGAGTAAACAAATAGATAGATAGATTAAAGACAGGCGCTGGTTAGGCTTTAGTGATTGTTCTAAGATATGCTCTAGCAATATTATTGATCATGCATCTCTCGCAGTATTATTAGCGGATTCCTCCCGGAACTCCGGATCTTTTGGGATATGTTTCAAACCCAATGAAGAGCGACCGATCAAGCACTAGGCAACTGGCTATCCCTAGCTCAATCACTGGCGTTCACCAATACACAATGATCGTAATGTGGAGAATTGTCACACACTCTCTAAATCATCCCTGAAACTAGAGAGAGCTATCCATACCGGCTGGCCAGGCGGGCATAAAATAAGAATAAGCACAACAATTAACCAAAATGCGATAGTCAATTTATTACTAGAGATGAAGCACAGTAATCACATTATTCTTAACCAACACCTTAAGCTACTTAGTTCATAATAGGCATAGGAATATGAATTACAATCTGAGTATGCATATCCATAACCACAAATTAATAAAGAAGGTAAACTCCCTAATCAGCTTGTGGTTGATGGTGTTCTTGATGATCTTCAATCTCCCTATACTATTCGGCTTCCAAGGGAAAACATGGAAGGAATTTGACTTGGAGGGCTACTTTCTTTTATAGAAGGATGAGAGGCTTGAATTAGGTCAACTAGGACACGTGTAAGGCCCTCCTTGATCCTTTATCACGAAAATAACTCAAAAGAAGTCGGTTCATGAAGTTGGCTAACGAGCTGTGGTGTGGCTGCTTTTGTTCCCAGTTTTGTTGCAGCATAGAATTTGCTCCTTCCAGTCGCTCAGCAGCATAATCTGCACAAAGTGATTTCCAAAGCTTCCATTCTTCCAAATGGGTTAAATCATGTAATATCTCTCTAAAACCAACCCTAATAAGCATAAAGGACACACAAATCCCTATATAATTGAGGCCTAAATAACTACCTTTTGGGCAGTTATCAATGACCGATCAACGTTGTGTAGGGCACGCCCAGTACAACAACCGTTACTAGTCCTACGATGTAGTGGGGTCCGCCCAGCACTCACGATAGCATCGTTGTCACGGAGTACACTCAACGTCAACAACGAAATCTAACCTGTATGCACACGGTACCGTATAGCCTCGGGCTCAATATCTTAGTCCTGTAGTCAATAGAAATCTCAGAAAATCACATGAAAATATTAAAACATGCCCGCTTATCGTTATCTTTCGTAAAACTTAAGCTTACTCAGCTTGCTCGTGAAAAACTGAAAATCATTTAAAAGTACTTGCTAAGACATACTTTACTTTAAAAGATATTGTTTCAACTACTTTTCATAAGTTCATTAACCACGTGGTCGTATATAAACCTCGTTAGAAAATCTAAGCTCAAAACTTATGCTTGAAACCATTCATAGAAATCATATATCAATCATGGAAAAGCATATAAAACGTCTAAACATGAACAACCGTTGGAAACGATTTTTGAAATTCATTTTGTCACTCACTGCCTTAGCTAGTTCCCTAGTCTGTAGACTCGACCTAATTCCTTTTGGCCTGTCAAACAACCAAAATCGAGCATTAGAACCATAGATAGTTTTGTCTTTCCATGCTCATGAATTTCTAAACAATTGGATAAGAAATCTCACTTCACATTCTACTTTTCCAGATTTCCAGATTCAACACCACAACTTCCAACACTCATAACTTCCTCAATACTTAACCATAATTAATGTAATACACATAAAACTATTCATTTGCGAACAATCTAAAACTTACCTGAAGATATGGACACGAGATTCCCAACCAATTTCTCCAGAAATGCCCCGAAATCAGACAACACAGATTCGAGCTTCTCTGCTACCCTTTATCGTTTTCCTGAAATTAAACCTACTTCAAGTCATTTTCGGCTCACACATTCTTCATGAACGTTATAGGAAATTCAATAAGCTTTCCAACCATACAAAATAGAGCTTCTGATTCAACTGGTACACCCCAGAATGCTCAAAACACCAGAGAACACCAGAGATCCTCCTGGTTTGCTCGAAAATCCTGTGCTCTGTTTTCCATTTCAAAATCCATTAACTTCTCATACGATTTAGCTCAAGCTTCCTTCATGCAATTTGTTATAAAATGAGCTAACGTTCAAGAAATGCAAACCTTACCTCTTAATTCCTTCTGTGTAGCTCAAACCAAATCAAAAACCAGAGGTTGACAGGTTGAACTCAGATTCAGCTGTGACTGACTTTGCATGAGCTTTTCTTATCTTCTTCAACCTCAAAACCACGAAATTCTTCTTCTTCTTCCTCCTTCACTCTCTCCTCAAAGTTCTCTGAAAGATTGGATTGGAAAAGATGAGAAATGGGGCTGATAATGGGTGAAGCGGTGGTGGGTTTTAACTCACCGCTTGCTGTCCATTTCCATTTTCTTTCTTTTTTTTTGTTTTTGTTTTTTTTTTTTTTGTTTTTCCTTTTCCTTTTCCTTCTCTTTCTTTTCTTTTCTTCTTTATTTCAATTCTTTTCTTTTCTTTTCCTTTCTTCTTTATTCATAAATTAATAACTTCCAACCAATTTAATCCAACCATGAAACCACAATAGATGACAAGAGAAAATGTTCCAAGGAAAGTCTCGGGTTTACAACTTACCTCCCCCTTATAAAATTTCGTCCTCGAAATTTAGAAGTCTTAGGTGAAGAGTGTCGGGTAACTCCTCCTCATTTGACCTTCTGACTCCCAGGTTGCCTTCTCTACTCCATGATGTCTCCAAAGAACTTTCACGAGTGGGATCGTTTTGTACCTCAAAACCTGCTCCGTCCTTATAACTCAAGTCTTCTTTCAGCTCAACCGGTTGCATTTGCAACACATGGGATGGATCTGGAATATATTTCCTCAACATGGACACACATGAAAAACATCATGTATTCGAGCAAGTTCTGCTGGCAACTCAAGTCTGTAGGCTGTTGGTCCAACTCGTTCTATTATCTGGTAAGAACCAATATATCTAGGACTCCACTTACCTTTCCTCCCAAAGCGAAGAACCCCTCTCCACGGAGATAACTTCAAGAAAACTTGATCTCCAACCTGAAACTCTAAATCTCTTCGTCGCTTATCTGCATAGCTCTTCTGTCGATCCTGAGCTATTTTCAGGTTCGCTCTAATCAACTTAATATTGTATGACGTAACTTGTACCAACTCAAGACCAACTACCTTTCGCTCTCCCACTTCGTTCCAGCACACAGGAGTCCTGCATGGTCTGCCATACAAAGCATCGAATGGTGCCATGCCGATACTAGATTGGTAGCTGTTATTATAAGCGAACTCCTATATAAGTGATAAGTGGGTATCCCAACTTCCCTTAAACAGAAGGACACATGCTCTTAACATGTCCTCTAAGGTCTGGATGGTCCTCTCTGACTGACCATCTATTTGGGGATGGAACGCGGTACTGAACTTCAACTTTGTTCCCATTGCTTTCTGCACACTAGGCCAAAACTTAGAAGTAAACCTCGGATCCCTATCTGAAACTATGGACACTGACACTCCATGTTGACTCACAATCCTATCGACGTATAACTTAGCTAGCTGATCTAGTGTAGACGTCACTTTAATCGGTATAAACCGTGCCGTCTTGGTGAGTCTGTCCACTATTACCCATATACCACCATGTCCACTAGAAGTACGAGGTAATCCAAACAGAAAATCCATGGTAATATGCTCCCACTTCCACTCCGGCACTGGTAGTGGATTAAGGAGTCCTCCTGGCCTCTGTCTCACTGGTTTAACCTTTTGGCAGATCAAACATCTATCAACATATTCGGCTATCTCCCGCTTCATACCAAGCCACCAATAAGTTTTCTTCAGAGTTCTGTACATCTTGGTGCTTCCTGGATGCATAGCGTAAGCTGAACTGTGAGCTTCCTCTAGTATAGCACCCTTAAGCTCACTAATATTCGGAACGCATAGTTTTCCTTGCTTAACTTTGGCTCCGTCTGCTCTCAACTCAAATTCTGCCTCTAGGCCTTGCTTGGACTTTGCAAGCATCTTCTTAAAATTACTGTCCTCTGGCTGCCTTCTCACAATCTCTGCTACTAAAGAAGACCTAACCTGAAATTGAGCTAAGAGACTACCTGAGCTTTCTGCAGTCATAACTGCCTTGAAACCTCTTAACTCACTTAGCAAGCTTGCTCGAATACCACACAAGGCACTCTTCGGAAGTCTCGACTTCCTACTTAACGCATCTGCTACCACGTTAGCCTTACCTGGATGATATTCTATGGTACAGTCATAGTCTTTGATTAGTTATAGCCATCACCTCTGCCTCAGGTTCAGCTCTTTCTGGTAAAAGATATACTTCAAACTCTTATGATCTGTGAAAATGTGGCACTTCTCACCGAATAAATAATGTCTCCATATCTTCAGTGCTAAAACAACTGTTGCTAGCTCAAGATCATGGATAGGGTAATTACACTCATGCTTCTTCAACTGCCTTGAAGCATAAGCTATTACCTTTCATTCCTGCATCAGCACGCAGCCCAATCCTTGCCTCGAAGCATCACAATAGATCACATATTCCTTCCCTGCTACAGGAAGTGCTAGAATAGGCGCTATCACCAATCTCTTTTTCAGCTCCTGGAAACTTTGTTCGCATTTATCCGACCACTCAAACTGAGCATTCTTCCTTGTCAAAGCTGTCAAGGGTAATGCTAACCTTGAGAAATCCTCAACAAAACATCTGTAGTATCCGACCAGGCCTAGGAAACTACATACCTCTGTTGCACTAACTGGTCTTTCCCAGTTGACAACAACTTCCACTTTATGCGGATCAACACTAACCCCGTCCGCTGAAACTACATGCCCTAAGAACACCACTTGATTCAACCAGAACTCACATTTGCTGAACTTAGCGTATAGTTGTTTATCACATACTGTCTGCAGGACAATCCTCAGATGTTCCTCATGGGCTTTCCTGTCAATTGAGTAAACTAGTATGTCATCGATGAACACTATCACAAACTGATCTAAATACTGATGGAAGATCCTATTCATGAGGTCCATGAAAACTGCTGGCGCATTCGTTAAACCGAATGGCATCACTAAAAACTCATAGTGCCCATACCTCGTCCTGAATGCTGTCTTAGGAATATATGATTCCCTAACCTTCAACTGGTATTATCGTGACCTCAGATCAATCTTAGAGAACACTGCTACTCCCCTTAACTGGTCAAACAAGTCATCAATGCGTGGTAGAGGATACTTGTTACGTATCGTGACCTTGTTTAACTGCCTGTAATCAATACATAATCTCAGGATACCATCCTTCTTCTTCACGAATAACACTGGAGCTCCCCAAGGTGATACACTAGGCCTAATGTATCCCTTGTCAACTAGTTCTTGCAACTGCACCTTTAGCTCCTTAAGCTCGCTCGGAGCCATCCTGTATGGTGCCTGTGAAATAGGTGTTGTTCCTGGTAACAATTCAATAGTGAACTCGACCTCTCTATCAAGTGGCAAACCCGATAGATCAGTTGGAAAAACGTCAAGAAGTTCATTCACATCAGGAACATCTTCTGGTTTCAGCTTTTCTTCTTGCACATTTACTACGTGTGCAAGAAACGTTGTGCAAACTTTCCTCAACAACTTCTCAGCTTTCAGAGCTGAAATCAAACACGTAGCAATAATCTTTCTCTCACCCCTGAAAACCACTTCAGTCAAACCTGGTTTAATAAAAGTCATTTCCTTCCTATGGCAATCCATAGAAGCATAGTGAGTGAATAAGAAATCCATTCCCAAAATCACATCCAACGCTTGCAACTCTAGGGGAAGAAGGTCCACTAGCATACTGAGACCTTCTACTACAACCTCACAATCACGCAACACTTCTTTGACTAATAAAACGTCACCAACTGGAGTGCATATGACTAACTCCTCAGATAAAGGCTCAAGCATCCTTTTCAGCTTAGTTAAGAACATTCTAGAAAGAAAGGAATGTGTAGCACCTGGATCTAATAAAACACGTGCAGGTACATTACAAATCAAAATCGTACTAGTGATCACATCTGGTGCATCCTCTGCTTCCTGTTGAGTCATGGCGTAGACTTTTCCCTGCTACCTAGGTCTCCCCTCAACTCCCTTTTGTCTTGCACCACTGGTGCCTTCTCCTGCGCCTGTTAAGACTCTCGGCTACTCAACTGTGTGGGACTCAACTCCCTGGTCCCTCTGAACTACTGCCCTCAACTGTGGGCAATCCCTCTTCAAATGCCCTGGTTGTCCACACTGGTAACACACACCAGCGCCAACAAGACACTGACCCGATGATTCTTGCCACAACTTGCACATGGGGTTCTCCTGGATTCACTAGCAACGGACTCCTGATCCGTCGACGATCTTGCTACCGAACTTGCAGACTGACTGGGGGCTCTCTGACTCCGCCTCTGATAAGCACTACCCGAACTCATCTACCTCGACAACTGGCCACCAGATCGGCACTTGAAGCCTTGACGGCCTGAGACATTCACTCAAGGTGCGAACCTCCACTGCTCACGACCCTGGAAACCACTAGCTGTTGGAGCTCCACGACTAGGCTCCAATGTCGCCTTTTCCTCTATAATACTCTGCTCCAGACGTAAGGCAGTCTCCACTAGCTGGGAAAAATTCGTCCACTTGGCAATAGCGGTAACTGGGGTATGTATCTCAAAACGCAACCCTCTCTCAAACCTGCGACACCTATCACTCTCAGATGCCACAATCACATTGGCATACCGCGAAAGCTCGGTATACTGTCTCTCGTACTCGGCCACTGAGAGTGACCCTTGCTTCAGCTCTAGAAACTCATCTCTCTTTGCCTCACAATATGTCGTGGGATAGTACTTTTCCTCGAATATGCCTCTGAATGTCTGCCAATCTAACGTACATGCATCACTGCGCCTGGCTAAAATAGATTTCCACCATCCCTCCGCCTCCTTCTGCAAAAGGAATGTGGCTAATTTGACTTTTCGCTCCTCAGGACAACTCATCACGTCGAACCATTTCTCCAACATATTTAGCCAGACCTCGGCGTCAGCTGGATCTATGGAACCCTCAAATACTGTGACTCCTAACTTCTTCAACTGTTCAATCCCATACATCTTTTCCGGATCACTAGGCCCTACTCTCTCTGGCCTACCGATTTCCTGTGCAGATCTAGCAAATCGCTCACTCTCTGCCTCATTCTGACCTCTCGGGGTACTAGATCCCCTTTCAGATTGACTTTGGGTAGGATCCTGGGTCCCGTTCAGATTCTTCCTGCGTCGTCTGCTGGTACGTGGTGGCATGACTCCTATAACATGTAAACACATCAGACATGCTATAGATACTTAACTTCCAACCAATTTAATCCAACCATAAAACCACAATAGATGACAAGAGAAAATGTTCCAAGGAAAGTCTCGGGTTTACATGAATGGTCTTCCAGGATTTTGAACACCATCTCAAGGTGCTCTGGATGAGTTGCTAAATCCTTACTGTAGATAAGAATATCGTCAAAAAACAGCAATTCAAATTTGCGCAAGAAAGGTTTAAAAACCTGATTCATCAAGGATTGGAAGGTCACCGGTGCATTGGTTAAGTCGAATGGCATGACCAAAAATTCGTAATGGTCGTCTTTGGAACATCTTCATCATGGACTCTTATCTGATGGTATCCCGACTTAAGGTCTATCTTTGAAAAGAATCAAACCCCTTGCAACTCATCTAGAAGCTCTTCAATGACTGGAATTAGGAACTTATCTGGGATGGTGACGTTGTTAAGAGCTCGGTATTCCACACAAAAACGCCAACTCCCATCCTTCATTTTAACCAACAAAATCGGGCTGGAGAAAGGACTAACACTTGGTTGTATGATTCCTGTAATCAGCATATTATTCACCAATTTCTCAATTTCATTCTTCTGACGATAGGAGTACCTGGAGGGTCGAACATTGATTGGGTTTTGTCCCTCTTTCAGTGGTATCCTATGATCAACCTTGCGGTGAGGTGGTAGTTCCTTAGGGACCTCAAAAATATTGTCGTACTTGGATATCAACTCTTTGACTCTTGTGGGCAGGTTGTTGTTCAAAATCCCCTTCAAGCCTTCATCTCCCATGCCTTCTACGGTAAACACCCAAATTTCAATCATGTATCCTTGATCCCCAGTTTGCCATCCCTTGGATAATTGCTTGAAGGATAAATTTGCCTTAGTCAAGGCTAGATCTCCCTGAAGCCTTTACTATTTCTTCATTTTGAAAAAAGTCATAGTCAGATTTCTCCAGTAGACTACCGTTGAGCTAAGAGTTCGTAACCACTACATTCCAAGCACGAGATCAAGACCTCCCAAGGTGATTGGCAAAAAGTCCTTTGTAATCTTCAGTCCCTGCATTTGAATCGTGACTTGCTTGCAAACTCCCATTCCTCCGAAAGCTACTCCCGAACCAAAGACTATTCCGTAGCTTCCTGTTTCAGTGACTGGAATTTGGAGTCGGTTCACAATTTCTTGAGATATGAAATTGTGAGTGGCCCCACAATCTATCAAGGTCACACATTCAGTGTCACCAATAACTCCTTTGAGTTTCATTGTCCCAGGGGATGAGAAACCTACAACAATATTGATGGATAATTCTGTTATGTGTTCTTCCTTAATTCCTTGCATCTCATCCATGGTTGGATTGGATTCATCAACATCCATCTTGTCCAAGTTTTCCTCGTCATGGATTAACATTATTCTCAACTCCTTGCTCTTGCACCTGTGTCCTACCGTGTATTTTTCATCACATCGGTAGCAAAGCCCTATTTCTTTCCTACTCTGAAATTCAACGTCTGTCAACATCTTGTAAGTTGGCCCTTTCGGAGGAGGAGTGTTTTTCTCAGCAACAACAATCGAACGTATCTTGCCATGATAAAGGTTTTTGTAGTGTACCTTGGATTGTCCATCGAGACTCTTTTGATCCCTACCGATTTCCCAAGCAACGTTTCGGTCTTCAATGAGTTGGGTCGTCTTCATTATTTGTTCGAGGCCCTGAGGTCTTAAGCACCTTACTTCAGCCTTAAGTAAAGGGTTTAAACTGTTTAAAAATTTACTTTCCAAAACTTCCTTCAAGATTTATGGGATTGGTGCGGCAAGTTCCTCAAATTCTTTTCAAAATTCCATAACCGTACCACGATGTTGTTGGGTTTTATGTCCTAAAACTCGTAGATAGTGAATGATTAACGATTTATACACTTGTAACAATAAAGTGTTATTGAGGTTTATGCAATAAAGTGTTATTGTCATATTAAGTCTAGAATTGCACAATATGACCCAAATCTAATAAACTAAGATCCAAGGTTGTTTACATGATACTTGAACTAGTATGTGGGGACTTACGGGGATCAGTGTTCAAGTGACAACCTAAAATGTCTATAGTACATGGATAAGGCTAGGTACCTTATCTTGGTAACACTATGTGATACGACCCGCTTTGTATTCGATACAGACGTACTGATCCAAGGCGTCCATGTAGGAGACATGCAAGCGGGGGTATCCTATGCAATGAGTTTGCATAAGACCGGACCACGAAATAGTAAACCACTAGATGTAACACCGTTAACTAGTTAGGTTATTGTTTCAATAGGATGACCTAGGTAACTCAATCTTAATCCTGAGTATGTCATGAACTCCTTCTCATGAGGGATTGTCCTTTGGTTAGTACGGGTGAGAGTGGCCAGAACGCCGACTCAATAAGCCTACCTTCTTGGGGACAAGACCGAGTGGGGGGCTGGGGACATGACAATACAAGATGAAATTCACTCCTTCCCCTATTGGGGCAAGTAGATGTGTGTTCCCTTAAGGGCTGATTCCGGGTCTTGAACAAAGGCGCGCCGTCCTCTCCTGGCCCGAGAAGAACTCCTGTTTAGTGGTTGGACCCTAAACAACCTGTTCATTAGAGGGATCAGTGGTACTTATGCAGGGATAAAAGCCCTAGCGCAGCGGAAACGTACAAGAATACCACACTGATTTTTAACCAAAATTGAAATACCAATACGGATCACAAACATACATATTTACAGCAAGAAAAGAAAAATAATCATGCTGTAAAACCGCGTATAAAGCATGCTGAAAAGGATTAAGAAAATCTAGATCTAATCTAGAATTTGGACCCTATCGATCCTAGATCAAGAATACTATACCTTTGTAGAATTCTTGAACCGTTTCGCCAAATCCCCAAGTGGAGTGCAGAAAATACAGCACCAAGATCTCAACTTTTGATGTAGCAAACCTCCTATGAACACCACCACGGAGTTACACCGGTATTCTCCTTGGAATTAGTGTTGAGCGGCTTGTGGAAACCAAAAATTCTAAGGGATTTTTGGAGAATTTTTGTCTCTGTAAACACTCAAAAACCAGAGAGAATATTGTTGCAGAGAACTCCTGAGAGAAGATGCGTGTGTGTGAGAGAGAAAGAATTGCGTGAGGTTGTTAAATGAATAACCTCACACTCCCTTAAAAAACTCCTCTTCACGCGTGTAGGTTTAAGGGAGTGGTTGACTGATCAGTTCTTTAACTGATCAGTTAATTAAATTAAATACATAAATATATATTTAATTTAATAATTGTTACATGAACATTTTCATGCACATATCCGTCATAAACCAAAGTTTTAATATACCTTAATTAAATCATAATTTAATTACAAAATAAATTAAAACTTCAGTATTAATTAATTCACCAATTAATTAATATTTTAATTAATATCATATATTTAATCATGTTTCTCTCAAATAAACCATAGAATTAATATTCATCATATGAGCATTAATTATAACCTATAGTTTTTATTATGAATCATATTCATACTTTAATAAAATATTTGAACCCCTTCAAATATATAACTTCCGTTAGAAATTTACCTCAACGCCCCAATGGAGCTACTGGTGGGACCTAATGGACCTACCGATCAGAAGCTCCAACGATGTGAGATTAATTGGCTAAACTCATTAACCAAGTCAATCAATATTCGTTAACTGTAGTTCACTCCACTAAAGAACTACAGCTGCACTCTTCTCACTGCAGACTTATTTCTGTGTCCACGGATATCAACCATCAACAGCAAGCCTCATTCTATTAGCCTTGGATGTTTAGTTTATTGGATTAGGGTTATTAAGACAAGATATAATACAAACATTGAATAATGCATCACTTTTATTAATGTTCGGTCAAATGTAAATTTACTATCTACGAGTTTTAAGGCATAAAACCCAACAAACTCCCACTTGAACTAAAACTCAAGTTACAGGGAAAGTATATACAATATAATCCAAAGCTAGAAATGGTACATGTATGTTGTACATTACATAAAAGGTAAATATACAAAATACAATAAACTAGGGCATCCTTACACCCATTACACATCTCCCACTTGCCCTAGATTACGCTATATACATGTCTCGCAGACCTAGACTTTCTAGATGACCCTCGAACACTTTAGCCGAGAGGGCCTTCGTAAATGGATCAGTAATGTTGTGCTCGGAAGCGATGTTGGTCATGACCACATCTCCTCTTTGCACAATCTCTCGAATCAGATGATACTTCCTCTCTATGTGTTTACCTCTTTTGTGGCTGCGAGGTTCCTTTGAATTGGCTACAGCCCCACTGTTGTCACAGTATAACGTAATGGGCAAGTTCATATTTGGAACAACTTCCAAATCTGTCAAGAACTTCCTTAGTCAGACAGCTTCCTTAGCTGCTTCACAAGCAGCTACATACTCAGCCTCCATCGTGGAGTCTGCTATGCATCCTTGCTTTATACTTCTCCAAACTACAGATCCCCCGTTAAGGGTGAACACTGACCCTGACGTTGATTTCCTAGAATCTATGTCAGATTGAAAATCAAAGTCGGTGTATCCCATGAGAACTAACTCCTTAGCCCCAAACACCAGCATGTAGTCCCTCGTTCTCCTAAGATACTTGACGATTCCTTTAACGACGGTCCAGTGGTCTAACCCTGGATTTGACTTATATCTGCTGACAATCCCTACAGCATAACAAATGTCAGGCCTCGTGCATAGCATGGCATACATTAAGCTACCCACTGCAGAGGCGTAGGGAATCTGTCTCATGTCCTCAACTTCTTGAGGTGTCTTAGGAGACTGTTCCTTAGACAGGTGATCCCCATGCCTGAAAGGCAATGAGCCCCTCTTGGAGTTCTACATCGAATATCGAGCCAACATCTTGTCGATATACGTTGCTTGAGATAGAGCTAGCGTTTTGTTCTTTCTATCCCGAATAATATGGATGCCAATAACATACTAGGCCTCACCCAAATCTTTCATTTGGAATTGAGCAGCTAGCCATTCTTTTACGTCAGACAGATATCCTACATCATTCCCAATGAGTAGGATGTCGTCAACATAAAGTACTAGGAAAGCTACTTTATTCTTGTTGATCTTCTTGTATACACAAGGCTCATCAACATTCTGGTCAAAGCCAAAAGATTTGATCGCAGTATCAAATCTAATATTCCATGATCGGGAGGCCTGTTTCAACCCATAAATGGATCGACTCAATTTACAAACCTTTTGCTCCTGACCTTGGGTTATGAACCCTTCGGGTTGAGACATAAAAATACTCTCGTCAAGGTTGTCATTCAAAAAGGTTGTCTTGACATCCATTTGCCATATTTCATAGTCATAAAACGTGGCAATGGGTAAGAGAATTCTTATGGACTTAAGCATAGTAACTGGAGAAAAAGTTTCTTCATAGTCCACCCCTTCTCGTTGGGTATAACCCTTTGCTACGAGTCTGCCTTTGAAAGTCTGTACTTTTCCAGCATCATCTCTTTTCCTCTTATAGATCCATTTACACCCAATGGGTTTGACCCCTTCAGGTGGATCTACAAGTTCCCAAACTTGATTGAAGTACATAGACTCCATCTAAAGGTCCATGGCTTTGGCCCACTCGTCCTTATCTACGTCATTCATTGCCTGACGATAAGACAATGGATCTTCTATGCCGTCATCAGGTTTATGATCTCGAATGTGGTCTTCCTCTAAGAAAGTTGCATTTTTCAATACAAATACTTTATTATCTTGAGGGTCGTAGAAAAGACCACCTCTCGTTTCTTTCGGGTATCCAACAAATTGGCATATTCTCGTACAAGGTTCCAATTTCTTAGGATTTGTCACTAACACATGTGCAGGACAACCCCAAATACGAAAGTAACGCAAACTAGGTTTACGCCTCTTCCATAGCTCAAAAGGAGTTTTAGAAACACTCTTTGAGGGAACGTTGTTAAGAATATGTACGGCAGTCGTTACTGCATACCCCCAAAACGAGCTAGGCAATTGAGCATAGTTCATCATGGATCGAACCATGTCCAACAAGGTTCTATATCTCCTTTCTGATACACCATTTTGCTGAGGTTTACCAGGTGCTCAGAGTTGTGATTGGATTCCATGTTCTATCATATAGTCTTGGAATCGCTGATCTAGATACTCTTCACCTCGATCTTATCGAAGCGTTTTAATCGTTTTACCTAACAGGTTTTCTACCTCAGCCTTAAACTCTTTGAACTTTTCAAGAGCCTCAGACTTATGGCCCATTAGGTACAAGTAACCGTATCGAGAATAATCATCTATGAAAGAGATGAAATATTCATAACCACCTCGAGCCTTTACATTCATTGGACCACAAAGATCCGAATGTATCAGTTCAAGTGGTTCTTTGGCCCTATAACCTTTTCCAGTAAAAGGTCTCTTGGTCATTTTACCCTCGAGACACGATTCACAAGGTGGTAAAGATGTATCTTCTATATCAGTTAGAAGTCCATTTTTAACCAAACGATCGATCCGATCGATGTTAATATGACCAAGACGAAGGTGCCAAAGATACGTGTTGTTACTTAAAAGACAAACTTTTTGCCTTTTATTTTGCGTTTCGACCGTTTTAAACATTTCATGACTTAAAATAGCCTTAGCATCAGTTGGTCTTAACACAAATAAATTATTCTCACGCTTAGTAGAATAAATGTAAATTCCATTCTTTGAAATTAAAGCTTCATTAAGCAAGAAGGAAACTGAATAACATTGTTCTAGTAAAGTTGAAACAGAAATAAGGTTCCTTTTAATTCTAGGAACCAAATACAAGTTCTCCAAAATTAAATACTTATTTCTAAAAAATAATTTTGCAGCTCCCACTGCACGAGCTGAAACGACGTCTCCTGTTCCAACCTTGAGCGTCATTTCACCGTCTGCCAGCTGTTGGAAATCATTTCCCTGAAAAGAAGAACAAACATGATTAGTGGCTCCCGAATCCAGTATCCAGGCGAACTCATCCTGTTCTACGAGACAAGTCTCTAATACAAGTAAATCGAATTTACCTTCTTTTTCTCTTCTCTTCTCAGCAAGGTAACGGGGACAGTTCCGCTTCCAATGACCATGCATTGCAGTGGAAGCACCTGCCTTTGTCGGCCACGACCTTGGCCTTTTCCTTCCCTTGCACAGCCTGTGCAGGAGCCTTCCCCTTGTCTCCCTTCCTCTTCCGTATCTGCTTCGATGAAGAAGCCTAGGGTACAGATTTAGTCCCTGAGGATGAACCCTTTAGGAACTTCTTTTTGGAATGGGCCACATTGGCCTCTCCTTTAACCATATTTTTGCCCTTGCTTTTTTGCAAGGACTCGTAAATTTGTAACTCCGAGAGGAGGGTAGCCGGGTTGAACTAAATCTTATTCATGCCCGTGTTCGTCCTGAAAGACAGATAGCTCGGAGGGAGCGAGTGAAGGACGAACGCAACCTGACTGCGCTCGCAGACAACCCCGCCATTTGCCTCAACTATATTGAATTTGTTAATCATGTCCAGGACGTGTTCCCGAACAAATTGACCTTCCAGCATCTTGGCATTGAAGACGTTCTTCAAGGCGTCGTGGTGGAGCTAGTAGGACGAAAGTCCAAACATCTCCTGCAGGGAATTCATAATCTCCATGGCAGTTTCCACGTTCTCGTAACGCTTGGCCAATACTTCAGATAAGCTGACAAGTATGTAGACTTTGACCTTTTCATTGGCCTTAGTCCAGCGTTCGTGGGCGTCTTTTACTGCCTGAGCGGCAGTGCGAGGGGGAACGAGAGGACATTCCTCCGTTAAGACGAACCTTAAGTCCTCAACCACGAGTATTGTCTTAAGATTCGATTTCCATTATGGAAACTTTTCGCCAGTAAGTTGTTCGTTTTTAAGCAAGGAAATGATAGAGGATGACATTGCTGATAAAAACAAACAAGTGGCCGTATTAGTTATCTTTGCCTTAACCCATCACACAGGCAATACAAACAATTGCATACATCCAATCAATTTTGCAAACAAACAATCAAAGAACCCTAATAAAACTATGATTGTGTTTCGCAACGATGGTTTAGAGGTTTAGAAGAACAGCCACCGAAGGGTGATCAGTTGTTCCTCCTCTAAAATGAGACTCTTCTCAGTCAATTTCTAATACCAGAATAACTCATATTCCATTAGATATTAACCACCCTTGTTTGGTCAAGGATTTGTTAACAAATTAACTCCTCCCCGTAAGTGTAACCCTCCCACTTTCAGATCTCAGAGGCACGGACCAACAGGCTACCGTTAGGAAAGACAACTGTTGGTAATTAGCCTAAGCGACCCTATCCTATTCAGGAGTTCACGGTGTTCCGAATCCTATTATCAGGCCCTCCGAAGGGGTGGTTGCTCTAGGGCAACACGCAGGCGGATCATAGGAATCTCACGTTGTGACCTAGGGGTGGACACCGAAGGATACGTTGACACGTGTCCTGCTCCCACTTACTATAGTTACTTTCCCCATTCACCTTGGTATTGACCCATGCAAACACTCTCCGAAGGGAGGCCGCTCTACGATGAAAATAAGTTGAGCATGGATCTCACGGTGTGAACTATACAGGGACGCAGGAGCAAAACTCGATTTAAATCAAGTTTTGTAATTTTCCTCCCACTAAAGTAACCTATCGGGTATTTTAGGGTTTGATTAGGCCTAGATAAATCTGACTAAGTCATTTATCTAAGTCTAGTCCTATTATAACTATTATAATAAGACCTAATGTCTAGGTGTATTAAACAATTTTAATTTACCTAGCGACATTATTCTAACATTAACCTGAGATTAATTCAACTCCGGTGTTCCAGATCAGTTCCCAGGTAGGAGGTGTTCTGTATACCGTCAACTTAAATACCTCCAATCCTTAGACAGAACTTCACTGGTAGAGTTCCCTTATAATCTCAGGAATGTTTGTCCTACTTAGTTCATTAAAACTATTTTAAAACTAAGTAAGAATTTCTAATCCTATTAGAAAATGATCTTAGGTCTAATTAATTTTAACTCATTAAAATTAATTCATTTTTAACCTAAGATCCTATGTGAGCATGCATATCTTGATTATAGATTGACGGTTTCTAATCATTAGTTTTTAAACTATTTCAAAATTTTAATGATTAGCCCTATAATCATGCATACTATAGTTTAAATCAATTAACAATCATATTCTAATTAATCAAATTTAAACTATACAACTATGCATTGCATGATAATTAATATAACACTTATATTAACCTATGGATGTAACATGCTCAATGTAACTTGATTTCCATTTTTAATAAATAAACAATCTTATTATTTCCAAAAAATGGAAAATCACCTTAGCATGCTGCAAACAATTTATTTTTAATAAAACTCTTATATTAAAACTAAGCAATTGCATGCATCATACTTTTCCATTTTCATGAATTTAATATAACTCAACTATATATTAAATAACTCATGAAAAACAAACCATGCATTCCAAACATATATTATAATCTAATTATAACATACATAAATGCATGAGCATGCTTTATAACCTAAGGTGGGATTAATATTTAAATGACATCCACAAAGCATTTAAATAGCTAATGAACCGGTCTAATTGGCCCCTAGGATAGAATAAAGCTTAATTATACTAAGAAAGCAAATGATCTATCCTATTACAAGAGTCTGCAGCTCCAAAATCGGACCAACAAGCACGAATCGACCAGAACCGCTTCGAACCGACCTTGAAGAACCCGAACCGAACCAAAAACAGGCTGACCAGACCAAACCAGTCCTAGCTCAACCCATTCACGCAAACCGAACCAACAGTTAGGGTTTCTCCCACGTCTCCACGTACAAACGAACTGCCGCACGAAATCGTGACAGCGTCGAGACGCTTTAAGGAACAACGTCCCGACGCTGACGCGATTTCAACTTGTCCGCAGCGTGAAATCGCGATAGCGTCGAGACGCTTAACGCTTAGCTTCCCGACGCTAACGCGTCTGGAGCAATTTTCTAGGCAGAACAACGACTGATTTCTCCCAATTGACCTTGAATTTTATAGTGTTCTTCACAAATCTTCATGCCTAAGCTAGACCCGGACTTAAAAACTCTAAATTTATGAACAATTGCCCAAAACATAGGGGCCCTTACATATGATCATATCAAAAAATTCACAAATTTATGGCCAATTAAATCGAAACAGTTCACAGCAAACCAAAACATTCAAAATGAAGGTTAATCCCACCAAAAAAGTGAATCCGTAAATTTCAATTAATGGAAAAAAATTCAGAGATGGCTCTGATACAAATTGCAGGGATAAAAGCCCTAGCGCAGCGGAAACGTACAAGAATACCACACTGATTTTTAACAAAAATTGAAATACCAATACGGATCACAAACATACATATTTACAGCAAGAAAAGAAAAATAATCATGTTGTAAAACCGCGTATAAAGCATGCTGTAAAGGATTAAGAAAATCTAGATCTAATCTAGAATTTGGACCCTATCAATCCTAGATCAAGAATACTATACCTTTGTAGAATTCTTGAACCGTTTCGCCAAATCCCCAAGTGGAGTGCAGAAAATACTGCACCAAGATCTCAACTTTTGATGTAGCAAACCTCCTATGAACCCCACCACGAAGTTACATCGGTATTCTCCTTGGAATTAGTGTTGAGCGACTTGTGGGAACCAAAAATTCTAAGGGATTTTTGGAGAATTTTTGTCTCTGTAAACACTCAAAAACCAGAGAGAATATTGTTGCAGAGAACTCCTGAGAGAAGATGCGTGTGTGTGAGAGAGAAAGAATTGCGTGAGGTTGTTAAATGAATAACCTCCCACTCCCTTAAAAAACTCCTCTTCACGCGTGTAGGTTTAAGGGAGTGGTTAACTGATCAGTTCTTTAACTGGTCAGTTAATTAAATTAAATACATAAATAAATATTTAATTTAATAATTGTTACATGAACATTTTCATGCACATATCCGTCATAACCCAAAGTTTTAATATACCTTAATTAAATCATAATTTAATTAAAAAATAAATTAAAACTTCAATATTAATTAATTGGCCAATTAATTAATATTTTAATTTATATCATATATTTAATCATGTTTCTCTCAAATAAACCATAGAATTAATATTCATCATATGAGCATTAATTATAACCTATAGTTTTTATTATGAATCATATTCATACTTTAATAAAATATTTGAACCCCTTCAAATATATAACTTCCCTTAGAAATGTACCTCAACGCCCCAATGGAGCTACTGGTGGGACCTAATGGACCTACCGATCAGAAGCTCCAACGATGTGAGATTAATTGGCTAAACTCATCAACCAAGTCAATCAATATTCATTAACTGTAGTTCACTCCAATAAAGAACTACAGCTGCACTCTTCTCACTGCAGACTTATTTATGTGTCCACGGATATCAACCATCGACAGCAAGTCAGCCCTTCACATGTGTTCATACCCCAACTAGGTCAAATTACCGTTTTACCCCGGGGCTACCTCTTGGTCCTTAAGTGCTTCTCTAATGAACAACCTGTTTGAGGTCCAACCAACAAACAGAAGTCCCTCTCGTGCCATAAAGAGAGTAGGGCCCATTGTTCAAGACCCGGAGACACCACTTAAGGGAACACACCTCTACTTACCCTAATATCGGGAAGGAGTGAATTCCATCTTGTAAGACTACGTTCCCAGCTCCCCACTCGGTCTTGTCCCCAAAATGGTAGGCTTATTGAGTCGGCGAACAGGCCACTCTCACCCGTACAAATCAAAGGACAATCCCTCATGGACAGGAGTCCATAATCCACTCAGGATTAAGGCCAAGTTGCCTAGGTCATCCTAGTGAAATAGAAACCGAGCTAACTAACGGTGTTACAGTTAGTGATCAACTATTTCGCGGTCCGGTCATTGTGCAAGACCGAGTGGTGGGACCTAATGGACCTATAGATCAGAAGCTCCAACGATGTGGATTAATTGGCTAAACTCTTTAACCAAGTCAATCAATATTCGTTAACTGTAGTTCACTCCACTAAAGAACTACAACTGCACTCTTCTCACTGCAGACTTATTTTTGTGTCCACGGATATCAACCATCAACAACAAGTCAGCCCTTCACATGTGTTCATACCCCCGCTAGGTCAAATTACCGTTTTACCCATGGGCTACCCCTTGGTCCTTAAGTACCAGTGCTCCTCTAATGAACAACCTGTTTGAGGTCCAACCAATAAACAGAAGTCCCTCTCGTGCCATAAAGAGGGTAGGGCCCATTGTTCAAGACCCAGAGACACCACTTAAGGAAACACACCTCTACTTACCCTAATATCGGAAAGGAGTGAATTCCATCTTGTAAGACTACGTTCCCAACTCCCCACTCGGTCTTGTCCCCAAAATGGTAGGCTTATTGAGTCGGCGAACAGGCCACTCTCACCCGTACAAATCAAAGGACAATCCCTCATGGACAGGAGTCCATAATCCACTCAGGATTAAGGCCAAGTTGCCTAGGTCATCCTAGTGAAATAGAAACCGAGCTAACTAACGGTGTTACAGTTAGTGGTCAACTATTTCGCGGTCCGATCTTTGTGCAAACTTATTGCACAGGATACCCCCATTCGCATGTCAACTACATGAACGCGTTGGATCAATACGTTTTGTATCAATATACAAAGCGGGTTGTATCCATAGTGTCACCAGGATAAGGTACTCAGCCTTATCCCTATACTACAGACCCTTTAGGCTAAAACTTGAACATTGATCCCCGTATGTCCCTACATACTAGTTCAAGCCTCATTCTATTAGCCTTGGATGTTTAGTTTATTGGATTAGGGTTATTAAGACAAGATATAATACAAACATTGAAAAATGCATCACTTTTATTAATGTTCGGTCAAATGTACATTTACTATCTACGAGTTTTAGGGCATAAAACCCAACAACTTAAGGATCCAGAGGTAACCCAGGGGTAAAACGGTAATTTGACCCAGCTGGTGTTACGAACACACATGAAAGATTGACTTACTACATTGGTCGATATCCGTGGACACAGAAATATTCTACAGTGAGAAGAGTGCAGCTGGGGGTCTTTAGTGGAGTGACCCACAGTGAACGAATGTTGATTGACTCGGTTAATGAGTTTAGCTGATCAATCTCGTATCATTGGAGCTTCTGATCTATAGGTCCATTAGGTCCACCTGCTAGCTCATAACGGGTTCTGAGATAATATAGTCTTCATTATTAAAAGGAATATAAGTTAATTGTATTTTGATGCAATTAATATAATGTATGGAGATACATTAAAGTATAAGTTTAATTAATGAATTAAACTTTATAATACAATTAATTTTGGATATGATTCAAAATTAATTAATGAGAGAATTATGAATTTAATTAAATATGTGATATTTAATTAATTCATGAAGTAATTAATTGGGGAATTAATTAATTTAATTTTAATTTGGCTAAATGTGATTTAATCAAATTAAAACTATAGTTTATATGGATGTACATTTTGATGCACATTAAAACTATAGGTTAAATGAGAGAGATAAAATTGAATATGATTCAATTATAAAATTAATTAGATATTTGATATTTAATTAATGTGAGATCAATTAATTTAAATTAATTGAGTGACCTATTTAATTCAATTGAATATGATTTAATTGAATTAAAACTATATGTTATAATTGATTTAATTAAAGTTGGTTCAATTAAATTAATTATAATTAATTAGATAATTAATTATTATTTAAATAATTATTAATTATTTAATTATTTAATTATTATTTGATAATAATTAAACGGTCCAGATCATTTGGATTTGATCCAATGGTTGAGATCTTGTAGGGTTTTAACTCCCTCCCCACTTATCGTGAAGTGGAGAGAAGTTACCCAACATACGCTCATTCTCTCAACTTCACGAAAAACAGAGAAAGAAAAAGCTCTGGTTTTTTCCTCTCTTCCTCTCTCAAAAAATTCCAGCGATCCCTTTGCTGAATTTTCCCTTTCCAAGGCAAGATCGATCCCATAATCGAAATCTCAAGATACCCCAAGAGAATAGCGGGTGTTCTTGCTTTTTGGTGTCCTTTCGGGAATTAAAGAATATTTTTTGGAGCATTGTGCAAATTTTTCCAGCACTATTCATGTAATTTTTCGGATCTAAAACTAGTTTAGATTGGATGCTTAATCTTAGAAATTGTTTCTGTTTATGTTGCCAACGTATCAGTTTTTCTGAAATTGAAATTTAATTCGAGAATGGTCTTGTTTGCTTCCGCTGCCAAAGTTATACCTTTCAATTGGTATCAGAGCCATCTCGTTAATTGATTTCAATTTTATGAAAATTGCGTTAGTTTTTGGTGGGATCGTTCTGCATTATGAATGTTTGGTTTGCTTAAAGACTGTTTAGGTGTTTTGGCATTAGATTTACAATTTTTGTATGATTTGATCATGTAAGGGCCCATGTTTTTTGGGTAAATTGTTGTAAATCGAGTCTTGTAAGTCCGTGTCTAGAAATTTAGGATAAATTTGTTGATCGGTGCTCGAATCGGGATTCAATTAGGTGAAAAACTGCTACTGAATCGAAGGACAGAACGCTGTCCAGAGGCGTAGCGTTGCGACCCTGCTCATTAGAGTCGCGACGCTGTAGAACGAACGCAAAACGAAGATTTTTCAGGCCAGCGTCGCGACGCTATGCCTTCAACGTCTCGACGCTGGCGCCAGTTTCGCTCAACCACGCGGGTCAGACGCGAAACGTGTGGCGTGAAGCAGTTACTTCAGGCGGTTACAATATATATATTTTTTGCATTTGTTTAATCTTTAACCTAGTTTGTGGCATAGTGGTTAGGCGTGAGATTACTTTCCATGAGGGTGCGAGTTTGAGGCAGTTCAAAAGCAGTTTTTATTTTTTTTCGTGCTGAGCGTGCATAGTGGGCTGTTTCTGGAGTTGGTCGGTCCAGTTCACTGAGGATGGGTCCAATTCATGCTGGTTTTTTCTGGTTCAAGGTTATATTGGGTCGGTTTGAGAAATTTGGGTCCGTTTTGGGCGATTCTGACACGGTTCGGGCTGGTTCAAAGCGGTTCGAGGCGGTTCAGACCAATTACAAGGCGGTTTAGGGCTAGATTTTGAAATATTAATGTAATTTTTCATTATTTTTGCCCTAGGATGCCAAAATACCGGTCTTTATAGCTATTTATTGCTTTATGAATGTCATTTAGCTAGATCCCACCATAGGTTAAGCATGTTTTCATGCATATTTATGTTATAAATGTTATAATATATGATAATTATGCATGAATTTAAATTTCATGAGTTATTTAGTATAATTGTTATATTAAATATATGAAATTGGAAAAGCATGATGCATGACATTAATTAGATAAATATAAGATGTTATATTTTATTAATGTAGCATGCATGCTTAGATTTAATTTCATGAGTATTAATATAATAGATATATTATGAATGGAAATAAATTTCAATGCTTGATTTTCATGTATAATTTTAATATAAAGTGTTATGCAAGAGTGACTTATTTCTTGGTCCTGGTCTTATGCAAACTCATTTGCATAGAACGCCCCCACTTGCATGTCTCCACATGAACGATTTTAGGATCACATCGTTTGTACTCAAACAAAGTGGGCCGCGTCTCACAGTTTTCTTAGGATTAAGGTACCCAGCCTTATCCCTGTACTACAGACCTGTTTAGGCTATTACTTGAACTTGATCCATGTTTATGTCACAACATATAGTTCAAGTACTCATGTCATAGCCAAGGATACTAGTTTATTGGATTTAATGTTATTTATCGTGCATTTCATTCTTGTAATAATCTTGAATGTGTTGGGTTTTATGCCCTAAAACTCGTAGATAGTGAATGTAACTGTTAACCGGATATTAATGAAATAATATTGATATATTTTTCCATTAATTGTTATTAGTTGCTTTATATTTGTATTTGCCTAAAAATAACCCTAATCCAATAAACTAGACATTCAGGGCTGTAATATGAGTCTTGAACTATATGTAGCGACATATGAGATCATTGTTCAAGAAACAGCCTAAAGAGTCTATAGTATAGGGATAAGACTAGGTGCCTTATCCTGGTGACACTATGGATACGGCCCACTTTGTATTTGATACAAACGCATCGATCCAACGCGTTCGTGTAGGAGACATGCGAGTGGGGGTATCCTATGCAATGAGTTTGCATAAGACCAGACCGCGAAATAGTAACCACTGGTTATAACACCGTTAACTAGTTGGTTTTCTATTTCACTAGGACGACCTAGAAAACTTAGTCTTAATCCTGAGTTGATTATGGACTCCTGCTCATGAGAGATTGTCCTTTGATTTGCATGGGTGAGAGTGGCCAATACGCCGACTCAATAAGCCTACCATTTTGGGGACAAGACCGAATGGGGAGCTGGGAACTTAATCGTACAAGATGGAATTCACTCCTTCCCAACTTTGGGGAAGCAGATGAGTGTTCCCTTAAGTGGTTATTCCGAGTCTTGAACAAAGGGCCCTACCCTCTCAATGGCACGAGAGGGTTTTCTGTTTGATGGTTGGACCACAAACAAGTTGTTCATTAGAGGAGAACTGGTACTTAAGGAAATAGAAGTAACCTAGGGGTAAAACAGTAATTTGACCCAGCTGGTGTTGCGGACACTCGTGAAGGACTAACTAGTTGATATTGGTCTATATCCGTGGACACAGAAAATATGTCTATAGTGAGAAGAGTGCAACTGTGAGTCTATAGTGGAATGAACACACAGTTAACGAATATTGATTAATGTGGTTAATGAGTTTGACCAATTAATCTCACATCGTTGGAGCTTCTGATCTGCAGGTGCATTAGGTCCCACTGGTAGCTCATAAAGTAATTTGAGGCAACTAAGTAATAAATGTAAATTGAAAATGTTCAATTTACTAAGGGAAACAAACATAATATATATTGATATATTATTGTGAGAGAAATTAATATTTGAAGAAATTTAAATATAAATTTATGGAAGTTTGAAGAGTTCAAATAATGAATTAATTAATGTAAGGCCTAAAATATATTTATGGAAATTAATTAATTTATGGAAATGATCTAATCAGTTATGGAAGTAATTAGTCATTTGTGGAAAAGATTAATCAATTATGGAATTGATTGATCATGAATGATTAAATAAGGAATAAGATTGAATCAATTTTGGAAAAGATTGATTTAATTGAATATTTTATTCATGGCCTCTCTTCTATAAATAGAACACTAGGCCTAATTGGTCCATGACACTTTGCTCTTGCTCTTTTACTCTCAAGACAAAACCTAGAATTCTCTCTAGCCTCCCTCTTAGAGAAAGACTCCCACAAGTCTTTTGCCTCCTAAACCTCGAGTCATACCGGTGTAACCTCTGTGGTTATTGTGACAAAGGAGGCTGCTGCGTTTTGTTCGTTGGAGCGTCGTTGGCGAAGAACAGTCAAGTCTACAACGGAGGTTTGTAACGGTTCTTCCCCTTTTCTTTAGAAAAGCATGAAAATAAATTTAGATTTATTTTTCAGCATGTTTAAACTAATTTTTCAGCAACTTTAAAGTATGTTTAAAGTTTGTTTGAGTTTTCGTAACGGTATATTAATGTTAATTAATATACGGCGTAAGGTTCAATCGATGCGCTTCCGTTGCGTGGGGACTTTTATTCCCTTCAGAGTGAACCAAAACTCCATAACGACTTTACCGAACAAGTATATAATAATTTTGTTTCATTCACTATCTACGAGTTTTAGGGCAGAAACCCAACATATTTAAATAGAATTTTTATTGAATTAAAATGATAATTAATTAATTTATATCTTATATTAAATCAATATCACTTGTCCAATCCCTATTTTTCTCCTAACGAAAATCTCAAACATGAGTCCCTATTCACGTGTTTAATATTTAAATCCTATTTAAATATATGTAACTCTCATTTGAAGTTTAATTCATAATTAAACAAAGGGAAAAATACACTTTTGGTCCCTGAGGTTTCGGTTAAGTGACAGTTTGGTCCCTGAGTTTTCAAACTCAACAAAAATACCCCTGAGGTTTGAGATAAGGAGCATTTTAGTCCCTGACGTCAATATTTCTGTTAAATCTTAATAGTTGCTGACGTGGCACTATTATATTAATAAAAAAATTTTATTTTTATTTTTTTTAAATAAAAATAGTAAAATAATAAAATATTAATATTTTATTCTTTTTTTATTCTTTTTTCTCACACTCTCTTTCTTCTTTTTCTTTTTCTCCATCTTCTCCATCACCTTCATCTTCCTTCTTCTTCTTCCTAAATCCGGTGACCGGCGGCCACCGCCCGCTGCCGTCGCCGGTCGTCGACGACTTTTTTTTTCTTTTCTTCTCCTCTTTTCTTCTTCTATCTTACCCCATTTGTCTTGTCTAATTTGTTTTAAATAAACAAGAGGAGGAGGGAGGTCCCTCCTCCTTCTCCGTCTAGATTTGGACGAAGGGGGAGGAGGGGCCTCCCTCCTCCTCTTGTTTATTTAAAAAAAAAAATTAGAGAAGAAAAACGGGGTAAGAGAGAAGAAGAAAAGAGAAGAAGAGAGAAGAAAAAAAAAGAAAAGCAGTCACCAGCGGTCGGCGGCCGGCGGCGCGGCGCCAACGGTGGCCGTCGGTCGCCGGAGTTAGGAAGAAGAAGAAGGAAGATGAAGGAGACGGAGAAGATGGAGAAGAAGAAGAAGAAAGAGAATGGGAGAAAAAAGAATAAAATATTAATATTTTATTATTGGGAAAAATACACTTTTGGTCCCTGAGGTTTGGATTAGGTTTCATTTTGGTCCCTGAGTTTTCAAACTCGACAATTTAGCCCCCGAGGTTTGGATTTCGTTTCATTTTAGTCCCTCCATCCATTTTTCCGTTAAAAACTAACGGATTTGCTGACGTGGCGATATTTTTTAATTAAAAGAAATTATTTTAAATTTTTTTAATAAAAATATACAAAATAAAAATATATTATTATTTTTTAACTATTATTTCTCTCTCTCCTCTCCTCAATCTTCTTCTTCAACCTTCAACCCACCCTTTCTTCTTCAACCCACCAACCAGCACACTGTCGGCAGCCGACCGGCCGCCAACGATCTTTTTTTTTTTTTTTTTAATCTTCTTCTTTCATCTCATTTCTTTCCTCTCTTTTTTCTCCTCCATCTTCATTTTCCTTTTTTTTAATCCTTCATTTTCTTCTCCTCCGGTCGCCGCATGGGTTTTCAGCGTCGAGGAGGAGGGTCTCGCCTGAAAAACCCACGCGCTGTAAAAAGTTTTGTCCCCGTTTCGGTCTCGCCTGAAACCCGTTTCAGATCTGAATGCCAAAAAACCCACGTATTTCAGATCTGAAACGGTCTCGCCTGAAATAAGAAGAGAAGAAATGGTTTCGCTGGAAAACCCATGGCGTCGAGGAGGAGGAGGGTCTCACCGAAAAACCCACGTTTTTCAGATTTGAAATGGTCTCGCCTGAAAACCCACGCATTCTTCAGATCTGGAACGAAACCAAATCGGAAGCGACAATATGGCAGGTTTTCAACGAGAGGCACGAGTTTTCAGCAAGGTGCGGCGACGAGTGACGTTGGGTGTTCGGCGACGGGGAGCGATTGCACAGAGAGAGTGACGGGTGTGTGAGAGAGAGATGAGGGATGATGGGTGAGCGGTGGAGTCCGATGATGGCTGCAGTGGTGGAGTCCGACGACTCTCTGGCGATGACAATGAAGAAGAAGAAGAAGAAGAAGAAGTAGAAGAAACGGAAGAAAGAAGAAAGAGAAGAGAGAGAAAGAAGAAAAAAATAATATATATTAATAATATTTTTAATATTTTTATTTTAAAACATTAAATAATAATTTTTTAATAAAAATGATAATGCCACGTCATCTTTCCGTTAGTTTTTAACGGAAAAATGGATGGAGGGACTAAAATGAAACGAAATCCAAACCTCGGGGGCTAAATTGTCGAGTTTGAAAACTCAGGGACCAAAATGAAACCTAATCCAAACCTCAGGGACCAAAAGTGTATTTTTCCCTTTATTATTTTACTATTTTTATTTAAAAAAATAAAAAATAATGATTTTTTATTAAAATAATAGTGCCACGTCAGCAACCGTTAAGATTTAACAGAAAAATTGACGGCAGGGACTAAAATGCTCCTTATCTCAAACCTCAGGGGTATTTTTGTTGAGTTTGAAAACTCAGGGACCAAACTGTCACTTAACCCAAACATCAGGGACCAAAAGTGTATTTTTCCCTTAAACAAATATGTCCTTAAATATCGTATGTAACCGACTTTTGTATCCTTTTCTGAATTTGAACGTTTCAAATTTAATGCTATCATATTGTTCAAAGTTTTATTCCTATTGAGCTAGTAGAGGGACCTAATGGACCTACAGATCATGGGATGCAACTAAATGATGATTACCAGTTAATCTCATTAACTAAGTCATTCATTGTTCGTTAGCTTCCGAGACACTCCACTGTAGCCCGTAGCAGCACTCCCCTCACTGTAGATATATTTCTTGTCCACTTTAGATAACCATGATTAATAAGTCGACCCTTCACCGATTGCTCGTAACTAGAGCTGGGTCAAAAGTATATTTTACTCCTATATTTACATCTTGTTCCTTAAGTTCCACTAATCCTCTAATGAACAATTAGTTCGTGATACAATCACTGAACCAAGTTCGTCTCAAGGTTATGAGACAGTGGGGCCCATTGTTCAAGGCTCGGAGTCAGTACTTAAGGGAACAACCTCTTTACTAACCCTACAACGGGTAACAGTGAATTCCGTCTTTCATAGCTATGTCCCCAGGTATCTATATAGTCTTATCCCCAAAATGGTATGCTTATTGAGTCGACGATGTTTGGCCACTCTCACCCATGCAAATCAAACGACAATCCTAAATAAACATGAGATGTTCAGTTTCAACAGTAAACAATGTTGTAAAGGGAAAGTGTGACTTATCTTCTGGTCTGATCTCTATGCTAACTCTTTGCATAGGATGCCCTCACTCACACGTCTTATACATGAATGATTAGGATCGCATTAATGAACAAAGCCAGTCGCGCCAATAGTGTTCCTAGGATTAAGGTACCCAACCTTATCCATATACTATAGATCATTTAGGCTATTTACTTGAACTCGATCCATACTTATGTCACATATAAACTTAAAGTATACATAATATAGCCATGGGTTCTTAGTTTATTGGATTTGTTGTTATTTTTAGGCAAAACAATATATATAAATAACACTTCATTGAAGAAAGTACAATGTTACATTTCCTAGCTACGAGTTTTAGGACATAAAACCCAATAAACTCCCACTTGCACTAAAATTCTAGTGAGTGGAAATGTATATGCATTTAATAATACCAAAGCAAAAAAAATGTTACAAATACAATAAACTAGGGCACTTTTATACCCTGTACATCTCCCACTTGCCCTAGATTATGCTATATGAAGGGGATGAAAGCCCCTACGCAGCGGAAGCGCATCGAATGGACCTTACGCCGTATATTAATTAACATTAAAATACCGTTATGAAAAGGCAAAATAAACTTTAAACATGCTGGAAAATTAAATCTAAATTCATTTTCATGCTTTTCTAAAGAAACGGGAAAGAACCGTTACAAACCTACGTTGTAGACTTGACCGTTCTTCGCCAACGATGCTCCAACGAACGAAAACGCAGCGACTCCTTTTTGATTTCTTCGCTGGAAATTTTCTTCAAAGACACAATAACCACAAAGGTTACACTGGTATGTCTCTAAGTCTAAGAGGCAAAAGACTTGTGGGAGTCTTTCTCTAAGAGGGAGTCTAGAGAGAATTCTAGGGTCCTGTCTTGTGAGTCTAAGAGCAAGAGGGCTACTAAACCAATTAGGTCTAGTGTTCCATTTATAGAAGAGTGGTCATGAATAACATATTCAATTAAATCAATCTTTTCCAAAATTGATTCAATCTTATTCCTTATTTAATCAATCCAAGATCAATCAATTCCATAATTGATTAATCTTTTCCACAAATGACTAATTACTTCCATAACTGATTAGATCATTTCCATAAATGATTAATCACTTCCTTGAGTGATTAATTATTTCTATAATTGATTAATTTCCGATTAATTAATTATTTAATTAATTAACCCCCAAATAAATATCACATATTTAATTTCCGGCCTTGAATGAATTAATTTGCCCAAATAGATTTTAGGCCTTAAAATTAATTAATTCATATTTTAACTCTTTTAAACTTCCATAAATTTAATGCGACTCAAATTTATATTAATATTTGAATTTCTTCAAATATTAATTTCTCTAATAATAATATATCAATATATATTATATTGTTTCCCTTAGTAAATTGAACACTTTCAATTTACATTTATTACTTAGTTGCCTCAAATTACTTTATGAGCTACCAGTGGGACCTAATGGACCTACAGATCAGAAGCTCCAACGATGTGAGATTAATCGATCAAACTCATTAACCAAATTAATCAATATTCGTTAACTATGTGTACATTCCACTAAAGACTCACAGTTGCACTCTTCTCACTGCAGGCATATTTTCTGTGTCCACGGATATATTCTCTTCTCACGAGTCTCTGTAACACCAGCTGGGTCAAATTACCATTTTACCCCGTGGTCCAACCGTCAAACAGAAAACCTTCTCGTGCCATTGAGAGGGTAAGACCCTTTGTTCAAGACTCAGAGTCACCACTTAAGTAAACACTCATCTCCTTCCCTAAAGTCGGGAAGGAGTGAATTCCATCTTGTACGATTATGTTCCCAGCTCCCCACTCGGTCTTGTCCCCAAAATGGTAGGCTTATTGAGTCGGTGTATTGGCCACTCTCACCCATACAAATGAAGGGAAAATTCCTCACGAGCAGGAGTCCATAATCAACTCAGGATTAAGACCAAGTTGTCTAGGTCGTCCTAGTGAAATAGAAAACCAATTTGTTAACGGTGTTATAACAAGTGGTTACTATTTCGCGGTCCGATCTTATGCAAACTCATTGCATATGATACTCCCACTCGCATGTCTCGTACACGAATGAGTTCGATCACAGCGTTTGCATCAAATACAAAGTGGGTCGTATCCATAGTGTCACGAGGATAAGGCACCCAATCTTATCCCTATACTATAGACACTTTAGGCTGTTTCTTGAACAGTGATTGTTGCACGATTTTTCGATCACCGCAAGCGTACGGGTCGTCACAAGTAATATAGTGATTTTAAGTATAGAGTATCGTCTCTACACGGATTGGATTTATTCAATTAATTACCGCGAATAATCTTGCTTAGCTATATTTAAAGAACAAAATCTAATGCCAAAAAGAATAAATTAAAAGCTAATCTAGAAAGCAAAAGATAAATGGAGACACAATTTGATGGGATAATTCTAGAGTTGTTGATTTTAGAGAACAAAATCTAATGCCAAAAAGAATAAATTAAATGCTTAATCAATTTACTAATATGGATTAACTAATCATTTGATTCATAAGTCTAGAAGCCTCTTGACAAGGACTCTCCTGTCGGTCTCCTCCTATCTCATACCTTTCAATAAAGAATCTCCTTTCAGTCTCATCTTTATTTACTTAGCATGGCATTACGACCCTTCAGTACAACCTCTAACGTTATTTATTTAATCCCGTGTCACCCGGGTAAATTACCGTTAGTCATGCATTCAGTTTTAGTCTAAGCTTCTCTCCGTCGAGTTTCCACATAGTAACGATTCATTTAATCAGTGATCAGTTGATTAAAAGCATTACAGACAAAATGCACAAATGAACAATAATGACAATTAAACCAAATAAATTCATTAATCAAGCAAAGGTTCAACATCTAACACAATCTCATAGAATTTAGGAATTTACTACCCATAATCACTAAAATTCAATGATTCCTAATCACAACAATTCTAGAAACTAAAACATAAAGGAAAACGGAAGAAAAATGCTCATAAAAGTGTCGATCTCCTCGATCCCGTGCCGACCTCCTTCGATCCCGAACTCCAAAGATCTTCAACAAAGCTCCAAAACTCTCCCAAAAATCCCAAATTTTAGAGTGGATTCTAGAATAGGGTGAAAACCCACAAATTGGCACACAAAATATGGATGCAAAAGGCTCATTTTATAGGCTCCCAGCAGGCGTAGCATCGCGACGCTACGTAGACAGTGTCGCGACGCTCTGACGTCATCTTTTCTTGGGCTCCAAGACGTCGCAGTGTCGAGACACTACTTGGACAACGTCGCGACGCTACCGCGATTCTGGATCTTTCCATGTGTCTGCCTAGCGTCGGGACGCTCCAGGCTTAGCGTCTCGACACTAGGCCTGGAATCTTCAATAATGGCCCAATTTTGACTCAATTTTTGGGCCTCCAACTTTCTTTTGACCCAAATACTTCTTGTAATGGATTTTGGGCACTTTTCTTGACCCAACTTGATACTTTAAGACTTGAAATTCATGAATTTGGGCTTCTAACTCATTCTTCTTGGCCTTTTGTCTTGGATCTTTTAATGTAATTCTTCAAATTGCTCCAAAAGCCTCCAAAATCATCTTAAATCTCTCAAAATTCCGATTTTTCTTCTTTGACTCGGTTTTCTTAAATTTAAACAGAAAATAACATTAAAGCACACAATTCATACACAAAACTAGCTAAAATTAATAGGAAAATGATGACATTTTTGCATATCATCACACCCCCAAACTTAAACATTTGCTAGTCCCGAGCAAAGCTAAAACCCTTTATATGAATCAACTATTGCAAATGCATGACTCTAAGCTCAAGTATCAAAATAATGAACTATAACAATTAAAGGAAATATTAAAACATATTATTTCATCACGAAATTTAAATTTAAACTCTTCATCCCTTGCGTGTGTGTGTGCGAGCCTCCCTTATTAGGTCTTTACTAGCCTAGAAAAGGTTTATAAAATCCCAAGCTCATCTTCCCCCTACACTGTCCCTGAGCTCTAATTATCCAGCTTTCCAACAATCAAGAAAGCAATATCCCACTAAGGTGCGTGAAACAATGGGGTATGCCTCCCCGAAACTTGCATTTTTTTTAGAATCCTTTTAGATGTAGTGCCTTCGTTCTGGCTTGCCAACATTGGTGATGAAAGCATCCAACTACGAGTGCCTCATCTTTTAGGATGCCGAGGCATGCTCATTTCTTTCCAGCGCTTTCATGCAAAGGCAAACGATGGGTGTCATGAATGCCCCTGGTTACTAACGCTCTCAAGAAAGTGGAGCATTCTTTTTCTTTTTTCTCTTTTTTTTTTCTTTTTTTTCATTTTCTTTCTTCTACCTCTTGTTTTTTCATATATTTTTTTTTCACATTTTTCTTTTATTTGTAGGCTAATAAACATGATTTTTTTCTCCCAAGTAAAACATTACAGACTCTCATGCAGTTCAATCTTTCAAATCAGATCTTAAGCCTATCGGAGTGACAACAAATATCTAGATAATATAATCCAGTTCTAAGCATTCAAAACAATATAAGTAGGCTAAGTGCTCAACATGTGCAAGGAAATCAAAGAAAAATTTTAAATTTACATGGATCTTGAACATGCTTTCATATTTCACAAAAATTGAACAAAATTCATTACCTAGATCATATCATAGACCGTCCTCATCAAAACAGATGCAATAGAATCATTATGAAAAAATTTCAATCAACACAGGTCAGAACAGAAAAGCCTCCCCCCCAAACTTAAATCATACATTGTCCTCAATGTATTAATTATTTAGACTAATTAAGCATGCATAAGGACGACTAAAAAGATTAAGGGAGAACGATACTGCCCTGGAATGTGAGAGAAACCATGGATGTCAGCCTTCAACATTATTGGGGTTGTTTTTGGAAGAAAATGGTGGTCTCGAGCTCCTTCAAAAATTGATCAACGGGAATGAAAGATCAACATGCTCTAACTAAAAAAAAACTGAAAAACAAAGAAAAGGAAATTAACGGAAAAATAAACTTCGGTTGCCTCCCAAGAAGCGCTTGTTTAACGTCTCTTAGCTAGACGAGTTTAGGCGGTTTTTCAAGGCACATAAAAATCCTCGTATTTCTTCGGGCCCTTCTTCCTTGAATCAATGCAGCAGACTATTGCTAGTAAGCTTACTAGCTTTTCATGGGACCCTGAAGCAGAAATATTTTTGGAATTTTTTAATAGTAAAAGCATAAAAGGAGAAAGATCAAAATAAATGGACTCTGACTCTGACACGTGAGAACAAGAAAAAGAGCACTCATTATCAAGAGAGGATGGAGAGGATAGAACAGACAAAGCCCTTTCAACCTTAAACTCTATCCCTTGAAATTCCTCAAACACTATAGGCTCATTTTCTTTTTCTTCCTCACAAACTTGTTCTTGGTGGATGCTAGAACTATCCATTTCTTCCTCACTATCTATACAGCTCACCCCTATATGCTCATCTCTAGCCAAATCGAAAGAATTATGCCCCTGAATTGGCGCTAATGAATCACTGGCCACATGACTCACTAGACACTCTATGGAAGTGGATCCTACTTCCCTATCTTCCTTTTTGGTTTGGAGTCTTTCCATAGATTTTTCTAATTCTAAATTCATGGCTCTAGACTCTTGGATAAAATTTTCAAGCAAGCTCTCTAAGGAAGATTTTTCTTCTATGGAAGCGGATTGCACTTCACTCTCATCCTCTTGGGGATGCAATCTCCCTAGGGATTTTTCTAGAGAAAAATTCATGGCTCTATTATCCTCGATACAATCTTGAAGTAAGCGCTCTAAGGGAGGTTTTTCTTCTAAAGGGGAATAAGTTGAAAAGGAAAAATCGAAAGATGGTGTTGGTTCTTCGGGCTCAGATTCCCTAAAGGGCCACGCAAAATTATAAAAAGCCATTTAAAACAATAAATCAACAATAATCAGGCTTTCAGTCAGATGCAAACACCAATTAAATGCACAACAAGAACAATGGACCAGGATAAAAATAAAACAAAAGAAAACAAAATAAAACCTCTAATCTAAAGCAAGCAATATCTTCACAATATTAATTAAATGAAATTAGCCAATCCCCGACAACGACGCAAAAAACTTGTTGCACGATTTTCCGATCACCGCAAGCGTACGGGTCGTCACAAGTAATATAGTGATTTTGAGTATAGAGTATCGTCTCCACAGGGATTGGATTTATTCAATTAATTACCGCGAGTAATCTTGCTTAGTTTTATTTAGAGAACAAAATCTAATGCCGAAAAGAATAAACTAAAAGCTAATCTAGAAAGCAAAAGATAAATGGAGACACAATTTGATGGGATAATTCTTGAGTTCCTGATTTTATCAATTGGACCTTTAATGCCTAATCAATTAACTAATATGGATTAACTAATCATTTGATTCATAAGTCTAGAAGCCTCATGACAAGGACTCTCCTATCGGTCTCCTCCTATCTCATACCTTTCAATAAAGAATCTCCTTTCAGTCTCATCTTTATTTACTTAGCATGCCATTACGACCCTTTAGTACAACCTCTAACGTTATTTATTTAATCTCGTGTCACCCAAGTAAATAACCGTTAGTCATGCATTCAGTTCTAGTCTAAGCTTCTCTCCGTCGAGTTTCCACATAGTACTGATTCATTTAATCAGTGATCAGTTGATTAAAAGCATTACAGACAAAATGCACAAATGAACAATAATGACAATTAAACCAAATAAATTCATTAATCAAGCAAAGGTTCAACATCTAAATCAATCTCATAGAATTTAGGAATTTACTACCCATAATCACAAAAATTCAATAATTCCTAATCACAACAATTCTAGAAACTAAAACATAAAGGAAAAGGGAAGAGAAATTCTCATAAAAGTGTCGATCTCCTCGATCTCGTGCCGACCTCCTTCGATCCCGAACTCCAAAGATCTTCAACAAAGCTACAAAACTCTCCCAAAAATCCCCAATTTTAGAGTGGATTCTAGAATGGGGTGAAAACCCACAAATTGGCACACAAAATATGGATGCAGAAGGCTCCTTTTATAGGCTCCCAGCAGGCGTAGCGTCGCGACGCTACGTAGACAGTGTCGCGACGCTCTGATATCATCTTTTCTTGGGCTCCATGACGTCGCAGCCTCGCGACGCTACCGCGATTCTGGATCTTTCCATGTGTCTGCCTAGCGTCGGGACGCTCCAAGCTTAGCGTCTCGACGCTAGGCCTTGAATCTTCAATAATGGCCCGATTTTGACTCAATTTTTGGGCCTCCAACTTTCTTTTGGCCAAAATACTTCGGAATTGGTCTAGACAACACGAACCGCCCCTAACCACCTCGAACCGGCTTCGAAAATCACGAAACATGCAAAAATATGGCTGAACCGGACCAAATAGGTCCCAGCCCAGCCGAACCAGTCCGAACCGGACCGCCCACAGCTTGAACCGTGCCTGTTAAAACCCTAGTGCGCGCCTCCATCGTGACAGCGTCGAGACGCTGTGTGCTTTCTGAAGGGAATAAAAGTCCCCACGCAGCGGAAGCGCATCGATTGGACCTTACGCCGTATATTAATTAACATTAAAAACCGTTACGAAAACTCAAACAAAACTTTAAACTAACTTTAAAGCCGCTGTAAAATCGGTTTAAACATGCTAAAATAAATCTAAATTTATTTTTAAAACTTTTCTAAAGAAAAGAGGAAGAACCGTTACAAACCTCCGTTGTAGACTTGACCGTTCTTCGCCAACGAAGCTCCACGAACGAAAACGCAGCAGCGGCTTCAAGGTATTCTTCGCTGGAAATTCTTCTTTGATTGACACAATAACCACAGAGGTTACACCGGTATGTCTCTAAGTCTAGGAGGCCAAAGACTTGTGGGAGTCTTTCTCTAAGAGGGAGGCTAGAGAGAATTCTAGGTCTTGTCTTTCAAGAGTGTCAAGTGTCATGACCAATTAGGTCTAGTGTTCTATTTATAGAAGAGAGGCCATGAATAAAATATTCAATAAAATCAATCTTTTCCAAAATTGATTCAATCTTTATTCCTTAATTAATCAATCATGATCAATCAATTCCCAATTGATTAATCTTTTCCATAAATGACTAATTTCTTCCATAAGTAATTAGATCATTCCCATAAATGATTAATCACTTCCTTAAGTGATTAATTATTTACATAATTGATTAATTCATGGTTAATGAATTCTTTAATTAATTAACCACCAAATTAAATATCACATATTTAATTTCCGGCCTTGAATTAATTAATTTTGCCCAAACACTTTTAGGACTTAAATTAATTAATTCTTTCAATCTTCCATAAATTTATATTTGAACTTCTTCAAATATTAATTTCTCTCATAATAATATATCAATATATATTATATTTATTTCCCTCAGTAAATTGAACATTTTCAATTTAATTACTTAGTTGCCTCAAATTACTTTACGAGCTACCAGTGGGACCTAATGGACCTGCAGATCAGAAGCTCCAACGATGTGAGATTAATTGGTTAAACTCATTAACCACAATAATCAATATTCGTTAACTGTGTGTACATTCCACTATAGACTCACAGTTGCACTCTTCTCACTGCAGACATATTTTCTGTGTCCACGGAACTTAGACCAATATCGACTAGTTAGTCCTTCACGAGTGTCCGTAACACCAGCTGGGTCAAATTACCGTTTTACCCCTGGGTCACCTCTATTTCCTTTAGTACCAATTCTCCTCTAATGAACAATCTGTTTATGGTCCAACCATTAAACAGAAAACCTTCTCGTGCCATTGAGAGGGTAGGGCCCTTTGTTCAAGACTCGGAGTAACCACTTAAGGGAACACTCATCTGCTTCCCTAAAGTCGGGAAGGAGTGAATTCCATCTTGTACGATTATGTTCCCAGCTCCCCATTTGATCTTGTCCCCAAAGTGGTAGGCTTATTGAGTCGGCGTATTGGCCACTCTCACCCATGCAAATCAAAGGACAGTCTCTCATGAGCAGGAGTCCATAATCAACTCAGGATTAAGACTAAGTTGTCTCGGTCGTCCTAGTGAAATAGAAAACCAACTAGTTAACGGTGTTATAACTAGTGGTTACTATTTCGCGGTCCGGTCTTATGCAAACTCATTGCATAGGATACCCCCACTTGCATGTCTCCTACACGAACGCGTTGGATCGCAGTGTTTGTATCAAATACAAAGTGGGCCGTATCCATAGTGTCACCAGGATAAGGCACCCAGTCTTATCCCTATACTATAGACCCTTTAGGCTGTTTCTTGAACAATGATCCCATATGTCGCTACATATAGTTCAAGACTCATATTACAGCCTTGGATGTCTAGTTTATTGGATTAGGGTTATTATTAGGCAAAGACAAATATAAAATAACTAATAACAATTAATGGAAAAATATATCAATATTATTTCATTAATATCCGGTCAACGGTTACATTCACTATCTACGAGTTTTAGGGCATAAAACCCAACAAACTCCCACTTGAACTAAAACACTAGTTAGTGGGATGTAAATGCAATAATCTAAAGCTGGAAATACAATGAACTAGGGCATCCTTATACCCATTATACATTTCTCCCACTTGCCCTAGATTAGATGGCATACATATCTCGTAGACCTAGACCTTCTAGATGACCCTCAAACACTTTAGCCGTGAGAGCCTTTGTAAATGGATCAGCGATGTTGTGCTCCGAGGCGATCTTAGTGACGATCACATCTCCTCTTTGCACAATCTCCCGTATCAGGTGATACTTCCTCTCGATGTGTTTACCCCGTTTGTGGCTACGAGGTTCTTTTGAGTTGGCTACAGCCCCACTGTTGTCACAGTATAGTGTTATGGGCACGTTCATATTCGGAACTACTTCCAAATCAGTCAAGAACTTTCTGAGCCATACTGCCTCCTTAGCTGCTTCGCAAGCTGCTACATACTCAGCCTCCATGGTTGAGTCTGCTATGCATCCTTGTTTGATGCTTCTCCACACTACTGCTCCTCCATTGAGGGTGAATACTGACCCTGATGTGGATTTCCTTGAATCCTTATCAGCTTGAAAGTCAGAGTCAGTGTATCCAGTAAGAATCAAATCCTTAGCTCCATACACAAGCATGTAGTCCCTCGTTCTCCGAAGATACTTGAGGATATTCTTAACCGCTCCCCAGTGGTCCAACCCTGGATTAGACTGATACCTACTGACTACTCCCACTGCATAACATATGTCAGGCCTTGTGCAGAGCATGGCATACATTAAGCTGCCCACAGCTGAGGCGTAGGGAATGTGTCTCATGTTCTCAACTTCTTGAGGTGTCTTAGGAGATTGTTCCTTAGACAAGTGCACCCCATGTCTGAAGGGTAGGAGTCCCTTCTTGGAGTTTTGCATCGCATATCGAGACAACATCTTGTCAATATACGTTGCTTGAGACAGAGCTAGCGTTTTGTTCTTACGATCCCTAATGATTTGGATTCCCAGAACATATTGAGCCTCTCCCAGATCTTTCATTTGGAATTGGGCTGCTAGCCATTTCTTAATGTCAGTTAGGTATCCTACATCATTCCCAATGAGTAGGATATCGTCTACATAAAGTATTAGAAAAGCTACTTTCCTTTTGTTGACTTTCTTGTATACACAAGGCTCATCAATGTTTTGGTCAAAGCCAAAGGATTTGATTGCAGTATCAAATCTAATGTTCCATGATCTGGATGCTTGTTTCAATCCATAAATGGATCGATTTAGCTTACAAACCTTTTGTTCCTGACCTTGGGCTATGAACCCTTCGGGTTGAGACATAAAGATATTCTCTTCAAGATTACCATTCAGAAAGGCAGTCTTGACGTCCATTTGCCATATTTCATAGTCATAATATGTTGCAATGGATAAAAGAATTCTTATAGACTTTAACATGGCTACAGGAGAAAAGGTTTCTTCATAGTCAACCCCCTCCTTTTGGGTATAACCCTTTGCCACTAGTCTAGCTTTGAAGGTCTGTACCTTTCCAGCTGCATCTCTTTTTCTCTTATAGATCCATTTGCACCCTATGGGTTTTACCCCATATGGTAGATCTGCAAGTTCCCATACAGAATTGGAGTATATTGACTCCATTTCCAGGTTCATGGCTTTGACCCATTCATCCTTATCTTCGTCATTCATTGCCTGTCGATAGGACAATGGATCCTCAATGATAACCTGAGTTTCAGTTAAACCCAAGTAGCGATCAGGTTGTAACACAACCCTCCCACTGCGTCGAGGCATTCCCAACGTTTGAGATGGACGGGATGGATCTGAAGAACTAGTTCCTTCATCAACCCTTGTTGAAGGTCCAACTTCATCAACAACTCTTGATGATTCTTCAGTAGCTTCTCCTAATATTATTTTGCTTCGTGGTTTATGATCTCTCATGTGGTCTTCCTCTAAGAAAGTGGCGTTTGTCGATACAATCACCTTATTTTCTTGTGGGTCGTAGAAATAACCACCTCTCGTTTCTTTAGGGTAACCAACAAATTGGCACAGTTTTGAACGAGGTTCCAGTTTCTTAGGATTTGTCACAAGCACGTGTGCAGGACAACCCCAAATGCGAAAGTGATGCAAACTAGGTTTACGCCCCTTCCATAACTCGAAAGGTGTTTCTGAAACACTCTTCGAGGGAACATTGTTCAAGATGTATACTGCAGTCTCCACTGCATACCCCCAAAACGAGCTAGGCAATTGAGCATAACTCATCATTGATCGAACCATGTCTAACAAGGTTCTATTTCTCCTTTCTGACACACCATTCTGCTGAGGTGTACCAGGGGCTGAGAGTTGAGATTGGATTCCATGTTCTATCATATAGTCCTGGAATCTTTGATCCATATACTCCCCTCCTCGATCAGATCGAAGTACTTTAATAGTTTTACCTAATAGGTTTTCAACTTCAGCCTTAAACTCCTTAAACTTTTCAAGGGCTTCAGACTTATGTCCCATTAGGTATAAGTAACCATATCTTGAATAATCATCTATAACTGAGATGAAATATTCGTACCCTCCTCGAGCTTTTACATTCATTGGACCACATAGATCCGAATGTATTAACTCTAAGGGTTCTTTGGCTCTGTAACCTTTTCCAGAAAAGGGTCTTTTGGTCATTTTTCCCTCGAGACAAGATTCACAAGGTGGTAGTGAATCATCTCCTAACTTGCTTAGAAGTCCATTCTTTACCAAACGACCGATCCTATCGATGTTTATATGACCAAGTCTAAGATGCCAAAGATGAGTATTGTTACTTGATGGAGAAATCTTTTGCCTTTTACTTTGAGTTTCAGCAGTTTTAAATAATTCGTGATTTAAAAGTGCTTTGTTTTCGGTTGGTCTTAAAACATACAAGTTATTTTCCAATTTGGCTGAACAAATAAGTATACCATTTTTATAAATGAACGCTTCATTCATATCAAAAGTAACTGTATACGATTGTTCAATCAAACATGAAATAGAAATCAAGTTCCTCTTAATCTTGGGAACGATTAACAAACTTTCTAAAAGCAAGAATCTATTTCTAAAAAATAACTTCGCAGCTCCCACTGCTTTAGCTGAAATGACTTCTCCAGTTCCGACCCTGAGTGTCATTTCTCCATCGTTCAACTGCCGAAAGGAACTATTTTCCTGAAAAGAAGAGCAAACATGATTAGTTGCTCCTGAATCAAGTATCCAGGTAAACTCATCATGATCTACCAGGCATGTTTCTAAAACCAGTAAATCAAATTTACCTTCCTTTTCCTTCTTTTTCTCAGCAAGGTACTTTGGGCAGTTTCTCTTCCAATGTCCATCTACATTGCAGTGAAAACATTTGCCCTTGTCTGCCACAGCTTTGGCTTTTCCCTTGCTTTTGGCAGCAGTACTGGGAGCTTTCCCCTTGTTTCCTTTCTTCTTCTGAGTTTTCTTTGAAGAAGTGGCTACAGATTTAGTTCCAGAGGATGAACCCTTCTCGAACTTTCTTTTGGAGTGAACAACGTTTGCCTCTCCTTCTATCTGTCCCTTGTTCTTAAGAAGAGACTGATAGAGCTGTAGCTCATTAAGGAGGCTAGTCAGGTTGAATGTTATTTTATTCATCATTGCATTGCTTCGAAACTGTAGAAAACTCTTCGGAAGATATTCTAAGATGAATGCAACCTGACTACGCTCATCTATGACCGCCCCGTTTGCCTCTGCCACGTTGAATTGGACCATCATATCCAGGACATGCTCCCGAACAGACGTGCCCTCTTTCATGCGACAGCTATAAACGTATTTGAGAGCGTCATGGTGGAGTTGGTAGGACGGTTGTCCAAACATCTCCTGGAGAGAGTTCATAATCTCCCTCGCTGTTACCATGCCCTCATGCCTTTTAGCCAAAACTTCAGATAAGCTGGCTAAGATATAGACGCGAGTCTTATCATTGGCCTTTGTCCAGCGGTCATAAGCATCCTTAACTGCCTGGGATGCATTACGAGCAGGGGCTGGAGGACAATCCTCCGTTAAGACGAACCGCAGATCATCGACAACAAGAATCGTATTCAAGTTCGACTTCCACGTAGCATAATTTTCGCCGGTTAATTTCTCATTTTTAAGCAGAGAGACTATTGAGGAAGACATTGCTGAAATTTAAACAAACAATGACCGTATTAGTTATCTTTGCCTTAACCCATCATACAAGCAAACAATTGCACACAATCCAATCAATTTAGCAAAACAGACAATCACAGAACCCTAAAACTATTGATTTAGTTTTGCAACGACGTTTCAGAGGTTTAGAATATCAGTCACCGAAGGGTGATCAGGTACTCCTCCTTTGAAATGAGACACCTCTCAGCTAATTCTAATTCCAGAATAACTCATATTCCTATAGACATTAGCCACCGTTGTTCGGTCAAGGATTTGTTAACACTTTTAACTCATCCTCGTAAGTGTAACCCTCCCACTTTCAGATCTCAGAGGCACGCACCAACAGGCTACCGAAGGGAAAGACAACTGTTGGTGATTAGCCTAAGAGCTCCTATCCTTTCCAGGAGTTCACGATGTTCCGAATCCTATGACCAGGCCCTCCGAAGGGATGGATGCGCCAGGGCAACCTGCAGGCGGATCATAGGACTCTCACGGTGTGAACTATGGGCGGAGACCGAGGGATACGTTGACACGTGTCCCGCTCCCACTTACTCTAGACATTTTTCCCATTCACCTTGATATTGATCCATGCAAACACTTTCCGAAGGGAGGCCGCTCCTAGGGCGACTCGAAGCCGAGCATGAATCTCACGTTGTGAATATAGGGACGTAGGAGCAAAACTTGATTTAAATCTCGTTTTGTAATTTTCCTCCCACTGAAAATGTCCTAAGGTTAATATAGGGTTGTTTAACTTAGATAGTATTCGGCTAAGTCAATCTATCTAAGTCTGATCCTATTATAACAATTATGGAAAGGATTCAACTGCAATCTTTTGGGTGAATTAAACTTTTTAATAAACCCAACATTGCAAGTCAACATTACTATGGTTAATTCAACTCAATCCGGTTAGTTCCCAGGTAGGAGGTGTTCCGTCAACCGTCAACTTAAATACCCCCAGCCTTAGACAGAACTTTACCGAGAGAGTTCCCTTATAACCTCAGTAATGTAAGGTCTTTACTCTAAAGATCTAGGTGCATTAAACACTTTTAATAAACCTAGTGACATTGCATGCTAACATTTAACTATGATTAATTCAACTCCGGTATTCCAGGTCAGTTCCCAGGTAGGAGGTGTTCCGTAAACCGTCAACTTAAATACCTCCAGCCTTAGACAGAACATTACCGGTGGAGTTCCCTTATAATCATAGCAATGTTTTTCCTACTTAGTAAATTAAAACTATTTTTAATTCTAAGTAAGAAAAGATTCTAATCCTATTAGAAATCGATCTAGGTCTAATTAATTTTAAACAATTTAAAATTAATTCAATTTATCCTATGATCTTATGTTTGCATGCAAATCTTGATTATAGATTGACGGTTTCTACCATTAATATTAAAGAACTATTTCAAATTTTAATGATTAATCCTATAATCAAGAATCTAGGGTTTAATTCATTCAACAATCTCATTCAAATTGAATAATTAAGCCTCATCAATTGCATGAATAATATAACAATTATATTAATAACTATGGATGTTTCATGCTTCATGCAATTTTGATTTTCTTTTATTATAACAATTATAAGCCAATCAAGAAAATCAACCAAGCATGCTTCATTCATCACATTAAACATAACTATTTATATTTAATTTAAGTAATGACATGCTTCATGCTTTCCAATTTTTCATATAATTAATATACACTTATATTAAAAATATGAAAACAAATCCATGCATTTAAACATACATTATAACAATTTATAATATATAAAAAATGCATGAGCATGTTTATAACCTAGGGTGGGATTAAATAATCTATATGACATCCATAAAGCATATAAATAGCAATTGAACCGGTTAATTTTGGCCCCTAGGATAAAATAAAGCATTAAATTACATTAATTTAGCTAAATTCTATCCTAAAAAATCCATGAACAGCTCCGGGATTGGCCTAGACAGCACGAACCGCCCCGAACCACCTCGAACAGGCCTCCAAAATCACGAACCATGCCAAAAATTGGCTGAACCGGACCAAATAGGTCCCAGCCCAGCCGAACCGGTCCGAACCGGACCGTCCTTGCTTGAACCGCGCCTGTTGAAACCCTAGTGCGCGCCTCCATCGTGACAGCGTCGAGACGCTGTGTAGATTAGCGTCCCGACGCTGTGCGTTTTCCATATCTGGCGCCTGCGTAATCGAGACAGCGTCGAGACGCTGTTGAGGTAGCGTCCCGACGCTTTGCGCTTTCCTTACCGAGCGCCTTCGGTATCGAGACAGCGTTGAAGGAGCGTCCCGACGCTGTTGCGTCTGGAGGCAGAATCTGGGCAAAACAGCAACGATTTCTTCGGTTTTGGCTTCGATTTCAGCGGCGATTCCTTCGATTTTCATCTCATAAAAACCTTTTCTAGACTCGGACTTACATAGGACTCGATTTTACATAAAATACCCGAAACACCGGGCCTTACATGATCAAAATCACATAAAAATAAAATCTATGGCCATAAAATTAACCCAAACAGTTCAATGCAAACCGAACATACAATATGCATAAATCCCACCTATTAGAGCCTATCGCAACTTTTTTTAAAATTAATTAATAGGGACAGCGATGGCTCTGATGCCGATTGAAGGGAATAAAAGTCCCCACGCAGCGGAAGCGCATCGATTGGACCTTACGCCGTATATTAATTAACATTAAAAACCGTTACGAAAACTCAAACAAAACTTTAAACTAACTTTAAAGCCGCTGTAAAATCGGTTTAAACATGCTAAAATAAATCTAAATTTATTTTTAAAACTTTTCTAAAGAAAAGAGGAAGAACCGTTACAAACCTCCGTTGTAGACTTGACCGTTCTTCGCCAACGAAGCTCCACGAACGAAAACGCAGCAGCGGCTTCAAGGTATTCTTCGCTGGAAATTCTTCTTTGATTGACACAATAACCACAGAGGTTACACCGGTATGTCTCTAAGTCTAGGAGGCCAAAGACTTGTGGGAGTCTTTCTCTAAGAGGGAGGCTAGAGAGAATTCTAGGTCTTGTCTTTCAAGAGTGTCAAGTGTCATGACCAATTAGGTCTAGTGTTCTATTTATAGAAGAGAGGCCATGAATAAAATATTCAATAAAATCAATCTTTTCCAAAATTGATTCAATCTTTATTCCTTAATTAATCAATCATGATCAATCAATTCCCAATTGATTAATCTTTTCCATAAATGACTAATTTCTTCCATAAGTAATTAGATCATTCCCATAAATGATTAATCACTTCCTTAAGTGATTAATTATTTACATAATTGATTAATTCATGGTTAATGAATTCTTTAATTAATTAACCACCAAATTAAATATCACATATTTAATTTCCGGCCTTGAATTAATTAATTTTGCCCAAACACTTTTAGGACTTAAATTAATTAATTCTTTCAATCTTCCATAAATTTATATTTGAACTTCTTCAAATATTAATTTCTCTCATAATAATATATCAATATATATTATATTTATTTCCCTCAGTAAATTGAACATTTTCAATTTAATTACTTAGTTGCCTCAAATTACTTTACGAGCTACCAGTGGGACCTAATGGACCTGCAGATCAGAAGCTCCAACGATGTGAGATTAATTGGTTAAACTCATTAACCACAATAATCAATATTCGTTAACTGTGTGTACATTCCACTATAGACTCACAGTTGCACTCTTCTCACTGCAGACATATTTTCTGTGTCCACGGAACTTAGACCAATATCGACTAGTTAGTCCTTCACGAGTGTCCGTAACACCAGCTGGGTCAAATTACCGTTTTACCCCTGGGTCACCTCTATTTCCTTTAGTACCAATTCTCCTCTAATGAACAATCTGTTTATGGTCCAACCATTAAACAGAAAACCCTCTCGTGCCATTGAGAGGGTAGGGCCCTTTGTTCAAGACTCGGAGTAACCACTTAAGGGAACACTCATCTGCTTCCCTAAAGTCGGGAAGGAGTGAATTCCATCTTGTACGATTATGTTCCCAGCTCCCCATTTGATCTTGTCCCCAAAGTGGTAGGCTTATTGAGTCGGCGTATTGGCCACTCTCACCCATGCAAATCAAAGGACAGTCTCTCATGAGCAGGAGTCCATAATCAACTCAGGATTAAGACTAAGTTGTCTCGGTCGTCCTAGTGAAATAGAAAACCAACTAGTTAACGGTGTTATAACTAGTGGTTACTATTTCGCGGTCCGGTCTTATGCAAACTCATTGCATAGGATACCCCCACTTGCATGTCTCCTACACGAACGCGTTGGATCGCAGCGTTTGTATCAAATACAAAGTGGGCCGTATCCATAGTGTCACCAGGATAAGGCACCCAGTCTTATCCCTATACTATAGACCCTTTAGGCTGTTTCTTGAACAATGATCCCATATGTCGCTACATATAGTTCAAGACTCATATTACAGCCTTGGATGTCTAGTTTATTGGATTAGGGTTATTATTAGGCAAAGACAAATATAAAATAACTAATAACAATTAATGGAAAAATATATCAATATTATTTCATTAATATCCGGTCAACGGTTACATTCACTATCTACGAGTTTTAGGGCATAAAACCCAACACTTTCCTTACCGAGCGCCTTCGGTATTGAGACAACGTTGAAACGCTGTTGCGTCTGGAGGCAGAATCTAGGCGATTTCAGCATCGATTCTCCGATTTTTGCCCCGATTTCAGCGGCGATTGCTCCGATTTTCATCTCATCAAAACCTATTCTAGACCCGGACTTACATAGGACTCGATTTTACATAAAATACCCGAAACACCGGGCCTTACATGATCAAAATCACATAAAAATAAAATCTATGGCCATAAAATTAACCCAAACAGTTCAACGCAAACCGAACATACATTATGCATAAATCCCACCTATTAGAGCCTATCACAACTTTTAAAATTAATTAATAGGGACAGCGATGGCTCTGATACCAATTGAAGGGAATAAAAGTCCCCATGCAGCGGAAGCACATCGATTGGACCTTACGCCGTATATTAAATAATATTAAAATACCGTTACGAAAACTCGAACAAACTTTAAACAAACTTTAAAGCTGCTGTAAAATTGGTTTAAACATGCTTAAAAATAAATCTAAATTTATTTTCATGCTTTTCTAAAGAAAAGAGGAAGAACCTTTACAAACCTCCGTTGTAGACTTGACCGTTCTTTGCCAACGATGCTCCAACGATCAAAACGCAGCAGGCGCCTTTGGTTTTTCTCCGCTAGAAATTTCTTCTTTGATTGACACAATCACCACAGAGGTTACACCGGTATGTCTCTGAGTCTAGGAGGCAAAAGACTTGTGGGAGTCTTTCTCTAAGAGGGAGGCTAGAGAGAATTCTAGGTCTTGTCTTTCAAGAGTGTCAAGTGTCATGACCAATTAGGTCTAGTGTTCTATTTATAGAAGAGAGACCATGAATAAAATATTCAATTAAATCAATCTTTTCCAAAATTGATTCAATCTTATTCCTTAATTAATCAATCATGATCAATCAATTCCATAATTGATTAATCTTTTCCAAATGACTAATTACTTCCATAAGTGATTAGATCATTTCCATAAATGATTAATCACTTTCTTAAGTGATTAATTATTTCCATAATTGATTAATTCCCGATTAATGAATTCTCTAATTAATTAACCACCAATTAAATATCACATACTTAATTCCCAGCCTAGAATTAATTAATTTTCCCAAACACATTTTAGGCCTTAAATTAATTAATTCATTATTTTAACTCTTTCAAACTTCCATAAATTTATATTTGAATTTATTCAAATGTTAATTTCTCTCATAATAATATATCAATATATATTATATTTCTTTCCCTTAGTAAATTGAACATTTTCAATTTACTTTTATTACTTAGTTGCCTCAAATTACTTTACGAGCTACCAGTGGGACCTAATGGACCTGCAGATCAGAAGCTCCAACGATGTGAGATTAATTGGTCAAACTCATTAACCACATTAATCAATATTCGTTAACTGTGTGTACATTCCACTATAGACTCACAGTTGCACTCTTCTCACTGCAGACATATTTTTTGTGTCCATGGATCTAGACCAATATCGACTAGTTAGTCCTTCACGAGTGTCTGTAACACCAGCTAGGTCAAATTACCGTTTTACCCCTGGGTTACCTCTATTTCCTTAAGTACCAATTCTCCTCTAATGAACAACCTGTTTGTGGTCCTACCATCAAACGGAAAACCCTCTCGTGCCATTAAGAGGGTAGGGCCCTTTGTTCATGACTCGGAGTAACCACTTAAGGGAACACTCATCTGCTTCCCTAAAGTCGGGAAGGAGTGAATTCCATCTTGTACGATTATGTTCCCAGCTCCCCATTCGGTCTTGTCCCCAAAGTGGTAGGCTTATTGAGTCGGCGTATTGGTCACTCTCACCCAAACAAATCAAAGGACAATCTCTCATGAGCAGGAGTCCATAATCAACTCAGGATTAAGACTAAGTTGTCTAGGTCGTCCTAGTGAAATAGAAAACCAACTAGTTAACGGTGTTATAACCAGTGGTTACTATTTCGCGGTCCGGTCTTATGCAAACTCATTGCATAGGATACCCCCACTCGCATGTCTCCTACACGAACGCGTTGGATCGCAGCGTTTGTATCAAATACAAAGTGGGCCGTATCCATAGTGTCACTAGGATAAGGCACCCAGTCTTATCCCTATACTATAGACCCTTTAGGCTGTTTCTTGAACAATGATCCCATAAGTCGCTACATATTGTTCAAGACTCATATTACAACCTTGGATGTCTAGTTTATTAGATTAGGGTTATTATTAGGCAAAGACAAATATAAAATAACTAATAACAATTAATGGGAAAATATATCAATATTATTTCATTGATATCTGGTCAACGGTTACATTCACTATCTACGAGTTTTAGGGCATAAAACCCAACAAACTCCCACTTGAACTAAAACACTAGTTAGTGGGATGTAATTGCAATAATCTAAAGCTGACAATGTCATGTATATAATACAATGAACTAGGGAATCCTTATACCCATTATACATTTCTCCCACTTGCCCTAGATTAGACGGCATACATATCTCATAGACCTAGACCCTCTAGATGACCCTCAAACACTTTAGCCGTGAGAGCCTTCATAAATGGATCAGCGATGTTGTGCTCCGAGGCGATCTTAGTGACGATCACATCTCCTCGTTGCACAATCTCCCATATCAGGTGATACTTCCTCTCGATGTGTTTACCTCGTTTGTGGCTTTGAGGTTCTTTTGAGTTGGCTACAGCCCCACTGTTGTCACAGTATAGTGTTATGGGCACGTTCAGTGAGGTATCCTACATCATTCCCAATGAGTAGGATATCGTCTACATAAAGTATTAGAAAATCTACTTTCCTTTTTTTGATTTTCTCGTACACACAAGGCTCATCAACGTTTTGGTCAAAGCCAAAAGATTTGATTGCAGTATCAAATCCAATGTTCCATGATCTGGATGCTTGTTTCAATCCATAAATGGATCAATTGAGCTTACAAACCTTTTGTTCCTGACCTTGGGCTATGAACCCTTCGGGTTGAGACATGAAGATATTCTCTTCAAGATTACCATTCAGAAAGGCAGTCTTGACGTCCATTTGCCATATTTCATAGTCATAATATGTGGCTATGGATAAGAGAATTCTTATGGACTTTAACATGGCTACAGGAGAAAAGGTTTCCTCATAGTCAACCCCTTCCTTTTGGGTATAACCCTTTGCCACTAGTCTAGCTTTGAAGGTCTGTACCTTTCCAGTTGCATCTCTTTTTCTCTTATAGATCCATTTGCACCCTATGGGTTTTACCCCATTTGGTAGATCTGTAAGTTCCCATACAGAATTGGAGTACATTGACTACATTTCCAGGTTCATGGCTTTGACCCGTTCATCCTTATCTTCGTCATTAATTGCCTGTCGATAGGACAATGGATCCTCAATGCCATCATTAGGTATGACAACCTGAGTTTCAGTTAAACCCAAGTAGCGGTCAGGTTGTAATACAACCCTCCCACTGCGTCGAGGCATTCCCAACGTTTGAGATGGACGGGATGGATCTGAAGAACTAGTTCTTTCATCAACCCTTGTTGAAGGTCCAACTTCATCAACAACTCTTGATGATTCTTCAGTAGCTTCTCCTAATATTATTTTGCTACATGGTTTATGATCTCTCATGTGGTCTTCCTCTAAGAAAGTGGCGTTTATCGATACTATCACCTTATTTTCTTGTGGGTCGTAGAAATAACCACCTCTCGTTTCTTTAGGGTAACCAACAAATTGGCAAAGTTTTGAACGAGGTTCCAGTTTCTTAGGATTTGTCACAAGCACGTGTGCTGGACAACCCCAGATGCGAAAGTGATGCAAACTAGGTTTACGCCCCTTCCTTAATTCGAAAGGTGTTTCAGAAACACTTTTCGAGGGAACATTGTTTAAGATGTATACTGCAGTCTCTACTGCATACCCCCAAAACGAGCTAGGCAATTGAGCATAGCTCATCATTGATCGAACCGTGTCTAACAAGGTTCTATTTCTCCTTTCTGACACACCATTCTGCTGAGGTGTACCAGGGGCTGAGAGTTGAGATTGGATTCCATGTTCTATCATATAATCTTGGAATCTTTGATCCATATACTCCCCTCCTCGATCAGATCGAAGTACTTTAATATATTACCTAATAGGTTTTCAACTTCAGCCTTAAACTCCTTAAACATTTCAAGGGCTTCAGACTTATGTCCCAATAGGTACAAGTAACCATATCTTGAATAATCATCTATAAATGAGATGAAATATTCGTACCCTCCTCGAGCTTTTACATTCATTGGACCACATAGATCCGAATGTATTAACTCTAAGGGTTCTTTGGCTTTGTAACCTTTTTCCAGTAAAGGGTCTCTTGGTCCTTTTTCCCTCTAGACAAGATTCACAAGGTGGTAGTGAATCATCTTCTAACTTGTTTAGAAGTCCATTCTTGATCAAACGACCGATTCTATCGATGTTTATATGACCAAGTCTAAGATGCCAAAGATGAGTATTGTTACTTGTTGGAGAAATCTTTTGCCTTTTTCTTTGAGTTTGAGCAGTTTTAAATAATTCGTGATTTAAAAGTGCTTTGTTTTCGGTTTGTCTTAATACATACAAGTTATTTTCTAATTTGGCTGAACAAATAAGTACACCATTCTTATAAATGAACGCTTCATTCATATCAAAAGTAATCGTATATGATTGTTCAACCAAACATGAAATAGAAATTAAGTTCCTCTTAATCTTTGGAACGATTAACAAACTTTCTAAAAGTAAGAATCTATTTCTAAAAAATAACTTCGCAGCTCCCACTGCTTTAGCTGAAATGACTTCTCCAGTTCCGACCCTGAGTGTCATTTCCCCATCGTTCAACTGCCGAAAGGAACTATTTTCCTGAAAAGAAGAGCAAACATGATTAGTTGCTCCTGAATCAAGTATCCAGGTAAACTCATCATGTTCTACTAGGCATTTTTCTAAAACCAGTAAATCAAATTTACCTTCCTTTTCCTTCTTTTTCTCAGCAAGGTACTTTGGGCAGTTTCTCTTCCAATGTCCATTTACATTGCAGTGGAAACACTTGCCCTTGTCTGGCACAACTTTGGTTTTTCCCTTGCTTTTAGCAACAGTACCGGGAACTTTTCCCTTGTTTCCTTTCTTCTTCTAAGTTTTCTTTGAAGAAGTGGCTACAGATTTAGTTCCAGAGGATGAACCATTCTCGAACTTTCTTTTAGAGTGAACAACGTTTGCCTCTCCTTTTATCTGTCCCTTGTTCTTAAGAAGAGACTGATAGAGTTGTAGCTCATTCAGCAGGCTAGTCAGGTTGAATGTTATTTTATTCATCATTGCATTGCTTCGAAACTGTAGAAAACTCTTCGGAAGAGATTCTAAGATGAATGTAACCTGACTACACTCATCTATGACCGCCCCGTTTGCTTCTGCCACGTTGAATTGGACCATCATATCCAAGACATGCTCCCGAGCAGACGTGCCCTCTTTCATGCGGCAGCTATAAACGTATTTGAGAGCGTCATGGTGGAGTTGATAGGGCGGTTGTCCAAACATCTCCTGGAGAGAGTTCATAAACTCCCTCGCTGTTACCATGCTCTCATGCCTTTTAGCAAAAACTTCAGATAAGCAGGCTAGGATATAGACGTGAGTCTTATCATTGGCCTTTGTCCAGCGGTCATAAGCATCCTTAACTGCTTTGGATGCATTACGAGCAAGGGCTGGAGGACAATCCTCCGTTAAGACGAACCGCAGATCATCGACAACAAGAATCGTATATTCAGGTTCGACTTCCACGTGGCGTAATTTTCGCCGGTTAATTTCTCATTTTTAAGCAGAGAGACAATTGAGGAAGACATTGCTGAAAATTTAAACAAACAATGACCGTATTAGTTATCTTTGCCTTAACCCATCATACAAGCAAACAATTGCACACAATCTAATATCAGCCACCGAAGGGTGATCAGACACTCCTCCTCTTAAATGAGACATTTCTCAGCTAATTCTAATTCCAGAATAACTCATATTCCTATAGACATTAGCCACCGTTGTTCGGTCAAGGATTTGTTAACACTCTTAACTCATCCTCGTAAGTGTAACCCTCCCACTTTCAAATCTCAGAGGCACGCACCAACAGGCTACCGAAGGGAAAGACAACTGTTGGTAATTAGCCTAAGAGCTCCTATCCTATTCAGGAGTTCACGATGTTCCAAATCCTACGATCAGGCCCTCCGAAGGGATGGTTGGGCCAGGACAACCTGCAGACGGATCATAGGACTCTCACGGTGTGAACTAGGGGCGGAGACCGAGGAATACGTTGACACGTGTCCCGCTCCCACTTACTCTAGACATTTTTCCCATTCACCTTGATATTGATTCATACAAACACATTCCGAAGGGAGGCCGCTCCTAAGGCGACTCGAAGCCGAGCACGAATCATACATTGTGAATATAGGGACGTAGGAGCAAAACTTGATTTAAAACTCGTTTTGTAATTTTCCTCCCACTGAAAATGTCATAAGGTTAATATAGGGTTGTTTAAAGTAGATAGATTTCAGCTAAGTCAATTTATCTAAGTCTGATCCTATTATAACAATTATGGAAATGATTCAACTGCTATCTTTTGGGTGAATTAAACTTCTTTTAATAAACCCAACATTGCAAGTCAACATTACTATAGTTAATCCAACTCAATGTTTGGGTCAGTTCCCAGGTAGGAGGTGTTCCGTAAACCGTCAACTTAAATACCCCCAACCTTAGACAAAACTTTACCGAGAGAGTTCCCTTAAAACCTCAGTAATGTAAGGTCTTTACTCTAAAGATCTAGGTGCATTAAACACTTTTAATAAACCTAGTGACATTGCATGCTAACATTTAACTTTGATTAATTCAACTCCGGTATTCCGGGTCAGTTCCCAGGTAGGAAGTGTTCCATAAACCGTCAACTTAAATAGCCCCAGCCTTAGACAGAACATTACCAGTGAAGTTCCCTTATAATCACAACAATGTTTTTCCTACTTAGTCAATTAAAACTATTTTTAATTCTAAGTAAGAAAAGATTCTAATCCTATTAGAAATTGATCTAGGTCTAATTAATTGTAAACAATTTAAAATTAATCCAATTTATCCTATGATCTTATGTTTCTAATCATTAATATTAAAGAACTATTTCAAATTTTAATGATTAATCCTATAATCAAGAATCTAGGGTTTAATTCATTCAACAATCTCATTCAAATTAAATAATTAAACCATACTAATTGCATGAATAATATAACAATTATATTATTAACTATGGATGTTTCATGCTTCATGCAATATTGATTTTCTTTTTATATAACAATTATAAGCCAATCAAGAAAATCAATCAAGCATGCTTCATTCATCACATTAAACATAACTATTTATATTTAATTTAAGTAATGACATGCTTCATGTTTTCCAATTTTTCATATAATTAATATACACTTATATTAAAAAATATGAAAACAATTTCATGCATTTAAACATACATTATAACAATTTATAATATATAAAAAATGCATGAGCATGTTTATAACCTAAGGTGGGATTAAATATTCTATATGACATCCATAAAGCATATAAATAGCAATTGAACCGGTTAATTTTGGCCCCTAGGATAAAATAATACATTAAATTACAATAATTTTAGCTAAATTCTATCCTAAAATCCTTCTACAGTCACAAAACTTGGTCTAGACAACACGGACCGCCCCGAACAGCCTCGAACCGACCTCCAAAATCACGAATCATGCCAAAAATTGGCTGAACCGGACAAAATAGGTCCCAGCCAAGCCGAACCGGACCACCCATGCCTCTGAACCGCGCCTTTCTGAAGTCGGGAAGGAGTGAATTCCTTCTTATACGATTATGTTCCCAACTCCCCATTCGGTCTTGTCCCCAAAATGGTAGGCTTATTGAGTCGGCGTATTGGCCACTCTCACTCATACAAATCAAAGGACAATCTCTCATGAGCAGGAGTCCATAATCAACTTAGGATTAAGACTAAGTTGTCTAGGTCGTCCTAGTGAAATAGAAAACAAACTAGTTAATTGTGTTATAACTAGTGGTTACTATTTTGCGGTCCGGTCTTATGCAAACTCATTGCATAGGATACCTCCACTCGCATGTCTCCTACACGAACGCGTTGGATCATAGCGTTTGTATCAAATACAAAGTTGGTCGTATCCATAGGGTTGCCAGGATAAGGCACCCAGTCTTATTCCTATACTATAGACCCTTTAGGTTGTTTCTTGAACAATGATCCCATATGTCGCTACATATAGTTCAAGACTCATATTACATCCTAGGATGTCTAGTTTATTGGATTAGGGTTATTTTTAGGCAAAGAAAAATATAAAATAACTAATAACATTTAATGGAAAAATATATCAATATTATTTCATTAATATCCGGTCAATAGTTACATTCACTATCTACGAGTTTTAGGGCATAAAACCCAACAGAAAATTCCTAAACGAAGTTTAAAATGTTAACTTGGCTCCAATACGACGACAAAATAAACCACAACAGTAAAACTATTTTAAACCTATTGTAAAGTGGTTATTAGCATGCTGAAAAATTTAAGAAATAATTTAGATCAAATCTAAATTTGATCCTATTGTTCAAGGATCAAAGAAAACTTACTTTTTTGTTGGAAGCCTTGATCGTTTCGTCTTTCCCTTCAAGATTCGTCGAAAATTCCAACAGCACAAGACCTTCTTCTTCGTTGAAAAATTCCAAAAAAAATTGTGAACTCCCTAGGTTAGTCGGAAGATTAAGCGCATAAGGGATTTAATTAATAATTAAAATAAAATTAATAATTAATTAAATAATTAAATTAACAATTAATTTAATTATTATTTATACAAATCATATTTATATAAATATTCCCATGTAACCTATTGTTTTAATGCAATTAAATTAAATTAAATTAAAAACAAAAAATTAATCAAACCCAACAGGGAGGTCACTTCCAGGGTGACACGAGGCCGAGCATGATTCTCACGGTGTGAACTATCTGGAGATACGTGGGAATAAAAACTTTATATAATACGTCTTGTTGTTATACTTTTCCTCCTACTGAGTATTTAAACTATTAGTGTCTATTTTACGTAGGTAAATTCTGGCTAAATGAATCAATCGAAGTCTATGTCTTATTATATAAGGTATTTACTCTGTTATCTAGGTGAATTAAACCCTTTTAATTACCTAGTGGCGCGTGCATGCTAATAAGACCTAGTTAATTCAACTCACGTTCCGGACCAGGCGTCGGGAGAGTTCCCTTATAACCGAAGTCTTATATCCCACTTAATCATATTTTAACTTTATTTAAAATACTAAGTAGGAAGTTCTAATCCTATTAGAAATGTGACCTTATGTCTATTAAATTTTAAACCTTTTTAAATTTAACTCAATCCACTACAAGAAAAATTAAGTTACTTGACGTTTTCGAAATGTCAAGTAACTTTATACTTGACGTTTTTATTAGCATCGGCGAACCGACCATCAAGAATAAGATTGTTAAAACTTCAATCATGTAGAGGTTGACTTCATGCTTGACGTTTATTAACCGTCAGAGAATAAAAACGATAAAATGTCATGTTTATAAGACCTTGACATTTTACGTATCAATAATATTATAACGTGACATTCTATGACCGTCAAATTAATTGTTATCTTGGCATATTTTACATGTCATATCATTTTTCTATCTTTTTTAATTTATTTTTTAAAATATGTCCCATACTATCTTGAATTTCTTGTATTGCATTCCAACAAATCTGATAACTTTAGAACTACAATATTTCTATCAACCAACAATAAACAATATATATTTAATACTTTTCAATATTCATCAAAAAAAAATATTAACAATTTCATACCCAATAATAATATTAACAACTATATCATAACATATATAATTGTATCTTCCCTTCTTTAGGAAATTTTCAAAAACTATCAATCATATGGACATAATTCCAAAATTACAAGAACTATCTACTGAAGGAGTGTACGACACTCGAGCAGAAGCGATTACGGATCTTGGGCGTTTAATTTCATTATTTTGTTTAAGGAAAAAATATATGTTTAAAATGACCGAAAACAGGGCAGCGAGAAATTTATCTTTGATGCACAAATTCAGCAACACCGAGGCTCGATTCACAGCACGAACACATTATGGACGACCACTGAGATCTTCCCTACTGTTCTCTAGCCATAAAACGTTCTTGTGGAAGCTTGAAAGTGTTGAATTATGGAGAAAATGATATGGGTTTTCAGAGAGAATTTTCAGCCATGGTTTGAGAGAGTTTCTTGTTGTTTTGCATGAAAACTCTAGCTCCATCATCAACATTCTTCTCAAATGAAGCTAAATGCTTATATATGTGGTTTAACAAACAACCAGCTAACATTCAAGGTGGGATTATGCGTCTTGAAATGTGAATTTGCCTCTTGCAATTTCTAAAAATATGAAATTCATAATTCCATGAATTTATAGGCAAATCCACTATCTCAATTTAAATTAACTTATATAATTAATTTAAATTAAATAATTAATTTATTAAATTTAAGATAATCATATTTTAATATCAAATATTAAATTAATTAATTACACTAATCCTGAACCTTCTTTATGTCGAATTTCTCGAACATGAATCGTTATTAAAATTCAAATTGCTTATCTCAAACATGAATCCCTATTCACGTGTGTTATATTTAAATCATATTTAAATAATAGTTCCAACTCTCTTATTATATGGTTTACTACACAATTAAACCAACGAGTTGAATTATATCGAATATAATTAACGATATCTCCTTAAATTTAATTTGAATGCTTTAAAATTCGTTCATCACTATTGTTCTAAGGTTTAGTCCGTTTGAGCTAGTAGGGGGACCTAATGGATCTACAGATCATGGGCTCCAACGATACGAGATTTAACTGGTCGAACTCTTTCAATCCTAGTTAACAAACATTTGTTAACTAACAGGAAACTCCACTATAGCCTGTAATTGAACTCCCCTCACTATAGATATATTTCTGTCCACCCGATATAACCGTGATTAGTAAGTCGATCCTTCACAGGTTGTTCGTAACTATAGCCAGGTCAAAAAGTTCGTGTTACCCATATAGCACTTCTTGTTCCTTAAGCCTCCACTGAGTCCCTAATGAACAATTGGCTTGTGGTCCCACCACTAAACCTAAAACCTCTCGGGCTAATGAGAGGGTGGTGCACCTTTGTTCACGTTCCGGAGTCAGCACATAAGGGAACAACCTCTCTACTATCCCTAAAGTCGGGTAGGAGTGAATTCCATCTTGCAAGACTATGTCCCCAGCTATCTACTCGGTCTTATCCCAAAAATTGTAGGCTTATTGAGTCGGCGATGTTGAGTCACTCTCACCCATGCAAATCAAAGGATAATCCTGAATAAACAAGAGTTCATAATTAGCTCATGATTAAGATCGAGTTACCTAGGTCATCGCTTTGAAATAGTCAGTTTCATAGTAAACGACATTATAAAGTGAAAATGACTCATTTCGCGGTCCGGTCTTATACAAACTCTTTTGTATAGGACACCCCCGCTCGCATGTCTTTACATGAACTATTTAGGATCACATCGTTTGTACTAAAACAAAGTGGGCCACGTCACATAGTTTTTCCTAGGATAAGGTACCAAGTCTTATCCTTATACTATAGACCGTTTAGGCTATTACTTGAACTTGATCCACTTTTATGTCACTACATAAAGTACAAGTGTTCATATCATAGCCAAGGATTCTAGTCTATTGGATTTGGGTTAATTAATACATAATTCAAAGCAACTACTTAACAACTAGAAATTGAATAACCTCGATAACGCTTTATCGATTATAATTGACTTTGCTACATTTACTATCCACGAGTTTTAGGACATAAAACCCAACATCTAACGTATGAACAAAATTACAAGGACTATCAACCACATCAAACTATTCCAAAATTACAGATATCTATCTCCTCCATAATAGGAAATACTTTGAAAATGATAAAAACTTCATAAAACCTTTAATAAACATTCCAAGGAAACACAAAAGAAGTATATGACGCTCTCTAATGAGCACTGAGTAACTCTAACTAATTAGCTAATTTTTTTCTAAATTTTTAAAGCTTGGACTGGTTAGGCTTAATTAGATCAAGGTATTCTGATCTGCAGAAACCTTTTGCTTGAGCATTTCTTCTAGCCTGGTCTGTTGCTGCGGCAAAGAAGATTCTGGAGGTAGTGTCGACTTATATGATCCACTTTACGCTTAGTTCTATGTCCCACGCTTAGATTGAAAATTCAGATAGAAAAAATTAAGTTTGAGGGTATAATTGCAAAATTGATGATTCATTGGGGACAATGAATAATTCAAGTTTGGGAGACTTTTTGCTACTCCAATTGTTTTGCTCGAGCATTCCTCTCCTTAATTTAAAAATTTGTTAGGTTGTTGAGTAACCGGGGACATTTGTGATACCCACAGTTTGTCTTCGCGTCAAAAGATGACCTAGGAAATGTGAAAAAATGAGAAAAATTATTTGCTGAAAAAAAAATTGATTGTTGAAAATTTTGCTGAGAAAATTCATGGAGCAAAAGTTTTGAAGGATGAATGATGATCCAACAGTTTTCTGTCTCCCAGAACTTAGGTGAGCATCACCATAAAATGTTTCTTTTGTGAGTATGAGATCCTTGAATCAATCTAGAAACAATGAATGTTAAATAATATTTATGATAAATAATCAATTATTGTTGTCCTACTTGAACCATTGTAATGAAAATAGTTTCGATAACATACCACATCCATGACTAAAGTGATTCCATTAGTCAAGATATCTCCCATATATCTCATCACGTAATATCCACACTCAAAAGTACCCGCATGTAAATGACACTACAATACGATCAAAACAAATAATATATGTTACATATGCCTATATATGTGGACATATTCGAATAAATTTGGTAATAATACTTATACTTAGCTTACTATTTTCCAAAATATAGCTTTTCGACTCTTTTTCATATTCTTTTATGAACAAAAGATTGCTATTTCCCTACATTAGTAAAAGAATCACAAGAATATTCAAAATGAAGTAAACTTTAAAGGACACAAAAACTAGTTATCTTACATATCTGTTATGTATTTTATATCTTCTCTCGAACTTGTTCTTAGTGAATCAAGATAGTAAATCATGTCATCATATGAATTAATAATAACCAGTGACCAATTACCACAACATATATATATATATAAAAAACTAATTAGTATTTTTTACTACTGTTGCAAGTTTCTTACCCTGGATTATATGGAGCAACAACTAATTGATTTTCTTCTGAAACCATGAGTCTACTACAAAGGTTTAGAGCCCTAATTTCTTGAGTGTTTTGTCCAGTAGATAAAAGAGATCGATCTACAAAAACATACTTTCAAACTCGATTTGACTTCTCTAAATATGAGTGTAAGTACCTACAAAAGATATGACACATATTTTTTAATGGGAAAAATACACTTTTGGTCCCTGAGGTTTGGGTTAAGTGACACTTTGGTCCCTGAGGGCTCGTTTGATAACGTTCTCGTTTCTTGTTTCTCGTTTCTCGTTTCTTGTTTCCTGTTTCTCGTTTCTTGTTTTTTAAAAAATAAAAACAAAAACATGTTTGATAACTATTTCTGTTTCTTGTTTCTCTAAAAAAAGAAACAAAAACAAATATGTGCTTGATAATTGTTTCTAGTTTCTTGATTTTTAGTTGAAATAAAATTTGGTACATATAATATAAAAATTATATATAACATACATTAAAATTATAGTCAGAGGTTGTCGGTGGCGGCTGGTCGGTGGAAGTCGGCGGCGGTCGGTAGTCAGAGGTCGAAGGTGGTGGCCGGTCGATGGAGGCCAGTTAGTGGAGGTCGGTGGTGACAGGTTAGAGGAGGTCGGCGACATCTGGTAGTCGGAGATCAAAGGTGGTGCCTGATAGTCAGAGGTCGACAATGGTCGACGACGGTTGATGGTAGTAGTCGGTCGTGCCCGGTAGAAAGAGGTCGATGGAGGTCGATAGCGGCCGTTTGTCAGAGGTCGATAGTATCAGTCAGTCGCGCCCAATAGTCGAATGTGACGATGGCGGACGGTCGATGGAGGTCGACAACGACCGGTAGTCGGAGGTGGACGGTGGCGGTCGGCCGTCGGAGGTCGACGATTATGGTCCGCTATGATCGGTAGTTGGAGGTTGATCGATGGAGGTCGGTGAGGATCGGTAGTTAGGGGTGGGCGGTGGTGGTCGGTCGATGGTAGCAGTCGAGCAGGCTGGTATTCGAATGTCAACAATGGCGACCTATTGGTGGAGGCCGGTAATCAGAGGTCGACGGTGGCGGTTGGTCAGCGGAGGCCGGTAAGCGGCCAGTAGTCAGAGGTTGATAGTGGTTGTCGGTTGACGAAGGTCGACAACGATCGGTAGTCGAAGATGAATGGTGGCGGTTTGTCGCGTGGAGGTCGACGGTAGCCGGTTGTCGAAGGTCGACAGTAGCGGTCTGTCAGTAGAGCTCGACAGCAGCCGATCGTCAAAGGTCAACGGTAGTGGTCAGTATTTGGAGGTCGATGGAGGTCAGCGACGACCGGTAGTCGGAGGTTGACAGTGGCGGTCAGTCGACAAAAGTTGGCGACGATTGGTAATTCTAGGTTGATGGTAGCGGTCAGCCGACGACGACTGGTAGTTGAAGGTTGACGGAGGCGATCGGTCGGTGACGATCGATAGTCAGAGGTTGACGGTGACGACTTGTTGGCGGAGGTCGACGGCGACCGATAGTCCAAGTTTTACGGTGGCGGCTGGTCTGTGGAGGTCGACGCAACCGATAGTCGAAGGTCAACGATTGTGACCGGTTGTTGGACGTCAACGGCGACTGGTAGTCAGAGATCGGCGGAGGTGATAAAAAAAAGGAAAAAATGAAAGAAATACATAAATAATAAAAAAAAAATGAAAGAGAAAGAAATAACGAAAAATTTTATTTTTTTTTTTTTAAAGGAAAGAGAACGAAATAACCAAAAAGATTAAAAAAAGACGTGAAAGTGATTAAAAAATAGACAAAGAGAAGAGATTGGTGTAGGAATGAGAGTGGGAGATGAGTACATGCATGAAAGATAGAAAAAAAAAACAGAACAAGAATTTGAGAAACAACGACTTTTTGTAGTTTCTCAAATTTGGCCTCTTTTTTAGAAACGTTTCTAGAAATTTAGAAACGAGAAACAGGAATGGGTTATCAAACAAGTCTGTTTCTTAAAAAAGGAGAAATGGGAACAAGAGACAAGAAACGAGAACGTTATCAAACGAGCCCTGAGTTTTCAAACTCAACAAAAATACAAGGAGCACTTTGGTCCCTGCCGTCAAATTTTCTGTTAACTTTTAGCGATTGCTGACGTGGCACTATTATTTTAATATAAAAAATTATTATTTTATTTTTTTAATAAAAAATAAAAAATATTAATATTTTATATTTTTTTATTATTTCTCCCTTTCTCTCTCATCATCTCCTTCTTCTTTTCCATCTTCTCCACCTTCTCCTTCCTCTTTCTTCTTCTTCCTATGTCCGGCGACCGGCGATCGGTGGCTACCATTAATATCACTTACACCATATAAGCCACCATTAAAATCATGAATGAATAATATCACTTACACCATATAAGCAACCATTAAAATCTAAACTTTTCGCAGGATGTAGAAGTCAATTACATCCTCTCGCAAGACACAAGTCCGTTGACTGAAACCAAAAGGCTCAACAGGTAGTTGGAAAGAAATACTAGTCTCATCGGCCATTACCTTTTCAACAAATCTAAGAATAAGCTTCAAAGATATGGGTAAATTAGTTGTTGGCTCATTAATAACTTCTTTCTCCTTGGTCAATTTCCTTGAAACATTCTCCTAAACAATCAAGTTATATTTTCCGAAGTTGTAACTTACATAATATATAAATTTTCAACTTGAGATTAATTAGTTTGATGTTTACCTTTCTTTCTTCATTAATAATGACCAAATGTCGTGGCCATGGGACATGGGATCCTACCGCTTGCTTCATTGTTATAAGATCATTTCTTATCTTTATCGGTAAAGCCACACCAACAATAGCAACATCAATTGAGACCTTTACATTATCATCTCCAATTGTAATTCCATGTACGGTGGATTGTAGTCCATCATTTTCAAGCAAGAAGCTAGAGGCAACAACATTATTAATATTTCCCAGTGCCAGCAAACATGATTTTCCCTTTTAAATAAGATAGAACAAAATGTTCACACCATTCCACTCAAATATAAAGAAGTAAAATATATCATATTTCACATCATGTATACATTTAATTTTACCTTAATCAAAGCTTGTTTTTCCTCACTTCCACTCTTGATATCCTGCAAAGTTTTCTTAGTACAACTCACATTTGGGATCCTCACATCTTCAATCATTGTTGTCCAACTTTTCAATAGATATGAGTTTAAATCTCAGTAATTGTTTAATAACATACAAAAAGTCAGATGTAAATCAAATGGTACTCGTGCTTAGATAAAATTCTAATGTACCTTAATCAATGTTTGTTTCTTCTGGAATTCATCTTCATCTTCCAAAACTTGCTTGGAGCAACATCCATGTTCTGATGTTGGTGTAAATTGCGATTTTTTTATTTGGTCTTCCAATTCTTTAATACGCAAATGAAGTGCTTTGTTCCCGATATCAATTTCTTTGCTTTTATCCATCTCTTGTTTTGAATTACGTTTCGCTAAATGGAAGTAAGCAGTAGGAGTAATGAAAGCACCCACCCCTCGCACACATCCTGCATATTCTAGAGTACCAAAAGCTTGAGCCAAAGCATCATTAGGTGAAGGATATTTGTTGGAAAGTGGGTCATCATTCTTCAAGATCTCATCCTAAAGAAAAAAGAAAATAATATATATAATTTCATAATATATATATGTTGCATACATTTGTCATTCTAACATATATGTTTCAGTTGAATGTAACACTTGTTTTACTATTCGATTAGCCACTTGCTGGACATTTTCGTTAACATATTCTCCTTTTTTATTCATCCGAGCTCTTTTCCAGAAATTAGCTTGACAAAAATCACTTTCATTGGATGTCGTTTTCTTCTACAACCAGGTAAACAGAAAGTAAGATACATAATCAGTTTAAGAATCTCAATAACATAAATTAATATTCTTACCATTTCTTTCACAAGATTAGCATAACCTTTTCTTGAAAGTCGATGATTGTACTTATTGTTAGCTCGACGATTATTTTCTAAGCTTTTTAGTCTCTTCATATATATAACAGTTATTAGCAATAATGATATGAAAATTGAAGAAAGTAAAAACAATTTAATATAATAAAATGAAAAGTAATAAGTACCTCAAACTCCACAGTTAATCTTGAACTAACAAACTCGAGCCAATGGTGTCGCTCTGTGTGAGAGTATATTGTTGGTGGATTTAACAAAATTTAAGGTTGATCCTTAAATGGCAGAATATGTTTCATTGTTAACCAGCTCTTCAATTGACGAAAGGCCACGCCCGCAATCTTGAGAATGTGTCTTTAGATCTACCATCGATTATAAAGGCAACCTGAACATTAAAAAAGCTTAGTTATTCTTCAACTTAAACATGCATATACCTCAATAATAATAAATCAATACATACACACCTTAATCCTATTATATATTTTTTCCTTCATCTCAACAAGTACATGCGTCCAAGAAGTGTATGTAGTAGGAATATGGTGATGCACACAAGACCCAATAAAAGATTTTAACTTAATTCCATTGACACCAATTGGTACTCCATCGTCATTGTATTCAACCAACTTCTTTTCTCCTGCACTCCTAATACGTGTTACATCAAACATAATAGCAGGTCCTCGTGATCTTCTTTTCTTTGAGCGAGATGTTTCATCTGTCTTTGCATTACTATTCTCATTATCAATGCCAAGTTTCATGCTATCAAGATCCAAGTTCTCATTACTTAAATTGGTATGCTTCATGGTGAAAAAATAAAACTGTAAAGCCAAAAATATATAACAATCAAATATCAAATTAAGAAAAGTTAGAATGAATGAAATAGGATTGATAGAACGACAATAAAAAAGTCACAGAAATTAATAATGAGAACCCACCCAAAGATTGTTATATAGGAATCCATGTGCCCTCGCAATCTATTCGTACATACACTGAGATGTTCTCATCCAAGTCATTACTAGATTCAATATTTGGCATGTCATTCGATATTCTTTGACAATGTAGTATTGTATCTCCAAAGTTCGTCGTCATTACATTGATCGTCAAAGTCTCTTTGTGGTGGAGTAAGCACAACTGACCATTTGACATCACTTGGGTCTTGAACAAAAAATACTTGTCTTGCCTTGGTTGATAGTATAAAAGAAACAAACTTGTGGCCTATTCTATTTAAGTCAACTAATACAAAACCAAGCTCATCAATTTTGATACCATTGTTGTTTTCAATCCAATAATCACATTTAACACATGGGAATCTTAAATGTATTATAATTTAGTTCCTAGATTTCTTGTATCACTCCATAAAAAGACACGACTCCAACAACAGGATTTTTATCCTTTGAACTAGACAGTTGCATTGTCTTTGCAACCAAACTAACACCACTATTTTGTACACTTCGATCATTGTCACGAGACTTAGTGTGATAACGACATCCATTAATGACAACCGATATACATAATCACAGTTGGATGAGGGCCATGAGAAATTCACCTCAAGTTATCTGAAACTTCACTATCTCCTATTTCAAGTTCGACTGCCACCTTTTCTCGTAACCATGATATGAAGCTTTGGTTATGTTCATCTTGTATCCACTTTTGATTTTTGGATTTACCAGGATGTTGTAATTGCAATATTGTCATATGTTTCCTTAAATAGAGCATAGAAAACGTTTACACAAAGCTAGGTTCATATTATAAGTTTTAAAGGAATAAATTAACAAAAGTCATATAAACATACTCTATATATGGTTGCACATCAATCATATTTTCCAAAACATATCGATGAGCTTGATATAAAAGTTCTTGCTCCGGTTTGAAAGGAACACCAATTGATAATGGCCTCCCAATGTTTGAATTGTCTGAATTTTCTTGTAACTTGTAAGTTCCAAGCCCAATAGGATCTACTCCAGATAAAACATCTGAACAAAATTCAACAGCTTCTTCCACTATGTAACTTTCAACAATGCAACCTTCTGGACGACGTCTATTTCTTAAAGAATTTTTAAGAACTTTCATGAATCTTTCAAAGGGATACATCCATCGCAAATATATTGGCCCACAAAGCTTGACTTCTCTTACAACGTGTATTGTGAGGTGCATCATGATTGTGAAGAAGGAAGGAGGCAAATACTTCTCCAAAAAACATAATATAACAACGATCTCTTCTTGGAACTTATCCAATTGTATAACATCCAAGACTTTGTTACATATTGAATTGAAAAAGATACACAATCGAGTCATAGCATACCGTACATATTTAGGTAGCAATGCCCGTATCGCAATAGGAAGCAATTGTTGTAAAAGCACATGACAATCATGAAATTTCAGATTGTTAAGTTTTAAATTTGTCATGGACACAAGATTTTTAATATTAGATGAGTAACCCTTGATAGCAGGCAAAAATGCTATCATTTTCTTATTAATTTTAGCTAGTTTTGTGCATGAATTGTGTACTTTAATGCTATTTTATGTTTAAATTTCAGAAAACCGAGCCAAGAAAGCAAAACAAGAATTTTTAGAGATTTTGGATTGTTTTGGAGGTTTTTGAAGCAATTTAGAGAAGTCCATTAAAGACCCAAGTCCAAAAGCCCAAGAAGAATAAGTTAGAAGCCCAAATTCATGAGTTCCAAGTCTTAAATTATCAAGTTGGGTCACGAAAAGAGCCCAAGATCCATTTAATGAAGCTTTTGGGCCAAAAGAAAGTTGGAGGCCCAAAAATTGAGTCAAAATCGGGTCATTCTTTGAAGACCAAGGCCTAACATCGAGACGCTAAGCCTAGAGCCTCCCGACGCTTGGTAGCCGCGAGGAAGGATCCAGAAATTGGGTAGCGTCGCGACGCTGCGACGACTTGGAGCCCATGACAAGATGACGTAGCGTCGCGACGCTACGCCTACTAGGAGCCTATAAATTGAGCCATTTTCATCCAAGTTTGGGGAGCCAATTTGTGGGTTTTCACCCAATTCTAGAGTCCACACTAAAATTGGGGGTTTTTGGGATAGTTTTGGAGCTTTATTGAAGATCTTTGGAGCTCGGGATCGATGGAGGTCGGCGTTGGATCAAGGAGATCGACACTTTTATGAGCATTTCTCTTCCCTTTTCCTTTATGTTTTAGTTTCTTAATTGTTGTGATTAGTAATTAATGGATTTTCGTGCTTATGAGTAGTTAATTCCTAAATTCTTTGAGATTGATTTAGTTGTTGAACTGTTGCTGAATTAATAAATTGATTTGGTTTAATTGTCATTATTGTTCATTTGTGCATTTTGTCCCTTATGCTTTTAATCAACTGATCACTGATTAAATGAATCGTTACTAAGTGGAAACTTGACGGATAGAAGCTTAGACTAGAACTGAATGCATGACTAACGTTTATTTACCCGAGTGACACGGGATAAGATAAATAACGTTAGAGGTTGTATTGAAGGGTCGTAATGCCATGCTAAGTAAATAAGGAGGAAACTGAAAGGAGATTATTTATTGAAAGGAATGAGATTGGAGGAAACCGACAAGATAGTCCTTGTCATTAGGCTTCTAGACTTATGAATCAAATGATTAGTTAATCTATATTAGTTAATTGATTAAGCGATTAAAGGTCCAATTGATGAAATCATCCCTCTAAGAATTATCCCTCCAAAATTTGTCTCCATTTATCTTTTTCTTTCTAGATTAGCTTTTAGTTTATTCTGTTCGACATTAGATTTTGCTCTCTAAATAAAGCCAAACAAGATTATTAGTACTAATTAATTGAATAAATCCAATCACTGTGGAGATGACCTGTACGCTTGCGGAAAATCGTGCAACAACACTCAGGAACCTTCATTTCTGATAATGTCTTCAAAACATATCGTTTTTCTTCTCTTGTAAGAGTACCAAACAAGCAGGGGGAATGAATTTTTTTTTGTCCCCACGAATCTTTAAATGAACTAAATCACGTCTTGCATTCAATCCATCCTTGCTTTTTCCTAGAATATCAAGAAGTGTACCAATGATATTCATGCAAACATTTTTCTCAATCTAAACAATGTCTAACATGGACATGTTTCCAATAAGGGAGCTAAAAAAAAGCAGACAACTTGTTCCAACAACTCCCTGCACTTCCTTTTATTGTTTGTTTTTTATTCTTTTTCTTTCCCCTTGGGAATTCAATATCTTTAGTTTTTGACAATATACTCTCTCCAGATGAAGGTTCTGGAATAGTTCCAAGTTCTGTATGGGCCTTAAATGCTTTCTTTTGATGTCAAAATGGATGATTACGTGCTAGAAATTTCCTATGTCCAAGGTATGCCATTTGTTTCCCATGTTTCAATCTTAAAGAAGATGTATTATCTTCACAAATTGGACATGCTATGTATCCTTTCACCCTACATCCACTAAGGTTTCCATATGAAGGAAAATTATTAATTGTCCACAACAAAACTGCCCTTAAGTTGAATGTTTCTTCTAGATAAGCATCATAACATTGGACACCACTTTCCCATAAAAGTTTTAAATTTTCAACCAATGGTGCTAAATATATGTCAATGTCATACCCTGGTTGCTTTGGACCCGAATTCAACATTGATAACATCATGAACTTTTTTTTTCATACACAACCATGGTGGCAAATTATAAATAACTATCACTACTGGCCAACAACTATATTTATAACTCATATCACCACGTGGATTTATTCCATCTGCTAGCAAAGCTAAACGAAGATTCCTAGGTTCATAACTAAAGTCTGGCCACATGAAATCTATTAACTTCCAAGTCGATGAGTCAGCATGATGACGTAATTTACCATCTACCACTCTCTCATTTGCGTGCCAATTAAAGTTTTTAGCACATTCACACTTCTAAGCATCCTTTGGAATCGTGGAATAGGTGGAAAATACCATATTACCTTCGCAGGGATTTCCTTTTTTCCCTTATGTGTATTCTTACCATATTTCCACCTGGACTCGCCACATTCAGGACATTCAATTGCATAAGCATATTCTTTTCCATACAAGCAGCAATCGTTAGGGCATGGATGAATCTTTTCATGTTTCATTCCTAGTGCACCTAATGTGTTCTTTGCTTCATACATCGATGTTTGAAGCTCATTAGTAGAAGGCAAGATATCCTTTAATTTTTTTAGTAGTTTTGAGAAACTAATATCACTCCAGCCATATCTAACTTTCAAATCATACAACTTGACCTATGTAGAAAACTTGGTAAATTTTTTAACTTCCAAGTCGGTGAGTCAGCATGACGACGTAATTTACCATCTACCACTCTTACATTTGCGTGCCAATTAAATTTTTTAGCACATTCACACTTCTAAGCATCCTCTGAAATCGTGGAATAGGTGGAAAATACCATATTACCTTCGCAGGGATTTCCTTTTTTCCCTTATGTGTATTCTTACCATATTTCCACCTGGACTCGCCACATTCAGGACATTCAATTGCATAGGCATATTCTTTTCCATACAAGCAACAATCGTTAGGGCATGGATGAATATTTTCATGTTTCATTCCTAGTGCACCTAATGTGTTCTTTGCTTCATACATCGATGTTTGAAGCTCATTAGTAGAAGGCAAGATATCCTTTAATTGTTTTAGTAGTTTTGAGAAATTAATATCACTCCAGCCATATCTAACTTTCAAATCATACAACTTGACCAATGTAGAAAACTTGGTGAATTTTTTACATCCTTCGTATAATGGTTTCTCAGCATCGTCAAGCAACTTCTTGAATCCATTGGGATCTTTTGAATATTGTTCCTGAGCAATGTCAACCATTTCATTTATACTTGCAACATCATTCTCCTCATACTTACACGTGTCCCACTTGGACGATTCTCCATGCAAAGATGAACTGGGAAGTTCTTCACCATGCCAATACACAATTTTATAACTTTCGTCAATCCCATTAACATATAAATGATCTCTAATATCATCGATGCTATGTTTTTCACAATTCCTACATTTCAAACAAGGGCAACGTATACAAATACTATTTGCATTAGAAAGTCCAAATTTGATGAAGTTTTCCACATCCATGATTTGTCCATAACTACAACTAGTAAGAAAACATGATAAACAATCAATATTAACATAAAATCATAATTCTTAAAACTACAAAGAAATCATTTAATTATAATAATAACCTTAAATCATTTAATTATGATAATAACGATAAAAATTTTAAAAAAATAAATACATAATTTTAAAGTTTAAAATAAAAAAATAAAAAGACGAAGAAAGATAGACAGGAAGAATGAAAGAAAGAAGAAAGAAAATTCTGCTGCAAATGGTCAAGTATGACGTAGCACAACTTGTTTTCATCTAGAGTTGAGTTGAGCGTCCTTGCATCATCAGAGACGCTACAAAATAATAATTCTTTTCTGTCATTCATATTGACTTTTTCTTGTTTAGTTCTCCAGACAATGCTTATCCCCATAACCGAACTTTATAAATTTAGGCGTGTCCACAAAGGTAGACACACTCTTCTATTGGGTTCACATGTTACCAAAGAGATGTCATAATGTAAGCCTCATGCAAACTCTTGCCTTTTTGTTCGAGATTTATAAAAGAAAAACTTGATGAATGAGAGCATATTTAAGTTTAATATCTAGGAAGACAAATATAGCAATTTTATTGAATCCTGATTAACAAGTGACAAACAGGCACAAATGACATAAAACTGCAATTATATATCACTAAGCCTTGCACCAAATATGAGCTTCTACTATTAACAAAAAGACAGTTTATACAAGGAAAGTTTTAAAATCACAAGCAATCACAGAATTACGAATCAATACATGTTTTTTGTCTTTCATAAAATGAACCGAGCTTTCATTGAGAAACAATTTTTATACAAAATGTTTTAAGAAAAATGCATTCTTGAAAAACATTTAAACTAAAAGGCATTCTAAACGGGCCCAAAAGCAGTTGATATAAAAGGAATGTTTATTTTGTATAAGAAAAAGAAAAGAATGATTTGAGTTTAGAAGTAAGCAGCTGTGGTTTCATCATAGTCCGGCCAGTTCAGTAGAACAAACCCTATGACATGAGAAGCAAATTTTGAACGAAATGAACAAAAGGTTCATCACAAGGACATTCAACCCTATTAAAAAATTCTATGGGTAAATATAAGATGATTTGATCAACTTACCTAAGAAGGCTATAACAACCAAGTTTTCAGTATTCTTCAAAATTTTAGACTACACCACGAACCATCCACAACGGTAGACTCCACTGGCCAAAGAGAAAACGATGATACCACGACTTCAGCACGATCGCCGAAAGTTTGAACAACCATCAATGGTTGAACCCACGATCACCGAAAGATTACAAGCACCGAACGCTGAACTATCGTGAGAATGATGGATGTGAAAGAAACGTGCGGGAAATGGTAGCGTCAACAGGGGAAATAGAAAAAAATTTAGGGTTTGAGATTAAATTATTATGTTTTAAAAAATAAATATTATTGTTGACATTTAAAATGTGTTAGAACAAATTGTCTCAAACTTATCATTCTTAAAATTTCAAGTTCTTGTTAACGGGAAAATATCTGAAATGTGTATTACATGACATATTTTTCCATAAAATGTCAACTAATTAAAAATTAAAAATTTCAAGTAACATATAATTTGTAGTAGTGATCCCTAAGATCTTATGTTAGCATGCAACTCTTTGTTATATGTTTGACGGTTTCTATTCATTAACCTTTATAAATATTATAACTTTTAATGAATCAGCCCAATAACATGCTTCTAATGGTGATAAAAGCATATAACAATCAAGTATTCAAGTTATATAAAGCACCATTTAAAAGCAACCTACATCTAGGTGTGAATAATGATTTTATACTTACGATGTCTAGGTGATTGATAACTGACCAAAAGGTAGTTATTTAGGCCTCAATTATATAGGGATTTGTGTGTCCTTTATGCTTATTAGGGTTGGTTTTAGAGAGATATTACATGATTTAACCCATTTGGAAGAATGGAAGCTTTGGAAATCACTTTGTGCAGATTATGCTGCTGAGCGACTGGAAGGAGCAAATTCTATGTTGCAGCAAAACTGGGAACAGAAGCTGCCACATCACAGCTCGTTAGCCAACTTCATGAACCGACTTCTGTTGAGTTATTTTAGTGATAAAGGATCAAGGAGGGCCTTACACGTGTCCTAGTTGACCTAATTCAAGCCTCCCATCCTTCTATAAAAGGAAGTAGTCGTCCAAGTTAAATTCATTCCATGTTTTCCCTTGGAAGCCAAATAGTATAGGGAGATTGAAGATCATCAAGAACACCATCAACCGCAAGCTGATTAGGGAGTTTACCTTCTTTATTAATTTGTGGTTATGGATATGCATACTCAGATTGTAATTCATATTCCTATGCCTATTATGAACTAAGTAGCTTAAGGTGTTGGTTAGGAATAATGTGATTACTGTGCTTCATCTCTAGTAATAAATTGACTATCGCATTTTGGTTAATTGTTGTGCTTATTCTTATTTTATGCCCGCCTGGCCAGCCGGTATGGATAGCTCTCTCTAGTTTCAGGGATGATTTAGAGAGTGTGTGGCAATTCTCCACACTACGATCATTGTGTATTGGTGAACGCCAGTGACTGAGCTAGGGATAGCCAATTGCCTAGTGCTTGATCGGTCGCTCTTCATTGGGTTTGAAACATATCCCAAAAGATCCGGAGTTTCGGGAGGAATCCGCTAATAATACTGCGAGAAATACATGATCAATAATATTGCTAGAACATATCTTAGAATAATCACTAAAGCCTAACCAGCGCCTGTCTTTAATCTATCTATCTATTTGTTTACTCGTTGTTCTGTCATTTATTTTTGCTTCAGCATAATTTCGATAAAACCCAATCATTTTATTATTCTTGAAACCATTAAAAAGTTACACAAAAATAGGTAGAGTGGAAACTCATTCAGACCTTGGATTGATAATATTACTTGCTGCAGACTGTGTATACTTGCACAGGAATTCTAGAGTATTTCATATCATATTTTTAGTCACTCTAGGAACCCAACAGTCATGTTAGTTAAAATGTTTGATGTACTTGATATGCCTTGCTATATTTTAAAAGTTACACAACAAGTTTTTGGCGCCGTTGCCGGGGAACTGAATAAGTTTTTATCTGATATGTTTTGTGTATGTGTTTTAGTGGTTTGGTGCTAGAACTTTTTGATTGTTTCTTTTGTTTTTGCAGGTGTGATTTTGGTGCATGAGCGATCCGCCTGGGGTACGGTTTGAGCTTGATCCAGAAATTGAATGGACATTTAGGAACAGAAGGAGGGAGCAGCGCAGAAACCAGATGGAGAACGTGCCGCAACTTCCGCAGGTTCCTGAAGGTCCAGCAGCAGCAAACCCCCAGCAGAATCCGTTGCTGCAGCAAAACCCACTGTTTGAGCAAAATGAGCAGCGAAATAATCAGGCTGAGAGTCCTATCTTGATAGCGAACGATAGGACCAGAACCATTCGAGCATATGTTGTCCCGATGTTTAATGAGTTGAATCCAGGGATTGCACGTCCCCAAATCCAAGCGGCGAATTTTGAAATGAAACCGGTAATGTTTCAGATGTTGCAAACCGTGGGGCAATTCCATGGTTTGTCATCTGAAGACCCTCATTTACATCTTAAGTCTTTTCTAGGAGTTAGTGATTCTTTTGTAATTCAAGGAGTGCCTAGAGATGCTCTTAGATTAACTTTGTTCCCGTATTCTCTTAGAGATGGAGCAAAGTCTTGGTTAAATTCTTTTGCTCCACGATCAATTAGGACGTGGGATGAGTTAGCTAAAATTTTTTTGAGTAAATATTTCCCACCTAATAGAAATGCTGAATTAAGGAGTGAAATAGTAGGGTTTAGGCAACTGGAGGATGAGACTTTTAGTGAGGCTTGGGAGAGGTTTAATGAGCTTTTATGAAAGTGTCCCCACCATGGGTTACCTCATTGTATTCAAATGGAAACATTTTATAATGGTTTAAATGGAGTAACCCAAGGTATGGTCGATGCCTCGGCTGGAGGGGCCCTTTTGGCAAAAACTTTTGATGAAGCCTATGAAATTTTAGAAAGAATATCTATTAATAGTTGTCAGTGGTCGGATGTTAGAGGCACAAATAAAAAGGTTAAGAGTGTACTAGAGGTTGATGGTGTGTCTACCATTAGGGCCGATCTTGCTATGATTGCTAACGCTCTTAAGAATGTGACAGTGATTAGTCATCAGCAGCCACCAGCTATGGAGCCTGCAGTAGTGGTGAACCAAGTCACGGACGAAGCATGTGTCTATTGCGGTGAAGACCACATCTACGAGTTTTGCCCCAGCAATCCAGCTTCTGTGTTTTTTGTAGGTAATCAGAGGAACAACCCTTATTCTAACTTCTATAATCTAGGTTGGCGCAACCACCCCAACTTCTCATGGGGAGGTAAAAAAAATAACGTACAAGCGCAACAGAAGATGAACCAGCCGGGATTTGCTAAAGCGCAGGTAATGCCCCAGCAAAATAAGCCGGCTTTGCCCCAGCAAAATTCGGGAAATTCTCTCGAGGCAATGATGAAAGAATTTATGGCGCGTACAGACGCAACAATTCAAAGTAATCAAGCTTCGATGAGGGCCCTGGAATTGCAAGTGGGTCAGCTAGCTAATGAGCTCAAGGCGAGGCCTCAAGGGAAACTTCGATCAGATATTGAACACCCTAGAAGGGAAGGTAAGGAGCAGGTAAAGGCAGTTACTCTTAGGAGTGGTAAGCCATTAGAAGAAAGAATTTGAGCCTAGTAAAACCCAGGATTTAAATGGTAATAGTGATAATAATGTTGTTGTTGAGAAAGAGTTGGAGTCTGGTCAGGGTGCTGGAGGCAGCAAAGAGAATGCTGAAGCATCTGGTTCTGTGCCAGATGTAGAACCACCATATGTGCCGCCCCCACCTTATGTACCACCTCTACCTTTTCCACAAAGGCAAAAGCCTAAGAATCAGGATGGTCAATTTAAAAAGTTTTTTGAGATTCTTAAGCAATTTCATATAAATATCCCTTTAGTAGAAGCTATTGAGCAAATGCCTAATTATGCTAAATTTCTTAAGGATATTTTGACTAAAAAGAAAAGGTTAGGTGAGTTTGAAACTGTATCTCTTACGGAGGAGTGTAGTGTTATTCTCAAGAATGGTCTACCCCCCAAGGCTAAGGATCCATGGTCATTTACCATACCTGTGTCTATAGGTGGAAAGGAATTAGGTAGAGCACGCTGTGATTTAGGTGCAAGCATTAACCTTATGCCTCTTTCGGTCTATCGGAAGTTAGGTATTGGTGAAGCTAGGCCTACAACAGTTACACTCCAATTAGCTGATAGGTCTATCACATATCCAGAAGGTAAAATTGAGGATGTCTTAGTAAAAGTTGATAAGTTCATATTTCCTGTTTATTTTATTATTTTAGACTATGAGGCTGATAAAGATGTCCCAATTATTTTAGGTCGACCATTTTTGGCTACTGGTAGGGCATTAATAGATGTTCAAAAAGGAGAATTAACAATGAGAGTCTGTAATGAGGAAGTAAAATTTAATGTCTTTAAAGCCATGAAATATCCAGACGAAATGGAGGATTGCTCCTTCGTTAGGATTCTGGAGAGCACAGTTATTCAGACAGCAATACAGGATTCGGCTGATAAGCATTCGGAAAAGCATGGAGAGGTTAGTGTAGAAGATTTTGAATTTTGTTCTTTAGATAGAAAAAATGAAAAAGAATTGTTTAGGTGTGAGGATGTTTTTGAGTCTTTAGATTTAGATCAAAGAAAGGCTCCCCCAATTAAACCATCCCTGATTGAGGCACCTACTTTAGATTTGAAGCCTTTACCAGATCATCTAAAGTATGTGTATCTTGGGGAAAGTGAGACGTTGCCCATTATTGTTGCATCAGATTTAATGCCGGAGCATGAGGAGGCCTTAATAAAATTCTGCAGCACTACCGCAAGGCTATTGGTTGGACATTGGTTGATATTCAGGGAATTAGCCCATCTTTTTGTATGCACAAAATCACTCTAGAGGAGGGATCCTTTAGGAGTATTGAGCAACAAAGAAGGCTTAACCCTGCAATGAAAGAGGTTGTTAAAAAGGAGGTAATTAAATGGTTGGATGCTGGGATCATCTATCCAATTGCCGATAGCAATTGGGTAAGCCCTGTCCAATGTGTTCCTAAGAAAGGAGGTGTCACTGTGGTGAGTAATAAAGATAATGAGTTGATCCCCACAAGGATAGTAACTGGCTGGAGGGTTTGTATGGATTACAGAAGGCTTAATAAAGCCACCCGAAAGGATCATTTCCCTCTACCATTTATCGACCAGATGTTGGATCGATTGGCTGGTCAGGCCTATTACTGTTTCTTGGATGGTTATTCTGGGTATAACCAGATCACTATTGCTCCTGAAGATCAGGAAAAAACCACTTTCACCTGCCCTTATGGGACATTCGCTTTTAGGAGAATGCCTTTTGGCCTTTGCAATGCCCCAGCAACATTTCAGCGGTGTATGTTAGTAATTTTTTCTGATATGATTGAGTCCACTGTTGAGGTCTTTATGGACGATTTTTCAGTTTTTGGAGGGTCTTTTCAGAGTTGTTTAGATAATTTAGGTAAGGTGTTAAAAAGATGTGAGGATACCCATCTAGTTCTTAATTGGGAGAAGTGTCACTTCATGGTGAAGGAAGGCATAGTGTTAGGTCATAGGATTTCTAAGAATGGTCTAGAAGTTGATAGAGCAAAAGTTGAGGTTATCGAAAAACTAGAGCCACCGAATTCAGTGAAGGAAATCCGGAGTTTTTTAAGACATGCTGGATTTTATAGGAGGTTCATAAAGAATTTTTCCAAAATCAGTAAACCTCTTTGTAACTTATTGTGCACTGATCATGTTTTTGACTTTAATGCAGATTGTAGGAAGGCTTTTGAAACATTGAAGGTTGCTTTAATCTCAGCACCCATTCTCTGCGCACCTAATTGGAATTTACCATTCGAGGTAATGTGTGATGCGAGTGATGCTGCGGTAGGTGCGATGCTGGGGCAAAAGCAAGGCAAATTTATTCATCCTATATATTATGCAAGCAAGATTTTAAATGAGGCACAAGTCAACTACACAACTACTGAAAAGGAGTTGTTAGCTGTTGTGTTTGCTTTTGAAAAATTTCGGCCATATTTGGTTGGATCCAAAGTCACGGTGTTCACGGATCATGCAGCAATAAGGTATTTAATGTCAAAGAAAGATGCAAAGCCTAGATTAATTCGTTGGATTTTATTACTGCAGGAATTCGACTTGGAGATAAAGGACAAGAAGGGATTAGAGAATGTCATTGCAGATCACTTGTCTCGTCCTTATCCATCATCATCTTTGCTGGAGCAATCTGCCATTTCCGATTCTTTTCCAGATGAACAGCTTTTTGCTGTTCAGGTAAAGGTAGTCAGGGATGTCCCTTGGTATGCTGATATTGCCAACTTTTTAGTGAAGGGAGTCACCCCTATTGATATGGATTGGAGGCAGAAGAAAAAGTTTAAGCATGATGCAAAATTTTTCTATTGGGATGAGCCATTTATGTATAAGCAATGCTCTGACGGTATTATTCGTAGGTGCGTTTCAGGTGATGAAGCAAAGGAAATCCTGGAGCAATGTCACTCTTCGCCGTATGGAGGTCATTTCAACGGTCAGAGGACAGCTATGAGGATTTTGCATTGCGGATTTTTTTTGCCTACGTTATTCAAGGATGCCCATTGGTTCTACAAGCAATGTGATGCATGCCAAAGGAGAGGAAACTTGGGGCCTAGAGATGAAATGCCTCTTACTTACATTTTAGAAGTTGAACTATTCGATGTATGGGGTATTGACTTTATGGGGCCATTTCCCCTTCTAATGGCAACGTTTTTATCTTATTGGCAGTTGATTATGTGTCCAAGTGGGTGGAGGCCATTGCATGCCATCAGAGTGATGCCAAGACAGTTGCAAGGTTTCTTCAATCGCACATCTTTGCGCGGTTTGGGACACCTAGGGCTCTAGTGAGTGATGAGGGTACACATTTTGTTAATAATATCTTAACTAAGCTTTTAGCTAAGTATGAGATTAAGCATAGGATAGCTACCCCTTATCACCCACAAGCAAATGGTCAAGCTGAAATTAGTAATAGGGAAATAAAAGCAATTTTAGAGAAAGTAGTCCATCCATCTCGAAAGGATTGGTCCTTTAGGTTGGATGAGGCTCTTTGGGCTTATATGACAGCTTATAAGACTCCTCTGGGTATGTCTCCCTATAGGTTAGTATATGGGAAAGCTTGCCATTTACCATTAGAGCTTGAGCATAAAACATTTTGGGCTTTGAAAAAGTTAAATTTTGATCTGAGTTGTGCAGGAGCAATCAGAATGCTGCAACTTAATGAGTTAGAAGAATTTCGCCAATTCTCTTATGAGAATGCGAAGATGTATAAGGAAAAGACTAAGTTGCGGCATGACAAGAAAATAAAATCTAAAGAATTTGTCAAGGGTCAGAAAGTTTTGCTTTATAATTCTAGATTAAAATTATTTCCTGGAAAATTAAAATCTAAATGGTCAGGACCGTTTATTGTGGTTGAGGTTTTTTTCCAATGGAGCAATTACTTTGCAGGATGAAAAAGATGGGAGAGTATTCAAGGTGAATGGACAGCGTGTGAAAAATTATTGGGGTGAGGAATTTCAGGCAAAATATCCTTCCCTACGGTTGGTTGATGATTGAGAGAGTAGGACTTTTGCGGGAGCATTTCACAGAGTAAAATTTTTAGCTCCCAGGATTTGAATTGATTTTATTTTCCGGTTAGGTTAGATTTAATTTTGCATGATTTATTAGATTTTATCTTTGAAGTATTTTTTTTTTTTGTAGGTTAGATTTGATCTATTTTTTATTTGATTTGATTTTATTTTTCGGGTTATTTATTTAGATTATCTTTGAATTATCTTTTTATTAATTAGATTTAGTTAGATTTTATTTTTGGTTATTTGAATTTCTGTTTAGGTTTAGATTTAATAATATTTCAGTGTGAAAAGATAAGATAAGATAAGAATTACATATTCGGCTGAAGTTCATAATAAGATAAGATTTGATTTTGGCGGATTGAATTTGAATTTTCCGTATGAAAAGATTCTTCTAGAAGAAAATCTTGTTACCCAGTTTGTTTTTGCAATCTTCTAGTTAGAGTGAATATATCATCAGAATATTACGGATGTGGTTAAGAATATTTTTATCGTTGGGATTTAAATTTTCAGTGAGCAGGTAATATTGCATAAAGATCAGGTGCTTCCATGTGTTGCATAGGGAAATCGAACAGTAGAGCCGTTGGACAGCACATCATTATGGTAAAATCTTACCGTTTGGAAAATTTAATTTGATTAATTACTTGCAGGTTTAAACGGTAAAAGATATTAATGGGGGAAGATTTGTCACTGGTTATTTTATTTTCTGAAGCCCCATTTAAACACCACTCAGGTTTGTTTCTTCTTCAATTCGTTATTTCTTATGTTTCTTTCCATTCTTCGAGTGAAAAAATTTTCTTCAAGTCTATAATAGAGAAAACGAGAAGCCGCAAGGAAAGGGATGTAGAGGAAGTTGAACCTAATACACCTGATGCTCCGGAAAAGAAACCTAAAAAGAAGAGAACCCCAGTTTTTATTTTCTGTTTCTAGGCGACAAAAATATCTGCTGATGTATATTTTTCTCTGTTTTTAATGAAATTTCTTGATGTTCCGTTCCATGAGCACTAAGCAACTCTAACTTAACTATTTTTCTTCTGAATTTTTGAAGCTTGGACTGATTACGCTTAATTAGATCAAGGTATTCTGATCTCCAGAAACCTTTTGCTTAAGAATTTCTTCTAGCCTGGACTGTTGCTGCGGCAAGAAGATTTTGACGGTAGTATTGACTTATATGATCCACTTTAAGCTTAATCCTAGTCCCATATTTAGTTCAAAAATTCAGTGTGAAAAATTTATGTTTGGGGGTATAATTTGCAAAAGTTAATGATTCATTGGGGACAATGAATAAATCAAGTTTGGGGGACTTTTTGCTACTCCAATTATTTTGCTCGAGCATTCATCTACTTCAAAATTAAAATTTGCTAGGTTATTGAGTAACCGGGGACATTTGTGATACCCACAGTTTGTCTTCGCGTCAAAAGATGACCTAGGAAATGAGAAATATGAGAAAAATTATTTGCTGAAAAAAAATTATTTGTTGAAGATTTTGCTAAAAAAATTGACAGAGCAAAAGTTTTGAGGGATGAATGATGATCCAGCAGTTTTTCTGTCTCCCATAACTTAGGTGAGCTTCATCATAAAATTTCGCCATTATGAGGGGCAAGAGATGGAATAACTAAGGATTTTTTAGCTTTATAATGAGTATTGAGTCTAGTTGGTGATGAGCTTGAGGCAAGGGTATACTGCACCATAAAGTGGGTCATCCCATGCTTAAGAGCTTATGACTTTAAGGCTGCTTTAAGTCTGATAAATAATGATATAAACCCCTTTAAAAATATGGTTTGAAATGTCTGATAATAGAGCTAGGCTGTGGTGAGTTCTTAGAATTAAGTTGAAAAGTGGTGATTATTTGTCCCTGCTGAAGGAATCATTTTGCTGCAGCAGAGCTTGGTTTTGCAGAGTGCTCAGGTAAAGGTTAAAGGTAGTGTTGGACTGTCTGGGTTGATTAAGCTAATTCTTTGTCTAATATTTTGAAATTCTTGAAGGAAGGTTGGTTAGTATTGCTCGGGACGCGCAATAGTTCAAGTTTGGGGGTATGATAACTGCCCAAAAGGTAGTTATTTAGGCCTCAATTATATAGGGATTTGTGTGTCATTTATGCTTATTAGGGTTGGTTTTAGAGAGATATTACATGATTTAACCCATTTGGAAGAATGGAAGCTTTGGAAATCACTTTGTGCAGATTATGCTGCTGAGCGACTGGAAGGAGCAAATTCTATGCTGCAGCAAAACTGGGAACAGAAGCTGCCACATCACAGCTCGTTAGCCAACTTCATGAACCGACTTCTGTTGAGTTATTTTCGTGATAAAGGATCAAGGAAGGCCTTACACGTGTCCTAGTTGACCTAATTCAAGCCTCGCATCCTTCTATAAAAGGAAGTAGCCGTCCAAGTCAAATTCATTCCATGTTTTCCCTTGGAAGCTGAATAGTATAGGGAGATTGAAGATCATCAAGAACACCATCAACCGCAAGCTGATTAGGGAGTCTACCTTCTTTATTAATTTGTGGTTATGGATATGCATACTCAGATTGTAATTCATATTCCTATGCCTATTATGAACTAAGTAGCTTAAGGTGTTGGTTAGGAATAATGTGATTATTGTGCTTCATCTCTAGTAATAAATTGACTATCGCATTTTGGTTAATTGTTGTGCTTATTCTTATTTTATGCCCGCCTGGCCAGCCGGTATGGATAGCTCTCTCTAGTTTCAGGGATGATTTAGAGAGTGTGTGGCAATTCTCCACACTACGATCATTGTGTATTGGTGAACGCCAGTGACTGAGTCAGGGATAGCCAGTTGCCTAGTGCTTGATCGGTCGCTCTTCATTGGGTTTGAAACATATCCCAAAAGATCCGGAGTTTCGGGAGGAATCCGCTAATAATACTGCGAGAAATGCATGATCAATAATATTGCTAGAGCATATCTTAGAATAATCACTAAAGCCTAACCAGCGCCTGTCTTTAATCTATCTATCTATTTGTTTACTCGTTGTTCTGTCATTTATTTTTGCTTCAGCATAATTCCGATAAAACCCAATCATTTTATTATTCTTGAAACCATTAAAAAGTTACACAAAAATAGGTAGAGTGGAAACTCATTCAGACCTTGGATTGATAATATTACTTGCTGCAGACTGTGTATACTTGCACAGGAATTCTAGAGTATTTCATATCATATTTTTACTCACTCTAGGAACCCAACAGTGATAAACTCTTTTAAACCTTACATCCCTCACGCATGCTCATAAAACTCGGGTTAACTCAACTGAAGTACTGACTTGATGTCCAGGTAGTAGGTGTTCCGTAAACCATCAACTTAAATACCTCCAGCCTTAGACAACATCTCGTCGGGTGAGTTCTCTTGTAACCTTAGCTTTACAAGATATCGACCTATTCTATGTGAATTATTCGAGTTTGTGGTTCGTTAACCCTAAGTGAGCCTGCTTTTATCTTGTTATAGAATTTAACGTCAATCTCGATTTATAACACTTTATAACGAACGATAAAACTATAACATTCATCTATACTAAGGTGGTTTCATGCTGCAAGCTTGTTCGTTTTCGTTTATTCATATAACAGTTAGATTAATCGAGCTAAACGAAATTAAACATTCAACATGCATCTAATCATGAAGCCCTAATCATGCATTTCATTTTATTACAACACTTATAATAAATTACTAATGTATGAAACATGCTTTCCTATGATGGGTTTTTAAATCTATATGGCATACAATATGCATATATCAATCTAATTTTAATTTAACTATACATCAACATTGCATAATAAATTAAACACACTAAAATGGACTGATTTAGGCATCCTAATCAAGCAAATACTAAAATTATTACATTAATAATTGAAAAATTAAATAGAACCGCTCCCGAAACATTTGAACTGCCCCAGACCAGCTTGGATTTTCTTGAACCGAACATAAATTGGCTTGAAATTGTTGAACCGATCTAATTGAGCCATAATAAAGATTGAGCCGACAGAGAATTAAGTGAACCGCCTAAGAACCAGACCAGACTAGACCACCGTTTGAAATAACCCGCGCCTTTTGAAAAGTCAACTGCGTCCGACGCTGATGAACAACGTATCGACGCTGTTCATACAGAAGCCCAGAATCCTTCGTGTTCTTCGTGCTCTGTTTTTCGGCCAGCGAACAAGTAGTCATCTTTCTCCGATTACAGCCTAATTTCTACTGTATTGGCCCCCAGATTTTTACAGACTCAAGCCAAGACATATATGCCCATAAACATGTAGGCAATTAAAACTTTCATCCACAAATTTAAATCTAATTTGATGCCAAAACTATAATGAGCCCATTTTAGCAACCAAGCAAACATTCATGCAAAATTCAACCCACCAAGCTAAAATTAAACGAAATTGAGTGCTCAATTCTTGCTCTGATACCAATTGAAGGAGTGTACGAGACACATGCGGAAGCAATTCGGATCGAAGCACTAAATTTTTTTTAAAATTTTAGTTAAGAAAACATGCAAATATAAAACCGAAAACAAAGCTTCGAAGTAACCAACCTTTGGGACGAAATTGAAGCAATCCGTGGATGAATTCTTTGAACAAACCGGTTGTAGACGACCACGAGAGTCTTCCCCACTATCCTCCGGCCTTAGAACGAGTTGTGGAACTCAAGAACATGATGAATTTTTAGAGATAAGCTTGGTATCTCAAACAAAGTTTTAGAGAGATCAAACCAAGTAATTTTTTAGAGAATTTTCCAGCATGCCGCTTTCTTCAAATACTGAACACCCTAGAAAGAAAAGAAAGGAGCAAGTGAAGGAGGTGACTTTAAGGTGTGGTAAGCCACTAGGAGAGAGGCGAGAGCCTAGTAAACCCCAGGAAGTAGAGAAGAGTAGTGATAAAAATGTTGTTGTTGAAAAAGATTTGGAGTCTGGTAAAAATGATGGAGGCAGCAGTAAAAATCTTGGAGCATCTAGTTTTGTTCCAGATGTATGCCCCCACCTTTTCGGCCACCCCTACCTTTTCCACAAAGGCAGAAACCTAAGAACCAAGACGGTCAATTTAAAAAGATTTTAGAGATTCTTAATCAGTTGCATATTAATATACCTTTAGTAGAGGGTATATAACAAATGAAAAATTATGCAAAATATCTTAAGGATATCTTGACTAAAAATAAGAGATTAGGAGAATTTGAAACAGTGGCTCTTAGTGAGAAATGTAGTGCTATTCTTAAGAATTGGCTACAAACCAAGGCTAAGAATCCATGGCCATTTAGTATTATAGTCTCTATAGCTGGAAAGAAGTTGGGAAGAGAACTTTGTGATTTAGGCGCGAGCATTAACCTTATGCCTTTTTCAGTCTGTTGAAAGTTAGGTATTGGTGAAGCTTCGCCTACCACAATCACGCTCCAACTAGCTGATAGGTCTATGACGTATCCGGAGGGTAAGATTGAGGATGTTTTAGTTCAAGTAGATAAAATTATATTTCGTGCCGATTTTATTATCTTAGATTACGAGAAAGATAAAGATGTCCCAATTATTCTTGGTCGTCCATTTTTGGCTACTGGTAGGTCATTAATAAATGTTCAGAAGGGGGAATTAAAGATGAGAGGTCATAATGAGGAAGTGAAGTTTAACGTTTTTTAAAGCTATGAAGTATCTAGATGAGGTGGAAGATTGCTCTTTCATCTGGATTCTGGAGAACATAATTGTTGAGACAACAATGGAGGATTTGACAGATCATCATTTTAAGGATTATGGAGAGATCAGTATAGAGGATTTAGAAGTTTGTATTCTAGAGATGAAAAATGAAAAAGAAGTGTCTAGGTTTGAGAGTGTCTTTGAGTCATTATATTTAAATGATAGGAAGGCTCCTCTTATGAAGTCATCCCTAATTGAGGCACCTACTTTAGATTTGAAACCTTTGCCGGATCATCTGAAGTATGCGTATCTTGGGGAAGGTGAGACGTTGCCCATTAATGTTGCATTTGATTTAGTGTCGGAGAATGAAGGGGCCTCAGTTAAGTTGCTGCAACAATATCGCAAGGCAATAGGATGGACATTAGCTAATATTTAGGGAATTAGCCCATCTTTCTGTATGCATAAAATCACTATAAAGGAGGGACCCTTTAGGAGTATTTAGCAGTAGAAAAGGCTTAACCCTGCAATGAAAGAAGTTGTTGATGACATGCAAAAATGTCATCATTTTCCTATTAATTTTAGCTAGTTTTGTGCATGAATTGTGAGCTTTAATGTATTTTTATGTTGATTTTGTAGAAAACCGAGTTTGAGAAGCAAAACCAAGAATTTTACCAATTTTGGGGGTAAAAAGAAGACTTTGGGCCATAATTGAAGAAAAGAAAAGAGAACATTTGAAGTGGAGGCCCAAAAAGCCCAAAAGAAAGAAGAGAAGAGGCCAAAATCCGTGAAGATAACTTCTAGAAGGCCTAGCGTCGAGACGCTAAGACCAGAGCATCTCGGCGCTAGGTGATCAGTAAAGAAAGCTTCAGAATAGCGGTAGCGTTGCGACGCTACGACAACTTCTGCTCCAAGTAAACCTGACAACGTAGCGTCTCGATGCTGTGACATAGCGTCTCGACGCTACCGACTTGTTCAACAAGAAATTTCCAGCCCCTTTCCCTATAAAAAGCCCACTCTCCCAAGGTTCAAATCATCCCATTTTTGGGGAGATCTCCCCTAGCTCAATAGAGAGAAAAGAGTGAGAAGAGTTGTGAGAAAAAGGTTGGAATTGAGGAGATTCCAAAGCTCAAGATTCAAGATGATCGTAGTGGGAGCTCGGGATCAACTTATCGGTTATTTCTTCCTTACTTCTTTATAATTCCTTGTTGTAATTTGAGTTAGGCCTATGGATCAAGATCACTTGGGCAAAATTATTTCCATTTGTGAGTAGATCTTGAGACCTAGGGTCGTTATTCTAGTTAATTGGATATTGTAGCACAATTACTTGGATTATGTAATGAATTTCATCATATTTCATCTATGCAATTTTTGCTTAATGCCTTTAATCTCTTGATCACAGATTAATTGTTATGTTGGTCTAAATTGATACTCGATAGAGAGAAATTAGATTAGATACTAATTGCATGGCTAACGATTGCTTGGAGCACGAGAGTGAAAGAGAATTGTTAGAAATTGATTATGAAGTTGCTTAATGCCATAATATGATTAACTAAGGAGATGGACACATGAATTAGTTATGTTAGTATGAGATGTGGAAGAGCTTGAAAGAGAAATTTGCTTATAATTACTTCTAGATTTATGAAATTGAAGATTATTAGTTACATGCATCCATGTATTTGAGCTACATATCGAAGAAAGCTAGATAACACCCTAGGTCAAGCCCCCTTAACTGGATATTTTCATTTCATTATTGCGTGTTTATTTTAATTAATTCCTTTGAGACTTTAAAGGTTGCTTTGATTTCAATACCCATTCTGTGTGCACCAAACTGGAGTTTTCCATTCGAGGTGATGTGTGATGCCAGTGATGTGGTAGTAGGTGAAATGCTGGGGCAAAAGCAGGGCAAAGTTATCCATCCTATTTATTATGCAAGCAGAGTTATGAATGAGGCACATATTAACTATAAGATTATTGAGAAGGAGTTGTTAGCGATCGTGTTTTCCTTTAAAAAGTTTCGCTCATATTTAGTGAGATCTAAAGTCATGGTGTTTACGGATGATGTAGCAATAAGGTACTTAATGTCAAAGAAAGATGTGAAGCCTAGACTAATTCGTTGGGTTTTTTTATTGTAGAAATTCGACTTAGAGATAATGGACAAGAAGGGATCAGAAAATGTTATTGCTGATCATTTGTCTCTCCTTGACCAATCATCATCTTTGCATGAGCAATCTATCATCAAGGTACTTAATGTCAAAGAAAGATGCGAAGCCTAGACTAATTCGTTGGGTTTTGTTATTGTAGAAATTCGACTTAGAGATAATGGACAAGAAGGGATCAGAAAATTTTATTGCTGATCATTTGTCTCTCCTTGACCAATCATCATCTTTGCATGAGCAATCTATCATCTCATATTCATTTTCAGATGAGCAACTCTTTGTTGTTGATGTAAAGGTAGTGCACAGTACACCTTCGTATGCAGGTATATCTAATTTTCTGGTAAGTGATGTTACTCCTACAGATATGGATAGGGAAAGTTCAAAAGTTTCTGTATGATGCAAAGCTTTATTATTGGGAGAGTCATTTACGTATAAACAATGTTCCGATGGTATTATTCGAATATGTGTTTCAGGTGATGAAGCAAAGGAAATCCTGGAGCAATGTCACTCTTCACCGTATGGAGGTCATTTCAGCGGTCAGAGGACAACTACTAAGATTCTGCAATGTGGATTTTTCTGGCCTTCTTTATTGAATGATGCCTACTGGTTCTGCAAACAATGTGATACTTGCCAAAGGAGAGAAAATTTAGGACCTAGAGATGAGATGTCTCTTACTTATGTTTTAGAATTAGAATTATTCAGTGTATGGGGTATCGATTTTATGGGGTCATTTCCCCCTTCTAATGGTAATGTGTTTATTTTGTTGGCACTTGACTATGTATCCAAGAGGGTGGAGGCCATTGCATGCCATCATAACGATGCTAAAACAGTGTCAAGGTTTCTTCAATCTCACAATCTTGCGCGGTTCGGGACAGCTAGGGCTCTTGTGAGCGATGAGGGTACACATTTCGTAAATAATGTCTTAGCTAAACTTTTAGCTAAGTATGGAGTTAAGCATAAGATAACTATCCCTTATCACCCACAAGCAAATGGTCAGTTTGAAATCAGTAATAGGGAAATTAAATCTATACTAGAGAAGGTAGTCCATCCATCTAGGAAAGATTGGTCTTTTCGGTTAGATGAGACTCTTTGGGCTTATAGGACAACTTATAAGATTCCTCTAGGTATGTCTCCCTATAGGTTAGTGTGTGGAAAGGCTTGACATTTACCGTTAGAGCTTGAGCATAAAACATTTTGGGCTCTGAAAAAGATAAATTTTTATTTGCGTAATGCATGAACAATTAAAATGCTTGAGGTTAATGAGTTAGAGGAGTTTCGTCAGCTTTCTTAAGAAAATGCGAAGATGTATAAACAGAAAACAAAGAGGTGGCATGATAAGAAATTAAAACCTAACGAATTTGAAAAGGGACAGCAGGCCTTGTTGTATAACTCTAGATTAAAATTGTTTCCAGGAAAATTTAAATCTAAATGGTCTGGACCATTTGTAGTGATTGAAGTTTTTCCTCATGGGGCAATTACTTTGGGAGATGAAAAGGATGGGTGAGTGTTTAAGGTTAACGGGCAGCGAGTGAAGAGTTATTGGGGAGAGGAATTTAGTTCGAAATATCATTCTCTAAGATTGGTCGAAGAATAAGAGAGCGAAGGTTTTGATAGATCATTTCATTTAGAGCTCCAGTGAATGATTTGATTTTGTGTTATTCAATTTTGTTAGATTTGGTTGGATTTTATTTCGAATTTGATTTTTTTAATTTTATTTTCGTCTGATGTATTTTAATTCGTGGGTATTTTAATATTCGTTTTAATTGGATCTTATTTTCGTTTAAATTAATTTGAATTTGGTTGATTTCATTTTAATTTTATTGAATTAATTTATGTTTAATTTAGTTGTCTTTGGATTTTAATTTCTGTTTAGATTAAGTTTATTTTAATGTACTTTTAAATTGTTTGGCTTGAAGATTTTATTTGATTTTGGCGGATTATATTTTAATTTGATTTTTTTTTCAGATAAAAGATCCTTCTAGAAGAATTAATTTTGAAGATGGGTTTGTTTTTGCAATCTTCTGGTTAGGATCAAAATATTTCATTAGGATTCAATGAGATTGTTGAGATTCAATTATTTTTACCGTTAGGATTTAACTTTTATGTGGGCAGGTAAAACGTGTGGAACATTCGGACCTTCCACAAGTCACATAGTGGCTATCTGACGGGCTAGCCGTTAGCCAACCCATCAGTGCATTTACCATGGGATTTTTACTGTTTTGAGGGGGCTTTAATTTTCGTGATTACATGCAAAATAAACAATAATTTTATTTAATGAAGGGCAGATTGTTCGGTTATGATCTTAATTGCTGGAGCCCTATATATACCTAATCCCTGGTACGTTTTCTTTCCACTTCGTCTTCTACCTTTCATCTTGAGTGTTTGGCAAATATTTTATTTGAATCAAAATGGAAAAATGAGAGGAAAGGGGGAAAGAGATTTTGAAGAAAAGGAGGTGCCTATAACACCAGAGGCACTGAAGAAGAAAATAAAAAAGAAAAGAACGCCCGAGGAGAAAGAAGCCCGACGGTTAAGGAGACAACAACAGTCTTCGATTGTTGAAACCATCCAAAAAGTGATTGAGGACATTGAGGAAGAAGTGGTGGGAGAAGATCCACCAAAATCCACTAAGAGAGAAAAAAACTCTAGAACCCATTGGACGACAAGTTGTGATTCCGCAAGAAGGGCAATAACGACAAGAAGTGGTACAAGTTGTTCCAGTACAGCCACCACATTTTCGGTGTAAGCAGAAGGCTATTCAAATAAAACGGGTACGTACCAACACTCCATCTCCTCCAACCATGGAATCCGAAAAAGAAAATACTGAGGCGGAAGTTCAATGGAATGTGGAAGAAGAGAAAGAAGCTGAAGAAGATGGAGCAACTAAGATTGTTGAAAAAAGGAACGAGGATAAAGGCAAGGAAGTGACTGAAGAAGCAGAGGACCCAGAAGCTGAAGCAGAGCGCTAACCATATGAGCGTTTTGTCAATTAACTTATGCAAGCAACTCATTGTGAAATGCTCAAGCGAGATATCTTCCTCGAGCGAGGATTTGGAAAAGACCTACCCCACTTCTTTAGGACTGGCATTACAAATCACGGTTCGGAGAAATTTTGGGACAAGTCGGAGCCTGCGAACTTGCATATGGTGCACAAGTTTTACCCAAGTATTGATGAAGAGGAAGGATTCCATGTGATAGTCTGCAACGTGGTAGTGGACCTAAGCCCTAGAGCGATTAACTCTTTGTTCAATCTTCAAGACTTCCCTCACGCATGATACAATGAGATGGCAGTGGCGCCATCTAATGTGCAACTTAATGCGGCCGTGAGAGAAGCATGGATGGAAAGTGCTCAGTGGCGGCTATTGAAGACAAAGAAGAGAAATTTCCAATCGGCATACCTCGAGAGTAAGGCAAATACATGGCTTTGATTTGTTAAGCTGTGCCTGCTTCCATCTACTTGTGATTCGACAGTCTCTAGAGATTGGGTTCTTTTAGTTTTTGCAATTCTCAGATCCTTAAGTATTGATGTAGGCAAAATTATCTCCAGTGTCGGGTTCCTAGAGTGAGTAAAAATATAGTATAAAATACTCTAGAATTCCTGTGCAAGTATACACAGTCTGCAGCAAGTAATATTATCAATCCGAGCCCTGAATGAGTTTCCACTCTACCTATTTTTGTGTAACTTTTTAATGGTTTCCAGAATAATAAAATGATTGGGTTTTATCAGAATTATGCTGAAGGAAAATAAATGACAGAACAATAATAAGTAAACAAATAGATAGACAGATTAAAGGCAGGCGCTGGTTAGGTTTAGTGATTATTCTAAAATATGCTCCAGCAATATTATTGATCATGCATTTCTCGCAGTATTATTAGCGGATTCCTCCCGGAACTCCGGATCTTTTGGGATATGTTTCAAACCCAATGAAGTACGACCGATCAAGCACTAGGCAACTGGCTATCCCTAGCTCAGTCACTGGCGTTCACCAATACACAATGATCGTAGTGTGGATAATTGCCACACACTCTCTAAATCATCCCTGAAACTAGAGAGAGCTATTCACACCGGCTGGCCAGGCGGGCATAAAATAAGAATAAGCACAACAATTAACCAAATGCGATAGTCAATTTATTACTAGAGATGAAGCACAGTAATCACATTATTCTTAACCAACACCCTAAGCTACTTAGTTCATAATAGGCATAGGAATACAAATTACAATCTGAGTATGCATGTCCATAACCACAAGTTAATAAAGAAAATAAACTCCCTAATCAGCTTGCGGTAGATGGTGTTCTTGATGATCTTCAATCTCCCTATACTATTCGGCTTCCAAGGGAAAACATGGAATGAATTTGACTTTGACGGCTACTTCCTTTTATAGAAGGACAGGAGACTTGAATTAGGTCAACTTGGACACGTGTAGGGCTCTCCTTGCTCCTTTATCCCGAAAATAACTCAACAGAAGTCGGTTCATGAAGTTGGCTAACGAGCTGTGATGTGGCAGTTTCTGCTCCCAGTTTTGCTGCAGCATAGAATTTGCTCCCTCTAGTCGCTCAGCAGCATAATCTGCACAAAATAATTTCCAATGCTTTCATTCTTCCAAATGGGTTTAATCATGTAATATCTATCCAAAACCAACCCTAATAAGCATAAAGGACACACAAATCCCTATACAATCGAGGCCTAAATAACTACCTTTTGGGCAGTTATCATACCCCCAAACTTAAATTATTGCGCGTCCCGAGCAATACTAACTCACCTTCCTTCAAGAATTCAGAATATTAGACAAAGAATAGCTTAATCAACCCAGACAGTCCAACACTACATTTAACCTTTACCTGAGCACTCTGCAAAACCAAACTCTGCTGCAGCAAAATGATTCCTTCAGTAGGGACAAATAATCACCACTTTCAACTCAATTCTAAGAACTCTCCACAGCTTAGCTCTATTATCAGACATTTCAAAACATATTTTTAAAGGGGTTTATATCATTGTTTATTAGACTTAACGCAGCCTTACAGTCATAAACTCTTAAGCATGGGATGACCCACTTTATGATGCAGTATACCTTTGCCTCAAGCTCATCACCAACTAGGCTCAATACTCATTATAAAGCTAAAAAATCCTTAGTTATTCCATCTCTTGCCCCTCAGAATGGCGACATTTTGTGATGAAGCTCACGTAAGTTATGGGAGACAGGAAAACTGTTGGATCATCATTCATCCTTCAAAACTTTTGCTCCATCAACTTTTTCAGCAAAATCTTCAACAAATAATTTTTCAGCAAATAATTTTTTTCTCATATTTCTCATTTTTTCACATTTCCTAGGTCATCTTTTGACGTGAAGACAACCTGTGGGTATCACAAAGTTCCCCGGTTACTCAATAACCTAGCAAATTTTAATTTGAAGGAGAGGAATACTCGAGCAAAATAATTGGAGTAGCAAAAAGTCCCCCAAACTTGAATTATTCATTGTCCCCAATGAATCATTAAATAAGCAAGTATACCCCCAAACTTAAATTTTTCTATCCGAATTTGTAAACTAAACATGGGACTTAGATTAAGCTTAAAGTGGATCATATAAGTCAATACTACCTTCAAAATCTTCTTTGCCGCAACAACAGTCCAGGCTAGAAGAAATGCTCAAGCAAAAGGTTTCTGGAGATCAGAATACCTTGATCTAATTAAGCGTAATCAGTCCAAGCTTCAAAAATTCAGAGAAAAATTAGTTAAGTTAGAGTTGCTTAGTGCTCATGGAACGGAACATCAAGAAATTTCATTAAAAAGAAATTACACATCAGATATATTTTTTTAAAGCAGCAGAAAAGTAAAAAGAAAAGCAAACATAACAATAATAGAAAAGGAGGTTAGAAAATGCACGAGCAATCAAAAATTTAAGAACAAAAATTATGCTCGCCCATGGCCACTTCATCCTTCAGTCCTCTTGGCCCGGTTCATTTTCATCATCCAGTTCTCCTCTTTCAACAGGTGGGGGCGGAATCCAGGGGTTCAACAGATCGTCAGGGAATGCTGGAAGGGCTGGATAAGGTTTTGAAAAATTCTCTTGCAGCGCCTTCTTCAAGCTGGCATCCCGATTCTTAACATAGTTCCAGAAGGTTAAAGTTTGCCTTTCAGCAAACTCCTGCCTACTGGCCGAAAGTGCCAGTTGTTCTAGAATCGAGTTGATGCCATGGATAAGCCCACCTTGACGTACCTCCTGCACACGCTGGAGTCGTGCCAAATTGGACGTGTCTATGATCCCCTTATCAAACAGGATCACATCTCCCTCATCCATCGGAACCCCTGCTCTTCTGCACAACATCGTGATTGTGTTTGGAAAGAATAGTTTCCCCACCTTCTTTTTCCAACATCCAGAAATCTCATTCGCAATGATCCTCCCTACATTAATACTGAGAGACCGTAAGATGGCAAAAGCTAGGAGAACCCGTTCCCTGGAGATTGTCGAGTCATGTGTTGTTGGAAGCATCTTCGGTCTAATAAATCTCATCCATGTGTTCGCTTCCCTTTTCAAATAAGCCGACTGGAATGTCCTCTTCTGAGCCTTGGATAACTGCCACTGTGCCCCTTCAATTCCTACCTCCCTTACAGCCTCACTTAGTTTCTCATCAGATGGCGCCACAGCCATCTCATTATATGCCGCATGGGGGAAGTTTTGAACGTTGTACAGTGCATTGATAGCACTTGAACTCCAATCCACCTCGACTCCTCGGACAATTACCTAGAAACCATCCTCCTTGACAATGTTAGCATAAAATTCACGCACCACCTGTGCATTTACAGATTCCGGCTTCGCACAAAACAGCTCCCAGTCGTGGTCTGCAATACCGGTCCTCAGAAACTGTGGAAGATCACCACTAAAACCGCGCTCGAACAAGAAATCCCTTTTCAGAAGCTCAGCGTATTTTGCTCTGGCAAAATTGTTGACGAAGCGATCAAATGGAACCTGATGTTCTTCTATCGCCTCGTGTTCTTCCGATGCTACAACAACATTTTTGCCCTTCTCTGCCCTGCGCTTGAGCAACTGCTCTTCCTCAGTCTTCTTATCTGTTTCGTCTCTTTTTTTGTCCTCAGCTTCTTTCTTCTCTCTTTCCTCTCGCTCTGCCTTTTCTCTCTCAGAATCTGATGATGGTGGTGATGGGGTATCAGTACGAATCACCTGAATACGGTCGGCCTTTCTTTTTATGCGGCGGCGTTTCGGCGGTTCGGTCATGATTACCTCAACACGAGCTTCTTGGTCCTGCTCGTTTCCTCTTTCAGACACTGCGTCTACCTGCTCGTCTCTCACCATCTCAGCCTGCTGTTCTTGATTCTCCTCAACATTTTCCTCTCGAGCCGTATCTGTATCCGCAAGTCTCTGATCAGCCTCTCCTGGGGTCTGTTCTTGCAGTTCTTCCAGGTTTTCTTTAACCACTGCAGCAGCCTCATCCTCGGTCACTTTTTCCTGTTTATCCACCCTCTGTTGTCGCCTTCTTCTTTTAGCTTCTTTCTCCTCTGGTGTTCTTTTCTTCTTAGTTTTCACTTTCGGAACTTTGGGGGTAATGGGTATTTCCTCTTCACTCTCTCTCTCTCTCTTTCTTTCCTCGCTCTTGTTTTGGCCATGGATAACTCAAAGGGTTTTGCAAAGAATGAAAATGAGAAAGAAAGAATGTAGATGGCAAGATAGAATCAAGAAGACGAAGTAGAACGAAGACTTACCAATGTCTGCAAATAAATGAGGCTCCAGCAATTTGAAATCCTAACCGAAAGGATTTGCTCCGTAATAAATGGTTTTACCGTTCACAATTAAGTTGCAATTCAAATCCCTAACGGTAAAATTGTGGAACTCCAATCATCTATGCGAAATAACGGCATGCTGTCAACGGCTAAACCGTTGGATTGTCCCTTCACGACATGTGGCAACATCCCTGCAATTCACCTGCCCATAGAAATTCAAAAATCCCAACGGTAAAAATAATTACTCACACTAAAATCCTTCCTATGCATACGAGAAATTTGCTCCAGCATTATCTTTGCTGCAACAATCTTCTGAGCCTGCCGAATTTTAGATATGGAATTTAAATTTCAAAATAGGCAAATCAAATCTTTTAAATTCAAATTAAACTTTAACCGATCAAATCAAACTTAATCTGTTATTCTCAAAAGAAGCCGAATAAATTAGAGAAAATCTCAATTAATTAAAACTAGAATTCAAATAACTGAAAAAAAAATCTAGATAAAATCTAATAAAATCTAACTAATTAAAAGATAATTGAAAGATAATTTAAATAAATAACCCGAAAATCAAATCAAATTCAAAACAAAATAGATAAGATCTAATCAAATATTTAAAGACAAAATCTAATAAATCTCGCAAAATCAAATCTAACCTAACCGCAATTAAAATCAAATCAACGAAAAATAAAATCAATACAAATCCTGGGAGCTCAAAATTTTGCTCTGTGAAATGCTCCTGCAAAAATCCTGCTCTCTCAATCATCAACCAACCTTAGGGAAGGATATTTTGACTGAAACTCCTCTCCCCAATAATGCTTGACACACTGACCATTCACCTTGAATACTCTCCCATCTTTTTCATCTTGCAAAGTAACTGCTCCATGGGGGAAAACCTCAATCACAACAAACGGACCTGACCATTTGGACTTTAGTTTCCCAGGAAACAATTTTAATCTAGAATTATAAAGCAAAACTTTTTGACCTTTGACAAATTCTTTAGGTCTAATTTTCTTGTCATGCCACAACTTAATCTTTTCTTTATAAATTTTCGCATTCTCATAAGAAAAGTGGCGAAATTCTTCCAATTCGCTGAGCTGCAGCATTCGCATTGCTCCTGCACTACTCAGATCAAAATTCAACTTTTTCAAAGCCCAAAACGTTTTATGTTCCAGCTCTAATGGTAAATGACAAGCTTTCCCGTATACCAACCGATAAGGAGACATACCTAGAGGAGTCTTATAGGCTGTCCTATAAGCCCAAAGAGCCTCATCCAACCTAAAAGACCAATCATTTCTAGATGGATTGACTACTTTTTCTAGAATTGATTTAATTTCCCTATTACTTATCTCAGCCTGATCATTAGCCTGTGGGTGATAGGGGGTAGCTATCCTGTGCTTGATTCCATACTTAGCTAAAAGCTTAGTTAAGATATTATTAACAAAATGTGTACCCTCATCACTTATTAGAGCTCTAGGTGTCCCGAACCGCGCAAAGATGTGCGATTGGAGAAACCTTGAAACCGTCTTGGCATCACTCTGATGGCATGCGATGGCCTCTACCCACTTGGACACGTAATCCACTGCCAATAAGATAAAAACATTGCCATTAGAAGGGGGTACTGGCCCCATAAAATCAATACCCCATACATCGAATAGTTCAACTTCTAAAATGTAAGTAAGAGGCATTTCATCTCTAGGCCCCAAGTTTCCTCTCCTTTGACAAGTGTCACATTGCTTGTAGAACCAGTGGGCATCCTTAAACAAGGTAGGCCAGAAGAATCCGCAATGCAAAATCCTCATAGCTGTCCTTTGACCGCTGAAATGGCCTCCATACGGCGAAGAGTGACATTGCTCCAGGATTTCGGTTGCTTCATCACCTGAAACGCACCTACGAATAATACCGTCAGAGCATTGCTTATACATAAATGGCTCATCCCAATAGAAAAATTTTGCATCATGCTTAAACTTTTTCTTCTGCCTCCAATCCATATCAATAGGGGTGACTCCCTTCACTAAAAAGTTGGCAATATCAGCATACCAAGGGACATCCCTGACTACCTTTACCTGAACAGCAAAAAGCTGTTCATCTGGAAAAGAATCGGAAATGTCAGATTGCTCCAGCAAAGATGATGATGGATCAAGACGAGACAAGTGATCTGCCATGACATTCTCTGATCCCTTCTTGTCCTTTATCTCCAAGTCGAATTCCTGCAGTAATAAAACCCAACGAATTAGTCTAGGCTTTGCATCTTTCTTTGACATTAAATACCTTATTGCTGCATGATTCGTGAACACCGTGACTTTGGATCCAACCAAATATGGCCGAAATTTCTCAAAAGCAAACACAACAGCTAACAACTCGTTGTGTAGTTGACCTGTGCCTCATTTAAAACCTTGCTTGCATAATATATAGGATGAATAAATTTACCCTGCTTCTGCCCCAACATTGCACCTACTGCAGCATCACTCACATCACACATTACCTCGAATGGCAAATTCCAATTAGGTGCGCAGAGAATGGGTGCTGAGATTAAAGCAGCCTTCAATGTTTCAAAAGCCTTCCTATAATCTGCATTAAAGTCAAAAACATGATCAGTGCACAATAAGTTACAAAGAGGTTTACTGATTTTGGAAAAATCCTTTATGAGCCTCCTATAAAATCCAGCATGCCCTAAGAAGCTCCGAATTCCCTTCACTGAATTCGGTGATTCTAATCTTTCAATAACCTCAACTTTTGCTCTATCAACTTCTAGACCATTCTTAGAAATCCTATGACCTAACACTATGCCCTCCTTCACCATGAAGTGGCACTTCTCCCAATTAAGGACTAGATGGGTATCCTCACATCTTTTTAACATCTTACCTAAATTATCTAAACAACTCTGAAAAGACCCTCCAAAAACTGAAAAATCGTCCATAAAGACCTCAACAGTGGACTCAATCATATCAGAAAAAATTGCTAACATACACTGCTGAAATGTTGTTGGAGCATTGCAAAGGCCAAAAGGCATTCGCCTGAAAGCAAACGTCCCATAAGGGCAGGTGAAAGTGGTTTTTTCCTGATCTTCAGGAGCAATAGTAATCTGGTTATACCTAGAATAACCATCCAAGAAACAGTAGTAGGCCTGACCAGCCAATCGATCCAACATCTGGTCAATAAATGGCAAAGGGAAGTGGTCCTTACGGGTGGCTTTGTTAAGCCTCATGTAATCCATGCAAACCCTCCAACCAGTTACTGTCCTAGTTGGGATCAACTCATTGTCTTTATTTCTTACCACAGTGACACCTCCTTTCTTAGGAACACATTGGACAGGGCTCACCCAATTGCTGTCTGCAATCGGATAAGTGATGCCAGCATCCAACCATTTAATCACCTCCTTTTTTACCACTTCTTTCATTGCAGGGTTAAGCCTTCTTTGTTGCTCAATACTCCTCAAGGACCCCTCCTCTAGAGTGATTTTATGCATACAAAAAGATGGGCTAATCCCCTGAATGTCAGCCAATGTCCAACCAATAGCCTTGCGGTATTGCTGCAGCAACTTTATTAAGGCCTCCTCATGCTCCGGCATTAAATCTGATGCAACAATAATGGGCAATGTCTCACTTTCCCCAAGATACACATACTTTAGATGATCTGGTAAGGGCTTCAAATCTAAAGTAGGTGCCTCAATCAGGGATGGTTTAATTGGGGGAGCCTTTCTTTGATCTAAATCTAAAGACTCAAAAACATCCTCACACCTAAACAATTCTTTTTCATTTTTTCTATCTAAAGAACAAACTTCTAAATCCTCTACACTAACTTCTCCATGATTTTCCAAATGCTTATTAGCCGAATCCTGAATTGCTGTCTCAACAATTGTGTTCTCCAGAATCCTAATGAAAGAGCAATCTTCCATCTCGTCTGGATACTTCATGGCCTTAAACACATTAAATTTTACTTTATCATTACAAACTCTCATTGTTAATTCCCCTTTTTGAACATCTATTAACGCCCTACCAGTAGCCAAAAATGGACGTCCTAGGATAATTGGGACATCTCTATCAGCCTCATAATCTAAAATAATGAAATCAACAGGAAATATGAATTTATCCACTTTTACTAAGACATCCTCAATCTTACCCTCTGGATATGTGATAGACTTATCAGCTAGTTGGAGTGTAACTGTGGTAGGTCTAGCTTCACCAATACCTAACTTTCGATAGACCGAAAGAGGCATAAGGTTAATGCTTGCAGCTAAATCACAGAGTGCTCTACCTAATTCCTTTCCACCTATAGACACAGGTATAGTAAATGACCCTGGATCCTTAGCCTTGGGGGGTAGCCCATTCTTAAGAATAGCACTACACTCCTCAGTAAGAGATACAGTTTCAAACTCACCTAACCTTTTCTTTTTAGTCAAAATATCCTTAAGAAATTTAGCATAATTAGGCATTTGCTCTATAGCTTCTACTAAAGGGATATTTATATGCAACTGCTTAAGAATCTCTAAAAACTTTTTAAATTGACCATCCTGATTCTTAGGCTTTTGCCTTTGTGGAAAAGGTAGAGGTGGTACATAAGGTGGGGGCGGCACATATGGTGGTTTTACATCTGGCACAGAACCAGATGCTCCAGCATTTTTATTGCTGCCTCCAGCACCCTGACCAGACTCCAACTCTTCCTCGACAACAACATTATTATTTCTATCACCATTTTTATCTATAACCTGGGTTTTACTAGGCTCAATTCTTTCTTCTAATGGCTTACCACTCCTAAGAGTAACTGCCTTTACCTGCTCCTTATCTTCCCTTCTAGGGTGTTCAGTATCTGATGGAAGTTTCCCTTGAGGCCTTGCCTTGAGCTCATTAGCTAACTGACCCACTTGCAATTCGCGGGCTCTCATTGAAGCTTGATTACTTTGAATTGCAGCGTCTGTACGAGCCATAAATTCTTTCATCATTGCCTCGAGAGAATTCTCCGAATGTTGCTGGGGCAAAGCCTGCTTATTTTGCTGGGGCATTACCTGCGCTTTAGCAAATCCCGGCTGGTTCATCTTCTGTTGCGCTTGTACGTTATTTCCTTGACCTCCCCATGAGAAGTTGAGGTGGTTGCGCCAACCTGGATTATAGAAGTTAGAATAAGGGTTGTTCCTTTGATTACCTACAAAAAACACAGACGCTGGATTGCTGGGGCAAAACTCGTAGTTGTGGTCTTCACCGCAATAGACACATGCTTCTTCCGTGACTTGGTTCACCACTGCTGCAGGCTCCATAGCTGGTGGCTGCTGATGACTAATCACTGTCACATTCTTAAGAGCGTTAGCAATCATTGCAAGATCAGCCCTAATGGTGGACACACCATCAACCTCTAATACACTCTTAACCTTTTTATTTGTGCCTCTAACATCCGACCACTGACAACTATTAATAGATATTCTTTCTAAAATTTCATAGGCTTCATCAAAAGTTTTTGCCAAAAGGGCTCCTCCAGCCGAAGCATCGACCATACCTTGGGTTACTCCATTTAAACCATTGTAAAATGTTTCCATTTGAATACAATGAGGTAACCCATGGTGAGGACACTTTCGTAAAAGCTCCTTAAACCTCTCCCAAGCCTCACTAAAAGTCTCATCCTCAAGTTGCCTAAACCCTACTATTTCACTCCTTAATTTAGCATTTCTATTAGGTGGGAAATATTTACTCAAAAAATTTTCAGCTAACTCATCCCACGTCCTAATTGATCCTGGAGCAAAAGAGTTTAACCATGACTTTGCTCCATCTCTAAGAGAATACGGGAACAAAGTTAATCTAAGAGCATCTCTAGGCACTCCTTGAATTACAAAAGAATCACTAACTCCTAGAAAAGACTTAAGATGTAAATGAGGGTCTTCAGATGACAAACCATGGAATTGCCCCACGGTTTGCAACATCTGAAACATTACCGGTTTCATTTCAAAATTCGCCGCTTGGATTTGGGGACGTGCAATCCCTGGATTCAACTCATTAAACATCGGGACAGCATACGCTCGAATGGCTCTGGTCCTATCGTTCGCTATCAATATAGGATTCTCAGCCTGATTATTTTGCTGCTCATTTTGCTCAAACAGTGGGTTTTGCTGCAGCAACGGATTCTGTTGGGGGTTTGCTGCTGCTGGACCTTCATGAACCTGTGGAAGTTGCGGCACGTTCTCCATCTGGTTTCTGCGCTGCTCCCTCCTTCTGTTCCTAAATGTCCTTTCAATTTCTGGATCAAGCTCAAACCGTACCCCAGGCGGATCGCTCATGCACCAAAATCCCACCTGCAAAAACAAAAGAAAGAATCAAAAAGTTCTAGCACCAAACCACTAAAACACATACACAAAACAGATAAGATAAAAACTTATTCAAGTCCCCGGCAACGGCGCCAAAAACTTGTCGGGTTCCTAGAGTGAGTAAAAATATAGTATAAAATACTCTAGAATTCCTGTGCAAGTATACACAGTCTGCAGCAAGTAATATTATCAATCCGAGCCCTGAATGAGTTTCCACTCTACCTATTTTTGTGTAACTTTTTAATGGTTTCAAGAATAATAAAATGATTGGGTTTTATCGGAATTATGTTGAAGCAAAATAAATGAAAGAACAATAAGTAAACAAATAGATAGACAGATTAAAGGCAGGCTCTTTTTATGTTCTCATGATTGATTATGCTTTATTTTCTTTATACATTGAGGACAATGCATGTTTTAAGTTTGGGGGTGGATTATCATGTTTGTGGAGCCCTTGAGCATCTGAGTTCGGGCTATAGTTTTGAGCTTTCTTTGAATTGAGCATATGGTTGTTTTCTGGATGCTATTTTTGCATGGCTATGATGTCCTAGGATAGGCTTTCTTGTCACTTTTCAAGCTTTCGATGAGTTGTAAGCATGAGTGCCCAAAAAGGGAGACTTTTTAAACTTTCTCTAGGAGATGGCTTGCATGAGTAGAGTATTTGTCTTGGCTAGATTTGGATTTGAATGCTTAGGAGTGAATTATTAGGTTCATATGCTTGTTGTCACCTCGATAGGTGTAGGGAAGAGCGAAAGAGTTAATTTTTTGCAAATTAGCATGTTTGATCTTGCTTAGGAGGAAAGAAAAGAATATATGCTTATCATGCTCATAATGAAAAATCATTCTTGTTGTTACAATTTGAAAGAGAAAAAAAAAGTCATGACTTATGCGCGCAATGTAATGATTAATAAAGTTTAGACAAAAGAGCTACCTCTGTTGTGATCAGTTAGGCCAACCAGAGAAAACTCCGGTTAAGGGTCCCTGCACTAACTGTGTGAAAGCTAGTGCCACATATAAATGCTTGATTTAATTTTCACTTATAAGCACCTAAGTATGGAGGAAAACAAACTAATTTGTTCCATTGACTCATTAGTGAATCCTTAGTGCTAGTGTAGAGGGAAGATGAGTTGAGAGTTTAATAAATCAATCCCGGGCTAGTAGAGTCTGATCTTTTTTAGTTAGATCTCGCTTGTGCAAGTTAATTTTGGAAAAATTTTAATTTGTCTCCCTCATTGGTCCTTATGTGCATGTCTCTTGCTTGCTTGATTATTGACTTTTGAGCCTGGAGGACTGAGTCATGATTGTTGCATCCATTCTTCTACTGTATGTTTGATTTGTAGTTTGCTCGAGGACTAGCAAAAGCTTAAGTTTCGGGGTATTTGATAGCGAGCATAGCTAGCTATGTTTCCCTAATTAATTAAGCTAGTCTTTTATATTTAATTGGCCAAAATTATGCATTTTTATGTTCTTTTTGTAGAAATCATGTTTCGGAGTTAAATTGAGAAATTGGAGCTAAATACGTGTTCGGGACATGAAAATTGGCTAAAGAACGGAAAAGATTCAACCAAGAAGAAGTCAAAAGAGAGCCATCCGTAGGCCAGCGTCGGGACGCTACTCTTGGAGCGTCTCGACGCTGCCTTTCCTTTTCTGGATTAGGCGACAACAGAGACAGCGTCTCGACGCTGTGACAGCGTCGCGACGCTATCCGCAGATTTTCTATAAATTCCTCTTTTCAACTACGGATTTGGGGAGCCCAATTGGTTATATTTTAGCCCTAATTTCGACTAGAGACCTTTGGTGGGAGCTAAAGCAAGGCCAAGGAGCGGGAATCAAGCGAGAAGACGTGGAGATCGTGACGGGGACGTGCCGGTTTCGACAGATTCGAGTTTTCCTTTCTCTTTCCCTTACCTTTTGTAGTTTTTATGTCGTTTCTTTCAATTAGTGTTTGTACTTTAAAGACTATGAGTTACTAGTTGTTTGTCTTTGGGATTGATGTAGTTGTTTTAGTTGTTGGATTGATTTGTGGTATGAATATGCATTTATTTACCTATGCAATTATGGTTAAATGCTTTCAATTACTTGATCACTAGTTGAATGATTTGAGTGTTGAATCTTGCTCGGGAGAGGGGATTTGGCCTAAGACTTACTTTATTTAATTGCATGACTAAAGTAGAAATTCTAAGTTTGTGACGGGATTTGGAATAATAACTTTAGAAGTTACTTGAAGAACTAAACTCAAAGTCTTGCATGTTAATGAACTTAGATAGGGATATCAAGTTGATTGCATGCATGAGAATCAATTATGCTCGGGAGAGATAGTTGTGATAAAAGGTTCCTAGACTTGTAGAATAATTGCATGTTAAATTCATCCCATTAATTTATCCTCAATCTCAACAATGAAATCAATTCTCTAAGAGTCTTTCCATTTGAGTCTCCACTTTTATTTTATGCTTTTTGTCTTTAGATTTATCTTTATCATTGAATTTTGCTCCCTAAATAAAATTGAACAAAAGTATTCACGATACTTAATTTGCTAGAAAACCAATCCAGAGGACGACACTCGTTTTACACGAAAACACTATATTATTACTTGACCCGTACACTTGCGGTTAGCAAATTGCACATCAAGTTTTTGGCGTCGTTGCCGGGGATTGGTATATTTAGTTAAATTAATATCGTGGAAAAATTGTTCGGTCTTCATTTAGGGTGTATTTTATTTTTTTATTTATTTTTATTTTGTAGATAGATTGCATTTTTCCCTTGTTTTTTTTTATTTTTCCATATTTGTTGCATTCCTATTTTAGTGTTTTCCTTATAATTTGTTTTTCTTTCCATATTTGCTTTTCTAATTTAGTTTTTCTTTTAGTTGTGTAATCTTTTCCTTATTTGTTTTTTGTGTTATTTTTCTTGATTTTTTTTCTCTTTATTTAGATATGTTTCCTTGTTAGTCTTTTGCCTTAATTGTAAATTTCCATATTTGTTTCTTGTTTTCCTTAATTAGATAGTACTTTCCTTTTCTAGATTATATTTTCCATATTTAGATTTTTCCATATTAGATTTTTTCCATATTAGATTTTTTTTTTTTGAGTCTTTGTCATTTGTTCTTGTTGGGTTATTTTTTGATTGGAAGCCTAATTATCATTGTTGATTTAATTGATTTGAATGACTTTTTATTCAACACCATATTCCAATTTTTCATCTTCAAGTTATACCCCTTTAAATGAAAATTCTTCCTTTGAAAGCATAGTTCAAAATTATATTGAGGAGTCTAGAGTGAGGAGTCTAAAAATTGATGAAATCATAAGAGGACTTCAAGCTCCACAGGAAGTTAGTGAGGTGGGATCCACTTCCATAAGTTGTCTAGTGAGTCATGTGGCCGATGATTCATTGGCACCCTTTCATGAGCGTAGTTCTTTCGATCTTGATGAGGATGAGCAGTCAGGGGTGAGTTGCATGAATAGTGGGGATGAATTGGAGAGTTGGAGCACCTATCAAGAACATGGTTGTGAGGAAGAAAAAGAAAATGAGCTTGTAGTGTCAGAGGAAGTTCAGGAGGTAGAGTTTGAGGTTGAAAAGCCTTCGTCTGTTTAATCTTCTCCATCCTTTGTATATTTTGATTATTCCTTTTTCTATTCTCACGAGTCATTTTTAGAGTCAGAGTCTCTTTATTTTGATCTTTCTCCTTTTACGAAAATAATTTTATTTCAGGGGCCCATGAGAAGCTGGTAAGCTTGCTAGCAATAGTGATTTTTATTGATTCAAGAAAGAAGGGTCCAAAGAAATACGAGAATTTTTATGTGCCTTGACAGACTCCACGAGCACGTCGAGCTAGAGACGATAAACAAGCGCTTATGGGAGGCAACCCAAGTTACTTTGTTATTGTTTTTTTTTTTTTGTCTTGTTGTTTTTGTTTTGTAGGAGTTCCCGTGCTCTTGTCTTTGCCAATCAATCATGAAAAGGTCATCATTCCAGGGCAGTATAGTTCACTCCTCCTACTCTTTTATTGTTCTCAGAATTGATTATGCTTTATTTTCTTTATACATTGAGGACAATGCATGTTTTAAGTTTGGGGGTGGATTATCATGTTTGTGGAGCCCTTGAGCATCTGAGTTCGGGCTATAGTTTTGAGCTTTCTTTGAATTGAGCATATGGTTGTTTTCTGGATGCTATTTTTGCATGGCTATGATGTCCTAGGATAGGCTTTCTTGTCAATTTTCAAGCTTTCGATGAGTTGTAAGCATGAGTGCCCAAAAAGGGAGACTTTTTAAACTTTTTCTAGGAGATGGCTTGCATGAGTAGAGTATTTGTCTTGGCTAGATTTGGATTTGAATGCTTAGGAGTGAATTATTAGGTTCATATGCTTGTTGTCACCTCGATAGGTGTAGGGAAGAGCGAAAGAGTTAATTTTTTGCAAATTAGCATGTTTGGTCTTGCTTAGGAGGAAAGAAAAGAATATATGCTTATCATGCTCATAAAGAAAAATCATTCTTGTTGTTACAATTTGAAAGAGAAAAAAAAAGTCATGACTTATGCGCGCAATGTAATGATTAATAAAGTTTAGACAAAAGAGCTACCTCTGTTGTGATCAGTTAGGCCAACCAGAGAAAACTCCGGTTAAGGGTCCCTGCACTAGGTGTGTGAGCTAGTGCCACATATAAATGCTTGATTTAATTTTCACTTATAAGCACCTATGTATGGAGGAAAACAAACTAATTTGTTCCATTGACTCATTAGTGAATCCTTAGTGCCAGTGTAGAGGGAAGATGAGTTGAGAGTTTAATAAATCAATCTCGGGCTAGTAGAGTCTGATCTTTTTGAGTTAGATCTCGCTTGTGCAAGTTAATTTTGGAAAAATTTTAATTTGTCTCCCTCATTGGTCCTTATGTGCATGTCTCTTGCTTGCTTGATTATTGACTTTTGAGCCTGGAGGACTGAGTCATGATTCTTGCATCCATTCTTCTACTGTATGTTTGATTTGTAGTTTGCTCGAGGACTAGCAAAAGCTTAAGTTTCGGGGTATTTGATAGCGAGCATAGCTAGCTATGTTTCCCTAATTAATTAAGCTAGTCTTTTATATTTAATTGGCCAAAATTATGCATTTTTATGTTCTTTTTGTAGAAATCATGTTTCGGAGTTAAATTGAGAAATTGGAGCTAAATACGTGTTCGGGACATGAAAATTGGCTAAAGAACGGGAAATATTCAACCAAGAAGAAGTCAAAAGAGAGCCATCCGTAGGCCAGCGTCGGGATGCTGCTCTTGGAGCGTCTCGACGCTGCCTTTCCTTTTCTGAATTAGGCAGCAACAGAGACAGCGTCGAGACGCTGTCTCCTTAGCGTCTCGACGCTGTGACAGCGTCGCGACGCTATCTGCAGATTTTCTATAAATTCCTCTTTTCAGCTACGGATTTGGGGAGCCCAATTGGTTAGATTTTAGCCATAATTTCGACTAGAGACCTTTGGTGGGAGCTAAAGCAAGGCCAAGGAGCGGGAATCAAGCGAGAAGACGTGGAGATCGTGACGGGGACGTGCCGGTTTCGACAGATTCGAGTTTTCCTTTCTCTTTCCCTTACCTTTTGTAGTTTTTATGGCTTTTCTTTCAATTAGTGTTTGTAGTTTAAAGACTATGAGTTACTACTTGTTTGTCTTAGGGATTGATGTAGTTGTTTTAGTTGTTGGATTGATTTGTGGTATGAATATGCATTTATTTACCTATGCAATTATGGTTAAATGCTTTCAATTACTTGATCACTAGTTGAATGATTTGAGTGTTGAATCTTGCTCGGGAGAGGGGATTTGGCCTAAGACTTACTTTATTTAATTGCATGACTAAAGTAGAAATTCTAAGTTTGTGACGGGATTTGGAATAATAACTTTAGAAGTTACTTGAAGAACTAAACTCAAAGTCTTGCATGTTAATGAACTTAGATAGGGATATCAAGTTGATTGCAGGCATGAGAATCAATTATGCTCGGGAGAGATAGTTGTGATAAAAGGTTCCTAGACTTGTAGAATAATTGCATGTTAAATTCATCCCATTAATTTATCCTCAATCTTAACAATGAAATCAATTCTCTAAGAGTCTTTCCATTTGAGTCTCCACTTTTATTTTATGCTTTTTGTCTTTAGATTTATCTTTATCATTGAATTTTGCTCCCTAAATAAAATTGAACAGAAGTATTCGCGATACTTAATTTGCTAGAAAACCAATCCAGAGGACGACGCTCGTTTTACACGAAAACACTATATTATTACTTGACCCGTACACTTGCGGTTAGCAAATTGCACATCATACTTCGCCTTCTTGTTTCAATCTTGCCATCTACATTCTTTCTTTCTCCTTTACATTCTCTGCAAAGCCTTTTGAGTTATCTATGGCCAAAACAAGAGCGAGGAAAGAGAGGGAGAGTGAAGAAGAGGAGGTGTCGGTCACGCCGGAAGTGCAAAAAGGGAAAACCAAAAAGAAAAGAACGTCGGAGGAAAAGGAAGCAAAGAAAAGGAGAAGGCAGCAAAGGGCTGCAGAACAGGAGGAAGTTCAGGAGGTGGCAGTTGTTGTTGCCACTACTGCGGAAGAAGGAATTATTCAAGAACCTGAAGTACAAAACCCAGATACGGTTCAAGAAAAGATTGCTGAGAAAAATCAAGAAACAGAGGTTGAAGAGCAGGCTGAGGGTGAGCCTAACAACGAGAAAACATCGAAGCTGGCGCAGGAGGCTCATGTTGAAGTCATTATACCTGAACCGCCCAGACACCGCCGCATCAAGAGGAAGGCGGGTCGCGCGAGGGTAATTCGGAACACTCCATCGCCTTCGACGTCGGACTCTGAGGAAGAAAAAAGGGAAGCTGAGAATAAGGAAAAAGAAGAAGAGGCAAGAAAGGCAGAAGAAGAGCGTTTGCGCGAACAGAGAGAAAGCAAGGGCAAAGGAATTGTCGAAGCATCGGGAGAAATTGCGGAGCCGAGGGCACCATTCATTCGCTTCGTCAATGAACTTGCCAGAGCAAAATACCAGGAGGTGCTGAAGCGGGATTTCTTGTTCGAGCGAGGATTTCGCAGTGATTTGCCCAGGTTCTTGGAGTCTGGAATAGTGAACCTCGGGTGGAGGCAATTTTGTGCGAAACCAGAACCTGTCAATTCCAACATTGTTCGAGAATTTTACGCCAACCTTGACGTTAAGAATGATTTTGAGGTTATCATTCGAGGAGTGCCTGTACAGTGGAGTCCTGGGGCCATTAATGAATTGTTCGATCTCAAGGATTTTCCGCATGCCGTTTTTAATGAGATGGTGGTTGCACCATCTAGTGATCAACTGAGTGCGGTTGTCCGGGAGGTAGGCATTGAGGGGGCTCAATGGAGGGTGTCGCAGACGCGGAAGCATATGTTTCAAGCTACTTATTTGAAGAGTGAAGCCAACACTTGGATGGGTTTCATCAGGCTACGCTTGCTGCCGACAACACACGACTCCACAGTATCTCAGGACAGGGTATTGCTTGTCTTTGCCATTCTTCGCTCGATGAGTATTGATGTAGGAAAAATTATTTCTTCTAAGATTGTTGATTGCTGGAAAAAGAAGGTGGGGAAGCTGTTCTTTTCAAACACGATTACAATGTTATGCAGCAGGGCAGGAGTGCCCACGGTTCCAGAAGATATGATCATGCCTGATAAGGGAATCATTGACACACCTAATCTGGCGCGGCTTCAGCGTACGCAAGAGGCTCGCCAGGGAGGGCTGGTGTATGGCGTTAATCAGATCCTAGAGCAACTAACAGTGTTGACCAGTAGGTTAGAATTTGCTGAAAGGCAAGCTCAGACCTATTGGACTTATGCTAAAAGGAGAGATGATGCGCTCAGGGGGGCCTTGCAAACCAATTTCTCAAGACCATATCAGGCCTTTCCAGTGTTTCCCGATGATTTGTGTAATCTTTGGATACCACCCCCGCCTGTTGAACGAGAAGAGGATGTTGATGAGGAGCAGGGTCAGGAAGACTGACTGATGGGATGACCTGGAACGAGAATTACTTTTGTTTCTCCATTTTTGTTTGCTCGCGCATATTGACCCTGCTCACTGATATAACTGCTTGTCTTGTTTCTTTTTAATTTTTTTTGCTTCATAAAAAATATATTTGATGTGTAATTTCTTTTCTATGATTTTAATGAAATTTCTGAATGTTTCTATTCTATGAGCACTGACTAACTCTAACTTAACTATTTTCTTCTGAATTTTTGAAGATTGGACTAATTATGCTTAATTAGATCAAGGTATTCTGATCTCCAGAAACCTTTTGCTTGAGCATTTCTTCTAGCCTGGACTGTTGCTGCGGCAAAGAAGATTTTGAAGGTAGTATTGACTTATATGATCCACTTTAAGCTTAATCTGAGACCCATGTTTAGTTTAAAAATTCAGTTAGAAAAATTTAAGTTTGGGGGTATACTTGCTTATTTAATGATTCATTGGGGATAATGAATAATTCAAGTTTGGGGGACTTTTTGCTACTCCAATTATTTTGCTCGAGCATTCCTCTCCTTCAAATTAAAATTTGTTAGGTTATTGAGTAACCGGGGACATTTGTGATACCCACAGTTTGTCTTCGCGTCAAAAGATGACCTAGGAAATGTGAAAAGATTATGAGAAAAATTATTTGTTGAAAAAAAATTATTTGTTAAAGATTTTTGCTGAAAAATTGACGGAGCAAAAGTTTTGAGGGATGAATGATGATCCAGCAGTTTTTCTGTCTCCCAGAACTTAGGTGAGCTTCATCATAAAATGTCGTCATTCTGAGGGGCAATATATAGAATAACTAAGGATTTTTTAGCTTTATAATGAGTATTGAGCCTAGTTGGTGATAAGCTTGAGGCAAGGGTATACTGCACCATAAAGTGGGTCATCCCATGCTTAAGAGCTTATGACTGTAAGGCTGCTTTAAGTCTGATAAATAATGATATAAACCCCTTTAAAAATATGTTTTGAAATGTCTGATAATAGAGCTAAGCTGTGGTGAGTTCTTAGAATTAAGTTGAAAAGTGGTGATTATTTGTCCATGCCGGAGGAATCATTTTGCTGCAGCAGAGCTTGGTTTTGCAGAGTGCTCAGGTAAAGGTTAAAGGTAGTGTTGGACTGTCTGGTTTGATTAAGCTATTCTTTGTCTAATATTCTGAATTCTTGAAGGAAGGTTGGTTAGTATTGCTCGGGACGCGCAATAGTTCAAGTTTGGGGGTATGATAACTGCCCAAAAGGTAGTTATTTAGGCCTCAATTATATAGGGATTTGTGTGTCCTTTATGCTTATTAGGGTTGGTTTTGGATAGATATTACATGATTTAACCCATTTGGAAGAATGGAAGCATTGGAAATTATTTTGTGCAGATTATGCTGCTGAGCGACTGGAGGGAGCAAATTCTGTGCTGCAGCAAAACTGGGGACAGAACTGCCACATCACAACTCGTTAGCCAACTTCATGAACCGACTTCTGTTGAGTTATTTTCGGGATAAAGGAGCAAGGAGAGCCCTACACGTGTCCAAGTTGACCTAATTCCAGTCTCCTCTCCTTCTATAAAAGGAAGTAGCCGTCCAAGTCAAACTCATTCCATGTTTCCCTTGGAAGCCGAATAGTATAGGGAGATTGAAGATCATCAAGAACACCATCTTCCGCAAGCTGATTAGGGAGTTTACTTTCTTTATTAACTTGTTGTTATGGACATGCATACTCAGATTGTAATTCGTATTCCTATGCCTATTATGAACTAAGTGGCTTAAGGTGTTGGTTAGGAATAATGTGATTACTGTGCTTCATCTCTAGTAATAAATTGACTATCGCATTTTGGTCAATTGTTGTGCTTATTCTCATTTTATGCCCGCCTGGCCAGCCGGTATGGATAGCTCTCTCTAGTTTCAGGGATGATTTAGAGAGTGTGGGGCAATTATCCACACTACGATCATTGTGTATTGGTGAACGCCAGTGACTGAGTTAGGGATAGCCAGTTGCCTCGTGCTTGATCTATCGCTCTTCATTGGGTTTGAAACATATCCCAAAAGATTCGGAGTTTCGGGAGGAATCCGCTACTAATACTGCAAGAAATGCATGATCAACAATATTGCTAGAGCGTATCTTAGAACAATTACTAAAACCAAACCAGCGTCTGCCTTTATCTGTCTATCTATTTGTTTACTTATTGTTCTGTCATTTATTTTGCTTCAGCATAATTCCGATAAAACCCAATCATTTTATTATTCTTGAAACCATTAAAAAGTTACACAAAAATAGGTAGAGTGGAAACTCATTCAGGGCTCGGATTGATAATATTACTTGCTGCATACTGTGTATACTTGCACAGGAATTCTAGAGTATTTTATACTATATTTTTACTCACTCTAGGAACCCAACAAGTACCTATAGGCAGCATGCATATAAATCATTATCTGCTAATCGATGAGTAAAAAACGAATGTACTAATCCGGAGTGTCTCCAGCTACTGCGAGCGGCAAGGTGAGATTGACCAACCTCCCTATTTACTTTTCTGTCATTTAATTTTCTGTCAGTTTACTTTCTTACATTTGACCTTCGCCCACAATTTTCACCATCTGTCTCAAACCCCTTTTTTCTCTACCACCCCAAAACAAAAAAAAAAGTTAGAAGTAAATCAGTTGCTCCCTATGATCGACCCTGACCACTACTAATGCAAGGTAGCTTGGTGTTCATGGACTATACATTTGTTTTGATGCGAGACCCGGGACACCAACGCGCCCAAACAGGTGAAAGTAAATTCACTTTGATTCTAGCCCCGCGATAGGCTCCGTCAATCGTATAAACTCTATGTGATAAACTGGGATATTCAAATAGTATCAACTTTAAGCATTAGATTACGCCCACCTATGTCCCTGCAAATTACTCAAGCATTGCAGACGGTTGAGAAACACTATCTATGTTGCCCACATAGACATGGTGTAGATAGCATCTCTCAGTTGCACTCGCAATTACCCTGACAACTAGATTGTGAGTTAAGTCCAACTTTTATTCAGCACCGCTGTAGGTGCCATTAGAAGACAAAGCGAACTAGAAATTTATTTCTAGGGCTAGTTGAAGTTAGATAAATAACGCTCATGACTCTTAAAACCCTAGTGGTTCCAGTCCTATTCCTAAGATGCAAGAAGACAAAGTCCTATTTCTAGGATGTTTTCCACTAATGTTTTGCGAACCCACTCCTTTAACTCCAACCTTTCGACCATCAGCTAAATACAAACTATGCTAACCTAAGTGATTAGTTTAAGCTGGCAATAAACATTAATTTCAACAAAAAAAAACAATGATAGATGTAGCAAAGTTGTTTTGCATAGGTGGGACACTCTTCTACTCAAGGAATGCACATATTTGAACCACCAAGTAGAAGCTTAGCTCATAATTGAAAGTAAAGTGCAAAACATAAAAGAAAACAAACTCGACATAGAGAAAATGCAACTAAATAAAGAATTGAACACAAGAATTTAACTTACAACTAAAAAGTGAATGAAAACAATAACAACACTACTGGAAATAAAAGAATGCAAAAAAGAAAGTAAAAGACAAGACTCTATTAAGGATCTCTCCCTCTCTATCTAGCTTTCTCTTGCCCTTTTTCAAGGAGAGACAAGCCTTTCTCTTCCTCTTCATTCAAATGGAAGAGTCGATCGAGGCTGAAAGACCCAAAACTTAGAGTGATTACATGATGAGAAGAGAAAAACTTGATAGCGAGCATAGCTAGCTATTTTTCCTTAATTAATTTAGCTAGTCTTTCATGATTTATTGGCCAAATTTTATGCATTTTCATGTTGTATTTGTAGGAAATGAATATTGGAGCCAATTGGATGTTTGGGGGGTGAAAAGAGATTAAAGAAGGAAAAAGAATCAAAGGAACAAGAAGTCAAATTAAATGTTGAATAGGTTAAAGGCCAATTGGATGTTTGAAAATGAGCTTGATATGCATGTGTTAGATGATGCTTTGAATGGAGAGAATTACTTGATAGATGATAAATTTGAGTCTGATCATTATAATGTTGAATCTATCGAGTCTAATCGTGACATCGTTGAGTATATAGAGTCGGACCCTGAAACTGTTAATAATTTTGATTCGGGTCTTGATGATGTGGATAGTATAGAATCTTACCCAGAGGAGCTTGAATTCTTTAATTCTTCTGATGATGAGTCATATGATAGCTTGGTTGAGTCATTATTAAATACTGAGTCTCAGGAATCTCATATGCATGTAGATATTATATCTGATGAGTGGATAGGCATAGTTGATAGGCCATCCTTAGATCCTAGACCGGTAGATATAATGACTCTGGATGACTATGTGAATAACTGTTTTGAGAGTAGAGACTTAGAAAAGAGATTTGATATTGTTGCTTATTTTTTTGAAATGTTATTATAACAATCTCTTTAGTGATGATGGGCCAGAGGAAAGTTTTTTTTCTCCCATGTTTGCAGTGTGCAATTCGGTGTGAGATTTTCTGCAAGGCCAGGAGGACAATGAAATTTTTTATTTCAAGCCTCCATGATCGTGTCGAGTCTCGTCTAGCTAAAGACGTTAAAGAAGCGCTGCGGATTAAAGTTTAGGTATATTTTTTGCGGTAAAAAATTTTCCTTGCTTCGTGATCCTATTTTGTTTTGCAGGATCACGTTAGCAAGTCTCAAAGCTCCAAGAGTCCCATTTTCTGGATCCAAATGAGGAGGATGAATCGCTCCTAACTCAGGGAAGTCTCAGTATCCCTCTTTATGCTTTATTGTTTATAAACATTAGGGACAATGTTTAATTTAAGTTTGGGGGGAGGCTTTCGTTGTGTTGAGCATATTTAAATTTTGTTGGATGCATGGGTAGATAGCTATGATAGCCAAGGATGTGATTTTAGAAGTTTTGGGAGAAAATGGTTTATATGTTGTGGAATCTGGGAGCATAGCAGAAATTGTGAAATTTTAAAATTTTTTTGATACTTAGTTTTGATGTCTAAAGCATGCGATAGACTTATCTAAATACATCTTTGAAAATCTAGATTTTTATTATGATTTCTAAAGTTTGTTGTCACCTCGATATGCTTAGTTTCAAACACTAGGAGATCATGCTTGATTGTTTTAAGAACTAGGTAGAAAAAAATGATATACCTGTTGAGAGATGAAAAGCAACAAAAGAACAAAAAGAGAAAAAGAAAAATCTGTTGAAAGAAAATTTTTGCTTGCACAAAAGAAAAGCCCAGGGGTAAAAAGTGCTACTTACGGTGTGATCAGTTAGGCCAACCAGAGAATAAAATTTGAGTTAAGGGTCTCTGCACAGTAGTGTGAAAGCTAGTACCATTAGATATAAAAATGCAAGTTTAGGGGAGCAGCAAAAGAAAAAGAAAGTGAAACATATTTGTGAGTATAGCTCCCCCACAAAAAAGAGAAAAGTCAGGCGCCCTAGTTTCTTTTTTTTGCATGATAGTAGAACTCCGACCTATTAGGGACTCTTAGCCAGTGTAGGGGGGAAACAAATGGAGAAAGCCATAAGACTAATCTAGATTAGTAAAAGAATCATTAGAAAAGTCTTGAGCATGCTATTCATTAATCTTAAGTTCAAACTCTTTTAAGATTTCTTCATGAGTATGCGGTGTTTGTTTATTCCATTTGCATGTTTTCCATTTTAGCTTAAAAGTTCCCAAATCATTGAGGCTTGAGTGATTCTATTTCATGCATCTATCGAATTTATTTTGCTCAGGACTAGCAAAAGCTTAAGTTTGGGGGTGTGACAGCGGGCAGAAATGTTGCTATTTTAGTCCTAAATTATTAAGCTTTTGAGCGCTATAATTGTGTTTTTATTGAAGAAATCTAAAATAATTTGCTATTTGGTCTTTAGGAGCATATTATGGAGTTTTTGTTGAAAAAGGCCCAAAAATAAGCAATCCAACCCAAATTTCCATCCATAGGTCAAAGGGGAGGCCAAAGGTCAACCATCCAAGAGAAGAAATCCAAAAAGAAAGAAGTTGGCCCAAGATTGAAGCCCAAATCCGGGTCCACTGGTCTGAAATCCGCACAGCGTCCATTTCTTGGCAGACAAGTCGCGTGACGTCATAGGGTCGCGACGCTGTGCCGACAGCGTCGTGACGTTGTCCCAAATCTGGGCCTATAAATACCCTCCCTTGGTGCCCATTTTTATCATCAATCAATTCATCAACCATTCCTTTCCTTCCTTTCCTTGGCTCTTTTTGAAACCCCTCTCAAGGCTTTTTAGCATTTTGAGAGTTTTAGTAGTGGAAAAATTTTGGGGAGCTTTTGGGAGCACTCTAGGAGGCTCAAGGCGTGCTCAGAGGGGCTCCAAACGTTAGCAACGGGGTCTTCAACGGTCATTTCCTTTCCTTTTATTTTGTTCAAATTTATGCTTTCCATTGTATATCTTGTGGATATTTAGCCATGTATAGCTAAAACCCAATTTGGGGTCTTAAAATGAAAATATATAGTTAAATGTTATTATAATTGCCTATCTCTTGCCCTCTTTTACTAATTATTTGTATGGATGCTTGTAATGTTGTATGCAATCTGGCCAATTGTATATTGATCTGATTCTTAATGGAAACTCGACAGAGAGAAATTAGGATAGATCATAATCCATGCAACTAGTTTAATTTCCCATCGTGACAACGAGATTAGTTGATTAAACATAGATTCCTAAAATGAATCAGAGCGTATTAATTAACGATTTTTAATGGCGCTAAGGACACTTAGGTTGTTAAAATGGATTAATTATAATTAGGAGAAACTGACAGGAGATCCTATGTGATTAATGGAGATTCTAGGATTATAATGAAAGTGTTAATATCATAAAAGCGGAAGAAATTTTTTATCTAAAGAATTTAATAAGCTCAATTTTATCACTGAAGTCATGTTGTTCATAAAAAGAAAAACAGATACAGGTTGCCTACCTTCTTTCAATGGAGAAATTGGTTGGATTGGCTGCTTGTTTTTCTTCACCAAAGAGTCACGAACCACCAAAGGATCTTCCTTGCTATCCTCAAGCCTTTGGAACGGATTCTGGGATCCTCAAGTGATGGAATTTTGAAGAGAAAGCTTGAAAAACGAGTTCAAGGATGTGAATGGTGTGAGAATGGATTTTGGCAGAATTTCAGTATCTCTCTTCCTTATTACTTTCAGCCTTCTTCATTAGTTTTATAGAGGGATTGAAGCTGATGAAAAGGCCCAAGATTTGCCACCAAATCATCTCCATTTTAATTGAGTATTAAGTTGCTAAAGAGAGGTGAGTGCATGGGTTTAGTCACCATGCACTCCACCTTCTAAAAATCAAAATTAATTTTGATTTTAATTAATATTGAATTAATACACTAACTTAATTATTTTAATTAATCTGAATATTGAAAGATCATTTTTCAATTTCATAATTTTAAATTAATTGAAAATTAATTGAAAATTAATTTAAAATTAATTAATTAATTAATTATTAATTTAATATCTTAATATTAAATTTGAAGGTGTTCATATAACACATGCGGAAGCAATTGAAGATCGAAAGCACTTAAGACATTCAATTTTACTCCTAAAGCATGCATGTTCTAGAAATGGTAGAAAAGAGAGTAAATGAGTACCAGCCTCTTTGATGATCACTTGTAAGGAACTCCTTGTGATATTATCTTTCTCCAACTTCTCTTGGACAACCTTTAGTGTCTTCCCTACTATTCTCTTGAGCCTAGAAAGACTTGTGGGAGTCTATAGAAGAAAGAAATAGGAAGGAAATTCTTGATGGTACAAGCTTTTGGAAGGAGATGAAATGAGAGAGAATTTGAGGGAGAAAATTTGCAGCATAACACTAAATGAAAGCTTGCTTCTCTTGAATCTAATTCAAGCCGCTTTTATAGACCTCTCTCATGCAAAGACAAGCTTCATGACACTAAGCCACATGGTCAAGATGCAACTCAAAGTGGATTATAGGTGTCTACTTCACAACACATGCATCTAATGCATGTTTGTGTTGTTTTCCACTATGTATCATTATGCAAAAGTGGAAAAACCACTAAATCCACTATGAATTGAATCCTAATTGTGAATTTTCAGCTTTCAATTCATTTCAAATTCAATTCAAAATTGAAATTGATTTCTAGGCAATTAATTGGGACATTTCCAAGTAATTTTGATATGATTGATCTAATCAATCTTTATCACCTAATGCCAAGAATTATATATGATTCCTATTACATATATATGGTATTTAGAACAGTTTTAAATACCTCATCTCTCAATTCCTAATTTAATTCATAATTAAATCATTGTGTCGAACACGTTTTACGATAAAATCCTATTTCCCGTTTTTGAACGATTCAAAGTTTCCTATCAAAATATTCTAAGCTTTATTCCGATATGAGCTAGTAGGGGGGACATAATGGACCTATAGATCATGGGCTCCAACGATTCGAGGCTAACCGACTAATCTCATTATCAAAGTTATCCAACATTCGTTAACTACCGGGACACTCCACTATAGCACGATAGTTGCACTCCCCTCACTATAGATATATTTCCGTCCACTTGATTTAACCATGTTTAGTAAGTCGTTCCTTCAAAGGTTGTTCGTAGCTATAGCTAGGTCAAATAACCGTTACACCCCTATAGTACTTCTTGTTCCCTAAGTTCCACTAATCCTCTAATGAACAATCGGTTTGCGGTCCAACCATCAAACCTAAGTTCCTCTCGATCCAACGAGAGGGTGGGGCCCCTTGTTCAAGTCCTGGAGTTAGTACTTAAGAGAACAACCTCTCTTCTATCCCTGAAATGGGTAGGAGTGAATTCTGTCTTGCGAAACTATGTCCCCAGCTATCTATTCGATCTTATCCCCAAAATGGTAGGCTTGTCGAGTCGGTGATGCTGGCCACTCTCACCCATGCAGATCAAAGGATAATCTCGCATAAACAGGAGTTCATAGATAGCTCAGGATTAAGAACGAGTTACCTAGGTCATCTTTGAGAAATAGCCAGTTTCTTCAGTAAATGGCGTTATAAAGAGAAAGTGACTTATTTCGTGGTCCAGTCTTATGCAAACTCATTGCATAGGACGCCCCCACTCGCATGTCACCACATGAACAATTTAGGATCTCATCATTTGTACTTAATACAAAGTGGGTCGCGTCCATAGTGTCTCCAGGATAAGGTACCCAACATTATTCTTATACTATAAACTATTTTGACTATAAAATTGAACTTGATCCTATGATATGTCCCTACATATAGTTCAAGTATTCATTTTATAGCCAAGGATCTTAGTTTATTGGATTTAGGTTAATCATTCGCAATTTACATATTCAATAACATCTTTTACTGAATAACCTCAATAACGTCTTTATTGGAAATAGAATATGTTTAATAATTTACAAACTACGAGTCTATAGGACATTAAACCCAACAAAATTAATATTTTGCCACTATTCCCAAACATTTTCGAAATTTTATTTTTCCTATCATGAATCCCTATTCATGTTCTCGGCATTTAAATCATACTTAAATATTAAAATCCATATATACTCGATTTTCACAAAACCTGATATATCGTCAACACCTGTCATTTTTATTCATTTTTCTCAACATGAACTAAAAGTAATTCATATTGAATCTATCATAATTGTTCCAAAGGTTAATCTCGAGCTAGCAAGGGGACCTAATGGACCTACAGATCATGGGCTCCAACGGTACGAGGTTAAATTAGTCAAACCCTTTTAAGCCAGTTAACCAACTTCCGTTAACTACCGGGACACTCCACTATAGCCTAGTAGCTGAACTCCCCTCACTGTAGATATATATTTCTATCCACTCTATATAACCATGATTAGTAAGTCAATCTTTCACAGGTTGTTCGTTACTATAGACAGGTCAAATGTCCGTTATACCCCTATAGTACATCTTAGTTCCTTAAGTCCACTAGTCCTCTATTGAACAATTTGTTCATGGTCCAACCATGAAACAAGATCCCTCTCGAGCTAGTGAGAAGGTGGGGCCCCTTGTTCAAGTCTCGAACTCAGCACTTAAGAGAACAACCTTTCTACTATCCTTGTGTCGGGTAGGAGCGAATTCCGTTTTGCTTTGCTATGTCCCCAGCCATCCATCTAATGTTGTCCCCAAAATGGTAGGAGTATTGAATGATACTTTTATGACCACTCTCACCCATGCAGATCAAAGGATAACATTAAATGAATAGGAGTTCATAGTAAGCTCATGATTAACATTGAGTTACCTAGGTCATCGCATGCAATAACCAGTCTTAACAGTAAACGACGTTATAAAATAAGAGTGACTTATTTCTTTGTCCAGTCTTGTGTAGACACCTTTTACATAGGATGCCCCTACTCACATGTCAATACATGAACTAACTAGGATCACGTCGTTTGTTTTATTTAGCAAAGTAGGTTGTATCCATAATGTTACCCGAACAAGGTACCCAACCTTTTTCATTTACTATAGACCATTTAGGTTATATGCTCAAACTCGATCCCTGCCTATATTCACGATATAGTTCGAGTATCTCATGTTATAACCATGGATGTTTCTATAGGATTATTTAAGATATTCATAAATAATTTTTCACCGAATAACATCTTTATTTATATAAAGGATAACAAAACTTGAGTTCTAGGACACAAACCCCAACAAACTCCCACTAAGTCTATGACTCAAGTGAGATTACAATATTGTTAGGTTATTCAGCAATATATTAAATGCTAAATTCTCGTAGTCCTATACTCTGGAGATGTCCCTCAAACACTTTAACCGAGAGGGGTTTTGTAAATTGATCGGCCATGTTCTGCTCTGAGGCTATCTGGGTGACAACCACATCTCCTCTCTGTACTATCTCCAGGATGAGATGATATTTGCGTTCAATGTGCTTTCCTCGTTTATGGCTTCGAGGTTCCTTCGAATTTGCAACTATTCCACTATTGTCACAATAGAGTGTGATAGGCAAGTGCATGTTAGGAACAACTTCTAACTCATTTAGGGGGTGTTTGGGGCACTGAATAGGTTATAATAACCCCCTTTATTATAACCTATTCAGTGTTTGGGGCATCAACAAAAATAAATGGTGAGGTGGGTTTTTTTTACCCCCGATTATTTTATCCATTGTCTACAGTAACCATCATTCAACCCACCCCATTATTCTATCCATTTTCTACAGTAACTCTCTCCTCTCTTCTTCCATGCGACTCCTTGACTTTTCCGACGACTGCCGGCCGCCGTCGACCGGCGAAGTTTTCGACGGCTACCGACGACTTTTCCGGCGATCACCGTTGACTATTCTAGCCATCGATTGTTTTTCCTTTTTTTCATATTTCTTCAAATTTTCCTTTTGAAAAATATAAAAAATGAAAATAAAGAAAAACAAACATCGAAGGTTGCCGGAAAAGTCGTTGACAACATCGAAGGTTAACCAACTTAAAAAAAAAAAACATTCAAACGAAATTGTATTTACCACACTCGAGTTTATTTCAAATGATTTTATTGATTAAAAAAAAAAACTAATATGATTTTTTAAAACATTTACAATTTTTATTTTGGCAATACTAAAAGTTAACTAATATGATTTTTCTATACCAAATCCTAAACTTTTTTGTTTTGTAAAAAAATATATATATATATAACCCTAAATCAAAATGAAACATATATCCTAGAAAAAAAAAACTAGAAATAGAAAACAGTAAGTTTGAACCTTTGATTCAGAACCCCATGTTAAAACAGATCAGCACTCCAAACACAGACTATTTTATCCCAGACTAAAAATAATTTGCATCCCAAACACAAATTATTTTATCAAGACTAAAATAATCTGCGCCCCAAACACAGATTATTTTATCCCAGACTACAATAATCTACACCCCAAACACATATTATTATAATCTCCAAACTATTATAATCCCCATATTATTATAACCACCAGATATTATAACCAATTCAGCGCCCCAAACAGCCCCTTAGAAATTTTCTAAGCCACACTGCTTCTTTTGATGCTTCATATGCTGCAACATATTCAGCTTCCATTGTGGAGTCAGCAATACATCCTTGCTCCTCCATTAAGAGTGAACATATTCTCCACACCAATGCAACATATTCTCCACACCAGTGCAACATATTCTCCACACCACTGCTCCTCCATTGAGAGTGAACACAAATCCCGATGTAGATCTTCTAGAGTCTATGTCGGTATGAAAATCTAAGTCAGTGTATCCAGTAAGGATTAATTCCTTAGATCCATACACTAGCGAATATTTTCTTGTTCTTCTTAAATATTTGAGAATATTCTTAACGGCAGTCCAATGTTCTTGACCAGGATTGGACTTATATCTGCTAACAACACCTATTGCATAGCATATGTCAGGACGTGTACACTGAAGGGAATAAAAGTCCCCACGCAGCGGAAGCGCATCAATTTGACCTTACGTCGTATATTAATTAACATTAAAATACTGTTACGATAACTCAAACAAAACTTTAAACTAACTTTAAAGTCGCTGTAAAAACGGTTTAAACATGATAAAACAAATCTAAATTTATTTTTAAAACTTTTCTAACGAAAAGAGGAAGAACCGTTACAAACCTCCGTTGTAGACTTGACCGTTCTTCGCCAACGACGCTCCAACGAACGAAAATGCAGCAGCCTCCTCGCCTATTGATCGCTGGAATTTTCTTCTTTGAATGACACAATAACCACAGAGGTTACACCGGTATGTCTCTAAGTCTAGGAGGCCAAAGACTTGTGGGAGTCTTTCTCTAAGAGGGAGGCTAGAGAGAATTCTAGGTCTTGTCTTTCAAGAGTGTCAAGTGTCATGACCAATTAGGTCTAGTGTTCTATTTATAGAAGAGAGGCCATGAATAAAATATTCAATTAAATCAATCTTTTCCATAATTGATTCAATCTTTATTCCTTAATTAATCAATCATGATTAATCAATTCCATAATTGATTAATCTTTTCCACAAATGACTAATTACTTCCATAAGTAATTAGATCATTTCCTTAAATGATTAATCACTTCCTTAAGTGATTAATTATTTCCATAATTGATTAATTCTCGGTTAATGAATTCTTTAATTAATTAACCACCAATTAAATATCACATATTTAATTCCCGGCCTAGAATTAATTAATTTTGCCCAAACACATTTTAGGCCTTAAATTAATTAATTCATTATTTTGAACTCTTTCAAACTTCCATAAATTTATATTTGAACTTTTCAAATATTAATTTCTCTCATAATAATATATCAATATATATTATATTTGTTTCCCTTAATAAATTGAACATTTTCAATTTACTTTTATTACTTAGTTGCCTCAAATTACTTTACGAGCTACCAGTGGGACCTAATGGACCTGCAGATCAGAAGCTCCAACGATGTGAGATTAATTTGGTCAAACTCATTAACCACATTAATCAATATTCATTAACTGTGTGTACATTCCACTATAGACTCACAGTTGCACTCTTCTCACTGCAGACATATTTTCTGTGTCCACGGATCTAAGACCAATATCGACTAGTTAGTCCTTCACGAGTGTCCGTATCACCAGCTGGGTCAAATTACCGTTTTACCCCTGGGTTACCTCTATTTCCTTAAGTACCAATTCTCCTCTAATGAACAACTTGTTTGTGGTCCAACCATCAAACAGAAAACCCTCTCGTGCCATTGAGAGGGTACGGCCCTTTGTTCAAGACTCGGAGTAACCACTTAAGGGAACACTCATCTGCTTCCCTAAAGTCGGGAATGAGTGAATTCCATCTTGTACGATTATGTTCCCAACTCCCCATTCGGTCTTGTCCCCAAAGTGGTAGGCTTATTGAGTCGGCGTATTGGCCACTCTCACCCATACAAATCAAAGGACAATCTCTCATGAGCAGGAGTCCATAATCAACTCAGGATTAAGACTAAGTTGTCTAGGTCGTCCTAGTGAAATAGAAAACCAACTAGTTAACGATGTTATAACCAGTGGTTACTATTTCGCGGTCCGGTCTTATGCAAACTCATTGCATAGGATACCCCCGCTCGCATGTCTCCTACGCGAACGCGTTGGATCGCAGCGTTTGTATCAAATACAAAGTGGGCCGTATCCATAGTGTCACCAGGATAAGGCACCCAGTCTTATCCCTATACTATAGACCCTTTAGGCTGTTTCTTGAACAATGATCCCATATGTCGCTACATATAGTTCAAGACTCATATTACAGCCTTGGATGTCTAGTTTATTGGATTAGGGTCAAATAATGCAATATTTATCAATAACATTTTATTGCAGAAAATTAAATAACACTATATTAAATACAAGTATAAAATTTGTTTACATTCACTATCTACGAGTTTTAGGGCATAAAACCCAACATACACAGCATTGCATATATGGCACTCCCGACTGCTGATGCGTAAGGAATTCGTTTCATTTCCTCAACTTCTTGAGGTGTTTTTGGGCTTTGTTCCTTAGTTAGGTGCATTCCATGTCTAAAGGGTAACAATCCCCTTTTGGAATTCTACATTGAATATCGATTGAAAACTTTATCGATATAAGATGCTTGAGATAGTGCTGGTAATCTGTTCTTTTGATCTCTAATTATTTGGATCCCGAGAACATATTGAGCTTCTCCCAAATCCTTCATTTGGAATTGAGCCCCTAGCCACTGCTTAATTTCAGATAATACTCCCACTACATTACCTATAAGCAGGATGTCATCAACATACAGAATTAAGAAAATTACAGTAGAGTCAACGATCCTTTTATATACACACGGTTCATCTATATTCTGCTCAAAACCATAAGATTTGATTACAGTGTCAAATCTCTTATTCTAGGATCTTGAGGCTTGTTTTAATCCATAGATGGATTTGTTGAGCTTGCAAACCTTTTGTTCTGCTCCCTGGATTATGAACCCTTTTGGTTGGACCATGTAAATGCTCTCGTCAAGATTCTCGTTCAGAAACGCAGTCTTGACATCCATTTGCCAGATTTCATAATTATAGAAAGCTGCAATGGAAATGAGTATTCTTATTGATTTTAACATCGCTACTGGTGAGAAGGTTTCATCAAAATCAATTCCTTCTTTTTGGTTATAACCTTTAGCCACTAATCGGGCTTTGAAGGTTTGTACCTTTCCACTTTGGTCTCGTTTCCTCTTATAGATCCACTTACAACCAATAGGTTGCACATCACTAGGTTGATCTACAAGTTCCCATACTGAGTTAAAATACATAAATTCTATCTCAAGGTTCATGGCTTTGATCCACTAGTCCTTATCCTTATCTCCCATTGCTTTTCTATAAGACAATGGATCCTCTATTTCATCATCAGGTATGATGAATTGAGTTTCAGTTAAACCCATGTACCAGTCAGGTTGTATTATAACTCTCCCACTACAACGAGGCATATTAATTTCCTGAGATGGTTTTGAAGGACCAACTACACTAACAACCTTTGTTTGTTTCTTTGTAGTTTCCCTTTAAATTTCTTTACGTATTAGGTTGCTGCGAGTTTGATGATTTTTTATATGATCTTCTTCCAGGAATGTGGCATTGGTTGAAACTATTACCTTCTTGTCTTGAGGATCATAAAACTAACCTCCTTTTGTTTCTTTAGGGTATCCCACAAAAAGGCATATTCTTGAACGTCGTTCCAATTTCTTTGATTTTTGCACCAACACATGGGTTGGGCATCCCCAAATTTTGAAGTGACGTAAACTCCCTTTACGTCCTCTCGATAACTCAAATGGTGTTTATGGAACACTTTTAGAGGGAACCATGTTCAGAATATATGCAGCGGTTTCTACTGCAAAACCCCAAAAAGGATCAGGTAGTTGTGCATAACTCATCATAGACCGAACCATATCTAATAAGGTTCTGTTTCTTCTTTCTGACACACCATTTTGTTGTGGTGTTCCTAGTGCAGAGAGTTGTGAGGAAATTCCATGTTCTATCAAGTAGTCTTGGAATTCCAAATCCATGTACTCTTCTCCTCGATCAGATCGAAGAGTTTTAATTGTTGTACCTAATTTTTTTCAACTTCAGCTTTATACTCTTTGAACTTATCAAGAGCTTCTGACTTTTGCACCATTAAGTAAATATACCCATATCTTGAATAATCATCAATGAAACTGATGAAGTATTCATATCTTCCTCGCTCTTTAATATTCATATGATCACAGAGGTCAGAATGTATAAGTTCGAGGGTTTCTTTGGCTCTTTGACCTTTTTCAGAGAAAGGTCGTTTGGTCATTTTACCTTCTAGACAGGATTCACATGGTGGTAATGAGTTATCTTCTAACTCGTTTAGAAGTCCACTCTTAACTAGCCTTTCAATACGTTTTTTATTTATGTGTCCTAGTCTTAGATGCCATAGGAGGGTATCTTGAGAAACCTTTTGTCTTTTATTTTGGGTCTGAGCTGTTTTAAACATTTCCGTGTTATAAGCAGCTTTTGTTTTGTTTGGTCTTAACACGTATAGATTGTTTTCAAGTTTAGCTGAACATACATGGAAATTTCTTTTGAATATAAACACTTTATTAATATCAAAAGATACATTATAGTTTTGTTCTATTAAACAGGAGATAGATATTAAGTTCCTTTTCATACGAGGAACATACAAAACGTCTTTTAACAAAATATATCTATCTCTAAAACAAAGTTGCATTTCTCCCACTGCTTCAGCTAAGACGACATCTCCTGTTCCTACTTTGAGTGTCACCTCGCCTTCATCAAGAGTTTTCCAATAACTAGTTTCCTATATTGGCAACTTCAACCTTTTCTACTTGCTTCTCAGCAAGATACTTACGACAGTTTCTTCTCCAGTGACAGTCCTGGTTGCAGTGGAAGCAAGTTCCTTTATTTGCTATCTTTTTCTTGCCTTTCTTGGTAATGGGAGCTTTCCCCTTTCCCTTGTTCTTTTTCTTCAATCGAATACTTTTATTCTTATAAGATTCAGACTTATTCCTAGAGTTTGATCCTTTCGGGAACTTCTTACTAGAAACAACATTTGCTTCGTTTCTTGTCCTTTACTTTTCGTAAGGGATTGGTAGGTCTGAAGCTCATTCAGGAGAGTCGTCAGATTGTATTCAATTTTGTCCATAACTAAATTGGTACGAAATTGTATGAAACTCTTCGAGAGAGATTCCATGATGAAACTGACTTGACTGCTTTCATCTATGGCAGCGCCGTTCACTTCGGCTGCATTAAAATGCACCATCATGTTTAACACGTGGTCGCGTACATAAGTTTCTTCTTTCATGCGAGAATTATAAACGTACTTGAGGGCTTCATGACGAAGGGAAGAGGACGATTGTCCAAACATGGCCTGCAGAGAGTCCATTATTTTCCTTGCTGTCACCATGACCTCATGCTTTTTAGACAGAACATCGCTTATGCTTGTCAAAATAAAAACCTTTGCCTTTTCATTGGCTCTGGTCCATTAGTCATAGGTTTCTCGATTTACTCGAGTTCCTGTTGGGCCAAGGTTAGGCGGACATTCTTCCGTTAAGACAAATCGAAGGTCATCAATCACTAATACTATATTTAAATTTGATTTCTAGGTTCCATAGTTATCGCCGTTAAGCTTCTCAGAAGCTAATAGTTGTACTAATGTGCTAGGCATGCTGAAAAATATAAAATCTTTTATTAGTGAAATGAATATTAAATAAATCCAATTATAGTTTTAGCAAAAGTAATAATGTACCCATTTCATTACTTGTTTTGCAACGATATTTCAGTGAGTTAGAATAACTGCTACCGAGGGGTGTCAATTATTCCTTCACTGAACCAAGACATTCTTGACTAAGAAATGCTATAACTAGAATAACTTTTTATTTCTATTATCATTTTAGTTATCGCTCTTTTGGTCAAGTATAAGCTAACTATTAGTTTATCTTGTAAGCGTGACCCTCCATTTTTTATATTTCTAAGAACGGTCCCAGTAATGCTACCGAATGGAAAAGTTATTGTTGGGAACGGTTCAGAGAAATTCTTTATCCTTATAGGGATTTTACTGTGCTACAATCCCTATGTTACAACCCTCCAAATGGTTTAGCAGCTCCAGGGCGTGCTTAGCAGGCGAACATAAAGATCTCGCGATGTAAACAAACATAAGAGATCGTAGGATGCGTTGACACGCTTCCTTCTCCCACTTACTATAAATACTTTCTCCATTCACCTTGATAGTAAGTAACAAAAGGCTATGCATAAATCTCACTGTGTTAATTATAAGGAGAACGTGAGGAAAACTATGTTTTATCCTTTTTCTCCCACTGAGTATTTAAAAAAAAATATTGGGTAATATGTTACTTAGGCATATTCCGGCTAATTGAATATATTCCTAAGTCTAGGTTATAATTAACCTACAATGTCTAGGTGAGTTATAACCTTACATCTCTCACGTGCATGCTCGTAAAACCTAGGTTAACCTAACTCAAGTACTGGCCCGATACCCAGGTAGGAGGTGTTCTGTGATAGCGAGCATAGCTAGCTATCGTTACTTATTTAATTTAGCTAGTTTTTTATGATTCTTGGGCCATTTTATTGGGCTTTAATGTTTATTTTGTAGGAAAAGGTTGATTGGAGCTAAAATGCAATAGTGGAGTTAATCGGGTGCTCGGGACGCGAAAAGATGCAAAGGAAGGAAAAGAATCAAAAAGGAAAAAGTCAAAATTTAGTCAAAAAGTGACTAGTGTCGAGACGCTAGCCCTTAGGCGTCTCGACGCTAACGTTTCCTTAATTAAAATAGGCGGCAGACTCACAGCGTCGAGACGCTCGAGACGCTGTGATAAGAGCGTCCCGACGCTCCCGTTTTTCCCTTATTCCGAACGCGCGTTTTGAAGGCAGCGTCTCGACGCTACGACGAAAAAAACAGAATAAAGGCTTCTTTTCGGCTAGGTTTTGTGGGACTTCGATTTGGGACCTTTGGGAGCCGTAAACAGGGCAGAACAGAGCACTTGGAGGCTAAAAACAAAGGGAGGAAGTTGGAAATCAACCCATTGTTCGTGGGGATCGTGACGGGGACGTCGGACTCGGCCTACATTGAGTTTTCTTTTCCCTTTCCTTTCTTTAGCTAGATTTATGGCTTTCACATGTTTAGTTGAGCTTGTATTTACATTCATGAGTAGCTAAACCCAAAGCTTAGGGATTGATGTAGTTGATTGTGTTTATGGATTGATTTATGGTTTAAGTTATGCAATGTTTATTATGTTTGTAATCTTGATTTAATGCTTTCAATTAATTGGCCATTAATTGAATGATTTAAGTTTCGAATCTAGCTCGGGAGAGGGGATTTGATTTAGACTTACTCAAGATTGCATGACTAAAGTTTAGTTTCTAATTCGTGACGGTTTTAGATTAACTTTAGAATTGGTTACAAGATCTTATTGCCTTGCATGTTAATAAACTTAGATAGGGATATCAAGTTGGTTAATTTGCATGAGAATCAATTAAACTCGGGAGAGGTAGTTGTGATTAAAGGGTCTTTGGCTCATAATTTCATTGTGCATAATAACTTATTCCTTAAAATCAATCCTAAACTAAATCGGCGAAGTCAATTCCCTAAGTAGTTTTCCCAATTGAATTTCCATTCTTTTTACTTGCTTTGATTTGGTTTTATTATCATTTATTCATCACTTTTTAATCCCTAAATAAAATTGAGCGAGTTTATTCACAATACTTGATTTGCTTAAAAATCCAATCCAGAGGACGACACTCGTATTTACGAACACTTTATTATTACTTGACCCGTGCGCTTGCGGTTAGGAAAAGTCCACATCATTCCGTAAACCGTCAACTTAAATACCTCCAGCCTTAGACAGCATCGAACTGGGTGAGTTCTCTCGTAACCTTAGCTTTACAAGTTATCGACCTATTCTAAGAGATTGATCGATTTGGCCCATATTAACCTAGGTGAGCATGCATTTTTATCTTTGTTATAAATTTTACTTCTATCTCATTTTATAAACGATTATAAAAGAGATTAACCTATAACATGCTTTCTATTCAATATTAACGCTTTAAAACCGAGCTAAGGGAGTTTCATGCTGCATGCTCGTTCATTTTCGCTTAAACTTCATAACGATTATAATAAACAAGAACTAATCATTCGGCATGCATCTAACATGAAACCTAAATCATGCATACTTATACTATAACTACTTATAACATATTTAAATGCATGATGCATGCTTCCTATGGTGGGATTTTAAATCTATATGACATACTATTATGCATATCTCATTAAGACTTAATTATATCATGCATACATAAAGCATAAATAATTAAGCACACTGAAATGGGCCGGTTTTGGCAATCTAAGCAAGCAATTAACTAAATTATTACAAATAATAATAGAAAAATGAGTTAAGAAGCTCCCGTGAACCTCGAACCATCACGAACCGGCTTAATTGGACCCGAACCAGATCTCCAAAGGCTTGAAACACATAAAACTGGTCCAAAGGGGTCTGAACCGGCCGAGAATCACGGAACTGGATCGGAATTTGCTTGAACCGCCGAGATCTGGAAAACGCGCGTCTGTTATTAAAAAACGCATCAGCGTCACGACGCTTTCGCGATTTGCAGCCCCCTGTTCTTCGGCCAGCATGTGTTCTTCTCCTTCTTTCGATCAATTATAGCACTAAATGGACTCTAATGACTCATCAAAAATTATAGACTCTTCTCAACACATTAATGCTCATATACATGTGAGCAATTGCAATTTCATCAACAAATTGAAGAAGAAAAAAATTAACAAAACCGTAATATATCCATTCCAGCACACATGCAAAATCATTTTCAAAATGCTACCCACCGTGCTCAAATTAGAGCGAATTAGGTGCCCAAACTTGCTCTGATACCATTTGAAAGTGTTAATATCATAAAAGCGAAAGCAATTTTGGATCTAAAGCACTTAATAAGCTCAATTTGATCACTGAAGTCATGTTGTTCATAACAAGAAAAACAGAGACAGCTTGCCTACCTTCTTTCAATGGAGAAATTGGTTGGATTGGCTGCTTGTTTTTCTTCACCAAAGAGTCACAAACCATCAAAGGATCTTCCTTGCTATCCTCAAGCCTTTGGAACAGATTGTGGGATCCTCACGTGATGGAATTTTGGAGAGAAAGCTTGAAAAACGTGTTTAAGAAAGTGAATGGTGTGAGAATGGATTTTGGCAGAATTTCAGTACCTCTCTTCCTTATTACTTTCAGCCTTCTTCATCAGTTTTATAGAGGGATTGAAGCTGAAGAAAAGACCCAAGATTTGCCACCAAATCATCTCCATTTTAATGGAGTATTAAGTGGCTAAAGAGAGGTGAGTATGGGTTTAGTCACCATGCACTCCACCTCCTAAAAATCAAAATTAATTTTGATTTTAATTAATCTTGAATTAATCCACTAACTTAGGGGTCGTTTGATAACCATTTCGTTTTCTGTTTTCTGTTTTTGTTTTTCATTTTTTAAAAACAGGGTTGTTTGATAACCATTTCTGTTTTTGGTTTTCTGTTTTTTAAAAACGTTTTTGAAATTATAAGCAAATTTCAAAAACCAAAAAAATAGTTTTTAAAAACAAATTTCTGTTTTTCAAAAACTCATTTTTCTTCTAATGCTTATTATTATTTCCTCTTTTACCTATTTCTTTCTGAATTTTTTTTTTATATTTTTTCTCTCTCTAAAACATTTTTCTCTCAACAAAATTTCTTTTTCTCTCTCTAAAATTTTTTCTGTCAAAACTTTTTTTTCTCAATAACTCATTTATTTCTAAAAATTTATCCATATATAACTTTTCTATTCCTAATAAACATATTCTACATTTTCTTTTAAAAAAAAAAAAATCTCCCAAAATTTTCTCTCGCTACATCTGTTCTTTATTTTTCTAATTTATCTTTATTTTTTCTAGCATATCTTTTACTCTTTAACCTTGCTATCTCTCTAAAATTTCTATTTTTACTCAATTTTTCTATCTAAAATTTATCTCTTCTACCCTAACTTTTTTTCTTTTTTTCTATAACTAATATCTTTTATGGAGTCTAACTAATATTCTCTCTCTAATTTTTTTTTTCACGTCTCTAACTTTTCTATGTTTAACTTTTCTCTCGAAAATATTATATTTGTGTCTCTAAATTTTTGTTTCAATGTCTCTACACATCTTTCTCTCTCTAAAAACAACTTTTCATCTCTCTAGTTTTTTAAAAACTGAAAAACAAAAAACAGTTATCAAACAAGTTTGGTTTTCTGTTTTTAAAAAACAGAAAACAAAAAACAGTTATCAAACATATATGGTTTTTGTTTTTAAAAAACAGAAAACTAAAAACCAAAAACAAAAAACAAAAAACAGAAAAACCAAAAACAAAAAACTGAAATGGTTATCAAACGGGGCCTTAATTATTTTAATTAATCTGAATATTGAAAAATCATTTTTCAATTTAATAATTTTAAATTAATTCAAATTTAATTTAAAATTAATTAATTAATTAATTAATTAATTAATTAATTATTAATTTAATATTTTAATATTAAAATAATATTTTTCCACTATTCCCGAACATTTTCAAAATATTATTTTTCCTATCATGAATCCCCATTCATGTTCTCGGCATTTAAATCATATTTAAATATTAAAATCCATATATACTCGATTTTCACAAAACCCGACGTATCGTCAACACCTTTCATTTTTATTCATTTTTATTCATTTTTATTCATTTTTATTCATTTTTATTCATTTTTATTCATTTTTCTCACCATGAACTAAAAGTAATTCATATTGAATCTATCATAATTGTTCCAAAGGTTAATCTCGAGCTAGCAAGGGGACCTAATGTACCTACAAATCACGGGCTCTAACGGTACGAGGTTAAACTAGTCAAACCCTTTTAAATCAGTTAACCAACTTCCATTAACTACCGGGACACTCCACTATAGCCTAGTAGTTGAACTTCCCTCACTGTAGATATATATTTTCGTCCACTCGATATAACCCTGATTAGTAAGTCAATCCTTCACAGGTCGTTCGTTACTATAGACAGGTCAAATGTCCAATATACCCCTATAGTACATCTTAGTTCCTTAAGTCCACAGGTCCTCTATTGAACAAATTGTTCATGGTCCAACCATGAAACAAGATCCCTCTCGAGCCAGTGAGAGGGTGGGGCCCCTTGTTCAAGTCTCGAACTCAGCACTTAAGAGAACAACCTTTCTACTATCCCTGTGTCGGGTAGTAATGAATTAAGTTTTTCTTTGCTACGTCCCCAACCATCCATCTAATGTTATCCCAAAAATGGTAGGAGTATTGAATGATACTTTTATCACCACTCTCACTCATGCAGGTCAAAGGATAACATTAAATGAATAGGAGTTCATAGTAAGCTCAGGATTAAGATCGAGTTACTTAGGTCATCGCATGAAATAACCAGTCTTAACAGTAAACGGCGTTATAAAGTAAGAGTGACTTATTTCTTGGCCCAGTCTTGTGTAAACACCTTTTACATAGGATGCCCCTACTCACATGTCAATACATGAACGGACTAGGATCATGTCATTTGCTTTATTTAGCAAAGTAGGTCGTATCCATAGTGTTACCAGAACAAGGTACCCAACCTTATTCATTTACTATAGACCATTTAGGTTATATACTCGAACTCGATCCCTGCCTATATTCACGATATAGTTCGAGTATCTCATGTTATAACCATGGATGTTTCTATAGGATTATTTAAGATATTCATAAATAATTTTTCACTGAATAACATCTTTATTTATATAAAGGATAACAAAACTTGACTTCTAGGACACAAACCCCAACATATAATTAGTTGGGAAACGAGGTAGGATAATTGTAATGATTATTTACCTATTAATTAATTTTCAAGACCCCACTTCTCACTCAAAACTCTTTCTTCGCATTTTATTATTTTCTTGATTGATAAATTTCAAATCTTTAATTGCTTTAATTTAAATTCTTTTTTTTTTTTGCTTCATGATTTGGTCCCTAAATATTATTTCGTCCAAGTATTTTTAGTGTTCAAGAAATTTCTGTTTTTCTTAATTATTGCTTCGCCTCCCTGTGGATTCGATACTCGAAATATTTTCGTTTTATATTACTTGCAACCCGTGCACTTGCGGTATAGGTCAACATGGAGGTGGTGGTCTGAAACTTTGATAATTCTCTTTATGTTGCATGACGTCTTCCCTACCCTCCTTTTGTTAGTGGCTTGTCTGGCCATTTTCCTTTCGGTCTGATTTCCTGTCTCTTTCTGGTCGTGCTTTGCGGCCGTAGAGGTGGTCACTTCACTAGGTATCTTCATGGTTGCATCTTCTGGATCTTGCAATTTTGTTGGTTTTTTCTTCTCTTCTTGCTCTTCCTCCATAGATACAACTTGTTCTTCATATTTTCGTCCACTTCTTAGAATGATGGCTTTACATTGTTCCTTCCCGCTTATCTGTGGATTTTTTGTGGTGTTACGTAGGACCCTTGGTGGAAGATTTTTTATTTTTGTAGCAAGTTGTCCCACCTAGACATTTAGGGCTCGTTTGATAACGTTCTCGTTTCCTGTTTCTTGTTCCCGTTTCTCCTTTTTAAAGAAACAGACTTGTTTGATAACTCATCCCTGATTCTTGTTTCTAAATTTCTAGAAACGTTTCTAAAAAAGAGACAAAATTTGAGAAACTACAAAATGTTGTTTCTCAAATTCTGTTTCTATTTTTTTTCTCTATCTTTCATGCATGTATCCATCTCTCTCCCATACCCACATCACTCTCTTCTCTTCCTCTATTTTTTTAACCACTTCCTCGTCTTTTTTTATTCTTTTTCCGTTATTTCGTTCTCTTTCTTTTTTTAATTTTTTTCTTTTTTCGTTATTTCTTTCTCTTTCATTTTTTTATTATTTATGTTATTTCTTTCATTTTTTTCCTTTTATTATCACCTCCACGATTTCAGACTACCCGCCACCATCGTTGACATCCGACTATCAATCCCCACCGACCAGCCGTCACTGTCAACTTCCGACTATCAATTGTCACCGACTGACCGCTTCCGTCGACCTTCGACTACCGGCCGTCGTCGACCTCCCTCGATCGACCGTCACACTCGACCTCGGACTACCGGTCGTCGCCGACTTCTGTCGACCTTCGAATATTGACCGCGGTCGACTGCTACCGTCGACCTCCGACGGCCGACCGCTGTCGACCTCCACAGACCAACCACTACTGTTGACCTCCGACTATTAACCGTCGTCGACCTCCATCGACCAACCGCCACAGTCCACCTCCTACTACCGATCGTCGTCAACCTCCGTCGACCGGCCACCGCTGTTGACCTCCGACTACCGATTGCGGTCGACCGCTACCACTAACCTCGACTATCGGCCTCAACCGACAACCCGTCATCGCCGACCTCTGAATACCGATCGCTACTGTCGACCTCCGATGATCGGTCGTCGTCGACCTCTGCCGACCGACCGCTACCGTCCACCTTTGACTACCTGTCGCGGCCAACCGCAACCGTTGACCTCCAACAATGACTACTTGTCGTCACCGACCTCCGTCGACCGGCCACCATTGTCGACCTTTGACTACCGACCGCTGTCCACCTCTGCTGACCGACCACTACTGTCGACCTTCGACACTGGTTGTCGTCGACCTCCACCGACCGACTGCCACCGTCCACCTCCAGCTATCGATCATCGCCGACCTCCGTCAACCGACTGCCATCGTCAACCTCCGACTACCGACCACAACCGTCGACCGTCCGCCGTCAACTTCTCCTGACCGACTGCTACCCTACACCTCCGACTACCGGTCGTCGCCGAACTCTGACTACCAACCGCAGTCAACCGCTACTGTCGACCTCCGACAATCTGTCGCTATCAACCTCCACTGATCAGCCTCCACAGACCGACCGCCACCGTCCTTCTCTGACTACCGATCGTCGCCGACGTCCGTCAACCTCTAATAACAAGTCGTGGTCGACTGCTACTGTTGAGCTCCGACAATCAGTGTCGTCGACTAACCACTATCGTCGACCTCCGACTACCAGGTGCCGTGGACCCCTGCTAACTAGCCTCCGCCGACTTACCGCTACCGTCGGCCTCAGACTATCAGGCGTCACCGACCAGCCACTATCGCCGACCTTTGTCAAACGACCGCCACCGTCGACCGCTAACTACCAAGCGCTGTTGACCTCTGACCTCTTATTATCGTCAATCAACCACCGTCGACCTGCTACAGTTGTCGACCTCCGACTATCGCCTAACACTTACCTCCACCAACCGACCACCATCGTTGACCTATGATAACCGGCCTCCGCCGACCCCCGCTAACCAGCCTCTGCTGACCGACCGCTACCATCGACCTCCAACTACCTGGCGCCGTCGACCCCTACTGACAGGTTTCCACCGATTGACCGCTACCGTCAACCCAGACTACCGAACGCCGCCGATTAGCTACTATCGTCGACCTTTGATTACCGACAGTCGCCGACCTCCACTGAACGACCGCCACCATCGACCTCTGACTACTGGGCCCCGCCGACCTCCGTTGACCGACATATGTCGATCAATCGCCATCGTCGACCTTCGACTACAGATCGCCACCGACCAACCGCCACCGTTGACCTCTGACTACCGACTTTCGTTGGTCGACTGCCACCGTCGATCTCGGACTACTGTCAACCTCCAACTATCGGGCGCCGTCTACCAGTGTTATCGTCGACCTCTGACTACCAGGCGCCACTGACCGCCATCGCCGACCTCTGACTACTGGGCACTACCAATCTCCGTCGACCTTCGACTACCGATCGTCGTCAACCTTCGACTATCAATCTTCGTCGACCTCCGCTGATCGGACTTCGCCGACTGAGTGCCACCGACCTCCGTCGACCAGCTGCTACAGTCGACCTCTGACTACCAAATGCCACGGTTGACCTCCGACTACCAGCCACCACTATCGTCGTCGACCGAAACTTTTTCCTTCTTTTTCTTATTTTCGACAACCGCTGCCACCCGCCGATGACTTTTCCAGCATTCGTCGCTAACTGTCAGCATTCGCTCAGTGGTCGGAGGTTAGTAGCAATGGCCGATGATCAACGACGGCAGGTGATCGGTAACAATGGTGGTAGTGATGAGGAAGAAGAAGGAGAAATAAAAAAAAATAATCGTTGAAAATTAATATATTTTTATATTATATGTACTAGATTTTATTTTAACTAAAAAACAAGAAACAAGAACCGGTTATCAAACACATTTGTGTTTCTGTTTCTTTTTTCAGAGAAACAAGGAACAAAAATAGTTATCAAACATGTTTCTGTTTCTAGTTCTTAAAAAACAAGAAACAAGAAACAGGAAACGAGAAATGAGAAACGAGAAACAGGAAACGAGAACGTTATCAAACGGGCCCTTAAGTTCCTTAGTGCTCTTGCATGAGTTTGGATTAAAGCATCTTTTCTTTTCATCATCTCCTTGATCAAGTTCTCCACAATAGACTCATTTGTAGACTGCTGAGCCTGCTGGTTTTGACTGCTACTCCCTTTCTTCCTTGAGAAGTTGGGATGTTGCCTCCATCCAGGATTGTATGTGTTAGAATAAGTATTGTTGCTCCTATTCTGACTACCTTGTCCTTGACCTATATAACACGCAGAAGCAGGATTATAGGGACAACCATCAAATAAACGCTCCTCACAGTAATATACACAAGTCTGTAAAGTAATTTGATTAACAGAAGCAAGGGGGGTCTGGTTCCCCGAAGTTAGAGTTTTGAGCATATTGTTCATATTGGTCATCTGGGCTCTCATTTTTGTAGATGAGTTGTTCATTGTTGCCCTTTGAGCCTTCAGTTTTGTGATCTCATTGAGTTGCATGATTCCTGCGATCTTCCTTACGGGCACAGATTCTTCATCTCCCCAATGACAGTTGTTGATTACAATCATATCTAGGATATCATTAGCTTCATTGTACGATTTCTTGAGGAGTGATCCGTTAGCAGAGGTATCAACCAAGGTTTTTGAGGCATGAGTTAAACTATTATAGAAATGCTCAATAACGATGCACGCAGGCAAAGCGTGATGTGGGCATTTCCTTACTAACTTCTTGAATCTCTCCCACCCAGCTTCTATTGTTTCATTTGTATCCTGTTTGAACGTCACAATCTCGCTTCTATACTAGGCACTTGATAGGACCTAGAAAGTCCTATTTTATCACTTCTAATCTAAGCTTATTAGAGTAATCTTATGCTTTACTTGTCTTATGTATAGGATCTTTGGGCTTAGGCAATGTCAGGAGCCAATCACGCTAGTTTGGTGTTAATTCGAGCCAATTATAGAGTTTCGGAACCATCTCGGTGTCTTGGACGACGAGGAGGTGAAAATACCCAAGTGTACTGAAGCGGGCCTGAAGAACGACACTAAGAGCCGAAGATTGAAGCCTCATACCGAGATGGAAAACACTATGCATGGAACAGGATGGCGTCGAGACGCTGCCCCTAACGTCTCGACATTGATGCAAAATTGAAATGAAGTGTAAAGTTCGTGGCGTCGAGACGTCGAACCCTAGCATCGAGACGTTATGGCTTTTTCTATAAATATTAGGTCTTGGTTTAGTCCGCCGTTAGGTTAGGAATTTGGTCTCTTTACGATTTCTTTCGTTTCTTTTACTTTCCAGCATCTGTGTAGACCTTTTCAGGTCATATTCCATGTATTCATTCATGCTTATTTACGTTTTTACTTTGTTTAAGAGTAGCTAAACTCATCTATATCGTTGGATTGGGATTTTGCCTTGATTGCTATTGAATTTGGCTAAGTTTTCTGGTGTTTTATGTACTGTTCTTGTTCTGTTTCTATTAAGTTTTGCATGTTATCCCGTTTAAACCAATAGATGAGGCTAGTCTATTAGGATTGACGACCCTATGTGATTACCGCTTGTGTATTCTATCAGTTATTTTTAGATAGTCACTAGGTTAAGGCAAGTCACTCTCTACGTGAGACGAACCTTGATAGGCTTAGGATGCATGTTAGAGGTGAAGGGATAAAAGCCCTTTCGCAGCGGAAACGTACAGAACCTTAACTCTTATTTAATTTGAACTAAAATACCATACATTGGCAAATTAAATCACAACAGTAAAATACTATAAATCCTGCTTTAAATTTATTATAAAACATGCTAATTTATATTTAAAAACCCTAGATCTAATCTAGGAATGGATCGTATTAATCCTAGATCAAGAATTACCTACCGTAGATGAAGTTCTTGATCGATTCACCTAATTCCCTTTGGATTGCAGAAAATTACAGCAGCAAAATGCCTCCTTTTCGCTGCAAAAATATCACGAACACCACCACCAAAGGTTGCACCGGTATTCTCTTCAAGGATGTGCGTTAGGGGCTTGTGGGAGCGTGATTTCTAAAGGTTTTTGGTGAGAATTTTTGTCTCTGTGATTCTTAGTCAAAAAACGTAGAAGCACACTGAGAGAGAGAGAGAGAATATGCGTGAGTTAGTCTGAGATCTCGAGAACTGAATCATTCAAGTGAGTTATCTGAGGGAGTGGTTATTCAACGGATGAAAACCTCCACTCCCTATAATTACTCCCTCTCACGCATATATCGTAGGTTAGTGGATGAATCATTCCATCAGTTATTTTAACTGATGGAAGAATTAAATTAATTTAATTTAATAATAAGATTAAATTAATTCAATTCATTAAAATTAACATTTAATTTATATAAACCCTTTTATAATAAATCCACATAACCTATTTTTTTAATAAAGTTCAATTAAATCGAATTTAATTAAACTAAATTAAAATAATACAAATTAATTAATTCATTAATTAATTAATCTTATAATTAAACATCACATATTTAATTATATTTCTCTCATATAAACTATAGTATTAATGTACATCTAATGTGCATTAATTATAACCTATAGTTTTTAATATGAATCAAATTCACATTTTAGTTTAATACTCGAACCCCTTCGAATATTCAATTCTCCTTTAGAAATTTACCTCAATGCCCTTATAGAGCTAATGGTGGGACCTAATGGACCTACAGATCAGAAGCTCCAACGATGTGAGATTAATTGGCTAAACTCATTAACCAAGTTAATCAATATTCGTTAACTGTGGTTCACTCAACTATAGAACCACAGTTGCACTCTTCTCACTGCAGATATATTTTTGTTTCCACGGATATCGACCATCAATAGCAAGTTAGCCCTTCACGTGTGTTTGTACCCCAACTAGGTCAAATTACCGTTTTACCCCTAGGCTACCTCTTCATCCTTAAGTACCAATGCTCTCCTAATGAACAACCTGTTTGAGGTCCAACCAACAAATAGAAGTCCTTCTCGTGCCATGGAGAGGGTAGGGCCCATTGTTAAAGACCCAGAGACACCACTTAAGGGAACACACCTCTACTTACCCTAAAACTGGGAAGGAGTGAATTCCATCTTGTATGATTATGTTCCCAGCTCCTCATTCGGTCTTGTCCCCAAAATGGTAGGCTTATTGAGTCGGTATTGGTCACTCTCACCCATGCAAATCATAGGACAATCTCTCATGAGCAGGAGTCCATAATCAACTCAAGATTAACACTAAGTTTTCTAGGTCGTCCTAGTGAAATAGAAAACCAACTAGTTAACGGTGTTATAACCAGTGGTTACTATTTCGCGGTCCGGTCTTATGCAAACTCATTGCATAGGATACCCCCACTCGCATGTCTCCTACACGAACGCGTTGGATCGCAGCGTTTGTATCAAATACAAAGTGGGTCGTATCCATAGTGTCACCAGGATAAGGCACCCAGTGTTATCCCTATATTATAGACTCTTTAGGTTGTTTCTTGAACAATGATCCCATATGTCGCTACATATAGTTCAAGACTCATATTACAGCCCTGGATGTCTAGTTTATTGGATTAGGGTTATTTTTAGGCAATAACAAATATAAAATAACTAATAACAATTAATGGAAAAATATATCAATTTTATTTCATTAATATCCGGTCAACAGTTACATTCACTATCTACGAGTTTTAGGGCATAAAACTCAATAAACTCCCACTTGAACTAAAACACTAGTTAGTGGGATGTAAATGCAATAATCTAAAGCTGGAAATGTCATGTATATTAAAATAATACAATGAATTAGGGCATCCTTATACCCATTATACATTTCTCCCACTTGCCCTAGATTAGATGGCATACATATCTCGTAGACCTAGACCCTCTAGATGACCCTCAAACACTTTAGCCGTGAGAGCCTTCGTAAATGGATCAGCGATGTTGTGTTCTGAGGCGATCTTAATGACGATCACATCTCCTCTTTGCACAATCTCCTGTATCAGGTGATACTTCCTCTCGATGTGTTTACCCCGTTTGTGGCTTCAAGGTTCTTTTGAGTTGGCTACAGCCCCACTGTTGTCATAGTATAGTGATATGGGCACGTTCATATTCGGAACCACTTCCAAATCAGTCAAGAACTTTCTAAGCCATACTGCCTTCTTAGCTGCATCGCAAGCTGCTACATACTCAACCTCCATGGTTGAGTCTACTATGCATCCTTATTTGATGCTTCTCCACACTACTGCTCCTCCATTGAGGGTGAATACCGACCCTGATGTGGATTTCCTTGAATCCTTATCAGCTTGAAAGTCAGAGTTAGTGTATCCAGTAAGAATCAAATCCTTAGCTCCATACACAAGCATGTAGTCCCTCGTTCTCCGAAGATACTTGAGGATATTCTTAACTGCTCCCCAGTGGTCCAACCCTGGATTAGACTGATACCTACTGACTACTCCCACTGTATAACATATGTCAGGCCTAGTGTGAAGGGATAAAAGCCCTTGGCAGCGGAAACTATCACAGAACCACACTGTATTTTCTTTCGATTAAAATACCATTACAACTTGCAAATCATAATTTTACAGCAATTTAAACAAATTTAAAACATGCTGAAAAACGTATAAAGCATGCTGTAAAAGGATTAAGAAACTCTAGATCTCATCTAGAATTGGACCCTATCGATCCTAGATCAAGAACACTATACCTTTCTAGAGTTCTTGAACCGTTTCGCCAAGTTCCCAAGTGGAGTGCAGAAAATACAGCAACAAGATCTACCTCTTTGTCGTCACAAATCGCCCACAAACACCACCAAGAGATTACACCAATGTACTCACAATGTTGAGTTGAGTGAGTAAGTGGGAACTCTTCTTTCTCTAAGGGTAGAATGAGAGAATGGAGATTTTCTGCAGAGAGCTTTTTGGGAGTTTTTTTTTTCTTCTCTAAATAGAATAGCCACAATACGGATTGAGTGAACTGCCACAAAAAACCCCGTAACCCTCTCCTTAGTAGGCGTGAAGGGGAGGAAAAATAGGTCAACCACCTATCACTCATAACTGATCACTTATCAGTTATTAAATTCAATTTAATTAACAAATTAATTAAATTAAAATAATATTTAATTTATAATTAAATATCCAAGCCATTTAAACTATATTTAAATGACTATTCTTCACTTAACCTATAGTTTTAATACAATTTAATTAAAAAAAACTTAATTAAATTAAATTAAAACAATGATTAATTAATTCTCCAATTAATTAATATCATAATTAAATATCAAATATCTAATTATAATTCTCTCAAATAAACTATAGTATTAAGGTACATCTAATGCACATTAATTATAACCTATAGTTTTAATATGAATCAAATTCATATTTAACTTTTCATTTGAACGCTTTCGAACATTTAATTCATCCTTAGAAATAGACCTCAACACCTTATTAGAGTCATCGGTGGGACCTAATGGACCTACAGATCACAAGCTCGAATGATGTGAGATTAATTTGCTAAACTCATTAACTAAATTAATCAATATTCGTTAACTATGGTTCACTCCACCAAAGAACCACAGCTGCACTCTTCTCACTGTAGATATATTTCTGTGTCCACGGATATCGACCATCAACAGCAAGTTAGCCCTTCACGTGTGTTCGTACCCCAGCTGGGTCAAATTATCGTTTTACCCCTAGGCTACCTCTTGGTCCTTAAGTACCAGTGCTCCTCTAATGAACAACCTGTTTGTGGTCCAACCAGCAAACAGAAATCCCTCTTGTGCCATAAAGAGGGTAGGGCCCATTGTTCAAGTCCCGGAGACACCACTTAAGGGAACACACCTCTACTTACCTTAATATCAGGAAGGAGTGAATTCCATCTAGTAAGACTACGTTTCCAGCCCCCCACTCAGTCTTGTCCCCAAAATGGTAGGCTTATTGAGTCGGCGAACAGGCCACTCTCACCCGTACAAATCAAAGGACAATCCCTCATGGACAGGAGTCCATAATCCACTCAGGATTAAGGCCAAGTTGCCTAGGTCATCCTAGTGAAATAGAAACCGAGCTAACTAACGGGGTTACAGTTAGTGGTTAACTATTTCGCGGTCCGGTCTTTGTGCAAACTCATTGCACAAGATACCCCCACTCGCATGTCAACTACATGAACGCGTTGGATCACTATGTTTGTATCAATATACAAAGCGGGCCGTATCCATAGTGTCACCAGGACAAGGTACCCAGCCTTATCCCTATACTACAGACCTTTTAGGCTAAAACTTGAACATTGATCCCCGTATGTCCCTACATACTAGTTCAAGCCTCATTCTATTAGCCTTGGATGTTTAGTTTATTGGATTAGGGTTAGTAAGACAAGATATAATACAAACATTGAATAATACATCACTTTATTAACGTTCGGTCAAAAGTACATTTACTTATTCTAACACATACAATCCTGTCCATAGGACAATGGATCCTCAATGCCATCATTAGGTATGATAACCTGAGTTTTAGTTAAACCCAAGTAGCGGTCAGGTTGTAATACAACCCTCCCACTGCGTCGAGGCATTCCCAACGTTTGAGATGGACGGGGTGGATCTGAAGAACTAGTTCCTTCATCAACCCTTGTTGAAGGTCCAACTTCATCAACAACTCTTGATGATTCTTCAGTAGCTTCTCCAAATATTATTTTGCTGCGTGGTTTATGAACTCTCAAGTGGTCTTCCTCTAGGAAAGTGGCGTTTGTCGATACAATCACCTTATTTTCTTGTGGGTCGTAGAAATAACCACCTCTCTTATCTTTAGGGTAACCAACAAATTGGCACAGTTTTGAATGAGGTTCCAGTTTCTTAGGATTTGTCACAAGCACGTGTGTTGGACAACCCCAGATGTGAAAGTGATGCAAACTAGGTTTACGCCCCTTACATAATTCGAAAGGTGTTTCAGAAACACTTTTCGAGGGAACATTGTTCAAGATGTATACAGTAGTCTCTACTGCATACCCCCAAAACGAGCTAGGCAATTGAGCATAGCTCATCATTGATCGAACAAAGTTCTATTTCTCCTTTCTGACACACAATTCTGCTGAGGTGTACCAGGGGCTGAGAGTTGAGATTGGATTCCATGTTCTATCATATAATCCTAGAATCTTTGATCCATATACTCCCCTTCTCGATCAGATCGAAGTACTTTAATAGATTTACCTAACAGGTTTTCAACTTCAGCCTTAAACTCCTTAAACTTTTCAAGGGCTTCAGACTTATGTCCCATTAGGAACAAGTAACCATATCTTGAATAATCATCTATAAATGAGATGAAATATTTGTACCCTCTTCGAGCTTTTACATTCATTGGACCACATAGATCCGAATGTATTAACTCTAAGGGTTCTTTGGCTCTGTAACCTTTTCCAATAAAGGGTCTCTTGGTCATTTTTCCCCCGAGACAAGATTCACAAGGTGGTAGTGAATCATCTTCTAACTTGCTTAGAAGTCCATTCTTTACCAAACGACCGATTTTATCGATGTTTATATGACCAAGTCTAAGATGCCAAAGATGAGTATTGTTACTTGTTGGAGAAATCTTTTGCCTTTTTCTTTGAGTTTCAGCAGTTTTAAATAATTCGTGATTTAAAAGTGCTTTATTTTTGGTTGGTCTTAATACATACAAGTTATTTTCTAATTTGGCTGAACAAATAAGTACACAATTCTTATAAATGAACGCTTCATTCATATAAAAAATAACTGTATACGATTGTTCAATCAAACATGAAATAGAAATTAAGTTCCTCTTAATCTTGGGAACAATTAACAAACTTTCTAAAAGTAAGAATCTATTTCTAAAAAATAACTTTGCAGCTCCCACTGCTTTAGCTGAAATGACTTCTCCAGTTCCAACCCTGAGTGTCATTTTCTCATCGTTCAACTGCCGAAAGGAACTATTTTCCTGAAAAGAAGAGCAAACATGATTAGTTGCTCCTGAATCAAGTATCCAGGTAAACTCATCATGTTCCACCAGGCATGTTTCTAAAACCAGTAAATCAAATTTACCTTCCTTTTCCTTCTTTTTCTCAGCAAGGTACTTTGGGCAGTTTCTCTAACAATGTCCATCTACATTGCAGTGGAAACACTTGCCCTTGTCTGCCATAGCTTTGGTTTTTCCCTTGCTTTTGGCAGCAGTACCGGGAGCTTTCCCCTTATTTCCTTTCTTCTTCTGATTTTTCTTTGAAGAAGTGGCTACAGATTTAGTTCCAGAGGATGAACCCTTCTCGAACTTTCTTTTAGAGTGAACAACGTTTGCCTCTCCTTCTATCTGTCCCTTGTTCTTAAGAAGAGACTGATAGAGTTGTAGCTCATTCAGGAGGCTAGTCAGGTTGAATGTTATTTTATTCATCATTGCATTGCTTCGAAACTGTAGAAAACTCTTCGGAAGAGATTCTAAGATGAATGCAACCTGACTACGCTCATTTATGACCGCCCCGTTTGCTTTTGCCACGTTGAATTGGACCATCATGTCCAGGACATGTTCCCGAACAGATGTGCCCTCTTTCATGCGGCAGCTATAAACGTATTTGAGAGCGTCATGGTGGAGTTGGTAGGACGGTTGTCCAAACATCTCCTGGAGAGAGTTCATAATCTCCCTCGTTGTTACCATGCCCTCATGCCTTTTAGCCAAAACTTCAGATAAGCTGGCAAGGATATAGACGCGAGTCTTGTCATTGGCCTTTGTCCAGCGGTCATAAGCATCCTTAACTGCTTGGGATGCATTACGAGCAGGGGCTAGAGGGCAATCCTCCATTAAGACGAACCACAGATCATCGACGACAAGAATCGTATTCAGGTTCGATTTCCACGTAGCGTAATTTTCTTCGGTTAATTTCTCATTTTTAAGCAGAGAGACAATTGAGGAGGACATTGTTGTAATTTAAACAATGACCGTATTAGTTATCTTTGCCTTAACCCATCATACAAGCAAACAATTGTACACAATCCAATCAATTTAGCAAAACAGACAATCACAGAACCTTAAAACTATTGATTTGGTTTTGCAACGATGTTTCAGAGGTTTAGAATATCAGCCACCGAAGGGTGATCAGGCACTCCTCCTTTGAAATGAGACACCTCTCAGCTAATTCTAATTCCAGAATAACTCAAATTCCTATAGACATTAGCCACCGTTGTTCGGTCAAGGATTCGTTAACACTTTTAACTCATCCTCGTAAGTGTAACCCTCCCATTTTCAGATCTTAGAGGCACACACCAACAGGCTACCGAAGGGAAAGACCACTGTTGGTGATTAGCCTAAGAGCTCCTATCCTTTTCAGGAGTTCACGATGTTTCGAATCCTATGATCAGGCCCTCCGAAGGGATGGTTGTGCTAGGACAACCTGCAGGCAGATCATAGGACTCTCACGGTGTGAAGTATGGGTGGAGACCGAGGGATACCTTGACACGTGTCTCGCTCCCACTTACTCTAGACATTTTTCCCATTCACCTTGATATTAATTCACGCAAACACTTTCCGAAGGGAGGCCGCTCCTAAGGCGACTCGAAGCCGAGCATGAATCTCACGTTGTGAATATAGGGACGTAGGAGCGAAACTTGATTTAAATCTCGTTTTGTAATTTTCCTCCCACTGAAAATGTCCTAAGGTTAATATAGGGCTGTTTAACTTAGATAGTATTCGGCTAAGTCAATCTATCTAAGTCTGATCCTATTATAACAATTATGGAAAGGATTCAACTGCAATTTTTTGGGTGAATTAAACTTGTTTTAATAAACCCAACACTGCAAGTCAACATTACTATGGTTAATTCAACTCAATGTTCAGGTCAGTTCCCAGGTAGGAGGTGTTCTGTAAACCGTCAACTTAAATACCCCCAACCTTAGACAGAAACTCAGTAATGTAAGGTCTTTACTCTAAAGATCTAGGTGCATTAAACACTTTTAACAAACCTAGTGACATTGCATGCTAACATTTAACTATGATTAATTCAACTCCGGTATTCCAGGTTAGTTCCCAGGTAGGAGGTGTTCCGTAAACCGTCAACTTAAATACCCTCAGCCTTAGACAGAACATTACCGGTGGAGTTCCCTTATAATCATAGCAATTTTTTTCATACTTAGTCAATTAAAACTATTTTTAATTCTAAGTAAGAAAAGATTCTAATCCTATTAGAAATCGATCTAGGTCTAATTAATTTTAAACAATTTAAAATTAATCCAATTAATCCTATGATCTTATGTTTGCATGCAAATCTTGATTATAGATTGACGGTTTCTAATCATTAATATTAAAGAACTATTTCAAATTTTAATGATTAATCCTATAATCAAGAATTTAGGGTTTAATCCATTTAACAATCTCATTCAAATTAAAAAAATTAAACCACACTAATTGCATGAATAATATAACAATTATATTATTAACTATGGTTGTTTCATCCTTCATGCAATTTTGATTTTCTTTTAATATAACAATTATAAGTCAATCAAGAAAATCAATCAAGCATGCTTCATTCATCACATTAAACATAACTATTTATATTTAATTTAAGTAATGACATGCTTCATGCTTTCCAATTTTTCATATAATTAATATACACTTATATTAAAAAATATGAAAACAATTCCATGCATTTAAACATACATTATAACAATTTATAATATATAAAAAATGCATGAGCATGTTTATTGTTGGGTTTTATGCCCTAAAACTCATAGATAGTAAATGTACTTTTGACCGAACATTAATAAAAGTGATGTATTATTCAATGTTTGTATTATATCTTGTCTTAATAACCCTAATCCAATAAACTAAACATCCAAGGCTAATAGAATGAGGCTTGAACTAGTATGTAGGGACATACGGGGATCAATGTTCAAGTTTTAGCCTAAAGGGTCTGTAGTATAGGGATAAGGCTGGGTACCTTGTCCTGGTGACACTATGGATACGACCCGCTTTGTATATTGATACAAACGTAATGATCCAACGTGTTCATATAGTTGACATGCGAGTGGATGTATCCTGTGCAATGAGTTTGCACAAAGACCGGACCGCGAAATAGTTAACCACTAACTGTAACACCGTTAGTTAGCCCGGTTTCTATTTCACTAGGATGACCTAGGCAACTTGGCCTTAATCTTGAGTGGATTATGGACTCCTGTCCATGAGGGATTGTCATTTGATTTGTACGGGTGAGAGTGGCCTGTTCGCCGACTCAATAAGCCTACCATTTTGGGGACAAGACCGAGTGGGGAGCTGGGAACGTAGTCTTCAAGATGGAATTCACTCCTTCCCGATATTAGGGTAAATAGAGGTGTGTTCCCTTAAGTGGTGTCTCCGGGTCTTGAACAATGGGCCCTACCCTCTTTATGGCACAAGAGGGACTTCTGTTTGTTGGTTGGACCATAAACAGGTTGTTCATTAGAGGAGCACTAGTACTTAAGGACCAAGAGGTAGCCCAGGGGTAAAACGGTAATTTGACCTAGCTAGGGTATGAACACACGTGAAGGGCTAACTTGCTATTGACGGTCGATATCCATGGACACAGAAATATATCTGCGGTGAGAAGAGTGCAGTTGTGGTTCTTTAGTAGAGTGAACCACGGTTAACGAATATTGATTAACTTGGTTAATGAGTTTAGCCAATTAATCTCATATCGTTGGAGCTTCTGATCTGTAGGTCCATTAGGTCCCACCGGTAGCTCATTTGGGGCGTTGAGGTAAAATTCTAAGGAAGGATTGAATATTCGAAGGTGTTCGAATATTAAGCTAAAATATGAATTTGATTCATATTAAAACTATAGGTTATAATTAATGTGCATTGGATGTATATTGATACTATAGTTTTATGAGAGAGAATAATAATTGAATAATATGATGTTCAATTTTATTAATTTTGAATTAATTAATTGATTTAGTTTAATTAAATTTGATTTAATTAAACTATAGGTTAAAGAGGGATATTAATTTAAATAAGATTTAAATTAATGTTGTTTTAATTAATATTGATTAATTAAAATTTAATTTATTATAATTTAAATTTTGAATTCTAAATTTATAATTAATTAAAAAAATCAGCTAACTGATTAATCAGTTACCTGATGTTATGCGTGAGGTGGCCCTAGTTTTCCTCTCCTGATCGATAGGTAAAGGGGATGGGTCTTCATTCAGTTTTGGTAATCTCATATTCACGCATACTCTCTCTCTCTCTTGCACTCTCGATTTCTCCCTCTCTGTGATCGACAGAAAGAAGATCATCTAGTGAATCCTTAGGGTTTTTGCTCCCACAAGCTCCCAACGCAAAATCCCGTTCGAGAATACCGATGCGACTGTTTGGTGGTGTTCAAGGGTGATTTACAGCAAGATCAAGGTCCTTTTGGTTTCTGGAATTTTCTGCAAACATCAAGGGAAAAGGCGAAACGTTCAAGAATTTCTACAAGGGTAAGTTATTCTTGGACTAGGATCATTAGGATCCAATTATAGATGAAATCTAGAGTTTTGTTTCCTTTTTTCTAGCAAGTTTTATAGTTTTACAGCATGAATTTGCATTTATTTTTTCTCCTGTAAAATATTTCTTTTGTCGTCGTATTGGTTTCCCAATCGACATTTAAACCGATTAAGATCTCTAATCGTTTCCGCTGCGCTAGGGCTTTAATCCCTGCATTTATAACCTAAGGTGGGATTAAATATTCTATATGACATCCATAAATCATATAAATAGCAATTGAACCGGTTAATTTTGGCCCCTAGGATAAAATAAAGCATTATATTACATTAATTTAGCTAAATTCTATCCTAAAAATCCTTGTGCAGCTTCCAAAATTGGTCTAGACAGCACGAACCACCCCGAACCACCTCGAACCGGCCTCCAAAATCACGAACCATGCCAAAAATTGACTGAACCGGACCAAATAGATCCCAGCCCTGCCGAACCAGTCCGAACCGGTTCACCCACCATCTTGAACCGCGCCTGATGAAGCCATAACGTGCGCCGCCATCGTGACAGCGTCGAGACGCTATCAACACAGCGTCCCGACGCTGTGCGCTTTCCTTTCCGAGCGCCTTCGGTATCAAGACAGCGACGAGACGCTATTGTAGTAGCGTCGAGACGCTATTGTAGTAGCGTCCCGACGCTGTTGCGTCTGGAGGCAGAATCTAGGTAGTGGCAGCATCGTTCTTCCGATTTTTCTTCCGATTTCAGCGGCGATTTCTTCGATTTTCATCTCATAAAAATCTATTCTAGACCCGGACTTACATAGGACTCGATTTTACATAAAATACCCGAAACACCGGGCCTTACATGATCAAAATCACATAAAAATAAAATCTATGGCCATTAAATTAATCCAAACAGTTCACCGCAAACCGAACATACATTATGCATAAATCCCACCTATTAGAGCCTATCACAACTTTTAATATTAATTAATAGGGACAACGATGGCTCTGATGCCGATTGAAGGGAATAAAAGTCCCCATGCAGCGGAAGCGCATCGATTTGACCTTACGGCGTATATTAATTAACATTAAAATATTGATACGAAAACTCAAACAAACTTTAAACATACTTTAAAGTTGCTGGAAAATCAGTTTAAACATGCTGAAAAATAAATCTAAATTTATTTTCATGCTTTTCTGAAGAAAAGGGGATGAACCGTTACAAACCTCCGTTGTAGGCTTGACCGTTCTTCGCCAACGACGCTCCAACGAACAAAACGCAGCAGCCTCCTTTGTCTTGTGATCGCTGGAAAATTCTTCTTGAATGACACAATAACCACAGAGGTTACACCGGTATGACTCTAGGTTTAGGAGGCAAAAGACTTGTGGGAGTCTTTCTTTAAGAGCGAGGCTAGAGAGAATTCTAGGTCTTGTCTTGAGAGTCTAAGAGCAAGAGCAAAGTGTCATGAACCAATTAGGTCTAGTGTTCTATTTATAGAAGAGAGGCCATGAATAAAATATTCAATTAAATCAATCTTTTCCAAAATTAATTCAATCTTATTCCTTATTTAATCAATCATGATCAATCAATTCCATAATTTATTAATCTTTTCCACAAATGACTAATTACTTCCATAAGTGATTAGATCATTTTCATAAATGATTAATCACTTCCGTAAGTGATTAATTATTTCCATAATTGATTAATTCCCGGTTAATGAATTCTTAAATTAATGAACCACCAAATAAATATCACATAGTTAATTTCCGGCCTTGAATTAATTAATTCGCCCAAATATATTTTAGGCCTTAAATTAATTAATTCATTATTTAAACTCTTTCATATTTTAGGCCCAATTTAGATCCCATTTCATCTAATAAATTGCAGCGATAGCCAGCCAGCTTGATTATGATTTTCTCCCTTGTATTTCCTTCCTTTTCTGGCATGGCCTGTTGTCGCCTCTTCATCCATCTATTGTTGTAAATTAAGGGATTCGAAATCCAGCACAAATCTGATTATGTTCAGCCGAAAATAAAATATATTGGATCCAAACTTACCATAATTACTAGAATCAACCATTATGCCTTCATCCGAAGTTTCTATCTTACTTTATTATAAATTCATGCAATTAAATTAATAGAAATGTTATTTGAACTACAATGAATTATGCTTTTTAAGGAAAATAATCCTAAAATCTGAGTGCTATCACGCAGGTTCGCAAAAGCAATAGTGGAAAAGATCCTAGAAATAGGACTTTGATTTCTTGCATCCTAGAAATAGGACTAGAACCACTAGAGTTTTGGGTGTCATGTGCAATAATTATCTAATTTTCAGCAAGCCCTAAAAATAGATGTCTCGTTAGCTTGGTCTTCTAAAGGCACCTACAGCGGAGCTGAATAGAAGTAGGACTTAACTCACAATCTAGTTGTCAGGGTATTTACGGGGGCAAACTAGAGGAATCTATCTGCACCATGTCTATGTGGGCACTATAGATAGCATTCTTCAGCTGTGTGCAATGCCTGAGTGAGTTGCTAGCGTAAAGGTGGGCAAAATCTAAAGCTTTTGGTTGATGTTATTTGAATTCCCCGCTTACCTCATATATCTTTACTGCTTTCATTTACATGCTTTATTTTATCTTTTTGTCTTAAAAAAAAACCCCAACCAAATTATTTCGTTTGTTACAATCCTCGGTTGGAACTTTAGATGAGGTTCTTGTTTTGCAGAATTGAGTGTTTTTCAACTAGTCACCATGTCCCTTGGGTACGATATCCGGAGTACTCTCCATTTTATTACTTGATAATGTATACTTACACTCGAGCAGGGCGTACGTCGGCTCCCGAAGCATTTTACGCTCAATTCTCTACAAAATAAGTAAATTAAACATTAAAAAATACTAACAAGCTTAGATTAACGGTAGTAAGATAGCACAGAATAAGTGCTATCAATCACATACACATTCAATTAAGCATTAAAATAACAGAAATCTCGTTCATAATAAACCAAACTTACAACACGAGTCCTAGTTACACGATAGATGAGCTTAGCCCGCCATTAACAATGTTTTGATGCACGCAAAAACGCCTTACCGAAAGTGTACGAGTCAAGTTTTAATATAGTGTGTAATGAGATTATGGATGTCGTCCTCGGGATTGGGTTTCTAGTCACTTAATTACCATGAATATTAATGTCCAATTTTATTTAGAGATTAAAACATGATGACATGAATAGGTTAAATAACAAAAACTCAAGTGATGGAAATTCAATGGAGAGAACTCTTATTTCACAAATTGGAATTATAGATTAATTAGTTGATTTAAGTGATAACTTGCAAGATTTCACAAGTCAAGGACACTAATCTCATAATTATCTCTCTCGAGCATAATTAATTCTCATGCAAATTAAGAACCGAATATTCCTATCTAGATTCATTAACATGCAAGGCCTTAATGTAGGGACGAAAGTCCTAGCGCAGCGGAAGAACATCAAAGGACCTCACGCCGTATTTTAATCAAAATCAAAGAACCGTTGCGAACGTTGAACTTACAGCAAATATTAACGTTTAATCTACTTAAAAGCAGCTATAAAACATGCTGTAAAACAATAAGATAAAATCTCTATTTTATTTACATGTTTTTTACAAGAAAATTGAAAAACCGTTACAAACCTTCGTTGACAACTTGAGTGTTTTTCACCAACACCTTGAACCTTTTCTTTCAAAATGCATCAGCCCCAAAACGACACGTTCTTCGCTAGAAATCCTCTCCGACACTTGTGAACACCACCATAAAGGTTACACCTGTATAACTCTAGGAATTGTGGAGGCAGGGAGGTGGAATCATTTTCTCTCTAAGAGGGGGGCTTGAGAGGCTAGAATGAGGGTCTTAGAAAACCCTAGGTTTAGTGACCTATTTATTGGGGAGAGCCATGAATAAAATATTATTTAAAAAATAATATTAAATTCATATTTGATTTAATAAATAAATAATTAATTCTATAATCAATTAATTACTCAATTAAATATCATATATTTCATTTTAGGCCTTTATTTAAATCATATGAATCAAATTCATATTATCAATTGAACTTTTTCAAATTCTCTCATATCCCATAAATTTATTATGAATCAAATTCATGTTAATATTTGAACTCCTTCAAATATTTATTTCTATCATAATTTTGAATTTAATTGAAAATTATATTATAATGTATCACCATACATTATATTCTTTCCTTCAGACTTAGTTGCCTCAAATCACTTTACGAGCTATCAGTGAGACCTAATGGACCTATAGATCAGAAGCTCCAACGATATGAGATTAATATGCTAAACTCATTAACCAAAATAATCAATACTCATTAATTGTGGGTACACTCAACTATAGACCTACAGTTGCACTCTTCTCACTGCAGACATATTTATGTGTCCACGGATATAGACCAGTAACAGCAAGTTAGTCCTTCACGAGTGTCCTAACTCCAATTGGATAAAATTACCGTTTTACCCCTATGTTTCCTCTACATCCTTAAATGCTAGTACTTCTCTAATGAAAAATCTGTTTGTGGTCCAACCACCAAACAGAAACCCCTCTCGTGCCAGTAAGAGGGTAGGGCCCTTTATTCAAGACCCGAAGACACCATTTAAGGGAACCCTCATCTTCTTTCCTAATACCGAGAAGGAATGAATTCCTTCCCGTGTGATTATGTTCCCAACTCCCCACTCAGCCTTGTCCCCAAAATGATAGGCTTATTGAGTCGACGTACTTGCCACTCTCACCCATACAAATCAAAGGACAATCCCTCGTGAACAGGAGTTCATAACCCACTCAGGATTGAGACTAAGTTGCCTAAGTCATCCTAGTGAAATAGAAACCTAACTAGTCAACGATGTTAGAACTAGCTGTTACTATTTTGCGATCCGGTCTTATGCAAACTCATTGTATAGGATACTCTCACTCGCATGTCCCTACACGAACACGTTGGATCAATGCGTTTGTATCAAATATAAAGTGGGTCGTATCCATAGTGTTACCAGGATAAGGTACCTATCCTTATCCCTGTACTATAGACCCTTCAAGTTGTATCTTAAACAGTGATCCCCGTATGTTTCCACATACAGTTCAAGACTCATACCACAACCTAGGATGTTTCGTTTATTGGATTAGAGTTATTTAGGCAAGACAAACATAATACAAACAATAATATTTTATTGAATAATACATGAATATCATTTTATTAATGCTCGATCAATTGTTATATTTACTATCTACGTGTTTTAGGGTATAAAACCCAACATTTAAGTTTCATCCTTTTTACAACTTCTAAAGTGGTCCTAAATCTCCCGATCTTTGAACTAAATAGTCATGAAATTAAGATCTAATCTAAATCCCCTCTCCCAAGCAGGATTCAGAACAACGACGAAAATCAATCTATGGCTAGTAGATTTGATAGCATGCAAAAATCCTATCATTTTAGTCCATGTTTTGAGCAAAATTGCTTAATTGGTATTTAATTGTTTAATTATGTTAATTTCATATTTATTAGTCCCATAAGAGAAATTGGAGCAAACTTGGAGAAATTGGAGATAATTGGGCCCCAAATTGAAGATTAATTCAATAATGAAAGATTGTGGATCAATATATGAAGTCCCAAGCCAAAGAAATGGAAGAAATCCAGCCCAAATCTATGTGATTCAGCGTCTATACGGCCCAGCCGAAGGCGAGCGTCAAGATGCTAGGCCTTCAGCGTCTCATGAGCGTTAGCGGCAAGTAACTATCGACCCAGCATTGAGACGTTAGGGTTAGAGCATCCCGATGCTAGGCAGTCTAGAGCTCTCCTTAAGAAGCGCTTTGGCAACAGGAAATGGCATCAAGCAACGATTTGGAGGCTTAAATGAGAGCCTTAGAGAGTGAGATTTGAGAGTGCTTCTTGGGAATTCTTGGGGAGGATCGGAGGCTTGTTCGGGATCATTGCAGATCAAGGACGTAAGCGAGGGATTCATCATTGGTTTAACTTTTTTCCCTTTTTCTATTCACTTACTGATTCTTAGGATGAGAATGTTGGGATTTTGTGTTTATATTGTGATGATGTGTAACTAAACTCCTGGCATTCAGGTCTTGAATGAAGAAATGTGATTAATTTGTTACTCTGATTGCTCTTTAACGTGTTTGATGTACTAGTTATATGTATGGATGGTCGTATTGCTTTATAAATTATGGGCAAAATTTATATTGATTGGTAACTTAGTGGAAAATCGACAGAGAGAAACTAAGTAAGAACATAAGTCTTCTTTCGAAATTAAGGCATTAACTCTCTAAAAGAGCTATCCACTTCACGGATACAAATCACATTCTATTTATAGGAAAAACAGGGTGAGTCGACGTTATCCCTTTGGCGCCTAAATTATAAACGGAAAATCTTGCAGCGTCTCGACACTGTGCCCTTGGGAAGAATGGCTGGAGTTCAACTGCAGCAGCGTCTCAACGCCGTCCTTTTGGGAAAAAGGTTGTTGCATGCTCTCTTTTCTTCCTTTCTTCGATTCTCTTGCTTCTTCAACTCCCAAAGGGTACAATCAACTTCCATTAACTCAATTTCAAGCTTAGAACTTGATTCCTAAAAAATAAACAAAAGAGTATGAAATTTGCCAGATTAATCTCTAAGACTAACAAAATAATACCAAGAAATATAGCTCATGACATGACCTATCAATGTCGAACCTCACTCTCGAGCTTGATTCACCATACTAAACAAGTCTAAGGACATTAATTACAAGGAAAAGAGGTTGAATAAACAAAAATCAAGGTAAGAGTGCCTAATTATGGAAAGAATGACCTCAAACAACCCTAAAATGGAAAAACAAACATATATACTCTAGCCGAGAGCATCGAGACGCTTCCACCAATGTTAAGATGCATCAGACAGAGGCAATTGGAAAATGTGCGAGGCTTGATAGCCTCAAGACGCTAGGGCGGCGTCGGGACGCTTCAGACAAGAATTGGGGCTTCCAGTGCGCTTTGGGCGTCTCAACGCGGGGCAAGTATTGAGACACTTTGCTTTCAGTCTACGGTGTCAAGGGGAAATTTGAGGAGCGCTGAGACGTTGATTTCGTGTCTTAGCCAAATTTCCACACTCTAAACACTTTGACTTGGTCAACCAAGGGCAATATGGTCATTTGACCTTCATTTGTGCTCAGTTCTACCCCAAAGAGGTCTCGAACCATCTTTTTAAGCTTGCAGACATAGTATACTTATTTTAAAGCATTTTTCACAAGGAATTCAACGAAGATAAGAAAATAAGTTGGAAATAACTCTATGAGCATTTGATGCTATCATGGAGTAATGATATTCATGACGGCAGATGAAAGGGTTACAAACCCATTTGTTTAAATGTCAAACACATCCTACAATCTGTTCTTTGAACCATCTTCTGCTACTCCACCTATAAAAGAAGCACAATGTGGTCCAACGATTCATGGTTTAGACTCATACCCGACCCTCCATCTCCCTCATCCCCACTGATCACAATAACGTTATCCTCATACGATAGTGATGAGGATCTATTGGCCAATGACAAGGGGTGGGAAGAACCCAACATGTCTCGTCGCATGTACAAACAAATTTAGATGATTCTTCATGGCTGACCCTCTACAGTTTGACCCACGAAAGGAGAAAAATAGGATGGAAGGGGATGACGAGGTGACTGACGATGAGGATGAGAAGGAGATAAAGAAATCCAACATTTGCTGAGCAGGTGCAAGTGAAGGATCGACCAACACCAAGGTCAGTGGCAAAAAGAGGAAGAAGAGGAGTCATCTGTTGGTGATTATCGATCGGCGCTCATAGGAGCAGCAGATTTTGATGAAGAAGCTTGGCTTTTACCCTTTGAAGAAGAGGAGGCTTTGCCTCGTTGATCACTCATTTTTAGAAAGAAAAGAAGTTTTTCTTGTTAGGAACTCCCTTGAGAGATAGTCAGCAAGGGGGTTTTCAACAACTTTTATAGGCAAAATTTGGAAATCAAAGCATGACAAGATAGCTTTCCATCTTGCAAAGATTTGTTTTGAAACAAGATTCTTTATGACTTTTTCTAAAACAAATTTAGAGGCCCTTGAATCTGTTTTAATTGTAAAACTTTTATTGATTAAGTTTCCTTTAAACTTTTGAACACATAAAACTATGGCTAGAATCTCTTTTTTGACCGTTGAATAGTTTTTCTGAGTATTGTTCCATACTCCAAAATGAAATCGAATAATTGATTCGTTCTTATCAACATACTATTTTAGGATTCCTCCATATCCTATATCGGATGCGTTTGATTCAACTATAAGATCAACTTTTGGATGTATCAGATTAAAACAGGGAATTGACTTGACTAAAGGTTTAATTGATTTGGTAGAGCATTTGTATGCTTATCGGTCCAGGGTTTTGGATTCTTTTTTAATCTTTGAAAAAATGGCTTACATATAAGCCTTAGGTTCTAAATAAAGTCGGGAACATAATTGAGACATCCTAAAAATCGTTGTAATTGAGTTTTGTCTAAAATTTGATGAGGAAAATTTGAAGCAAATTCAATTGATCTCTAAATAGGTTTTATTAAACCTAGATGGATATCAAATCCTAAAAACCTAATTTGAGTTTGAAATAATTTTATTTTTGGAAGAGATACTACTAACCATTTCGTTTACCAATATCTAAAAATGTATTGAAATGTTTAAAGTGTTGATCTATGTTTTGATAAAAAAAATATGAACACATCATCAATATAGACAATTGAAAATTCTTGAAAATTATTGAATATATCATTCATATTTTTTTGAAATTCTGATGGAGTAGTTTTTAATCCAAATGGCATAATGTTCATGACCTTATTCATGACCTTTTCTTATAAGGATTAGATCTTATGGTCTTTTCCTATAAATAGGACCCCTAGGGTGGGGTGAAATGCATCTCATTCATTCTCCTACTCTTAGAAAATTTCCCTAAAGGCTCCCACCAGTCTCCTACCACTAGAAGTCTCAGAGTCATACCGATGTAGCCATAGTGGTAGTGTTCTCAAGAATTGTTGATGCTTGGTCCCTAAGAATTTAAGAAAGGTGTTCTTGATCCATCAGAGTCATCAGACAACGGTTTATATGCTTCTCCCCTTTAGATTAAATATAATGTTATATACTTAGCCTAGTTGTTAAATAATAGAATATTCTAGAATTTTTGCCAATGTATTGATATTTTAGATTAATAAAACTAACTATGAATCGGTCCCAATTCGCTTCCGCTAAGGGAATAAGGGAATTCCAATCCTACAAATCCATCGTAAACGGCTTGAGTCATTTGTACCTTTTCCTCGAACTGAACATCTGGGAAAGAAGGTTGCAGATACCAATTCCTATTCATCGAATATTTCGATGCTTTTGACTTTGTGCCTATCTTCAAGACTTCGTTTGAAGCTTCTACCCTTTTCTCGTTCAAAGAGAGATCTCTTGTTTTTTGAATAATCTGATCGATGACATTGCCATTAATGACATTGATACTTGGAGATGAAAGTGGTGTTTTTTAAGTCTATGCTTTTGAAATATGAAGATTGTTGAGCTTTTCTTCAATCAAAGCTACTTTATTTTACTATCGATGACTGTTGGTTTGAACAAAGGGATTGATTCATCTATCGGAGGTAGGAGGATTCCTCCACTTGAAGTTGAGATAATGGATGGTTTTGATATTTTTCCTTCAATCTTTTCTACTTGATTAGCTATGGTAGAAAGGATTTTATTGGAAAAATTGTTTTGAAGCTGAATATTTTTTATATCTTTGAGAGTGGGAAAGTTCTTTTCCTCCTTTTCGCTCATATTTTTTAATGGACTAGCTTTGACCTTTTCACCATAGATTGTTTCAAACTCTATTTCTTCTAAAGGAGGGTGAGTTGAATGAAGGTTACCTCTTTGGATAGTTTTCCATGACTCTTGAATCATGTTGATTTCTTTCTTAGATTCTTCATCCAAGTAAAGAATGGGATATTTCTTTCGGTTTTTCCAAAAATGAATATCATTTTGATCTAATTACAGGTCTTTGTTCTTCAGTAAATTCTTGGAAAAAGACTTTCCTCTTTGTTTTGTTTTTTAGGGAAAGAAAGTCCTTTTTCAGACATTCTTTGTCAATTGAGAATCCTTCAATGAGGACGTTTAATTGACTCGTGAAAACAAATCGACTATCCATTTCCGTTTGAGTTGGTGACTATGGTTGTTCTTCGTATCGCACAATTGCCACATTTTGGGTCATATGGACTAATTTTACTCTTAGTGAGCAGGATCGATCAATATAGAATTGAGACGCAATGTTTGAAGAGACTCCATAAGTACTTGGTGTAACGCCCCAGGATTTTAAAAGCTAACTCAGCGACATTACTAACTCCTAGACCAAAACAAACCGTGAGCACCGAAAATTTCGGCAGCATAACGGCGTACATTGGACTAACCCAAAATTTTCTTTAACCTGTTAAGCGATGAAACACTTCTAATTAACTTGAATCAACAACTCCACCATACTGCAACACAGCAGTGCTCCACAGAACTGACAGCCAGACAGGCCACACATCAACAACTACTAACCAACCAGAAACACAACTATAACGGAGCTGATAACAATAATACATTCAGACAAGCTTAATGATTATCCTTTAAACAATAACAACTAACTCTGGAGTAAAACGAAAGCAACCAGATGTAAGTCTATCAGGACAATAACTGTCCAACCAATGAAGACATTACTACCCTACCCAAGTTAAACAACAAGCGATTTAGCATGAAAGTAAAATGAAAATAGCGTAACTAGCTATGGTCATCCCTCGAACACCTCCTCTGCATCACCATGGTCCACGCAGTCCTCATAACCTGCAAAGTCTGGTAGTTGGGGGGAGAGAGGGGGTCAGTACACTAAGGTACTGGTAAGCAGCCCCTACCTGAGAAGCCATCATACAGCAGACAACAAACAACATGCTTTTCATGCGCAAAACATCATGCTTCTTAAAAGCGGTAAACACAACATCATGCTCAAAGCTAGTAACAAATGACTCTCCTAAGCCATAACTCATGCATCTCTCTATGCAACTCGCTAACCACTCAAGCTCCACGAGCTCACTCAACGCTCATAATTAGCCCTCACATGGCTCTTCACACGTGATTTCCGCGTCACGCTCCGCAAAACTCTCCAAGACTCACCCTTCGAGTTGTACCGACCCCTGACCATTTATACCCAGGGCCTCGACACTTCTCTACAGAGCTCGGCATTCGACCCCTGACCATTTATACCCAAGGCCTCGAACTATGCATCGACCCTTGACCATTTACACCCAAGGCCTCGATGACTAAGCAACGTACTGACCCTTGACCATTTATACCCAAGGCCTCAATACTTGCCTCAAGACTCATCACACCGACCCTTGACCATTTATACCCAAGGCCTCGATGCTCCTCTTTATCTAACATTGGCATAACGACCCTCGACCATTTATACCCGAGGCATCGACATCCAATAGTAATATATCAGTCCCCGACCATTTATACCCGAGGCACTGATAATCACTTTACTTTTCTCGAAACAATATCAGTCCTCGACCATTTATACCCGAGACCCTGATATCTCAACCACAATGCTAGTTCCGTTTAACCCATGGTGACATGTCACCCCTCGACCATTTGTACCCGAGGTGCACTGACACTCACCCAACTCTCCTTTCTTTCACACTTTAGGTCCCTGACCTATATCTCACATCTCCTAGAATGCATATGCCCTGCAACATGCTTCTAGACTCATGTTCATGCCCACTAAGCATTTACATGACCACATCTCACAACTCATGTTTGACTCTCGAATGCAAAACCGAACCAACACGCTTGCAACCATTCATCACGCAACAACAATTCATGCTTTTCCACCTAATCATATACATTCATATATATATTCAAAGAACAAGAACACGAGAACAGTTATAAGACAAGAAAACATTCAGCATGCAACACACAGTCAAACAGACTTCAGCAAGTAGGAACTACTTACTGGAAGCTCAAACGCTCCTAAACAATCCTAAAGGACTAATGGAAACAACCGGAAGAGCCTAAAGAGCTCCAACTACAAGCAACAATTACCAAGGGTTAGAAATTGATAAACAACACCCTAGAGACTTAATAAAGGAAGGTAAAGGGTGCTGGAATTTACCACTTAGTGCTCAAACAATCTTGAGACAAGCCGACTTGTGTTCGAAACGACCCAACAACCAAGATCCCAAGTCACCGGGTTATGGGTAACCAAAATCAAGGTCTTTCGGGTTGTGGGTATTCGCTGAACACGACATTTGAGATCAAACGCTCGCTGAACAGCAACCGAATTCACCTAATTCAGCAACTATAAGGCTTATAACGAATGGGCATCGATCACTTAAGCTATAAAACTAATAACAGCATTGAACCTTACCCAACGGACCCGATATCACGCAAGACGGGTTGCAACAACCTCGAACAACGCACTAGAACGATCCTTGGGCAGTGGGTATGCAAGTCGATGTGTTTCGAACCTAATCGAACACCTAGACGGCGCTGCAGATCAGAAAATCGAACACCATTAAACTTTTCAGCACCTAAAAGGAATGGGCATTCTACCAAAGGCTCCAAACAAGAATGGGTAAACTATATTCAAACTCAAACCAGCATGGGTCATCGCTGAAACTTACCGAAAGAGCCAAACGACACAAAAAGGGACTAGATTCGCGCGGCTTGCTGCTCAGCCTAACCAACCACGCGAGATGGAGAGAGAATGACCCACGACTGCTTGCAGCGAGCAGCCACGCTCGGAGAAGACTCCAACCGCGAGTACAAGGCTGCTGGAACGAAAAGGTCGCGGCTTCTTGCGTGGGTCTTGCTACTCGGACAGAACAGGACGCGAGAGGGTGAAGAAAATCGCAAGAAAGAGAGAGAGCTTCGCGAACTTGAACTTCCGTGGGTCAAAGCCTTCTGTCGCGGGACTACCAGCGAACACCACAAGAATTCGAGGAAGGGCTTTGATGAACACCCACGATCGCGACACCTGATACGCACGCGCAGATGAAGAAAAGAGAGGGAAACGACGGCGAAACGTGCGGCGACGGCTCACGGGAGAGAGGGAGACGCCGGAGAAGAAGCCCACGGGTGGCTGGCGGCGCAAGAAGAAGAAGCTGAAAGGAGAAGGGGGCTGGCGGCTAACTTCACACAAGAAGGAGGGGAAAAGATGCTTTTCTTTTAGGGTTTTCTTCTTATTTTTCTCTTTTACTTAAAATAAAACCCTAAGAAGAGAAAAACCCATTTAAACAGGAATGAGATTAAATCTAGGATTCTAATTAAAAATCCCAAATTGAATTTTAAACCCATTCTTAATTCCGAAAGATTTGGGATTAAAGCTGACTATGAAGAGTTTGGGTCTTTTGATATTTAAAACAAATATCAAATATTAAAACCTCTAACTTTAGGAAACTTAAAGATTTAATTAAAAATCTCTTTCCCCTACATTTTAGAAATTTAGTTTAACGACCCAAGGCCAAAGTTAAATTCTAATTTTCCCAAATTAGAATAAGAACGCCCAATAAATTCAAAAATGGCTCGATTTCGAAACGCGGGGCGTTACACTTGGTCTTGAGGTCATAAATTCCCTAACCTTTGATGATTCTAGTTCTTCAGAAAAATTGACTTCTACGGATCCATCTGTATGTTCTACTATTTGACCTAAATTAGAATTCTTCTTTGGTGGAGTGAAAGCCTTTGTAAGCTTCCACGTTAGATTCCTAGTTATCTGCTCCCATGATAGGCTTTTGGGAATAGTGATCGATGATTTGCTTAAATTTTCTTCTAAGAGAATTGTAGATCCTCTTGGAGAAGATCTCAAGGCTCTTGGAGATATGTTTGTATTCATGAGCCTATAGCAAATTCTGAAAATCGTTACAGCTGAATGAGTTTCATCTTGGATGTCTAGGTTTTTTTAATAAACACCTGCTATTAGTGCAGAAAGAATATTGGGATCTGTCAATGATAGAGTGAAATTTGGATAACAATTGAAATAGATTGGTCCATTTTCTAGGTTAGATTGGACAATACCTAGAAGGGAGTTTGAGAAATTTAGACGTCTCTTGTCTCTTAACGAGACAAGGATAGGTATATCCAGACGAAGTCTGAATAAGTGTTTGATCGCTATTTGGACTAGGTCGATGTGAAGATAGTTGAACTCTTCACGGTACTTTAAGATAAGCTTCATTGAAAAGAGATTTATTGTTTCTCGCAAATTGTTGATGGGAATATTTTTCTTAGAAAACATTATGCAGTTTCTTTTAGAGAAATTGAAAGTGCTATGATAGTAGATGGTTTTTGGATCTACCTTTGGAATACTCCATTGTTGAAGTTTATCTTCAATTTTGGTTATCGAGAGTTCTTGATTAGTGGTGTTTGAAATCTTTGACTCTGAATCTCCTTTGTAGTCTTCATGGTCTTCAGAAAGAGCCTTCCCTTTGACTCAAGAACTACGAATCATTCTCTTTAAAAGCATGGACATGATTATCTTCCTTTTCTTATATCTTTCACCAAAATAGATCGAGAATCGTTTTCTTTCTATCCTCAAAACTTTAAAAATACAACAATTGCTTCAAGTACTAGTTACTGGGGAACAGGAGCTTACCAACGGTCTTACTCTGTTGTCGGGAACACAACCTTTACCAACCAGCGGAGGACTAGTGGACGCACGAAACAATTGAAGTGTTTCTAAAGTCTATAAACCAGATAAAAAATTCTTCTTTCTCTAAAAAGAGAAAAATAAAAGAAAATAAGTTATCAAGTCTTGAATACGAGGAGATGATTTTATTGATTAGAATTGGCTCTGATACCAATAGCTCATCGGTAAACTGCAAAGACAATTAGGATCGCTTACAAGAGTGTGAGAGAGCTGGGAGAGCGTGGATAGGTTTCAAACTTTAGAAGAAAGCTCGAAATCACTTTATTAGACATAAAATTTAATTTTGTCTTACATTTATTTTTAAATTTTTTTTAAATATGTAAAAGACCTAGTAGATACAAAATTGAAACTTATTGATAAGTTCATATGAATTTGTGCCTCCTAACCAAAAGGCTTGGATCTGCCACTGAACTGTTCGCCCCAAACAACCTATTCTCTTGATCGAGGATACATGTCAATTACCGCTAAGCTATGCTCGCTTTGGTGCCTTTAAGATTTAAAATACCTTAACTTTTAGTTGGCTAAATATATATTTTATAATAAATATACCGTAGGAAGGATTTGAAACCCCAAACCTAAAAAGTGTATAGCTCAATTATTGTTGAGCTATGTTTATGTTGAAAATTAAATATATGTTTTAGTTTGTAATTTTTGAGTTTCTTTCTTTCTTTTTCTTTTTCTTTTTTTTTTTATAATTTGATCCATATTCTTTTAAAATTTTCCATTTCATCTCTTATTTATTGATTCTTTTTTATTAAGTTCTTACCGTCTTTAAAAAGTAAAACAATGATTATATATAAATCTAGAACAGTAATTTTTATGAGTTCACAAATCGTACGTAGTATACAAAAAATTTAGGCTCCGATACAGCCTCATATTAAAATAGTAAATTGTTAATCCTACGAGCGAACACTATTGTATACTTTTTATCAAAAAGAAAAAAAAAGGAAAAAAAAATCATTTTTAACCCTAAACTTTGATGATTGTATCAATTTTAACTCTGAATTTTTAATTTCATCAAATTGAACTTTAAACTTAACAAGTTGAATCAATTTTAACCTTGAACTTTCAATTTCCTTAAACTGGACCTCAAACTTATCGGATCGTATCGATTTTAACCCCAAACTTGCCTAAGTGTTACAATGTATACCTTTTCTTAACTTTCGGTCGTTTGAACCATCGTACATAATTGATTATTTCTTCCTTTTTTTGTTAACTCACATTGGCACCTAAATTGATTTCTTATAAATAAAATATTGGAAGAACTTTATTTTAGATGACTTTTTCTTATTGTCGAGAACTTTGTGAGGGTCTTTTTTTATGTTGGTAACAAAGATTATTGTGAGGGTTTTTTTGTTGCTATATCTAAGATTAGGAAAGCAACAAAACTTTGGAGTTTTTTTATCATCAAATATTTGCTGGTTTTTTCTTGCTGCTAAGAACTTTGTGGGATTTTTTTCTTCTTTTACTAATTTTTTTTTCTTGCTAATTAGAACAATGTTCAAATGTAGGAAACAGGAAATTTTGAGTTTTTATTTCTCATATTTGTTGAATTTTTTTTGTTGTCAATAACTTTGTGATTTTTTTTATATATAATAATGAGAAGATTAGTCTGGGATATTTGATTTTGTAAAGAATTTTTTCAACAAATTTCTTACGAAACACTAACTCAGGTGCAATGTGTATTAAAAAAAAATAGGAAATTGTTAATTACATGTTTTAATAGTAATCCAAATGAAAAATTGACCAAAGGTCTACATTGCAACATTTATGCAAGTTTGAGGTTCAAATTGATATTATTTGTTAAGTTTAGGATTCAATTCGATGAAATTGAAAGTTTAGGGTTAAAATTGATACAACCTACTAAGGCAGGAGTCAAAATTGATTTTTTCAAAAAAAAAACATAAAAGAATAAATAATAATAATAATAGTAATAATTGTCTATTTCATAAAATTTAAACATGATGGGGTCCACTCCGGTACATAAATTAATTTGTCGGGAGAGATGAGTACAAATAAAATTCAGAATGGCGATTTTCCAGAAACAAACAAACAGATAAACTGAGTGATTGCAAAACGTCAGAGGTTTGTAGTTAACAATAATTAATTTTCCCGTTTTCAAACAGTGCATCTCCATTTTGGCAAAAGATTCTGATTTTTAAATTTCGTACCGACCCATATCACAAACTATGGAGTATGGACTTAGTTTGTGCCAATTTTAGTTGTCCTCCCGTTACTACCAAATTTGATTTAACTTTTCAAATATTTAATTTTGAAAGAAATTCTAATGTTTGACAGCTATTAAAAATGACTCATTAAAAATTGAGATTGAGAAATATACCATTTTGAGAAAAACACTTTGTTCACACGTAATTTCAAAGAATGAGACACGTGGAATAAATTTTGTATCTGTATTGATGTTGTGAATGTAGTACAATATCTAATACATAGTCCTTCGAGTCTCTCTCTTATTTGTTTGTGTTTCATTTGAGGGTTGAAACACTTGTTCTCAATGACGGATACAAAACTTTTTGTCGAGAGGGGGGGAGCTTGATATATTTTGATATTAGTTTGTTCGATAGAGAATATGATTGATATTTTTTTAAGGTAAAATACAATTTTTGTCACTTTAGGTCTCATTCAATTTTAGTCCATGTACCTTTAAATATCCAAATTTAGTTATTGTACATTCAATAAATCTAAAAAGTAGTCATTATCGTTGGTTTGAATTTGATTTTATAAAACATGGTAAAATAATAATAATACTTTTTATATACGAAAAGACACAATGTAAATATATATTCAAAATATATGGAGTGAGGTTGATAAAGACTATTTCTTTTTATTTTTGGAAAAGTCAATAATAAACCGACAGTAGAGACTAATTTTAAGATTTATTAATAGTACGGAGACTAAATTTGTACACTTGAAAATACAAGAACCAAAATAAAACAAGTACAAGAAGATATGGACTAAAATGATATTTCAACGTATATTTTTTTTATATAAATATATATAAAAATGAAACATAAATAATAATTATAGCTTTTTGTTTTAATATTCTAGACTTACTATTTATATTTATATATACACACGTTTTTTATATTAAATGAAAGATTTTATTTACACACATATACTGTAAACGATTACACTTATTGTGTAAAACAACAAAAAAAAAATCTGCAAACAAGAGCATAACTCAATTGACTTAAAGTTGTACTAATAACCACGAGGTCTGTGGTTCAAATCCCCCACTCCACATAATATCAAAAAAAAAAGAAGTAAAACAAAAAAATTCTAACGTTGCAACAAGAAAATTGACATCTTAAGGGCTCAAAGCACCCAGGGGGCTTGAAGCATGCATACCACTAGAGCAAACTCCTAATATGAAAATCTAACTGAATTATTTAATATTAATCCTATAAACTCTGAAGTCTGGGGGCTCGCCACCCGCCTACTGTAGATATGTCAAAAACGCCTCAAGGGCTTTGCAGCTTGTTCTTGAGATTGAAGTCGTCTCAAGGGGCTTTGCAGCTTTTCTGAATTCTCTTTGAGCTCTTCTATGATATTTCAAACTTCTAACTCCCTCGAAATGGAAGAGAACCCCTCAATTTATACCGTTCTCTATGGATGGACCCTAGTGACTTTTGGACCTAACAACTTTGACTTGTGTTTCATTGGTGTTGGGTTCAACTATTTGGTTTTTTTTTTAATTTATATTTGACCCACAAACCATATGACTCAAATATTAAAAGACTTAAATTTGAACAAATTAATTTTATAATTAATTGATCAAATAGACATTTGACCTTAAAATTTTATAGTCAATTTCAGCTCCAAATTAAATTTGAGACACATGCCAATTTATAATTGGTCCCAAATTTAATTATTTGTAGTTTCATCATTAATTTTAAACAATGATGTGACAATTTGTGATTGGCCAAAATTTTCCCTTCAACACACTTGAAAGCAATTTTTTCAAAAAGAGTTTTTAAGTATATAATAACTTGTGTATAAAAACATGTATGAGAAAATGTAATCAAACATATGAGTTTTTAAATTCTCAACAATTTTTATACAAAATGTTTAGAAAAAAAATACATTAGAAAGATTTAAATTAAAAGGTATTTCAAACCGGTCCTTAATTTAAAACATAAAACAAATATATCATAGTTTTTGAAAAATTAATACTAAGGCCCCGTTTGATAAGCATTTTGTTTTTGGTTTTTGGTTTTTTAAAATTAAGCTTAAAAATACTACTTCCAACCCTTAAGTTTTTTGTTTTTGTTATATACCTTGTTCTCATGTTTTCAAAAACCAAGTCAAGTTTTGAAAACTAAAAAAAGTAGTTTTGAAAAACTTGTTTTTGTTTTTTAAATTTGACTAGGAATTCAAATGTACCATCAACAAAGATGAAAATCATGGAGGAAATTGATAGAAAACAAGTTTCATTTTCAAAAACCAAAAACCAAAAATCAAATGGTTATCAAACGGGACCAATCGTTGACATTTAATTATAATAAACCTACTAACCAAATCTGCAATATTTTCTTCTGTTTTTATAAATATTTTTATAGACAATTATATAAAATATTATATGCTGTCAATTTAAATTTATGTTTTTCTTATGCGAACTTGTTTGTTACATATAAGGAAGAAGAATTGTGGTAGCAAATTTTATTAAAAAAAAAAAAACATTTTGGTATTCTTTTTTAAATGGTTGTCAACTTATCAATATATATATTATATTTTCTCCTTCATTTTAATGGGAAACGCAACTAATGGTATTTTTAAAAAACAAATTTAAACATTAAAGGTTAAAAACTAAACTTTTAAAACCAACGACCTCAAATTTCATCGATGTTTTCGTTAATCAAAGTCAATTTTTTTGAAAAAAAAAAAATCAACTTTTATCCCTAAATTTGTCAAGTTTTATCGATTTTTCTCCCTCAGATCATTTTTCATTCGAGAATTTGTAAACAAAAAGTATTCTCATATTTTTTCAATGAATTACAAAACATGTATGTGGTATAAAGTTGATGGGATTTCTTAAGAAAAACAACGTTAAAGCTAAATTTATGTTAAAATTTGTGAATTTTCACAAACTTATTTAATGCTTAATTTGTACATTAATCAAACTAAAAGTTGTGCAAAACAATTGATATTATTGACATTCCTGAGTTTATCGAATTTTTTCGTTGTTTCTTGTTAAAATTAGAGGAAATTGGATACTCTCGGTAGAAATTATAACACTTAACTAAGTCTTAGGTTCAATTAGATGAAATTGAATGTTTAAATAGAAAATTGATACAATTCGACAAATGTAAGGGTAAAAATGAATGTTTTTTCCTACTTTTAAACTATAAAAATAATATATAATTCCTTTTATTTTATAAGCATAGTTTTCAAAGTTTTTCATTATATCAATAGGTCAAAGTATTGTTTTGGTCCTTTTTTTTAAAAAAAAAAAATCATTTTGGTCCTTCTACTATGAGACTCGTTCTATTTTAATCCTTGTACTTTCAAATGTTCAAATAGTACTTTCAATAAATCTTTCAATTAGTTCTACCATTAGTTTAATTATGATAAATATTTCCATAGAAATAAATGTTCAAATATGTTTTGAAAACATATGGATTAAAAATTTCAAACTATTGATGATGACTGATTTTAAGATTTACTAAAAACATGGAGACTAAGTTTGGTTAATTGAAAGTATAAGGGCTAAAATAAAGTAAACTTCATAGTATAAGAATCAAAATGGTATTTAACCCTATTAATACTTATAAAATTTTGAAGAGATAAAAACTAAGGGTGTGTTTGGTTTAACTTTTCAAGGGTTTAATTTTGGAAAAAAAAATCTTTTTGAAAAAATTTCTAGTGTTTGGCAACCATTAAAAATGAATTATTAGAAAATGAGATTGAAAAATAAATCATTTTGAAAGAAACACTTGAAACCAACTTCTTTAAAAAAGAGAGGGTCCGTTTGGAATACATTCCAATTTAAATGTTTTTCAAGAATGCATTTTTTTAAAAACATTTTGTATAAAAATTGTTTAGAAATTAAACACTCAGATGTTTGGTTGCATTTTCTCACAAGTATTTTTATACACAAGCTATTGTATACTTAAAAATCTTTTTCAAAAAGTTGGTTTCAAGTGTTTCTCTCAAAATAGTTTGAGGGTGTGTTTGGCTTAACTTTTCAAGTGTTTAATTTTGAAAATAAATCATTTTGAAAAAATTTCTAGTGTTTGGCAACCACTAAAATGACTTATTAGAAAATGAGATTGTTAAATAAACTATTTTGAGAGAAACACTTGAAACCAACTTTCTAAAAAAGACTTCTTAAGTAAACAATAACTTGTGTATAAAAACATTTGTGAGTAAATGCAACCAAACATACGGGTGTTTAAATTTTAAACAAATTTTATACAAAATGTTTTTTAAAAAATGCATTCTTGAAAAACATTTAAATTAAAATGTATTCCAAACGGACTCAGGAAACTTTGCGCAGAGTTCCATTACTATTAATGGGTGGCTTCGCGATTTCTTATGGGCACAGGCATCCCAGGTAATTCAGTCTTATGGTTCTTCATTATCTGCATATGGCCTGTTTTTCCTAGGTGCTCATTTTGTAGGGGCGTTTAGTTTAATGTTTCTATTCAGCGGGCGTGGTTATTGGCAAGAACTTATTAGTTTCCTAGTCCGTTTGGAATACATTTTAATTTAAATGTTTTTCAAGAATGCATTTTTTAAAAAACATTTTGTATAAAATTTGTTTAAAATTTAAACACCCGTATGTTTGGTTGCATTTACTCACAAATGTTTTTATACACAAGTTATTGTTTACTTAAGAAGTCTTTTTTAGAAAGTTGGTTTCAAGTGTTTCTCTCAAAATAGTTTATTTAACAATCTCATTTTCTAATAAGTCATTTTTAGTGATTGCCAAACACTACAAATTTTTTCAAAATGAATTATTTTCAAAATTAAACACTTGAAAATGTAAACCAAACACACTCTTTATCTATCCATCTCATTTTGTAACAAGTCATTTTTAGTGATTGGCAAGCATTAGAAATTTTTTCAAAATGATTCTTTTTCAAAATTAAACACTTGCAAAATTAAACCAAACACACCCTTCAAAGATGGAGACACGTGGAATAAACAATATATTTGTATTGATGTAATATGTGTGTGAGTGTACAGCATCCAACTTTAATCCTTTGATTCTCTCTCTCTTGTGAGTGAATGTGTTTCACTCGAGGGTTGTAGCGCTTGTTCTCGAGTCTGAAGCTTCAATTGATTCTTGGAGCTTTTGAAATCTTTGGAGCTTTTCAAGTCTTGGAATCTTGATGAGTCTTTGGTCTTCAAGGATTGTTGAAGTTTTCTAGTCTTGAAGCATCTTCAGTCTTTAAGAAGTCTTGGGGTCTTGAAGTCTTGAAGTCTTGAAATCTTGAAGAGTCTTTGGTCTTCAAGGATTGTTGAAGTCTTTTAAGCTTGAAGGATCTTTAGTCTTCAAGAAGTCTTGGGGTCTTGAAGTCTTGCAATCTTGAAGAGTTTTTGGTTTTCAAAGAATTGTTGAAGTCTTCTAGGCTTGAAGGGTCTTCAGTCTTCAAGAAGTCTTGGGCTCTTGAAGTCTTGAAGGATCTTTAGTTTTCAAGAAATCTTGGGGTCTTGAAGTCTTGAAGTCTTGAAGTCTTGCAATCTTGAAGAGTCTTTGGTTTTCAAAGAATTGTTGAAGTCTTCTAGTCTTGAAGGGTCTTTAGTCTTCAAGAAGTCTTGGGTTCTTGAAGTCTTGAAGAATCTTTGGTGTTCAAGGATTGTTGAAGTCTTCTAGTCTTGAAGGGTCTTCAGCCTTCAAGATAGTTTGGGGTCTTGAAGTCTTGAAGTTTTGAAGAGTCTTTAGTCTTCAAGGATTGTTGAAGTCTTCTAGTCTTGAAGGGTCTTTAGTCTTCAAGAAGTCTTGGGATCTTGAAGTCTTGAAGAGTATTTGGTCTTCAAGGATTGTCGAAGTCTTCTAGTCTTGAAGGGTCTTCAGTCTTCAAGAAGTCTTGGTGGAGTTTCTCTGAATTCTCTAATTCTGGCTGAGAGCTTCAAAATTCTCCTCCCTTGATATGGAGGAGAACCCCTCCATTTATAGAGTTCTCGCTGGATGGGTCCTGGTGACTTTTGGGCCTAATAACTTGGGTTTGGGCTTTATTAGTGTTGGGCTCAACTATTTAGTCTTGGGTTTGGTTCATATTTGACCCAAAACCATATGACTCAAATATTTAAAAGACCAAAATTTTATCCAAATAATTATTTTTTTAATTAAGGGGTCAAATTAATTAATTTGATCAAAATAATTTAATTTTAATTAATTTATCAAATAGAAATTTGGCTCTATTTTATGGTCCCAACTTTGTCTTCAAATTAAATTTTGGACACATGTCAATTTATAATTGGTCCCAAATTTAATTATTTGTAATTTCGTCACTTATTTGAAATAATGACGAGGCAATTTGTTATTGGTCAAAATTTCTCCTTCAACAAATGCTCCATTTACGAGATTTATGCACAAGTTATGTGTGAGTGAATTTCGAAAAAGATATTTTAGAATCAAAATGCAAATTATTTGTTCTCGATTTTGATTCCATTTGATTTGTCAATTTAATCAAAACATGAAGTCAATTCTTAGTTTTGATTTTTTTCTTGCTTGACACGTATTTTACGCCAATTAATCAAAATTTGAATTTTGGACAAAATTTTGTTTTTCTTGTTTGGCGGCAACTTTAATTTGAACTTAAGTTTGGGACAAAATTTTGATTATGCCCCAACTTTAATTTAAGTAAATTTAAGATTGCATCCAAAATTTGGTGGGAATTTGGAATATATTTTTCATATGGAACTTAGAAAATTTGATTTGGGATAAGAGTTGGATTATACTCAAATTCAGTTTAATTCAATCTAAATCAATTTAGGAGTCTACCCAATCCATTTGAATTTATCGCCCAATTTGATTTAAATCAAATCTCATACTTTTGGTTTAAAATTGAAACAAAATCCCACAAATTTTTATCTTTCAATTTGATTTAAATCAAATCTCATATCTTTGGGTTAAAATTTGAACCCAAAATCCCAAAATTGATGAAGATTGTCGTTGGAGATAAGATTTTTCTATTTGAATCCAAACTTTCTCTTCTATAAATAAGGTTGAACCTCAGTAAGGGAGAACACACATCAATTGCAAAGAGCATTCAAGAAAGGAAGTCACTATCTAATTTAATTTTTTTATAAAAAAAACAAAACATTTTATCCCTAATCAAGGAATTACAATATCTATCTTCTCTCTCCTATCTCTCAAAATTCAAAGGTTAAAAATCACTTTTGGTCCTTGAACTTTCATGAAAGTAACAATTTAGTCTCTAAACTTTGATTTGTAACAATTTAGTCCTTGTACTTTCAATTTTGTAAGGATTTAGTCCCTGTACTTTTAATTTTGTAACAATTTGGTCCCTGAACTTTAATAAGTAACAATTTAGTCCCTGTACTTTCAAATTTGTAACGATTTAGTTCCTATCTTGAAAAATTAATGTAAAGATTTAATAAAATTTCTTACCTAAATAGATTAATAAACTAATTTGGGACCAAATATGTTTATAAGGAATAAAGTTTAATCATTAAATAATAAAAGTCAACATTTAATTTTGATTTTTTTTTTTTTTTGCGACAGGGATTAAATTGTTGCAAATTTAAAATTATAGGGACTAAATTGTTACAAATTTGAAAATACAGGGACTAAATTGTTACTTATTAAAGTTCAGGGACTAAATTGTTACATAATTGAAAGTACAGGGACTAAATCATATTACAAATCAAAGTTTAGGGACCAAATTGTTACTTTCATGAAATTTTAGGGACCAAAAGTGATTTTTAACAAAATTCAAATTAAGATTTTATTTTTATTAAAAGTGAAAGATTACATAGATATTAGGTTTTCATTTTTACTTTTCGATTAAATTCTTAGATTTTAATTATCTAATCAACATCTTCATCATTTTTCCCAACTTTTTGCCATCCATCGTTTTTTTTGCTTTGTCGTTCATATCACCATTGAAAGGGTTATTTGTCTACATCAAAGGTATGTTCAATACTATATTTTGTATTTATCTATCATTATTTTCCTCCTTGTATCCTGTTTTTCAACACAAAGTATTTTTTATAATTATTTTCAAAGTCTTCAATGGTTTCCAAATGAAAGCTTTTGGAGGAAGAATAGAATGGAGAAAGGTGCCCAAAAGAAAATCGGAGGTTTCTCAAGAATTTCGTTTGTAATGGTTGGAAGAAGATGAGAATGGGAAAGACCGCACAAACCGAAGAAAATGAGAAGAATCTCGAGGGTTTCAGATTTTTTTTTTAAAAGGTGAATACTAAATCCCAATTTTCGAATTAAGTTGGAGGGAAATAGTGAGTAATGATTTCTTCTAGTTTTTTAGATGATTTGATGTTTACCATAGTAAATTATTTGCATGTTGTCTAATATGTTAGTTTACTATATAAACTGTATTTACATAATTTGTTTAGTGAATACACTGTATTTGCATAATTTTTCTTTTTATAAACTTGAATGTTTTTTATTGTTCCAGTAACCATTTGTGAGTAATGATTTCTTCCCGTTTTTCAAGATTTAAATTATTTGCAAGTTTACTGAATACACTTTGAAGTTAGGTTATTGAATACCCAACGAGATAATATCTAGTAAGGGTTTGGAAAAAAAAATAGGGTTTTGTCTGTAAATGAATTTAGTAATTTAAATACACACAAGTTAACCGATTCAATCATTTTCGTGCGCTCCCTATTTTTAAGGTAAGAGTTAACATATATATATATTTTTAATTCTACAACTCTCTCCCTTGATTCGTGCTAATTGGTTGATGTTTGTTATCTTATTTGTTATGTTTGTAAAATTTGAATTTCATTGATTTTCAATGGGTCGTTAAATTAAGGGTTAAACCCTATATTCTCTCCTAAATTCACGTTGTAGCTAATTGCATTTAGATTTCATTTAGGGGAATTTTCGTCCGATTCGTTGCAAAAAAAAAAAAAAAAAAAACTTACTAAAAATAGCAATTGACCATTTTTCAAATGAAAAAAATCATATAACTATTTTTCAAAATGCTCAATTAAAAATAGTCATTTATCTAGTTGCCCCTAAAAAATAAACTAAGCCCAAATACAGAAAATAAACTCAGTGGGCTATCTTAACCAGTTCTACAGCCTTTCATTTTACAGAATTTGTATTTACAAAATTTTCATCCCCTAAAATCATATATTAATTGAAGATTTAAATCGTGCATCACGTAAAATCTTGTGTCATCTCGCATTCTTAGTGACCGACTTCTCGTTCTTGTCAATGAATAAGTACTTCTTGGGCTAATGCTTCACAATGCTTAAAACAAATAGAACATTTCAAAAGAATGTCTCATTGATTTTCATAACTATACTTTACGCAACCTAATAAAATTAACGATTCATCTCATTAAAATTGCTCGAACTCTGATTCAGATCAGTTCCCAGGTAGGAGGTGTTCCGTAAACCGTCATCTTAAATACCCCCAACCTTAGACAGAACTTCACTGGTTCGGGTCAGTTCCCAGGTAGGAGGTGTTCTGTAAACCGTCATCTTAAATACCTCCAACCTTAGACAGAACTTCGTCGATTCAGGTTCTAATTTATTTTTGAATTGCTTAAAATAATAGATCCAACAAAGCATAAAGAAAACATGCATATGTTCCCACCCCCAACCTAAACACTACATTGTCCTCAATGTAAACTAAGCATGCAATCCTAAAGGACAAAAAGTAAAAGGGAACAGAAAACCTCCCCTGTTTAAGCATTGGATTGGAAATGATGGAAACTTCCACGGTTGGCAAAAATTGAAGAGATTTGGTGTAGAGGTCCTATAGAACAATAAAGAAACACAATTAAGAAAACATTTAAAGGAATAAACTATTAAATTGAAAAGAAAGGGATAGAACTAATTGGGTTGCCTCCCATACGCACAATTTTTTAACGTCGTTATGCTCGACAGGATTCTCATCTTCCTGTTAGGGTACATAAAAATTCTCATATTTCTTTGGGCCCTTCTTTCTCGAATCAACGAAACCTGCAAACAGAAGCAGACTTGCCCATTTTTCATTGGACCCATAAGATGCATTATATTTTTTTAATTTTTGAATATATGAATAAGAGGAAAATTTAAAAGAAAAAGACTCAAAGGATAAAATTTTGTGAGACAACTTAGAAGATAAATTAGATGAAGGGAGATCAAGGGGAAGAACAAATTCAGACTCGTCAGTCTGAAACTCTATCACCTGAATTTCCTTGCAATCTGGTTCAAACTCCTCTTTAACCTCACATGATCGATCAAGAGATGGCAATGGACATCCAATTTCTTCATCATCAATCTTTGCATCGAAGGGAACTTCTGTGTAAGGATTGTCTCTTGGGTCAGTTGTGTTTGTTGCTCTAAATGCTTCTCCAGTTTTGTCACATATGTTTCTATCTTATCAATATTGTCAGACATGTCTTTCAACTTAGCTCGAGTACTTTCCTGAAACTGAAGAGTATTATTAGCAAGCTCATACATTTGATCCTCAAGAGATTTACCTGAATTGGAAGGTCGATAGTGCTGATGTGGCTGTTTGATTTGGTATCCATGCACTAATTGCTCGCATAAAGAAGTTAGCATTGATAGTTTATTGTCGAGCAATCCTACCTCCTTCACTAATTGAGCTTCTCTTTCCCTCCTCGAAGGTTATGCCACCAAGAATCAACTCAATTGAAAACAAACAAAGAAGGAAAATTAAAAGAAGATATCACAACAAACCTATGGTAAACAACTTAAACTTGGCTCCCCGGCAACGGCGCCAATTTGATGGAAGAGATTGTCGAGGTCTCTTATCAAATAAATTTATAATCCACAACCTCTAAAGCTAACTTGCAGCAGTAGTGGTCGGGGTCGAACACAGGGAGCACGATTATAACTTATTTAACTTAGATTTATTGTGATGACCGGACTAATGGGGGTTTTTTATATTTGGAAAATAAAGTAAACAAGGAAAGAAAACTAATTATGGAAAATATTGCAAAAGGAAAGTAAGAAAATAAATTAAGGAGAAATAACAATACCTCAGAAGTCATGCAACCGGGATAGTCATGGTAAGTTCAATTAAATTAAATCATCAATTTCACTAATAGGTCAAAACAAGTTTAACCCCGGCGTATTCCGGCAACAAACCGAGAATCATGACCCACTATCACAAACATGCAAACGCTAAGTTTGATTCTAATTTAAACTAATTAATTATCCAATTAACTAATCAAAACCGCATTGGGATCTAGCCGAATTAATTCACATGCAACGGGCAACAAACAACAATTACAATTGATTAAATCATTTAGTTCTAGGGACGCATGCGTATGAACATAACGTTAACCTATATGCTACTAAGAATTAGCAAGTAAATTTAGAGAGAGCGCAGTCAAGGTTATCAATCTTTCCTACCACAAACTAAATTTATAGAAAAAGAACTAAAATCACATAAACATGCTTTGATAATTCAAACAAGAAATTTCATTAATAGAATATGAACTTACTCTTGACTTCCCGGTTACATGAATGAAGAATCTAGTCTCTTATGGAGCAAGAACAAGCTTGATACATAAAGGAAACCAAGAAAAACTAAGAAGAATGGTGGAAAGGGGGAGAGAGATGGACTACAATGTTGTAGTGAATTGTGTATTGAGGGATGATTCTAAACCTACACCAAATGCCTCTATTTATAGGGATTCTTGGCCTTCAATTCGTGGTAGAATGGTGCTGAATTGGGTCTTCAAAGAAGGAAAGTTTCCAGCCAAAATAGAAAAAAATTAATTCTGGAAAACTGCCTAGCGTCGTGACGCTGTGCAGCAAGCGTCGTGACGCTGTTCCTTCAATTTTGGAAAATATTTCTCAGATTGCCCTAGCGTCGCGACGCTGTTGAGAAAGCGTCTCGACTTTGTAGTGTCTCGACTCTGTATGACGAGCGTATCGATGCTGACGAGGCTCCAGGGGCAGAATTGTCATTTTACGCTTTGGTTTTGCTCGTTTAAGCCCCGAATTGCTTCCAAAGCTCCGGTGAGGACCTATAGACATATTATACTCATTTTAAAGCATTTTTCGCAAGGAATTCAACTAAGGTAGGAAAATTGGGAGATTCTAAGTGTATAATAAATTGGTCTTATCACAAACGACATCAATATCCTACGATTCTTGATTTTCGATTTTGTTTATTCTTATTTTCGCATCTAGGTTGATTTTCGTTTCTTTTGTTTTTTCTTCTTCTGATTTTTTCATCTAGGGTTGCTTACCTTGAACCGTCTGTGAGTATTCAAGTGATTGGTTCTATATTTTTTTTTCCTAGAATAGTCTATGAGTATTGCATGAGGACTGAACTGGGTATTTTGATTTTCGATCAAGTTTTGGTTCCAGTTTTCTTCTTCCATTTTTCATTTTTTTTCTCTTTGATTTCTGGCGTTCTCAAACCGACCCGATCTGACCCATTTCTAATCGGGTCGTGTCGGTTAACTCATTGTCAACACCGACTTGAATCGGGTCGGATTGGTTTTTAGGGAAACCCGACCCGACTCAACTCGTTTTCACCCCTACTTAAAACTTGAATTTTGATCAATAAATTTTATTCATCTTTAATTTTTAATTTTTAAATCAAATTAGTTTTAGTTTTCACTATTTGTTTTTTTTTTTTTTTTTGACTTCAACAACAATTGGGGATGGAGGATCGAACTTCTGGCCTCTTGGTCGAGAGTACATGTCAGTTACTGTTGACCTATGCTCAGTGGCGGATTCAAAACATCATCTCGGGGGGGGGGGGGAGCTATATAGAACTACGGAAAAATATCAATTTTAATCCTAAAACTGGTAAGATGTTTCAATTTTTACCCTAGACTTTCAATATCATCCAATTGCACACTAAACTAGGATTAGTTTTGCAATTTTCTCCTTAACTTTAAAAAAAGTATTGCAATTTTACCTCATGGTAAATTTTGTATTTAAATAAAAAAGAAAAGGGATGATATTCAACTAACAAGTTAGATTTTTCTTTTTTCTGGTTTACAAAAATTAGACCTTCATTTCATGTTATTCATTTCTTACAAATAATTTACTGAAATTTAAAAATAAATTTATTAATTTCCACATATTTAATCCAATAAAATCTTAGGTTTTATGCCCTAAAACTCGTAGATAGTAAATGTAACATTTGACTTGCTTCAATGAAGTATTATTTCTATATATTTGTTTTGCCTAAATACAACCACAAATCCAATAAACTAAGAACCCATGACTATATTATGTATACTTGAAGTTTATGTGTGACATAAGTATGGATCAAGTTCAAGTAAATAGTCTAAACGATTTATAGTATATGGATAAGGTTGGGTACCTTAATCCTGAGGACACTATTGGCGAGACTCGCTTTGTTCTTTAAAGACAAACGATGTGATCCTAATCATTCATGTATAAGACATGTGAGTTAGGGCATTGATGTGGAATTTTCCTACCGCAAGTGCACGGGTCAAGTAATAATATAGTGAATGTGAAATTCGAATGTCGTCCTCTGGATTGGTGTCTAGCCAATTTTAATTACCGGAAATACTCTTGACCAATTTTATTTAGGGAACCGAATTGAGTGAAAATGCAATTGAATCAAACACAAAATAATGGAAAAGTATGACAATCTAATGGAGACAACGGTCTTAGGGAGTTGATTTCACCAATTGGGATTATGGATTAATTAACGGATTAACACATGTTATGATTCATAAATCTTGGTAAACTAAGATCACACATACCTCTCCCGAGCATACATGATTCTCCCATATGCAATTGAACCCGATATCCCTATCTAAATTCAATAAACATACAAGGCAATAAGGATAACCTTTATAACGATTTCTAGAATTAACCATAATCTCCCGATTTCTAGCTAAATCCTAGTTATGCATAATGATTTCTAAGCTAAATCCTCTCTCCCGAGTTAGATTCAAGCACAAACATCAATCAATTTATGGCCGGTAAATTGAAAGCATTAAAGACACAAATATGCTTAAATGAAATTCAATAGCATAAAACCGTAAAATCAATCCATAACGTGCCCAACGGCTACATCAATCCCTAAGAGTAAAGACCTAACTAATCATACACCGCGTTACAATATAACAATGATCTAAAACAGCCATAAACACTAACTAAAGTAAGGGAAAGAATAATTAAACTCTATGTAGGCCGAGACCAAATGTCCCCGTCACGATCTCCACGAACAATGGGTTGATTTCCACCTTGCTCCTCTTTGTTTAGCCCTAAATGCTATGTTTTTCCTCTATTTTTCGGCTCCAAAGTGTCCAAAAGAAGTTCCCCAAAAAGCCCTAATCGCAATCTTTAAATAAGGCAAAAATTGGGCGTAGCGTCGCGACGCTGTCGAGGTAGAATCGCGATGCTACCGCGAAATTACGGATTCTTGAAGTTCTCCTAGCGTCGCGACGCTAGTCACATAGCGTCTCGACGCTTTTTTTTTTTTTTTAAGGATTAAACTCCATTTGACTCCAATTTCTCAATTAAGCTCAACATAACAATTTCCTACAAAATAAACATTAAAGAGGAATAAAATGGTTACGAATTACTCAAAGACTAACCAAATTGTAACGGGAAAGATAGCTCGCTATGCGCGCTATCAAATACCTCCAAACTTAAGCTTTTGCTAGTCCTCGAGCAAACTAAAAATCAAACATTTATTGGAAGAATGGATGCAACAAACATAACTCAATCCTCAAGGCTCAAAAGTCAATAGTCAAGCAAGCAAGAGACATGCACACAAGGACCACTGAGGGAGACAAATTAAAATTTTTCCAAAATAAACTTGCACAAGCGAGATCTAACTCAACGAGATCAGACTCTACTAGCCCGGGATTGGATAATTAAACTCTCAGCTCATCTTCCCTCTACACTGCCACTAAGGTTTCACTAACGAGTTAATGGAACAAATTAGTTTGTTTTCCTCCATAGTTAGGTGCTTATAATTGACAATTAAATTAAACATTTATATGTGGCACTAGCTTTCACACACCTATTGCAGGGACCCTTAACTCGAGTTTTCTCTGGTTGGCCTAACTGATCACAACAGGGGTAGCTCTTTTTGCCAAAAACTTTATTACTCATTGCATAATGTGCACATGCCATGACATAAAAATTTCTTTTCTTTCAAAAGTAACAACAAGAATGATTTTTTCTTTCATGATCATGATAAGCATATCTTCTTTTCTTTCCTCCTAAGCAAGATCAAACATGCTAATTTGTAAAAAATTAACTCTTTAGCTCTTCCCTACACCTATCGAGGTGACAACAAGTATATGAACCCAATAATTCGCTCCTAAGCATTCAAATCCAAATCTAGCCAAGACAAATACTCTACTCATGCAAGCCATCTCCTAGAAAAAGTTTAAAAAGTCTCCCTTTTTGGGCACTCATGCTTACAAGTAATCGCAAGCTTGAAAATTGACAAGAAAGCCTATCCTAGGACATCATAGTCATGTAAAAATAGCATCCAGAAAACAACCATATGCTTAATTCAAAGAAATTTCAAAACTATAGCCCAAACTTAGATGCTCAAGGGCTCCACAAACATGTTATTCCACCCCCAAACTTAAAACATGCATTGTCCTCAATGTATAAAGAAAATAAGGCATAATCAAGCATGAGAACAATAAAAGAATGAAAGGAGTGAACAATACTGTCCTGGAATGATGATGACTTCTTTTATGGAGGCTTGAAAGCAAAGGAGAGACTGAAACCAAGACCTACAAAACAAAAACAAACAATAAATAAACTCAAAAAGAAAAAACACAACTAAACTTACTTGGGTTGCCTCTCATAAGCGCTTGTTTAACGTCATTAGCTCGACGTGTTGACCGAATAGGCATCAAGGTGGTCTAATGTCAGGTGTCCCATCAACAGTGCTCTTCTTAGCACCCTTCCTCTACCCCACCAACATAGCCTCAGATGTGTTCTTAGGGTCCTCAAAAGCTTTTAGGATCTCCTTCTCCTATTGGACTCTAATGATTAGCTCCCTGCACTCAATATCAATTATAATTCTCCCTGTAGCAAGGAATGGTCTCCCTAATATAATAGGCATGACATGATTTTCTTTAATATCTAAAACAAAGAAATCAACAGGAAGGAAAAATCTAACTACTTTGATCAGCAAATTCTCAACAATCCCATATGGACTAACCACAGACTGGTCAGCCAACTGGAGTCTAACAGAAGTAGATTTTATTTCTCCTATATTCAGCTTTTTGCACAGAGATAATGGAATGATGTTTATGCTAGCCCCTAGATCACATTGTGCTCTACATGAATAAGTACCAAAATTACAGGGAACAGTAAAACTCCCTAGATCAGACAGTTTCTCTGGTACTTTCTGTTGGACACGTGCACTGCATGTCGATGCGAGGTATACAGTCTCCATCTGCTTTTCCTTCTTCTTTTTGTTGAGCCATTCCTTCATGAACTTTTTATAATGAGGCATCTGCTCCAGTGCATCTGCAAAAGGAATATTAATAGTCAACCCTGTAAAAGCATCAAGAAACTGATTAAATTGAGCCTTAGAATTTTTCTTTTTCTTATTCTTTGACTTAGGAACTAAAACTGTAGGAGAAGGGATAGAGGGCTCAGGTATAAGCTTTTCAACTTCATTTGAGGTGGTGCCCTCCTTAACTTCTCCAGCGAGTTCCTCAGTTTCAGTAGTCTCCTCCTCCTCAGCTACTTGAGTCTCCTCCTCGTGATGCACAGAGACGGCCTTGCAGTACTCCAATGAAGATTTCTCCTGTTCAGCTGGGGCTTTACCTTTATTCATGGTATTGACAACACTTACCAGTTGTCCCAGCTGAGTCTCTATGTTCTTGATGGCTGCAGAATGACCATTGACAGTGTTGTTTATGGCAATCACGACCTCCTCAAGCTTATTTGATCTGTTACTGGATTCTATAATAAAATCTCCAACGAGATCCTCTAAAGATTTCTTACTTTCTTGACTTTGAAGGGTAAAGCCAGGAGGATTCAGAACATTCTTATTAATTGCATATGAAAAATTCTCATGATTTCTATTACTAGGGTGATAGTGTGTAGGTGTAGAATTATTATTGTACCCCCTAGAATTATAATTTGAAACATACTGAACCTGTTCGAGATTTTCCTCCCGAGTCTGGGATGCAAGGGCAGCTGCAGACTCAATCGATTGAGCACTCCCTGTACCTGAAAACTTTAAAAATGCATTAGCAAGGGAAGACATCTGGGCCTGAAGTGCACTTACGTTGTCAATCTCGAACACTCCAGCAGCAATCTTTTTCGGTCTCGACTGCTCAGATGGCCACTAATAGCTGTTGGTGGCCATATCCTCTAGCAAAGTCCTAGCATTCTCAACAGTTTTGGACAACAGAGTCCCACCTGCAGCTGCATCAACGATAGCTTTTCTACTAGGAGTTAAGCCGTTATAAAATAATTGAACCTGAAGCCAGTCGAGATAACCATGCTGAGGGCACTTCCTCAGCAGCTCTTTAAATCTTTCCCAAGCCTCGAACAGCTGCTCATCAAACTGCTGCTGGAATGTCCCAATCTCGGTCCTTAGCTTGACTGTTTTAGCAGGAGGGAAGAATTTCTTCAAGAATGCCTGGACCAAAGCATCCCAAATGGAATTGATTGCAACCAGTCACGAGCTTTATCCTACAAGGAAAAAGGAAACAAACGTAAGCAAATGACATCTTCAGAAACACCATTTAATTTTACCGTCCCGCAGATGTCTAGGAAGGATTTCATATGAGAATTTGGATCCTCCATGGGTGATCCTCTGTAAGCACAATCTCGAGTCATCTGAATGAGACCCGTTTTCAGCTCAAAATTGTTAGCATTGATCGGGGCATAGACGATCCCTGACTACTGCTCTTGAAAGACCGGCTGAAAGTAGTCCCTAATAGGCTTAGGCTCCTCATGGTTAGGATTGACCATTTGGATATGATTTTCTTTCCTTTCCCTTCGAATTCTGCTTAAAGTTCTCTCGATCTCTAGGTCAAAGGGAATTAAGGCCAACTCCCTAACCTTTTGCATACACCAACAAAGCTAACCTGAAAAGGAAAATAAAAGAAAAGGAAATAAAACAAATTAGGAAATAAACTAGAAAAGGAAATAAATGAAACTAAAATAGGAAACAATAAACTACAAAAGGAAAAAGATAAACAAATAAGGAATGCAAAGGCAAATATGGTACAAACAAATAAGGAAACTAACAAATAAGGAAAAACTATACTAAAAAGGAAAAGACTAAAAAAGAAATTCTATCTATGGAAGATTCAAACAAATATGGAAAAATCTAAATATGGAAATCAGTCAACAAAGGAGAAAAAAAATGCAATCTACCTAAAAAAAATAACAAAAATAATAAAAATTAAGACCGGACAATTTTTCTATGATATTAAAATTGACTAAATATGCCAATCCCCAGCAACGGCGCTAAAAACTTGATGTGGAATTTTCCTACCGCAAGCGCACGGGTCAAGTAATAATATAGTGAATGTGAAATTCGAATGTCGTCCTCTGGATTGGTGTCTAGCCAATTTTAATTACCGGAAATACTCTTGACCAATTTTATTTAGGGAACCGAATTGAGTGAAAATGCAATTGAATCAAACACAAATTAATGGAAAAGTATGACAATCTAATGGAGACAACGGTCTTAGGGAGTTGATTTCACCAATTGGGATTATGGATTAATTAACGGATTAACACATGCTATGATTCATAAATCTTGGTAAACTAAGATCACACATACCTCTCCCGAGCATACATGATTCTCCCATATGCAATTGAACTCGATATCCCTATCTAAATTCAATAAACATACAAGGCAATAAGGATAACCTTTATAACGATTTCTAGAATTAACCATAATCTCCCGATTTCTAGCTAAATCCTAGTTATGCATAATGATTTCTAAGCTAAATCCTCTCTCCCGAGTTAGATTCAAGCACAAACATCAATCAATTTATGGCCGGTAAATTGAAAGCATTAAAGACACAAATATGCATAAATGAAATTCAATAGCATAAAACTGTAAAATCAATCCATAACATGCCCAACGGCTACATCAATCCCTAAGAGTAAGGACCTAGCTAATCATACACAGCGTTACAATATAACTATGATCTAAAACAGCCATAAACACTAACTAAAGTAAGGGAAAGAATAATTAAACTCTATGTAGGCCGAGACCGAACGTCCCCGTCACGATCCCCACGAACAATGGGTTGATTTTCACCTTGCTCCTCTTTGTTCAGCCCTAAATGCTATCTTTTTCATCTGTTTTTCGGCTCCAAAGTGTCTAAAAGAAGTCCCCCAAAAAGCCCTAATCGCAATCTTTAAATAAGGCAAAAATTGGTCGTAGCGTCGCGACGCTACCGCGAAATTACGGATTCTGGAAGTTCGCCTAGCGTCGCGACGCTAGTCACATAGCGTCTCGACGCTAGTTTTTTTTTTTTTTTAAGGATTGAACTCCATTTGACTCCAATTTCTCAATTAAGCTCAACATAACAATTTCCTACAAAATAAACATTAAAGAGCAATAAAATGGTTACGAATTACTCAAAGACTAACCAAATTGTAACGGGAAAGATAGCTCGCTATGCGTGCTATGAGGCATCCTATGCAAAGAGTTTGCATAGAGATCGGACCAGGAGATAAGTCACTTTCACTTTACAACACCGTTTACTGCTGAAACTGAACATCTCATACATATAACCTAGGTAACTCGATCTTAATCCTGAGCTAACTATGAATTCCTTTTTATTTAAGATTATCCTTTGATTTGCATCAGTGAGAGTGGTCAAACATCGCCGACTCAATAAGCCTACCATTTTGGGGATAAGACTAAATGGATAACTGGGGACATAGGTTTGCAAGATGGAATTCGCTGCTACCCGTTTTAGGGTTAGTAAAGGTTGTTATCTTAAGTGCTGACTCCGAGTCTTGAACAAAGGGGCCCTGTTGCACGATTTTCCGATCACCGCAAGCGTACGGGTCGTCACAAGTAATATAGTGATTTTGAGTATAGAGTATAGTCTCCACAGGGATTGGATTTATTCAATTAAGTACCACGAATAATCTTGCTTAACATTATTTAGAGAACAAAATCTAATGCTGAAAAGAATAACAAAAAGCTAATCTAGAAAGCAAAAGATAAATGGTGACACAATTTGGAGGGATAATTCTAGAGTTATTGATTTTATCAATTGGACCATTAATGCTTAATCAATTAACTAATATGGATTAACTAATCATTTGATTCATAAGTCTAGAAGCCTAATGACAAGGATTCTCCTGTCGGTCTCCTCCTATCTCATACCTTTCAATAAAGAATCTCCTTTCAGTCTCATCTTTATTTACTTAGTATGGCATTACGACCCTTCAGTACAACCTCTAACATTATTTATTTTATCTCGTGTCACCCGGGTAAATAACCGTTAGTCATGCATTCAGTTCTAGTCTAAGCTTCTCTCCGTCGAGTTTCCACTTAGTAACGATTCATTTAATTAGTGATCAGTTGATTAAAAGCATTAGGGACAAAATGCACAAATGAACAATAATGACAATTAAACCAAATCAATTCATTAATTCAGTAGAGGTTCAACATCTAAATCAATCTCATAGAATTTAGGAATTTACTACTCATAATCACTAAAATTCAATAATTCCTAATCACAACAATTCTAGAAACTAAAACATAAAGGAAAAGGGAAGAGAAATGCTCATAAAAGTGTCGATCTCCTCGATCCCGCGCCGACCTCCTTCGATCCCAAGGTCCAAAGATCTTCAACAAAGCTCCAAAACTCTCCCAAAAATCCCAAATTTTAGTGTAGACTCTAGAATGGGGTGAAAACCCACAAATTGGCACACAATCTTCATTGCAAAAGGCTCCTTTTATAGGCTCCCAGCAGGCATAGCGTCGAGATGCTACAAGGACAGCGTCGAGACGCTCCAGGCTTAGCGTCGAGACGCTAGGCCCTGAGTCTTCAATAATGGCCCGATTTTGACTCCATTTTTGGGCCTCCAACTTTCTTTTGGCCCAAATACTTCTTGTAATGGATTTTGGGCACTTTTCTTGACCCAAATTGATACTTTAAGACTTGAAATTCATGAATTTGGGCTTCTAATTCATTCTTCTTGGCTTTTTGGACTCGGATCTTCAATGTAATTCTCCAAATTGCTCCAAAAGCCTCCAAAATCATCTAAAATCTCTCAAAATTCCAGTTTTGCTTCCTTGACTCAGTTTTCTGAAATTTAAACAGAAAATAGCATTAAAGCACACAATTCAAGCATAAAACTAGCCAAAATTAATAGGAAAATGATGACATTTTTGCATGTCATCACACCCCCAAACTTAAATCTTTGCTAGTCCCGAGCAAAGCTAAAACCATTTATATGAATCAACTATTGCAAATGCATGACTCTAAGCTCAATGATCTAAATAATGAACTCTAACAATTAAAGGAAATATTAAAACATATTCATTCATCACGAAATTTAAATTTAAACTCTTCATCCCTTGCGTGTGTGTGTGCGAGCCTCCTTATTAGGTCTTTACTAACCTAGAAAATGTTTATAAAATCCTCAGTTCATCTTCCCCCTACACTGGCCCTAAGCTCTAATTATCCAGCTTCCCAACAATCAAGAAAGCAATATCCCACTAAGGTGCCTGAAACAATGGGGTATGCCTCCCCCAAACTTGCTATTTTTTATTTTTATTTTTATTTTTTTAGAATCCTTTTAGATGTAGCGCCTTCGTTTTGGCTTGCAAACATTGGTGATGAAAGCATCCAACTACGAGCGCCTCATCTTTCAGGTTGCCGAAGCATGCTCATTTCTTTCCAACGCTTTCATGCAAAAGCAAACGATGGGTGTCATGAATGTCCCTGGTTACTAATGCTTTCAAGAAAGTGGAGCATTCTTTTTTTTTCTCTTTTTTTTCTTTTTTTTTCTTACTTTTCCCTTTTTTCACTTTTTTTCACTTTTCTTTTCTTTGCAGGCTAATAATAAACATGATTTTTCTCCCAAGTAAAACATTACAGACTCTCATGCAGTTCATCTTTCAAATTAGATCTTAAGCCTATCGGAGTGACAACAAACATCTAGATAATATAATCTAGTTCTAAGCATTCAAAACCATATAAGTAGGCTAAGTGCTCAACATGTGCAAGGAATTCAAAGAAAAAATTTTAAATTTACATGAATCTTGAACATGCTTTCATATTTCACAAAAATTGAACAAAATTCATTATCTAGATCATATCATAGGCCGTCCTTATCAAAACAGATGCAATAGAATCATCATGAAAAAATTTTCGTTCATATCAGAACAGCAAAGCCTCCCCCCCAAACTTAAATCATACATTGCCCTCAATGTATCAATTATTCAGACTAATTAAGCATGCTTAAGGACAATTAAAAAGATAAAGGGAGAACGGTACTGCCTTGAAGTGTGAGAGAAACCATGGATGTCAGCCTTCAACATTCATTGGGGTTGTTTTTGGAAGAAAATGTGGTCTTGAGTTGCTTCAATTTGATCAACTGGAACGAAAGATCAACATGCTCTAAAAAACTGAAAAACAAAGAAAATAAAATTAATGGAAAAATAAACTTGGGTTGCCTCCTAAGAAGCGCTTGTTTAACGTCTCTTAGCTAGACGAGTTTGTGCAGACTTTCAAGGCACATAAAAATTATCGTATGTCTTTGGGCCCTTCTTCCTTGAATCGATGAAGCAGACTATTGCTAGTAAGCTTACTAGCTTTTCATGGGACCCTGAAGCAGAAATATTTTTGGGATTTTCTTTTAATAAAAGCATAAAAGGAGAAAGATCAAAATAAATGGACTCTAACTCTGAGTCTGACTCGTGAGAACAAGAAAAAGAACACTCATTATCAAGAGAGGATGGACAGGATAGAACAGACAAAGACCTTTCAACCTTAAACTCTACCTCTTGAAACTCCTCAAATACTATAGGTTCATTTTCTTTTTCTTCCTCACAAACTTGTTCTTGGTGGGTGCTAGAACTATCCAATTCTTCCTCTTTTTCTATACTGTTCACCCCTATATGCTCAAACTCAGCAAAATTGAAAGGATTAGGCTCTTGAATAGGCGCTAATGAATCAGTGGCCACATGACTCACTAGACACTCTATGGAAGTGGATCCTACTTCCCTATCTTCCTTTTGGGTTTGAAGTCTCTCCATAGATTTTTCTAATTCTAAATTCATGGCTCTCGACTCTTGGATAAAATTTTCAAGCAAGCTCTCTAAAGAAGATTTTTCTTCTATGGAAGCGGATTGCACTTCACTCTCATCCTTTTTGGGATGCAATCTCCCTAGGGATTTTTCTAGAGCTAAATTAATGGCTCTAGTTGAAAGGGATAATAGCCCTTTGTGCAGCGGAAACAATCAGAATCACACTAATTCTTTAAACGAGATTAAAAACAATACGGATCACAAAGGATAAATTTACAGCAAGAAACTGGGAAATTAACATGCTGTAAAACTGAGGAAAAACATGCTGAAAATTAAAAGACGGTTCTAGATGTAATCTAGAAAAGGATCCTATTGATCCTAGTTCAAGAACAAACTCACCCTTGAAGAACTTCTTGAACCGCTTCGCCAAAAAAAAAACTTTTTGACACCAAAATTACAGCAGCAAGAAACCTTTGATTTTGTTAGGATAATAGACACGAACACCACCACGAGGAATCACCGGTATTCTCAAAAGGACTATGTTGAGTGGTTATGTGGGAACCTTGAAAAACTAAGGATTTTTTTCTGGAAAAAACTTCTCTGTATCACAGATGGAAAGGAGAATCACGAGAGAGAGCGAGAGGGCAAGAGTGAGGGAGGCGTGAATGAGGGAGAGGCTAAACTGCCTCTTGACCCTTTCTTTTTAACCTAAACCTCAGGAGAAAATGCCACCTCACAAAATATCAGGTAACTGAAATATCAGTTACCTGATATTTTTAATTAATCATAATTTAAAATCATAATTTTAAATTAAAATTAATTAAATTTTAATTAATCAATATTAATTAAAATAACATTAATTTAAATCAAATTTAAATTAATATCCCTCTTATCTTATGGTTCAATTAAATCAAATTTAATTAAACTAGAACAATTAACTAATTCAAAATTAATTAACTTTAAAATAATAAAATTGAACATCATATATTCAATTATTATTATTCTCTCTCATGAAACTATAGTATTAATGTACATCCAATGCACATTAATTATAACCTATAGTTTTAATATGAATCAAATTCATATTTTAGTTTGACATTCGAACCCCTTCGAATACTTAACTTAACCTTAGAATTTTATCTCAACGCTCTTATAGAGCTACCGGTGGGACCTGATGGACCTACAGATCAGAAGCTCCAACGATATGAGATTAGTTGGCTAAACTCATTAACCAAGTTAATCAATATTCGTTAACTGTGGTTCACTCCACTAAAGAACCACAGCTGCACTCTTCTCACTGCAGATATATTTCTGTGTCCATGGATATCGACCGTCAACAGCAAGTTAGCCCTTCACGTGTGTTCGTACCCCAGCTAGGTCAAATTACCGTTTTACCCCTGGGCTACCTCTTGATCCTTAAGTACCAGTGCTCCTCTAATGAACAACCTGTTTGTGGTCCAACCAACAAACAGAAATCCCTCTCGTGCCATAAAGAGGGTAGGGCCCATTGTTCAAGACCCGGAGACACCACTTAAGGGAACACACCTCTACTTACCCTCATATCAGGAAGGAGTGAATTCCATCTTGTAAGACTACGTTCCCAGCTCCCCATTCGGTCTTGTCCCCAAAATGGTAGGCTTATTGAGTCGGCGAACTGGCCACTCTCACCCGTACAAATCAAAGGACAATCCCTCATGGACAGGAGCCCATAATCCACTCAGGATTAAGGCCAAGTTGCCTAGGTCATCCTAGTGAAATAGAAACCGAGCTAACCAACGGTGTTAGAGTTAGTGGTTAACTATTTCGCGATCCGGTCTTTGTGCAAACTCATTGCACAGGATACCCCCACTCGCATGTCAACCACATGAACGTGTTGGATTACTACGTTTGTATCAATATACAAAGCGGGCCGTATCCATAGTGTCACCAGGATAAGGTACCCAGCCTTATCCCTATACTACAGACCCTTTAGGCTAAAACTTGAACATTAATCCCCGTATGTCCCTACATACTAGTTCAAGCCTCATTCTATTAGCCATGGATGTTTAGTTTATTGGATTAGGGTTAACAAGACAAGATATAATACAAACATTGAATAATACATCACTTTATTAATGTTCGGTCAAATGTACATTTACTATCTACGAGTTTTAGGGCATGAAACCCAACAAACTCCCACTTGAACTAAAACTCAAGTTACAGGGAAAATATATACAAAATAATCCAAAGCTGGAAACGGTACATGTATGTTTGTACATTACATAATAGGTAAATATACAAAATACAATAAACTAGGGCATCCTTACACCCATTACACATCTCCCACTTGCCCTAGATTACGCTATATACATATCTCGCAGACCTAGACTGTCTAGATGACCCTCGAACACTTTAGCCGAGAGGGCCTTCGTAAACGGATCAGCAATGTTATGCTCAGAAGCGATCTTGGTCACGACCACATCTCCTCTTTGCACAATCTCTCGAATTAGATGGTACTTCCTCTCTATGTGTTTACCTCTTTTATGGCTGCGAGGTTCCTTTGAATTGGCTACTGCCCCACTGTTGTCACAGTATAACGTAATGGGCAAGTTCATATTTGGAACAACTTCCAAATCTGTCAAGAACTTCCTTAGCCAAACAGCTTCCTTAGCTGCTTCACAAGCAGCTACATATTCAGCCTCCATCGTGGAGTCTGCTATACATCCCTGCTTTATGCTCCTCCAAACTACAGCTCCCCCGTTAAGGGTGAAAACTGACCCTGACGTAGATTTCCTAGAATTCTTGTCAGTTTGGAAGTCAGAGTCGGTGTAACCCGTGAGAACTAACTCCTTAGCCCCAAACACCAACATGTAATCTCTCGTTCTCCTAAGATACTTGAGGATTCCTTTAACGGCGGTCCAATGGTCTAACCCTGGATTTGACTGATATCTGCTGACAATCCCTACAGCATAACAAATGTCAGGCCTCGTGCATAGCATGGCATACATTAGGCTACCCACGGCAGAGGCGTAGGGAATCCGTCTCATATCCTCAACCTCTTGAGGTGTCTTAGGAGACTGTTCCTTAGACAAGTGAACCCCATGCCTGAAAGGCAACAAGCCCTTCTTGGAGTTCTGCATCGAATATCGAGCCAACATCTTGTCGATATATGTTGCCTGAGACAGAGCTAGCGATTTGTTCTTTCTATCCCGAATAATCTGGATCCCAAGAACATACTGGGCCTCACCCAAATCTTTCATTTGGAATTGAGCTGCTAGCCATTCTTTTACGTCAGACAGATACCCTACATCATTCCCAATGAGTAGGATGTCGTCTACATATAATACGAGGAAAGTTACTTTATTCTTGTTGATCTTCTTGTATACACAAGGCTCATCAACATTCTGGTCAAAACCAAAAGATTTGATCGCAGTATCAAATCTAATATTCCAAGATCTAGAAGCCTGTTTCAACCCATAAATGGATCGATTCAGTTTGCAAACATTTTGCTCATGACCTTGGGATATGAACCCCTCGGGTTGAGACATAAAAATACTCTCGTCAAGATTGCCATTCAGAAAAGCTGTCTTGACATCCATTTGCCAAATTTCATAATCATAAAATGTGGCAATGGATAAGAGGATTCTTATGGACTTTAGCATAGCAACGGGAGAAAAAGTTTCTTCATAGTCCACTCCTTCTCGTTGGGTATAACCCTTTGCTACAAGTCTTGCTTTGAAAGTCTGTACTTTCCCAGCAGCATCTCTTTTTCTCTTATAGATCCATTTACACCCAATGGGTTTGACCCCTTCAGGTAGATCTACAAGTTCCCAAACTTGATTGAAGTACATTGACTCCATCTCAAGGTCCATGGCTTTGGCCCACTCGTCTTTATCTTCATCATTCATTGCCTGACGATAAGACAATGGATCTTCTATGCCGTCATCAGGTATGACTACTTGTGTTTCCGTTAAACCCAAGTAGCGGTTAGGTTGTATCACAACCCTCCCACTGCGTCGAAGCTCTCCCACTACGTGAGGAGGACTAGATTGACGAGAAGAACTGCATTCTCCAACAACTCTTGTTGAAGGACCAGGTTCATCAACAACCCTTGTTGATCCTTCTGTAGCTTCTCCTAATACTAACTTACTTCGTGGTCGATGATCTCGTATGTGGTCTTCCTCCAAGAAAGTTGCATTTGTCGATACAAATACTTTATTATCTTGAGGGTCATAGAAAAGACCACCTCTCGTTTCTTTCGGGTACCCAACAAATTGGCATATTCTCGTACGTGATTCCAATTTCTTAGGATTTGTCACTAACACATGTGCAGGACAACCCCAGATTCGAAAGTAACGCAAACTAGGTTTACGCCCTCTCCATAACTCAAAAGGAGTTTCAGAAACACTTTTTGAGGGAACACTGTTGAGAATATGTACTGCAGTCTCTACTGCATACCCCCAAAACGAGCTAGGCAACTGAGCATAGCTCATCATAGATCGAACCATGTCTAACAAGGTTCTGTTTCTCCTTTCTGATACACCATTTTGCTGAGGTGTACCAGGTGTTAAGAGTTGTGATTGGATTCCATGTTCTATCATATAGTCCTGGAATCGCTGATCTAAATACTCTCCACCTCGATCTGATCGAAGTGTTTTAATTGTTTTACCCAATAAGTTTTCTACTTCAGCCTTAAACTCCTTGAACTTTTCAAGAGCCTCAGACTTATGGCCCATTAGGTACAAGTAACCGTATCGTGAATAATCATCTATGAAAGAGATGAAGTATTCAAAACCACCTCGAGCCTTTACATTCATAGGACCACAAAGATCCGAATGTATTAGTTCAAGTGGTTCTTTGGCCCTGTAACCTTTTCCAGTAAAAGGCCTCTTGGTCATTTTACCCTCGAGACACGATTCACAGGGTGGTAAAGATGTATCTTCTATGTCACTTAGAAGCCCATTTTTAACCAAACGATCGATCCGATCGATGTTAATATGACCAAGACGAAGATGCCAAAGATACGTGTTGTTACTTAAAGGAGAAACTTTTTGCCTTTTGTTTTGCGTTTCGGCCGTTTTAAACATTTCATGACTTAGAATGGCCTTAGCATCATTTGGTCTTAACACAAACAAATTATTCTCACGCTTAGCTGAACATATGTAAATTCCATTCTTTGAAATTAAAGCTTCATTAAGGAAGAAGGAAACAGTATAACATTGTTCTAACAAAGCTGAAACAGAAATTAGGTTCCTTTTAATTCTAGGAACCAAGTACAAGTCCTCTAAAATTAAAAACCTATTTCTAAAGAATAATTTTGCAGCTCCCACTGCACGAGCTGAAACGACGTCTCCCGTTCCGACCTTGAGCGTCATTTCACCCTCTGCCAGCTGCTGGAAATTATTTCCCTGAAAAGAAGAACAAACATGATTAGTGGCTCCCGAATCCAGTATCCAGGCAAACTCATCATGTTCAACGAGACAAGTCTCTAACACAAGTAAATCGAATTTACCTTCTTTTTCTCTTCTCTTCTCAGCAAGGTAGCGGGGACAGTTGCGCTTCCAGTGACCATCTGCATTGCAGTGGAAGTATCTGCCTTTGTCGGCCACGACCTTGGCCTTCCCCTTCCCTTGCATGCACAGCCTGTGCAGGAGCCTTCCCCTTATCTCCCTTCCTCTTCTGGATCTGCTTCGATGAAGAAGCCTGGGGTACAGATTTAGTCCCTGAGGATGAACCCTTCAGGAACTTCTTCTTGGAATGGGCCACATTGGCCTCTCCTTTCACCACATTCTTTCCCTTGCTCTTTTGCAGGGACTCGTAAATCTGTAACTCCGAGAGGAGGGTAGTCAGGTTGAACTGAATCTTATTCATGCTCGCGTTCGTCCTGAAAGACAGATAGCTCGCCGGGAGCGAGTGAAGGATGAACGCAACCTGACTGCGCTCGCAGACAACCCCGCCATTTGCCTCAGCTATGTTGAACTGGTTAATCATGTCCAGGACATGTTCCCGAACAGATTGACCTTCCAGCATCTTGGCATTGAAGACGTTCTTCAAGGCGTCGTGGTGGAGCTGGTAGGACGGAAGTCCAAACATCTCCTGCAGGGAATTCATAATTTCCCTGGCAGTTTCCACGTTCTCGTAACGCTTGGCCAAAACTTCAGACAAGCTGACCAAAATATAAACCTTGACCTTTTCATTGGCCTTGGTCCAGCGTTCGTAGGCGTCCTTAACTGCCTGAGAGGCAGTGCGAGGGGGAACGGGAGGACATTCCTCCGTTAAGACGAATCTTAAGTCCTCAACCACGAGTATTGTATTGAGGTTTGATTTCCATTGTGGAAAATTCTCGCCGGTAAGTTGTTCATTTTTAAGCAGGGATATTATAGAGGAAGACATTGCTGAAAAACAAAACAAGTGACCGTATTAGTTATCTTTGCCTTAACCCATCACACAAGCAATACAAACAATTGCATACATCCAATCAATTTTGCAAACAAACAATCAAAGAACCCTAATAAAACTATGATTGTGTTTCGCAACGATGCTTTAGAGGTTTAGAAGAACAGCCACCGAAGGGTGATCAATTGTTCCTCCTCTAAAATAAGACTCTTCTCAGTCAATTTCTAATACCAGAATAACTCATATTCCATTAGATATTAACCACCGTTGTTCGGTCAAGGATTTGTTAACAAATTAACTCCTCCCCGTAAGTGTAACCCTCCCACTTTCAGATCCCAGAGGCACGCACCAACAGGCTACCGTTAGGAAAGACAACTGTTGGTAATTAGCCTAAGTGATCCTATCATTTTCAGGAGTTCACGGTGTTCCGAATCCTATGATCAGGCCCTCCGAAGGGGTGGTTGCGCCGAGACAACACGAAGGCGGATCATAGGAATCTCACGTTGTGACCTAGGGGTGGAGACCGAAGGATACGTTGACACGTGTCCCGCTCCCACTTACTATAGTCACTTTCCTCATTCACCTTGGTATTGACCCATGCAAACACTCTCCGAAGGGAGGCCGCGCTAAAACGACACAAAGCCGAGCATGGATCTCACGATGTGAACGTCACGGGGACGTAGGAGCAAAACTCGATTTAAATCAAGTTTTGTAATTTTCCTCCCACTAAAGTAACTAATTATTGATTTTAGGGTTTGATTAAACCTAGATAAATCCGGCTAAGTCATTTATCTAAGTCTAGTCCTATTATAACTATTATAATAAGACCTAATGTCTAGGTGTATTAAACCAATTTAATATATCCTAGCGACATTATTCTAACATTAACCTGAGATTAATTCAACTCCGGTATTCCAGATCAGTTCCCAGGTAGGAGGTGTTCCGTTTACCGTCAACTTAAATACCTCCAATCCTTAGACAGAACTTCACTGGTAGAGTTCCCTTATAATCTTAGGAATGCTCGTCCTACTTAGTTCATTAAAACTATTTTAAAACTAAGTAAGATCTTCTAATCCTATTAGAAAATGATCTTAGGTCTAATTAATTTTAACCCATTAAAACTAATTCAATTTTAACCTAAGATCCTATGTGAACATGCATATCTTGATTATAGATTGACGGTTTCTAATCATAAAATTTTAAACTATTTCAAAATTTTATAATGATTAGCCCTATAATCATGCATACTATAGTTTTAAAACAATTAACAATCATATTCAAGTTAATGAAATTAAAACTATAGTACTCTGCATTGCATGATAATTAATATAACCCTTATATTAACCTATGGATGTATCATGCTCAATGCCATTTGATTTCCATTTAAAAAATAAACAACTTTATTATAGCCAAAAATGGAAAATCAACTTAGCATGCTGCAAACAAATAATTTTTAATATAACTCTTATATTAAAACTATGTAATTGCATGCATCATACTCTTCCATTTTCATGAATTTAATATAACTCTACTATATATTAAATATCTCATGAAAAACCATGCATTATAATCCAAAATAATAATCATATTATAACATCCATAATGCATGAGCATGCTTTATATCCTAAGGTGGGATTAATTTAAATGACATCCATAAAGCATTTAAATAGCTAATGAACCGGTCTAATTGGCCCCTAGGATAGAATAAAGCTTAATTACACTAAAAAGCAAATAATCTATCCTATTACAAGAGTCTGCAGCTCCAAAACCGGACCAACTAGCATGAACCGACCCGAACCACGTCGAACCGACCTTGAAGAACCCGAACCGAACCAAAAATGGGTTGAACCGAACCAAACCGGTCCCAGCTCGACCCATTCACGCAAACCGAACCAGCAGTTAGGGTTTCTCCCACGTCTCCACGTAAAAACGAACTGCCGCACGAAATCGTGACAGCGTCGAGACGCTTTAAGGAACAGCGTCCCGACGCTGACGCGATTTCAACTCGTCCGCAGCGTGAAATCGCGATAGCGTCGAGACGCTTAACGCTTAGCGTCCCGACGCTTACGCGTCTGGAGCAGTTTTCTAGGCAGAACAGCGACTGAAATCCTCCCAATTGGCCTCGAATTTTATCGTGTTCTTCACAAATCTTCATCCTAAGCTAGACCCAGACTTACAGACTCCAAATTTATGAACGATTGCCCAAAACACAGGGGCCCTTACATTTGATCAAATCAAAATAATTCATAAAATCTATGGCCAATTAAACCGAAAACGTTCACAGCAAACCAACATTCATAATGCAATTTAATCCACCAAAAGTGAAACCGTAAATTTTAATCAACGAAAAAAAATTTAACCTGGCTCTGATACCAATTGAAAGGGATAATAGCCCTTTGTGCAGCGGAAACAATCAGAATCACACTAATTCTTTAAACGAGATTAAAAACAATACGGATCACAAAGGATAAATTTACAGCAAGAAACTGGGAAATTAACATGCTGTAAAACTGAGGAAAAACATGCTGAAAATTAAAAGACGGTTCTAGATGTAATCTAGAAAAGGATCCTATTGATCCTAGTTCAAGAACAAACTCACCCTTGAAGAACTTCTTGAACCGCTTCGCCAAAAAAAAACTTTTTGACACCAAAATTACAGCAGCAAGAAACCTTTGATTTTGTTAGGATAATAGACACGAACACCACCACGAGGAATCACCGGTATTCTCAAAAGGACTATGTTGAGTGGTTATGTGGGAACCTTGAAAAACTAAGGATTTTTTTCTGGAAAAAACTTCTCTGTATCACAGATGGAAAGGAGAATCACGAGAGAGAGCGAGAGGGCAAGAGTGAGGGAGGCGTGAATGAGGGAGAGGCTAAACTGCCTCTTGACCCTTTCTTTTTAACCTAAACCTCAGGAGAAAATGCCACCTCACAAAATATCAGGTAACTGAAATATCAGTTACCTGATATTTTTAATTAATCATAATTTAAAATCATAATTTTAAATTAAAATTAATTAAATTTTAATTAATCAATATTAATTAAAATAACATTAATTTAAATCAAATTTAAATTAATATCCCTCTTATCTTATGGTTCAATTAAATCAAATTTAATTAAACTAGAACAATTAACTAATTCAAAATTAATTAACTTTAAAATAATAAAATTGAACATCATATATTCAATTATTATTATTCTCTCTCATGAAACTATAGTATTAATGTACATCCAATGCACATTAATTATAACCTATAGTTTTAATATGAATCAAATTCATATTTTAGTTTGACATTTGAACCCCTTCGAATACTTAACTTAACCTTAGAATTTTATCTCAACGCTCTTATAGAGCTACCGGTGGGACCTGATGGACCTACAGATCAGAAGCTCCAACGATATGAGATTAGTTGGCTAAACTCATTAACCAAGTTAATCAATATTCGTTAACTGTGGTTCACTCCACTAAAGAACCACAGCTGCACTCTTCTCACTGCAGATATATTTCTGTGTCCATGGATATCGACCGTCAACAGCAAGTTAGCCCTTCACGTGTGTTCGTACCCCAGCTAGGTCAAATTACCGTTTTACCCCTGGGCTACCTCTTGATCCTTAAGTACCAGTGCTCCTCTAATGAACAACCTGTTTGTGGTCCAACCAACAAACAGAAATCCCTCTCGTGCCATAAAGAGGGTAGGGCCCATTGTTCAAGACCCGGAGACACCACTTAAGGGAACACACCTCTACTTACCCTCATATCAGGAAGGAGTGAATTCCATCTTGTAAGACTACGTTCCCAGCTCCCCATTCGGTCTTGTCCCCAAAATGGTAGGCTTATTGAGTCGGCGAACTGGCCACTCTCACCCGTACAAATCAAAGGACAATCCCTCATGGACAGGAGCCCATAATCCACTCAGGATTAAGGCCAAGTTGCCTAGGTCATCCTAGTGAAATAGAAACCGAGCTAACCAACGGTGTTAGAGTTAGTGGTTAACTATTTCGCGATCCGGTCTTTGTGCAAACTCATTGCACAGGATACCCCCACTCGCATGTCAACCACATGAACGTGTTGGATTACTACGTTTGTATCAATATACAAAGCGGGCCGTATCCATAGTGTCACCAGGATAAGGTACCCAGCCTTATCCCTATACTACAGACCCTTTAGGCTAAAACTTGAACATTAATCCCCGTATGTCCCTACATACTAGTTCAAGCCTCATTCTATTAGCCATGGATGTTTAGTTTATTGGATTAGGGTTAACAAGACAAGATATAATACAAACATTGAATAATACATCACTTTATTAATGTTCGGTCAAATGTACATTTACTATCTACGAGTTTTAGGGCATGAAACCCAACACTAGTATCCTCAATAAAATCTTGAAGCAAACTTTCTAGGGAAGATTTTTCTTCTAAAGGGGAATAATTTGAATAGAAAAAATTGGATGATGGTGTTGGTTCTTCGGGCTCAGATTCCCTAAAGGGCCACCCAAAATTATAAAAAGCCATTTAAAACAATAAATCAACAACAATCAGGCTTTCAAGCAGATGCAAACACCAATTAAATGCACAACAAGAACAATGGACCAGGATAAAAATAAAACAAAGAAAGCAAAATAAAACCTCTAATCTAAAACAAGCAATTTCTTCACAATATTAATTGAATGAAATTAGCCAATCCTCGGCAACGGCGCCAAAAACTTGTTGCACGATTTTCCGATCACCGCAAGCGTACGGGTCGTCACAAGTAATATAGTGATTTTGAGTATAGAGTATCGTCTCCACAGGGATTGGATTTATTCAATTAAGTACCACGAATAATCTTGCTTAACATTATTTAGAGAACAAAATCTAATGCTGAAAAGAATAACAAAAAGCTAATCTAGAAAGCAAAAGATAAATGGTGACACAATTTGGAGGGATAATTCTAGAGTTGTTGATTTTATCAATTGGACCTTTAATGCTTAATCAATTAACTAATATGGATTAACTAATCATTTGATTCATAAGTCTAGAAGCCTAATGACAAGGATTCTCTTGTCGGTCTCCTCCTATCTCATACCTTTCAATAAAGAATCTCCTTTCAGTCTCATCTTTATCTACTTAGTATGGCATTACGGCCCTTCAGTACAACCTCTAACGTTATTTATTTTATCCCGTGTCACCCGGGTAAATAACCGTTAGTCATGCATTCAGTTCTAGTCTAAGCTTCTCTCCGTCGAGTTTCCACTTAGTAACGATTCATTTAATCAGTGATCAATTGATTAAAAGCATTAGGGACAAAATGCACAAATGAACAATAATGACAATTAAACCAAATCAATTCATTAATTCAGCAGAGGTTCAACATCTAAATCAATCTCATAGAATTTAGGAATTTACTACTCATAATCACTAAAATTCAATAATTCCTAATCACAACAATTCTAGAAACTAAAACATAAAGGAAAAGGGAAGAGAAATGCTCATAAAAGTGTCGATCTCCTCGATCCCGTGCCGACCTCCTTCGATCCCGAGCTCCAAAGATCTTCAACAAAGCTCCAAAACTCTCCCAAAAATCCCAAATTTTAGTGTAGACTCTAGAATGGGGTGAACACCCACAAATTGGCACACAATCTTCATTGCAAAAGGCTCCTTTTATAGGCTCCCAGCAGGCATAGCGTCGAGACGCTACAAGGACAGCGTCAAGACGCTCTGACGTCATCTTTTCTTGGGCTCCAAGACGTCGCAGCGTCGAGACGCTACTTGGACAGCGTCGCGACGCTGTCGCGATTCTGGATCTTTCCACGCGGCTGCCTAGCGTCGAGATGCTCCAAGCTTAGCGTCGAGACGCTAGGCCCTGAATCTTCAATAATGGCCCGATTTTGACTCCATTTTTGGGCCTCCAACTTTCTTTTGGCCCAAATACTTCTTGTAATGGATTTTGGCACTTTTCTTGACCCAAATTGATACTTTATGACTTGAAATTCATGAATTTGGGCTTCTAATTCATTCTTCTTGGCTTTTTGGACTCGGATCTTCAATGTAATTCTCCAAATTGCTCCAAAAGCCTCCAAAATCATCTAAAATCTCTCAAAATTCTGGTTTTGCTTCCTTGACTCAGTTTTCTGAAATTTAAACAGAAAATAGCATTAAAGCACACAATTCAAGCATAAAACTAGCCAAAATTAATAGGAAAATGATGACATTTTTGCATGTCATCAGGCCCCGCCCTCTCATAACCTTGAGAGGGACTTGGTTTAGTGATTGTATCGCGAACTAGTTGTTCATTAGAGGATCAGTGGAACTTAAGGAATAAGATGTAACTATAGGGGTAAAACGGACTTTTGACCTAGCTCTAGTTACGAACAACCGGTGAAGGGTAGACTTACTAATCATGGTTATCTAAAGTGGACAAGAAATATATCTACAGTGAGGGGAGTGCAGCTACGGACTATAGTGGAGTGTCCCGTAAGCTAACGAACGATGAATGACTAGGTTAATGAGATTAAATCGGTTATCATCATTTCATTGGAACCATGATCTGTAGGTCCATTAAGTCCCTCTACTAGCTCAATAGGAATAAAACTTGGAACAATATGAATATTTGAAACATTCAAAATTCGGAAAAGGATACAAAAGTCGCTTATATACGATATTTAACGACATATTAGTTTAATTATGAATTAAACTTAAAATGAGAGTTATATATTAAAATATGATTTAAATATTAAACATGTGAATATGGATTCATGTTCGAGAAAATTCGTTGGGAGAAAGAAACCAAGATTGCACAATTGGTATTAATTTAATATGAGATATTAAATTAAATAGTTTTATTTTAATTAAATATATTATATTTAAATTAAAATAAAAATAAAAGAAAGTGTGATTATTCAGAATTTTATTTGCAAAATTTGAATTTAAAAGAAATTCAAAAGTTACCAAATTTTGGAGGTGGTGCTTAATGACTGACTTGGAATTAGCCTTATTGCACCACCTAATCTTGTGACTTAAAATGATCCCTATTTGTTGTCAATTTTTTGTGCAATTCTTGTGCATGATTTTCCTCTACATAAAGAGGATAAGCTGATGAGAATTAGTGGATTTCTTCAACCTAAATGCTGCCAAAATTCTCCCAAGAACTTCCATATTCATACTCTCAAGCTTGCTTATACCTATAAGTTTTCCTTTCCAATTCCTATCAATTGAGGATCTCACATGTTGGATTTTACGTCCTAAAACTCGTAGATAGTGAATGATTAATGAATTATACACTTGTAACAATAAAGTGTTATTGAGGTTTATGCAATAAAGTGTTATTGTCATATTAAGTCTAGAATTGCACAATATGACCCAAATCCAATAAACTAAGATCCAAGGTTGTTTACATGAGACTTGGACTAGTATGTGGGGACATACGGGGATCAGTGTTCAAGTAACAACCTAAAAGGTCTATAGTACAGGGATAAGGCTGGGTACCTTATCTTGGTAACACTATGTGATACAACCCGCTTTGTATTTGATACACAAGTATTGATCCAAGGCGTCCATGTAGGAGACATGCGAGCGGGGGTATCCTATGCAATGAGTTTGAATAAGACAGAACCACGAAATAGTAAACCACTAGATGTAACACCGTTAAATAATTAGGTTACTGTTTCAATAGGATGACCTAGGTAACTCGATCTTAATCCTGAGTGTGTCATGAACTCCTTCTCACGAGGGATTGTCCTTTGATTAGTACGGGTGAGAGTGGCCAGCACGCTGACTCAATAAGCCTACCTTCTTGGGGACAAGACTGAGTGGGGGGCTGGGGACATGACAATACAAGATGGAATTCACTCATTCCCCTATCGGGGTAAGTAGATGTGTGTTCCCTTAAGGGTTGATTCCGGGGCTTGAACAAAAGCGCGCTGTCCTCTCCTGGCCCGAGAGGAATTTCTGTTTAGTGGTTGGACCCTAAACAGGTTGTTCATTAGAGGGATCAGTGGTACTTAAGGATCCAGAGGTAACCCAGGGGTAAAACGGTAATTTGACCCAGCTGGTGTTATGAACACACGTGAAGGATTGACTTACTGCATTCGTCGATATCCGTGGACACAGAAATATTCTACAGTGAGAAGAGTGCAGCTGTGGGTCTTTAGTGGAGTGACCCACAATTAACGAATGTTGATTGACTCGGTTAATGAGTTTAGCTGATCAATCTCGTATCGTTGGAGCTTCTGATCTGTAGGTCCATTAGGTCCACCTGCTAGCTCATAACGGATTCTGAGGTAATATAGTCTTGAATATTAAAAGGAAATTTAAGTTAATTGTATTTTGATGCAATTAATATAATGTATGGAGATACATTATAGCATAAGTTTAATTAATGAATTAAACTTTATAATAAAATTAATTTTGGATATGATTCAAAATTAGTTAATGAGAGAATTATGAATTTAATTAAATATGTGATATTTGATTAATTCATGAATTAATTAATTTTAATTTGGTTAAATGTGATTTAATCAAATTAATACTATAGTTTATATTAGTGTACATTATGATGCACATTAGAACTATAGGTTAAATGAGAGATAAAATTGAATATGATTCAATTATAAAGTTAATTAGATATTTGATATTTAATTAATGTGGGATCAATTAATTTAAATTAATTGAATGAGCTATTTAATTCAATTGAATATGATTTAATTGAATTAAAACTATATGTTATAATTGATTTAATTAAAATTGGTTTAATTAAATTAATTAGATAATTAATTATTATTTAAATAATTATTAATTATTTAATTTATTAATTATTATTTCATAATAATTAAAAGGTCCAGATGATTTGGCTTAGACCCAATGGTTGAGATCTTGTAGGGTTTTAACTCTCTCCCCACTTATCGTGAAGTGGAGAGGGGTAACCAACTGACCTCCCACTCTCTCATTTTCACGCAAGAACACAGAGAAAGCGCTCTCTCTCTCTCAACTCTCAGATTCTCTCTACCAAAAAGAAAAACAACAAGTAACTTGCTGGATTTTTTTTTCCCTTTCAAGACGAATTTTGGGTTCCCACAAGCCAATCTCAGAGATCCAAGAGTTATAGCGGGTGATTCGAGTGGTGGTGTCCGTTGGAAGTCCCAAGAACGAAATTGGAGCATTGTGCTGTAATTGCCTCCTAAATCATGTAAGTTCTTAGATCTAAAATAGTTTTAGATTTTATTTTTCAGCATGCTTAATCTTAGATTAATTTAGAAATTGTTTCTATATTTGATTTGCCAACGTAGAGGTTTTTCTAAAATTGAAATTTAATTCGAGAAAGGTCTTGTTTGCTTCCACTGCCAAAAGGGATTTCAACCCTTATCACAATTTGTTCCAAGGCCTGAGGATAGTAGAGAAGATCCAAGTGGTTGTCCAAAAGTTGTTCGTGTGAATTATTCGAATTGGGAGCTCCAAGTGGTAAGTACCTTATTACTCTATTTTTGTTCTTATGGACAACATGTCTTCTAGGATTAAATTGATCAAATTGTGTGTCTAAGCTCCAAAATTGCTTCCGCATGTGTGATATTAACACCTACATAAAAATAATTTAAATTGAAACTAAAATAAAATTTAATTAGTGTTTTAAATTGTTACCAATTTTTTTTAAAAAAAAAAAGTTACCAAAGTAACTGAAAATAAAAAAGAAAAAGAAAAAAGAAAAGAAAAAGGGTTAAGATGGGATCTTAACATAAAAAAAAATATATAATAAAAATAAAAAAGGACAAAAAAACAGAAGAAAAAGGGTTAAGACCGGATGTTAACATAAAAAAAATAATAATAAAAAGAAAAAAAATTGCGTGTAAAAAAATGAAAAGAAGAAAAACAAAAACGCAGAAAAAAAATTACGACTTTAGAGGATCGAATTTGGGTCAAGTGTTTTGTTAAGGGGCTAATGTCATTGGACTAAATGATTGGTTATAAATTTAAAGGCATCGATTGATATAAGTAATATACTTTGTTTAAGTTGAAGGGGTGCTCGATCTCCCTTGAACCCTTCGTAGGACTGCCGCTTGCTATGCTCACTATAGCTTAGTTTTCAATATTTACTTTATCATTTTTTTCTCATGAGTTTTAATTCTCTTCTTTTACTCAGTTAGATTTGATATGGTATTTAAGTTCAATTTGATTTGAGATGTTTCATGGTTGCTACATAGGCGATGGTTGGGTGTCATGTGAAAAAACTTTTAGCTGCTTTTGGACATAAGGTATTTGTGTGGTTTAAAATTTGAATTTTTAGCATTGAATTTTCTTTTCATTATATGGTTTAAGTTAATTTGATTTTGAGTTACTAGAAAGATGATTATTTGGTTTTTCAATGAAGATCATGGAAGGGTAGTCATTTGAAAGAATATTTTAGTTTTTGTTTTAATACAAGCAATTGCAGGCTCAATGCTTAAAATTTGACCCTTTTTTTTTTAAATGAAAATTCATTAAAACAGCTAACCACATTCCTACATGATGTGCAATTTGCTTACCACAAGTGTACGGGTCAAGTAATAATATAGTGTTTTCATGTAAAACGAGTGTCGTCCTCTGGATTGGTTTTCTAGTAAATTAAGTACCGTGAATACTTTTGTTCAATTTTATTTAGGGAGCAAAGCTCAATGATAAAGATAAATCTAAAGACAAAAAGCGTAAAATAAAGGTGGAGACTCAAATGGAAAGATTCTTAGGGAATTGAATTCATTGTTGAGATTGAGGATTAATTAATGGGATGAATTTAGCATGCAATTATTCTACCAAGTCTAGGAACCTTTTATCACAACTATCTCTCCCGAGCATAATTGATTCTCATGCATGCAACCAACTTGATATCCCTATCTAAGTTCATTAACATGCAAGGCTGTGAGTTTAGTTCTTCAAGCAACTTCTAAAGTTATTCCAAATCCCGTCACAAACTTAGAATTTCTACTTTAGTCATGCAATTAAATAAAGTAAGTCTTAGGCCAAATCCCCTCTCCCGAGCAAGATTCAACACTCAAATCATTCAACTAGTGATCAAGTAATTGAAAGCATTTAACCATAATTGCATAGGTGAAATAAATGCATATTCATACCACAAATCAATCCAACAAACTAAAACAACTACATCAATCCCTAAGACAAACAACTAGCAATTCATAGTCTTTAAACTACAAACACTAATTGAAAGAAAAGCCATAAAAACTACAAAAGGTAAGGGAAAGAGAAAGGAAAACTCGAATCTGTCAAAACTGGCACGTCCCCGTCACGATCTCCACGTCTTCTCGCTTGATTCCCGATCCTTGGCCTTGCTTTAGCTCCCACCAAAGGTCTCTAGTCGAAATTAGGGCTAAAATCTAACCAATTGGGCTCCCCAAATCCGTAGCTGAAAAGAGGAATTTATAGAAAATCTGGCGACAGCGTCGATACCGCGTTTTTGGAAAATTTGTCGATAGCGTCGCGACGCTTTTTTTTTTTTTTTTTTTTTTTAGGATTGAACTCCATTTGACTTCAATTGTTGAATTAAGCTTCAAATACATACTTCCTACAAATAAAACATAAAAATGCATAAATTTGGGCAAATAATTGTAAAAGACTAGCTTAATTAATCAGAGAAAAATAGCTAGCTATGCTCGCTATCAAATACCTCCAAACTTAAGCTTTTGCTAGTCCTCGAGCAAACTAAAAATCAAACATACAGTGGAAGAATGGATGCAACAAACATGACTCAATCCTCAAGGCTCAAAAGTCAATAGTCAAGCAAGCAAGAGACATGCACATAAGGACCAATGAGGGAGACAAATTAAAATTTTTCCAAAATTAACTTGCACAAGCGAGATCTAACTCAACGAGACCAGACTCTACTAGCTCGGGATTGGATCATTAAACTCTCAACTCATCTTCCCTCTACACTGGCACTAAGGATTCACTAACGAGTCAATGGAACAAATTAGTTTGTTTTCCTCCATACTTAGGTGCTTATAAGTGAAAATTAAATCAAGCATTTATATTTGGCACTAGCTTTCACACACCTATTGCAGGGACCCTTAACCGGAGTTTTCTCTGGTTGGCCTAACTGATCACAACAGGGGTAGCTCTTTTTGCCTAAACATTATTAATCATTGCATTGCGCGCATAAGTCATGACTTTTTTTTTTTTCTCTTTCAAATTGTAACAACAGGAATGATTTTTCCTTATGAGCATGATAAGAATATATTCTTTTTTTTCCTCCTAAGCAAGATCAAACATGCTAATTTGCAAAAAAAATTAACTCTTTAGCTCTTCCCTACACCTATCGAGGTGACAACAAACATATGAACCTAATAATTCACTCCTAAGTATTCAAATCCAAATCTAGCCAAGACAAATACTCTACTCATGCAAGCCATCTCCTAGAAAAAGTTTAAAAAGTCTCCCTTTTTGGGCACTCATGCTTACAACTCATCGAAAGCTTGAAAATTGACAAGAAAGCCTATCCTAGGACATCATAGCCATGCAAAAATAGCATCCATAAAACAACCATATGCTCAATTCAAAGAAAGCTCAAAACTACAGCCCGAACTCAGATGCTCAAGGGCTCCACAAACACGATAATCCACCCCCAAACTTAAATTATGCATTGTCATCAATGTATAAAGAAAATAAAGCATAATCAATCATGAGAATAATAAAAGAGTAGGAGTGAACGATATTGCCCTAGAATGATGACCTTTTCATGATTGTTTGGCAAAGACAAGAGCACGGGAACTCCTACAAAACAAAAATAACAATAACAAAGTAACTTGGGTTGCCTCCCATAAGCGTTTGTTTATCGTCTCTAGCTCGACGTGCTCGTGCAGTCTGTCAAGGCACATAAAAATTCTCGTATTTCTTTGGGCCCTTCTTCCTTGAATCAATATAACCAACGATCGCTAGCAAACTTACTAGAACATGGGCCCCTGAAACAGAATTATTTTTGGTATTTTTGAATAAAAGAAACATAAAAGGAGAAATATCAAAATAAAGAGACTCTGACTCTAAAACTGACTCGTGATAATATAAAAAAGAACAATCAAAATCTACAGAGGATGTAGAAGATAGAACAGACGAAGGCTTTTCAACCTCAAACTCTACCTCCTGAACTTCCTCTGACACTACAAGCTCATTTTCTTTTTCTTCCTCAGAACCATGTTCTTGATAGGTGCTCCAACTCTCCAATTCTTCTCCACTATCTATGCAACTCACCCCTAAATGTTCATCCCTAGCAAGATCGAAAGAACTAAGCTCTTGAATGGGTGCCAACGAATCATCGGCCACATGACTCACTAGACATCCTATGGAAGTGGATCCCACCTCACTAACTTCCTGTGCAGCTTGAAGTCCTCTTATGATTTCATCAATTTTTAGACTCCTCGCTCTAGACTCCTCAATATAATTTTGAACTATGCTTTCCAAGGAAGAATTTTCATTTAAAGGGGTATAACTTGAAGATGAAAAATTGGAATATGGTGTTGAATAAAAAGTCATTCAAATCAATTAAAGCAACAATGATAATTAGGCTTCCAATCAAACAATAACCCAACAAGAACAAATGACAAAGACTCAAAAAAAAAAAAATCTAATATGGAAAAATCTAAATATGGAAAATATAATCTAGAAAAGGAAAGTACTATCTAATTAAGGAAAACAAGAAACAAATATGGAAAATTACAATTAAGGCAAAAGACTAACAAGAAAAAATATCTAAATAAAGAAAAAAATCAAGAAAATAACACAAAAAATAAATAAGGAAAAGATTACACAACTAAAAAAAAAACTAAATTAGAAAAGCAAATATGGAAAGAAAAACAAATAAGGAAAACACTAAAATAGGAATGCAACAAATATGGAAAATAAAAACAAATAAGGAAAAAATTGCAATCTATCTACAAAATAAAAATAAAAAAATACACCCTAAATTAAGACCAAACAATTTTTCCACGATATTAATTTAACTAAATATGTCAATCCCCAGCAACGGCGCCAAAAGCTTGATGTGCAATTTGTTTACCGCAAGTGTACGGGTCAAGTAATAATATAGTGTTTTCGTGTAAAACGAGTGTCGTCCTCTGGATTGGTTTTCTAGCAAATTAAGTACCGTGAATACTTTTGTTCAATTTTATTTAGGGAGCAAAACTCAATGATAAAGATAAATCTAAAGACAAAAAGCGTAAAATAAAGGTGGAGACTCAAATGGAAAGATTCTTAGGGAATTGAATTCATTGTTGAGATTGAGGATTAATTAATGGGATGAATTTAGCATGCAATTATTCTACCAAGTCTAGGAACCTTTTATCACAACTATCTCTCCCGAGCATAATTGATTCTCATGCATGCAACCAACTTGATATCCCTATCTAAGTTCATTAACATGCAAGGCTTTGAGTTTAGTTCTTCAAGCAACTTCTAAAGTTATTCCAAATCCCGTAACAAACTTAGAATTTCTACTTTAGTCATGCAATTAAATAAAGTAAGTCTTAGGCCAAATCCCCTCTCCCGAGCAAGATTCAACACTCGAATCATTCAACTACTGATCAAGTAATTGAAAGCATTTAACCATAATTGCATAGGTGAAATAAATGCATATTCATACCACAAATCAATCCAACAAACTAAAACAACTACATCAATCCCTAAGACAAACAACTAGCAATTCATAGTCTTTAAACTACAAACACTAATTGAAAGAAAAGCCATAAAAACTACAAAAGGTAAGGGAAAGAGAAAGGAAAACTCGAATCTGTCGAAACCGGCACGTCCCCGTCACGATCTCCACTTTTTCTCGCTTGATTCCCGCTCCTTGGCCTTGCTTTAGCTCCCACCAAAGGTCTCTAGTCGAAATTAGGACTAAAATTTAACCAATTGGGCTCCCCAAATCCGTAGCTGAAAAGAGGAATTTATAGAAAATCTGGCGACAGCGTCGAGACGCTATGGACAGCGTCGTGACGCTGTCACGATACCGCGTTTTTGGAAAATTTGCCGATAGCGTCGCGACGCAATGAATTTTTTTCTTT